>JASDFA010000016.1:160758333-163747500 GCA_035772735.1 Datura wrightii
GCTCATTCGAGGAGTATGCTATAGACTCTCAAGGATTACCAATTGTTTGCTAAATTCAGCAAGTATTATTTTTGGTTGGAATCAATAGCATTTTTGTTCCATGTGGTGCCAAGCGAGGGTGTGCAAAGATAGAAGCTATAAAGAATTGGCCTAGACCAGTTAATCCTTTGGATATCAGGAATTTCTTGGGTTTAGCTAGCTATCACATGAGGTTTGTTGAAGGATTTTCATCCATTGCAGCATCGTTGAGTAATTTGACCTATAAGAAAGTCAAATTTCAGTCGTCAAATGCCTGTGAGAAGAGTTTTTAGGAGTTAAAGACTCGACTCACTTTCGCACCAATATTGACCCTACCCCAGAGCACAGATGAATTTGTTGTGTATTGTGATTCCTCTAGGACTTGTCTTGGTTGTGTTGTGATGCAGCATGGTAAGGCCATTGCATATGCCTCTAGAAAGCTTAAGACTTGTAATAAAAATTACCCGACATATGATCTAGAATTGGCAGCGATGTTGTTCGCACTACATATTTGGAGACACTATTTGTATGTGGTCCATGTGGATGTGTTTACAGACCAAAAGAGCCTGTAGTATGTGTACACCTAGAAAGATTTGAATTTGCAACAAAGAAGATAGTTAGAGTTGCTCAAGGACTTTGACATGAGTGTCCTTTATCATCTGGGAAAGGCCAGTGTAGTGGTGGATGCCCTTAGTAGACTGTCCATGGAGATTGTTTCTCACATGGAAGGTGGAAGGAAAGAGTTGGTGAAGGATGTGCATCGGCATGCACGATTAGGGGTTCACCTTATGGATTCGACAGAAAGTGGTGTGATTGTTCAGAATGGTTGAAAATCCTCTTTGGTGACTGAGTTCAAAGCTAGGCAAGATGAGGATCCCATTTTGGTGAAGCTAAAAAAAGTGGTTCAAAATCAGAGGGCGGAGGTCTTCTCCTAAGGGGGAGATGGTGTACTTCAACAACATGATTGTTTATGTGTTTTGAATGTCAATGATTCGAGGGAATGGATGTCGCATGAGGCTCATGGTTCCCGATACTCTATACATCCAGGTGCCACCAAGATGTACCGTGACCTATGGGAAATATATTGGTGGAATGGCATGAAGAAGGAAATAGCTGAGTTTGTGGCTAAGTGTCCAAACTATCAGCAAGTGAAAATGGAGCATTAGAGACCTAGAGGTATGCTACAACACATCAGTATCCCTACTTGGAAGTGGGAATAACTCAATATGGACTTCATCACAAGGTTGCCTCACACTCGCCGACAGTATGACTCTATATAGGTAGTGGTAGACAGGTTGGCCAAAGCAACCCATTTCATATTGGTCAAAACTATCGATTCAGTTGAGGACTATGCTAGATTATACATTCCAGAGTTAGTTTAGTTTCATGGAGTTCCCTTGTCCATCATTTCATACAAAGGTACTCAGTTTACCTCGCAGCTTTGGGAATCATTTCAGAAGGGACTTGGTACTTAGGTCAAGAATAGTACAACTTTTCACCCGCAGACAGATGGTCAGACTGAGCAGACCATTCAAACTCTTGAGGATATGTTGAAACCATGTGTGATTGATTTCAAAGGCTATTGGGATGATCATTTACCTCTTATCGAGTTTGCTTATAACAATAATTACCACTCTAGCATTAGATGGCTCCGTCTGAACCTCTTTATGGGCAGAGGTGTAGATCTCCTATCGATTGGTTTGAGGTTGGCGAAGCTACATTGATATGGCTAGATTTAGTTCATGAGGTCATGGAGAAACTTCATCTTATAAAGGAATGGTTGAAAATAGCTCAGAGTCGTCAAAAGCCATATGCGGATGTTAGGAAGAGAGAAATCGAGTTTGAAGTTAATGATTGGGTGTACTTGAAGGTGTCTCCCATGAAGGGAGTGATGAGGTTCGAAAAGAAAGGAAAGCTTCATCCCCGATATTTAGGGCCATACTGGATTTTGAGACGTATTGGCAAGGTGGCCTATGAGTTGGAGCTACCAGTGGAGTTAGTGTCAATGCATCCAGTTTTCCATATATCGCTTTTGAAGAAGTGTATTGGTGACCCAGCTTTGGTTTTTCCTATGGAGGGCATAGGTGTGAAGGATAACCTTACCTATGAGGAGGTACTCTTTGAGATCCTTGATCCTCAAGTTCAGAAGCTGAGAATCAAAGAAGTAGCTTCAGTAAAAGTCTTGTGGAGGAATCAACTCATTGAGGGAGCTACATGGGAAACTGTAGTAGATAGGATGGCTAGATACCCGCATTTATTCCCTTCCAGTCCTGCTCCAGCATGAGGTATCCATTTCCTCTCTAATACTTTATTCAGTCTCATGTCAAGTTCATGTCTCTCAGTTCCTTTGATGTTCTAGCATGTATGTATGAGTTATAAATTCAGTTCAGTCATGTGTATCAATCCGGTGTCAGTCACTCCGTCAGTTTTTCAGCTTCAGTTGTTCAGTTTTGGGATTACAATTCATTCCCTAGCCCTATGGCATACTTAGTTTACATTTGAGGATGAATATTTCCAAGGGAGAGATATTGTTATACCCCGAAAATCCCTAAGATCAGACTCGGGGGTTAAGTTAGAGAAAGCAGGAGAATCTGCACCAGGTCACAGAATGACTCATCAAGTGACACCCAATGAGTCGTTGAGTCTCTCATTGGTGGTGCAGAGTTATAATTAATGATTTTTTTCAAAGAGACTAACGGGTGGAGGGTCGAGTCGTGGTATCACTTCACGACTCGTAAGGTCGACTGTTGGTGGGACAAGGTTGGAAGACAATTTGATTTTTCTAATGGTGGTGATGAGGGGAGACAACGAGTTGTTAGAGGACCTAATGACTCGTCATGTTCCTTGTGGTTACTGGCAGTGTAATTTTTTCAGGAGAATCAGTTTTTCAGCCTCATGTGGTGATACCAATTACGTATGTAAACGCAGGCCGCCTAGTATGCTTAGCTCTATGAACTTAATCCTTAGAATTTGCCCTAATGGCTCAGTAAATCATGCTACATCATGTGGAAGGAGCTAATTGAGGAAAACAGATTCATTTAAGTCATACTCGCAATCAGATCAGGTACCATGACAGCTGGTCCAATATTAGAAAGAAGATCGGGAATGATAATTCTAACCTTACCAGTTTCGTTTCAATTTGGAGAGATAGTTCCTCCTTATTATTCTACATAGTTCCATGTCAGTCTCATGTCTTTCGGTCCTTCTCACGCCTTAGCATGCATGCATGATTCATGAACTCAATCCAGCTATGTAACTCTAGCCCAGAGTCAGATACTCCATCAACATTCAGCCTTTGGTATTCTGTTTCTTAAGATTTCATCTCCCTCCCTCCTCTTCCATCTTATTTAGTGTCCATTAGAGGACGAACGTTCCCAAGGGAGAGATATTGTAACACCTCAGACTTTCAGGCTAAATTGATGTCGTCTAGGTATGTGGATATACTCGAACCCGACAAAATTTTTATGGAAACTACGTATTAAGATCAACTCTTAAGTGTGAGAAGAGCATTGTGTACAAATTAAGGTCATAAAGAACCTCTAGCACAAAGCTGAGCTAAAAACCCTTTTACAGATTATGTTTCGTATAAGTTCTTACAAGGGGTCAAGTTGAAACAAACATAGCTCCCATCTTACGAAGTGTTTTTGGGTGACTCAATACATCAAATTAAAACCCTTTGAGTTTTCTTTCCAACACATCTGACCTTGCATCAATTAGAGTTCAGAGTAAAAAGTTATGACTGGTTTAGTGAAGCAACACCAGGCATAGGACGAACCATAGTACCAGCCGCTGGGTGAAAGGATGACGCATTGTTTCAACTCGTGGTATCCAACTTTTGATAAATGACCCAAAATTATTCCAAAACCAACAAGAGGATTCAACGATCCCTTGTTTGATTCAACTGGTCATTTTTTGGGTCGTTGAATGAGTTTCAGAGAGTGGTTCAAAGGCAAGGGGAGAAACAAAGAATGGACCAACGGTACATTGTTTGTTACCGCGACCCATTGATTGGGTCATTGGTTCTTCCAGGTAATTTTCTAGATCGGTAGTCCGGGGGTATTTTGGTAAACCTCTATGATTTTAACTCCTAAATGATGTTATTTTTGGACTCCTAAGGGACAAATTAAAGGGTTTTTCCTAGTCTAACCTCCAAGTCTTTATAAATCAACTCAGAAACAGATCGTAAGCAAACCATAAGAATTCCAGACTTCCCTCTCTCAAGTCAAGAATTAGGGTTCTACTTTCTCCTCAAAACTTCAAGGCTCCTTCTCAAGAAATCTTCTCCAGGTAGGTGGGACTTCAACAAGGACTTTCTTCCACCCTTGTGTCCTAAGAGTTTCAGAAAAACCCTAGGTACTAGTTCTTTCTAGAAATCATGAATTAGGGTATTTCTTCAGCTTGTTGAATTTTCCCTATCCCTTCTATGTTCTTTTAGTTTCATGACTTGAATTATGATGAACATAGATATATCCATGTTATTATTTTAGTCTTTACAATACCTTGTCCATGACTTTGATTTCAAACAGATATTTTAGGGAATTCTCTCATAAACTAACTTTTCCTTAAGATAACATGATTTGATAAAATATATATGATTTTCATGAATTACTCTCAATTTCATAACGTATTTTCATGTTTTCATACTATTATCATTTTCAAGGTTTAGCCCTCGCCATTCAGCACTATTATCGAAAATTTAGTTTCTTTGAATATTAGTCTACCATGATCTCAATATGCATTAATTTAATATGAAATAATCATAAGATTTCACTCATGATTTTAGTATAACCTGCATAGTCAGTGTTCTTTAGATTGTTATGACGTTTTCACATAAAGCAACTCCGACAAGTCCTAGAACACTAGTTTCCTGCAAAGTTCTTTAGACTGTTACATTGCTTTCAGATAAAGCAGCTCTGACAGGTCTTAGAACACTAGTTTCCTACATAGTTCTTTAAACTGTTATGATGCTATCAGATAAAGAAGCTCCGACAAGTCTTAAAACACAAATTCCCTGCATTCCTTTAGACACTCAGGACACATCCAAATAAGTAGTTCTTACTTAGTCTTAGGACACCAATTTCGAGCTAATTAATCCAGTTAGACATGATTAAGATTTTCGTTGGGAGTAGTACTTAGCACCGAGTGGGCCGGGGTTCAGCGCATCTAGGTTTCTCAAAACTACATTGCGGCCGTAAGTTATTAGCCCGCATGGGCCCCAGACCGTGATCACTCAAAGCAGCCACTATACCCTGGCAAGGTGCAGTGGGTTTTATTCGAAGGGGTGTATACATCGAACTCCACGTCTAGCTCACGTGGTTATATATCGGTTATAGTCTCTCCCATAGCACAATACAACTATAGTTTCCAGTCCAGTCCAGTCTTCCAGATTTCAGTATATGTTTATGACCTTCAGTCAGTTATTAGTTCTTACGGCATTCTCAGACTTCAGGTTCTTTTCAGTACTTTCATATTAAGATATGGTCATTCCATGTCATTTCAGTATAGTACAACTTTCAGTTTATGATTTCAGCTTTAGATCAGTGCATGTACATGAATTCTAAATCAGCCTTACTTGTACTTTATATTAAATATTTTTAAACTAGAATATCATGTCAATATCTATGCATCTCAGATAGGGTCATTGTACTTTACTTCAGTTATGTGTTCAGTTCAGCCTTTGCTCAATTTATTAGCATGTTTCAAGCTTCAAATACTTTTCTCACATACTCAGTACATTCAAAGTACTGTCCGCATACCTTCTATGATATATCATTTTATGATATAGATTCAGGTTTCTAGACTCAGGCCTACGGTTAGACACGTTCCAGATTCTATTAGCTGACGTTAGTGAGTCCTTATCCTCCAAGGACGGAAGTTATGTTTTCCTAAATTTAGTATTTTTTTAGTCTCATATTTTGAAGTTAGCTGGGGACTTGTCCTAATAGTTCATTAGATTAGTAGAGGCTTTCAGACAGTGTAGTATTAGTTTCAGTTAATGAATTAATGTTTTAATAAACTATTTTATTATATTTATTGTCAGTCATTTTCAGTTAGCTTCCACTCAGATATGTTTTATTAGTTGTTTTTTGATAGAATTATGCTATGCCATGGGTTTTCTTGGGGTCACTTATGGCTCTAAGAACCGTGTCGCATCCAGGGTGTTAACTCAGGTCATGACAAAAGTCTTTCAGCTGTTCTTTTAACTCCTTAAGTTCAGCTGGAGTCATTCTATAGGGAGGAATAGAGACGGGATGGGTGTCTGGAAGAAGATCTATTCCGAAGTCTATTTCCCGTTCGGGAGGGATTCCAGGGAGGCTTCGGGGAACACATCAGGAAACAAATTCACTACAGGAGGTGACTGGAGTGTCAAGGTCTCAAAATTAAAATCTTTAACTCAAACCATGTGGTAGATGTACCCTTTGGAAATCGTGTTCCTAGCCTTAAGGTACGAAATGAAATGACTCTTAGGAACTGAAATAATACCCTTCCACTCTAAGACTAGTTCATTAGGAAATTGAAATTTTACAATCCTGGTTTTGCAGTCAACTAAAGCATAACAAGAATGCAACCAGTCCATGCCAAAGATAAGGTCGAAGTCAACCATGTCTGGTTCTACTAGATCAACTAAAGTGACTTTACTTAACACCGATACTGGATAATTTCTATATACCCGACTGGCTCTAATTGAGTCACCAACCGGGATAGAGATTAAAAATGGTTTGGCTAGATTTTTGGACTAATATCAAACGAAACTGCAATGTATGGAGTCATGAAGGAAAGTGCGGCTCCTATATCTAGTAATGTATATACATCAATGTGGAAATGGTGCAACATACATGTATCCATATCCAGTGAGCTCTCCTTGATCCTACTTGGAAGATAAAACGTACAAATGATTTTGGTGTTGACCACCACCCGTACTTGAAGCAGTGCCCTATTGAGCTAGGCAACTAGTTGGGGCTACTTATGTAGAAGACTGGGCCTTTCCCCATCCTGTTGATGGAGACTCTCTCAGCCTGTGGCTCAGCCAACAATAACCAAAACAACCCTATTTTCCCTGATGGCTCTCCCCGAAGTGATTCTTACCACACTTAGGACAGGCTAGAAACATGTAGTTGCTGGAAACATGACTCTAAGATTGGGAGCCTGAAGCTCCACCCCTCTATCCTTATGGGGCCCCGAAGATGGAGCATGATGTTGGGCATATTTTCATGCCCATTTGTTATGTCTTTACCCATATTTGATTATGTTTTGAGTTTATAATTCATAATTTATTATTAAATTCATGTGTGTATGATTTTTATGTTCTAACAAATGATTTGAGTTTATATGAGTAAGAAACTAAGCAAAAGGGGCTCAAAATGATGCAAGGAATGAAGATCTGAGGAGATGGAGGGTTTGGTGTTATGGCTAGCGCCCCGCACCAAGTCCCAAACTTTAGAGAATTACACTTCACAAATATGGCGAGATGAGTGGCACCCTGCACCAGAGGTGTCCAAGACTTAGAGAAATTTCATGAAAACCTTGGCGAGATGAAGGGGGCGACACGCCAGACCCTATCTAGAGCTAAAATTACTGGAAATTTGACTAAGTCTGTGGCGATATAGGAGAGGCGGCATGCCAGATCCATTCCGTGATGAAAAATGCTAATTTTAAAGCCAAGTCACAAAGGGCAGAAAGGTGTATGTCACGACCCGAGAGTACACCCGAATTGTAGATACGGGACAAGGAGTCTCGGGAGACCCCAAGTCGACCCATGGCGTGAGGATAACACTAACTCATTCATACACAGCGGGAAACTTAACTTAACAATCATAACTAACTGAAAATCGTATAATAAATTTTAAGGAACGACAACCCGAAAGACATTCATCAACGACAAGGTACTACACATAAATTTGTAAGCCTCTAATCATAAAAGACGGGTTGAAGGGAAAAGACCCCAACTAACCCAAACATTCTGAAAACATAAGATACTTTAACAAGTCCGAACATGAAGCCCTCAGATCATGAGGACTCACCATTAGAGATTTAGCAGAACAAAGCATAAACTAGAGATGATGCTGAGCTTGCGAACCAGATCCTGAAAATATAGGGGGTTAGTACTTGAAAAGTACTGAGTATGTAAGGTATGCAAAACAATGCTTAACAATATAAAAGTTATAGGAGTGGGGACATCATCATCATAAAACCGAAACCATAAGTATATTGTAAGGCTCAATATTTCAAAAAATATTCATAAACCCTTCTAAGTCATAACATGCGGGGAAAACATTTCATAAATCATAACTTGAGCCAAAATAACATAATAATGCATATTTCAAAACCATGAGGAACAATCAGAGATTTCGATAATCGACATACTCCACATGAGCACACATGAAGTCCGACTTGTACGCCTAGTCGGGAGGCCGTTCATACCTTGCCAAGGGTATGAACCATGAAGGCGTGATATCACTCATGAAAACCCCGTAGGGCATGGGGAATAGTCACCGAGGAGGTCCCAAACATGATCCTACGGTGGCACATAGTTCTGAGAGGCGTAACCTAGGTCCCGAACCTACTCGGTGTTAAGTACTACTCCCAAAACCTGCAACGTGCTCATAACATTCATAACATGACATGCATGGCTAGTGAAAACATGGGAATCATGACATACTTGAGAATTCATATTACTAGCCATGGAATTGGGCCCGTGAGTCAGCCAAAGACATAGTTCATGAATCATACACGACATATGGGGCATGGCCCAAAATCTTAATCATGTTTGAAATGCTTAATATATGCAAAACATGGTCATGACAACATGAGAAATAGAAAACTTGAAGACATGTTTTACATTCAAAATTCATATCATGCTTGCGGAATCATTATGAACATAAATTTTACTAAAAATCCTGCATAATTGGACATTCATACTTTCAGGGTCTTAAATCAGGGAATATAAAATATATACAAGTAAAATCAGCCCAAACACTTCAAAACCCACAATTGAAACACAATACCACAAGCTCATGTAAACTTTTAAGGAATCATGCAAACGGGGTTAAGACCCATAAGAATTTAGCAAATTAAACATAGGAAATGGGAAGAAATGGGCATGGGTAAGAACTAAACTGCCCATTCAAACCCCTCATACCTGGAAATTTCTAGTTTCTCAACTTCCTTGAAAACCTTAGGTAGATTCTTGAAAAAGTTTGGAGAAGACACTTGAATTCCCTTTTCTCCTTCCTCTATAATCTTATATGAATAGAAATGTAGTTTTTAGGAATGGTTCCCCTTTAAAATACCTGGTCTCGACCTCAAAATGATGTAGTTTAGGTCTTAGGAATGTAGGAAATTATGAGAAGGCCCTTACTAAATTGTAGGAAATAACTGTCAGGTGACCCTAACGGGCGACCTGATGATTCGTTGCTAGGAGTAATGAGTCGTCTGTTCATTTTGTCAAGTTCACTGGAAATTTCCTTTGGCTTATAACGGAGGACACACCGACTCGTCCCCCGAGAAAATGACTCGTTACCAACTTTCATCGAGTACACTGTCTTCCTTATACCGATTCACTGTTATGTCATCCAACGACTCATTCCATGACTCATTACCCGACATGAAGAGTCATGGCCTTCTCTCGTTAAGTATATTTGTTGACCTCCTCTATTTTCCTTCTCCCTCACCTCATGACTGACCTAATGACTCGTTCTGACCACGAGCCATTCTCTCGCCCATTGGGACCTCGAGTCCCTCATCTTCCCAGGACTTCCCCACAAGTCACTTGACGACTCGTTTGGACTCCTCACGAGTTGTTAAGTGACCCATTCTACAACTGCTGCACATTTTTCCAGTTTTTCTCCTGATTCACTTCCGGAACTGATCCTTGGGTTCTCGGGGTATAACAGTGTAAAACCCCGAAAGTGCCTAAGATAAGACCCGAGAATTTAAAAATGGAAGTTGGCAGAAATCTAGAAAATTATCACAGAACAGGTCATGTAACGGATAATTGGTTCTACCAACAATCCATAGGAGGTGTTCATGGTAAGGTACTGTAGGGCCGAAGTTGGAAGTAATAGATGGAAACCACGACCTGTTGGAAGGAGGCATGAGTCGTGGTATGGCTCATGGAAAGGCCCAGGTGCAGGCCTTCAGGGGGAAGTAATGGAAGGATCCAGTGGACCGTCATCTGATGTAACGACTCGTCCTGTCGAGTCATGGTGTGAGAATCTGAGAAGCTAAGATTTGGCAGTGGATGTAACGGACGGATACCATGAGTCATGGTATCCTGGTACAAACCCGTAGGATCGCCCGTGGTCACTGACAGTACAGAATTTTCAAGAAATTCATTAAGTGTATTTTCATCATTCCTAAGTCCTAAGATCCTAAACCATGTTATTTAAGGCTCGAAATGCAGTGTTTTAGGAGGGGAAAATCTATCCTAGGCTCATTCACATCCATGCATGCATATTAAAGGGGTTTAGAAGGTGATCAAGTTAGATTTCTTCAAGCTTTCCGTCAATCCTTCATTGGGCTTTCAAGGAGTGGTAACATCAAATCTTCCACAGGTATGTAGGGTTATGAATGGGTGAATCTGTTCACGCCCATGCCCAATCTCTCTCGAAATCATGGAAATTCCTATGTTGATTCTATGGGGTTTAACTCAATGCATGAAATTCCTAATTCTCTTCATGGGTATGATCTAAATGAGTTTTTGTTATTGAATAACGAATCATGGGTAAGTTTTACATTGTTTTTCATTAAAATCATGTTTCAAGCTATAGAAATTTAAAGGCCCATTTATGAGAAGTTCATGAAAGTTGAGGTTTATGATGAATCTTCATGTATGATGAGATATTAATGATGAAAAGAATGTTTTCAAGCTTCCCATGTTTAAATCATGTTTTCAAGGAATTGAGTATTTTCCAAACATGTTAAAGTATTGGGAAATGCCCCATGTTTAAGTATAATTTATGATTTAGGATATGAATTTCATGATTGATCGATTTATGATGTTGGCCGATTTATGGGACCTTGATTCATGGCTAAACATGTATGTAAATGGGGATCAATGATATTAATGTTTATTTGGCCATGAATCTCATGAATGATGCTTATAATTTACATACGAGCCTAATGTGCATGTTTTTGGGAGTAGTGTCTAACACCGAGTAGTCCGAAATTCAAAGGACTACGCTGGGATCTTGTAACTACATGCAACCATAGGTTCATATTGATACATTACAATGTTAATGGATCCCTCTTTCGTGATATCACTTACTGCACATTCCTTGCCTGGCAAGCCTGGGACAACTTTGGCCACTTGAGTGAGATAATTAGGGCATCATATAAGGCTCTATCATGATGGTGTCGATTATGATGAGTACTCCCATTGTTCCTCATGATTTATGCATGGTTATGTTTATATTACTATGGCTCAGGTTACAGTTAATGAAGCTTTTTCTCCTATTATTATGATTATGACTGATTTACGAATGTTTTGAAAACTTTGAGCCTTATGTTACATTATGATATTTATGTTATGAGCATGTTGTCCTACTCTTATGAACTTTTATGCATTTTAAATGTCCATTTTACTTAACTTGCATACTCGGTACATTCCACGTACTGACTGCCTACTTTACATTGTATCATTTTATGATACAGGCTCCGATCTTCATACCCAGCACCATCATTAGCTCGTTCTTGGAGTTAGCTTCCAATTCATTGGTGAGTCCTCATCTCACAAGGACCAGTTGATATCAGTTTTCCTTTATGTTTAGTTTTCCATACTTGTCGGGTTAGTTGGGGATGTTGTCCCATCAGCCCATCAGATATGTTAGAGGCTTTCAAACTATATGTAGTATCCAACAGTCATGTATGAAGTTCTTTTCGGTTTCTATGTTATGTCATGATTATTCTTCCACTATGTTATCATGTTGGGTATTCTGCTTTATTTGAATGATTAGATGTATGTTCATGCCATGGGTTGACTTGGAGTCTCTTGGGGCTCCTTGTCCCGTGTTGCGATCCGGGTCTACATTTGGATCGTGACAAACTTGGTATTGTAGCATTAAGTTTTGAAATGTCCTAGGGTGTCTGAAAGCCGCATTGAGTAGAGTCTTTTTCATGGGTGCGAAGCGCGCCATACTTATGAAGAAGAGGCTACGAGATGTTTAGGAAATGTTCCCTTCTTTCATGATCTATGTCGTGCAATGAAATGCCTCCCTATCCTTCTAACTCATGCTATTCGTGATTACAGAATCATGGCTTCCTGTAGAGTTAACGCTAGGAGGAAAGGGAATGGAAATGACCACGAGGATGGAAACGGAGACGGGCACCAACAAGCCCCACCAGTCCAGGTGCACCATGCACCAGAGCTGATTGCCCATGTTGAATTGTCACGACTCAAACGGAGGCCCAGATCGTAGACACAGGACAAGGGACCCCAAGGGATCCCAAGTCGACCCATAGTATGAGCATACAACTAACTCATTCTACACTGAAGAAAAGAGGAATATACTCTCAGCAAAAGTCTAAAGCAACATTACATAAGAATAAACATCTGAAACTGAATACATGTCTAAGTCTGAAAAGTCTCTAATCTGGAAGAGCTGATGGGACAAGACCCCAACTAGCTCTATAATACTGAAACTGAAATACATAGAAGAAACTGAAAGTCTAGTCCTCGAAGGATGAGGACTCACCGACGCTGAACAGGTGCTAACTTGAATAAGCTGACTAAGATCGGGGTCGAAGCTGCGAGCCGGGTCCTGTATCATGAAACAATATAGCATAAAAAGCATGTGGTCAGTATGTGGAATGTACCGAGTATGCAAGGTAAGTAAAACTGCTATAATAAGTAAAATCATCCAAACAAATCATTTCATAACATAATTTTTTAGAGAACTGAGAGAAATCACATGCATTCTTCGAAATCATAATCCCTTTCATGATGTGATAATGCATAACTTTATAACATCAACTAATTCGAATGACTCAAAGTTGAGATGCAACATTTATAGAAAAACTAAACATTGAATCAAACCTTACTTTTAGAACATGCATGCATACATGGTGTTCATGAGTAGTGAATATCCAAATCTGACTCATATGGACAATGGGAGACTCGCCACTTAACCGACATACATGATAGAGCTTACGTGGTCCCGACTATTACACTCAAGTGGGCAGAGCCATAGATAACCTTGTCAGGGCTAAGGACCTACCATGATATTGATATCAAGATGAAGGGCCAATCAGACCAGGGATATCTCACAAGGGAGGTCCCAATAATATAATAAAATCAACCTACGTTGGCGCGTAGTTCTGGGGCATAGGGTTATGACCCTTAGCCCGCTCGATGCTAGACTCTTCTACCAAAACATGCAATACTCTAAATCATATAAATATGAAGATCAACATCATCTAGTGATGAAGCTCAACATGAAATCATGCATAAACTCAACATAGTATGGAAACGAAGCTCAACATCATCTATTGACGAAGCTCAATAATGAAATCATGCTTAAACTCAATATCGTATGAAACAAAGCTCAATCACAACATACATCTCAATTATGAATTCATGCATATGAGAAGCTTTACTATGAAATATACCACAAGCTCAAAGAATAGTGGAACCCTTTACTTCAAAATCGTGCGGTAAGCTTACTGTAGAAATATCACCTGATCATCATCAATATAAGGGCCTTGCCCAAAACCTTATCATGATTGAACTCATTCAATTCATTTGAAAACATTATAATTTGGGAGATTTCACTCCAAAACGAGGTAATAAAGTTAATTCGAGAAAATCATCATTCATACTTAATATTTGGCACTACCAAAAGCTTCATCATACTGGACTATACTAGATTCATATCCAATACTTCGATTATAGACATGGGTAACTTAGAACATGCTTTCCATCATCAACATCATACATTCATTGAAAATCTCTTCTTTATGAACTCCCTACCCATGGGCCTTTAATTTCATAAAACTAGAAAACTCAAGTTAAATTGAAAACACTTTAAAAATCTGGCCATGCTTCATATTCAATACTAAGAACATAAACAATTCATACCCATGTATAAAGATTGAGAAAATATGCAATTGGGTAGAGATCCCACACTTGATCATAGGAGATTTATTCGAATAGGAAGAAATTGGGCATGGGTGTGGAAGGAGAACACCCATTAAAACCCTACATACCTGGAAATGAGGAGTTATACCATCCTTCAATTACCCAAGATTAGATTCCAAAGATAACCTTGAATTTTGGCCTTGAATCACCTCCTTCAAGCCTTCAACCTTGCATGCATGGGGAGTATGCACGTAGAATAGGTCTTCCCCCACTAAAACCCTTCAAAACGAGCCCTAAACAACGTAGTATAGGGCCTTAGGAACTAGGAAATGACAGAAATACCCTTAGTAAAATTGCAGAAAAACCTACACTGGACGATCCCACGATTGAACCAACGGACCATGGGAAGATACCATGACCCGTGGTAAACTCCTGTGGTCTAGACTGCCAAACTTCCCGGTTTCTGATTTGCACCCACCGCTCGACAGGATGAGTCATCCTTTCAAACCACGAATCGTGGTTTCAAACCATCTTATCCACTGCCCAGATCCACTTCCTTCCCACAATCACTAACAACGACCCGTGCCTCCTCACAACGGGTCGTTGTGATGCCCGTGGTCCACCCTGCCACTAGGCCTGGCTTCACACCACGACCACATACAACGGCTCATAGTTTGCTACCATGAGTCGTTCTATGGCTCGTCCTGCAATATTTTTCCCAGATTTCTGCACGTTGAATTCTTAACTCCCCAAGTTATTCCTAAGCACTTCTGGGGTATTACAATATCTCCCCCTTGGGAAAATTCGTCCTCGAATGTAGGAAATAATCAGAAAATAGAACATACAATTATCATAATCAAATACTGATCAGTTAAGCCAAATACTGACGGAATGACTACCTTCGTTTCAAACAATACAGTTGAACTGGATCTACCAATCATACACACATCCACATACATAAAAGAAACTTATGCCCATAGTTCAAACATGAAAACTAATTAGAGTCTGAGTGCGGAACTGATACCTCAAGCTGAAATTGAGCCGGTAGAGAACATATGTGGGTATCTAGCCCTCATATCGGCTCGGCTTCCCACATAGCTCCTTCAACGTGCTGATTTCTCCATAGTACCTTAACCGAAGCTACTTCTTTGTTCCTCAACTTCCTAACCTGGCCATCCAAAATTTCAACGGGAATTTCTTCATAATTGAGGCTGTCTTTTACCTCAAAGTTGTCTATCGGGACTACCAAGGCTAGATCACCCAAACACTTTTTCAAAAACGACACATGGAAGACGGGATGAACCGAAGATAACTCTGATGGCAAGTCCAACTCATGCACCACCTTACCAACTTTTCTCACAACCTGGTAGGGACCAACATAGCGGGGACTGAGTTTTCCTTTCTTCCCAAACCGCTTGACTCCCTTCATGGGAGATACCTTTAGAAACACCCAGTCATCCACATCAAACTCCAAATCTCTTCTCCTCACATCGGCATATGATTTCTGATGACTCTGAGCGGTTTTTAGCCGATCTCTTATCAACTGAACCTTCACCATCGCCTCCTGAACCGAATCTGGTCCTATCATAGCTACATCACCAACCTTAAACCATCCGATGGGAGATCTACACCTTCGCCCGTAAAGAGCCTCGAACGGTGCCATTTGGATACTAGAGTGGTAACTTTTATTATAGGAAAACTCGACCAAGGGTAGATAATCATCTCAACTACCTTTAAAATCCATAACACATTCCCTCAACATGTCCTCAAGAGTCTGGATTGTTCGCTCGGCTTGACCATCCATTTGCAGATGAAAGGTCGTACTGAAGTTAACTTGAGTCCCAAGTCCCTTCTGAAAGGACCTCTAAAACTGAGAGGTAAACTGGGTACCTCTATCTGAAATGATGGACAAAGGCACTCCATGCAACTAAAATAACTCCCGTATGTTCAACTTGGCATAATCCTCCGCTAAGTCAGTAGTTTTGACCGATAGAAAATAAGCCGCCTTAGTCAACCTGTCCACGATAACCCAAATGGAGTCATATTGCCTACGAGTCTGGGGTAAGCCTATAATGAAGTCCATATTGATTTATTCCCACTTCCAACTGGGAATGGTAATATCATGAAGTACGCCTCTGTTCGGTCTGTTGGCTACGGGTGTATAAAACTCACACGCAAGTGCACGTGGTCGAACAAGTAGTAAGTGGCTTTAGTAAGCCAAGTATCGATCCCACAGAGACTTGGGTTAAGTGCAATTTGCTCAAGTATACTATAGTTTATTCCTAAATATGCTGACAACAACATAACCAAAAAGTTGATAAGTTGTTTGATAAATTTTATACTAAACTAAGAACAATTATCTACTTTGAATTTGAACTATGGATAAGAGCACGCTGAGGTTAAACGAACATGTAATGAAACTGATTATCATCATAAATTGGTTACTCTTTTCTTCCAGTTGCTAGCCAAGAACATTTTCCAAGAGATTAAAACTCTCGTATTTAATCTCACTTAAGAATCATGAACCATCCGTCTACATTTCTGTGATCAAATGCAATTCATGTTCTAGCCATACAATTCCGGTTCCTAAATTGACTAATACGACTTTCAGGAATATTTCTATCCTGAAGGCACATCAATACTCAGTTTTCCCAAACCAAGTAAAGAACAATATCCTATTAATTCACAACTTTCCAATTTCGTGCTCTCTCGAGTGAAATCGGACTTTTTAGATGTACATTAATGTAGACCACACACCAATGCAGTAAAAACAAGAATTAATAGAACAACATGGAAGAAAAAGATGAAAAACCATATAATCAATAATCAAAATTCATCACAAGTGTTCATAACCTCAGCAAGGAAGGGAATTAGCCACTCATTTGTGGATTAATCATCATAAAACGAGTGTTAATCATACAAGCAATTGAATTAGAGAAGAAAGAAAGAGAGAAAAAACCCTGAACTTTTCGTCCCTCAACTGCCTGTAACCCACGTCCTTGCTCCACCAAGTCTGAATTATGAAAAATGAACTTAAGTGTTCTATTTATACTAGTGGGAATTTTTCCCGGAATAATGAGCAACGTGTCACGGAGTGCATTGCGGAGCACTGCCTCTGTGACACGCCATGAACGCGGACCCTCACTGGAACTGGGGGTCCGATAATTCAAGCTCAACGTGGCACGACGTGCATCACGGAGCACTGGCTCCGTGCCACGGAGCAAACGTAGACCTTCACTGGAAATTTGGTGAATTTTCACCCTCCAGGCAGAATACCTCCGCGATGGCAGCGTGACACGGCTCCATCGCGGAGCCCCTTTGATTCATGTTGTCCAATGCCTTTTCCTTGCTCGCATCCAAGTCCAACTCCGATATCATCCAATATGCATTTTAGCTTCCCGAAATCACATTTTACCTGCAAAACAATGTTAATCATGTTGGTTAGTATAAATTCAAATTTTATTACCAATTACATGAAAATATATACACATTGCTAGATAAACAAGGCGAAAATGATACTTTTGAGTATCACTTGGGCATATAAATCTGCCCAAGATCACTTACCCCACACTTAAATCCTTGTTCGTCCTCGAACAACAAACATACAATTCATGCAATTTACATCCCAACCTCGCTACTGTGGTACAACAATTTAAGCTACAGTCATACCGATTACTCAATACAGCAAATCATCAAGAAAACATGCATGGTCTTATCAATGCAATGACCTTCAATACGTTAAGACTTCCTAGACTTTAAGAATCGACTCTCGATATCGGCAAACTCATGCAAATCAGCTAATCAAGATATCCGACACGAAAATCAATCTTTCATCAAGCATGTGCCCTCACAACTCAAGAGAATCTTCCCCTTTTTGCTCATGTGACACACAAACATTCAAGTAGGGGCATGTAAAAACAATTTCACTCTCTCTTCCAAAAGAATTCACATGCATCATGTCGTGACCCATAAGCTTGCCCTTAGTGTATTACTCCACTAATATAAAGAAATGCAATGTAAGATCACGTAGGACTTTAATGGGTTGTAATGGAAGCTATGGAA
The DNA here is from genome assembly GCA_035772735.1 of Datura wrightii. NCBI lineage: Eukaryota > Viridiplantae > Streptophyta > Magnoliopsida > Solanales > Solanaceae > Datura > Datura wrightii. The sequence goes on from JASDFA010000016.1 coordinate 160,776,488, forward strand.
CTAGTAAATATTGGATTAGCCAATAATAGCCACTAGCATCCTTAAGCGCCTTTTCAACACATCCCATCACTGATGGACACTGTTTCTCTTTTTTTTTTCATCATCCCATTCTTGATGATTTACTTTAGTATGGCCCATTTCATTAAGCACACTTGACACAATAACAAAGATTATTCATGCACCTTCATTATCGTTTATTTATAACCACTGCACCTTCAACCTTTTCTTTTCTTCCCTCACTCTGCTTTTCTTTTTCTTTTCACCATTCTCACTCTTTGACACTTTGGGAAAATTATTTTCTCTTCTTAAGCGCTTAAGAGTTTTGTATAGACTTTACGGCTAATGAAAAGAAGGAATTAAGCTCGGTTTACACTTTTTGGACAAAAGAAAGAAATAATAGGCTAAAGGCTCAAAGGGCTGACTAGGGTATACAATCACAGAAAGGGGGACTATGACAAGAAAAAAATAGAAACTCTCGGTTAAAACAAAGAAATGCCTACATCCTTTCCTACAATACACCTCCTTCATTTCGTTTTGTACACACACCAGGAAAGTTCTAGACACTTCACAATAGCATGGAATATCAACACCTCACTTCACACTTTATGCACATGCTCGATTCAAGATGTATTCACAGATTCTTCAATCAGCTAATTATAGAAATTCAAACATTAAGCCTCAATCACACTGAATCGAACTCTACAGCCGAGGTATATCAACATATTTACAAGATTGCATGCTTTCATACGAATCACCTTTGCATTTTTAATATCATGTACAACACGCAACCAAAATTTCGCAACCATATAGTAACTACAGGTTCCGGGATGCAATCCACCAAAGAAAAAAACTAAAAATAATTGAAAAAAATATCTACTCCTAACGACTACATTTCCCTTAAGACGGTCGTCATCCATCCATCATAGGGAACAGTCACTACTTAAGACGTCGGTTCAATGGGACCATTCTCAGTAAAAGAACCGAAAACAAACGTCGAGAAACCCAAAATTAAAAAGTTGAAAAATTTGCAAAAATATCAATCATTTCAATAAACAAAAAATATTTACAGAATCAGCTGGCAACATTCAACAACACACATCAATTTCACAAATATTTACAAATACAAAACAATTTGAAAATTCACAAACACAGGGAAACACAACATACAAAATAACAGAGGAGAACATACAAACAAAACAGCCCAGCCCAGCACCTAACTACTCCCACCCCACACTTAAGCCGAACACTATCCCCAGTGTTCACAAAAATTAAATAGCACAAAATCGGGTGGTGGAACTCCCTGATCAATCAAAGTATTCCACTTCTTCGTCGGGTGCTGCTGCTTCATCTCCCATGTCCGAGTCGCCTCCGTCGTCATCATCGGACTCCACATCGGAGTCCTCTCGACGCGTCTCGTCGTCCGTGGGGACGTCATCATCCGTGGGCTCTACAAAGGCTGGCCCTACTCGGCATAGAGCCCTGGCGTTTTCACCAAACGGGTAACCTAGCTCGAGCTGCCATAGCTCCTCCTCTGTCGCTGGCCTCCCACCTATCCTGAGCTGGAGCATCTACATCCCATACATCCGCGCCATGTACTGGTCATCACGAGCGTGTCGCTCGCCAAGTGTCAGCACTGGCCAGTGGGTGGTGTCGGGAGCCTTAGTTTTGGTAACATCTAAGGCCCGCCGCTCTAACTGCGGGATATAATCGAGGGCCTCCTCCTCAACATCGAGGCCCCTGAGAAAGGTGGTGAGTAGTCCACCGAAACAATACCTGTGCCCCTGGTGCAACCAGGCTCTCTTCATGGCGGATATAATAACCGCCCCGACATTTATCTCCAGCCCCTTCATCAGGGCGTACACCAGGCAAACACGATCTCGGGTTACATCAGTCATGTGTACCCCCGGGATGAGGCAAGAGCAGACTATCTTCAGCCAGATTCGGGCTTCCCTATTCATCTGTGAATATGGCAGAGTCTGGTGGTAGCCCCTTTCCTTGTGCCTGCTCGATCTAGCTGTAGATCGGGCCCCACACAGTGTGCGTCTGATGTCAGCATACGGTGGGGTAATGTTCAGCTGTCGGAGGACGTGGGCATCTGTATCCCGCGCTCCTATGATGGCATTGAGCTGGTGGGGCTCCAGAGTGACTATCTGCTCTCTGATTTTGATGGTGTGGCTTCTGATTGACGGGTTCCAATTAGCATAGAACTCCCAAACCAGGTGCAGGTTGCATTCTTTGGGCTCCTCGAATATGAAATTGAGCCTAGCTGCCTCGATCCGGTGAACCATCCTTGGGAACTCCTGTGCCAATGGCTCCCGTGCTATATGCTCCTCGGGGAAATATTTGTTCTCTTTGTGCTTGGTGTACCACTTTTTCCCCTCGTCAGTCACCCATCTTGTTCCATATTAGCGGCGCTGGCCGCGTGGAACTGCTGGTGCTGCTGGGACTGCTGTGCCCAGTCTGAGTCTCTTCCTTCCGGTGCCTAAACTTGATGCACCTTTCCCTTTATCTTGCCGGCTTGCCATTTTACCTGTCAACCCAAGTCAACAAGCTCAATGTTAAGCTAAATAAATATTAACTTCGGCTAAGGTCGGGTTACGCTAAGTTACCCCACACTTAGTCCTTAGCTACAGTTACAACAATACGGCAAGAATAACTTTATTTACACAAAACAACCAGCTATTCAATCATGCTTAGTGCGTTCAAAAGAAAATTCAACGGTATAACTTCTGTGTACTACTCAGACTTCGTACAGCTACTCTCAATCACTACCATCTCTAACATTTTAACTATCGCACTTAGTAAAGAAAAACAAAGAAACAAAAATAACAACAAAAATTTATATACATGAACCTATCCAACTAACCAAATTCGAACAAATTTCAACATTTCCCCCCAAACCCGAGAATTCGTCGCCTATTAACATTCCAACAATTTTTACAACGACTCATCTCATTCAACACGTACAACACGGCATAAAATTCACAATTTCAACACATTTCCAACTTCAAATTCAACAACAAGCCCTAGAATTGATTTTATCAATCAAATTCGAATAATTTATTCAATCGACAAGTTCAAACAATCAGAACGACATTCCGAACATTTATCAATCAACAAATAACTCGAATTCATGCTTAATTTCGACTTAGGGCAATTTAGCTCACCTCCCATGCTTAAAATCAAAGAAAATCGACAAAAACTTGAGAGGGAATCGGAAAACATACCTTGAAGTTGAAGAATCGAAGAAAACTCAGAAATTTGTTGCCTTAAGCCGTGGCACGTTGATGGGAGAGGGGTTTTGGGATGTTTAGTCATGGAGGAAATTTAAAATGAGGGGAAAAGGGGAGGTTTCGGGGTTTAAAAGGATAGAGAAAAACACGCGGGTCACCCGGCAACCCGGTGTGACCCGTCGCGATATACACGGCAACGTGTCACGGAGTGCATCGCAGTGCACTGCCTCCGTGACACGGAGCCATCGCGATAGCATTATGGAAATTTTTAAAATTTCCGGGTTATACCTCAACGTGTCACGGAGGGTAACGCGGAGGTCCTCCTCCGTGACACGGAGCTATCGCCCCAGCTCACTGTTTTCTACATTTTATTAAATTTTCATACCTCGACTTTTCCTTCACGATTCTGTGCACATTTTCCTCCGTTTGACCTGAAAATCATCTCGCTATACAAAATTGGTTAGAATTTTGTTCTATTTATACTAGTGGGAATTTTTCCCGGAATAATGAGCAACGTGTCACGGAGTGCATCGCGGAGCACTGCCTCCGTGACACGCCATGAACGCGGACCCTCACTGGAACTGGGGGTCCAGGAATTCAAGCTCAACGTGGCACGACGTGCATCGCGGAGCACTGGCTCCGTGCCACGGAGCAAACGTGGACCTTCACTGGAAATTTGGTGAATTTTCACCCTCCAGGCAGAATGCCTCCGCGATGGCAGCGTGACACGGCTCCATTGCGGAGCCCCTTTGATTCATGTTATCCAATGCCTTTTCCTTGCTCGCATCCAAGTCCGACTCTGATATCATCCAACATGCATTTTAGCTTCCCGAAATCACATTTTACCTGCAAAACAATGCTAATCATGTTGGTTAGTATAAATTCACATTTTATTACCAATTACATGAAAATGTATACACATTGCTAGATAAACAAGGCGAAAATGACACTTTTGAGTATCACTTGGGCATATAAATCTGCCCAAGATCAGCCTCCGGGTCTTTGATGCTCAACTTTCTCATGCTAACAGTTTGGACATTTCGCTACGAACTCCGCGATATCCTTCTTTATACCATCCCACCAATAGATTTCTCGCAAGTCCCGATACATCTTCATGGATCCTAGATGAATAGAATATCTGGTACCATGTGCCTCATGTAATATCCTGACTCTCAAATAATCAATATCCAGGACACATAGAAGACCCTTATATCATAGCATACCATCTCCCCCTTGGGAGAAAACCTCCACCTTTTGACTTTGCAATGCCTCCTTCAGTTTCCTAAAAATTGGATCCTCATCTTGCCTGGACTTAACATCAATCACCAAGGATGATTCTGACCTATTATGTACAACAACACCGCCATCAATCGCGTCAATCAATCTAACCCACAACCTTGCGAGTCGGTGGACATCTATCACCAACTCCTTCTTTCCCTCATCCACATGGGACACACTCTCCATAAAGAGCCTACTAAGTGCATCCGCAACCACATTAGCCTTGCCTGGGTGGTAAAGAACGCTCATATCGTAGTCCTTTATCAATTCCAACCACCTCCTTTGTCGAAGATTTAGATCATTCTAGGTTAACACATATTGCAAGCTCTTGTGATCTGTAAATACATCCACATGGACCCCATACAAGTAATGCCACCATATCTTTAATGCGAACATCACCGCGGCCAATTCAAGATTATGGGTCGGGTAATTCTTCTCATGCACCTTCAGCTGTCGAGAGGCATAAGCTATCACCCTCCAACGCTGCGTCAACACACACCCAAGTCCAACTTTGGAAGCATCACAATACACCATGAAACCATTGTTACCCTCAGGTAGGGTCAACACTGGTGCTGAAGTAAGTTGAGTCTTCAATTCTTGGAAGCTTTTCTCACAAGCCTCCGACCACTAAAACTTCACCTTCTTCTGAGTCAACTTAGTCAATGGCGCTACAATGGATGAGAAACCATCAACAAACCTCCGATAATAGCCAGCTAAGCCCAAGAAACTCTGAATATCCGAAGGATTCACCGGTCTAGGCCAATTCTTCACTGCCTCAATTTTCTGCGAATCTACTTTTATGCCTTCATTAGACACCACATGGCCCAAGAATGCCATGGACTCCAACCAAAACTCACACTTGCTGAACTTTGCATACAATTGGTGGTCCTTGAGGGTCTGAAGAACTACTCTCAAGTGAGCGACATGCTCCTCCTCGCTCCGAGAGTATATCAAGATGTCATCAACGAACACGATCACGAACATGTCCAAATATGGCTTGACACCCTGTTCATCAGGTCCATAAAAGTTACAGGAGCATTCGTTAGTCCAAATGACATAACTACAAACTCTTAATGACCATACCGTGTACTGAATGTCATCTTCGGGATATCACTCTCCCGAACTCTGAGATGATGATACCCAGATCAGAGATCTATCTTCGAGAAACACTTAGCACCCTGAAGTTGATCGAACAAATCATCGATCCTGGGTAAGGGGTACCTGTTCTTGACAACGACTTTGTTCAACTGTCGAAAATCAATGCACATATGAAGGGAACCATCTTTCTTCCGAACAAATAAAATTGGTGCACCCCATCGACACTGGCTCTATCTAATGAAGCCTTTATCTAGTAAATCCTTTAACTGATCCTTCAACTCTTTTAACTCGGCTGGAGCCATCCTGTAGGGAGGAATAGATATAGGTTGCGTATCGGGAAGAAGGTCAATACTGAAGTCAATCACTCACTCGGGAGGAATACCTAGAAAAATCATCAGGAAAGACCTATGGATGCTCACGTACAACTGGGACTGACTGGATAGTCAGGGTCTCGGACTCAATATCCTTGACCCTAACCAAATGATACAAGCAACCCCTAGAAATCATCTTCCTGGCCTTGAGGTAGGAAACGAAACAACCTATAGGCACAACTGAACTACCCTTCCATTCTAAGGCTGGCTCACCCAGAAATCTGAACTCTACTGACCAGGTTCTACAATTAATGAAATCATAACAAGCATACAACCAATCCATGTCGAGAATAACATTGAAAACGGTCATGGATAACTCTATCATATCTGCTGAGTTGACCTCATGGAGGACCAAGACTGGGAAATCTCTATACACCCGTCTAGTTGTAACTAAGTCACCTACAGGAGTAGAAACTGAGAAGGATTTTGAAAAGACATCGGGAATGACTCCGAAGCTACTAGCTACATAAGGTGTCACAAAGTACAAGGTGGCCCCTGGATCTAACAGAGCATAAACATCAACACGGAAGGCTCGTAACAAACCAGTAACCACGTCCGGGGAAACCTCCTACTCCTAACGGGATGCTAGGGCATAGAACCTATTCTGACGCTAACCTCCAGCTGCACTGGTAGATGCCCCCTGATGTGCTAAGCAAGGGGGTGGGGCCACAGCCCCCAACTTGATCCTTTCTCGCTGCTGGACAATCTCTAAGCATATGTTCGGGTTTCCCTCACCCGAAACACGCACCTGAACCTGCCAAGTATTGGCCTGCATGCCCTCAACCACATCTGCGACAAGTTGGGACACCTAAATATGTGGGCCTACTTCTCTAACCCCTCGAGCCTAATGCTCGCCCTCTCTGATCGTGCCTAGGCCAAGATAGAACACTCAAAACTGATGAAGTTGGGGCAGATGATCTCTGGTAGGTCTGCTGACGGTACCCACCCCCTGACCTAAGCTGAGGAGATCTTTGATCATCAATCCTATCCCTCTTGGCCTCTCTCTCTTTTGAATATGCTGCCTCCATCTACTAGGTGTACAACACCATCCGAGGAAAGTCCATATCCTGATTGAGCATAGCAATCCTGCTATCCCATGCACAAACCTGCTCACTCGCGCCCTCTGGTCAGCCACTAACTCAGGAGCATACTTTGATAGGCGGGTGAACTCAAGGGAATACTCTAGTACTATCATCCTCCCTTGCTTCAGATTTACAAACTCAGCGGCCTTCAGCTCCTCATCTCCCGAGGGAAGAACCGATCCAGGAATGCAACATGGAACTCTTCTCAAGTGACCGGACCTGCTCGGGTGACCCTACTATCTTTTCATTGACGGAACCAGATATGCGTAACCCCCTTCAACTGGTAGGAGGCCAACTCTGCGCACTCAACATTACTCACCCCCATGACCTGGGTGATCTTTACTACCTCATCCACGAACTCATGTGGGTCCTCATCTACCTTGGACCCAAGAAACTTCGATGGGATCATCCTCAAGAAGTCCCTGACTCGAGCCGCCGCTGCACTACCATTCTGCGGAACATGCGCAACGGCCTGCTGATTGACCTAAGCGGTCAAGGCCTACGCAAGCATCTGGATAGAGGCTCGAAACTCAGCGTGGGAGGCTGGCTCCGGTGCATGAGGCTTCTGAACTAGTGGGACCTGCTGATGCCCACGACCCATACCATCCTCGTGGCCTTCACCATATCTATTTCTCCATCCGTTCACTCTTCGAGGAGCCATACTCTGCAATCGCGAATAGCATGAATTAGAGGAATAGAAAAACTTTTCATCACATGACATAGATCATGAAGGATGGGAACATTTCCTAAAATGTTGTGTAGCCTCTTCGTCATAAGTGTGGTGCACTTCACACCCATAAAAAAGACTCTACTTAACACGGCTTTCACACTCCCTAGGACACTTCAAACATATGGCTCTGATACCAAATTTATCACGAACGAACAGAGGCTTGGATCGTAGACACGGGACAAGAGACCCCGAGGGACCCCAAGTAGACCCATAGTATGAGCATACAACTAACTCATTTTACACTAAAGAAAACATGAATATACTCTCAGTGGAAGTCTAAAGCAACATCACCAAAGAATAAACATCTGAAACTAAATACATGTCTATGTCTGAAAAGCCTCTAATTTAGATGAGCTGATGGGACAAACCCCAACTAGCTCTACAATACTGAAACTGAAATACATAGAAGAAACTGAAAGTATAGTCCTCAAAGGATGAGGACTCACAAACATTGAACAGGTGCTAACTTGAATAAGCTGACTAAGATCGGGGCTGAAGCTGCGAGCCGAGTCCTATATCATGAAACAATACAACATAGAAAGTATGAGGTCAGTACGTGGAATGTACCCAGTATGCAAGGTAAGTAATAACTCTATAATAAGTAAAATCATCCAAATAAATCATTTCATAACATAAGCTTTTAGAGAACTGAGAGAACTCACATGCATTCTTCGAAATCATAATCCCTTTTATGATATGACAATGCATAACTTTATAACATCAACTAATTCGAATGACTCAAAGTTGAGATGCAACATTTATAGAAAAACTGATTATTGAGTCAAACCTTACTTTTAGAACATGCATGCATACATGGTGGTCATGAGTAATGAATATGCAAATCTGAATCACATGGACAATGAGAGACTCGCCACTTAACCGACACACCACGATAGAGCTTACATAGTCCCGACTATTACACTCAAGTGAGCAAAGCCGTCTAAAATCTTGCCAAGGATAACGACGCTACCATGATATCGATATCAAGCTAAAGCGCCAATCGGGCCGGGGATAGCTCACAAGGGAGGTCCCAATAATATAATAGAATCAACCTACATTGGCGCATAGTTCTGGGGCATAGGGTTATCGACCCTTAGCCCGCTCGGTGCAAGAATCTTCTCCCAAAAGATGCAATGCTCTACATCGTATAAATATGAAGCTCTAAATTGTCTAGTGATGAAGCTCAACATGAAATCATGCATAAACTCAACATCGTATGGAAACAAAGCTCAACATCGTCTATTGACGATGCTCAATAATGAAATCATGCTTAAACTCAACATCATATGAAAATGAAGCTCAATGACGACATACATCTCAATTATGAATTCATGCATATGAGAAGCTTTACTATGAAATATACCACAAGCTCAAAGAATAGTGGAAGTCTTTACTCCAAAATCTTGCAGTAAGCTTACTTTAGAAATATCACCTCATCGTCATCAATATAAGGGCCTTGCCCAAAACCATATCATGCTTTAACACATTCAATTCATTTGAAAACATTATAATTTGGGAGATTTCACTCCAAAATGAGGTAATAAAGTTAATTCGAGAAAATCATCATTCATACTCAACATTGGGCACTACCCAAAGGTTTATCATACTTGAGTATACTAGATTCATATCCAATACATTGATTATAGACATGGGTAACTTAGAACATGCTTTTCATCATCAAAATCATATCAACATCATACATTCATCGAAAATCTCTTATTTATGAATTCCCTACCTATGGGCCTTTTAATTTCATAAATCTAGAAAACTCAAGTTAAATTGAAAACACATTAGAAATCTGCCCATGCTTCATATTCAATACTAAACATAAACAATTCATACCCATGTATAAAGATTGAGAAAATGCAACTGGGTAGAGACCCCACACTTGATCATAGGAGATTCATTCGAATAGGGAGAAATTGGGCATGGGTGTGGAAGGAGAACACCCATTAAAACCCTACATACCTTGAAATGAGGAATTCTACCACCCTTCAATTCCCCAAGATCAGATTCCAAAGGAAACCTGGAATCACCTCCTTCAAGCCATCAACCTTGCATGCATGGGGAGTATGCACTTAGAATAGGTCTTCCCCCACTAAAACCCTTCAAAACGAGCCCTAAACGACGTAGTATAGGGCCTTAGAAATAGGAAATGACATAAATTCCCTTACTAAAATAGTAGAAAAACCTGCACTAGATGATCCCACGATTGAACCAACGGACCGTGGGAAGATACCGCAACTCGTGGTAAACTCCCATGGTCTAGACTGCCAAATTTCCCGATTTTTGATTTGCACCCACGACTCGACAGGATGAGTCATCCTTCCAAACCACGGACTATGGTTTCAAACTGTCTTAGCCACTTCACAGATCCACTTCCTTCCCAAGACTACTAACAACGACCAATGCCTCCTCACAACGAGTTGTTGTGATGCTCGTGGTCCACCCTACCACCAAGCCAAGCTTCACACCATGACAACATACAACGGCTCACGATTTGCTACCATGAGTAGTTCTATGGATCGTCCTGCAACATTTTTCTTAGATTTTTGCACTTTGAATTCTTCACTCCCCAAGTTATTCGCACTTCTGGGGTATTACATGAATTTAGGATAGCTATTCAGATGCTAGCACAGGCCTTGACCGCTCTGGTCAACCAGCATGCAGTGGGGCATATTTTGAAAATGGAAATGCGGTGGCAGCTTGAGTTAGGCATTTCCTGAGGATGAACCCTCTAGAGTTTCTTGGTTCCAAGGTGGATAGGATCAACATGAGTTCATTGATGAGATTGTGAAGATCACCCAGGTCATAGGGGTGAATCGAGTTGAGTGTGCTGAGTTGGCTTCATATAAGTTGAAGTGGGTCACACACATTTGATTTCAACAGTGGAAAGATAGTAGGGCCGGTGGAGCAGGCCCTGTCACTTGGGAGGAGTTTCATGTTATTTTCGTAGATCGATTCTTCCCTCGTGAAATGAGGGAGTTGAATGCAACCTAGTTCTTGAATCATAAGAAGGGGAAGATGATGGTATAGGAGTATTCCCTCAAGTTCACTCACTTATCAAAGTACGCCCTAGAGTTAGTGGTTGATCAGAGGGCGCGAGTGAGCAGGTTTGTTCATGGAGTGGCAAACTATTTGGACAAAGATTGCAGGACCGCTATGCTCCACCAGGATATGGATTTCCCTCGTATAGTCTTATATTCCCAACAGATGGAGGCGGCACATATGAGGGAGAGAGAGGCCAAAAGGACCAGGACATAAAGCTATGGGTTGACTCAGCAAAGATCCGGCGGTGGTCACTGCCCTCAAATTCAGCAAAGGTCACTATCCCAAGCACCACCACCAGCTAGTGTTCCATCCAGACCCAAGGGTGATCAGAGGAGCAGGGCCTCAGGTTTGAGGGACTAGAGGGGCATGCAGGCAGAGCACATTTTCGGCCTGCGAGAAGTGTGGCAAGATTCATGCCGGGGAGTGCTTGCTTGGCTTAGATATCTGTTATGGGTGCGGTAGATCCGGTCACATGCCCCGAGTATGTCCATTGGCTAGATAGGGTGATGATAGAGGTTGTGCAAAAACTACCAAGCCAGCAGCAGCTCCAGCATGCTCAGCTCCGCAAGGGGCATCCACTAGTGGGGGTGGCGGGCAGTGCTAAAATAGATTCTATGCCCTCACCTCGTGTCAGGAGTAGGAGACTTCACCGGATTTGGTTACTAGTATGTTACGAGTGTTTCACCTTGATATTTATGCTTTGTTAGATCCAGGGGCTTCCTTGTCTTTTGTGACACCTTATATTGCTAGTAGCTTTAGAGTCAGTCCTAAAATTCTATCAGAATCATTCTCAGTCTCTACTCGCGTTGGTGACTCAGTTATAGCTAGGCGGGTGAGTAGAAGTTTCCCGATCATAGTATTGCAGAAACCGTAGAACTAATAGAGTTATCCATGACTGACTTTGATATTATTCTCGGCATAAATTGGTTGTATGCATGTTGTTCTTCCGTTAATTGTATAACCTGTGCGACGGAGTTCCGCTTTCTGAGTGAGTCAGTTTTAGAGTGGAAGGGTGGTTCAGTCGTGCCTGTAGGTCATTTTATTTCCTATCTTAAGGCCATGAAAATGATTTCTAAGGGTTGTCTATACCATCTAGTTAGGGTTAAGGATGTTGAGTCCGAGACCCCAACTATCCATTCAGTCCTGGTAGTAAGTGAGATCCCAGAGGTTTTTCCATATGATTTGCCAGGAGTTCCTCCCAAATGGGAGATGGATTTTGGTATTGACCTTCTTCCCGATACGCAGCCTATATCTATTCCTCCTTAGAGAATGGCTCTAGTCGAGCTAAAAGAGTTGAAGGAATAGTTGAAGGATCTTTGGATAAGGGTTTCATTAGACCGAGCAAATCCCCACGGGGTGCACCAGTTCTCGTTCTCCGGAAGAAAGATGGTTCTCTTTGTATGTGTGTTGATTATCGACAATTGAACAAGGTAACTTTCAAGAACAGGTACCCTCTACCTAGAATTGATGATTTTTTTGACTAGCTTCAGGGTTCCAAGTGCTTTTTGAAGATAGATATCAGATCCAGGTACCATCAGCTCAGAGTTTGGGAGAGCGACATCCCGAAGAAAGCCTTTAGGATGTGGTATGGTCATTATGAGTTTGTAGTTATGTCTTTTGGATTAACGAATGCTCCTGCAGCTTTTATGAACTTGATGAATAGGGTTTTAAAGCCATATTTGGACATGTTCATGCTTGTGTTTATTGATGACATCCTGATATACTCTCGGAGCGAGGAGGAGCATGCTGCTCATTTAAGGGTGGTGCTACAGACTCTCAAGGATCGCCAGCTATATGCTAAATTTAGCAAGTGCAAGTTTTGGTTGAAATTAGTGGCTTTTTGGGGACATGCGGTATTAAGTGAGGAAAGTGGACTCTCAAAAAATAGAAGCAGTGAAGAATTGTCCTAGACCGGCGAATCCTTAAGATATCTGGAGCTTCTTGGGCTTAGCTGGCTACTATTGAAGATTTGTTAAGGGATTTTTATCTATTGCAGTGCCATTGACCAAATTGACCCAAAAGAAAGCGAAATTCCAATGGTCGGAGGCTTGTGGGAGAAGCTTTCAAGAGTTGAAGACTCGACTTACCTCAACACCAGTGTTAACTCTATCGGAGGGTACTGATGTGTTTGTGGTATATTGCGATGCTTCAAGGATCGATCTTGGTTGTGTTTTGATGCAGCACGCCAAAGTTATAACATATGCCTCCAAACAGCTGAAAGTTGATGAGAAGAATTACCCGACCCATGATCTTGAATTGGTGGTGGTGGTATTCGCCTTGAAGATATAGAGGCATTATTTGTATGAGGTCCATATAAAGGTGTTTACGGACCGTAAAACTCTACAATATGTGTTTACCCAAAAGGATCTCAATCTTCAGAAAAAGAGGTGGTTGGAGCTACTTAAAGATTATGATATGAGTTTCCTTTATTATTTGGGCAAGGCTAATGTAATATCAGATGCACTCTCCATAGAGAGTATGTCCTATGTGGATGAGGGAAGAAAGGAGCTAGTGAAGGATGTGCATCAACTCACAAGGTTGGGAGTTTGATTGGTTGACTCAATCGATGGCGGTTTTATAGTTCAGAACATATCATAATTATCCTTGGTGACCGATGTAAAATCTAGACAAGACGAGGATACCATTTTGGTAAAGTTAAAGGAAGTTGTCCAGAATCAGAAGGTAGAGGTCTTCTCCAAAGGGGGAGATGGTGTGCTTCAATATTAGGGTTGCTTGTGTGTTTCGGACATTGATGATTTGAAAATTTGGATGTTGCATGAGGCTCACATTTCAAGATATTCAATCAATCCAGGTGCCACCAAGATGTACCGTGACTTACCGGAAGTCTATTGGTGAAGTGGCATGAAGAAAGACATCGCAAAATTTGTAGCTAATTGCCCAAATTGCTAGCAATTGAAGGTTGAGCACCAAAGACCTAGAGGTGTGCTCTAAGATATTAGCATTCCTACTTGGAAGTGGAAAGAGATCAATATGGACTTCATAAAAGGGTTGCCTCACACTCGTCGACAATATGACTTCATTTGGGTTGTTGTAGACAGGTTAACCAAAGCCGCTTATTTTCTATCGGTCAAAACCACTGATTCCGCAGAGGATTGTGCCAAACTATACATTCGAGAGCTAGTTCGATTTCATGGAGTACCCTTGTCCATCATATCGGACAGAGGTACCCAATTCACCTCTCAGTTTTGGAGGTCGTTTCAAAAAGGACTAGGTACTCAGGTTAAGCTCAACACAACATTTCACCCACAACTGGATGGTCAAACGAAGCGGATAATCAAACTCTCAAAGACATATTGAGAGCATGTGTGATTTACTTCAAAGGTAGTTAGTATGATCATTTGCCTCTTATCGAGTTTGCATACAATAACAGCTACCATTCCAGTATTCAAATAGCTCTATTTGAGGCACTCTATGGGCAGAGATATAGATAGCCTATCGACTAGTTTGAAGTTGGTGAAGATGCAATGATAGGATCAATTCAGTCCATGAACCTATGGAGAAGGTTCAACTCATTTGAGGTAGGTTGAAGATAGCTTAAAGTCGCCAAAAGTCCTATGCCGATGTGAGGAGGAGAGAACTCGATTTCTAAGTGGATGATTGGGTGTTTTTGAAGGTGTCTCCCATGAAGGAAGTGATGCGGTTTGGAAAGAAAAGAAAACTCAGCCCTCATTATGTTGGCCCCTACCAGATTATGAAATGGGTTGGCAAGGTTGCATATGAATTGGAGTTGCCCTCAGAATTATCTTTCGTGCATCCTGTCCATGTATCAATCTTAAAGAAGTGTTTGGGTGATCCAACTCTAGTTGTTCCGGTGGACAGTGTTGGTGTGAAAGACAACCTTAGTTATGAGGAGGTTCTGGTGGAAATACTGGATCGTCAGGTTCGAAGGCTAAAAAACAAGGAAGTAGCTTCAGTCAAGGTTTCATGGAGGAATCAGCAGGTTGAGAGGGCTACATGGAAAACCAAAGTAGACCTGATGGCTAGATACCCACATTTATTCTCTACCAGCTCAATTCCAACTTGAGATATCAGTTTTTGCCCTAGTACTTGATTTAGTTTTCATGTTTAGTTCATGTGCCCCAATTTCTTTCATGTACGTGGATGTGTATATGATTCATGAATTTAGTTCAGCCATGTAGTTTGAATCATAGTTAGTCATTCTGTTAGTTTTTAGCTTAAATGATCAGTTTTTTAGTATGATGATTGCATTCTCTGTTTTCTGTATGTTTTCCCATATTCGAGGACGAATGTTCCCAAGGGGGAGATATTGTAATACCCGGGAAGTGCCTAAGACTAGACCCGAGAATTTAAAAATGGAAGTTGGCAGAAATCTAGAAAATTATCATAGAACGAGTCATGTAACAGATAGTTGGTTCCACCAACGATCCATAGGAGGTGTTCGTGGTAAGGTACTACAAGGACAAAGTTGGAAGTAACGAGTCACAGAACTACCCGTGGTTTAATGTCATGAGTCGTTGTTTTTGGTCGTGGTGAGACTGGTCCTTAGTCTAGGAGGAAGTAACGGGTCATAGTATGACTCATCGTGAGAAACAACGCATCATGGTATGTAACCGTGGGTCTAGGAGGAAGTAACGGGTCATAGTACGACTTATCGTGAGAAATAATGCATCATGGTAAGTAACCGTGTGAAGGAGTAGAAAAATCTCCAATCGAGGTGACAGATGAAAACGACGACTCAGTGGAAGGAGGCATGAGTCATGGTGTGGCTCATGGGAAGGCCCAAGTGTAGGTCGTCAGGGGGAAGTAACGGGAGGATCCAACGGACCGTCGTCTAATGTAACGACTCGTCCTGTGGAGTCGTGGTGTGAGAATATGAGAAGTTAAGATTTGGCAGTAGATGTAATGGACAGATACCATGAGTCATGGTATCCTAGTACAACTCGTAGGATCGCCCGTGGTCACTGACAGTGCAGAATTTTCAGGAAATTCTTTAAGGGTATTTTCATCATTGCTAATTCCTAGGGTCCAAAACTATGCCGTCTAAGGATCAAAATGCAGTGTTTTATGAGGGAAAAATCTATCCTAGGCTCATTCACATCCATGCATGCATATTGAAGGGGTTTAGGAGGTGATCAAGTTAGATTTCTTCAAGCTTTCCTTCAATCCTTCATCGGGCTTTCAAGGAGTGGTAAAATCATATCTTCCGCAAGTACGTAGGGTTATGAATGGGTAAATCCATTCACACCCATGCCCACTCTCTCTCTAAATCATGGAAATTCCTATGTTGATTCTATGGGGTTTTAAATCAATGCATGAAATTCCTATTTCTCTTCACGGGTATGATCTAAATGAGTTTTATTATTGAATAACAAATCACGAGCAAGTTTTACATTGTTTATCATTAAAATCATGTTTCAAGATTTATAAATTTAAAGGCCCATTTATGATAAGTTCATGAAAGTTGAGGTTTATGATGAATCTTCATGTATGATGAGATATTAATGATGAAAAGCATGTTTCCAAGCTTCCCATGCTTATAATCATGTTTTTCAAGGAATTGAGTATTTTTCAAGCATGTTAAAGTATTGGGAAATTCCCACATGTTCAAGTATGATTTATGATTTATGATATGGATTTCATGATTGATCGATTTATGACGTTGATCGATTTATGAGCCCTTGATTCATGGATAAACATGTATTTAAATGGGGTTCAACGATGTTAATGTTTATTTTGCCATGAATCTCATGAATGATGTTTATGATTTATATATGTACCTGTGCATGTTTTTGGGAGTAGTGTCTAGCACCGAGTAGTCCGGCGTTCAAAGGACAATGTTGGGATCTCATAATTACGTGCCACGTAGTTTCATATTGATACATTACAATATTAATGGATCCCCTCTTTCGTGATATCACTCATTGCACGTCCCTTGCCTGGCAAGCCTAGGACGGCTCTGCCTACTTGAGTGAGATAGTTGGGGCATCATGTAAGGCCCTACCATGATGGTGTCGGTTATGACAAGTCCTCCCACTGTTCCTCATGATTTATACATGGTTAAGTTTATATTACTATGGCTCGGGTTACGTTTAATGAAGCTTTTCTCCTATTATTATTATTATTATGACGGATTTACAAATATTTTGAAAACTGAGCCTTATGTTATATTATGATATTTATGTTATGAGCATTTTGCCCTACTATATGAACTTTTATGCATTTTAAATGTCGATTTTACTTATCTTGCATACTCGGTACATTCCACGTACTAACTGCATACTTTATGTTGTATCATTTCATGATACGGGCTCCGATCTTCAGACCCAGCTCTGTCATTAGCTCATTCTCGAAGTTAGCTTCCAGTTCATTGGTGAGTCCTCATATCCCGAGGACCAGTTGATATCAGTTATACTTTATGTTTAGTTTTCTAGACTTGTCGGGTTAGTTGGGGGTGTTGTTCCATCAGCCCATCAGATATGTTAGAGGCTTTGAAACTATATGTAGTATCCAGCAGTCATGTATGAAGTGTGTTTCTCTTTTTATGTTATGTCATGATTATGTTTCCGCTGTGTTATCATGTTTGGTATTCAGCTTTATTTGAATGAGTTAGATATATGCTCATGCCATGGGTCGACTTGGAGTCTCTGGAGGCTCCTTGTCCTATGTTGCGATTCGGGTCTATGTTCGGGTCATGATAAAAGGTCATTTGAAGGCTCATCTATAAATATAAGCCTTAGGTCATTTATTACGTAGTTTTGGTCTTCTTTGAAGCAGTCTTTACTCATTTTTTTTCACAGTTCATTCATGAAAGGTTGTAAGTCGTTTGGAAGGAAGAAAAGGTTCTACAGCTAGGTTTTCTCTTCTTTACTTTATATTTTCGGATGATGATGACTAAGTATTTGTTTTTCCTCTTTTCTATGAGTGGCTACACTCATATTCTAGGGTTTTGGCCATGGTGAATGGTTGATTGTTTGACAGACTAAATAAACTTAGTTTTGATTCTTCGTTTATGATTATTTGTATTTATTTATATTAATTTATTATTTATGAGATTGATCATCTTGTAAGTAATCCGTTGGCTTTTGATTGAACATGGAAAAGGGGATCGAAAGGGTTAAAAATAAATATAGAATAGGAATTCAAAGACCCTTGAACCCATTGGTGATAGGATAAAAGTTGTTGAGGATAGGGATATACCCTTCAACCTTGTTTAGTTGAAAAACAAGTAGGAATAATCGTTGTTTCATTGTTCTCCTGCGATCATAGGGATATAGGCGTTATGGTTCATGAAATAGTTCTTGGATGCTAGGGATAGTGGCAAGAAGTGGGATAGTAACTTGCAACTAAAAATTGTAGGAAGAATCATGCTGGTTTAATTATATCTAGAAAACTCAACTTGAAACCAACCAGTTGCCCTAGTCTGTCATCATTATCGAAATACAATCAAGCTTGCATTCGTTTTAGTTAATTTTTGTATTTGAAATTTTAGTAGTTTAATTTTCCAAATCAATCTTCATTTTATTTGTTTCATAGACTAGTGAAATCAAAGTACAACCTTATAACGATTAAATTGACAAGTCCCTGTGGGTCCGTTATATGGACTTAACAATCCTATGTTACTTGACGACCACGCACACTTGTGTGTGCTTGGGCGACATAGAGCACTGGCTGATGAAGGTGCTGCAGGCCTCTGCTACTACTGGGGGCGACTACCACTACCTAACCTTTATTGGGAGTACTCAAGCTGACTGGTTCTAGCCCGTTTGTTCTTCGTCTCTATGTCCTTCAACTTTTCTGCTTCTATCTGCTGGGCATGGATAATGAGACTACAGAGGTCTATATCCTTGATGAGCATAGCGGACCTGCATTCTTTAAGTACCAAATCCGAGACTCCGTTAACAAACTTGAGTATGTGATCTCTCAGCTCAGCAACCATCTTTGGAGCATATCTCGACAGCTGAGTGAATTTCAGTGCATAATTCTTTACTCTCATGTTGTTTTGTTTCAAGTTCATGAACTCAGGCGCCTTGGCTTCTCTTAATTCCCAAGGAAAGAACTTGTCCAGAAATGGTATAATGAACTTTTCCCATTCAACCGGACCTACTCCATCCTGTCTTCCCTCCTTCCACTACTTGCACCAAATCTAGGCCACCCCTTTCAATTGGTAGGCTACCAGATCAGTAGTCGCGGTGGCGGTGACACCCATGATTTGGGTGATTTTTAGGATCTCATCTATGAACCCTTGAAGATCCTAACTACATTAGAGCCGTGAAAAGCTGGTGCATTCATTCGCACGAAATCTCGGACCTTGGCCGCAGCTGCAGACCCATTTGTATTCACTGGCACCACTACTTGCTGGTTGACCCGATTAGTCATCACCTATGACAGCATCAGGATGACGGCTTGAAATTCCACGTGGGACACCTGGTCGTCCTGAGGAATTGCGGGAGCAAGTGGGGCTGGCCAGTTAGCATTAACAGTCCTCCTTCCATTTCCTCTTCTGGGAGGCATCGTTATCTTAAAAGGGTAGAGCATAAGATAGGAGGATGTATTAGAGTCCAAAACCCTACACACAATAAGATTTATGAATAAAAGGGAATTTTCCAAAAAACGTCTAGTAGCCTCCTTCTCATAAGTATGGCGCACTTCACACCCATGAAAAGGACTCTACTTGACGTGGATTTAAGACATTCTAGGACACTCTAAACCTAATGCTCTGATACCAAATTTATCACGATCTGAGTCTACACCCTAGACGCGAGATGGTACTTAGGGTCACATGTGAACCCAAGCCAACCCACGGCATAGCATACTACTGACTGTCAAAATGACTAAATGAAATCTATAAGTGGAAGCTTGAAAACATAACTGAACAAAATACTTTTAAGCAAAACATTACATCTGATAACACACTAAATTACTAACTCTATCTGAAAGCGATCTACGAACTGCTGAGTTGCTGGGAAAAGCCCCCAACTAACTCTAAAGTCTGAACTAAAATAACAAAATAGAACAACTGGAAATGAAACTCCGGCCCTCAGCAAATGAGGACTCACCACTGATCTCTACTGGATTTCGCCAGAGAAGAACTATTGACGATGTTGAGACTGCAAACCTGCACCAGATTTATAAGACGATTTGGAATAAAGAGTATGCATCAGTACTAGGAATGTATTGAATAAGTGGGCTCTGAAGTAAAAGTAAAGATTCTAAGATTCTATAAGCTGAATTGACAAAACATGCAATACCACAACTGAAATCATAAATACTAAACAACCTGAGAATATGATAGTACTGTAAGTGCTAGTAACTGCCTAGAGGTCATATACATATGTTATGACCAGAACATAGGCTTGGATCGAGACACAGGACAAGAAACCCCGAGAAGCGCCAAGTCGATCCATGGCATGAACATACATCTAACTCAATCATAGATAAGCAGAAGATCATCATAAATAAAATAGAGGAATTCTAATCAAAACTTAACATCTGAATACATACATGAGTCCAATGTTGAATACACACTATATTTGAAAAGCCTCTAAACTGATGAGTTGATGGAACAGAACCCCAACTAACTCACTATAGTTTGAAAACAAAAAATATAATACATAAATGAATAAAAGTGCCCTCGCAAGGTGAGGACTCACCAACTCTGAGCAGGAAGTACTAAAATTGAGAATCTGGCTAGCGGCAGAACTGAGTCTGGATATCGGAGCCTATATCATCAAACGATACAACATAGAGTATGTGGTCAGTACGTGGAATGTACTGAGTATGCAAGGTAAGTAAAAACGGACAGTTAAAATACATAAGAGTTCATAAGAGTAGGATGACATGTTCATAATGTAAATATCATATTGTAAACATAAGGCTCAAGGTTTTCCAAACAATCGTAAAACATTCATAGTCATAATCATAAGAGGAAACTTTATAAAACATGACTTGAGCCAAAGTGCATAACATAACCATGCATAAATCATGAGGAACAATGGAAGGACTCCTCATAACCGGCACCATCATGGTAGAGTTTTACATGATGCCCCAACTATCTCACTCAAGTGGGCAGAGTTGTCCCAGGCTTTCTAAGCAAGGGACGTGTAGCATGTGATATCACAAAGAGGGGATCCATTAATATTGGAATATATATAAAAACCTATGGTGGCACGTAGTTTTGAGACATCGGCATAGTCTTTTGAACGCCGGGCTACTTGGTGCTAGACACTGCTCTCAACAACATGCACATTAGGCTCGTATAGTAACCGTAACATCATTCATGAAGTTCATGGCCAAATAAATAACAACATCATTTATCCACATTTAAAATACATGTTTAGCCATAAACAAGGGTCCATGAATCAGCTAAGAGTCATAAATCCATAAATAATGAAATCCATGCATACTTGTAAACATATATAAACTTGACATTTCATAAATCCAGGATAAGTACTTGAGAGGAATCTAATAATAAAGCATACATCACAATTGGGCTAGTTAAGATCAAGATCATAATGAAATCATAGCTTGACTTTTCATAAACATTAATAATTGGGCATAATTGGATTTAAAAATAAAATCTATAAACTTATATTTAAAATAGTCACAAAATATTCCCATAGATCATAAAACAACATTAGAAACACGCTTGGATCGTACCCATGATCGATACTTAGAGAATTCACACAATGGGTAAAAACCCCATAGATTTAACAATTAGAATTTTCATTAATCGAAAGGGAATTGGGCATGGGTGTTGACTATTGCACCCATTCTTAGCCTTATATACCTGAATAGACCTGATTTTCACACATCCTTTACTGCCCAAAGAAGAATTGAGGAAGAACCTTGATGAGCTATGCTTGATTGTGCTCTAAACCCTTGGACTTGCATGCATGAGTTTTGAATAGGCTAAAATGACTTAACCCATCTTAAAACACTCTATTCTGAGTTTAAAAATACATAGTCTAGGCCTTAGGAACTTAGGAATTATGAAAAAGCCCTTAATAGATTTGTAGAGAAAAACACATTGCTAGTCCCAACGAGGGACTGGATGACTCGTCATCCCTGGCCATGACTCGTGGTTTGCATTCGTGATCAACACTGCCAAAGATCTCCTAAGGGTTACCACGAGGGACACCACGACTCGTGGTGTGCCTAACAATTTGTGGTGACCAATCCATTAGGTAAACTTCCCAAATCTCTCCAACCTCCATCAACACTTGACCATGGATCACAAGACGACTCGTGGTGTTGACTACAACTCGTGGTCACACCCGTGATCACCTCAAATCCCAAATTTTCAACTAAGTCCAAGCCCTTCCCCACTAATCAATTAACGACTCGTGGTGTTCCTGACGGGTCACTGGCCAACTTGTCCTGTTGCCTGCTGTAGAATTTGTTTTCTTTGTTTTAACTCCCGAGTCTGATTTAGGGTTTTTGAAATATTACAATATCTCCCCCTTAGGAACATTCATCCTCGAATGTTGGAAACGAACTAAAACATAGATAAGTGCAATCATCATACTCATATACTGATCATGTAAGATGAAAACTGACAGAATGACTACCTCTGAACCGAACTACATGACTGAACTGAATTCATGAATCATACGTATATACATTGACGTGAAAGAAATTGGGAACATGAGTTAAACATGAAGCTGAATAGATAATTAAGGAGGAATCTAATACCTCAAGCTGAAACTGCACCGAAATGGAAAAGATGCGGGTATTTATCCATCGTATCTGCTTCGGCTTCCCACATAGGTCCCTCAAAGTACTGATTCATCCAAAAAACCTTGACTAAAGCTACTTCTTTGTTTCTTAACTTACGAACCTGACGATCCAGGATCTCAACTGGGACTCTTCGTAAGAGAGACTATCTGTCACTCCCATACTATCTAGTGGCACAAATAATGTTGGATCACCGATGCACTTTTTCAATGGTGACATATGGAAGACTGGGTGCACAGATGCTAACTCTGGAGGTAGTTCTAACTCATATGCCACACTGCCAATTCGCTTTAAATTCTATAGGATCCCACATATCTCGGACTGAGTTTTTGTTTCTTCCCAAACCTCATCACCCCTTTCATGGGTAAAATTTTCAGATAAACCCAATCATCCACTGCAAACTCTAATTCTCTTCTCCTCACATCAGCATGGGATTTCTGTCGGCCTTGCATTGTTTTCAACCTCTCCATTATAAGTTTCACCTTCTACATAGCTTCATGAACTGAGTCTGGCCCTATTAGGGTAGCTTCACCAACCTCAAACCACCCTATAGGATACCTACACCTCCTACCATATAATGCCTCAGACGGGTCATCTAGATACTGGAGTGGTAGCTATTGTTATATGCAAACTCAATGAGAGGAAAATGATCATCCCAACTACCCTAATATTGAAGCATACCATCTCCCCCTTTGGAGACAACCTCTACCTTCTGATCTAAATGACTTCCTTCAACTTCACCAAGATAGGATCTTCGTCTTACCTAGCTTTGACCCCAATCATCACGGAAGATTTTGATCCGTTCTGAATAATGGCACCATCATCCCTCGAGTCAACAAGATTAACTCCTACGGTTCCTGCTAAGAATTTTGAAAGTCCCAAACCTCTGAAATTGTCACGTGTTTTTGCTTAAAATCATGATAAACTCACAAAATGTTCAAATCCACCTAAAGCTCATTCAGAAACCTCCGGAGACCAACCGACTGTGCAATTCAATTGTAAAACACCTTTTGGACCTGTTCAAATTATCTAATCACTGATATAAGGTCGTTTGGATCAAAAGTTGACTATGGTCAAACCTAGCTTCCTCAAAGCTCATAATTTAAATCAAAGGTTCAAACCACTCCCCAATCACCTCGAGGTCCATGCAAACCACCCAACTAAGTCATAAATCACCATTTGGAACCAACAGAGCTTTCAGGGTCCAAATTCAAGCTCGTTCACTTGAAAAGTTGACTTTGGTCAAACCCCTCAAATTTCAAATCCTCCAAAAACCAAAAATCTCACCTAATCTTCATTAGATCGCCTCGAGAATAGTGTCATCCATCTACACAAGTCATGAATAAAAAAATAGAGGTACAGAAAAGTTCAACACAAGGATGCATACCAACAATCATAAAATGACAATGCAGGTTATTGCACTCCTCGGCTTGACTAACAACTACTCTTCCTGGACTTCTACCTACCCAATACCTATGGCAGTGATAGGGAGTTACCCTGAACGTACACATTTTAACTGTCATTTCCACCATGGGGAAACATTCATAGGGCTTAGAGTAAGGAAATCATGAGCACGAATCATTCAAGATATCTAAGCTGCGTATATACCTAATAAAGCAGGATCTTATGAGCCGATAAGGCAAATCTTAAGGATTGAGTTCATAGAACTGAGCAAGCTGAAATACATGAGTTCACATACATAACGAGGGTCATGACATGAAGCTTAATTTTTATGGAGTCATGGAGCAATATTAGGATCGTTGATTGACGGGTTACCTATCATCTTAAGGTTCTAAACATAAGTATCAGTTGAGTGTAGCATCAAGAGAACATAAGGGAAACACCTAAATGAGAATGGATTGACTACCCTTAATTACTATTTCTAGAACTTCCTTACTAGAGAACTTAAGACTTGACCTGGCCCTTCACTTACCATCTTCTCCCTTAGTTTAAGGCCATCATTCTAAGGCTCTAGGATCCTTTATTAAGGTTACACTAATATCACTAGCTCCGGACTTCCCATTCATCTACAAGGTTATCGCTGAAGATTTCCTACTTGTAACCATTCCCGACCCTCCACAAAATAAATCTCATACTAAAATGCATGAAGGGATCTTGTACTTTATACAGTAGTTCTTGGGTCCAGCAACACGCAAGGTTCGATATGAAGACTTATAACGTACCTGTGACTACATCTGTGGTTGGCCGCCACCTGCTCTAGGTAACTTGCACTGCTGAGATGGGCAGGCTGCTATCTGATAGCTAGGGCTCGGGCTCCTTCGTCCCCTAGTCTAGCTGAAAGATAATTCCTGAGTCTATGTTTGGGCTTACTGCACCAGAAACAAGCATCCCTGCCGATCAAACATTTCCCCGAGTGGTTCCTACCACACCTTTGGCAAGATGACCAACTGGATGGGGTTGCTAAAGAGGTGGCCTGGGCACGGCCTCTCTGGCAATCCCGTTTGGTTGCTGGGAAATCTCTATGTTTATGACCGGGCTGACCACAATAGAAGCAAACATCTAACCCCATCAAAAATCTTTCTAGGTGGTTCTTTTAATAGCACCGACAAACCGGGTAAGTGATCTCTCTCACCCTGGGCTTGTTTCTCCGAACTTGAGCTAAAGACCTATGTTGGGGTTTAGAGTGACTCCCACAACTTGACCCTTGCTGGAAACTCCTCAAGTCCTTGGTCCTGGGCCTTCTGCTTCCCTTTTCCTTCCCCTTGAACTCTCCATCCATACCCGAACCACCAACCTTAGTCGGACTCTTCCTCGTGAAGTCTTGAACTCTAATAGCTGCAGCCTCTCTGGTAGGGTTGCTGATGCGATAGTCTGCTGGTTAGGTTGAGCAGTCATGGCTTGTATCAACACTCTAAAAGTGGCCCCGAGCTTTGTATCTGTAACTTGCCCGAACGTGGGATCCATTGGAGTTGGTGGGGCTGGCTGACTCTCATTGGTTCCTTGAGGAGACACGTTTCTACACATGCATATAGCATGAATTAAAGCAATGGAGAGACATTTTATCGCATGACTTAGATCATGAAAGAAGAAAACATTTCCTAAACATCTCGTAGCCTATTAATCATAAGTGTGGAGTGCTTCAAACCCATGAAAAAGACTCTACTTAATGCAGATTTCGGACACCCTAGGATACTTCAAAACCTAATTCTCTAATACAAAGTTTGTCATGACCCGAACATAGGCCCAAATTGAAACACGAGATAAGAAACCCCAAGAGGCTCCAAGTCAACCCATGGCATGAACATATATCTAACTCAACAATAGATAAGAGGAAGATCATCATAAGTAACATAGCGGAAGTCTAATCAAAACTTAACATCTGAATACATACATGAGTCCAACGCTGAATACACACTATGTTTGAAAAGCTCCTAAACTAACGAGTTGATGGGACAGGACCCCAACAAACTCACTATAGTCTGAAAACTAAAAATACAGTACATAAATGAATAAAAGGGCCCTCGCAAGATGAGGACTCACCAACTCTGAGCGAGAAGTACTAAAGTTGAGAATCTGGCTAGTGGCGGAACTGAGTCTGGATAGCAGATCCTGTATCATTAAATGATACAAAATAGAGTATTTGGTTAGTACGTGAAACGTGTCGAGCATGCAAGTTAAGTAAAAATGGACAGTTAAAATACATAAGAGTTCATAAGAGTAGGACGACATGCTCATAACGTAAATATCATAATGTAAACATAAGGCTCAAGGTTTTCAAAACATTCATAATCATAATCATAATCATAAGAGAAAACTTTATCAAACATAACATGAGCCAAAGTGCATAACATAACCATGCATAATCATGAGGAACAATGGGCGGACTCGTCATAACCGACACCATCATGGTAGAGCCTCAAATGATGCCCCAACTATCTCACTCAAGTGGGTAGAGTTGTCTCAGGCTTACCAGGAAAAGGACATGCAGTATGTGATATCACGAAGAGGGGATCCATCAATATTTGAATACATACAAAAACCTACGTTGGCACGTAGTTTTGAGACACCTGCGTAGTCCTTTAAATGTCAGGATACTCGATGCTGGACACTGCTCCCAAAAACATGCACATTAAGCTCGTATAGTAACTGTAACATCATTCATGAAGTTCATGGCCAAATAAATAACAACTCATTGATCCCCATTTAAAATACATGCTAAGCCATGAACAAGGGCCCATGAATTGGCCAAGATTCATAAATCCATAAATTATGAAATCCATGCATACTTTTAAATATATATAAGCTTGAAATTTCATAAATCCATGATAAGTACTTGAGAGGAATCGAATCATAAAGTATAAATCACAATTGGGCTAGTTAAGATCAAGATCATAATAAATCATAGCTTGACTTTTCATAAAAATTCATAATTGGGCATAATTGGATTTAAAAATAAAATCTATAAACTTATATTTAAAATAGTCACAAAATATTCCCATAGATCATAAAACAACATTAGAAATATGCTTGGACCGTACCCATGATCGATACTTAGATAATTCACACATTGGGTAAAAACTTGATAGATTCAACAATTAGAATTTTCATGAATTGAGAGGGAACTAGGCATGGGTGTGGACTATTGCACTCATTCATAGCCTTACATACCTCAATAGACCTAATTTTCACACTTCCTTGATTGCTCAAAGAAGAATTGAGGAAGAACCTTGATGAACTATGCTTGATCACTCTCTAAACCATTAGACTTGCATGCATGAGTTTTGTATAGGATAGAATTACTTAACCCATATTAAAACACTCTATTCTGGGCTTAAAAAGACATAGTATAGGCCATAGGAGCATAGGAATTATGGAAAAGCCCTTAATAGATTCGCAGAGAAAAACACACTGCCAGTCCCAACGAGGGACTGGATGACTCATCGTCCCTGGCCACGATTTGTGGTCTACATTCATGATCAACACTGCCAAAATTCTCTTGAGTGTCACCATAAGGGACACCACGATTTGTGGTGTACCCGACGATTTGTGGTGACTAATCCGTTAGGTACACTACCCGAATCTCTCCAACCTCCATCAACACTTGACCACAAATCACATGACGACTCGTGGTGTTTACCAAAACTCGTGGTCATACCCGTGGGCACCTCAAATCTCAAAATTTCAACTAAGTCCAACGCCTTCCCCATGAGTCACTTACCTGATGGGTCACTGGATGACTCGTCCTGTGACCTGGTGTAGAAATTTCTGTTTTCTCTGTTTCAACTCCCGGGTCTGATCTTAGGATTTTTGGGGTATTATAACATATCCTAAATTCTGGAGAGTTGAACTGGAGACTATGACTGTACTATAATGTGGGAGAAACTAAAACCAACATGTAACCACGTGAACTAGATATGGAATCTGATGTATACCCACCCATCGGAGAAGGCCCACTATACCTTGGCAGGGTATATTAGTTGAGCTGGGTGATCACCGACTGATGCCTATTTGGGCTAATATCCTATGATGGCAACATAGTTCTAGGAACCTGAGTGCGCTGAACCCCGGCTCCGCTTGGTGCTAAGTTCTACTCCCACTAAAAATTCTAATTATGTCTAACTAGGCTGATAGCTCGAACTGATGCCTTAAGACTTAAGTCAGAACTACTTGTATGGAAGTGTTTTGAGAGTCTAAGGACCTGAAAGCAACTATATTTCAAGAATCATCAAACCTGCTTTATCTGAAGGTGTCATAACGGCGTAAAGAACAACTAACAACTGATAACTAGTATTAGTGAGGTTACTGAGTTCCTCAAGACTGAAAGTAGTCAAACTAATCAGTGACATTTCTGTAAAGCTCTAAGTATACTGAGATTTGACTGAGACTCTGAAACTGGTAAATCAATGACTAGCTTTTAATCATGTATCTATACTAACATTAGTAATTTACAAGGAATTATTTGGTCAAACAATATTCATGTTTGAATTCTCAATCATACAAGTCTCATTCAAAGAACATCTAAAGATTAAGGCTAAAATACATCATGCATGGAATGAGATACCAAGTATGAATTACAACTGGGAATAATCTAAGAAAAACTCATGAATGAGAAAAGTAAGGGAATTTATAAACTATCTGAAAGGAAGCCCTAGTTTCGATATTCTACAAAGCGAGAACTAGGGAGACTTGCTGTACGAATTTGGGACACAAGTATAAAAGAAATTTCCATGTTGAAATCCTACATACTTGAAAAAGAATCCCTAAGAAAGTCCTTGAGAATCTGAGGAGAAAGTTGAATGCCCTAGCTCTTTCTCTGAAAGGTATGTTCTTTCTTCAAATGCTTATGAGAGATTTCTGTGAGAAGTGAGGGAGAAGGTTCGACTAACTCCCTTTAACCCCTAATAATTTATCCCAAAACAACATAGTTTAAAAACTAAAATAGTTGGAAGTTATAAAAATTCCCTTGGAATTCGGACTGTTTAAGTCCCACTACCAGTCATCACGAGAGACCTAACGAGCCATTAGGTCACCGGACGACTCGTGGTCCTCAGTCGTCACTGGCAACTTCCCTCTTTTTCTGAGCTTGTCTAGACAACTTCACTTAACAATCCGTCATGACTCCTAACCGATCGTTCCACTATATATTTGGTCTCTCTGAAATTCAGGTTGTCATCCATGCATCACACTCAATGAGACACCGAATGAGTCATTAGATGTCACGACAACCCGTCACCTCGACTCATTGTCATCACTAGAAATTTCCCATATGCCCGTCCTTGCGAGCCAATGACTCACTTGATGAGTCATGATGTGGCGCCATGACTCGTTCCCCAAATCGTTAAGTCCCCAAGAGATCCCAACTTTTACCAACTGATGTACACACGAAGAGTCACTTAAAGACTCATCGGATCACACAATGAGTCACTTTAGGAATCGTTCTGTGATCTGGTGTAAATTTTTCTTATTTTCTTCATTTCAGTTCTTAGTTCTGATCTTAGGAACTTTTGGGCTGCTACAATTAGATACTCAGGATATTTCTAACCCTCATAGGAATTAAAACATCGGATATATCACTAAAATGGACCTGGATGCTCCAGCAGTGCTTTTCCACGTCAACAGAAAGGAGAAGAAGGCAAGATGATTTCGAGACTAGATTTTTGTACCCTTATGGAAGAGGGTGAATAAGATCTACCGCACGCTCCTTCTAGGACCTACGGTTCCCCAATTTTTCCTGAGAGATGTCCTAGAGTACTCCTTTGATCACCTCTATTTGTATGGTCCATTCTAGTGACCTCAATGGTGGCGAGGACAAGGAGGCCAGTGACCCGGGATGATAATAACGAGGCCTTCAGCTAGTCATAATGTATTTCCCTCCCAATGTCCCCCTTTAGCTCAGATATTTCTTTACTCTTGAAGGTCCAAATGCCGAACAATTTCTCTTTTTGCTCGTTGTTGGATGATTTTCCATTTCTCTCTATTTTTGAGGTACAGGTGCCCATTGGGACATTTGAATGAAAATGGTCGTGTTAAGGTCCCTTGTTTATACAAATCGTAGCTCTCATATACACATATGCTCGATTCATCGCCTTTAACATAATTGAAAAATCTTCCAAATAGGGGGATTGGATTCTGTCTAGCAGTCGTCCATTGCAGCGATCACCTTTCCGCTAAGCGAACTCACTATGGCTGTCCACTTCTCGCTGTAGCGACTCCACTGCGGCGAGACAGACCTTGCTACAGCGAAACTTGCTAAGCAAAACACAAATAGGGATATTCATCCCTCCGATCAATATTGATCTCCCTTTTCCACCATTATTATATTTCATTACTACTAAAATTTCGCACTTCATCATAAATTCACACGTCAACATGGCTACATTACCAGATACCAATTGAAATCTTATAGATACCAACTAAGCCCGTTAAAATACTAACTAGAATCTTATAGATACCAATTGAGCCATTGAGATGCCAATTGAAATCTTCCATATACCAATTGGACTCAACCCAGGTAATCGATACTCTCGAACGGCATGATAGGAAAGAATAAAGTGAAAACTTCATAGATTCCTTATAGCTTCTCGAGGATTAGATGTGGATGTCTACACAACAATCCATAGGAGTCTACTTGGCATTGCTCTTGTACTTATGAGATTGGTAACCTAGACGCTCAGATACCAATATGTCACGACCCTAAATTGGCGTATCACGCAGGCACCTACATCGATTCTAGCTCGATAGGAGAACCTCTTTTTGAGTAATATAAAGTAATAATTACAACTCTCATAAATTTTCACAATTCAACAATTTTTTGAAAGTTCGATAAAAATAATTCCAAAACCTTGACTCTTTTAAGATCTAGTCTATAAAGGTACAAGATCTCTAAATGGAATACCGACAAATAAAAAAACATAGCTTCGCCAACGGAGAAAATGTGAAAGATGATGTTGAGTACGCCACGTCAATCATGAAACTTCAACTTGCCATAACCTACACCTAGAAAAGGTGTAGCAAGAGTAGTATCAGTATACCACACGTACTAGTAGGCATTATCGGACGACTATAGTTAGTTTATGCAGCGACATAAAATTAATATACAATCAATAATTCAGCTTAATCAACCACTCAATAATTTATCAAGACAATTTCTTACCCTTCATTTACGACAATTATTTAACCATGCATCCATATTTATTTATCCAGCTTAGCCACAAAGGCTGGCCTGCACACTATTTTGGCCTCACTGTCGCGCTAACTTGACCGCTACCGCGGTCTCGCCGCAGTGGAAATTTTATCGCTACAGTAGTATTATTCTAGGAAGTAACTCGACTTCACTAGAAACTTCACTTCTTTCAATACCCCATCAATTACACAAGGCCTAACATCACACAAATCTTATAGCAATGTATGTTCAATTAATTATACCCTTCACCACTTTTTATCTTATCACAATCATTCAATTTATTCTCTCATTTTATGAAATATTCTCACAGTCAGGAGTAACCCAACAACAATACGTAAATCACATTTACCCAATGATTGTGCACGCAAATATTAACTCATACACAATCAATTTAATCAAACACCAAGACTTACAATACAAGTAACACAAAATTATCCGGCCGATCATCTGTACACTGAACACATGGTAAATAGACCTGTCATCATTAATTTCAACTTATCAAATATTTGTACCCATATCTATGTCTACCTGTTACTGAACTCTGCAACATAGTCATATGTATATCAAGCATACCTGTATTGATCTCTGTCTCACAACCGTATGTATATCAAACATATTTGTACTGATATATGTCTTACAGTCGTATATATATTATGACATACCTATACTGATCTCTGTCATTATTATACCACTGGTAATGTGTCAGACACACACATTTGTCACATCACTATACACATATGCCAGAGGGTCTTATTTTTGACCTTCTATTCATTACCTACAAGGGACTCTAGAAATCTATGTACTGTACATCCAGCCATATGAACCTCTCATCATACCTGTCTGTGTACTCATATCTGTACACCCAGCTGTATGAAAATTTATTCAACTTGTCTATGTACCCATTCATATTTCTCGCCCAGATGCTCACCTCAGACACGAGCAACTCATATCTAAGTACTCATACACATATAATTCTACTCGTCTGGATGCTCCCCTCGAACACGAGCCTCTCATCCCAGGGTAAGGTATACCAGCAATCTTATTCACGTTTACCGCGGGATAAGAATCTATTATCCCAAACTTATCAACATATGCAACATGATATCAATCAGTCAACTCGTATGACAACTAGGGCAAACCCATTTATCAACCATGGATCCTTAGCATAGCATTCATGCATTATACTTCATCAACTCATGTGACCATTTAGAAAGAAGTAATGAATCAACAATAAGCAGCATATTTATCATGAAATTTCACTCAGTCAACATAGGTGACCACTCAACAAGGTATATAAATCAACAATCATCAGCATAGTTCATCAAGCATTTCATTAGGTCAACAAATATGATACGAAATAAGCACACATTGTTTATCTCAATTACCTTACCTCTCACCATGACAATTAAGTTCGTCGAGTATTTCATTAGGTCAACAAATATGAAACCAAATAAGCACACATTATTTATCTCAATTACCTTAACTCTCACCATGACAATTATCGCATTGAGATTCTTAAACCTCATCTACAATTATATAAGATATCAATATTATTCTACATGATCAAGGCACGAAGACTAATTAGCTATAACCACAACTCACCACATTTCCCAGTTATCTAGTTTAAGAAGTGATTCTTCTTATACCGTTACTCATTAATTTATTAGTTATCAATTATTAAATATGTAGTCTCACTTCAATCAAAATTCACAACCACGCCATTATAAAGATATTATTCACAATTTCTCAGGCTAAATTTACCAGCCCTCCTATTACCAAGGGACTCATCATTCATTTTGGCTCTTTCAACCTTATTATATCGCCTTAGTTCTGTGACTTTCCATTTTAAGGTTGTCTATTCGGGTCAAAATGCTCCCCATTAGTATTTATGAATATTTTAAAGTCAATTCATCAATACATAAGATTAGTTAGATAAAATCGAGTCTAACCACTCAATCTAGTTAACTACGATTCTTACAATTACTTATTCTTTCTTACCTCAGAATCATTTTAAGCTAGTTAATTTATATCAGCAATTCACCTTCTCATTCATGGCGTATAAAAGGGCACCAACAAGTTCACATAACCCCATTAGGTTTATTCACCTTGCTTTGTTCCTCTCCTTTTATACAACATCTATACAAAGATATATTTATAATTTATACCATCAAATACACCATCAAAGTGTACGATCAAGAACAACTACAATCATATGTCATCAAAACCTACAATCAAGAATATCACCTCAAAACTCTACTTCAGAGATCATAACATCAAGGACATATTATCAAGAATGTCCAATCAAGAGTACTTGTCAAGAACATCACATTAAGAGTGCACCCCCCCCCATTATTAATCATCAATTAGGTTTTACTTTCCGATATATTTTCATAGCCAGGATTAATCCTCCAATTAATAGTTGCATCATTGCAAGTGTTTCATCAAGTCATTATATTTTATGATCCCTCTACCCTAATCGATTGTACATCAATAGTAAATTCGTATACGATTCACTAATTATAGTCTAATACAAAAGTAAGCCGTAACCTACTTGGACACAGAACTGGAACATGCAGCTACTCTGCGGGAGCTTTGCCTTTTCTCAACACCTCCAAACATACAAAGTCTAGAAATAAGACATTAAGAAATCAATCAATAGGCTACTTCTTTAATTCAAGGGTTTGTGAACTTAACCCACTCCATCTACCTGTTGCTTACGGTCTGATTTGATAACCACTGGCCAAATTATCATTAACCCAAATCTATAATGATCATTCCGACCTACTTCATAAAAGTTTTACTCCTCTAACTCTCTTAAAGCATCTTTTAAGGTTAAGGGTTTCACATTCACTGAATTTTAGGTCTCAAACTATCACCAAAATAATATTTTATAATTATATTTACCCTAGAAAGTGTTAATTTATCGCTTTTATGACTAGAAATTAGCACCCAATCATTCGCATAATCCTAGACCTAGTTTTCACAAACCTAGGGTTCTTAGCTAGGAACTCACCATTAAAGACTATCTTTGATTCTGGATGTTAGGGAATCGAATAAGGAAAAGAAAGAGCTAGAACTTATACCTTAGGAAGGAAAAACTGCTTAGCCCTTAGAAAATTGCTCTTCTGCTCTCAAAGTTCATGCCTCAGAATAATAGGGGTGAAAAACCCCAAAATTCTGACTTAAACTGACTTTCTGCCTCGCGTCATCCACTGTAGCAGTCCTGCTACGGTGAAGGGTCCTTCTCCATGGCAGTCCTACTACCTGGGATTTTGAATCAGCTCATCAAGTCAATTAATAAAGCAATCTCTTATTTTGAAAAAAATAAGGTAGACCCGCAAAACTTTGAATCCTTACGCCAATTTCATCGAGGCCCTGTAATAATGAAATGAGTCGTTAAAGTAATAATTATATTTTTTGAGAAGGATATGTGATAATTATATTTTTTGAGAAGGATATGTGATAGTTACACTGACTTTCAGAATTGAAAAGATTCTATTAAAGTAGAACAATCTATGTAAAGTAAAATAGGCATCAAAAAAGTAATATTTCAAATATAAACAATATTCATATTTTTTATGAGACATCATTGCAACTTAAATGATGAAAAATATACAATAGTTAAGTATGCTAATAAACGTAATGTTAATTTTGCAAAAGTAACACATTTTTTAATAATAAGAGGCAAATGGAATCTGAAAAAGGATATGTATGTAGAAGTTCGATTATTCAATTTTGTAGGTTATTTTTTCAGAAAACTGAAATCGATCCGAAAATTTTTTTAAAAATAAAAAAAATAATTCGATTGATTTTTCAATTTTAATTGAATAATGCCTCCTCTTAATGATCCCTATCAAGAATGATATACTCTTTATCTCAAGAGAATGTGTGTTACACTAAATTCAATATATTCATTGACATATTAACTGAAACAAATCACATAACCATCTTTAATCTTCATGGATCTAATTATAATGTTGAGCCATCAACTGTCCAATAACAATTTCATCATTTCTTGACTCATGGGAGTGATCTGAGTAGCCATTACTAGCTGTATTCTTTTTTTGTTCTTTTTCCTAACAACCTTCTATTTATTTGACTTTGAGTTTTTTCCTTTCTTTTTGGTTCTCTGTGTTTGTGAAATCATGTGAGTGAGTTTTCTGTTAGATTTTAAACTATTGATAATAGAAGATTGAAATTTGCTAATTTTATGAAATTTTAAGGATATTATTTGTTCACATGTACACTTTAAGAAGGTACTTTAGGTTTCAGGAATAGTATAAGGATGTTATTTGCCATAAACTCTACTTTAGTCAGACAGAAAATAACTTTGTAGTCTTCAATTTCAAACCCGTGATATATGAGGTAATGGGCAGTCTTATCCATATAAAATAGGATTGATTTTGGACTTCAAAAATAGCTAGGATACAATACGTCTTTACAAGTTTACGCAAATTTATATTAATTAGACCTAACTTTTCAATTTTATCCTATATGGAATTATTTTTCTTAAGAAATAATTTAATTTTTGGAGGACATAAAATTGATGAACATTTTGATAATATTTTCATCAATAAACATTTTCCATTTTAATATTCATGCTTTTATAGTGCATGTTATCTCTTGTCAATCATAACAAATGTTAGATAATGTTATTATATATTGTTTATTATGTGATATATAGAAATATTATTTTCTCATATTCACATAATTGTAATACCCCAAAAGTTCCTAAGATCAGATGCGAGGGTTGAAACAGAGACAACAGGAAAAATTGCACCAGGTCACAGAACGAATCATCAAGCGACCTGTTAAGTCACTTGACGGGTTGTTAAGTCACCCGTTAGGTGACATGACGAATCGTCAAGTGAGGCATCAAAAAAAGATCAAAATTTTTTTTAAAAAATAACCAATGACAATAGGTCAGTAGACGACCCGTTAGAAGACCCGACAGATTGTCGTGTGGGTTGTTGGATCAGGCAATGACTAATTTCCAATTTTTTAGGATGTTTTCATAATTTCTAAGTTTGTAACTCCTAAACTAAGTCGTTTTAAACCTTCTAAAGGGTGTTTTTAAGGGTTTTAATCATTCTAAACCCTCATCTTACTCCTAACACTCCTAGTTAATGATCAAAACCCTCTCAAGCATCAAACATTAAGGCCTTCTTTCTTCCCCAAATCCTCTTGGGCATCAAAACTTAGCAAGGATTCCATCAAGCTCGGATATGTAAGGCCGTGAGTGGAGGATTTCTTCTACCCTCATCGTAACAACTCATATGTTATTACGAGGAGAACAGACTTAGAACACCCAAAAAAGCTAGAATCTGAAGGAATCAGGTGTGAAATCAGCTAAGTGTTAAAAAGAAACTTTTGGGGGGGAGTTATTGGTTTGAGGGACCACTACAGCGGTAGGATGTCCGCTGCAGCGAGACCGTGGTAATGGTCGAAATCCCACCGTGACGAATTTGGAAAGTAATCGTTGGACCCACTATAGTGACACACTGGCCGTTGTAGTGGGTCCATTCTAGCGGACAACAGAAAACAGAAAGTGAGTTTAAGTGGAAATTCTGGGGTTATATCCCATTATTTTCAAAACATAAAAGAACAAGGTCTGAAGGCGATTCCTTCTCCAGAGGGGTGATTTCATATTCTAAGGTGATTTTCTTGATTCCTTTCCCCTTATTGGGTATGGTTGATTATAGAAAGCTTAGGGGACCTTTTAATGGTAGAATTCTAATCATAGAAATCCTAGGTTAATGGACTAGGGCTAATTCATGGGATGTTAATGGGTTGGTTAGGTTGAAGGTTTTGGGTAGTAATCGTTCCCCAAGACTTTCTTGCTAATATATATTGGTTAGACGAGAATAGAGACCTAGAACTAGGTTGAATTGGAGGGTTTTACTGTTAAAGTGCTCTAAATGAGAGGTTTGATCTATTTAGACCCTTATTTGAAGAGTAAGTAATGAATTACTCTGACCTTGTGTAGATTTCAAGCATTTTGAAGCTTTGAGGAAGGTAAAGGCTCCTGCAGAGTAGCTAAATTTCTATATTCAAAATATCGAGGTAGGTTATGTTTTAAAGGGTTAGACCCTGTATAATGACATGTAGATGTATGGAATGGTGATATGAGATTGGTCTTAGGACATTAATTATTGTGGAATTTCCCTATTGAATAAATTTTGAAAATCATGTTATTATGAATTGACTTTGAACTGTTGTGAAAACTATGTGGAATTGTGAGGCGGATTATTTCTACGCGATTATAGTGTTGATTGATGATCTGTAATTGTGCAAGTGAGGGAGTATATTCAGTGAATGGAAAATGATTATGATAGTAAGTATATCTTAATATGAGAGGCTCGTGCCCGAGGATAGTATCCAAGCAAGCGGTATTATTGAGTGGCTCGTGTCCGAGGGGAGCATTCAGATGAGCATATGAGTGGGAGCAGGTACCACACTAATACAGTACATGAATTTCTAGAGCCCCCTGCAGGTCATGACTAGAAGGGTAGAAATAATACCCTCTGGCATGTGTGTACACTGATTTTGTGGATTGAGTGGTAATGATGATATTGTGGACGTGTGCCCGACATGTCACCATTTGTTTATTTTATGTTATATTGAAATCATGTTAGAGACTGAAATGTGGGTGTATTAAGTGGTTGTGTGATCGGCTAATCATGTATATGTAACTTGAATGATGAACATG
Organism: Datura wrightii; assembly: GCA_035772735.1. NCBI lineage: Eukaryota > Viridiplantae > Streptophyta > Magnoliopsida > Solanales > Solanaceae > Datura > Datura wrightii. The sequence continues at coordinate 160,814,399 of JASDFA010000016.1, forward strand.
GATTTGATTCTAAGTGTGACACAGTCACATGCTCGTAAATATGGAGTTCATTCTTTTTGTGATTAACTATTGAATCGTATATGAATATGAGTTGTATCAATAGTGATCTAGACTTGTGCAATATCTGAATCAATTCGAAGAGATGGGGAACTAATGAATTGAGGAACTGATATAGGTGCAGTTAAGTCAAGCTACTTCCTAAGGCAGTACCGTTACAGCGGAACTTATATCGCTACAACGAGACTACTATAGCGAAAGGTCCAATCTAGTGAGCAAGCCAGTTATCACCTGTGTAGAGCTAGTGCACTTGAAATGGTTTATGTACTTTTATTTGATGTTGAATACTTTCTTTATATTGTTGCTTCTATTCTTACACATTATTATGTAGGGTCGGCCGATGATGCCTACCACTACCGTGTTATATACTGACTCTACTCCTGCATTTTTTATGAGTGCAGATTCTGAACTAGGAAGTTCCTCATGTCCTAATCTATAGAGCAGCAGCAATTTATTTGAAATGTGAGCAGACCAAGGAGGCAGTACACTCTCCTATCAAAGATGTCTTTTCCTTTCACATCTATTCTTTTACTTCCTAGAGTTAATATTCTTAGAGTTGTAAGTGGTTGTCTAGTGCAATGGCAATCAGGTCTTTGGATTACGTATCACAGTTTTGTTTTTAAAATGGCTTGTTATTATGTGGCAGTTCATTTCATATTGTTATAGTAAATGTTTTCCTTATGAATGATCATTTTCTGGGGTTATTATTGGGAATTGTTGGTTCACCCACCAAGGGGTTAGTGTGGGTACCAATCACAGCCATTTTGGATCATGAAAAAGTTGGTATTAAAGTCCTAGGCTCATTAATCTCATATTACTAAGATAGGTCTAGTAGAGTCTCACGGATCGGTGCGGAGATGTCCGTAACTTATCCTTAAAAGGCTGCAGGACTTTAGAAAAACTCCCTTCTTCTTTCCTTTCATGTGATTGCTTGATTCCAATTGGTATCTAGGGATCCAAATTAATATCTAATGAATTCTCTTTCTTTCCTTCTCAGATGGTGAGAACACGCCCACATGGTAATAGAAATGCAGCACTCGAGCTAGCCGTAGCAGCCGCGATTTGCAGCAAGGGAAGGGGCAAAGGTCGTGGACGAAGGCCTGCTGCTGCTAGAGGAGAGGCTCGTGTTCCTACTCCAATCAAGGGGAGGTCAGCATATCCCGCGCCACCAGCAGTACAGGAGCAGGTGGCTATTGAGGTAAAGGTTCCAAACCAGGGAGAGGCTACAGCCGCTCTAGCATCCTCTGAGGTTCTGGCTTGGGTCCTTAATCTCTTTTGTGACCTGGTGGGTACTGGGGCAGTGTCAACAATTGCTACAGGGCAACAGTCAAGGATACAACATGCAGCTATTGTGGATCCTCGAATTGATAACATGTCGGAGGTTGTCATGTTCACGAGACTGATAGTAGGACCAGTAATGATGGGGAAGGAGTATGACCTGTTTTGGAGGTTCATCAAGATGAAACCTCCCACTTTCTATGGCACTGAGGCGGAGGAAACCTATTAGTTCATCATCGACTGTCATGAGAGGCTCCACAAGATAAGGGTGGTAGAGAGGTATGGTGTAGAGTTTGTTACTTTTCAGTTGATGGAGGATGCTAAGCTCTGGTGCAGAGCTTTTGTGGAATACAGACCAGCGGGGTCACCACCGTTAACTTGGACCCAGTTCTACTCCACACTTTCGGAGAAGTATGTTCCCTGTACTTTGAGAGATAGGTTATGGGATGATATCACCACCATCGAGTAAGGGAACTCATCTATTGCATCATATGAGGCCCAATTTAATTCACTCTCCAAGTATGCTTGATGTTCCATGATTTTTACAGCACTTTTGATGCTTAAAACCAAGAAATTATGCACATTCCGGGTATGTTTATAAAGGTATGATGTGTTTTGTGTTTAATGTTGCAGGAAAAAAGGTTCGAAAGTGAACTGGGTAAATTTATGCTGAAAATAACTGAAAGGGTGACTGTCAGGCACTTTAGGAGTCATTGGCAGGAGGCACGACTCATTACAGAAGCTGTGGGAAAAAGATGAATTCTGAAAATGCTGAGATAGTGTACCTGACGGGTTGAGGGAACGCCTCATTACATCTGGTAACGAGTCGTGAAGTCAGTCGTAAGGACTGAAGAAGAATTATTGCCAAACTAAGCAGTGGAGTTGACGACAAACTTAACGAGTCGTTAGTTGACTAAACAACTCGTTGGTAGGTCACTGGAACCAACCGTAATGTGCACTGGAATTTTGAAGTAGTTAGACCACGAAGGGCCTAACAACTCGTGCCCAGGCACGACGAGTCTTTAGGTTGCCCGTTGCCACAATTGGGTATATTGCTGAGAATGACTATTTTTAGCAAGGGACGACTCGTCAGAGGTCCCAATGATTCGTCACCTAGCCCATGGCCACTGTCGACTTGGTTTCCAGTTTTATTTAGGAAAAGGTTTTCTTGGAACTATAAATACACAGTTTAGGTTTATTTTCGAGGGGAAGCCGATTCTTATTAGTTTTCAAGTAGGATTTGGGTGTTGAACGATTATTCTTGAGTCAAGAAACAAGTTTTAAAATTTTTTTCTTGAATTTGAGGATCAAAAACAACATTGTAATTTATTCATCAACTTTGGAGTTTTATTCAATCTATTTGATTTTTCTTCTACGATAATTTGTAAGTTGCAATTATGATTTGTTCAATATTTTGTGATTGTGATCATACAAGCATGAGTAGCTAAACCCATAACTATGGTTGTGGGAACCAAGATGAATTAACACATATAGGTAAAATACTTAGTGATTCTTGAACGGGGTTTAATGCATGTATTATTTTTCCCTTCGTTTTGATTCTTGACGGTTGCAAGTGTTAGGACTTGCCTTATTCTTACTTACTGGATCAAGAAGGTAATGAATGGGAAAAGGGATTAACAATGGAGATTTGAGGCTATCAACCCTTATCTAATAGCTTAAACTTGTCCAGGGATAGCTAATTCTATATTAAGGGTAAGGGTCAATTAAAATACACTCGTATTTGGACCAATTTGTGTGGTGATAATCATCTAGATAGGGAACCAACCATTTAGGTGAACCTAACTTACCAATATTGCATGTTAAACACCGGAATAGATCACTAGTGTATAAGCCTTGTGGTAATGAAGTCTTGGGAGCACAGTCCTAGTGAAGTCGTTAATTGAATACAAACCGAATTTGATCTAAGCATTCAATAGTTTTAATTTTGTTTATTATTTTATTTCTTTCCCCCTTAAGAAATAAGTAACTCAGTAGTAACAGCTATTAACTTAAGTTCTTACCACATTCCCTATGGGATCGACCTCAACCTTTGTTGGGTTCTATATTTGACAATCGACCTCTTTATATCTCAATTGCGAGGTGTAATTTGGGCGACATCAAATTTTGGCGCCATAGCCGGGGAATACGGCTAAGGCTTTTGTTAATTGTGTTTGCTTTACTATTGGTTATTATTTCTTTTTTATTTTTCTTTTGTTGTTTTAGTTTCTTAATAGGTCTTAGGTTTGTGCATGCCCAATACTAGAAGCCAAGGAAATCCCCTGGTTCCGATTGATCACGAACTTGGGAAGACGTTAAGAAACCTGAGAAGAATGGCCAACATCCAAGAGCAAAAAATCGTGGACCAAGCCACAACATGAATGTTGGCTGAAGAGCAAGCTCGGGCTAGAGATCGTGAGTTAGCTAGAGTTGCTGAAGAGCAACATCTAGCAGCAGAAGCAGAGCGAGCTAGACGACACAGAGGTCCAGAACACCGGAGACACCGGTATTTTGATGAAGCGGATGATGCTGATAAAGATGAAGTCGGTGCCATTGGAGCTATAGTCCCTCCTTCTTTTCCTTCTGGGGAAAATTTTGATATTAGCAGTAAATGATCCAACTGCTCAATATGAAGGGAATATTTGCGGGTCATGCATCTGATGATGCCCACGCTCACTTGATAAATTTCACAGGTATATGTAAGGCATATAAATAACCGGGGGTGAGCCAGGACGCAATCAGACTGAGGTTATTTCCATTCTCTCTAGGGAGTGAAGCAACGATGTGGTTGGCTGAGCTGCCAAATGATTCCATCACTACTTGGGGAGAGATTAATAGAGCTTTTCTTGAAAGGTTCTTCCCACCATGCAAAGCATTGCAGTTGAAAGATGAAATATATAACTTCAGACAGCTAAATTCTGAGGCACTCCACGAAACCTGGCTGCGTTTCAGCAAAATGCTCAAAAGGGTGCCAAATCATAGAATTCTATATGATACATTGTTGGAGATCTTTTATAGCTCTTTGAATGCCAACACCAAGGTGGTGGATGATACCGTATCCGGAGGAACCTTTATGAGCCACACTTATGCATAGAGTGCTGAGCTGCTAGACAGGATCACCAAAACCAACCGAGCTTGACACAATAGAGAGGCGGAGATTCTGGTTGGTTCTTATGCAGTTGGTATGTCTGCAGAACATAGGAGAAAAGATGAGGAGCGTGATCAGGATATTGCAGAAATAAAGACCACTATGGGGTTTCTTTCCAAGCACTTGATAGGGGTCAGAGCGGAAAAAGTAAATGTTGTGGGTTCTCAGGGTAAGGCCCCAAGAAATAATGGTTGTGAATCTGAGTCTGAAGAAGAAGCTAATTATTTAAAGATTAGAGGGCGGGTTTCCAGACCAACACCCAAGTGTCTAACCAAGACTCTTGGTGTCAAGGTCAAGGGAACCAAGGTCGGAACTTTTACAAGGATAATAATTACAACAGAGGCCAATATCGAGATAATGGAGACTGAAGAAGCGCGAAGAGTTTAAGAACGATAGAAGCGGTCTGTATGTTCTCCCAAGAAACCGTGAGCCAGAGTCCAGTGGTTCAAGGGTTGAGGAAATGTTATCCAAAGTACTCATGCAGATGGAGACAACAGATGGCCACTTTAATGAGCTCCACATCGATATTTCTCGTTTAAATCAAAAGGTGGAGTCACATGATGTGGCGATCAGGCAGATTGAGTAGCAGATGATTCAGATGTCTATTGCAATGAATCAGAGGTAGAAAGGCACACTTCCCAGCAACACAGTGCAAAATCTGAAAAATGACAGTCATTGCATAGAGGTCATTACTAGGAGCGAGAAGGCCACAGTTGATCCTCCGAGGCCAGTTGTAATTAAGGAGTCAGAGAAGCCCGTCTTGATGAATGATGATGGTGTAGCAGATTTTGAAAACCCAACTTTGGTTGGGGACTCAGATGTGAAAACTGCTCCAAGTAATGCAAAGGAGCAAGGAGCTGCCTATGGAAAGGAGAAGGAGGCACAACAAAAACTTACATCGATCCCTAGACCTCCTCCTCCTTATCCACAACGTTTGAAGAAGAAAGCCAAAGACGGGAAGTATCAAAAGTTTATCTCTATGCTTAAGCAGCTGTCGGTGAACATCCCATTAGTTGAGGCACTTGAGCAAATGCCCGGATATGCCAAATTCATGAAGGACCTCGTCACCAAGAAAAGGACCGTAAGTTTAAAACCTGCCAATAATTTGCACCACTGTGGTGTCATAACTACACGGGTCCTAGCTCAGAAGAAGGAAGATCTAGGTGTGTTTACTATACCTTGCACCAGTGGGGACGTTGAGTTTGCAAGGGCGCTTTGTGACTTGGGAGCTAGCATAAACTTGATGCCACTAGCAGTATTCAAAACGTTAGGCTTGGGAACCCCCACACCAACTACTATACGGTTACTGATGGCTGACAGAACCGTTAAAAAGCCAGTAGGGAATTTTATTTGATGTATTTGTCAAGGTGGACAAATTTATATTCCCAGTAGACTTCGTGATTTTGGACTACGAAGTCGATTCTGAGGTCTCTATCAATTTGGGGCGACCATTCCTTGCAACATGTAGAGCCTAGTAGATGTGGACGCAAGCCAGTTAAAATTCAAGTTGAACAAAGAAGAGGTCACCTTCAACATTAGTCGAACCATGAAACAGCCAAGGGAATTCAGCATAGTCTCAGCACTAGAGGATGGAGACGAACTACCTAACGAATTCTGAGTAGTTAAGAGACTTGCGTTGTACCGCGATGTTAAATCAGGCGTTGCATGTGAGGCAACCCATGGAGGTGTTTTGGTGAAGTCTGAGTAGCCAAAACACCCACGTCGTGCCGCGACAATAAATCAAGCACTTCTTGGGAGGCAACCCAAGTTGTAAATGTAAGAAATATATAGTGTTTACATTTGTTGATAGGTGTAGGTGATTAAGGTAGAAAATTTGAAGTTGGAACCAAACATATGGAACTTCAGTTCTGGTGCAAACCGTCACAGAATGAGTCGTTGTCCGACCTGATGACTCGTTCAGACAAAGTGTGAAGAGAACTGCAGAAAACAGGGGAGCAATGCGTGACTTAACGGTTCATTTCTTCAAGTAACGAATCATGAGGTCCTCCTTCATGTACATTGGACCAAAGGAAGAATTAAAAGGAAAAGGGTGATAATGGCTCACTCAATGAATCGTTGGGAGACCAAACGATTCTTTAGGAGACCCGTCTTGAAGCTACATAGGTCCAAGGACCACGACTCAGGCCACGACTCGTTGGGTGACACCATCAGTCGTTGCTTGATTCGTTAGGTCCCATGTAAGTTTGTTGATCTCCAGTCATGACACGAAAGGGAACAATGATTTGTTTAAGCACTTAACGAATCGTCACACTAGGCTTTATAAATTTAATGAACATATTTGACCCGACCCAGGACTGGATTAGGGTAAATTTTAATTTGAATCATTAAAATCCGATTTCTTTTCCTTTTTCCAAATTCTCACCACTAAACTTAAACCCAAACAACTTCAAATTTCCCTCGTCCTCTACTTCTCTCAAATCCCATCGAAAAATCTTCAACCTTGCACTCCCAACATTAGCATGCACACACTATTTCACTTACATCTCTGGTCAAGCATTGTGTGAGTAATCTTTCCCATTAAATTTGAATATCTTTTTATTTAAAAAAGAATTTTGAGGACCCATGTTTTGAATGAAATTGAATTTATTTCGAATAATGTTGTGCTTGTGTCAATCTGTGCCTATTGATGTTAAAGAATCCTAGGAATATTTAAACAACTAAATTTCGATTATATATACACTTGGGTTGGTTTGAGAATGTGAAGTTATGTGTTTGTGGAGTTGAATAATAGGAATAAAATGAAGATGAACGTATGGGTGAACTGAAACTCTTGAGCACGAGCTACATCATGACTCGTTGGATCACCAAATGACTCGTGGTGTAGCTCGTCCTGAGTGGAAAAATTAAATCAATGAGGTAGTGTACTTAACGATTAACCTAACGACTCGTTGGGACCAGTGATCAAGAACACTAGCCTAACATGAATGAAGTCCAGTTTGTGACAACGAGCAACCTCACGAGTCATTGCCATTGGCAAGGACTCGTTTAGTCAGTCGTCAGGACCATTGGGCACCAGCCCAAAAAATTTTTGTTTCATCTCATCTTGCATACTAAAAATATTTCCACAGGTACAATGGCTCCAAGAGGTACACCGAAGAAGGGCCCAACAAAGAAATAAGCACCTGAGCGCAGTCAACCTTCATACCGTAGACTGCGTGATGATCTGTCCTCCTCTGAAGAGTCAAGTGGCTCTGAAGAAGAATATGACATATCAGAGGAGCAGCTAGTGAGGAGTTCAACAAGGGCTAGGGCTCAACAAACTTCTAATCCGACCACCCTGGTCGATGCTCCCACTCCACTGGCAAGGGATCCGCCCAGTCGCACTGATGATAATGCTAGGGCTGCAGCTGCACTTGCTCCCGAGGCCCCCACAGCTGGGCGAAACACAGAGATAGCTAAAGAATCACATGCTTAGTGAGAGGACTCTCATAATGAACTAACTAAGATCTCAGACACATCAAACGAGCAACCACGAAACATGCGGAGATGGTGTTTTCATGGTATGAGGGCCATATACAATAGAGATATTGCTCCAGATGAGAAAGGAAATCCAAAGAGGAGCATATACGAGGAGCCGAGGATGATCACTACTGGGCTGAAAGATCTTCCAAGGCTACAAGCAGTGTTCGATAAGTACAGGTTCAGGTGGTTGACCGAGCCATCAGGTACCTACAGCCCGTGCTTAGTCCGAGAGTTCTATGCAGCCTATGCGACCATATTGCAGCGTTTGGCATTAGGGGGCTAGGACTGGAAAAAGATGCCCGCCTTAAATCAGGTGTTTGTGCGAGAGACTCCGGTAGATATCTCCGAGAGGACAATCTCCAGGATGCTGTATGGGCCAAATTATCATGCTCCGATGAACACGGCCGAGTTCGACCACATTCTATATGAGTTGAAGAAAGTCAAGACCAAAACGTTGAATAGCCAGGAGCACATCGAGCAATATACTTGGTTGTCTCGGATCATTGCTACAAGAGGTCTGTTGGTTGAATGACTGCACGGCACAGAGTCTTAGATAAAGAAGGCCACACTGAACTTCTGGGCAAAATTTTGGTGGTCACTGGTGTGGCACAGGCTGATACCAACCAGCAATGTTAATATCTACTCACCTGACATAGCAGCATTGGTAGCAAGTATAATGGAGGGATATGCCATCAATTTCTCGTGGTACATTGCTGAGGAGATTAGGGAGCAGGCGATCAATGAAGGTACTACAATCCCCTTTCCCTGCCTGATTGATAGACTCTGTCGGGAGTTAAAGGTGCAAGAGTTTTCATCAGTTGACCAGAGAATAGTGGTCTAGAAGATAACTGATATCAGGTTGATTCGAGATAACACAAACCCGGTATCGAGGGCAAGGACTCAGGTAGCTGCATCCACTGGAGTGGCCATATTAGCATAGGCATTTGGCAGTGGGATATAGATTGATGCAACAAAGTTCACTAAGTTAGCAGCTGAGCCTATTGAGGGCAGAGAGGCAGGTATCCATCCTGAGGCTACAGATGCAGCGGACACTGCCACACCTGCTGATGTTCCCGAATCATTATCAACAGCAGCTGCTCCCAGACCACCAGTTGCGCCTCCACAATCCACTACAGCCATCCTAGTTACAATTTCACTAGTGTTTTTAGTTGATATGTCTAGGCAGCTAGCTAAGGCTGAAAAGCAGTAGGCACACACGGCTCTGCAGGTTAAAGTTCTGATGGGGCAGGTAAAGTCGTGGGTGTCAAAAGAGTTGGAGACATTGTCCAGTTCTGTGCATGGCCGATTGGACGCATTTGAGAAGAGAATGGATGAGCGCCTTGCACAATTACAGGCGCCTCATTTGTCAAGATGGTACTCAGAGCTAGGAGCGCTCAAAGCCAAGGTGCGTGTCTTGGCTGCATGACAGGTAGCTGCAGTACCTCCACTGGTACTTCCTGTGATAGATGATGAGTTTGAATAAGATTTACCACCACAGAGGAGCCGGTGGCACATGATAAGGGAAAGAGGACTCGTGTGGAGGCAAGTTTTAAAGATGATGCTTCTCTACTCTGTCAGCAAAAACGAGAGCGGAGTGAGATGGAGAGAGCGCTGCATGAATCGAGAGAGGAGGCTTAACAGAGAGCCAATACAGAGGCAGTGAGAGTTCGTGGAGAAGGAACGAGCTGTGTTGGATCTAAGAATGTACTAGGTCAAGCCGGTAATGTTGGAGATAACATTGGAGGCGTATCTACACCCTCCACCGACCAGGTAGATGACACCTAGGTCGCACAGGTATGTTCCCTATTTCCTTAGTTTTGTTTGATATATATATATATATATATATATATATATATATATATGCGTCGAGTACGATGCATGCTTTTCTTGATAGGGGTGGGGAGGGATACCTGTGCATTCTTTTTGCTGCACATAACCTGAGGGTTTTTCTTGCTGGATTTCTTTTCCCTCGAGTGTTCCATATCTATTAGAACGGACACTTTTAGGATTTTATTTTATGTTTTTTGTGTCAGTCAGAAGAAAGTTAGGAAAACTGAAGGTAGTCAAGAGCTTAAATTGATTTTTGTTGATTGATAATTTGATATCCCTTCAAAGAAAATTTTATACGTGTATGTGAAAGTTGACGAGTATGACCTTTGTGAATCTTTACATGACATTGAAACCCTGAACATGTTTACCATTGTATGGATGTAGTTATACTATAAATTAGTAAAAGTGATGATGTTGACCCGTGCTATGTGTGAGTGAGGTTTAATAGCTAAATTCGGTTGTGTGTGTCAATCTAAAACTTTCCTGGTCAGTCGTATCGAGATAGAGGATAGAAAACTAGGAAAGGATCATAGGCCATTTTTGATTTATGAGTTCACTTTAGCCTTAAAAGACCTACCAAAAGAGAATAAAAATCCCTTGATCCAAATGTTTGAGCTTAAATCGACCTTTCTTTTTGTATACACCAATTTACCTTCCTGTTTTTATTAAGAATGAATCTGTTTTGGCCCTGGTCCCTCCTTGGACATTATGAACCTCAACTCAGGCAAATCGCCTAAGTTGAGGGTGGCTACTATAGGGGTGATTAACAATAGTTGGGAGGAATGAAAAATGGGTAATGAAAAAAAGGAAAGAGCGGGTGTGGTATGCATAATGAAAATAAAGAAGTAAAAATTGTTGTCCAGAAGCAAGAAAAGAAAAGAAAAGAAAAATGTGACATCAATGAAAGCTTGAGTAAAGTGAAACAGTATCCGTAGTTGCAAAAGTAAATAAAAGAAGAAGTAGTTAAAGGGAAAAGGGGAGAAAATAGGAAAAAAGGTGAAAAGTGAATCCAAGAGTTGTGTAGTGCCAAGGAGGGTTGAGCTACTAATTCCATATGTACCATACACGAGCCCGAGCTTACATTACAAGCCTATAAAGTCCTATATTGATCCTAGTTACTTGTCTTAAAATTGAGGTATTGAAAGTAAAGGCAAGCCTATTGTATTGCATGCACACAATTCAAGTTTCTTTGTGAAAGTGAGTGAATCTTACCTAGTCCCAAAAGAAATATATCGAATTAATCATATACACATGTGTGAGTATGGGACTTCTTTGAGGTGAGAGCATTTGGTCAACAAAATCGTCTGCAAATTGTCTGGGTTAGTGTTATAGATTTATGTGCGTGGTTGCAAGTGATAGTGTTTTTCCCTGTTTTGATTCCTCTGTGTCATAGTTGGAAATTTTGCATATGCATAGTGATTAAAAATTGATACAAAGAGGGAGGGGTTAGAAAATTTTGATTGGATGAGTGAATGTGACTATCGTAAGTTTTCCAGAGTTCTTTCGATTGAAGCGTCGAAGTAGTTTAGTTTATATTATATTTTCCTGAGGACATGCAAAAGTTCTAAGTTGAGGGTGTTGATGTGCCATAATTTTACGGCACTTTTGATGCTTAAAACCAAGAAATTATGCACATTTCGGGTATGTTTATATAGGTATAATGTGTTTTGTGTTTAATGTTGTAGGAAAACAGGTTCGGAAGTGAACTGGGAAAATTTATGCAGAAAATAACTGAAAGGGTGACTACCAGGCACTTCACGAGTCGTTGGCAGGAAGCATGACTCGTTACAACAACTGTGGGCAAAAGATGAATTCTGAAAATGCTGAGACAGTGTACCTGACGGGTTGAGGAACGACTCGTTACATCTGGTAACGAGTTGTGAAGTCAGTCCTGAGGACTAAACAAGAATTATTGCCAAAGTAACCAGTGGAGTTGACAACAAACTTAACGAGTCGTTAGTTGACTAAACGACTCATTGGCAGGTCACTAGAACCAACCGTAAGGTGCACTGGAATTTTGACGGAGTTAGACCACGAGGGGCCTAACGACTCGTGCCCAGGCACGACGAGTAATTAGGTCGCTCATTGCCACAACTGGGTATATTGCTGAGGACGACTATTTTTAGTAAGGCACAATTCTTCAGAGGTCCCAACAATTCGTTACCTAGCCTATGGCCACTACTGACCTAGTTTCCAGTTTTAGTTAGGAAAAGGTTTTCTTGGAACTATAAATACATAGTTTAGGTTTATTTTTGAGGGGAAGCTGACTATTATTAGTTTTCAAGTAGGATTTGGGTGTTGAAAGATTATTCTTGAGTCAAGAAACAAGGATTACAATTTTGTTCTTGAATTTGAGGATCAACAACATTGGAATTTATTCATCAACTTTGGAGTTTTATTCAATCTACTTGGTTTTTCTTCTATGATAATTTGTAAGTTGGAATTATGATTTGTTCATTATTTGGTGATTGTGATCATACAAGCATGAGTAGCTAAACCCATAACTAGGGTTGTGGGACCAAGATGGATTAACACACATAGGTAAAATACTTAGTGATTGTTGAACGGGGTTTAATGCCTGTATTATTTTTTCCTTCATTTTGATTGATTCTTAACGGTTGTAAATGTTAGGACTTCTCTTATTCTTACTTACTGGACCAAGAAGGTAATGAATGGGAAAAGGGATTTATAATGGAGATTTGAGGCTATCAACCCTTATCTAATAGCTTAAACTTATCCAGGGATAGCTAATTCGATATTAAGGGTAAGGGTGAATTAAAATACACTCGTATATGGACCAATTTGCGTGGTGATAATCATCTAGATAGATAATCAACCATTTAGGTGAACCTAACTTACCAACATTGCATGTTAAACACCGAAATAAATCACTAGTGTATAAGCCTTGTGGTTATGAAGTCTTGGAGAACACAGTCCTTGTCAAGTCATTAATTGAATACAAACCGAATTTGATCTAAGTATTCAATAGTTTTACTTTTGTTTATTATTTTATTTCTCTCCCCCTTAGAAAATAAGTAACTCAATAGTAACGGCTATTCGCATTGACTTAAGTTCTTACCATATTCCCTGTGGGATCGACCTCAACCTTTGTTGGGTTCTATATTTGACAATCGACCGCTTTATATCTCAATTGAGAGGTGTAATTTGGGCGATATCAATGCTCTACCTTTACTACCCACGAAGGAGGAGAGGATCAAGAGATTTGTTAAAGTCCTGAATATGGGTCTCCAGGTATCAACTCTTCCGTTAATCTCCTCAGGTAATACCTTCCAAGAGGTGGTGGAGTATGTGAAGTCCATGGAAGGGGTGAGGAAGGAGGGATATGAAAAGAATTCCAAGAAGAAGGCTCGAAGGGTGGGTTCCTATGATGGTTCTTTTCTAGGGATCCGGCACCATATGGTTTCTCTGGGCACCCTATTCAGTCTGCCATGCTGGTGTCAGTCGAAGGTCTGCTAGGGACAGCTCTGCGACTATCAGGTGCAGTTAGGGGTACTCAAATCATTCATTCATCCTTCGGAGCTTGCCCTATTTCCTCTTTTCTAGCTTGGAGGCCAGTGATTGAGAAGGTTTGTCACGAGTGTGGTGAGTATGACCACATTCGCAGATGGTGCCCTAGGTTTGGGTAGGGTGGATAGTTTGTTCCTCACCTAGCTCCTCGAGATCCGACCCATTCCAAGAGAGGAGGTAGTGCATTTAGTGAGGATCATCCACAGCTGGGATGAGGTAGTCAGCTATCCATTAGAGGTGGTGCTCAGTAGAGTAAAGGAGGTGCTCAAGTGGGTAGGGCTGGCACCCAGTCAAGTAGATGGGTGGCACAGCCCAACTGGGGCAGTTCTCAAGCAGGTAATCAGGCCCATTTCTATGCTTTTCCTGGTAGGCTAGAGGCAGAGGCTTCAGACGCCTTTATTACACGTACGATCTTTGTGTCCGACAAAATGGCTATTGTGTTGTTTGATTCAGGCTCTACATTTTCTTATGTGTCTTATTATTTTTCATTGGGTTTCGATCTTGTTTATGATGTGTTTTATACTCCTATGTATGTGTCTACTCCAGTTGGAGATTTTGTGGTGGTGGACAGGGTTGTTCGTGATTGTATTGTTGATTTCATGGGGTTTGACACTCTAGTAGACTTAGTGATCTTGGACATGGTTAATTTTGATGTGATTTTGGGAATGCGCTGGTTGTCCCCTTACCATGCCATTCTAGATTACCATAAGACCATCACTATATCCGGCCCAAGGTCAGCTAGATTGGAGTTGAAAGAGAACGTAGCCCTGCTCCTAAGAAACTCATCTCTTATATTCGTGCCCGTAAGTTGATAAAGCGGGGTTGTTCAGTGTATCTAGCGCATATTTGGGACACTAGTTCCGAGAGTCCTTCCATAGAGTCAGTCCCGATCGTTTATGAGTTTCTAGAGGTGTTCCCTACAAATCTACCCAACATGCCGCTGGATCGTGATATTGATTTCTGTATAGATTTAGAGTCAGGGACTCGACCCATTTCTATTCCTCCGTACCGAATGGCACCTACTGTGTTGAGAGAACTCAAGGATCAGTTGCAGGAGTTGCTTAGTAAAGGATTTATTAGACCAAGCGTTTCGCCATGGGGTGCCCCGGGTTTGTTTGTGAAGAAAAAGGATAGTAGTATGCTGATGTGCATTGATTACCGTCATTAAACAATGTAACTATTCAAAACAAGTACCCTCTTCCTCGAATAGATGATTTGTTTGATCAGTTACAAGGAGAGGTCGTGTTTTCAAAGATTGACTTGAAGTCGGGTTATCACTAGCTAAAAATTTGGGCTGAGGAAATTCAAAAAACGGCATCCCAGACCAAATATGGGCATTACGAGTTTCTGGTCATGTTGTTCGGACTCATTAAAGCCCCAGTAGTGTTCATGTGTCTAATGACTGGTATTTTCAAACCTTACTTAGACTCCTTTGTGATGGTGTTTATTGACGGTATCTTGATGTTTCTAAGACCAAGCAGGAGCATGAAAATCATCTAAGAATTGTGCTCGGATTGCAAAAGGAGAAGCGGTTGTATGCTAAATTCACCAAGTATGAGTTTTGGCTAGAATCAATGTCTTTTCTGTGACATGTGGTCTCCAAGGAGGGAATCAAAGTTGATCCCCATAAGGTGGAGGTGGTTAAAAATTGAGCGAGGGCAACTACCGTGATAGAAATTCATAGTTTTGTGGGGATGGCCAATTACTATCGTCGATTTGTAAAGGGTTCCGCATCCATCGCTTTGGTGCTGACCAAGTTGACTCAAAAGGATGTAGTTTTCCAGTGGTCAGAGAAATGTGAAACAAGTTTTCAGAAACTCAAGACTCTACTAACCATGACACCTATCCTAGTGTTACCAGTGGAAGGTAAAGACTTTGTTGTTTATTGTGATGCCTCGTGGTTTAGGTTGGGTGTTGTGTTAATGCAGGAAGGATAGGTCATTTCTTATGCCTCGAGGCAGTTGAAGGTGCATGAGAAGAATTACCCCACGCATGACCTGGAGCTAGCAGCGGTGGTGTTCACTCTGAAAATCTGGAGGCGCTTTTTATACGAAGCTCGTTGTGAGGTGTTCACAGACCATCGTA
This sequence comes from Datura wrightii, assembly GCA_035772735.1. Classification (NCBI taxonomy): domain Eukaryota; kingdom Viridiplantae; phylum Streptophyta; class Magnoliopsida; order Solanales; family Solanaceae; genus Datura; species Datura wrightii. The sequence continues at coordinate 160,829,805 of JASDFA010000016.1, forward strand.
GCTTACAATATGTGCTCTCCTAGAAGAATCTCAATTTGAGGCAAAGGAGATAGATAAAACTTCTTAAGGATTATGATATCACCATTTTATACCATCCAGGGAAGGCCAATGTAATAGCAGATGCATTGAGTCAAAAATCAGCGAGTATGGGCGGTCTAGCTTGCCTGAAGGCTACCCAGCGATCGATGGCCAGAGAAGTTCAAAATTTGGAAAATAGCTTGGTGAGATTATCATTGACCAAAACAAGTGCGATATTAGCTAGCGTAGAGGCTAAGTCATCCTTATTAGAGGAAATCAAAGTAAGACAGTTTGAGAATGAGAATTGGGTAAGATTCGAGATAAGGTTTTGCGTGGAGAAGCCAAAGAAGTAGTGTTAGATGTCGAAGGGGTCCAAAGAATAAAGGGGCGGGTGTGTTTTCTCCCAGTCGATGAGTTAATTTAAGACTCTTTTGGTAGAAGCTCACAACTCGAGATACTCCATCGACCCTGGAGCCACCAAGATGTACCATGATCTGAAATAGCACTATTGGTGGGGCAGGATGAAAAGGAACTATCACGCCCCACCTTGGGAGGAATGACTGGCACCTAATGCCACATTGGAATCTGACTGACCTGGCTAGGCATATGCACGTCTGGTGCAAGCCTGCATTTTAACTCAAGAAAACAACGGGTTATATCTCAGTTGTAAACACAGCCCCTGGCCGACAAGGCCTTATAACCACTTGTAAAATAAACAGCTAACTAGCAACTAATAATAACAAGGAATCCTATGCGGGCCAACAAGACCACCATGATATCTAGTTATAACTGAAATGTAAATTAGGAACTAAACTAAGCTATGAGCGACAAGGTCGCTAACTAACAGCTAAACAAGGCCCACATAGACAACACATAAAGTAAATCATACACGGGACCCACACAGCCAACAACAAACTAGCCACAGGGAATTTGTAAAATCTGTAAGCCTCTAGGAGTGGAATAATGGTTGAGGCAGGACCCCGACCTACCCATAAATTGTACAATCAAAAAGAGTAAACCTTCTAATTGTTAGCTCCGGGTGAAAGAAGCTGAATGCACTGCTAACTCTGGCTAAAAGCTAAGGAAGTCTTGATTTGCATCTATCCACACCTGCAGGCAAGTAATGCAGCGCCCCAAGATGGGAGTCAGTACAATATATACCGAATATGTAAGGCAAACACTGTAAATAACTAGATAATTGAAATGAAACTGCAAGTACGGAATGAAAAGGATAGAGATACTACCTGATAGCTTAACTTCCTGTTGTCTAATCTATCAGTGAATAGCACAAACAAGAACCTTACTTGGCCCCCATAAGTCAGAAGGTACAACCAGCACAAAATAACTCACCCAGGGCCCCCATAAGCCCTGGCGAGTACACTTCAATCTATATACCCCTAACAAGGCCACACTGAGTCAACTAATAACTATAGCTGTCCTACCAGTCTCCTAGGTATGCAACTGAGCCCGCTCGGCCCCTGAACTGTAGCTGTGTCTAAGTCCAGTGGACTCCTGATATCTGCACTCCAGGCACCAGGCTCAACCGAGGTATGGTGCCGATATGGCATAAAAAAGTCCAGCCATAAAATGGACTATATGGGGCCCTTGGACCTCATCTTCCTCCCTTGTGGATGGCATACCGCTCCTTGGAGCGACGTCATCTAGCCCCTGGCGGGCGTCAACACAGCTAGTAACCCTGGGGTTAGTTATGGAAGGCTATATAGAGCAAAGTCAATCCCAAACTAAACATAGAATGCTAGTCTCCGCTAATATCAACAACTAATCACAATAGATATACTTCTGGCTCTCATACTGGGATTCAATTTGTATTACAATACTATAGAAACAAACTTGCCAAAGGAATTCGCCTTAACATACCTCGATCGTCGATTCCAGATTAACTAGCGAGTTTCAATTTGTATTCAATAGCTCTTTCCAACTGTAACTGTATTACTGGGAGAATGAGATTAGTTTCAGTACTAAATTCGGCAGAAATAATAACTTTTAATACTAATAGAAACTATACTTCAACTTCACAAAATACGACAGAAAATGTATAATTTCTCGAGAGTTTAGAAAGGAGAAATGCTTACTTGATGCCTGTGACTGTTTATGAATTAGTTTGAAGCAATTCTCACAACTTCTACTCTGTAGAGTTTGATTCGCCAGGCATATTTCAAGAAACTAACTCCGTAGTGATGCTCCCTGCAGGCTTATAACCCGATACCTGAAGTTAATTTGAATTTGGACGAAAATTACTTGAAAATGTTGCATTTTTCATTATCTAGACGAGGGTCTGTTTATTTGATATAATACCAAATGATTTTAATTGAACTTTATATAAAAATTGGGCGATGGACATGGGGTTCGTGTCACGGACCCCAATGGGGCAATCTTGGGTCGTGTCATGGAGCCCATCACGGAGGGGGAGGGTCCGTGACATGTTCCCCTTTTGGCAGCTTGTCCGGTCTACTCCCTTGCAACCTCCCACGCTCGTTCGACCTTTCTCCGAGCTCTTTCTCATATACGTCATACTCTAAAACTCCTGACTAATATATGAATACGCTGACTAAATGTTAGGAGCTTATGGGGTGTAAAATCCTTCCCCCTTAGGAACATTCATCCTCGAATGTCAACTTCAACTTACAGGAGTTCAACTCTTTCAACTATTATTCTGGAAAAATTTTGGCAGAGTCTCCCCTATAGTATGGACTATCTGAAAACCCTTAACTACATAGTCTGAACTAACCCTAGAATAGATCGGGATATCTGGATCTCATGTCTTCTTCGACTTCCCAGGTCATCTCTTCTCTAATTTTGCTTCTCCACAGTACCTTAACAGAAGCGACATCTTTGGTTCTCAACCTATGAACCTGCCGATCTAATATGGCCACTGGAACCTCTTCGTAGGCCAACTCCTCAGTAATTTAGACGTCCTCAACTGGCACTACCCAGGATGGATTCCATGTACACTTCTGCAGCATCGATACATGAAAGATCGGGTGAACAGACTCTAACTCTGGAGGAAAATCCAACTCATATGCCACCTGGCCTATTCTTCGGAGGATCCGATACGGCCCAATAAACCTGGGCTAAGCTTTCCTTTTTTACCAAACCTCATTACGCCATTTATTAGCGAAACATTAAGAAATACCCAGTCGTCTACATTGAATTCCAGGTGTCTACGCTGCACATCAGAGTAAGATTTCTAGCGACTCTGGGCTGCTGATAAGCGCTCTCTGATAAGCTTTACCTTCTCCTCTATTTGTGGATCATGTCTAGTCCAATTAATTCTGATTCTCCTACCTCGAACCAACCAATAGGAGACCTGTACTTCCGCCAATATAAGGCCTCATACAGCGCCATCTAAATTACCGAATGGTAACTTTTATTGTAAGCAAATTCAATAAGGGGTAAATGTTCATCCCAACTGCCCCCGAAGTCTAACACACACACTTGCAACATGTCCTCAAGTGTCTGAATTGTACGTTCTGCCTACCCGTCTGTCTGAGGATGGAATGTTGTACTCAGGTTAACCTGTGTTCCCAAGCCTCTCTAAAATGACTGCTAGAATCTAGCTGTGAATTGTGCTCCTCTATTAGAAATGATAGATACTGGGACACAATGTAGTCTAACTATTTCTGTGATTCATAACTCGGCATAGTCCTCGGCTGAGAAAGTGGTCCTGACTAGCAGAAAATGAGCTGACTTCGTCAATCTATCAACAATCACCAAGATGGAATCAAATTTGTGTCTGATACGGGGTAATCCTATCACAAAATCCACATTGATTGCTTCCCATTTCCACATAGGCACTACTATTTCCTGTGTCAATCTGCTAGGTTTTTGATGTGCAGCCTTTACATGCTGGCAGTTAGGCATTGTGCTGCAAATTCTGTACACTCTTTTTCATTCCAGGACACCAAGAAATTTCTTTTATGTCATGATACATTTTCATCGAACCCAGATGAAGAGAGTAACCAGAGTAATGTACCTCATCCATAATTTGCTGGCAAAGCTCTGCTACATCTGGAACGAAAAGGCGGCCGCTGACTCTTAGGACCCTGTCCTTAGTTACCTTGAAAGATGACACTTCCCCTGTTGTACCTTATCTCTAAGCTATTCTAAATGAGCATCTTCATACTGCTATTCTTTTACCTCCACTACCAGGGACAATACTATTGTATTCTGAATTATAGCCCCATTGTCTCCCAAGTCCACTATTCGAACGGCTAAGTTGGCTAACTGGTGTAATTCTTGGGACAGTTCCTGCTGTTCAGGCCTCAAATGTGCCAAACTCCCCATGGATCTACAATTGAGGGTATCTGCTACAATGTTGTCCTTTCTTGGATGATACAAAATGTTCACGTCGTAATCTTTCAACAGTCCTAACCAGTGACGCTGTCGTAGATTCAACTCTTTCTAAGTGAAAATGTACTGGAGCCTTTTATGGTCAGTGAAAATATCTACATGGACGCCATACAGATAGTGCCTCCATATTTTCAAGGCATGAACTACTAAGCTGACTCCAGATCATGGGTGAGGTAATTTTTTTCATGTTTCCTCAGCTGCCTCGAAGCATAAGCAATTACCTTCCCATGTTGCTTCAGAACACACCCTAACCCAACACCTGATGCATCAAATACACTGCTTAACCATCTGAATCTTCTGGAAAAGCTAATGCTGGTGCTTATGTCAATCTGTTTTTCAACTCCTGAAAACTCTATTTACATGCCTTAGTCCAGTGAAACTTGGCAGCTTTCTGAGTTAACTTGGTCAAAGGTGCTGATAAAGTAGAAACCCCTCTACAAATCTTCTGTAGTACCCGGCTAATCCTAGGAAACTGTGTACCTCAGTTGGAGTTGTAGGTCTAGGCCATGTCTTTATTGCCTCAATCTTCTGCGAATCAACCTAAATACCAGCATCTGACACAATATGGCCCAAAAATGCTACAGAGTTCAGCCAGAACACATACTTAGAAAAGTTTGCATATAACTGGCGATCACTAAGAATCTGGAGCACTGTTGGCAAATGATCTCGGTGTTCTGCTTCTAAACGAGAATACACCAAAATATCATCAATAAATACTATCACAAACAAGTCCAGATACGGCCTGAAGATGTTGTTCATCAGATCCATAAATACTGCTGGAGCATTTGTCAATTCGAAGGACATGACTAGGAATTCAAAGTGGCCATACCTGATCCTGAAAGCAGTCTTTGGAATATATCTCTCTCGAACACGCACCTATTGATACCCTGATCTTAAGTCAATCTTGGAAAAGTGTCTCGCCCATTGTAGCTAATAAAACAAATCATCTATTCTGGGGAGTGGGCACCTGTTCTTGATAGTAACTTTATTTAGTTGTCAGTAATCTATACACATGCACAGAGACCCATCTTGTTTTCTCACAAACAAAACTGGTACACCCCACGGAGAAGTAGTCGGCCTGATAAAGCCCTTATCTAGCAGATCTTTCAACTTCTTTTTCAATTCTGTGAGCTCTGTAGGAGCCATTCGGTATGGAGGGATGGATATGGGTTGAGTGCCTAGTAGCAAGTCAATAGAAAAATCGATTTCCCTTTCTGGAGGGATGTTAGGGAGTTTATCTGGAAATTCATCAACCACAAGAATAGACTGGAGAGTCGGGGATTGTACCTGGACATCCTGAACCCTAAAAATATGATAAATGCAACCCTTTGCTATTAACTTTCTCGCCGAAGATAGGATATAAACCTACCTTTTAGCGTAGCTGCATTACCTTTCCACTCTCGCACTACCTCCCCTAGAAAGTGAAACTGGACAATCTTAGTCCAACATTCTACATTGGAATAACATAGTGCTAGCCAATCCATACCCATAATTGCATCAAAGTCAATCATTTCTAATTTCACCATATCTGCAAAGTATGGCGACCAACAACCTCTACTATGCAACCCCGGTAGATCCTTTTAGCTATAATAGAATCACCGACGGGTGTGGACACTGAAAAAAGTTGTTGAAGCAATTCTGGCGTGATACCAAATTTTCGGGCTACTAGTGGCGTCACATAAGACAAAGTGGAACCCGGCTCTATCAAAGCATACAAGGAATGAGAACAAATGTCCAGCATACCTGTCACAACATCCGGCGACGACTCTGACTCCTGTCACCCCGGTAAAGCATAAGTGCGATCTGAACTAGTACCTTAGCTAGATGCCCCTGACCTGCCTCGGCCTTTGTCAGCTGGAGCTGAGGGCCTACGCCCTACTGAAGATCTGTCCTGTCGGTCCCGGTCACTCTAACCCCTGGCTGGACAGTCTCTCATCATGTGACCCTCCTGCCAACAGGTGTAACACGTCGTAGACCTATACCTGCATGCCCCAAGATGAAGTTCATCATTTAATTTTGAATTTATCACATAAATTTATTTATTTATTTTTATTATATAAAAGTCATTTAATTTTAAAATTTACCACATAAATCTTTTTAAATTTTAATATACTAGTTTTTGAACAAACTCACACTAATTAATATTAATATTCTAAAATGATTTAAAAAAATATTATAGTACATATACAATGACTTGCACTAAATTTAAAAGAGAAATGGACAGTCCTATAGTTTACAACTCTTCTTTATATAGTAATTCGACCTATTGCTATCCCCCTTAATGAATCAAATGGTCTTTCGACCTAAGGCAAGCGGTCATTAGTATTGTGATAGAAACACTCCCTTCGTTTCAAAATACTTATCACTTTTTTCATATATCAATGAAATTTTTTTCAACACTGTAGGACTTTCTTTTAATGTTATTTATAAGTGAATCTTGTTTTTAATGTTATTTATAAGTTTTTATATTTAACAAAAACTTAAGAAAGAAACTAAATTATAAAGAAAAAAGAATCATACCGCTTTCAAGAATTAAAATAATGGAGAGTAGGTTTACTAATTCCTGGTACCAAATAAATACAAAGGTAGTGAGACCTACATCTTTACTTCATAGTAAATTCCTTTCTGAATCAAGAGTTCTTATTTTTGTGAGAAAATGATGTCTACTTCATGCAACATATCTTCAAGCATGCTTAATTCTAACACAGAGAATTTCTATTTCACTATCTAATTCAAATCTTTTCTATCAAAGCACAAAATTACAAAAGAAAAAACTTTTGCTAGATATATAATTTAAAAGATTATCATCAAAAGTTTATCAAAAGATAAAAATAATTGCAACTTGATAAACCTATTATATAATACAAAGTCAGAAACTAAAGCGCGAATATACCCCCCTCCAAAAAAAAAGAAGGAATTTTTCAACAAGATAGTTGTAAGAAATAATAATGAAAAGTGTATAAGATACAAATAATATTACAACTCACCCAAAATAAAATATCGGTATATAAATTCAAAAATAATTAAGAATAATCAATACAGAAATTATATGATCATTATCGATTATTTCTCATACTCAAATAAATATGATTATCAAACCCCAAAGAACCATAATGTGTTTTTCTCCAACGTTCTCATCACGAAGTCTCATCCTCAAAGTTGTTTTTTATGTCATGAGTAATGTGAGCAATTTATAGAATGTTGTAAAGATCATGAAAATGTTATTATTATAATGGGAAAAAAAAATATTGAACTAATTATTTATAATAACTAAGCAATTGAGTCCTGCGATAATTGTGAGAATATGAAACAATTTTCTACATTCAAACGGTTTAATATGAGTAGTAAATATTTCATAAAAGATAAGGATAAAATAGTTAAAGTAATAGAGCAGAGAAAACAAACAAGAAAGTCGGGGATACATACAAAGTAATTGCACTACCGTTAGCCAAGCATGTGAACAAATGCTTTTAATTGAGGAATATAAAAGGAATAGTAATTAATGGTGGAAGATGCAGTTATTCTATAATTCTATATGTAGTTAAATTATAAATTTAAGAAACTTTTTTAAGAAAAATCTGAAAAATAAAATGGTTAATTATTTTTTTATGGGCATTATCCTAATTTAATTTTTGACTTGGAGACTTTTCACTTTTAGTATAATAAGATAAATATATAAATATGATAAAAGATTAATATTTTATTATGATATGATAAAAAAATAATATTTAATTATATAATTAATTAAATTTTAATTTAGTGGAGAGGCAAAATGATAATCTAACTATATAAATATGATATGATATGATAAAATATTAATATTTAATTCTATATTTAATTAAATTTAATTTAGTGGAAGGGTAAAATAGTAATCTAACTTTTCACTTTTTGGCTTCTCACTTATATAATAATATGATATGATGATTCTTTTATCTAAAAATCATTTAATTTTAAAATTTATTACACAAAATTCAATGTTTTAATTTTTTTTCTATTTAAAAGTTATTCAACTTTAACCAAGTTAATTAAAAAAATAAATTTCAATTGAATTTTGATATTTATATAAAAAACAATTAATATGATATAACGCTTCAAAATAAGTAAATTACATTCAGGATAATTTTAGAAATACCTCTTAATATTTGCTTCACAAAAAAATTTGTTGGCGGTGTATAATATTATATTTATTTTTTTTAGTTTGATTTCTTTATAATAATTTTAACACATCCTCATTAGTATTTAATAAAATATGATTTGACAATTTTTTCCTTATGAATATACACATATGAAAATATTAGGAAGTTTCTACAACCATATTTGTAAATATAAGATCTGCTATAAATTTATGTACATATGAGAATATAAAAAAATATATGTATAGAAATATAAAAAATAAAAAAGTACACATACGAGAATGTTAAAAAAAATTCTATAACCATATTTTTAAATGTGGGATCTGCTATAAATTTGTGTACATATAAAAGTATAAAAACAATATACATGAGAATATATATACACACTTCGATATTGAGGTATTTCTACAGTCGTATTTGTAGATATAGGATTCGCTATAAATTTATTCATTCTTCATATATTGAAAAAGTTTAATACTATATATATACATAGATAGTGATATTAAAATATTTGTACAGTCGTATTTGTAGATATAGGATCTGTTATAAATTTATTCATTATTCATGTATTGAAAAAGTTTCTCATGTATTAAAAAATAACTAATAAATATAAATTGATCAAGAAATTTTGAATTTGGGAGTAAAGGGTTAAAATATCAACAAAAAAAATCTTATTAATAGTGTGAATAGCAATACCATCATATTTGGGTCATTGTGATAAAGAAAAAAGTTTACAGCAAAATAATACGGTGTGGGATGAGATGAGAAAGAAAATTGAGATTCAGGGGTGGCGGATGAGAGTATTGTATAAATAGGAGGAGACAATGAACTTGAAATGTCCCTTATGAAACTTATTTTTCCTACTTTCATTAGAAAAGTCATTTTTTTCATTTTTAAGGACTTTTTAAAAATATATATACATATATATTTTCTAAAATATTTTATCCAACCAAATATTTAAAAAATAAAAAAATATTTTCCAGAAACTATTTTTCTCTATACCAAACACACTCTAAGATTATAAAAAAAAATCATTTACAGTATTTGATCGTTTAAAACATAAATACATGTAATTATTCCCTTTATCTTTTAAGTAATTCTTAAAAATGTAAAACACCCTTGAATAAAATCACTTAATAGCTCTAATTAAATAAGGGAAAAGACATCAAAACACACTCCAACTATGCCCAAATTTGCTGTTACACACTCCAATTTTATTTTTTTTTGGGGGGAGGGGGGGATCCTACAACCCCCTTGAACTATTTTTAAGTGTATTATTGAGGGTACTTGCAGATGACCTGGACAACTAGTTAACTACACATACACCAAGTGCGTAAGGATGAACTTAAAACTATATGACCCGTCTCTATTTGCCACATAACAATCCACATAATTTTTTTTATTTTTTCATTAATTACTCCAAGTACCATGTGTGTTGTTGTTCTCCATCGAAGACTTTTGGGCTCCTTCACATCCTCAATCTGTCTATCGTTGCTTTGCAGAGGTAGGCTTTGATTTTATAAATTTCTTTTCTTGATTTATTTGTATTTTACAATTTAAAACTTAGGGCTTATAATTTCTTCTCCAAATTTTCTATAGGAAAATTAGGATTAGCTATGGAAGAGATAAGATTAGGTTTGAATAAGATTTGTATGGATTATGAAGATTCAATGTCGAATACTGAGGTGTGATACAGTCATGATCTCTTGCTTCTTTTGAAGACTTCTTGATCCGAAAATAATTTCGGAAGAAGATTTTGGTCTTGCCCCTACTATGATACAAAGAAGTGTAAATTTTTTCGTTGGAGGGATGATTTGATTGATGAAAGATCTAAGTTCATTATATCAAAATTGGTGAAGAAAATGAAGGAGTTGAATGAAGCATTGTTTTTGAAGGTAAAGAAAATAAAGGAGATGGAAAGAATGGTTACGTATAATGATAGTAAAATTATCGAGATGATGGAGAATTAGACAGTGATGGAGATGGAAGAGGAATCTGCATTCACTGTGAAGGAGTTGGAAGAACAATCTGCCTCAATTGTGGAAAAAATGAAGGAGATGGAAGCTGAGGTGATGGAGAATTCAAGAGAAAAGGAGATAAAAGTGAAGAACAAGGGGACCAACTACTTTAACTTTAATAGGATTTCTTGATGTGTGTTGCTATTTGGATGAATATGTTAATGCAAGTTAAAAACTTGAAGACTTTTCATGATCAATTGCCATAATAGTCCTTGTATGTTTCAACTTGTAGTCTTTTGTAGGAAGTGCTTGTAGTTAAAAGTTTTCTATCGTAATTTGTTTAATGTAAGTTGAAAGTTAAAAATCTGCTTTTGTTTAATGTAACTTGGAAGTTAAGAATCTTCTTTTGTTTAATAAAAATCTTGTACTTGTGGTTCTAAAATAAATCATATGTTATTGAAAAGAAAGAAACACGAATTGACAGAACATTCCTTAATATAAACAAGTGCAAAAATATAAGTTTTCATACAAAAGTAGTGACAACTACATAAGTTCACAAAAATAAGTGCACTAACATATGTTCACAAGAACAACCATCTGAAACAACCATCCAAATACCAGCTACATTAGTTTATTTGTCAAAAAATACTAACTTCTTAAAACTACCAACATTCCCATCATCACTTTCATGGTTCTCTAGACTATCCAGAATACACTTTTTTTCTCTTTGTCTACCTCATCTCTTCAAGCTGGCCTGTTGTGGTTGCTGCTTTGCCCTTCCATTTTACTCCAGTCCTTGGTTTGAAACCAAGGTCCCCAATTACTTCAGCAGACATTATAGGATGTCTTGCACCAAAATGTAATATCCTACTTCTTGGCAGTTCATGTTGTAGACAAAACAAAATAAAGATAGTTAGTAAACTATATTTCAAACTTAAAACTTACCCCAATTTTCAGCACTTACATTGCATGTTGTAAACCCATCTTCAGCAAAAAATACACTCATTCCAACTGTCCTAGGCCTTTTATAAGGGGATTGTTCTTTCCCTCTTCATGTATGATTGATCAACATGTGCAGTAGATGAAACTGGTGGTCCTCCCGTGACTACATTAGATTGAGCAGCAGCAGGTGCAACAGGTGCACTATAACTAGTTGGATTTTTAAACCATTCAGAAGTAATATATGTCCTTCTTGGCATTCCCATGCCTTTAGCATGTGTTGTTCTTGGCCTTCCCCTGCCTCTACTAGGTGTTTCAGCTACTTCAGAAACACAAGAAACCTTTGTTGGCCTTCCTCTGTCTCTAGCAGGTGCTTCAACTACTTTAGAAGTACTAGAATTCTTTGTTGGCCTTCCTCTGCCTCTATCAGGTGCTTCAGCTACTTCAAAAGTACTAGAATCCTTTGTTGTCCTTTCCCTACCTCTAGTAGGTGCTTCAGCTACTTCAGAAGTACTTGTTACCTTTCTTGGCCTTTCCCTACCTCTAGCAGGTACTTCAACTTCTTTAGAAGTACTTGAATCCTTTCTTGGCCTTCCTCTGCCTCTAGTAAGTACTTCATAAGTACTTGTTGCTTTTCTTGACCTTCCCCTGCCTCTTGAAGGCGCAACAACAGCAGCAGCAGTTCCAGTAATATCATCTGGTCCATCATTAATCTCAAATCCTCTCTCTCCATTAAACACAATATTACATGTCATTGACTTCTCTATGTTGTTTTCTAGTACTCTCAATGGCATTGGAGATATATTGGTTAATCATGTGTTTGCAAACTGGCTCAGTTGACCTATTATAGTCATTACCTTCACCCTTATCTCTTCAAGCATGAAGATAATGGTTTTATGCCTTGCTGCTAAACTCCATGTATTAAAGCTCCCACACATATTATTGTCAATACTATCACCCTTGATATTTGTTCTAAAGTATATTTTACACCAAGATTCTACCTTGAAGTGGAGTAAATCTTCAACAATGTTCTCACCAAGCAATCTCAGTTGTGCCGGATTTGCCTTCATTTCTCCCTCAAAAAGTGCTTCTTGCACATTTCTAGAATTGATTTCTTCTTTGAAGACCTCTCCATGTTCTTGACCAATTAGCTAGGATGTGTCTTCCACACATATTGTGCTCACCTCTGGTAACAACTCTTTTAATACTACAAGAAGTCCCTGCAAATGATAAAAAACAGTTACACATAATATTCAATAGGAAAAAATAAATGAAGAGAAGTAAAGGGAAAAATTATACCTTTTGCATGTCTGATATTATTGTGTAATCTTTGTCATCTCCTAATCCAAATCCTCAATCACAATTTCAAAAATCATGTATATGTGTTCTTATTCTCATACTCTACTACAATCCAAGAAATAGACAACATTTGGTTATTTCCATATTTAGCCACAACAACCAATAATTGTCCTTTAGTTACTCCCTTCAAGAAACAACCATCTAAACCAATACATCTTCTACAACCACCCAAAAAAGATTTTTTCAGAGCATCAAAGCAAATACAGAAACTTTGAACACCAGCCTACCACTTCAGTCAGAGTCATCAACCTTAACAACACAAGTGCTCCCAGAATTGGTCCTCAATATTTTATCTCTATATTCAAGTATTCTTCCAAACTCTAACACATGATCACCCATAATTTCTTGAAGTAATTTACCTCTAGATCTTCTAACAGTGATTTTTCCAACATATATTTGCAACTCTTTTCTAATCAACTACTAAAATTTGAATATTCTAATGTTTGGATATTCAATAATTCTGTTCCTATAATGATCAGCCAAAAACTTAGCATTACACATGTAATTTCTAGTGGTCTTAACACACCTATGTTTAGGATTGTAGGTTTTAATCATAAAATCATTACTAGGTTTGTCAAGATTGGCATATAACAATCATGGGAGCTATTCCTACACCTCACCCTAACTTTTTGGGCTCATTGACATACTTCTGTAACTGTACACCCTTTTGAAGTGAATATTTGGTAACAGTTTCCCTGAACTCCTTCACATCGTAAAAAATCATCCCCAATTGTCATACTATTTTTTAGCAGATTTATCAAAAATGACCCTCCTACTACTACTCCTTGACCCTAACTTATCATCTGTATCTGATTCAACACTAAACTCATCAGAACTATAGTACACTGGCTCATTACCAACAACTTTATTTTTCAAACTTTTATCAGCAACAATAGTTTCATCAAAACCCAAATCTGCACCAACTTCACCAATAGGAATTTCTTCAAGGTAATTTGGTGCTCTTTCTCTTTGTTTCCTTCTCTGGTATGACATCCTTTTAACCTTCAAGTTTATGTACTCTTCATGGACATCACTTTCATATTCAGCCTCATCTTCATTAAATAGATCTAGATAGTCTAATTCAGAACTATTCTCAGCGGAGTGGTCAATCCAACTTCAAGGAAATCACTGTTTGATTGTTCAGTTGCTGCTGCTTGAGTACTTGCAACAGTTTCAGCAATTGTTGGTTCAGTAGTTGCACCAGCTTCAGGTTCATCACAATGAACACCTACATCCCCTTCTTGAACACCACCATCTCCTTTTTTATTAAAAGTTGTAAAAGATTCCTTATTGGGACTAGTGTATTCCAACAAAGCAATGGGACCATCTACTGCATCAACCATATGATGAACATAAATTTCAATAATATCTTCATTTTCAAAAGATTGAGAAAGTTCAAAAATATCCCTATTAGTTTGAATATCTACAAGAATGTCACTATTAGACGGCCTAACCCAAAATGAGCAACTTGTAGTGTACCCTAGTTCTTTAATATAGTCCCTTAGTTTGAAAAAGGACATTCTATGCACATCAATATCCATATATTCAGTGATACTTCCACCCACATATATCGGTTCTCAACTACTAACATCCAAAACCCCACCATGATACCATCTCAATGTTACCAATATAAACCCACTACTCATACTTGAAAAGTAAAAAAATAGAATCACACAACAAAAAATTTGAACATGTGAGTATACATGGCCAAATATTGCAAAAACTCAAAAAATTTGAAAAAAAAATGAACTACACAAATTAACATGAAACAACAATTATATAAAGCATAATCAGCCTCACATATAACCCTCAATTTAAACTAGAACAAAAACCCTAATTTAGTCATAAACCATGGACAAGATCAATAATAAATCTAACAAATCAAATGTGCCAAAAAACTTAATTTTTCTTTTAGATTAGTGACAAATAAAATGACTAACCTGATAATTTTAAGAACACCAATAATTTTGAGACACCCACGAGTCAAAAAGCTTAAAATCCAAATTAATTTCATCACAAAGTTGCAAGCCACAACTTTAGAATAGATGATTCTAAGTGAAAACCATAGGAAAGTGAAAAGAGTTGCATGAATTTGGTAGAAATCGTGAGAAGAGGTGCAAGATTTTTTTGTAATCTTTGGACTGCCTTTTTTGGCAAAGGCAGAGTCTTCTGACCCCTCTCAAGTTTTTTTTTCTTTTTAATAGCGCATGCAAACAATCATTTGTCTTTGAGTGACTTAGTTGTCCATATCATCTACAAATACCCTTAATAATACACTTAAAAATAATCCAGGAGGGTCATAGGACCCCCGCAAAGTTGGGGTGTGTAACAACAAATTCGGGCATAGTTGGAGTGTGTTTTGAAGTCTTTTCCATTAAATAAATTATTTTAGTAAAATATATATTTAGTATACACATAGAAAAATATAAAATGAAATTAAAAGATTTTTTAGAAATTTGTTCATCATTTATAACAATCTTTAAAAGTCCCTAAGATCAGATCCTAGACATGAAGCAAAAGACAAGCAGGAAAACTGAAGTCCCCACAGAAGGACTCGTTAGGTGAGCTATTGGTGGACCTAATGTCTCGTTAGGTGAGTCATCTCGAGTGACCTAACCAAAGTTCTGAAACTCGACATTTTCTTTCTAGGGACAAAGAGCTAGGTAACGACTCGTTTTGACGGACTTTGAGGTGAGGATCAAAAAATGTCCAACTTAGCTTCAATTGTAACGAGCAGCAGTGATGATTCATTAGGATAGGGGACGATCCTTCCTGACTAAGAATCATGTATAGATTAGAAAGTGATCAAATTGCTCTAGTAGTAACAAATGCACCTCACAGTCATCAAGTCCCTTAATGAGTCGTGCAGTGACTCGTTGTCACTAGGCGGGTAATTTTAAAGACAAGATCCTAGATTTATTTTAGTAATTTTTTATATTTTTAGTGCCTCAACTTGAACGTTTTTTGGGATCCCTAAGAGGGATATTTAAGGATTTTATTAGCGTAAATTCTCATTCCCTCCTAACAACGTAAATTGAAGAATCATTAAGATCTAAAGCTTTGAAGGTTAGAGTTTATCTTGTTCAACCTAGGAATTTTCAAGAAAAGGTCTAAGTTCTTCATTATAGGTATGTAAGACTAACTTAAGTGAGAATTTCTATTCTTCCTCATGCCCTACATCTAGTAATGAGTTTATTGAGATTAAAGCTAGAGTTTTTTCCCAATTCATAATTTGGTCTTCTTCCCCACAAGTTGAATTTTTCATTATTGAATTTTTCATATTGAATTGTATCTATTGAATCTCTTGATTGTTGATCATTACTCTCTTGATGTTTATTGATGATATCTCTTGAATGTCGATTATTTGATGATGGTGCATGTCTCTTATCCCATGAATCCTATTTCATAAAAGTCATTGTTTTTTAAAACATTGTAATTTGAGATAAATGCATTATTTTTCATAAAGTTGAGCATATTTTTAAGAAGAGATT
The DNA here is from genome assembly GCA_035772735.1 of Datura wrightii. Lineage (NCBI taxonomy): Eukaryota > Viridiplantae > Streptophyta > Magnoliopsida > Solanales > Solanaceae > Datura > Datura wrightii. The sequence goes on from JASDFA010000016.1 coordinate 160,846,074, forward strand.
TCATAAAGAGATTTTGAGAAAGAAAGTACAGTTTATAACCTGATTTTCACAAGTTAAAGTAAGGTCTTATTTTTAAAAATCAAAAGGTTTTGAGCATAAAAGCTCACAAGTTTCGAAGTATAGTTTTGAGCCAAGGATCATGAGTAAAGTACACAGATTTTGAGCCAAGGCTCGACAAAGATATTAAACATCTATTATAACTATAGCTAAAGTTCTTTATGAAAGATATTTTCGCTACCTTAGATAGGTATATGGCCTTAGTTTTTAGAAGGATTATTTAGCATCGAAATGGGTGAACGGTTTCAGATAATCCATAAGCCCCAGAGTTATGTAGCCAGCATAGGATAGGATTGTGTCGTTGGTTCGGGCGACTCCTCAGATGGTCCTAGGTAAGGACTTTAGTTTGGATTCACAGTTCCATTTCATCCTCTGCCCTGGCAAGGCTTTGGATGACTCCCTCAACTTGGTGAATAAGTTGGACATCATGTGCTCATTCATGGTATATGTCGATTATGAGCAACTCCCAACTAAAGTTATATATTTATACATGTATTTTTCAGAGATTGTTTTGATGCACAATTTTATTTCATAATTGCTTTTACACATCCTTATACTGTGCTTTATGCATTATTCAAAGCCTTAGTTTCAGTCAAATTATTTCAGTCAGTTTATCTTTTCAGTTAAGATATTCTTTCTTAACTGTTGTTTCATTCAGCCATTTTACATATCGTACATTCCATGTACTGATGCCCTTTGACACTACATCTTATTATGATGCAGATTCATATAGACAGGATTAGCAGCAGGCACTTCGCTAGGATCTCACTTCATTCAGTTGTTGGTGAGACCTCCTACTTTCGGGGAGTCCAAGTCAAGTTTTGATTTTATTTTAGTAAAGCTTAAGGTTGTCGTTCTGACACCTATCTTTCAGTTATTATAGGCTTCATACATTAGCTAGAGTTGAGTCTATAATATTACTTTCTAACATTGATTTTGGTCATAGATAATAAATCTTATTTTGTTATATTAAGCCCATTACAACTATTACTTTCACTATACTTTATTGTATTCTTAGCTAGTAGTAAGTTAGGCCAATGGTTCTCTTGGAATACTAGTTGTTCTGAATGTCAACCATGTCCAAGGTGTAGACTCGTGGCGTGACACCATCTTTTAGACAAGAGTAATTTTAAAAATTAATTAATTAATACTACTGTCGCGTCCTTATTTTGAACTTGTCAAAATATATTTACAACGTTTGGCTCTTCTACCTAGTTTTGAAGGTTTAGAGTCGCCACCTAAGTTTTAGGAAAAACATTACAAAAACTATTTTTGAAAATGTAATAATAATAGTTGAGATGTTAGTTGAGTAAATAAAACTATTTTCAAAAATGTATAGTAGTTTGAAATAGTTGAGAAAAATGTAGCAAAATAACATAAAACTAATTTTTTGATGTGAAACGATGTGTGGGATATGTAAAAATTATGATATACATATAATATACTCATGATATATAAGGTATATGTTGTGTAAAAGTATATGTGAAATAATTATAATATATATATATATATGCATATGTGTGTAGAAGTAATATATATAGCATGTATAAGAATATGTTAAATAATATATGTAACATGTAAATGTAAAATAGTATATGTAGTATATATGTATCTGGAGATAAATTATGAGGGAAATTAGTCCATGATACGTAAATAATAAAATAATTATGTATGATATGTGACATGCAAAAATAAGTATGTATAAATAGATGCTCATATATAAGTAAAAGATAATTTAAAGGTACACACGTATGGATGAGTAAAATAGTAAATATATAATATGTAAAAGAAACTAATAAATAAGCATGTATAAATAATAGTATATAAAAATAAAATTATAATATAATAATATGCAAAATATATTTGTAATAATAATATATATGTATACCTCATACTTGAGCTTTTGAGAGAAAAATACTGAAATGAGCCAGATTTTTTGGCCAATTTTTTTGCAAAAGAGTTATTAAAAGAAATTGGGCTTGCAGTCCTTTTAATAAAATCAACAGATTATTAAAAAAAAAAAGATTCGGCCTGCAACCTATTCTAAAAGGTTTAACAGGTTTCTAATGATTTGGGCCTAATATTAGATTTAATTCATTTGAACTCTGAAAAATCATTTGTTGCCTCCTGCATTGTCAATTAAATATCTAAAATAAGACAGTTATTTAGAACAATACGTGTAAAAAAATGCTTGAATGTTATATGACTAAAAATTATCAAAATTATGCATCTCGTTTTGAAAAAAACCTTTAAGTATAAAAGAACGAAAAAAGTCACAACATGCGCTAAAAAAGAAAACCTCCTTAAAGGGAGAAAGGTCAACTAAACAAATTATAAGTTATATAAAATCACATAAACACATAATAATTAGTCAACAATCACAACAACAATATGTATATCAAAAAAGGGTTACAAAGAAGAAGCTAGGAAGTGTTGGGATCTTAAAGGAGTCCAAACTTCTACTACTTGACTCTGGATGCTGAAGGAATCCTATAGCTATTGGCCAAATATGTTGGCCATTAATTGAGTCTCAAAATAGGAACTCCAGCTCGTGTGGTGCAGTGATTGAAGCCAAAATTTATCGAGTCTTTGCAAATTTTTTCAAATCCCAAGTTCTAGTAGAAAAAGGATACAAAAAATGAGGGATGACTAAGTTGAAAGAAACTAGAGCACAAATTAAAAAAATCAGTATGTTTGTCTCTGTGTGCTCGTGTGTGTTGTTGGTTTTTTCCATGAATTTTTTAAATGATTTTTTCCTTCAATGTATTCTCCTTTTTATAGGAGAAGATTAGAGTTCAAAAATAAAGTAAACTTGGGTATTCAAATTGAAATACTTTATGGGATAAATTGTGTGAGAAAAGAGATAAAATTAAAAGAGTTTGATAAAAGGCGACATGAGTTACCTAATCATATTGTTGAGAGACTCACTCACGCCAAAGAGGGACAAAGGGTCAGTGAGATTTTTGGGTCTTTGGAGTTGGAAGTGATGGGTTCAAAGGGGGGTAGGATTCGCTGGGGTTTGAAGGGAAAGGGGGTTGGTCTGGGAAAAAGGGGACTAGCAGGGAGAGGGGGTGTTGGTGGAGGCTGGTCGTGGAGGAAGATGGAGATTTGGAATGGTGGTCGGTGGTGGTCTGGTAAGTTTGCGGTGGAGAGAGGGAGAGAATGTTACAGGATGGGGGTCTGTGGACGATTGGGCGGAGAGAGGTTAGGGATCAGGGACTTTTTGGGTATTGTAGGCAGGCTTGGGTAGGGTAAAACAGGTTTGAGGCAGGTCAATGATATTTGGATAGTTAGGAATTTAAAAAACAATAATTAAACATAAATAAAAAAATAAATAAATATATAATATCAATATACAAAATTTGATATATGTATGTATATATATATATATATATATATATATATATATATATATATATATATATTTAAAATCATTCAATGAAAATGTCAAAATATTATTCAAATATTATGTAAAATATTTTTAATAATTTAAATATTTATTTTATTTTATTTAAAATTTCATAAGTTTAAAATAATTAATCAAAAAAGTGGAGAGCCAAAATTGAGTGTCAACAATTGCCCCTTTCTTTGGCTACAGATGAGGAAAGAAGGCGTGATCAAAGGAATATTGACACATTTCAATTTTGACTGACCACCAACACATCTTTCTAGAAAAAATGAAATGACATAAATTTTAAGAAATTATGGCCGAGCTCATGCTTCTGAGTTTCCTACATATCTCAGGTTCCACGAGAAATTAAGCCATATGTAGTTCAAGGAGTGGAATCCATCAAAAATTTAGATCGACTTCCAAAATTTTCCCCACCATAAAATTATGATGATACTAGGTGGTTCTTTTATGATAGAACATAAGAAGGTTTGGCATGAATATAATGCGTACGGTCATGCTCGAACTTGAGCTACCTACATATCCCAAAAGGAGGCAAGAATCAGGCTGGATGTAGTTCAGGAATAGAGGATTATAGTGAACTTTGAGGAAATTCTCAAAATTTTGCCCCAATATCGGATTTATGATTGACACTAGTATCACGACGAAGTTGGGGAAGAACATTATGGAGTTACGGTACATGAATTTCTAGATGACAGAAATTTTCAAAATGAGACGCACTTTTGCAGCCTCCTGATTATAAATGTTGTACGCAACACAATCATAAGCAGGACTCTGCTAGGTGCACCTTATGTCTTTCAAAGATCACGCAGAATTAGATACGGTTAGACCATAAAAAAATTTTTTGTGTTTGGTCATGCGGACTATTGAAGGTGTAGAAGAAAAAGAGGGATTTGAGTAGAGAGTTTAGTCAAACAGGTATCAAAAATTCTAATTTGTGAAGCTGCTCCTAGTTAGCATAACTATTGTAAATGAAAGATCTTCGATATGTAGAGCAGTTGTAATGTAAGCTCTAACTGACAAAGCAACTAGTAGTGTAGCCCCCGACTGGTGGGGTGAACTTGTAGCAGAATGTCACGCGCCGACCTAGGGATTAGGCGTGGCTGGCACCTGATATCATTGCTGGTCCGAGCGAACCATATAATAGTGTTCATCAAGAGCATACGTCTAACATAAGCGGAAGAATAATTAGATTTAATCTTTAAAAATCAAAATAAAAAAATATCAATTTATAAAAAAGACCTGCCAAGTTTACATCAACATGAACTATAGGAATCTATGAAGCCTCTATCATAAATGAAATAGTTGTTTTACTGGGAAAAGACACCCGACATACTTTATATTCGAAAATAAAAAAACCTGAGTGAAGTAACAAAATCCAAAATAAGTGGGTCTCATCAATAACTGAATAAGAGAATCCTACCGTACAGCTCGATCGTCGGTATCATTAACTATGTCTGCATTATAAAACAATGCAGCGCCCCCAGAAAAAGGGACATTAGTACATAGGATTATACTATATGTAAAATGACTGAATGAAACATAAAATAACTAATAACAGATAGGGCAACCAATAGGAGAGACATAATACAAAGGAACTCAAGAACATGAAATCAATAGGTTGACTTTTGTTTAAAAAATTAAATTTTACAATCATTCGTTACTTTATTATAGGAGGTTCTTAACTTAACCGACATAAACTCACCATATAAATTTAGAGTCTGATCTCAGCACGATATGCTAAGCCATCACATACCTTGCCGGAGTATGAGACATCATAACATAATTTGCTAGCAAGGATCCATAAAAGTACGTACCAGGGGCACATAACGAGTCACACAAACCAATGGAAATGATCCATAACCTATGTTGGCATACATAGTTTCAGGCACGAAGCCTTCTCGGTTAATAATACTACTCCCCTTTTCATTACATAGAGAGATTTACACGAAAGCATATTTAAGCAACCAAGATTATCATCATAAGTCATCGTTGTATCATTATTATAGCTCATGATTGTTGTAAGACCTTTAAATTCATTAGTCATTGTGTCGAAATCATTGTTCATAAAAATCATTGAAACTTCTCTTTTAGAGAAAAAGATTACAGTTCATGATGTCATAAAACTGCTCTTGTTGAGGAAAATTATAGTTCATAAAATTATTGAAACTTCTCTTTTAGAAGAAAAATAATAGTTTTTAAAATTGACACTTTTCATAAGAGGAATCAAGGATCTTAGACATACGTAGGAACTTAAAGAGTGATTAAGAATGATCATAAAATATACGTGGGAACTCATAGTGTTTCGAGAATAATTCATCATAAACATAACATTCTTGATCTTAATCCTAACAAATAAAGAAGAAGAAGGATTTCATAAGTAAATCTTTAAGAGGAATCATCAAATTCCGACTGCGAAGGAACTTCGTATCTTTCATGCTTTCATAATTTCATGTAGAAAATCTTAAAAATTCTTGGAAAAGAGATACCATAAAGGATGAGAAATATAATGGGAAAGTCTTGGATTCTATAAGAGTCAATAAGTTCAAGTAATAAATTTTTCACTATAATTCTAACTCATACTTGGAGGAAAAGCTCATAACATGAATAATGTAGCAATGAGAAGAACAATGAGGTTCCCACACATAGAGGTAGCCTTACATATCTTATTCTTGGCTTCACAATAATCACCACAAAGTAACAATCCCTTTATGACGTCAATCTAAAATAGTTATATGGATAGGAACTACAATCAACATCTTAACAATGAATTTCAAGTCATAGAGGCATTTCATCAAACACACTGAGCGCATAGGATATTCGAGCCTCCTATGGGTGGGGTGTACTAATACCTGCCTCTTTATACCTCACATTAAAAACATGCACAACCATTTCAAGTCCAACCAAAATAGCCACATCCATCCTCAACACCAAAACAACCCCATAAACTCTAACCCTAGGTCATCACATGAACTTATGGTTTCCTAACACCATTCCATGAGTACTGACCTTGGAACATCCCAAACGAGTAGAAAAAAATACTCATGTAACTTACTTAGGGAGTTACTTACCTTGGATAAAGGAGGAGTGCTCAAGATTTCAAGTCTTGGAACTCAAAAGTTATTCCATACCATGCTAGAGATAGGAAGATGATTTTGATATTAGAATCATGAATAAATTCATGGATTTATGGTGTAATAGGTTGGATAATACTTACCTAGCTTTAAAAGTATTGAAGAGAGCTCTTGGAACTGATAGGGCTAATCTAGAGGCGGAACAATTCCAAAACAATTGTTTAAGGTGACTTTTAAAGCCTTGAAACCTCCATGTGACGCCCCAGGTGATGGGCTGTCAGTTTTCCCGACGGATCGTCAACTTTCCCTTCACTTTAGGTTGGAAATTTGCTGATTCTGATTAAGGTTGACAGACCAAACTTGACGCGCCGTCGGGTGGTTAACGGGCCGTCACGCTGGCTGTCACGCCTAACAGTGCTCCACTAAATTGCTCATAACTTATTACTCTAAACTACAATTTATACAAGGTCAGATGTGTTGGAAAGAAGACTCAAAGTTCTTCAATTTGATGTATTGAATCACCCAAAATCACTTCATAAATTAGGAGTTATGCTATTTTAAATTTAATCCTTATACGAACTTACACGAAAACTCAATCGGTAAGAAGGCTCACAACTCAACTTTGTGCTAGAGGTTCCTTATTACCTTAATTCGCATCCAATGCACTCCCCACACTTAAGAATTAATTTTAACACTTATTTTCTCTAAAGTTTAGCCTTCCAAACTTGACGGTCATGGACTAAGGTCGGAAACTTCCATTATATGTTCCGTACTTTTACCCTTCATGACGAAAGTCACAAAAATTGATATTTTCAATTCCTAACTGACTCCAAACTTCCTCAACACATTATAACTCGTGTTTTTAATCCTCCAAAACTTAAAGATTCATCAACAGTTCAAATCTTAGTACGACAGTACGAGGTGTTACAATATCTCCCCCTTGGGATCATTCATCCTCGAATAATGGTTATGGGAAGTAGCAGATTCTAACTCTAGAATTTATCAAAATTTCAGCAGAGTTTCCTTTGTAAGTAGAGTTATTCTAAATTCTCAAACCTGTGCCAACTAACCGAAACATTATCATAGGCCTCACGGAACATCTCATAATGCTTAACACTAAAAAATATATAAGTAACATACACATGGCTCCTCTTGGTCCGTTTTAAAGCATCAAGAAGGAAATTCTCCCTAAAACTTACCTGTACTTTCATTCATCATCATCGTAAGGAATTTCATCACACTCCCAGAAAGAAATAGTAGGCAAAAGTCATATGGTGCATTTAAGCTTAGAATAGATGTGTCATAATAGGGTTCTATTGAACATGGAGAGCATAGCATAGACATGAGTTTGTGGATCATGAAGCATAACGTGGGTGATGAGTTTGTAGGATCATAAAAAAAATACCTCTTATCATTATCATACTTGTAACTCGTGATGTTAACAAAAGAAGGGCTATAGGCATGAACTATAAGAGACATTAGGTTTGGAACATAAATATAGCCTAAGCATATTGACCATTAGTGAAGGATTCGCGGAACATGGCTGACATAAGATTCATTTCATTGAAAAGACCTTATCATAGAGCATGAGTGCATTGGATTTAGGGTAAGAACAAATATTAACATTAAGAAATTTCACCTTTTCCAAGGAACAAATGATGATAATTCACTCTCATAATATTCTTTGCTTCCCATGTAGCTTCTTCAATGCCTCAATTTTGTTTTTTCTAAAACTTTCATGAACACTACTTCTTAGGTCCATCAATAATTGATCAGGTTATTAGGCGTTTTCAATGTTCAATAAGATTTGTTTTGCATTTAGGGTCATCCCAAGAACATTATTCATCCTTATCACAACATTCAAACTATCTTCAACTTCATGAAGTTGTTGCAAATGCAAGAATTCACACATTCATTCAAGCCTATCGCTATATACATTTCATTACTCCCTTGTTCCTAAGACCATCCAAAAACTTTTCCGTCTTCTAGAACTTCCTTACTATTAACAACCATACCAAACCATATGAGGAGAAGTGAAATACTTTCACCCAATCACTACACATAGTTAAAACCTAACTTCCTTCACTTTCCGAATTCTTTAACTTTTTACAGAGCAAGCATGCCTATTATTGCCAACAAAAAGGGAATGTCTACCCTCTCCAGTATACCATATATTGCATCATAAACAAGAGTCATTAGAGAAATATAGCATAAGAATGAACCTCATGAAATATGACTAGAGGTCTAAGTCTTGATCATAAGCATAAGGCATGAATAGAGTGCCACCTTTTAGGGCGTAATCATAAGGGATGAATGAAATTTATTCAACACACTAAATCTCATTATAACATCATCATTCTGACTGAAACTCATTAATGATAGAACCATAGGCACGAATACTTTGTACACCAATTGTATGAGGTATGAATAGGAAATCACTTTGAGCATAGATAGGAAAACTTGCATGGAAAAGGGAAGATTAACACCCTTAGGACTAATTGCAATATCGGTTCATAAATCTCTTTGAGAGAAGTCGTGTCACCAGTATAAACTCCTTGTTCCTTATGGTTCACATTTTGGTGTTTCCATGGGTGTAGGTTCACTTTGGGAAAATGCATATGCATAGGCATGACATGAATACATAAAATGTCGGATGAGCTTCATCTTGAAGAAGTATTGTGATTTTCTTAGAATGAGAATAGTTCGTCATCATTACATTTCTTCTTGGAGCCCTTCACTATTTGGGATACATGACTTGTTTGGGCACTTCATTGTACCATCTTTCCCATAGTTCAAAAATTGGTGTTCTAACTCTATGGATCCCTCCCTAAATGGAGTCCTAGATGATTATTTTCTTATTATTCCTTTACATCTTGCAACTCTTGCGCTGAACCTGGAAGAAACCTTATTACATGCTTACTCGATGAAGGACATATCTCCCTATTAGGTTATAGTTATATTACTCTGCATGATAGTTGTATCAATATATTCATGGTTGTCACACTTCTCTTATGGGACATATTCATGGGTACTACAATTCATGGTAGGATCTTCATCCCCGATATCTCTTAACTTCATCCTATCTCTCATGTTATCACTGTATAACTTATACTCTATTGTCACTTCCCTTATCACCTTAACAATATGATTTTCTCATAGAAATTTTACTCACATCACTTTTGCAAATTTCTATCCAGCCAATTGCAGATGAGTTTAAAATTATAATAAGAGGCTTAACATCGTCTATCTATTATCTTCTAACACCAGCTTTTGGGATGGGAACATTGTGATGATACAACCAGTATTTCTTCAACTTTCATGACTTAAGAATACTACATTAGGCACACATGGAGTTTGGAAGCTTAGTATCTCATGTAACAATATTCCTCATCAGGCCACACTATCTCCCTTCATAATTCTTAGAGTTTCATCTTTATCTAATGACTTAGCCTTCATTCACTTATTCATCTAGATCTCACATATATCATGCTTAAACCTTCACAAATGTTGTAAGTTCTTGCATTCTCTATATGAAACCTCCTACATCCAATCTACAAACTAGTATTATTACCCTCATACTTTCGCTCTTTCACCATGATGATCCTTTAGAGTTTCAGCCTAGTATTTTACTACAAAAAATGGGTAGCAGACTCTAGTTTGAGAATCCATGACAAAATAGTTTATCCTAATCACTCGGCCCATCAAATTGTAGCCTTCAAGCTCATTCCAAATTTGTGCAAATCTCACTACCTTTTTGTCAATGCCTAAGGACATAGTCATCCCATTGTTTACCTAAAACTTATACGACTGTAGTTGCATATTTCAATTAATCACTATTTCCACATCTTGGCTACTACATTCATGTCCATTTCCTGGTTCTGGCATATATTCTATTGTTTATGGATTACAACAACTCATATCATATCATCCCTCAAATGAAAACTTTAACAAAACCTTGAGATACATACTCTCCCTTAGTGGGTATTATTCACGTTGATATTTCAATAAGAATTTGAATGAAAATATTATGTTAGACTAAAACGCATGATTTTATCTAAACAAGAGTATATCCCTTGAAATTAGAGATTTCAATGCATAATGGGCTTACCACAAGCCTTATGCAATCTCTTCCACCTTTGATGACTTCATCTAAAAGTATCACATGGAAAAAGCTTTAGCTTTATCACTTCTATCACTTCGAAGGTGAGGCGTAGTCGGCAGAACTGGAGTAATGCAATAATCAGAATAGTTTCTTATGATATAGCTGTGCCAGATGAACTAGAGTAAGAAAAATAGATAACTTTTCTTAAATGTCCATAGTCCCTCGATTGTAGATGTGGAGCCCTCACAATAATAAATGACACTCTACCGACATGGCTTTATAGAATCTATAGGACACTTGAACCTAATACTCTGATACAAAGTTTTTCACGCCCTAACCTAGGGCCTAGGCGTGGCTGACACCCGATACCATTACTGGCCTGAGCAAACCACACAACATGGTGCTCATCAAGAGCATATGTCTAACATAAGCGAAAGAATCATTAGACTTCATCTTTAAAAATCAAAATATAAAATATCAATTTATAGAAATGATCTGCCAAGTTTATATCAACATGAACCATAAGAATCTATGAAGCCTCTATCATAAATGGACTAAATGTTTTACCAGGACAAGGCACTTGACATATCTTATAGTCAAAAACTAACAAAGTTGAGTGAAGTCTTGGGGGGGTATGACGGGCACCTGGTGCCTACTAGACTCTGGACTGCTAAATGGTCCAGCCTGAGCACATCTGGTGCTTTGGCTGGCTCTGGCTCTATTCCAAGAAATAAACCGGCTATATAACGGCTATAAACACAGCCTCTGGCCAACTGGCCTATAGTCACCTGTACCTGTAGTAACAGCTAACCAGAACACACTCATAACAAGGAACCTATGCGGGCCGACAAGGCCACCATGCTGTCTAGTCATCTGTAATATCAACACAAACTACTGTAGGACTACGTGACCGGCAAGGTCACCACTACTATAAAATTAAGGCCTCACACGGCCAGCATAAACTGAAATGAATAACAACAGTAACATGACATATAAGCAGAAAGTAGCTGAGTCTATCTAGCTGAGAATAACTGGGGAGAGTTTATTTATTCTATAACTAAACTGAGCGTACCTGATGCCGTGTCGTCCCACTGTCTATCAGTATCTAATAGCACATATAGGTATACATATAAATACACACAATACCTGACCGACCCCCATAAGCCGGAAGGTGCCAACCAACACACAATCTATTTACCCCTACCTGGGTCTAAACCAACCAAAAATAAGTCACTCCACTCGTCTGATAACTGTGAGCTCCTCCTACCGGTCCCCTTGGGTACGTAGCTCAGGCCTTGGCCTCTGACAATAAACTGTGTCTGAGTCCGAAGACTCCTACCTCTGGGTGCAGGTGCACACGGGGTGTGTAATAAAAACTGCCCCTGGGTGCAAGCACGCAACAGGGTGATTTTATAAAAATCTATATCTGAAACTGCCTCCGGCCACAAGCGCACACAGAGTGTTCTGCCCCTATAAACAGGGTGGACTAGCTCTGCGCAGAGTAAACTGAACTACCCCTGCAAGCAGGGTGGTCTGGACCGTATTATCATGGTGGTCGGCCATCATCGTCCTCAGGAGGACAGCATCGCCCAGTTGGTGGCGGTATCTGAATCTGGTATCGACACAGCTATAACCCAGGGGCGGTGGGGATGCTAAAAGGGACACCCACATGCCACAACAAGTTTCAACAAACAAATAGCACATAAAAATAGCAAGCATGTATAACTGAAAAGACTATCTGGAATCTAACTTCTTATTCTGATCTGTTTCTATACTGAACTGATTCTTACTAATTATACTAATTCTGCCATCTCTGTTTAACTGTACGGCTAATCTGTAGCCATGATATTATCTGTCTGAATGGCTAATCTGTAGCCATAACTGTCTGTCTATCATATCTTTCTTTACTGACTGTTATCACGCAAATCTGTTCCTTTTTATTCTACAACATGCTTGCTATTCACATAATAAGCTGTATTGAATCTGAACTACTAACTTGCCCTTGGGCACATGCTTTTCTAACTTTCAGACTGAATATGATATCACAACGCAAACTAGGTCTACTGAACTTGCACAATACTTAACATTCAACTTCCGGGAATTCTACTACGGAGTTTATTGTACTATACAAGGCTAAAGCTACTAACTTGCCGAAGGAACTAGCTTTACATACCTTATCCTCGAACTATCCGTCTTTCGGACGAGGATCGGCCAATACTTCAACTATTTCTCCCAACTGCATTCATAAATATGTCAATTAATACTAAATATAGCTTTATTCCAAAGAACAACGTCACTTTCGATATAATTATAGCCTAAACTTAGGCTCATCGAAAGACGGCCAAAAACTCGCTATTTTCCAGAAGTCCAGAAGGGAGAAATATTCACTTCGCAGTTAGGAACACATAGACACTAGTTTGGAACAATTCTACTTACCTTAGCTCGGTAGCTCGACGATTCGCCGGCCGTATTTCGCGAAACAAAAACCGTAGGAATGCTCCCTGCTGCTAAATACCTCGGTACCTGAGGTTAGTTTGAGTTTAGACTTCGTTTGGCAGCGTAATTGAACGATTATTTTTCCAATTTCTTCGTCTTCTCCCTCTGTGCATTTTCATGGAATTCCAAGGAAAATTATGATTAATTTTTTTTAAGGCCACTTATCATCACTTTAAAGGGGGGACTTCTATTAACTAAAGGAAATTATATTATTAATTAAAGAAAATTATTGTTAATTAAAAGAAATTATTATTAATTAAAGGAAATTACATCACAAACTGAGCTCTATATACTTGGACTCTACAAATCGCATCTTGTCTTGCGACGTGCCAACTTGGCGCTTGTCTGATCTTTCCCCGGGCCTTTTTATAGCATGCATGGCTTTTAAATATTCTTAACCAACACGTGAATAGGCCATCTATGTGCCGGAAATTTTACGGGGTATAACATTCTCCCCCCCTTAAGAACATTCGTCCTCGAATGTAAACTTCTATCTAGAGGACTTCCCAACTTACTACCTAGAAAAATTTCGGCAGAGTTTCCCTAGTAATTTGGATTATAGCAAAAACCTGAAATGCAGAAAAGTAGAACACAGGTACTGCACGCAATGCTTTAAGATTCACTGGATAGCTAAACATCAATCTTTCTCACTTATACATATACAACCATAAGGTACTACATAAGTAATAACACGGACATACCTGCTCATACCCTGTTTATGTACTGATTGATCTAGGATCCACCCTATCGTATGTTACCCCGTTTGTGGCACGAAAGTTCAATATTGCACCAGAATTATTACAGCAGCCCTTTTCAGTATCCACACCCGTCGGTGACTCGATCATGGCTAGCAGAATTTACCGGGGGTGTACAGTAGAGGTTGCTGATCGTCAAACCACCGTAGATCTGGTCGACCTAGAAATGATAGACTTCGATGCCATAATGGGTATGGATTGGCTTGTGCCGTGCTTTGCCAATTTTGAATGTTGGACCAAGACGGTCCAATTCCACTTTCCAGGAGAAGCAGTGCGGAAGTGGAAGGGCAGCACCGCTACGCCAAAAGGTAGGTTTATTTCCTACCTTCAGGCGAGGAAACTGATATCTAAGGGGTGTATTTACCATCTAGTCAGAGTTCATGATATCAGAGCAGAATCTCCGACACTCCAGTCTGTTCCGGTGGTGAACGAGTTCCCTGATGTGTTTCTGGATGAGTTACCTGGTATTCCCCCAGAAAGGGAAATAGATTTTGCTATTGATTTATTACCAGGCACCCAGCCGATATTGATTCCTCCTTATCGCATGGCTCCTGCAGAACTCAGAGAATTAAAGGAGCAGTTGAAAGACTTGTTGGATAAAGGTTTTATTAGGCCGAGTACTTCACCATGGGGTGCGCCAGTTCTATTTGTGAGAAAGAAAGATGGCTCACTCCGGATGTGCATAGATTATCGGTAATTAAACAAAGTTACAGTGAAGAACACGTACCCGCTTCCAGGATTGATGATTTATTTGATCAGTTACAGGGAGCCAGATACTTTTCTAAGATGACTTGCGGTCCAGATATCACCAGGTTCGAGTTCGTGAGAGAGATATTCCCAAAACGGCATTCAGGACCCGATATGGACACTTTGAATTTCTAGTTATGTCCTTTGGGTTAATGAATGCCCCAGCAGTATTCATGGACCTGATGAACAGTATTTTCAGACCTTTCCTGGACTTGTTCGTAATAGTGTTTATTGATGATATTCTGGTGTATTCTCGCTCTGAAGCAGATCACCGGACTCATTTGCGGACAGTGCTCCAGATCCTCAGGGACTGCTAGTTATATGCTAAATTCTCTAAGTGTGAATTCTGGCTTAATTCAGTAGCCTTTTTGGGGCATATTGTGTCAGATGCTGGTATACAGGTTGACACGCTGAAGATAGAAGCAGTCAAATCATGGCCCAGGCCTACCACTCCGACCGAGGTCCGCAGTTTTCTGGGATTAGCGGGATACTACAGGAGGTTTGTTGAGGAATTCTCTACCATAGCAGCACCTCTGACTAAACTGATGCAGAAAGCAGCAAGGTTTCAGTGGATCACCAGTAGCTGAATAAGAGAATCCTGTCGTACAACTCGATCGTCGGTATGAGTACCTACGTCTGCATTATAAAATAATGCAGTGCCCCTGGAAAAAGGGATATGAGTACATTGGATTGTATTGTATGTAAAACGGCTAAATGAAACATAACATAACTGATAATAGATAGGGCAACCAATAGTAGAGACATAATACAAAGGAACTCAAGAACATGAAATCAATAGGTTGACTTTTGTTTCAAAAATCAAATTTTACATAATCATTCATTAACTACATTGTAGGAGGTTCTTAACTTAACCGACATAAACTCACCATGTAAACATACATACAGATCTCAACCAGATCAGCTAAGCCATCGCATACCTTAATGGGGTATTAGACATCATAACATAGTTTGCTAGCAAAGATCCATAAAATACCGTACCAGGGACATATAAGGAGTCACTAAAACCAACAAAAATGATCCATAATCTACGTTGGTATATGTTTCAGGAATGTAGCCTTCTCGATAAATAATACTACTCACCTTTTTATTACATAGCGAGATTTACTCGAAAGCATATTTAAGCAACCAAGCTTATCATCATAAGTAATCTTTGTATTATTAACATAATTCGTCATTGTTGTAATACCTTTAAATTCATAACTCATCATGTCGAAATCATTGTTCATAAAAATCATTGAAACATCTCTTTTAGAGGAAAAGATCATGGCTCACGATGTCATAAAACTACTCTTGTAGAGGAAATTCATAGTTCATATAGTCATTGAAACTTCTCTTTTAGAGGAAAAATCATAGTTTGTAAAATTGACACTTTTCATAAGAGGACTCATGGAACTCATAGAAAGATCAAGAAGGATCTTAGACATACGTAGAAACTCACAGAGTGATTAAGAATGATCATAGGATATACGTGGGAACTCATAGGGTTTTGAGAATAATTCATCATAAACACAACATTCTTGACCTTAATCCTAACAACTAAAGAATAAGAAGGATTTCATAAGTAAATCTTTAAGAGGATCATCAAACTCCAATTGCAAAAGAATTTTGTATCTTTCATGCTTTCATAATTTCATGTACAAAATCATAAAAATTCTTGAAAAAGAGATACTATAAAGGATGAGTAGTATAATATGAATGTCTTGGATTTCATAAGAGTCAATAAGATCAAGGAGTAAGTTTTCACTATAATTCTAACTCATGCATGGAGGAAAAACTTATAACATGAATAACGTAGTGTTGGGAAGAACAATGAGGTTCCCACACGTAGAGGTAACATCATATACCTTATCCTTGGCTTCATAATAATCACCGCAAAGCAACAATCCCTTTATGATGTCAATCTAAAATATTTATATGGAAAGGAACTACAATCAACACCTTAACGATGAATTTCATGTCATAGAGGCATTTCATCGAACACCCCAAGGGCATAAGATATTCGAGCCTTCTATGGGTGGGGTGTACTAACACCCTCCTCTTTCTACCGCCCATTAACAACATGCATAACAGTTTCAAGTCCAACCAAAATAACTACATCCATCCTCAACACCAAAACAGCCCCATAAACCCTAACCCTAGGTTATCATATGAACTCATGACTTCCTAGCACCATCCCATGAGTCCTGACCTTAGAACATCCCTAAGCAGTAGAAAATAAAAACTCATGTAAGATTTTAGGGGAGTTACTTACCTTGGAGAAAGGAGGAGTGATCAAGATTTTAAGTCTTGGAACTCAAAAGTTGTTCTTGACCTTGCTAGAGATAGGTAGATGATTTTGATGTTAGATTCATAAAGAAAATGTTGTAATAGGTTGGATAATACTAACCTAACCTTAGGAAGTTTGAAGAGAGCTCTTGGAACTAATAGGGTTGATCTAGAGGCCGAACAATACCAGAAAAATTATTTAAGGTGACTTTTAGAAGACCTGAAACCTCCATGTGATGCCCCAAGTAACGGGCCGTCAGTCCTCCGATAGACCGTCAACTTGCTCATCACTTTGGGGTGGAAATTCGCTGATTCTGGTTAAGGTTGACGGACCAAACTTGATGGGCTTTCGGGTGGTTGCCTTTCCATCACACCTGACAGTGCTCCACTAAATTGCTCATAACTTTTACTCCGAACTCCAATTAATTCAAGGTCAGATGTGTTAGAAAGAAGACTCAAAGGGATTCTATTTGATGTATTGAATCACCCAAAATCCCTTCATAAATTAGGATTTATAGTTGTTTGAATTGATCCTTGTAAGAACTTACACGAAAACTCAATCACTAAGAAGACTCTCAACTCAACTTTGTGCTAGAGGTTCCTTATGACCTTAATTCGCATCCAATGCACTCCCCACACTTTAGAATTGATCTTAACACTTAGTTTATCTAAATTTTATCTTTCCAAGCACTTGAAAGTCGTTGACTAAGTTCGGGAACTTCCATTATAAGGTCTGTACTTTTACCCGTTCATGACAAAAGTCACAAAAATAAATATTTTCAATTCCTAACCAACTCCAAACTTCTTTAACACATTATAACTCATGTTTTTAATTCTCCAAACACTAAAGATTCATCAAAAAAAATTTGAGTCAATTTCACCCACATACATAACACAGTTCAAATCTTAGCACGACGGTACGAGGTCTTATACAGAAGGCCTCCATTTGGTAGGGCAACTATAATATAGAAAGGCCTTTGGATGGCAGGGCAACTGTAATGTATAAAAGCCTCTGGCTTATGGGGAAACTATAAATGTAAAATACCTCTGACTGGCGGGGCAATTATAAATTTATAGTGCTCCAATTGGCAAAGTAACTTATAATGTAAAGGCCTCTAGTGGGTGAGGCAACTGTAATGTAAAAGGTCCATCTGGTGAAGCAACTAGTAATGTAAAAGCTACAACTAGCAAAGCAACTTATAATGTAAAAGTTTCAATTAGCAGAATGACAGTATAACTCTGATATACATAGTATGATAGTGCTGGCAGGAACAAAACTTATAATTGGCGAAGCCTTGATAATATTGAAATAAAACATCCAGTTGGCGGAGTGTGAGACCATTGCTAAAAATAAAATTCTAAATTGTAACACCCCGAAACTTTTCTAGACCAGGCTCAGACCTTGCAAGAAAAATTCAGAAGAAAAATAAAAAAAATGCCTCAGAACGACTGAGACAATGAGTCTTTGTCAGCTCCAATGACTCATTGTGTCAGCCGTAGTCAGGCCTACTTGATCAGTCAAGAACCCATAGGACAAGGAATGACCTATTTTTAAAAACAACAAGTCGTCCTGTCACTTGTTGGTTCCCCAGCTTAGAATCCCTCTCCAGGACCCCACGACTCAACCCACAAGTCGTTGTCAAAAACAACAACCTGTTGTGGGAGTCGTTGGGTGAGAACCCTAGAAACCCCCTTCCAGTGTTGACGAGTGGGAACAATGACATGTTTTGTCCCATAACGAGTTGTTGTCACCACCCATCATGTAAACTTTGAGAATTTTTAGAATTTTTCCAGTGAAGGTGATGACCGGAAATAATGACCCATTGGTCTAACAAACGAGTCATTGTATCACCCGTTGTCAAGCTTCCAGGTTTCCTCGTTCAGTGACCACGGGAGGAACCAATGACTCATTAGTTCACCTAACGAGTCGTGGTATCCCCCTTTGCAAGATCCAGTGAACTGAAACCCCAGGCAGTAGGACCAACGAGAGGTCCCAACGAGTCATGGTCGCAACCAACGACTCGTTGAATAACCCGTTGGGTCCCTATCGGTTGCTCGGTGCTTTGGTAGGGGTTAAAAACCGACACGCAAGTGCACGTGGTCAAACAAGTAATAAAGTGGCTAAGTAAGCCAAGTATCGATCCAAGGAGACTCTGGATAAGTGAAATTGCTTAAGTATACTATATTCTAGTTTACTTCTAATTATGTTGACAACAATGTAACCAAAAGTTAAATAATTTTATTTATAAACTATATACTAAAACTATTAACAAATATTTACTTGAATTGAAACTATGGATAAGAGCATGCCAAGGTTAAGAACAAGTAATGAATTCGATAGTAATCATAATTCGGTTATTCTTCTCTTCATGTTGCTAGCCAAGAACATTAGCCTAGAAATTAAAACTCTCGTATTTAATTTCACTTTAGAATCATAAACCATTCGTCTACATTTCTGTGATCAAATGCAATTTATGACCTAGCACTACAATTCCGATTCCTAAATTGACTAATACGACTTTCAAGTATATTTCTATCAGGAAAGCACATCAAAACCCAATTTTCCCAAATCAAGTTAAGAACAATACCCTATTAATTCACAACTTTCCAATTTCTTGCTCTCTCGAGTGAAATTGGACTTTTTAGATGTACATTAATATTGGCCACACACTAATGCAGTAAGAACAAGAATTAATAGAACAACATGAAAGAAGAAGATGAAAAACCATATAATTCACAATCAAAATTCAATACACATGTTCAAAACCTTAGCAAGGAAGAGAATTAGCCATTCATTTGTGGATTGATCATCCTCAAATGAGTGTAAATCATACGTACAATTGATTGAAAGAAGAAAGAAAGAGAGAAAAACCCTTAGCTTTTTCGTCCCTCAACTGCTCCTAACCCACGTCCTTGCTCCACCAAGTCTGAATTATGAAAAATAAACCTAAGTGTGCTATTTATATTAGTAGGAATCTTTCCCGGATTAACAAGCAACGTGTCACGGAGTGCATTGCGGTGCACAGCCTCCGTGACACGCTACGAACGCGGAGGCTCTCTGGAAAATCACCCGAAATCGGCCCAGGCAGCACCTTGCCGCGTTGGCAACCTGTCACGCTGCCTGGGAAGCGCGTTACAGCCCCATGGTCGCGGAGTCCACCTGCCGTGGCACGTTGCCAACGCGCAGGTGGGATGTTTTGAGCGGCCTGCCTGCCGTGGCACCTTGTCGACGCGTCGGTGGGCTGTTTTGTGCCTCTTCCTTGCCGACGTTCGCGTGTTAATTCCGTTTCCAAGCTTCTACTTCACCAACTCATGGATTAGTTACTCAAACATCATCAAAACCTACAAAACAAAGGCTAATCATGTTGGTTAGCACATATCACCACATTATATAAAATTACATGAAAATGTATACAATAACTTAGATGAACAAGACTAATTGAAGTAATAAAGAGTATCTCGGGCATATATTTTTTCCCGTTATCATCGGTCAGTTTTTAGGTTTTTATCTAGGAATATTGTTGTAATTTCCCACCTATATACTCCCTAAACTACGTCATTTTAGTATTGTTTCAGAGATATTAGAGGGATTGGATGGTTTTTCCCCTCATTCCCCAAGTAAACTCTCAAAAAAACGATCGTACTTCTTCTCTTAAGCAAGAACTAAGGTTCCTCATCAGTGCAGAAATTCAAGCTTTCTTCAACAGGGAATTCTTATCCAGGTATGTGGGAATTCAATAAGGGAATAGTTCTTCCCTTGTGTCCCCAAAATCTTCCCTATTTTCTCTATTAGTTACAGCCCTGTAGATTCGAAATGTAGAAAGTTTTCAGACAGATTTCTTTGAGAATTCAAGTGGAATATTTCTCATGATTTTAATTGCTTTATTATTCCCTATTTCTAGAAATTGTGAAAATTTTATCTAGTAGAATGATTTAGCCCTAGTTCCCAGCTTAGTATAAATTAGAATCTTGCGGGTCGAACTAGTTTTCCCTATAGCTTGGTTCTATTAATTTTGGGATGCAAATATTGTTAGTTTATGTTAAAATATCAGTCAGATTCATGTTAGTCTAGTCTCAGTCAGATTTTTAGCATACTCAGTATTGTCCAAAAATGTTAGCTGATCAGTTTGACTATAGTTAATTCTTGGGGTGTCAGTGATACCTCCCAGATATCAGTATTAGACTCAATATCATATTTTAGTGGTTCTTTAAGAGTTCATGACACTTCCAGATAAGCAGCTCTGACCAGCCTTAGGATCCCCAGTTGCAGATTACAGTTTGTTCTTAAGAAGGTTATGACGCTTTGAGATAAGCAGCTTTGACCAGTCTTAGAACACCAGATACATAATCCAGTCCGATAAGACTCTCAGGGTACTTCCAGATAGGTATTCCTGGCTTAGTCTTAGGCCACAGTTTCAAGCTATCCGTTTAGTGCTCAGTCTAGGACTATCCAGTAGGAGTAGGACATAACATCGAGTAGATCGGGGTTACATGTCACACCCCACCTTGGGGGGTATGACGGGCACCTGGTGCCTGCTAGACTCTAGACTGCTAAATGGTCCAGCCTGAGCACATCTGGTGCTTGGGCTGGCTTTGGCTCTATTTCAAGAAACAAACCGGCTATATAATGGCTGTAAACACAGCCTCCGGCCCACTGGCCTGTAGCCATCTGTACCTGTAATAACAGCTAACCAGAAACATGTCGATATAAGGGAGCCTATGCGGGCCGACAAGGCCACCATGCTGTCTAGTTATCTGTAACTCAACACAAGCCTACTGTAAGACTACGTGACCGGCAAGGTCACCACTACTGTTAAACTAAGGCCCCACACGGCCAACATAAACTGAAATACTAAACAGCTACAGCAGACTGCACGGCCTCACACGACCGGCTCAACTAACCACAGGGAATATACACAGACTGCAAGCCTCTACGAATACTGTAAGAAATTAATAGAAATGATCGGGATAGGGCCCCGACCTACCCATACTGCACAACAAAAGAAAAGGAGCTACACCTCTGGGAATCAGACTCCAGATGACAGGAGCTGATGACTCACTGGCTGGCTGGAATCACGAGGGATCGGCTCCTCGTCCGTGAGTACCTGCAGGCAAGCAATGCAGCGCCCCACTGGGCGTCAGTACCACAGGTACTGAGCATGTAAAGCAAACTGAAATATGCAACTGAAATGATTAGCAACATTAACATGACGTATAAGCAAGAAGTAGCTGAGTCTATCTAGCTGAGGATAACTAGGGAGAGTTTGTTCATTCTGTAACTAACTGAGCGTACCTGATGACGTGTCGTCCTACTGTCTGTCAGTATCTAATAGCACATATCAATATACATAATAGTACACAATACCTGACCGACCCCCATAAACCGGAAGGTGCCAACCAAGCAAGTAATCTATATACCCCTACCCGGGTCTAAACCAACCAAAAATAAGTCACTCCACTCATCTGACACTGTGAGCTCCTCCTACCAGTCCCCTTGGGTACGTAGCTCAGGCCTTGGCCTCTGACAATAAACTGTGTCTGAGTCCGAAGACTCCTGCCTCTGGGCACAGGTGCGCACACAGAGTGGTCTACCCTTGTAAACAGGGTGTGCTAGTTCTGCGCAGAGTAAACTGAACTACCCCTGCAAGCAGGGTGGTCTGGACCGTATTATCATGGTGGTCGGCCATCATCGTCCTTTAGTCGGACGGCATCGCCCAGCTGGTGGCGGTATCTGAATCTGGTATCGACACAGCTATAACCCAGGGGTGGTGGGGATGCTAAAGGGTGCCCACATGCCACAGCAAGTCTCAACATACAAACACATACACAGCAAGCATGCTCAAATGAAAAATACAAATCATATTCTCTTCTTTTATTTCGAGGCTAATCTGTATTAGTTAACTGATGCTATATGCTGTCTTACACTGTTTCTGGCTGCTGGACTTACTGCTACCTGGCCTTTATCTGTCTATCTAATTATATCTGAATATAACTCAATAACATAGTACATGCCATCTATAACTGGATATAGCTCAATGATATAGAATGTATCATCTACTACTGGATACAATCTCAACAGATGAAATACGTATTGCCTGAGTATCTATTATTCTGATTATCGCATGATATGTAATAACATACTAGCATGCTTGCTGGAATTTGTACTAAAATCGTTCCTGTACGTTGGGTATCTGTTAATAGCGCTTATTCTATTTATTTTCTACCCTGTACTTCCTGGCTTGCCGAAAGAATAACTTTACATACCTGGTTTCTGAGTACCCGACTGACCGATGTGATTTCCGTCGGTACTTCTGCTGTTTCTCCAACTACATTCATATACACGTCAATTAGAACTAAATACATTAATATTCGGGAGAAATTATCACTTTTGATATATATATTTATCCCAACTTCAACCTTTCGGAAAACGGTCAAAAACTCGTTATTTCTCGATAGTCCAGAAGGGATAAATGCTCACTGCAACGCTAGGAACACATTGTTACTAATTTAAAGTAATTCTATTTACTTTACCTCGGTAGCACGATGTTTCGCCGGCAAAATTTCACGAAACCAACTCTGTAGGATTGCTCTCTGCAGCTTTATACACCTGTACCTAAGCCGGAACGGAGTTTAGACCGCATTTCGTCGCGTAATTGGAAGGAAATTATATATATATTGTCGTGGGTTACTCTTTTCATATGTAGAACCCCTGTTTTCTGGTGTGCTCTTTGATAAAAATGGAGGAAAAACCGACTTTTATTCATTTCACTTTTTTTTTTTTTTTTTGCTTTCTAAATCCCTTAACCAACATGACATTAGGCTATTTATTTATTTAAAATTTACGGGGTGTAACATCCTCCCCCCCTTAAGAACATTCGTCCTCGAATGACATTCTGTCTAGAGGATTGCTCAACTTACTCAACTTGTTTCTAGAAAAATTTTGGCAGAGTTTCTCCTGTATTATGGACTATCTCAAAATTCCTGAAAAGCAGAAAGGCCCAATACAGGTACTCCACACGATATAATAACATTCATGTATAAAACTGTCTATAATCAATCGCCTGCTTTCATATATGAAGTATAAGCATTAATAAGGAAAAACAGTTCTAACATACCTCCCGTTTGCCTATGCTTGGAATAAGTGGGGATATCTGGCTTTCATATCCTCCTCGGCTTCCCAGGTCATTTCTTCTCGGTTCCTGTTACGCCACAATACTTTGACAGACGCAATATCTTTAGTTCTCAATCTACAGATCTGTCTGTCTAAGATAGCTACTGGAACCTCCTCATATGCTAACTCTTCGGTGACCTGGACATCCTGAACTGGAACAACTGTGGAAGGGTCTCCTACGAACTTCCTCAACATAGATACATGGAATACTGGGTGAACAGATGCTAACTCCGGAGGCAAGTTCAATTCGTATGCAACTCGGCCTATTCTCCGCCGAATTTGATATGGCCCAATAAATCTGGGGCTAAGCTTGCCTTTCTTGCCAAATCTCATCACCCCTTTCATCGGGGACACCTTCAGGTATACCCAGTCATTTACCGCAAATTCTAAATTTCTACGCCGCATATCTGCAAACGACTTCTGGCGGCTCTGAGCAGTCAGCAGGCGTCCTCTGATAAGCTTTACCTTCTCCTCTGACTGTTGAATGATGTCTGGCCCAATCAACGTTGATTCCCCCACTTCAAACCAGCCCACCAGCGATCTACATTTTCGCCCATATAATGCTTCAAAGGGCGCCATCTGGATAGCTGAATGATAACTATTATTATAGGCAAATTCAATCAGCGACAGATGTTCATCCCAGCTACCCCCAAAATCTAGTACGCACGCTCGTAGCATATCTTCGAGCGTTTGGATAGTTCGCTCAGCCTGTCCATCTGTCTGAGGGTGGAATGCTGTGCTCAAATTAATCTGCGTTCCCAGACCCCTCTGGAACGACTGCCAAAATCTAGCTGTGAATTGTGCTCCCCTGTCTGAAATAATAGATACCGGCACTCCATGTAGTCTAACTATTTCACTGATGTATAACTCAGCATAATCCTCGGCTGAGAAGGTAGCCTTCACTGGCAGGAAATGAGCTGATTTTGTCAGCCTGTCAACTATTACCCAAATAGAATCATTTCTGCGTCTGGTACGGGGTAATCCTGTTACAAAATCCATATTTATCGCTTCCCATTTCCACATAGGCACAGCTATATCATGCGTCAGACCGCCCGGTTTCTGGTGCTCCGCTTTCACCTGCTGGCAGTTAGGACATCTAGATACAAATTCAGCTATTTCAGATTTCATACCTGGCCACCAGTAGATGTCTCTGATATCGTGGTACATTTTCGTTGCTCCTGGATGGAGGGAATAACGAGCGTAATGTACCTCATGCATAATCTACTGGTGAAGCCCTGGTACGTTCGGGACACACAGACGACCCTTACAATGTAGCACTTCATTTTCAGTCACTTGGAAATCTGACTCCTTACCTTTCTGAATTCTATCTCTGAGCTGGACTAAGTCAGAGTCCTCGTACTGCCGTTCTTTTACCTCTGTAACTAGTGATGACTCGGCAGAATTCTGAATTACTGCTCTGTTATTTTCTGTCTCCACTACTCGAACGGCTAAACCAGCTAGTTGATGAATCTCCTTGGCTAATTCCCGCTTCTCAGGCCGCAAATACGCCAAACTCCCCATTGACTTACGGCTCAGGGAATCTGCTACTACATTAGCTTTTCCTGGGTGATAGAGAATATTTACATCATAGTCTTTCAACAATTCTAACCAGCGACGCTGCCGCAGATTTAACTCCCTCTGTGTGAAAATGTATTGCAGACTTTTATGATCTGTAAAAATGTCTACATGGACGCCATACAGATAATGCCTCCAAATTTTCAGAGCGTGGATCACTGCAGCCAATTCCAGGTCATGGGTCGGATAGTTCTTTTCGTGTTTCCTCAGCTGTCTGGAAGCATACGCAATCACCTTACCATGTTGCATTAACACACAACCCAGTCCCAAGCCTGAAGCGTCGCAATACACCGCATACCCATATGTTCCCTCTGGCAATACTAGTACTGGGGCGGAGGTCAATCTGTCTTTCAATTCTTGAAAACTCTGCTCGCAGGCCTCCGTCCACTGAAATTTCACTGCTTTCTGTGTTAGCTTTGTCAGAGGTGCTGCTATAGTGGAGAATCCTTCAACAAATCTCCGATAATATCCTGCTAAACCCAAGAAACTGCGGACCTCGGTCGGAGTGGTAGGTCTGGGCCATGTCTTGACCGCCTCTATTTTCTGTGTGTCTACCTGTATACCAGCATCCGACACGATGTGCCCCAAAAAGGCAACTGAGTTCAGCCAGAACTCACACTTAGAAAACTTGGCGTACAACTGACGTTCTCTAAGGATCTGGAGTACTGTTCGTAAATAGTTCTGGTGATCTGTCTCTGAACGAGAATATACCAGAATATCATCGATAAATACTATCATGAACAGATCCAAGTACGATCTCAATATGCTGTTCATCAGGTCCATAAACACTGTGGGAGCATTCGTCAGTCCAAAAGACATAACTAGAAATTCAAAGTGACCATACCTGGTCCTGAAAGCAGTCTTTGGAATATCCCTCTCCCTCTCCCGGACCTGGTGGTATCCGGACCTCAGATCTATCTTAGAAAAACATTTGGCCCCCTGCAACTGGTCAAACAAATCATCTATTCTCGGGAGCGGGTATTTGTTTTTAACCGTTACCTTATTCAGCTGCCGGTAGTCCACACACATACGGAGTGAGCCATCTTTCTTTCTTACAAACAGAACTGGCGCACCCCACGGGGAAGTACTAGGCCTGATAAAACCTTTGTCGAGCAAATCTTTTAACTGCTCTTTCAACTCTCTAAGCTCAGCTGGTGCCATGCGATATGGGGGAATGGATATAGGTTGAGTCCCTGGCAATAAGTCAATCGCAAAATCTATCTCCCTTTCGGGAGGGATACCAGGCAACTCATCCGGAAATATGTCAGGGAATTCATTGACTACTGGAACAGACTGAAGAGTCGGAGGTTCCACCCGAACGTCCTGGACTCTAACCAGGTGGTAAATACATCCTTTTGCTATTAATTTTCTTGCCTGAAGGTAGGAAATAAACCTACCTTTCGGCGTGGGTGTGCTCCCTTTCCACTCTCGCACTGCTTCCCCCGGAAAGTGAAATCGGACCATCTTGGTCCAGCATTCTAAGTTGGCATAGCATGGCACTAACCAGTCCATACCCATGATGGCATCGAAGTCGACCATCTCAAGTTCTATTAAGTCTACTATGGTCTGGCGATCAGCAACCTCTACCGTACACCCTCTGTAAACTCTTTTAGCTGTAACCGAGTCACCGACCGGTGTAAGCACCGAAAAGGGCTGCTGAAGCAATTCTGGTTCGATACCCAACTTCCGGGCCACAAATGGTGTAATATATGACAAGGTAGACCCTGGATTAATCAATACATAAACAGGATATGAACAGATAATCAATATACCTGTGACCACGTCGGGAGATGCCTCTGAATCCTGCCTCCCCGGTAATGCGTAGGTACGGCTGGGGCCTGCACCTGAGCCAGAGGCTCCTGATCTACCTCGGCCCCTATTTCCTGAACCTAAGGGTCTGCGCCCTGCTGAGGCTGCTGGAACTCGTGGCCCTGTTGACGCTCTATCCAGATCATCCTGACTACCCTGTCCCCTGGATGGACAATCCCTCATTAAATGCCCTTCCTGTCCACAATAATAACACCCTGGGAAGCCTTGCCTGCAGGCTCCAGAATGTAGTCGGTGGCATGTAGGACAAGGGGTAGATGCAAATCTACTCTGTTCTACCCTCCGCTGTTGAGGTGAGACTACTGTCCGTGAACTACTACCGGACTCTGACTGACTCCGGCGAATAAATCTGCCCCTCTGCTGCTGTACCAGCGGTAAATATCTGGGTGGCCTATCTAAAAACCGTGGTCTCGGCCCCCTAGGAATTTCCCTCTGAATCTCAGCGGGTCTGCTCCTACGGCGCTGCTCTGAAGTCGCCTGTTTGTCACCCCGCTGTCGCTGCCTCAGGCCCTCAATTGTCTGTGCGAAGGCCTGTACCCTGGCTATGTCCATGTCCTCTCTCAAAGTAGCTGTCATGCACGTCTCTATGTACTCTGGATTCAGGCCCATAATAAAGCGGTGGACTCTGGACGACATGGTGTCCACAAATGCTGGAGCATAGCGGGCTAAGGAGTCGAATTGTAAGGAATATTCACGGACGCTCCTAGCCCCCTGCTCTAAATGTAAGAACTGGTCCATCCAGGCCTGTCTGACCTCCCGGGGTAAGTAGTGGTCCAGGAAGGCCTCGGAAAAGCTGGACCAAGTAGGAGGGGCTGCATCTCTTCCCTGAGACCTCTCCCAACTTTTGTACCACAAAACAGCAATATCCCGTAACCGGAACACTGCTAACTCAACTGATTCTGCTGGGGTTATGTGCATGGCTCTAAAGATCCTCTGCATCTGGTCCAAAAAGTCCTGAGGGTCCTCCACTGAATCTGATCCAGTAAACTGAGGGGGTCCCAACGCCAAGAATTCTCTAACCCTGGAACTACCTGGCCCACCTAGGGATTCTGCTGCTGTAGATGGTGCTGGCTGACGCTGAGCAGCTAGCATCTGAGTCAACATAACCACCGCACTATGTAGCTCCTGATCAGATGAAATGGGTGCAGGAGCTGTGGGAGGCGGTGCTGCCTCAAATGGTGTCTGGCGAGGCGGAGACTGCTGGGAGGGCCGAGATGACGCCTCCGTATTGCTCTCAGACTGGGCGGAATCTGGCTGTAACTGAGGCATCCTACTGGTGCCTTCACCCGCTGCTGTATCCAATCTCCTACCTATAGCTGGGTGCCACTGGTCTGCCATAATATCTGTAAGCAAAGAGGGTGGTGAGTTTCAAAAGTCAACTCTATACTGTACCGCTCTATAGCACGATTGAATAAGAAAGAAGAGTGACCATCCTAACATGCTTCGCAGCCTCCTGCCTATAGTATGTGGTGCACAACACATCCATAGACAAGACTCTACTTAGCACGGCTTGCAGACTCCCTGGGACACGAACTGCTCTGATACCAAGTTTGTCACACCCCACCTTGGGGGGTATGACGGGCACCTGGTGCCTGCTAGACTCTAGACTGCTAAATGGTCCAGCCTGAGCACATCTGGTGCTTGGGCTGGCTTTGGCTCTATTTCAAGAAACAAACCGGCTATATAACGGTTGTAAACACAGCCTTCGGCCCACTGGGCTGTAGCCATCTATACCTGTAATAACAGCTAACCAGAAACATGTCGATATAAGGGAGCCTATGCGGGCCGACAAGGCCACCATGCTGTCTAGTTATCTGTAACTCAACACAAGCCTACTGTAAGACTACGTGACCGGCAAGGTCACCACTACTGTTAAACTAAGGCCCCACACGGCCAACATAAACTGAAATACTAAACAGCTACAGCAGACTGCACGGCCTCACACGACCGGCTCAACTAACCACAGGGAATATACACAGACTGCAAGCCTCTACGAATACTGTAAGAAATTAATAGAATTGATCGGGACAGGGCCCCGACCTACCCATACTGCACAACAAAAGAAAAGGAGCTACACCTCTGGGAATCAGACTCCGGATGACAGGAGCTGATGACTCACTGGCTGGCTGGAATCACGAGGGATCGGCTCCTCGTCCGTGAGTACCTGCAGGCAAGCAATGCAGTGCCCCGCTGGGCGTCAGTACCACAGGTACTGAGCATGTAAAGCAAACTGAAATATGCAACTGAAATGATTAGCAACATTAACATGACGTATAAGCAAGAAGTAGCTGAGTCTATCTAGCTGAGGATAACTAGGGAGAGTTTGTTCATTCTGTAACTAACTGAGCGTACCTGATGACGTGTTGTCCTACTGTCTGTCAGTATCTAATAGCACATATCAATATACATAATAGTACACAATACCTGACCGACCCCCATAAGCCGAAAGGTGCCAACCAAGCAAGCAATCTATATACCCCTACCCGGGTCTAAACCAACCAAAAATAAGTCACTCCACTCATCTGACACTGTGAGCTCCTCCTACCAGTCCCCTTGGGTACGTAGCTCAGGCCTTGGCCTCTGACAATAAACTGTGTCTGAGTCCTAAGACTCCTGCCTCTGGGCACAGGTGCGCACACAGAGTGGTCTGCCCCTGTAAACAGGGTGTGCTAGTTCTGGGTAGAGTAAACTGAACTACCCCTGCAAGCAGGGTGGTCACAGACACCATGTGAGCTATACGTGGAGTCTGATGTCTAAAATCCGCGTCGAGTAGAGTTCTTTTTCTGGGTGTGAAGCGCGCCACACTTATGATGGAGAGGCTACAAGACATTATTAGGAAAACTCCCTTTTGTTCATACTCTTTATCGTGTGTTGAAGTTCAGTTCCATAAATGTTCTCCTAACTCGTGCTCTATTTCATTTCAGTGAAATGATGCCTCCATGACGTGATAATGGAAGAAGGCTCGGCAACGCTCACCGACCTGCTCAACCAGCTCCAACAGCCCCTCAGGATGCCCTAATGTCCTCTGCAGAGTTCAAAGCGGCTATCCAGCTGCTCGCACATATAGTCATGAATTAGGTGAACCAGCGGGTCTGGTCAATACTAATGGGTCTGCAATAGCTGCCCGAGTTTGGGACTTCACCCGGATGAACCCTCCAGCTTTTCGTGGATCGAAAAGGTAGGAGAGGACCCACTGGAGTTCGTGGATGAGATTAGGAAGATCACTTGAATTATGGGTGTTAGCTCCTCTAAAAGTGCCGACCTGGCTGCCTACTAGCTGAAAGGGGTAGACCAGATCTAGTATGAATAGCGGAAGGAGGGGAGACCAACGGGAGCAGAATCAGTGGAATGGGAGGAGTTCACTACAGCCTTCCTTGATAGATTTTTCTCTGGGAGCTCAGGGAGGCTAAGGTGGATGAATTCATGAACCTGAAATAGGGAAATTAGACGGTGGAAGAGTATGCACTGGAGTTTACAAGGTTGTCTAAATATTCTCTAGAGATGGTAGCCGAGCCAAGGGCTTGCATGCTGAAGTTTGTTAATGAAGTATCGAACTTGGTCCTCAAGGAGTGCAGGACTGCAATGCTTATTAAAGATATTGATCTCTCCAGCCTCATCATTCATGCCCATCAGATTGAGGCAGAAAAACTAAAAAAATTAGAGCAAGAGAACAAACGAGCAAGGACTAACCAGTTATATTATAGCCACCAGAGATCTGGTGGTAGTAACCCTCCACAACCACTACAGCAGCAATAGCAGTAGAAGGCTCCAGTACCCACTTCAGCCAATGCCCCTACTTTTCGGTCCTGTAAGGATTGGAGGGGTGGAGCATCTGGCTCACAGTCCTAGAGTCATAGCTCCAACAACCGCTACATCTACCCATCTTGCCTTAAGTGTGGTAAGAACCATCCAGGAGAATGCCTTCAGGGCCGAGAGGGTTGTTTTGGGTGGGGATAGTTTGGTCATCGGCTCAAAGAATGCCCGTTAGCAGGATAGGGGAGATCACAATCCACCGCTTCAACAGCTCCAATAGGCCGACTAGCTCAACAGGCCAACACTTAAGGTATGGATGGTGTCCAATGCCAAAAACCATTTTTATGCTTTGTCCTCTTGTCAGGATAAGGAGAGCTCACCTGAAGTGGTCATGAGTATGCTACGCCACACTTTCGTTCCTGATTCCCTATGTAGCTGTCTAGTTTGATATCAGTCCAAAAGTCCTGTCAGAACCATTCTTAGTCTCCACCCTAGTTGGCGAATCAGTTAGAGCCAGCCGAATGTATAAAAACTGCCTAGTCTTAATCTTAAATAAGGTCATTCCAGCTTATCTTGTAGAGTTAGACATGGTTTACTTTGACCTCATTCTTAGCATGGATTGGTTACACTCCGGTTATGCCTCAATCAACTGCAGAATTAGGGTCGTCAGGTTTCAGTTCCCTAATGAGCCAGCTTTAGAGTGGATGGGCAGTAGTTCAGCACCTAAGAGTCAGTTTATTTCCTACCTTAAGGCCAGAAATATTATTTTCAAAGGGTGTATTTATCATCTAGTTCAGGTCAAAGATTCCAACTTCGAGATCCCGACTATTCAGTCAGTTCTAGTTGTTAGTGAGTTTCCTGATGTGTTTCCCGAAGATCTTCTCGGAGTTCCTCCTGAGCGGGAAATAGACTTCGACATAGATCTCCTCCCAAACACTCAGCCCATCTCCATCCCTCCTTACAGAATGGCTCCAACTAAGCTTAAGGAGTTGAAGGAGCAACTAAAAGACCTCCTCGATAAAGGCTTCATTAGGCCCAACATCTCTCTAAGGGGTGCTCCAATATTATTCATGCAAAAGAAAGACGGTACCCTTAGAATGTGTATCGACTACCGTCAGTTGAATAAGGTCACAGTCAAGAATAGGTCTTCTCTACCCAGGATCGATGACTTGTTCGATTAGCTTCAGGGAGCCAGTTGTTTCTCCAAGGTAGATCTCAGGTCAGGGTAACATTAGGTAAGAGTCGGAGAGTGACATACTGAAAATAGCTTTTAGAACTCGGTATGGTCATTACAAATTTGTGGTTGTCCTTCAGACTTACTAATGCCCAGGTAGTGTTCATGGACCTAATGAACAGGGTTTTCAAGCCATACCTAGACATGTTCATCATTGTATTTATCGATGACATTCTGGTATACTCCAGAAGCAAAGAGGATAATGCTAACCATCTGAGGATTGTGCTACAGACACTCAGAGACCGCCAGTTGTTCGCTAAGTTTGCAAATGCGAATTCTGGTTGAAGTCTGTGACTTTTCTTGGTCACATGGTCTCGGGTGAGGATATTCAGGTAGATCCTCAAAAGATAGCAGCAGTGAAAGACTGGCCAAGACCTACTTCCCCAACTAAAATCAGAAGTTTCTTGGGTCTAGCCGGTTACTACCGCTGCTTCGTGGAAGGTTTCTCTTCTATTGCATCCCCTCTGACTAGTTTGACTCAAAAAAATTTGAAATTTTAGTGGTCATATGCGTGCGAGAAGAGTTCTAGGAGTTAAAAACTCAACTTACTACCTCTCTAGTGTTGACCTTGCTAGAAGGAACAGATGGGTTTGTAGTGTATTGTGACGCTTTCAGAGTTGGACTCAATTGCGTTCTGATGCAGTGGTGTAAGGTGATAGATTACACCTCCAGACAACTCAAGGTTCATGAAAAGAACTATCCGAATCATGACCTGGAGTTGGCAGCTGTGGTGTTTGCATTGAAAATATGGAGGCACTACCTTTACGGGGCTCGCGTGGATGTATTCACCGATCACAAGAGCCTTCAGTACATGTTCAATCATAAAGATCTAAATCTTTGCCAGAGAAGGTGGTTGGAGCAACTGAAGGACTACGACATGAATATGCTATGCCACCTGGGGAAAGCCAATATGGTGGCTGATGCTCTAAGAAGGATGTCTATGGGGAGTGTGGCTCATGTTGAAGAGGGCAAAAAGGAACTGACAAAGGATATCCACATGTTAGCTCGGTTGGGAGTGCAGTTGGTTGATACAGCAGAGGGTGAAGTAGTGGTGCAGAGTGGATCAGATTCCTCATTGGTAGCTGAAGTTAAGTCAAGGTAGGATGAAGTCCCCATGCTGCTTAAGCTGAAGGAGGCGGGTTCTCAGAAAAGAAGTAGATGCTTTCTCCCAAGGGGGAGATGGTGTACTCCATTACCAGGGTAGGCTGTGTGTACCAGATGTAGGTGATTTGAGGCAGCAGATACTGGCTGAAGCCCACATTTTGAGATATTCCATCCACCCAGGTGCTACTAAAATGTACCATGATTTACGAGATATTTACTGGTGGAAAGCATGAAGAGAGACATAGCAGAATTTGTAGCTAAGTGCCCGAACTGCTAGCAAGTCAAGAT
The DNA here is from genome assembly GCA_035772735.1 of Datura wrightii. Classification (NCBI taxonomy): domain Eukaryota; kingdom Viridiplantae; phylum Streptophyta; class Magnoliopsida; order Solanales; family Solanaceae; genus Datura; species Datura wrightii. The sequence goes on from JASDFA010000016.1 coordinate 160,879,952, forward strand.
GGAACATCAGAGACTGGGAGGTATGACTCAAGATTTCAGCATACCCACATGGAAGTGGGAAGAAGTAAATATGAATTTTATTATGGGTCTACCTCAGACTCGTTGGCAGCATGACTCAATCTGGGTGATAATAGACTAGATGACTAAGTCATCATACTTCCTCCCAGTTAAAACTACAGATTCAGCTGAGGATTATGCCAGGCTTTATATCCGGGAGTTGGTTAGACTTTATGGGTGCCCTTGTCAATTATTTCAGATAGAGGTACTAAGTTCACCTTGCATTTTTGGAAGTCATTTCAAAAGGGACTTGGTACCCAGGTCAAGCTCAGCACAGCTTTTCACCTGCAGATAGATGGACAAGCTAAATGGACTATACAAACTTTAGTAGATATGCTGAGAGCGTGTGTGATTGACTTCAAGGGCAGTTGGGATGATCATCTACCTCTCATCGAGTTTGCGTACAACAACAACTACCACTCCAGTATCCAGATGGCCCCGTTTGAGGCATTGTATAGTAGGAGGTGTAGATCTCTTATCGAGTGGTTTGAGGTTGGTGAAGCTAGTCTAATCGAGCCAAACTCAGTTCATCAGGCTATGCAGAAGGTTGAACTTATCAGGAGAGGTTGAAAACAGCGCAAAGCCATCAGAAATCTTATGTTGATGTGAGGAGAAGAGAATTATAGTTTGCAGTGGATGACTGGGTTTATCTAAAAATTTCACCCATGAATAGGGTGATGAGGTTTGGGAAGAAAGGAAAACTCAGTCTGAGATATGTGGGACTCTACAGAATTTTGAAGCAAATTGGCAATTTGTCATATGAGTTAGAACTACCACCAGAGTTAGCATCGGTGCACCCAGTCCTCCATGTGTCACTATTGAAAAAGTGCATCGGTGATCTAACTTCAGTTGTGCCACTAGACAGCATGGAAATAAAAGACAGTCTCTCTTACAAAAAGGTCCAAGTTCAGATCCTTGACCGTCAGGGCCGTAAGTTGAGAAAAATGAAAGTCACTTCTGTGAAAGTTTTGTGGACGAATCAGCTAGTTGAGGGAGCCACGTGGGAAGCAGAAGCAGACATGATGGCCAGATACCCTCACTTATTTCCTTCCAGTTCAGTTCTAGCATCAAGTACTAAATCCCTCCTTAGTACTCTGTTCAATTCCGTACTTATCAGCTCTATTTAAATTTTCTATGTGCATTCAAGTCGCATCATCTTTTCTAGTATGGTTAAGCCAGCTCGAAGTCAGTTACTCCTTCAAAAACTAGCTCATAGTCTCAGTCTAGAAATTTTAGCTCTTTTCCTAGTTTTCCTGCAACTTTAGTCTTCATTCGAGGATGAATGATTCCAAGGGGGAGATATTGTAACACCCTGAAACTTTTCTAGACCAAGCTCAGACCTTGCAAGAAAAATCTAGAAGAAAAACCAGAAAAATGCCTTAGAATGACTAAGACAACGAGTCGTTGGAGCTGTCAGCTCCAACGACTCGTTGTGCCAGCCGTGGTCAGCCCTGCTGGATCAGTCAAGAACCCACAGGGTAAGGAATGACCCATTGTAAGAAATAATGGGTTTTCCTGTCACTCATTGGTTCCCCAGCTCAAAATCCCTTCTCCGGGACCCACAACTCAACCCACGAGTCGTTGTCAGAAATAACGACCCATTATGGGAGTCGTTTGGTGAGAACCCTAGAAACCCCCTTCCAGTGGTGACGAGTGGGAATAGCGACTCGTTGTGTCCCACAACGAGTCGTGGTCACCACCTGTTGTGTCAACTCTGAGAATTTTTTATAATTTGTCCAGTGAAGGTGATGACTGGACAAAACGACCCGTTGGTCCAACCAACGAGTCGTTGTGTCACCCGCTGTCAAGCTTCTAGGTTTCCTCATTCAGTGACCATGGGAGGAACCAACGACTCATTGGTTCACCCAATGAGTCGTGGTGTCCCCTGTTACCAGATCTAGTGAACCTAAAACCCAGGCAGTAGGACTCATTGGTTCAGTTGCATTAGTGGTAAGTCCTCATCTTTCGAGGATGGGGATTATTTCTTTTCAGTTATATTTCTTTCAGTTAGACTTAGAGTTAGTTGGGGGCTTGTTCAAGCAACTCATCAGATAGATGGCTTTTAGACTCAAACAGAGATTCAGATTTTCAGCTTGTTTCAGTTGTTTTAAAACTTTATGATTTAGTTCTTCTTCATAAATGTTTTATTTTATTATTTTAAAGCTTCTCTACGTTTCTACTCAGAATGTTAGTGTTATGATAGACCATGGGTTGACTTGGGGTTACTTGTGACTCCAAGTACCGTGTCTCATCTAGTGTATAGACTCGAGGCGTGACAATCTTGGTAATAGAGCACTAGGTTTAGAGTATCCTAGGATGTCTGAAATCCGCGTCGAGTAGAGTTCTTTTCATGGGTGTGAAGTGCGCCACACTTATGATGGGGAGGCTACGAGAGGTTATTAGGAAAACTCCCTTTTGTTCATACTATTTATCATGCATTGAAGTTCAGTTCCGAAATGTTCTCCTAACTCGTGCTCTGTTTCATTTCAGTGAAATCATGCCGCCACGACGGGATTGAACAATTTTCCCCGTCATTCCCGACGTATACTCTCAGAAAAACGATCGTACTTCTTCTCTCAAGCAAGAACTAAGGTTCCTCATCAGTGCAAAAATTCAAGCTTTATTCTACAGGAAATTCTTATCCAGGTATGTGGGAATTCAATAAGGGAATAGTTCTTCCCTAGTGTCCCCAAAATCTTCCCTATTTTCTCTATCAGTTACAAGCCTGTAGATTCGAAATGTAGAAAGTTTTCAGACAGATTTCTTTGAGAATTCAAGTGGAATATTTCTCATGATTTTAATTACTTTATTATTCCCCATTTCTAGAAATTGTGAAAATTGTATTTAGTAGAATGATTTAGCGCTAGTTCCCAGCTCTGTAGAAATTAGAATCTTGCGGGTCGAACTAGGTTTCCTTGTAGCTTGGTTCTATCAGTTTTTGGATGCACATATTGTTAGTTTATGTTGAAATCTCAGTCAGATTCATGTTAGTCTAGTCTCAGTCGGATTTTTAGCATAATCAGTATTGTCCAGAAATGTCAGCTGATCAGTTTGACTAAAGTTAATTCTTGAGGTGTCAGTGATGCCTCCCAGTTATCAGTATTAGACTCAGTATCATATTCTAGTGGTTCTTTAGGCATTCATGACACTTATGAATAAGCAGCTCTGACCAGCCTTAGGACCCCCAGTTTTAGACTATAGTTTGTTCTTTAGACGGTTACGACGCTTCTAGATAAGCATCTCTGACCAATCTTAGAACCCCTGTTATAGAATCTGGTGCGATAAGACTCTCACGGTACTTCCAGATAGGTATTCCTGACTTAGTCTTGGGCCCCAATTTCAAGCTATCAGTTTATTAGTCAGTCTAGGACTATCCAGTGGGAATAGGACTTAACATCGAGCGGATCAGGGTTCCAGAGCACCCAGGTTCCCAGAACTACTTGTCACCATAGGTTATATTTTATTGTCCTCATGGCCCTAGACTTGTTTCTCAAATTTAGTGCATGTCTTCAACCATCAGACCGAGTCATTTTGACCATCTCAGTATATCATAGTTTATTCAGTTTCAGTATTTTAGTTGGTCATTGCATATCTTTACTGTTCAGTCATTGTATTCTCCGTGTTATGGTTTCTCCTACTTACTCAGTACATTCAAAGTAATGACGCATACCTATTATGCTGTATCATTTTATGATACAACTGCAGGTTCTCAGCCTCAAAAGCGTTAGCAGATCTCGCCCAAAAGTTTTCAGCTGCATCAGTTGTGATTCCTCATCTTTCGAGGATGAAGATTATTTATTTTCAGTTATATTTCTTTCAATTAGACTTAGAGTTAGTTGGGGGCTTGTCCCAGCAACTCATCAGATAGATGGCTTTCAGACACAAATAGAGATTCATATTCTTAGCTTGTTTTAGTTGTTTTAAAACTTTATGATTTAGTTCTTCTCCATAAATGTTTTATTTTATTATTTCAAAGCTTCCACTATGTTTCTACTTAGAATGCTAGTGTTGTGATAGACCATAGGTTGACTTGGGTTTACTTGTGACTCCAAGTACCGTGTCTCGTCTAGGGTATAGACTCGAGGCGTGACATGAATGGTGGATGCTTGACAGTATTGAAATAAAATCTCTGATTGGCGAAGTATGAGATTGTTGCTGGAACAAAAACTTTTGATCGACGAAACTTTAACGATACTCAAATAGAATCTTTGATTGACGGAGTATGAGAGGGTTGCTGTAATAAAACTTCTAATTGGTCGAGTTATTGACGAAGTTAGACGGAGGTATCTGATTGCCAGAGTTATTCGATGCAGTTAAATGGCAGTCTCCAATTGATGGAGTTATTCATTGCAATTAAACGGTCATCTTCGATCGATGGAGTTATTCATTGCAATTAAACGGTCATCTTCGATCGATGGAGTTATTCAATGTAGTTAAATGACAATCTCCAATTGGCGGAGTTATTTGAATTATTCAGCTATTAATCTCCTATTGGAGGAGTTATTGTCGGATTTAGGTGGTAGCTTAAGTTGCCGGAGTTACTTTAGAGAATCAAGCTATCCTATTTGTCTTATGAGGGCCCTCTGACTTCGGTATTTTAATTCAGATCTGAAAGTACGTTCAAAACATTTGGAGATATGAGAATCGATATGAGATATTTAAAAATAAAGTAAAGGAAAAGTATTTTGTCTTATTGTTTTGGAAAGCCGAGTGACGTCTTTGATCATGCTTGGAAGCTCAATCTGATGCTATTTTTCTAGATTCCTATTGTCCTAGACTCAAAGAAAAATGCTTAGTTTGGGAGGAGGTGTTGGTTTGTGTTGATCGGCGGACCTTGGATTTGTCATTGAAATCCTTCGATCTTCTCTGACAGCATGTGATCCATGTGTAGAGACTCGGCAGGTGGAAATGTAAACTATTATTTTGAAAAATATGTGTTTTGAAAAAAGTCAATTTCTTGTTGGTTTTTTTAATGAAAAAAGAGTATATCACATATATATTACATATATATAATTAGTCCTCTATCGTTTTTAGATTATAACATATTTCAAAATTTGCTGAGCTTTTCCATATAGCTAACTGTGTCCCAAATGTCATTTTATCTTGTTGTTGATGCTCATTCAGCTCCTTTTTTGATGTTGTGACGACTTTAGCTGCAAAATCATTCAACTCTAAGGTTCTGTTACAAATAAAGGGATTTTCCTATGGGTATGACCGAATCATTCCAGGTTGCCTACATATCCACAATAGGAATCAGGTCTGCACGTAGTTTGAGGGTATAAAAACATGGAAATATGTAATGCATCAATCAAGCCTGACTTAGGCTGCCTATATATCCAAACATAATCAGGCCATAATGTAGTTCAAGTATAATAGGAAAGTAAAATAATGCAACAACCGGCCTGGCTCAGGCTGCCTATATATCCAAAAGGAATCAGGTCGTAACGTAGTTCAAGTACAATAGGAAAATAAACAACAAAAAAATAATAAAGGGGCCAAATCCGATAAGGATTGCCTACGTATCCCACTGAGGAAAGTCAAGTCGAGTGTAGTTCTAAGTACATGAAAATATTCTTTTGGTTTTTCTAAGGGAGACCGAACGTGATGTGGGTTGCCTACATACTCCACCATGGGAAGTCAAGTCGGAACATAGTTCTGTTGCAAGAGAAATATGCAAAAGTACAAGGAAAGAAGGATCATCTTGATTGTCTTCATATGTAGCACTTCTTGATGGCATCTGAATTGATCATCTTTGTGCTCACTTTTCCATCCATTTCTGCTAGGATTGCCACTCCTCCTAAGAGTACTCGATGCACAATGTAGGGACCTTGCCAGTTTAGTGCAAACTTTCCTTTAGCTTCATCCTGATGGGGAAATATCTTCTTTAATACCAATTGCCCCGATGTAAATTGTCGAAGCTTAACTTTCTTATTAAATGTATTGGTCATTCTATTATGATAGAGCTGGCCATGACATATTGCATTCATTCTTTTCTCATCTATTAACATCAATTGCTTATGTCTGCTGCATAATTTTGCATCGTCCAAACCAACTTCTTAGATGATTCTCGAGGAAGGTATTTCTACCTCTGCGGGTATAACTGCTTCTAAACCATAGACCAACATGTAAGGAGTTTCCCCTGTAGATGTTGATTGTGGTATGATAACCGAAAAATGTGTATGGAAGCTTCTCGTGTCATTACCTATTATTGTCCATGATTTTGCTCAAGATATTTTTGATGTTCTTGTTTGTGGCCTCAACTGCTCCATTCATCTGTGGCCGATAAGCTGTGGAATTTTGATAGGAAATATTAAATATTTCACAAATTTCCCTCATCAGATCACTGTTAAGATTGGCTGCATAGTCTGTTATGATTGATTCCGAAATTCTGAAGTAATCAATAGCTACCAAGATGAAACAATGCCCATTTGATTCTAGAGGTTCTATGCGTTCGATTACATCTGTTCCTCAAGTAGTGAAAGGCCAAGGAGAACCCATCACATTGATCTCATTTGGTGGAACTCATATGAAATCTTTATGGATTTGACATTGATTACATTTCTGCGTGTATCAGAATTTGTCTCTCTCTATGGTTATCCAAAAGTATCCAGCCCTCAAAATCTTCTTTTTCAAAGTGAACCCGTTCATATGAGGCCCCATGTACCTGTGTGCATTTCTTCCAACAACCTTGTTTCTTATGCGACATCGATACATCTTAGAAACCCCAAATCTGGAGTCCTCCTATATAGGATTTCTCTATTAAGAAAGATGTGATTCACCATACTCCTTAAATTTTGTCTTTGTTTGCCGATTGCGTTCTATGGATACTCTCTTTCCTCAAGCAACCTTTTGATGTCATAGTACCATGGTTTTCCATTCAGCTCCTCATCTATGTGAAAACAGTATGTAGGTTGGTAATGTATCTCCACTTTGATAGGATCAATATAATTATTGTCTGGATGTTGGATCACTGAGGATAAAGTCGCGAGGGCATCAACAAACTCATTTTGAATCTAGGGTACATGTTTGAGCTCAATCTTTATGAACTTTTAACTTAATTCTTTCACACAATGCAAATAAGGAAGGATCTTGACGTTCTAGGTGATCTACTCTCCTTGTACTTGATGAACCAATAGATTAAAATCACCTATCACCAAGAGTTCTTTGATGTTTATGTCCACTGCCATTCTAAGTCCGAGAATGAAAGCTTCATATTCTACCATGTTTTTTGTGTAAGGAAACTTGATTTTTGCTAAAATTGGGTAATGTTGTCCTGATTCTCTAATCAACACTGTACCAATTCTAACTCCTTTGAAATTTGATGATCCGTCAAAGAACATCATCCACCCATCATATGACTCAAATTGTCTCCTCTTGCAAATAACACCTCTTCCTAGGGAAAGTAAGTTCTGAGTGGCTTGTATTCTTTGCCCTCCCAAGGTGATCAACTAAGACTTGTCCCTTGACTGCCTTTTGAGTCACGTATACAATACCAAATTCATTTAGTAAAATTTTCCATTTTGCTAGATTTTCAGTAGTTATAGGCTTCTGAAAGATATATTTGAGTGGGTCCAGTCTTGAGATCAAATATGTGGTGTATCAAGATAGGTAGTGCCTTAATTTTTGCCCGATCCCAAATCAAAGTGCAACATGTTCTTTCCAAAAAGGTGTACTTTACTCCGTATGGTATGAACATCTTGCTTAAGTAATATATGACTTGCTCCCTTTTTTCCATATCATGGTTTTGTTCCAACAAGCATCCAAATGCACTATCCATCACAGATAAGCACAGTAGCAGAGGCTTTCCTGGCTCTGGTGGGACCAATACTGGTGGACTTAATAAGTACTCCTTGATTCTATTGAAAGCCTTCTGACATTCCTCTGTCCACTTTGTAGCAGCATCTTCCTTCAGTAACTTGAATATGGGTTAGCAAATCATCGCAGATTCCACTATGAACCGACTGATGTAGTTGAGTTTCCCAAGGAAGCTCATCACTCCTTCTTGGTCTTTGGTGGAGGAAAATCCTAAATCTCCTTGATTTTTTATGGATCCAACTCAATGCCTTTCCTGTTTGACCATAAAATCCAATAGTTTTCTAGTTGGGACTACAAATGCACACTTTGCAGGATTTAACTTTAGGTTTTACTTTCTCAACCTTTTAAAGAACTTCTTCAGTTCATCCAGGTAATCCAAACTCCTCTTGAATTTGATAATGACATCGTCCATGTAGACTTCAATCTCTTTATGAATCATGTTATAAGAAAAGGTAGTCATGGCCCTCATGTGGTTGCACCTGCATATTTAAGACTAAAGGGCATTACCTTATAACAATGCACTCCCAACGGAGTGGTAAATGCCATCTTTTTTGTATCACCTTCATTCATTATGATCTGGTGGTATCTTGCAAAGCAATCAGCAAACGACTGCAACTCATGTTTTTCACAATTATTAATGAGTATGTGAATGTTTGGAAGAGGAAAATCATCTTTGGTACTGGCTTTGTTAAGGTCTCGCTAATCCACAAATATCCTGATCTTTTCGTCCTTTTTTGGCACTAGCATGATGTTGTCCAGCCAGGTAGGCTAATCTGTAACCCTCACTATATTTTCTTTGATATGCTTAGTCACCTCCTCTTTGTTTCTCAAACTCAATTCAGGCTTGAATTTCCTTGGTTTCTGTTTCACCGGTGGACGAGTGGGATAAGTTGGTAGTTTGTGTGAGAAGATGTTAGTGGTTAATCCTGGCATGTGATGAAGGGCGTACTCACGCTCTTCATAGACATATTTTGCCTGTACTTTACTATGTTTTGAGAATAAATTTATTTGTGTATGCATGTGTTTATGTTATATATTTGTGAAAATTAGCTAACGCATGTGATTAGATATTTTCAGGGCTAAAAAGGATGGATTTGAATGTATTTGAGGCTTATGGAATGAAGATGAAAAGAAGTTGAAGTCATGGGCAAAGGTTGAGTTTGGAAGATGCAGAAACAGAATACCTGACAGGTTGAGGAAACGATTTGTTACGTCTGGTAACAAGTTGTGAAGTCAGTCGTGGAGACTGATAAGAGAAATTTTGAGAAAAATCCAGTGAAGGTAACAGAAGACATCACAAATCGTCAGGTGTTGGCATGACTCATTGTGAGAGCACTAGTAGGAATCGTCAGGTGCACTAGAATTTTAGAGAGTTAGACCCCGAGGGGCCTAATGACTAGTGCCCATGCACAACGAGTCGTTAGGTGACCCATTGCCACAACTGGCGATGCGGCATGGAGGACACGGCAAAGGAAGGTGCGATGCAGCAAGGCTTCCAAAACGGGAAAAAAGTGGATTTCCTACTTCAACTAGGAAAAGGAAAATTAAATCCCAAGATAAATTCATCAAGGAATGAGGAAAGCATCTAACTACTATAAATACCCTTTATTTTCATGTAATATCTATCAAGCTTTTGATCAAGCTTCAAGTTCGAAAGTATTCAAGTAGGATTAGAGTTTTAAGTCTCAAGTTTTTAGATACAAGTTTGGTGTCTTACATTTGGAACTTCGAGACGATTGTTGAATTGTTCTTCTTTATTGTTGCAATAATCAAGTGAGTTTCTTTCTATCAACATTGTAAGTATTAGTTTTTGCTTTTATTTATGAAATCTATTAATTTACTTATAAATATGATAGGCTAAAACCACCACAACTAGGGTTGTGGGAACCATGACAAATTAACACACATAGGTAAAATACTTAGTGATTCTTAAATGGAGTTTATGCATGTATTGTTTCTTTCTTCGTTTTAATTGATTTTTAACGGTTACAAATGTTAGAACTTGCCTTATTCTTACTTACCGGACCAAGGAGGTAATGAATGGGAAAAGGGATTAACAACGGAGATTTGAGGCTATCAACCCTCATCTAATAGCTTGATCTTTTTCGAGGATAGCTAATCCGATATTAAAGGTAAGGGTCAATTAAAGTACACCCGTAAGCGGAACAAGTTGCATGGTGAAAATCATCTAGATAGGGGACTAACCATTTAGGTGAACCTAACTTACCAATATTTCATGCTAAGCACCGGAATAGATCACTAGTATAAAACGCCTTGTGGTTATGAAGTCATGGGGAACACTTACCCTAATTAGTTGCATTAATTTTGATTCAACTTTAATAATTTCTCAACATTGTTATTTATTACTTTTACAAATTCCCCCCTCTTAGGAAATAATTAACTAAAAAGCTTAAGCACTAGCGTTCTTCTACATTCTTCCATATTCTCTGTGGGATCGACCCCAACCTCTAGTTGGGTTCTTTATTGACAACGTCTGCTTTATACTTCGTAAGGAGGTGTGGTTGGTGTGTTATCAAAAAGTGGTGCCGTTGCCGGGGAATACGGCTTAGGATTAGATTAATTGCGTGTGTTTAACTTTTAGTCTTTATTTCCTTTTTTTGTTTTTCTTCTATTTTCTGACGTGTCACAGGTTAGCGTGGTAAAACAAGCGGCCAAGATGTGACCACGGTCTCAACAGGTATCTTGATGAAGTCTGAGTAATCAAGATACATGTGCCGTGTCGTGACGTTAAATCAGGCGCTACTTGGGAGGCAACCCAAGATAAATTTTTCACTTTTATGTGTTTGTTCATGTGTGCAGGTGATAGCTCATAATTTTCAATAAAACAATTTAAACATGAAATATATAGATGGGGGAAGCTATTCCTACCCCCACAGATGACGAGGAGTAGAGAGCCAGGAATTCTTATTTCACTCTATTACTTTATGCTTATTTGTTTTAGCACTGGGGACAATGTAACTAATTAAGTGTAGGGTGGGAGAAGTGAACTTCATATTACCATGCATTCCTTAATTGCTAATTTTGTACATGGTAGGCCTAGTTTTTTTTTAAATTTATGACTTATCTTACATGCTTGTTTGTTTGTAGTATTTTTAGTTTTATTTTATTTTGGGTTCCTCCAGTTTTTGTTTTCGGTACTTTTCTGGTGGATGGTCCCTTAAAACCAATTAGAGAGTCTAGATTTTTTTTATTTTTTATTTTAGTCATTGAGTCATGACTTTGCCCGATGATGGATGGATGACGACCGTCTTAAGGGTAAATTAGTCATTAGGATGAACAAGAACTTGGACCTTCAAATGCTAGGTGCTTCAATTAGGTATCATTGAGAGTTTATAAAATTCACTCAAAAATTCATGAAAAAGGTAGAAACACTTAGTCTTGGGAACTTGACTCTTGTACTTGAAAAAATGGGCTTAATTAAGTTATGCATGCAATATGAATATATGTGTTTATGTGATCTTGATTTCCATTGTTAAACCATTTTGTGAGGAATCTTTTTTGATATACTCCATGCTTGTAAATTGATGTCTAGAAATTGCTCGGTGTGTGTGCAAAGCGAAATGTGAATGATGGATTTAGGAAGTGATATAGGCGTTTCATTGATAGCCCTATTTTTATCCTATTTTACCTACCTTGATTGTAATTATCCTAGTTAGCTATGTTTGAGCCTTAGCCTATTCTTTTGATAGCCATATTACAAGCTTAATCCCTTTTGTTCTATTGACTTGTATTTGATCCAAATGACTCCTAGAGCATTTTAATGAAAATTTTTTGTAGGAAAGGACCATAATTGGAAATGTGAAGGGAAAAGCTAAAAAGTGCGGTGAATTGGAAGAAAAGAAAAAGGTGAAATTTTGCTAAACAAGGAGGGTGATGTTTAGTGGGACAAAAAGAAGAAAGATCTTTGAAAAATTGAAGATGAAAAAAATCATGATTTATCGATTAACCGTACCCATTTATTTACAATGAACCTATTTTGGCTCTGGTCCTTTCTTAGATATTGTGAACCTCTACATAAGAAAAAATGTTTGAGGGTGGCTAGAGTAAGGGTGCGTAAAAGGTGGGAACGGAAGAAGAAAAAAATGTGTGTGAATGAGCTCAATGATAAAAAGAAAAATCCCCACTAGTCACCTAAGTTGAAAATTTGAAAAAACAAGGAGGCATAAGGAGAAAATTTTGGAAATTGTAGAATAAGCTAAAAATCAAAGTGTTGTGAAGTATTAAAGTGCTTAGGGAGATTAGTCACTATCTTGACCAAATAGTACCTATTCGTCCCTTAGCCTACATTACAACCAAAATTAAAGTCCTAATTGATCCTTGATTCGTAATTATATATTAGCGGATTATTACACTAAGGGTAAGCCTATGGGTTGTCGTTTGCATGTATGTTGAGTTCTTTTGTGAGAGTGAGCGAAAATTATTTTATTTATGCCCAAGTTAATCTTATTCTATATCTTGTGTGAAATCGGGCATCTCTACAAATTGTGAGGGGCACAATGGTACGACTTTGGTAAATCTTGATTGCTAAATTACATATGATTCATGTTGGCCAAAAATATGTCTTGATGAGTTAGTTTTCAAAAGCTAAGTGATTTCAAACTTTGACATTTTAATGTTGATCCTACATGCATGCGAGTGAATCGTTTGAGCTTCATTGATTTGTCTCATGATCCTAAGTGTAAGTAGACTTGTTCGTAGGATGAATGTTGTGCATAATTATTAGAAAAGAAGTAGTAGATTGTTCGAGGAAGAACAATAGTTTAAGTGTCGGGTGTTGATGAAGGGCGTACTCACGCACTTCATAAACAGATTTTTCCCGTACTTTACTATGTTTTGAGAACAAATTTATGTGTGTTTGCATGTGTTATGTTATATATTTTTGAAAATAAGCTAACGCATGTGATTAGATGTTTTCAGGGTTAAAAAGGATGGATTTAAATGTATTTGAGGCTTATGGAATGAAGATGAAAAGAAGCTGAAGTCGTGGGCAAAGGTTGAGTTTGGAAGATGCAGAAATAGAGTATCTGACGGGTTGAGGGAACCATTCGTTACTTCTGGTAATGAGTCATGAAGTCAGTCGTGGAGACTGAGAAGAGAAATTTTGAGAAAAATCCAATAAAGGTAACGGAAGACATCACGAATCGTCAGGTGTTGGCATGACTCATTGTCAGAGCACTGGTAGGAATCGTCAGGTGCACTGGAATTTTGGAGAGTTAGAACACGAGGGGCCTGATGACTCATGCCCATGCACAACGTACCCATGAATTCATGTATGAATTCATGAATCATACATACATGCTAAAACATGAAAGGAACCGAGAGACATGAACTTGACATGAGACTGAATAGAGTATTAAGGAAAAAACTGATACCTCATGCTGGAACTGAGCCAAAAGGAAAAAATGCGGGTATATAGCCATCATATTTGCTTTGGCTTCCCGCGTAGCTCCCTCAACAAGCTGATTCCTCCACAAAACCTTCATTGAAGCTACTTCCTTGTTTCTCAACTTTCGAACCTGACGATCAAGGATCTCAATCGGAACCTCCTCATATGTAAGGCTATCCTTCATATCTATGCTCTCCACTAGAACAACCAAGGCCGAGTCACAAATGCACTTCTTCAATAGAGATACACGGAAAACTGGATTTACCGAGGCTAACTCTGCTGGTAGCTCCAACTCATATGACACTTTGCCAACTCGCCTCGGGATCCTATAAGGACCAACTTATCGGGGACTTAATTTCTCTTTCTTTCCAAACCTCACAATCCCTTCATGGGAGATACCTTCATAAATACCTAATCATCAACTTCAAACTGAAGCTCTCTCCATCTAACATCCGCATAAGATTTATGATCACTTTGAGTTGTTTTCTACCTTTCCTTAATAAGTTGGACTTTCTCCATGGCCTTATGAACTGAATCTGGCCCTATAAATGTAGCCTCACCTACTTCAAACCTTTTGATAGATGATCTAAAACTTTGCCCATAAAGAGCCTCAAATGGAGCCATCTAAATACTAGAATGGTAACTGTTATTATAAGCAAACTCGATGATAGGCAAGTGACCATCCACACTACCCTTGAAATAAATCATGCACTCTCTCAACATATCCTCAAGAGTATGAATGGTCAGATCGGCCTGACCATCTATTTGTGGGTGAAAAATCATGCTAAGTTTGACTTGAGTACCAAGTCCCTTCTGAAACAATCTCCAAAATTGTGAGGTAAACTGAGTACCTCAATTTGAGATGATGGAAAAAGGAACTCCATGCTACCGAAATAAATCCTAAATGTATAGTCTAGCATAATCCTCAGTTGAATTGGTAGTTTTGACCAGTAAGAAATGAGTTGCTTTGGTCAACCTGTCCACAACCACCCAAATAGAGTCATACTGTCGGCGTGTACGAGACAACCCTATGATGAAGTCCATATTGATATCTTCCTACTTCCAAGTAGGGATACTAATTTCTTGTAGCATACCTCCATGTCTCTGATGCTCCACTTTCATTTGTTGATAATTTGGACACTTAGCAACAAACTCCGCTATATCCTTCTTCATGCCATTCCACCGATAGACCTCTCATAAGTCACGACACATCTTGGTGGCACCTGGATGGATAGAATACTGAGATCCATGAGCCTCACCAAACATCTGCTCTCTCAAGTCATCTATACCCTAAACACATAAACGACCCTCATAACGAAGTATACCATCTCCCCCTTGGGAGAAGACCTCCACCTTCTGATTGCTTCCTTTGTATTTACCAAGACAGGATCCTTGTCTTTCCTAGCCCCGACCTCAGTCACCAACGAAGATTCTGAACCATTTTGAACAATGACACCACCATCTACTGAGTCAACAAGGAGAACACCCAAATAAGCAAGCCTATGAACATCTTTTACCAACTCTTTTCTTCTATCCTCAACATGAGACACACTCTCCATGGACAGCCTACTAAGAGCATATGCCACTACGTTGGCCTTGCCCGAATGATAAGGGACACTCATATCATAATTCCTAGCCACCTCCTTTGTCGCAAATTCAGGTCCTTTTGAGTGAACACATACTGAACGCTCTTGTGGTCTGGGAACACATAAACATGCATCCCCATACAAGTAGTGTCTCCAAATCTTGAACGCAAACACCACCATTGCCAACTCTAGGTCATGTGTCAGGTAATTCTTCTCGTGAGTCTTAAGCTATCTAGATGCATACGCAATGACCTTACCATGCAGCACCAACACACTACCAAGACCAACCCTAGAGGTATCACAATACATAACGAAACCATCTGCACCTTCTGGTAGAGTCAATACTAGGGATGAAGTGAGTCGAGTCTTTAACTCCTGAAAACTCTTCTCACAGGCATCAGACCATTGAAATTTGACCTTCTTTTGGGTCAACCTAGTCAACGGTGTTGCAATGAATGAAAATCCTTCAAATAACCTCCTATAGTAGCCAGCTAAGCCCAAAATGCTTCTGATATCTGAAGGACTAACTGGTATAGGCCAATTCTTCACTGCCTCTACCTTTTGAGAGTCCACCTGCATACTCGCTTGACACCACATGATCTAAAAATGTTACTGAGTTCAACAAAAAATAACACTTGCTGAATTTAGCAAACATCTAGTGATCCTTGAGAGTCTATAGCATAATCCTTAAATGAGCGGCATGCTCCTCCTCACTCTAAGAGGAATATTGTCTATGAAGACAATCACGAACATATCTCAGTACTGCTTGAATGCTCTTTCAACTCCTTTAGCTTGGATGGATCCATTCTGTAAGAAGGAATGGATATAGGTTGCATATTAGAGATAAGGTTGAACCAAAGTCAATCTCCCGCTCGGAGGGAGTCCTGGTAGATCATATGGAAACACCTTCGGATACTTACATACTATAGGAATTGACTGAAGAGTTGAGATTTTGGACGTAGCATCCTTAACCCAAACTAGATGGTACACACAACCTTTAAAAATTATCTTCCTGGCCTTGAGATATGAAACAAAGCGACCTACAGGCACAACTGAACTACCTTTCCATTCTAGGACTGGCTTACCCGAATATTGAAACAATACCGTATGGGTTCTACAATTTACTAAGGCATAATATGCATGCAACCAATCCATACTCAAGAGAACATCAAAATCGGTCATGTCTAACTCTACTAAGTAGGCTGAGGTGACTTTTTGAAGGATAGTGACAGGAAAATTTCTATATATCCTCGAGCTATTACTGAGTTACCAACTAGAGTAAAGACTAAGAAGGGTTCTGCTAGGTTTTAGGGACTGAATCTGGAACTAATAGCAACATAACGAGTCACAAAAGATAAGGTAGCCCCTAGATCTAACAATACGTACACATTAAGATGGAATACTCATAACATACTAGTGATCACATCAGGAGAGACCTCCTGTTCCTAACGAAATGAGAGGGCATAAAATTTGTTCTGATGTTGACCACCACCTACACTAGTGGATGCATCCTGCTAAGCTGAGCGTGCTAGTGGAGCTGCTAAACTAGTAGATGGGTCATGGCCTCTACTATGGCCCTGTCTGGCTCTCTGAGCAGATGTTCAGGCTTCTCTCACCCGAAACACGTGCCTGAACCCACTAGGCACTCTCCGATGAGCCTCCTACCGCACCTGCCACAAACTGGAATGTTGGGCTCTCCTGACATGCTCCCCTAATCTCTATAGCCTGATGCTCTACCCCTATGATCATGCTTAGTTCTAGACAGAACAGTGGCTGATGATGGCGCTAGGGTTGATGACCTCTGGTGGGATTGCTAGCGATATCCTCCACCGGACCTCTGCTGTAATTGTCCATGACCCCCTATCCTAACCCTCTTGGCCTCTCTATTTTCTCCTTCATCTGATCCGCCTCTATTTGCTTACAATATTTGACTAATCGTGAGAAGTATAGATCATTGTTTAGCATAGAGGTCCTGTACTCCTTGACCAGCGAGTCTGATACTCCATTCACAAACTTTCTCATATGAGCTCTCTAATTTGCAGCCATCTCTGGCACATATTTGGATAGCCGGGTAAACTCTAAGGCATACTCTTGGATAGTCTTGTGGTGTTTCTTCAAGTTAACGAACTCTGCCTCCTTCGCCTTCCTCAATTCTCTAGGGAAGAACCTACCTAAGAAGGCAGTCACAAACTCATCCCAACTCACGGGAACAACCCTCGCTGCTATACCATCTTTTCACTAGCAGTACCATATATAAGCAACCCATTTCAACTGATAGGAGGCTAAATCTGCACTCTCCACTCCGTTCACCTCCATAATTTGGGTGATCTTCTGTGCCTCCTCAATAAACTTATGCAGATTCTCATCCACTTTTGGTCCCAGAAACTCAGGTGGATTCATCTTGAGAAAGTCTCAAACCCTAGCCGCTACTACATTCCCATTTTGAGAAACATGAGCCACTGCTTGCTGATTGACCTGAGAGCTCATAGCTTGTTCCAACATCGAAAATACCGCTCTAAACTCGGTATGAGTGAGCTACTCGGGCATAGGATCTGCTGGTGCTGGTGGGGCTTGCGATGCCCGTCTGCATTGCTATTGTCATTCCTTCTTCCATTCACATGGTATGGAGGCATATTTCTGCAAATGCGTATAGCAAGATTTAGAAGGATAAAGAGATACTTCGCCGCACGACTTAGATCATGAAAGAAGGAAAATTTCCTAAAACGTCTTGTAGTCTCTCCCCCATAAGTGTGGCACTTCACTCCCATGGAAAAGAATCTCTTCAGTGCGGCTTTTAGACACCCTATAACACTTTAAACCTTTGCTCTGATACATAGTTTGTCATGACCCAAGCTGGGACCTCGGACCGAGACACGGGACCTAGAACCACGAATGGCTCTAAGTCGACCCATGGCATGAACATAACAACTAAAAAGCATACATCAAGGCAGAAAATGTTATCTTAAACATGAATAAGTGGAAGTATGAATAACATAACAATCATAAATGAAGTCAACACCTGATAAAGCTGAATGTCTACATAATGTCTGATAAGCCTCTAAACTATCTGATGAGTTGCTGGAACAACACACCAAACTAGCTCGCTAAAGTATGAAACTAACACAACATAATCAAACACTAAACTGAATGTCCTCGGAAGATGAGGATTCACCAACACTAGGAACTGAGCTAAACTACAAGAAGTTGGACTAACGGCAAAACTAAGTCTGATCATCCAGACCTGTATCATGAAACGATATAATATAGAGTATGCAGTCAATACTTGAAATGTAATGAGCATGAAAGGTAAGTAAAACATGATGAGTAACTATTAACTGAAATCATGAAAATAAATTTAAATTAGTAAATCATGAGAGTAAGGACTGCATGTTGAAATATGAATCTGAGACATATATGGTCATAAGTTGAATATCATATAAAAAATAATGACCCAAAGCTAAAATAGAAATCATATAACTTGACATAGCTGAAATCATATGTAAAAACTCATAAACTGATCATTGGGTCAAACCTGCTGTAAAACATAATATCATAAGTCATGAACATGAATAACTGAAATCATGAGGATCAATGGGAGACTCTTCATAACCGATACCATCATGATAGAGCTTAGGTGATGCCCCAACTATCACACTCAAGTGGGCAGAGCCATCCAAAACCTTGTCAGGGCTAAGGACGATACCACAATATCGATATCACGCTGAGGCCCCTTGCAGGCAAGGAAACTCTCAAGGGGGATTCCAATATTAAATTATAAACCTATGTTGGCGCGTAGTTCTAAGATCGGGAAACCTAGGAACCCCAAGCCTACTCGGTGCTAGATACTACTCCCAAAAACATGCATAATGCTCCCATCATTTTTCAATTGAAGCTAAAATCATAATTACATGCATAGTCTGAAATATGAACATGGAGAGTCCTAGCTCCAAACATATCATAAGCTGAATTAGGAGTATTGACTCCAAATTATATGGTAAGCTGATCTTATAAAACTGAACTGAATCATGATAACATACTTAACTTATGTGGGCTTGCCCTAATCTTAAATCATGCATACTTGAAGTAGACTTCATAAGTCAAAATAATAGAGTCACACATGGATAATTTATAAACATTCATTCATGCTAGGTATCTCATTAAAGTTAAAATCATGAATCATGAACTTGACTTTTCATAAAACTTGCATAATTTATAAAATTTGAAATCATGATTTTACAATCAATTTGTATATAAAATATGCCCATATATATTAAACATGCTTTGGAATTTAAGGGGAATTAACCCATAGACATATCGTAGAGAATTTCATAAAATTGGTTTAAAACCCAATAAGATCATATACTTGAGTTAGAGCTTGAATTCATGAACTTGAGGAGAAATTTGGGTATGAGAGTGAACGAAAACTCTCATTCATATCTCTATATACTTGGATAAACCGATTCTCAACTTGTCTTTGAAACCCCAAGAGAATTAAGGAAGAACGGAGAGAATTCTAGACTGATCTTCCAAGAGAATTCAAAGCTTTGCATTCATGGGAAATCCTAATGACTTGACATAGGATAACCCTCTTAAAACACTCCTTTCAAGACTTAAAATGACGTAGTTTAGGACTTAGGAGCTTAGAAATTATGGAAATACCCTTACTGATTCGATAGTAAATTAGGCATTATCAGTCCCACCTAGGGACCTAACGAGTCATTGGATCCACTGAGGACTCGTGGTCCTCACTTGTTGCCACTACTGGAATCTTTCCTGCAATTTGAACTTCCCAACTAATGGAGGACTCGATGGGTCGTTAGGTGGAACAATGACTCATCACATGCACTCATCGTCACTACTGGAAGATCCATACTCCTTTCTCAGCCACCCTGACAATGACCCACTTGTCGAGTCGTGAAGTGACACCATGACTCCTTCTTTCACTTGTTAAGTCTCCTAGACTACAACTTAATAAGCATACAACGGGCCTACTAATGACTCATTGGGTAACACAATGAGTCATTACACCATCCGTAGTGACCCCTCAATAATCACTCTTCACCAGTCTATAATCCCTTAACGGGTCACTCAACTATCCGTCAAAGTGACCTGATGAGTTGCTCTCTGACCTAGTGTAGATTTTTCTGATTCTTCTTAGTCAACCTTCGGGTCTGATCTTACGGACTTTCAGGGTATTACAAGACCTCTAGCTTTTGTTGAGGGGATCTGATCTTCACTTAAGGGTTTTAGGAGTAGAATGAGGGCTTAGGATGATTAAAACCCTTAAGAACACCCTTTAGAAGGCTTAAAACCACTTAGTTTTGGAGTTAGGAGCTTAGGAATTACAAAAATACCCTTAATGATCCGACAGGCAAATACTCACTGCCAGACCCAACGAATGACTGGACGACCCATTGGGAGACTTGATGGGTCATCCCCTTACCCGTTGTCATTGGCAACTTCTTCTCAAATTTTCTAATCTTCTCTTGACGCCTCACTTGACAAATCATCGTGTCACTAACTAGTCATCAAGGATCTCTGAAACTCTCCTTTTTCACCAACTTGCACACTTAACGGGTCACACCAAAACTCATCGAGTCACTTGACGAGTCATACCACGAAACGTTCTGTGACTTGGTGTAGATTTTTCTGTTTTCTCTATTTCGGTCCTCATGTCTGATCTTAGGGACTTTTGGAGTGTTGCATAATTTCTCCCCTGTGTTCCATCTTAATGTTCTCCCACCATTTTCTTAGTGTGTATGGCACACCCATAACCATTTGAGTGTTGCCAAAACTTAGCAAATTCTCTATTAGCAACCAAAACTAGAAGACAACATAAAATAAAAGTCAAACTCAATTTGGTCAAAGTTTCAGCTTGGATCAATTTATCATTATCGCATTGCACATAACATGATTAGCTATCCTCGGGTCAAAAAATCCACTTGACATAAGGGTGTTTTCTAAATTTATGAAATGACACCAAGGGTCAGACCACCTAGGGCTTATGCATGCATGACCTAAATCAAAGGTGGCCAATGCTCGATCCTAGGTTTTCTAAGATTTGGGTAGACTCAGACTTAAAGTTTCTCTATATGGGAAGGTATGTGGTTACACGGTAGTAAAACTATCTGCTCAACGCATGTAAGTGCTAACCCCTAAAACTAAGGTGTTTGAAAGAATTTTGAAGAAGTGCAAAGCACAATTCGCGTGTACAAGTGTGTGAAAGGGTCAATTTTCCATAATTGGAGGAAGTATGAATGGAATGACAGTTAAGAAAAGAAATCACATAGTGTTTTCATCTAAATAAGGAACACAAGTTTGAATTTGAGTTGTGTCCTTTCAAGTAAAGCATTGTATATATCAGACAACTAATAGGAAATAAATAGCAAACAAAAAATAATTTAAAAAACAAGCAATAGGCAAGAACGAACATACATCCCCGAATATTTATATCAAACTAAATCTCCTAATGTCAAAATCTAAATGTTTATTCCCCAGTAGAGTCGTCATTCTGTCACGCCCTTA
This sequence comes from Datura wrightii, assembly GCA_035772735.1. NCBI lineage: Eukaryota > Viridiplantae > Streptophyta > Magnoliopsida > Solanales > Solanaceae > Datura > Datura wrightii. The sequence goes on from JASDFA010000016.1 coordinate 160,901,342, forward strand.
TTTTCAACTGATCAAAATATATTTGCAACGTCTGGCTCTTCTAACTGGTTTTGAAGGTTTAGAGTCACCACCTAAGTTTTAGAAAAACCATTTTTTTGAAAATGTAAACTCTGTTTTAGTCTGTGAAAAATCATTGAAAATCGAGTAAGGATTTTATTTACTCCAAGGGGAAGGTGTTAGGTATTCCTCGGAGCATATCCGAAGATAATCCTTAAATTTAGTCTAAGATATACTAGGATAAATATTTATTTCATTATTCCCTGCTTAAAGGTGTTAAAAAATAGTGATAAAAATGTGTTAAAATGATTTGAAAATAATTTGCAAAAATGTATGTAGTATACAAATATACAAATGGTACACATATGATATACGAGAGTGATATATAGGGTGTATATAATTAATAGTTTGAAACAGTTGAGGAAAGTGTAGCAAAATAACATAAAACTAATGTTTTATTGTGAAAAGATGTATGAGATATATAGAAAGTATGATATACATATAATATACTCATGATATATGAGGGGTGTGTGTGTGTGTGTGTGTGTGTGTGTGTGTGTGTAGGTATGTATGTATATATGTATGTATGTATAAAAATAATATATGTAGCATATATATGAGTATGTGAAATAATATATGTAATATGGATAATAATGGGAAATAGTATATATAGTATATGTGTATGTGGAGATAAATTATGAGGAAAATTAGTCCTCCATATGTAGATAATAAAATAATTATGTACAATATGTGACATGAAAAAATAAGTATATATAAAATAGATTCTAATATATGAGTAGAAAATAATATTAAAGTACGCATGTATGGATGGGTAAAATAATAAATATATAGCATGTAAAAGAAATGACAAATATGCATGTATAAATAATAGTATATTAAAAAATTATAATATAATAATACGCAAAATATATCTACAAAATAATATATGTATATACCTCATACTTGAACTTTTGGGAGAAAAATGCCGAAATGGACAGTGTTTTGGGGCAAATTTTCTATAAAAGAGTTAGTAAAAAAAAAAGACTGGGCCTGCAGCCCATGTAAAAAGGTTTGAAAGGTTTTTAATGATTTGGGCCTAATGTTAGACTTAATTCATTTGGACTCTAAAAATCATTTCTTGCCTCTTTCATTATTAATTAAATATCTAAAATAAGAGCTTATTTAGAACAATACGTGTGAAAAATGGCTGAATGTTATATGACTAAAAACTATCACAATTATGTCTCTCGTTTTGAAAAAAAACTTTAAGTAAAAAGAACGAAAAAAAATCTATAACATGGCACAAAAAAGAAAACCGCCTTAAAGGGAGGAAGGTCAACTAAACAAACTGTAAGTTGTATAAAATCACACAAACACATAATAATTAATCAACAATCGCAACAACAATATGTATATCAAAAAAAAGTTGCAAAGAAGAAGCTAGGAAGTGTTGGGCTCTTAAAGAAGTCCAAACTTCTACTACATGACTTCGAGTATTGCAGGAATCTTATAGTTGTTGGCCCAAATATGTTGATCATTAATTGAGTCTCAACATAGTAACTCCAGCTTATGTGGCGCAGTGATTGAAGTCAAAATTTATCGAGTCTTTGTTAGCCTTTTCAACTCCCAAGTGCTAGCAGAAAAAGGATACAGGAAATGAGGGGATGACTAAGTCGAAAGCAACTAGAGCACAAACAAATAAAAAAATCAACGTGTTTTGTGTCTTTACGTGCTCGTGTGTGTTGTTGGTTTTCATAAATTTTTTGGATGATTTTTTTTCCTTCAATATCTTCTCCTTTTTGTTGGAGAAGATTAGAGTTGAAAAATAAAGAAAACTTGGGGATTCAAATTTGAATCCTTGATGGGATACATTGTGTGAGAAAAATGATAAAATCAGAAGAGTTACAAAAGGCGATGGTGACTTACCTAATCGGACTGTTGAGAGACTCATTTACACCAAAGAGGGACAAAGGGTCAGCTATATTTTCAGATTTTTGGGGGTTCGAAGTGACGGGTTGAAAGGTCGGGGTGGGATTCACTGGAGTCTGGGGGGTAGGGGGGACTGGTCTGAGAAAGAGAAGGGCTCGCGGGGAGGGGGGGAGTGCTACTGGAGGCTGGTCGTGGAGGAAGAGGGAGGTTTGGGGCCGTGGTCTGGTGGTTTGCAATGGAGAAAGGGAGAGAGTGTTACGAGGTGGGGAGGGAGGGTTTTTTTGGTATTATAGGTGGGTTTGGATCGGGTAAAACGAGTTTGGGGCGGGTCAATGCAATCTAGACGAGTAGAATTTTTTTTTTAAAAAAATAATTAAATATAAATAAATATATAATAATAATAATTAAAAATTTGATATATATACATATATATCCAAAAATAATTTAAAATATTTTCAATAATTTAAACATTTATTTTATTTCATTTAAAATTTCTGAAGCTTAAAATAATTAATCGAAAATATGGAGAGCCAAAGTTGAGTGTCAATACTTTTTGATTTCTTAAAAGAATCACTTTTGTTTTAGAATTAATTAAATACTAGATGGGGGAAATAATAGTCTATGATAAATATGAAATTAATAAGTCACAAAATAAGGCAATAATTTGCTAAAGTATGTTGAGCACACTAGAATTATTTTTTAAAAATTGCCCTTTTCGTTTCAAATTATCTAGTATGTCTCTCTTTTATAATCCCACTAAAAATTATTCATTAGGAGGTTTTTATTATTACTAGTTTATCCCTATTTATATCGTAAGATATTTATTTTCAAAAATAATTACTATTAAAGATAAAATAAAAATATTAAATTTATCTTGAACTTCTAAAATAAAAAATAATTTGAGATAACTATTTGAAAATCACGACAAATAATTTGAGAGGAAGGGAGTATCGATACATATGAATTAAATTAAAAATAAAAATATATCTTGGTAGCAAACAAACTTGGATGTTTTCTTTTATAAATCCCTAACAATTAGGAACATTATTATTGTAATTAACAAGGAATGCTTGACATTAATTCTAATTATTTTTAAATTGATGAGAAAATTAAATTTGAGAAGAAAAATGAAAATAAAAATGAAAAAATCAGTTTATAGTGTGAATAGATAATCCAACTCCCTCCGTTTCAAAATAAATGATGGTTTAGTCTTTTGATTTGTTTTAAAATAAGTGGTGTTTTATATAATCAATAAGATATTAATGATATTTTTTCAATTTTATCCTTATTAAAATAGACAGAGTTTACATAACCAAGAAAATGTTAAAGAGTTATATCTTTTTCAAGATATTTATTAAGGGTAAGTGGGTAAAAATATATATATATTTTTTTAAGAATAAGTAATTTTCTTAAGAAGTATGTCTAAACTAAGAACACCATTTATTTTAAAATGGAGAAATTATTATATTTGAGTCATTATGGCCAAAAAAATTTTTCCTTATCGGTAATAAAACAACTTTGAATTTACAACTCTTATCTATTTCATTTAACATGTATTGTTAACGTTTCCAATGCAACTACTTTAACACCACACGCGAATAAATTATGACTTGCATGTTATCGGTTCCCAAAGCCTACCTGAAGAAAATTACCATTTCACTTATATATAACAGAATATATTTAAGAGTAAAGGTCCAAAAACACATCTGAATTATATCGGTTTTGTGAGTTTAGTACCTGAACTATGACTAGCTTTCGTTAGGTACTTGAACTATCAAACTCAAGTATTAGAAACACACTTGAGTGCTGACTGGATCAAAATCGTGATTTCAAACTCTCCCAAGCGCGCGTAGTGATGTTTTACACATTAAAAAACGCCTACATGGCATCCTAACGATTGCAATATGCTGACTAGGCATTTTTCATTAGAAAAATTTGACCATAAAATACCATCTCCTTCTTACTCTTTCTTCTTCATTTCTTACTCTTTCTTCTTCATTCTTTCTGCAGATTTCAGATTTTTCTCCCTCTAAAATCCCCCTCTTCTTTTTTTGTCCTTCTTCTATTTATTATTCATTTTATAAAAACTCAACCCCAAGCCCTAAGAAGATCTATTTTTCTTTTTCTTCATCCCTTCTTCTTCTACATCTCATCCTCTACATTTCTCCAAAATTAGAATGAATGTCTTTTGCAATTATGGAGAACTTGCAAAAATAAGAACCTCAACAACAAATAATCATCCAGGAAGACGTTGTTATGGATGCCTAAATTATGGGATAATTATCAAATTCTTATACATTAATCAATATAATTTTTTTTGAAGTCTTTGATTTAATGGTGTGATTTAATTTTTTCAGGTTAGGGGTCGTGTTGCTTGTGGATTCTTCCATTGGTATGATGATATATCTCCTTCACAAGCAAAAGCATTAATTCTTGGCTTGAAAAAGGATAATATGAAACTTGAGAATGAATTGAAGAAGATGAAAAAATTGAAGATGTTGTTGTTTATTAGTATATCTTTTAATGTATTTCTTTTGTTGTTCAAGTGCTAAAGACCTTGTGTAAGCTTGAATCTTTGCTTGTAATATGAGATTAGTGAAGCCATTAGTAAATCTAGTATGTTTTTGTGTAATATGAAATTAGTAAAAATGAGATCTTTTTTTGTAATATATGGGACCTTCAAATGTGATTTTTGCAACTTCTTTGCAATAATATGTTTACTAGAGAGAAACATTTGAAAACCTTTACAATACTAAAGAGCATCTAACATCTGCCAATCAGAACAATGTAAAACCTTTAATATTTAAAGATCTGAATTTACCCAAAATACACAAATTCATCTAGCATTAGTTGTCGAGAAACATTCATCATACATTAAAACTTGATCTGCTAATCATTGTTATGAAATCAGTCGCATCAAAATACACAACCAAAACTATATGTTCTAATGAATTCAAAACCAATAGAGCAACTTTAAACAGTTAGATCCACTGCCACTCCTAAACACCTCCAGTAGCACCTTGTGATGAAGTTTGTATCTTGCTTTTCATATATCTTTCCAATGCACTTTTATGTTGCAAGTGACATCCTGTGATAGCAGTTTTTTTCCTTCCATTTGAGACCTTTAGTTGGTGGATAACCAAGGTCATCAATCACTAAAGATGAACTTGTCATTTTTTTTATGGTCCACTCTTGATTATCTTACTAGTAGGTCTTCCTTTCTATGAAATATTAAAAGATATGTTACAATATTTTAGGGAGGAATAACTAAGAAAATAAACTTATTAATGCATCTTGTTTGTACCTCTGCACAAATATATCCATTGTTGCTCACAAATACACCACAACCAACTAATATTGGCCTCTTGAATGCTCTTTTTGCACCTTTTTTGTTGCCACTGTCCGTTGTTGGTTGAGATGACTGAGTTTGACTTCCTGATTGACATGACTAAAAGGTTTGAGATTGACTGTTGTTTGAGATAAATGAGTCAGATGCACTGATTGATTTGGCTGAGAGGATTGAGAGAGCTCATCTGCTTGAGTTGGCTGAGACAGATGCTCTGCTTGAGTTGGGTGAGAGGACCTAGTTTTCTGCTTTTGCTTTCTCTTTGCACTGGTGGATGCTTGTGATGAAGCAACTCCCTTTACAAAGAATATTTGTGAAATTATTAGAGATGTTAACATAATATAAATAATACTTAAACACTAAGGGGTCGTTTGGTTACTAGATAAGGGTAAAAATAATATATGAATAACTTGGTTATTCATGTATTAATTTTATACCATGTTTAGTTTCTAAATAGGATAAAAGTTATTCATGTATTAATATTATACCATGTTTGGTTGGTAGGTTCCAAATGTTGTATAAAAGTTATTCATGTTTTAATTTTATACCATGTTTGGTTGTGTTTTAGTAATTCTACATAACTAATACTCACATAACTTATGAGGAAATCTATGTATAATTTTATGCAGGGTAGAAGGTGGAATAAGTTTTGTGGGTATTAGTTATACATAGATTAAAATAATAAAATTACATATTTATCCCTAATTTACTTTTAAAATCATTTTAAATTCGATACTTTTTTTAAAAAAATTATCACTTTCTTTTATGTATCCAAAATTAGTTATCTTTTTTTATTTTCGTGTATTTTTTTCGGTAATATAAATATTTTATTTGATGTATTATTTTTTTATTCGATATATATTTTTTATTATTAGGTGTACATTACCCTAAGTCCTAACTATACAATACCCGTTGAAGGATAAACATAAACGAAACAACATAAGTGTTATACTAAACCAACTACTGGACTGGAAGTAGTGTTCCAATACACACCTATACTTGAACAACTAACAGTGCTTTTTTCTTCTTCTAATATGTAATTATATAATAAAATTCATCATATTTATTTACTTATTTATTAGTAAATAATATATATTAATTTATAAAGTTAAATATTCAATAATCAATAATTTATATATTATAATCTCTACATAACTAAACCTTACATAAATAATACCTTCATAACTAATACTTGCATAACTAATACCTGCATAACTAATACATGAATAACTAAAACCTACACAATTAATCCCTGTATAAAATAATACATAAATTTCCTCATAACTAATTCATGTATTACTAATACCTGCATAGCTCTAACCCATAACCAAACGGCCCCTAATAGACATATTAACGTACCTCTGAAGTGGCTGGAGGTTTGTTTGGACATGTTCTTCTATTTTGGATTGTGGACTTACAAATTGAGCAAGTCATGGTTTTTCCCCTCCTTGAAAGCTTTTCAGAATTTGGTACCTCTCCAATCTCCTTTATATATTTACTAGGTCTTTCGAGCATTGTCTTAACAGGAGGTGGTTCGACTTTTGGATTTGATGTCTCAGGCCACATCTTCATATTGGTCACTGGCTGTAAAAAAATTCTATAAGCTTTTAGATAGGTATCTTTTTTATACCACCTACTAATTGAGTCAAGAAGATTGGATTTATCATGATGCATGGTTGCTATAACATGTGTACAAGGAATCCCTTTCAATGCCCAAACTCTGCAAGTGCAAGTTCCTTGAACTAAGTTAACCACATGTGTATATGGACCATCCTTCACTTCATACTCAACATCACTATTCCACTTAATTTCCACCTACATTGACTTCTCCACATTTGAATTTAGTACCATCATTGCCATTGGGGATATGTCATGAGTCCAAGTATCTACAAATGATGCCACTTTAGTGAATCTACTCAGTACCTTCTTCCTAATCTCTTCAAGCATACTGATGATAGTTTTGTGCCTAGCACCCAACACCCAAGCATTGGGGCTTTTCAATCATATTGTTATCCACACTATCACATTTTAAGGTTGTCCTGAACATTGCTTTGGACCATCTCTCAATATTAAAGCTTGCCAAGTCATTAGAAATGTTATCACCTAACAGTGCAGTTTGTCCATATTCTTCTTAAGTTCAACTTTAAATGTTGATCTTGCACAAGCCCAAAATTTGTTTCTTCTTTCAACGCCCTTCCATTTTTTGACCAATTTGCTAGTATATGTCTTGCACACATTCTATGTTCACATTCTGGAAGTAACTCCTGCACAGCTGAAAACAATCCATAGAAACAAATGCAACAAAGTGAAGCTATAAATCTGTAGTTATAACAATCCCAAAACAGTAATGTCACGACTCGAGAGTACATCGGGATCATAGACACGGGACAAGGAGCACCGGGAGACCCCAAGTCAACCCATGGCATGAGCATATAACTAATTCATTCACGTGAGATGGAAAGCTTGACTTAATAATCATAAACTAACTGAAAATCATAACATGAGTTATAAGAAACAACAAGACATGATCCAAACATAAATGGTTGAATACTACAAATAGGTTTGAAAGCCTCTAATCATAACAGATGGGTTGAAGGGACAAAACCCCAACTAACCCCAACGTTTATGAAAACAAAAAGATAGACAATATCCGAACATGAAGTCCTTGAATCATGAGGACTCACCACTGAAAGCTGAGAGCGGAACTGAGAGCACGCTAGGAACGATGCTGAACCTGTGAACTAGATCCTAAAAATATGTGGGTCAGTACTTGAAAGGTACTGAGTCTGTAAGGTATGCAAAACAATACTTAAAAACATAAAAGTTATAGGAGTGGGGACATCATGACCATAAGACTGAAATTGAAAGTATATTGTAAGGCTCAAGATTTATAAAACATTCGCAAACCTATCATAGTCGTAACATGTGAGAAAACATTTCATAAAACATAACTTGAGCCAAAAGAACATAATCATATATGCATTAAAACCATGAGGAACAATGGGAGATTTCTACAACCGACATACCCCATATGAGCACACATGGAGTCCGACCTGTAAACCTAGTCGGGAGGTTGTTCATACCTTTCCAAGGGTATGAACCATGAAAGGCGTGATATCACTCGTGAAGGCCCTGTAGGGCATAAGGGACAGTCACTGAGGAGGTCCCAAGCATAACCTATGGTGGCATATAGTTCTAGATTCGGGGCGTAACCTAGGCCCCGAAACTACTCGGTGTTAAGTAATACTTTAAAAACATGCAACGTGCTCATAGAAATTCATACTTGACATGCATGGCTAGTTAAATCATGAGAATCATATCATGCTTGAGAATTCGTAATACTATCCATGGAATTGGACCCGTGAATCAGCTAAAATCATAGTTCATAAATCATAAGCGACATGAGGGCATTGCCCATAATTTCAATCATGCTTGAAATGCTTAAATTTATGGGAACATGATCATAATAACATGAGTAGTTGAAGACATGCTTAAAATTCAAAAATTCATATTATGCTTGCGAAATCATCATGACCATGAACTTTACTAAAAATTTCTCATGATTGGGCATCTATACTTTTAGGGGGTTAAATCATAAAAATATTGAATAAACACGTAAAATCAGCCCAAATAATTTGAAATTCATAAGTTAGGCATACCACAACAAGCTCATTTCAAATTTTAAAGAATCATGCAATTTGATAAAGACCCATAAAGTTTTGGTAACTTCAAACATAGAATTAGGGAGAAATTGGGCATAGAGACTAAACTACCCATTCAAAACCCCACATACCTAGAATTATGTGATTCTTAACTCCTTGAAAATCCCTAGGTGGAAACTCAAAGAATTGAAGAAGAACACTTGAAATTCCTCCTACTCCCTTCTCTAGTTCTTGCAAATGCCAAAATGAGACATAGAATGAATTTTTCCTCCTGAAAAGACCCTGTCCTGACCTCAAAATGACATGGTTTAGGTCCAAAAGCATAGAAAATCAAAATTTCGCTTGATGAAATTTTCCCGAAAAACAGTTTTAGCCCCGACCATGACTCATACCACGAGTTGTACCACGAAGTAATGACTCGTGGTCATCTCTCCACTTTTCAATCTTCTGAATCTTGCCACGACTCGCATACCACGACTCGTAGTAACATCCTATGGGTCATACTATCAATCGTGGTACCATCCACCCATACCAAATACGACTTAACCACAACTCCTCACCACGACTCATTGCTACATCCTACGAGTTGTACCGTGACCCATGAGGACTCACTCTAGCACCACTGAAAATTTCACCACGACTCCTAACCACGAGTCATACCTACACGCCACAATTCATAGGACTACTCGTGGTATGACCTCAGGCTCCCAAAGTTCATCACGACTCGAGTCACGAGTCGTAGGTCCTCACCACGATTCGTACCTCGAGTCATCCTGGCGTAAAATTCCAAGTTTTCTGCAGTTTTCAACTTCAACTCTCGGGTCTATTCTTAGCCCTTTCTAGGGTATTACAATATCTCCCCCTTGGAAACATTCGTCCTTGAATGTAGAAAACAAGCAACAAACAGAAACATACAATTATCATATGCAAATACTGATCATTTAAGCCGAAAACTAACGGAATGACTACCCCCGAAAAGAACTACATAGCTGGACTGAATTCAGGCATCATATACATATATCACATCATAAAACAAACTTACACGCATGAACGGAACATGAAAAACTGATTAGAGGTTTAGGGCAAAAACTGATACCTCAAACTGAAACTGGGCCACTAGGGAAGAAGTGGGGGTATTTAGCCATCATATCCGCTTCAGCTTTCCACGTAGCTCCTCAACATGCTAATTTCTCCATAACACCTTTACTGAAGCTAGTTCCTTGTTCCTTAGCCTTCAAACTCGCCGATCCAAGATTGCAATAGGAATTTCTTCATAATTGAGGCTATCCTTCACACCAACACTTTCCACCAGAACCATCAAGGATGGATCTCCCCTGCACTTTTTCAAGAGCGATGCATGAAATACAGGATGAACTGAAGCCAACTCTAAAGGTAACTCTAACTCATAAGCTACTTTACCCACTCGTCTCACAATCCGGTATGGGACAATATAGCGGGGGATGAGTTTCCCTTTCTTTCCAAATCTCATTACTCCCTTCATGGGAGATACCTTCAGAAACACCTAATCGTCGATCTCAAACTCAAGCTCTCTTCTCCTCACATCTGCATAAGACTTTTGGTGACTTTGAGCCATTTTCAGCCTTTCTCTAATTAACTAAACTCTCTCCATAGCCTCATGGACTGAATCTGAACCCACTAACGAAGCCTCACCGACTTCAAACCACCCAATGGGTGATCTACACCTTCACCCGTAAAGAGCCTCGAATGGTGCCATTTTAATGCTGGAGTGATAGCTGTTGTTGTAGGCAAATTCAATAAGAGGAAAATGCTCGTCCCAACTACCCTTGAAGTCAATAACAAAAGCTCTCAACATGTCCTCAAGAGTCTGGATAGTTCACTCCTCCTGACCATTTGTTTGCGGATGAAATGTCGTGCTAAGCTTGACCTCGATGCCAAGTCCCTTTTGAAAAGATCTCCAGAACTGAGAGGTGAACTGAATACCTCTATTTGATATAATGGAAAAGGGCACTCCATGCAATATAACCAACTCTCTGATGTATAACTTAGCATAATCTTCTGCTGAATTGGTGGTCCTGACTGGTAGGAAATGAGCACCCTTTGTCAACCTATCCACCACAACCCAAATGGAGTCATACTGTCTATGAGTGCAGGGTAAACCTGTTACAAAGTCCATATCGATTTCTTCCCACTTTCAAGTAGGAATGCTGATATCTTGGAGTACACCCCCGGTCTATGATGCTCGACTTTCACTTGTTGGAATTCAGGCACTTGGCTACGAATTCTGCAATATCCCTCTTCATGCCATTCCACCAGTAGATCTCTCGCAAGACATGATACATTTTTGTGGCACCTGGATGGATAGAATATCTGGATCCGTGAGCCTCATACAACATCCGACTCCTCAAATCCCCTACGTTCGGAACACATAAGCGACCCTAGTACCAAAGCACACCATCTCTTCTCTTGGAGAAGACTTCTAACTTTTGATTTTGGACGAGCTTCTTTCAACTTTTCCAATATTGGATCTTCATCTAGTTTAGCCTTCACCTCCGTTACCAAGGACGACTCTGACCCGTTCTGAACTACTACCCCACCATCGATCGAACTAACTTATCTAACTCCCAACTGTGCAACTCGATGTACCTCCTTTACCAGCTCCTTTTTGTCTTCACTCACATGTGACACACTTTCCACAGAAATTCTACTAAGGACACCTACTACCACGTTGGCCTTATCCGGGTGGTAAAGGACACTCGTGTCATAGTCCTTAAGTAGCTCCAACCACCACTGTTGCCGAAGATTTAGTTTCTTTTATGTGAACGCATATTGTAAGATCTTGTGGTCCATGATTACATCTACATGAACCCCATACAAGTAGTGTCACCATACCTTCAAAGAAAATACCACCGCAGCCAACTAAAGATCATGGGTTGTGTAATTTTTCTCGTGAATTTTCAGTTGTCTAGAAGCATATGCTATGACTTTCCCGTGCTGCATTAATACATATCCCAGTACGACTCTCGAAGCATCACAATATACCACAAAGCCATCGGTACCCTTCGATAAAGTCAACACCAGTGCTGAAGTGAGTTTGGCCTTCAATTCCTGGAAGCTCTTCTCACAAGCCTCCGACCATTGGAACTTCACCTTTTTCTGAGTCAATCTAGTCAGTAGGGCTGCAATGGATGAGAAACCTTCCACAAACCTCCGACAGTAACCCGCTAAGCCCAAAAAGCTCCTAATCCCCGGAGGGTTTACCGGTCTGGGCCAGTGCTTTACCTCCTCTATTTTATGGGAGTCCACCCTTATACCTTCGCTTGACACTACATGTCCGAAGAATGCAACTGATTTAAGCTAGAACTCATATTTGCTGAACTTGGGGTATAGCTGGTTATCCTTGAGGGTCTAAACTACTACCCTCAGGTGTGCAACATGCTCCTCCTCGCTCCTGGAGTATATTAATATGTCGTCAATGAACACGATCACGAACATGTACAGATATGCCTCAAATACCCTGTTCATTAGATCCATAAAAGCTACAGGAGCATTGGTTAGTCCAAAATACATAACAATGAATTAATAATGGCCATACTGGGTTCTGAAAGCAGTCTTTGGGATGTCGCTCTCCCAAACCCTGAGCTGGTGATACCCGGACCTGAGATCTATCTTGGAGAAATATTTGGCACCCTGAAGCTGATCGAATAGGTCATCAATCCTGGGTAAAGGGTATCTATTCTTGATGGTGACCTTGTTCAACTGCCTATAGTCAATACACATCCAAAGAGAACCGTCTTTCTTCCGGATGAACAATACCGGGGCACTCCATGGGGACTTACTCGGTCTAATGAAACCCTTATCCAACAAATCCTTCAACTACTCCTTTAACTCTTTTAGCTGGGCCGGGGCCATTTCGGTAGGGAGGAATTGATATAGGTTGTGTTTTGGGTAAAAGATCAATCTCAAAATCAATCTCCCTCTCAGGAGGAACACTGGGTAGGTCATCTGAAAATACCTCGGGATATTCACATACCACAGGGATTGACTAAATGGTCGAGGTCTCGGACGTGACATCCTTAACCCTAACCAAATGGTAAATATAACCCTTGGAGATTATTTTCCTAGCCTTGAGATAGGAGATAAAGCGACCTACAGGTACCGCTGAACCACCCCTCCATTCTAAAACCGGTTCACCTTGAAATCAAAACTCCACCGCTCGAGTTCTACAGTTAACAGAAGTTAACATGCAAACAACCAATCCATGCCCAAGATGATGTCAAAATCAGTCATAGACAATTCTACCAAATGTGCAGAGAAAATTTGAGGTATGAAAATTAAGAAAAAGTGGCAAAACAGTGAGCTAGGGCGATAGCTCCGTGTCACGGAGGAGGACCTCCGTGTTACCCTCCGTGACACGTTGAGGTATAAATCCAAAATTTTAAAAAAATTCCAGAGTACCCTCGCGATAGCTCCGTGTCACGGAGGCAGTGCTCCGCGATGCACTCCGTGACACGTTGCTGTGTATATCGCGACGGGTCACACCGGGTCGCCGGGTGACCCGCATGATTTTTCCACTTTTAAACCCCGAATCCCCCTCAAATTTTCTTTATTCCTCACACACTCCGCGACCAAACCCCCCAAAACCCCTCCCCCTTCAACGTGACACGGAATAGGACAAGAAATTCATCGAGTTTCCTTCATTTCTTCAATCTCAAGGTATGTTCTTCGATTCCATCTCATTTCTTATCGATTTTCTTTGATATTGAGCATGTGATGTGAGCTAAGTTCGCCCTAAGAAGAAATTAAGCGTGAATTCAATTGAATTGGTGTTGATTAATGTTCGGAGTATCATTGTGATTGCTTGAACTCGTTAATTGCATAATTTAATCGAATTTTGTTGATACAATCATATTTAGGGCTTGTTTTTGAAGTTGAAGTGGAAAATGTAGTGAACTTGTGAAATTCATGTCGGGTTGTACATGTTGAGTGAGATTAGTCGATGTGCTAATTGTTATGATGTAAAAAAAAAACGGACAAATTCTCAGGTTAGGGGAATAGTGAAATTTGCAAGAATTGGGTGAGTTGTATAGGTTTGTGTAGATAAATTCTTGTTGTTTCGTTTCTTTGTTTTTCCTTGCTAAGTGCGATGGAATAAAATGTTATCGAGGGTAATGATTGTTGTTAGCTGTATGAAGTCTGAGTAGTACATTGAATATATACCGTCGAATTCTTCGAATGCACTAAGCATGGTTGTATAGTTGGTTGTTGGTTTGTGTAAATAAGCATGATCTTGCCGGAAGGTTGTAATTTTGGTTAAGGACTAAGTGTGGGGTAGCCTTGCTTAACCCGACCTTAGTCGGAGTTAATATTCATTGGCTTAACATTGATCTTGTCTACTTGGATTGACAGGTAAAATGGCAAGCAGGCAAGAAAAAGGGAAAGGCGCATCAACATCGAGCACCGGACGAAAGCGAATCAGACTAGGCACAGCAGTCCCAGCAACACCAGCGGTTCCACGCGGCCAACGCCGCCAATACGGAACCAGGTGGGTGACAGAAGAGGGGAAGAAGTGGTATGCCAAGCACAAGGAGAGCAAGTACTTCCCCGAGGAACACATAGCACGGGAACCGTTGGCACAAGAGTTCCCTAGGATTGTACACCGGATCGAGGCGGCTGGGCTCAAATTCATTTTTGAAGAGCCCAAGGAATGCAACTTGCACCTGATTCAGGAATTCTATGCCAATTGGGACCCAACTCTCAGAAGTCACACCATTAAAATTAGAGGGCAAATAGTCACCTTCGAGCCCCACCACCTCAATGCTATCCTAGGGGCGTGGGACACAGACGCCCGCGTGCTTCGACAGCTGAACATCACTCCACCATATGCGGACATCAGACGCACTTTGTGTGGAACCCGATCGACAACTAGATGGATCAGACACAAAGAGAGGGGCTACCATCAGACTTTGCCCTATTCACAGATGAACAGGGAAGCCAGAATATGGATAAAGATCATCTGTTCCTGCCTAATCCCGGGGGTACATATGACAGATGTAACCCGAGATCTTGTATGCCTGGTGTACGCCTGATGAAAGGGCTGGAGATCAACGTGGGGGCGGTGATTATCTCCGCCATGAAGAGAGCCTGGTTGCATCAAGGACACAGATACAGATTTGGTGGGCTACTCACCACCTTCCTGAGGGGCCTGGATGTTGAGGAAGAGGCCCTTGATTATATCTCGCAGATGGAGCGGCGGGCCTTAGATGTCACTAAAACTAAGGCTCCTGACACCACCCACGGGCCAGTGATTACACTAGGCAAGCGACATGCTCGTGACGATCAGTACATGGCTCGCATGTATAGGATGCAGATGCTCCAGCTGAGGATAGGCGGGAGGCTGGCAATGGAGGAGGAGCTATGGCAGCTCGAGCTAGACTACCCTTTTGGTGAAAACGCTAGGGCTCTATGTCGAGTGGGGCCAGCATTTATAGAGCCCATGGATGATGATGTCCCCACGGACGAGGAGACACATCAGGAGGACTCCGATGTGGAGT
Source organism: Datura wrightii (assembly GCA_035772735.1). Lineage (NCBI taxonomy): Eukaryota > Viridiplantae > Streptophyta > Magnoliopsida > Solanales > Solanaceae > Datura > Datura wrightii. The sequence goes on from JASDFA010000016.1 coordinate 160,916,809, forward strand.
CCGAGGATGACGATGGGGGTGATTTAGACATGGGAGATGAAGCAGCAGCACCTGATGAAGAAGTGGAGTACTTTGATTGATCAGGGAGTTCCACCACCTGATTTTTGTGCTATTTAAATTTTTTGTGAACACTGGGGACAGTGTTCGAGATAAGTGTGGGGTGGGAGTAGTTAGGTGCTGGTTATGCTGTTTTGTATGTCCTAATTTGTTGTTGTGCTGTGAACAAAATTTTCTGACCTGTGATTTGTGATTGTAAGTTATTGTTCTGTATTGTAAATATATGCGAAACTGTTGTGTGTTACTGAATGTTGCTAGCTGAGTTTGTACATATGTTTGTTTATCGAAGTGATCGATAGTTTGAAAATCGAAATGATCGATATTTTTAAATTTTTTTTACTTCTTGGGTTTCTCGGCGTTTATTTTTGGTTCTTTTACCGAGAAGGGTCCCATTGAACCGAAGTCCTAGTTAGTGACCGTTCCCTATGATGGATGGATGAAGACCGCCTTAAGGGAAATGTAGTCATTGGGAGTAGATTTTTCAATTATTTTTCAGTTGTTTTTCTTTTGTGTGTTGCATCCCAAAACTTGTAGTTACTTTATGGTTGCGAAATTATGGTTGCGTGTTGTACATGATATTTAAAATGCAAATGTGATTCGTATGAAAGAATGCAACTTTGTAAATGTGTTGAGATACCTAGGCCATAGAGTTCGATTCAGTGTGATTGAGGCTTAATGTTTGAATTCCTGTAATTAGCTGATTGAAGAGTCTGTGAATACATCTTGAATTGAGCATGTGCAATAAGTGTGAAGTGAGGTTTTGTTATTCCATGCTATTGTGAAGTGTCTAGGACTTGCCTGGTGTGTGTACAAAACGAAATGAAGGAGGTATATTGTAGGAAAGGATGTAGGCATTTCTTTATTTTTAACTGAAAGTTTCTATTTTTCATTATCATACCCACCTTGATTGTGTACCCTAGTCAGCCCGTTGAGCCTTTTGCCTATTATTATTTTTCTTTTGTCAAAAAGTGTAAACCGAGCTTAATCCCTTCTTTTCATTAGCCGTAAAACCGATCCAAAACTCTTAAGCGCTTAAGAAGAGAAAATAATTTTCCCAAAGTGTCAAAAGAGTGAGAATGGTGAAAAGAAAAGTAAAGCAGAGAGATGGAAGGAAAGAAAAGGTTGAAGGTGCAATTGTTATAAATAAACTATAATGAAGGTGCATGAATAATATTTGTTGTGGTGTCAAGTGTGCTTAATAAGATGGGCCAAACTAAAGAAAAACTTCAAGAATGGGAGGATGAAGAAAGAAACAATGTCCATGAGTTTGATAGGATGTGTTGAAAAAGCGCTTAAGGATGCTAGTGGCTATTATTGGCTAGCCCAATATTTACTAGTTCCGTAGCTTCCATTACAACCCGTTAAAGTCCTACGTGATCTTACATCACACTTCTTTATATTAGTAAAGTAGTACACTAAAGGCAAGCTTATGGGTCATGACATGATGCATGTGAATTCTTTTGGGAGAGAGAGCGAAATTGTGTTTATATGCCCCTGCTTGAAATTTTGTGAGTTCATATGATCAAAAAGGGGAAACTTCTCTTGTATTGTGAGGGCACATGCTTGATGAGAGATTAATTTTCGTGTCGGATGTCTTGATCAGCTGATTTGCAGGAGTTTGCCAATATCAAGAGTCGATTCTTAAGTCTAGAAGGTCTTGATGTATTGAAGGTCATTGAATTGATATGACCATGCATGTTTTCTTGATGATTTGCTGTATTGAATAATCGGTATGACCGTAACCTAAATTGTCGAACCAAAGTAGCGAGGTTGGGATGTAAATTGCATGAGGTGTAAGATTGTTGTTCGAGGACGAACAAGGATTTAAGTGTGGGGTAAGTGATCTTGGGCAAATTTATATGCCCAAGTGATACTCAAAGGTGTTATTTTAGCCTTGTTTATCTATCAATGTTTATACATTCTCATGTAATTGGTAATAAAATGTGAATTTATACTAACCAACATGATTAGCATTGTTTTGTAGGAAAAATGTAATTTCGGGAAGCTAAAATGCATGTTGGAAGATATCGGGGTTGGACTCGGATGTGAGCAAGGGACAAGGCATTGGAAAGCACAAAATAAAGGGGCTCCGCGATGGAGCCATGTCACGCTGCCATCGCGGAGGACTTCTGCCTGGATAGGGAATTTTCGCCCAATTTCCAGAGAGGGTTCGCGATGGGTCCATGGCACGGTGGGCTGGCTCCACGTTGCACGCTGTGCCACGTTGGGCCTTATTTCCTGGACCCCCAGTTTCCAGTGAGGGTCCGCGTCGGTAGTGTGTCACGGAGGCAGTGCTCCGCGATGCACTCCGTGACACGTTGCTTGTTATTTCGGGAAAAATTTCCACTAGTATAAATAGAACACTTAGGTTCATTTTTCAATATTCTGACTTGGTGGAGCAAGAACGTGGGTTACAGGCAGTTGAGGGGACGAAATTCTCAGGGTTTTTCTCTCTTTCCTTCTTCTTGTATTCAATTGCTTGTATGTTTAACACTCATTTAACGATGTTTAATCCACAAATGAGTGGCTAATTCATCTTCTTGCTGAGGTTAAGAACAATTGTAATGAAATGTGATCATTGATTCTTTGGTTTTTCATCTTTTCTTCCATGGTTGTTCTATTGATTCTTGTTCTTACTGCATTAATGTGTGGCCTACGTTAATGTATATCTAAAAAGTCCGGTTTCACTCGAGAGAGCAAGAAAATTGGAAAGTTGTGAATTAATAGGATGTGATCCTTTATTAGTTTGGGAAAATTGAGAATTGATTTACCTTCAGGATAGAAATATACCTGAAAGTCGTATTAGTCAATTTAGGAACCGGGTTTGTATGGCTAGAACATGAATTTTCGTTTAATCACAGAAATGTAGGTGGACGGTTCATGATTCTTAAGTTGGGTTAAATACGAGAGTTTTAATCCATTGGCATTAGTTCTTGACTAGCAATCGGAGGAAAGGTTAACCAAATTATATTGATAATTAATTTCTTTACATGTTCAATTAACCTCAGCATGCTCACATTCATAGTTCAGACTCACATTAGATAATCGTTTTAGACTTAGCATAAAATTTAGAATCCAAAAATATCAACTCTTGGTTACACTGTTGTCTTCATTGTAAAGTATAGTAACACTTGATTAATTGTTACCTTATCCCAGTCCCTGTGGGATCGATACTTGGCTTACTTAAGCCACTTTACTACTTGTTCGACCACTTGCACTTGCGTGTAGTTATATACCCATATAACAAACAGACCGAACAGGGACTGCTGGTGAGGCCCACCCCCTAGACTCGGCTGGGAGAACTTGTGTCTATCAGTTATGGCCCTCTTGGCCTCTCTCTGCCTCATATGAGCTGTCTCCATCTGCTGGGCATAGAGGACTATCCGTGGGTAGTCCATATCCTAATGAAGCATGGCTGTTATGCAGTCTTTATCCAGATACTAGGCTACTCCCTACACGAATCTGCTCACCCACGCCCTCTGGTCCATCACTATCTCCGGGGCATACTTTGACAGGCGAGTGAACTCAAGTGAATATTCTAGCACCGTCGTCCTTCCCTGTTTGAGGTTAACAAACTCGGCTACTTTAAATTCCCTTATCTCCCAAGGGAAGAACCTGTCGAGAAAGGCCATGTGGAACTCATCCCAGCTGATAGGGCTCGCTCCCACTGCCCTGCTGTCCTTCCAGTGCTTGAACCAAATATAAGCGACCTCCTTCAGCTGATAAGAGGCTAAGTCAACGCACTCCTCATTCGTCACCCCCATCACCTGAGTGACCTTCAAGATCCCTTCAATGAACTCGTGCGGATCCTCGTCCACCTTTTCCCCTGTGAACTCGGGAGGTTTCATCCTTAAAACATCCCTAATCTGAGTTGCCGCTTGCCGTTCTGTGGAACATACGCAACAGCCTGCTGGTTGACCTGAGCGGTCAAGGCCTACACCAACATATGAATAGCCGCTCAAAACTCGGAGTGGGCAGCTGGCTCTGGTGCCGGGGACTCCTAAACAGTTGGGGCTTGTTGATGCCCATTATCATGGCCACCCTCGTTGTCTTCATCATTTCTGTTCCTCCTTCCGTTTATCCTTCTGGAAGCCATAATTTTCTGCAATCACGATAGCACGAATTAGAAGGATGGAGAGATTTTCACCGCACGACATAGATCATGAAAGAAGGGAACATTTCCTAAAACATTTAATATCCTCTTCGTCATAGGTGTGGCGCGCTTTACACCCATGAAGAAGACTCTACCTAACTCGGCCTTCAGACTCCCTAGGACAAATCTAAACCTGGCTCTGATATCAAGTTTGTCACACCCCGAGAGTACACCAGGATCGTAGACACGGGACAAGGAGCCCCGAGAGACCCCAAGTCAACCCATGACATGAGCATATAACTAATTCATTCACATGAGACAGAAATCTTGACTTAATAATCCTAAACTAACTGAAAATCATAACATGAGTTATAAGAAACAACAATACATGATCCAAACATAAATGGCTGAATACTATAAATAGGTTTGATAGCCTCTAATCATAACAGACGGGTTGAAGGGACAAAACCCCAACTAACCCCAACATTTATGAAAACAAAAAGATAGACAAGATCTGAACATGAAGCCCTCGAATCATGAGGACTCGCCACTGAAAGATGATAGCGGAACTGAGAGCAAGCTAGGAATGATGCTGAACCTGTGAACCAGATCTTCAAAATATGTAGGTCGGTACTTGGAAGGTACTGAATATGTAAGGTAATAAAAACAATACTTAAAAACATAAAAGTTATAGGAGTAGGGACATCATGACCATAAGACTGAAATCAGAAGTATATTGCAAGGCTCAAGATTTCCAAAATATTCGTAAACATGTCATAGTCGTAACATGTGAGAAAAACATTTCATAAAATATAACTTGAACCAAAATAACATAATCAATACATGCATTAAAACCATGAGGAACAATGGGAGATTTCTACAATCGACATACCCCGTATGAGCACATATGGAGCCCAACTTGTAAACCTAGCTGGGAGGTCGTTCATACCTTGCCAAGGGTATGAACCATGAAAGACGTGATATCACTCGTGAAGGCCCCGTAGGGCATAGGGGACAGTCACTGAGGAGGTCCCAAGCATAACCTACGGTGGCACGTAGTTTTGAGATTCGGGGCGTAACCTAGGCCCCGAACCTACTTGGTGTTAAGTACTACTCCCAAAACATGGAATGTGCTCATAGAAATTCATACATGACATGTATGGATAGTTAAATCATGAGAATTATATCATGCTTGAGAATTCGTAATACTAGCCATGGAATTAGGCCCGTGAATTAGCCAAAATCATAGTTCATAAATCATAAGCGACATGTGGGCATTTCCCATAATTTCAATCATTCTTGAAATGCTTAAATTTATGGGAACATGATCATAATAACATGAGTAGTTGAAGACATGCTTAAAATTCAAAAATTCGTATTATGCTTGCGAAATCATCATGACCATGAACTTTACTAAAAAATTCTCATGATTGGGCATCTAAACTTTTAGGGGGTTAAATCATAAAAATATTGAATAAACATGTAAAATCTGCCCAAATAATTTGAAATTCATAAGTTAGACATACCACAACAAGCTCATTTTAAATTTTAAGGAATCATGCAATTTGATAAAGACCCATAAAGTTTTGGTAACTTCAAACATAGAATTAGAGAGAAAATGGGCATGGGTAGGGACTAAACTATCCATTCAAAATCCCACATACCTAGTATTACGTGATTCTTAACCCCCTTGAAAAGCCCTAGGTGGAAACTTGAAGAATTGAAGAAGAACACTTGAAATTCCTTCTACTCCCTTCTCTAGTTCTTGCAAATGCCAAAATGAGACTTAGCATGAATTTTTCCTCTTTAAAAGACCCTGTCCCGGCCTCAAAACGACGTGGTTTAGGGTCCAAAAGTGTAGAAAAGTCGAAATTGCCCTTGATGAAAATTTTCAGAAAAACAGTTCTGTCCTCGACCATGACTCGTACCACGAAGTAACGACTCATGGTCACCTTTCCACTTTTTAATCTTCTGAATCTGGCCACGACTCGTAGTAACATCCTACGGGTCATACTATCAGTCGTGGTACCATCCACCTATACAAAATATGACTTAACCACAACTCCTCACCACGACTCATTGCTACATCCTACGATTTGTATCATGACCTGTAAGGACTCACTGTGGCACCACTGAAAATTTCACACCCCGACTCCTAACCACGAGTCGTACCTACACACCACAATTTGTAGGAATACTCGTGGTATGACCTTAGGCTCTCGAAGTTCATCACAACTCGAGTCATGAGTCATAGGTCCTCACCACGATTCGTACCTCGAGCTGACACAAAATTTTAGGTTTTCTGCAGTTTTCAACTTCAACGCCTGGGTCTAATTTTAGCCCTTTTTGGGGTATTACAAGTAACTATATTGCAGTTATAACAAGTTTAAATAATACACAAACTACTGGTACAAACTAAGTTAAAATAGTAGACTATATCTAACTTAAAACATAGCTAACAAGTGTTACAACTAAAAGAGGCAAAATAGATATTACTGAACTGTATAGATTAGAATTTCATAAAGAAGCCATAAAGTATATACATAATGCAAAAATGCATATAAAGCAAAGGCTATAAGAGTTTCTATTCTTAAACTGTAAAACAAATACAAACCCTCAAAGGCTAAACAAACTTTATCAATGATAAACTTAAAAGCAAGACAGGCTATAAGAGTTTCTATTCTTTTTTGTGCTTTTTTTTTGTTTTGCATTCTCATTATCTTCTATTTCTGCCTAATTTATCTTGGCTTCTTTAGCTATTAAAAAGTCTAATATTTAACAGCTCCAAAAAAAAATTTCATGTTAATGGAATAACAAGTGTTAAAATAGTACCTAAACTAAGTGTTGGAAACTAAGTTAAAAATATAAAAAATAGTAGTTAAACTAAGTATAAATCAACAGTTATTAGAAGTGTTAATAACTAAGTTAAAATAGTAAGAAATCTAAGTTAAAACAGTAAGAAATCATATAAAGAACAATAGTTAAACTAAGTCTAAATCAGCAGTTATTAGACGTGTTACAACTATGTTTAAACAGTAAGATATCACATGAAAAATAGTAGCTAAACTAAGTCTAAATTAGCAGCCATTAGAAGTGTTACAACTAAGTTAAAATAGTAAGAAATCGAAGTTAAAACAGTAATAAATCATATAAAGAACAGTAGTTAAACTAAGTCTAAATCAGTAGCTATTAGAAGTGTTACAATTAAGTTAAAATAGTAAGAAATCATATAAAAATCAGTAGCTAAACTAAGTCTAAATCAACAACTATTAGAAGTGTTATACCTAAGTTAAAACACTAAGAAATCTAAGTTAAAACAGTAAGAAATTGTTATACCCCGTAAAATTCCCAACACATAGATGGCCTATTCGCATGTTGGTTAAGAGAATTTGAAAGCCATACATGCTAGGAAAAGGCTCGGGAAAAGACCGGACAAGAAACCTGTCGAACCATCGCGAAAGGAGCCGGGGCAGAGCCCCACCGCGATGGCAACGTGTCACAGAGGTGGAGCCTCCGCGTTGGCTCCGTGACACATTGGCTCTGTCCAGGCCCAAGTATATAAAGCCTCCACTTTGGTTCATTTCATAAATATATCAAATAATTTCCAAAAACTCGAAGAGAAACAGAGGGTGCGAGGTTTTTTGATAAATTATCGCTCGATTTCGCTGTCAAACGCGGTCCAAACTCAAATTAACTCCAGATACCGAGGTATTAAGCAGTAAGGAGCATTCCTACGGGTTTAGCTTCGCGAAATTCAGCCGGCGAATCGTCGTGCTACCGAACTAAGGTAAGTGGAATTGCTCCAAATTAGTGTCAATATACTCCTAGCCTTAAAGTGAATATTTCTCCCTTCTGGACTTTCGAGAAATAGCGAGTTTTTGACCGTCTTTCGATAAGCCAAAGTTAAGACTATAAATATATCGAAAGTGACGTTTTCTTTCAGAATATTGGTGTATTTGGTTCTAATTGACATGTTTATGAATGTAGTTGGGAGAAACAGCAGAAGTACCGACGGAAATCATATCGGTCAGTCGGGTACTCAGAAACCAGGTATGTAAGCTATTCTTTCGGCAAGCCGGGAAGTACAGTCTAGAAAATAAATAGAATAAAGGCTATTGACAGATACCCAGCGTACAGAAACGATTTTAGTACGATTTCCAGCAAGCATGCTAGTATATCATTATGTATCATGCGATAATTAAAATAATGGATAGTCAGATGATTTTAGATAGTAATGTGGTATCAGTTAGTAGCTCAGCATGTTCTTACGTAATATCCAGAATGGAAGTTGTAAAAGTGGTATAATGAACTAGCAAGATTACAGATAATATGTATTACATTTGTTGAGACTGTATCCGGTAATAGATGGCACATCTTATGTTATTGGGCTATATCCAGTTATAGATGGCATGTTCTATGCTATCGAGTTATATCTAGATATAATCAAATAAGTAATCAGATATAGAAATAGCTTCAGATACAGATGTAGCTCCAGGAGCAGATATGACTCTAAAACTGATATAGCTTCAAATCACGGATAACAATAGTCAGATAAACAGATAAAGGCCAGGTAGCAGTTAGCCCAGCAATCAGAAACAATGTAAAATAGAATATACCATCAGTTGTTTAATACGGACTAGCCTTGAAATAAAAGAAGAGAATATGATTAGTATTTTTCATTTAAGCATGCTTGTTGTGTTTGTGTTTTGTATGTTGAGACATGTTAAGGCATGTGGGCACCCTTTAGCATCCCCGCTGCCCCTGGTTATAGCTGTGTCGATACCAGATTCAGATACCGCCACCAGCTGGGCGATGCCGTCCGCCTAGAGGATGATGATGGCCGACCACCATAATAATACGGACCAGATTACCCTGGTTGAAAGGGCAGTTCAGTTCGCTCTGCGCAGAGCCAGATTACCCTATTTACAGGGGCAGATTACTCTGTGTGTGCTTGTGGCCGGGGGCAGTTTTAGATACAGATTTTTATAAAATTACCCTATTGCGTGCTAGCACCCAGGGGCAGTTTTGAGTCACAAATACAGCAATAGATTACCCCGTGAGCGCTTGCGCCCAGAGGCAAGAGTCTTCGGACTTAGACACAGTTTATTGTCAGAGGCAAAGCCTGAGCTACGTACCCAAGGGGGCCGGTAGGAGGAGCTCACAGTTATCAGATGAGTGGAGTGACTTATTTTTGGTTGGTTTAGACCCGGGTAGGGGTAAATAAATTGTTCTGTTGGTTGGCACCTTCCGGCTTATGGGGGTTGGTCAGGTATTGTGTGTATTTATATGTATATCTATATGTGCTATTAGATACTGATAGGTAGTAGGACGACACGCCGTTAGGTACGCCCAGTTTAGTTGCAGAATAGGTAAACTCTCCCCAGATATCCTCAGCCAGATAGACTCAGCTACTTCCTGCTTATATGTCGTGTTATTGTTGCTACCCATTTCAGTTGTATGTTTCAGTTTGCTTTACATGCTCAGTACCTGTGGTACTGACGCCCGTGGGGGTGCTGCATTGCTTGCCTGCAGGTACACATAGACGAGGAGTCGATCCCTCGTGATCCAGTCAGCAGAGTTATCAGCTCCTATCCTCCGGAGCTAGATAGTCGGAGATTGCTCCTAGTTCCTTTTTGATTACAGTTTGGGTAGGTCGGGGCCCTAACCCGACCATTCTATTATTACTTCCTAGAGGCTTGCAGTCTGATGTTTCCCTGTGGTAGTGGAGCCGGTCGTGTGGGGCCGTGCATGTATATATGTGTTTGGTTGATTATGTTGGCCATGTGGGGCCATAGTCTGATAGTAGTGGTGACCTTGCCGGTCACGTAGTTACTCAGTATTCTATTGTTAAGTTACAGATAACTAGACAACATGGTGGCCTTGTCGGCCCGCATAGGTTTCCCTATATGAGATGATTCTGGTTAGCTGATGATACAGTACAGGTAGCTATAGGCCCAGTCGGCCGGAGGCTGTATTTACAGCCGCTATATTGCCGGTTCATTTCTTGAAATAGAGCCAGAGTCAGCCAAAGCACCAGATGTGCTCAGGCTGGACCGTTTAGCAGCCCAAAGTCTAGCAGGCACCAGGTGCCCGTCATACCCCCCCAAGGTGGGGTGTGACAAACTTGGTATCAAAGCAGGTCGTGTCCCAAGGAGTCTGCAAGTCGTGCTAAGTAGAGTCTTGTCTATGGATGTGTTGTGCACCACATAATAGGCAGGAGGCTGTGAGGCATAATAGGATGGTTACCCTTCTTTCATACTCAGTCGTGCCATAGCACAGTACAGTATAGGGTTGGTCCTTTTGAAACTTACCACCCTCTTTGTCTACAGATACTATGGCAGATCAGTGGCACCCTGCTACAGGCAGGAGATTTGATACAGCGGCAGGCGAAGGCACCAGCAGGATGCCTCACTTACAGCCAGATTCAGCCCAGTCTGAGGGCGATGCGGAGGTGTCATCTCGACCCTCCCAGCAGTCTCCGCCTCGCCAGACACCATATGAGGCAGCACCGCCTCCCACAGCTCCTGCACCCACTTCATCTAATCAGGAGCTACATAGTGCGGTGGTTATGTTGACCCAGATGCTAGCTACTCAGCGTCAGCCAGTACCACCTGCAGCAACAGAATCCCTAGGTGGGCCAGGTAGTTCCAGGGTTAGAGAATTTTTGGCATTGAGACCCCTTCAATTTACAGGGTCAGGTTCAGCAGAGGACCCCCAGGATTTTCTAGACCAGATGCCGAGAATATTTTGGGTTATGCATGTGACCCCTACGGAATCAGTTGAGCTGGCAGTGTTTCGGTTGCGGGACATAGCTGTATTATGGTACGAGAGTTGGGAAAGGTCTGGAGGGAGAGATGTTGCCCCTCCGACCTGGTCCAGCTTCTCAGAGGCCTTTCTGGACCACTACTTACCCCGGGAGGTCAGACAGGCCCGGATGGACCAATTCTTACACTTAGAGCAGGGGGCCAGGAGCATCCGTGAGTATTCTTTACAGTTCGACTCCTTAGCCCGCTATGCTCCAGCATTTGTGGACACTATGTCGTCCAGAGTCCATCGCTTTATTATGAGCCTGAATTCAGATTACGTAGAGACGTGCATGACGGCTACTTTGAGAGAGGACATGGACATAGCCAGGGTACAGGCTTTTGCACAGACAATTGAGGGCCTGAGACAGCGGCAGCGGGGCAACAGGAAGGCGACTTCAGAGCAGCACCGTAGAAACAGACCCGCTGAGATTTAGGGGGAAACCCCTAGGGGGCCGAGACCATGGTTTTCAGATAGGCCACCCAGATCTTTACCTCCAGTATAGTAGCAGAGAGACAGATTTGTTCGCCGGAGTCAGTCAGAGTCCGGAAGCAGTTTACGGGCAGTAGCATCACATCAGCAGCGGAGGGCAGAACAGAATAGATTTGCACCTACCCCTTGTCCTATATGCCACCGACCCCATCCTTGAGCCTGCAGGCAAGGCTTCTCAGGGTGCTATTATTGCGAATAGGAAGGGCATTTAATGAGAGATTGTCCGACCAGAGGACAGGGTAGCCAGGATAGTCTGGATAGAACATCAGCGGGGCCACGAGCTCCAGCAGCCTCAGCAGGGCGCAGACCCTCAGGTTCAGTAAATAGGGGCCGAGGTAGATCAGGAGCCTCTGGCTCAGGTGCAGGCCCCAGCAGTACCTATGCATTACCAGGGAGGCAGGATTCAGAGGCATCTCCTCACGTGGTCACAGGTATATTGATTATCTGCTCATACCCTGTTTATGTATTGATTGATCCAGGATCTACCTTGTCATATATTACACCATTTGTGGCCCGAAAGTTGGGTATTGAACCAGAATTGCTTCAGCAGCCCTTTACAGTGCTTACACCGGTTGGTGACTCGATTATAGCTAAAAGAGTTTACCGGGGATGTACGGTAGAGGTTGCTGATCGCCATACCACAGTAGACTTGATAGAACTTGAGATGGTCGACTTCGATGCCATTATGGGTATGGACTGGTTAGTGCCATGCTATACCAACTTAGAATGCTGGACCAAGACGGTCCGATTTCACTTTCCGGGAAAGCAGTGCGAGAATGGAAAGGGAGCACAGCTACGCCAAAAGGTAGGTTTATTTCCTACCTTCAGGCAAGAAAATTAATAGCAAAGGGATGTATTTACCATCTAGTTAGAGTCCAGGATGTTCGGGTGGAACCTCCGACTCTTCAGTCTGTTCCAGTGGTCAATGAATTCCCTGACGTATTTCCAGATAAATTGCCTGGTATCCCTCCCAAAAGGGAGATAGATTTTGCAATTGATTTGTTGCCAGGGACTCAACCCATATCCATTCCCCCGTATCGCATGGCACCAGCTGAGCTTAGAGAGTTGAAAGAGTAGTTAAAAGATTTGCTCGACAAAGGCTTTATCAGGCCTAGTACTTCCCCGTGGGGTGCGATAGTTCTTTTTGTAAAAAAGAAAGATGGCTCACTCTGTATGTGTATAGACTACCGGCAGCTGAATAAGGTAACGGTTAAAAACAAATACCCGCTCCCTAGAATAGATGATTGTTTGACCAGTTGCAGGGGGCCAAATGTTTCTCTAAGATAGATCTGAGGTCCGGATATCACCAGGTCTGAGTTCGTGAGAGGGACATTCCAAAGACTGCTTTCAGGACCAGATATGGTCACTTTGAATTTCTAGTCATGTCTTTTGGGCTGACGAATGCTCCCGCAGTGTTTATGGACCTGATGAATGGCATATTTAGACCGTATTTTGATCTGTTCATGATAGTATTTAGTGATGATATTCTGGTATATTTTCGTTTAGAGACAGATCAGCAGGACCATTTACGAATAGTACTCCAGATCCTTAGAGACCGTCAGTTGTACGCCAAGTTTTCCAAGTGTAAGTTCTGGCTGAACTCAGTTGCCTTTTTGGGGCATATCGTGTCGGATGCTGGTATACTGGTGGACACACAGAAAATAGAGGCGGTCAAGACATGGCCCAGACCTACCACTCCGACCGAGGTTCGCAGTTTCCTGGGTTTAGCGGGGTATTACCGGAGAATTGTTGAAAGATTCTCCACTATAGCAGCACCTCTGACAAAGCTGACACAGAAAGTAGCAAAATTTCAGTGGACGGAGGCATGTGAGCAGAGTTTTCAAGAATTGAAAGACAGATTGACCTCCGCCCTAGTACTAGCATTGCCAGAGGGAATAGATGGGTATGCGGTGTATTGCGACGCTTCAGGTATTGGACTGGGTTGTGTGCTGATGCAGCATGGAAAGGTAATTGCTTATGCTTCCAGACAGCTGAGGAAGCCCGAAAAGAACTATCCGACCCATGACCTGGAATTAGCCGCAGTGATCCACGCTTTGAAAATCTGGAGGCATTATCTGTATGGCGTTCATGTAGACATTTTTATAGATCATAAAAGCCTGCAGTACATTTTCACACAGAGGGAGTTAAATCTGCGGCAGCGTCGTTGGTTAGAATTGCTGAAAGACTATGATGTGGACATTCTGTACCACCCAGGGAAAGCTAATGTAGTAGCAGATGCCCTCAGCCGTAAGTCAATGGGGAGTTTAGCGTATTTGCGACCCGAGAAGCGGGAGTTAGCCAAGGAAATTCATCAGCTAGCTGGTTTAGCCGTTCGAGTAGCAAAAATAGAAAATAATAGAGTGGTGATTCAGAACTCTGCTGTGTCGTCGTTAATTACAGAGGTAAAGGAACGGCAGTACGAGGACCCTAACTTAATCCAGCTCAGAGAAAGAGTTCGGAAAGGTAAGGAGCCAGATTTCCAAGTGACTGAGGATGAAGTGTTGCGTTGTAAGGGCCGCCTATGTGTCCCGAATATTTCAGGGCTTCGCCAGCAGATCATGCATGAGGTACATTACGCTCGCTATTCCCTCCATCCAGGAGCAACAAAAATGTACCACGACATCAGAGACATCTACTGGTGGCTAGGTATGAAAGCTGAAATAGCTGAATTTGTATCTAGATGTCCTAACTGCCAGCAGGTGAAAGCAGAACACCAGAAATTGGGCGGTCTGACGCAGGATATAGCTGTGCCGTTATGGAAATGGGAAGCGATAAATATGGATTTTGTAATAGGGTTACCCCGTACCAGACATAGACACGATTCTATTTGGGTAATAGTTGACAGGCTAAAAAAATCAGCTTATTTCCTGCCAATGAAAGCTACCTTCTCGGCTGAGGATTATGCCAAATTATATATCAGAGAAATAGTTAGATTACATGGAGTGCCGGTATCTATTATTTCAGACAGAGGAGCACAGTTTACAGCTAGATTTTGGCAGTTGTTCCAGAGAGGCCTGGGGACACAGATTAACTTAAGTACAGCCTTTCATCCTCAGACGGACGGGAAAGCAGAACGAACTATCCAGACGCTCGAAGATATGCTACGAGCGTGTGTACTAGATTTTGGGGGTAGTTGGGATGAGCATCTGCCATTGATTGAATTTGCCTATAATAACAGTTATCATTCAGCCATCCAGATGGCGCCCTTTGAAGCATTATATGGGAGAAAATGCAGATCGCTGGTTGGTTGGTTTGAAGTGGGGGAGACGGTGCTGATTGGGTCGGATATTATTCATCGGTCAGAAGAGGCGGTGAAGCTTATAAAAGGAACGCCTACTGACTGCTCAAAGCCGCCAGAAGTCTTATACGGATATGTGGCGCAGAAATCTAGAATTTGCAGTGGATGACTGTGTATATTTGAAAGTGTCTCTGATGAAAGGGGTGATGAGATTTGGCAAGAAAGGCAAGCTTAGCCCGAGGTTCATTGGGCCATATCAGATTCGGCGAAGAATAGGCCGAGTTGCATACGAATTGAATTTGCCTCCAGAGTTAGCGTTTGTTCACCCAATATTCCATGTATCTATGTTGAGGAAGTTTGTAGGAGACCTTTCCATAGTTGTTCCAGTTCAGGATGTCCAGGTCACAGGGGAGTTAGCATATGAAGAGGTTCCAGTAGCCATCTTAGACAGACAGATTCGTAGATTGAGAACTAAAGATATTGCGTCTGTCAAGGTATTGTGGCATAATAGGAACCGAGAGGAGATGACTTGGGAGGCGGAGGAAGATATGAAGACCAGATACCCTCATTTATTTCAAGCCTAGTTAGGCGACAGGTATGTTAGTATTATTATCCTATCTAGTGCCTTATAGTATACATATAAATGAGAAGGTCTATTTTAATCTATCATTTAAATACTATAGTATTATGTGGAGTACCTGTATGGGACTTTTCCGCATTTCAGGTTTTTGGGATAGTCCATATTACAGGGGAAACTCTGCCAAAATTTTTCTAGAAACAAGTTGAGTAAGTTGAGAAGTCCTCTAGATAGAAGTTTACATTCGAGGACGAATGTTCTTAAGGGGGGGAGAATGTTATACCCCGTACAATTCCCAACACATAGATGGCCTATTCGCGTGTTGGTTAAGAGAATTTGAAAGCCATACATGCTAGGAAAAGGCCCGGGAAAAGACCGGACGAGAAACCTATCAAACCATCGCGAAAGGAGCCGGGGCAGAGCCCCACCGCGATGGTAACGTGTCACGGAGATAGAGCCTCCGCGTTGGCTCCGTGATACATTGTCCCTGTCCAAGCCCAAGTATATAAAGCCTCCACTTCGGTTCATTTCATAAATATATCAAATAATTTCTAGAAACTCGAAGAGAAACAGAGGGTGCGAGGTTTTTTGATAAATTATCGCTTGATTTCACCGTCAAACGCGGTCCAAACTCAAATTAACTCTAGATACCGAGGTATTAAGTAGTAAGGAGCATTCCTACGGGTTTAGTTTCGCGAAATTCGGCCGGCGAATCATCGTGCTACCGAACTAAGGTAAGTGGAATTGCTCCAAATTAGTGTCAATATACTCCTAGCCTTAAAGTGAATATTTCTCCCTTCTGGACTTTCGAGAAATAGCGAGTTTTTGACCATTTTTCGATAAGCCAAAGTTTAGACTATAAATATATTGAAAGTGACGTTTTCTTTCAGAATATTGGTGTATTTGGTTCTAATTGACATGTATATGAATGTAGTTGGGAGAAACAGCATAAGTACCAATGGAAATCACATCGGTCAGTCGGGTACTCAGAAACCAGGTATGTAAGCTATTCTTTCGGCAAGCCAGGAAGTACAGTCTAGAAAATAAATAGAATAGAGGCTATTGACAGATACCCAGCGTACAGGAACGATTTTAGTACGATTTCCAGCAAGCATGCTAGTATATCATTATGTATCATGCGATAATTAAAATAACGGATAGTCAGATGATTTTAGATAGTAATGTGGTATCAGTTAGTAGCTCAGCATGTTCTTACGTAATACCCAGAATGGAAGTTGTAAAAGCGGTATAATGAACTAGCAAGATTACAGATAATATGTATTACATTTGTTGAGACTGTATCCGGTAATAGATGGCACATCTTATGTTATCGGGCTATATCCAGTTATAGATGGCATGTTCTATGCTATCGAGTTATATCCAGATATAATCAGATCAGTAATCAGATATAGAAATAGCTTCAAATACAGATGTAGCTCTAGGAGTATATATGACTCTAAAACTGATATAGCTTCAAATGGCGGATAACAATAGTCAGATAAACAGATAAAGGCCAGGTGGTAGTTAGCCCAGCAATCAGAAATAGTGTAAAACAGAATATAGCATCAGTTGTTTAATACGGACTGGCCTTGAAATAAAAGAAGAGAATATGATTAGTATTTTTCATTTGAGCGTGCTTGCTGTGTTTGTGTTTTGTATGTTGAGACTTGTTATGGCATGTGGGCACCCTTTAGCATCCCCGCCGCCCCTGGTTATAGCTGTGTCGATACCAAATTCAGATACCGCCACCAGTTGGGCGATGCCGTCCACCTAGAGGACGATGATGGCCGACCACCATAATAATACGGTCCAGATTACCCTGGTTGCAAGGGCAGTTCAGTTCGCTCTGCGCAGAGCCGGATTACCCTATTTACAGGGGCAGATTACTCTGTGTGCGCTTGTGGCCGGGGGCAGTTTCAGATACAGATTTTTATAAAATTACCCTGTTGCGTGCTTGCACCCAGGGGCAGTTTTGAGTCACAGATACAGCAACAGATTACCCCGTGAGCGCTTGCGCCCAGAGGCAGGAGTCTTCGGACTCAGACACAGTTTATTGTTAGAGGCCAAGGCCTGAGCTACGTACCCCAGGGGGCCGGTAGGAGGAGCTCACAGTTATCAGATGTGTGGAGTGACTTATTTTTGGTTGGTTTAGACCCGGGTAGGGGTAAATAGATTGTTCTGTTGGTTGGCAACTTCCGGCTTATGGGGGTTGGTCAGGTATTGTGTGTATTTATATGTATATCTATATGTTCTATTAGATACTTGTCGCGCCCCATTTTTCTCTCGCGGAAAGCGGGACCCAACATGTGACGTCTCTTAAGGGTTGAAAATAGAAGAGTCGCCACCTAACGAATTAAGGTGCGTTAGGGCACCGTTCTAAACTAAACTTATTTTCTAAGTCACCAGAGTTGGGCAAGGGCTTAAATTACCTCGAAAGGAAGGTGTTAGGCACCTTTCGAGGTCCACAAAAGTGGTTCCCGGCCGTACTCATTAAATGGGGGATTTTAACTAAGTGATCAAATAAAGTTAGTGAATTATTAAGCCTAATAAAATACTAACACAAAATACCAAAGTAGCAGATTATAAAGCTAAAATTAAAAGTTGGGATCAGGTTTTGACAAGGCTGAAAATGGGCCAAATGCGATATTACTCTCATCTATTCTATTTTTTTTTCTAAATCAAAATAGTATGAAAATAATATATATATATATATATAACTTGAAAAAAAAATGTAGTTTTAAGAAAATCATGTATATATATATATGTATATATATATGTGTATATATATATATATATATATATATATATATATATATATATATATTTTAACACATTTTTTAATGAAAGTATGTCAATGTTTCAACATAATAAGAAAAAATTTTAAAATCTTTGAAAGCTTATTTAAAAAAAGAACATGAATTTAGAAAGGATGGGAGTAACAATTTGCTTTGTATTTACAAAGCTGATATACGCTACATATTAGAAGTCAGCTATAGCCTGTCTATTTCATCATCTCTAATCTACCTGCCTAATTAATTTAATCCTTTAATGCTTCTAGATGAAAAGACTAGCAGCCTAGTATTTTGCCTACCCGTCCCAAACTTAACGTATAAGAGGCAATGGATTACTTTTTGAATTTTGGTCTAAAATTCCTAAGGCTTTATCAAAGGCACGAAAACGTCAAGCAAACAAATAATAATCAACTAGCAAATCAAAGTTTCAAATATACCTCCATCCTATTAACATGATTTCTAGGTATGGGAATAAATTCTACATATATGATTTCTAATGAAAAAGGGGACGAGATATATGTATGCAGCACATTATAAACTTGTCAGTCACAATATATAATTTAAATAACTCAATAGGAGACTCTGTTGGCGCAGAATTTACACTACCAGATAAACACATTTCATGTCGAAAGGGGTAACAATTATGCTTAATAATTTATTTACATGATCAGACCAGTTGATGTGGATAGCATGAACTTATGAATATAATTAATGATTAACTATAAACAGTGCTTGATTCGTAGGGCGAGTTTTAACACACACAAGCAGTCCCTATAGGCAGATTCGATAAGATTAAAAATAAGCCGTGCTTTGAATCAAATTGTTTTACTTTCTATGAACATGATTTCTAGTAGTGATAATTAATCTCACATTAACCATATAAGATGATATCTACATTGCAGACATTATTTAATTTGTATAGGCACGACTTCTAATATTATATTATTTTTTAGGGCAAAGTTACTAAAATATTAAACATAAACACCTAATTAAATTTGAATTATTTAAGACCTATAGGCATGATTTCTATGTGCATCAAATCATATTATTTTAATTCCTATAGGCATAATTTCTAATAAAACAAATAAGACGACAAAAATAAACGCCCCGCCCCCACAGCCCTTTTTTCACTATCACAAGTTTATTACAATTATTACAAACTAAAATAAAATAAATAAATACAGCCCATGAAAAATAAATAATGTTAGAATAACTTCGTTAGCCCTTTTCCGTCCGGCGACTCTTCCGATGAATTTCGGAATAAAGTAGTACCTGCTTAAAGGTTAGTACATAGATGCAGCAATAATCTAAAACTTTAAAGGTCACGTTAAAGAATATGTTGACTCATAATCATGATGATAGATGCGATTAGAAGAATAAATAACAAGATGTAACAAATAAATAAATTATTAGACTAAAATAAACTAACCGGCGGACGACAAAAGCAAAAGAAAATTAAACTTCACGGATACCACGAGTTACCCACACTCAATACGTCAAGATCACAAGAATCTCGAGGATCCCGAGCAGTGCTCGTATTGAGGTGGGGAGAAGAATAAAGAATAAAGAATTTATGAAAGAGCAGAGCAATATTTGTGAATAATAATTACATTTTTCTCACCCTGTTCCTCTCCCCCTACTGGGAAGGAGATGGCTGTTTAAATAGTTAGAGAAAGAGGGATCCAAGGGAGGGGAAATATTTAGCATAATCAAATAAAGAAAATATTCCTTAAACAATGGACGAGATCAATTAGATTATGACTTACCAAGAATATCCAAGTAATATCATTATTGTAAATCAATATAAGGAAAAATGAGGGTAAATGTATTTCCATTCGGGCGTCAATAAATTCCTTTAAACAAGATTTGCAGTTAAATATGCCATAAACGAATAAAGATTCCAGCTGTTAGGTATGTTAAAGATGGAAGAAATAGAAAATCAATTGGCTTAGGATATGACACACTACACACAATCAATTACTGACAATGTTTTTTAAAAAAGGAAACATGAATTGTACAAAGTTTTACATAATCAAATATGACTGAATATTCGAATATTAAATTAAATTACTTAATTAGGGGCAAAAATCAGGAGATCAAATACTACCAGATTCACAATATTCCTTACGAAACTTTAAACAACGTGTAGTGAGGAATCAACCAAACAAAGATTATGTGTACATATATAGACGTATGTGCATATATTGACCAACACTGGACAAATAATATGATTTCAGAGAATGAAAAAACATATAGAAACAAAATATTTTTTTTTTCATGACAATACTGGGTCAAATCTGACACAGACGGATGAAATTGCACAAATAATTAGACTCTTCTGGGTAATTTTTAAAAGCTAAATACGAACAATAATCTAACATTTCAGGCGCATAATAATTAATTAAATCTAGTTCTAGCAGAGACATGAACGGAGTAGAGAGGAAAATATTGGGGAACTAAATCCTCAACAAATTCTTAACAAATTCATTTTAAACCTGAAAATCAATTTTAATGGTCAATCGAGGTTACAGATAGCGGCGGCGTCCAAGAGAGGGGAGAACCTGTTCGCGGTTGTTCTCCGGCCACGGTGGTCAGAAATAATGGTGATAGAGGAAGATGCGGTTGGATTTGGTGGTCGGCTGGTGTTTTCGGTCGAACTCGAAGGAAAGGCGAGGAGCGAGGGGAAGAGGGAAAGGGAAGGGTCGGCTGGGTCTGTTGGTTGTTGTTTTAAACGAAAAAAAAATGGGAGAGGTAGATGGTGGTGGTCGACAGAGGGGAGAAGAGGTAGAGAGATAGGTGACCGGTTGGGTTTTGTTGCCGGAAATTATGGAGGTATGGTGGTGTTGTTTTGGTGTTGCCGGCCGAGGTGTGTTTCGCCGGTGATGTCGTTTTTCCGGCGAGGTCGGTATTTGACGGAGAGGGAGAGTGAGAGGAGGTGAGGTCGGCATTGATGGAGGTTGTTTTGGTTGGTTTTGGAGAAAAGAGGGGGTAGAGGAGGACGGTGTTGCGCTAGGTGAGAGGAGAAGGGGAGGGAATTTGGCCGGTGGTGGCCGGAGATGAGGGGGAAGGGAGAGAGAGTGGTGTGCGACGGGGAGAAGGAGGAGCAGCTGCCGCTCGTGGTGGCTGCCGGAGAAGAAGGATTTGGTGCGGCGACCTCTGATTTTGGGAGAGGGAAAATGAAAAGATCTTTTAGGGTTTGGGTGTAGGATATTAGAAATAGGAAAGTGGGTAGGTTTTAATCTCAGCCATAGGATTGAGTTAAATGAACGGCTAAGATTGAAAGTTATAAAGATGGGTCGGGTCGCGGATCTTCTGGCGGGTCGCGGATATTTAAATTGAATAGGCTGAATTAGTATTTAAATTATGGCCAGAAATTAATCAAAGTGGCTAGAATTGACATAAATTAAATAGAAAATGGACAAATTCGAAATAAATTGGATGAAATTGAATAGAAAAGGGCTATAATTGAATGAAATTGAATTTAGCTGCTATTAAATTAATAAATATACTACACTTTTAAATAATTAATAAATAGATAATAAAATAGTTTAAATTATAAGAAAATCATGTAAATATTATTATTAATAAATAAATTTTAAATTTAAGTATACCTATGTAAATATCATATAATTAAATTATTATATTTATAAATAATTTAATGACTAGAAAATAAAATTAAGTTATCAAATATTATAAAAATCATATTATTTACATAAATAATTTATAAATTCGAGTAATATTATTAGTCAAATAAATTTATAATATTTAGTAAAATTAGGTAAATAGTTTATTAAGTAAAAAATATATTTCAAAATAAGGGGACATATTAATACGAAATATATTATATACAACATAATTATTTAATATCAAAAATTAAAATTAATATGAATCATATATATATGTAACTTGAATTAATTTTCACAATATTATGATAATAAATTATTTTATAAATACAAAAGTAAGTCGAATTTTTGCGTAAAATAAATAAATAAATATATACATATATAAGCAGCATATTAAGGCGCAGGTAGGTAAAAATTGGGTGTCAACAGCTGCCCCTTCTTTGCTCGGGAATAAATAATGAATTGTTGAGCAAAGAACGTTGACCTAGTGGCCAATTTTGTCCGACCAAAGCAAAAAAATTTCGGTGGGGCCAAATAAAAGGAAATAAGGTAATAAAGATATCGCGACCGAGACTTTAGTTTCAAGTCGCCTACATATCTCGGGTTTCACGAGAATCAGGCCGCGTGTAGTTCTGGATTTAGGCATAAACGAGATCCCTAAAAATTGACAACACGAGGCTTGAATAAGGATGGGGTAGCACTAATCGATGCGATTTAGAATGCGTTGCAAAAATAAATAGGTGGGAATACAGTTCGAAAGAAAATAGTAGGGAGGCACTATCATTCATAGCTTGCGATTCCTTCGATGTTCGCGAAAAGAACTAAAGCATGCGTATCAAATACTAAGTAAAATAAATGGATGCGAAAATTAAACATGATGCAAATTCCCTTTAGACAATGAAAGTTTGTTTAGAGATAACGGATGACGTCTCTAAACCATGATGTCTTGGGCCATGATACGCAAAATAAATTCCTTAGGCCATGAAATGATGTCTGCAGGCCATGAAAAATGACGCCTTTAGACTATGACGCCTTAGGAGCATGATAAGCAGAAAATAAATTCCTTAGGCCATGAAATGATGTCTGCAGGCTATGAAAAATGACGCCTTTAGACTATGACGCCTTAGGGCATGATAAGCCACAAAGTAAAATTCCTTAGGCTATGACATGATGTCTACAGGCCATGAAATGAAGCCTTTAGACTATGACGCTTTCGAATGAGTGGAAGAAATGCTCATTTAAAGAAAGTAAATTATTCGTGAGCTACAATAATTATATCGAGAGCTCTGGTTTATTCGGGCTCAATGCAAATAAGTCACGGGGCTTAGAATGCAACAACGGGCTCGAAGTGCGAATAACGGGCTTCGAATGCATAAACGGGCTTGACATGCAAATAACGGGCTCGAAATGCATAAACGGGCTTAAGATGCAAATAACAGGCTCAAATGCAAGTACGGGCTCAAATGTAAGTACGGGCTCAAATGTATGTCAAAATGCGTATGTCACGTGCATCACGAGCTCAATATGCAAATAAAAACTCAAATGCATGTTATTAGATATATCACGGGCTCAATATGGTAATATGGGCTAAAATGTATACCACGGGCTCAAAATGCATATGTAAATGTATATTCGGGCTCAAATGCATATATAATGTATATCACGGGCTCAAGATGCATATGTAAATGTATACCAAGGGCTCCAATATATGTATATCACGAGCTCAGCTGTATATCACAGGCTCGAATGCAAATAGGGGCTGAAATGCATACGTTAGAATGTATACCACGGGCTTAGAATGCATATGTAAATGTATACCAGGTGCTCAAATGCGTATATAAAACGCATATATAGATATCACGAGCTCAAATGCATACGTAAAATGTATATCCGGGCTCAAAATGAATATATATAAAATGTATATCACGGGCTCGGATGCATGTATAAAATGTATATCCGGGCTCAAATGCATATATAAATGTGTATTCCGGATCAAATGCATATGTAAAATGTATATCCGGGCTCAAATGCATATATAAATGTGTATCAAGGCTCAAATGCATATATATGAATGTATATCAGGGCTCAAATGCATGTGTAAAATGTATATCCGGGCTCAAACGCATATATGAAATGTATATCCGGGCTCAAAATGCAAATATAGGCTCAAAAGTGGAAACAAACTAAATAAATAAAATAGTTATGGGTGAGAACAAATCGTGGCTCAGATAATTTTGGCAGGGTAGTGCATCTCTCAACGACATAAAACGATAGGACCATGCTTAGCCCTTAAAAGCTTGAAGGGTAAAGCTTGACTCATCTAAAATCACAAAAATGAGAGTAGCACGATGATAAAAAGTAGCAGAGAGTAGCATAAGAGTATCAAAGAGCGTGGGAGCTTGAAAATGACATGATAGTCATTTGATCAAATAACATGAGAATAACGCAATAGTAGCCTGCAAGCTTCAAAAAACTGGATAAATGATTAGTCAATAAGCATGAAGTAGCTAACAATTAGCGCTTAATCAAATCAAAATTTAGGAGACAATGCTTAGCCTTTAAGATCAGAGGGTAGTGCTTAACCCGTTGGAAAATTATTAGTCCTTAAAAGAAAATTTTAGGGTAATGCTTAACCCTAGGACAATGCTTAGCCCTTGAAATAAAATTTAGGGTAGTGCTTAACCCTAGGACAGTGCTTAGCCCTTGAAAATAAAATTTAGGGTAGTGCTTAACCCTAGGACGGTGCTTAGCCCTTAAACGAAAAATTTAGGGTCGTGCTTAACCCTAGGACAGTGCTTAGCCTTTAAACGAAAAATTTAGGGTAGTGCTTAACTCTAGGACAGTGCTTAGCCCTTGAAAGGAAATTTAGGGTAGTGCTTAACCCTTAATAATTATCATATTGATACTTAGTTTCAAATAAAAGCGTTTAGCTTTGAGTAACTTACTAAGAGGGTAGCACTTAACCCCGTTAGTGGACAAACTTCCAGGAGCTTAACGCTGCAGTTGATAATGAATCCAGATGATGCATAGCATGATTGCAAATTTGGTACCTGTGGCATCCTGTGCTCAAAGAAAAATTCATCAGATTAAAATGGGAAAGGCTGATTTGTGCCTTCATTTGTCCGTTGTTATCCCGATCTCATGATCTTGATGATTAGAATGGAAGTCACGTCTTTCCATAGATGTCCTCTTTGGGAATCAATTCCTTGGTTTGGCTGAGTCTTGATAAAATTTTGAGATCCTTCTCAAAATTTCTGCCCCAATGTAGAAGATACATAGACTCCTTTTGCAGATGACTCAAAGTTGTGAATTTTTGAGAGCCCCTCAAAAATTCTGCCCCAGTTACGCAGAAACGCTTGGTTTATTGAATTTTTGAGGTCCTTTCAAAAGTTCTGCCTCAGTGTAGACTTCTGTTGCAAATGACGTAAAGTTGTGAATTTTTGAGGTCCTCTCAAAAATTCTGCCCCAGTTTGACTTAAGGGCTTTGTATTCCTGCTTCACTCAAACAAAATTATCAGTTCAAAAGAAATGGCTGTCATATATTTGAACATCAAAATTCAGTTTTTTGAATCTACATTTGCCTTGAATGACATTGACAAAGATTTCATATTTGAATGTGCGGAGGATATTTGATTGGGATATGAGGAGAAAGAAAATTTATTTGATTGAAACCGAACCCAAAATGGGCTGCCTACGTATCCAAAAGGAATCAGGTCAAACGTAGTTCAGATTCTCCTAAGTGATGGGTGACCGAAGCAGTCTCGATGGGGTTTAAGGTATGATCTTTTGAAGCGTAAGACATGTTGGACATAACTGTAGGAGGTAAATAATGAAATATGGCGGGCGATCTTTGCGGTATAGCTTGATTTGAAGGAGCTGCTATAGCGTTATGAGAAATGTTGATTTTGAGGAAGGGAGTAGGCGTGACGAATATTGTTTTGAAGATATAAGGTTTGATGAGATGTTGGAGGAAGATATGTAAAGGTGACGTGAAGCTTGGTAGAAGCATGATCACAGAAAGGGGAAAACCAAGATAAACAATAAACAGAAAAATAAAACTAGTAAAGGAATTGAAGCACGACATGTTGCCGATGAAATAAACACATTAACACGCTTCACATGGTAAAATAAAAAATAAACACATTTATACGTCTTCCTAATTTGGGGGCCTCTTTTGTGCCAGAGGTAGGCCTAGCGTATTTTTGGAAACCAGAAATGTCATAATGTGTCATTCTATTTGCTCCATTACAATTCCAAATATACAATAAATAAATAAATTTCTTTATTTACATAATAAGATATTATGAGAACATGAAGATTGCAAAATAAATCTATAATAGAAATGCTCTTCCATTTTGGGTCACTTCTTTGCTTATGACATGGATCAATCTGCATAAATAAAAGTTAGTTATCACTTCCACCTAGGAACAAATGGTCAACATTTTAGACATATTGATTTCTCAAAAAAAAAAATGCAAATAGATATGGTGATGTCCTTTTTGAGATTGTAAATCTCTTTGGACTTTGGGCAAGTTTTCTATTTAATCTTGACGTACCATGGACGTCGCGATTTTTTCTAAGTTTGAAGATATGTACATGCCTTACTAAAGGCGTACATGGTCAAGTTCTAGGAGTAAGAGTGGGTATGACACGGTTCCCTCGAGCTGACAACTCGAGAGTGAGGAAGCTTATTTCAAAATAAGGGCACATATTTAATACGAAATATATTATATACAACATAATTATTTAATATCAAAAATTAAAATTAATATGAATCATATATATGTAACTTGAATTAATTTTCACAATATTATGATAATAAATTATTTTATAAATACAAAAGTAAGTCAAATTTTTGCGTAAAATAAATAAATAAATATATACATATATAAGCAGCATATTAAGGCGCAGGTAGGTCAAAATTGGGTGTCAACAATACTGATAGGCAGTAGGATGACACGCCGTCAGGTACACCCAGTTTAGTTTCAGAATAGGTAAACTCTCCCCAGATATCCTCAACCAGATAGACTCAGCTACTTCCTGCTTATATGTCGTGTTATTGTTGCTACCCATTTCAGTTGTATGTTTCAGTTTGATTCACATGTCAGTACCTGTGGTACTGATGCCCATGGGGGCGCTGCATTGCTTGCCTGCAGATACACATAGACGAGGAGTCGATCCCTCGTGATCCAGTCAGCAGAGTTATCAGCTCCTATCCTCCAGAGCTAGATAGTCGGAGGTTGCTCCTAGTTCCTTTTTTATTACAGTTTGGGTAGGTCGGGACCCTGTCCCGACTATTCTATTATTACTTCCTAGAGGCTTGCAGTCTGATGTTTCCCTGTGGTAGTGGAGCCGGTCGTGTGGGGCCGTGCATGTATATATGTGTTTGGTTGATTATGTTGGTCGTGTGGGGCCATAGTCTGATAGTAGTGGTGACCTTGCCGGTCACGTAGTTACTCAGTATTCTATTGTTAAGTTACAGATAACTAGACAGCATGGTGGCCTTGTCGGCCCACATAGGTTTCCCTATATGAGATGATTCTGGTTAGCTGATGATACAGTACAGGTGGCTATAGGCCCAGTCGGCCGGAGGCTGTATTTACCACCGCTATATAGCCGGTTCGTTTCTTGAAATAGAGCCAGAGTCAGCCAAAGCACCAGATGTGCTCAGGCTGGACCGTTTAGCAGCCCAAAGTCTAGCATGCACCAGGTGCCCGTCATACCCCCAAGGTGGGGTGTGACAGAAATCATATAAAAACAGTAGTTAAACTAAGTCTAAATCAACAGCAGTGTTAATAACTAAGTTAAAACAGTAAGAAATCTAAGTTAAAACAGTAAGAAATCATATAAAGATCAGTAGTTAAACTAAGTCTAAATTAGCAGCTATTAGAAGTGTTACAACTAAGTTTAAACAGTAAGAAATCATATAAAAATTAGTAGCTAAACTAAGTCTAAATTAGCAGCTATTAGAAGTGTTATAACTAAGTTAAAACAGTAAGAAATCATATAAAGAATAGTAGTTAAACTAAGTCTAAATTAGCAACTATTAGAAGTGTTTACAACTAAGTTAAAACAATATACTATATCTAACTTAAAACATAGCTAACAAGTGTTATAAGTAAGTCTAAATCAATAGCTACAACAAGTGTTAAAAAAGTAACTAAACTGAGTGTTGCAAACTAAGTTAAAAATATAAAAAAACAGTAGCTAAACTATGTCAAAATCAACAACTATTAGAAATGTTACAACTAAGTTAAAATAGTAAGAAATCATATAAAAATCTTTAGCTAAATTAAGTCTAAATCAGCAGCTATTAGAAGTGTTACAACTAAGTTAAAACAGTAAGAAATCTAAGTTAAAATAATAAGAAATCATATAAAAAATAATAGCTAAACTAAGTCTAAATCAGCAACTATTAGAAGTGTTACAACTAAGTTAAAACAGTAAGAAATCTAAGTTAAAATAGAAAGAAATATAAAAAACAGCAATTAAACTAAGTCTAAATCAACAGCTATTAGAAGTGTTAATAACTAAGTTAAAACAGTATACTATATCTAACTTAAAAATATAGCTAACAAGTGTTATAAGTAAATCTAAATCAATAGCTATAACAAGTGTTAAAATAGTACCTAAACTGTATGTTGCAAACTAAGTTAAAAAATATAATCAAATAGTAGCTAAGCTAAGTCTAAATCAGCAACTATTAGAAATGTTAAAACTAAATTAAAACAATAGGAAATCATATAAAAATCTGTAGCTAAATTAAGTCTAAATCAGCAGCTATTAGAAGTGTTACAACTAAGTTAAAACAGTAAGAAATCTAAGTTAAAACAATAAGAAATCATATAAAAAACAGTAGTTAAAATAAGTCTAAATCAGCAGTTATTAGAAGTGTTACAACTAAGTTAAAACAGTAAGAAATCT
The DNA here is from genome assembly GCA_035772735.1 of Datura wrightii. NCBI lineage: Eukaryota > Viridiplantae > Streptophyta > Magnoliopsida > Solanales > Solanaceae > Datura > Datura wrightii. The sequence continues at coordinate 160,945,409 of JASDFA010000016.1, forward strand.
AAGTTAAAACAATAAGAAATCAAATAAAACACAGTAGCTAAATTAAGTCTAAATCAGCAGATATAACCAGTGTTACAACAAAGTTAAAACAATACCTAAACTGAGTTAAAAGCCAATTAAAGAAAAGAAAGAAAAGAGAGGACCTTATGCTTGAATAATAGTAGTTATAACAGTAAGAAATCATACCTTTTGCATGTCACTTATAAGTGTCAATCCTTCTCCTCATCATTAATGTTCAAATCAAATTTCAAAATTCTCAAAAATCAAGACCAAGTATCTTTAGTTTCAGTAGCAACTATAGCCCATGCTATTGGGAACATTTGATTATTTTCCATCCTTTGCAATAGCAACAAGCAGTTGACCCTTAGATATCCCCTTCAAAAAACAACTATCTACCTAATACACTTTCTACAACCCTCAATGAATCCTTTTTTCAATGCTGAAAAGCATATATAGTAGGAGTGGAAGAGCTTTTTTTCATCATCACAGTTTGTGACCTTTACCACACAAGTGCTTCCTGGATTTGATTCAAGAAAAACATCTCTATAATCATATATTCTATTAAACTCTGCAATATGATCACCCATTACCTTCTTCAAAACTTTTTTTTGGCTTTCAAACATAAAAACTTACCAGCATACAACCCCAATTCATCCCTGACTAGATCTTGCAATTCCCACCCTTTTATGGAAGGTTGAAAAATAATTCTACTTTTATAGTACTTTGCCAAAAACTTAGAGTTGCACATTGTATTGGTATTGATCCTATAACACTTGTGTCTAGGATTATAGGTTCTAATTATGAAATTGGGAGATTTAGAGTCTTTGATTGCATACAATAACCAAGGACAACCACTTGATTTACATTTGACTCTAAATCTTCTTTTATCATTAGAGATCTTTTTTAATTGACAACCTCTCTCAATTGCATACTTGCTAACAGCTTCTCTAAATTTTTTAACATTTTCAAATACCATATTTAGTTGTGACACAACATGCTTCCATGTTGGATCATATGGGATCTTTTTGTTGTTCTTCTTTCCTCTTAAAATTTCAGATTCATCACATTGATTCCCCCTCACTTTCACTATCAAACCTATCTTGATCTAAACTATCATAGAAAGGCTCATCAGGTAGTATTGTACCAGAAAGATTTTTCTTGGCTCTGTCAATATCACCAAAACTAGGATCTATGCCAACTGGTCCCAGAAAACATTCAGAAACTCTTTTTTTCTTAGCTCACTTTTTTTCTTTATATATGCTTTCAGATCTGCCTTGACTAAGTTTAACTCTTCATGAACATCATTCCCATAACCATCATCATCACCAGAAAGGTCAGTATTCTCATCCTCTTCAACTTCATCATGGATAGTAGGTTCTACATCATCTTCATTTAAATCTTCATTAGAATCTTCCTCTTCATTAGACAACCCATATTCATCTGTATTTTCAGTATTTTTTCCTACCAGATTTGATGTTTGGACCCCTTGTATTTGACCCCTACCATCAATAAGTTCCATTTCTTTACCTGAAGCTGCATTAAGACCTTCACCAACCTTGTTGGTAGAATATTTATTAGGACCCACCTACCCCACATGTAGTCTCAAAAGACTCACTGCTCACATGTGTATTTTTAATAAAAACTTCTCTTTATGACATATGTAAATGTCCATAATACCCCCATCAGCCAACAAATCAGATAACAACAATAAATCTCCATCTTTCACCAATTCCAGCAAACCTCCACCATCAGGAACAACAACATACATTTTGTCTATATTGGAAACCCCAAAATCCTTAAAATAATCTTTCACTTTCGGAATAGACAAATGGTCACGTATTAATATTGAAGGCACATTCCTTATTTCCCCCAGTATAAACAGGCCCTACATCACTCACAAGTATACCACCAAAATAAAACCTCAAATTTATGTATTACGTGGCCATTACCTAGAACAATTGAAGTGTTCAAAGATTAAAGCATCAATTTTTAATATAACTAAAATAACGAAAAAAATTAGGGAAAATTAGGTAAAAATAAGAGAGCACCTGTGTGAGGTATATCGCACAGGTGATAAAAATCATAGATACCCTAGTATAATTTACAAACTCTTCAGCATAAAATCACATAAACCCTAATTGCAAACTCATCATCATAAAAATCACAAAATACAACAAACCCTAACTTTTCTTTTTGGTAAATTAGTAACTAACCTAGATGAGATAATGAAAGTCACCGGCGAGATTAAAGTCACCGTCGCTACTGCTGTAATGTTCGATTAGTTGTGCAGAGAAAGAGAGAGAGTAAGAGTAAGAGTAAAGAGTAAAGAGAAGTGTGAGAAAGAGTAAAGATTATACACTGATATAATATTATATGTGGACAGCCAACGTGAAAATAATATTATACATGGACAACCATGTGTCGTTTTTTAAAAAATAAAGTGGCGAGTGTATCACATGGAATTTCTAATTATTCAAGTGTGTTTCTAACGCTTGAGTTTGATAGTTCAGGTACCTAACACAAACTAGTCATAGTTCAGGTACTAAACTCGCAAAACCGGTATAGTTCAAGTGTGTTTTTGGACCATTAAGGAAGAAACTACTACTTCCATTGTTTCATTTTAATTTCTAGATATATTAAAAATAATTATTTTAAAATATTTACTACTTTCAAAATTCAAGAGATAATTGACCATATTTTTTTAAATTCTACCCTTAGTACTTAAAGTCATTCTAAAATGTAAAAAGAATTTTTATTATATGTTTTCAAAAAATTAATAGGGTTATATTAGTCAAATTACCATCTCTATTAATTTTTTCTTAATGGGCGTGCAAATCTTATCCTAACAATTAAAATGGAACAAATGGAGTAATAATTTTATATTTATGAGAGAGAGTCTCCAATTCGTTTAGGCCCATTTGAAAAGTTACTTGGTAATTAGATTTGAGTGTAATTAAACAATTTGACATGTTTATTTGACCAGTTAATTACATGGTAAACAGGGAATTGAGTGTAATTGAAAGGGAGTAATTACACTCTCCAATTCTCAAGGGAGAGGTGAGAATTGCAACTAATTATATGATGTAATTACAAGGTTATTTTTTAAATTTATTCATTTTTATTTTATTTTATTTATTTCTATCATTTTAATTTATTTTTTATTTTTTATTATTTATTTTAAAATATTTTTATTTTACATTATTTATCTTTTATTCCCTTTCTTCTTATTTTTCAACCTTCCTGTGAATTCATGTAATTGCTCATATTTTTTAAATTTTCTTTATCTCATATAAATGTATTATTATTCTAGTTTTTGAATTAACGTAGAATTTTATTGTTGAATGATGTTATATATAATTATTTTCCTTTTTTTTTAAATTACATCTACTTAAGTTATATTGAAACTTATTTTAAGTTATGTTGGAATTTGACATAAGATTATTATGTTAGCTTTTTTTCTTAATTTTAAATTTATGTTATATTTTTAATTTTAATTTATTTATTTTAGTAGTATTGATTTGTTATTTCACATTGCATGTTATTCATTTTTTTAGTTAGAATTAACAGATTATTTTTGTCAAATGCCGCCTATCTCATGCCATGCTTCTTCTTTCTCCGAATCGGTTTCTAGTGTCAGCCAATCAAGATTCGCCATCAAGAAAGGAAATAATTTTATAACACTATATTTATAATATTGATATTTTTGTCAAACATACATTCCACGATATTCTTAAAATATATGAATTTCAGTTTTTATAATTAATTAAACTAAGATATTATTAATTTAAAAAGATGTAACAATTATTTTTTCATATTAGTTAATAATATATTTATTAATTAATATATCAATATGTATCTTAAATACCTAATTTAACATCATTTATAAAAATAGATATTTATCAAATATTAAGTTTGATAACTACTTTTATTTTAAAATTTTAATCAAATTGTGTCATTATATTTATACAACCAACAATATACTTATAATTAAAATATAACTATTTCATAATAAATAAATTAATTATTATAATTATTTTATTATATAATTACTAGACTCTATAAATAATATTTTAGTAATCACACTAATTTTAATTATACAATAATTTTTCAAACAGACCTTTAAAATTTGGTGGTCAGTCACTATTCCGAAGTTGTCACTCTTATCTCTATATAGCACAATTATTAAATTTATTCAATCCTTTCGAAAAGACACGACCTTTTCTATTCATCAGGCCCTAAGGTTGAAGCATACAAAATAAATAAATAAATAAACGTAGAATTAGAATTTACAAGGGAAAAAAAAAGAAGAAGAAATTCTTAGTCATAATATATTGAGTTAATATTTTAAAAAATTACTCAATTATAAATTTAAAATCTAATAATTTTCTATTACTTTATTGATCATTAGGTACATCTTCACCTTAATAAAATATTCCAAAGTGAAAACAAATGTCATTAGCAACAAAAAGAGTAAAAGGGGATAAATATTTTCACCTCTCTTGAAAAGCATTTTGGTCTTCTTTGATGAAATCAAACACTTGACTTTGCAGATTTCTTTTGCTTTTTCAGCAACTTCAATAGGATTCAAGTTTAAATTTCCATAGAGAAATAACATTAGGTGATTTTTGTCGTGTGCTGCATAGTTATGCGTGTGTTTCTCCTCTTTGACTCTTTGCAAATAGAAAGTTATAAATACTTCAAAGTTACATGAAGATAAATAATCTGACTCATTGACGATGTCTTGTTTACAAAGCTTTAAAAAAGTTCAAAGGGAGAGAAAATTACATGTTCTCTATCTCTATTTCACTATCTAATGTGAATCTTGCACTCTTCAGGTAGTTAACAGAAGAACTTATAAATGTAGTAGATCTATTTAGTTTTTATTTGAATCTACACTATAAATCGGAGTTTTTAAGTGTTGAAAAATATTATAAGTTATGAAAGTTTGTGTAGCTTGAGGCGTGTCTATGACATTATCATTAAGAATATTCCATCCCATGTAAGTGTATTTATGAGTGCTTAGTGATCAGGTTGATCCAAAATCGGCCGGACCAGTTGTAGCCCGGTCCGACCCTGTGTAGTGGGTTTGTCTGGTGCGAAATCAGAACTCGAACGAGTTCATTTCGTGTACCGGTTAATCTGAACTGGCCAAACCCAGTAATGTCACATTTAGTGCAAACCGGTTGACCTTTCACGGTATCCTCCAATGATCCATTTGTCCGGCCGTTGATTCGCTCAGTGCAGATTTTCAGGGTTTTTCATTAAGGGTATTTTCATTATTCCTACATTTTAAGGTCCAAAACTATGTCATTTTAAGTTATTTTTTGAATGTATTAAGATAGGTTAAGCCCTTCTGGCCTATTCATTCTCATGCTTTCAAAGTTAGAAAGTTGAGAAGGTGATCAAGCTTGTCTTCAAGGTTTTCTCCATCAATTCCGATTGAGCTTTCAAGGAATGGTGAGATTTGAGTTTTCTCGGGTATGTAGGGTTATGAATGGGTGAATCCTCTCACACCATGCCTAATCTCTCTCAATTTATGAAAATTCCTATAAAAATCTATGGGGTTTTATCCAATACATGAAATTTCAATTTCTCTACATGGGTTTGATCTAATTGAGTTAATATTATGAAATTATGAATTATGAGAAAATTTTATGTTGTTTTTCATTAAAAATCATGTTTCAAGTTTTATAAATCAAATTGCCCATTTATGAAAAGTTCATGAAAGTCAAAGTTTATGATGAATGTTCAAGTATTATGAATTATTGATAATAAAAAGCATATTCTCAATTTACCCATGTTTACAAGCATGTTTTCGAATGAATTGAGTATTGTAAAGAATGTTAAAATATTGAAAAATGCCCACATGTTGAAGAATGATTTACAAATTATGAAATGGGTCTCATGATTTATCGATTTACGATGTTGGCCGACTAAAGGGGTCTTTGATTCTTGGCTAATCATGTTTTAATGGGGATCAATGAATGATAAATGTTTATTTAGCCATGAATCATAATGAATGAGTTATTGATTTATACATGAGCCTAATGTGCATATTTTTGGGAGCTGTGTCTAGCACCAACCAGCCCGACATTTAAAGAACTACGTCGGTGTCTCATAACCACGTGCCACCGTGGGTTTATAATGTTACATTATAATGATAATGATCCCCTATTTCATGATATCACATAATGCATGTCCTTCGCCTAGCAAGCCAGGGGCGACTCTGTCCACTTGAGTGAGATAGTTGGGGCATCATGTAAGGCTCTACCATAATGGTGTTGGTTATAACGAGTCCTCCCATTGTTCCGCATTTTTTATGCATTGTTATATTTATGTTGTTGGATCAAGTGATGATTTGATAAAGTTTCTCTTATGATCATGATAATGAATGGTTTATGAATTATTTAAAAACCTTGAGCCTTATGCTATCTTATGATATTTATGATACGAGCATGATGTCCTTCTCTTATGATCATTTATGAGCTTTTATATATTTTTAAATGTCCATTTTACTTACCTTTCATACTCAATACATTCCACGTACTGACCGCATACTCTATGTTGTATCATTTTATGACACAGGTTACGATCTTCCGATCCAGTATCGTTATTAGCTTGTTACGAAGTTTCACATCCAGCTTGTTTCTGAGTCCTCATTCTCCGAGGACCATTTGATTCAGATAATGATGTTTTATTTTAGTTTCAGTTGCTGGGTTAGTTGGGGATGTTGTCCCATCAACCCAGTTGTTACATTAGAGGCTTTCAAGCTATATGTAGTACTCTGCTTTTATGTATTCAGTCCATACCGATTATCATGCTATGCTATGCTATGATCATGCTTCCGATATGTTGGTATGTTAAGTACTCTATTTGATGATATGAAATTTGATGAATGTTCATGCCATGGATTGACTTGGAGTCTCTCGGGGATCCTTGTTCCGTGTTACTATTTGGGTCTACGTTTGGGTCGTGACAATTTGGTTGCACTAAGTTCCTTTTTCCATCATTGCAAATATGGGTACTCAGTTCACCTCTCAGCTTTGGAGGTCATTTTGATGGGGCCTTGATACTCAGGTAAAGCTTAGCACAACTTTTCACCCATAGACATATTATCAGGTCGAGTAGACTATTTAGACTCTTGAGGACATGTTGAGAGCATGTGTGATTGAATTCAAGGGTAGTTAGGATGATCACTTACCCCGTATTGAGTTTGCGTACAACAACAACTATTATTCTAGCATTCAAATGGCTTCGTTTGAGGCTCTATATGGGCGGAAGTATAGATCACCTATTGGATGGTTCGAGGAAAGTGAGGCTACATTGTTAGGGTTAGATTCAGTTCATAATGCTATGGAAAAAGTTCAGCTCATTAGGGAGAGGTTGAGAATAGCTCAGAGTCATCAAAAATCACATGCAGATGTTAGGAGGGGAGAGCTTGAGCTTGAGGTCGATGATTGGGTATTTCTGAAGGTGTCTCCCATGAAGTGAGTCATGAGGTTTAATAAGAAAGGGAAGCTTAGTCCCCGGTATGTTGGTCCTTATAAGATTCTGAGGCGAGTTAGAAAGGTGACATATGAGTTGGAGCTAGCAGTAGAGCTATCTTTGGTGCATCTATTTTTCCATGTATCTTTGTTGAAAAGTGCATTGGTGACCCAACCTCAGTTGTTCCGGTAGAGAGCATAGGCGTGAAGGATATCCTTACTTATGGGGAGGTTCCGGTTGAGACCCTTAATTGTCAGGATGGGAAGTTGAGAAAAAAGGAAGTAGCTTCAGTGAAAGTTTTGTGAAGAAATCAACTTGTTAAGGGATCTACATGGGAAACCGAAGCAGATATGATGGCTAAATATTCACATCTTTTCCCTTCCGGCTTAGTTCCATCATGAGGTACCAGTTTTCTCCTTAGTACTCTATTTAGTTTCATGTCTCTAAGTTTCTTTCATGTCATAGCATTTATGTATGTTTCATGAATTCAGTTCAGTTATGTATCTCTGTCCCGAGTTAGTCACTTTGTTAGTTTTTTAGTCTATAGCTTTTAGTTTTGGGATTGCAGTTTTTTCCCTAGTCTTTCAGCTTAGTTTGCCCACATTCAAGGAAATGTTCTCAAGGGGGAGATAATATAACACCGCAAAAGTTTCTTAATACAGACCCGAATCTTAAAGCAGAAAACAGCATGAAAACAACACTAGAACCAAACAATAAACCTTGGTATGGTTCATTCTAGAGTCCAATGGGTCATTGTATGTGCTCATTGTTTGAGGTCTAGAAAGTTGTCAGAAATATACCCAGAACCCACGAGGGGATTACACGGACCATGTTTTTATTGAATGGATCATCGTTTGTGGTCGTTGAAGCATATTCAGAGAATTTCGAAGGAAGAATAGGTAAAAAACGGATGAAACAACGTTCCGTTGTATGAGTTATTAGTTCTTCCAGTTTGTTTAAAGTTTTGGGCTAAGTTGGAAATATTCTAGGTATGTGGATAGACTTGAGCCTAATAAATTTATGAAAAAAGGTGTTAGGATCAATTTCTAAGTGTAAGAAGTGCATTAGATACAAATTAAGGTCATAAGGAACCTCTAGCACAATGTTGAGTTGAGAGCCTTTTTACCGATTGAGTTTTCGTATATGTTCTTACAAGGGTTAATTTCAAATGACAATAGATCTAATTTTACAAAGTGTTTTTGGGTGATTCAATATATCAAATTAAAGAACTTGGAGTCTTCTTTCCAACGCATTTGACCTTGTGTCAACCGGAATTCGGAGTAAAATGTTATGAGCAGTTGAGTAAAATAGCGGTAGGCATTGGACGACCCTTAGTACAGGTCGTCCTATCAAACAACGACCCATCCTGTTGGTTGTTGTAACTGCCAACATCAGGCTTTAATTCAATAGTTTGGGGAAATTTTGGTAAACTCCTAAATGACGTTGTTTTAGGCTTCCTGAAGGTTAGATTAAAGGGATTAAGCTAGCCTAAATCCTCACTCTCTCCAAAAGATCGATAGTTGGGTTTTTTTTCAAGAAATGAGCTAGGGTTCTTCTTCAAATCTCTTCAAATCTTCTTGATCTCTTCAAGAAAAGTCAAGTTATTATCAACCTAGGTAGGTAGGTCTATGAGTGAGGGGTTTCTTCCACCCTCATGCCCTTTTCAAGTTGTATTCATGATTCTCAGTTTCCATGCTCTAATTTTTGAAATTCTAGGGTTAAGCTTCTTGTGGATGAATTCTTTCATGTTCTTCCATGAAATCAATTTCCTCATGATCCAACTTATATTCCAATGATTATGATTGCACTTCCCTTATCAAATCCCTCATAAAATCTATGATTTTCAAGTTTCAAGTATGATTTTAAGAATTTCCAGGGTTTTAACCCAAATCTATGAAGTTATCTATGCTATGTTTATGGGTCCAATCCTCTCATGCTCTAATGTATTATTTAAGTCTAATGAGTAGATTTTATACTCAATTTGATTATATATTCATATTTTCAAGCTATTAGAAATTATGCCCTATTATGCATGTTTTATGAAAATTCAACCTTATGATCCATCATTTCAAGCATGGTGAGTTATCTGGTATGCATGAATTTTTATGAATTCTCAACTTATGATATAATGATTTTCAAGCATGATGATATTCTCAAGTATGCATAAATTTTACAAGTATCATGTCTATGTTCATGGTTGACTCATGGGCCTCCTTTATGGCTAGTTCATGTATTTCAAGCATGTTCATGTATCTTATGATTTTTACTAGCCCATGTACTTCAAGTATGTTTTATGATTACAATACAACCCATGTGCATATTTTTGGAGTATTGTCTAGTATCGAGTAGGCCAGAGGCTCAAGCAAATCCCGAGTCTTAGAACTACATGCAACCATAGGATAATGGATCCTCGATATTAGAGAATGTTTCCTTTAGCCCAAGAAATATGAAACCTTGCTATTGGAGAGTGTCTCCCTTTCCTCAATGGGCGCATGCAGGGGTCGTTGTTATTGGAGATTGTCGCCCTGTGTCACAATATCAAGCCATGTCATCGTCCCATACCTTGGCAAGCTTGGGGTGGCTCTATCCACTAGAGCGAGATAGTTGGGCTATCATGTAATCTCTATCGTGATGGTGTCGGTTATGACGAGTCTCCCATTGTTCCTCATGATTATAGTTACTCATGTTCATGACTATGACATTTTTTTTAACAACAGATTTGACCCAATGATCAGTTTATGAGCTTTTACTTATGATTTCAAATATAACAAGTCATATGATTTTTATTTTAAAACCTTGGGTCACTATGTTCAATTATGAACACCAGCTTATGATTATGTATATCTCAGATATGGCATTTCAGCATGCAATTCTTACTCTCAAAATCTTTTGATTTATATGCATGATTTTAACTAACGTTTTACTAAGCATGTTTTACTTACCTTACATACTCAGTTCATTCCAAGTACTGAACACATACTCTATGATACATATTTTCATGATATAGATCCAAGTACTCAGACTCAGCCCGAATTAAAAATGTTCCAGACTTGATAAGCCTGCAGGGGTGAGTCCTCTTCTTTCGAGAACTAGAGTTGTCTACTTCATTCCAGTTCTTTTACTTCGTTTTAGTTTTAGACTTTGAAGTTAGCTAGAGACTTGTCCCAATAGCTTATTAATTAGTAGAGGCTTTCAGACATAGACTTATTATGTTTAGCTTTGTGTTCGGCATTGGGATATTATCGCTTGGTATACATTTTATGATATCTAGTCTCCCACTAATTCATACCTATGTTGTTTTCTTCTTGATTATGCTTTAATATCATTCTACGAATGTACCATGTGTTAGCTTAGATTCATTCATGGTTCTAGGTCCTGTGATGAGGTCCGGGGTCCTAGCTAGGGTCACGAAAAGCTTGGTATTAGAGCATTAGGTTTAGAGTGTCCTAGGATGTCTGAAAGCCGTGTTAAGTAGAGTCTTTTTTCATGGGTTTGAAGTGTGCCACACTTATAAGGAAGAGGCTATAAGATATTTTAGGAAACTTCCCTTCTTTCATACTCTAGTTCGTTCTATAGAGTTAACTCTGTAAAGATTTTCTCCTAACTCATGCATTCATATGCTGCAAAGCATAACGCCAGTCAGAGGAATAAGAGGTACTCTCGAACTATTTCTTCCTACAGGAGTTAAGAGAAGCTAAGGTAGAAGAATTTGTGAACTTGAAGTAAGGAACCGAAAGTGTGGAGGAGTAAGACAGGAGAAGTATGAAGCCTTCAGTGATATCCTTAGAGGCGAATAGGAAGTCAAGAGATAGTGATTTAAGCCTAGCCTAAGAATGGGATCCAATCCTTAGAATGATAACCTTTAAGCTAAGGGGGAGATTATAAGGTGAAGGAGCAGGTCAAGTCTTGAGTTCCAAGTGTGAAGGTCAAGGATTAGTAACTATGGGAGATTGATTCACACTTATTTAGGTGCCTTCTCGTACTTCAGTCAATGTGATACTCTACTCATGCCATATGTGAACATGTTATGCCCATGTCTAAGTTTCAAGTACTCCTCACGTGTATTCATGCTCAGCTTCGTAGAATGAGAAGTAACCACTTTAGATGGTGATTCCAGTCTTCTTTTATGATTCCATAAATCTCATCTACATTTCATTACCCTCGTTATATATGTAAACTCATGTCTCTTAGCATGATCATCTATATGAACTCGGTCCTTAAGATTTGTCTTAGCAACTCATAAGATCGTGCAGTATCAGGTATATGCCCAGCTAGATTTCTTGAATGATTCGTGCTCACAATTTCCTCACTCTAAGTCCTATGTATGTTCCCCCATGATGAATAAATGATGGTTACAATGTGTACATTAAGGATAACTCTCCATTCTTTCCATAGGTGCCAGGTATGTAGAAGTTCACGAAGCACAGTTATTAGCTAAGCCTAGAAGATAGGGAATTCTTGAATAACGGTAGTTACAAGGAGTCATGGGATAGCCATAAGTGATAGGCTTGAATGAGGTGGTGATGTTTAAGTAGACCATAGTATGGTGTGACTAGTGACTCTTGATTAGAGCTGAAGTAATATTCTTAATGGATAACTGTAAGTTGCTAAAGGTGTGGTCGAGTTAGGCTTGAACGTAGTTGACGTATGAGAAAGGGTATCAGTAATCCATTTTGGAAGTGGAAAGAGATAAATATGAGTTGCTTCATAGAGTCTCCTCATACAAATCGATAGCATGATTCTATATGGGTAATAATGGATCAGATAACCAAGTTAGCACAAGGAGTATGCTAGATTTTATATTCTGGAGTTTGTTCCATTGCATTGAGTTCCTTTGTCCATCATCTCAAATATGGGTACTCAGTTTACCTCTCAGCTTTGGAGGTTGTTTTGACGGGGGGTTGGTACTCAGGAAAAGCTTCACACAACTTTTCTTCTGCAGAATATTGTCAGGCCAACCAGACTATTTACACTCTTGAGGACATGTTGAGAGCATTTGTGATTGAATTCAAGGGTAGTTGGGATGATCACTTACCCCTCATTGAGTTTGCGTACAACAATAACTATTATTCCAACATTCAGACGGCTTCATTTGAGGCTCTATATGGGCGGAAATGTAGATTACCTATTGGATGGTTCGAGGAAAGTAAGGCTACATTATTAGGGCCAGATTCAGTTCATAAGGCTATGGAGAAAGTTTTGCTTATTAGGGAGTGGCTGAAAACAGCTCAGAGTCATCAGAAATCACATGCAGATGTTAGGAGGAGAGAGCTTGAGTTTGAGGTCGATGGGGTGTTTATGAAGGTGCCTCCTATGAAGGGAGTTATGATTGGTCCCTAGTATGTTGGTCCTTATAAGATTTCGAGGCGAGTTGGCAAGGTGGCATATGAGTTGGAGCTACCAGTAGAGCTAGCTTCGGTGCATCTAGTTTTCCATGTATCTCTGTTGAAAAAGTGCATTGGCAACCCAACCTCAGTTGTTCCGGTAGAGAGCATAGGCATGAAGGATAGCCTTACTAATGGGGAGGTTCTGGTTGAGACCATTAATCATCAAGATGGGAAGTTGAGAAACAAAGAAGTAGATTCAATGAAAGTTTTGTGGAAAAATTAGCTTGTTAAGGGATCTATGTGGGAAGCCGAAGCAGATGTGATGGCTAAATATTCGCTTTTTCCCCTTCCAGCTCAGTTTTATCATGAGGTACCAGTTTTGTCCTTAGTACTCTATTCAGTTTCATGTCAAGTTCTTGTCTTTAAGTTTCTTTCATATCATAACATGTATATATGTTTCATGAATTCATGTCATGCCAGCTGGTACGACTCGTACAATTGTCCTATATGTCGTACAATCCATCTGTGACTTGGCCTTGAGAACTTTGACATCCTCTGAAGTTTTCTATGAATGTTGTGGTATGCCTTGCACCTTCCTCCTACTACTCGTACTTGCTTGTTGCATCTGGAGTTCTGCCAAGTCTTTAAGTATCACTGAAGCTCCCCACAGCTCATGGTACGGGTCGTAAGTAGTTGTTACAATCTGTGGTTTCTACCCGTACCAAGAGTCTGCCTTGTGCAATTTTCTCTGAAGATTTTCACGACTCCAGTTACGACTCGTACCATGTTGGAACGACTGGTGTTGTGAGTCGTACTTTGCCTTTTCCTTGTTCGAGCCTTCTGAGTTTTTCTACGAGTCTCAATATGACTCGTACAATCAAGGTACGACTCATTGAGATTTGTTCTTGGCTAATTTCCTGCACTTTTATGCATCTTTTGCACATTTTTGCTCCAATGCCTGTTTTCCCTAAAAATAAAGTAAAAGCATCTTATATCCATATAAGCATACCATAGTCCATGCTATTTTCTCAGTTTTAAGCATTGAAAGTACTGTAAACTCACAGCACATCAACACCCTTAACTTAAGACTTTTTCATGTCCTCATGCAAAGAAAACAAAAAACTAAAAATGACGCTTAACTAGAAAATAAACCTAGGATACTACAACTAACAATCATCAAAATTTGCACCATAAATTCAAACAACTTTTGATCCTTTTTCCCATAAATCAAATTAGCATATGCACATCAAGCAACCACAAACCATGATGAACAGGGATCAAGATATGTCATCTAGCTATTAACAGGTAGTCAAGTCATCACCAATGCTTTTCATATAGACAATTGGCGAAATCAAACACAAACCATGTACCCTCATAGCAAATGAAGTCCCCCACTCATAGATATAGAAAAATATGAAATATGGAACTGAATAAGACTCTCACCCTCACAAAGAAGTTCCAAGTACTGCATGTTAGATACCATAGACCTGCCCTTATTTTCTCTACATTGGTTTGTCAGATGGTCAGGCTAGGATCACTGTAAGACTTGATTCGGCTTGTAATGTAGGCTTACAAGTTGGGTATGGTAGATATATACTCTTTTCAGTGACTAAACCCTTCTAAGCACTAGATACATGTGGCTCCATTCTCCACTTTTTCACACTTTTTTTTTGCATTTTCAAATTTTTCCTCCCTTTTCACTATTTTTATGCAATTGTATGGGTGTGGTGTGTTTTTACAAATTTTCATTCATCATTCTCTTTTTGTATCTTCTTTTTCAATTTTTTTTCTTTTTCTTCTTTTATCACACCACACCTCACTTTTAACCCTTTTCATTTTCTCTTCTTTTTTCACCTTCCCAATATTTATGCACCTCTACTCTAGCCACCCTCAACTTAGGCATTTTTCCTATGTTGAGGTTCACCATGTCCAAGGAGGGACCAGGGCCAAAACAGGTTCATTATAAAAAATGGGTACGGTTAATTGGCTAATCAAAGAAAAATGATTCATTTAAGGCTCAAAATCAGGATCAAGGAAATGATGTTATTCTGATAGAGTCATTTAAGCTAAAAATGGACTAAACAAAAATGGCCTATGATTTATTCCTAACCAACCATCCTAAAACCCATGTAAAGACCAACTGGACAAGTTCTAGATCCTCTACGCAGTATTCAACTAGGTATTATAGCTCACTCACTCATGGTATATGTCTTGCATGAATTCTATCTATCTGGTTTATACACGGCTAATAGGAACTACTCATGCTAATACACTAAATGACACAAGAAGATCCACAGAAATCATGCTTTGCAATCAATAAGTACATAGCTAACCATAAAATTTTATTAAGCAGGGTCAATTTTTCACAACTTCAAAACTAGTGCAATTTATTGTTTGAGTATTCCTAAGATGCTTTCTAATTAAACAAGAATCACAAAAATAAAATCCTAAATATGCTAGTTCTACTGATAGCATGCCCGAGGAAAAAGAAACACGGCAAAAAACCCTCGAATGTATCCAAAAAATCCCAAAATACAAGCACACCCCTTCCTTTTTAAAAACCATGCTTCATCCCCAAAGCATAGAGTATAAAGCATAAGAAAGGGAACATACCTGTGGCGCACTAAACGCTCCAGTCATCCTATGAAGGTGGTACCTCCGCTACAATCATGGTGCTGGCGATGGCCGATGCACTCAATGGGGTATCAGTAAGGGAATGGTTACCCCCTTAGTAGTAGTAGTCACCTCTACGACCTCCAAAATCACTGGGGCTGAATATCGCTCGCCCGAAGGGTCCTTGCCACCCACAAGCTCTGTATCGGCAGTGGTGGAGAAACCCATTCCTCTTTCTCTCTCAAGAAACTATGGCCTATGATCATCGTGAGTCTACTGACTCTCCAATCTCTCCCCCTTGCATTCTTTCTTTTCTCTCTTTCTCTTCTTCTTTAGGGTCTCATCTCCAACATCCTTAGAGACCCTCTTTTTCCCTTTTTCCTTCTCAGCTCCCGTAGGCTCCCAATATGCTTCCAAATCAAGCTCCTTGTCTATGTCAATATTGAGGTCAGCAAGAGTAGGGGCTGCTATAATTGCCTGCTGCCATGATGATAGCTGGGCCACTTGGCTCCGAAGAGCTCCCAACTCCTCATGAAGGCTGCTCGTGCCAGTCTATTCAGCCATACGCTCATTAAATCTACTCTCAAAGCTATATAGCCTAGTGTGTAGGACATATGCAGTTTTCTCAATCTCAGTCTTTACCCAAGGCTTGACGTTCTCCATCATAGACTGTACCTTCATTTCAGCTATGATCAATCTCTTGTCCAGCATCTAGAGAAATTCCTGAGGCACAAGTATGTACTCGGCTGGAATCTGGCTCATAAGGCCCATAGGTGGTGTGGTGGAGGTGCTAGGAGCAGCCTCTAAATGACCGGCATCTGTATCTAGTGTCTCACCCTGCTCCTGTGAGGTGAGGGCATTCACCTTCTCGCTCCCAACTGTTTGTGATACTAGGACAGCGGTAGAAAGTCATGCCTAGCTTATCGGGTTATTTCATCCCGGATTAAGCCAATATCTGCAATCTGCAGTCCTACGATCAGGTTCTCATCACCACGATGCACCTTAATACCTGCCTCTGTGCACAATCTGAATATGAGACTTGGGAATGGGATGGTAGTGCTTAATCCCATAGCCCAATCTCGGATCTCCTCCACAATGACCCTCGGGATATTGATGGGGTATCTGGACATGATACATGCCACCAAAGCTTCTCTGACTGTATTGAGGTTATTGTCATTCACTGTCGGGGCCAACCGGTGGCGAACTAATGTCCAACAGGACTTTTTCTATGAAGTTCAGGGAATTCTTTGTGACCTGCTTGCCACTAGTGATCCATTCTGCTTCTTCTTTGTCCTCAGCAATAACACCAGACAGCCACTGAATCTACCTCTACCTCTTATCAAAGCCCAACTGCTCGATCTTTTTCATGGCGTCCACCCGGTAGTCATACTCTGGTGTCGTGTGTGGTGGTATGAATTGGGGCCCGTATAAATCTCGAGCAATAGTGCACTCGCATATATCAACATTGTGGCCTCGTATCATGATGCTCTCCAGCTTGGGATGATCTTTTAATTTTTTTCCCTTCCTTTGCTTTCTGCTCTATGGTTGCCAAATAATTGGTGTAGAACTCCCAGACAATTTCTAAAGTGTATTGATCCGGGGCTCTAGCCATCCAGTTGAACCCATAAAAGTTGAATATCTGCTTTATCTCCTCCACCTGGTTCAGTGTATTAGTGAGGATCAGCGACTCTTCTTGAATACTCCGCCTAGGTTTGTTCTTGGCGGTGAGAGCAATACCCTGTTCATAAATCTCCTGGGCTCTTGGTATTCTCCACTGGATGGTATAGTTCTCCCTAGGCGGAGTCTACTCCTGCTCAGCATTGGCTACCTCCTCCTCAGATCCTGACTCACTATCTGCATCGCCAGATTGGGCCTTCTCGGACCCCTCTTTATCATTAGAGCCGCTTCCGGACTCTTGGGCTCTTTCCTCACCTCCCTCCTCAGATTGGGGAGCACCAGCAGATGTGGCAGTGGGCACCACTGCCTTGGCTTTAGCTTTTTCCCTAGTGGTTTGAGTCTCAGCAGTGTCATATGTGTCGACCCGATATTCCTCCACTGAACCACTAGGTGTGTTGCCCGCTTGTTCGGATTCGGATGTTTCATCTATCAATTCCCTCCGAGTAGTTGCTTTGGATGCTTTTCTTTTCTGCATATTTGTATCTGTAGAGAAAAAGGGTTAGAATTCTAAACTTGAGAAAAAGAAATCAAGAAAAAAGTCCTCTATAATTTATCACGGGTCTACAGTAGGAGTCATACATTGGAGGTATGATTCATACTGAAACTCGTAATGTCTCAGATCAATGTTATGCCACTGAGGTATGATTCATACCATGAAGGTACGATCTATACCACAAGTCGTATGAGGATGCCTAATGAAGGGTGTATTTACGCACTTCATAGACATATTTTTGCTCGTAATTTACTATGTTTTGAGAACAAATTATGTGTGTTTTCATGTGATTATGTTATATATTTGTGAAATTAGCAAACCCATGTGATTAGATGTTTTTAGGGCTAAAAGTGATGGATTTGGGTATATTTGATACATTCGGAATGAAATTGAAGAAGAAGGAATGCACTACACAAGAATTAAAGAAAAAAAATATATGGTGCAATGCCATGCCCGCGCAAAAAGCCACGTCAGGCAGCAGCTACACCAGCGCTATAGGCCGTGTGACGGGCAACAACAATGGCGCATGGACAGGCACGAGGCACCCATCTTCCCTGTGCGATGGTAGGCACACATTAGCACTGTCCCAACACGACAAGGCATGCGACGCGGCACTCGGGATGCGTCAATAGAAGGTGCGACGCGACAAGGTTTCAAACGTCCTAAAAATGGATCTCCCACTTCAACTTGGAAAAGGAACTTTAAGTCCCAAGCCAAATTCATCAAGTAACAAGGAAAACATAAATCCACTACTATAAAAACCCTTTTATTTTTATGTAATAGCTAAGTCTTCAAGGAGGATAGAGTTTTAAGTCTCAAGTTTTTAGATACAAGTTTGGTGTCTTATGTTTTGAATTTTATGACGATTGTTGAATTGTTCTTCCTAAATTTTGCATTAATCAAGTGAAGGTTCTTCCGATCACTATTGTAAGTATTAATTTATACTTTTTCCTATGAATGCTATTAATTTACTTATAAACATGATAGGCTAAAACCACCACAACTAGGGTTGTGGGAACCATGGTTAATTAACAAGTTAGGGTTACATAAAAGTGATTCTAAACCAATACTAAATGCTTGTATTGTATTCTCTTCATGCTTAAACATTTCTTAATAGTGCGCAACATTAGGACATGCCCGAATTCTTTACTTTCTTAGGTCTAAGAGGTAGAGATTAGGAAAAGAGAACTACAATAAAGCCTTGATCTTGATGATCATTGTATTAACTTGAGTTGTGGTCACAGGACATATTGATAACGGTTAATTTGCAATCACTCATGAGACCTTGTCAGGTGATTGAGTATAGTCATTCAATAGGGATTGGTCAGTCGTTGAATGAACCTAAGTTATCAGTTCTACAAGTAAAATATTGGGATAGATCACAAGTGTAAAACACAAAGTAGTTAAGGATCCATGGGGAACATTTACCCTAGTTAATTGCAACAATTTGGAGACAACCATCAATTTCTCAACATTGTTACTTATTAATTTTACAAATCCCCCCTCTTAGGAAATAATTGACTAAAAAACTTAAGCACTAGAGTTCTTATATATCCTTCCATATTTCCTATGGGATCAACCCCAACTTCTATGAGTTATTTATTGACAACGTCCGCTTCATACTTCAGTAGGAGGTATGGTTCGAGCGTTATCAAAAAGTGGCGCCGTTGCCTGGGAATACGGCTTAGGAATATATTAATTGCGTGTGTTTAACTTTTAGTATTTATTTCCTATTTTTTCATTTTTTTCTTTTATCTTCTAAAGTGTCATAGGTTAGCGTGGTAAAACAAGTGGTCAAGATGTGACCACGGTCTCAACAGGTATCTTAATAAAGTCTGAGTAATCAAGATACCTGTGTCGTGCTACGACATTAAATCAAACACTACTTGGGAGGAAACCCAAGATAAATTTTTCATTTTGATGTGTTTGTTCAAGTGTGTAGGTGATAGGTCATGATTTTCAACAAAGATTGAGCTTAAATAGTGAAAACGAGGGGCAAGATGGTTGAACGTGTGCATTGGGCATCGCTCAGGCCAAGAAACACAAGGCCTGGTGCGAGGCACAGGCACAAGTGCAGCACAACCTGGCATGACACACAGAAGACATAGCATCAGTAGTAGGACGACGTGCGGTAAATTCGGTGCATCCAGTAGCGTGACATGCACCAAAGTTGGCGCTTCCAGTGTTGCCTTGCGTAGCAAATCTGGTGGGTTCAGCGCCGCGACGGGGGGCAGTGTCCAGGTGGAAAAATTTTAGGGCAAAAATGACAATTCCAGCTTGAAGGAGTACTTCAAAAAGGCCTAAACCTAATTTTCAACTCATTCTTGTGAAGACCGCGTCGCACCCCTAAAATTCACTAAGCAAATTCTCTCAAAACCTCATCAATCCATCAAAATCTTCCAAATTTTTCACCCAAAACACAAAGTATATCATTTTTCTTGTAAAACCTCCGCCAATGGCACCAAAAGTAGAAAAAGGGAAAGGAGTGGCTTCTTCAAGTCATGGGTCAAAAAGAGCAAGGAGACCTAGTGAAGAAGAGCATGAAGATGTGAATATGGAACCACCACAATTGAGGCGATATGGTCTTCATTGGGTCACAAAGAAAGAAGGTAAAAAATGGTTCAAGGAACATAAGGAATCTAAATATTCACATGATATGTTTATTGATACAAATTGCTTGTCGCTAGTTTTCCCTCACATGGTTGATAGAATACTCACCCTTGGCCTTAGTTTTATGTTTAATGCACCGGGTGATTGTAACTTGAATATGGTGAGAGAATTCCTTGCAAATTGGATGCCAAAAGAAAGGTCAAACCAAGTTAAAGTAAGGGATCAAATTATTGAGTTTGCACCTAAAGTTTTGAATAGACTACTTGGGACACCTAATATTGATCCACAACCCTTTGTTGAGTTAATGAAGAAATATCCTTATAGGAATATTAGACATACTCTATGTGGCCCTAACTCTTTTGCACGGTGGAATCACCACCAACAACTTGGGTATCATGTTTCGCTTTTATATGCTCACTTAAGTAGAGAGGCACGATTTTGGTTAAAAATATTGTGTGCTTGTTTGGTGCCCAAAAAATATGTAACGCATGTGACTAGAGAAAGAGTATGTCTTGTATATGCGTTAATGAAAGGAATGCCAATTAATATGGGGGGTGCTCATTAAAAATGTGTTGAAAACAGCAAGGGTTAAAAAAGGGCAAAACTTTGGATTTGGTGGTCTCTTGACCCGATTTTTATGGGGGCACGACATTGAGGAGGAGGAAGTGGCCTATAGACCTGCTTATGATCCTAGGGGGGTTGATATGACAAAAAAAAAGGAACCCAAGCGTATAAACAGTCCGGTCCTTACTGTCAATGAGCGTAATGTGCGAATTGACAATATACTAAGCCACTTATACGATATGCAAATGCTCTAGCTGAGGATGAATGGTGTGACTGAGGAGCAGCTACATCAACTTAACATAGACTACCCTCTAAGCGAGCACTTGTGAGCCCTTTACAGAGTTGGGCCTGGATACGAGGAGCCTATTGATGATGATGTTGCTACGGAGGATGAGATGCAAGAGTAGACTCGGACATAGAGTGTAGTGATGATGATGAGGAAGATTCTGAAATGGGGGAAGCTACACTTGCCCCCATAGATGATGAGGAGTAGAGGCCCAGGGAGTTCTTCTTTCACTCTATTACTTTTTGCTTATGTGTTTTAGCACTGTGGAAAATGTAACCAATTTAGTGTGGGGTGGGAGAAGTGAACTTCATATTACCATGCATTCTTTAATTGCTAAATTTGCACATGGTAGGCCTAGTTTTTTGGGGTTTATGATTTGTCATGCATGCTTATTGGTTTGTAATACTTTTTTAGTTTTATCTTATTTTGGATTCCTCCGATTTTTATTTTCGGTACTTTTCCAGTGGATAGTCCCTTAGAACCGACTAGAGAGTCTAGATTTTTATTTTTTATTTTTATTTTTAGTCATTAAGTCATGAATTTGCACGATGATAGATGGATGATGATCATCTTAAGGGTAAATTATTCATTAGGAAAAACAAGAACTTGGACCCTATGAATGCTAGGTGCTTCACTTTAGGTATCATTGAGACTTTATTAAATTCACTCAAAGATGCATGAAAAAGGTAGAAACACTTAGTCTTTTGGAACTTGACTCTTGTGCTTGAAAATAAAGAAAAAATGGGCTTAATTATGTTATGCATTCAATATGAATATATGTGTTTATGTGATCTTGATTTCCATAGTTAAATCATTTTGTGCCAATGTGTGAGGATTTTTTCTTACACTCCATGCTTGTAAATTGATGTCTAGAACTTGCCCGCTGTGTGTGAAAAGTGGACTAAGAATGATGGATTTAGGAAGTGATATAGGAATTTCTTTGGTAGCCTTGTTTTTATCCTATTTTACCTACCTTGACTGTAATTGTCCTAGTTAGCCATTTTGAGCCTTAGCCTATTCTTTTAATAGCCATATTACAAGCTTGAATCTCTTTTGTTCTATTGATTTGTATTTGATCCAAATGACTCCTAGAACACTTCAATGAAAATTTTTGCATGAAAGAAGCTTAATTGGAGAAGTGAAGGGAAAAGCTAAAAAAAGTGGTGAATTGGAAGAAAAGAAAAAGGTGAAATTTTGCTAAACAAGGAGGGTGATTGTTAGTGGGAAAAAAGAAGAAAGAGCTTTGAAAAAATGAAGATGAAAAAAATGTGTGAATGAGCTCGATGATTAAAACAAAAATCCCCACTAGTCACCTAAATTGAAAATTGGAAAACAAAATAAGGTATGAGGAGAAAATCTGGACATTGAAGAATGAGCTAAAAGTCAAAGTGTTGTGAAGAATTAAAGTGCTTAGGGAGGTTAGTCACTATCTTGGACAAATAGTTCCTACCCGTCCCTTAGCCTACATTACAACCAAATTAAAGTCCTAATTAATCCTTGATTCATAATTCTATGTTAGCGGAGTATTACACTAAGGGCAAGCCTATGGGTCGTCGTTTGCATGTATGAGTTCTTTGGGAGAGTGAGTATATTTTGTTATATTTATGCCCAATTTAATCTTATTCTATATCTTGTGTGAGAACGGGCATCTCTCCAAATTGTGAGGGGCACAATGGTAAGGAATTTGGTAAATCTTGATTGATAAATTACATATGATTCATATTGGCCCAAAAGATGTCTTGATGAGTTAATTTTCAAAAGCTAAGTGATTTCGAACTTTGACATTCTAATGTTGATCCTATATGTATGCGAGTAAATCATTTGAGCTTCATTGATTTGTCTTATGATCCTAAGTGAAAGTAGACCTATTCGTAGGATGAATTTGGTGCTTAAATATTAGAAGGGAAGTAGTAGATTGTTCGATGACGAACAATAGTTTAAGTGTGGGGTGTTGATGAAGGGCGTATTTACGCACTTCATAGACATATTTTTGCCCGTACTTTACTATGTTTTGAGAAAAAATTATGTGTGTTTGCATGTGATTATGTTATACATTTGTGAAATTAACTAACGCGTGTGATTAGATGTTTTTAGGTCTAAAAGTGATGGATTTGGATATATTTGATACATTCGGAATGAAGATGAAGAATAAGAAATGCACTATGCAAGAATTAAAGAAAAAAATATATATGGTGCAATACCACGCCCGCGCGACAAGCCGCGTAAGGAAGCAACTACACCAACGCTACAGGTCGTGCGACACGCAGTAACAATGGCACATGGCCAGGCGCGAGGCGCACAGCTTCCCTGCGTGATGGAAGGCGCGTAGAAGCACTATCGCAGTGCATTGGAAGGCGCGCAGCAGCACTGTCCCAGTGCGACAAGGCATGCGATGCGGCAATGGGGACGCGACAATAGAAGGTGCGACGCGACAAGGTTTCAAATGGCCCAAAAATGGATCTCCCACTTCAACTAGGAAAAGGAACTTTAAGTCCTAAGTCAAATTCATCAAGGAACAAGGAAAACATAAATCCACAACTATAAATACCCTTTTATTTTCATGTAATAGACAAGTCTTCAAAGAGGATTAGAGTTTTAAGTCTCAAGTTTTTAGATTCAAGTTTGGTGTCTTACGTTTTAAATTTTGAGACGATTGTTGAATTGTTCTTTCGAAATTTTGCATTAATCAAGTCAAGGCTCTTCCGATCACTGTTGTAAGTATTAATTTATACTTTTTTCTATGAATGCTATTAATTTACTTATAAACATGATAGGATAAAACCACCATAACTAGGATTGTGGGAACCATGGTGAATTAACAAGTTAGGGTTACATAAAAGTGATTCTAAACCAATACTAAATGCTTGTATTGTATTCTCTTTATGCTTAAATGTTTTTTAACAGTGCGCAGCGTTAGGACATGGACAAATTCTTTACTTTCTTAGGTTTAAGAGGTAGAGATTAGGAAAAGAGAACTACAATAAAGCCTTGATCTTGATGATCATTGTATTAACTTCAGTTGTGGTGCAGAATAGTTAAATTTGGGACATATTGATAACGGTTAATTTGCAATCGCTCATGAGACCTGATCGGGTGATTGAGTATCGTCATTCAATAGAGACTAGTCGGTCGTTTAAATGAACCTAAGTTATCAGTTCTATAAGTAATGTATTGGGATAGATCACAAGTGTAAAACCTGTAGTAGTTAAGGATCCATGGGGAACACTTACCCTAGTTAATTGCAATAATTTGGAAACAACCATCAATTTCTCAACTTTTTTACTTATTAATTTTACAAATCCCCCCTCTTAGGAAATAATTGACTAAAAATCTTAAGCACTAGTGTTCTTCTATATCCTTCCGTATTCCCTGTGGGATTGACCCCAACCTCTAGTTGGGTTCTTTATTGACAACGTCCGCTTCATATTTCGGTAGGAGGTATGGTTTGAGCTTTATCAATGCCCCTTAAAAAAGATGTTCTATATTTTTCCGCGACTCATGGCACGACCCGTAAGTTGATTCCACGAGTCATACAAAGGATCGTACAGTCACTTTTGGACTTAACCCTTGTCATACTCTTGGTACGATTGCCAGGTACGACTCGCAGCAAGATACTATGAGCCGTACTAGGTTTCATACCTCTTAATTTTTACATGTTTGTCTTGGGACATTCCCAATGAGCCATCCTATGAGTCATAGTGCGAAACCACGAGTCATAGGAAGGCTCATGAAGCCTGTCCCTGCCTTATTTTTTATTTAGTTTGTAGGTGAATTTGATTATGTGTTAGTTTCATGCCCGAGTCTACACCCTAGACGGGACACGGTACTTGAAGTTACAAGTGACCCCAAGTCAACCCCTGGTCTAACACACACTGATATTCTGAATAAAACAAATATAGTATAAAGCTTTGAAATAATAGCATAAAAGCATTTATGAAGATAAAACTGAGAAAGCTACTCTCTACAACTTCTCTCTAAGCAAATTCTCTCTAGGAAGACCAAGTTAAGTTTCTTGGAGGTATGGGGCTAGATCCCCCACCGGACCTCCAAAAAATTCATTTGAATGATGGAATCGTAGATCTCATCGATACGAATCCAATGCAAAAAGAATCATCAAAAAATTCAAACTACAACTCCGGGAATCGACAAAATAGCGAAGTGGTCAACTATGCCCATTCCATGGAGAAATCTGTTAATGTTCAAGAAAAAAATTCCAAGGATGAATCTGTTAATGTGCAAGGAATCCCACTTTATGGAAATGATGGAGAATACTTGGATCTACAATCTCCAAAAAATTCAAATGATGTTCAGTTACCAATTTTACAAAATAGGCAGTTGACGATTTTGAATTTTTTTGGCAAAGTGAAGGCAAAATCCGACCTTCAAAGGCCGGATTCCGGTCAATATCAAAGGATACCACCAACGGGGAATTGTTACCCAAGCCAAAACGTACCCACCCATAGAGTTGCAACCTCAGCAGATTTGAAAAATAAAGGAATATCTGCCGGCGACGCAGCAGCGAATGGTGCGACAACGCTAGCAGATTCCGGCGAATTTCAAGAACGCACAACCATTGGGGATTGTGGTTACGACCAAAACGACATCACCCAGCAAATCTTGACTCAGGGAAGTGGTGGAACAGTCACTGGCGACCATTTAAAAATGGGAGAGACAGCGGGTATCGGCGCAGATCCAGCGACTGCCCCAGGTCTTGAAACCAGTCGATTGGTGCGTTCAAATGGCGAAAATTCAACCACCCAAACAGAGAAAATAACCAGAAACCACAGCTCAATCAAACATAATACCATGGAGATGCCGACTGGGAAGAAAAATAGCCGAGGCGGCGCCGACAGTGCTTCGAAATTTCAAGCATCCCAATGCAATTCAATTCGTGGTAAGGATGATAACACCCAGCTCCAAAATTTCTCAGCCAATACAAGTCCCAACAAGTCGAATTTGCAAATTAAGAATGGGAAACCCATGAATGTTCACGGTTTGAAGGGAAATGAAGCCACGGCAGTGGGGAATTTTCAGGCGACCGGAAATTATGATACTCATCTTCAAACTACTGCTTATACTAATCATCAAAGCAAATTTGTAAATTCCCCAACCCAAAATCCCATTACATCTGCTGGTCAAAATGACGCTACAATGGGAGGAAAAGCCACTGCCAACCAAGAACTGGCAGTAGCAGGTAAGTCTTCTAACTTTTTTAATGCACTAGCTATGGACAATTCTAGTTTATGTAGGAATGGGACCCAGTTACAACCTAAAGTGATTGAACAAAAAGATGTGGCTGAAAATGTTTGTGTCAAGAATCCAATCAAATCTCAAAAAGATGGTGATTGTGGGAATAACATGGCTGCAAATACTAATGTTTTAGCTAATGATCCGATAAATTACAATGAAGTTTCTAAGAGTCAGAAAAAGGATCATAACAATAAGCCAAATACTTCAAAACCTCCACAACCTAAAATTTCCTCCAACTTTGATAATTACCAACCCCCTCTACCAAAAGAGAAACAAGTCCAACCTAATGAAAATATTACAAAAAAACCCAACCAGATTTCTCACAACAATAATAAAACCAACACTGTCCAAGAACCAGCCCCTCCAACAATTGTACAATCCTTAGCTACCATCCTTAGAACTAATCAAGCTAAGACTTATGTTCCTATTAAGTTCTCACCCCCACAAATTACTACCAAACAAGGTTTTCCTGCTGTAATATTTACAAAAGAAGACTTTATGGTCAAGTTAGCAAATAGGTGTAAATTCACCTTAATAGGAAAATTCACTAGTCCTATGCCAAAGATGGAACTCATTAGAAAAAGTTTCATTCTTCAAACTCAGTTAACTGGAGGAGTCAAAATAGCACATTTCAACTCAAGGCATATCTATATAGATTTAGACAATGAGAATGATCATATCACTGTCTGGAACAAACAAAAAATGTATATAGAAGGCAAACATATGAGACTGCAAATGTGGACTCCTACTTTTAGACCAGAGGAAGAGACTTCTATTGTCCCTATCTGGGTTACTCTCCCTGAACTTCCTTGGCATTGTTACTACCTAGAATTCCTTACTGCCTTACTATCTCCTGTGGGTAAAGCTATGTATCTAGACACTGCCTCTGTTCAAAAGACTAGAGGAAGTGTAGCTAAAGTGAGAATGCAAATCGACCTAACCAAGGATAGACCCCACCATATATGGCTGGGATTTGATGAAAATGATATCACTAAAGGGATATGGCAGGCTATTGAATATGAGGATGTGCCAGATTACTGTTCTTTTTGTAAACACCAGGGCCACCTAATTCAGGACTGTTCTATGAAGCAAAAAGAGGATGATCAGAAAAAGAGAAAGGAAGCGGAAGCTGAAACTAACAAACACAACAAGCAAACAAACTTGGATAAAAAAGAATCCAAGTCACCCGACGCCAGCAACAAAGAGGAACACCCAAAGTCCAATGTCAGAACAACAGGTAACAAACTGATTGAACATATAGTGCAGGAAAGTAAGAGCAGAAATCTGGAGGAACAGTGGCAAACACAAAAGAGGAAAAACTTTAAAGGAAACACTCACAGCCACAAACTCCAAGACAATAGCAAACAGGTATACAGACCCATCCAAACAATCAATCCAGGTATGACTCATGAATCTCTCACAGGCTGTAATGTTGAGCTGGAAATCCAAGCCCAACACCCCACTCCCCAGGATACTCAGATTACTGCTGCTACTAGTGGAGTGCCAAAAGGAAATTTTCCACAAGACTCAGGTATTGACTCAATGCTCCCCACCACCATGGCTCCCACATCTCATGAAGCTCAGATTAATGTTGCCACTAATGGAGTGCAGAAAGGAATTGTTCCACAAAACTCAGGTATTGACTCAATGCTCCCCACCCCCATGGCTCCCCCCAACTATATCACTGTTATTGATGCTGATGACTGTGTAGTTACTGGAGGTATGGATGGTGTGAAGGAGAAACCCACTAACCTGCAGGAAGGGGTAACCAAAGGGGGGAATCTGTCTCATGTTTTGCATGAGAACCAATCCACTGACCCTAGATGTGACTATAGAGCCCCTGCTACCACTTTTACTTCTAGTCTGAGTATTCCGAATCAGTGTGTAACAGACAGATTGGTTCGGAAAGACAATATGGTTCAAGATGGTACTATACAAACTCAAATGACAAAGAAAGCAAAACCAAATGCTCAAAAGAGAAAAGCAGCCCAAAAAAGAAAAGCCGAACTTGAAGCTGCCACAACTGCTAGTCATCAAGATAAGGATACACCACAAAATTTTGGAACCGACATGACTACTAGTGCCAGTGGTTCAGATATTCAGACTCCGGAAGATAAGAATTCAAGCCAGCTGGTTAGAAGTATTGAGAGGGAGGAGGAACCTGAGGAGGTGGATCATTTTATTTATGATCAACCTCAGCAGACCCCTACTCCAGCCCCTGAGACGCCTACTGCAAACCCCACTGATTGCGATCCTCCGGATCCGGTGTTTGCAGTGTGCGTTCTCAATATCTCGGGCACTACAGCATTTGATGCAGACGAATACAGACAGGTGGTGTCAGAGGAAGACACAGACTGTGACTCGGAGGAAGAACCCACAAATACCACAGAGGAAAGACGGTCCATCCAAATGATACAAACTCTTGGTGATACTACCTCTCAGATGTCAGAGGCCCAAATGAAGCAAGTTACATATAGACAGGGTCTATCACCACGGGGAGCACCGCAATTTTCACCTGGACCTGAGACTGGCCCTCCAGCCAACAGGACCAGGCTGAAAGTTAAAACCCGTCAGCCCCATGATTAGTTCACTCATTTGGAATGCGAGAGGCATCAGGACTCTTGGTGCCTTGGAGAGACTAAAAATACTCAAGCAGATTCACAAACTAACTATTATCACCATATTGGAGCCATTTGCAGACAATGCTCATATTCACCTATTCACTAACTACCTGACCATGCACAACTCCGTCTGTAATGACAATGGGAAGATTTGGGTCTTTTGGAATAATGACATAGACTGTGTTCTTCTCAGTTGTGATGATCAACAAGTGACTTGTGAGTTCAGACATGTTGAATGTGCTGAGACCTTCACTATGACATTTGTCTATGCTAAGTGTCAGGAGAACCTCAGGGCCTCACTCTGGGACAATCTCAGATGCAGATCTCAGACTGCTACTCCTTGGTGCTCCATTGGGGATTTTAATGTCATTACTACCCTAGAAGAGAAACAAGGGGGTGCTCCTTATCGAATGCGGAAGAGTTATGGATTTCTGAGTACGATAGAGCAGTGTGGCTTGATTGATCTGGGATATCACGGTTCTAGATTTACTTGGTCGAATGGTAGAGGCCCGGACGATGTGGTATGGAAGAGACTTGACAGAGCCATGGTGAATGATAGCTGGCTCAATAAAATGCCTCTTACTACCGTTACTCATCTTCCTTTTGTGGGTTCAGACCATTGTCCGCTTCTCCTTGAGATGACTGACAGACAGGAAGCTCATGTCAAATATTTCAAGTTTCTCCACTGCTGGGTTGATAATCCGACCTTCATGGATACGGTGCGGCAGTGCTGGACTAGGGAGATTTATGGGCATCCTATGTGGGTATTTCACCAAAAGTTGAAGAGACTCAGCTCTACACTTAGCCAGTGGTCAAAAACTGAGTTCGGGGATATCTTTGCTCGGGTAAAGGAATATGAGGATGCAGTTAGAGTTGCTGAAGAAAAGTTCATCCAAACAAATAGTGATGTTGACAGATCTTCACTGCATGCTTTGAATGCAAAATACATCAGATTCCTTAAGCTGGAAGAGTCCATCCTAAAACAGAAAACCCAGCTGCAATGGTTCAAAGAGGGAGATGCCAACACTAGCTACTTTCATGCCCTCATGAGAGGTAGAAAGAGGCGACTCTTTATCCATAAAATTCAGAGTGATACAGGAGAATGGATTCAGGGGGATGCCAATATTGCGAAGGCTGCGTGTGCCCATTTCCAGAATCTATTTTCTGGACGGGCATGCTATGTTAGGGAAGATCTCCTCACCTGTATACCGTCACTAGTCACAGATGATCAGAATGAAAAGTTGACTGCTATACCTGACTTGGAGGAATTGAAGAGAGTGGTATTTTCCATGAACCCAAACTCTGCAGCAGGGCCGGATGGAATGAATGGGAAATTCTTCCAAACATGCTGGGAAATTATTAAGAGGGACTTACTCGATGTGGTGCAGTCTTTCTTTTGTGGTTCCTCTCTCCCCAAATATCTTTCACACGCGTGTCTAGTTCTAATACCGAAGGTGGAGTCCCCAAACCACTTAGCTGAATTTAGACCGATAAGTTTGAGTAACTTCACCAATAAGATTATCTCAAAACTTATTTGTCTCCGGCTGGCTCCTATTCTCCCGAGCCTAATCTCGACCAATCAGTCAGGATTTGTTAAGGGAAGGAGCATATCGGAAAACATCATGTTGGCACAGGAAGTTGTTCGAAGCATCAAGAAGAAGAATTCTGGGGGTAACGTGGTTATCAAGCTTGATATGGCGAAGGCATACGACAGAGTCTCCTGGGCCTACACCTGCCTTGTCCTCCGAAGAATGGGATTTGGTGAGCTGATTATTGACATGTTCTGGAGAATTATGGCGGATAACTGGTATTCAGTCATCATCAATGGCTCTAGACATGGCTTCTTTCACTCCACCAGAGGTCTTAAACAGGGGGACCCACTCTCTCCAGCCCTATTTATTTTAGGGGCAGAGGTTCTCTCCAGAATGTTGAACAACTTGAACCATAATCAATTCTTCCATGGATTCTATATGGAAAGAAGAGGTCCTCAAGTGAACCACCTAAGCTTTGCAGATGATGTCATCATCTTCACCTCAGGGGGGAGGAGATCTCTAGAGTTGATTATGCAGACCCTCACCGACTATGAAGGTTGCTCGGGACAGCTCATTAACAAATCTAAAAGTCACTTTATGGTCCCCGCTAATGCCCACCCTCCAACAGTCACTACTATTAAAGCGGTTACGGGTTTTTCACAGCAGGAGTCTCCCATCACCTATTTGGGTTGCCCGCTATATATCGGGACACAGAGGATTGTCTACTTCTCAAATCTTATTTCTAAAGTGGTAGGAAGGATTTCTGGGTGGCAGTCAAAAATGCTAAGTTATGGGGGAAAAGCTACTCTCATCAAACACGTTCTCCAGTCACTCCCTATCCACTTGC
The DNA here is from genome assembly GCA_035772735.1 of Datura wrightii. NCBI lineage: Eukaryota > Viridiplantae > Streptophyta > Magnoliopsida > Solanales > Solanaceae > Datura > Datura wrightii. Next base: position 160,976,714 of record JASDFA010000016.1, read on the forward strand.
TCAGCTCCATCTCTCCTCCTAAAACGGTTATGGACGAGATTGAGAAGTTAACAGCTGACTTCTTTTGGGGCATGAAAAATGGTAGAAAGAGGTATCACTGGGCTTCTTGGGACACCTTATGCTACCCCTACGATGAAGGTGGGGTAGGATTCAGGAAGATTCATGAAGTTTGTAAATCCTTTGAACTCAAACAGTGGTGGAATTTCCGAACTAAGGAATCTCTCTGGAGGTACTTTCTTCTAGCCAAATACTGTCAGCGTTCCCATCCGGTCTCAAAAAAGTGGCACTCTGGTGATTCTCAAAGCTGGAAGAAACTCATGACTAACAAGCAGAGGGCTGAGGAAAACCTATTGTGGAAGGTTTACTCCGGCAGCTCTAGTTTTTGGTGGGATAACTGGCTCGGTATTGGACCTCTTGCTACCTATAGGATATTGCCTGGCAGGCCGGGCAAGGTGGCAGTTTCGGAATTCCTAAACCAGGGTCAGTGGAGGATAAATCGGCTACAACAGCAGCTCCCCCAACACTTGGTCACACAAATTATGAACACTCCAATTCTATTTCACCCGGACAGACCTGATCAGCCTTTTTGGAAGACCACTACCTCGGGTAATTTCACTTCTACTTCGGCTTGGGCGATGATAAGGAGATCCAAACAGACCACTATCATCGACAGAAGAACCTGGCAGAAGCATGTACCATTTAAATCCTCCTTTACATTGTGGAGGGCGCTTAGGAATAAGCTCCCTACAGCAGCCAGAATCCTGAGGTTTGATCCGGAGGCCAACACAGATTGTGCTTGCTGTCGAGACAAAGGCTATGAGGATGTTCAACATGTCATGGTCTCCGGTAATTTTGCTACTGCAGTTTGGACCCCCTTCTCTACAACTATGGGTTTCAGACATCGCGATATGCCCCTCAGGGCCCTCCTAATGCACTGGTGGGCTCAGAAGCCCGGTAGTGACCCCCACAACACCCTACTTAGAGCCCTCCCTATCTTCATTTGCTGGAACCTTTGGAAGAACAGGTGTGCAGCGAAGTATGGTTACAAACAGTCAAACCTGTTGAGGGTGAAGTACGGTATTATTAGTGATATCTACAAACTCTTGACGACGGTTTTCCCATACGTACACTGGCCTTCAAACTGGAGAGAACTTTGTGCTAGGGTGGAGTCATGTACACACGAGATTAGAGTCACCAGAGTCCAATGGTCCAGACCGGCTACTGGACTGGTCAAAATCAACACCGATGGTAGTGCTCTTGGCAATCCGGGAAAGATTGGGGCAGGAGGTATCATCAGGGATCGTCATGGGAATCTGATTCATGCTTATGCTACTCCCCTTGGGGAAGGGACAAATAACCAGGCGGAGTTGGAATCATCTTATATAGGTCTCACTTGGTGCCTTCACAACGGCCACTCAGGCGTCATCCTCGAGGTTGATTCGGAGCTTCTAGTTTGTTGGATTAGGGGCACTTTTGCCCCCCCTTGGCATCTACACCACACTTTTCTCAGACTGCAGGACACTATCAGACAGCTTCATACTTTCTCGTGTCGTCACATACTCAGAGAGGGCAATACCGTTGCTGATGCACTGTCTAAACATAGCCACACCACTACTATCGCAGTTCACTTCTCTTGCCTACAGGACTTACCGGTACACATCAGGGGTTACCTCACGACGGACAAAATGGGCTTGCCTAACTTCAGAAGAAGGAAGACTAGGAGGATCAAAGAACCACCATGAGATACTGTGAATTGCTTGGTATGTATCCAAGCTCGGTATGGATGTCTCTATACCATTTTTTTGTTTGGTAACTCTTCCTTTTCAGGTAGGCTTTTCTTTCTTTCTCTAGAATAGGTCTTTCTTTGTAAAGGGAGAGTCTCCCTCATTTACTGCTTTCCTAGAATTTATGTATTGGAGAGGAGTCCTCTCCTGTAGGTGCATAGTTTCTAGGTTTCCATATTCGTATCGGGGATGGGTTGGCCAACCTTAGCAGGATGTCCGACCTATGAACCACCATTAAATCGGAGGTAAGGTTTTATGTCCCCCTCCATGTACTTATTTTTGCTGTTTTATTTATGATAAGGCCTGGGGGTGCTGCTCAGCCCCTGCCCGGGACAAGGGCGTTTAATAAAAAAAAAAAAAAAAAAAAAAAAAAAAAAAAGATAAAACTGAAAACATAAAGTTCAAGAACATCTGAAGTCTGAAATTAATTGTGTCTGAAAGCCCTCTAGCTGATGAGTTGCTGGGAAAAGCCCCCAACTAACTATAAGTCTAGCTAAAAATAATGAACTGACTGAAATAAATGAAATAAGTCCCTCGAATGATGAGGACTGACACCTCAGGGAAATACTGAAGTCAAACTAATCAATTGACAAATTTTGTATAGTTTTGAAGAGGTTCTATGTTCTAACTGAACTGAACTACTAAGCAGCTAACAGAGAACTCAACTCATTCCAACAACACGGTAATTCCATAATATGGCAAATATTTTAAGGATTAAAGAAGTCACATCCGACAAGCAATGCTATAACTTTCTTATTCGTTCCAGGGCTAAAGTCATTCTTTTCAATGGAGTATTTACTCAACATCTAGACAATAAGAAATACTAGAAAATCATCCCAAATCACACTTCACATACTAGTCTGAATTTAATACGCAAATAATCTCCACTCGAAAATCTAGGGCTTAAATCCACTTTTGTAAGAACATCAACAATTTAGGTAAGAACTGATGGAGATCATATCAATTATAAGCATGGATATCATTCTATTGAAATTAATGAAAATGAATATGTAATTTCTTCATATTCGGAAACTCAGGGCTAAAACTAATAGAGAAACGATGAGAGGGTTTTGGGAGACACAAGGGAAGAACAATTTCCTTGCTGAATTCCCACATACCTGGCTAAGAAATTCCCCTAAGGAGTAAGCTTGAATTTCTTAGATGAATGAGAAACCCTAGACCTTGCGTTGAGAGTTCTTGAAAGACTTGTCGATATTTTTCTGAGAATGAATGTGGGAATAAGGGGAGAGGCCAATCATTCCCACTAATAGGTCTGAATTTACATATAAAACGACGTAGTTTAAAGCTTAGGAGAATACAAAGTTACTAAATAGCCCTTAGAAAGTCACAGGGAAAAACTATCAGGTGACCTTAACAGTGACCCAACAGGTCGTGGTCACTAATCACGACTCATGGTCACAGTCATTAGGTACACTGCCTGGAAAACCCGGAAGGCCACCACGAGGGACCTGACAACTCATTACTGCCACAAACGAGTCGTTAGGTAAGTCGTAAAGTACACTGCCTAATTCTTTAAATTCATGACCCCCGCCTGCTCATGAGTGACCTAACGGGTCATGAGGCCTGACCATGACTAATGAGGTCTTTCATTGGGTGCACTGCCTCTCCCTTATCATATCTCAATCCTCCTTCCCACGACTGACCTAACAAGTCGTTAGGTCTCTCAACGACCCGTTAGGTGGGTCGTTTTGTGACATTTTCTATAGATTTTCCTGATTTTCTAATTTAAGTCCCAGATCTTGTCTTTGAGTTTCTGGAGTATTACAATATCTCCTCCTTAGGAAAATTCATCCTCAAATGTTGGAAGACGCACAGGAAAATAGAGAATAACAATCAAAATTTTCTAATACTGTTCATTTAACTCCAAAACTATCAGAATGACTACCTCTGCTTCAAAATACATAATTGATCCGAATTCACTTTTCATATATACATCCAAAGTCATAAAAGAAACTTATATACATGAATTGAATTCAACAACTAAATCATTCTCTAAGGCAAACTAACATTTTAAGCTGCAACAGAGTCGGTCGAGAACAAGTGTGGGTATTTGGACATCATATCTGCTTCGGCCTCCCACGTAACTCTCTCAACCTGCTGATTTCTCCATAAAACCTTGACTGAAGCTATTTCCTTGTTCCTTAATTTATGAATCTGACGGTTAAGGATCTGCACTGGTACCTCCTCATATGGGAGGCTATCTTTTATTCCTACACTGTCCAATGGCACAACTAAGGTTGGATCCCTGATGCACTTCTTCAAAAGTAACACATGGAATACTGGGTGCATATACACTAATTATAAAGGTAATTCTAGCTCATAGTCTATATTACCAATGTGCGTCAAAATTCTATAAGGTCCACATATCTCGGACTGAGCTTTCCCTTCTTTCCAACCTTATCACCCCTTTCATGGGTGAAATTTTTAGGTAAACTCAGTTGTCAACTGCAAACTCCAGCTCTCTCCTTCGTACATCTGCATAACATTTCTAACGGCTCTGAGCTGTTTTCAATCTTTGTCGGACAAGCTGAACTTTCTACGCTGCCTCGTGAACTGACTTTGGCCCTATCAAGGTAGCTTCACCAACCTCGAACCACCCCGTAGGAGAACTGCACCTCCTACCATACAATACGTCAAACAGGACCATCTGAATGTAGAGTGGTAACTGTTGTTGTACGCAAACTCGATAAGAGGCAAATGGTCATCCCAATTACCTTTAAATGACTTTAAGAGGGATGGAGATGGGTTGAGTGTCTGGGAGAAGTTCTATCCTAAAGTATTTCCCGTTCAAGGGGAACTCCGAGAAGATCCTCAGGAAATACATCTGGGAACTCGCTGACCACAGGGACTGACTGGATAGTCAGGGTCTCAGAGTTAGAATCCTTGACCCAAACTAGATAAATACATCCCTTGGAGATGAGTTTCTAGGCCTTAAGGTAAGAAATAAACCTACCCTTGGGTGCTGAACTGCTGCCCGTCCATTCTAACACTGGTTCATTTGGAAATTGGAACTTGACAACTCTAGTTCTGCAATCAACTTAGGCATAGAAGGAGTGTAACTAATCCATGCCAAGGATATGGTCAAAATCGACCATATCTAACTCTATGAGGTCAATTGGATTGACTTTATTCAGGACTGAGACTGGGCAATTTCTATACACCGGGCTAGCTCTAACTAACTCACCAAATGGGGTGGAGATTGAGAATGGTTCTGAGAGGACCTCTGGACTGATATTGAATTTGACTTCTATGTAGGGAGTCACGAATGAAAGAGTTGCTCCTAGATCTAGAAGGGCATACACGTCTAGATGAAAGAGATGTAACATGCCCGTGACTACGTCAGGTGAGCTCTCCTGATCCTGATGGGAAGACAGAGCATAACAATGGTTTTAGCGTTGACCGCCATCCGTACCTGATGTGTTGGCTTGGTAGGCTGGTCGATCTGTTGGAGCTGATGAGGTGGTGGATTTTGATCTCCCTTTCCTGGCTGACGGGCACTCCCTGAGTTGATGTCTAAGCTGTCCACAATAGAAACAACCCTCTCAACCCTAAAGGAACTCTCCTGGGTGGTTCCTGCCACACTTGGGGCAAGATGGATACCTGTTCCCAGTGCTGTAGGTCTGAGACTGAGTGCCAAATGACCCACCCCTTCGATCCTGGCGGGACTGAAAGATTGGGGTGCTAGCTGAATTGGGTGCTGGGGCTCTCTACTGTTGTTTCTGCTACTACTGTGGGTGGCTACTACAGCTAGACCTCTGATGGCCATAATCTAACTGGCCAGTCCTTGCCCATTTTTTCTTTCGCTCCATATCCTTCAGCTTTTCAGCCTCAATCTGCTGGGCATAGATAATCAAGCTGGAGAGGTCTATATCTTTAATCAACATTGTTGTCCTACACTGTTTGAGGACCAGATTCAAAACCCCGTTCACAAATCTCAACATGCGAGCCCTTGGTTCGGCTACCATCTTTGTAGCGTACTTACACATCTTGGTAAACTCCAGAGCATACTCCTCCACGATTTTCCCTGTCTCAAATTCATAAACTCCTCCACCTTTGCCTCCCTCAACTCCCGAGGGAAAAATCTGTCCAAGAAAGCTTTGTGGAACTCATCCACTCTACTGGTCCTGCTCCCGCTGGCCGCCCCTCTTTCCATTGGTCATACCAAACTTGAGCTACCCCTTTTAGCTGGTAGGTAGCCAGGTCAGCACTCTCCGAGGAGCTAACACCCATAATGAGGGTAATCTTCCTGATCTCATCCACGAATTCTTGGGGATCCTCCCCTACTTTGGATCCCTGAAAAGATGGAGGGTTCATACGGCTGAAGTCTCACACCCTCATAGCTACTACAAACCCGTTTGTGGCTACTGGAACCACCTATTGGTTCACCTGGTTGGTGAATTTTTGGGCTAGCAGTTGAATGGCCATCCCTGAATTCGGTGGTAGACACCAAATCATCTTGAGGGGCTATCGAGACTAGTGGGGCAGGTCTATTTGTGTTACTGACCCTTCTTCCGTTACTGCGTCTGGGATGCAGGATTCACTAAAACGAAATAGAGCACGAGTTAGAAGGATGTTTATGTAATTAAACTTTAACGCACGATAATGAGCATGAACAAAAAGGAGTTTTCCTAAAAACATCTCGTAGCCTCCTCATCATAAGTGTGGCATGCTCCACACCCATGAAAAGGACTCTACTCGATCTGCTTTCAGACATTTCGAGGATACTTTAAACCTTGGGCTTTGATACCAAGTTTGTCATGCCCCGAGTCTACACCCTAGACAGGACATGGTACTTGAAGACACAAGCGATCTCAAGTCAACCCCTGGTCTAACACACAATGGTATTCTGAGTAAAACAAATATAGCAGAAGCTTTGAAATAATAGCATAAAAGCATTTATGAAGATAAAACTAAAAATATAAAGTTTAAGAACATCTGAAGTCTGACATTAATTATATGTCTGAAAGCCCTCTAGCTGATGAGTTGCTAGGACAAACCCCTAGCTAACTCTAAGTCTAGCTAAAAATAATGAACTAACTGAAAGAAATAAAATAAGGCTCCCGAATGATGAGGGCTCACACTTCAATTGTTGAGGAAGAGGATCTGAACCACGGCGACTAACGGTGCTGAGTCTGAGGACCTGCAGCTGTATCATGAAATGATACAACATAAAAGTATGAGTCAGTACTTTGAATGTACTGAGTAAGTGGGAGAAAACATAACTGAATATAATTCTTGAACTGTTGTGACATCCAATGACCAATAAGTAACTGAACTGAACTACTGAAGTAAAGTGAGATGATCAAAATGACCCTGTCTGATGGTCAAGACATGTCCTAAGTCTGAAAATACTGAGTCTAAAATACTGAACTAAACTGAGCAGCTTATTTGAAACTGGACTGGACTGGACTAGACTAACTAGTGCGAGAGTCTATAACTGACATATAACCATGTGAGCTAGACGATAGAGTCTGATGTATACATCCTATCGGTAGGATCCAATATACCTTTCCAGGGTATAAAGGCATGAATTGGGTGATCATAAGAGTTTGGGGCTAATCAGGCAAAATAATACTGCAACCTACGCTGGCAACGTAGTTTTGGGAACCTGGGTGCGCTGGAACCCTGGCCTGCTCGGTGCTAAGTCCTACTCCCACTGGAAAACCTAGATTGAATTACTAAGCTGATAGCTCAAAACTAGGGTCCAAAACTAGTCAGGGATTTATAACTAAAAGTACCCTGAGAGTCTTAACAGACCAGATTCTGAAACTGGGTTCTAGACTGGTCAGAGCTACTTATCTAGAAGCATCATAACCATCTAAGAACAAATTGTAGTATGAACTAGGGTCTTGAGGCTAGTCAGAGCTATAAATCTAAAATTTCATGTCTGCCTAATGGACCAATAAACTGGATTCTGAATCTGATTCTGATAACTGGGAGGTACCACTGACACCTCAGGAAAAGACTAAAGTCAAACTGATCAGTTGACAAATTCTGTATAGTTTTGAAGAGGTTCTACGTTCTAACTGAACTGAACTACCAAGAAGCTAACAGAGAACTCAACTCATTCCAACAACACGGAAATTCCATAATATGGCAAATATTTCATGGATTAAAGAAGTCACATTCAACAAGCGCTGCTATAATTTTCTTATTCATGTCAGGGCTAAAGTCATTCATTTAAATGGAGTATTTACTCAACATCTAGACAATAAGAAATACTACAAAATAAGCCCAAATCATACTTCACTAGACTATATTTAATACGCAAATAATCTCCACTTGAAAATCTAGGGCTTAAATCCACTTTTGTAAGAACATCAACAATTTAGGTAAGAACTGATGGAGATCATATAAATAATAAGCATGGATATCATTCTATTGAAATTAACAAAAAACAACATGTAATTTCTTTGTATTCGGAAAAACAGGGCTAAAACTGATAGAGAAATGATGAGAAGGTTTTGGGGGAAGCAAGGGAAGAACAATTTCCTTGCTGAATTCCTACATACCTGTCTAAGAAATTCCCCTGAGGAGTAAGCTTCAATTTCTGAGATGAATGAGAAACCCTGGAATTTGCTCTGAGAGTTCTTGAAAGACTTGTCGATATTTTTATGAGAATGAACGCGGGAATAAGGGGAGAGGCCAATCATTCCCACTCATAGGTCTGAATTTACGTCCAAAACGACGTAGTTTAAAGCTTAGGAGAATAGGAAGTTACTGAATAACCCTTAGAAAGTCCAAAGGAAAAACTGTCAGGTGACCCTAATGAGTCGTGGTCACTGATCACGACTCATGGTCACACTCATTAGGTACACTGCCTGAAAAAACCCGGAAGGCCACCACGAGGGACCTGACGACTCGTTACTGCCACAAACGAGTAGTTAGATAAGTGGTCAAGTATACTTCCCAATTCTTATTCCTAACCCCTAACTACTGACGTGTGACCTAATGGGTCGTGGTGCCTGACCACGACTCGTAAGGTCTTCCGTGGGTACATTGTCTCTCCCTTATCATATCTTAATCCTCAATTCCAGGACTGACCTAACGAGTCGTTAGGTCTCTCAACGACGCATTAGGTGAGTCGCTCTGTGACATTTTCTATAGATTTTCTAATTTGAGTCCCAGATCTAGTCTTTGAGCTTTCGGTGCATTATAGTTACGTACTCAAAATTTCCCAAGTCTAGGCATGCATTCATCATGTTTTAAAAATTACCCATTCCTCCCTTTTTTATTTATAACCCATAACTCAAGTTTAAGTAGTTCATTGTGCAATTTTTAACATGTTCAATTCCTACCCAGTCACACATTAACTTTTTCACATCATTTGTCATTATCCTATTTTATTTTTCATGAATTTAGAGGACTCCCAGTGAATAAGCAAGTTTGGCAGGCACAAAAGGTCATTTTACCAAATTCAAAGCATGATAACTTACTTGAGTGATGCGATACTTTGCTCACTTCAGCTGAAAATCAGACTAGGGTTGGACTTCGAATTTGACAATGTTATCTGAGCAAAAATCTTGCTTAATTAATCGTGGCCTTAAATTACGGGTGTGAGGAAGTCGTGGGTGCTTTCGTGAGTTTGATTTTGAGTGCATAGGAGAAGGGTCCGATAGGTTTGAAGTTTAAACAACTTTTAGGGAAAATTTGAAAAATCTGGGCTAAGTTGGGTAATTTTAATTTTTTTGACCTGTCACGGCTCGTACCACGATTCATAGGAAGGACCTACGACTCATCCCTAGGACTCATAATAGAGATGTTAAGAAAACTTACCTATGGACATATGAGTACATCCTACCACTCATACTATGAAGGTACGACACTATGACTCGTAGTTCTCTCTTACATTGAGGTCCATGCCTTGCATAGTTCATAACTACATTGAGTACTATGAATCGTACAATAAAGTTACGAGTCATAGGACCAACCGTACCCTGAACTCATGCACTGAGATACATCTCTGCTTCTCATAACTACTCGTACTATGGTTTGTATAATCCTCTTACGAGTCGTACTGAGAACCGTAGCACCAGTCTATTCAACAATTCTTCTGCTACTTATTTTTGCTTCTCCTGCACACTAAGCACACATAATTCAATAAACTTGGGTATCCTCCCAATAAACGCTTGATCTAATGTCACGGCATGACGCAGGTGGTTCGATTACTTAGAATTCACCAATCCACTACATGGCTTGCCTCCCAAGAAGCGCTTGATTTAGCGTCACGGCATGACGCAAGTCTCTTGACTACTCAAACTTCTTCAAGGAACTCGGACTCATCCTCGATTTCAGAGACCACTTTGTACTCCTTTGGTTGCTTCATTGACCTACAATCATTGAAGGTGACCTCTTCTTTGTTGAGTCTAAGTTTTAACTGGCCAGCCTCCACATCTATTAAAGCCTTCCTAGTGGCAAGGAATGGTAGCTCAAAAATGATGGGGACCTCAAAATCAACTTCGCAATTAAGGATCACGAAATCCACTGGGAATATGAATTTGTCCACTTTAACAAGCACATCAAATAGGATCCCCACAGGCTTCTTCATAGTTCGGTCGGCCATCAGCAGCTGCATATAGGGGTGGGCATAAAAATTGAAAAACCAAAAAATCGAACCGAACCGAACTAATTCGGTTTTTCGATTTCAATTTTTCGGTTCGATTTTGTTTTTTTTTAAATTATAATTTTTCTGTTTGGTTTTCGGTTTTAAAATTTCGGTTTTTCGGTTTAACTGAAATTTTACATATTTTTTTTTAAAAAATTATAACTTAATTTCAAAAAAATAAAAATACTACAACCAACCCAAATCTCAGAGCCCATTTAGAGAATTATTTATATAATTGATACAATTGCTTAAGTTTTTCTTTACAAATAATAAGTTTTATAATAGTTTTAGCATGTTAAGAAAATTCTTACTATTATTAATATGCTTTGAAAGAAAAATGAAATATATAATATTTATTTAACAAGAAATTAGGGACCATAGATTATTGAAATCTTAAAAGACCCTTAACTTTTTATTGGTTTTGTTATAAGGATATTAAGCATATGAAAAAATTTATTATCAAAAATTCAAATGTTATTTATGTACTACTAAATGTAAATCAATTGATCCCGCTATTTTCTTTATTTAAAAAGTTAAAATTAAGCTTAGTTGAATTAAACTTTAGAATTCAAACTTAAAATAATTTATTTTGAATTTAAAAAGATAAAACAACTCATTTTTAATTAAAAAAGTAGCTCATTTTGTAAGTTAAAAAATAGCCCATTAATTAGGCCCATAACCGAAAAAATCGAATTAGAAAAACCGAACCGAACCGAACCGAAATTTAAAAAAACCGAACCGAAAAACCGAATGCCCACCACTAGCTGCATAGGTAGTCAGTGTGGGGGTTCCCAAGCCCAGCAACTTAAACACAAACGGCATCAGATTGATGCTTGCTCCCAAGTCGCAGAGTGCCCTTGCAAACTCAACATTACCAATTGTACAAGGAATGCAGAAGGCACCTGGATCCTTCTTCTTCTGGGCAAGGACCTGTAAGGCAGTAGTGCTACAATGATGCATGTTATCCATAGGCTCATAGCTCACAGACCTCTTCTAAGTAACAAGGTCCTTCATAAACTTGACATATTTTGGCATCTGTTCCAAGGCCTCAACCAATGGTATGTTCATAGATAATTATTTTAGCATAGACAGGAATTTCTAAAACTTACCATTCTCCACCTTCTTCTTCATTCTTTGAGGGAATGGTGGCAGTGGTCAAGGAATATCCTAGTAAGTCTGTGTGGCCCCTTTTTTCTCTCCTTGTTCAGCCTCAGGCCTCTTTTCTACAACTGGAGCCTCAGTCAACTCAGCATCCTCATCATGCTCATTCTCAGAAACCTCATCCTCATCATTGATTATGCTTTCTTTCTTCCTTTAAAGCTCAACTATAACGACTGACGGGGATCAATCGTGGTCTTTCCACTCCTAGTCATCACAACCATCTAGTGACCTCATCATGCTCATTCTCAGCAACCTCATCCTCATCATCGATTATGCTTTCTTTCTTCCTTTGAAGCTCAACTACAACTAGCAAAGGAGGATCAACCGTGGTCTTTCCACTCCTAGTCATCACAACCATCCAATGACCATCATTCTTTGGATTTTGGAATGTGTTGATAGGTAGTGGGGTTCATGGATGCTGACAGTTGCCCTAGCTGTTGTTCAATCTGCTTGATTGCCTTAGTATATGACTCAACTCTCTAACCTATGCTCGATAGATCCCCACAGATGTCTTTCAGCTGATCATTTGTGTATCTAACCTTCTTTTGCATCTCATCCATCATGCTCTCTAACTTTGACTATCCAGCCTCCCCCTCACGTGCATTTGGAGGCACGTACAATCCTGCTCGATCATTATGGTAACCTTCATTCCTTCTCCATTCTTCCTTGTGCTCACGACCTCAACTTCTATCTCTATACCCATTCCAATTGTAATTTTCTCTGTATTGGTTCCGACCTTTGTTTCCAGAACCTTAGCGCCTAATGTCTTGTCCAGACCCTTGGGTGTTGGCTCAGAAACCCCCCACTTGGTTGTCCAAGAAGATTGCCTCCTCCTCGAAATCTGAGTACTCAGGCCTTGGTTCCAGCCCCTGTGTCCCCACTGCATTAATATTTCTGGCTCCAGCACCCATGATATGCTTCACGAGCAAGTCTAGTGATGTGTGCATATAAGCCAATTCCTGGTCACATTCTTCCTCCTTCCTTCGTTGGTCTGCAATCAAACCAATAGCATATGTTCCAGTCGCCACTTTCACTTCTCGGGGTGTGCCATGCTCTATTTACTCTCGTCACTCTGTCTAAAATAGTGGCAGCTTGCTCCCAAGTATGGCTCATCAGTGCTCTTCCGCCACTGTGTCTTCTATAGATTTAGTATTGTTATTTAGTGATCTATAGAAAATATCCAATAAACTGTCATTAGGAATTTTGTGGTTTGGGCACTTGGTCAATTTCTTCTTGAATCTCAACCAGGTTTCATGAAGTGCCTCAGCCTTCCATTTATGGAAGTTGTATATCTCATCCTTAAGTTGTTGTATCTTGGAGGGTGGAAAGAATCTCTTTATAAAAGCCTGTTTGAGCTCCCTCTAGTTGGTAATGAAGTCATTGGGTAACTCTGACAACCATAAAGTGGCCTCCCCAGACAAAGAGAAGGGGAAAAGTCTTGGCCTTATTGCATCCTGGCTGACTCTGTGCAACCTGTACACCTTGCATATTCCGACAAACTTCATTAAATGCAGGTTGGCATCATCAGCTGCGTGATCATTAAACACCCCCTTCATGTGCAATAATTGGATCATGGTGTTAGTGATGTCAAATTTTTCCCCAGTAGGAAATGTGGTGGTACAATAGCTCTGATTGACCCGACTTCATCAATGTCCGGGTCATCCTCATCAGAGAATTGAGGGGCATACCTTTGGCCTTTTTTGCCCCTTCCATGGCGTCCAACATTGACAACCTAATCTCGAGCATCCTCCGCGATCTAAAGTGCAACTTGACGAGATAGCTTGGCTTTCATAGCTTCTTTAGCAATACGGGCATCTCTCTGCTCTTGCTTCTCCATCCTTCGCAATGTTCTTTCAAGTTCGAGACCCAAAGGAATCAGGGGTTTTCATTCGAACCAGTATTTTACATTCACCAAGCGACAACCTATGGATATCCAAAAACAAAAAGAAAACATAATCTAGGAAATAACAATCAAATTTTAAATACAAGCAATTAATCTAATCTTAGCCATATTCCCCAGCAACAACACCACTTTTTGATAACGCTCAAACTCACACTTCTTGGAAAAGTATGAAGCGGACGTTGTCAATAGAGAACCCAACAAAGAGATTGGGGTCCAACCCACAAGGAATAAGGTAAGATCTATACTAATGTCGTTACTTAAACTTATTGGTAAGTTATCTCCAAATTGCAGGGTTTAAAGAAAAATAATATTAAAACAAGATTGTAATTCTGGTTGTTATCAAGATTTGCAAATAACTAGGGTAAGTGTTCGCCATGAGTTCATAAATACTTTGTGTATACAAACGTGATCAATCCCAATGCTTACTTGTAGATTGATAACTAGGGTTCATCCAAATGACTGGTTAGGACTATACTCAATCACCAGATCAGGTCTCTCATGAGCGATTTCTTTTTAATCATTATCAATATGTTCCAAATTAACTTTCCTGCGACCGCAGCTTAAGTCATACAATGATCATAAAAATTAAGGCTTTTTTGTAATTCTCTTTTACTAATCTCTACTTCTCTAGGTTCAAGAAAGAAACGAATTTGGGCAAGTCCTAATGTTTGCACATAGCTAAGAAACGTTTAAAGATGCAGAGAATACAATACAAGCATTTAGCATTAGTTTTGAATCACTTTGTGTAACCCTATTTCGTTAATCTACCATGGTTCCCACAATTCTAGTTGTGGAGGTTTTAGCCTCTCATGATTGTTAGATTATAATTAGCATTCATAGACAAACACATAATTTAATACTTGCAACAATAATTGAAAGAAAACCTGCTTTGAATATCAATGAACAAACTCAAGAACAATTGATAACATCAAGAGTTGATCCTAAGAATTACTCTCTAAAACTTGATAATAAATTACAAATAAAACTTCTTTCAATGCAATCTCACGTCTAGTACCTTCTTCCTGTGTTTTTCTACTAAAATAAAACATAAAAGGTATTTATACAGCATCAGAAATCTTTTCCTAACGTAAAAGGGAATTTTCTATATATGGCGCTGGCTTGACTCACGACTGATCATACGATCTATAATAGGGTTGTACGAGTCATAACTGCCTCTCGTACATCGCTTCACTACTGCAGATTTGATTAAGTGTTGGCAGCTGGTACGACTCATACCATTGTCCAACGAGTTGTACAATCTATCCGTGGCTTGGCCCTGAGAACTTTGACATCCTCTGAAGTTTTCTACGAGTGTTGTGGTATGCCTCGTACCTTCCTCCAATGACTCATAGTTTCTTGTTGCATCTGGAGTTCTGCCAAGTCTTTAAGAATCACTGAAGCTCCCCATGGCTCATGGTACGGGTCGTAAGTAGTTGTTACAATCCGTGGTTTCCACCAATACCAAGAGACTGCCTTGTGAAATTTTCTTTGAATATTTTCACGAATCCAGTTACAGCTCGTACTGTCTTGGTATGGCTCATACTAGGAGTCATACATTGCCTTTTCCTTGTTCTAGCCTTCTGAGTTTTTCCACGAGTCTTAGTACAATTCGTACAATCAAGGTACGACTCCTACTGAGATTTGTATTTGGATAATTTTCTACACTTTTATGCATCTTTTGCACATTTTGCTCCAACACCTATTTTTCCTTAAATTAAAATAAAAGAACCTCATATCCGTATAAACATACCTAAGTTCATGCTATTTTGTCAGGTTTAAGCATCGAAAGTGCTCTAAAATCACAACACATCATCTATTATGTATGAATGTTTATGAACTCTCAACTTATGATTTAATTATTTTCAAGCATGATGATCTTCTCAAGTATGCATAAATTTTGCAAGTATCATGTCTATGTTCATGGCTGACTCACGGGCCTCCTTTATGGCTAATTCATATATTTCAAGCATGTTCATGTATTTATGATTTTTACTAGCCCATGTACTTCAAGTATGTTTCATCATTACAATACAAGCCATGTGCATGTTTTTGGAAGTAGTGTTTAGCACCGAGTAGGCCAGGGGTTCAAACGAACCCCGGGTCTTAGAACTACGTGCCACCATAGGATAAGGGATCTTCGATATTAAAGAATGTTTCCCTTATCCCGAGGAATATGGGATCCTCACTATTAGAGAGTGTCTCCCTTGTCTTAATGGGCACATGCAAGGGTCATCGTTATTGTAGATTGTCTCCCTATGTCATGAGTGATATCACGCCATGTCATCATCCCTTGCCTTGGCAAGCTTTGGTTGGCTCTATCCACTTGAGCGGGATAGTTGAGGAATCATGTAAGCTCTATCATGATGGTGTCGGTTATGATGAGTCTCCTATTATTTCTCATGATTTTAGTTACTCATGTTCATGAGTATGATATTATGTTAAACAACATATTTGACCCAATGATCAGTTTATGAGCTTTTACATACGATTTCATAGATAACAAGTCGTATGATTTTTATTTTAAAACCTTGGGTCACTACGTTCAATTATGAAAATCAGCTTATGATTATGTATATCTTAGATATGACGTTTCAGCATACAGTCCTTACTCTCAGAATCTTTTGATTTATATGCATGATTTTAACTAACGTTTTACGAAGCATATTTTACGTACCTTACATACTCAGCAGATTTCAAGTACTGCCGCATACTCTATGCTATATATTTTCATGATATAGAAGTTATTTAGACTCAGCCCACAGTTAAAATCGTTCGAGACTTGATCACCTAGTAGGGGTGAGTCATCTTTCGAGGACTAGAGTTGTCTACTTCATTCCAGTTCTTTTACCTTGCTTTAGATTCAAACTTTAGAATTAGCTGGGGACTTGTCCCAGTAGCTCATCAGTTAGTTGTGGCTTTCAGACATAGACTTATTATGTTTACTTTTGTGTTTAGCATTGGGATATTATTGCTTGATATACATTTTATGATATCTAGTCTCCCTCTTATTCATACCTATGTTGTTTTCCACTTGATTATGCTTTAATATCATGCTATAATGTACCATGGGTTATCTTAGAGCCATTAATGGTTCTACGTTTCGTGTTGCGGTCCGGGGTCCTAGCTAGGGTCATTAAACTATGCAACCTGACTGACTCACGAATGTAAATTCCAACATAATCCTCGACTAAATCTACAGTCTTAACTGGAAGAAAATGTGGTGACTTCGTCATCATATCTACAATCACCCATATTAAATCATGTTGTCGACACGTATGAGCCGAATCTGTAATGAAGTCCATGTTTATCTCTTCCCACTTCTAAGTAGAAATACTGATATCCTAAACATACCTCCTGGTCTCTAATGCTTAACCTTAACTTGTTAGAAATTTAGACACTTAGCCACAAACTCTACAATGTCTTTTTTCATGTCATTCCACTAATAGACTTTTCATAGATCACGTTATATCTTGGTGGCACCTTAGTGGATAGAATACCGAGGATTGTGAGCATCTTTCAACATCCGCTCTTTCAAGCCATCCACATCTGGAACACAAAATTGACCCTGGTATCAGAGTACACCGTCTCCCCTTTGGAGAAAACCTCCACTTTCTGATTATGTATAGCTTCCTTCAACTTAACCAAGATAGAATCCTCATCTTGTTTCGCCTTAACTTTTATCACTAATGAAAATTTTAAACCATTCTGAATAATGACACTACCATCTATTGAATCCATAAGGTGAAACCCTAGGCAAGCGCGAGCCTATGAACATCTCTAACCAACTCCTTCTTTCCATCTTCCATAAGAGCTACACTCCATATGGACAAACTGCTAATAGCATCAGCCACTGCATTGGCCTTCGCTGGATGATAAAAACACTCATGTCGTAGTCCTTGAGTAACTCAAGACAAATCCTTCATCGCAAGTTCAAGTCCTTATGACTGAACACATACTGAAGGCTCTTATGGTCCATGAACACATCAACATGCACTCCGTATAAATAGTGCCTCCAAATCTTTAAAGCAAACACCACCACTGCTAACTCAAGGTCATGAATTGGACAATTCTTCTAATGAATCTTAGGCTATCTTAAATATGGGTGTTAAAGGGCCAGTTCGGCTCATCAAAATTAGAACCCGACCGATCCTGGTAAGGGGTTGGATTCCGAGTTGGGAATACTAGGTTCAATCAGTCCGGGTCCAAGCAGATTATTTTCAACCCACGCGGTTAGGGGTTCAATCAGATCGTGCCGGACCGGATTATCAAAAAAATTAATCAAGTTTTTTTAAAAAATATTTATTTAAAAAGTCACAAATTTAAATTGCCGTGTAACATATTTTTTGAAATTCAACACTTAAAAATGAAGTTGAGAATTTTTTTTAAAATTCGGCAAAAGAAATGTCTTCTAACTAATATATTTTATTAAATTGAATACTTTATTCATCTAGCAATTAATTTAATTTTTTAATTATTATGAGAAAAATACAAAATTACAAACTATGAAGTATGAACTATGAAGTATGTAACTGTAAAACAATTTTTAATAGTTTATAAAATTCAAGACGTTAGCCTTTAAGTCTATTTAATATAAATTTTAAATTACAATTTTCAAATACAATGATACAAGACTAGAAGTTATAACTTAAAAATATAAGATCAAAATGATGAATACCTAATCTATATAGCCACCTTTTAGAAAGGGTTGTATTTGATTAGGTCTCTAACTCTCTAAGTAGCTAATTTGCAAATCTAAATTAAAGTTTAAAAAATAAAAAAAGTATTACTTTAGTTTTCACATATTTTTCACCATTTTTGTAATTTCTTCAATGTCAACATAGTATTAGTCCTATTGCAGTATCACATGGACCTCTACTTGATAATATATCTCTAATCTCTTCTTCCTCCAACTCATTTAAATTTGCTTCATTCTGATCTAATTCAATCTCTAAAACATACTAGAACTTCCAAAGTATTGCTACTCAATGAATTTCAGGTGTCTCCTAGTTGTTCCTTGCTTGGCTAGATGCGCTCTCTGATGCAACGATAAAAATTGGCACATTTAGCACCTCTCGACCCATTGATGCAAGAACTGAAAACTGCTTTGCGTTGTCTCTCCACCATACTAATGGAAAATGAATTCTTCTTTGGCTCGTTCACCTTCTACAAGTAAAATTGAAGTTCATCAGTGTTCCTTCCACTACGGATTTGGGAAGTACCAAATGTACGCCAAATAGAAACACTAGCAATATCATCATCATCATATGAAGAAGATGAAGAAGCAACATTAGAAGGAATGTTAGTATCAGGTGCAGACTGTGTAGTAGATGTGTCAACTATATTTGCATAATAATTATATAATTATTGTAAATGTGCATTTAGGGTAGAAATATCAATCATCTTAGTGGAAGGATTTAAAACAACACTAATTAGATAAATGGGGTGATGGGTTAGAAATATTTTTTAAATTTTGCTATCATTTTTTGAATAACATCTTTACATCTATCATTCATCTTTAAATTGTAAAGTAAATAAGAAATATCAGCTATATGAATTAAAATATTTGCAATAGTAGGGTAGTAAGCTCCAGAAAAAATTTAAGAGTAACCACATAAAATTTACGTAAAAATCTCACACTCCTCATCAATTGTGTCCTAAATTTTACTAGTTAACATACGTCTAGGATCAGTACAATGAGCATTAGCAAAACTTAGTTCTAGGAAATCTATATTTTTGACAACAATTCAAGAATATACATGTATAATTTCATCTAGTAACAACTTCTTCAGGCATATATCTAAGAGGAAGGCCATATATAGCACACTTTGTCTTAAATTTTTTAATTCTAGAAGCTCTATTATTTCCTTGAATAACACGAAAAACCCTTCTAACTATAGTAATCTCAGGTTTAAATAATTCAAGGCCGCTTTTAACATTAAATTATATACATGACATGCATACCTAACATGAAAGATGTCATCAAGTGGTGGATTTAGATGCCATCTGCATAGTGACACAGCAACAGTATTATTAGAAGCATTATCAAAAGCTATATACAAAACTTTTTGAGAAAGGTTATATTCCACTACAACTTCAATAATTGTAGTTCTTATAAATATAGTTGTATGACTTTGACCTTCATCATATTTAAAAGCAATAATAGGTTTTTGCATTATAAAATTTACATCTATACAATGTCATGTAATTGTCAAATACATTTTCATTAATAACATGACCAATATCAGAAGTAAGACTGTATCTAAAAGGAAGGTTGTTAAACATATATTGTAAGAAAAATAAATATTATCCATGTAGCTTAAAGATATTAGCTTTGCAAGTACTTTTAGGAACACCTTTAAATAAAGAATTAAAACTCTTTAAATATAAGTAATAAGATATGACAAAGATGCAAAAGAAAAGGGAAGACAACCCAAATCAATCATTTTTTCTAACTCCTCACAGTCCTTCATTTTATCATATTTATGGTATGTTCCAGTTTGCGGATCTATGGTTGTTTGATCCTTGCTATTAGCATCCCATTTTAAAGGATATTTATGGTTCAAGTTTCTTGCAAGTGCATTGATGTATTGTGAGTTTACAGCACTTTCGACGCTCAAAACTGAGAAAATAGCATGGACTTAGGTATGCTTATCTGGATATGAGGTGCTTTTACTTTTTTTTATAGGAAAATAGGTGTTGGAGCAAAAATGTGCAAAAGATGCATAAAAGTGCAGAAAATCAGCCAAGTACCAATCTTAGTACGAGCCGTATCTTGATTGTACGGGTCGTACTGAGACTCGTGGAATAACTCAGAAGGTTGGAACAAGGCAAAGGAAAAGTACAACTCTCAGTACGATTCGTACCCAGATGATATGAGTCGTAATTGAGTCGTGAAAATCTTCAGAGAAAATTTCACAAGGCAGTCTCTTGGTACAGCTGGAACCCACAGATTGTAACAACTACTTCCAACCCATACCATGAGCCGTGGGGAGCTTCAGTAATCCTTAAAGACTTGGCAGAACTCCAGATGCAACAAGAAAGTACGAGTCGTACGAGAAAGGTACGAGGCATACCACAACACTTGTAGAAAACTTTAGAGGATGTCAAACGTCTTAGAGACAAGCCACGGATGTATTGTATGACTCGTTGGACAATGGTACAAGTCGTACCAGGTTCCAACACTTAGACAAATCTGCAACAACCAAGGAATGTACGAGAGGCATATATGACCCGTATAATCCTATTACTGGTCGTATGATTAGTCGTGAGTCAAGCTGGCGCTAGATATGAAAAATTCCCTGTTAGCTTAGGAAAAGGTTTTTGATGTCTGTATAAATACCTTTTATGTTTTATTCTAGTAGAACAACATAGAGAGAAGGTAGTAGATGTGAGATTGCATTGAAAGAAGTTTTATTTGTGATTTATTATCAAGTTTTGGAGAGCAATTCTTAGGATCAACACTTGATTTAATCAATTGTTCTTGAGTTTGTTCATTGATATTCAAAGTAGATTTTCTTCCAATTGTTATTATAAGTATTTAATTATGTGTTTGTATATGAATGCTAATTATTATATTACAATCATGAAAAACCTCCACAACTAGGGTTGTGGGAACCATGGTGGATTAACGCAATAGGGTTACACAAAATGATTCAAAACTAATGTTAAATGCTTGTATTGTATTCTCTGCATCTTTAAACGTTTCTTAACGGTGCGCAACATTAGGACTTGCCAGAATTCTTTTCTTGCTTGAACCTAGAGAAGTAGAGATTAGGAAAAGAGAATTACAACAAAGCCTTAATATTTATTATCATTGTATAACTTGAGCTGCAGTCGCAGGAAAGTTAATTTGGAATATATTGATAAAGGTTAAAAAGAAATCACTCATGAGACTTGACCCAATGATTGAATATAGTCATCCAATAGGGACAAACCAGTCATTTGGATGAACCCTAGTTATCAGTTCTAAAAGTAAGCATTGGGATTGATCACGAGTGTATACCCGAAATAGTTATGAACCCATAGGGAACACTCACCCTAGTTCTTTGTAAATCTTGATAACAACCACAATTACGATCTTTTTTTAATATTGTTTTTCATTAAAACCTTATTCCGTGGGTTTGATCTTAACCTCATTGTTGGGTTCTTTACTGACAACATCCGCTTCATACTTTTACAGAAACTGTGAGTTTGAGCGTTATTAAAAAGTAGCACTGTTGCCGGTGATAAGATTAGATTAATTGCTTGTATTTAACTTTTGGTTGTTATTTCTTGAATTACATTTTCTTTTTACTTTTGAATATCCATAGGTTGTCTCTTGGTGAATGTCAAGTACTCGTCAGAGTGGAAACCCCCTGATTCCTTTTGATCTCAAACTCAAAAGAACACTGCAAAGGATGGAGAACCTAGAGCAGAAAGATAGTTGTATTGCTGAAGAAGCTAGGCAAGCCAAGCTAACTCGGCAATCTGCATTTCAAGATGCGGAGAATGCTCGAAAGAAGGTTGTTAATGCTGGTCAACATGGAAGGGGCAACAGAGGCCAAAGATATGCCCCTCAATTCTTTGATGAGGATCATCCCGACATTGATGAAGTGGGGTCAACCGGAGCTATTATACCACCACTATTGCCTGTTGGAGAAAAATTTGACATCACTAGCACCATGATCCAATTATTAAACATGAAGGGAGTGTTTAGTGGTCACACAGCTAATGATTCCAACCTGCATTTAATAAACTTTATTGGACTATGCAAGGCATACAGGTTTCCTGGAGTCAACCACGACGCAAAAAGGCTAAGACTCTTCCCCTTCTTTTTGTCTGGGGAGGCCACTTTATGGTTATCAGAGTTGCCTAATGACTCCATTACCAATTGGAGGGAGATCAAACAGGCTTTTCTAGAGAGATTCTTTCCGCCCTCCAGGATTCTACAACTTAACGATGAGATATATAACTTTCAACAATTGAAGACTGAGGCGCTTAATGAAACCTGGTTGAGATTCAAGAAGAAGCTGACCAAGTGCCCAAACCACAAAATTCCTGATGATAGTTTGTTGAAGATTTTCTATAGATCACTGAACAACAGTACAAAAGCTGTAGCAGACACAGTGGTGGGAGGAGCAATGATGAGCCACACCTAGAAGCAAGCTGCCACTATTCTAGAAAGAATGAAAAAAAAAATAGAGCATGGCATACCCAGGAAGCGGCAGCTGGTACATATGTTGTTGGTTTAACTGCAAAACAACGAAGGAAGGAGGAAGAATGTGACCAGGAATTGGCTCATGTTCTACATCATTAGACTTTCTCACGAATCATATCATGGGAGCTGGAGCCTGAAAAGTTAATGCAGTGGGGACATAGGGACAGGAACCAGGGCCTTAGTACTTAGATTTTGAGGAGGAGGCAAACTTCTTGGATAACCAGGTGGCGGGTTTCTAAGCCAACGCCCAAGGGTCTGGACAAGACACTTCGTGCCAAGGTTCTGGAAATCAAGGTTGGAACTAATATAGAGACAATTACAACCGGAATGGGTACAGAGACAGAAGCCAAGGTCATGCGTGAGGGAGAATGGGAAGGAATGATGGTTACCGCAATGACCAAGAAGGATTGTACGTGCCTTTGAATGCACACAAGGAAGAGGCTGGACAGTCAAAGTTAGAGAGCATGATGGCTGAGATACTAAAGAAGGTTAGATCCACAGATGTTCAGCTGAAAGACATCCGTGGGAATCTATGGAGCATGGGTCAAGAGTTAAGTCGCATGCTACGGCTATCAAGTAGATTGAACGACAGCTAGGGCAGCTATCAGCATCCATAAACCCTAGGAAACAGGGTACACTACCTAGCAACACAGTCCTAAATCTGAAGAATGATGGTCACTGGATGGCTGTGATGACTAGGAGTGGAAAGACCATGGTTAATCCCCCTCTGCCAGATGTAGTCGAGCTTCAAAGCAAGAAAGAAAGCATAATCGATGATAAGGATAAGGTTGTTGAGAATGAGAATGATGAGGATTCTGAGTTGACTGAGGCTGCAGTTGTTAAAAAGGGGCTTGAGGCTGAACAAGGAGAGAAACAAGGGGCCTCACAGATTAAGAAGTCTATTCCACAACCACCGCCACCGTTCCCTCAAATAATGAAGAAGAAGGTGGAGAATGGTAAGTTTTAGAAATACCTGTCAATGCTAAAATAATTATCTGTGAACATACCATTGGTCGATGCATTAAAACAAATGTCAGGATATTTCAAGTTCATGAAGGACCTTGTTACTAAGAAGAGGTCATGAGCTATGAGCCTATGCATAACGTGCATCATTGTAGTTTTATAGCCTCACGGGTCCTTTCCTAGAAGAAGGAGGATCCAGGTGCCTTCACCATTCTATGTACAATTAGTGATGTTGTGTTCGCAAGGGCACTCTATGACTTGGGAGCAAGCATCAATATGAAGACGTTAGTTGTGTTTAAGCAGCTAGGCTTTGAAGCCCCCGCACCAACTACTATGCGGCTGCTGATGGTCGACCAAACTATGAAGAAACCTGTGGGGATCCTATTTGATGTGCTTGTTAAAGTGGAAAAACTCATTTTCCCAGTGGACTTCGTGATCCTTGATTGCGATGTTGATTTTTAGGTTTCCATCATTTTGGGGCGACCATTCCTTGCCACTAGGAGGACTTTAGTAGATGTGGAGGCTGGCCAGTTAAAATTCAAACTCAACAAAGAAGAGGTCACCTTCAATATCTACTAGTCGATGATGCAACCAAAGGAGTACAGAGTGGTCTCAACAATCAAGGATGAGTCTGAGTTCCTTGATGAAGTTTGAGTAGTCAAGAGACTTGCGTCATGCCGTGATGTTTGATCAGGCACTTCTTGGGAGACAACCCATGTGATGGGCACATGGGTTGGTGATTTCTTAGTAATCGAACCACCTGCGTCATGCCGTGATGTTAAATCAATCATTTCTTGGGAGGAAACCTAAGTTTATTAACTTATGTGTGCTCAATGTGCAGGAGAAACAAAAACAGGTGGCAGAAAAATTTCTTAAGAGATTGGTGGTATGAATCTTAGTATGACTCGTAAGAGGATTATACGGACCATAGTATGAGTCATGGTGAGAAGAAGAGATGTATTTCAGTGCTGAGTTTAGGGTACGGTTGGTCTTACAACTCGTACTTCATTGTACAGTTCGTAGTACTCACTGTAGTTATGAACTATGCAAGGCATGGACCTCAAAGTAAAAGAGACCTACGAGTCATAGTACTGGTCGTACCTTCATAGTACGAGTTGTATGATGTACTCATAGGTCAACAGGTAAGTTTTCTTAACATCTCTATCACGAGTCCTAGGGATGAGTCATAGGTCCTTCCTATGACTCACGGTACAAGTCATGATGGGTCAAAAAGATTAAAATTACTCGGCTCAACCTAGATTTTTCAAATTTTCCCTAAAAGCTATTTAAACTTCAAACCTATCGGACCCTTCTCCCAAGCACTCAAAATCAAACTCATGACAGCACCCATAACTCCCTCACACACGTAACTCAAGGCCATGATCAATTGAGCAAGATTTTTGCTCAGATAACATTGTTAAATTTGAAGTCCAACCCCAGCCCCTGATTGTCAATCGAAGTAAGTAGAGTTTTGCATCACTCAAGTAAGTTGTTACGCTTTAAATCGGGTGAAAAGACCTATTGTGCCTGAGCAAACTTGCTTATTCAATGGGAGTCCTCTAAATTCATGAAAAATAAAATAGGACAATGACCAGGATGTGAAAAAAGTCAATGTGTGACTGGGTAGGAATTGAACATGTTAAAAATTGCACAATGAACTACTAAAACTTGAGTTACGGATTGTAAATAAAAAGGTGAGGAATGGGTAATTGTTAAAACATGATGAATGCATTCCTAGACTTGCAGAATTCTGAGTACCTAACACAAAATCAAATTCACCTGTAAACTGAATAAAAAATAAGGCAGGGACAGGCTTCACGATCCTTCCTATGACTTGTGGTTTCACACTACGACTCATAGGATGGCTCGTTAGGACTGCCCCAAGAAAAACATGTAAAAATTAATAGGCACAAAACCTAGTACGACTCGTAATATCCTACTACAAGTCATACCTGGCAATCATACCAAGAGTCTAAAAAGGGTTATGTTCAAAAGTGACAGTATGATCCTTCCTACGACTCGTGAAATCGACTTACGGGTTGTACCATGAGTCGTGGAAACATATAAAACATTTGTTTTTAAGGGGCATCCTCTGGTGGTACGGATCATACCTTCATGGTACAAATCGTACCTCAGAGGTGTAACATTGTTCTGAGACATTATGAGTTTCAATATGAATCGTACCTCTAAGGTACGACTCGTACTGTAAACCCGTGATAAATTATAGAGGACTTTTTCTTGCTTTCTTTTTCTTAGGTTTAGAATTCTAACTCTTTTTCTCCATAGGTACAATGACACAGAAAAGAAAAGCATCCAAAGCAACTACTGGGAGAGCATCGATAGATGAAACCTCTAAATTCAAATAAGCGGGCAACACACCTAGTGGTTTATCGGAGGAATACTGGGTCGACACATCTAACACTGATGGGAACTGAACCACTAGGGAAAAAGCTAAAGCCTTGGCTGTGGAGGCCACTGCCACATCTGCTGGTGCTTTCCAATATAAGGAGGGAGTTGAGGAAAGAGCCCAAGAGTCTGAAAGCAGTGATCTTGGGCAGATTTATATGCCCAAGTGATACTCAAACGTATCATTTTCGCCTTGTTTGTTGTGCAATGTGTATATATTCTCATGTAATTGGTAATAAAATGCGAATTTATACTAACCAACATGATTAGCATTTGTTTTGAAGGTAAATATGATTTTTAGGAGCTAAAATGCATGTTGGAACTATATCGGAGTTGGACTTGGATGCGAGCGTGGAAAAGACATTGGAATGCACAAAGTATAGGGGCTCCGCGATGGAGCTGTGCCACGCTACCATCGCGGAGGCACACTGCCTGGAGAGGAAATTAAATGGCAAATTATAGTGTGGCCTCGCGACAGCTCCGTGGCATGGAGATGGGCCTCCGCGTTGGCCTCCGTGCCACGTTGAGGCTAATTTACCGGACCCTGGATTTCCAGTGAAGGTCCGCGTCCACGCCGTGTCATGGAGGCAGTGCTCGGCGTTGACCTCCGTGACACGTTGCTTGTTATTTCGGGAAAAATTTCCCACTAGTATAAATAGCACACTTAGATTTATTTTAATTAGTTCAAACTTGATGGAGCAAGGACGTGGGTTAGAAGCAGTTGAGGGACGAAAAAGCTAAGAGATTTCTTCTCTTCCTTTCTTCTTTCAATCAATTGTATGATGATTTACACTTGTTTTAGGATGATCAATCCACAAATGAGTGGCTAATTCTCTTCCTTGCTAAGGTTTTGAACAATGGTGATGAATTTTGATTGTTAATGATATGGTTTTCTTCTTTTTCTTTCATGTTGTTCTATTAATTCTTGTTTCTACTGCATTAGTGTGTGGCCGACATTAATGTACATCTAAAAAGTCCAATTTCACTCGAGAGAGCAAGAAATTGGAAAGTTGTGAATTAATAGGGTATTGTTCTTAACTTGATTTTGGAAAATTGGGTTTTGATGTGCTTTCCTGATAGAAATATACTTGAAAGCCGTATTAGTCAGTTTAGGAACCGGAATTGTATTGCTAGGTCATAAATTGCATTTGATTACAGAAATGTAGACGGATGGTTTATGATTCTAAAGTGAAATTAAATACGAGAGTTTTAATTTCTAGGCTACTGTTCTTGGCTAGCAACAGGAAGAAGAGATTAACCAAATTATTATTATAATCGAATTCATTACTTGTTCTTAACCTTGGCATGCTCATATCCATAGTTTAAATTCACAGTAAATAATTGTTAATAGTTTTAGAATATATATATTTTATAACCAAAAACTTATTTAACTGTTGGTTACGCTGTTGTTAGCATAATTAGAAGTAAGATAAGAATATAGCGTACTTAGGCAATTTTACTTATCCTGAGTCTCCTTGGATCGATACTTGGCTTACTTAGCCACTTTATTACTTGTTTGACCACGTGCACTTGCGTGTCGGTTTTTAACCTATAGCAAACACCACACCGGTGTGTAGTTTTTGGCGCCGTTGCCGGGGAGACTTGGCAATAGGTGAATTTGTTTTAAGTGTAATTTACTGTATTTTTATTTTTCTCAAGTGCTGACAACTTAGTCTTAGTGTTTTTTTCAATTCTTTTGCATTTTACTTTTTCTTTTTCGAATACCCTTTTTGACATGACATCGTGGAATATAAATGGTTTCAATGGTGGATACTCATATTTTAATGAATCTTGTCTGAATTGCGGAGGACACCACTTGTGGCAACACTATAACACGTGCCATATATGTGGTGGTCAAGATGGCCATTGGGATGGCTGTCCGAATGCATATCCCCCTCCCCCAAGCCCCTACTATGATCCTTCTGTTGTTTTTCCTGAATATAGGCATGCTGAAAATGAGGACTTAGGACGCCAAGCTCGAATAGAAGACATGATGAAACAACTCTTGGAGCAATCAGAAGCAATGAAGGAGGCGATGGCAGTATTGAGAATTCAGCAAGAAGAGAATGCAGAGGCTCTAGAAAGGATGAGCATCAAATTCACGGAGATGATCGCTGAAGCTAAAGCGTGTGATAAATCGCAGGCAACAGTTTTAGCCGATATTCAAGAGGAACTACAAGAGGAAAACAAGGGTGAATTTTTGGAGGAAGCCCAACAATCAGAATCTCTTGAGTGCCCCCGTGATGGTCTCACACTTATGGAAAATCCATTCATGGAAGAAGAGATAGAGTATCCCCCATTTGACATTAATGGAGAGATAGATGTCGATGCTGAGAAGGTGTATACAAGTAAGGAGGTCAAGCATAATGCAGTTTAGATTTGAGGTGTATTGGACCACACTCGACGCATTTTTCGACATTAAGTTTGGTTGACAACATAAAAGTAGAGTCTTCCAAGCATATAGATAAATGTCTAGAGGAGGACCAAGCACCATATATTTTGAAATTTGCCAACGCGGAGAGACAAAATGACTTCGCTTACTTGAGGGCCAATAAGTTAAAAAGGCAACACCTACTGTTTGGTCCTTACAATTTTTCACCACCACCCTTGGAGCATAAGAGGAAATTAGAAAAGAAATTAGGGGTGAGATTCATATCCTCAAGGTGGAGGAAAAAATGGTGAAACTTGGTACGTCGAGCCGCGACGGTAAACCAGGCGCTACACAGGAGGCAACCCGTGAAAAATATTTTCTTTCTTTCTTTTTTAGTGTAAATAATTTTTATTTTTATTTTTCTTTTCTTGATTTGGTATATATTTTTTGTTTTAGTTAATATTTTTCATTTTAGTTAGGGAAATCTATTAATCTAACCAATTTTGTTTAGTGAGGTGATTTTTCAGGTCAAACGGAGACAAATATGCATGGAATCGGGAAGAATAAGGCAAGGTATGAAAAAATAATTAAAATGAAGAGACAGTGCACTGGGGCGTTGGCTCCGTGTCACGGAGGAAGGGCTCCGCGTTACCCTCCATGACACGTTGAAGGTAAAATCCGGATTTTTTAAAATTCCAGTAAGCCAACGCGTTGGCTCCGTGTCACGGAGGAGGGGCTCCGCGTTACCCTCCGTGACACGTTGCCTTATATTTGGTGTCGGGTCACACCGGGTTGCCGGGTGACCCGCGTGTTTTTCTTTAAATTAACCCCGATATTTGCCCCTTTCTCCCCATTTCTTCTCCTTTCCGCGACCAAACACCCAAATCCCCCTCCCCAACCAACGTGCCACGCTACTAGGCAAAGAAATCGTCAAGCTTCTTCGGTTCTTCAACTCAAAGGTATGTTTTCCTCGTTTCTCTCAAATTTTTGGCAATTTTAGTCGAATTTGGGCATGTGAGGTGAGATATATCACCCTAAGTAGCAATTTAACATGATGTTGAGTTATTTGTGATTGATATATGTTCGGATTGTTGTAACTAGCATTTGAACTTGTCGATTACGTGAATAATCTGAATTTGATTGAAAAATTGCATTCTAGGGCTTGGGTTATTGAATTTGAATTGGGTTATTTGATAAGTTGATGAATTAGATGCCGGGGTGTGGTTGTAAATTGAGATAAGTCGTGTAAATATTGTGTGAATGTTAAAAGACGACGAATTCTCGAGTTGTTGGGGAAAATGCGAAAATTGTGTAAATTGGTTTGATTATTTGGATTCGATTGTATATAGAATGTTTTTGTCTTTGTTTTTGTTGTTGTTTTTGGTTGCTAAGTGCGATGGTTGAATTGTTAGCGATAGTAGGATTGGAATTAGCTGTATGAAGTCTGAGTAGTACGCTAAGCGTTATGCTGTCGAAATTTTTGTGAACGCACTAAGCATAAAATGTATAGTTGATTGTTTTGGTGTAAATTGAGTTATCCTTGCCGTAGTTTGTAAAAGTAGCTAAGGACTAAGTGTGGGGTAAACGGTGTGTAACCCGACCTTAGCCGAAGTTAACATGTATTTAGCTTAACGTTGTGCTTGTTTGTGTACATTGACAGGTACAATGGCTAGTAGGCAGGATAAGGGTAAAGGTGCTTCTACCTCAGGCACCGGTAGAAAAAGAATGAGAATGGGCACCGCAGTCCCAGCTGCACCAGCTGTTCCGCGCGGCCAACGCCGCCAATACGGAACAAGATGGGTAACCAAGGAAGGAAAGAAGTGGTATGCTAAGCATAAGGAAAGCAAATACTTCCCGGAGGAACATATTGCACGGGAACCACTAGCACAGGAGTTCCCCCGTATTGTGCAAAGGATTGAAGCAGTTGGGCTCAGCTTTATATTCCAGGAGCCCAAGGAGTGCAACCTACATTTGGTCCGGGAGTTCTACGCAAATTGGAACCCAGCCATCAGAAGCCACACAATAAAAATCAGAGGGCAGATTGTCACTCTGGAACCCAAGCAATTTAATGCCATCGTTGGAGCGCGGGACACAGACGCTCACGTTCTCCGCCAGCTAAATATCACCCCACCGTATGCCGACATCAGACGTACGTTGTGTGGGGCTCGATCCACAGCCCGATGGACTAGACATAAGGAGAGGGGTTACCACCAGACTCTGCCTTATTCGCAGATGAACAGGGAGGCCAGAATATGGCTGAAAATTGTATGTTCTTGCTTAATCCCGGGAGTTCACATGACGGATGTGACTCGGGACCGTGTCTTCTTGGTGTATGCCCTTATAAAAGGGCTTGAGATTAATGTTGGGGCAATCATTATATCCGCCATGAAGAGAGCCAGACTACACCAGGGCCACAGATACGGGTTTGGCGGACTCATCACCACCTTCCTCCGAGGCCTCGATGTCGAGGAAGAGGCTTTTGATTACATCCCGCAGTTGGAGCGGAGGGCCCTCGATGTGACAAAAACTAAGGCCCCCGACACCACCCACGGGCCAGTGCTGACTTTGGGCGAGTGACATGCTCGTGACGATCAGTACATGGCACGTATGTTTGGCATGCAGATGCTTCAGCTACGGATTGGTGGGAGACCAGCCACCGAGGAAGAGTTATGGCAGTTGGAGCTGGATTACCCATTTGGCGAGAACTCCAGAGCCTTATGCCAAGTGGGACCAGCCTTCGTTGAGCCTACTGATGACGATGTCCCTACTAACGAGGAGACACGTCGGGAGGACTCCGATGTGGAGTCCGATGACGACGATGGAGCTGACTCAGACATGGGCGACGAGGCAGCAGCACCAGATGAAGAAGTCGAATATTTTGACTGATCAGGGAGTTCCACCACCCGCAATTTTTTGTTTTGTATTTTTTTGTGAACACTGGGGACAGTGTTCGATTTAAGTGTGGGGTGGGGAGTAGCTAGGTGCTGGGACTTAGGCTCTAATCTGCTGTATGCTTTTTCCTTGGTTTGTATGTATGTTTGTGCTTCCCTACTGTGAACTGATTTGTGTTGTATCTGTATATATTTTTTTGTGGTTAATGATGTGTGTTGTGAAAAGTTATGGTTGCCAAGGTAAATATTTTGTAAATATTTCTTTCTTAGCGAAATGATCGATATTTTTTTCAAAATTTTTGCGAAAATATTTTGCACTTATCAAAATCTTTTGTAAATATTTTTCTATCGACATGATCGATGTTTGCAAAAATTTTTCGGTCTTTATTTTGGGTTTCTCGGAGTTTGTTTTCGGTTCTTTTACCGAGAATAGTCCCATTGAACCGATGTCATAGTTAGTGACCGTTCCCTATGATGGATGGATGACGATCGTCTTAAGGGAAATGTAGTCGGTAGGAGTAGGAGTTTAAGTTATTTTTAGTTTTTCTTTAGTGGATTGCATCAATGAACCTGTAGTTGCTTTATGGTTGCAAAATTTTGTTGCGTGTTGTAACTGATATTCAAAATGTAAAAGTGATTCGTTTGAAAGCATGCAATTTTGTAAATATGTTGAGTTACCTAGGCTGTAGAATTTGATTCGGTATGATTGAGGCTTAATTCTTGAATTCATGTAATTGTCTAATTCAAGAGTCTATGAATACATCTTGATTCGAGCATGTGCATGTAGTGTAAAGTGAGGTATTGTTATTCCATGCTATTGTGAAGTGTCTAGAACTTGCCTGGTGTGTGTACAAAACGAAATGAAGGAGGTGTAGTGTTGGAAAGGATGTAGGCATTTCTTTGTTTTAACCGAGAGTTTCTATTTTTTTTTCTTGTCATACTCTACCTTTTGATGTGACAGTATACCCTAGTCAGCCCGTTGAGCCTTTAGCCGATTATTTCTTTCTTTTGTCCAAAATTGTATAAACTAAGCTTTATTCCTTCTTTTCATTAGCTGTAAAAGTTTATACAAAACTCTTAAGCGCTTACGAAGAAAAGAAAATTTTTCACAAAGTGTCAAAGAGTGAGAAGAGTGAAAAGAAAAAGAAAAGCAGAGTTAGGAAAGAAAAGATGAGGTTGAAGAGGAACTTGTTATAATGAAATGATGAGGAGGGTACATGAAAACCCTTTGTTTTGTGTCAAGTGTGTTTGATGAAATGGGCCGTACGGAAGTAAACCAGCATGAATGAGAGAAAAAGAGAAAAAAAAGAAGAAAAGTTATCCACGAGTCGATGGGAATGTGTTGAAAAGGCGTTTAAGGATGCTAGCGACTATTATTGGCTAATCCAATATATATACTAGTTCCATAGCCCCGTTACAACCCATTAAAGTCCTACGTGATCCTACATTGCATTTCCTTATATTAGTGGAGTAATACACTAAGGGCAAGCCTATGGGTCATGACATGATGCATGTGAATTCTTTTGGGAGAGAGAGTGAGATTAATTTTTATATGCCCCTACTTGAATGTTTGTGTGTTGCAGGAACATAAAGGGGAAGACTCTCTTGAGTTGTGAGGGCACATTCTTGATGAAAGATTGATTTTCGTGTCGGATATCTTGATTAGCTGATTTGCATGAGTTTGCCGATATCGAGAGTTGATTCTTAAAGTGTAGGAAGTCTTGATGTATTAAAGGTCATTGCATTGTAAGACCATGCATGTTTTCTTGATGATTTGAAAAAATTGAATAATCGGTATGACCGTAGCATAAATTGTCGCACCATAGTGACAAAGGTTGGGATGTAATTTGCATGAGCTGTGTATGAGTTGTTCGAGGACGAACAAGGATTTAAGTGCGGGGTAAGTGATCTTGGGCAGATTTATATGCCCAAGTGATACTCAAACGTATCATTTTAGCCTTGTTTGTTGTGCAATGTGTATATATTCTCATGTAATTGGTAATAAAATGCGAATTTATACTAACCAACATGATTAGCATTTGTTTTGCAGGTAAATATGATTTTTAGGAGCTAAAATGCATGTTGGAACTATATCGGAGTTGGACTTGGATGCGAGCGTGGAAAAGACATTGGAATGCACAAAGTATAGGGGCTCCGCGATGGAGCCGTGCCACGCTACCATCGCGGAGGCACACTGCCTGGAGAGGAAATTAAATGGCAAATTCCAGTGTGGCCTCGCGATAGCTCCGTGGCACGGAGATGGGCCTCCGTGTTGTCCTCCGTGCCACGTTGAGGCTAATTTACTGGACCCTGGATTTCCAGTGAAGGTCCGCGTCCACGCCGTGTCACGGAGGCAGTGCTCCGCGTTGACCTCCGTGACACGTTGCTTGTTATTCCGGGAAAAATTTCCCACTAGTATAAATAGCACACTTAGGTTTATTTTAATTAGTTCAGACTTGGTGGAGCAAGGACGTGGGTTAGAAGCAGTTGAGGGACGAAAAAGCTAAGAGATTTCTTCTCTTCCTTTCTTCTTTCAATCAATTGTATGTATGATTTACACTTGTTTTAGGATGATCAATCCACAAATGAGTGGCTAATTCTCTTCCTTGCTAAGGTTTTGAACAATGGTGATGAATTTTGATTGTTAATGATATGGTTTTCTTCTTCTTCTTTCATGTTGTTCTATTAATTCTGGTTTCTACTGCATTAGTGTGTGGCCGACATTAATGTACATCTAAAAAGTCCAATTTCACTCGAGAGAGCAAGAAATTGGAAAGTTGTGAATTAATAGGGTATTGTTCTTAACTTGATTTGGGAAAATTGGGTTTTGATGTGCTTTCTTGATAGAAATATACTTGAAAGCTGTATTAGTCAGTTTAGGAACCGGAATTGTATTGCTAGGTCATAAATTGCATTTGATCACAGAAATGTAGACGGATGGTTTATGATTCTAAAGTGAAATTAAATACGAGAGTTTTAATTTCTAGGCTACTGTTCTTGGCTAGCAACAGGAAGAAGAGATTAACCAAATTATTATTATAATCGAATTCATTACTTGTTCTTAACCTTGGCATGCTCATATCCATAGTTTAAATTCACAGTAAATAATTGTTAATAGTTTTGGAATATATATATTTTATAACCAAAAACTTATTTAACTGTTGGTTACGCTGTTGTTAGCATAATTAGAAGTAAGATAAGAATATAGCGTACTTAGGCAATTTTACTTATCCTGAGTCTCCTTGGATCGATACTTGGCTTACTTAGCCACTTTATTACTTGTTTGACCACGTACACTTGCGTGTCGGTTTTTAACCTATAGCAAACACCACACAGAACAAGCAGCTCTAAGGATGAAGAGGGGTCCGAGGAGGCCCAATCCGGCATTGTAGACAGTGAGTCTGGATTTGAGGAGGAGGCAACCAATGTCGAGCAGGAGCAGACTCCAACTAGGAAGAACCGTACCATTCGGTAGAGAGTACAAGGAGTCCAGGAGATCTATGAACAGGGTATTGCTCTCACCACAAAGACCAAACTTAGGCGGAGTATTCAAGAAGAGTTGTGGATCCTGACCAATACACTAAACGAGGTAGAGGAGATAAAGAAGATATTTAGCTTTTATGGGTTCGACTGGATGTCTAGAGCCCCAGATCGATAAACTTCAGAGATCGTCCGGGAGTTCTACACCAATTATTTAGCAACCAAGGAGCAGAAAGTAAAGGAAAGGCAAAAATTGAAAGGTCAGCCCAAGTTGGAGAGCGTCATGGTACAAGGCCACAATGTTGATATATCCGAACACACTATTTCTCGGGTGTTATACGGGCCCCGATTCATACTACCACACATGATACCGGAGTATGACTACCGGGTAGACACCATAAAAAAGATCAAGCAGTTGGGCTTTGATGAGAGACAGAAGCGATTCAGTAGTTGTCCAAGGTTATTGTTCGGTGGGTTTGCTATAGGTTAAAAACCGACACGCAAGTGCACGTGGTCAAACAAGTAATAAAGTGGCTAAGTAAGCCAAGTATCGAACCAAGGAGACTCTTGATAAGTAAAATTGCTCAAGTATACTATATTCTATCTTACTTCTAAATATGTTGACAACAACGTAACCAAAAGTTAAACAATTTTGTTTATAAAGTCTATACTAAAACTATTAACAAATATTTACTTTGAATTGAAACTATGGATATGAGCATGCCAAGGTTAAGAACAAGTAATGAACTTGATTATAATCATAATTTGGTTAATCTTCTCTTCCTGTTGCTAGCCAAGAACATTAGCCTAGAGGTTAAAACTCTCGTATTTAATCTCACTTAAGAATTATAAACCATCCGTCTACATTTCTGTGATCAAATGCAATTTATGACCTAGCAAAACAATTCCGGTTCCTAAATTGACTAATACGGCTTTCAAGTATATTTCTATCAGGAAAGCACATCAAAACCCAATTTTCCCAAATCAAGTTAAGAACAATACCCTATTAATTCACAACTTTCCAATTTCGTGCTCTCTCGAGTGAAATCGGACTTTTTAGATATACATTAATGTCGGCCACACACTAATGCAGTAGAAACAAGAATTAATAGAACAACATGGAAGAAGAAGATGAAAAACCATACAATTCAATAATCAAAATTCATCACCATTGTTCATAACCTCAGCAAGGAAGAGAATTAGCCACTCATTTGTGGATTAATCATCCTAAAATAAGTGTTAATCATACAAACAATTGATTGAAAGAAGAAAGAAAGAGAGAAAAACCCTGAGCTTTTTCGTCCCTCAACTGCCTATAACCCACGTCCTTGCTCCACCAAGTCTGAGTTTCTAAAAATAAGCCTAAGTGTTCTATTTATACTATTGGGAATTTTTTCCGGAATAACAAGCAACGTGTCACGGAGGCCAACGTGGAGCACTGCCTCCGTGACACGGCGTGGACGCGGACCCTCACTGGAAATCTGGGGTCCGGGAATATAGCCTCAATGTGGCACGGCATGCAACGCGGAGGCTTGCCTCCATGCCACGGAGCTGTCGCGAGGCTCCACTGGAAATTGACAATTAAATCACCCTCCAGGCAGTGTGCCTCCGTGATGGTAGCGTGGCACGGCTCCATCGCGGAGCCCCTTTACATTGTGCAGTCCAATGCCTTTTTCGTGCTCGAATCCAAGTCCAACTCCGATATTGTTCCAACATGCATTTTAGCTCCTCAAAATCATATTTTACCTACAAAACAATGCTAATCATGTTGGTTAGTATAAATTCACATTTTATTACCAATTACATGAAAATGTATACACATTGCACACTAAACAAGGCGAAAATGATACGTTTGAGTATCACTTGGGCATATAAATCTGCCCAAGATCACTTACCCCACACTTAAATCCTTGTTCGTCCTCGAACAACACATACACAACTCATGCAAATTACATCCCAACCTTTGCCACTATGGTGCGATAATTTACGCTACGATCATACCGATCATTCAATAATGTAAATCATCAAGAAAACATACATGGTCTTACAATGCAATGACCTTTAATACATCAAGACTTCCTAGACTTTAAGAATCGACCCTCGATATCGGCAAACTCATGCAAATTAGCTAATCAAGATATCCGACACGAAAATCAATCTTTCATCAAGCATATGCCCTCACAACTCCAGAGAATCTTCTCCTTTTTGTTCATGTGACACACAAACATTCAAGTAGGGGCATGTAAAAATTAATTTCACTCTCTCTCTCAAAAGAATTCACATGCATCATGTCATGACCCATAGGCTTGCCCTAAGTGTATTACTCCACTAATATAAAGAAATGCAATGTAAGATCACGTAGGACTTTAATGGGTTGTAATAGAAGCTATGGAACTAGTATACATTGGATTAGCCAATAATAGTCACTAGCATCCTTAAGCGCCTTTTCAACACATTCCCATCAACTCTTGGATGTTGTTTCTCTCTTTTCTTTTTTCATCATCCCATTCATGCTGGTTTACTTTCGTATGGCCCATTTCATCAAACACACTTGACGCGATACAAAGGGTTTTTCATGCACCTTCATTATCATTTAATTATAGCAAGTGCACCTTCCACCTTTTTCTTTTCTTTCCTCACTCTGCTTTTCTTTTTCTTTTCACCATTCTCACTCTTTGACACTTTGGGAAAATTTTTTCTGTTCTTCTTAAGCGCTTAAGAGTTTTGTATAGACTTTACGGCTAATGAAAAGAAAGAATTAAGCTTACTTTATACATTTTTGGACAAAAGAAAGAAATAATAGGCTAAAGGCTCAACGGGCTGACTAGGGTATACAATCACATAAAAAGGTAGAGTATGACAAGAAAAAAAATAGAAACTCTCGGTTAAAACAAAGAAATGCCTACATCCTTTCCAACACTACACCTCCTTCATTTCATTTTGTTCACACACCAGGCAAGTTCTAGACACTTCACAATAGCATGGAATAACAATACCTCACTTCACACTTCATGCACATGCTCGATTCAAGATGCATTCACAGACTCTTTAATTAGCCAATTACATGAATTCAAAAATTAAGCCTCAATCACACCGAATCAAATTCTACAGCCAAGGTAACTCAACATATTTACAAAATTGCATGCTTTCAAACGAATCACTTTTACATTTTGAATATTAGTTACAACACGCAACCGAAATTTCACCACCATATAGTAACTACAGGTTCTGTGATGCACTCCACCAAAGTAAAAAATTGAAAATAAATTAAAATCACTACTCCTACCGACTACATTTTCCTTAAGACGGTCGTCATCCATCCATCATAGGGAACGGTCACTAACTATGACTTCGGTTCAATGGGACTATTCTCGGTAAAAGAACCGGAAACAAACTCCGAGAAACCCAAAAATAAAAATTGAAAAATTTTGCAACCCATCGATCATTTCGATGGAAAAATATTTACAAAAGATTTTAATATGTACAAAATATTTTCGCAAAATTTTAAAAATATCGATCATTTCAATAGAGAAAAAAAAGAAAATAAATTAAAAAAATATTTACAAAATTTTTTTTTTCTACAGACTTAGCTGGCAAACCACAACATTTCACAACACAAATCATCAATTACCACAAATATATACAGATACAAACCAGTTTGCACTTCACAAACACAGGGAAACATACGCATACATACAAAACAGAGGAAAGAACATACAAGCAAACCAGCCCAGCCCCAGCACCTAACTACTCCCCACCCCACACTTAAATCGAACACTCTCCCCAGTGTTCACAAAAATTAAAAAACACAAAATTGGGTGGTGGCACTCCCTGATCAGTCGAAATATTCGACTTCTTCATCCGGTGCTGCTGCCTCATCGCCCATGTCTAAGTCACCTCCATCGTCGGTATCGGACTCCACATCGGAGTCCTCCCGACGTATCTCCTTGTCTGTGGGGACATCATCGTCAGTGGGCTCTACAAAGGCTGGCCCCACTCGGCATAGAGCCCTGGCGTTTTCGCCAAACGGGTAATCCAGCTCGAGCTGCCATAATTCCTCCTCCGTGGCTGGTCTCCCACCAATCCGAAGCTGAAGCATTTGCATACCAAAAATCCGTGCCATGTATTGGTCGTCACGAGCATGTCGCTCGCCAAGTGTAAGCACTGGCCCGTGTGTGGTGTCGGGGGCCTTAGTTTTGGTCACATCAAGGGCCCTCCGCTCCAACTGTGGGATGTAGTCCAAAGCCTCTTCCTCGACATCGAGGCCTCGGAGAAAGGTGGTTATAAGTCCTCCGAACCCATACCTGTGGCCCTGGTGTAGTCGGGCTCTCTTCATGGCGGATATGATGACCTCCCCAACATTAATCTTTAGCCCTTTCATCAGGGCATACACCAGGCACACACAGTCCCGAGTCACATCAGTCATGTGCACCCCCGGGATCAGGCACGAACAAACTATTTTCAGCCAAATTCTTGCCTCCCTGTTCATTTGAGAATACGGCAGAGTCTGGTGGTAACCCCTCTCCTTATGTCTGCTCCATCTGGCTGTGGATCGAGCCCCACACAACGTGCGTCTGATATCGGCGTATGGTGGGGTGATGTTCAGCTGGCAGAGAACATGGGCGTCTGTGTCCCGCGCTCCGATGATGGCATTTAATTGCTGGGGTTCCAGAGTGACAATCTGCCCTCTGATTTTTATTGTGTGGCTTCTGATTGCCGGGTTGCAGTTTGCATAGAACTCCCGGACTAGATGTAAGTTGCACTCCTTGGGCTCCTGAAATATGAAGCTGAGCCCAGCTGCCTCGATCCTCTGCACTATGCGGGGGAACTCCTGTGCTAGTGGTTCCCGTGCAATATGCTCCTCAGGGAAGTATTTGTTTTCCTTGTGTTTGGCATACCACTTCTTCCCTTCATCGGTTACCCACCTCGTTCCGTATTGGTGGCGTTGGCCACGCGAAACTGCTGGTGCAGCTGGGACTGCTGTGCCCAGTCTAAGTCATTTTCTCCCGGTGCCTGAAGTAGATGCACCTTTACCCTTATCCTGCCTACTTGCCATTGTACCTGTCAATACAAATAAACAAGCACAATGTCAAGCTAAATGCATATTCGCTTCGGCTAAGGTCGGGTTAAGCTAAGTTTACCCCACACTTAGTCCTTAGCTACGGTTACGATACTACGGCAAGGATCACTTTATTTACACCAAAAACAAACAACTATACAATTTATGCTTAGTGCGTTCGCAAAAAAAATAAAAAAAATTCGACAGTATAACTTTTAGCGTACTACTCAGACTTCATACAGCTAATCCCAATCCTACCATCGCTAGCAATTCAACCATCACACTTAGCAATGAAAACAACAAACAAAAACAACAACAAAAATTCTATATACATATGAATCTAAATAACCAAACCAATTCGAACAATTTTCACATTTTCCCAAAAACCTGAGAATTCGTCGTCTATTACCTTCAAACAATATTTACACAACTTATCTCAATTCACAAGCACACCCCAGCATATAATTCACAAATTTACCAAGTTACCCAATTCGATTTCAACAACCCAAGCCCTAGAATTGAACTTCACAATCAAATTCGAATCATTCCCGCAATCGACAAGTTCAAATGCTCATTACAACATTCTGAACATTTATCAATCAAAGAATAACTCAATTTCATACTAAATTGCTACTTAGGGTAATATATCTCACCTCCCATGCTCAAATTCCACTAAAATCGAAAAAAACTTGAGAGAGAAGAGGAAAACATACCTTTAAGTTGAATAATCGAAGAAACTCGGTAATTTCTTTGCTTAATAGCGTGGCACGTTGATGGGAGAGGGAAATTTGGGTGTTTGGTCGCGGAGAAGTGTGAAAATGAGGGAAAGGGAATAAAATCGGGGCTTAAAATGAAGGAAAACACGCGGGTCACCCGGCAACCCGGTGTGACCCGTCACAAAATATAGGGCAACGTGTCACGGAGGGTAACGCAGAGCCCTGCCTCTGTGACACGGAGCTATCGTGATGGCTTACTGGAATTTTTAGAAAATCCAGATTAACCTTCAACGTGTCACGGAGGGTAACGCGGAGCCCCTCCTCCGTGACACGGAGCCATCGCCCCAGCTCACTGTCTCTTCATTTTATTCATTTTTTCATACCTTGCCTTTTCCTTCCCGATTCCATGCATATTTTTCTCCGTTTGACCTGAAAATTACCTCACTAAACAAA
This sequence comes from Datura wrightii, assembly GCA_035772735.1. Lineage (NCBI taxonomy): Eukaryota > Viridiplantae > Streptophyta > Magnoliopsida > Solanales > Solanaceae > Datura > Datura wrightii. The sequence goes on from JASDFA010000016.1 coordinate 161,017,723, forward strand.
ATTGGTTAGATTAATAGATTTCCCTAATTAAAATGAAAAATACTAACTAAAACAAAAACTTTGTACTAAATCAATAAAAAGAAAAAGAAAATAAAATTTATTTACACTTTACAAAATAAAAAAGAAAAAAAATATATTTTTCATGGGTTGCCTCCCGTGCAGCGCCTGGTTTACCGTCGCGGCTCGACGTCCTTTATGCACAATTATCCACTAGGGTGATGGACGATTTCTCACGATCCTTGTCCTCCCCCTAGTAGTGCTTACATCTCTGCCCATTTACCGAGAACGTAGCACTCCGATCTTCTTGCCACAGTTCTACGGCCCCGTGAGGGGTCATTCTTACCACTTCAAATGGTCCCGACCATTTAGACCTTAGCTTACCAGGAAACAACTTCAACCTCGAATTAAAGAGCAAAACTTTCTGTCCCGGCTCGAAAATTCGATGCACCACATGCTTATCATGCCATCTTTTGGTTCTTTCCTTGTAGTACTTAGCACTCTCGTAGGCATGCCAGCGGAACTCATCAAGTTCACTGAGCTGCATTAGTCTCTTTTTGCCCGCCAGCTCTGAGTCCATATTTAGTTTTCTAACAGCCCAGAAAGCTCGGTGCTCTAATTCCACCGGGAGATGACATGCTTTGCCGTAGACCAATCGGTATGGTGAGGTTCCAATCGGTGTCTTATAAGCAGTTTGGTAAGCCCACAACGCATCGTCGAGTTTGCTTGACCAATCATTCCGTTGTGTATTCACCGTTTTCTGCAGAATCTACTTCACCTCTACTTGCCCACTAGTTTGGGGGTGGTATGCTGTTGCCACTTTATGGCGCACCCCATACTTGGCTAGTAATTTCTTGAAACTTGCTTTGACAAAATGAGCCCCTCCATCACTGATAATTGCTCGGGGTGTCCCGAACCTTGTGAGGATGTGTTTTTTCACAAACTTCGTTACTACCTTGTTGTCATTTCTGGGGCAAGCTATTGCTTCCACCCATTTTGACACATAATCTACAGCCACCAAGATGTAACGATTACCAAATAACGGTGGGAATGGACCCATGAAGTCAATGCCCCATACATCAAAGGGCTCAACTTCCAGTATATTCTGCAAAGGCATCTCCTGTCTTCTGCCAATTGATCCTGTACGCTGACATCTATCACACATTTTGACATACGCCATAGAGTCTCTGAACAGTGTTGGCCAAAAGAAACCTGACTGTAGAACCTTGTGCGCTGTTCTCTCGCCTCCGTGATGCCCTCCATACAACGAATAATGGCATCCCCTCAACACTTCTACTATCTGACACTCTGGGATGCATCTTCTCATCACCTGATCTGGTCCCTGTTTGAACAAATATGGCTCATCCCATACATAATGCCGGCTGTCATGCCTCAATTTCCTTCTTTTTTGGTCTGTTGTTTCAGGTGGGTAGACTCCGCTCACTAGCAAGTTGACTATGTCTGCATACCAGGGAACTTCAGCTTCTCCCACCACCAAGAGTTGCTCATCTGGGAATTCTTCATTTATGTTATCACTTTCCATCACATGCGACCGACTTTCCAGTCGTGATAGGTGATCTGCTACTTGGTTCTCGCTTCCCTTTCTGTCTCTGATATCAAGGTCGAACTCCTGCAACAATAATATCCATCTAATCAATCTGGGCTTAGCATCCTTCTTTTTGAATAGGTACCGAATAGCTGCATGATCGGTGTACACCACAACTTTCGAACCCACCAAATAAGACCTGAATTTGTCAAATGCAAACACCAAGGCTAGCATCTCTTTCTCTGTGACTGTGTAATTGCTCTGGGCCATATTCAGTGTTTTGCTTGCATAATAAATAGAATGGAAAATTCTATTTTTTCTTTGTCCCAATACGGCTCCCACAGCCACATCACTGGCATCACACATCAGCTCAAATGGTTGTTCCCAATCAGGAGAAGTAAGTATAGGTGCTTCTATCAATTTCTGCTTCAACTTTTCAAATGCTGTAACACACTCATCATTCAACTCAAACTTTACCTCCTTTTCTAGCAGTCTGCATAGTGGTCTAGAAATGTTGGAAAAGTTTTTGATGAATCGTCTGTAGAATCCTGCATGCCCCAGAAAACTGCGCACACCTTTCACTGACACTGGTGGTGGCAATTTTTCAATAACCTCGATCTTAGCACGATAGACTTCCAACCCCTTTTTAGATACTTTGTGGCCAAGGACAATCCCCTCCTTCACTAAGAAGTGGCATTTCTCCCAGTTTAATACAAGGTTGGATTCTTCACATCGAGCCAACACCCTGTCAAGATTCTGCAAACAAGTAGCAAACGAATTACCGAAAACAGAAAAATCATCCATAAATACCTCAACAAAATCCTCAACCATGTCATGGAAAATAGCCATCATGCATCTCTGGAATGTGGAGGGTGCGTTGCATAACCCAAACGGCATCCGCCTGAAAGCATATGTCCCATAAGGACAGGTGAAAGTAGTCTTCTCTTGATCCTCCGGAGCTATGGCTATTTGGTTATAACCAGAGTACCCATCAAGGAAGCAATAATACTCCTGTCCTGCCAACCTATCAAGTATTTGATCAATAAAAGGGATGGGGTAATGATCTTTCCTCGTGGCTTCGTTTAGCTTTCTGTAGTCCATACAAATCCGCCAGCCTGTGACGGTTCGAGTAGGGATCAACTCATTTTTCTCGTTGGGGACTACAGTCATCCCCCCTTTCTTAGGAACACATTGAACGGGGCTGACCCACTCACTGTCTGAAATTGGGTAGACCACACCTGCATCAAGCCACTTGATTATTTCTTTCCTTACCACATCCTTCATTGTTGGATTAAGTCTCCGTTGCGGCTGAACGGTTGGTTTGGCTCCTTGCTCCATGAATATCCTGTGTGTGCAGAAAGCTGGATTAATACCCTGAATGTCAGACATTTGCCAACCCATTGCTTTCTTCCTCTTTCTGAGGACACCCAATGCTGCCTTTTCCTGTGCCTCCGTCAAGTCTGCAGAGATGATAACTGGTAATGTCTCCCCCTCCCCCAAAAAGATATATTTTAGATGGGGAGGCAATTCTTTCAGCTCCAGCTTCGGTGCCTCCTCAACGGATGGTTTCGGCAAAGGCTCTAGAGATCTCATCAATGACTGGAATTCCTGTCTCCTCGGATGATTAGGTGCCCCATTCAACAATTGGACCATTCCACACGCCTCTCTATCCCCAAAATGATCAGAATGCGTCAACGCTCTTTCCAATGGGTCTTGAGATTCAACAACCTGCCTAATTTCTCAATGTTCAACCACACTAATTTCTGAAAGCTCCTCATTTATAGCTGGCAGCTTCATGGCTTTTAGCACATCAAATACCTCTACCTTGTCATGTGCTCGCATTGTAAGTTGACCCGCAGCCACGTCAATTAATGCTTTCCCGGTTTCCAAAAAGGGTCGTCCCAAAATAAATGGGACTTCAGCGTCTGGTTCAAAATCCAGAACAATGAAATCAACCGGAAAAATGAGGGATCCCACTTGCACAAGCACATCCTCAACAATGCCATCCGGCCTAGCTAAGGATCTGTCTGCTAACTGCAAGATTACGGTTGTAGGTCTAGGACTCCCTAGACCTAACTTTTTGAATACCGAAGATGGCATCAGATTTATGCTCGCCCCCAAGTCACACAATCCACGAGCTCGGATGCTCTGCCCAATAGTAAGCTGGATAGTAAAACTTCCAGGGTCTTTTAGCTTCGTGGGCAGTCTATTTTGGATTCGGGAAGTGCATTCCTCCGTCAAAGCTACCGTGGCATACTCAGTCAAACGACTTTTGTTGGCCACGATGTCTTTAATATATTTGGCATATTTTGGCACTCCCTGCAAGACATCAACAAGAGGTAAGTTAACATGTACCTGTTTAAGCACCTCCATAAATTTCTTGAAACACGCCTCCTCCTTGTGTTTCTTGAGTCGTTGAGGGAACGGGGGTGGAGGCCTTTCTGATTCAGCTTCTTTGGTCTTCCCCCTATCCGAAGTTTGCTCTCCCTCAACATCTGCTGCTCCTGACTTTTGAGGTGGTCTCTCCGGTTCTACCTCCTTCAGCTGCAAACCACTCCTTATGGTCACTGCATTTACCTGCTTCGGATTAGGATCTGTGTCACTAGGCAGTCCTCCTCTGGGCCTTGTGTTTTGGGAACTAGCAAATTGCCCAAATTGATACTCAAGAGCCTTGGTCGCTAATTGATTGTTTTTCACTTCGGCTGCCAATTTAACATAGTCAACCTGAAATTGCGCCTGATTAGCAATCATGGTCTTGAACATTTCCTCAATGGTAGGTGATGGTGGTGGAGGAGGGGCATTGTGATTTCTAAATTGAGATTGGTAGTTCTGTTGCCCTCCTTGATTTCTTGGCATCCCCTGACCTGAACTTTGGCCTTGTTGGTTGTTGCTACCCCACGAAAAATTTGGATGGTTCCTCCAATTAGAGTTGTAGCCGCTACCAAACTGCTGCTGATTTCTTTGTGCATTGCCCACAAAGTTAACCGAATCTGGGTTTGCTCCACAGCACTCAGCTGAGTGCTCACTGCTTCCACACACTTCACACCACATTTGCTGGACCACATTGACTGAAGTTGAAGGCTGGTTCAAGTTCATATTGCTGAAGTGGTTGTTCAATTGATTCTGCAAGGCAGCTATCTGTGCAGCGATAGCTGTAAATCCATCCACTTCAAGCACTCCTGCTGCTTTCCTTGCTCCACCTCGTGATGAATCAGCATTCCATTCTGGATTGCCCTGTGAAATCCGGTTGAGCAAAGTGTACAGCTCCTCATAAGTCTTTTCCAGCGCTTGCCCTCCAGCTGTTGAATCTAGCAAAATTTTGGTATGGGGTTCCAAACCCTCAATAAATGTGTGCACCAACACCTCATTGGACTGATGATGATGAGGATAGTCCCGCAACATGGATTTAAATCTTTCCCAGGCTTGATACAAATTTTCTCCCTCCCTCTGTATGAAACTTAGAATTTGACTTCTAAGTCTGGATGTTTTACCAGAGGGAAAAAATCTTATCAAGAACTTCCGTGCTAGATCATCCCACGTTGATATCGAATTTGGTGGTTCAGCTTTTAACCACCTCTTGGCTTCACCAAGTAAGGAAAACGGAAATAGTGTGAGCCGAACGTAATCAGGTGACACTCCAGCGGGTATATAAGTGTCACTTATCTCCAAAAAATTCTGGAGATGTTGTTGTGGGTCTTCATGAGGGAGACCGGTAAATTGCCCGCTTGTGTGCAATAGTTGCACCATGTTCTGTTTGAGTTCAAATCTCCCTCCAGGCTCTGGTTTGCGGATACTTGAATGTACATTGTTGGCATGTGGGATTGCCACCTCACGAACCGGCCTTGCTGCTGCTTCATCGGGTACTAATACTACCCTCACAACCGGTGGATTTTGTTGCTCCATAATAGACTGTCTGAGAAACTGCAGCTTCTTTTGTAGAGCTTCTCTGCGTTTACTATGAAATTCACATTCAGGCTCTATATAAGATTCCACCAGCTCTTTGTCTCTTGCCAGTGTTCACAGAAATCAAGTCTGCAAAAGACAGGCTAAGACCAAGTTGTCAACACTTAAGAAAATAAAACAAAAATACAGTAAATTTACACGTAACACAATTTCACCAATTGCCTAGTCTCCCAGGCAACGGCGCCAAAAACTTGTTCTGTGGGTTTGCTATAGGTTAAAAACCGACACGCAAGTGCACGTGGTCAAACAAGTAATAAAGTGGCTAAGTAAGCCAAGTATCGAACCAAGGAGACTCTGGATAAGTAAAATTGCTCAAGTATACTATATTCTATCTTACTTCTAAATATGCTGACAACAACGTAACCAAAAGTTAAACAATTTTGTTTATAAAGTCTATACTAAAACTATTAACAAATATTTACTTTGAATTGAAACTATGGATATGAGCATGCCAAGGTTAAGAACAAGTAATGAACTTGATTATAATCATAATTTGGTTAATCTTCTCTTCCTGTTGCTAGCCAAGAACATTAGCCTAGAGATCAAAACTCTCGTATTTAATCTCACTTAAGAATCATAAACCATCCGTCTACATTTCTGTGATCAAATGCAATTTATGACCTAGCAAAACAATTTCGGTTCCTAAATTGACTAATACGGCTTTCAAGTATATTTCTATCAGGAAAACACATCAAAACCCAATTTTCCCAAATCAAGTTAAGAACAATACCCTATTAATTCACAACTTTCCAATTTCGTGCTCTCTCGAGTGAAATCGGACTTTTTAGATATACATTAATGTCAGCCACACACTAATGCAGTAGAAACAAGAATTAATAGAACAACATGGAAGAAGAAGATGAAAAACCATACAATTCAATAATCAAAATTCATCACCATTGTTCATAACCTCGGCAAGGAAGAGAATTAGCCACTCATTTGTGGATTAATCATCCTAAAACAAGTGTTAATCATACAAACAATTGATTGAAAGAAGAAAGAAAGAGAGAAAAACCCTGAGCTTTTTCGTCCCTCAACTGCCTGTAACCCACGTCCTTGCTCCACCAAGTCTGAATTTCTAAAAATAAGCCTAAGTGTTCTATTTATACTATTGGGAATTTTTCCCGGAATAACAAGCAACGTGTCACGGAGGCCAACGTGGAGCACTGCCTCTGTGACACGGCATGGACGCGGACCCTCACTGGAAATCTGGGGTCTGGGAATATAGCCTCAACGTGGCACGACACGCAAGGCGGAGGCTTGCCTCCGTGCCACGGAGCTGTCGCGAGGCTCCACTGGAAATTGACAATTAAATCACCCTCCAGGCAGTGTGCCTCCGCGATGGTAGCGTGGCACGGTTCCATCGCGGAGCCCCTTTACATTGTGCAGTCCAATGCCTTTTTCATGCTCGAATCCAAGTCCAACTCCGATATTGTTCCAACATGCAGTTTAGCTCCTCAAAATCATATTTTACCTACAAAACAATGCTAATCATGTTGGTTAGTATAAATTCACATTTTATTACCAATTACATGAAAATGTATACACATTGCACACTAAACAAGGCGAAAATGATACGTTTGAGTATCACTTGGGCATATAAATCTGCCCAAGATCAGTTATTGCTAAGGACAAAGAAGAAGCAGAATGGGTCACTAGTGGCAAGCAGGTCACAAAGAATTCCCTGAACTTCATTACAAAAGCCTACTGGATGTTAGTTCACGACCGGCTATCCCTAACAGTGAATGATAATACCCTCAGCATAGACAAAGGAGCTTTGGTGGATGGCATGTATCATGTCCAGACACCCCATCAATATTCCGAAGGTCATTGTGGAGGAGATTTGAGATCGGTCTATGGGATTGAGCACTACCATCCCATTCCCGAGTCTCATATTCAAGTTGTGCACAGAGGTAGGTATTAAGGTGTGTTGTGGTGAGGAGCACTTGATAGAAGAATAGAGGATCACAGATATCAGCTTAATCTGAGATGACATAAACTCGATAAATCAAGCACAACTTTCTACTACGATCCTAGTATCACGGACAGTTGGGGGCGAGAAGGTGAATGCCCCCACCTCATAGGAGCAGGACGATACACTAGCTATAGATGTCGATCATTCATAGATAGGTCCCAACACCTCCGTTGCACCATCTATGGGCCTTTCGAGCCAAACTCCAGCCGGATACATGCTAGCGCCTTAGAAATTACTCCAGAAGCTAGCCAAGAAACTGATCGTAGCTGAGAAGAACGTATAGTCTATAATGGAGAACGTCAAGCCCTGGGTAAAGGATGAGATTGAGATAGTAGCACAGGTCCTACATGGTAGGTTAGATAGCTTTAAAAGAATATTCAATTAGCGTATGGCCGAGCAGACTGACACGGGCAGCCTCCAAGAGGAGTTTGGGACTCTTCGGAGGCAAGTGGCCAAGTTATCATCATGGCAGTTGGCAATTATAGCAGACTCACTCTTCCTTACCTCGACATTGACATGGACGAGGAGCTTTATTTTGCGGCATATTGGGAGCCTATAGGAGCTGAGAAGGAAAAAGGGAAAGAGAGGGTCTCTGAGAATGTTGGAGACAAGACCCTAAAGAAGAAGAGAAAGAGAGAAAAGAAAGAATGCAAGAAGGCAATATTGGAGAGCCAGCAAACTAACAACGGGCATAGGTCGAAGCTGCTTGAGAGAGAAAGAGGAGCGGGTAGCTCCACCACTGTCCGTGAAGAGCTTGCGGATGGAAAGGACCCTTTGGGCAAGCCACATTCAGCTATAATGATTTCGAAAGTCGTATAAGAGACCGCTACTACTGAGGGGATAAACATTCCCCCTACTGATACCCCATTAAGTGCGTTGGCCATTGCCAATGCAAAGATTGCAGCGGAGGTACCACCTCCGTAGGATGACAGAAGCGCTTAGTGCACCATAGGTATGTTCCCTTCCTTTAGTTTTATATTCTATGCTTTGGGGACGAAGGATGATTTTTAAAAGTGGAGGGGTTGTACTTGTCTTTTTTGGGATTTTTTGGATTTGTTCGAGGGTTTTTATTTTGTCGTGTTTCTTTTCCCTCGGGCATGCTATCTTTTAGAACCGGCATGTTTAGGATTTTATTTTTGTGATTCTCGTTTAATTAGAAAGTCTCTTAGGAATACTCAGCTAATAAATTGCACTAGTTTTGAAGTTTTGAAAAATTGACCTGCTTGAAAACTTTTTACGGTTAGCTGTGTACTTGTTGATTGTAAAGCATGATTTATGTGGATCTTTTTGTGTCATTTAGTGTATTAGCATAAGTAGTTATTTTTATCCATGCATAAATTGTACTGGTAGAATGATTGCAATACATGTACCATGAGTGAATAAGGTCTAATACCTAGTTCAATACTGCATAGAGGATCTAGAACTTACCTGGTTGGTCTTTACATAGATTTTAGGATGCTTGGTTAGGAAAGGATTGTAGGACATTCTTTTTAGCCCATGTTTAGCTTAAATGACCCTACCAAGTTGATATGATTCCCTTGATCCCGATTTTGAGCCTTAAATGAACCATTTCTCTTTGATTAGCCAATTAACCGTATCTATTTTTTTATAACGAACCTGTTTTGGCCCTGGTCCCTTCTTGGACATTGTGAACCTCAGCATAGGCAAGATTTCTAAGTTGAGGGTGGCTAGAGTAGGGGTGCATAAATATTGGGGAGGTGAAAACAGAAGTGAAGAAAAAGGGTTTCAAGTGAGGTGTGGTGTGACAAAAGAAGAAAAAGAAAAAGAAAAATTGAAAAAGAAGATACAAAAAGAGAATGATGAATGAAAATTTGTGGAAACACACCACACCTATACAATTGCATTAAAGTGGTGAAAAGGGAGGAAAATGTTGTAAAGAAAAAAACGATGAAAAAATAAAGAATGGAGCCACATGTATGTAGTGCCAAGGAGGGTTTAGTTGCTAAAGGAGTCCATATCTACAATACCCGTCCTAAAAGCCTATATTACAAGACGAATCAAGTCTCATAGTGATCCTAGCCTGACCATCTGACAAGCCAAAGTACAGAAAATAAGGGCAAGCCTATGGTATCCAACATGCAGTATTTGAAACTTCTTTATGAGGGTGAGAGTCTTACTTGTTCAGTCCCATGTTTCATATTTTTCTATATCTGTGAGTGAGGGACTTCATTTGCTGCGAGATACATGGTTTTTATTTGATTCCGCCAATTGTCTGTGTGAAAAGCATTGGTGATGAATTGACTACATGTTAATAGCTAGATGACATATCTTAATCCATGTTTATCATGGTTTGTGATTGCTTGATGTGCATATGCATATTTGGTTTATTGAAAAAAGGGTCAAAAGTTGTTTGAGTTTATGGTGCATTTTTTGATTGATTGTTCGCTGTAGTATCCTAGGTTTATTTTCTAGTTAAGCGTATTTTTTTTAGTTTTTTATTTTCTTTGCCTGAGGACATGAAAAACTCTTAAGTTGAGGGTGTTGATGTGCTGTGAGGTTACAACACTTTCGATGCTTAAAACAATGAAAATAGCATGGACTTAGGTATGTTTATATGGATATGAGGTACTTTTACTTTGTTTTCAGGAAAAATAGGTGTTGGAACAAAAATGTGCAAAAGATGCATAAAAGTGCAGAAAATCTGCAACATACCAATCTCAATATGAGTCGTGCCTTGATTGTATGAGTTGTATTGAGACTCGTGGAAAAACTCAGAAGGTTGTAACAAGGCAAAGACAAAGTACGTCACTCAGTACGAGCCGTACCAAGATGGTACGAGCCGTAACTGGAGTCAGAAAAATCTTCAGAGAAAAAATTGCACAAGGCAGTCTCTTGGTACAAGTGGAAATCACAGATCGTAACAACAACTTACGACCCATACCATGAGCTGTGGGGAGCTTCAGTAATTCTTAAAGACTTGGTAGAACTCCAGATGCAACAAGCAAGTACGAGTTGTAGGAGGAAGGTACGAGGCACACCACAATACTCATAGAAATCTTCAAAGGATATCAAAGTTCTTAGGGCCAGGCCACGGATGAGTTGTACGACTTGTAGGACAATGGTACGAGTCGTACCAGCTGCCAACGCTTAGTCAAATCTGCAGTAGCCAAGGGATGTAGAGAAGCAGATATGAACCGTACAATCCTGTTACGGGTCATATGATCAGTCGTGAGTCAAGTCAGCACCAGATATGAAATTCCCTATTAGCATAGGAAAAGGTTTCTGGTGTCTGTATAAATACCTTTTATGTTTTATTTTAGTATAAAAGAATAGAGAGAAATTAGTAGATGTGAGATTGCATTGAAAGAAGTTTTATTTGTGATTTATTATCATGTTTTAGAGAGCAATTCTTAGGATCAACACTTGACTTAATCAATTGTTCTTGATTTTATTCATTGATATTCAAAGCAGGTTTTCTTCCAATTATTGTTGTAAGTATTTAATTATGTGTTTGTCTATGAATACTAATTATAATATTACAATCATGAGAGGCTAAAACCTCCACAACTAGGATTGTGGGAACCATAGTGGATTAACGAAATAGGGTTACACAAAGTGATTCAAAACCAATGCTAAATGCGTGTATCGTATTCTCTTCATCTTTAAATGTTTCTTGATAGTATGCAATGTTAGGACTTATCCGAATTCTTTACTTTCTTGAACCTAGAGAAATAGAGATTAGAAAAAGAAAATTACAACAAAGCCTTGATTTTTATGATTATTATATGACTTGAGTTGCAGTTGTAGGAAAGTGAATTTAGAACATATTGATAATGGTTAAAAAGAAATCGATCATGAGACCTAACCCGATGATTCAGTATAGTCATCCAATAGGGACGAATCAGTCGTTTGGATGAACCCTAGTTATTAATTTTACAAGTAAGCATTAGGATTGATCATGAGTGTATACCCGACGTAGTTATGAACCCATGGGGAACACTTACCCCAGTTATTTGCAAATCTTGTTAACAACCACAATTGCGATCTTGTTTTAGTATTATTTTTCTTTAAACCCCCCAATTCGGAGATAACTTACTAATAAGTTTAAGTACAGACATTAGTCTAGATCTTACCTTATTCCCTGTGGGTTCGACCCCAACCTCTTTGTTGGGTTCTTTATTGACAACGTCCGCTTCATACTTTGCTAGAAAGTGTGAGTTTGAGCTTTATCATGTATATGTCCCTCCCTTGCTAACTCTGGTGGTATGTTTAAAAGGTCGTGCACAAAGATTACATCTAACCTTATCAATCCTCTCAACATCAGTAAAAAAAATTCATACCCTATTGCTCCTTCTACGATTTGTCGACTCTGACAAAGGTGGCCAACCACCTCTTCTGCTACCCTCTCCCCGACTAAATTTAATTTGACCAAATCTTCTAGTAGGTGTAGGCGGTGTATCATTATTATCTAATCCAATTTCTTCATCATTATTATCCTCTGTCATAATCTTCTCGCATTTCTACATAATTCATAAAATTATGAGTCGATGTTTCAGATACATGTATAAATAATTGATTTGCAGAAATAGTAGTAATAGAAGAAGAACCTCTTGAATTTTTACCTCTAGCTCCTCTACCCCTATTAATATTAGTATTAATATTACTAGTACTACTGCTACCTTGAAGAAATTTGCTAGCTTTATTAATCAACTTATCCATTGTGTAGGTTTAAAATTAAAATAATAAATTATGAATAAAATAAAAATTAAATATGTGATAATAAAAAATTAAGTCAAATAAGAGAAAGAAATGGAACGAGTGTGCTAAATTTCCACAATTAATGAAATACTTGACTGGGACGGTAGCACACTAGAACTTGCTCATTGCTTGTTGCTACTTTGAGTATTCAATTACCAAATATTCTAAATAATAACTGAAATAATAGTAAATTAATAATTAAGATAACTAATAAATTATAAATCTTGCTAGCAACTTAAAAATTATGAGAGATATAAGTGAAATAGAGAATTGAGAAATATTAGAGAATTAGAGATTAGAGAATAGACAGTAGGAGAGTTGAGTTCTACAAAAAATATATAAAATAGGGGGATATTTGTCACACCCCATAAGTTATTAGTGATTAGCGGACATGTGCGTGCACTTGTGAGAGTGTCGAGAGCACGGCACGTGCGGGAGAAGACCTAAAGGGGGAGTGCGAGCAAGAGGTTGGAGCCGGAGGTTGGGTGCGTTAGGCGCCGTGCCGCGTAGCCTTCCCCTGCGCCATGGCTGGTGCATCGCGCCGCACCCCTGGCCACCACCTCCCATTATATATATGTTAAGTGTGAGTAAGTTGTTTCATTTAAACATTTCCCAAATTGAGGCTCGGGTGAGGCGACAAAGTTCGTGAGGTTTTCCACTTTTAGAAGCGAGATTACGTTGTTAAATTATCTTCAAACATCAATTCTTCTTCGATAGTGGTTCCCAGACCTACGAAGAATGTATCTATGGAGTTATTTCTTTGAAATTGTCCCAGTTCTTCGGAGTCCCTCCGAGTAGAAGTTGTAGAAATCACCTTTAACCAAATCCTAATCAGATACAAATGATAACATAAGGGCTTCAATTTGGAGGTGTTACTGGTTCTTGAATTGGAACAGGGTCAGTTGAGCAAAATCCTGCAGTAAAGGTATGTCAAGGCTAACTCCTCTCGACAAGTTATTCCTATTGTTAGCTAATGTGACTAATACATGCTAGTATCTTATGCTTATAATGTTGTGGTTAGCTACTACGAGACGAATTGAGATTATAACATAGTATCCCTTGTCGGAAAGGTTTGTATTCAGTTTGGTTATTGCCAGGAGCAACGAAAGGATTTCTTGTTCAGTTATTTACTGGCTAAGGAGACTAGTAGTGTTTTGTTGCTATATTAAGGCGAAAGAGACCTGAGGTTAGCTGTTAGCGTACTTTGTTAATATAGGAAGCATAAGGCGTATCTGGGTGATACAACATTTCATTTGACGCCTATATATATAGTAAAGCTCGCCTACAAACCACTAGCATATCTTGACGCCTACAGGACTAGAAACATGATAAAAGGGCCTTATCTTCGAGTTAGTGGCATCAAGGTTGCCAAATGAACCGGGTGGTAGCTTTCTAGGTGAACTACCTACTGTCAATGATCGTGTAGTTCCCTTTAACTTGCAGATAGCCACATTACTCGCTCAGGGAAGCCCCCTAGTTGTTAGGAGCTCGACAGACTATGTGATATCCTAAGGAGGGGAATCCTATCAGCGGTTATACGTGGGACAGACACCTCTGGTTATCCAGATGGCTCAGATACATAAGCCCAAAGAGATTAGATATAGTTATAGGAGCCCAGACGGCTGATAACGCTCAAACTCACACTTCCTGACAAAGTATAAAGCAAACGTTATCAATAAAGAACCCAACAAAAAGGTTGGGGTCGAACCCACAGGAAATAATGTAAGATCTATACTAATGCCTATACTTAAACTTGTTGGTAAGTTATCTCCAAATTGGGGTGTTTCAAAAAAAATAATATTAAAGCAAGATTATAATTGTGGTTGTTATCAAGATTTGCAAATAACTAGAGTAAGTGTTCCCCATGGATTCATAACTACTTTGGGTGTACACACGTGATCAATCAGAAATGCTTACTTATAGAACTGATAACTAGGATTCATCCAAATAGCTGATCCATCCCTATTGGATGACTATACTCAATCACCAGGTCAGGTCTCATGAGCAATTTCCTTCTAACCATTGTAAATATGTTATTATAACTATCCTATGACCACAGCTCAAGTTAATACTATGATTATAAAGACTAAGGCTTTGTTGTAATTCTCTTTTTCTAATCTCTACTTTTTTAGGTTCAAGCAAGTAAAGAATTTGGGCAAGTCCTAACATTGTACACCGTTAAGAAACGTTTAAAGATGAAGAGAATACAATACATGCGTTTTGCATTGGTTTTGAATCACTTGTGTGTAACCCTATTTCATTATTCCACCATGATTCCCACAACCCCCAGTTGTGGAGGTTTTAGCCTCTCATGATTGTAAGATTACAATTAGCATTCATGGACAAACATATAATTAAATACTTACAACAATAATTTGAAGAAACCCTGCTTTGAATATCAATGAATAGTCTCAAGAACAATTGATGAAATCAAGTGTTTGATCCTAAGAATTGCTCTTCAAAACTTGATAAAATTCACAAAAATTACTCTTCACACACCTCTACTACCTCCTATCTAGCTTCTCCTAATTTTCTAATTTTTCTTCTCTATTACATAGAAATAAAGGGTATTTATAATAATAGAGTAAGCCTTCCTTGTTCCTTCATAGAGTGGAATTGGGATTTGTAACTCCTTTTCCTAGTTGAAGTAGGATTTGACTTTCTAAAAATAACCTAGAAAAGCATTCATTCAAATAATCAGAACTTTTTTCCTAAATTAACAGGAAAACTAATTTAACTATCGTCGCCTGATCCTACGACTTGTACACGAACCTACGAGTCGTAGCTTCCTCTCATACAATTCCCAACAACCTTGAATTTGGTTATGTCCTGGAAGTTGGAATGACTCGTGCAATGCTCTTATGAGTCATACAATGCCTGTCGTGGTATAATCTTGTGAAGTCAGGCATCCTCTGAATATTTTCATGAGTGTTGTGGTACAACTCGTATCTTGATATTATGACTCGTGACTGCCTCGTACCTTAGGATCTGCCAATCATATTCTCTCTGAAGTTCAACACAGCTCTTTGGTTCGTGTCTTATGTGGTCATCACGACTCCTATCTTCTATTTGTACCATGAGCTCAGACAAGTGCTATATTTCTGTAATTTTCCATGACTTCTATGGTACGGCTTGTACCAAGAGTTGTACATGACCAGTGCCTTATGTAGTTCCTCAAAATTTTATCACTGATGCTACGTACAGCTCGTACTTCCAAGATACGACTCACACTAAGGTTTGCAATTTCACCATTTTCAGCATTCTTTTCTCTTCTTTTGCACATTTCAATTCCAATACATAATTTTCCTGAAATAAAATAAAAGTGATCATATCTGTATAAACACACCTAAGCCTATGCTATTTTTCCAATTTTAAGCGTCGAAAGTACTGTAAACTCACAGCACATCAACACCCTCAACTTAAGACTTTTGCATGTCCTCAGGCAAAGAAAAAAAATCTAAAAAATGATGCTTAACTAGAAAATAAACCTAGGATACTACAGCCAACGTCAATCAAAATTTGCACCATAAACTCAAATAGCTTTTGACCCTTTTTCCCGTAAACCAAATCAGCATATGCACATCAACCAACCACAAACCATGATAAATAGGGATCAAGATATGTCATCTAGCTATTAACAAATAGTCAAATCATCACCAATGCTTTTCACATAGACAATTGGCAGAATAAAAAACAAACCATGTACCCTCACAGCAAATGAAGTCTCCCACTAACATATATAGAAAAATATGAAACATGTGACTGAGCAAGTAAGACTCTCACCCTCACAAAGAATTTTCAAATACTGCATGTCAAATACCATAGGCTTTCCCTTATTTTCTCTACTTTGGCTTGTCAGATGGTCAGGCTATGATCACTATAGGACTTGATTTGGTTTTTAATATAGGATTTCGGGATGGGTATGGTAGATATGAAATCTTTTTAGTGACTAAACCCCTCCTTGGAACTACATACATGTGGCTCCATTTTTTCCACTTTCACCTTTTTTTGCTTTTTCAACTTTTTCCTCCCTTTTCACCATTTTTTATGTACTTGTATGGTTTTGGTGTGTTTCTTCAAATTTTCATTCATCTTTCTCTTTTGTATCTTTATTTTCAATTTTTCTTTTTGTTTTTTCTTTTGTTGCACCACACCTCATTTTTCACCTTTTTCTTGTTTTATGAACCCTTACTCTAGCCACCTTCAACTTAAGCATTTTGTCTATGTTGAGGTTCGCAATGTCCAAGGAGAGACCAGGGCCAAAACAGGTTCATTATAAAAATGGGTACGGCATTATAAAAATGGGTACGATTAATTGGTTAATCAAAGAAAAATGGTTCATTTAAGGCTCAAAGTCGGGATCAAGGGAATCATATCAACTTAGTAGGGTCATTTAAGCTAAAAATGGGCTAAACAAAAAAGGGCCTATGATCCTTTCCTAACCAACCATCCTAAAACCTATGTAAAGACCAATCAGGCAAGTTCTAGCAGTATTCAACTAGGTATTATACCTCATTCACTCATGGTACATGTCTTTCATTTGTTTTATCTATCCTGATTATACATGGCTAATAAGAACTACTCATGCTAATACACTAAATGACACAAAAAGATCCAGAGAAATCATGCTTTGCAATCAACAAGTACATAGCTAACCATAAAAATATTTTAAGCAGGGTCAATTTTTCACAACTTCAAACTAGTGCAGTTTATTGTCTGAGTATTCCTAAGCTACTTTATAATTAAACAGAAATCACAATAATGAAATCCTAAACATGTTGATTCTACTAGATAGCATGCCTGAGGAAAAAGAAACACGACAAGAAAAATCCTCGGATGGATCAAAATCCCAAAAATACAAGTACATCCCCTCCCCTTTTAAAAAGCATGCTTCATCCCCGAAGAATTAAATATAAAGCAGAAGGAAGGGACCATACCTACGGCTACTCAGACTTCTCTATCCATTCATGGGTTGCCTCTCATGTAGCGCCTGATTTAACATCGTAGCACGACGCAAATCTTTTGATTACTCAGAATTCATCAAGAAACTTGGACTTATCCTCCACTATGTTAAATGATTCGCTTTGACAAAAGGTGCCCTGGATGAGACAAAACAAAACAAACAAAAATGTAAAAGAGGAAATAACAATTAAAAGTTAAATACAACAATTAATCTAATCTTAGTCGTATTCCCTAGCAACAGCGTCACTTTCTGATAACGTTCAAACTCACACTTCCTGACAAATTATAAAGAGGACATTGTCAATAAAGAACCCAACAAAGAGGTTGCGGTTGAACCCACAGGGAATAAGGTAATATCTAGACTAATGCCGGTACTTAAACTTGTTGGTAAGTTATCTCTAAATTGGGAATATTATAATTGTGGTTGTTATCAAGATTTGCAAATAACTAGGGTAAGTGTTCCTCATGGGTTCATAATTACTTCAGGTGTACACACGTGATCCATCCCAATTCTTACTTGTAGAATTGATAACTCGGGCTCATCCAAATAACTGGTTTGTCCGTATTGGATGACCATACTCAATCACTGGGTCAAGTCTCATGAGCGATTTTCTTCTAACCGTTATCAATATGTTCTAAATTTAACTATCATACGACTACATCTCAAGTTAATACAATGATCATACAGACCAAGGCTTTAATGTAATTCTCATTTCCTAGTCTCTACTTCTCAAGGTTCAAGCAAGTAAAAAATTCGGGCAAGTCCTAATGTTGTACACCATTAAGAAACATTTAAATGTGAAGAGAATACAATACAAGCGTTTAGCATTGATTTTGAATCACTTGTGTATAACCCTATTTTGTTATTCCACCATGGTTCCCACAACCTCTAGTTGTGGAATTTTTAGCCTCTCATGATTGTAAGATTACAATTAGCATTCATACACAAGCACATAATTAAATACTTACAACAATAATTGAAAGAAAACCTGCTTTAAATATCAATGAATAGTCTCAAGAACAATTGAGAAATCAAGTGTTTGATCCTAAGAATTGTTCTTCAAAACTTGATAAAAATTCACAAAAATTACTCTTCGCGCGCCTCTACTACCTCCTTTCTAGCTTCTCCTAATTTTCTAATTTTTCTCCTTTATCACATAGAAATAAAGGGTATTTATAATAGTAGATTAATCCTTCCTTGTTCCTTCATAGAGTGGAATTGGAATTTGTAACTTCTTTTCCTAATTGAAGTAGGATTTGACTTTCTAAAAATAACCTAGAAAAGTATTTATACAAATAATTAGAACTTTTTTCCTAAATTAATAGGGAAACTAATTTAACTACCGCTATCTAATCCTACAACTTGTACCATGAACCTACGAGTCATAGCTTCCTCTCATACAATCCTCAGCAGCATTGAATTTGGTTAAGTCGTAGAAGTTGGTACAACTCGTACAATGCTCTTATGAGTCGTACAATGCTTGTCGTGGTCTGATCTTGTGAATTCGGGTATCCTCTGAATATTTTCACGAGTATTGTGGTATAACTCGTACCTTGATATCACGACTCATGACTACCTCATACCTTAGGAACTACCAATTGTTCGGTCGTTTGTTGGGTATAAAACTACACGCAAATGCACGTGGTCGAACAAGTAGTAAAGTGGCTTAAGTAAGCCAAGTATCGATCCCACAGGGACTGGGATAAAGTGCAATCTGCTCAAGTGTACTATATTTCAATTCTAAAAATGCAGACAACAGTGTAACCAAGAGTTTGATATTTTTGATTTCCAATAATTATGCTAAGTCTAAAACAATTATATAATGTGAGTCTGAACTATGAATGTGAGCATGCTGAGGTTAAACGAACATGGAATGAAATTAATTGTCGATATAATTTGGTTAGCCTTTTCCTCCGGTTGCTAGTCAAGAATTATTGTCAAGGGATTAAAACTCTCGTATTTAACCCCACTTAAGAATCATGAACCATCCACCTACATTTCTGTGATTAAATGCAATTCATGTTCTATCCATACAAACCCGATTCCTAAATTGACTAATACGACTTTCAGGTATATTTCTATCCTGAAGGTAAATCAATTCTCAATTTTCCCAAACTAAGAAAGGATCATATCCTATTAATTCACAACTTTCCAATTTCTTGCTCTTTTGAGTGAAACCAGACTTTTTAGCTATACATTAACGTAGGCCACACATTAATGCAGTAAGAACAAAAATCAATAGAACAACCAAGGAAGAAAAGATGAAAAACCAAAGAATCAATAATCACATTTCATTACAAGTGTTCTTAACCTCAGCAAGAAGATGAATTAGCCACTCATTTGTGGATTAAACATCGTTAAATAAGTGTTAAACATACAAGCAATTGAATTCAAGGAGAAGGAAAGAGAGAAAAACCCTGATAATTTCGTCCCCTCAACTGCCTGTAACCCACGTTCTTGCTCCACCAAGTCAGAATATTGAAAAATGAACCTAAGTGTTCTATTTATACTAGTGGGAATTTTTCCCGGAATAACAAGCAATGTGTCACGGAGTGCATCGCAGAGCACTGCCTCTGTGACACGCCACCGACGCGGACCTTCACTGGAAACTGGGGGTCCAGGGAATAAGGCCCAACGTGTCACGACGTGCAACGCAGAGCCAGGCCACCGTGCCACGGACCCATCGCGAACCCTCACTAGAAGTAGGCTGAAAATTCCCTCTCCAGGCAGAAGGCCTCCGAGATGGCAGCGTGACACGGCTCCATCGTGGAGCCCCTTTATTTTGTGCTTTCCAATGCCTTGTCACTTGCTCACATTCGAGTCCAACCCCGATCTCTTCCAACATGCATTTTAGCTTCCCGAAATTATATTTTACCTGCAAAACAATGCTAATCATGTTGGTTAGTATAAATTCACATTTTATTACCAATTACATGAGAATGTATAAACATTGATAGCTAAACAAGGCTAAAATGACACCTTTGAGTATCACTTGGGCATATAAATTTTCGCAAGATCACTTACCCCACACTTAAATCATTGTTCGTCCTCGAACAACAATCTTACACCTCATGCAATTTACATCCCACCCTCGCTACTTTGGTTCAACAATTTAGGTTACGGTCATACCGATTATTCAATACAGCAAATCATCAAGAAAACATGCATGGTCCTATCAATGAAATGACCTTCAATACATCAAGACCTCCTAGACTTAAGAATCGACTCTCGATATTGGCAAACTCATGAAAATCAGCTGATCAAGACATCCGACACAAAAATTAATCTCTCATCAAGCATGTGCCCTCACAATACAAGAGAATTTTCCCCTTTTTGATCATATGAACTCACGAAATTTCAAGCAGGGGCATCTAAACACAATTTCGCTCTCTCTCCCAAAAGAATTCACATGCATCATGTCATGACCCATAAGCTTGCCTTTAGTGTACTACTCCACTAATATAAAGAAGTGTGATGTAAGATCACGTAGGACTTTAACGGATTGTAATGGAAGCTACGGAACTAGTAAATATTGGGCTAGCCAATAATAGCCACTAGCATCCTTAAGCGCCTTTTCAACACATCCCATCAAACTCATGGACATTGTTTCTTTCTTCATCCTCCCATTCTTGAAGTTTTTTTCTTTAGTTTGACCCATCTTATTAAGCACACTTGACACCACAACAAAGATTATTCATACACCTTCATTATAGTTTATTTATAACAAGTGCACCTTCAACCTTTTCTTTCCTTCCATCTCTCTGCTTTTCTTTTCTTTTCACCATTCTCACTCTTTTGACACTTTGGGAAAATTATTTTCTCTTCTTAAGCGCTTAAGAGTTTTGGATCGACTTGACGGCTAATGAAAAGAAGGGATTAAGCTCGGTTTACACTTTTTGACAAAAGCAAAAAATAATAGGCTAAAGGCTCAACGGGCTGACTAGGGTATACGATCAAGGTGGGTACGATAATGAAAAAATAGAAACTTTCGGTTAAAAACAAAGAAATGCCTACATCCTTTCCTACAATACACCTCCTTCATTTCTTTTTGTACACACACCAGGCAAGTTCTAGACACTTCACAATAGCATGGAATAACAAAACCTCACTTCACACTTATTGCACATGCTCAATTCAAGATGTCTTCACAAACTCTTCAATCAGCTAATTACAGGAATTCAAACATTAAGCCTCAATCATACTGAATCAAACTCTATGGCCTAGATATCTCAGCATATTTATAGAGTTGCATGCTTTCATACGAATCACATTTGCATTTTAAATATCACGTACAACACGCAACCATAATTCCACAACCATAAAGTAACTACAAGTTTTGGAATACAACCCACAAAAGAAAAACAACTGGAAAATAAATAAAAAAATCTACTCCTAACGACTACATTTCCCTTAAGACGGTCGTCATCCATCCATCATAGGGAATGGTCACTAACTAGGACTTCGGTTCAATGGGACCATTCTCCGTAAAAGAATCGAAAACAAACTCCAAGAAACCCAAGAAGTGAAATTTTTTTTAAAATATCGATCATTTCGATTTTAAAAATATCGATCAATTCGATAAACAAACATATGTACAAACTCAGCTAGCACATTCAGAAACACACAACAGTTTCACATATATTTACAATACAGAACAACAACTTACAATCACAAATCACAGGGTCAGAAAATTTTGTTCACAGCACAACAACAGATTAGGACATACAAAACAGCACAACCAGCACCTAACTACTCCCATCCCACACTTATCTCGAACACTATCCCCAGTGTTCACAAAAAATTAAAATAGCACGAAAATTGGGTGGTGGAACTCCCTGATCAATCAAAGTACTCCACTTCTTCATCAGGTGCTGCTGCTTCATCTCCCATGTCGGAATCACCCCCGTCGTCATCATTGGACTCCACATCAGAGTCCTCCCGACGTGTCTCCTCGTCCGTGAGAACATCATCATCCGTGGGCTCTACAAATGCTGGCCCCACTCGGCATAGAGCCCTGGCATTTTCGCCAAAAGGGTAGTCTAGCTCGAGCTGCCATAACTCCTCCTCTGTTGCTGACCTCCTGCCTATCCTCAGCTGGAGCATCTGCATCCCGTACACGCAAGCCATGTACTGATCATCACGAGCATGTCGCTCGCCTAGTGTAAGCACTGGCCTGTGGGTGGTGTCGGGAGCCTTAGTTTTAGTGACATCTAAGGCCCGCCGCTCCATCTGCGGGATATAATCAAGGGCCTCTTCCTCAACATCTAGGCCCCTCAGGAATGTGGTGAGTAGCCCACCAAATCCGTATCTGTGCCCCTGATGCAACCGGTCTCTCTTCATGGCGGAGATAATCACCGCCCCCACGTTGATCTCTAGCCCTTTCATCAGGACGTACACCAGGCATACACGATCCCAGGTTACATCCGTCATATGTACCCCCGGGATTAGGCAGGAACAGACGATCTTAAGCCATATCCTGGCTTCCCTGTTCATTTGTGAATAGGGCAAAGTCTGATGGTAGCCCCTCTCTTTGTGTCTGCTCCATCTAGCTGTCGATCGGGTCCCACACAAAGTGCGTCTGATGTCCGCATACAGTGGAGTGATGTTCAGCTGTCGAAGCACGTGGGTGTCTGTGTCCCGTGCCCCTAGGATAGCATTGAGGTGGTGGGGCTCGAAGGTGACTATTTGCCCTCTGATTTTGATGGTGTGACTTCTGAGAGTCGGGTCCCAATTGGCATAGAATTCCCGAATCAGGTGCAAGTTGCATTCCTTGGGCTCTTCAAAAATGAATTTGAGCCCAGCTGCCTCGATCCGGTGTACAATCCTAGGGAACTCTTGTGCCAACGGTTCCCGTGCTATGTGTTCCTCGGGGAAGTACTTGCTTTCTTTGTGCTTGGCATACCACTTCTTCCCCTCTTCCGTCACCCACCTGGTTCCGTATTGGCGGCGTTGGCCGTGTGGAACCGCTGGTGCTGCTGGGACTGCTGTGCCCAGTTTGATTCGCTTTCTTCCGGCGCCAGATGTTGATGCGCCTTTCCCTTTTTCTTGCCTACTTGCCATTTTACCTGTCAACCCAAGTAGACAAGATCAATGTTAAGCCAATGTACATTAACTTTGACTAAGGTCGGGTTAAGCTAGGCTACCCCACACTTAGTCCTTAGCCAAAATTACAACATTCCGGCAAGATCATGCTTATTTACACAAATAAACAACCAACTATACAAACATGCTTAGTGCATATGAATAATTTGATGGTATATATTCTATGTACTACTCAGACTTCGTACAGCTAACCACAATCATTACCCTCGATAACATTTTATTCCATCGCACTTAGCAAGGAAAACAAAGAAACGAAAACAACAAGAATTTATCTACACGAGCCTATACAACTCACCCAATTCTTGCAAATTTCACTATTCTCCTAACCCGAGAATCCATCGGTCTTTTAACATCATAACAATTAGCACATCGACTCATCTCACTAAACATGTACAACCCGGCATGAATTTCACAAGTTCACTACATTTTTCCACTTCAAATTCAAAAACAAGCCCTAGATATGATTGTATCAACAAAATTCAATTAAATTATGCAATTAACGAGTTCAAGCAATCACAATGATACTCCGAACATCCATCAATACTAATTCAATTGAATTCACGCTTAATTTCTACTTAGGGCAAACTTAGCTCACATCACACGCTCAATATCGAAGAAAATCGATAGGGAATGAGATGGAATCGAAGAACATACCTTGAAAATGAAGAATTGAAGAAAACTCAATGAATTTCTTGGCCTATTCCGTGTCACGTTGAAGGGGGAGGGGTTTTAGGGAGTTTGGTCGCGGAGTGTGTGAGAAACAAAGAAAATTTGAGGGGGATTCGGGGTTTAAAAGTGGAAAAATCGCGCGGGTCACCCGGTGACCTGGTGTGACCCGTCGCGATATACACAGCAACGTGTCACGGAGTGCATCGCGGAGCACTGCCTCCGTGACATGGAGCTGTCGCGAGGGCGTTCTGGAATTTTTTAAAATTCTGGATTTATACCTCAACATGTCACGGAGGGTAACGTGGAGGTCCTCCTCCGTGACACGGAGCTATCGCCCTAGCTCACTGTTTTGCCACTTTTTCTTGATTTTCATACCTCAAATTTTCCTTTGCGATTCTTTGTATATTTTCCCTTCGTTCGACCTGAAATTCATTCTACTATAAGAAATTGGTTAGAATTATAGGTTTCACTCTAAATAAAAATAAAAATAAAAATAAAAACTAAAAATTTTGTTGTTAATCAAGAAAAAAAAGAAAAAGAAAAATCTATTAATAATTTACAAAGAAAAATTTTCACGGGTTGCCTCCCGTGCATCGCTTGGTTTACCGTCGCGGCTCGACGTCATTCAGCTCAGTTGTCCTCTAGGGTGATGGACGTTTTCTCTCGAAAACCATCCTCCCCCCAGTAGTGCTTACACCGTTCCGGTGGTTTTCCCAATAACTCTCGTGAATCCTTAATCTGCTCATCGTTGACTTGATCAATCACATTGATCACCGAGAGTTCTTCGTACACAGTCGGGAGCTTGGGTGCCTTGTACACATCGAACACTTCCACCTTGTCGTGTGCTTGCATTGTTAGCTGCCCCGCAGCTACATCAATCAGTGCTTTCCTGGTCGCCAAGAAAGGACGTCCCAAAATAAATGGGACTTCCACGTCTGGTTCAAAATCCAGCACGACGAAATCTACAGGGAAGATCAGGGAGCCCACTTGCACCAGAACGTCCTCCACAATGCCATCAGGTCTGGCTAAGGACCGATCTGCCAATTGCAAGATCACTGTTGTGGGTCTCGGACTTCCTAGACCCAGCTTTTTGAATGCTGATGACGGCATCAAATTAATGCTCGCTCTCAAATCACATAACCCACGAGCTCGGATACTCTGCCCAATAGTAATCTGTATAGTAAAGCTCCCAGGGTCTTTGAGCTTTGTGGGCAGTCGGTTTTGTATCCGGGAAGTGCACTCCTCCGTGAGAGCCACCATAGCATACTCAGTCAACCGACTTTTGTTTGCCACGATGTCCTTTATATACTTTGCATATTTCGGCACTCCCTGCAAAACATCAACAAGAGGTAAGTTAATATGTACCTGTTTCAGCACCTCCATGAATTTCTTGAAACACGCCTCCTCCTTGTGTTTCTTTAATCATTGAGGGAACGGTGGTGGTGGTCTGTCTGATTCCGCTTCCTTAGTCTTCCCCCTCTCATCACTTTGCTCCCTCTCGACTTCTGCTGCTCCCGATTGTTGAGGTGGTCTTTTTGGTTCCACCTCTTTCAGCTGCAAACCACTCCTTGTGGTCACTGCATTCACCTGCTTGGGGTTGGGATCTGTGTCGCTCGGAAGTCCTCCTCTAGGTCTGGTGTTTTGGGCGCCAGCAAATTTCCCAAATTGATATTCAAGTGCCTTGGTAGCTAACTGGTTGTTTTTCACCTCGGCTGCCAGTTTCACATAATCAGCCTGCAATTGAGCTTGATTAGCTATCATAGTATTGAACATCTCCTCAATGCTGGGTGATGGTGGTGGAGGACGTGCATTGTTGTTTCTGAATTGTGCTTGATAATTCTGCTGCCCTCATTGGTTCCTTTGCACACCCTGACTCGAACTTTGCCCCTGATGGTTGTTGCTACCCCGGGAGAAATTCGGCTGATTCCTCCAATTGGAATTGTAGTTGTTGCCATACTGTTGGTGATTGTTCCTTTGTACATTTCCCACAAAGTTCACCGAGTTAGGATTTGCTCCACAACACTCAGCTGAGTGCTCACTGCTCCCGCACACTTCAAACCAAATCTGCTGCACTGCATTCACTAGGGCTTGAGGCTGGTTCATTGTCATGTTACTGAAGTGGGTGTTGAGTTGATTCTGCAAAGCAGCTATCTGTGCAGCAATAGTTGTAAACCCATCCACTTCTAGAACTCCTGCTTCTTTCCTTGTCCCTCCTCTTGACGAATCAGCATTCCATTCCGGATTGCCCTGCGAAATACGATTCAACAAGGTATACAGCTCCTCATAAGTTTTCTCCAGCGCTTGTCCCCCAGCTGCTGAGTCTAGCAATATTTTTGTATGGGGTTCCAAACCCTCTATAAAAGTGTGCACCAACACATCATTGGACTGATGATGATGAGGACAATCCCGCAACATGAACTTGAATCTCTCCCAAGACTGATATAGATTCTCTCCCTCTCTCTGTTTGAAACTTAGAATTTGACTTCTAAGTCTTGCTGTTTTACCAGAGGGAAAAAATCATATCAAGAACTTCCTTGCAAGATCATCCCACGTAGAAATAGAATTAGGTGGCTCAGCTTTCAACCACCTCTTGGCTTCTCCCAATAGTGAAAATGGGAACAATTTAAGCCGGACGTAATCTGATGACACTCCAGCGAGGATATAAGTGTCACTTATCTCCAAAACTTTTTTGGAGATGCTGCTGTGGATCTTCATGAGGGAGACCTGCAAACTGTCCGCTAGTGTGCAGCAACTACACCATATTCTGCTAAAGTTCGAACCTCCCTCCTGGCTCAGGTTTGCGGATGCTAGATGTGACATTATTAGCATGTGGGATTGCCACCTCGCGAACCGGCCGAGCTGCTACTTCTTCGGGCACTAACATTGCCCGTACTACCGGTGGATTCTGTTGTTGCTCCATGATTGTCTGTCTGAGCAACTGCAGCTTTCTTTCTAGAGCTTCTCTCCACTGACGATGAAATAATCTTTCTGGCTCCAAATACGAGTCCACCAGCTCCTTGTATCTTGCCAGTGTTCAACAGAGATTAAATCTGCAAAATAAAGGCTAAGACCAAGTTGTCAACACTAAGAAAATAAAAATATAGTAAATTAACACTTAAGACAAATTCACCAATTGCCAAGTCCCCGGCAACAGTGCCAAAAACTTGTTCGGTCGTTTGTTGGGTATAAAACTACACGCAAATGCACGTGGTCGAACAAGTAGTAAAGTGGCTTAAGTAAGCCAAGTATCGATCCCACAGGGACTGGGATAAAGTGCAATCTGCTCAAGTGTACTATATTTCAATTCTAAAAATGCAGACAACAGTGTAACCAAGAGTTTGATATTTTTGATTTCCAATAATTATGCTAAGTCTAAAACAATTATATAATGTGAGTCTGAACTATGAATGTGAGCATGCTGAGGTTAAACGAACATGGAATGAAATTAATTGTCGATATAATTTGGTTAGCCTTTTCCTCCGGTTGCTAGTCAAGAATTATTGTCAAGGGATTAAAACTCTCGTATTTAACCCCACTTAAGAATCATGAACCATCCACCTACATTTCTGTGATTAAATGCAATTCATGTTCTATCCATACAAACCCGATTCCTAAATTGACTAATACGACTTTCAGGTATATTTCTATCCTGAAGGTAAATCAATTCTCAATTTTCCCAAACTAAGAAAGGATCATATCCTATTAATTCACAACTTTCCAATTTCTTGCTCTTTTGAGTGAAACCAGACTTTTTAGCTATACATTAACGTAGGCCACACATTAATGCAGTAAGAACAAAAATCAATAGAACAACCAAGGAAGAAAAGATGAAAAACCAAAGAATCAATAATCACATTTCATTACAAGTGTTCTTAACCTCAGCAAGAAGATGAATTAGCCACTCATTTGTGGATTAAACATCGTTAAATAAGTGTTAAACATACAAGCAATTGAATTCAAGGAGAAGGAAAGAGAGAAAAACCCTGATAATTTCGTCCCCTCAACTGCCTGTAACCCACGTTCTTGCTCCACCAAGTTAGAATATTGAAAAATGAACCTAAGTGTTCTATTTATACTAGTGGGAATTTTTCCCGGAATAACAAGCAATGTGTCACGGAGTGCATCGCAGAGCACTGCCTCTGTGACACGCCACCGACGCGGACCTTCACTGGAAACTGGGGGTCCAGGGAATAAGGCCCAACGTGTCACGACGTGCAACGCAGAGCCAGGCCACCGTGCCACGGACCCATCGCGAACCCTCACTAGAAGTAGGCTGAAAATTCCCTCTCCAGGCAGAAGGCCTCCGAGATGGCAGCGTGACACGGCTCCATCGTGGAGCCCCTTTATTTTGTGCTTTCCAATGCCTTGTCACTTGCTCACATTCGAGTCCAACCCCGATCTCTTCCAACATGCATTTTAGCTTCCCGAAATTATATTTTACCTGCAAAACAATGCTAATCATGTTGGTTAGTATAAATTCACATTTTATTACCAATTACATGAGAATGTATAAACATTGATAGCTAAACAAGGCTAAAATGACACCTTTGAGTATCACTTGGGCATATAAATTTGCCCAAGATCACCAATCACATTTTTCTCTGAAGTTCACCACGGCTCTTTGGTTCGAGTTGTATGTGGTCATCATGACTCCTCTCTTCCATTTGTACCATGAGATTAGACAAGTGCAATATTTCTGTAATTTTCCATGACTGTTATGGTACGGCTTGTACCAAAAGTCGCACATGACCAGTGCCTTATGCAGTTCCTTTGAATTCTATCACAGATGCTACTTATGACTCTTACTTCCAAGGTATGAATCATACTAAAGACTGCAATTTCACCATTTTCAACATTCCTTTCTCTTCTTTTGCACATTTCAACTCCAATACATAATTTTCCTGAAAACAAAGTAAAACATATATGTATCCACATTACTTTCCCAATTTTAAGTGTCGAAAGTGTTGTAAACTCACAGCATATCAATAGCTCAGATACTGTTATAGGAGCGCAGACGCCTCATATAAAGTTATAGGAGCCCAGACAACTCAGATTTAGTTACAGAAGTCCAGATGACTCAGATACAGTTACAGGAGCCAGATGGATCTGATATAGTATAGGAACCTAGACTGCTCAAACACAGTCACAGGAACCCAGAAGGCTTAGTTACAGCTTCATAGGTCGATTATACCTTAGTTACAGCTTTCTTACGGGCCTATAGTAGAACAGATAGGAAGAGTATGGATTGCTTGCACTTGTCAGGGCTTATGGGGGCCCAGGTAGGTTATTCTGTGTTGTTTGTATCTTCTAGGCTTATGGGGGCCAGGTTAGGTTCTTTTTTGTACTTTACTTGTTAGCTATAGTCCATATTGTGAGGTTATTTAAGTTAACTTCTAGCCCTTCTTACTGATTACTTTCAGTTCCTTATCAGCTTTCATTTAGTTATTATTTACTGCCTTATATATTTGGTACATATTATACTGAAGTCCGTGCATAGGGTGCAACATACTTGCCTACAAGTCCAGATAGAAAAGGTTCGAGGCTATCTCTGTAGTTGTTCAGATCCAGTAGATTTCCTAACTCCTTTCTTCCGGAGTTGCCAAATGTTAAAGGTTTGACTACCTTTTGTTGTATAGTTTTTGGGTAGGGCGGGGCCCTGTCCCCACCAATATTTTACTCTTAGAGTCTTGCAGACTATAGTTTTTAGGTTACTTATGCATTATTAGCCTTTATAGGCTGCGTGGGGCCTAGTTATGTTATCTGTTAGCAGCATGGTGGTCTTGTCGGCCCTCATAGAATGATATTACTATTGCAACTGTTGGGTTAGCTATTTTACTGCAGGTGTGTAGCAGCCTTGTCGGCCTAGGGTTGTATTTATAGCCGAAATATAGTTGGTTGTTTTCTTAACTATGTGTTGCTAGTATGCACTAGGAGTGTATATGTCCAGCCAGGTCAGCTAGAGTCCAGTGTGGCATGAGGTTCTAGTTACGCCCCCAAGGTGGGGCATGACAAACTTGTTATCGGAGAAACGTCGTATCCTAGGGAATATACAATCCATGTCTAGTATAGTCTTATTTATAAATGTTTTGTGCACCACATCTTATAAGAAGGAGGCTACGAGGCATGATAGTATAGTTACCCCTCCTTCTTCTCAAATGATATTATAGAGCTGAGTTATATAGGGTCGAGTCCCTAAACTTATATTGTTGTCTTTGTCTACTGAGATGGCGGATATAAGGCCGACCACAACCAGTCGTGAGTTAGATACCGCAGCAGGAAAGGGTACCAGTAGGGTGCCATAGTTGGGGACAACCCAGCTAGAGGATGAAAGGGAGACATCCTCTTGGTCTCCCCAGCGTTCTCCAGGGCACCAGGAACCTCCGAGGGTAACAGAAGCATCAACATCACTTATAGTTCCTCCTACACCCTCAGATTAGGATGTTAGGAGTGCAATATGTATGTTGGTTCAGAGGATGGCTACTCAGCGTCATCCTCAACCAGTAGTACCAATTATTATCGAGCCTATTGAGGGGCCTAGGAGTTGTGAGAGTTTGTAAGTTCCTTGCTTTGAGTCTTTCGCAGTTTATAGGGACAGACCATAAAGAGGACCCTCAGAACTTTATAGACCAGCTACAGAGGATATTTAGGGTTATGCATGCTTCATCCATAGAGTTAGTCGAGTTAGTAGTGTTTCGATTACGAGAATAGTGGTGTTATGGTACAAAAGTTAGGAAAGGACCAGAAGTAGAGATTCACCTCCACCTACATGGCCTAGCTTCTTTGAAGCCTTCATAGACCCCTACTTGCCTCGAGAGATTCGACATGACAGAATAGAGCAGTTCTTACATTTGGAGAAGGGCAGAATAAGCGTCTGAGAATACGCTTTAAGATTTGATTTCTTGGCTAGATATACACCAGCATTTGTTAATACTATCCGGCCAGGGTACATCGGTTTATTATGGGACTTGCACCAGAATATGTGGAATTATGTATTAGAGCTACTTTATGGGAGGATATGAATATCTCATAGATTCAGGCCTTTGCTCAGAACATAAAGGAAGCGTCAGTATGGGGTTGAAAGAGCAGGTTAGGAGCAGCGTCGGAGGGCTAGACCCGCCAAATTCCAGGCTGATTTTCAGGGTGGGCCCAAGCCTCGTTTGTCAGGTAGGCTCCCTAAGCCCCCAGTTCAGCATCAACAGGGAAGTAGAAAAGATCATCGTGGATAGTCAGGTCCTAGCGAGAGTTCACGAGTGTCAGGCTCACAGCAATAGAGGGCCCCAGATCAAATGAGACCAGCGATACCACGTTGTAGTACCTATAATATGAGACATGTTGGGAGATGTAGATATGGCTCCATAACCTGTTATTCCTATGGGCATAAGGGACACATGATGAGGGATTGTCCGACTACGAATCAGGGTGATCAGGACCAGCAGAATAGGTCCTCAGCAGGTTCATATGCTCCAGCACCTTCTGTAGGGCACAGGCCCTCAGCTCCAGCAAGCAGAGGCAGAGGTAGATCAGGGGCATCCAATTCTCTGGACTTATGCATTAGGGGGACGACAAGACTCCGAGGCGTCGCCAGATGTTGTGATAGTTATATTGAATGTTTACCCTATTTAGTTTATGCTTTGATAGATCCAGTCTCTACCTTGTCATATGTTACTCAATTAGTGGCACGGAAGTTTGATGTAGTGTTAGACTTACTTAAGAAACCGTTTTCTGTGTCTACACCAGTTGGTGAATCCATTGTCTCCAGGAGAATTTACCGAGGTTTGCGATGGAAATTGTTGGCCGCCAAAATTTTGCAGACTTAGTAGAGTTAGAAATGATTTATTTTGATGTAATTATGGGCATGGATTAGCTAGTGCCATGTTATGCCAATGTTAAGTGCTGGAGAAAGACTATCATATTCCATATTCCAAGAGAAGTAGTATGGGAATGGACAGGAGATGCACCTACGCCGAAGGGTAAGTTTATATCTTATCTTCAGGAAAGAAATTTGATTGCAAAGGGATGTACCTTTTATATTATCAGGGCTCGGGATATACAGGCAAATCACCCGACTCTTCAGTCTATTCCGATGGTTAGTAAGTTTCCAGATGTATTTCCATAGAGCTTCCTAGTATTCCCCAAAAATGGGAAATTGACTTCCCCATTGATACGCTACCGGATACTATTCTTGCTCCAGTGCACACGCAAGCATACGCGGTCGTACAAGTAATACAGTGGCCCTTTTCAAGAGCCGGATGTCGAACCCACAAGGACTGGCCCAATTCAGCAAATTATGAAGTTCAAGTATGACATTAACCTTCACAAGTGTTGATTATAGAAGTTTTCGGTAAATTATAATTAAGTTTTGGGGTGGTCACAAAACAATCTGGAAACAATATAAGAAGCAACTAAAGTTAAGGCTGGATAATCATGCAACGCCACACTTCATAATGGGTCAAGTATGATATTATCAATTGTTTTCTCACGTAGTAGAAACATGGGATGTTTATGGTCTCTCGAGCCTCTAAACACGACAAACTAGCTTCACAACTACATCGTTGAGCGGGAATGTGACATCCTAGTTCGTGGGCAGTTCAACTACATGGATGTGGTTTACGGGGTTTATGCTCTTAATTAGGGACTTTCGTACCTCTAATCATTTAATCCAACTTAGCTTCGCAACTACTTCTACGAGTGGTGGATTGATAATTCTAAGCTAGTGTCTTGCTATCATCCCGTTTTATTAACCAAGCAAGGCAATTTAGGTATATTATTTATCCTAATTGCGAATCATATTGAAAGATAAGAACTTGCTCCCTACATTCCTATGTTCTTTCCTAGCGCTACTCTTTCAAGCTTTTACCTAAGCTTAACGCATTTGTTTTCATGGTGATCAAGCATAAAAACAACAATAATGAAGAATGTAAGACAAAACAACAATTAGCAACTCAAACCAAGACAAATTCATGCAATTACAATCATCTCACATGGCCTCAACCCTAGAGGAAGGGTTTTAGCCACTCATGTTCATATAATAACTCAAAAACATGTTTA
The DNA here is from genome assembly GCA_035772735.1 of Datura wrightii. Lineage (NCBI taxonomy): Eukaryota > Viridiplantae > Streptophyta > Magnoliopsida > Solanales > Solanaceae > Datura > Datura wrightii. Next base: position 161,050,705 of record JASDFA010000016.1, read on the forward strand.
GAGTAGTGTACTTATAGGAATAGTTAAAAGAGAATGTAAAATTGGTGAACCCTAGGTGAGTTCTTCACTTCTCCCTTCGCTCCTCTACGGTTTTCAGAAAATATTTCGTGACAAATGATTTTAGAAGCTAAGGGTTTAATTTATAGTAAATAGGGAATTTACAAATTTTGGCCGGTCATGGAATGGCTCCATGACATGGAGCTGAACGCACCAATTTTCCTCCATGCCATGGAGATAACGCGTAGGCTCATTGGAAATTGCATTAAAATGATGCTTGGCCGAGGCATGGCGCGATGGACAACGTGGCACGGCGCTGGTGCTGTGCGATGTCCTCTGTGACACGGCTGTAGCATGCAGCAGTGCCTAGCGTGGCACAGCGCTGGCACGCAGGCGCCCTGGAATGCTGCATCTTCGTGCGCATGGCCTTGGCGTGGGATGGCGCTAGGCGCGGCACACGCATAGAGTGGAATGCTGCCTGGCGCGGCCAGCCTTGCCATGGCATGCTTTCTTTCCAACTTTTGCAATTCACTTCCAACTCCATTTCTTCACTTCACCCATCATTATTTAGTCCCTGATATGCATTTTACACCTACAGAACAAGGACTAATCATGTTGGTTAGTGCATACCCAAATTTACATAAGATCCCATAAGAATGTAAGTGTATAAATAGACAAACATGGCTAAATTAAGTTATAAAATAGTACTTGGGCACTTAATTATGCCCAAGATCACTACCCCACACTTAAAGCTTTGTTCGTCCTCGAACAACCCTTTTACATCTCATGCACATCAATACTTACACATAGCTAATTGAGCAAGACAAGTCAAGCTACGGCTACAATGATTGTTTTAGATAGCAAGTTTAAAATAAAGCATGCAAGATTTAACCCTTAAACTAAAATATAACTATGTTAAGACTTCCTAACCTCAAGAATCGACTTTTAATCTCAACAACCTCATGCAAATTAACTGATCAAGAAATTCGACATGAATTGTATCCTTCATTAAACATGTGCCCTCACAACAAGAGAGTTACCTATTTTTACTCACAAATTTTCAAATCATACCGTGTATGGGTATATAAATAAGAATTAAGCTCATTCTCACAAAGAATTCACATGCCACGTGTATTGACCCATAAGCTTGCCCTTAGTGTTTTACTCCACTAATTAAGGATGTTTGAACGTAAGATCAAGTAGGACATATTGGGTTGTAATGTAAGCTAAGCTAAGGGAAGGTAGGTACTGCTATGGCTAATAATAGTGACTATCTTCCCTAAGCGCTTTTAATACATCATACATTTATTACGGGCATCTCTTCTCTTACTTCTCCCTCCTTATTTCAATCTTAAATTTCCTCTTCTGTTTCCCATTTCTTTAAGCACACTTAGCATATTAGTAAGGAGTACTTAAACAACTTTTTCATTTATTTTTTCTCTTACTCCCTACTAATACTCAAGCATTTTCAAACACGTGCACCTCTAATCCTTTCCTCAAATCCCACAACTAGTATTTTTCCTTCTTTTTCGCAATTCTTACTCCCTTATTCTTTTGGATTTTTTTCACTTAAGCGCTTAGGAGTTTTTTGGATCAAATTTAAGGCTAATGAAAGAAAAGGATTAAGCTTATGTTGTATCCATCGAAGAATAGGCTTAAGGCTCAATGGGGCTAATTAGGATCAGACTTTCAAGGTAGGTGAAGCGAAGGATAAAAAAATTAAGTTCATTCAAATAAATGCCTAAATCATCTCCTACAATCGACATCCCTCATTTCGTTTTGTATACACACCAGGAAAGTTCTAGACACTACACAATAGCATGGGATATTCAAAAACCTTACACTCAAAGCACATGCTCAATTCAAGACAAATTTTATTTCACTCTTACTCAGTTAATCACAAGAATTCAAAATTATGGTTTAAGAACATAGAGTCACATTCAAGAGCCTAGGTGTCTCAAACAGAGTTATACAACTTGCATGCTTCAGCACTACCCATACTTGCATCTCACAATCATGTATAGCACATAACAAGAACATCAAGACATCAATTAGCTATAAGTTCAAAAACCAAAACCTATTGACTAATTTTCCCTTAAGACGGTCATCATCCATCCATCGTCGGGAATAATCCCTAACTATGACTAAAACAACTATGTACAGACACACAAAATTTTTATTCTTCGGTTCAAAGTGCCCCCCATTGGAAAAGAACCGAAAAGAAAAACCAACGGGTGGGTGAATCATGCTTAACTCAAAAATTTTAACCAATGCCTATCAAGCACTAAATTCACCCAAAATCATTAAGCACAAAATTTTTGAAATTTCCCTCACCCCAAACTTGAAGCACGCTATGTCCCCAAAGCATCCAATTAAAATTCAAAAAGGGTGAGAAATACTCCCTGGGGCCTCTAGGCCTAGCTAACAGCAGGTTTTTCTTCATTTGAACAAGTTGGTACTCGACCCCACACTTTCCCTCTTTCATGCTCCTTAGCTTCCTCCTCCAAGGGTACTCAAACCTCCCCTCCATCTGTGCTTAAATCTCTACCAAAAACAACAACAAGATGAACATAAATAAAATCAACACAACTGAAAGAAATTAACATTGTACCTGTGGTACCCTTGGGTTGCCTCCCAAGAAGCACCTAATTTTACGTCGCAGCACGACGTGGACTATCCTTATTAGGATATCCTCATACCTGTGTTCCCTTTTGATAACCATCTTCTTCCCTTTTTATTATTCGAGGGAACAGCCACCACTCTGTCCCTCTCTTCCTCCAACTCCTTCTCAAACGGAAGCCCTTCATCAGATTCAGGCTGAAAACTAATCATCTCTTGTGGTCGTGGTCCTATGGAATTTTCCACCCCACACTTAGCCTCTGATAACACACTAACCTTATAAAGGTCTCTGTAATGTGTGGGTGGGTTAATCTCTTGGTAAATCCAAAAGAGTTCTTCTTCATCATCGACCCTCATTTTTAGGGTCCTTGCTCTTACATTAATAATCGCTCCTCCAGTGGCCAAAAATGGTCGTCCCAAGATCAAGGGTACCTTATCATCAACTTCAAAATCATATATAATGAAATTAGCGGGTATAATGAACTTACCCACTTTGATGAGAAGGTCCTCCATTATTCTATCTGGTGCCACTCGCGACTTGTCTGCCAGCTGCAGCATCAGCCGTGTTGGTCTCGGTTGACCCAACCCCAAGGTGTTAAACAAGGATAGGGGCATTAGATTAACTGCTACTCCTAAATCATACAAAGCTCTTATTACCTCAGCTTTACCAATTTGTATGGGGAGTGTAAAACTCCCTGGGTCTTTGAGCTTTTTAGGTATCTTGCTCATTACCCTGTGGTTGCACTCCTCAATCAGTGCTGCTGTTTGAACATCCACCAATCTGAATTTGTTGGCCACCACATCTTTCAAGTATTTAGCATACTTGGGCATTCCTTAAAAAACATCAAGCAAAGGCAAATTTATGTGAAGTTCTTTGAAAATATCAAAGAACTTTCTAAAGCATTCCTCCTCCTTGCACTTTTTGAATCTTTGCGGAAACGGTGGTAGTAGTGTTTGTGCTGGTTGATGATGATTTTGCATTTTGTTGCACAACACTCTGATTCTCTCCTTCTTCAGTGGATAGTCCCTTTCTAACCAACTCTGGTTGCACCTCATTTCTCCTCTCTTTCGGTGTTGCATCAGTCAATTGCTTGCCACTCCTCAGACTGATGGCATGAGTTGTCGGGGGTTTGTGTCTGTGTCACTGGGTAATCCTCCCTGCTCTCTAGTGTGGTGAGCAGCTGCTATTTGACCCATCTGCTTCTCTAGATTACGGGTGGCCAACTGTTGATTTTTCAAGTGTGATTCCATCCTCGCCTGATTCACTGTTAATTGGGTTTGTGTCTCCATAATCTTCTGCAACATCTCCTCAATGTTGTTGCTCAACTGGCCATCATTCTTGTTATACTACTGATACTGCTGTTGTTGAGGTTGCTGGTAGCTTCGCCTTTGATTCCATCCCATGAAAAATTCGATTGGCTCTGCCAATTCTTGTTGTAACAGTTCGCAAAATTCTGATTGTTCCTCTGAATATTCCCAACAAAATGGACCGATTTCAGATTGGCCCCGCATGATTCTGCATTGTGCCCATTATTGCTGCAGATTTCACACCAACTCGGAGCTTGGTGGACTGCATTTACTTGTCCTTATTGTTGGTTCATACTCAGTTTATTGAACTGAGTCATCATCTGAGGCTGAAATGATGCTAGCTGTGCCGCCAAGGCATTTACACCATCTATCTCTATCATCCCTGTTGTTCTCTTTCCTGCCCTTTGACGTGCCCGATTCGCGCGTCCGCAAGTGTACGGGTCGTGCAAGTAATATAGTGGCTCTTTTTAAGAACCGAATTGTCGAACCCACAGGGACTGGACCCATTCCTCTAACTATCCATTTCTATTGTGATCTTAAATACCTCAAGTGTTGGTTATAGACATTTTCGATTGAGATTAATTAAGTCTAAGTTTGGGTCAACGAAATATTCTGAAATCACTCTAGGAGCAACATAGAGTTAAAACCAATTAATCATGCGATCCTATGATTTGCAATGGGTTAAGCATGGAACTATCAATTGTTATTTCACATAATTAGAATTGCATGTTTATGGTCTTTCGAGCCTTTAAACACGACAATCTAGCCTCACTGCATCATTGTGAGCGAGGAGTTTAATTTTCTAGTCGCGGGCAATCAATTATGTTGTGGTTTACGGGGAAACGATTAGGGACTTTCGTGCGTCTAACCATTTAACTCAACTTAGCCTCATAACTACTTCGTCGAGTGGTGATGTGACATCCCAAGTTGGTCTTTCATAACCCCCGTGTGTCAACCAAGCACAGTGTTAGGTATATTTCTATCCTGACACAAAAATCTCTCCCGAGATACAAACATGCTCCTTACATTCTCATGTCCTGACCTAGGTAATGCTTTCTCAAGCTATTACTCAAGCTAACAAATATGCTTTCATGGTGATCAATCATAAAAACAACCAACAATCCAGAATGCAAGACGAAAACAACAATCAATAACTTAATTCCAAAACAAATTCATAAAAGCACAATCATAATTCATGGCTTCAACCCTAGAGGAAGGGTTCTTGCCATTCATGTTCGTAAAACTACAATTAACTAATACTAAACTAACATACTTACATGAATTTGGTAGATGAGAAGGGAATAAACCCTAGATGAGTTCTCCCACTTCTCCCTTCACTCCTAGGTGGTTTTTCAGAATAAAATCGTGACCCCATGATTTTAGGAGCTAAGGGTTCAATTTATAGTAAATGGAAAACGTGCATAATTTAGCCTGTAATGGAACGGCTCCGTGTCACGGAGTGTATCGCGGAGCAATGACTCCGTGACATGGAGGCAACGCGAAAGCTCTCTGGAAAGTGCCTATGGAAACCAAGCTGCCGAGGGTCACTGCGCTGGACAACGTGGCACGCTACTCATGCAGCGCGTTGGCATGCTGCTGTCGCGCAGCTGTCCTAGCGTGGCACGGCGCTGGCGCGCTAGTTTACTGCCTGCTGCTGCCGTTTGCTGCCTTTTCTCGTGCGCTTGGTAAGGGCGTGGCACGGCGCTGGGCGCGGCACACGCACAGCGTGGCACGCTGCCTGGCGCGGCCAGCCTTGCCAAGGCATGCTCCTTGCCGACTTTCGCCACTTGCTTCCACTCCATTCCTTGCTATTCATCAACTTGTGAATTAGTTCCTCAAATGCATTATTAACCTACAAAACAAAGACTAATCATGTTGGTTAGCACATATATTCACATTTATATAAAATCACATGAAAGTATGTAAAATAACTTAGATAAACAAGACTACATTAAGGTATAAAGCGTATCTCGGGCATGCTATTTTGCCCGTGATCACAACCCCACACTTTAAAGCCTTGTTCGTCCTCGAACAACCCTTTACATATCATACATATAGAAACTCCCACATAACTAATGTGGCCAGATAATTCAAGCTACGGCTATAATGATTACGTAAGATAACAAGCTAAATAGAGCATACACAATTTAATCACCGAGATGAAATACAACAATGCTAAGACTTCTTAGCCTCAAGAATCGACTCTCGATCTTAGCAAACTCATGCAAATCAACTGAGTAAGAAATCCCACATGAATTATATCCTTCATTCAACATGTGCCCCTCACAGAAATAGAGTTACCCAATCACACGCAAAAATTATTTGTACATCATAACATGTGTGGGTGAATCAATAGAATTTCACTCACTCTCACAAAGAATTCACATGCATCATGTAATGACCCATAAGCTTGCCCTTAGTGTTTTATTCCACTCATTTAAGGATGTGTGAATGTAAGATCAAGTAGGACTTAATGGGTTGTAATGTAGGCTAAGGGACAGGTAGGTACTATTATGGCCAGTAATAGTGACTATCTTTCCTAAGCGCTTTTAATACATTACGCCCTCCTTACGAACTTCCCTTCCCTTACTTTACCTTTTTCTCCTTTCATCTTTCTTGTTCCTCTTATGTTCCCCCATTTCTTTAGGCGCTTTTAACTTATTAGTAAGGAGCTCTATAAATAATTTTTCATTAATTTGTTTTCTTGCTCCTTACTAATAATCAACCATTTTCACACAAGTGCACCTTTGTCCTTTTCTCACTTCTACAACTTGCTAGTTTTCCTTTCTTTTCATTCTTCTCATTCCCTTACTCCTTCGGGGTTTTTTTTTTTCTCAAGCACTTAGGAGTTTTGGATCAACACAAGGCTAATGAAAGAAAAAGGATTAAGCTTATGTTGCAGCTGTCAAAGAATAGGCTCAAGGCTCAATGGGGCTAACTAGGATTAATCTTTCCAAGGTAGGTAAAATGAGGGATAAGAATTGGTTCATTCGAAAAAATGCCTAAATCATCTCCTACAATTCACATCCTTCATTTCATTTTATAAACACACCAAGCAAGTTCTAGACAATCCACAATGGCACAGAATACTCAAAAACCTTACACTCATGGCACATGCTCAAATCAAGACATATTCATCAGACTCTTACTCAGCTAATCACAAGAATTCAGAATTAAGCTTCAATCATATTGAGTCAAATTCAAGAGCCTAAGCGTCTCACACAAAGTTATACACCTGCATGCTTCACACCGAACATACTTGCATCTTACAATCACGTATAACACATAACAAGAACATCAAGCACCACATAGTTATGGTTTCAAAAACCCATCACCTACCGACTAATTTTTCCTCAAGACGGTCGTCATCCATCCATCGTCGGAAATAGTCCCTAACTATGACTAAAACACTATCTACAGACAAAGGAAAGAAAATAAAATTTTTATTCTTCGGTTCAAAGACCCCCCCCCCCCCCCGTCGGAAAAGAACCGAAAAGAAAAACCAACGGGTGATGAAGTCATGCTTAGTGCAAAAAAAAATTTCAAATTTTTCAAATTTCTCACAAGCATTACATTCACCAAAAATTGTTAAGCACAACAATTTTTTTTTTTTTTTTTGAAATTTCCCTCACCCCACACTTAAATCATGCTATGTCCTCATAGCATCAAATTAAAATTAAAGAAAGGGTGAGAAATACTCCCTGAGGCCTTTAGGCCTAGCTAATAGCATGATTTTCTTCACTTTGCACAAGTGTGTGTCGACCCCATACTTTTTATCGTCCATGCTTTTTAGCTTCCTCCTCCACGGGTACTCAGACTTCCCCTCCATCTGTGCTTAACTTTCCACCAAAAGCAACACAAGATGAAAAATAAATAAAATCAACACAAATGCAAGAAATTAAAATGGTACCTGTGGTACCCTTAGGTTGCCTCCCAAGTAGCGCCTTATTTTACGTTGTGGCACGACGTGGACTATCCTTTTCAGGAAATCCTCATACCTGGGTTCTCTTTCGAGAACCATCTCCTTTTCTTTTGCTTTTTAGAGGAAACAGCCTCCACTCTGTTCCTCTCTTTCTCCAACTTCCTCTCAATTTGAAGCCCTTTATCAGACTCGGGCTGAACACTTGTAATTTCCTTTGGCCCTGCACCTATGGAATCCTCCACCCCACACTTATCCTCTGCCAACACACTAACCTGACAAAGGTTTCTATAGTGTGCAGATGGGTTCATTTCTTGGTAAACGCGGAAGATTTCATCTTCATCCTCGACCCTCATTTTCAGGGTCCCTGCTTTCAAATCAATCACCGCTCCTCCAGTGGCCAAGAATGGCCGTCCCAAGATCAGGGGTACCTGGTCATCAACCTGAAAATCCAAGACAATAAAATCAGCAGGTATAATGAACTTACCTACTTTGATGAGAAGGTCCTCTATTATTCCATCAGGTGTCACTCGCGACTTGTCAGCCAGCTGCAGCATCAACCTTGTTGGCCTCGGTTTTCCCAACCCCAGGGTGTTGAATAAGGTTAAGGGCATTAGATTAACTGCCGCCCCCAAGTCACACAAAGCTCGTAGCACCTCAGCTTTACCAATTTGTATGGGGAGGGTAAAACTCCCTGGGTCTTTGAGTTTCTTTGGCATTTTGCTCAATACCCTGTGACTGCACTCCTCAGTCAGTGCTACCGTCTGGACATCCACCAATCTTACTTTGTTCACCATCACGTCTTTCAAGTATTTAGCATACTTGGGCATTCCCTGCAAAACATCAAGAAGAGGCAAATTTATGTGAAGTTCTCTGAAGCTCTCAAAGAACTTTTTGAAGCATTCCTCCTCCTTGCTCTTTCTGAATTTCTGAGGGAATGGTGGTGGTGGTCTTTGTGTTGGCTGCAATGAATGTTTCGCATTTTGTTGCCCAACACTCTGATTATCTCCCATGTTGATGAATGGTCCTGGTCTAACCAACTCCGGCTGCACCTCCTTTCTCAGCTCTTTTGGCACTGCATCAGCTAATTGCTTACCGCTTCTCAGACTGATGGCATTGATCTGTCGGGGGTTAGGATCTGTGTCGCTTGGTCATCCCCCCTGCGATCTCATATTTTGAGCAGCTGCTATCTGACCCACTTATTTTTCAAGATTTCGGGTGGCTACTTGCTGATTCATTAAGTCTGTTGCCATCCTTGCCTGATTTTCCATTAATTGAGTCTGGGTCTCCATAATTTTTTGCAGTGTTTCCTCAATGCTGCTACTCAATTGCCCATCATTCTGCCTATTCTGCTGATACTGCTGTTGTTGAGGTTGCATAAAATTCTGCTTTTGGTTTCCACCCCAAGAAAAATTCGGGTGGCCCTGCAAATTTCTGTTGTAACTGGTTTCAAAATTCTGATTGTTGCGCTGCACATTACTAACAAAATTGACTGACTCCAGATTGGCTCCACAAGATTCTGCATGGTGCCCATTATTACCACAAATTTCACACCAACTCGGAGCTTGCTGAACTGCATTAACCTGGCCCTGGCGTTGGTTCATACTCAGTTTATTGAACTGAGTCATCATTTGATGCTGGAACGAAGCTAACTGTGCTGCCAAGGCATTCAAACCATCTACTTCTATCAACCCTGGTCTCTTTCCTGCCCCTCTCGATGACTCGCTGTGCCACTCTGGATTTCCTTGTGCAATTCTATTCAACAAAGTGTACAACTCATCATATGTCTTATCCAAGGCTTGCCCACCCGATGCAGAGTCTAGTAATATTTTTGTGTGTGGGTCTAGACTTTCTACAAAGGTATGAGCCAACACTTCATTTGATTGCTGGTGATGGGGACAGTCTCTCAACAATGACTTGAATCTTTCCCAAGCCATATATAAGTTCTCATCAGGCCTCTGCTTGAAACTGAGTATTTCACTTCTCAACCTTGCAGTTTTGCCTGAAGGGAAGAATCTGATAAGGAACTTCTTAGCCAAGTCATTCCATGAAGTTATGGAGTTCGGTGGATCAGCCTTCAGCCACTTTTTTGCCTCTCCCAACAGTGAAAATGGGAAGAGGGTCATTCGGACATAATCTGTGGACACGCCGGTGGGGACGAACGTGTCACTAATCTCTAAAAAGCTCTGTAGGTGCTGCTGCGGGTCCTCATGTGCCATCCCAGTGAATTGACCACTAGAATGTAACAGCTGCACCATGTTCTGTTTAAGCTCAAAGTGCCCTCCAGGTTCAGGTTTACGGATACTAGAGGTCACATTCGTCGCTAGTGGGATTGCCACTTCGCGAACTGGTCTTGCTGCCATTGCTTCGGATGACAATTGTGCTTGTCCCGTGGGTGGTTGTTGTTGTACCTTTTCTTGAAGTCTCTTCAGCTTATTCTCTAGAGCTATTCTCCTTTGCAAATGGATTTGACGTTCAGGTTCAAGCAACGGTTCCACAAGCTCTCTAGTTCTAGCCAGCTCGGCAGGACAACCTGTCACCTGCAATAATCAGACTAAGACCAAGTTTCTCAACACTTAAGAGAAATTAAAAATCACACAAAAATAGATAAATTATCAAAACTTCGCCAATTCCCCGGCAACGGCGCCAAAAACTTGACGTGCCCGATTCGCGCGTCCGCAAGTGTACGGGTCGTGCAAGTAATATAGTGGCTCTTTTTAAGAACCGAATTGTCGAACCCACAGGGACTGGACCCATTCCTCTAACTATCCATTTCTATTGTGATCTTAAATACCTCAAGTGTTGGTTATAGACATTTTCGATTGAGATTAATTAAGTCTAAGTTTGGGTCAACGAAATATTCTGAAATCACTCTAGGAGCAACATAGAGTTAAAACCAATTAATCATGCGATCCTACGATTTGCAATGGGTTAAGCAAGGAACTATCAATTGTTATTTCACATAATTAGAATTGCATGTTTATGGTCTTTCGAGCCTCTAAACACGGCAATCTAGCCTCACTGCATCATTGTGAGCGAGGAGTTTAATTTTCTAGTCGCGGGCAATCAATTATGTTGTGGTTTACGGGGAAACGATTACGGACTTTCGTGCGTCTAACCATTTAACTCAACTTAGCCTCACAACTACTTCTTCGAGTGGTGATGTGACATCCCAAGTTGGTCTTTCATAACCCCCGTGTGTCAACCAAGCACGGTGTTAGGTATATTTCTATCCTGACACAAAAATCTCTCCCGAGATACAAACATGCTCCTTACATTCTCATGTCTTGACCTAGGTAATGCTTTCTCAAGCTATTACTCAAGCTAACAAATATGCTTTCATGGTGATCAATCATAAAAACAACCAACAATCCAGAATGCAAGACGAAAACAACAATCAATAACTTAATTCCAAAACAAATTCATAAAAGCACAATCATAATTCATGGCTTCAACCCTAGAGGAAGGGTTCTTGCCATTCATGTTCGTAAAACTACAATTAACTAATACTAAACTAACATACTTACATGAATTTGGTAGATGAGAAGGGAATAAACCCTAGATGAGTTCTCCCACTTCTCCCTTCACTCCTAGGTGGTTTTTCAGAATAAAATCGTGACCCCATGATTTTAGGAGCTAAGGGTTCAATTTATAGTAAATGGAAAACGTGCATAATTTAGCCTGTAATGGAACGGCTCCGTGTCACGGAGTGTATCGCGGAGCAATGACTCCGTGACATGGAGGCAACGCGAAAGCTCTCTGGAAAGTGCCTATGGAAACCAAGCTGCCGAGGGTCACCGCGCTGGACAACGTGGCACGCTGCTCATGCAGCGCGTTGGCATGCTGCTGTCGCGCAGCTGTCCTAGCGTGGCACGGCGCTGGCGCGCTAGTTTACTGCCTGCTGCTGCCGTTTGCTGCCTTTTCTCTTGCGCTTGGCAAGGGCGTGGCACGGCGCTGGGCGCGGCACACGCACAGCGTGGCACGCTGCCTGGCGCGGCCAGCCTTGCCAAGGCATGCTCCTTGCCGACTTTCGCCACTTGCTTCCACTCCATTCCTTGCTATTCATCAACTTGTGAATTAGTTCCTCAAATGCATTATTAACCTACAAAACAAAGACTAATCATGTTGGTTAGCACATATATTCACATTTATATAAAATCACATGAAAGTATGTAAAATAACTTAGATAAACAAGACTACATTAAGGTATAAAGCGTATCTCGGGCATGCTATTTTGCCCGTGATCACAACCCCACACTTTAAAGCCTTGTTTGTCCTCGAACAACCCTTTACATATCATACATATAGAAACTCCCACATAACTAATGTGGCCAGATAATTCAAGCTACGGCTATAATGATTACGTAAGATAACAAGCTAAATAGAGCATACACAATTTAATCACTGAGATGAAATACAACAATGCTAAGACTTCTTAGCCTCAAGAATCGACTCTCGATCTTAGCAAACTCATTCAAATCAACTGAGTAAGAAATCCCACATGAATTATATCCTTCATTCAACATGTGCCCCTCACAGAAATAGAGTTACCCAATCACACGCAAAAATTATTTGTACATCATAACATGTGTGGGTGAATCAATAGAATTTCACTCACTCTCACAAAGAATTCACATGCATCATGTAATGACCCATAAGCTTGCCCTTAGTGTTTTATTCCACTCATTTAAGGATGTGTGAATGTAAGATCAAGTAGGACTTAATGGGTTGTAATGTAGGCTAAGGGACAGGTAGGTACTATTATGGCCAGTAATAGTGACTTTCTTTCCTAAGCGCTTTTAATACATTACGCCCCCCTTTCGAACTTCCCTTCCCTTACTTTACCTTTTTCTCCTTTCGTCTTTCTTGTTCCTCTTATGTTCCCCCATTTCTTTAGGCGCTTTTAACTTATTAGTAAGGAGCTCTATAAATAATTTTTCATTAATTTGTTTTCTTGCTCCTTACTAATAATCAACCATTTTCACACAAGTGCACCTTTGTCTTTTTCTCACTTCTACAACTTGCTACTTTTCCTTTCTTTTCATTCTTCTCATTCCCTTACTCCTTCGGGGTTTTTTTTTTTTCTCAAGCGCTTAGGAGTTTTGGATCAACACAAGGCTAATGAAAGAAAAAGGATTAAGCTTATGTTGCAGCTGTCAAAGAATAGGCTCAAGGCTCAATGGGGCTAACTAGGATTAATCTTTCCAAGGTAGGTAAAATGAGGGATAAGAATTGGTTCATTCGAAAAAATGCCTAAATCATCTCCTACAATTCACATCCTTCATTTCATTTTATAAACACACCAGGCAAGTTCTAGACAATCCACAATGGCACAGAATACTCAAAAACCTTACACTCATGGCACATGCTCAAATCAAGACATATTCATCAGACTCTTACTCAGCTAATCACAAGAATTCAGAATTAAGCTTCAATCATATTGAGTCAAATTCAAGAGCCTAAGCGTCTCACACAAAGTTATACACCTGCATGCTTCACACCGAACATACTTGCATCTTACAATCATGTATAACACATAACAAGAACATCAAGCACCACATAGTTATGGTTTCAAAAACCCATCACCTACCGACTAATTTTTCCTCAAGACGGTCGTCATCCATCCATCGTCGGAAATAGTCCCTAACTATGACTAAAACACTATCTACAGACAAAGGAAAGAAAATAAAATTTTTATTCTTCAGTTCAAAGACCCCCCCCCCCCCCCCGTCGGAAAAGAACCGAAAATAAAAACCAACGGGTGATGAAGTCATGCTTAGTGCAAAAAAAAATTTCAAATTTTTCAAATTTCTCACAAGCATTACATTCACCAAAAATCGTTAAGCACAACAATTTTTTTTTTTTTTTGAAATTTCCCTTGAAATTTCCCTCACCCCACACTTAAATCATGCTATGTCCTCATAGCATCAAATTAAAATTAAAGAAAGGGTGAGAAATACTCCCTGAGGCCTTTAGGCCTAGCTAATAGCATGATTTTCTTCACTTTGCACAAGTGTGTGTCGACCCCATACTTTTTATCGTCCATGCTTTTTAGCTTCCTCCTCCACGGGTACTCAGACTTCCCCTCCATCTGTGCTTAACTTTCCACCAAAAGCAACACAAGATGAAAAATAAATAAAATCAACACAAATGCAAGAAATTAAAATGGTACCTGTGGTACCCTTAGGTTGCCTCCCAAGTAGCGCCTTATTTTACGTCGTGGCACGACGTGGACTATCCTTTTCAGGAAATCCTCATACCTGGGTTCTCTTTCGAGAACCATCTCCTTTTCTTTTGCTTTTTAGAGGAAACAGCCTCCACTCTGTTCCTCTCTTTCTCCAACTTCCTCTCAATTTGAAGCCCTTTATCAGACTCGGGCTGAACACTTGTAATTTCCTTTGGCCCTGCACCTATGGAATCCTCCACCCCACACTTATCCTCTGCCAACACACTAACCTGACAAAGGTTTCTATAGTGTGCAGATGGGTTCATTTCTTGGTAAACGCGGAAGATTTCATCTTCATCCTCGACCCTCATTTTCAGGGTCCCTGCTTTCAAATCAATCACCGCTCCTCCAGTGGCCAAGAATGGCCGTCCCAAGATCAGGGGTACCTGGTCATCAACCTGAAAATCCAAGACAATAAAATCAGCAGGTATAATGAACTTACCTACTTTGATGAGAAGGTCCTCTATTATTCCATCAGGTGTCACTCGCGACTTGTCAGCCAGCTGCAGCATCAACCTTGTTGGCCTCGGTTTTCCCAACCCCAGGGTGTTGAATAAGGTTAAGGGCATTAGATTAACTGCCGCCCCCAAGTCACACAAAGCTCGTAGCACCTCAGCTTTACCAATTTGTATGGGGAGGGTAAAACTCCCTGGGTCTTTGAGTTTCTTTGGCATTTTGCTCAATACCCTGTGACTGCACTCCTCAGTCAGTGCTACCGTCTGGACATCCACCAATCTTACTTTGTTCACCATCACGTCTTTCAAGTATTTAGCATACTTGGGCATTCCCTGCAAAACATCAAGAAGAGGCAAATTTATGTGAAGTTCTCTGAAGCTCTCAAAGAACTTTTTGAAGCATTCCTCCTCCTTGCTCTTTCTGAATTTCTGAGGGAATGGTGGTGGTGGTCTTTGTGTTGGCTGCAATGAATGTTTCGCATTTTGTTGCCCAACACTCTGATTATCTCCCATGTTGATGAATGGTCCTGGTCTAACCAACTCCGGCTGCACCTCCTTTCTCAGCTCTTTTGGCACTGCATCAGCTAATTGCTTACCGCTTCTCAGACTGATGGCATTGATCTGTCGGGGGTTAGGATCTGTGTCGCTTGGTCATCCCCCCTGCGATCTCATATTTTGAGCAGCTTCTATCTGACCCACTTATTTTTCAAGATTTCGGGTGGCTACTTGCTGATTCATTAAGTCTGTTGCCATCCTTGCCTGATTTTCCATTAATTGAGTCTGGGTCTCCATAATTTTTTGCAGTGTTTCCTCAATGCTGCTACTCAATTGCCCATCATTCTGCCTATTCTGCTGATACTGCTGTTGTTGAGGTTGCATAAAATTCTGCTTTTGGTTTCCACCCCAAGAAAAATTCGGGTGGCCCTGCAAATTTCTGTTGTAACTGGTTTCAAAATTCTGATTGTTGCGCTGCACATTACTAACAAAATTGACTGACTCCAGATTGGCTCCACAAGATTCTGCATGGTGCCCATTATTACCACAAATTTCACACCAACTCGGAGCTTGCTGAACTGCATTAACCTGGCCCTGGCGTTGGTTCATACTCAGTTTATTGAACTGAGTCATCATTTGATGCTGGAACGAAGCTAACTGTGCTGCCAAGGCATTCAAACCATCTACTTCTATCAACCCTGGTCTCTTTCCTGCCCCTCTCGATGACTCGCTGTGCCACTCTGGATTTCCTTGTGCAATTCTATTCAACAAAGTGTACAACTCATCATATGTCTTATCCAAGGCTTGCCCACCCGATGCAGAGTCTAGTAATATTTTTGTGTGTGGGTCTAGACTTTCTACAAAGGTATGAGCCAACACTTCATTTGATTGCTGGTGATGGGGACAGTCTCTCAACAATGACTTGAATCTTTCCCAAGCCATATATAAGTTCTCATCAGGCCTCTGCTTGAAACTGAGTATTTCACTTCTCAACCTTGCAGTTTTGCCTGAAGGGAAGAATCTGATAAGGAACTTCTTAGCCAAGTCATTCCATGAAGTTATGGAGTTCGGTGGATCAGCCTTCAGCCACTTTTTTGCCTCTCCCAACAGTGAAAATGGGAAGAGGGTCATTCGGACATAATCTGTGGACACGCCGGTGGGGACGAACGTGTCACTAATCTCTAAAAAGCTCTGTAGGTGCTGCTGCGGGTCCTCATGTGCCATCCCAGTGAATTGACCACTAGAATGTAACAGCTGCACCATGTTCTGTTTAAGCTCAAAGTGCCCTCCAGGTTCAGGTTTACGGATACTAGAGGTCACATTCGTCGCTAGTGGGATTGCCACTTCGCGAACTGGTCTTGCTGCCATTGCTTCGGATGACAATTGTGCTTGTCCCGTGGGTGGTTGTTGTTGTACCTTTTCTTGAAGTCTCTTCAGCTTATTCTCTAGAGCTATTCTCCTTTGCAAATGGATTTGACGTTCAGGTTCAAGCAACGGTTCCACAAGCTCTCTAGTTCTAGCCAGCTCGGCAGGACAACCTGTCACCTGCAATAATCAGACTAAGACCAAGTTTCTCAACACTTAAGAGAAATTAAAAATCACACAAAAATAGATAAATTATCAAAACTTCGCCAATTCCCCGGCAACGGCGCCAAAAACTTGACGTGCCCGATTCGCGCGTCCGCAAGTGTACGGGTCGTGCAAGTAATATAGTGGCTCTTTTTAAGAACCGAATTGTCGAACCCACAGGGACTGGACCCATTCCTCTAACTATCCATTTCTATTGTGATCTTAAATACCTCAAGTGTTGGTTATAGACATTTTCGATTGAGATTAATTAAGTCTAAGTTTGGGTCAACGAAATATTCTGAAATCACTCTAGGAGCAACATAGAGTTAAAACCAATTAATCATGCGATCCTACGATTTGCAATGGGTTAAGCAAGGAACTATCAATTGTTATTTCACATAATTAGAATTGCATGTTTATGGTCTTTCGAGCCTCTAAACACGGCAATCTAGCCTCACTGCATCATTGTGAGCGAGGAGTTTAATTTTCTAGTCGCGGGCAATCAATTATGTTGTGGTTTACGGGGAAACGATTACGGACTTTCGTGCGTCTAACCATTTAACTCAACTTAGCCTCACAACTACTTCTTCGAGTGGTGATGTGACATCCCAAGTTGGTCTTTCATAACCCCCGTGTGTCAACCAAGCACGGTGTTAGGTATATTTCTATCCTGACACAAAAATCTCTCCCGAGATACAAACATGCTCCTTACATTCTCATGTCTTGACCTAGGTAATGCTTTCTCAAGCTATTACTCAAGCTAACAAATATGCTTTCATGGTGATCAATCATAAAAACAACCAACAATCCAGAATGCAAGACGAAAACAACAATCAATAACTTAATTCCAAAACAAATTCATAAAAGCACAATCATAATTCATGGCTTCAACCCTAGAGGAAGGGTTCTTGCCATTCATGTTCGTAAAACTACAATTAACTAATACTAAACTAACATACTTACATGAATTTGGTAGATGAGAAGGGAATAAACCCTAGATGAGTTCTCCCACTTCTCCCTTCACTCCTAGGTGGTTTTTCAGAATAAAATCGTGACCCCATGATTTTAGGAGCTAAGGGTTCAATTTATAGTAAATGGAAAACGTGCATAATTTAGCCTGTAATGGAACGGCTCCGTGTCACGGAGTGTATCGCGGAGCAATGACTCCGTGACATGGAGGCAACGCGAAAGCTCTCTGGAAAGTGCCTATGGAAACCAAGCTGCCGAGGGTCACCGCGCTGGACAACGTGGCACGCTACTCATGCAGCGCGTTGGCATGCTGCTGTCGCGCAGCTGTCCTAGCGTGGCACGGCGCTGGCGCGCTAGTTTACTGCCTGCTGCTGCCGTTTGCTGCCTTTTCTCTTGCGCTTGGCAAGGGCGTGGCACGGCGCTGGGCGCGGCACACGCACAGCGTGGCACGCTGCCTGGCGCGGCCAGCCTTGCCAAGGCATGCTCCTTGCCGACTTTCGCCACTTGCTTCCACTCCATTCCTTGCTATTCATCAACTTGTGAATTAGTTCCTCAAATGCATTATTAACCTACAAAACAAAGACTAATCATGTTGGTTAGCACATATATTCACATTTATATAAAATCACATGAAAGTATGTAAAATAACTTAGATAAACAAGACTACATTAAGGTATAAAGCGTATCTCGGGCATGCTATTTTGCCCGTGATCACAACCCCACACTTTAAAGCCTTGTTTGTCCTCGAACAACCCTTTACATATCATACATATAGAAACTCCCACATAACTAATGTGGCCAGATAATTCAAGCTACGGCTATAATGATTACGTAAGATAACAAGCTAAATAGAGCATACACAATTTAATCACTGAGATGAAATACAACAATGCTAAGACTTCTTAGCCTCAAGAATCGACTCTCGATCTTAGCAAACTCATTCAAATCAACTGAGTAAGAAATCCCACATGAATTATATCCTTCATTCAACATGTGCCCCTCACAGAAATAGAGTTACCCAATCACACGCAAAAATTATTTGTACATCATAACATGTGTGGGTGAATCAATAGAATTTCACTCACTCTCACAAAGAATTCACATGCATCATGTAATGACCCATAAGCTTGCCCTTAGTGTTTTATTCCACTCATTTAAGGATGTGTGAATGTAAGATCAAGTAGGACTTAATGGGTTGTAATGTAGGCTAAGGGACAGGTAGGTACTATTATGGCCAGTAATAGTGACTTTCTTTCCTAAGCGCTTTTAATACATTACGCCCCCCTTTCGAACTTCCCTTCCCTTACTTTACCTTTTTCTCCTTTCGTCTTTCTTGTTCCTCTTATGTTCCCCCATTTCTTTAGGCGCTTTTAACTTATTAGTAAGGAGCTCTATAAATAATTTTTCATTAATTTGTTTTCTTGCTCCTTACTAATAATCAACCATTTTCACACAAGTGCACCTTTGTCTTTTTCTCACTTCTACAACTTGCTACTTTTCCTTTCTTTTCATTCTTCTCATTCCCTTACTCCTTCGGGGTTTTTTTTTTTTCTCAAGCGCTTAGGAGTTTTGGATCAACACAAGGCTAATGAAAGAAAAAGGATTAAGCTTATGTTGCAGCTGTCAAAGAATAGGCTCAAGGCTCAATGGGGCTAACTAGGATTAATCTTTCCAAGGTAGGTAAAATGAGGGATAAGAATTGGTTCATTCGAAAAAATGCCTAAATCATCTCCTACAATTCACATCCTTCATTTCATTTTATAAACACACCAGGCAAGTTCTAGACAATCCACAATGGCACAGAATACTCAAAAACCTTACACTCATGGCACATGCTCAAATCAAGACATATTCATCAGACTCTTACTCAGCTAATCACAAGAATTCAGAATTAAGCTTCAATCATATTGAGTCAAATTCAAGAGCCTAAGCGTCTCACACAAAGTTATACACCTGCATGCTTCACACCGAACATACTTGCATCTTACAATCATGTATAACACATAACAAGAACATCAAGCACCACATAGTTATGGTTTCAAAAACCCATCACCTACCGACTAATTTTTCCTCAAGACGGTCGTCATCCATCCATCGTCGGAAATAGTCCCTAACTATGACTAAAACACTATCTACAGACAAAGGAAAGAAAATAAAATTTTTATTCTTCAGTTCAAAGACCCCCCCCCCCCCCCCGTCGGAAAAGAACCGAAAATAAAAACCAACGGGTGATGAAGTCATGCTTAGTGCAAAAAAAATTTTCAAATTTTTCAAATTTCTCACAAGCATTACATTCACCAAAAATCGTTAAGCACAACAATTTTTTTTTTTTTTGAAATTTCCCTTGAAATTTCCCTCACCCCACACTTAAATCATGCTATGTCCTCATAGCATCAAATTAAAATTAAAGAAAGGGTGAGAAATACTCCCTGAGGCCTTTAGGCCTAGATAATAGCATGATTTTCTTCACTTTGCACAAGTGTGTGTCGACCCCATACTTTTTATCGTCCATGCTTTTTAGCTTCCTCCTCCACGGGTACTCAGACTTCCCCTCCATCTGTGCTTAACTTTCCACCAAAAGCAACACAAGATGAAAAATAAATAAAATCAACACAAATGCAAGAAATTAAAATGGTACCTGTGGTACCCTTAGGTTGCCTCCCAAGTAGCGCCTTATTTTACTTCGTGGCACGACGTGGACTATCCTTTTCAGGAAATCCTCATACCTGGGTTCTCTTTCGAGAACCATCTCCTTTTCTTTTGCTTTTTAGAGGAAACAGCCTCCACTCTGTTCCTCTCTTTCTCCAACTTCCTCTCAATTTGAAGCCCTTTATCAGACTCGGGCTGAACACTTGTAATTTCCTTTGGCCCTGCACCTATGGAATCCTCCACCCCACACTTATCCTCTGCCAACACACTAACCTGACAAAGGTTTCTATAGTGTGCAGATGGGTTCATTTCTTGGTAAACGCGGAAGATTTCATCTTCATCCTCGACCCTCATTTTCAGGGTCCCTGCTTTCAAATCAATCACCGCTCCTCCAGTGGCCAAGAATGGCCGTCCCAAGATCAGGGGTACCTGGTCATCAACCTGAAAATCCAAGACAATAAAATCAGCAGGTATAATGAACTTACCTACTTTGAGGAGAAGGTCCTCTATTATTCCATCAGGTGTCACTCGCGACTTGTCAGCCAGCTGCAGCATCAACCTTGTTGGCCTCGGTTTTCCCAACCCCAGGGTGTTGAATAAGGTTAAGGGCATTAGATTAACTGCCGCCCCCAAGTCACACAAAGCTCGTAGCACCTCAGCTTTACCAATTTGTATGGGGAGGGTAAAACTCCCTGGGTCTTTGAGTTTCTTTGGCATTTTGCTCAATACCCTGTGACTGCACTCCTCAGTCAGTGCTACCGTCTGGACATCCACCAATCTTACTTTGTTCACCATCACGTCTTTCAAGTATTTAGCATACTTGGGCATTCCCTGCAAAACATCAAGAAGAGGCAAATTTATGTGAAGTTCTCTGAAGCTCTCAAAGAACTTTTTGAAGCATTCCTCCTCCTTGCTCTTTCTGAATTTCTGAGGGAATGGTGGTGGTGGTCTTTGTGCTGGCTGCAATGAATGTTTCGCATTTTGTTGCCCAACACTCTGATTATCTCCCATGTTGATGAATGGTCCTGGTCTAACCAACTCCGGCTGCACCTCCTTTCTCAGCTCTTTTGGCACTGCATCAGCTAATTGCTTACCGCTTCTCAGACTGATGGCATTGATCTGTCGGGGGTTAGGATCTGTGTCGCTTGGTCATCCCCCCTGCGATCTCATATTTTGAGCAGCTGCTATCTGACCCACTTATTTTTCAAGATTTCGGGTGGCTACTTGCTGATTCATTAAGTCTGTTGCCATCCTTGCCTGATTTTCCATTAATTGAGTCTGGGTCTCCATAATTTTTTGCAGTGTTTCCTCAATGCTGCTACTCAATTGCCCATCATTCTGCCTATTCTGCTGATACTGCTGTTGTTGAGGTTGCATAAAATTCTGCTTTTGGTTTCCACCCCAAGAAAAATTCGGGTGGCCCTGCAAATTTCTGTTGTAACTGGTTTCAAAATTCTGATTGTTGCGCTGCACATTACTAACAAAATTGACTGACTCCAGATTGGCTCCACAAGATTCTGCATGGTGCCCATTATTACCACAAATTTCACACCAACTCGGAGCTTGCTGAACTGCATTAACCTGGCCCTGGCGTTGGTTCATACTCAGTTTATTGAACTGAGTCATCATTTGATGCTGGAACGAAGCTAACTGTGCTGCCAAGGCATTCAAACCATCTACTTCTATCAACCCTGGTCTCTTTCCTGCCCCTCTCGATGACTCGCTGTGCCACTCTGGATTTCCTTGTGCAATTCTATTCAACAAAGTGTACAACTCATCATATGTCTTATCCAAGGCTTGCCCACCCGATGCAGAGTCTAGTAATATTTTTGTGTGTGGGTCTAGACTTTCTACAAAGGTATGAGCCAACACTTCATTTGATTGCTGGTGATGGGGACAGTCTCTCAACAATGACTTGAATCTTTCCCAAGCCATATATAAGTTCTCATCAGGCCTCTGCTTGAAACTGAGTATTTCACTTCTCAACCTTGAAGTTTTGCCTGAAGGGAAGAATCTGATAAGGAACTTCTTAGCCAAGTCATTCCACGAAGTTATGGAGTTCGGTGGCTCAGCCTTCAGCCACTTTTTCGCCTCTCCCAACAGTGAAAATGGGAAGAGGGTCATTCGGACATAATCTGTGGACACGCCGGTGGGGACGAACGTGTCACTAATCTCTAAAATGCTCTGTAGGTGCTGCTGCGGGTCCTCATGTGCCATCCCAGTGAATTGACCACTAGAATGTAACAGCTGCACCATGTTCTGTTTAAGCTCAAAGTGCCCTCCAGGTTCCGGTTTACGGATACTAGAGGTCACATTCGTCGCTAGTGGGATTGCCACTTCGCGAACTGGTCTTGCTGCCATTGCTTCGGATGACAATTGTGCTTGTCCCGCGGGTGGTTGTTGTTGTACCTTTTCTTGAAGTCTCTTCAGCTTATTCTCTAGAGCTATTCTCCTTTGCAAATGGATTTGACGTTCAGGTTCAAGCAACGGTTCCACAAGCTCTCTAGTTCTAGCCAGCTCGGCAGGACAACCTGTCACCTGCAATAATCAGACTAAGACCAAGTTTCTCAACACTTAAGAGAAATTAAAAAACACACAAAAATAGATAAATTATCAAAACTTCGCCAATTCCCCGGCAACGGCGCCAAAAACTTGACGTGCCCGATTCGCGCGTCCGCAAGTGTACGGGTCGTGCAAGTAATATAGTGGCTCTTTTTAAGAACCGAATTGTCGAACCCACAGGGACTGGACCCATTCCTCTAACTATCCATTTCTATTGTGATCTTAAATACCTCAAGTGTTGGTTATAGACATTTTCGATTGAGATTAATTAAGTCTAAGTTTGGGTCAACGAAATATTCTGAAATCACTCTAGGAGCAACATAGAGTTAAAACCAATTAATCATGCGATCCTACGATTTGCAATGGGTTAAGCAAGGAACTATCAATTGTTATTTCACATAATTAGAATTGCATGTTTATGGTCTTTCGAGCCTCTAAACACGGCAATCTAGCCTCACTGCATCATTGTGAGCGAGGAGTTTAATTTTCTAGTCGCGGGCAATCAATTATGTTGTGGTTTACGGGGAAACGATTACGGACTTTCGTGCGTCTAACCATTTAACTCAACTTAGCCTCACAACTACTTCTTCGAGTGGTGATGTGACATCCCAAGTTGGTCTTTCATAACCCCCGTGTGTCAACCAAGCACGGTGTTAGGTATATTTCTATCCTGACACAAAAATCTCTCCCGAGATACAAACATGCTCCTTACATTCTCATGTCCTGACCTAGGTAATGCTTTCTCAAGCTATTACTCAAGCTAACAAATATGCTTTCATGGTGATCAATCATAAAAACAACCAACAATCCAGAATGCAAGACGAAAACAACAATCAATAACTTAATTCCAAAACAAATTCATAAAAGCACAATCATAATTCATGGCTTCAACCCTAGAGGAAGGGTTCTTGCCATTCATGTTCGTAAAACTACAATTAACTAATACTAAACTAACATACTTACATGAATTTGGTAGATGAGAAGGGAATAAACCCTAGATGAGTTCTCCCACTTCTCCCTTCACTCCTAGGTGGTTTTTTAGAATAAAATCGTGACCCCATGATTTTAGGAGCTAAGGGTTCAATTTATAGTAAATGGAAAACGTGCATAATTTAGCCTGTAATGGAACGGCTCCGTGTCACGGAGTGTATCGCGGAGCAATGACTCCGTGACACGGAGGCAACAAAAAAGATCTCTGGAAAGTGCCTCTAGAAACCAAGCTGCCGAGGGTCACCGCGCTGGACAACGTGGCACGCTGCTCATGCAGCGCGTTGGCATGCTGCTGTCGCGCAGCTGTCCTAGCGTGGCACGGCGCTGGCGCGCTAGTTTACTGCCTGCTGCTGCCGTTTGCTGCCTTTTCTCATGCGCTTGGCAAGGGCGTGGCACGGCGCTGGGCGCGGCCAGCCTTGCCAAGGCATGCTCCTTCCCAACTTTCGCCACATGCTTCCACTCCATTCCTTGCTATTCATCAACTTGTGAATTAGTTCCTCAAATGCATTATTAACCTACAAAACAAAGACTAATCATGTTGGTTAGCACATATATTCACATTTATATAAAATCACATGAAAGTATGTAAAATAACTTAGATAAACAAGACTACATTAAGGTATAAAGCGTATCTCGGGCATGCTATTTTGCCTGTGATCACCCTTATGGATGACTCGTTGTGCCACTCTGGATTTCCCTGAGCAATCCTGTTCAACAAAGTGTACAACTCATCATAAGTCTTCTCTAAGGCTTGCCCACCCAATGCAGAGTCTAGTAAAATTTTTGTGTGTGGGTCTAGACTTTCCACAAAGGTATGAGCTATCACTTCATTGGACTGCTGATGATGAGGGAAGTCCCTCAATAATGACTTGAATCTCTCCCAAGCCAAATACAAGTTCTCCTCCAGCCTCTACTTGAAGCTTAATATTTCACTCCTGAATTTGGCAGTCTTGCCTGAAGGGAAGAATCTGATGAGAAACTTCTTTGCCAAATCATCCCAAGAAGTTATGGAATTTGGTGGCTCAGATTTCAACCACCTTTTTGCCTCCCCCAACAATGAGAATGGGAAGAGGGTAAGTCGGACATAATCTGTGGACACTCCGGTGGGGACGAACGTGTCACTAATCTCAAAAAAGTTTTGTAAGTGCTGTTGTGGGTCCTCATGAGTCGTCCCAGTGAACTGGCCACTAGAATGTAACAGTTGCACCATATTCTGTTTCAATTCAAAGTTCCCTCCAGGATCCAATTTGCGGATACTAGAGGTCGCATTTGTCGCTAGTGGGATAGCCACTTCGCGAACCGGTCGGGCTGCCATGATTTTAGGTAACAGCTTTGCTTGTCCTGCCGGTGGGTGTTATTGTAACCTCTCCTGAAGTCTCTTTAGCTTTTGCTCTAGAGCTTCCCTCCTACGTAACTGAATTGACGTTCAGGTTCAAGCAACAGTTCCACTAGCTCTCTATTCCTTGCTAGCTCTGCAAGGACAACCTATCACCTGTAATATATCAGACTAAGACCAAGTTTCTCAACACTTAAGGAAATTAAAAATCACATAAAAATAGAAAAATTTACTAAATATCGCCATATCCTCGGCAACAGTGCCAAAAACTTATTCGCGCTCTAGCGCACATGCAAGCGTACGCGGTCGTACAAGTAATACAGTGGCCCTTTTCAAGAGCCGGATGTCAAACCCACAGGGACTGGCCCAATTCAGCAAATTATGAAGTTCAAGTATGAGATTAACCTTCACAAGTATTTATTATAGAAGTTTTCGATAAATTATAATTAAGTTTTAGGGTGGTCACAAAACAATCTGAAAACAATATAAGAAGCAACTAGAGTTAAGGTCAGATAATCATGCAACGCCACACTTCATAATGGGTCAAGTATGATATTATCAATTGTTGTCTCACATAGTTGAAACATGGGATGTTTATGGTCTCTCGAGCTTCTAAACACGACAAACTAGCTTCACAACTACATCGTTGAGCGGGGATGCGACATCCTAGTTCGTGGGCAGTTCAACTACATGGATGTGGTTTATGGGGTTTATGCTCTTGATTAGGGACTTTCATACCTCTAATCATTTAATCCAACTTAGCTTCACAACTACTTCTATGAGTGGTGGAGCGATAATTCTAAGCCAGTGTCTTGCTATCATCCCGTTTTATTAACCAAGCAAGGCAATTTAGGTATATTATTTATCCTAATTGCAAATCATATCGAAAGATAAGAACTTGCTCCCTATATTCCTATGTTCTTGCCTAGGGTTACTCTTTCAAGCTTTTACCTAATTTTAACGCATTTGTTTTCATGGTGATCAAGCATAAAAATAACAATAATGAAGAATGTAAGACAAAACAACAATTAACAACTCAAACCAAGACAAATTCATGCAATTACAATCATCTCATGTGGCCTCAACCCTAGAGGAAGGGTTTTAGCCACTCATGTTCATGTAATAACTCAAAAACATATTTAGAGTAGTGTGCTTACAAGAATAGGTAAAAGAGAATGTAAAATTAGTGAACCCTAGGTGAGTTCTTCACTTCTCCCTTCGCTCCTCTACGGTTTTCAGAAAATATTTCATGACAAATAATTTTAGAAGCTAAGGATTTAATTTATAGTAAATAGGGAATTTACAAATTTTGGCCGGTCAAGGAATGGCTCCGTGGCACGGAGCTGAACGCACCAATTTGCCTCCGTACCACATAGGTAACGCGCAGGCTCACTGGAAATTGCATTAAAATGATGCTTGGCCGAGGCATGGCGCGATGGCCAACGTGGCACGGTGTTGGTGTTGTGCGATGTCCTGCGTGACACGGCTTTGGCACGAAGCAATGCCTAGCATGGCACGGCGCTGGCGCGCAGGCGCCCTGGAATGCTGCATCTTTGCGCACATGGCCTTGGAGTGGCACGGCGCTGGGCGCGGCACACGCATAGCGTGGCACGCTGCCTGGCACGGCCAACCTTGCCATGGCACGCTTTCTTTCCAACTTTTGCAACACTTCCAACTCCATTTCTTCACTTCACCCATCATTATTTAGTCCCTCGTATGCATTTTACACCTACAAAACAAGGACTAATCATGTTGGTTAGTGCATACTCAAATTTACATAAGATCCCATAAGAATGTAAGTGTATAAATAGACAAACATGGCTAAACTAAGTTATAAAATGGCACTCGGGCACTTAATTATGCCAAAGATCAGAGACATAACCCATATCTATTCCTTCATACAGAATGTCCCCTGCCAAGTTTAAGGACTTGAAGGATCCATTGAAAGACTTGTTAGATAAAGGTTTCATTAGACCTAGTGTTTCTTCGTGGGGTGTGCCAGTCCTATTTATGAAAAAGAAAGATGGCTCGCTCCGAATGTGTATAAATTATTGACAGCTAAATAAACTTACTATCAAGAACAGGTATCCTCTACTGATAAAAGATGACTTGTTTGACCAGTTGCAGGGGGCGAAATACTTCTCAAAGATTGACTTAAGGTTAGGGTACCACCAAGTACTGGTTGGGGAAAAAGATATTCTAAAAACAACCTTTAGAACTAGGTATGGCCATTTTGAGTTCCTTGTTATATCTTTCGAGTTGACGAAAGCCCAAGCAGTGTTTATGGATTTGATAAACAACATATTCAGACTGTTTCTTGATTTGTTCGTGATAGTGTTCATTGATGACATCCTGGTATATTCACGTTCAAAAGATAAACATAGAGATTATCTACAAATAGTACTCCAGATCCTCAAATATTGCAAGTTGAATGTGAAGTTTTTTAAATGTGAGTTCTGGTTAAATTCTATAGATTTCTTGGGCCATATTGTGTCAGATGCAGGCATTCAGGTGGACGCGCAGAAAATTGAGGCTGTAAAAACTTGTCCCAGAACCATAACTCCAACTGAGGTTCGTAGTTTCCTAGGGTTAAACAGATATTATGAAGGTTTGTGGAAGGATTCTCTTCCCTATCAGCACCACTAACGAAATTGACTCAAAAAGCAGCTAAGTTCTAGTGGACTGAGGCTTGTGAACAGACTTTCCAGGAGCTGAAAGACAGACTAACATTTGTACTAGTATTAGCGTTGCTAGAGGGTTCAAAGGGATATGCAGTATATTGTGACGCTTCAGGTAGTGGGTTAGGATGTGTTATGACGCAACATGGTAAAGTAATTTCCTATGCTTCGAGGCAACTGAGGAAACATGAGAAGAATTACCCTACCCATGACTTAGAATTAGCTACAGTTATTCATGCTCTAAAAAATTGGAGGCATTATTTATATGGTATTCATGTAGACATCTTCACTAATCACAGAGGTCTTCAATATGTTTTTACACAAAAAGAGTTCAATTTGCGGCAATGTCATTGGCTAGATTTGTTGAAAGACTACAATGTGAACAGCTTGTATCACCCAGGAAAGGTTAATATTGTTGCCAATTCCCTTAGTTGCAGGTCCATGGGCAGTTTATCATATTTGAGGCCAAAAAAGTGACAAATAGCTTGAGAGTTGCACCAGGTAGTTCAAGTAGTAGATTCATATGGTAGTGGGGTAGTGATTCAAAATACTACAGCGTCAGCTTTGGTGGTGGAAGTGAAGGAACAATAGTATGAAGACCCAAGCTTGGCACAGATTAATAAAAGGGTTCAACAAGAAGGGTTGTTAGCCTTTGAGATAACAAAGGACGGAGTTTTGAGATTCAAAGGTCAACTCTGTGTTCTAGATATGGCAGAGTTTCATCAGCAAATTATGGCAGAGGTACATTATTCTCGTTATTCCCTTCACCCGAGCTCGATGAAAATGTATCATGATATAAAAGAGATCTGTTGATGGCATGGGACGAAGAAAGATATTGCTGAGTTTATAGAAAAGTGTCTGAATTGCCAGTAGGTAAAGGCTAAACATCAAAAACCCGATGGGATGACTCAGGAGATAGTCGTGCCTATGTGGAAATTGGAAGCAATCAATATGGATATTGTTACAAGGTTACCTCGCACCAGATGTAAATTTGACACTATCTGGGTCATTATCGACAGGCTGATGAAATCATCTCATTTCTTACCAATCAGGACTATATTTTCAGCTGAAGATTATACTGAGTTATATATTAAATAGATAGTCTGATTGCACGGTGTTCCAGCATCTATCATTTCTAATAGGTGGGCCCAGTTTACAACTAGGTTTTTGAAGTCTTTTCAAAAAGGTTTGGGGACACAAGTTAATTTGAGTACAGATTTTCATCCCCAGACAGATGGCCAAGCAGAGAGCACCATTTAGATTCTCGAAGATATGTTACGAGCATGCATGCTAGACTTTAGAGGATGTTGGGATGAGCACTTACCCCTTATTGAATTTTCATATAATAACAGATAACATTCTACCATCAAGATGACGTCTTATGAGGCTTTATAGGGTGAAAATGCATATCCCCCATAGGATAGTTCGAAGTAGGCGATTCACGGTTGCTTGGACCTAACATGATACATCAGTCAAAAGAGAAAGTTAAACTCATTAGAGAACGTCTATTGAAAGCCTAGAGTCGTTAGAAGTCCTATTTCGATGTACGGCGTGGAGATCTAGAGTTTGATATTAATGACTGGGTATTCCTGAAAGTTTTTCCAATGAAGGGTGTTATGAGATTTGACAAGTAGGGCAAGCTTAGACCTAGATTCATCGGGCCATATTGGATTCTTCGAAAGATAGGCCAAGTGGATTATGAGTTAGAATTGTCCTCGGTGCAAAAATTTGTTCATCTAGTCTTTCATGTATCGATGTTACGGAAGTGCATAGGAGACCTATCTCGGGTTGTCCCAGTCGAGGATGTTCAGGTCACAAAGGAGTTGTCCTACGAGGAGACTTCAATAGCTATATTATATCGGCAAGTTCGTAGACTTCAATAGCTATATTATATCGGCAAGTTCGTAGATTGCGAACCAAGGATGTAGCCTCCATTAAAGTCCTATTAAGGAACAGAAATGTAGAAGAGATGAATTATGAAGTTGAGGACAACGTGAAGTCTAGATACCCTCACTTGGTCTAGACCTCCTAATAGTAGTACCGACACAGGTGATATAGTTTGAGGAGAGACGGTTAGTCAAATATAGTTTTATTGCTTTTGATAGTATTGTTGCTGATTGTTCATTTATTTGTGGTGGAATCATATTATATAGTTATCGTAGTGTCCTATGAGATGCCTGTGTTGGACTTTTCTATGTTTTAGGTTTTTGTATAGTCCATATTACAGGGGATACTCTGCCCAAATTTTTTGGGCAAAGCTTAAAGAACAGAACCTCTTAAGATTGAATTACCTTCA
Organism: Datura wrightii; assembly: GCA_035772735.1. Lineage (NCBI taxonomy): Eukaryota > Viridiplantae > Streptophyta > Magnoliopsida > Solanales > Solanaceae > Datura > Datura wrightii. The sequence goes on from JASDFA010000016.1 coordinate 161,080,773, forward strand.
AGCAAGAATGTTCCTAAGGGGGGGGATAATGTTACAACCCATAAGTTGGGAGTGATTAGCGGACGTGTGTGTGTGCTTGTGAGAGTATCGAGAGCACGGCACGTGCGGGAGAAGGCCCGAAGGGGGAATGCACGAGCACATTTTCGAGTGATCAAGAGGTCGGAGCCAAAGGCTGGGCGCGTCAGGCGCCATGTCGCGCAGCCTGCCCCTGCGCCATGAATGCCACATCGCACCTGTGTCTTAGCGTGATGGGTGGCGTGCCGCGCCCCTTGGCCACCACCTCCCATTGTATATATGTTAAGTGTGAGTAAGTTGTTTCATTTAAATATTTCCCAAATTGAGGCAACAAAGTTCTCAAGGTTTTCCACTTTTAAAAGTCAGATTACGCCATTATATCATCTTCAAACATCAATTCTTCTTGGATAGTGGTTCCCATGCCTATGAAGAACGTATCTACGGAGTTATTCTTCAAAATTGGCCCAGTTCATTAGAGTCTCACCGAGTATAAGTTGTACAAATCACTTCTAACCAAGTCCTAATCAGCTACAAATGATAACGTAAGGGCTTCAATTTGGAGGTGTTATCGATTCTTGAATTGGAAAAGGGTCGGTTGAGAAGAATTTAGCAGTAAAGGTATGTTAAGGCTAACTCCTCTTGGAAAGTTATTCCTGTTGTGAGCTGATACGACCAATACCTTATAGTAGCTTATGCTTATAATGTTGTGGTTAGCTGCTACGAGATGAATGAGATTATAATATAGTATCCCTTGTCCGAAAGGTTTTTATTCAATTTGGCTATTGCCAGGAGTGACAAATGGATTTCTTGTTCAATTATTTACTGATTAAGGAGACTAGTAGTGTTTTGTTGCCACATTGAGGTCAAAGAGGCCTGAGGTTAGCTGTTAGCGTACTTTGTTAATTTAGGAAACATAACATGTAACTTGGCAATAAAACGTTTCGTTTGACGCCTATATATACAATAAAGCTCACCTACAAAACACTGGCGTATCTTAATGCCTATACGACTAGAAACATGATAGAAAGGCCTTATCTTCGAGTCAGTGGCACCAAGGTTGCCAAATGAACCAGGTGGTAGCTTTCTAGGTGAACTACCTACTATCAACGGTCGTATAGCTCCTTTTAACTTGTAGATAGTCACATTACTCGCTCAGGGAAGCCCCCCTAGTTGTTAGGAGTCATACAGGCTATGTGATGTCCTAATGGGGGAATCCTATTAGCAGTTATACGTGGGACTAACGCCTCTAGTTATCTAGACAGCTCAGATACAGTTACAGGAGCCCAAATGGCTCAGATGTAGTTACAGGAGCCAAAACGGCTCAAACATAGTTACAGGAGCCAAGACGGCTCAGATACAGTTATAGGAGCCCAGATAGCTCAGATACAGTTAAAGGATCCCAGATGACTCAAATATAGTATTGGAGCCTAGACGACTCAAACACAGTCGCAGGAACCTAGAAGGCTCAGTTACAGCTTTAGAGGTCGAGTATACCTTAGTTACAGCTTGCTTACAGGCCTATAGTAGTACAGATAAGAAGAGTATGGATTTATTGCACTTTTTAGGGCTTATGGGAGCCCAAGTAGGTTATTCTGTGTTGTTTGTACCTTCTAGACTTATGGGGGTGAGGTTAGATTCTTGCTTGTACATTACCTATTATCTATAGTCCATATTGTGAGGTTATTCAGGTTAACTTCCGGCCCTTTTTACTGATTACTTTCAGTTCCATATCAGCTTTCATTTAGTTATTATTTACTACTTTAAATATTCGGTACATATTATACTGACACCCATGCATGGGGCACTGCATACTTGCCTATAGGTCTAGACAGATAGGGTTCGAGGCTGTCTCAATAGTTGTTCATATCCAGTAGATTGGTTAGCTCCTTTCTTCTGGAGTTACCAAACATTAAAGGTTTGACTACCTTTTTTTGTATAGGTTTTGGGTATGTCGGGGCCCTGTCCCCACCAATATTTTACTCTTAGAGGCTTGTAGACTACAGTGTTTAGGTTAGTTGTGTGTTATTGGTCGTGTGGCTCTCATATGTGATATGATATGCATTGTTGGCCATGTTGGGCCTAGTATGTTATCTATTAGAAGAATGGTGGTCTTGTCAGCCCGCATAGGATGATATTACTATTGCAGCTATTGGCTTAGGGGTTTTACTGCAGGTGTTGTGTAGCGGCCTTGTCGGCCTAGGGCTGTGTTTACAGCCGAGATATAGCTGGTTGTTTTCTTGACTATGTGTTGCTGGTATGCACTAGGAGTGTATATGTCCATCTAGGTCATCTTAGAGTCCAATGTGGAATGAGGTGCCAGATACGCCCTCCAGGGTGGGGCGTGACAATATTTGTAAATTTTAAAGAGGGTTAGGTATTTTAAAAGGGGGGTTGATTAAAACTAATTAAAAAGGGCCCAAAACGGCCACAATTTCAAATTTGTACTTCTTGGTTCCAACTAGCCCTTGGCCCAACGGTCAAATTAAAAAAAATAGATTTTAAAAAAATAAAAAATTACCATTTAACCGGGTTGGACCGGTCTGGTCCGATTACCGGGTTAAGACATGATTTAATGTTAGTGGGTTAGACCTTTTCCACTTAATCGATACCTGGAATGAACCTAGATGGGTTTTGATTTCACACCGAACCAAACCAGCCCAAATCACTAATTATAGGTCGCGTGGGTCTGGGCTACAACAGGTCCAATTCAGTCCGATTTCAGGTTAAATTGACCCCTTTAACACCAATAGTCTCAAAGCATAATCAATGATCTTACCATGCTGCATCAACACACACTCAAGGCCAACTCTAGAGGCATCACAATACACTACAAAGACATCAGTGCCCTCTGGCAAGGTCAAAATCGGACCAGAAATGAGTCGAGACTTTAACCCCTGAAAGCTCCTCTCACAAGCATCAAACCATTGAAATTTGACCTTCTTCTGAGTCAACCTGGTCAAAGGTGAGGTAATGGATGAAATCCCTCCACAAATCTCCTGTAGTAACCAACTAATCCCAAAAAGCTTTTAATATCGATGGGATTAACAGGTCTAGGCCAGTTCTTCACCGCCTCAATCTTTTGATAATTTACCTACACAACCTTACTAGACATTACATGACCAAGAAATGCTACTGACTGCAGCCAAAACTCATACTTGTTGAACTTAGCAAATATCTGACAGTCCTTAAGAGTTTGCATCATATTCCTCCTCACTCCAAGAGTACACAAGGATATCATCTATGAAGACAATAACGAACATATCTAAATAATTTTTAAACACCTTTTTTTATCAAATCCATAAAAGCTGAAGGAGCATTCGTTAGTCCAAAAGACGTAATCACAAATTCATAGTGACCATATCGAGTCCTGAAGGCTGTCTTCAAAATATCACACTCTCTAACCCTGAGTTGGTAATAGCTGGATCTAAGATCTATCTTGGAGAAACAACTAGTGCTCCGAAGCTGGTTGAACAAGTCATCAATCCTAGGAATGTGATACTTATTCTTAATTGTGACTTTGTTCAACTGGCGGTAGTCAATGCACATCCTGAGAGAACCATATTTCTTTTGCATGAAAAGGACTAAAGCACCCTATGGGGACTTACTAGGCTTGATAAAACCCTTATCTAAGAGATCCTTCAACTGTTCTTTCAACTCCTTAAGCTCAACTGGAGTCATTCAGTAAGGAGGAATGAATATGGGTTGTGTATCGGGGAGAAGGTCTATCCCAAAGTCAATCTCCCACTTGGGAGGGACCCCTAGTAGATCATTTGAAAACACCTATGGATACTCACAAACAACTGGGACTTCCTAAAGAGTCGGGGTTTCAAACTTAAGAATTATTAACCCGAACTAAATGATACACACAATCCTTGAAAATTATCTTCCTTGCCTTAAGGTAGGAGACAAAGCGACCTACAGGCACTGCTGAACTACCCTTCCATTCTAGGACTCGTTCACTCGAAAATTAGAATTCTACTATTCGGGTTCTACAATTGACTGAAGCATAACAAGAATACAATCAATCCATGCCAAAGATAACATTGATATCGGTCATGTCTAACTCTGCTAGATCAGCTGAGGCAACTTTCTGGAGAACTATAACAAGGCAATTTTTGTATACCCTTCGTGCTATATTGACTCACTGACAGGAGTAGAAACTAAGAAGGGTTTTCAAAGGATTTTGGGACTGAAACTAAAACTGATGGCAACATAGAGAGTCATGAAGGATAATATGGCCCCTGGATCTAGGATTGTATAAACATCAAGTTGAAAAACTCGTAACAAACCCATGACCATATCTAGTGAGCTCTCCTACTCCTGGCGTGATGAAAGTGCATAGAAGCGGTTCTGGCGTTGTCCACTACTTGAACCAGATGATGCACCCTACTAAGATGAGAGAGCTGCTGGAGCTGCTAAAGAGGTGGATGGGACACTATCTAGCTAAACGAAAATCTTTAACTTTATGATTGGGCTTCCCACCCTCGAAACAAGCAATCGAGCCAACCAACACTCTCCTGGGTGGTTCCTTCCATACTTCTTGAAAGCTAGGAATGTGTATCCTCCGGACACACTCACCTCATTCTTAGAGTCTAGTGCTCTGCCCCTCTAATCACCTCTAGACCTGGATGAGACACTAGCTGCTGGGGTTGATGACTTTTGATGGGATTTGGAGCAATGCCTACCACTTATCCTCTGCTGAGAGTTCTCAAAGTTCCCTGTCCTAGCCCTCGTGGTCTCCCTCTCCTTCTCTATCAACTTCTCCTCCTCACTCTGCTAGGCATGAACATGAGTCAAGAGATATTCATATCATTTATATACATAGTAGTCCTGCAGTCCTTGACTATCAAATCTGAGACTCCTGACACAAACTTGCTCATGCGAGCCCTCGGCTCGACAAACATATCTAGTACATACTTGGACTGCTGAGTGAACTTCAAGGCACACTCCTGAACCATCCTATTATTCTTCTTTAGGTTGATGAACTCTGCAACCTTTGCTTCCCTTATCTCCCAAGAAATAACCTAACCAAGAAAGCCATGATGAACTTATCCAATCAATAGGAGATGTGAGCTACCCCTTCAATTGATAGGAGGCCAAGTTTGTACTCTCCTTTCCGGTAATCCCCATAATCTAGGTGATCTTCGGATCTCATAATGAACTCATGTGGATCCTCATCCATCTTTGAACCATAAAACTCTGGGGGGTTCATCCTGGTGAAGTCTCTCACCCTAGCCGCTATAAGCTCCATTGGTGTTCATAGGTGCAACCGCCGGCTAAGTTGACGTGAGTTGTCATAACTTAGGCTAATATCTGAAAAGTAACCCTAAACTCTGCATGAGTCACTTACTCATTCAATGGGTCTGTTGGAGTTGGTGAGGCTGGTTGTTTTCATTACCATTTCCATTTTCATTTCTTCCATTGGCTCTTCGGAGAGACATTCTACAAACGTGTATAGCACGAGTTAGAAAGAATAGAGAGAGTTAGACTTCAACACACCATATAGAACATGAAAGAAGGCAAGTTTCCAAAAATGTCTCATAGCCTCTTCCTCATAAGTATGGCACACTTCACACCCATGAAAAAGACTCTACTTAACGCGACTTTTTAAACACCCTAAGACACTCCTAAACTTGATGCTCTGATACCAAGTTTGTCATGACTGAGCATAGACTCCGAACGCAACACAGGACCTAGAACCACGAATGACTCTAAGTTAACCCACAGTACATGCATAACATAAAAATGAGTTTACAATTGAGAAAAAACATTCATACGATATAGCATAGTAGGAAGTCTGAGATATCATAAAATGTAGAAACTGGGACAACAAGCCAAGCTGCTGAATATCTATACATCATAGTTTGAAAATCCTCTAAACATAAGATGAGCTGAAGGGACAATCCCCCAACTAGCTCTACTAAGTCTTAAAACTGAAATGACTGAAAGGTGACATGAATCAAAACTGCCATTCTCGATTGATGAGGACTTACCAAGATTGAACTGAACTGGGACAAGAACAAATCTAGTAGCGGGGCTAAGACTGAACACTTGAACCTATATCAAGAGATGATATTGAACAAAGTGTATGCGGTCACTACTTTGAATATACTGTGTATGGAGAATAAGTAAAATATGAGAGTAAGGATAACATACTACAAATCATGAGCATGATATAGTCATACAACATGAACTTTTCATCATAATATGAAGTCTAATGACCCAAGATTTTGAAAGCAAAATTATAAAGCTTAATATGTTTGAAATCATAAGTAAAACTCATAAACTGATCAATGAGTGAAAAATTCTATAATTTATGGTATCATAAAGAATGAACATGAAGAAACATGAAACATGTGAAACAGTGTGAGATCCTCATAACTGACATAATCCAAGTGAGCATCATGGAGCCCAACCTGTACCCCCTGGTTTGGAGGGTGTCCATACCTTGCCAAGGGTAAGAACCATGAAGATGTTATATCACTCATGAGCCTAGTAGTGTAAGAGAGACACTCTCAATTGGTGAGGACCCCTTAGCTAGGGGCAAGGGAGACACTATCTACTGGTGAGGACCTCTTATCCTACACTGACATGTACTTCTGAGACCAGAGTATACTAAATCCTAGCCAACCCTATGTTAAATACTGCTCCCAAAACATACATAGTGCTCGTAATCATACTTGAAGCATGAGGTTTTTCATGGGTTAGTTTAAAAAAACATGTAAATTCATAAACTACTTGACATATGTGAACTAGCCATGAAAACAATGCTGAAAATTTAGCCATGATACATAAGTTTGAGATTCATACGTACTTGAGTAAATCATGCTAACTTGAAAATAGAGAATCATGAGTATTTTTCATAGCAATCATATAATCATAATCATAAAACATAATTAGAATCCTGAGAAAATCAATTTCATAAGAGATTATAGAGTTTTTGCATAAAAAGGGTCTAACTTTAGAAATTCATAAATATCATAATTAAAGACATGAAAGAATTAAATTCATGATATTAGACTTGAGATTGGGTATGAGGATGGAAGAAGTCCTCCATTCATGATACCACATACTTGGACTTGATGAATTCTTGACTAGACTAGAGCCTAAGAGAAATTGAGAAGATGAACCCTAGCTTTCTTGAGAATCCTTGAGAGTTTGATCTTCAATCTATGGTGTTTGGAGATGAATGAGATTTTAGGCTAAGTTTAAACCTTAAATACCCCATTATAAAACTCAAAATGACTTGGTTTAGGAGTTAAAAACATAAAAAGTTGCGAAAATACTCTAAGGAACTCGCATTAAAAATATGCTCATCTAGTGCCACAGGTCATACCACGGCTCATGGTGACTAACCATGGCTCGTGTAGACCCTTCTTGGTCACTGGATCCATATTGTTCAATCTTTGTACCTCTTCTCGTGATCACTCAGTACCATTTGTACCTATATAGTACGATCCTTAGGTTCCTCTCGTGATTACTGGAACTATTTTTGGTTGCTCCTTTGAACTTCATTTCATGAATGGTACCATGACCCATATTGTATCTCCCTACCACGATTCATACTAAGACTCTTACTGAGGGAAATTTCAATTTTCTCGATGGTTTCTACTCCAAGTATAGGATCTAATCTTAAGGACTTTTGGGATGTTACAAAAGTGTCCAGGCTTTCCACACTTATGACAACAATCAATTTTCTTTAGATATTTTTTGGTGTTTCTTTTCTTAGCAAAGTTAATGTTCTTTCTCATAGCCTTTGAAACTTGTGTGTGAGATAAGCCATATCGGTTTCATTTTCATTGGAGTCACTCTTTGCAGCCTTAAGAGCAAAGCTTTTCTCCTTTTTGGCTCTCTTCTCTCAAGATCATGCTAATTCTTCAACTCATATGTCTTGAGATTCCAATCAGTTCATACATAGTGAGTTTTTTCAGGTCCTTGGCCTCTGAGATGGCGTTGACCTTGCTTTCCCAGAAATCAGGTAGCACACTGAGAATTTTCTTGACTAGCTTGTTGTACTTGATGACCTCACCCAGACAGTGAAGATCATTGATGATTGAGGTGAACCGGTATGAATCTCCTGAATGGACTCTCCATCCTTCATCTTGAAGAGCTCATATTGAGTGGTAAACATGTCTATCTTTGACTGCTTTACTTGGCTCCTTCCTTCATGAGCATTCTGCAATGCTACCCAAATTTCTTTGGCAGTTTCACCGGCTGATAACGATTTTACTCATCCATACTGACACAAACAAGGAACTTCTTAGCTTTGAAGTTCTTTTCTACAACACTCCTGATTATGTCGTTGTATTATTTCCTCGTTTTGGGTACAACTTTGCTACCCTCTTCATCAAGAGTCTTTATAGGGATAAAGGGTCCATCACAGATAATGTTCCACAGCTCTGAATCTTCAACTATTATAAAATCATGCATTCTAGTTTTCCACCACCCATAGTATTGCCTATTAAATCTAAGAGGTCTTGTAGTAGACTGTCCTTCTTCTAGGTTTGGTGGTGCAGCCATTGGGTCGAAACTTCCTAGGTGTTAACCATTTAGAAAGCACATGCTCTAATACCAATTGATAGTCCAACTAGTATAGAGAATCAAGTTTCTCACCTGGTTCTACAGTAAAGAACAGAAAGAAAAGAACACTCAATGTTTTACGTTGAAACCTCGTTGTCCAAGAGAGTAAAACCATGACCTATACTAGTCGAATTTTCAAAACTCTACTAACAGCCGACCAATATTTTAGATTATACAACTTAGGAATTAAACTATTAATCCTTTTCCCCTTACAATACCTCTATTGTAAGTCTTTGAAATAATTCTAATATAAAGAAAGAAACCAAGGTCAACTCTAACCTATCACTATGGTGTGAATACAATCAGAAAGACCTACAAAAAAACTTCGTACAAGAAGAGTAGCTTTATAATATTTAGAATAGAAAAAATATAAAGATTCAACAACCTAACATAATACATAACTCGTTGATAGGAGGCAGGTTCTTCAGGTGTTGCAGCTTTGTCTTGTGGAGAGGTGATGCTACTTTTACAAGAGAGGAAGAAAAACTTTTCTACTCAAGATATGCAAAAGTTATCTTTTCATTTTGACTCGTACAATGTATATGAAAAGATGAGCGAGACATGTGAGATTTTCCATTGGATAACAACAGGGACCGCAACAATTCTGCCACTGTGCTACGACAGCAGTGGCAGCTGTAAAGCTTCTTTGGATAGCTGTGAAGGTTGACCTTGCAAGTTAGGAACCTGGTTCCTCAATAAGTTTGTAAAATTATCAAAACATATACATAGCACTTCAAATTTTATATTCATCAACATTGTTATTGAATATGTCATTAAAATAATCTAAAATAATAAAATATGCAATATAATTTTAAGAAAAATATGGAAAAAAATTATAGGCGTTGTATTCCAAGAGAACTTTATCTTGAACATAGTTATTTCCCTATATTATGCAAATGATTTAATGAAAATTTGATACCCAAAATAATGCATACTAAAAAAAAGTTAAAGTAACACTCCTTAATTTTTTTCTAACAAAAAAACTTAACCCAATAAAAGAAATTAGAATCAGAATATAAGATATATGGTCGAATAAATGCAAAAGTAACACATTTGAAAATTTATTTTGTTAATTTGAAGGAACATAATCCTTCAAATAAAGGTATCAGTTTTTTTATAATACTTTTTAGATATTTATTTTATTATTATTAAGAAAATTAATATTCTAATTTTTGAACTTTCTGCTTTTAATATAGCAAGTCCATTACAAAAAATATTGCAAAGGGTTTAGAAAATAAGTGAGGAAAAAGGATAGTAATTTAGTGAAAGTACATATCTGATGAAATGTTAATAAAGAAGAAGATCAATGTTGGATAAAAAAGAAAGATTGAAGTGTGAGAGAGTGTCAGACGGGGACAAAAATGATACCTATTGAAATGTCCATTGATATTCTTGTTTCATTTTTTTCTGGTGCCATTCTTAATACAATTATATTTGATAAAAACCATAATTAATCCAACAGTGAGCTACGAAAGAAGAAGAAGAATGTGTAGTGAAACATATCAATTCTATTTCATTGAGAGGAAATCAGTAGAATATTCTTTTACAAAGTCTACTAGAGAATTAGCTTACTCTCTCTCTCATATATACACATGCTAGCCTACACCTCTTTGACAGTTATACATCACTCACTAACTAAGTAACAGCTAATCTAACAACTAACTACCAATTAGTTACATGTTAATACTACAGTAAAATTGGACTATCTCTAACAAACTCCCAAACTAATTATTCATCTTAGTTAAGTCACAGCTCCTACTTCATTACTCCTCCTCAAGCTGGCAGGTGTGAAAACATCTAAAACTCCTAACTTGGAAACCATATGTTCATTTTGTTTCCTGATCAGGTCTTTGTCATAATATCTGCTTGTTGCTTATGAGTCCCCAAAAACAGTGGCCTAATTAATCCTTTCTAAATTTTTTCCCTAACAAAATGACAATTCATCTTCATGTGTTTTGTTCTCTCATGATATACTAGATTTGCAGTTATCCGCAAGGTTGCCTTGCTATCACAAAAAAGTTCCACTGGTATCTCCAATTCTTCTCCCAGTTCTTTGTATAATCTAGTTATCCACACTATTTCTAAAACAATAGAATCCATGCTTCTATACTTTGATTTTTCTGAGCTTCTTGAAATGGTTGTCTACTTCTTTGACTTTCATGAAATCAAAGACTCGCCATGCTTAATCAAAAAAACCAGTCAATGATCTTCTAGTGTTTGCGCATGATTCCCAATCAGTATCACAATATCCTGTCAATCTGTTTATCCTCTTGCTGCTCATTAGGATTCCTAATGCAGGCTGTCTCTTTATATATCTCACAACCTTCAATGCAGCCTCCATGTGAGATCCCTTTGGCTTTTCCAACTGACTTAATGTTTGGACTGCAAAACATATATCTAATCTAGTTAAGGTCAAGTATAACAATTTACCAATCAACCTCTGATATGACCCTATGTCCTCTAACATTGGATCATCAACTAGTCCCATCATTTCATCCTTCTCTATAATTGTCAATTTCATGGTGTTATCCAGTGGTGTCCAAGAAGGCTTGGCTCCAGTAAGACCTACCTCCTCTATCAATTCAAGAGCATAGTTTCTTTGGTTCATCAATATCCCTCTGTCAGACCTGCTAAACTCAATCCCTATAAAATATTTCAAAATTCCAAGATCCTTGATCTTGAATTTGATATGCAATTCTTGCTTGTTTTGCTCAATGAGACTTAAGTTATTTCCTACAACTAGCATGTCATCAACATACATCAAAATGACCACAATCTTATCATCTTGTCTTTTGATAATAAATGATTCAAGCTACTCTGTATAAAATCAGAAACAATTAAGGCATCTGTGAGTTTCACATTCCATTTCCTGCTGGCTTGTTTAAGGCCATATAAGGATTTGACTAGTCTACATACTAGAACTTGTGACTCCCCTAGCCAGAAAATCCTTCAAGCAGGGACATGTACACTTTATTATATGAGTCACCCTGAAGGAAGGCATTATACACATTCTGATATATGTGCTAACCTGAGGCAGCGGCTATAGATAAGACACTCCTCACAGTAACTATCTTCACAACTGGAGAAAAAGTATCTTGGTAATCAAAGTCTTCTCTTTGGTTGTACCATTTGGCAACCAACCTGGATTTGTACCTCTCCACTTCACCACTAGCTTTAAACTTTACCTTGTAGACCCGCTTACAAACAATAGTATGTTTACCAGGAGGCAAAGGAACCAACTACAAAGTATAATTCTCTTCAAGTGCTTTAATTTCTTCTTACATAGCTTAAATCCATTTAGGATTTGAACAAGCTTCATCATAAAACTTGGGATCACCAACACAAGAGAAAGTAGTCAAAAACTGCTGATAAGGTGGAGAAAGGCCATCATGACTCAACACCTATGAAAGGGGATATAAAACCTTCTTAAAAGTAGCAGCTGAAACATTATCAGTCATCCAGTTAGGTGGCTTTTTGAACCTAGTTGAGTGTCTCATAGCCATGTCAGGTGGGGCAACAACATGAGTAGGCAATACACCATCAACAGTAGGTTCACTAAGATTCTCAACAATGGCATCTTCTACCTCATCTGGCAGTGAGACCTGTGAGTCGGGCATAAAAGGATCTATGGAAGTGTCTGAAAAGATAGGACTGCAATAGGATTGAAGGGAATATATCCTCCTTGAACAAGACATCCTTTGACCGAAAGAAAGTATGAGTAACTAAGCTATAAAACACATAGCCTTTGGTTATTGAAGAGTATCTCATATGCACAGCTGGCACAACTCTTGCTTCAAATTTATCTCCTATAGGCAGTCTCTTAGCATAACATAGACAGCCCATGGTTTTGATATGATTGATAGTGTTCTTGTGCTCATGAAATACCTCAAATGGTGTTTTCCCTTTCAGAGCAATAGAGAGGCATCCTGTTAATCAGATGTACACAATGACCCCAAAATTTCAAAGGAATAGACCTTTGAAATCTAATAGCTCTGGCATTCTCCAATATGTACCTGTTTTCTCTCTACAACTCAATTTTGTTGTGGAGTGTAGACACAATTTCTTTGATGTATTATCTCATTGTCTAGGAAGAAACTACATGTAGTGTTAACAAACTCAGGCCCATTGTTTGATCTCAGCACTTTGACAGTCTTGTGGAATTGTGTTTTGACTAACTGTACAAAATTCTTTAAAATTACCAAGACATCACTTTTTATTTTAAGCAGATAAACACAAGTTATACAAGAATAATCATTGACAATAGTTAGAAAAAATCTATAACCATCAAAAGTTTGAACATAAAAAGGACCCCAGGCATCTAAATGTAGCGCATCAAAAACAGCAACAACTCTTGTTTCACTAACAGGAAAAGACATTCTACTGTGTCTAGCAAGAGGGCATATCTCACAAGTATCTACAGCTTGTTTACACACGTTATAGTCTATATCAAGCAACTTTTGCATAGCTCCAACTGATGCATGTCTCATCCTCTTATGCCACAGCAAAACATCTATTGTATTCCTTGTAGCTATCAATCCTCTGATTGTCTGCTTTCTTTGTCTTCCTTTTACATTGTGCTTTAGCAGATAAAGTCCTTCCTTCTCCCTACCAATCTCCAATACCTTCCGACTTGAGAGGTTCTCGGATATACAGAAATTAGGAAAGAAGTTGACTAAACAACTTAACTCTCTATTTATTCTGGATATTGACAGCATATTATACCTAAAATCAGGTATATATAACACATTCTTAATGACATGTCCATTCATTACTCTACAATCACCTGTGTGAGATACACTCACTCTCTCTCCATTAGGTAAGTGAACTTTCTTATCACTAACACTAACTTGTTCATCATTCAACATTCCTCTATTAGATTTCATATGGTTTGTTTCCCCAATATCTATTATTCATTTTGCCTTATTTTTATTTACACAAGAAGCAAAAACAATACATGTGTATTTAACCTCAGTCACATGTGATGCAAAAAGGTTATCTCCCATATTTTCAGATTCTGTCATGGTCAGCTTGCTCATGTTAGATGAATTCTCTCCCATGTGCTCCTTCTCTAATGACTGTATCATTCTGTTACATTCATAAGGATCTTCGATCAGCTTCATCATCTTCTCATATTGGCCTTGGGCATAGTAAGATGTCTGTGCTTTTCTACAATTATCATTTTCTCCTGATCTTCCCTTTGCATATGTATGCTCTGTCAATCAGGGAGTGTCCTCCTTCACATTGTAGGCTTTTCCTTTAGCATCTTCTCCCCTCATATTGTATGCCTTTCTAGTATCTCCTTCTCGTTTGTTGTTAGCATTTATTAATTCTAGATTTCTTATTGAACTTGTAATCCGGAGGGTAACCATGCGGCCTGTAGCAATTATCCATGATATGTCCTATTAGTTTACAATGATCACATCTTGCATTCCAATATGGATTCCAATTCTTCTTAAATCTATTGAAATTTCCTCCTCTACGGCTCATCAAGGCAGTTAGCCATACTCATTTGTTCCTTTTTTGATCTTGAAGTACCCATCCTGTCATCATGGAGAGATATACATTCATCACTTAGACAGTAGCTCTACATTTTCAGTTGGTCCAGCTGTGTGAGTCATAACTCTTTGACTTTCCCTTTCTATCATCATTGAATATGCCTGATTAACCAATGGAATTGGGCCCAACATCAAAATCTGGCCTCGAGATTGCTCATAAGATTCATTTAATCCAATTAAAAATTGCAGTAGTTTTTGCCTCTTCATAAATTCCACAAAATCCCTCGATTTCTCGCAATTACATCCAGAAAATGGGGCTAAGCAGTCAAATTCAATCCGAAGTAAACACAGTCTGATAAAATACTCTGCAATGCTACTTGTACCTTAAGTTGTGGTTGCAATCTCTCTGTGTAATTGAAAAATTCTCGATCCATCCACTTTATCAAATCCTTATTGAGATCATTCCATAAAGAATTGGCATCTAAAGAATACACAATTCCACTCAACAATTCCTTTGATGCACAGTTCATAATCCACGATAAGACTATCGTATTGTATCGTTCCCACAGATAAATCAAATTAGAGCCAAAATTCTCCTTCCTACATATGCCATTGACGAATCCCAAGTTGTTTTGTCCAAGTATGGCAATCCTCATAAATTGACTCCATACAAGATAGTTTTCAAATCCCGTTAGTTGTATGGAAATGAACTGAACTCTAGATGTATCCGACGAATTCAGATATAATTGATGATTATGACTTAATTTCTCCGGCAATTCATTATCTATCACTGCCTCCATTGAAATACCTACTAATTTTCTTCAATCTCGGGCCTTGGTTAGCTCAATTTAGACCATATTAATGGCATTGCTCTGATACCATGATAAAAATCAGAATCAATCCAACAGTTAGCTTAGAAAGAAGAAGAAGAATATAATGTGTAGTGAAACAGATCAATTCTATTTCATTGAGGAAATCAGTAGAATGTTTTTTTATAAAGTCTACTGGAGAATGAGCTTACTCTCTCCCATATATACACATGCTAGCCTACACCTCTTTGACAGTTGTACATCACTAACTAACTAACTACCAGCTAATCTAATAAGTAACTACGAATTAGTTACATGCTAATACTACGGAAAAGTTGGACTATATCTAACAAACTCCCAAACTAATTATTCATCTCAGTTAAGTCACAACTCCAACTTCATTAATATTATCTTTCGGTCTATCAAAATGGTGCAACTAAACATTGGCAACTACTCAGAAGAGGAAAATAGACATATATATATATATACACACATACACACACACACACACATTTATATATATAATAAGAAGGCTTTAAGAAATTTTACTTTTAAATTTTAGAGTTCCTGCTTTTAATATACGGAAAATGGTCAAACATATCAATATACTATTAAATATATCTCTCGTCATACTTTGAGTCCAAATATATCTCTTCTATTATACTTTGGGTCTAAATATATCCCTCTCATTATGTTTTGACACAAAGCTGTCCTTAATCTTGACAGAGGAACGCGTATCATACGCAAGATCAAATGACTTATTTTCAATTTTAAATACTCATCCAACCGTTTAACCAAATCGACCCAACCCATTTTATTTATTTATTTATTTTCTTTTCATCATTTTTTCCTCTTAGAAACCAAATCTAATTTCTGATGATTTCACCGAAAACTTGGACTTTGCCAGAATTCTTGCGCCAATTCACAAACAAGTAACGACATATCTTTCCATGACCCATTCTTCTTCTTATTCGTACGTACTAGATATCAAATCTCGTCTTGTTATTTCTACCGATCAAACTTGAAGGAAGCTGTAATGGAGCTGATGATGAATACAGTCTCATCTGTACTGTCCAGTGATGAAGCGAAAGACAAAGAGAGGGGTTAGTACAGAAACTATATCAAGAAAAGGAAGGTTAGAGAGTTGTAGCTGCAGTACTAGAAGCTTTTGACAATTTTGTGAAAGTTGCTCTCATGACTATATTACTATTTTGACGTGTGAGATGTCCCTTTTTTTTTACCATGACAAGTCATTATTCATCATTACCAAAGGCGTTGGGTCTGTAATTACTTGTTTGTGAAATGCCGCAAGAATTTCAGCAAACTCTATTTGAAGATGATGAAAAGAAAAGAGAAAAAATGAGTTAGGTCGAGTTAAAAAGGTGGATTTATAAAAAAAAAATCGAGTATTTAAAATTAAGGATGGTTATTTAATTCTGAGTTTATACGTGTTCCTTGGATAAAATTAGGTCAAACTTTATGAGAAGGGTATATATGAAACCAAAAATATAACAGAAGAGATACAGTTACATCGAAAATATAATAAAAAATATATTTTAAACTATTTCTGATAGTACAGTAATATATATGACCCTTTCCCGTTTAATATAATAGTTGGATATATAGACACATAAATATATACTAGTCCCGTTATTCCCTATTCAACCGTAATCATCAAGAGAATTATTAGATAATATTATTTATGATTACATACATTTATTTAATAACAAAAAATTTACTATTATATGAAATTATATCCGCTTAATATTTTTTGAAAATGTTCATATAGATGGTCCGTTATGCCCTATTTGGGGTAATAAGAAATAATACCCTCTTTACGTTCCCTCTCCAATTTGTTTTTCACTTCAATTTTTTATAACAATATTTACTCTTTTATCCTACAGTTTTCAGGACGGCAGGTGGATTTTTTGCAGTGTCCGAAGTAAATAGAATGTGGAAAGAATAAGTACACGAGAGTTCCATCGCAACTTATTCTCTCAGCATGTATTCGAACAAAGCAAAACGGTCAGTAGAATATTCTGGAACTTACTCTAAAGTCTAAAAGAGAGAATGTATTGGAACAAAGCAAAACGGTCAGTAGAACATTCTGGAACTTACTCCAAAGTCTAAACTATTCTAAACATTTCAATGCTACTGCTAATCATTGGAGAAGTAGAAAAAAAGAAATTGAACGAAAAAAGAGTTGAATAAACATGGTGAAATTATGCTGCAGCTAGTACCTTTTAATTCGTCCAAGTGTTGCAACTACGGGTGGGCAAAAAAATCGAAAACCGAAAAACCGAACCGAACCGAATTAATTCGGTTTTTCGGTTTCGATTTTTTCGGTTTTTCGGTTCGGTTTCGTTTTTTTAAAAAAAAAATTCGATTTTTCGGTTCGCTATTCGGTTTTCATATTTCGGTTTTTCGGTTTTTCGGTTTAACCGAAATTTTACATTTTTTTTTTTTTAAATTATAACTTAATTTCAAAAAAATAAAAATACTACACCCAACCCAAATCTCAAAGCACATTTACATTTGGAGAATTATTTATATAATTGACACCATTGCTTCAGTTTTTTTTTACAAATAACAAGTTTTATAATAGTTTTAGCATGTTAAGAAAATTCTTACTATTATTAATATTCTTTGAAAGAAAAATGAAATATATAATATTTATTTAACAAGAAATTAGGGACCATAGATTATTAAAATCTTAAAAGACCCTTAACTTTTTATTGATTTTGTTATAAGGATATTAAACATATGAGAAAATTTATTATCAAAAATTCAAATGTTATATATGTACTACTAAATGTAAATCAATTGATCCCACTATTTTCTTTATTTAAAAAGTTAAAATTAAGCTTAGTTGAATTAAACTTTAGAATTCAAATTTAAAATAATTTATTTTGAATTTAAAAAGATAAAACAACTCATTTTTAATTTAAAAAGTAGCTCATTTTGTAAGTTAAAAAATAGCCCATTAATTAGGCCCATAACCGAAAAAACCGAATTAGAAAAACCGAAAAAACCGAACCGAATTTGAAAAAAACCGAACCGAACCGAATTAGTTTGGTTCGATGTTTGGTACACTACATGAAAAATCGAAAACCGAAAAAACCGAACCGAAATTTAAAAAAACCGAATACCCACCCCTAGTTGAAACTATAAATACAGGTTTATGATTCTATATAGACCTTCGATATTGCCCTTCCATTGTTCAATGGAAAAAGTAGAAATTTCCTTGACCTCTTTTAATCATATGACTGCCCGGAGATAATCAACAAGAAAAAGAAGTTTACACATTGCACTAACTAGTAACGGCACAACTACATGACCGTAGTGCTCAGAGGCATTGACATCATGAAATAAAGGGACTATTAGTACATCTCTTTGTCAAGGCATACATTAAGAGACCTCTTTCAGTGAAGACGGTATTTTATGCTTACAAGATAATACCAGACATAACTATATGTATATAACATCTCATGGACAGCAGTACAAAATGTGAGATATCAAAGGTAGAACCAGAATTATCAACAAAATTCATGAGGTAATCAAATCTCCATCAACTGATATCCCTACTTCAATATATTTTTATCGGCTTCATAAATCTTTCATATAATAGGCATGACTGACATCAATCAATGGCAATAATGAGAAACCCAACAGATACATACATGAGTACTACAGGATACAGGGCCAGAGCTTTCCTCCTAGGGTTAACAGCTGTACTCATGAACGGGTAAGCCGCCCAAGAGCTCCAAGCTAGTGAAACACACACCACAACCACCTTTAATATCACATTGTCCTTCAGCATGCAAATAAAGGCACCAACATCAAGTGGGAATAGACAGTAACCCAGCAGACTCAGACTTTGGAAGAAGATTATGTGACCACCCTGCAGGTCAAAATAATTAATTCATCTGAAGTAATAGCAACATCATTTACATTAATCCCGTGACCTGATATCCTTTTGAACTGAAAAAAGGGAATTTGCTAGCTCTTAGTTACACAAAACTAGGAACTGGGTTCCTTTCATCACAAATGCTGCTAGAATGTTTTCCCATTACTGGAAAAGTGCCTATAGACTGTGTTCCTCTGGTATTATATGCACTAATTAGCTGTGCTTTCCCCTGTCCATTCAATATCTCATCTCTCTTTTCATCTTTATAATATGTCTACTAACTGCTTAAAAATCATTAAACATACCCATCTTTAAGGTGTCGTTTTGCACTTTCATTATTCTCATTGTGCTCTTATTCTTTTAGAGGATTTTGGGGGGTGGGGGGGGGGGGGGGGTGGGAGGGGGGGGGTTGTTTTGAGAAAGTGTCATTACCAGTAACAAGACATTCAGTGTCAGAATGACAGCACCGGCAGCCAGCAAACCAAATGCAACAGCAAAAACCTCGGACTGGAAGAAAATTTGAAGAGATAAGAAAGCAAAACGAATCCATTAGTCAGGAATTAATGTGAGTCTGTAAATTGGCTATACAACCACAGCATACACATAAAGTATAAAAGAACTCGAAAAATAGATCATCTGTGCATGGACTTGACTCATGAACAAGACAACATATCATGTTTGGGCAAGATTCAGCCGGACACAAGTTTCAACAGTCCAGAAAATGATTGAGATTATTTATCTCATTTGATTTGTCAGCAAATAACTAAAGTATCTATACAAACATCATGTCCTCCTGACACTTGACAACCACTTCATGATTTTTCCTTGGGTCCACAGAAAGTCAGGTAAGAGACAACTTGTAACAGCAGAAAGAAAAAGGCAAAAACAACTGAAGATTTGTTTAGACATGCATAAGAATTGTCCACACTGAGAAGCACAAAAACTGCCTGATTTTGTATTTTACAACTCAGATATCTCCCTGATAAGCCCACTCTAAAGTGCAGATTCGTCTTTGGCCTGTAGGGCCTCTATCCAAATATATCTTGTAGTTAATCAACCAGAAAAGTTCAAGGTTCTTTCTATTCTTTTTTTTCTTTTTCATTTTTTATAAATAGAGTTCCAGGTTTCTTCCACATAATAAAGGAGTTTTTACGGAATTATGTGGTCTGAAGGCACGTTTACCTTTGCAAGTCTTACTGTAAGACTATATTAATGTTTAGGCACGCTATACAAGACTTGTAAATGGAC
This sequence comes from Datura wrightii, assembly GCA_035772735.1. Lineage (NCBI taxonomy): Eukaryota > Viridiplantae > Streptophyta > Magnoliopsida > Solanales > Solanaceae > Datura > Datura wrightii. The sequence goes on from JASDFA010000016.1 coordinate 161,100,827, forward strand.
AGGTGGCCCATCAACTGCTTAACAATGTTGAAATGGATAACCAAGCTAGTGGTTTGTTGTCACAAAGAGTTAACCTAATTGAATTAGCTGGAGAAAAGACGCTTTCAGAACCAAGCTCGTGTATTCAAAACCAAAATGAATTAAGTTTACTAATTGAACCATATGATCATATGGAGACTTAGACAGGGACTGCACCTCACAGTTGGAGATCACTTTGCAAGGATGAGAACCTGAAGTGCCTTTAGGAAAACAAAAAGGCAACAGTGAAGGGTTTTGTAACAGCTACACTTTTTTGTGATTGCTTTAAGGGAGAGAGAAAATAAGAATCCCATACTCTTGACTGGAGTTGCTCCAAGAATAGGAAACAACAGCTGCCTAACAGAATAGTAAAACAAAGTAGAGTCATATGCCCTCAATGCATTACTGTCATTGATTTCTTCAAGAGTTAAAGAGTTAATTAATTAAGAGTATTTTGATGATTTTCACATGTACTCAAAAGATGGTAACATGTCGATTCATGTTATTTCCTAAGTGAAATATGCACTGATGTCTTTCTGGTTGGTTAGGTGAATCTCCTTGCAGTCTTAGTTTTAAAAACCAAGTTTTGGGAAGTCTATAAAGTATCCATTACGCTTGAGTTGCATCATAGATATACTAGCTTTAACAGTTTTACTTATAAGAGCAATACTGATTCTAGAAATAGATGTTTGTTATTTGCACCCTTGTGAAACTTTGGTGTATACTTAATTCCCCTTCCCATGTTGCATATTCTCTTCCACCAGTTCTGTTTCTAAATTTTAAAAATTAAATATATGATTTCTCTGCTTTATAATATTTAAACAAGCTATCCAAAGGGCACGATGGTTCTTGTAACTTCTATGACAATTTGTTTCTACTCCCAGTATTTAATCACCCACCATGAGATGAGATGTCGAAGTTGCACTAGAGCAGTAGAAGGGGCTTGGAGCAAATTCAAGGCAAGGTAGAGTTAAGTACACAAAGTAAACAGATAAACATTATGGTCATTCAATTTGCGTTATCATTATTTAGACAAGCAACTATAATCAAGACACGCTATCAAGCTCATGGGACGGGTCCACAAAAAGACATCAGATTTTGAAGATGATGACTAGTTTAAGTTGCTCAGAAGAAAAAAGATTTGCCCATCCTTCTTCCTGAGACCATCAACATGAGTACAGTTGCGATCTACAATGGCAAACAGAATGCTAGACAGTGGAAGTTGAAAATTTAGGCAACTCCAAGGAGTTTTCACTTGGGCTGGACTTAGATGATGAACAAGCAGAAATCAAATTCCTGAAAATTCAGGGAGAAAGAAGAGCCATCTTTGAAAAGACCCAGCAATAGAACAAAAGAAAATTGGAACTTGAGAGGGACACAAACAACAAAAAAGAAGTTGTAGATTATGCATAAAACAACTATGCCTCAATTCCAAATTAGTTGGAATTGGCTATCTGAATCCTTTGTATCCGGTCCTCTTTATTCATTCCCATTTCATTCCAGCACCATATTTTTTAAAAAGCAAGGAACAAAAAATGGAAATGCAAAGAAAACGTCGTTTTGCTTGAGACTCTGTATGATCTTGTTTAAAATAGTTTAGATGAATGGGTGACTAAAGCCTACAAATGAACTCGTATAGTTTCTCTCTCTCTCTCTCTGTTTGGATGGAAGAGGTAACGAAACTCTTGTACAACATTGTAATTTCAAAAATTGTTCACTATTGCATAAACAAGATCAGATTTTGTTTGTCTCATTCACTTCCTTGACACTCCTTTTCAAGTTTTCTCCAAGCTTCTTTTGTAGTCTCACATGCAATGATTTTTACAGAAGATGTAATTTGCAACTACCCCACATTGTGGGATTATATTGGGTATGTTGTTGTATATAATTTGCAACTGAATTTTGAATAACAATTTAGGCTTTGCATTTTTTGGTTCTCTTTTAAATGAGCTTTGATTTGGGGAAGTAGAATTTTTAGGGAGTGGTTGTGTGGGTTTTTCTTCCATTACAACTTCCCACAAATCATAGGCTTCAAGATAAGACTTACTCCACAGCCCAAATTTGATAATTGTGAAGATTTATGGAACAACCAAAAGAGAGACCATTGTTTGTCATGGCTGAAAATAAGGTTAAAAGTAGTATGGATTAGAAATTAGTATCAATTGAAAATAGCCCTGAGCATTGAAATTAAGAGAGTTCAAATGGGTTGAAAATAGGTATGGGTTAAAAGTGGTCGAAAGCTCTTCAAGGAATGCACAGACCCATTAAGAACCACGGAAACTCTGATACCACAGTAATAATTTTTTGGAGAGAGATGCAAGCAACACGGTAGAAAATATAAATGAAAAACTGTCTCATATAAATTTTATTAATCATAGGAGCAACATAAACAAAGTAGTACTCTTACTAAAACTAAGAAACTGAATATTCTACTAAATCAACTATTAAACTGTTCCTTCAACTAAACAACTAATTATTCTAGAAAACTGTAGCAATAACAGATACAACATCCAATAAACCTGAACCTCCTTTCTTTTTTCTTTTGTAGAGCTCAAGTAATATCTGGTAATCCATGTAGACTTAAGAAAAAATAGAACAAAATGGAAGAAAAGGATCCATATAGATACTAACTAATTGGTATTAAGGCATAATCATATTTTAACCTTACATTAGTTGAAATGTTTACTAGAAGTCATCTTTCTTGTATTTGCTTATAGTGTAAGATAACAAAATTTATTGAATATCAGAATGGAACAGGTTCAATTAGAGCCAAATGGCTAGTGAGAATTATATAGCTGACCCTACTAGCTTGGGATTGAGAATGTAGTTGTTGCATATCAGAATTTAGTGATTATGTTTAGAACATTCACACAAAGGTAGGAGCCCTACTTGTCGGATTATAATGGGTGTGTGTAATGAGTTGTTGGATAAACGACAACGTTTAGCACTAGTTAATCAACTCATTAATGGAATTGCATGGACGGTTGAGATTAAAAGGGGATGAAGGGTGAGGATTGCATCTGAGGTCCACTATAAATACCTCAAATTACATACGTAGGAGCATGTGAAAATTGGTTTTTTCCTCATCTCTCTCATGTCTCTTCCCAAATTCTGTTTCTTCTATTCTTCCCCCTCAATTCCCTCTTATCTCAATTATTATCAATTACTAGCTTCTCAAATGGTTTAAGCTAATTCCATCAAGTTATAGATCATACTAAGATCTGCATTTTTATTTCCATTAAGGGCATGTTACGGAGAATTGAGTTGGAAGTATTGCCGAATTATGTAATTTCTATTAGTCACATAAATCATTGTTAGTTGTTAATTCAAACTGTTTCCTTGCTATCATGTTGAGTCGTTGGTTGCGCGCGAAATCAAATTGTAATTTAATTGGGTTATTTGAGATATATATTGTGATTGGGTTGTTAGTTTGGTAATTCTATAGTGAGTTCACTACATTTGGTACCAGAGCCACGATTTTGCGCATACATGTAAGGATGACTAGGGCCGAAGCCACTAAATCTAGACAAGCTGAGGAACCCTTGAAGAAATTGGAAGGTAGGATCCAGACTAATAAGATGGAGACTGACTCGAACTTAGGATTATTGATGCTAAGTTAAATGACATGGGCGCCGCTCAAGCTGAAATGAGACAAATATTAGAAGAGACACATGTAGCACTTAAGTTGGTCGAGAGAGAGAGTGGAAAAGCTTCCAATGAGCAAGTCGGAGGTAGCATAAGAGATGAGAATATTATCCAGACCCAAGTCAGCTCAGGTGTTAGAATTAACACTTATGGAAATGGGGGTAACTATTGACCTAAACTGTAGTTCCCAATGTACATTGGAGGAGAGTCTAGAGCTTAGTTGAGAAGGTGTAAGAGGTATTTCAATGTGATCAGGATGACTGATTTGATGAAGAAGCTAGAAATGAATACTTTACACATGGAGGGTGATGCAAAAGCTTGGTATTCCTCTTTCACACTCACTAGAAGGTAAGTGAGGTGGGAGTTCTGTGAAGAGTTGATCCTGAGGTATGAAGACGAAAGTAGTGAGAGGGTGGTGGTTGAATTTAAGATGATGGTCCAAACTACCACTGTGAATGCTTACTTACAAAAGTTTGAGGATCTCAGGATACAAGTTCTAATGGAAAACCCAAGGGTACTAGAAGATTTCCTGTTAGAATGTTTCATTGGAGGACTCAGAGAAAATTAGTGCAACAGTGAAGATACATGATCCCTGTACCTTGACCCAAGTTGTGTCATGTGCCAGGAAACAAGAAAAAATCATGAATGTTAGGGAAAGGAGGAACAAATAGTTACCCAAGGGCACCATTATACCAACCAACAAGGTTAATGATAGAGGCAATTCCATCCTAAGGAAACCTCCTGATATTGCTACTAGAAGAGAAGTGAAACCTGACTTTAGAAAATCCCAAGAGCTTGTTGGAGGTGCGGAAAAAGGCATCACCTAGGACATGTATGCAAGGATAAACAATTGAAATCTATACGGCTAAAGACGACGGCCAGATTCCAATAGAACAAGAAGGGGATCAGGTGATTGAAACCTTTTCCCGGGAACAAGAACAAGAAAGGGGTGTGTCTGAATGACATGTCAGGTGCTCCTGTGCCAAACACCTTCAACATGAGAGTATGGATTAAAAAGAGGCCTATGGTCATGTTAGTAGACACAGGCAGTACTCACAGTTTGCTAGATAGTCGAATTACAAAGGAACTGGGGTAATAACTCAGGTGGGCACCCCTTTGAAAGTCATTATGGCTAATGGCTAACAAATATACAGTCACCATAGTGTGGCCAAGGTTAAATGGAAGGCCGGTGGAGTGGAGCTAGGTGATAAATTTAGGCTGCTAAACCTGGGCAGCTGGGACGCGGTGCTAGGTGGCAACTAGATAAGAGCACACACTCTATTCACTTTTGATTATGATCTCTATGTTTTGAAACTCCAGCAGAAGAGCAGAAGAGCAAGATGGTGACACTTAAGGGAGATACTGGTCAAGGTGAGATTCATCAACTTACCGCAAAAACTATGGGTGAAATTCTGAGAAAGGGGAAAGCACTCATTGCTTATATGCTCACCATGGACGGAGTGAATACTGAAACTAGTAGATCCATTCCTATAGGGGTGCAACAAGTGTGGATGAATATGATATGGTGTTTGAGGAGCCTAAGTCTCTACCCCCAATTAGGGAACATGACCACAACAATACCTACAGTACCTGGAGCAAAACTAGTATTACTCAGACCGTATAGGTACAACCACTATCAAAAATCTGAGTTGGAAAAGCAGGTGTCAGAAATGACTACTAAGAGCAACAAGATCACTGTCAAGGACAAGCTTTCCATCCTTATTGTGGATGATTTGCTAGATGAATTGGGAGTTCTAGCTACTTCTCCAAAATGGACTTGAGGGTTGGCTACCACCACATCAGAAAGTGGCCAGAACATATTCCAAAGATAGGGCTTAGGACTAATCATGGTCATTTTGAGTTCTGAGGTGATGTCATTTGGGCTATAAAATGCTCCAGCCACCTTCCAGGCACTAATAAACTCCTTGTTTGGTCCTTATTTGAGGAAGTTCATCCTAGTGTTTTATAATGATATATAAGTATACAGCAAGTCATTGTTGACCATGTGGACCAGCTGAGACTTACTTCTAACATAGTACAACAGAATTGATTATATGCAAAAAGGTCCAAATGTACTTTTGCCAAGTCTCAAATAGAGTACTGAGGCACATAATTACATTAGGAGTTACTACATATCTATCAAAAATAGATGCTATGATGAATTGGCCCAGACCTAAGAAAATCATAAGATTGAGGGGAGTTCTTGGACTAACAAACTACTATAGAATGCTTTTCAAAAATAATGGGAACATCTGCAAGCCTCTAACCACATTATTGAAGAAGAACTCCTTTCAATGGGGAGGGGAAGTTGAAGTAGCTTTTGATCAACTTAAGCTGGCTACAAGCAGTGCAACTATACTGGCCATGCCCAATTATACCAAACCCTTTGTAGTGGAGACTGATGCAAGCCACAAGGAATTAGGGTTGTCCTTACTCAGGAGAATAGGCCAATAGCATACTACAGTAAAGCGTTGGCTTCAAGGCACTTGTGAAAATTTGTTTATGAGACGATTTATGGTTGTGTTAGTGGTTGTTAACAAGTGGAGGTATTACATATAGCCAGGCCATTTCAGTATTAAGACTGACCACCTCAACCTAAAGTACTTGGTGGAGCAGAAAATCACACAGCCATTCAACAAAATAGACTAAGCTGCTTAGCTTAAATTATGAGATTCAGTATAGGAAAGAAGCTAATAACAGAAAGCAGATGCTCTTTCCAGGGTACCAGAAGACCAAGGGGAGATACATGCCATCATTGGGTGCAACCAAGCTAAATGCAAGAGATAGAGGAGCTATGTTAGTGATGACCATGCCCGGTATTTGAACACTAGCCTCACAATCAATCCAACTACTCAGAATGTTATACTTATTTGGCAAGGTTGTTAAGATTCAGAGGCAAGGTTTATGTGAGTAAAGCCACAACTCTCAGGCAACCAATCTTGCACACTATGTATTCTTAAGCTTTAGGGGGCATTCAGGCCAACAAAGGACCCTCAAGAGACTATAGTTGTATTTCTTTTAGTTTGTTATGAAGATGGATGTACAAGAGTTGGTCTCCACTTGTGACATTTGTCAAAGGAGTAAAGAAGAAAATGTGGCTCATCCAGGGTTGTTGCAACCTCTGGACATACCTTATCAAGCTTAGAGAGGCATCAACCTGGACTTTATCGAGGGCCTCCTAAATCACAGGGTAAAGATGTGATATTAGTGGTGATTGATAGGTTCATCAAGTAAGCACATTTCCTCCCATTGCAACTGATGCAATCCAAGGTGCCTATATATGGATGATAGCTTGGGAGGGTGAAGGATGGACGGGAGCATAAGGTGGCCATGTTGCTAAAGAAGATGGGCTAATGTTGCAAGTGTCCATTCATTGATTTCAAGAAAAAGGAAGAGAACCAAACAGGGCTCTTACTCAGTAAGGGCATATTTGTAATAGTCTCTTCTTTTCCTTACTTAGTATAAATAGGAGTTCTTGTAATTTTCATGGGGGATATTTTGATGACTTTGAACAAATCATTGAGTATAATAGATTGCTAAGCTTTTGCCTAGCCTTAGATTGTTAATTGTGTAGAGAGGAGGGTTGCAACGGTAATTAATCTCCCTTAAGGTCTTTCTAAGAACTTGGTGCCTGTTGGATTGCGGCTTTGAGGTCCTTCTTTCTTAACAAGGAAGAAAAGGTTTGCTTTCCTTCCAATTTTGTGTCAAGTTAGTTATCCTTTGTCTATCCTTTACTTTTTCTTGTATCAGCAACACTCTTACATTGCTACTCAGGTAGCTGATCTATTCATTAAGTTGGCATACAGACCTCATGGTTTTCCAAACACCATAATGTCTGATAGAGATGAGGTGATTCATCAGTGCCTAGTGCCTTTTGGCAACACCTTGTCAAGGCAGCTGGCACCACCTTGTGTACGAGGTCTACTTACCATTCCAAAGCTAATGGTCAAACTGAAAGATTGAATAGGTGCCTTAAAGGCTACCTTAGAGCCATGACAATGAGTAAGCCAAAAGAATGGGCAAATTGGTTGCACTTGGCTGAATGGTGGTATAATACGAACTACCACACTGCCCTACAAAGTACTCCTTTCCATGAACGTTATGGTTATAATCCTCCTCAACTGCCTCTGGGACCAATGATTGACACATCTATACAATCTGTACAGGATCTGATTCAGCATAGGTTTAGTTTTGCAGGTGCTCAGAGATCATCTCACACAAGCTCAAGCAAGAATGAAGTGGTATGCAGACTAAAGGAGATCAGAAAGACAACTATAGGTTGGGGATTGGGTTTATCTCAAGCTACAACCCTACAGAAAAACCTCTACGTCTCTTGGAAAAAATCCTAAGTTGTGCCAAGTAGTATGGTCCTTATTTGACAGAACAAAAGGTGGGCATTGTTGCAGGCAAGCTGAAGCTACTATATACTGCATTGGTACACCCTATGTTTCATGCATCACTATTTAGGAAGAGAGCAAATCCTACAATAACCCTACAACTCCAATTGCCTTGAGTTGGTGATAATGGTCAAATCTTGGTTCGACCCTCAACAATATTTCAGAGGAGGATGGTGAAGGAAAACAATGGAGTTGTAGTCAAGGTCTTGATTTATTGGGAGAATTTCTCCCCGAAGAAGCAACTTGGGAAGATTGGTCTTCTATCAAAGCACAATTTCCAAATTTTCTGCAGTATTCCAACAACATTCTTGAGGACAAGAATGTTTTGAAGCAGGGGGAATGTAATGAGTTGCGGGATAAATGACATCGTTTAGCACTAGTTAATCAACTCATTACGGAGTTGCATGGACGGTTTAGATTAAAAGGGGATGAAGGGTGAGGATTGCATCTGAGGTCTACTATAAATACCTCAAATTACAGATGTGGGAGCATGTAAATTGGAACTTCCTCGTCTCTCTAGTGTTCTCTTCCCAAATTCTATTTCTTCTCTTCTTCCCTCTCAATTCCCTTTTATCTTAATTATGATCAATTACTAGCTCATTCCTTCAAGTTGTAGATTGTACAAAGATCTGCATTTTCATTTCCATCAAGGGTATGTTACGGAGAATTGAGCTGGAAGTGTTGCCAAACAGTGTAGTTTCCATTAGTCGTATTAATCATTGTTAGCTGTTAATTCAAATTGTTTCCTTGTTATTGTGTTGAGTCGTTGATTGCACACAAAATCGAATTGTAACTCAATTGGGTTATTTGAATGTTTTGTGATTGGGCTGTTAGTTTGGTAATTCTATAGTGAGTTCATTCCAGCATGTTGTTTTTTTATTTAGAACATTCACACAATTAAGTACCTTCTAGCACAACAAACATGTAAATTAGACTCAACTGAGTGTTTGAACACTAAAATGGAAAATTACCAAATGCTTTTACAGTAATGGCTCATAAAATTGACTATGTAGCAGGAATTACCTTTTTAACAGAGGCAGACCAGGACAAAGTGAGACCAAGGAAAACAATGAAGAAGAAAGGTCCCCAGAGATCCCAATCACGTAGCGCTTTCCCAGGATCTTCTCTATAAGGATTAGGGAAAACCACCAGCTTCAAATTACTAACAATTCTGGACAGATCTCTTTTGACAGTATCCCAAACAGGCTCCGTAAGAGTATTGGGCGGAGATCCGAATCCAGCAGCAGCTATATTCGACTGTCCCGATGAAGGTAGCGGAGGCGGAGATGGAATGGAAGGGACATGTGTCGGTTTGTGATTGGCGGTTTTGGTAGACGTAGGGGGAGGTGGAGGGCGGAGATTAGAAGGCATGAAGGGAGAAGAGGAAACAGGGATGGCAGCACGAGGAGGAGAAGGCGGGCGTGCTGGAAGGACAGTAGAAGGATTGGAATAGATGAGGTTTTCGATTTCATCAATGTCCGATTGGGATGTGGAGTGAAGAGGTATTGTGTCTCCGTGTGACATTTTCTCCGGTAGCTTTTTTGAATCTCAGACTTGCGGGGAACAGGGGAAAGGGTGATCGGAGATGGGGAGAGAAGGCGGGGCTGAGTGCTGTAACTGGTGTTCTCCTGTTGAGGTGTAAATGCAGCGAAATGCGTAGTGTATTGTAAGAAAATTTTGCACTTAAACGGGAAAAAGAAAAAACAAAAAGGATATGCGGAGCGTGTGTTGTGCACATGCTTCGGGCCTCATTTGTTAGCAATTTATAAGTAGCTTGGAATTGAATGATTAATATTTCAAGTTATTAAGTGTATTTATTTATTATTTTAATTTAAATATTTAGATTTTATTTATTTTTATTAAAATTAAAATGTTTAAGTTTAAATGTATATTTAAAAAATAAAGATATTGTCTCTAGATCTGAATGAATGGTTAAGATTATTTTTTTTCATATGAATATACATAATTTATTTATTTATAAATATAAATATAATATTCAATTAAAAATTAATGATATATCACTAAAATAAATTTAATAAAATAAAATTATCATTTGATAAAAAATAAAATATTTATGTTCACTAGTGATGGTGGAGATGGTTTGTAGTGGTGATGGTGGTAATGCTTGGTGCTAGTGGCTTGTAATGATGATGGTGATAGTTGTGACGGTGGAGGTGGTTGGTGTTGTAGTGATTGACGTGATGGTGACGATTAGTAACGGTGGTGGCTGTGATGGTGAAGTTGATTGATGTTAGTAGTTGGCGATGTTGATGGTGGTGGCTGAAGAATGTGTGGTGGCAGACAATGTGTTGATGGTAGTTAGCAGTGATGCTAATTTTGATGGTAAAGGTGGTTGATAGTAGAGATTGATTGCAGTGGTGGTAGTGACTAATAGTCATGGTGGAGGTGACGGCAGCAATAGCGGTGACGAGGGTGGTGGTGGTGGCTGAAGAATGTGCGATGGTTAATGATGTGTTTGTGGAAGTTGATGGTGTTGCTAGTTGTGATGGTTGAGGTGGTTGATAGTAGGGATTGACTGTAGTGATGAAAGTGGTGGTGTCGGTGGCAACGATGGTGGTGGTAGTGGATATAATTATAATGATAGATGTGGTAGGTGTGGTGGCGACTGACGGCGATGCTGGTTTTTTGTGGTAATTGTGAGGGAAGAAGTAATTGGTTATGTGGCTGGTGGTTGACAACGGTAGTGGTGATTGATAATAATGGTGGTGGTTGTGATGATAAAGGTAATTAGTGGTGGTAGAGGTTGTGATGTCAAAGGTGATTATTAGTAGTGGTGGTTGGTGATCGTGAATAGAGTGGTGGTGAAAATTATCCGCACAAAAGTACCTCTTGATGTTATTAAGACTTTGTTCAAAATTTGAATGATTAAGATTTATTCAGAAGAATTAAGTGCTTAAATCTTAATGAAAACAAATGCACTTTATAGTCTAATGTCTGAACCATTCAGATTCAGACTTTCGTTAACTGCAAACAAATAAAGTCATTTGATTTGAACAGTTATTAATCATTAAGATCTTGAAAAAAATCTTAATATTTTTAAGAGATATTTTTTGTGTAAATAATTTCCACCACTCTATTTACAGTCACCCTCCACTATCACTAACCACCTCTGCTATCACAGTCACCATTACCGTACTACCAACCGCCTTTGTCATCGCAACCAACACTAACAACCACCATCATTGTCAATCGTTACCACACGTACCATCTCCATCATTAAGGTTGTATTCATTGTCTCCACCACGTCGTCACTGTCACTGCCATCTCCAACACCATCATTGCCACCGCCAATGCTAACTTCAGCACCGCTATCAACCAGTACCGCCACTGCGGTCAATCCTTACACCAACTACCTCCATGTCATGACCTGAGCATAGACCCCGGATGCAACACGGTGTCCAGAGCCACAAGTGACTCCAAGCTAACCCATGGCATAACTAAGTCTAACATGATAAAAAAAACTTATAAAGAATCTGAGCGGAAGCTAGCTTAGGTGTAAAATATTCACCTATAGATAACAGGATAATCTAATAATTTAACAATGCGTCATAAGATGAAACTAACACTACATTGTTTGAAAGCCTCTACTAACTGATGAGCTGCTGGAAAAAATCCCTAGCTAACTCCAAAGTCTGAAAACTAAAATAACACAAAATAACTTAAATAAAGAAGATAACTCCAATGCTCGGAAGATGAGGACTCACCACTGCTAGTTGACTAAGTTCAGAATGTGTCTAACTATGGGATTGAGTCTGAATACCTGGATCTATATCATGAAATAATATAGCATAAAGAGTATGCGGTCAGTACTTTGAATGTACTGAGTATATGGGCTATGCAACTGAAATTTAAAACATGCTAGTAATCTAAGAAAGTCTATACTAAGTATATAACTGAATGCATAAGCTGAGGTATAGCACAATCACCCTATCTAAGTTGTATAAATACTGACATGACATGCTAGTCTGAAAGTAGTTAATGAAAATACGAGTAAAACTGATTTTAAAGGGTCATGTGCATGCGTTGAAAAACACCCTTCTTAAAACACTCTTTTCCAAACTTAAAACGATGTAGTTTAGGACTTAAAAGCTTTAGAAATTACAAAAAGGCCCTTAATGAATTCGCAGGAAAAAGGGTCACTGCCAGACCTAATGAGTCGTTGAGTGAACTAACGACTCGTGGTCCTTACTCGTTGCCACTAGCAACCTCTTTCTCAAGTCTATGAGACTCCAGCAATGGCAGACAGGACGAGTCGTCACCCGAAACAATGACTTGTTATGTGCTCTCATCATCACCACTGGAGATTCTAATTTTCTTCCAACCTTGTCCAACCAATGGTCGACCTGACAAGTCATGAAGTGACACCACGACTCGTCCCTCCACCCGTTAAGTCCCTCTGAAAGTGTCCCCTAATTCCAACTTAGCACTATCCAACGAGAGACTTGACGACTCATTGGGTGTCATGACAGGTCGTTCCTCAACCGGTTGCTACTGTAACTTCCCAACACAGCACACTTAACGGGTCACTCAACAATCTGTCAAGTGACTTAACAGGTCACCTGATGAGTCATTCTGTGACCTGGTACAGATTCTCCTACTTTCTCTGATTCAACCCTTGAATTTGATCATAGGGACTTTCAGGGTATTACAATATCTCTCCCTTGGAAACACTCGTCCTCAAATATAAACTAAGCATATTGAAAAGCTAGGAAGGAACTACAATCCCAAATTTGAACAACTAAAGCTGAAAACCGACGGAGTGACTGATTCCGGACTAAAATACATGAATGAACAGAAGTCATGAAACATACATACGTGCAAAAACATGAAAGGAATTTAGAAACATGAACTCAACATGAAACTGAATAGAGTATTATGGAGGGAAACTAATACCTCAAACTGGAAGGGGACTGGGAGGGAGTAGATGGGGGTACCTAGCCATCATATCTGTTTCGGCCTCCCACGTAGCTCTCTCGACAAGTTGATTCCTCCACAAAACATTTACTGAAGCTACCTCCTTGTTTCTCAACTTACGAACCTAACGATCAAGGATCTCAACTGCTACCTCATTATATGTAAGGTTGTCCCTCACTCCAATGTTCTCTACTGGAACCACTAGAGACTGATCGCTAATGCATTTCTTCAATAAGGACACATGGAACACTGGATGTACCGAAACTAACTCCGCTGGTACCTCCAACTTATAAGCCACCTTGCCAACACGTCTCACAATCTTGTATGGCCCAACATAATCGGGACTAAGTTTCCCCTTCTTTTCGGATTTCATAACTCCCTTCATGGGAAAACACCTTCAGGAAAACCCAATCGTTAACCTCAAACTCAAGTTTTCTTCTTCTCACATCTGCATAGAATTTACGTCGACTCTAAGCTATTTTTAGCCTATTTCTAATAAGCTGAACCTTCGCCATGTCCTTATGAACCAAATCTGGTCCTATCAATGTAGTCTCACCTACCTTGAACCAACCAATCGACGATCTATGCCTCCGCCCATAGAGACTCTCAAGCGGAGCCATCTGAATGCTAGAGTGATAACTGTTGTTGTAGGCAAACTCGATGAGAGGTAGGTGATCATCCCAACTACCATTGAAATCTATCACACAAGCTCTTAATATATCCTCAAGAGTTTGAATGGTCTGCTCGACCTGACCATCTGTTTATGGGTGAAAAGTCATGCTAAGTTTCACCTGAGTACCAAGACCTTTCTAAAATGACCTCCAAAACTGAGAGGTGAACTAAGTTCCTCTGTCTAAAATGATGGATAGTGGCACTTCATGCAACTATACTGTCATGCCCCACCTTGGGAGGCATGACTGGCACCTGGTGCCCTACTAGGATCTGGACTGCTGAACTAACTGAGCCTAAGCACCTCTAGTTCAAGGATGGTTCTAACTCTGGATTCAAGAAAACGACAGGCTATATAGCGGTTGTAATTACAGCCCTCGGCCGATAAGGCCCATAGCCACCTATAAAAGATAAGCAGCTAACCAGAACAACCAACTATAAGGAGTCCTATGCGGGCCGACAAGGCCACCATGATGTCTAGTTCTAATTGAAAAATGAAATCTGACGCTAAACTGATCTGTGACCAACAAGGTCACCAGCTAACAACTGAACAAGGCCCCACACGGCCATCACATATAGTCTAAATCACATATATGGCCTAACACGACCGCTACATCTAACCACAGGGAATATGATACACTCTGCAAACCTCTAAGAATAATAAGATGGTCGGGACAGGGCCTACCCATACTGTACAGACAAGAAGAAAATAAACCTCTGTCTTCCAAGCTCCAGATAAAAGGAGTTGAAGGCTCTGTATCGCTGACTGGAATTACGAGAGATCTGCTCCTCGTCTATGCACACCTGCAGGCAAGTAATGCAGTGCCCCAAATGGGCGTCAGTACCACAGGTACCGAGTATGTAAAGCTATAACTGAAACCAACTGAAAGTAAGTAATAAAGCTGACAGTAACTGAAGTAATAGGAAACGGACTGAAACTGACTGAGATAGAGGAATCAGGGCTAACATAGCTATATTGAGAAGAGTAAGATTCATACCTAATAACGTGGCGTTCTACTGTCTATCTATCAATAACTAAAACAACATAACATAAACCTTACCTGGCCCACATAAGCCGGAAGGTGAAATCATCACAATCTATTTACTCCTACCCAGGTCATACCACTTCACCTAGTAGCTATAAGCATCCTACCGGTCCCCTGGGTATGCATCTTGGGCCCACTGGCCCCTAACTATAGTTGTACCTGAGTCCGGGGACTCCTGAAATCAACACCCTAGGAGCAAGTGCTCGACGGGGGTGTATAAAGGCCAACCATGGCAAAATATGGGGAAACTAGCATCCCATCTTCGTCCCTAGTGGACGACATGCCACTCCGTAGAGCGATGTGTCCTCGCCCTCTGGTGGACGAGTCGATACAACTATTAACCCTGGGGCGGTCATGGAAGCTATACAGGTAATCCAACCCAAAACAATACAATCAAGTCTCAACTGATAGAAATAACTACATATAATACACATTGAATAAGAAATAATATAATCTCTAACATGTTGTACTGAGTCTCATACTGAACATGATATAATACTTCTGACGTGCTTTATTAAATTTCATACTGAGCATGATATACTATTTCTGAAATACCTTACTGGAATTCATACTGTTTTACTACACTGGGGTAACTAACTTGCCGAAAGAGACTGGCTTTACATACCTCGACTGCTGGTTTACTGATTAACTGGCGAGGTTCAGCTAGTATTTAGCTATCTCCCCAACTGTAATCATATTCATGAAAGAATAGAACTAACTTCATTATTATACTGGAAGAAGACAATACTTTAAGTCTATATACTGACTATTCTTCGATTTATCAAAGAATGGTCGAAAACTCATAATTTCTCAGGAGTCTAGAAGGGAGAAATACTCACTTTTCCTGGGAGTGTATTAACACTAGTTTGGAGCAATTTCAATCACTTTGACTGGGCGGGACGATGATTCGCCGGGCGATTTTCGCGAAACTAACTTCGTAGAAATGCTCCCTGCAGCCTTATACTTCAATACCCGAAGTTAATTTTACTTTGAACAGCGTTTGACGGCGTAATCAAATGGAAATTTATGTTAACCCTTCGTCCTCTCTGTTTTCTGGTTGTTTAACTTATAAAATATCATGAAAATGAAGAGTGAGGCCTTTATATACTTGGAGCCCGAAGCATGGCAACGTGGCACGCTGGCCGTCGCGCCAATCTAGCTCCATGCCATGTTGGCCATCACGGAGGATGGGCCTCCATGTCACGTTGCCCCTCTGGGCAGTGCGGTTCGGCCTCCTCTTACGAAAATCCTACTTGGCACTCGTTCGGCCTTTTTCCGGGCCCTTTTCTCGCACGTATGGCATTCTAAAACTCTCAACCAACATGCGAATAGGCCAACTAAGTGCTAGAAACTTATAGGGTGTAAGATATACTAACTCCCGAATGTACAATCTAGCACAATCCTCATCTGAATTGGTGGTTTTAACCGGTAAGAAATGAGCTGCTTTAGTCAACCTATCCACAACCACCCAAATAGAGTCATACTGTCAGCGGGTATGAGGCAACCCTGTGATGAAGTCCATATTGATCTCTTTCCACTTCCAAGTGGGAATAATAATGTCTTGTATCATACCTCTAGGTCTTTGATGCTCAACTTTTACCTGTTGACAATTCAGACACTTAGCCACAAACTTTGCTAGGTCTCTCTTCATGTCATTCCACCAATAGACTTCCATAGGTCACGGTGCATATCCTTCCCCAACTCCTTCCTCCGATCTTCAATATAGGACACGCTCTCTATAGACAATCTACTAAGTTCATCCACCAGTACATTGGCCTTGCTCGGATGGTAAAGGACACTCATATCGTAATTCTTGAGAAGCTCTAGCCATCTCCTTTATCGTTAGTTCAAGTCCTTCTGAGTGAACACATACTATATAATATTGTGATTTGTAAACATATCCACATGCACCCCATACAAATAATGCCTCCAAATCTTCAAGGAAAAGACCATTGCCGCCAACTTGAGATCATGAGTTAGATAGTTTTTCTCAAAGGTATTAAGGTGTCTAGAAGCATATGAAATAACTTTCCCACACTGCATCAATACACACCTAAGTCCGATTCTCGAAGCATCACCATATACCACAAAACCATCGGTACCCTCAAGTAAAGTCAAAACTGGGGTTGAGGTAAGTCGAGTCTTTAACTCTTGAAAGCTCTTCTCATAAGCATCAACCATTGAAACTTGGCCTTTTTTTGAGCTAACTTGGTCAATGGTGCTACAATGGCTAAAAAGCCCTCTGCAAACCTCCGGTAATAGCCAGCAAAACCCAAAACGCTCCTAATTTACGTAGGAGAGACTAGTCTAGGCCAATTTTTCACCGCCTCAATCTTTTGAGAGTCCACCTGAACACCTCCACTAGACACCACATGACCCAAGAATGCAATAGAGTTGTTATATCCCAAAAACCCTAAGATTAGACCCAGGGTTGAAATAGAGAAAATAGGATTTTCTACACCATGTCACATAACGAGTCGTCCAGTGACCCGTGAGGATGACCACAAGTTCTTAAGTGAATCGTGGTTAGGAGTTTGACTTAAGTTGGAAAATTCAAGTTCTGAGTAACCACGGGCATGATCACGAGTCATGGTTAGCCACACGACTCGTTAGGTCAGCCGTGGTCAAGGTTGATTGAAGAAAGGATAAATTTAGGCAGTAAGGGCAACGAGAGGTGACCACGAGTTGTGGTCACCAGTAACGACCTGTTATGCTCCCCGTGGTGAACCCTAGGTAAAGTTTTGGTAGTGTACTTGACGAATTGTGCCCATGAGTCGTGGCCAAGGATGACGACTCATCTAGTCCCTCATTGGGACTGGCAATCTGTTTTTTCCTGCAAATTTAGTAAGAGATTTTCCGTAATTTCTATAATCCTAAGGCCTAAACTACATCATTTTAAGCTCTGTACAGTGAGTTTTAAGAGGGATAAATTCATTCTAAGCTATTCCTAATTCATGCATGCAAGTTTAGAAGTCTAGAGGGATGATCAAGCTCAATCTCTCAAGGTTCTTCCTCAATTATTCCTTGGGCAATCAGAAAAGTTGTAGAATCATATTCTCTCAGGTATGTAAGGTTATGAGTGGGTGAAATTGTTCAAACCCATGCCCAATCCCTCTTTAGTTAATGAAAATCTACATATTGATTCTACGGAGTTTTAACCCAATGCATGAATTTCCTAAGTTTCTACCATGGGTATGATCTAAGCATGCTTCTATCGTTGATTTATGATTCATGGGCAAGTTTTACAATGTTTTCAATTATAAATCATATTTTTCAAGTTTTATAAATTATGATGCCCATCCATGAAAGTTCATGAAAGTTGAGATCTATGACGTATGTTCAAGTATGATGAGATATTTATGAGAAAAACATGTTTTGAAGTTACCCATGTCTATGATCATGTTTTCAATTGAATCAAGTATTTTCAAGCATGTTTAAGTATTGGGCAAGCCCATATGTTCAAGTATGATTTATGATTTCACGAATTAGCTTACCACATGGTTTTGGAGTCAAGACTCTCAATTATATTCAGCTTATGGTATGATTTGAGCCAAGGCTCTTCATGTATGATTTCATATTTTATACGTAAATGATTATACAACTTCGTCACTAGATGATGGTCAGCTTCGTTGAAAAATGGAGAGCATATGCATGTTTTTGGGAGTACTGTCTAGCATCGAGTAGGCTAAGGATCAGTCAACCCTATGCCTCAAAACTACGAGCCAACAAAAGTATGATCATTGTGAGCTTTCCCTTACCCCAAGGGGCCTTCAGCTTGATATCGATATCATGGTAGTGTCCTTAGCTCTAGAAAGGCTTTGGACGGCTCTGTCCTCTTGAGTGTGATAGTTGGGACCACGTAAGCTCTATCGTGGTAATGTCGGTTATATGACGAGTCTTCCATTATTCTTCATGATTTAAATTATGCGTGTTTATCATTCATGATATGTATATTTATATATTTTTAAGCAGGTTTGACCTAATGTTTAGTTTTACTTATGATCATCAATTTCAGCCTTGGGTCATTCGAATCAGTTATGATATGTAGTTATGTTCGGATCACGATTTCAAGAAAATAACATGCAAGTCTTACTCTCAAAATCTTATCTTGATTACCTTGTATATTATGCATGTTTTAATGATTTTACTTATTTAAGTGATTTTACTTACCTATCATACTCGATTCATTCCACATACTGACCGCATACTCTATGTTGTATCGTTTTATGATACAAGCTCCGATCTTTAGACTTAGTCCCGTCACTAGCCAGTTGCCCGAAGTTAGCATCCAGTCTAAGTTGGTGAGTCCTCATCTCCCGAGGATCATTTCCTTATCAGTTATCTTTGTATTTTCAGTTTCAGACTTAGAGAGTTAGTTAGGTTCTTGTCCCATCAACTCATTAAAACTAAAGGCTTCTCAGACATAGTGTAAAATCAGCTTAAGATTCGTGTATGTATTCTGATGTTATGTTATGTTTAGACTTTTTCTATGTTTATTATGATAAATATTCCGTTTTTGTTGATTGAATTAGATGTATGTTCATTCCATGGGTCAACTTGGAGTCTCTCGGGGCTTCTTGTCTCGTGTCTCGATTCGGGTCTATGTTTGGGTCGTGACAAACTTGGTATCAAAGCATTAGGTTTTGAAGTTTTCTAGGGTGTCTGAATGCCACGTCAAGCAAAGTCTTTTTCATGGGTGTGAAGCGTGCCACACTTATGACGAAGAGGCTACGAAATGTTTAGGAAAAGTTCCCTTCTTTCATGATCTAAGTCATGTGATGAAATGTCTCTTTATCCTTCTAGCTTGTGCTATAGGTGTTTGCATAATCATGCCTCCCCGTAGAGTTAATGGAAGGAGAATCGGAAATGGAAATGGCCACAAGGATGGTAATGGAGACGGGCACCAATATGCCCCACCAGCCTATGAGAACTGTGCACCAGAGCCGATTGCCCACGCTGAACTCATGATAGCCATTCAGATGCAAGCACAGGCCTTGACCGCCCAGGTCAATCAGTAGGCGGTAGCGCATGTCCCTCAGATCTAGAATGCGACGGCAGCGAGAGTAAGAACTTCTTAAGGATGAGTACCCTCTAGATTTTTTTGGGTCAAAGGTGTATGAGGATCCACATGAGTTCATCGAACACATTCTAAAGATTACCTAGGTCATGGGAGTGACTGGAGAGGAGTGCGCCGATTTAGCCACATATCAGTTGAAGGGGGTTGTGCACATTTGGTTTAAATAGTGGAAGGATAGTAGGGCAGTAGGAGCAGGCCCTATTGGTTGGAATGAGTTTCATGCCGCATTTCTGGAGAAGTTCTTTCCTCGCGAAATGAGGGAGATTAAAGCAGCTGAATTTGTGAATCTGAGACAAAGGAAGATGATAGTGCATGAGTATACCTTAGAGTTCACTCGTCTATCCAAGTATGGACCAGAGTTAGTGGTGGATCAGAGAGCTCGAGTGAGCAGTTTGTGCATGGAGTGGCGGACTACCTGTACAAGGATTGCAGGACCGCCATGCTCCATTAGGATATGGTTTTTCTCGGATAATTTTGTACGCCTAGCAGATGGAGGCAGTGCATGTGAGAGAGATAAAGAGGCCAAGAGGGAAAGGACAGACAATTATGGGTTCTCTTAGTAGAGACCAGGTGGTGGGTAGCATCAGCAGTCTCACCAGAGATCGTCAGCCCCGGCAGTGTTGTCTATGAGTGTGCCATCCAGATCTAGGCTCGACCAGAGAGGACGAGCATCAGGCTCTAGAGGTCAGAGCAGCAGGCCCACAAATTCTAGTATCCCAATTTGCGATAGGTATGGCCGAAGACACACGGGTCAGTGTTTGGCGGGTACAGGTGCTTGCTTCAGGTATGGGAAGCCCGGACATATGCTCAGAGATTGCCCAACATCTAGAAAGGGCCATGATAGGGCCCGAGGCCCAACTTCTAGTTCAGCAGCCCTACCAGCACGCCCAACTCAGCAGGGGGCATCTACTAGCACAGGTGGTGGACAATGCTACAACATATTCTATGTCCCAGCATTTCGTTAGGAGCAGGAGGTCTCTTCTGACATAGTCACTGGTACATTACGAGTTTTCCACCTTGATGTATATGATTTGTTAGATCCAAGGGCTACTTTATCTTTTGTGACATCCTTTGTTGCTAGTAGTTTCGGAGTCAGTCTCGAAATCCTATTAGAGCCCTTCTCAATCTCTACTCCAGTCAGTGATTCAGTTATAGCTCGACGGGTTTATAGAAATTGCTCTATCACAGTTCTTCAGAAAATCACCTTAGCAAATCTAGTAGAGTTAGACATGACCGATTTTGATGTTATCCTCGGTATGGATTGGATATTTGCATGCTATGGCTCAGTAAATTATAAAACCTGGGCAGTAGAGTTCAGATTTTTGGGTGAGCCAGTCTTAGTATGGAAGAGTAATTCACCTGTGCTTGTAGGTCATTTCATTTTCTACCTTAAGGCCAAAAAGATGATCTCTAAGGGTTGTGTGTACCATCTAGTTAGGGTTAAGGATGTTATGTTTGAGACCCCGACTATCCAATCAGTTCCAGTAGTATGTGAGTATCCAAAAGTGTTCCCAGATGATTTACCGAGAATTCCCCCCGAGAGGAAAATTGATTTTGGTATTAACCTTCTTTCTAATACACAACCTATATCTATTCCTCCCTATAGAATGGCTTCAACCGAGCTAAAGGAGTTGAAAGAGTAGTTGAAAGACCTTCTGGACATGGGTTTCATCAGACCTAGCAAATCCCCATGGGGTGCATCAAATGTCTTTGTCTAAAAGAAAGACAGTTCTCTTCGTATGTATATAAATTATCGGCAATTGAACAAGGTCACCATCAAGAATAGGTATCCACTCCCCAGAATTGATGATTTGTTTGACCAGCTTTAGGGTGCTAAGTAATTTTCAAAGATAGACCTCAGATCCGGATACCATCAACTCAGGGTTCGGGAGAGTGACATCCCGAAGACAGCCTTCATGACTCGGTATGGTCATTACAAGTTTGTAGTTATGTCTTTTGGACTAACGAATGCTCCTGCAACTTTTATGGATTTGATGAACAGAGTGTTCAAGCCATACTTGGATATGTTCGTGATTGTGTTCACAGATGACATCCTTATATACTCTCGAAGTGAGGAGGAGCATGCCACTCACTTAAGGGTGATGTTATAGACTTTGAAGGATCGTCAGTTGTATGCTAAGTTCAACAAATGTGTGTTCTGGTTAAACTCAGTGGCTTTTGGGCCATGTGGTTTCAAGTGAGGGTATAAAGGTGGACTCTCAAAAGATAGAAGCGGTGAAGAATTGGCCTAGACCGGTGAATCCTTCAGATATCAGGAGTTTCTTGGGCTTAGCTAATTATCAGCAGAGGTTTGTTAAGGGGTTTTCATCTATTGCAACGCCATTTACCAAATTGACCCAAAAGAAAGTGAAGTTCCAATGGTCGGAGGCTTGTGAGAAGAGCTTCCAAGAGTTGAAGACTCGAATTACCTCAGCACATGAGTTAACCCTACCCGAGGGTACCGATGGGTTTGTGGTATATTGTGATTCTTCGAGGATCGGCCTTGGGTATGTATTGATGTAGCATGACAAGGTTATAACATATGCTTCCAGGCAGCTGAAAGTTCATGAAAAGAATTACCCGACTCATGATCTCAAATTGGCGGTGGTAGTATTCGCCTTGAAGATTTGGAGATACTATTTGTACGGGGTCCATATGAATTTGTTTACGGACCAAAAAAGCCTACAATATGTGTTTACCCAAAAGGATCTAAATCTGCATCAAAGAAGGTAGTTGGAGCTACTCAAGGATTATGATATGAGTATCTGTTACCATCCGGGCAAGGCTAATGTAGTAGTAGATGCTCTTACTAGGCTCTATATGGAGAGTGTGTCCCATGTAGATGAGGGGAGGAAGGAGCTGGTGAAGATATGCATCGGCTTGCACGGTTTGGAGTTTGTTTGGTTAACTCAACCGATGGTGGTGTTATTGTTAAGAATTGGTCAGAATCATCCTTAGTGACTGACGTAAAAGTGAGACAAGACAAGGACCCTATTTTGGTAAAGTTAAAGGAAGTCGTTCAGAATTAGAAGGTGAAGGTCTTCTCCAAAAGGGGAGATAGTGTGCTTCGATATCAAGGTCACTTGTGTGTTCCAGATGTCAATGATTTAAGGGAGCGGATGTTGCAAGAGGCTCATGGTTCCAGATATTCGATACATCCAGGTGCCAACAAGATGTACCGTGACCTACCGGAAGTCTATTGGTGGAATGGCATGAAGAAGGACATAACAGAATTTGTGGCTAAGTGTCCCAATTATCAATAGGTGAAGGTTGAGCATTATTCGGTCGTTTTATATGGGTATAAAACTCACACGCAAGTGCACGTGGTCGAACAAGTAGTAAGTGGCTTTAGTAAGCCAAGTATCGATCCCTCAGAGACTTGGATGAAGTGCAAATTGCTCAAGTGTACTATATTTTACTTCTAAAAATGCAGACAACAGTGTAACCAAAAGTTTGATAGTTTGTTTTATAATTTTTATACTGATCTTGGGCAGATTTATATGCCCAAGTGATACTCAAACGTATCAATTTTACCTTGTTTGTTGTGAAATGTGTATATAATATCATGTAATTGGTAATAAAATGCGAATTTATACTAACCAACATGATTAGCATTTGTTTTGCAGGTAAATGTGATTTTTAGGAGCTAAAATGCATGTTGGAACTATGTCGGAGTTGGACTTGGATGCGAGCGTGGAAAAGACATTGGAATGCACATTTTATAGGGGCTCCGCGATGGAGCCGTGCCACGCTACCATCGCGGTAGCACACTGCCTGAACAAGAATTAAAATGGCAATTTCCAGTGTGCCTTCGCGTCAGCTCCGTGGCACGGAGAGAGGCCTCCGCGTTGGCCTCCGTGCCACGTTGAGGCTAATTTACCGGACCCTGAAATTCCAGTGAAGGTCCGCGTCCACGCCGTGTCACGGAGGCAGTGCTCCGCGTTGGCCTCCGTGACACGTTGCTTGTTATTCCGGGAAAAATTTCCCACTAGTATAAATAGCACACTTAGGTTTATTTTAAGCAGTTTTCAGTTTTTAGACTGAATTCAGAAGTGGAGAGCAAGGACGTGGGTTAGGAGCAGTTGAGGAACGAAAAAGCTAAGGGATTTCTTCTCTTCTTTTCTTCTTTCTATCAATTGTATGTATGATTTACACTCATTTTAGGATGATCAATCCACAAATGAGTGGCTAATTCTCTTCCTTGCTGAGGTTTTGAACATGTGTAATGAATTTTGATTATAATTGATATGGTTTTCTTCTTATTCTTTCATGTTGTTCTATTAATTCTTGTTCTTACTGCATTAGTGCTTGGCCAACATTAATGTACATCTAAAAAGTCCAATTTCACTCGAGAGAGCAAGAAATTGGAAAGTTGTGAATTAATAGGGTATTGTTCTTAACTTGATTTGGGAAAATTGGGTTTTGATGTGCTTTCCTGATAGAAATATACTTGAAAGCCGTATTAGTCAATTTAGGAACCGGAATTGTAGTGCTAGGTCATAAATTACATTTGATCACAGAAATGTAGACGGATGGTTTATGATTCTAAAGTGAAATTAAATACGAAAGTTTTAATTTCTAGGCGAATGTTCTTGGCTAGCAACATGAAGAAGAGATTAACCAAATTATCATGATTATCAAGTTCATTACTTGTTCTTAACCTTGGCATGTTCATATCCATTGTCTGAATTCACAGTAAATAGTTGTTATTAAATTTTAGTATATATAGTTTAGAAACAAAAACTCAAGTAACTATTGGTTGCATTGTTGTTAGCATAATTAGAAGTGAAATAGGAATATAGTAAACTAGGCAACTTTACATATCTTGAGCCTCCTTGGATCGATACTTGGCTACTTAGCCACTTTATTACTTGTTTGACCACGTGCACTTGCGTGTCGGTTTTTAACCTATACCGGAACACCCGAACAAGTTTTTGGCGCCGTTGCCGGGGAAGCTAGGCGATTTGTGAAATTGTGTTTAGTGTAAATTTACTGTATTTTTATTTTTATTTTCTTAAGTGTTAACAACTTGGTCTTAGCCTGTATTTTGCAGATTTTGTTTCTGTGAACACTGGCAAGGGACAAGGAGCTGGTGGAATCTTACTTAGAGCCTGAACGTGAATTTCATAGTCAACGTAGAGAAGCTCTACAAAGGAAGCTGCAGTTGCTTAAACAATCTATTATGGAGCAACAAAATCCACCAGTTGTGCGGGCAGTGTTAGTGCCCGATGAAGCAGCAGCAAGGCCGGTTCGCGAGGTGGCAATCCCACACGCCAACAATGTACATTCTAGCATCCGCAAACCAGAGCCTGGAGGGAGGTTTGAATTAAAGCAGAATATGGTGCAACTTTTGCACACAAGCGGGCAATTTACCGGTCTCCCTCATGAAGATCCACAACAACATCTCCAAAACTTTTTGGAGATAAGTGACACTTATATACCCGCTGGAGTGTCACCTGATTATGTTCGGCTCACCTTATTTCCATTTTCCTTACTTGGTGAAGCCAAGAGGTGGTTAAAAGCTGAACCACCCAATTCTATATCAACGTGGGATGATCTTGCACGGAAGTTTCTTATTATATTTTTCCCTTCTGGTAAAACAGCCAGACTTAGAAGTCAAATTCTAAGTTTTAAACAGAGGGAAGGGGAAAATCTATATCAAGCCTGGGAAAGATTTAAATCCATGTTGCGGGACTGTCCTCATCATCATCAGTCCAATGAGGTGTTGGTACACACATTTATTGAGGGTTTGGAACCCCACACTAAAATTCTGTTAGATTCAGCAGCTGGAGGGCAAGCGCTGGAAAAGACTTACGAGGAGCTGTACACTTTGCTCAACCGAATTTCACAAGGCAATCCAGAATGGAATGCAGATTCTTCAAGAGGTGGAGCAAGGAAAGCAGCGGGAGTGCTTGAAGTGGATGGATTTACAGCTATCGCTGCACAGATAGCCGCTTTGCAAAATCAGTTAAACAACCACTTCAGCAATATGAATTTGAACCAGCCTTCAGTTTCAGTCAATGCAGTCCAACAGATGTGGTGTGAAGTGTGTGGTAGTAGTGAGCATTCAGCTGAATGCTGTGGTGCAAATCCTGATTCTGTTAACTTTGTGGGCAATGCACAGAGAAATCAGCAGCAGTTTGGTAGTGGCTACAACTCAAATTGGAGGAACCATCCGAATTTTTCGTGGGGTAGCAACAACCAACAAGGACAAAGTTCAGGTTAGGGTATGCAGAGAAATCAAGGAGGGCAACAAAATTATCAAGCTCAATTCAGAAATCATAATGCCCCTCCTCCACCACCATCACCGGCCATTGAGGAGATGTTCAAAACCATGATCGCTAATCAGGCACAATTGCAGGCTGACTATGTTAAATTGGCAGCCGAAGTGAAGAATAATCAGTTGGCGACCAAGGCTCTTGAATATCAGTTTGGGCAATTTGCTAGTGCCCAAAATACTAGACCCAGAGGAGGATTACCTAGCGACACGAATCCTAATCCAAAGCAGGTAAATGCAGTGACCACGAGGAGTGGTTTACAGTTAAAGGAGGTGGAACCGGAAAGACCGCCTCAAAAATCAGGAGCAGCAGATGTTGAGGGAGAGCAAATCTCAGATAAGGGGAAGACTAAACAAGCTGAACCGAAAGGCCTCCACCCCCGTTCCCTCAACGACTTAAGAAACACAAGGAGGAGGCGTGTTTCCAGAAATTCATGGAGGTACTTAAACAGGTACATGTTAACTTACCTCTTGTTGATGTCTTGCAGGGAGTGCCAAAATATGCGAAATATATTAAAGACATCGTGGCTAACAAAACTCGTTTGACTGAGTATGCCACGGTAGCTTTAACGGAGGAATGCACTTCCCGTATTCAGAATAGGTTGCCCACAAAACTGAAAGACCCTGAAAGTTTTACTATCCAGCTTACTATTGGGCAAAGTATCCGAGCTCGTGGATTATGCGACTTGGGGGCTAGCATAAATCTGATGCCATCTTCGGTATTCAGAAAGTTAGGTCTAGGGAGTCCTAGACCTACAACGGTAATCTTGCAGCTAGCAGACAGGTCCTTAGCTAAACCGGATGGCATTGTTGAGGATGTGTTAGTGCAAGTAGGCTCCCTCATTTTTCCGGTCGATTTTATTGTTCTGGATTTTGAACCAGATGCTGAAGTCCCATTTGTTTTGGGACGACCCTTTTTAGCAACCGGAAAGGCATTAATTGATGTAGCTGCGGGTCAACTCACTATGCGAGCACATGACAAGGTCGAAGTGTTCGATGTGTACAAAGTACCTACGCTCCCGACTGTTTATAAGGAACTCTCGGTGATCAACGTGATTGATCATGGGAAGGCTAATGGAATGAGTGATTCCCGAGAGTTGCTAGGAAGGCCACCGGATAAGGTTGAGAACTACTGGGGGGATGACCATGATCGGGACAAATCGTCCATCACCCTAGTAGACAAGTGAGCTTAAAAGACGTCGAGCCGCGACGGTAAACCAGGCGCTGCACGGGAGGCAACCCGTGAGAAAAATATTTTATTTTTTTCTTTTTGCACAGTGTAGTTAACTTTTATCTTTATTTTTGTTTTTATTTGTTTATTTCCAATTTTTTTTCTTTTCTTGATTAGGTTTAGATTTTCATTCTAGTTAGTATTTTTATTTTAGTTAGGAAAATCTATTAATCTAACCAATTTTTGTTTAGTGAGGTGATTTTCAGGTATAACGGAGGAAATATACATGGAATCGAGAAAATGAGGCAAGGTATGAAAAATCAAATTAATTGAAGAAACAGTGCACTGGCGCGTTGGCGCCGTGTCACGGAGGTAGGGCTCCGCGTTACCCTCCGTGACACGTTGAAGGCAAAATCCGAATTTTTCAAAAATCCAGTAAGCCAACGCGTTGGCTCCGTGTCACGGAGGAGGGTCTCCGCGTTACCCTCCGTGACACGTTGCCGTGTATTTGGTGCCGGGTCACACCGGGTTGCCGGGTGACCCGCGTGTTTTCTTAATTTAAAACCCCCGATTTCGCCCCATTTCTTCCTATTCCCTCTTCCCTCCGCGACCAAAACACCTATTTCCCCCTCCCCAAGCACCGTGCCACGTTCCTAGGCAAGGAATACGTCAAGTTTCTTCGATTTCTCAATTCAAAGGTATGTTTTCATCGTCTATCTCAATTTTTTGGCGATTTTTGTCAAATTTGGGCATGTGAGGTGAGATATATCACCCTAGGTAGAAATTAAACATGAATGTTGAGTTATTTGTGATTGATACATGTTTGGATTGTTGTATTTAGCGTTTGAACTTATCGATTGCGTAAATAATTCGAATTTGATTATAGAATTGTATTCTAGGGCATGAATTGTTGAATTTAACTTGAGCGACTTGATGAGTCGGCAAATTAGATGCCGGGGTGTGTTTGTAAATTGAGAGAAGTCGTGGTAAATATTGTGTAAATGTTAAAAGACGACAAATTCTCGAATTTCTTTTTTTTGGGAAAAGGCAAAAAGTGTGTAAATTGGTTAGATTGTTTGGATTAGATTGTATATAGAATGTTTTTAGCGTTGTTTTTATTTTGGTGTTGTTTTTGTTGCGAAGTGCGATGTGTGAATTGTTAGCGATAGTAGGATTGGGATTAGCTGTATGAAGTCTGAGTAGTACGCTAACCGTTATGCTGTCGAAATTTTTTTGTGAACGCACTAAGCATGAAGTGTATAGTGTTGTCTGTGGTGTAATTAGAGTTATCTTTGCCGTAATTTTGTAGAAGTAGCTAAGGCCTAAGTGTGGGGTAAATGTTGTGTAACCCTACCTTAGCTGAAGTTAACAAGTTTTTAGCTTAACTTTGTGCTTGTTTGTGTAAATTGACAGGTACAATGGCTAGCAGACAAGATAAAGGCAAGGGTGCTTCTACCTCAGGCACCGGTAGGAAAAGGATGAGACTGGGCACCGCAGTCCCAGCTGCACCCGCTGTTCCGCGCGGCCAACGCCGCTAATACGGAGCAAGATGGGTAACCGATGAAGGGAAGAAATGGTATGTGAAACACAAAGAGAACAAGTACTTCCCAGAAGAACATATTGCACGGGAACCACTTGCATAGGAGTTCCCTCGCATTGTACAGAGAATTGAAGCAGCTGGGCTCAGCTTTATTTTTCAGGAGCCCAAGGAGTGCAACCTTCACTTGGTCCGGGAATTTTATGCAAACTGGAACCCGGCCATCAGAAGCCACACAGTGAAAATCAGAGGGCAGATTGTCACTCTGGAACCCCAGCAGCTGAATGCCATCGTTGGAGCGCGGGACACAGACGCCCACGTTCTCCGCCAGCTAAACATCACCCCACCGTACGCCGACATCAGACGTACGTTGTGTGGGGCTCGATCCACAGCCCGATGGAGTAGACATAAGGAGAGGGGTTACCACCAGACTCTGCCTTATTCGCAGATGAACAGGGAGGCCAGAATATGGCTGAAAATTATATGTTCTTGCTTGATCCCGGGAGTTCACATGACGGATGTGACCCGAGACCGTGTCTGCTTGGTGTATGCCCTTATGAAAGGGCTTGAGATTAATGTTGGGGCGGTAATAATATCCGCCATGAAGAGAGCCAGACTGCACCAGGGCCACAGATACGGATTTGGCGGACTCATCACCACCTTCCTCTTAGGCCTCGACATTGAGGAAGAAGCCTTGGACTACATTCCGCAGTTGGAGCGGAGGGCCCTCGATGTGACAAAGACTAAGGCCCCCGACACTACACATGGACCAGTATTGACTTTGGGCGAGCGACATGCTCGTGACGATCAGTACATGGCCCGTATGTTTGGCATGCAGATGCTTCAGCTAATGATTGGTGGGAGACCAGCCACCGAGGAAGAATTATGGCAGCTGGAGCTGGACTACCCCTTTGGCGAGAATGCCAGAGCCTTATGTCGGGTGGGACCAGCCTTCGTGGAGCCTACTGATGACGATGTCCCTACTGATGAGGAGAAACGTCGTGAGGACTCCGATGTGGAGTCCGATGACGACGATGGAGCTGATTCAGACATGGGCGACGAGGCCGCAACACCGAATGAAGAAGTCAAATATTTCGACTGAGCAGGGAGTTCCACCACCCAAAATTTTGTGCTTTGTATTGTTGTGAACACTGGGGACAGTGTTCAATTTAAGTGTGGGGTGGGGAGTAGCTAGGTGCTGGGACTTGGGCTCTAATTTGCTGTATGTTTTTCCTTGATTTGTATGAATGTTTGTGCTTTCCCTGTTGTGAACTGATTTGTGGTGTATCGGTATATATTTGTTTTTGTGGCTAATGATGTGTGTTATGAATAGTTATGGTTGCCAGTGTAAATATTTTGTAAATTTTGTAAATATTTTTTTCCTATCGACATGATCGATATTTTTCAAAATTTGCGAAAATATTTTGCACTTGTAAATATGTTTCTATCGAAATGATCGATGTGTTGCAAAAATTTTCGATTTTTATTTTTTTTGGGTTTCTCGGAGTTTGTTTTCAGTTCTTTTACCGAGAATAGTCCCATTGAACCGATGTCATAGTTAGTGACCGTTCCCTATGATGGATGGATGACGACCGTCTTAAGGGAAATGTAGTCGGTAGGAGTAGGATTTTTATTTGTTTTTAGTTTTTCTTTGGTGGATTGCATCAATGAACTGTAGTTGCTTATGGTTGCTAAAATTTCGTTGTGTGTGTAACTGATGTTCAAAATGTGAAAATGATTCGTTTGAAAGCATGCAATTCTGTAAATATGTTGAGTTACCTAGGCTATAGAATTTGATTCAGTATGATTGAGGCTTAATCTTGAATTCATGTAATTGACTAATTAAAGAGTCTGTGAATGCATCTTGATTCGAGCATGTGCATGAAGTGTGAAGTGAGGTTTTGGTATTCCATGTCATTGTGAATTGTCTAGAACTTGCCTGGTGTGTGTACAAAACGAAATGAAGGAAGTGTAGTGTTGGAAAGGATGTAGGCATTTCTTTGTTTTAACCGATAGTTTCCATGTTTTTTCTTGTCAAATTCTACCTTTCTATATGTTGTATACCCTAGTTAGCCCGTTGAGCCTTTAGCCGATTTTTTTTCTTTCTTTTGTCCAAAATTGTATAAACTAAGCTTTATTCCTTCTTTTCATTAGCCTTAAAAGCTATACGAAACTCTTAAGCGCTTACAAAGAAAAAACAATGTTTCCCAAAGTGTTAAAGAGTGAAAAGAGTGAAAAGAAAAAGAAAAGCAGAGTGAGGAAAGAAAAGATGATGTTGAAGAGGCACTTGCTATAATTAAATGATATTGAGGGTACTTGAAAACCCTTTGTTTTGTGTCAAGTGTGTTTGATGAAATGGGCTGTAAGAAAGTAAACCAGCATGAGTGGGAGAAAAAGAGAAAAGAGAGGAACAATGTCCATAAGTCGATGGGAATGAGTTGGAAAGGCGCTTAAGGATGCTAGCGACTATTATTGGCTAATCCAATATATATAAACTAGATCCATAGCCCCGTTACAACCCATTAAAGTCCTATGTGATCTTACATTGCATTTCTTTATATTAGTGGAGTAATACACTAAGGGCAAGCTTATGGGTCATGACATGAGGCATGAGAATTCTTTTGGGAGAGAGAGTGAAATTAATTTTTATATGCCCCTACTTGCATGTTTGTGTGTTGCATGAACAAAAAGGGGAAGATTCTCTGGAGTTGTGAGGGCACATGCTTGATGAAAGATTGATTTTCGTGTCGGATTTCTTGATTAGCTGATTTGCATGAGTTTGCCGATATCAAGAATCAATTCTTAAAGTCTAGGAAGCCTTGATGTATTAAAGGTCATTGTATTGTAAGACCAAGCATGTTTTCGTGATGATTTGCAAAAATTGAATACTCGGTATGACCGTAGCGTAAATTGTTGCACCATAGTGACGAAGGTTGGGATGTAATTTGCATGATTTGTGTATGTGTTGTTCGAGGACAAACAAGGATTTAAGTGTGGGGTAAGTGATCTTGGGCAGATTTATATGCCCAAGTGATACTCAAACGTATCAATTTTACCTTGTTTGTTGTGCAATGTGTATATAATATCGTGTAATTGGTAATAAAATGCGAATTTATACTAACCAACATGATTAGCATTTGTTTTGCAGGTAAATGTGATTTTTAGGAGCTAAAATGCATGTTGGAACTATGTCGGAGTTGGACTTGGATGCGAGCGTGGAAAAGACATTGGAATGCACATTTTATAGGGGCTCCGCGATGGAGCCGTGCCACGCTACCATCGCGGTAGCACACTGCCTGAACAGGAATTAAAATGGCAATTTCCAGTGTGCCTTCGCGTCAGCTCCGTGGCACGGAGAGAGGCCTCCGCATTGGCCTCCGTGCCACGTTGAGGCTAATTTACCGGACCTTGAAATTCCAGTGAAGGTCCGCGTCCACGCCGTGTCACGGAGGCAGAGCTCCGCGTTGGCCTCCGTGACACGTTGCTTGTTATTCCGGGAAAAATTTCCCACTAGTATAAATAGCACACTTAGGTTTATTTTAAGCAGTTTTTAGTTTTTAGACTGAGTTCAGAAGTGGAGAGCAAGGACGTGGGTTAGGAGCAGTTGAGGAACGAAAAAGCTAAGGGATTTCTTCTCTTCTTTTCTTCTTTCTATCAATTGTATGTATGATTTACACTCATTTTAGGATGATCAATCCACAAATGAGTGGCTAATTCTCTTCCTTGCTGAGGTTTTGAACATGTGTAATGAATTTTGATTATAATTGATATGGTTTTCTTCTTATTCTTTCATGTTGTTCTATTAATTCTTGTTCTTACTGCATTAGTGCTTGGCCAACATTAATGTACATCTAGAAAGTCCAATTTCACTCGAGAGAGCAAGAAATTGGAAAGTTGTGAATTAATAGGGTATTGTTCTTAACTTGATTTGGGAAAATTGGGTTTTGATGTGCTTTCCTGATAGAAATATACTTGAAAGCCGTATTAGTCAATTTAGAAACCGGAATTGTAGTGCTAGGTCATAAATTGCATTTGATCACAGAAATGTAGACGGATGGTTTATGATTCTAAAGTGAAATTAAATACGAAAGTTTTAATTTCTAGGCGAATGTTCTTGGCTAGCAACATGAAGAAGAGATTAACCAAATTATCATGATTATCAAGTTCATTACTTGTTCTTAACCTTGGCATGTTCATATCCATTGTCTGAATTCACAGTAAATAGTTGTTATTAATTTTAGTATATATAGTTTAGAAACAAAAACTCAAGTAACTATTGGTTGCATTGTTGTTAGCATAATTAGAAGTGAAATAGGAATATAGTAAACTAGGCAACTTTACATATCTTGAGCCTCCTTGGATCGATACTTGGCTACTTAGCCACTTTATTACTTGTTTGACCACGTGCACTTGCGTGTCGGTTTTTAACCTATACCGGAACACCCGAACAAGTTTTTGGTGCCGTTGCCGGGGAAGCTAGGCGATTTGTTAAATTGTATTTAGTGTAAATTTACTGTATTTTTATTTTTATTTTCTTAAGTGTTAACAACTTGGTCTTAGCCTGTATTTTGCAGATTTTGTTTCTGTGAACACTGGCAAGGGACAAGGAGCTGGTGGAATCTTACTTAGAGCCTGAACGTGAATTTCATAGTCAACGTAGAGAAGCTCTACAAAGGAAGCTGCAGTTGCTTAAACAATCTATTATGGAGCAACAAAATCCACCAGTTGTGCGGGCAGTGTTAGTGCCCGATGAAGCAGCAGCAAGGCCGGTTCGCGAGGTGGCAATCCCACACGCCAACAATGTACATTCTAGCATCCGCAAACCAGAGCCTGGAGGGAGGTTTGAATTAAAGCAGAATATGGTGCAACTTTTGCACACAAGCGGGCAATTTACCGGTCTCCCTCATGAAGATCCACAACAACATCTCCAAAACTTTTTGGAGATAAGTGACACTTATATACCCGCTGGAGTGTCACCTGATTATGTTCGGCTCACCTTATTTCCATTTTCCTTACTTGGTGAAGCCAAGAGGTGGTTGAAAGCTGAACCACCCAATTCTATATCAACGTGGGATGATCTTGCACGGAAGTTTCTTATTAGATTTTTCCCTTCTGGTAAAACAGCCAGACTTAGAAGTCAAATTCTAAGTTTTAAACAGAGGGAAGGGGAAAATCTATATCAAGCCTGGGAAAGATTTAAATCCATGTTGCGGGACTGTCCTCATCATCATCAGTCCAATGAGGTGTTGGTACACACATTTATTGAGGGTTTGGAACCCCACACTAAAATTCTGTTAGATTCAGCAGCTGGAGGGCAAGCGCTGGAAAAGACTTACGAGGAGCTGTACACTTTGCTCAACCGAATTTCACAAGGCAATCCAGAATGGAATGCAGATTCTTCAAGAGGTGGAGCAAGGAAAGCAGCGGGAGTGCTTGAAGTGGATGGATTTACAGCTATCGCTGCACAGATAGCCGCTTTGCAAAATCAGTTAAACAACCACTTCAGCAATATGAATTTGAACCAGCCTTCAGTTTCAGTCAATGCAGTCCAACAGATGTGGTGTGAAGTGTGTGGTAGTAGTGAGCATTCAGCTGAATGCTGTGGTGCAAATCCTGATTCTGTTAACTTTGTGGGCAATGCACAGAGAAATCAGCAGTAGTTTGGTAGTGGCTACAACTCAAATTGGAGGAACCATCCGAATTTTTCGTGGGGTAGCAACAACCAACAAGGACAAAGTTCAGGTTAGGGTATGCAGAGAAATCAAGGAGGGCAACAAAATTATCAAGCTCAATTCAGAAATCACAATGCCCCTCCTCCACCACCATCACCGACCATTGAGGAGATGTTCAAAACCATGATCGCTAATCAGGCACAATTGCAGGCTGACTATGTTAAATTGGCAGCCGAAGTGAAGAATAATCAGTTGGCGACCAAGGCTCTTGAATATCAGTTTGGGCAATTTGCTAGTGCCCAAAATACTAGACCCAGAGGAGGATTACCTAGCGACACGGATCCTAATCCGAAGCAGTTGCTAGCCAAGGTTAAACGAACATGTAATGAAATTAATTATCATCATAATTTGGTTAATCTTTTCCTCCAGTTGCTAGCCAAGAACTACTGCCAAGAGATTAAAACTCTCGTATTTAACCTCACTTAAGAATCATGAACCATCCGTCTACATTTCTGTGATCAAATGCAATTCATGTTCTAGCCATACAATTCCAGTTCCTAAATTGACTAATACGACTTTCAGGTATATTTCTATCCTGAAAGCAAATCAAGACTCAATTTTCCCAAACCAAGTAAAGAACATATCCTATTAATTCACAACTTTCCAATTTCTTGCTCTCTCGAGTGAAACCAGACTTTTTAGATGTACATTAACGTAGGCCACACATTAATGCAGTAAGAACAAGAATTAATAGAACAACATGGAAGAAAAGATGAAAAACCAAAGAATCAATGATCAAATTTCATCACAATTGTTCATAACCTCAGTAAGAAGAGGAATTATCCACTCATTTGTGGATTAAACATCTTAAAATGAGTGTTAATCATACAAGCAATTGAATTAAAGAAGAAAGAAAGAGAGAAAAAACCCTGATATTTTCGTCTCTCAACTGCCTGTAACCCACGTCCTTGCTCCACCTAGTCAGAATAATGAAAAATGAACCTAAGTGTGCTATTTATAGTAGTGGGACTTTTTCCCGGAATAACAAGCAACGTGTCACGGAGTGCATCACGGAGCACTGCCTCCGTGACACGCTACGGACGCGGAAGCTCTCTGGAAATCACCCGAACTTGGCCCCAGCAGCACCCTGCCGTGTTGGCAGCGTGTCACGCTGCTTGGGCAGCGCGTTGGCACCTATTGGTCACGCAGCCAACCTGTCGTGGCACGTTGACAACGTGCAGGTGGGCTTTTGTGATCAGCCTGCCTGCCGTGGCACGTTACCGATGCGCCGGTGGGCTGTTTTGTGCCTCCTCTTTGCCGACGTTCGCGTGTTAATTCCATTTCCAAGCCTCTACTTCACCAACTCATGGATTAGTTACTCAAAAGTCATCGAAACCTACAAAACAAAGGCTAATCATGTTGGTTAACACATATCTTCACTTCATATAAAATTACATGAAAATGTATACAATAACTTAGATAAACAAGACTAATTTAAGTCATAAAGCGTATCTCGGGCATGCTATTTTGCCCGTGATCAAGCATCAAAGACCAGGAGGTGTGCTTTAAGATATCAGTATTCCTACTTGGAAGTGGGAGGAGATCAATATAGACTTCATCACAGGGTTGCCTCGCACTCATCGATAGTACGACTCTATTTGGGTGGAGGTGGACAGGTTGACCAAAGTAGCTCATTTCCTACCAGTCAAAACTACCAATTCAGCGGAGGATTATGCTAAGTTGTACATTCGGGAGTTGGTTTAGTTTCATGGAGTGCCATTGTCCATTATATCGGATAGAGGTACTCAGTTTACCTCCCAGTTTTGGAGATTGTTTAAAAAGGGACTTGGTACTCAGGTCAAGCTTAGCACAGCATTTCACCCGCAAACAGATGGTTAGGAAGCACGAACTATTCAGACTCTCAAGGATATGTTAAGAGCGTGTGTGATTGACTTCAAGGGTGGTTGGGATTATCATTTTCCTCTCATTGAGTTTGCATATAACCGCAGCTACCATTCCAGCATTCAGATGGCTCTGTTTGAGGCTCTCTATGGGCGAAGATGTAGATCGCCTATTGGTTGGTTTAAAGTCGGTGAAGCTATGATGATAGGACCAAATTCAGTCTATGAGGCTATGGAGAAAGTTCAGCTCATAAGGGACAGGTTAAAAATAGCTCAAAGTCGCTAAAAGTCCTATGCGGATATGAGAAGGAGAGAACTTGAGTTTGAAGTTGACGATTAGGTGTTTATGAAGATGTCTACCATGAAGGGAGTGATGAGGTTTGGAAAGAAAGAAAAACTCAGTTCTCATTATGTTGGCCCGTACTGGATTGTGAGACATGTTGGCAAGGTGTCCTATGAGTTGGAGTTACCCTCAGAGTTAGCTTCCATTCATCCCATCTTCCGTGTATCACTCTCAAAGAAGTGTTTGAGGGATCTAGCTCTAGTGGTTCCAGTGGACGGTGTCGGTGTGAAAGACAACCTTAGTTATGAAGAGGTTCTGGTGGAGATACTGTATTGGCAGGTTCGTAAGCTGAGGAACAAAAAGGTAGCTTCAGTCAAGGTTTTATGGAGGAATCAACATGTTGAGGGAGCTATGTGGGAAGCCGAAGCAGATATGATGGCTAGATAACCACATCTTTTCCCTTCCGGCTCAGTTTCAGCTTGGGGTATTAGTTTTTGCCTTAAAACTCTATTCAGTTTCATGTTCCATTGATGTGTTCCAGTTTCTTTCATGTCAAAGATGTTTGTATGATTCATGATTTCAGTTCAGTTATGTAGTTCAGTTCGGAGGCAGTCGCTCCATCAATTTTCATCTTATATAATCAGTACTTGAATATGATGATTATATTTCTCTGCTTTTCGGTATGTTTTTCCACATTTGAGGATGAATGTTTCCAAGGGGGAGATATTGTTATACCCAAAAATCCTAAGATCAGACCCGGGAGTTGAAACAAGGAAAATAGGATTTTCTAAACCAGGTCACAGAACAAGTCATCCTATGACCCTTCAGGATGACCACGAGTCGTTAAGTGACTCATGGTAAGGAGTTTTACTTAAGTTGGAAAATTCAAGTTCTGAGTAACCATGGGCATGACCACGAGTCGTGGTTAGCCACACGACTCGTTAGGTCAGCCGTGGTCAAGGTTGGTTGAAGAAAGGAGAATTTTGGGTAGTGAGGGCAACGAGAGGTGACCACAAGTCGTGGTCACTAGTGACGACCCGTTATGTTCCCCGTGATGAGCCCCGGGTGAAGTTTTAGCGGTATACTTGATGACTTGTGGCCACGAGTCATGGCCAAGGATGACGACTCGTCCAGTCCCTTGTTGGGACTGGTAATCTATTTTTTCTTGCGAATTTAGTAAAGGCTTCTCCATAATTTCTATTATCTTAAGGCCTAAACTATGTCGTTTTAAGATTTGTATAGGGAGTTTTAAGAGGAGTAAGTTCATTCAAAGCTATTCCTAATTTATGCATGCAAGTTTAGAAGTCTAGAAGGGTGATCAAGCTCAATCTCTCAAGGTTCTTCCTTAATTATTCCTTGGACAATCAAAAAAGTTATAGAATCATATTCTCTCAGGTATGTAAGGTTTTGAGTGCGTGAAATTTTTCACACCCATGCCCAATTCCTCTCTAATTCATGAAAATCTAGATGTTGATTTTATGTAATTTTAACCCAGTACATGAATTTCCTAAGTTTCTACCATGGGTATGATCTAAGCATGCTTCTATCATTGAATTATGATTCATGGGCAAATTTTTCAATTTTTTCAATTATAAAATCATGTTTTTCAGGTTTTATAAATTATGATTCTCATCCATGAAAGTTCATGAAAGTTGAGATCCATGTCATATGTTCAAGTATGATGAGATATTTATGAGAAAAGCATGTTTTCAAGTTACCCATGTCTATGATCATGTTTTCAAGTGAATCAAGTACTTTCAAGCATGTTTAAGTGTTGGGCAAGCTCATATGTTCAAGTATGATTTATGATTTCACGAATTAGCTTACCACATGGTTTTGGAGTCAAGACTCCCAATTATATTCAGCTTGTGATATGGTTTGACCAAGGATCCTCGTGTATGATTTAAGATTTTATATGTATATGATTATTCAGCTTCATCACTAGATGATGACCAGCTTCGTTGAAAAACGATGGAGAGCATATGCATGTTTTTGAGAGTAGTGTCTGGCACCAAGTAAGCTAAGGGTCAGTCAACCCTATGCCTCAGAACTATGAGCCAACATAGGTATAGTCAGATTATTTGGGACCTTCTTTGTGAGCTTGCCCCAAGGGGCCTTCATCTTGATATCGATATCATCGTAGCGTCCTTAGCCCTGGAAAGGCTTTGGATGACTCTGTCCACTTGAGTGTGATAGTCGAGACCACCTAAGCTTTATCATGGTAATATTGGTTATATGACGAGTCTCCCATTATTCCTTATTATTTCAGTTATGCATATTTATCATTCATGATATGTATATTTATATATTTTTAAGTAGGTTTAACCCAATGTCCAATTTTACTTATGATTCTCAATTTCAGCTTTGGGTCATTTGAATCAGTTATGATATGCAGTTATATTCAGATCATGATTTCAGAAAATAGCATGCAAGCCTTACTCTCAGAATCTTATCTTGA
Source organism: Datura wrightii (assembly GCA_035772735.1). Lineage (NCBI taxonomy): Eukaryota > Viridiplantae > Streptophyta > Magnoliopsida > Solanales > Solanaceae > Datura > Datura wrightii. The sequence goes on from JASDFA010000016.1 coordinate 161,139,913, forward strand.
TTACATTGTATATTATGCATGTTTTAATGATTTTACTTACTTAAGTGGTTTTACTCACCTTGCATACTCGGTACATTCCACGTACTGACCACATACTCTATGCTGTATCATTTTATGATATAGGCTTCGATCTTTAGACTTAGTCCTGTTACTAGCCAATTGCCCGGAGTTAGCATCCAGTCTCAGTTGGTGATTCCTCATCTCCCGAGGACCATTCCTTATTAGTTATCTTTGTATTTTCAGTTTCAGACATAGAGAGTTAGTTAGAGTCTTGTACCATAAACTCATCAGAACTAGAAGCTTCTTAGACATAGTGTATAATCAGCTTCAGATTCGTGTATGTCTGATATATGTTATGTTTAGAATTACGCTATGTTTATTATGATAAATCTTCTGTTTTTATTGATTGAGTTAGATGTATGTTCATGTCATGGGTCGACTTGGAGTCTCTCGGGGCTCCTTGTCCCGTATCTCGATCCGGGCATATTTCGGGTCTTGACAAGAGTCAAGTCAAAACTCGCACTTACTAAACTTAGCAAACAACTGACAGTCTTTAAAAGTTTGCAACACAACCCTCATGTGAGCGAGATGCTCCTTCTCACTCCGAGAGTATAAGAGGATATCTTCTATGAAGACAATCATGAACATATCCAAGTACCGCTTGAACACTCTGTTCATCAAATTCATGAAAGCGCAAGGGCATTCGTTAGTCTAAAAGACATAACTACAAACTCATAGTGACCATACCGAGTCCTGAAGGTTGTCTTCGGAATATCACTCTCCCTATCCCTGAGTTGTTGATAGCCAGATCTGAGGTCTATCTTGGAAAAACATTTAGTACCTTAAAGTTGGTCAAACAAGTCATTGATCTTGGGGAGGGAATACTTGTTCTTGATTGTGACCTTGTTCAACTGCCGATAGTCGATACGCATTTGAAGAAATCCATCCTTTTTTCAAAAAAAGAGAACTGGCACACCTCACAGAGACTTGCTAGGCATGATAAACCCCTTGTCTAGGAGGTCTTTCAACTGTTCCTTCAACTCTTTTAGCTCGGATAAAGCCATCTTATAAGGAAAAATAGATATAGGTTGCATATTGGGAGGAGGTCAATATCAAAGTCGATCTCCCCCTCGAGAGGGATACTTGGTAGATCATCTGGGAACACCCTCAGATACTCACATACAACAGGGATAGACTGAAGTGTAGGGGTCTTAGATGTAGCATCCTTAACCCAAATTAGATGGTACACACAACCCTTAGAAATCATCTTTCTGCCTTAAGGTAGGAAATAAAGTGAGCTATAGGCACAACTGAACTACCCCTCCACTCTAGGAGTGGCTCACCCAAAAATCAGAAGTCTACCATACGGGTTCTATAATTGACTGAGGCATAACATGCATGTAGACAATCCATACCAAAGATAACATTGACATCTGTCATATCTAACTCTACTAGGTCGGCTGAAGTGACTTTCTAAAGGAATGTGACAGGGCAATTTCTGTACACTTGTCGAGTTATAACTGAGTCACCGACTAGAGTGGGGACTGAGAGAAGGGTTCTGATAGGATTTCGAGACTGACATCAAAACGGATAGCAACATAAGGAGTCACGAAGGATAATATGGCTCTAGGATCTAGCAATGCATATACATCAAGATGAAATACTTGTGACATACCAATAAACACATTGGGTGAAGTCTCTTGCTCCTAGCCAGCTGAGTGCATAGAATCTATTTTGGTACTGACCACCAGGCGCACTAATAGAAGTACCCTGCTGGAAAAGGCGTGCTGCTAGTCCTATTACAGAGCTGGTGGCTTGGGCACGACCTCTGTTATCACCCTGTCTAGCCAAAGGACACTCCCTGTGCATGTGCCCGGGCTTCCCAAAAGCAAACATCTGGGCCAACTAGGCACTCTCCTATGTAGTTCTTGCCATATGTTCTACAAACTGGGAAAGTGAGCTCCACCGGGTGTGCTCCTCTATCCCCTAGAAACTGACACCCTGCTCCTCTAATCGCCTTGAGGTTTGGACATAACACTGATTGATGACGCGCTGGGGCCGATGACCTCTGGTGGGACTAGGGTTGGTGTCCGCCACCGGACCTCCACTGGGAAAACCCAAAATTGCCCATCCTGGCCTTCTTGGCCTCTCGCTCCCTTTCCTTCGCCTCCATCTACTGGGCGTAGATGACCAATCTGGAGAAGTCTATGTCATTATGTAACATGGAGATCCTGCACTCTTTGACCAAAGAGTCTGCTACTCCATTCACGAACCGTCTTACACGAGCCCTCTGATCAACCACCATCTTTAGTGAATATTTGGACAACCGAGTAAACTCCAAAGCATACTCCTGGACAGTCATGTTTTTTTGTCTCAAGTTGACAAATTCCACCGCCTTTGCCTCCCTCTACTCCTAAGGGAAGAATTTGTCTAGAAAAGTGGTCATGAGCTCATCCCAATTCACGGGAACTGCTCAAACTCTCCGGCTATCTTTCCACTGATCGAACCAAATGTGAGTAATCCCTTTCAACTGATAAGAGGCTAAATACGTGCTCTCCTCTCCCATCACCCCAATAATTTGGTGATCTTATGTATCTCCTCAAGGAACTCATGCGGGTCCTCATCCACCTTTGACCCCAGAAACTCAGGTGGGTTCATCCTAAGGAAATTCCGTACTCTCGCTGCCTCCATATTCCATTCTGGGGAACATGAGCTACAACCTCCTGGTTGACCTGAGTGATCATGGACTGGGCCAGCATCTGGAAGGCTACTCTAAACGCGGCGTGCGTAACCTGCTCTAGCAAAGGATCTGCTATAGCTAGTGGGGCCTGTTGATGCCTATCTCTATTGCCATTGCCATATCCATTTCCTTTGCCATTTCTTCTACCATTAACTCAGTGAGGAGGAATGATTCTGCAAATGCGTAAATCTATAGTCAGAGGAATAGAAAGAGCTGGACTCGAAGCATGAAGTAGAATCATGAAAGAAGGGAAGTGTCTTAAAATGTTTTGTAGCCTCTTCGTTATAAGTGTGGTGAGCTTCACACTCATGAAAAAGACTCTACTTAACGTGACTTTCAAACATCCTAGGACACTTTAAACCTAATGCTCTGATATCAAATTTATCATGATCGGAGCATGGATCCCGGATCGAGACATGGTACCTAGAGCCACAAATGACTTCAAGCTAACCCATGGCACATGCATAACAAAACTAAGAGCATACTCAAGGCGAACATTAAAACATAACATAATTTAAGCAGAAATCTAATCAACATAAAATAGGAGTAAGAGTGATAAAACAATTAGCTGAGTCCAAAAACTACATAATAGTTTGAAAGCCTCTAATCATAGATGAATTTATGGGACAACACCCCCAACTAGTCCGCTAAGTCTGAAACTGGAATAACAACTAAAAACATAAGCTGAAAGAATGTCCTAAGAAGTTGAGGATTCACCAACATTAGCTACTGCGGTCTGAGATGAGAGCAGGACTAACGGGGGGACTTGGTCTAATCGCTCGGACCTGTATCATGAAATGATACAATATAGAGTATGAAATTAGTACTTGAAATGTACTGTGTATGCGGGATAAGTGAATATGAACAATAAAATACATAAAAGTCATGAGAGTAGAATATTCTTGAACATGAGGTGAAATCGTAAACTTAATCATGAGGGCTTAAGGTTTCAAAACTGTTCATAAACTAGTCATAATCATAATCATATGAGAAAACTTATAAAAACATAACTTGAGCCAAAATATCATAAACATGATCATGCATAAACATAAGGAACAATGGAAGGACTCGTCATAACCGATACCATTTTGATAGAGCTTACATGATGCCCCAACTATCTCGCTCAAGTAGGCAGAACCGTCCTATGCGTTGCTAGGGCAAAGAAGGATAACATGGCGTGATCACTGAAGAGACCCCGTGGGTTAACATAAATATCGATCAACGTTGGCACATACTTCTGAGACTCGGGGTTTGACTGAACCCTGAGCCTACTCGGTGCTAGACACTACTACAAAAAATATGTACATGACTCATAATCAATATTGTGAAATCATACATGAAATTCATGGGCTAGTTTAAATCATGATAATCATGAACATGCTTAACATACGTGAACTAACCATGAAATAAGGGTCCGTAAGTCGGCCATAATCATAAACTTGATAATCGGGAAAGTCATGCATACTTGGAAAAAATTCCCATACTTGAAATTCATAAATTTATGAAGAGTTATTGTAATAAATCATGTTTCATAAATCATAGATCATGAATTAGGGCTTGCGAGAATTGAAATCATAATGGAATCATAGAATTTCATAAAAAGAAATTTTGGCCCTAAAAGTTCATAATCATGCTTGTAACATAAGAGACCATAATTTTCATGAAATCTTGAAGAAATATTAAAATCTCAATCATGAAAGTCATAAATTCAGATTAATTCAACTATACCCATAAGGGAGTCATGGAGAAATTACATAACCCAATATAAACCCTCTTAAATTTAGAAATTTGGGATTTGGGGATGGGTGATCATGAATTTGAATAGAGAAGGGAATGAGGCTGGAAGAACCCATCATTGAATAAGCCCACATACCTAAAAATTGGAAATCAATCAACAAGTCTTAAAATCCCCAATTGATTCTTAAGAGAAACTTGAGCAAGAACCCTAGTAAGCTTGAGAGAATTTGAGAGCTTTAAATATTCTAATTAGAGTGTTAGGGATAGAATGAATAGGCTAGGGTTGATTATACCTCTAAAACACCCTTTTCCAAGCTTAAAGTGATGCAATTTAGAATTTAAAAGCTTTGAAAATTATGAAAATACCCTTAATGAATTTGCAGGAAAAAGGGTCACTACCAGACCTAACGAGTCGTTAAGTGAACTAATGACTCGTGGTCCTTACTCTTTGCCACTGGAAACCTCCTTCTCAAATCTCTGATCTTTCAACAACGACCAGACAGGATGAGTCGTCACCTAAAATGATGACTCGTTATGTCCTCTCGTCATCACCACTGGAGATTTCAATTTTCTTCCAACCTTATCCAACCAACAGTCAACCTGACGAGTCATGAAGTGACACCACGAATCGTCCCTCCACCCGTTAAGTCCCTCTAAAAGCGTCCCCTAATTCCAACTCTGCACCACCCAATGAGGTACTCCACAAATCATTAGGTGTCATAACGACTCGTTCCTCGACCCGTTGCCATGCAACTTCCCCACACAACACCACTTAACAGGTCACTCAATGATCCGTTAGGTGACTTAATGATTCACCTGACGAGTTACATCTTACTCACTTCTAGACCTAGAAACCAATGTCGATTAGTTCTCCCTTAATCAGCCCTAGTTTCACAATTCTAGGGTGTTGAGGAATCGAATAGGGGAAGAAATTGTTAAGAGACTTACCTTGAGAAGAAGAAATTACTTTGTCTCTAAAAAATAGCCCTAGACCATTAAATTCTTCATGCCTTAGAATAATGGGGTAAAACTTTGAAATCTCACTTAAAACCGAATCATTGTCTTCCGTCGTCCACTGTCGTGGTCGAAAGTCTAATGCAACGGACCCGCTATGGCAGTCAGGACACCACCATGACAGATCCAATAATTATTCTTCATTCGTTTCAACGGGCCTCCGAACATAGTAACAATCTCACTGCAGCAGTTTTTCCTATGCTGCAACGGTCCCTCGTTAACCAGTAGCTCCCATTCCCTTGCAACAGACCATTCCTCAAACTCAAGCTTCACTAACACTCACCCAACACTTTTCCACATGCAACTCGAGCAAAAAGAGGGTGTTCTGGACTTATTTTCTCCCATAACGACGTATGGATCGTTATAGAAATAAGTGCCCTCACAAGAATAAATAGTCCATACTCAAATCAAAGAAGCGAATGTAATTAAGGACTTAGCATCAAATCACAACTCTTGTACGTACAAAAGAATTCACATGTATGCACAAAGTAACATAGGCTTGCCCATTATGTACCTCTCCACTAATTAAGTATTCTCAAATAAAATCAAATAGGATTTTAATGGGTTGTAGTGTTAGTTAAGGGACGGGTAGGAAAACTACATAATAGTGACTTACACTTCTTAAGCACTTTGCAATTTTTAGATTTATCACCAATTATTTTCTTTACTTTATTTTTCAGCCCTCTTTTCATCAATTATTTCCAACAGTAATTCTCATCATATCATTAATTTTACAATCATAAATAATTTTTTTCTTTTCTTATTTTTTTCAAGCATCTTTATTCCTTTCTTTTTTTTGTCACGTTCTTTTTATGAGGGCTTTTTCATCACAAGTAATTTTCACTGGTCACCATTTACACCTGATCGTCCCTTTTCTTCAGATTTAATGATTTCATCAGAGTCCATGCTACAATGTTTAAGAAAGTAGGGTGCAAATATTAGAGATTCAATAAAAAGGATTAAGGTAAATATATGGCTAACAAATGAAAGGCTACAGGCTCAAAGGGCTAACTAATGTTAACAATATCTTAATAGGCTAAAATTCATAGGACAAATAAAAAAAGCATATTATCATCTTCGAAATAGAGCAACATTTATTATTTCGCTTCAATAACATGCAAGATTAGTTCTAGACTAAGATGCAAAACATGAAATATATGTAAGAATCTTCACCTCACATGGAACAAGTCTTAATCAAAATGGATTAATATGCTCTAAGATAGACAAGGTCATATCGAACTACAAAAATAAGAAAATTCATATACAGAGTCACTACCCCGAGCCTAGGTGTCAAAGAATTTTCTATATTATATTAATTACAAAACACTCACAAGAAAACACTACTCAAGTTTATACCTAAATTGCTGGTATCAAACCAAATCAAAAAGATCTTTTCTTTTCTCTCCCTATTATTCCTAAAGAAAAAATATCTAATGATTTAATTCCCTCAAGACGTTGTCATCATCCATCATAGGGAAAGTCTCTATCTATGACTAAAAAAATATAATTTAAAACCTAAAAACATAAAACTTACTCGGTTTAAGCTACATCTCTCAAAAAGGAACCGATGTACAAAGAAAAACCGAGAGGAATTATTAACTAATTACCTAATAAAGTAGAACATAAAAACATCCAAGTTCTCCATTCCCACACTTAAAATTTTGCACTGTCTTTAGTGCACACAATAAATAACAAACGGGTAAATGAAACTCCTTGGAAGGCCAAAGGCTGAAGCATTAGTAGCTTATGGGATACTCAGACTTCTCCCAGTAATACTTGGTTCTTCAAGTGGGCAACTCACACTTAGTCCCAACTTGGTAGCTTGATTTTGCAACTTTCTGTGACTTTGTTTCAATGCTCAAACTCCTAGGAAAAAACTACAAAAATAATATAACAATAAACAATAAAAGAAAGAAATAAAATTAGGTTGCCTTCTAACAAACACCTAATTTAACATGGTGGCATGACGCTATCAATTTCATCACTTTTTCTTCCACTTCAAACTTATGAATTGTTCCCCTAGTTTCTTTTTTAATTTTTTACTATGCTCAGGGCGCTGGTATAAAAAATAATGGAACCAATTAATAGTTGTCGTATTTTACACTTCATGGTCCTTAAGTGAGGAATGTTATTTTGTCTCTTTTACATAGCAAATTTTAGAATGAAAGGGTCTTGTTCCTCATCTATACATCTCTGTACGGGATTGAAAGGCTCGATTTCTCCATCGCCATCCAAACACAATATCAAAAAGTGTTTAGAATAAGGGACAATATGCCCTGACTCTAAAATTGCATTATTTTTCACATCCTCACTTTTGTCTATCTCATCAACATCAATATCAACCAAAACAGAATAGTTGAATGGTTGGAATTCTTCTTTATGTGTCATATATTGGCTAGTATCCACAATAATTTGTGATTGGGCCTCAGACGCCTCAACCTTTTTATTCAAATGAGCTTGCAGATCGTGGATATTTCAGTCAAATTGGTTTGTCTCTTGTATGAGCTCTATTCTCCGTTCCATTAGTTGATTAGCAATGTTCATGAGACCATCACTGAGAAACCCATGAAACCTTTTTGTTGAGCTTATTCTCGAGCTAAGATTGACTTACTGTCTCTGTTTCATCAAAATTACCTTCTTCCAAGAACTTACTCTGTTCTTCTATTTTGATGTTCCTCTTGAGTATCTGCTAAGACCGTTACTTGTAGATTATTACAAATTTCAGTCTCAGCCTGTATCTCCATGAGCTTGACGCTCATCCTCTATGGCTTTTTCTTTTTCAATATACTGCTCCATTATTACTTCCATCTATTCAAGCACTTGTTTTGTTATATCACTTATCTAAGCATGATATTCTAAATCCTCCTCTTCATTATTCATGTCAACATCACAAACAACATGAGAAACATAATTGGGGCTTGGAAGAGGGGAATAAGAGTTAGGAAAATCATTCATTGACCATCCTGACCACCACTCCTAACTATAAATATTCCTCATAAAGGAATAGGAAGGTGAACATAACCCGCTCCTAGAAACGACATCAAAAACTCATTAGGGCCCAACTCACATGAAAGTGTACGTAGTCGTACAATAGTATAGGATTTAAAATTCATATATTTTACCTATAGGGACTTGTCGATTAATTGTTTACTAAATTAAACTACTACTAATTTATTTATTCAGGTGATAGAATCTTAAGATATATTTATAATTATCTAAATTAAAAATAAAAGAGAATACTAAATAACAATTTACCTAAGAAAGAGTAGATTTTATTTTACGTAATTAATTAAATGAATCGATCAAGGACTATGGATTCTAGAAATCATGTTGCGTATACACCTTCCTTATCTTTCAATAATTATTATTGAGTTATTAATTTATGGGGATAATTATATGATTATGGTCTGCCTATCCTCCAATCATCTATTCACATGCAATTTTATGTCTATATTCCTATGATCTAGGATAAATCATGCAAATAAATTAGCTTCCCCCATTTAATAACCAAGCAAGACTCCTATCCTAGCTGCAAATCAATTCTCAGTTTTATTTTAAGAAAAGATCTTACTCCCTATATTTTCCATTTTATCTTATTGATCCTTCATCCGGGTTCACAACAAGATTATAGATGTATTTCAATGGTTGTGAAGCATTAAAATAGTAAGCAAAAGAATATAAGAACAACTACTATGACAATTTAGCTCAAGTTCATACTGCAATAATTATGATGCTACCTTAATCTTAGAACGAGAAGCGTAACTCCATATAGACATGGAGTAAATACAGTAATTCATCCAAAGAACTACATACAAATAAAATAATATAGCGAAGAAAAGATAAAACAAAAATTCACTAGCCTCCATGACGATTACTAGCTATCTCCAGGTCAAAAGTTTTCCAAAAAAACTTCATAAAGTAATATATATATAGTAGTGGAAAATACCCTCCTATCCTACATGAGTCCGAATTACAAAAATTTTTAAAATTTGTTTTGGGTGGCTTCTAGCAGGTGCGCTAGCCTGCTCCAATTTGATTTCTTTTGAAGTTTTACCTCTAGGGTAGTGCGCCAGCCAAGGCACCAACTTGATTTTGTCTGAAAACTCATCCAAATTTGCTCCAAAACTCCGAATCTTTCTTATTAGCTCACTCGGGTTGATTTCTACCTTATTTTTTCTATAAAATATCTAATCATATTTGTTAGCTCATTACAAGAGTATTCAATCAAAAAATGCAATGATAAGTGAATTCATTCTCAAAATAAGAATAAACCTGGGTAAAATATGACAAGCTGTCATACAAATATGTCCAAGATCAGATCCGTTGGATTTTTACGTAATGGATAAACTTATGTTGGAGTCAATTTCTATTTTTGACCTTAAGGGCTCAAATTTACTTTTTAACTTGATTTTTTAACCAAATATTTTATAGCAATGTGAGTGTTGATAGACTTGTATACTTACATAAAGTATATTTTGATAAATTGGGAATGTTTTGAGGCTATTCAAAAAGGGAAGATAGGTTTATGAGAGCTTGTGGTTCATTTTCACGATTTTCGAGGTAGGTTATGACTTACTCTTTTAAATTTTACTTGAGAAATGTTTTATTATATCAAGTGTGTTATAGGTTTGGAGTATTTGATGATTTGGTAGTGGAACGAATAACTTGACATTATGAAATCTAGGTTGGGACTTATCTGATAGACATTATATAATTTGAATTACTTATTGGTTGTTATATTACTCTGATCTTCATGTTACATCATACCTTGATGAGATATTGGCCTAAGGCACTGCTTTGAAAATAATCTGCTTATTTGAGAAAGATATTGGCCTACTAGCACTGTTGATAGATATGTACATACTCTTGTTGCATTTGAACATCCTTTATTGTTGTGATCATGCATATACATTTATTTCTCATTATCGAAACCCGAGGGTAAATGGTTTCGGGTACTTATTTTTTAAAATATTTAAAAACTCTAGGGAAATGGTTTCAGGTATTTGTTACTTTGAGATGCTGAAGGGGAGATGGTTCTGGATAGGTATATGACCTTGCGAGCCCCCAAAGGATCCCACCCCAAGCATGCCATCAGTGGAGTGGGTGTATACTGGTAAGATTATTGGTCTTTGCATTGCATATTATTACATTATATTGCTTTGTACTTTCTTTAACTGTTTTTTCTCACTTGTTGCTATTGTATTTACATATCAGATGATTCTGATTAACTGCCTACTCCCTGTTTCCTCGAAGTTATTGAATATGAGGTACTTAACATAGTAAGAAACATTTTAAATTTTTAATGATATAGCTATCTAACTCTTGCTCGGTCAGTCTATGATGCCTACTGAGGGCACGTGCTTCCCGTACTCATACTACACTTGTTGCATCTTTTGATTCAAATACTAGCTCTAGCAAGCCTAATTCATTTTATCGCCCAAAGTTGTATTATATGGAAGCTTTGGTGAGCTACTTGGTGTTTATAGCTATGCCTGATTTTTTCTATTTCATTTGATATTGTGTTTATTATTTCAAATAGTTTGTAGCTTGAAATAGATGAATTAAAACTTTAGAAGCTTTGTTCTTGTGACACTAGATTTTGGGTGTATTTTATTACTTTTCAAGTTGTTTCTACTTATGAAACTTTAGATTGAGACATTACTTCAGCTATATTTATTTACTTTCACTTATTATTTTAATTTTGATTTGTGTGGAGGGTTGACTTATGTACTTGTGAGATAGGGTAGGTGCCATCATGACCTTTAGATTTTAGGCTGTGGTTTCTCAATTGAAATATCAGAAATATCAAAATAAGGTTTCAATACAAGATAGATCAACAACCAATGCTCATAATAATCAAGATAAGAGCAGTATATGAAATCAGTAAATAATAGAGAACCTTACAAACTATCTCAAAAATAGCATAGTAGCTCTTTCAAATCATCTCAACCAAATAGTGAGGAAAACAACTCATAATCACAACCACCCTACCATTTCACCACTCAAAAATTCGTATGAAATGTAATGAGGATGAAATGAGATACAAATGCATATGTACTAGACAATAACCTATATACACCTACTTTCTTTGTCAGATAGAGAGGACCATGTAGGACTCATGAGATCCATATATGCACCCCGTACCAAAAAAAACTAAAATGGAATACACTTGATGCAACACCCTATACTGGATAAATCCTATATCGTGGATACCTGGCTGATCTCTATCAGGATTTATCCTATCACTTCCATAATGTCAATGTACATGAAATATAATGCCAATACATAAATTCTACATTGGATTCAAACCTTAGCACAAACAATCAAAATTAACTCTAAATTTAAAAGTGAGAGTAAGAAAGTGAAAGAATTATCAATGAGAAACACATGTATATATATAGGCATCCAAACAAAATTAACATTTAAATACTGCGTGAGCAATTCATAAGCCTCAAGTCAATTAGTTTATTAATTCCAAATAAGAGTATAAAACCTTTGCGTTAAATCAATTATCAATGTAAAGTGAATAATATACGGACCTCAAGCCAAATTAATTTATCACGAATCATGCTCACTTATTTAAGGATTTCAATAATCAAATGGATAATGTCACGGCCTGAACATAGGCCCAGATCTATACACGAAACCTAGAACCATAAATGACTCCAAGTAACCCATGACATGAACATGATAACTAAAAATCAACATAAGAAAAACAAATAACTGAATTCTGAAATAGCAAAAGTCTGAATAACAAAACGTCTAGCCAACAATAATGTCATAACTTTGAATCCGAAGTTGAATACATAAATCTATGTATGAAAAGCCTCTACTAACTGATAATATGCTGGTACAAGCCCCCAACTATCTCTAAGTCTGAAATAAACTGTCATGACAATACTGATAGATAGATGTCCTCAAAGGATAAGGACTCACCCAAGGCAGGGTCTGAGCTAGAACGAGAGCTGAATTATTGGTGCATCTAGGTCTGATCGCTAAGACCTGTATCATGAAACGATACAGCATAAAGTATAGGTCAGTACTTGAAATGTATTGAGTATGCAAGGTAAATAAAACAGGTTGAGTAAATATAAACTGGATTCTTATACATCATAAATCATAACATCATAAAATTCTGAGAGTAAAGACTGCATGTTGATATCTGACAACATGAATAGACATAAACTTGATCTCACGACTGAATCGAATGACTCAAAGCTAAAATTGAATTCATATGTAAAACTGATAACCTCATCATTGGGTCAAACCTACAGAAAAATATAATACCATGATTGATTAACATGCATAACTGAGATCATGAGGAACAACTGGAGACTTGTCATATAACCGACACTATCACGATTGAGCTTATGTGATACCAACTATTACACTCAAGTGGGCAGATCCGTCCAAAGCCTTGCTAGGGCTAAGGGCGCTACCATGATATCGATATTAAGATGAAGGCCCCTTGTGGGTGGGGGAAACTCTCTTGGGAGGCCCCAAATAAAATGTGTATAAACCTATGTTGTTGTGTCATTCTGAGACCGAGGAACCTTGTAACCCTAAGCCTACTCGGTGCTAGAAACTATCCCAAAAACATGCAAGGCGCTCTCCATCATTTTTCAACGAAGATGAAACCATCATTTTTTAATTAAACTGATAATACAATATACGCATAGTCTGAAATCTGAATATGGGGAGTCTTGACTCCAAAACATGTGATAAACTGATCTTGCTTGCCTTGGATAAATCATGAAAACCTGCTTAATTTGAGTGGGCTTGCCCAAATCTTTGAACATGCATATTTGAAATAGACTTCATTAGTCAAAATCATAGATTCATACATGGGTAATTTGTGAACGTTCATTCATGCTAGGTATCTCATCATACTTGAAATCATGAATTATAAACTTAACTTTTCATGAAACTTGCATAATTGGGCATAATTTTCTAACACATAAAATCATGATCTTATAATCAATTTGTATATAAAATCTACCCATGAATCTTAAAACATACTTTGAAACATGAAGGAAATTGACACATAAATAAATCATAGAAAATTTTATGAAATTGGGTTAAAATCCCATAAGATCATAAACTTGAATTAAGACTAGAATTCATGAACTTTGAAGAGAAATTTGGGCATGAGGATGAAAGAAAACTCTCATTCATAGCCCTACATACCTGGGTAAACTGATTCTCAACTTGTCTTTGAGATCCCAAGAGATTTGAAGAGGAATTGGGAAGTTCCAGCTTGATCTTCAATGGAAAACCTTTAAACTTGCATGCATGGGAGTTAAATGAATTAGAATAGGTTAAATTCCCTTAATACATTTCTTTCAGGGCTTAAAACGATGTAGTATAAGATTTAAAAACATGGGAGATTACAAAACTGCCCTTGAGAATCGGGTAGAATTTCCACACCTAGGCACCCAACAGTACTTGTGACGGGCCGTTACATTCCCAATGGTCCGTCATTCGAGCCGTCTCCCTAAACCAGTGAGGGCAGCCACCATCTTCTTCTGACGGTACAAGTGATGAGCCATCACTACTCCGACGGTCCGTCAGGTCCGCCGTCACCCCCTAGTTCGAAAAATCTTCCTTCGACAGCTCAACCGATGGTCCGTCACTGGTATGACGGCCTTCACTAGCACCATCAGGTTCGTGACGAGCCGTCAGCCATGCCTTCAAACTCGAACATCACTGGTGATGGTTCGTCGCATTCCTGGCGACCGTCACTTGCGCTATTAGGGTTATGACGGGCCGTCAGTCACGCCGTCACTCCCTGCACCAGACTTGCAATTTCAGTTATTTTCCTTCATCAAGCTATTTTGAGGTTCGAAGTGTTACAATATCTCCCCCTTCGGATGATTCATCCTCAAATGTTGATTTAAACCTGATGGAGGGCTAAGGGAGAGAACTACAACTCCAAAACCGAGCAATTCTAATTGAAAATTGACGGAGCAACTGACTCTAGATTGAACTACATAACTGAACTAAAATCACGAAACACACATACATGCACTGACATTAAAGGAATTGAAAGACATGAACTAAACATGAAACTGATAGAGTACTAGGGAGGAAACTGATACCTCAAGCTGGAACTGAGCCGAAAGGGAAAAGATGTGGGTATCTCGTCTTCATATCTGCTTTGGCCTCCCAGGTAGCTCCCTCAACATGATGATTTCTCCATAACACCTTCACGAAAGCTACTTCCTTATTTCTCAACTTTCGAACCTGACGATCGAGGATCTCAACCAGAACCTCTTCATAGCTAAGGTTGTCTTCACACCTATGCTCACCAATGAGACAACCGAAGTCGAGTCACCAACACACTTCTTTAACAATGATACATGGAAAACTAGATGCACTGAAGCTAACTTCGAGGGCAACTCCAACTCATAGGCCACTTTGCCAACATGTCTCACAATCCTCTATGGGCCAACATATCAGGGACTAAGCTTCTCTATCTTTCTGAACCTCATCACTCCCTTCATAGGAGACACTTTCGAAAACACCCAACCATCAACTTCAAACTCAAATTCTCTCCTCATTATATTGGCATAAGACTTTTGACAACTCTGAGTTATTTTCAGCCTCTTCCTTATAAGCTGAACTTTCTCCATAGCCTCATGAACTGAATCTGGTCCTATAACGCAGCTTCACCTACCTCAAACCAACCAATAGGTGATCTATATCTTCACCCAGAAAAAGCCTTGAACGGAGCCATATAGATGCTAGAGTAGTAGCTATTATTGTAAGCGAACTCAATGATAGGTAAATGATCATCCCAACTACCTTTGAAATCAATAACACATGCCCTCAATATATCCAGGGTTTGGATGGTCATCTCGGCCTGACCATCTGTCTGCGGGTGAAAAGTTGTGCTAAGCTTGACCTAAGTACCAAGTCCTTTCTAAAACGATCTCCTAAACTACAAGGTGAATTGAGTACCTCTGTCTGAAATGATGGACAAGGGAACTCCATGCAACCAAACTAACTCCCGAATGTACAATTTAGCATAGTCCTCCGCTGAGTCGGTAGTTTTGACTGGTAGAGATGGGCTACTATAGTCAACCTATCTACAACCACACAAATAGAGCCATACCGTCAGCGAGTATGAGGTAATTCTATGATGAAATCCATATTGATATCTTCCCACTTACAAGTAGGGATACTATTGTGTTGTAGCACTCCTCCTGGTCTTTGATGCTCCATTTTCACTTATTGGCAATTCAAACACTTAGCCACAAACTCTGTTATGTCCTTCTTCATGCCATTCCATCAGTAGACTTTTTGTAGGTCACAATACATCTTGGTGGCACCTGGGTGGATAGAATACCGAGAGCCATGAGCCTCATTCAACATCCGATCTCTCAAGTCGTCAACACCCAGAACACATAAATGACCCTGATAACGAAGTACCCATCTCCCCCTTAGGAGAAGACCTCCACCTTCTAGTTCCGAACTGCTTCCTTCAACTTCACCAAAATAGGATCCTCATCTTGCCTAGCCTTGACCTCCGTCACCAAAGAGGATTCTAAATGGTTCTAAACAATAACACCACCATTTTTCGAGTCAATAAGGCAAACCCCTAACTGTGTAAGCCGATGCACATCCTTTACCAACTCCTTCTTGCCATAGCCTACATGAGAAACACTCTCCATGGACAACCTACTAAGAGAATCCGCCACCACATTTACCTTGCTCAGATGATAAAGGACACTCATGTCATGGTCCTTGAGAAGCTCTAGTCACCTCCGTTGTTGTAAATTCAGGTCCTTTTGAGTGAACACATACCGCAAGCTTTTTTGATCCGTAAACACATCCATATGTACCTCATACAAATAGTGCCTCCAAATTTTCAATGTGAACACCACCATTGCTAATTCTAGGTCATGCGTCGGGTAATTCTTCTCATGAGTCTTAAGCTATCTAGAAGTATATTCAATGAACTTACCATGATGCATCAACACACATCCAAGACCGACCCTAGAGGCATCACAATACATCACGAATCCATCTGTACCTTCAGGTAGGGTCAACATTAGAGCTGAAGTGAGTCGAGTCTTTAACTCCTAAAATCTCTTCTCACAAGCATCCGACCATTAAAATTTAACTTTCTTCTGGGTCAACTTAGTCAACGTGCCGCAATGGATGAAAACCTTTCAAAAAACCTCTTGTAATAGACAGCTAAACCCAAGAAACTCCTGATATCCAAAGGATTAACTAGTCTAGGTCAATTCTTCACTGCCTCTATCTTTTGAAAGTCCACTTGTACACCCTCACTTGACGCCACGTGGCCCAAAAATGCTACTGCATCCAACCAAAACTGACACTTGTTGAATTTAGTGAACAACTGATGATCCTTGAGTTGTTTGTAGGATAGTCCTCAAATGAGCAGCATGCCCCTCCTTGTTTTGAGAGTATATGAGGATGTAGACTATGAAGACAATTACGAACATGTCCAATCATGGCTTGAACACCCTGTTCATCAAATTCATAAAAGTTGTAGGATCATTTGTTAGTCCAAAACATAACTACAAACTCATAGTGATCATATCGAGTCTTGAAAGCTGTCTTTGGAGTGTCACTCTCCCTAAATCTGAGATGATTATACCCGGATCTAAGGTCTATCTTTGAGAAGCACTTAGCACTCTGAAGTTGGTCAAACAAGTCATCAATTCTAGGGAGGGGATACTTATTTTTGATTGTAACCTTGTTCAACTGTCGATAGTCAATGCACATACGAAGAGAACCATACTTCTTTCAAACAAAGAGAACTGGTACACCCCATGGGGACTTTCTAAGCCTGATGAAACCCTTATCCAAGAGATCTTTCAACTGTCTTTTCAACTCCTTTAGCTCAACTGGAGTCATTCTGTAAGGAGGAATAGATATAGGCAGCGTACCGGGAAGAAGGTCAATACCAAAGTCAATCTCCTGCTTGGAAGAGACTCCTGGTAGATCATCTGGGAAAACCTCCGTTTACTCGCACACTATAGGAACTGACTGGAGAGTCAGGGTTTCGAACGTTCTATCCTTAACCTGAACTAGATGGTACATGCAAACCTTGGAAATTATCTTTTTGGCCTTACGGTGGGAGATGAAACAACCTACATGCACAACTGAACTATCCTTCTATTCTAGGACAGGCTCACCCATAAACTGAAACTCTATTGTACGGAACCTACAATTTATTGAGGCATAACATGCGTACAACCAATCCATACCAAAGATAACATCAAAATCATTCATGTCTAATTGTACTATATCTTCTAAGGTGACTTTCTGAAGGACTGTGACAGGGCAATTTTTGTATATCCGTTGAGATATAACTGAATCATCGACTAGAGTAGAGACTGAGAAAGGTTCTGATAGAATTTCGGGACTGAATCCGAAACTAATAGCAACATAGGGCATCACAGAGGATAAAGTAGACCCCAGATCTAACGATGCATAAACATCAAGATGGAATACTCGTAATATACCAATGACCACATCTGGAGAGACCTCCTGCTCCTGACGTGGTGAAAGGGCATAGAACCTGTTCTAATGCTGACCACCACCTGCACTAGTGGATGCACCCTGTTGAGCTAAGCATGCTGGTGGAGCAACTTAATTGATAATTGGGTTACGATCTCTAACATGTCCCTATCTAGATGCTGGACAATCTCTGCGCATATGATCAGACTTCCCGCACCCAAAACATGCCCTTGAACCTTCTAAGCACTGACCGGTGTGCCTCCTACCATACCTGCCATAAACTGGAATGCTGGGCTCTACTGACCTACCCCTCTGACCTCGAGAGCCTAATATATTTTCCCTCTAATCACTCCTAGACCTTGATGACACACTAGTTGATGACGGTGCTGGAGTTTGTCACGACCCGGACGTACACCCGGATCATAGACACGGGACAAGGAGCCCCTATAGACTTCATGTCGACCCATGGCATGACATACAACTAATCGAATCACATGAATACAACTAATCCAATCACATGAGAGGAAGACTTAACATATAAGAATGTAATCATAACATATCCAAAGGGAAAAAAATCAGTACTACACTTATACAATACGACTGAATACAACTTGCGGTCTGATAAGCCTCTAACATGAAGGACAGATTGATGGGACAACTCCCCAACTAATCCAACATCCAGAAACTGAAAGAATAACATAGAGTATGAACATACAACCCTCAAAACATGGGGACTCACTAAGAGCACTGAGAGAAAATCTGAAACTATCTACGGGTGAGGATGAACCTGAGAACTGGGACCTGTATCATGAAATGATACAACATAGCAAGTATGCGGTCAGTACATGGAATGTATTGAGTATGAAAGGTAATTAAAATGGACATTTAAAACATATATGAAATTCATAAATAACCATAAGAGTAGGACGTCATGCTCGTACCGTAAAACATAATAACATATCATACGAGTCAAGGTTTTCAAAACATTCGTAACATAAACATAATCGTAATTGTAATAGAAGATCTTTGCTTAACATGACTTGAGCCATCATACATAAACATAACATGCATAAATCCTGAGGAACAGTGGGAGATTCTCTTAACTGACATACCCCATATGAGCACACATGAAGCACGACTTATAACTCTAGTCAGGAGGGTGTCCGTACCTTGCCAAGGTAAGGACCATAAAAGTGTGATATCACCATGAAAAGGGCCATTTGGACCAGGGAATAACATGAAATGGGTCCCAACATACTTACGGTGGCACGTAGTTCATGAGACTCAGGGCTTAACCTGAGCCTCGAACCTACTCGGTATTCGATACTACTTCCAAAACATATATAGTGCTCATAATAATACATATATGAGTTCATAGCTAGTTAAATCATGATAATCATAAACATGCTTGAACATATGTGATCTAGCCATGACATGAGGCCCGTGAGTCGGCCAAAAACATAATTTGTGATTAATAAAATTCATGCATACTTGTTGATCTTGGGAAAATTTATATGCCCAAGTGATACTCAAAAGTGCCATTTTAGCCTTGTTTATCTATCAATGTGTATACATTCTCGTGTAATTGGTAATAAAAATGTGAATTTATACTAACCAACATGATTATCATTGTTTTGCAGCTTCTTTTGTAGAGCTTCTCTGCGTTTACTATGAAATTCACATTCAGGCTCTGTATAAGATTCCACCAGCTCCTTGTCCTTTGCCAGTGTTCACAGAAATCAAGTCTGCAAAATACAGGCTAAGACCAAGTTGTCAACACTTAAGAAAATAAAACAAAAATATAGTAAATTTACAATTAACACAATTTCACCAATTGCCTAGTCTCCCCGGCAACAGCGCCAAAAGCTTGTTCGGGGGTTTGGTTTATGTAAAAACTGACACGCAAGTGCACGTGGTCAAACAAGTAATAAAGTGGCTAAGTAAGCCAAGTATCGAACCAAGGAAACTCTGGATAAGTAAAATTGCTTAAATATACTATATTCTAGCTTTACTTCTAATTATGCTGACAACAACGTAACCAAAAGTTAAATAATTTTGTTTATAACTTCTATACTAAAACTATTAACAAATATTTACTTTGAATTGAAACTATGGATATGAGCATGCCAAGGTTAAGAACAAGTAATGAACTTGATTATAATCATAATTTGGTTAATCTTCTCTTCCTGTTGCTAGCCAAGAACATTAGCCTAGAGATTAAAACTCTCGTATTTAATCTCACTTAAGAATCATAAACCATCCGTCTATATTTCTGTGATCAAATGAAATTTATGACCTAGCAATACAATTTCGGTTCCTAAATTGACTAATACGGCTTTCAAGTATATTTCTATCAGGAAAGCACATCAAAACCCAATTTACCCAAATCAAGTTAAGAACAATACCCTATTAATTCACAACTTTCCAATTTCTTGCTCTCTCGAGTGAAATTGGACTTTTTAGATGTACATTAATGTCAGCCACACACTAATGCAGTAGAAACAAGAATTAATAGAACAACATGGAAGAAGAAGATGAAAAACCATACAATTCAATAATCAAAATTCATCACCATTGTTCCAACCTCAGCAAGGAAGAGAATTAGCCACTCATTTGTGGATTAATCATCCTAAAACAAGTGTTAATCATACAAACAATTGATTGAAAGAAGAAAGGAGGAGAGAAAATCCCTTAGCTTTTTCGTTCCTCAACTGCCTCTAACCCACGTCCTTGCTCCACCAAGTCTGAATTAATTAAAAATAAGCCTAAGTGTTCTATTTATACTATTGAGAATTTTTCCCGGAATAACAAGCAACGTGTCACGGAGGCCAACGCGGAGCACTGCCTCCGTGACACGGCGTGGACGCGGACCCTCACTGGAAATCCAGGGTCTGGGAATATAGCCTCAACGTGGCACGGAGGCCAACGCGGAGGCTTATCTCCGTGCCACAGAGCTGTCGTGAGGCTTCACTGGAAATTGCCAATTAAATCACCCTCCAAGCAGTGTGCCTCCGCGATGGTAGCGTGGCACGACTCCATCACGGAGCCCCTTTACATTGTGCATTCCAATGTCTTTTCCGTGCTCGCATCCAAGTCCAACTCCGATATTGTCCCAACATGCATTTTAGCTCCTAAAAATCATATTTTACCTGCAAACAAATGCTAATCATGTTGGTTAGTATAAATTCACATTTTATTACCAATTACATGAAAAAGTATACACATTGCATAACAAACAAGGCGAAAATGATACGTTTGAGTATCACTTGGGCATATAAATCTTCCCAAGATCAAGTTGTTGTTCTGTATTGTAAATTTATGTGAAATTGACATGTGTTGTTGAATGTTGCTAGCTGATTTTGTACATATTTTTGTTATCGAAATGATCGATATTTTCAAAATTCTTTTTACTTCTTGGGTTTCTCGGTATTTGTTTTCGGTTCTTTTACCAAGAATGGTCCCATTGAACCGAAGTCATAGTAGTGACCGTTCCCTATGATGGATGGATGACGACCGTCTTAAGGGAAATGTAGTCGTTAGGAGTAGATTTTTTTCTAGTTTAGATTTTTTTTGTTGTTTTCTTTCTTTGGTGGGTTGCATCCCAAAACCTGGAGTTACTTTATGGTTGCGAAATTCTGGTTGCGTCTTGTACATGATATTTAAAATGCAAAGGTGATTCGAATGAAAGCATGCCACTTTGTAAATATGTTGAGATACCTATGCCATAGAGTTCGATTCAGTGTGATTGAGGCTTAATGCTTGAATTCCTGTAATTAGCTGATTGAAGAGTCTGTGAATACATCTTGAGTGAGCATGTGCAATAAGTGTGAAGTGAGGTGTTGTTATTCCATGCTGTTGTGAAATATCTAGAACTTGCCTGGTGTGTGTACGAAACGAAATGAAGGAGGTGTATTGTAGGAAAGGATGTAGGAATTTCTTTGTTTTAACCGAAAGTTTCTATTTTTCATTGTTGTACCCACCTTGATTGTATACCCTAGTCAGCCCGTTGAGCCTTTAGCCTATTATTTTTTCTTTTGGCGAAAAGTGTAAAACCGAGCTTAATCCTCTTCTTTTCATTAGCCGTAAAGTCTATACAAAACTCTTAAGCGCTTAAGAAGAGAAAATCATTTTCCCAAAGTGTCAAAGAGTGAGAATGGTGAAAAGAAAAGAAAAGCAGAGTGATAGAAGAAAAGAAAAGGTTGAAGGTGCACTTGTTATAAATAAACTATAATGAAGGTGCATGAATAACCTTTGTTGTTGTGTCAAGTGTGCTTAATAAGATGGGCCAAACTAAAGAAAAATATCAAGAATGGGAGGATGAAAGTAGAAACAATGTCCATGAGTTGATGGGATGTGTTGAAAAGGCGCTTAAGGATGCTAGTGGCTATTATTGGCTAACCCAATATTTACTAGTTCCGTAGCTTCCATTACAACCAGTTAAAGTCCTACGTGATCTTACATCGCACTTCTTTATATTAGTGGAGTAATACACTAAGGGCAAACTTATGGGTCATGACATGATGCATGTGAATTCTTTTGGGAAAGAGAGCGAAATTGTGTTTACATGCCCCTGCTTGAATTTTTGTGAGTTCATATGAGCAAAAAGGGGAAGATTCTCTTGTGTTGTGAGGGCACATGCTTGATGAGAGATTAATTTTCGTGTCGGATATCTTGATAAGCTGATTTGCATGAGTTTGCCAATATCGAGAGTCGATTCTTAAGTCTAGGAGGTCTTGATGTATTGAAGGTCATTGCATTGATAGGACCATGCATGTTTTCTTGATGATTTGCTGTATTGAATAATCAGTATGACCGTAGCCTAAATTGTCGAACCAAAGTAGCGAGGTTGGGATGTAAATTGCATGAAGTGTAGGATTGTTGTTCGAGGACGAACAAGGATTTAAGTGTGGGGTAAGTGATCTTGGGCAAATTTATATGCCCAAGTGATACTCAAAAGTTCCATTTTAGCCTTGTTTATCTATCAATGTGTATACATTCTCGTGTAATTGGTAATAAAATGTGAATTTATACTAACCAACATGATTAGCATTGTTTTGCAGGTAAAATGTAATTTTGAGAAGCTTAAATGCATGTTGGAAGATATCGGGGTTGAACTCGGACGTGAGCACGGGACAAGGCATTGGACAACATAAAATAAAGGGGCTCCACAATGGAGTTGTGTCACGCTGCCATCGCGGAGGCCTTCTGCCTGGATAGGGAATTTTCGCCCAAATTCCAGAGAGGGTACGCGATGGGTCGGTGGCACGGTGGCTTGGCTCCGCGTTGCACGTCGTGCCACGTTGGGCTTTATTTCCTGGACCCCCAGTTCCAGTGAAGGTCCGCGTCCGTAGCGTGTCATGGAGGCAGTGCTCCGTGATGCACTCCGTGACACGTTGCTCGTTATTTCGGGAAAAATTCCCACCAGTATAAATAGAACACTTAGGTTCATTTTTCAATATTCTGACTTGGTGGAGCAAGAACGTGGGTTACAGGCAGTTGAGGGGACGAAATTATCAGGGTTTTCTCTCTCTTTCCTTCTCCTTGTATTCAATTGCTTGTATGTTTAACACTCATTTAATGATGTTTAATCCACAAATGAGTGGCTAATTCATCTTCTTGCTGAGGTTATGAACACTTGTAATGAAATGTGATAATTGATTCTTTGGTTTTTCATCTTTTCTTCCATGGTTGTTCTATTAATTCTTGTTCTTATTGCATTAATGTGTGGCCTACGTTAATGTATATCTAAAAAGTCCGGTTTCACTCGAGAGAGCAAGAAATTGGAAAGTTGTGAATTAATAGGATATGATCTTTACTTGATTTGGAAAAATTGGGAATTGATTTACTTTCAGGATAGAAATATACCTGAAAGTCGTATTAGTCAATTTAGGAACCGGGTTTGTATGGCTAGAACATGAATTGCATTTAATCACAGAAATGTAGGTGGACGGTTCATGATTCTTAAGTGAGGTTAAATACGAGAGTTTTAATCTCTTGGCAAATGTTCTTGGCTAGCAACCGGAGGAAAAGACTAACCAAATTACATCGATAATTAATTTCATTACATGTTCGTTTAACCTCAGCATGCTCTCATTCATAGTTCAGACTCAAATTAGATAGTTGTTTTAGCTTTAGCATAAAAATTATAAAACAAAATATCAAACTCTTGGTTACACTGTTGTCTGCATTTTTAGAATCGAAATATAGTACGCTTGAGCAAATTGCACTTCATCCCAGTCCCTGTGGGATCGATACTTGGCTTACTTAAGCCACTTTACTACTTGTTCGACCACGTGCACTTGCTTGTGAGTTTTATACCCATATAACACCCCGAACACTTGTAGATCATGCATATAGCTTGAATTTTATAAAATCATAATGAATAACATAATAAATTCATAATTTAAATCATAATTCATACTGGACTGGTCAAGAACATCAATGGAAAAATAGATCATAAATTGATTCATCATGGGCATGCATAATTAAGCTTAATTGCTTGGAAAATTCAAAATCAATAATGTTATAATCAATTTAAATCTAAAAAGATGATCAAAATTCGTAGATTACGAAAAAATTTCAAAATACCAAAAGCCATAATTAACTCATTAGGTTTACATAAATTAAATACAAAACCCTATGAGTTTTTGATAAATTTTAAGTAAGATCATAGAGTAGGGGCATGGGTGTGGAAGAATTCACCCATTGATGGCCGTACATACCTGGGATTGCAAGTTCTAAACCTCACTTGATGATCCGAGAAGAAATTGCAATGGATTTGATGAATTCTAGGCTTGAATCACTCCCTCAACTCTTCTACCTTGCATGCATGAAAGAATGAAGTGAAATCTAAACTTAACCCCTTTAAATTTTCCTATTCATAACCCAGAACGTCGTAGTTTATGTCACGCCCCACCTTGGGAGGCATGACTGGCACCTGGTACCCTACAAGGACCTGACATGCTGAGTTGAGTGAGCCTAAGCACCTCTGGTGCTGAGTTGACTCTAACTCTAGAATCAAGAAAACAACGGGCTATATAGCGGCTGTAAATACAACCCCCAGCCGACAAGGCCTATAGCCACCTGTGAAAATAAACAGCTAACCAGAGACAAACAATCATAGGGATTCCTATGTGGGCCGACAAGTCCACCATGATATATAGTTATAACTAAAAAGTAAAATCAGAGGCTAAACTAAACTATGACCGACAAGGCTGCCAATCAACCGCTAAACAGACCCCACACGACCAACACACATAATCTAAAACACATATGGGCCCCACATGTCTAATATCATCTAACCACAGGGAAGTAACACAATTTGCAAGCCTCTAGGAGTAATAAGACGGTCAGGACAGGGCCCCGACCTACCCATACTGTACAAACAAAAGAAGTAAACCTCTATCACACAAGCTACGGAAGAAGGGAGCTGACGGATCTGTAGGACTGACTGGGACTATGAGGGACCTGCTCCTCATCTATCTGCACCTGAAGGCAAATAATGCAGCGCCCCAGAAGAGGGCGTCAGTACCACAGGTACTGAATATGTAAGGTAGTAACTTTAAATGACCGAAAGTAAGAAATAGAACTGGCAATGACTGAAGTAAAGAAAACGGACTGAAGATGACTGAAGTAGTGAAATTAGGGCTAAACATAACTATAATAAGGAGGGTAGGGGTCATACCTTACAAGCGAGGCGTCTTACTGTCTAACTATCAGTAACTAAAGCTAACATAAACCTTACCTGGCCCCCTTAAGCCAAAAGGTACAATCAGCACAGAATAACACACTTGGGCCCCCATTAGCCCTAGTGAGTACACCTCAATCTATATACCCCTATCCAATTCATACTGAATCTACTACCAGCTATAAGCGTCCTGCTGATCCCCTAGGTCTGCAACTGGGTCCGCTCGACCCTGACTGTAGCTATGCCTGAGTCTGAAGGACTTCTGATATCTACACCCTGGGCATAAACGCTCGGTGGGGGTGTGTATAAGGCCAACCACGGCATATGAGGATTTGGATCCCCATCTTCGTCCCTTGCGGATGGCATGCCGCTCCGTAGATCGACGTATCCTCGCACCTGGTGGGCGGAGACACAGCTATTAACCCTGGGGTGGTCACGAAAGCTATACAGGTGTAATCCAGCCCAAAACAATACAAATTACGGGCCTCAACTGACAACAACGACTAGACATGATAACATACTCCTAACATGCCTTATTGGGATTCATACAGGACTACTATGCTGAAGAAACTAACTTGCCGAAAGAAAATTCCTTAACATACCTCGTTCGCTGTTTGCCGATTAACTGGCGAGTTTTGGCTCGTGTTCAACTGCCATTCTCAACTGTAATCATATTAACGGAAGAATAGGGATACTTTATTACTATATTCAAAGAAAACAATAACTTATATATATATATATATTGACTATATTTCAACTTATCAAAAGACGATCAAAAACTCATAATTTCTCGGAAATCTAGAAGGGAGAAATACTTACTTAAGGCACCTGATTGTATTGACACTAGTTTGAAATAATTCCACCAACTTAGGCTCGACAGGACGACGATTCACCGGGTGTATTTTACCAAAATAACTTCGTAGCAATGCTCTTTGCAGCCTTATACTTCACTACCCGGAATTAATTTAGATTTTGGACGGTGTTTAGCGGCGTAATCGGATGATTTCCAAATGTTTTCCCTCGTTCTTACCTCTACTGGCCGAGGTTATTTGAGAAATGAAATAACATCTAAGTGTGAGGCCTTTATATACTTGAGGCGGCAGACAAGGCAACATGGCACGCTGTCGGTCATGCCAATTCTGCTCTGCACCACTTTGGGTAATGCGGAGGGGGATGCTTCGTGCCACTTTGCCCCTCTGGGCAACTTTGTTCGGCCTTCTCCCGTGAAGTCCCAACTTTGCACTCGTTCGGCCTTTCACCGGACCCTTTCCTCGTACGTATGGCACTCTAAAACTCTGAACCAACATACAAATAGGCCGACTAAACATTAGAAACTTACGGTGTGTAACATCTTTCCCCCTTAAGAACATTCGTCTGCGAATGTTAACTTCTACTTGCAAAAACCTTAACCTTGAAATTACTTATTCTGGAAATATTTTGGTAGAGTCTCTCCTGTAATATGGACTATCCAAAAACCCTGAAATGAAGAAAAGTCCAATACAAGTACTTCACACAATACTATAGCGTTCACTTCACAATAGAATGAAGTCAATTATCTCACATATACATGTATATAATGCAACTTATGGAACAACAACAACAATATACCTCTAGCTGCACAATCTGACTAAGTCTGAAATAATTGAGGATATTTGATTTTCATATCATCTTCTGCCTCCCAGGTCATCTCCTGTCGGTTCTTATTCCGCCATAATACTTTAACAGAAGCAACACATTTAGTTCTTAGTCTGCGGATCTGCCGATCTAGTATGGCTACTGGAGCCTCTTCATAAGCTAACTCCTCAGTGATTTGGATGTCTTTGACTGGGACAATCCGGGAGGGATCTCCTATGCACTTCCTCAGCATTGATACATGAAAAACTGGGTGAAAGGATCCTAATTCTGGAGGTAAATCCAATTCATAAGCCACCTTGCATATCCTTCGACGAATCTGATAAGGTGCAATAAACCTCAGGTTGAGCTTACCTTTTTTACCAAATCTCGTCACACACTTCATCGGTGAAATCTTCAGGAATACCCAGTCACCCACATTAAACTCTAGGTTCTCCGCTGCATATCAACATAAGATTTCTGGCGACTTGGAGCAGTCAGCAGACGTTCCCTGATAAGCTTTACTTTCTCTTCTAACTGATGAATAATATCTGGCCCAATCAATGCTAATTCTCCTACCTTAAACCAACCAGCTGGAGACCTGCACTTCCGCCCATACAACACTTCATAAGGCGCCATCTGAATTGCTGAATAATATCTGTTATTATAGGCAAATTCAATAAGCGGTAGATGTTCATCCCAACTACCTCCAAAATCTAGCACACACGCCCGTAACATATCCTCGAACGTTTGGATTGTATGTTCTGCCTGCCCGTCTGTCTGAAGATGGAAGGCTGTGCTCAGGTTAACCTGCCTCCCCAGGCCCCTCTAGAAAGACTGCCAAAATTTGGCTGTAAACTGCGCCCCTCTATCAGAGATAATTGACAATGGAACACCATGCGATTGGACCATTTCTCTGATATACAGCTAGCATAATCTTCGGTTGAAAAGGTAGCCCTTACTGGCAGAAAGTGAGCGGATTTTGTCAACCTGTCAACAATTACCCAGATAGAATCATATTTACACCTGGTATGAGGTAATCCTACTATGAAATCAATATTAACTGCCTCCCATTTCCATAGAGGCACTACAATATCCTGTGTCAGTCCACCTGGTTTCTGATGCTCAGCTTTCACCTGTTGGCAATTGGGACATTGAGCAACAAATTCTGCTATCCCCTTTTTCATTCCCAGCCACTAGTAAATCTCTTTGATATCGTGATACATCTTTGTTGAACCAAGATGGAGAGAGTAATGGGCATAGTGTCCGTCGCCCATAATTTGCTGGTGAAGCCCTGCCACTTTTGGAACGCAGAGACGATCCCTATATCTCAAAACTTTATCCTTGGTTACCTGGAAATATGTCACTTCCCCTCGCTGGACCCTATTTCTGAACTGAACCAGGCTAGGATCTTCATACTGTCGTTCTTTCACTTCCACCACCAATGATGACACTGCGGTATTCTGGGTTACCGCTCCATTCTCTCCTAATTTTACTATACAAACAGCTAAACTGGCTAGCTGATGCAATTCTCAGGTCAATTCCTTCTGCTCGAGCTATAAATATGCCAGGCTTCCTGATCTTGGGCAGATTTATATGCCCAAGTGATACTCAAACGTATTATTTTCTCCTTGTTTGTGGTGCAATGTGTATATATTCTCATGTAGTTGGTAATAAAATGTGAATTTATACTAACCAACATGATTAGCATTTGTTTTGCAGGAAAATATGATTTTTAGGAGCTAAAAGGCATGTTGGAAGTATATCGGAGTTGGACTTGGATTCGAGCATGGAAAAGACATTGGAATGCGCAAAGTATAGGGGCTCCGCGATGGAGCCGTGCCACGCTACCATCACGGAGGCACACTGCCTGGAGGGGAAATTAATTGGAAAATTCCAGTGAGGCCTCGCGACAGCTCCGTGGCACGGAGATAGGCCTCCGCGTTGGCCTCCGTGCCACGTTGAGGCTATATTCCCAGACCCTGGAATTCTAGTAAGGGTCCGCGTCCACGCCGTGTCACGGAGGCAGTGCTCCGCGTTGGCCTCCGTGACACGTTGCTTGTTATTCCGGGAAAAATTTCCACTAGTATAAATAGAACACTTAGGTTTATTTTAATTAATTCAGACTTGGTGGAGCAAGGACGTGGGTTAGAAGCAGTTGAGGGACGAAAAAGCTAAGGGATTTCTTCTCTTCCTTTCTTCTTTCAATCAATTGTATGTATGATTTACACTCGTTTTAGGATGATTAATCCACAAATGAGTGGCTAATTCTCTTCCTTGCTATGGTTTTGAACAATGGTGATGAATTTTGATTGTTAATGATATGGTTTTCTTCTTCTTCTTCCATGTTGTTCTATTAATTCTTGTTCTTACTGCATTAGTGTGTGGCCGACATTAATGTACATCTAAAAAGTCCAATTTCACTCGAGAGAGCAAGAAATTGGAAAGTTGTGAATTAATAGGGTATTGTTCTTAACTTTACTTGGGAAAATTGGGTTTTGATGTGCTTTCCTGATAGAAATATACTTGAAAGCCGTATTAGTCAATTTAGGAACTGGAATTGTATTGCTAGTTCATAAATTGCATTTGATCACAGAAATGTAGACGAATGGTTTATGATTCTAAAGTGAAATTAAATACGAGAGTTTTAATTTCTAGGCTAATGTTCTTGGCTAGCAACATGAAGAAAAGATTAACCAAATTGTGATTATCGTCAAATTCATTACTTGTTCTTAACCTTGGCATGCTCATATCCATAGTTTCGATTCACAGTAAATAATTGTTAATAGTTTTAGTATATATAATTTATAAACAAAAACTTATTTAACTGTTGGTTACGTTGTTGTTAGCATAATTAGAAGTAAGATAAGAATATAGTGTACTTAGGCAATTTTACTTATCCTGAGTCTCCTTGGATCGATACTTGGCTTACTTAGCCACTTTATTACTTGTTTGACCACGTGCACTTGCGTGTCGGTTTTACACCTACCCAACCACCCGATCAAGTTTTTGGCGCCGTTGCCGGGGAGACTAGGCAATTGGTGAAATTGTGATAAGTGTAAATTTACTGTATTGTTGTTTTATTTTCTTAAGTGTTAACAACTTGGTCTTAGCCTGTATTTTGCAGACTTGATTTCTGTGAACACTGGCAAGGGACAAAGAGCTGGTGGAATCTTACTTAGAGCCTGAACGTGAATTTCATAGTCAACGTAGAGAAGCTCTACAAAAGAAGCTGCGGTTGCTCAGACAGTCTATTATGGAGCAACAAAATCCACCAGTTGTGCGGGCAGTGTTAGTGCCCGATGAAGCAGCAAGGCCGGTTCGCGAGGTGGCTATCCCACATGCCAACAATGTACATTCTAGTATTCGCAAACCAGAGCCTGGAGGGAGGTTTGAATTAAAGCAGAACATGGTGCAACTTTTGCACACAAGCGGGCAATTTACCGGTCTCCCTCATGAAGACCCACAACAACATCTCCAGAATTTTTTGGAGATAAGTGACACTTATATACCCGCTGGAGTGTCACCTGATTATGTTCGGCTCACCTTATTTCCGTTTTCCTTACTTGGTGAAGCCAAGAGGTGGTTAAAAGCTGAACCACCAAATTCTATATCAACGTGGGATGATCTTGCACGGAAGTTTTTGATCAGATTTTTCCCTTCTGGTAAAACAGCCAGACTTAGAAGTCAAATTCTAAGTTTTAAACAGAGGGAGGGAGAAAATCTATATCAAGCCTGGGAAAGATTTAAATCCATGTTGCGGGACTGTCCTCATCATCATCAGTCCAATGAGGTGTTGGTACACACATTTATTGAGGGTTTGGAACCCCATACTAAAATTTTGTTAGACTCAGCAGCAGGAGGGCAAGCGCTAGAAAAGACCTATAAGGAGCTGTAAACTTTTCTCAACCGAATTTCACAGGGCAATCCAGAATGGAATGCAGATTCATCAAGAAGTGGAGGAAGGAAAGCAGCAGGAGTGCTTGAAGTGGATGGATTTACAGCTATCGCTGAACAGATAGCTGCCTTGCAGAATCAGTTAAACAACCACTTCAGCAATATGAACTTGAACCAGCCTTCAGTTTCAGTCAATGCAGTCCAACAGATGTGGTGTGAAGTGTGTGGTAGTAGTGAGCATTCAGCTGAGTGCTGTGGAGCAAACCCAGATTCGGTTAACTTTGTGGGCAATGCACAGAGAAATCAGCAGCAGTTTGGTAGTGGCTACAACTCAAATTGGAGGAACCATCCAAATTTTTCGTGGGGTAGCAACAACCAACAAGGCCAAGGTTCTGGTCAGGGTATGCAGAGAAATCAAGGAGGGCAACAAAACTATCAAGCTCAATTCAGAAATCACAATGCCCCTCCTCCACCACCATCACCTACCATTGAGGAGATGTTCAAAACCATGATCGCTAATTAGGCACAATTGCAGGCTGACTATGTTAAATTGGCAGCCGAAGTGAAGAATAATCAGTTAGCGACCAAGGCTCTTGAATATAAGTTTGGGCAGTTTGCTAGTGCCTAAAATACAAGACCCAGAGGAGGACTGCCTAGCGACACGGATCCTAATCCGAAGCAGGTGAATGCAGTGACCACGAGGAGTGGTTTACAGTTGAAGGAGGTGGAACCGGAAAGACCGCCTCAAAAGTCAGGAGCAGCAGAAGTTGAGGAGGAACAAAGTTCTGATAGGGGGAAGACTAAAGAAGCTGAACCAGAAAGGCCTCCACCCCCGTTCCCTCAACGACTCAAGAAACACAAGGAGGAGGCGTGTTTCAAGAAATTTATGGAGGTGCTTAAACAGGTACATGTTAATTTACCTCTTGTTGATGTCTTGCAGGGAGTGCCCAAATATGCAAAATATATTAAAGACATCGTGGCTAACAAAAGTCGTTTGACTGAGTATGCCACGGTGGCTTTGACGGAGGAATGCACTTCTCGGATTCAAAACAGACTGCCCACGAAGCTAAAAGATCCTGGAAGTTTTACTATCCAGCTTACTATTGGGCAGAGTATCCGAGCTCGTGGATTATGTGACTTGGGGGCAAGTATCAATCTGATGCCATCTTCGGTATTCAGAAAGTTAGGTCTGGGGAGTCCTAGACCTACAACAGTAATCTTGCAGCTAGCAGACAGATCCTTAGCTAAGCCGGATGGCATTGTTGAGGATGTTCTAGTGCAAGTGGGCTCTCTTATTTTTCCGGTCGATTTTATTGTTCTGGATTTTGAACCAGATGCTGAAGTCCCATTTATTTTGGGACGACCCTTTTTGGCAACCGGAAAAGCATTAATTGACGTAGCTGCGGGTCAACTTACAATGCGAGCACATGACAAGGTCAAAGTGTTCGATGTGTACAAAGCACCTAAGCTCCTGAAGGTGGATGAAGAACTCTCGGTGATCAATGTGATTGATCATGGGAACGCTAATCGAATAAATGATTCCCGAGAGTTAATAGGAAGGCCACCTGATAAGGTTGAGAACTACTGGGGGGAGGACAACGATCGTGACAAATCGTCCATCACCCTAGTAGGTAATTGAGCATAAAGGACGTCGAGCCGCGACGGTAAACCAGGCGCTGCACGGGAGGCAACCCGTGAAAAATATTTTCTTTCTTTCTTTTTTTAGTGTAAATAATTTTTATTTTTATTTTTCTTTTCTTGATTTGGTATATATATATTTTTTTTGTTTTAGTTAATATTTTTCATTTTAGTGAGGGAAATCTATTAATCTAACCAATTTTGTTTAGTGAGGTGATTTTTCAGGTCAAACGGAGACAAATATGCATGAAATCGAGAAGAATAAGGCAAGGTATGAAAAAATAAGTAAAATGAAGAGACAGTGCACTGGGGCGTTGGCTCCGTGTCACGGAGGAAGGGCTCCGCGTTACCCTCCGTGACACGTTGAAGGTAAAATCTGGATTTTTAAAATTTCCAGTAAGCCAACGTGTTGGCTCCGTGTCACGGAGGAGGGGCTCCGCGTTACCCTCCGTGACACGTTGCCTTATATTTAGTGCCGGGTCACACCGGGTTGCCGGGTGACCCGCGTGTTTTTCTTTAAATTAACCCTGATTTTCTTGCCCTTTCTCCCCATTTCTTTTCCTCTCCGCGACCAAACACCCAAATCCCCCTCCCCAATCAACGTGCCACGCCACTAAGCAAAGAAATCATCAAGTTTCTTCGGTTCTTCAACATAAAGGTATGTTTTCCTCGTTTCACTCTAAGTTTTGGCGATTTTAGTCGAATTTGGGCAGGTGAGGTGAGATATATCATCCTAAGTAGCAATTGAGTATGAAATTGAATTATTTGTGATTGATGAATGTTCGGAATGTTGTTATTAGCGTTTGAACTTGTCGACTACGTGAATAATTCGAAATTGATTGTAAAATTGAATTCTAGGGCTTAGGTTGTTGAAATTGACTTGGCTAATTTGATAATTCGGTGAATTAGATGCCGGGGTGTGTTTGGGAATTGAGATTAGTCGGTGTAAATATTGTTTGAATGTAACAGACGACGAATTCTCGAATTTTTGGGGAAAATGTGGAAATTGTGCAAATTGGTTTGATTATTTGGATTTGTATTTATATATAGAACTTTTGTCATTGTTTTTATTTGTTGTTTTTGTTGCTTAGTGCGATGGTTGAATTTTTAGCGATAGTAGGATTGGGATTAGCTGTATGAAGTCTGAGTAGTACGCTAAGCGTTATGCTGTCGAAATTTTTGTGAACGCACTAAGCATAAATTGTATAGTTGATTGTTTTGGTGTAAATTGAGTTATCCTTGCCATAGTTTGTAAAAGTAGCTAAGGACTAAGTGTGGGGTAAACGTTGTGTAACCCAACCTTAGCCGAAGTTAACATGTATTTAGCTTAACGTTGTGCTTGCTTATGTATATTGACAGGTACAATGGCGAGTAGGCAGGATAAGGGCAAAGGTGCTTCTACTTCTGGCACCGGGAGGAAAAGAATGAGAATGGGCACCGCAGTCCCAGCTGCACCAGCTGTTCCGCGCAGCCAACGCCGCCAATACGGAACAAGGTGGGTAACCGAGGAAGGGAAGAAGTGGTATGCTAAGCATAAGGAAAGCAAATACTTCCCGGAGGAACATATTGCACAGGAACCACTAGCACAGGAGTTCCCCCGTATTGTGCAGAGGATTGAAGCAACTGGGCTCAGCTTTATATTTCAGGAGCCCAAGGAGTGCAACCTACATTTGGTCCAGGAGTTCTACGCAAATTGGAACCCGGCCATCAGAAGCCACACAATAAAAATCAGAGGGCAGATTGTCACTCTGGAACCCCAGCAATTTAATGCCATCGTTGGAGCGCGGGACACAGACGCTCACGTTCTCCGCCAGCTAAACATCACCCCACCATACACCGACATCAGATGTACGTTTTGTGGGGCTCGATCCACAGCCCGATGGAGTAGACATAAGGAGAGGGGTTACCACCAGACTCTGCCTTATTCGCAGATGAACAGGGAGGCCAGAATATGGCTGAAAATTGTATGTTCTTGCTTGATCCCGGGAGTTCACATGACGGATGTGACTCGGGACCGTGTCTGCTTGGTGTATGCCCTTATGAAAGGGCTAGAGATTAATGTTGGGGCGGTTATCATATCCGCCATGAAGAGAGCCCGACTACACCAGGGCCACAGATATGGGTTCGGCGGACTCATCACCACCTTCCTCCAAGGCCTCGATGTCGAGGAAGAGGCTTTGGATTACATCTCGCATTTGGAGCGGAGGGCCCTCGATGTGACAAAAACTAAGGCCCCCGACACCACACACGGGCCAGTGCTGACTTTGGGCGAGCGACATGCTCGTGACGATCAGTACATGGCACGTATGTTTGGCATACAGATGCTTCAGCTACGGATTGGTGGGAGACCAGCCACCGAGGAAGAGTTATGGCAGTTGGAGCTGGATTACCCATTTGGCGAGAACGCCAGAGCCTTATGCCGAGTGGGACCAGCCTTCATTGAGCCTACTGATGACGATGTCCCCACTGACGAGGAGACACGTCGGGAGGACTCCGATGTGGAGTCCAATGACGATGATGGAGCTGACTCAGACATGGGCGACGAGGCAGCAGCACCGGATGAAGAAGTCGAATATTTCGACTGAGCAGGGAGTTCCACCACCCGAAATTTTATGCTTTGTATTTTTGTGAACACTGGGGACAGTGTTCGATTTAAGTGTGGGGTGGGAAGTAGTTAGGTGCTGGGGCTGGGCTAATCTGCTGTATGCGTTTTCCTTGGTTTGTATGTATGTTTATGTTTCCCTGTTGTGAACTGATTTGTGTTGTATCTGTATATATTTTTTTTTGTGGTTAATGATGTGTGTTGTGAAAAGTTATGGTTGCCAAGGTAAATATTTTGTAAATATTTCTGTATATCGAAATGATCGATATTTTTAAAAAATTTTGCGAAAATATTTTGCACTTATCAAAATATTTTGTAAATATTTTTCTATCGACATGATCGATGTGTTGCAAAAATTTTTTTTTTCGGTTTTTAATTTTTTTTGGGTTTCTCGGAGTTTGTTTTCGGTTCTTTTACCGAGAATAGTCCCATTGAACCGATGTCATAGTTAGTGACCGTTCCCTATGATGGATGGATGACGACCGTCTTAAGGGAAATATAGTCGGTAGGAGTAGGATTTTAATTTATTTTCAGTTTTTCTTTGGTGGATTGCATCAATGAACCTGTAGGAGTAGGATTCGTTTGAAAGCATGCAATTTTGTAAATATGTTGAGCTACCTAGGCTGTAGAATTTGATTCGGTATGATTGAGGCTTAATTTTTGAATTCATGCAATTGGCTAATTAAAGAGTCTGTGAATGCATCTTGAATCGAGCATGTGCATGAAGTGTGTGAAGTGAGGTATTGTTATTCCATGCTATTGTGAAGTGTCTAGAACTTGCCTGGTGTGTGTGCAAAACGAAATGAAGGGGGTGTAGTGTTGGAAAGGATGTAGGCATTTCTTTGTTTTAACCGAGAGTTTCTATTTTTCTTTCTTGTCATACTCTACCTTTTTATGTGATTGTATACCCTAGTCAGCCCATTGAGCCTTTAGCCGTTTCTTTCTTTCTTGTGTCCAAAATTGTATAAACTAAGCTTTATTCCTTCTTTTCATTAGCCGTAAAGTCTATACAAAAATCTTAAGCGCTTAAGAAGAAAAGAAAATTCTTTTCCCAAAGTGTCGAAGAGTGAGAAGAGTGAAAAGAAAAAGAAAAGCGAAGTGAGGAAAGGGAAGAAGAGGTTGAAGAGGCACTTGTTATAATTAAATGAGAATGAAGGTGCATGAAAACCCTTGGTATTGTGTCAAGTGTGTTGGATGAAATGGGCCGTACGAAAGTAAACCAGCATGAATGGGATGATGAAAAAGAGAAAAAGAAGAACAATATCCATGAGTCGATGGGAATGTGTTGAAAAGGCGCTTAAGGATGCTAGTGACTATTATTGGCTAATCCAATATAAATACTAGTTCCATAGCCTCCATTCCAACCCGTTAAAGTCCTACGTGATCTTACATTGCATTTCTTTATATTAGTGGAGTAATACACTAAGGGCAAGCCTATGGGTCATGACATGATGCATGTGAATTCTTTTGGGAGAGAGAGTGAAATTAATTTTTATATGCCCCTACTTGAATGTTTGTGTGTTGCATGAACATAAAGGGGAAGATTCTCTTGAGTTGTGAGGGCACATGCTTGATGAAAGATTGATTTTCGTGTCGGATATCTTGATTAGCTGATTTGCATGAGTTTGCCGATATCGAGAGTCGATTCTTAAAGTCTAGGAAGTCTTGATGTATGAAAGGTCATTGCATTGTAAGACCATGCAAGTTTTCTTGATGATTTGAAAAAATTGAATAATCTGTATGACCGTAGTGTAAATTGTCGCACCATAGGGACAAAGGTTGGGATGTAATTTGCATGAGTTGTGTATGTGTTGTTCGAGGACGAACAAGGATTTAAGTGTGGGGTAAGTGATCTTGGGCAGATTTATATGCCCAATTGATACTCAAACATATTATTTTCGCCTTGTTTATGGTGCAATGTGTATATATTCTCATGTAGTTGGTAATAAAATGTGAATTTATACTAACCAACATGATTAGCATTTGTTTTGCAGGAAAATATGATTTTTAGGAGCTAAAAGGCATGTTGGAAGTATATCGGAGTTGGACTTGGATGCGAGCATGGAAAAGACATTGGAATGCGCAAAGTATAGGGGCTCCGCGATGGAGCCGTGCCACGCTACCATCGCGGAGGCACACTGCCTGGAGGGGAAATTAATTGGCAAATTCCAATGAGGCCTCGCGACAGCTCCGTGGAACGGAGATAGGCCTCCGCGTTGGCCTCCGTGCCACGTTGAGGCTATATTCCCGGACCCTGGAATTCCAGTAAGGGTCCGCGTCCACGCCGTGTCACGGAGGCAGTGCTCCGCGTTGGCCTCCGTGACACGTTGCTTGTTATTCCGGGAAAAATTCCCACTAGTATAAATAGAACACTTAGGTTTATTTTAATTAATTCAGACTTGGTGGAGCAAGGACGTGGGTTAGAAGCAGTTGAGGGACGAAAAAGCTAAGGGATTTCTTCTCTTCCTTTCTTCTTTCAATCAATTGTATGTATGATTTACACTCGTTTTAGGATGATTAATCCACAAATGAGTGGCTAATTCTCTTCCTTGCTGAGGTTTTGAACAATGGTGATGAATTTTGATTGTTAATGATATGGTTTTCTTCTTCTTCTTCCATGTTGTTCTATTAATTCTTGTTCTTACTGCATTAGTGTGTGGCCGACATTAATGTACATCTAAAAAGTCCAATTTCACTCGAGAGAGCAAGAAATTGGAAAGTTGTGAATTAATAGGGTATTGTTCTTAACTTGATTTGGGAAAATTGGGTTTTGATGTGCTTTCCTGATAGAAATATACTTGAAAGCCGTATTAGTCAATTTAGGAACTGGAATTGTATTGCTAGTTCATAAATTGCATTTGATCACAGAAATGTAGACGAATGGTTTATGATTCTAAAGTGAAATTAAATACGAGAGTTTTAATTTCTAGGCTAATGTTCTTGGCTAGCAACATGAAGAAAAGATTAACCAAATTGTGATTATCGTCAAATTCATTACTTGTTCTTAACCTTGGCATGCTCATATCCATAGTTTCAATTCACAGTAAATAATTGTTAATAGTTTTAGTATATATAATTTATAAACAAAAACTTATTTAACTGTTGGTTACGTTGTTGTTAGCATAATTAGAAGTAAGATAAGAATATAGTGTACTTAGGCAATTTTACTTATCCTGAGTCTCCTTGGATCGATACTTGGCTTACTTAACCACTTTATTACTTGTTTGACCACGTGCACTTGCGTGTCGGTTTTACACCTACCCAACCACCCGAACAATTCCCATGGATTTGCGACTAAGGGCATCTGCTACAACATTGGCCCTTCCTGGGTGATATAAAATATTCACATCATAATCCTTTAACAACTCCAACCAGCGACGCTACCGCAGATTCAACTATTTTT
This sequence comes from Datura wrightii, assembly GCA_035772735.1. Lineage (NCBI taxonomy): Eukaryota > Viridiplantae > Streptophyta > Magnoliopsida > Solanales > Solanaceae > Datura > Datura wrightii. The sequence continues at coordinate 161,178,734 of JASDFA010000016.1, forward strand.
GGGTGAAAATATACTGCAGGCTGATCTTGGGCAAAATTATATGCCCAAGTGATACTCAAATGCTTCATTTCGTCTTGTTTATCCATCGATATTTGTACATTCTCATGTGATTTGTAGTTAAAAGGTGAATTTATACTAACCAACATGATTAGTGTTGTTTTGCAGGAAAAATGTAATTTTAGGAAGCTAAGATGCATGTTGGGAGATATCGGGAATGGACTCGGAAGCGAGTAGTAGAAAAGGCCAAGGAAATGCAGCAAATTAAGGGGCTCCGCGATGGAGCCGTGTCACGCTTCCATCGCGGAGGCATTCTGCCTCAGATGATTAAAATTAGCCAAGTTCCGATGGAGGTTCGCGTTGGTGCCGTGGCACGTTGGCCAAGCCCCGCGTTGCACGCCGTGGCTCGTTGGGCATAATTACTTGGGGGACCGGATTTCAGTGAGGGTCCGCGTTTGTGGCGTGTCACGGAGGCTTACATTGTTCCCATTTTCACTTTTGGGAGAAGCAAAGAGGTGGCTGAAAGCTGAGCCACCTAATTCCATCACTACTTGGGATGATCTTGCAAAGAAATTCTTGATACGGTTCTTTCCATCCGATAAAACAGCAAGACTTAGAAGTCAAATTCTAAGTTTTAAACAAAGAGGGGGAGAATCTGTATCAAGCTTGGGAAAGATTCAAATCTATGTTGCGGGATTGTCCTCATCATCACGAATCCAATGATGTGCTGGTGCATACTTTCATAGAGGGTTTGGAACCCCACACAAAAATTTTGCTAGACTCAGCAGCTGGGGGACAAGCATTAGAAAAAACTTATGAGGAGCTGTATACTTTGTTAAACCGTATTTCGCAAGGAAATCCAGAGTGGAATGCGGACTCTTCTAGAGGAGGAACAATGAAAGCGGCAGGAGTCTTAGAAGTGGATGGTTTTACAGCTATCGCTGCATAGATAGCTGCGTTACAGAATCAACTCAACACCCACTTCAGCAATATGAGCATGAATCAGTCTCAAGCCCCAATGAATGTAGTGCAGCAGATTTGGTGTGAAGTGTGCGGCAGTAATGAACACTCAGCTGAGTGTTGTGGTGCGAATCCTGATTCAGTGAACTTTTTTGGTAATGTACAGAAAAATAATCACCAACAGTATGGCAACAACTACAACTCTAATTGGAGGAGTCACTCGAATTTCTCTTGGGGTAGCAACAACCATTAAAGGTAGAGTTCGAGTCAGGGGGCGCAGAGAAATCAAGGAGGGCAGCAGAACTATCAGTCGCAATACAGAAGCAACAATGCACCTCCTCAACCACCATCGCCCAGCATTGAGGAAATGTTCAAAACGATGATAGCTAACCAAGCTCAATTGCAGGCTGACTATGTGAAATTGGCAGCCGATGTAAAGAACAATCAGTTAGCTACAAAGGCATTGGAGTACCAGTTTGGGCAACTAGCTGGAGCTCAGAACACCAGGCCGAGAGGAGGACTTCCGAGTGACACTGACCCCAACCCCAAGCAAGTGAATGCAGTGACCACAAGGAGTGGTTTACAACTCAAGGAGGTGGAACCAGAAAGACCACTGCAGCAGTTGGAAGCAGTGGAGAATGAGAGGGAACACAATGATGATAGGGGGAAGGAGAAGGAAGCTGAACCAGAAAGACCACCACCCCCGTTCCCTCAAAGATTAAAGAAACACTAGGAGGAAGCGTGTTGCAAAAAGTTCATGGAGGTGCTTAAACAGGTACACATTAATTTACCTCTTGTTGATTTTTTGCAGGGAGTGCCGAAGTATGCGAAACATATCAAGGACATCGTGGCGAACAAAAGCAGGTTGACGGAGTACGCTACGGTGGCGCTTACGGAGGAGTGCACTTCCCAGATACGGAACAGGTTGCCCACCAAGCTCAAGGACCCTGGGAGCTTTACAATTCAACTTACAATCGGGCAGAGTATCCGAGCTCGTGGATTATGTGATTTGGGAGCGAGCATTTACTTGATGCCGACAACGGTATTCAAGAAATTGGGGCTAGGCAGTCCTAGACCAACGATAGTGATCTTGCAACTAGCGGATCGTTCTTTGGCCAGACCAGATGGCATTGTGGAGACGTGCTGGTGCAAGTGGGCTCCCTTATCCTCCCGGTAGACTTTGTCGTGCTGGATTTTGAGCCAGATGCGGAAGTCCCATTTATTTTGGGACGTCCTTTCTTGGAGACCGGGAAAGCACTGATTGATGTAGCTGTAGGGCAGCTAACCATGCGGGCACACGACAAGGTGGAGGTATTTGATGTGTACAAGGCCACGAAGCTTTCGGCCGTGTATGAGGAACTCTCAATGATCAACGTGCTTGATCGAGCAAATATTGCTTAAAGTGTTGATTCGCGAGAGCCAGTGGGAAAACCACCGGTGAAGGACCCCCCAAAACTGGAATCGTGGCAAAAAGATCAAAATGCCACAGTCGCAGTTAATGGGCATCGGTGTAAGCAGGACAGGGGTGAGGACGGTAGTCGAGAGAAGATGTCCGTCACCCTAGAGGATGACTAAGCTTCAATGACGTCGAGCCGCAACGGTAAACCAGCCGCTGCATGGGAGGCAATCCGTGAAATTGTTGTAATACTTGAGTAGAATTAGTAGAAAAGAAAGAAAAAAAAGAAAAAGAGAAAAATAGAAAAATAAAAAATAAAAACAAAAATTGTGTTTTATGTTGAAACCTATGAATTCTAAACAATTTCTTGTTGTGAGATGAATTTCAGGTTGAACGGAGGGTAAAAATGCAAAGGATCGCAAAGGAAAAATTGAGGTGAGAAAAATAATAAAAAGTGGCAAAACAGTGAGCCTGCGCGATGGCTCCGTGTCACGGAGGAGGGCCTCCGCGTTGCCCTCCGTGACACGTTGAGGTGTAATTCCGGAATTTTTAAAATTCCAGAACACCTCCGCATTTGCTCCGTGTCATGGAGGGGGTGCTCCGCGTTACCCTCCGTGACACGTTGAGGTGTTAATCGCGTCGGGTCATACCGGGTCGCCGGGTGACCCGCACGAAAATCCTCCTTTTTAACCCCGATTTCCCTCATTTTTTCCCCATTTCTCATCCTCTCCGCGACAAACACCCAAAAATCCCCCCTTCCCCAATGTGACACAGACCTAGGCACGAGTTTTCTTCAACTTTTCTTCGATTTCATCGAATTAAAGGTATGTCTTTAACTTCATCTCAATTCTTGACTAATTTTTCGATTTTTTAGCATGTGAGGTGAGTAAACCTTTCTCTAAGTGTAAATTGAGCTTGAATTCAATTAAGTTATTGTTGATTGATGTTCGTAGTATCATTTTGATTGTATGAACTCGATAAATACATGCTTGATCGAATTTTGGTGAAATATGTAGCTAGGGTTAGAATTTGATTGCGAAGAAACTAAATGTGATTGAAAATGTAAAAATTATGGGTTGGGCATGTTGGGTAAGGTGAATTGTGTTGTGCTTGATGTGAATATGCTAAATAAACGATGGATTTTCGGTAGAATGAAATTGTTGAATTGCATAGAAATTGGTGAATTGTATAGGTTGTGTTGAGAGAAGTTTTTGCTAAGTGCTATGTGATGAAATGGTATCGATGGAGATATTTTGATTAGCTGTACGAAGTCTGAGTAGTACGTAGAATTTATTCCATCGAATTCTCTGAATGCACGAGGCATGTTGTTGTTTTTTTTAAATTGGAAAATGAGAATTGTCTTGTCGTAATGTCGTAATTGTGGCTAAGGACTAAGTGTGGGGTGGCCTCGCTTAACCCAACCTTAGTTGAAGCAAATTTTGATTTGAATAACATTGGAACTGTCTGTTTGATTCAACAGGAACAATGGCAAGCAGGCAAGACAAAGGAAAGGGCGCATCTACATCGGGCGTCGGGAGGAAAAGAATTAGATGGATAGGCGTGCCTTGGACGTCACAAAAACTAAGGCACCTGACACCACTCATGGGCCAATTCTCACATTAGCTGAGTGACATGCTCGGGATGATCAATATATGACCCGCATGTTCGGGATGCAGATGTTACAGTTGCACATAGGCGGGAGGCCAGCAACAGAAGATGAGTTGTGGCAGCTCGAGCTAGATTACCCCTTTGGCGAAAATGCCAGGGATCTATGCCGAGTGGGGCCAACTTTTGTGGAGCCCGTAGATGACGATGTCCCCACAGATGAGGAGACATGCCGCGATGACTCAGATGTTGAGTCAGATGAGGATAGCGGGGGTGATTCAGATATGGGGGATGAGGCAACAGCACCTGATGAAGAAGTTGAATACTTTGATTGATCAGGGAGTTTCACCGCCTACTCTTGTGCTATGCTAAATTTTGTGAACACTGGGGACAGTGTTCGGTTTAAGTGTGGGGTGGGAGTAGTTAGGTGCTGATTGTTTTGTTGTTGTTTATGTTCATGTTTTGTTGTTGTGCCTGTGAAAAAAATTGTGACCCTGTGATTTTGGTGTTTATGTTTTGTATTGTAATTCAGTGTTGTAATTAATGTGAAGCTGTTGTGTGTTGTATGGAGTTGTTGTTAGCTGGTTGTGTAAATATTTTTGTTTTATCAAAATTATTGATATTTTCAAAAAAAAAATTTGTTGAAATATTTTTATGATTGGGTTTCTCGGCGTTTGTTTTCGGTGCTTTTATCGAGAATAGTCCCATTGAACCGAAGTCGTAAATAGTGACCGTTCCCTATGATGGATGGATGACGACCGTCTTAAGGGAAATGTAGTCGATAGGAGTAGTTTTTTCCTTCTTTTAAATTTTTCTTTTGTTTGTTTGTATCCCAAACGTGTCGTTACTTTATGGTTCAGAATTCTTGTTGCGTGTTGTACATGATATTTAGAATGCAAAGGTGATTCATATGAAAGCATGCAACTTTGTAATCATGTTGAGATACCTAGACCATAGAGTTCGATTCGGTGTGATTGAGGCCTAATGTTTGAATTCTTGTAATTAGCTGATTGAAGAGTCTGTGAATATGTCTTGAGTTGAGCATGTGCAATGAGTGTGTGGTGAGGTTTCGATTATTCCATGCTATTGTGAAGTGTCTAAAACTTGTCTGGTGTGTGTACGAAACGAAATGAAGGATGTGTAGTGTAGGAAAGGATGTAGGCATTTCTTTGATTTAACCGAAAGTTTTTCCATTATCATACCTACCTTGAATGTACATCCTAGTTAGCCCCATTGAGCCTTTAGCCTATCTTTTTCTTTCGTCGAAAAGGTACAAACCGAGCTTAACCCCTTTTTTTCATTATCCGTGAATTTGATCCAAAACTCTTAAGCGCTCAAGAAAAAAATTTTCCCACAGTGTAAAGGAGTGGTAATTGCGAAAAGAAAGGAATAGCGGAAGTGGTGAAAGTAAAGAAAAGGTCAAGGGTACACTGGCCGAATTTAATAAAATGAAGATGTATAACTAATCTTTGTTATTAAGTCGAGTGTGCTTAAAGATATGGGAATAAAAATAAAGAAAGACTTCAAGAAGGGGAGGATGAAGGAAGAAACAATGCCCATAATGTTGGTGGGATGTATTGAAAAGCGCTTAAGGATGCTAGTTGCTATTATTGGTTAGCCCGGTATTTACTAGTTTTTTAGCTTACATTACAACCCGTTAAGCCCTACGTGATCTTACATCATGTGTCCTTATATTAGTGGAGTAATACACTAGAGGCAAGCTTATGGGTTATGACATGATGCATGTGAATTCTTTGAAAGAGAGAGAGAGAAATCGTGTTCACATGCCCCTGCATGTAATGTTTTTGAGATCATATGATTGAAAAGGGGGAAATTCTCTTGTGTTGTGAGGGCACATGCTTGACGAGAGACTGAATTCCTTGTTGGATGTCTTGATCAGCTGATTTGCATGAGTTTGCCGAGATTGAGAGTTGACTCTTGAGTCTAGGAGGTCTTAATGTGTTGAATGTCATTGTATTGATGAGACTATGCATGTTTTCTTGATGATTTGCTATGTTAAATAATCGGTATAACCGTAGCTTGAACTGTCGAACCAAAGTAGCTATGATTGGGTGTCAATTTCATGAGATGTGAGATTATTGTTCGAGGACGAACAAGGTTTTAAGTGTGGGGTAAGTGATCTTGGGCAGAATTATATGCCCAAGTGATACTCAAATGCTTCATTTCGTCTTGTTTATCCATCGATATTTGTACATTCTCATGTGATTTGTAGTTAAAAGGTGAATTTACACTAACCAACATGATTAGTGTTGTTTTGCAGGAAAAATGTAATTTTAGGAAGCTAAGATGCATATTGGGAGAAATCGGGAATGGACTCGGAAGCGAGCAGTAGAAAAGGCCAAGGAAATGCAGCAAATTAAGGGGCTCCGTGATGGAGCCGTGTCACGCTGCCATCGCGAAGGCATTCTGCCCCGGATGATTAAGATTAGCAAAGTTCCGGTGGAGGTTCGTGTTGGTGTCGTGGCATGTTGGCCAAGCCCCGCGTTGCACGCCGTGGCACATTGGGCATAATTACCTGGAGGACCAGATTCCAGTGAGGGTCCGTGTTTGTGGCGTGTCACGGAGGCAGTGCTCCGTGATGCACTCCGTGACACGTTGCTTGTTATTCCGGAAAAAATTCCCACTAGTATAAATAGCACATTTAGGTTTATTTTTAATAATTCTAACTTGGTTGAGCAAGAATGTGGGTTACAGGCAGTTGAGGAGACGAAAATCTTAGGGTTCTTCTCTAACTCTTTCTCCTTTCTTTCAATTGTTTGTATGATTTACACTCATTTAATGATGTTGAATCCACAAATGAGTGGCTAAATTCACTTCTTGCTGAGGTTAAGAATATTTGTAGTGGAATGTAATTATTGATCATCTTGGTTTTTCATCTTTTCTTCCATGGTTGTTCTATTAATTCTTGTTCTTACTGCATTGATGTTTGGCCAATATTAATGTATATCTAAAAAATCTGGTTTGCGCTCGAAAGAGAAAGAAATTGGAAAGTTGTGAATTGGTAGGATATGATCTCTTCTTGATTTGGAAAAATTGAGAATTGATTTACCTTCAGAATAGAAATATATCTGAAAGTCGTATTAGTCAATTAAGGAATCGGTTTTGTATGGCTAGAACATGAATTTCTTTTTATCACAGAAATATAGGTGGAAGGTTCATGATTCTTAAGTTGGGTTAAATATGAGAGTTTTAATCCATGGGCAATAATTCTTGACTAGCAACCGAAGGAAATATTCACCAATTTGTGTCAATAAATTGCTTCCCTGCATGTTCGTTTTAGCCTCAGCATGCTCATTACTATAGTTCAGACTTAATTTGTACATTTGTTTTAGATTAGCATAAATTAGGAAACAAACACCCAAAATCTTCTTGAAACTATTGTCTGCATTCTTAGAGTTAGAGTTTATTAACACTTGATTCGATTATTACCTTGGTCCAGTCCCTGTGGGATCGATACTTGGATACTCTAGCCATTTTACTACTTGTTCGACCTTGTGCACTTGCGTGTAGGCATTCCAAACCACCGAACACAGGCTTTTGTGATCAGTGAAAATATCTACGTGGACGCCATACAGGTAGTGTCTCCAAATTTTCAAGGCATGACCGCGGCTAACTCCAGGTCATGGGTAGGGTAGTTCTTCTCATGCTTCCTCAGCAGCCTAGAAGCATAGGCAATCACCTGACCATGCTGCATCAAAACACATCCTAACCCAACACCCGAAGCGTCGCAATAGATTGCATAACCCTCTGTTCCTTCTGGCAACGCTAGCACCGGTGCTGATGTCAATCTATCTTTCAGTTCCTGAAAACTCTACTCACATGCCTCGGTCCAATGGAATTTTGCTGCCTTCTGCGTCAGTTTGGTTAAAGGTACTGCTAAAGTGAAAAATCCTTCCACGAATCTTCTGTAATACCCGGCTAACACCAGGAACCTATGTACCTCGGTCGGAGTGGTAGGTCCAAGCCATGTTTTCATTGCCTCTATATTATGTGTATCTACCTGTATACCAGCATCTGACACAATATGGCCCAAGAATGCTACTGAATTCAGTGAAAATTCACATTTAGAAAATTTTTCATATAGCTGGCGATCTTTGAGAATCTATAGCACTGTCTGTAGATGATCCTGGTGATCTGCCTCTGAGCGGGAATACACCAGAATATCATCGATAAATACTATCATGAACAAGTCCATATATGGTCTCAAAACGTTGTTCATCAGGTCCATGAACACTACTGGGGCATTTGTCAGGCCGAAGGACATGACTAGAAATTCAAAGTGCCCATATCTGGTCTTGAAGGCCGTCTTTGGAATATCTCTTTCACGAACCCAGACCTGATGATATCCTGACCTTAAGTCAATCTTTGAAAAACACCTCGCTCCCTATAGCTGATCAAACAAATCGTCTATTCTGGGAAGCGGGTACTTATTCTTGATAGTGACTTTATTCAGCTGCCGATAATCTATACACATACGGAAGGAGCCGTCCTTCTTCCTCACGAACAGAACTGGCGCACCCCTTGGTGAGGTACTCGGCCTGATAAAGCCCTTGTCTAGCAAATCCTTGAATTGTTCCTTTAGTTCTCTGAGCTCAGCAGGAGCCATCCGATATGGAGGAATAGATATAAGTTGAGTGCCTGGTAATAGATCGATTGCAAAATCAATTTCCCTTTTGGGGGAATACCAGGAAGCTCATCTGAAAATACGTTAGGAAATTCATTAATCACTAGAATAGACTGAAGGGTCGGAGGCTCTTTCCGAACATCCTGAACTCTGACAATATGATAAATGCACCCTTTTGCTATCAAAATTTTCTCGCCCGGAGATAGGAAATAAACCTACCTTTTGCCGTGGCTGTACTACCTTTCCACTCCCATACTGCCTCCCCTGGAAAGTGGAATCATACAATCTTGTTCCAACATTCGACATTAGCATAGCATGGAGCTAGCCAATCCATACCCATAATGGCATCAAAATCAACCATTATCAAAATCAACCATTTTTAGTTCTATCAAGTCTGCCATAGTCTGACGACTGGCAACCTCTACCGTGCACCCCCAATAGACCCTTCTGGATATAATAGAGTCACCAACGGGTGTAGACACTAAGAAAGGTTGCCGAAGCAATTCCGGCATAGTACTAAACTTCTGAGCCACTAACGGTGTAACATAGGACAAGAGGATCCTGGATCTATCAACACATAAGCAGGATGAGAGCAAATGTTCAGCATACCTGTCACAACATCTGGTGACAACTTTGACTCCTGTCGCCCCCGTAGTGCATAAGTACGGTCTAGTCCAGCACCTGAACCAGAGGCCCCTGATCTGCCTCGGCCTCTACCGGCTGAAACTGAGGGCCTACGTCCTACCGGGGATGCTGGAGCTCGTGATCCTATTGAGGACCTATCCTATCGATCTCGGTCACCCTGAACCCTAGCTGGACAATTCCTCATCTGGTGACCCTCCTGTCCACAAATGTAGCATGCTGTGGAACCATACCTGCATGCTCCAGAGTGGCGTTGACTGCAAATAGGGCAAAGTGGTATTGTAAACCCACTCTGCTCCACTCCCCTCTACTGTTGTGACCCTACTGCTCGTGAACCTTTGCCGGGCTCTGGTTGCCCTCGGCGACTATACCGACTCCTCTACCACTGCGGTGGAGGTGGGGTTCTAGGCGACCTATCTAATAACCATGGGCTAGGTCCTCCCTGGGACTCCTCCTATAATTCACCCAGTCTGTCCCTGCGGCGCTGCTCCTGACTTGTCCTCCTAATCTCCCATTTTCGCTGTCTGATACCCTCAATATTCTGAGCAAAAGCCTACACACGGGCGATATCCATATCCTCTCGCAGTGTGGCTGTGATGCAGGTCTAAACATATTCTGGGTTCATCCCCATAATTAAGCGGTGTACCCTGGCTGGAATTGTGTCCACAAAAGTTGGCGCATATCGAGCCAAGGAATCAAACCGCATGGCATATTCCCGAACACTCATCGACCCCTGCTCCAATTGTAGGAACTGATCAACCCAGGCCTGTCGAATCTCCCGCGGTAGGTAATGATCCAAGAAAGCCTCTGAGAAGCTAGGCCAGGTCGGAGGGGAAAGATCTCTCCCTTGAGAGCTTTCCCAACTCTCATACCACAACACGGCGATGTCTCATAGACGGAATATCGCCAACTCAACCAACTCTGTGGGTGTAGCATGCATCACCCTGAAAACCCTCTGCATCTGGTCTAAGAAGTCCTGAGGGTCCTCAGTCCGATTTGTCCCTGAATTGTGGGGGACTTAGTGCTAGGAACTCTCAGACCCTCGAGCTACCAGGCCCTCCTAAGGATTCTAACACTATAGGTGGCATTGGCTGGCGCTGAGCAGCCATTATCTGGGCTAGCATAACCACCGCGCTCCTGACCTCCTGGTCGGATGGTACGGGTATAGAAACTGTCGGAGGCGGTGCCGTCACACCGGCCGTCCCAAGCGGCTTCTGATGTGGTGGAGACTGTTGGGGAGGTCTAGATGATACCTTCGTATCATCCTCAGATCGAGCCGATTCTGAAAAAGGTTGAGGCACCCTGCTGGTGCCCTCTCCTGCTGCTGCATCTAGCCTCCTACCTGTCGTAGGGTGTCGCTGGTCCGACATTTCTCTGTAAGCAGAAGAATATAATGAGCTTAGGGACTCAACCCTATACTGTACCGCTCTATAGCACGACTGAATAAGAAGAAAAAGTAACCATCCTATCATGCCTTGCAGCCTCCTGCCTATAGTATGTGGTGCACAACACATCCATAGATAAGACTCTACTTAGCACAGTTTGCAGCCTCCTTGGGATACGACCTGCTCTGGTACCAAGTTTTTCACGCCCCACCTTGGGAGGCATGACTGGCACCTGGTGCCCTACTAGGACCTGACATGCTAAGCTGACTGAGCCTAAGCACCTCTGATGCAGGGCTGACTCTAACTCTAGAATAAAGAAAACAACGGGCTATATAGCGACTGTAATTACAACCCTCGGCCGATAAGGCCTATAGCAACTTGTGAAAATAAACAGCTAACCAAAGACAAACAATCATAGGGAGTCCTATGCGGGCCGACAAGTCCACCATGATATCTAGTTATAACTGGAAAGTAAAATCAGAGGCTAAACTGAACTATGACCGACAAGGCCGCCAATCAACCACTAAACAGGGGCCCACACGGCAAACACACATAATCTAAAACACATATGGTCCCCACATGGCCGATATCATCTAACCACAGGGAAGTAACACAATCTGCAAGCCTCTAGGAGTAATAAGATGGTCAGGACAGGGCCCCAACCTACCCATACTGTACAAACAAAAGAAGTAAACCTCTATCACACAAGCTACGGAAGAAGGGAGCTGACGGCTCTGTACGGCTGACTAGGACTATGAGGGACCTGCTCCTCGTCTATCTGCACCTGCAGGCAAGTAATGCAGCGCCCTAGAAGAGGGCGTCAGTACCACAGGTACTGAATATGTAAGGCAATAACTTTAAATGACCGAAAGTAAGAAATAGAACTGGCAATGACTGAAGTAAAGAAAATGGACTGAAGATGATTGAAGTAGTGAAATCAGGGCTAAACATAACTGTAATAAGGAGGGTAGGGGTCATACATGACAAGCGAGGCGTCTTACTGTCTAACTATCAGTAACTAAAGCAAACATAAACCTTACCTGGCCCCCTTAAGCCGGAAGGTACAATCAGTACAGAATAACCCACTTGGGCCCCCATTAGCCCTAGTGAGTACACCTTAATCTATATACCCCTATCCAGGACATACTGAGTCCACTACTAGCTATAAGCATCCTGCCGATCCCCTAGGTCTGCAACTGGGCCCGCTCGACCCTGACTGTAGCTATGCCTGAGTCCGGAGGACTCCTGATATCTACACCCCGGGTGTAAAAACTCGGTGGGGGTGTGTATAAGGCCAACCACGATATATGAGGATCTGGATCCCCATCTTCGTCCCTTGCGGACGGCATGCCGCTTCGTAGAGCGACGAATCATCGCCCCTGGTGGGCGGCGACATAGTTATTAACCCTGGGGTGGTCACGGAAGCTATACAGGTGTAATCCAGCAATAAACAATACAAATTATGGGCCTCAACTGACAATAACGACTAGACATGATAACATACTCCTAACATGCCTTACTGGGATTCATACTTGACTACTATGCTGAAGAAACTAACTTGCCGAAAGAAAATGCCTTAACATACCTCGTTCGTTGTTTACCGATTAACTGGCGAGTTTCGGCTCGTGTTCAACTGCCCTTCTCAACTGTAATCATATTAACGGAAGAATAGGGTACTTTATTACTATATTAGAAGAAAATAATAACTTATATATATATATATACTGACTATACTTCAACTTATCGAAAGAATATCAAAAACTCGTAATTTCTCGGAAATCTAGAAGGGAGAAATACTTACTTTAGGCACGTGATCGTATTGACACTAGTTTGAAATAATTCCACCAACTTAGGCTCGGTAGGACGACGATTTGCCGGGCGTATTTTACAAAAATAACTCCGCAGCGATGCTCTCTGTAGCCTTATACTTCACTACTCGGAGTTAATTTAGATTTGGACGGTGTTTAGCGGCGTAATCGGATGATTTCCAAATGTTTTCCCTCGTTCTTAACTCTGCTGGCCGAGGTTATTTGAGAAATGAAATAACATCTAAGTGTGAGGCCTTTATATACTTGAGGCAGAAGACAAGGCAACGTGGCACGCTGCCGATCGCGCCAATTCTGCTCTGTGCCACTTTGGGTAACGTGGAGGGGGCTGCTCCATGTCACTTTGCCCCTCTGGGCAACTTGGTTCGGCCTCCTCCCGTGAAGTCCCGACTTTGCACTCGTTCGGCCTTTCCCCGGGCCCTTTCCTCGTACTTATGGCACTCTAAAACTCTCAACCAACATACGAATAGGCCGACTAAACGTTAGAAACTTATGGGGTGTAACAGTTTAGGCCTTAGGATCTTAGGAATTTATGTAAAAGCCCTTACTAATTCGCATAAAAATAATTTCCAGGGGTCCCAATGAGGAACCTGATGACTCATCGTGAAGGGCCATGACTCGTCAAGTCGCTCGTATCCAGATCTCTTCGGGCTCGTAACGGAAGAATAACAACTCGTTACCGGTGGCCGCGTGTCGTTGCCACCACTCGTCAAGTGCACTTCCTCCCTTATGCCAATTATTTAAAATCTCACCCAACGACTCACACCACGACTCATTTCCTGACATCAAGAGTCGTGGTCTTCTTTCGTTAAGTACACTGGTCGATCCTTCCATTTTATTTTTCAGCTTTACCCCACGGTTAACTTGAAGATTCGTGGTGGCTGACCACGAGTCGTTCCCTCGCCTGTGGGACCTCTAACCTTCCTTTCATCTAGGCCTCCCATGAGTCACCTGATGACTCATGGGGTCTCCTCATGAGTCGTCCAACGACTCGTCCTGTGCCTGCAACCCAGATTTTCAGTTTTTCCCCATTTCACCTCCTGGGTCTGACCTTTGAATTCTTGAGGTATAACAGGCTGATGATATCTGATGGGACTGCTGACGATGTCCGCCACCAGACCTCTGCTGGAGAAACCCAAAATTGTCTGTCCTGGACCTCGTCGCCTCTCTCTCCCTCTCCCTCATCTGCACCGCCTCTATCTGCTGGGCATATAAGACCAATCGAGAGAAATCAATGTCCTGATGTAGCATGGCGATCCTACATTCCTTGACTAAATAGTCTGCTACTCCATTCATAAATCTGCTCACTCGAGCCCTCTGATCGACCACCATCTCCGGCGCATATTTGGACAGCCGGGTAAACTCTAGAGCCTGCTCTTGGATGTTCATGTTGTTCTGATTAAAATTCACAAACTCGGCCGCCTTGATTTCCCTCATCTTCTGAGGAAAGAATTGATCTACGAATCGTAACCAATGGGACCCACGTTGACTCCCCGAATATCCTTCTACTGTGTCACGACCCAAATATGGGCCCGTATCGAGACATGGGACCAGGAACCCCGAGAGGCTCCAAGTTGGCCCATGGCATGAATATAATTTCTAACTCAATTAATAAAAATGGAAGATAGACATAATAATCATAGCGGAAGTTTGAGCATAATATAAATATGAAATCATACAACACAAGTCTGAAGCTGAATACAATCTATGTCTGAAAAGCCTCTATGTCTGATGAGTTGATGGGACAAGACCCCAACTAACTCTCTAAGTCTGAAACTGAAAATATAAAGATAACTGATAAGGAATGGTCCTCAAGGGATAAAGACTCACAAACTAAGACTGGATGCTAACTCCAGGCAACTGGCTAGTGACAGGACTAAGTCTAAAGATCGGAGCTTATATCATAAAACGATACAACATAGAGTATGCGGTCAGTACATGGAATGTACCAAGTATGCAAGGTAAGTAAAACCGCTTAAGTAAGTAGAATCATTAAAACATGCATAATATATAATGTAATCAAGAAAAGATTCTGAGAGTAAGGGTTGTATGCTATTTTCTGAAATCATGATCTGAATATAACTGCATATTATAACTGATTCGAATGACCCAAAGCTGAAACTGAGAATCATAAGTAAAATTGAACTTTGGGTCAAACCTGCTTGAAAATGTATAAATATACACATCATGAATGATAAACATGCATAACTGAAATCATGAGGAACAATGGGAGACTTGTCATATAGCCGATATTACCACGATAAGCTTACATAGTCTCGACTATCACACTCAAGTGAGCAGAGTCGTCCAAAGCCTTGTCAGTGCTAAGGACGCTACCATGATATCGGTATTAAGTTGAAGGCCCCCTTGGGACAGGGGAAAGCTCCAAAGGAGGTCCCAAATAATCTGATCATACCTATATTGGCTCGTAGTTCTGATGCATAGGGTTGACTGACCCTTAGCCTACTTGGTGCTAGATACTACTCCCAAAAACATGCATATGCTCTCCATCGTTTTTCAATGAAGCTGACCATTGTCTAGTGATGAAGCTGGATAATTATGTACATATAAAATCTCGGACTCTAGCCGTCGCTGCGCTTTTATTCTGGGGAACATGAGCCACTTCTTGCAGATTGACTTGAGAAGTTAATGCTTGTGTCAACATCTGAATAGCTGCCCTAAACTTAGCATGGGCAATCTTCTCAGGCATGGGATCCGCAGGGGCTGGTAGGGCTTTCCGGTGCCAATCTCCATTGCCATCCTTACGGACATTTCCATTTATGTTTCCATTCCTTCTTCCGTTAACTCGGTGTGGAGGCATGATTTTGCAAACAAGTAAAGCTGGAGTTAGAGGAATAGAGAGAGTTGAACTCATAGCACAGATAGAATCATGAAAGAAAGGACGTTTCCTTGAACATTCTGTAGCCTCCTTATTATAAGTGTGGCACTCTTCACACTCATGAAAAAGACTCTACTTAACGTGGCTTTCAAACATCCTAGGATACTTCAAAACCTAATGCTTTGATACCAAGTTTTTTATGACCTGAACATAGGCTCGGATGTAGACACGAAACCTAGAACAATAGATGGCTCCAAGTCAACCCATGGATTGAACATGATAACTAAAAATTAACATAAGAAAAGCGGATAACTGAATTCTAAAATAGCAGAAGTCTGAATAACAAAACGTCTATCCAACGATAATATCATAACTCTGAATCCGAAACTAAATACACAAATCTATGTCTAAAAAGCCTCTACTAACTGAAGAGATGCTGGGATAAGCCCCCAACTATATCAAAGTCTGAAACAAACTGTCATGACAATAGATAGATGTCCTTGGAGGATGAGGACTCACCCAAGGTAGGGTTTGAGTTGGAACGAGAGCTGAACTAACAGTGCATCTGGGTCTGATCACTAGGACCTGTATCATGAAACGATACAACATAGAGTATGTCGTCAGTACTTGAAAATACTGAGTATGCAAGGTAAATAAAACAGGTTGATTAAGTATAAACTGGATTCATATACATCATATATCATAACATCATAAGATTCTGAGAATAAAGACTACATGCTGATATCTGACAGCATGAATAGACATAAACTTGATTTCATGACTGAATCGAATGACCCAAAACTGAAACTGAATTCATATGTAAAACTGATAACCTAATCATTGGGTCAAACTTGCTGAAAAACATAATATTATGACTGATTAACATGCATAACTGAGATCATGAAGAACAATGGGAGACTCGTCATATAAACGACACTATCGCGATAGAGCTTACATGATCTCAACTATTACACTCAAGTAGGCAGAGCCATCTAAAGCCTTGCCAGGGTCAAGGGCACTACCATGATATCGATATCAAGATGAAGGCCCCTTGCAGGGGGAAACTCTCTTTAGAGGCCCTAAATAAAATATGTATAAACCTACGTTGGGGCGTAGTTCTGAGATCACGGAATCTTGAAACTCCAAGCCTACTCGGTGCCAGACACTACGCCCAAAAATATGTAAGGTGCTCTCCAATCATTTTTCAATGAAGCTGAAATCATCATTTTTCAACAAAACTGATAATACAAATACATGCATAGTATGAAATCTGAATATGGGAAGTCTTGACTCCAAACATGTGATAAGCTAATCTTATTAGCCTTGGCTAAATCATGAAAACCCACTTAACTTGAGTGGGCTTGCCCAAATCTTAGAACATGCATATTTGAAATAGACTTCATTAGTCAAAATCATGGATTCATACATGGGTAATTTGTAAACATTCATTCATGCTAGATATCTCATCATACTTGAAATCATAAATCATAAACTTGACTTTTCATGAAGCTTACACAATTGGGCATAATTTTTTAACACATGAAATCATGAACTTATAATCAATTTGTATATAAAATCTGCTCATGAATCTTAAAACATACTTTGAAACATGAAGGGAATAGGCCCATAAATAAATCATAGAAAATTTATGAAATTGGGCTAAAACCCCATAAGATCATAAACTTGAAATAAGACTAGAATTCATGAACTTTGAGGAGAAATTTGGGCATGAGAACGAAAGGAAACTCTCATTCATAACCCTACACACCTGGGTAAACTGATTCGCAACTTGTCTTTGAAAGCCAAGAGATTTGGAGAGGAATTGGGGAAGTTCAAGCTTGATCTTCATGGAAAACCTTTAAAGTTGCATGCATAGGAGTTGAATGAATTATAATAGGTTAAACTCCCTTAATACACTTATTTTAGGGCAATGATGTAGTATAGGAGTTAAAAGCATGGGAGATTACAAAATTGCCCTTGAAAATCGAGTAGAATTTTTATAACTGGGCACCCGATAGTACCTGTGATGGGCCGTCACTCTCCCGACGGTCCGACATTCGGGCCGTCCCCCTAAACTAGTGAGGTCAGCCACCATCTCCTTTTGATGGTACAAGTGATGGGCTGTCACTACTCCGATGGTCCGTCAGGTTAGCCGTCACCCCTAGTCCGAAAAATTTTCCTTTGATGGCTTAACCGACGGTCCATCGCTGGTATGATGGTCATCTCTAGCACCGTCAGGTCCGTGACGGGCCATCAGCCACATCATCAAACCCGAACATCACCAGTGACGGTTCGTCGCCTTCCTGGCGATTGTCACTTGCCACAACAGGGTCATGACGAGCCGTCAGTCACGCCGTCACTCCCTGCACCAAACTTGCAATTTCAGTTATTTTCTTTCATCATGTTATTCCAAGGTCCGAGGTGTGACAGATAATCATTACTTTAACTCATATCATGGTATCGATACCCATATAAATTCTCATTATCTTATTTATATAGGATTTCTATTATCCATTACTCCCTTAATTCAATATTTCAACATATTAACACTTTATAACGTGTCTAGAAAGTCTCAACTTATCTTAATCAGAACTCAAATAGTAAAAACTATGGATTTTCCCTTCTGAAATGCCTCTGAAAAATTCTAATCTGGTCAAATATCTTATTAATTAGTTAATCAATAAGATAAGGGTAAATGGTGATATATAGATGAGGTGACGAGCGCTTCTACCGGCACTGGGTGATATATTGGAATATATGAAATTCGTAAATTCTTTGATTGTTGATTATATGATTAATTAAAAAGAGATTCACATGATAGAGAATATAATACGATTATTACTTTCATGATGAGCTTCATTTAAGGTTAAAAACAAAAAGGATGATATGTGATGGTATACTTTATCTATTATTTGATTATGGTATCAGCGGACGCAGAAGCATGGTTAATCAAATTATTAGTTAATTCGTATGATTATGGATTACTTGATTGTATATTACTGTTGATATCACGTACTCTTAATGTAAATGAGTTGTTTATGAGCATTTATCCAATATTGTGTATGTGCCCAGCTTGTGCACCTAGCATTCATGCATTCGTATTACATCTCATGTTTATTACACTTGATGGATCCTATGATTATCACTAGTAAATGTTAGTTCCCGGTAAAGGTGGAGTAATGTAAGTTCGGCCGATAAAGGATATAGTGATGTAAGTTCAGCCGGTAAAGGCTAGATCCCAATAAAGGATCACCTAAAGTATTTCTAATAAAGGTTATCCAGTATAAAATGGATATATGGACCTTGCAAGTCGCCGTAGATCACATCTACCTGACAGAAAGAATGCATATGTATCAGTTGCATTTGGCCATTGTAATTTATTGCATTACACCATTTCATTATCATCTTCATTATTCCTAATTGATTTAAGTTGTTGAGTTCATTACTGGATTCTGAAATGGTTTGTGATTTTCATTCTAATTATTGACTTTTACTATTTAGAGGAACTTTGAAACCATTCTATCTATTATTTATCACACTTATTTGTATATTCATATTAATCTAATAAGTGTTGAAATGTAGAAGTAAATAGTTGTAAGGTCAATTCTCGCCACAACTTTAGTTTAGAATAATCGGTGGTGTTACTGAATACACATATTTTTCATACTTATTCTATATTTATTGCACCTTCTGTGTGCGGATTCTGTTCCATGTACTAATTGAGGGCAAGGAGTCATTGATTGTTGAGCCTATTTGTTAGAGTTATCAGGGTGTGCTGCAGCACCAAACTGCACTTAATTTTTTTTTTTTGTATTTTATTTTCAAATATTTATATTATGATTTTTTCGGCCTTGTATTCAACTTTAAGAGATCTTGTACTTATAATACCAGGTCTTGGAGTGTATTTCTACTATTTCCGCAAAATTATTTTATTAAATTTTGTTAATAACTTGATATTTGTTCTCACTTTAAGTTTTTGCATAAATATTGATTAATGGATTTAAAATTGGATTATGATTCCCGTAGAGGGTTGGGTGTAGGTTCTATCATGACTATTTAAATTTTGTGTCGTGACACTAGATCAGGTGTATATTCTAATAGATGATAGTGAAGAATGTACAAAATAGGCATTGAGAACTAAAGAGCGTCACATTTTAGCCAGGAAGAACTAAAGGGGGCCACACATCACCAATAGACCAAGTGTATATTTTAATAGACGGTAGTGAAGAATATTAAAAAATTGACACTGAGAACCGAAGAAACACCTTTTTAGTCCCATTAGTCACGATCTTCGTTTAACGTTTTGTGATTTCTGGTCTATTATATTTTCTTTTATTTCAATTTATGTGACGTAGTTTGAATAGAGTTGAAGTTTGAAAAATATGAAAAGACTTTATAATTTTTTAAAGTTATCCTTAAAATAAATAATCTTTAAAATAGAAGAGTATACCTTTGTAAATTTTTTGACAAATAAATAGGACCAACTGGGGTAAAATATTGATAGTGTCATAAACCATCTGTTAAAGAAAAAAATGTGTCATTCTTTTTTAGAATGACTAAAAGGAAAGTGTGTCATATAAATTGAATAGAAAAAATAATATTTATTAGATTATTATAAATGACTACTATTTTTCTAAGGAACCTATGATTTAAACGAAATTATCTTGAAAATTGATGAATTAATTCTTAAAGCTTATCGTTGTTGCAGTTAAATGAATATTTAGTAAATGATAACGTTATTATTAGTATAAACACTAATATCAAAAAAATTTCAAGTCACTCGCTATTAGTCTCGACATTACAAGTTGGTCACATAATTATTTCACCAATTGCAATACAGATGAGAACATTCCTCATTGGTCACATGTATACATGTCATCAATTCCAATATAGATCACATGTAGTATAATAACCATTTGCAAAATAGCTCAGAAAAATATATTATGTCAGCATATAGTTATATTACAAATTTCAAATTTTTGCAAATAGTTATAATCATCACAACCTTTTCATCAACACATTATTAATATTACTCATTGATTATCATTATTTTAGATCACTATAGTGTTGTTCACTAATTTTATGGTGATAACATATTGTTTAGTCATAAATATAACTTTTATAATTTAAATAGTTTATTTTCTTTGTTATTAAAAAATATTTGTTGGTTGCAAAAATAAATGTTGGGTTGCAGTTTATAATAATATGTAACTTGTTTATAATAACACGGAGTATGCAAGTGTGGTGAGATAGCTCTTTTGAGGAGCCCATTCTTCCATCCCAAAGCACCTTACCCTTGATTCAACTACTATCAATCCCCAATTATTGAGAAGGCCTAAATGTATTGCTAGGATTTGATGGGCATATTACCTCTCGGTGATAAAGATATAAGGCAGACTAAGCGTTACAAGAAATTCGTCACAAATCTGCGGTGAATATATTTATGTTGTCAGTTTATAAATAAATATTGTCTTGGATTTGTCCATTGTTTCCGCAGTATTTCTGGTACTCTTCTAAAGCTCTGACCAACGACTGATCAAGACGAGTAGTTATATGCGACAACGACTCGTCACTCCGCTCGTCGTCACCACTGTCTCGCCCACATACTTTCCAACTTTCTTCCAACAGGTCCATATCACGGGTCATTGCAAGACACAATGAGCCATCGTACGCATGCGTTGTCTCTGAACTAAGGGTGTTAAAGGGGTCGGGTTGACCCAGAACTGGAAAGAACCAGACTGGTTGTAGCCCAAACCGGGCCGGCTGATAACCAGTAGGCTGGGCTGGTTTGGTTCGGTGTGAAACCGAAACCTGTCTGAGTTAATTTTATATACTGATTAACCGAAACCGGTATAACCCGGTAGCGTCAGATCACACAAAACCGGGTAATCAGACCAAGGCCAGGCCGGTTCGCAGTACAAAAAACTTGATTAATTTTAAATAAATATTTTTTAAAAAAGAACTTCATTAACTTTTTTTAATAACCCGGTCCGGTCCGGTTGAACCCCTAACTGCACGGGTTGAAATAATCTGGTTAGAATCAGATTGATTGAACCCGGGGGTCTTATAATATAAAGCAAATGATAACTAATGCAATGGAATTATGTCCAAAATTCGAAGTACAATTATATAGCTCTTTATCTCCTCAGTCTCACTCTGTATTAAATTTGATCACACAACTTTCAACTTTCATACAATATGTACACACATGCTAGTGAGTCTTATTTCTTCTCATCCAATTCATGACCTGCAGGGGATTCTAGAAATTTATGTACTGTACTTACTAGTATCCGCGCTCACTCAACTGCTTGTTCGAATACTCACCTCGAACACGAGTCATTTATAATATAATCGCTCGTCCGAATGCTCCCCTCAAACTTAAACTACTAATCTCAAAATAATAATATATTACTCAATCAACACACAACCATTCATCCGGATACTCCCCTCGAACAAGAGCCTCTTATATTAGGATAACAATATATTACCCAATAATCATCAACATATTTTAATATGCTCTCTAATAAGTCATCACATAAAACATCAATATCAGGTATACATTGATTATCACAAATGCACATCAAAATCATAAATGACATTCATAGACTTAAGTAATTTTAGGATTTGTTCAAATAATATTGTTAAGTCATAATCTCTATCACAATCAATGTCTAAAGACCAACCAAGTATGCTCACTAATTTATAATACATATAAGGCACTAAACAAAGTCTACCTCCACATAAACCGCAACCTACCTGAAGTTAAAGAACTCGAATATCCAAACTACTATGCGGGAGGTTTGCCTTTTCTTAACATCTCAGAAAGCTCAAAGTCTAAAAACAACAAAGTAAGAGTATTTAATCATCTACTCTTCAATCACAAGTTTGAAAATTCAAACCCACCTAATTCTACCCGTTATTAAGGTTCAATTCATTATCCACGAGTTAAATTACCATAATCTAGTCTCACAATGGTCATTCCAACCTAGTCTATGGAGTTTCTACTTCTTTAATCCCCTTTAAAGCAGTTTTTATGTTAAAGGTCCCACTTTTATGAAATTCTAGGTCTCAGTTCATTCAAATTATGAAGCAAATTAATTAGTTACATCCTAGAAAATGTTAATTACTCACTTTATAGTATAATAATCAACAACCATCAACACCCATTTAACTAACTCGAACTTTCATAGTTTTAAAGTTTTTAGCTTTCAAATCACCATTAAAGAGCATCCATTACTTCTAGGGTGTTACAAGATCGAAAGATGGAAGGATTGACGAATAAATCTTACCTTAAAAAGGAAAAATTTCTCTCGCCCTTGAAAAATCGCACCAGAGCTCTCAAACTTCGTGCCTTAGAAGAATGAGGTGAAAACATCAAAATATTAACTTAAACAGATATTCTGCCTCGTGTCATTCGCTGCAACGGTCACTTTCTCGTGGCAGCAGACCCGCTATGATGACTGACCTTTCGCTATGGAGAACTTAGTAGTTTCTCCAATCTCTGCTACAACAATACTCTGCAACAGGATTCCTGCCGCTACAGTGGTGCCCGTTAACCAGTAGCTCAATAAAACTGATATTTTTCTATTCCCAAAATATAAGTCTCTCAAGACTTCACACCTCATTTTATATATGCACTTAGTTATAAAATGATGCTACGAATTCACTAATAGTTTCAGAATTTTCTACAGGTTCTAGTTCTCTAGGTCACCCCCTAATGGAACACAACACAAAATCAACACCGAGATTATACACGTTTCGATTTTTAAACCCTCCATTTTGAGTTTTTGTTAGTTCAATTTCACTATGGGGACTCTAACAAGGTACTATGGCACTAACCACCCTATAACGACTGGAGGGGTCGTTACGCCTATTTTTTTAAATGTAAATAAATTTTAAAGAAAAATGAATCTGTTTAGAAGTGCTTTTTGTCTTCTGCTGCGTCTTATGAAGACCCTGCAATCCTACGAGAAGGCAATACAAGAATTTAGCTCATATTCTTATGTCATATAAAATTGGTCAAACTCATATTTTATTCGATTCGTATTTTATCAAAATCATTTTTTACCTGTATTAACATAAACGGGTTACAATCCTGTTCATTTTTATTTAATCTATCTGTAACTATTCATTTGCCACCCCTAATTGTAAGTAACACTTAGCGGTCGTTTAGTTGCAAGTTTAAGGATCAATAATATGGATATAAAATCCAACATTAACAATGCAATGTTTGGTTAAATTTTCTGTTCTTGCATAAAATTGAGCATTAGCAATACAACTAATATTTTGGTGGGCATATTGATTCTTGCGTAGAATTCAGCAGTAGTGCTCGCATAAATAATACTTTTATAAATTGTGCAAAGACTATTGGACTTTATTTATATAAAATAGAAGGTGAAATAAAAATATAAATTAATAATATATGAATTAAGTTGAACTAAAATAATCAAATAAATCGCACGTATTAATTTTTTTTGACAACAACCAAAATACTTAAACGTTTGGCCATGCATTATTAATATCTACCTTACAAATTACTTCATACTGATCCCTACATTATAATCTCTAAATTATTACCTGAATTATGGAGTATTATTAATTCTTGCATAACTTTTCTCAGAACCAAACGACCTCTTAGATTTATGGGGAAAAAAAGAAAAGTAACACTTAGATTTCAAAATTGCATCAACAATACTCCTCCAACGAAGAAAAAAAGACAATTGAAAAAATGATAAACTGTTCCTGCCCATTTCAAATTCCGAAAGAAAAAATTGTTCTTATTCTCTTTCCACCTTGAAATAATTGTATATAGCCTGCATAAAATTCTCCAATAAGAGAAAATATAGAAATATTGTACTAGGAAATATGTGTGTTCGCCTAAGATATATGATACAACTTAGATGGTTTAAGATCCCTAGTGACATTGAAATAATTTAGTGTCTGAATCCACTTCACTTGGTTCTTGAGAAGATGAACTGCAATGGTGTCCGGCCATAGTTCATGCGTGCATCTCGTCGGCGGCTCAGGGAAATTGTACATTGACCACTTGGCATTATATCGATGTCTTGCTCGGTGACCATCTCGGAGCCACTCTCCAAACACCTTATCTTCTGGTCCTTCTAAATGATTCTTAGGAATATCAGAATCTTTTATCCATTCTACTATATCCCAACTCACCAAATAACCCATGCCTGACATGTAGTGAACAAAAGGATCCATGCTAGGACATGGAATTACATAACCATAGTACAAATCTTCTCTAGGCAATGGCCTTAAGGATTGTACTAAATTCTCAAGCCGTATGTATGTGTCATCGTCAGCTTTCATCACGTAATGATAAGGTGGATAATACGGCTGGTCATTAGAGACTGAAAATATTTCTGGCAAGCTCGAAAAATAGGCATATGTCTTACCTTTGTTCATATTTTCTTGACAGTTGAGGATGATGATATCGTCGTAACGCATTATTTCAAGTGCCACCAATACCTTTTGATCTTCTTTTGTTAAGTTGCAGAAAACAAACTTGATGTCAATTTTTGTACCCATTATTGGAGATTGTGTGCCATAGATTAGCCGCAGGAAGTGTCTCTTCTGGTATTGATCGGGAAGTGTCAAGATTCCTATGAGAATTCGGATTTCGTCGTTGGCTGACAAGGAGGAGGAATTTACACTAACAAAGTCTACAGCAGAAGAATTAGTAATTGTTGTTTGAGAAAAAGCACATCTACCAAACTTCAAAAAGCTATCAAATCGAATTTCATTGATTGAAGCTAGAACGCAAAGGAAAATAATGAAGAAAAATGATGAAACAATGAATCGTCGGCCATTTTCTCTGTATGTCTTCATCCTACCATGTAAAACAATGATTCGTGAGGAAAAGAAGTTAAAGAGCGAAGCTTTGAGAGAATGAGTATCAAGATTAAAGGGAGACATTTCAGTGTTAAAATTAATTTATCATAAAGTGCACAATATTTCCTTGAGTTTAAAGATTTTGGTTGGCTATATCGTGCTACTGAGTCTACCGCTTTTGACTTTGATCACGTGGACTCAAGAGCGCGTAATGAAAAAAAAATTAGGGTGCAATCCAACATGTCTCTCTCTTCCCATTCCGATACTCGGTGCTTATTAGCACAAAAAAAAATAGAGAAACGGGAATAAAATCTTTAGGAAAGAAAATTCACTTAAACGCCACAAATAATTATAAAGGGGTCATGGTCTCTATAAGTTTACAGCAGATTCATTTTCATTTTTAGTTTATTTCAGTTCTGTTTTGTTTGTAAGACTTCTTGGATTATTTAATATATTTAGCCGCTAATAATTGATTAGTGGTTCTTTGCCGGATTTTTTTTAAAAAAATATAAATTAAAGGGGTCAAACTATTTTTGGGAAGGAGTATTTTGGTTCTTCAAATCTCTCTTTTACTTTTTATTTCTAATTTTTCCTATATGCTGCGTGAGTGGGTGGATTGGTGCTGTTTGCCTTTCCGTGGGCTACAAGTTAGAGGTGGCTGTACTTTGCAGTCACATGCATGCATGTATTCCATCTTGGCGGAAATAATTAAGGTTATGGAAGTGAGCCTAACTTTAGCCTCACTCCAGACAATTTGCTTGCTTGCATTTTCAGTCAAATTGTCAAATGTATCTGTAGTTACTAGTTCGGTATTTTTGCATGACAATGGGAAACGGCTTCATGTAACGCACTCTTCACCATACCTGTAATTAATCTCAAGGAGTTGACTATTTCAAATAAATTCACATCAAATTAGGAGAAAAAAAAAAGGATTTGTGTAACACTTTCTAACTGTTTATAGGTTTTTTTAAATTATAAAACTAGCTATGATTTTCTGATCAGTTGTTATTTGAAAATGGATCTATTACCAAGCACTTATAAATGTAGGTAAAAAGAAATACTACAATATTGATATAGAATAGGAATTAATACAAAGGTAAACAACTTAATATAAATACTGTGTCGTGGCAAGCCACTGCCTTGAAAGCGATTCCAGCCCTACTCCGGTGCAAATTGTTAAGGACGGTCACTCCCCAAGGTTCCACAACTACTTTCAAACACGTGCACTCGTGGCATTTTTAGCTTGCAAAAAATAATTGCCCAGAAAACTAAATAGCTAGGAAGAATAGCTTTTGAGATAATGAGAGAAAAGAAATTAATAATGGTTTTAGTTCACAAATGATGCTCCTTGAATAGACACATCATCTACCGTTTCATTCATCAGAAAAGCCTAAGAAACAAAAATGGAGTAATGAAACATTACTCTTGCATGCTTTAATGATAAAATTGTCATAAACACATGTAACTTCAAGTTAACGTACGTACAAACTAAGAAACCGTCATTTCAATGAATGTGAACAATTTATCAAAAGAATACGATTTAGAGATGTTACGGATTTCATATTGTGAAGAGTTAAAATGTGTAACTTATTTTTTATTTTACATTAAATAAAAGAGGATAATACCAACAATCCCCCACCAATGCAAAGATAAAGAATAAGATTAATTTCTGGGCAAAAGGAAGGAGCATGTACTTAAGTGTCAATATCTTTCGATTTGAATTAACACATAGTGAAATGAGGCAACAACTAATATGAACAAAGTGAAGTACTCTTGAACTGAATGGACATAAGTTGATACCCCCACAACACATACCATATCCTTAATTTTGTGCAAACTCCGCAATACTAATAAAGTGCTTTTGTGGTCATGCACACACCTTGAGTCTCATGAGTGCTCTAGAATGATGTCCCAAGTCTTTCATAAAAGGCGGCCGCACTTTTACACTCACGTAGGTGATTTCATCAAGTCTATCTCGAATAGACCACCTTAAGGCTATGAAATTATTAAGAGAAAAATAAGCTCAACCTTATTAAACACTACATTATGTCATAAGGATAGGAAATATAGTGTATATTGAGGGCTTATATGGCTTCATTTGACCACAAATGGGTAACCACCATACTACCTCAATCCATGGGCTTTATCCCTATCTCCCTTGACGTTTCAAGGATAATTTTTCTTGTCAAACCCTTGGTTAAAGGATCCGCCAAATTTCTTTCGGATCTTACAAATTCCAAGGAAATAACATCATGTTTCATCAACTGTTTAACCGCACCATGTCTGATGCGAATGTGTCTCTTTTTTCTATTGTACACACTATTTTTTGTAATTCCACTTGCTGCCTGTGAGTTACAATGAAGAGAGACTGGTGAAGCTTGTCTTCCCCATAATGGCACATCTGCCAAAAGGTTTCTCAACCACTCAGCTTTTTGCCCTGCTAGTTCGAGAGCAATGAATTCAGATTCCATGGTAGACCATGCTATACAAGTCTGTTTGGAAGACTTCTATGAAATAGCACCTGCACCCAAAGTAAACACATAGCCACTGGTGGAGCTAACTTCATCATTGTCAGTTACTCAATTTACATCACAAAAACCTTCCACATCAGCAGAAAATTTATTAAAATGCAAACACCAATTCATAGTACTTCTCAAACACCTTAACAAACATTGAAGAACATTACAATATTCATTATTGGGATTATGAGTATATCTACTCAATCTGCTAACAGCATAGGCTATATCTGGTCGAGTGTAAATCATGAGAAACATTACACTTCCAATTATTTTAGTATATTCAGTTTGAGAAACACTAGATTCTTTATTTTGGACCTAAGGAGTCGTGGTTTGTGGTCACTAGTCGTGGACCTCACTGCCTCACTTTTGAAGTTCTATACTAGGCTTGACCACGAGTCACACAACGAGTCGTTGCCACTGATGACGACTCGCGGTGACACTCATTAGGTGCACTGCCTACAACTGACTAGGGCTGATAATGGGGAACATGACGAGTCGTTACAGGTGACCACGACTTGTGTTCACCATCTGTCAAGTATATTGCTTCTCACTTCTCACTTCTAATTCCTCCTTCCCACGACTGACCTAACGAGTCATTAGGTCTCACAACGATTCATTAGGTGGGTCGTCCTGACTTATTTTCTGCAGATTTTCGAATTTTCTGATTTAAGTCCCAGATATAGTCTTTGAGTTTTCGGGGCATTACATCAGAGGCCCTCTCAAAACCATTTTCAGTCTCCACCCCAGTTGGAGAGTCAGTTAGAGCCAATCGTGTGTATAGAAACTGCCCAATTTTAGTGTTCAATAAAGTCATTCCAGCCGACCTTGTAGAGTTAGACATGGTCGACTTCGACTTAATTCTTGGCATGGATTGGTTACACTCCAGTTATGCCTCAGTCAACTGCAAAACTAGGGTTGTCAGGTTTCAGTTGCCTAATGAGCCAACTTTAGAATGGACGGGTAGTATTTCAGCGCCTAAGGGTAGGTTTATTTCCTACGTTAAGGCCAGGAAGCTTATATCTAAGGGATGTATTTATCATCTAGTTCGGGTCAAGGATTTCGACTCTGAGATCCCAACTATCCAGTCAGTCCCTGTTGTCAGTGAATTTCTAGAAGTGTTCCCCGAAGATCTTCTCGAAGTCCCTCTAGAACAGAAAATAGACTTCGGTATAGACCTTATTTAAGATACTCAGCCCAACTCCATCCCTCCTTATAGAATGGCCCCGGCCGAACTTAAGGAGTTGAAGGAGTAGCTAAAATATCTTCTTGATAAGGGTTTTATTAGACCCAACATCTCTCCCTAGGTGCTCCAGTGCTATTCATGCGAAAGAAAGACGGTACCCTCAGAATGTGCATCGATTACCATCAGTTGAACAAGGTCACAGTCAAAAACAGGTATCCCCTACCCAGAATTGATGACTTGTTCGACCAACTTCAGGAAGCCAACTATTTCTCCAAAATAGATCTCAGGTTGGGGTATCATCAACTAAGAGTCAGAGAGTGTGAAATACCAAAAACAGCTTTCAAGACTCGGTATGGTCACTACGAGTTTGTGGTTATGTCCTTCGAACTAACAAAAGCCCCTGCAGCCTTTATGGACCTAATGAATAGAGTCTTCAAGTAGTATATGGATATGTTCATCATTGTGTTTATCGATGACATTCTGGTATACTCCAGAAATGAGGAAGAGCATGCTAATCACCTGAGGATAATGCTTCAGACCCTCAGAGACCACCAGTTGTTCCCCAAGTTCAGCAAGTGCGAATTCTGGTTGAAGTCTGTGACTTTTCTAGGTCATGTGGTCTCGGATGAGAGTATTCAGGTTGATCCTCAAGAGATAACAGTTGTGAAAGATTGGCCTAGACTTACTTCCCCAACCAAAATCAGAAGTTTCTTAGGTTTGGCCAATTACTACCGACGCTTTGTGGAAGGTTTTTCTTTTATAGCATCTCCTCTAACTAGGCTGACTTAGAAGAAGGTGAAATTCCAGTGGTCAGATGCGTATGAGAAGAGTTTCCAGGAGTTAAAAACTTGACTCACTAGCACTCCAGTGTTCACCCTACCGGAAGGATCAGATGGGTTTGTAGTATATTGCGACCTTCCAGAGTTGGACTAGATTGTGTTCTGATGTAGCGGGGCAAGGTGATAGCCTACGCTTCCAGACAACTCAAATTTCATGAGAAGAATTATCCAACTCATGACTTGGAGTTGGCAGTGGTGGTGTTTGCGTTGGAATATGGAGACATTATCTATACAGGGCTCATGAATGTTTTCACTGATCACAAGAGCCTTCAGTATGTATTCAGTCAGAAGGACCTAAATATTTGTCAAAGAAGGTGGTTAGAGCTCCTGAAGAATTATGAAATAAGCATGCTACACCACCTGGGCAAAGCCAATGTGGTGGCTGACGCCCTAAGCAGAGTGTCTATGGGTAGCGTGGCTCATGTTGATGAAGGCAAAAAGGAATCGACGAAGGATATTCACAGACTAGCTCGGTTAGGGGTGAAGTTGGTTGACTTAGCTGAGGGTGGAGTGATGATGCAAAGCGGGTCAGATTCCTCTTTGGTTGTTGAATTTAAGTCCAAACAGGATGAAGATCCCATTTTACTTAAACTTAAGGAAGCGGTTTTCAGGAAAGAGGTTTGAGACTTTCTCCAATGGTTGGATATGGTGTGCTCCATTACTAGGGCAGACTATGTGTACTGGACGTCGGTGACTTGAGACAACCAATATTGGTTGAAGCATATAGCTCGAGATACTCCATCTACCCTGGTGCTACTAAGATGTACCGCGATTTGCGGGATATTTATTGGTGGAACAACATGAAGAGAGACATCGCCGAATTCATTGCTAAGTGCCTGAACTGTCAGAAAGTCAAGGTAGAATACTAGAGCCTGGAGGTATGACCCAGGATATTAGCATACCCACATGAAAGTGGGAAGAAGTGAATATGGAATTTATTACGGGTCTACCTCAAACTCATTGGCAACATGATTCTATCTGGGTAGTAGTAGATCGGATGACTAAGTCAGCATATTTCCTCCCAGTTAAAACTACAGATTCAACTGAGGACTATGCTAGGATTTATATTAGGAGTTGGTCAGGCTTCATGGGGTGCCATTATCCATTATCTCAGACAGAGGTACCCAGTTCACCTCGCAATTCTAGAAGTCTTTTCAGAAGGGACTTGGTACCCAGGTCAAGCTCAGCACAACTTTTCATCCGCAGACAGGTGGAAAAGCTGAGCGGACTATTCAGACCCTAGAAGATATGTTAAAAGCATGCGCGATTGATTTCAAGGGCAGTTGGGATGACCACTTGTCTCTTATCGAGTTTGCGTACAACAACAACTACCACTCCAGTATCCAGATGGCCCCGTTTGAGGCATTGTATGGTAGAAGGTGCAGATCTCCTATTGGGTGGTTTGAGGTTGGTGAGGCTACTTTAATCGAGCCAGACTCGGTTCATGAAGCTATGCAGAAGGTACAACTCATCAGAGAAAGATTGAAAATAGCTTAGAGCCATCAGAAATCTTATGCTGATGTAAGGAGAAGAGAATTGGAGTTTGTTGTGGATGACTGGGTCTATCTAAAAAATTTCGCCTATGAAAGGGGTGATGAGATTTGGGAAGAATGGAAAGCTTGGTCCGAGATATGTGGGACCCTACAGAATTACAAGGTGAATGGACAAGGTAGCTTATGAGCTAGAATTACCTTCAGAGTTGGCATCTGTGCACCCAGTATTCCATGTGTCACTTTGAAGAAGTGCATTGGTGATCCAACCTTAATTGTACTATTGGATAGTGTGGGGTGAAATATAGTCTCTCATATGAAGAGGTCCCAGTCCAGATCCTTGACTGTCAGGTTCGTAAGCTGAGAAATAAGGAGGTAGCTTCAGTCAAGGTCTTATGGAGAAATCAACAGGTTGAGGGAGCTACGTGGGAAGCCGAAGCAAATATGATGGCTAGATACCCCTATTTGTTTCCTTCCGGCTCAGTTTCAGTTTAAGGTATCAATTTCCTTCCCAAAACTGCTTTTAGTTCGTATGTTTTAGTTTCTTTCATGTAAATGAATATGTGTACGATTAGTGAATTCAATTTAGACTTGTGATTCAGTTCAGAGGTAGTCATTCTTCTAGTTTTCAGCTTTCATGATCAGTATTTTTGTATAAAGATTGTCATTCTCTGCTTTCCTGTGTGTTTTACAACATTTGAGGACAAATGTTCGCAAGGGAGGATATTATAATGCCCCCAAAACTCAAGTACTAGACCCTAAACTTAAATCGGAGGAAACTAAAAAATTTGTATCAGGTCACAGAATGAGTCGTTATGTGACCCGTAAGAGGTAACCACGAGTTGTTAAATGACTCGTAGTGAGGACTGGGGACATAGTTGAAAATTTTGAAAAAAGAGGGTGACCACAGGTGTGACCACGAGTCGTGGGGTGCCCTATGGTTATGATTGATTAACAATTAGAGGAGGACAGGCAGTATACCCAACGGGTCCTCACCACGACTCGTTTTTAACACCACGAGTCGTGGTGTCGCCCGTGGGGACTCCAGGGTAAATGTGGGAAGTGTAGTTCAAAAGAGATGACCATGAAAATCATGACTCATTAGGTCCGTTGACCAAAAGGAGGTTCTAGGCAGTGCAACTCACGACTGTGACCATGAGTCGTGGTCACTAGCCACAACCCGTTAGGTCTTTTGTGGGGGGCCTGACAGTCAGTTTTCCTGCGAATTTGCTAAGAGTGTTTCAGTAATTTTCTAACTTCCTAGACCCTAAACTACATCGTTTTAGTATATTTTAAGGGAACTTAGAGGGGCTAAACGGTTTCCCCTCATTTCCCACTCAGATTCTCAGAAAAACATCGAAGAGTTTCTCTCAGGAACTTTTAGAGCAAGAACTAGGGCAATCCATTCCTCCTTAGTTTCTCAAGGAAATTCTTGGGCTTCTTCACCAGGTATGTGGGAATTCAACAAGAAAATAATTCTTCCTTGTGTCCCCAAATTTCTCCCTACTTTTCTCTATCAGTTCTAGCCCTAGAATTATCGAATGTTAAGAAATTTTAGTCATACTTCATATAATCAATGTGGAATGTTACTTCATGTTAGTTATAGATATTTTCCACTAGTTTGTGACTGAAATGATGTTTATTCTTGTAAAGTGAAAATTTAGCGCTATTTCTTGAACTAGAAATCTTGAATTTTGCAATAGTGTTTGAATATCAAAGTTTTGCTTGATTTTATCAGTGTTGGGGACTCCCATGTTGTTAGTTGCATTGAAGCTAAATCAGATTATTATCAGTTTAGTTTTAGCTAAAATGTTAGAATTCTCAGTGTCAGTAAGAAATGTCAACTAATCAGTTTGACTGCAGAAATTCTCGAGGTGTCAGTAGTACCTCCCAGTTATCAAAATCAGATTCAGAACTCAATTTTTAGTGGTACACTAGGCGGTCATGACACTTTAGACCAATAGATCTGACCAGCCTTAGGACCCCAGCTTCAGATTACAGTTAGTTCTTTATATGATTACGACGCTTCCAGATAAGCAGCTCTGACTAGTCTTAGAACCACGTTTAGCTCATCGGACTCCACGTCTAGCTCATTTGGTTATATGTCAGTTATGGACTCTCCCACTAGTCAACTCAGTTCAGTTTCAGATCAGTTCAGTTCAGTATCTCAGAAATAGAGCCCTTCACTATCAGACAGGGTCTTTTAGATTATCTCAGTTATTTTAGTTATTCAGTTCAGTAGCTTTAGTTGGTCATTGCATGTCTTTTCAGTTCAGTACTTTTATTCCATTGTGCTATATTTTCTTCCACTTACTCAGTACATTCAAAGTACTGACGCATACTTTTATGTTGTATGGTTTTATGATATAGCTGCAGGATCTCAGTCTCAGCCTCGCTAGCCGATCGCTCTCCGAAGACTTCAGCTGTTCTAGTTGGTGAGTCCTCATTCTTCGAGGATGGAGATTAATTAATTCAGTTACATTTTCTTCTATTTTATTTAGATTTGGAGTTAGCTGGGGGCTTGTCCCAGCAACTCATTAGTTGTAGTGGTTTTCAAACACAGACTTATTTTTTTTTCAGGTTTGTAGCTTTGTTCAAATATTTTCAAATATTATGAACCAGCTTTATTCTGTCAAATGTTTATTTTTTTTATTTTTAATTTTTTTAATTTTTTAATTTTTGCTTTAAACTTCCGTTGTATATATTTATATGTTACTCAGAATGCCAGTGTATGATAGATCAGGGGTTGACTTGGGGTTACTTGTGACTCCAAGTACCGTGTCCTATCCAGGGTGTAAACTTGGGGCGTGACAATAACATACAATTCAATTAATATTTTCTATCAAATTCACATATGAAAAGATTCATAGGTTTGACAATGATCTACTAGCCATCCTAATAAAGACATATGTTAATAGAATTTTCTTATAATTTTTACTAATTACTAATTTCATTCGATAATAATTTCTTGATATGTATGAAGCTGTAATGAAAATATGGAGGTTGCAATTTCTTAAAGATAGGGTACAAATTTTAAGACTTGAAGTATTTATAATCATATGCGATATTGCTAATATTGATATTTAAATTATGTGTTGTTGAAATATCAGAGAAGTTGAATGTTTAATATACTAGAAAAATCTCTAATATTTTAAATTTTTTTTAATAATTATCCTGAAATATTGCACGCATTCAAAATCTAGTTATTATATAAGTGGGAAGCCCTTTAAGTTAAAAGTTGAATTAAGATTTTGCCCTTAAAGTTAATTATATTATAAAATATTTAGTAATTATATTAAATTAGGAGTTTTAGTTTAATGCTCCACATTGTGTAAATAGTTTAATGCTCCACATTGTGTAAATAGTTTTGAAACATAAATTATTTTAAATGTCCTTATAATTTATAATTTTTCATATTTCAGCCTTTATTTTATAGCATATATATAAATTACTTAATGTGCATTTTAATCAGGAAATTTTCATCTTCTATTAATTAATGCCAATATTTTCTCTTCTTGAAATGTGTATTCTTTAACCATTTAATTAATTTTAACAAATCATTTAAAAAGACACAATGTTAGATGAAGAATTATAGTAAATGTGGATAATGAAAACTTATAACCACCAAGACAATCATCTTTCTAATACTCCCTTTGTTCCATTTTAATTGATAGGATAAGATCTACACACCCATTAAGAAAAAATTGATGAGGATGACAATTTGATTAATATAACCCTATTAACTTTTGGAAACATACAATAATAATTCTTTTCACATTTTAGAATGACTTTAAGTACTAAGGGTAGAATTGAAAAAACATGGTCAATTATCTATTGAATTTTGAACCAACTATTTTTAGTATACCTAGCAATTAATATGGAATGAAAGGAGTAATTAGTTTACTCTATTTAATTTACAAAATTTTTAAATTGCCTCTTCGTATTAAAATATTAGATTCATTTCACATTTAGAGTTTTCAGTTTTTTTTAATGTACAATAAATATAGTATCATTGAATTTGTATGTCAATTTAATCAGGTTGGTGAATGAAAAATCACATCTAAATCTTTTATATTCTTATTAATGCTGAAATCGAATTTTAGGAGTTTCTATACACATTAGTATAAATATTTCTCCGGCTTTTTTTCTTCCTTCTACTTATTTGTATTTTGTACCTTAGTCTTTATTGTTTTTATTGAAGATTTAGATTTAAATGTGTGCTTATTACGAGACTTTCACAATATTTTTCGCATAATATTGTCTTCTCTTAGTTAACTCATTCATTCTTCTCCATCATCTTCAGTTTCAAGTACTTACTGAAGCATAAAAATGATTTATTTATTTTTATATATTTATTGGTTTCAATTGTTAAATTAGTATTTGTCATATACAATGTTGTATTTCTCATTTTATGCGCTGCAACGATTACTCTATATCCATCTTTCTTTTCTTCTTTTAACCTTTTTTTTCTTTTTCTTGCTTAATATTTATGTGTTTGGGTCGACGAAAGATTCATATGACTTATGGTCTCATTAGGTTTATCATGAAGTGATTGAAAATATGTATTCATTTAATTTTATATTTCACGCTTTAATGTTAATTTTTTATCATATGTATGCATTTACATATATTCGAGTATGTGTGTATCTTTAAATGAAAGTAACTGAATATATATATATACACATAACTGAATAGCATCAAATTTACAAAATTTTAAAATTTCAAGTTATTACTTTTTGTATATTTTAATTTCTATTTTAGTGTAGAAAAAAAATTGAATATATATCATTTAAAATTTAACATTTACAAAACTAATTGTAATAAATATTTTAGATTAAACGTGCAATGCAAGTTTACAAACACTAGTATACTTATAAGAAGATGCATTTAAATTTAGTATGCACATATAATATTAGAAATAAATAAAAGCTACATTAGTAAACTTTTGCCTGCACTAGATATTGGACTTCTTTTCTCCTTTTCCTTTTTACCTTAAAATGGGATTAATAGTTTTTTTTTTTTAAAATCTTATTTTAAGCCTTGAATTTGTATTTTCTGTGGTTTGTTGTTCCATGTGCTATAAGTTGTGATATGAAAAACATTCATGATTTAGTTTTATTTAATTACTATAGATACCAAAAAAAAAATTGTAATTCTAATTTAGCTTTCTTAAAATAAAATATTGTAAAAAAAGAAGAAAATAATTAAAAACGAAATATTAGAAGTGAAAAAAAAAGAGTTGGCAATGAAAAATTAGCCAAAGAATTAAAAAATACAAAATCAGTTATAGTACAGAAAAAGTTGATTTTGGTTTAATTTAAAAGAATTAAGATCTAACTTTAATTTTAATTTATTCTAATCGCAATCGGCCTCATTCAATATTAAATTTTAATAAAATTCTTCCAACTTACCCAAATCCCCCTTAAGGTTAAACCTATCCCGTTTTGTATCCACCCTACCCAATTATCATCCCTAAATATAATATTTTAATGAAAGACATTGATTAACTGGCCACCTTTAATCTATGTAATTACATCACTAGGTGATCAAATACAATATTAAGCAACCCCTTAGAAAATTTAAGCCCTAGATTGTCTAATCAACTTCTGTAACTTCGTTCTCTTTTAATATTAACATGTCCCTTAGAAACTTCGTTCTCTTTTAATATTAACATGTCCCTTAGAAATTATGTTAAATCACCTAGAGAATTAAAACATAGTGACATTTTAAGACCTTAATTATTACTCTATTTTTTCTCTTAAACGTGTCAACTCTTTCTTCTTTATTGGAAACTACTGAAAATCAAGGAGGATAGCGTGAGAGTTGTGAGCATACGACATGCTATCCCAAATTTCCTTTTTCTTTTCAATTGGCAAATGATTCTTGTATAATATAGATAATTATAGTGTCCAAATTGATGTTGAGATCAATAAATTTTTTGTAATTCATTAATTCATATGAATACTGCTCTAGACAGGTTGTGCACTTGAGTTCTGCAGCTAAATACTGTTGCTTGAATATTTATACACGGGAGTGGTACCTATTAGATCCGTGAAGAGTAAATCCCTTTTATATAAAATTATATTAACCACATAGTGACAGTAATCTAAAAGCTAGAAGGAGAATTTCTTACATTGGCTGAACTAGATAGAAATACAATCAAACTAAATGAAATAGTTGTTTATAATTCGTCCAATTGATGTTGTTGTTACT
This sequence comes from Datura wrightii, assembly GCA_035772735.1. Lineage (NCBI taxonomy): Eukaryota > Viridiplantae > Streptophyta > Magnoliopsida > Solanales > Solanaceae > Datura > Datura wrightii. The sequence goes on from JASDFA010000016.1 coordinate 161,216,122, forward strand.
ATGTAAATCAAATTGTACAGCTGATACTTTTGATTTTGCATTTTTGATCAACTATGATGTTAAGTCATATGCTAAATGTTGATAATTAGAGAATGAAAGATCTACTAGGAATGTTAGTTCTAGGTCCCATATTTCCTCTCAAAATTCTTGTGGTCCATTTTGTGGTGTATGAGCATAATACACACGTTGCTTCAATGACCTTAATTGCTCCGAACAATCTGAATGGGCGATTGCGAAAAACTATGAGTTGTTGTCAAGCTTGCTGGAATCTAGTGATAGAACTCTCGTGACCACGACAATCTAAAGAGCATCATCTAATTTTAAAGAAAACAAATCAGAATCAAATAAATACAGTGATGTTTTAGAGCGTTCGTGCTTTTAGTTCTACTTTTATTGAATTAGAGGTGTGACAAAGATAAATAATATTTGTGATCATTTTTGGTCGCAGAAATTTTACTGCGGAAAATTGATGAATTCGTTCACAAAGTTCATCCATACTAATGAATCTCGTCATAAAACCATCATAAATTCTGATGCACTAGCCCGACATTATGAATATTCCATCACAAATCTTTATTTTTCTTTCTGTGATATATAAATTTATCCATTTTCTTGGCTTCTGTTATTTCTTAATTTTTTCTTTCATGATGGACTTATTGTACACTATACTTTTGTTAATTAGCATTTGCATTACATGGGAAATATAATATTTGTGACACATATTTCGTCGCAAATATTTTGTGATGGAAGAATAAAATCACCATAAAATTATCACAAATCCTTCGAATTTCATTCATGTTATGAATTTTGTAGTAAATCCTTCAAGATTTTGTGCTCTATTATAAATCTGTATTTTTCTTGTAGTAATACTTATCCAATTTTTTTGTCTATTATTGTTCCTTAATTTTGCTTTCATGATAAACTAATTGTAATTCAAATCTACTGTTAACAATGTCTAAAAGAGGACAGAGAAAATCATGCGAAGCAAAAAAGAACAAAAAAGAAGAGCATGGAAGATATTATAAGTATTATGTGCGAATTCAGAGAAGTAGAGTATTCAAATTGAAACTGCAGTAAAGAACATAATTAGATAAACTTTGAGTTATCTACTGCATATTTTGCTCAAGGCTAAAGTGCATATACACAGATTTACAAATTGCAAAGCAAAAAAATCTCGACTAATATGAGATATACTCAATTACTACTACTTTCAAACTTGGTCTAACTGAAAACATAAGCAGACAATCAAACATCATAAACTAAGTCTAATTTAGATAATTTTGAATCAAACTTCAACAATCCCCCTTGATTCAAAAGTACACACACTAAGCAATACAAAAGTAAATATGCATTTGATATTTGATCTCTTCATGAATATATATTCCACTTGTTCATCTAAGTTATGGAGCTTCAATATAACCGCTCTTTCGCAACATCCTGATGAACTATGGATATAAATAACGAAAGAAATTTTAGTATCAAATTTGCATGTAAAATAACATAATGACAAATTAATCGAACATAAAATTAGAAAAATAACCCTTGAAGTGTGGCCATGACCATGAAACAAGCATCCATGTTCTCGTGATCTTCTATTGTGGGACGAAAGAAATCCTTATACTATGATATTTGTGTGAGCAAATATTACTTTTGCAAGCCAACATCATTCCTGAATGGAAAACCTACACAGACACACACACATGTGTGTGTAACAATTCAAACCCCCATTTTAAGAATTTGAACTCTTTCCTTCTTTTGATAATTTTGGATAGCTTGGTTTCATATTTTTGACTTAGTGGGATGGTCCGGTTTGAGACTCAAAGATCTCAGGAAGGTTTTTTAACGCAATCTTATTTTGGAAGGCTTTAAAAGCTAAATTTAGGAACTTGACCCCCAAGGGGTGCAGTTTCAACTATAGGAGGAGAGCAGGGGCTACAGATGAGCTCAGAGCTTTGTACAACTAGACTGAATGCTATCTGTAACACCCCAAAAGTTCCTAAGATCTGACTCGAGGGCTGAAATAGAGAAAGAAAAACTTGCATCAAGTCACAGAATGAGTCATTGTGTGACTCGTCAAGTGACCCGAGGGGTCGTGGTGTGACCCGTTAAGTGGGAAGGTTGGTGAAAAACGTGGGCTTGAGAGAGTCATAACGAGTGGTGAAGTGACACGATGAATGATCAAGTGAGGCGTCAAGAAAAGATCAGAAAGATTTGAGGAAAAGTAGACAGTGACGACGGATCAGACGAGGACTCGTTAGAAGACCCGACGGATCATCTAATCCCTCGTTGGGTCTGACAGTGAGTAATTTTCTGTCGGATTATTAAGGTGTTTTCGTAATTCTTTAGTTTCTAACTCCTAAACTAAGTCATTTTAAGCCTCCTAAAGAGTGTTTTTAAGGGGTTTAATCATCCTATGCCATCATTTTACTCTTAACACCCATAAGTGAAGATCAAATCCCCTCAAGAGAAGCTAGGGTTTCATCATCTTTTCCATCTCAATTCCCTTTGGGTCTTCAATCAAGTTGAAGATTCTTCAAGCTCAGGTATGTAGGGTTATGAATGGGGGAAATTCTTCTACCCTTATGCCCAATTTCACACCTATTCTATGATTTCAAGTCTCCAAGAATGTAACCCAAATCACATGCCAACATAAGGCCACAGTAGATGGCCCAGAATTCAGCCACATTCTTAGTTGTACAATTCTCAATTCCATGATATCTTTCATGCTACTTCTATGGATTCAATTCTTTCATATTTTAATTGATGATTTAGGGTTATTGGGGGAGATTTGATTCTCAAATTACTTACTAATTCATGAGTTCAAGCTTATGATAATTTTTTCCTATTATGCATGATTTATGAATTTCAAGGTTATGAGCCCATGATTTCTAGTATGATGAATTATCAGAGTATGCATGAATGTTTATGAATTCTTAAACTTATGATTTCATGATTTCAAGTTATGAAGCCTTATTCAAGTATGTATGATTTTATGACTTGAGCAAGCCCATGTTAAGTCAAGTGTGTTTCATTATGATATTTAACCGAGGTTTACAGGATATGCTTTAATGAGATGTTTTGGAGTCAAAACTCCTTAGAGATATTCAAGTTATGTTAAGAAGATAATTATGAGCTATATGCATATTTTTGGGAGTAGTGTCTAGCACCGAGTATGCTAGGGATCGGAGGACCCAGGTCTCATAACTACGTGCCACCATAGGTATATATAATCTTATTTGGGACCTCTCAAGAGAGTGCTTCCTCTCCGCCCAAGGGCACGCCAGTGATATCACACCTTCATCGTTCTTTGCCTGGCAAGGCTCAGGATGACTCTGCCCACTTGAGTGAGATAGTTGGGGCATCACATAAGCTCTAGCATGATGGTGTAGACTATGACGAGGTCTCCATTGTTCCTCATTTTTTTAGTTACTCATGTTCATGTCTTATGATATCATGTTTTATAGCATATTCAACCCATTGATCAGTTTACTAGTTTTCACCTTATGATCTCAAGAATGATACACTATATGATTACTATTTCTAAATCTTGGGTCAATATGTTTCAGCTAATGATGAATATCTCATGATTATGATTACTTCAAGAATATGACATTTAGCATGTTGTCCTTACTCTCATATTCTATCTTCTTTAATATTCATAATTTCACACTATCGTTTTACAAGCATGTTTTATTTTCTCTCCACACTCAGTACATTCAAAAGTATTGACTGCATACTCTATTCTATATCGTTTCATGATATATGTTTGGGTGATCCATATTAGTCCCGTTGTTAGCTCGCTCCCGCTCAGTCCAACTTTATCCTAGTTTCTGGTGAGTCCTCATGATCTGAGGACATCATGTAACATCCCAAAAGTCTCTAAAATTAGACCCTAGACTTGAATTAAGAAACCAGTAGAAAGTGGAAATTTTTCCTTAGAACGAGTCATGGGATGAGTCGTTGTTTGGTGTGATGGGTCATTAGAAGGGCTGTTGGAAGGATATAAGAAAGTGTGCAACATGACCTTCATAACCATGAGAGGAAGCAACAAATCATTATGAGAAAAAATGGCCCGTTAGATGCCCTATTGAAAATCAGCAGTCCAGACGTCCCCAGGACTAACGAGTCAAGTAATGGCTCATTACATGATGTAACAAATCATCCCACATGATCGTTGAATGGAGTTCAGAAAGGGTTTAAATCTGAGTTAGCGAAAACGAAAGGGTGTAACGACCCATGGTGGCGAGTGCAAACTCCTGATATGGATCCATTGGAAGAGTTCCAGAAATTGTACAATTGAGACAGTGGTTACAACGAGAGCAGTGACGAATCATTTTGGCAAGTAACAAACCATCCCATCCAGTCATTGGTTGGAGAATCAGTGGGAATGCAAGGCTTTTCCACTGACCACAAGTTATAGGAAGACTCATGGTACCCAACAATGAGTCGTGATGGGCGCCAGTTATGTGAGAATCAGAAAACTACAAATTTGCTCCAAAAGGAACGGATGGATTCTATACGAGTCATTATGACAGACAACGACTCATTGTGTGGATCATGGTCACTGTCGGACAATTTTTTAAAGCTAGTTTCTAGGGGTATTTTAGTAATTTCATATACTTCTAATTCCTAAATGAGGTCATTTTGGGTATTCTAAGGGGTGAACTAAAAGGGGATTTCCTATCCCAAAACCTCATTCTACTCAAATCATCAGTAAGTTCATCTCCTCTCTCTCTCTCAAGGCTGAAGACCTAGGGTTTCTTCTCCAATAACTTTAAGGTTCAAGTTATAGTGAGAGATTTCTTCAATCCAGGTATGTGGGACTTCAACAAGGATCTTATTTCATCCTTGTGTCCCAATTCATGTTCAAAATTGTAGTTATTTTAATCCTATAGAAAAACATGCCTTAGGGTTTTGATTCTACATATGAATTCCCTCATGTCTTCCATGTTTCTAAGGTCTTCATGATAAGTAGCATACCATGTTTATGATTTCAAGGCTTTTATGATTAATAGCTATGTAAGTTCATGATCCCCCTCTCTCCAATTCATGATTATGTCTATGATATGATGTTAACATGATTTCTAGGACTCAACCATGATTTAGTACTACTTTCGAGAACATGGCGCTTTTTAAATATATATGACTTTACCATGATTTCAATACATATGATTTTAAACTATGATTTGAGTCTATGATTTTTATGAATTAAGAATAATCAGTATGTGTGTAATTCTTTAGACTCTCAAGTCTCTTGTTATTAAGTGGCCCCGACAAGTCTTAGAACCTCAGTTCCTTCAGACTTGACCAGACTTAAAATATCAGTTGAGCCCTTAGTATTAGAATGCTCATAGTCCTTTAGGCTCTTGAGATCTTTGTTAGAGAAAGCAGTTTTGACTAGTCTTAGGATATCAACTTCAGATTTATCAGTTTACATGTATCTGTATGTTTAGTTAGGAGTAGTACTTAGCACCAAGCAGGCCAGGATTTCAGCGCACCCTGGTCTCGAAACTACATGCCACCGTAGGATAAGAGATTCTCAAAAGTAGATAATGTTTCTCTTAGCCCGAGGAATATAGGATCCTTGTTATTTGAGAATATTTTCTTTGCCTCAATGGGTGTAAGAAGGGGTCATCATTATTAGTGATCGTCACCCTGTGTCAGATGTGATATCACGCCAGACAGAGTTCTTAACCTTGGCAAGGTATAAACACCCTTCCAACAAGGGTTACAGGTCAGGATCCACGAGGCTCACATTAGAGTTTGTCGGTTAATAGGCTCTCCCACAGTATAGCTCAATTTCAGTTTTAGTACAGTTATTTCAGTACAGTTTCAGTTTATGATTTCATATTCAGTTTTCAGTCCATATACATGAACCTAAAACTAGATTTACTGATATTTCATTAAATATTTTCAAATGAGCATATTATACCAGTATCTATGCATTCTCAGATAGGGTCATTGTACTTCACCTCAGTTATGCATTTAGTCATATATTCAGCTCAGTCTCTATCTTAGTATACTAGTATGTTTCTATTCCATTTATGTTTATCATATACTCAGTACATTCCAAGTACTAGTTGTATACTTTATGTGCTATATCATTTTATGATATGGATCCAGGTTTCTAGACTCAACCTTGTGGTTAGAGGCTTCAAACTCTATCAACTGACAGTGGTGAGTCCTCAGGTTCCGAGGATGGGAGTTTTGTTTTCCTTATTTTAGTATGATTCTAGTTTCAGATGTTGGGGTTAGCTGGGGACTTATCCCAACACTCATCAGATTAGTATAGTCTCAGCTCATAACTCAGTGTTCTTAGTAAATTATATTCTTATGTTCATGATAAGAAACTTTCAATTAACTTTTACTCATATATGTTCTATTAGTTATTTTTTGTTAGAATTATGCTATTCCATGGGTTAGCTTGGGGTCACTTATGGCTCTAGTCACCGTATCACGTCCACGGTGTAGACTCGGGTCATGAAAAACTTGGTATCAGAGAATTAGGTTTAGAGTATCCTAGGGTGTCTGAAATTCACGTCAAGTGGAGTCTTTTTCATGGGTTTAAAGAATGCCACACTTATGAGGAAGAGGCTATAGGGCATTTTAGGAAAATTCCCTTTCTTTATTATTCTTATCGTGTGTAGAAAGTTTCTCTTCTAACTCGTGCTTCATGCGTTCAAAGATAATGCCTCCAAGATGAACAAACAAACTTTAAGCTATGGGGGAGATGATAAGTTGAAAGGCCAATTCAAGTCATGAATGTGCTAGTAGAGGGGTTCAGAAATAGTAACTATGGGATGTCAATCCTTTCCTATTCAGACGTTTCCACTTATATCTCAGTTAGCATTACGCTTTACTCATGCTTATGTTTAAATTTCCAAAATTTAGATAATCGCTTCAGACAATGACCCTAGACTTATTCCATGATTCCCTAAGTCTCAACCTCATGTCACGAAACCAGTTAGGTATGAAAACTCATGTCTCTAGTATGCTCAGCTCTGTAAGCTAAGTCCTTAGAATTTTCTTTAACGGCTCAATAGGCCAGGTTACCTTATGCATGTACTCAGCTTAGAAGCCGTGAACGATTTGTTCTTACGATCTCCTTACTCTCAGTTGAATTAGATACCATGATAGATAGTCAGATATCATGAAGTAGTTTCGGGATTTATAACTCCTTCCTTACCAGCTTAATTTCAGTTTGGAGAAATAGTTCCTCCTAAGTACTCTACCTAGTTCCAAGCCGGTCTCATGTATCTTAGTTCCTTTCATGCCTTAGTATGCATGCACGTTAACATGATTTCAATTTAGTCACGTAATTCAGTTCAGAGTCAGATACTCCATCAGTACTCAGCATTTAGCATTCAGTTCCTGGGATCGCAACTTTTCCCTAGCCTTTCAACTTAGTTAGCCCATATTCAAGGACGAATGTTCCCAAGAGGGAGATATTGTAACACCCCAAAAGTCCCTAATATCAGACCCCAAACATGAAGCATGAAACCAACAGAAAGTAGAAATTTTACCTCAGAACGAGTCATGGGACGAGTCGTTATTTGGTGTGATGAGTCACTAGGAAGGGCCGTCAGAAGGATTTTAGAAAGTGTGCAACATGACCTTCATAACCATGAGAGGAAGCAACGAGTCATTGTGAGGAACAATGACCCGTTAGATGCCTCCTTGAAAGTCAGTAGTCCAGACGTCCCTAGGACTAACAAGTCAAGTAACGGCTCATTACAGGATGTAAGGGATCATCCCACACGACCGTTGAATGGAGTTCAGAAAGGGTTCAAATTTGAGTTAGTGACAATGGAAGCATGCAATGACCTATGGTAGAAAGTGATGACTCATGGTATGGATTTATTGGAAGAGTTCTAGAAACTATACGATTGAGACAGTGGGGACAACAAGAGGAGTGGCGAGTCATCGTGGAAAGCAACGACCCGTCCCATCCATTCTTTGGTTGGAGAATAAGAGGGAATTAAAGGCTTGACCATTGACAGTTTGTGATAGGTTCCAGTTGTGTGAGAATTAGAAAGCTACAAATTTACTCTAAAAGGAAAGATGGATCCAATGAGTTGTTATGGTAGACAATGACTCATTGTGTCGATCGTGGTCACTGTCGGGAAGATTTTTAAAGCGAGTTTCTAGGGGTATTTTAGTAATTTTATATGATTCTAATTCCTAAGTGAGGTCATTTTGGGTATTCTAAGGGGTTAGTTAAAAAGGGTTTTCCTATCCCAAACCCTCATTCCACTCACATCATCAGTAAGTTCATCTCCTCTCTCTCTCTCTCAAGGCTCAAAACCTAGGGTTTCTTCTCCAAGAGCTTCAAGGTTCAAGTTATAGTGGGGGATCTCTTCAAGACAGGTATATGGGACTTCAACAAGGATCTTCTTTCATCCTTATATCCCAATTCATGTTCAAAACCCTAGTTATTTTAATCCTTTAGAAAAACATGTCTTAGGATTTCAATTTTATGTATGAATTCCCTCATGTCTTCCATGTTTCCAAGATTTTCACGATAAATAGCATACCATGTTCATGATTTCAATGCTTTTATGATAAATAGCTATGTATGCTCATGATCCCCCTCTCTCCAATTCATGATTATGTCCATGATATGATGTTAGCATGATTTCTAAGACTCAGCCATGATTTAGTACTATTTTCGAGAATGTAGCCCTTTTTAAATATTTATGACTTTACCATGATTTTAGTACATATAATTTAAACTATGATTTATGTCTATGATTTTTATGAATTTAGATGATCAGTATGTGTGTGGTTGTTTAGGCTCTCAGGTCTCTTATTATTAGAAAGTGGCCTTGACATGTCCTAGAATTTCAGTTCCCTCAGACTTTCAGGTCTCTTATTATTAGAGAGTAGCCCTTTTTTAAATTAAATTTTCGGCTCAAAGGTCTTTTTATTTATTCAACCAACAAAACAAGTCCAATACACAAAGTTTGGATGGCTTGATCAGCTAGCCCAATAAATCTGACCTGGACCCAAAGAAAACCCCATCAAAATTTAGGTGTTCTCTAACAGAACCCCGAAAAACTAGGGTTTCTTGTCTCCTCTCCATCATTGTCTGGTGCTTCCTTTTGCTAGAAGCCAGTTTCTTCTCTTGATTCTCTAAGTTATCAACATGCTTCCCGATCCTCTCCATTGATGAGCTCCATATGCAGCTCAGAAGGTACCTTCCATCCTTAACTCTCTCTGTTTTCCTTTTTTCTAACCCGCTGTCGCTTCTCTAGGTGGAAATTTCGGTGACTCACTGATTGAGTAGAGTCAGGATTCTAGTTGTTCTAAAAGATGTGTCAGGATTAGGGAAGATCTGTTGCCCAAATCCTCTCTTATCACAGGTCCTCCAATGGTAGCCATTAATCCGCATATCTGACTCCCTTGCTCCTTTTTGCTGGTATCCATTTTTGATTGCTGCCGTAGTGTAGTCTAAGTAGATCTTCCCCATGTATGTTTAGTTTATTTCTTTTATATTACCCTGGGGAACATTGCCTTGCTTTTCATCTGGGATGATCTTTCTTGTTTTGATTCTAAGCTGTGGAATTTGTATTTTGTCTGCTAGTAGCAATCCTTTGCATGCTGTTGGTAATTGCTGGAAATTGTTGTACATTCTCTTCTCTGCATGATTGAATACTGAATTAGCTAATGCATCTGCTAGTTGATTAGCCTCTCGATAAATATGATTTATTTGCATATTACAACTATCAATCATATGTATTATTTCCTCAATGTCTTCTGCTATCTCCCAAGGAATCTGCCATGTCCTTGTTAACATTTTCTTAAGACTCAACAAATCTGTTTGTAGAACAATGTTGTATCCCTTATTACTGCTATATCTCATTGCCTCCTTCACTGCTCTAACCTCTGCCTTCATGTTACTACTAATGCCCATTTCTTGACTTCAACATACAGTAGATTGCCTCTATGATCTCTCAAGCAGAAACCGTATGCACTTATCCCCGGATTCCCTTTGCAAGCACCATCCATATTAACCTTTATCTATGCCTCTATAGGGAACTCCCATTTGATTGTCCTGCAGTACAACTTAGGCTTGTGTTGTTGTAGGACATTAAGAATTCCATCCCACTTCCCAGGGAGCTCAATCCATGGATATCTTGATTTGATGAACCTTTGGGCAGTTTGTTGAATCATCATGGTCATTTGGAATATGTTAATGTCCTTCCCATGACTTCTAACATTCCTCCTTCTCCACAAATGCCACAAATGCCACATGATGATCATTGACATTGCTTTGAATAAGCATTGTAACTTTATGGGAGCTGGAACCTTCCACTATGTATTTATTAATTGATGTAGATGCATCCCATATGGAGTGAAACCTGAACATGTAGCAAACTGCTTCCATAGCTTAGATACTATGGGAGCTATTAGAAATAAATGGTTCGAGGTTTCTTGTTTGAGTTACTTACAGCAATAACATCTAGACACTAATTGAATCTTCATCTTCCATAATATATCATCAGTAGGGACTCTTTTCCTCCAAACTCTCCATAGGGAAAAACTCAACTTGAAAGGAATTCCTTGTATCCAGATATTTGTTAAACAGGGAACTTCCTCCTTTGTTTTCCTCATGATTTTATAAGCAGAGCTCATTGATGATTTCCTTTGTGGCTTGCCATCCACCAAGGTATATCTCTATCTCCTTTGACAACTGGTCTGACATTTTTGATCACATGCTCTGCCAAATCAGCTGATAGTCTACTACTCAACTTTTCTTTATCCCACTCCCCATTCTGAATAAACTCCTTCACCTCCAATTCTTCCTCATCTATTTCCCCTTCTTCAAGTTAATATAAAGCCCCTTGTTGGGTGATAACGTCCAAAATATATTCTTAATTCAAAGAATATACACGGTTGAAGTATCAAAATAAGTAACCCGACGAGTACCGGGGTCGAATCCCACCAGGACTAGAGAAGATAGATTCAAGCGTCGATTGAGAAATTGATATTAGTTTGCACCATATAGATTTAATATAAAAGCAAGGAAAATGTGGGGGGGGGGGGTTTAAACTTTTCAGGGAATTACACAAATTGATTTAGTGAACTAAAAGTAACAAGATCAGCTAAGTTGTTGACAATAGTGTGAAATACTAGAGGTGCGGTGTAGATGAAATACTAACTAGATCAGGATAGGCCAGGTCATCTCATAAGTTCAACAAGTGTAAATAATCTCGGGAAGTAGGTAGCCTCAGCTTCTCAACCTATTGACTACCCCTAGCTAGAGTTTTATCAAAATCTAGTTGTGATTTAGCTCAACGCGAATTGATTTGGATTAGAAACTTCACTATTCCTAGCTATTAACTGCCAATTAGGAAGAAGGAAGTAATTTCAGCTATTTCTAGCTTAATTTTACAATCTCTTATCTATACCCACTACTAGATTCCCTTCCAATACTTAATTATTCTCTCCCGAGCAACAATAAAGCAAGTATAGATAGACCCATATCATCATTAATAGATCTTCATTAATAGATTGAAGGGAATCTAATAGATTTACACTTGATTGAACATTATGAAGATGACTCTAGCAATATCCAGTCCAATTAAGTATTCATCATCACACACCTATAGTTAATAATTTTGGCTACTCATATTTAAGAAATTCAAAAACACATTCATCAATAGCATCATTGAATTCAATAATATGAGTAGATAAATCAAATGCACAATTATCCTCCAACTACAGCTGAAACTTAATAATACCAAAGAAGAAAATAGAGCAGAGTATTTTCTACAAGTTTCAATAAAAATCCCTTTCTCAGCTAAAAGATTGTCTTCAGCTAAAAGAGGAAATAGTGATGTGATGTGTACTTGGATTTTCTCTCAATCTCTCTATCTCTCAATCTCCTTTTTCTCTACTTTTTCTTTCCTTTATGCAGAGTACTTTTTTTTCTATTTATACCCTGAAAAGTAGGGTATTTTTCATTTCCTTTTCAGTGGCGGATGATTATACCCTTAATAGCACCGTTCTGGAACCGGCGGTTCGCCGATGAAATCCATGAACCGCCGGGTATCTGCTCTTCTTCTGCACTCATTTCCAGTAAACTTTGGCAGTACACCCGACATTTCACTGATGCCAATCTGTGAACCACTGTATCTTCAATGCCAACTCCAGAACTCCTGGGTGTCATTCGACGACTGAACCAGTGACTCACTACTGGCAAGTCATGAATTGCCAGTGGCATTCAATCTCTGATGCAGGGACATTAGGCTTTTAGCCGGTGTTTCGCCGGTTGACACCTGCTGCTCGCCGCTCATTCTCACTTCCTCCTTTTTGCTCTTTTTCTTCAAACTTAGGCATCTGCATACAACAAAGCAAAAAGGGCATAAAATCTAAATAATCAATTTAGGAACGAAACAAAAAATCAAGTTTTAGAGTCTTATAAGTTGGTAATTTACCAACTCATCAAAACCTCCAAACTTGAATCGTTGCTTTTCCTCAAGTAATCTGATACTTCAACTATTGAGGAAAATGTCACATCTCTTCACAATTAGACCTCGCCGATCACCTGGACTATGATAACCCAAAAATACTCACCACGCTCACCGAAAAGAGAAGAAAATACCCCAAAAGGCCAAAACAATGAAGATGTTTCAAGTAGGCAACCACTTTTTTATCAAGTAAAGATTTTTGAAAGGAATCATTAATCACACAAGGGCATTTTTCAACCAAGTAACATACATAGCATCTCAAGTTATAACCACTTAAAATTTGAAGCTTGCTTTAGAGTTTTCACTCCTTGCTTTATGTTCACCTTAACTCTAAATGCTCCTGCATCCCTAAAAGGAATGATGCCACTCACCCAATGTAAGGATCCCTATTCTCTTAGTTCTTTGATCATTTGAATGCATACCAGGGATTAATTGGAAGAGACACTCACATTCACTCTCCCAAAAGATATCTTCATGCATACGCTTGACCCATAGGCTTGCCCTTTATGTAGTTTGCCACTAATGTAGAATAGCTGCACCTAGAATCATTTAGGACTTGGGCTGTGATGTAGGCTTAAGGTTAGGGTAGGATGAACATTTTTCTCTTTGATACTCCCCCTTATAACCCCTCTTTTGCTTCCACCCTTAGCCTTATTACCTCAAGAGAGAACACCAATTCACATAAATAGTCTTTTTTTTGATTCATCTTTTGGTGCACTTTGACAAAAGATGATGTTCCCTCCATACTATGATTCTTGTCTTCCCATTTTGTTTTACATACCCCCAAACTTAGGCTCTTCCTCATTTTTCACACTTACTTTTCTCACTCCCTATTTCTTAGGCCCTGAGCCTTACTTCAACACTTATCTTATCATTAGCATTTAGGGAGAATGGGGGCCAAAAGAGGTATTAAGAATGATCTTAAGGCTTGTAATGTGGTTGCCAAGGAAAGGTTTTAAGGCTCAAAATTGGCTAACAAGGATTAATGATCATGGAGGGCATATGGTTAAAGTGGCTAGACAACTGAGGGCCTAAACTCATTTTCATGGTGCAACTACATCTAGGATTTCACCTTGAATCACATTTAGGACAAGTTCTAGACAAGAAATAATGCACAAGATTCAAAAAAATATCCTCTCCACACAAAGCATCACCCTTAGAGGGTCTACAAGAGTCATTTTCCCAAACAAAACATCACATTAGGACATTAAGCAAGCAAATATCATAAGTCAAACAGGTAATTTACAATGTACGACCAAGATTACTATGCTACAGTGTCAATACTTGCTCATTATCTTCATCCTCATGCCCTTGTTTTCGCATTTTCATTTCAACACAATAAAAATTTTAGTTGGTGCCTCTTAAAACAACTTCACAACAGACTTAAAGTGACATGGCATTTCCCTTAAGAATGTCGCCACTCAATCCATCATCGAGAAAAGGCAACCCGGTTCGACAACAAAAATAACTAAAATGAATACTGTTCCTTGGGAAAGAACCCGATCAAAAGAATACTCTTGGAGTTTTAATTTCTACCCTACTATTTACAATGGCAAAAAAAACACAATTTTGGGGTCATCTCATTCAAAAATTTCAAAATATGATGCTTAAAACCAAAGACCCCATTTAGTCACTAAGTACCATTCACAAAAAGACACAAACAAATTCATTCATTCATTCATAAAACAAAACACGCCCGATAAGGGCAATCATCAACCACGATATCCCGGTAAAGGCTGGACCTACTCAAACTTAAATAAAAACATCAAAATTTCACAAGAAACAAATCTCCCCCCATCAATAGCGCTCATCCCTCCCCCACTTAAGATCATACATTGTCCCCAATGTAAATATGCAAAACGGAAAAAGGGATAAGGAATTCCTTGAGCGAGTCACTCCTTTTCATCATCAGCCTCTACCTCACCACTATCACCGCCGATGGCATCACCAAGTCCAGTGAAATCATCACCCAGCCCTTCAAAAAAGTCATCAATTGGTCCCCTAGCTGAGGATGGAGCAGCCATTGCAGCATCCATGGCGCTCATATCAGGCACTTCGACCGAAGTCTGACTCTTCCACTCTTGCACTTCAGTTCGCAGGGAGGTGACTGCCCCTTCTACTACATCCACCCTCTTGCATAAACTGGCGACATTCTCGTACAATGATTTGAGCTCCTTCTTGATTGTTTTGGCAATAAGTGTCGGAGGATCTTGGCCAAATGTTGAAACTGGCTTTCATGCGAGTTTGTCATCTCCACGAGGTGATGGAGACCACTTGGCTGATAAGATTGGGGAGGTGGAGAAACTCTTTTCTGGGGCATGTCACCCGGTGCTTGGCCCAACATGTCAGGCTAAGGCACATTGGATTTTGGGGTGATTAGTGATTGGGCTGACCCATGGGAGAGGGCTTCTTCTTGCACGTTGAAGGCTTGCAACACTTCCTTTTTACTGTCAGTGCCTCAACGTCTCTGTTCCTATCAATATCAATCACTCCTATAGTAGAGGAAGGAGTCTTGTAAGGAAAAAGAGGCACTCCAGCTGCTTCACAATGTTGGGAGATCAAAACAGCATATGTCATGGAAATACTGGACTGTCGGGCCTTCTTCTTTATCTGCTGAGCTACAATTTCCCCGAAGTTGATGGGGACCCTTGAAATAATGCAATCAATATGAATGGTGGTTTCAAGACTGACCCTCTACTCATTCTTTGAGGGGATGATCCGAGCATAAATAAAGTCTAGCCATAGCTTGGGCTCGAACTTCAAGTCATGGCGAGAGATTTCGCCACCCATAGAGGCCTACAAAGGATTGCCAACAGCTATAATGTGGCCTATCCACGCAAAATGGTCCTTCATATTGGCCACCCATTCCATGCTCCATAGTGGAGTCGATTTCATCCTCCCAGAATAGATAATTTATTAGTAGCCGGGGTGATATCAACTTCCACCCCCCGGATCATCACTGATGGAAAGTAGGGGAACTCATCCACTTTGCTCAGATGTTGCATACTCTCTTGGAGGGTCTGATAAGAGGCATAAAACTCTGTGACCAAGCTAGGGTAGTATGGTGTCAAAGGGTTGGCAAATGCATGCCATTGCTTGTGGGTGAACTGCTCGGTGATGTTGGGGAAATTACCTTTTAACCCAGCCAAGTCAAAACTCTTCTCCACCGTGATGGAGCATCCCCGACAAATGACATAGTGTTCCTTCATATTCGCAACACAGAGAATGATGGCTTCCTTCGTGTTGACTTGTGGTGGAGCAACCTTCTTTTTGCCTTTGCCCTTGCTAGTAGAGGAAGCAGGGGCCTTTCCTTTGCCAGTGTTCCTGGAAGATGACATGATGTGTTTTTCTACAAGACGTATGTTAGTGGCAATAATTTAAAGTAGAATTAAGAGAAAATACAACTAGTTTAAAGAAGAACTGAGAAGAAAAGGAAAATCAAATAGTCATTTAAAGATCAAGTGGTGCCGGCGAGCGACCGGTGGTTCACAGAAGACAATTCGCAGGCCGCCTACTGATCACCAATGCTTAATAGAGCAGTGGGAAAATTATGCAATTTTCGAAAGTTCTAGCGGCATCTCGTCGCTCTCGATTCGCGAACCGCTGATATAGTGCATGATCCACTCAGTAGACAGGGCCATTTCAGAGTGAACCATCAGCGTTTCACTGAATCTGACCGGCGAATCACCGGCCCCTGTCGTCCCCAAATTTTCAACTCATTACTCACAAACACCCATTAACACCCATTCACAAAAAACATAATACCAACAACTATACTCCATTCAAACACATATTCATGACATTTAGCCCTTAAGATTGGCGTCACCCGGTCTATCATCAAGCAAAATGTTGTGCTTTATGTAGATGGGTTACTCAGACTTCACCTTTTTCATAATTTCACCATAAAAGCACATATCCACCCTATTTAACATGCATGACACAGTCAAGATTTTCAACAAGTAAATGGAAATGAAATATTACTCCTACAGAATAAGGTACCAAAACTAAAATTAAAACAGGGGCAAGAGAAAAGTTACCGAATTGGAAGAATATTTGCACACTCTGTTAGCTTCTAAAAGGAAAATAGCTTAAGATTGCAGTGGCACCTTCAGATGAATATAGAGGAGCTAGTATGGGGGAAGTGATTGTGATAGTGAAATATGGATCGGTATTTATAGGTGGAGAGTGGGAATGTGATAGGTTGAGGGGGAAGGTCGGGAGTTTAATGTGGGTGTGTTGGTGGGAAGTTGGAAGGTGAAAAGGTGAAAGAAAAATGGAAGAATGTAGGGAATTGGGAATGTTGGGTAATGGAGAGACAAACATGGAAAGAAAAATGTTGGAAAAAGGGAAGATATATGAATATTTGATAATAAGGTGGCTGGGTAGGTTTTTGGGATTTTATGGGCCAATCTTTTTAGATTCCTCTTTTTTTACTCAGTACGAGCCGCGACTGGCACTATACCAGCGGTTCGCCGATTCCCTTTGGTGGTTCACCGCTATGCCTTACTTCACCTTGTATTGTGCCCAGTGATCTGGTTCCAGTCGGCAATGCACCAGCGGTTTGCAAATTGCATCTGCATTTTGCCAGTCATCCGCCGAATCTATGGCCTAGCTTCAGGTTCTCTTCTTCAAGCCGGTGATACATCGGCGGCCCATGAATCCGGTTCGGCAGTTAGCCGGTGGCCCGACGGTTCTTCAGTTCAAACCTAAGCTTTCTTCTTTGATATCACTTTCTTCGGCAGTCCACGTTTCTAGACCGGTGGCTCTCTGGTCCCTTACCAGTTCTCCCTTCATGCTTTTTTTCCCACTTTTCTTCTCATTTCTTAGTTTTTATACAAACAAAAACAACAAAAACATCAAATAATTCACTAAACACGTGGGTTTCCTCTGAAGAAGCTCCTTATTTATCATCGTGGCATGATGTAGTCCTTTTTCAATTCTTCATTTTCGACGGCTCATCATTCAACTCCGTCTCCCGCATCTTCAATCCCTTATCATCATCATCATTTTGTAATATTCCAACCACCTTGCATTCGGGTGGAGTTTCAGCTGATGGACACATTTTGAAGGTGACTTCCTCACTGCCAACTCAAAATTGTAACTCTCCAAGCTCCATATCTACCACGGCCTTCCTGGTAGCTAACAAAGGTTTTCCCAAAATAATGTGAACTTCTACATCCACTTCACAATCCAGAATAACAAAATTAGCTGGTAGAATAAACTTGTCCACTCTCACCAGCAC
The DNA here is from genome assembly GCA_035772735.1 of Datura wrightii. NCBI lineage: Eukaryota > Viridiplantae > Streptophyta > Magnoliopsida > Solanales > Solanaceae > Datura > Datura wrightii. The sequence goes on from JASDFA010000016.1 coordinate 161,233,837, forward strand.
ATCTTCTAGCACTCCCACCGGTCTTTTGATGGACCTGTCAGCCATTAGCAGCCGCATCGATGTCGGTTTCGTGCTTCCGAGGCCTAATTTCTTAAAAATGAGCAGGGGCATCAGATTTATACTTGCGCTGAGATAACATAGAGCCTTCTTAAACACACAAATTTCAATCGTGCATGAAATTATAAAAGCTCCGGGATCTTCCCTTTTTGGGGCAAGGTTGCTTATAATTACTACACTACAATGGTGCGTTTTCTCTTCATTTCCAGCATCAACCACCTTCTTCTTTTTCAACAAATCTTTCATAAACTTGATGTAACCATGCAATTGGATCAAATCGTCTAGTAACGGAATATTTATGGACAACTTGCTAAACATGTCAACAAACTTCTTAAATTGATCCTCATTCTTTTTCTTTGTAAGCTGTTGTGGATACGGTGGTGGGTTTCTTGCTTCAACTCTATCATCAGTCGTGGCCTCCATGCCCGCCTCTTCATCATCAACTTGAATGCGGATCTCGTCATCCTTATCCTTTGTTTCTTCCTCAACATTTTCTTCATTCTCTGGAGTCATTGGCTTTTTATCAAACTCTTCTTCATCAGCTACTTTCTGGTTCTCCACCTCACTAGACTTCTCCGGCGTATCTCCAATCACCTTTCCACTTCTAGTGACAATAGCCATACATTGACCATCTTTCTTCGGGTAAGGCATTGTGTCACTAAGTAGTGTTCCCTTCATCCTTGGGTTCATTTGAGCCAATAGGTGATTCATTTGGGCTTCTAAATGCTTGATGGATGCAGAGTGTGAACTCATAGTTTGAGCGAGGTTAGACACCTCCCCTCTAAATTCCTTCACCCCACTTTCAGTCAACTCCACTTTCTTCAAGACTCTTGGTAGAATTTCTTCAATTTTTGAGCTATCCGCATCACTTACCCCAGGCTGGTTTTGAGGATTCCCGACCTTAGGAGGTGGAATGTATGGATTTAGACTTTGATGGTAAAGATCACTTTCTTGGTTTGGCTCTCTATTGCCCCACCTCTCATTTCTTTCAGGCCAACCTTGTTGCTCACGATTCCTCCACCCTTGGTTATCATCCCTTGGGCACAAAGGGCCTTGGTTTGCTCCTTGGAAGCCAGGACGAGGGCCTCCCATTTGGTTACCCATATATTGGCATTCTTTCGTCATATCTTGGTGGTGAAGGCTCCCTTTCATATTGCAGGGGACCTTGCATTTCCACGACATTTACTACCTTTGGACCTGCACCCATCACATGCTTGATCATCAATTCTAATTGTGTTATCATATTGGCAAGAGTGTCATCCCTTTCATCATCCCTTTTTCGCAACTCCGCCGCGAATGCACTTGAGCTGATCTCACGAGTGGACACACTTGTCTCCCTTGTGTGCCAAGCCCTGTTGGTTTTTGTCATTCTTTTCAAGGAGAGCTTTGGCCAACTCATATGTTTGGTCCATAATAGAACCCCAGCTAGGTTGTTGGCAACAGATTTTTGATTGAATCAAGGGCCCTATAGAAGCTTTGGAGAAGTACTCCATCCGGTAATCCATGATTTGGGAAAAGAGCAACCTTCTTTTTAAACCTCAACCATGCCTCATGCAAAGGCTCTCCTTGTTGTTGTTGGAAATTTGTAATATCATCCCTCAGTTGTAACATCTTTGAGGGAGGGAAAAATCAATCTAGGAAAGCCTCAATTAACTCTTGCCACGAAGTAATACACCCCAGAGGAAGTTCCTCTAGCCACATTGTTGCTTCCCCTGTCAATGAGAACGGGAAGAGTCTCAACCTGATTGACTCTTGACTAATGTTTGTAATGTTGAAGGGATGGCAAATTTCCAAGAAGTTCCTCAAGTGTGGATTTGCATCTTCGCTTGGCTTGCCACCAAAGAGCCTCTTCATCTGTAATAAGTGCAACATGGTGCTAGTAACATAGAACACCGCATTCCCTACAATTGGTGGTAGGCGAATGGCTCCTTCAACTTCCAGCATCACCAGATTATCTTCTTCAAGTTCCATGTTACCTTCCACTGAGCTATCCCTTGCATGGGAATGAAGGCTCATGTGGTGATGAGTGATCTTGGGCAGATTTATATGCCCAAGTGATACTCAAACGTATCATTTTTACCTTGTTTGTTGTGCAATGTGTATATAATATCATGTATTTGGTAATAAAATGCGAATTTATACTAACCAACATGATTAGCATTTGTTTTGCAGGATAATATGATTTTGAGGAGCTAAAATGCGTGTTGGAACTATGTCGGAGTTGGACTGGGATGCGAGCGTGGAAAAGGCCTTGGATGGCACATTTTACAGTGGCTCCGCGATGGAGCCGTGCCACGCTGCCATCGCGGTAGCACACTACCTGGGCAGAAATAAAAGTGGCAATTTCCAGTGTGCCTGCGCGTCAGCTCCGTGGCACGGAGATAGGCCTCCGCGATGGCCTGCGTGCCACGTTGAGGCCAATTATCCGGACCCTGCAATTTCCAGAGAGGGTCCGCGTCCACGCCGTGTCACAGAGGCAGTGCTCCGCGTTGGCCTCCGCGACATGTTGCTTGTTATTCCGGGAAAAATTTTCCACTAGTATAAATAGCACACTTAGGTTATTTTTAAAGAGGAGTTTTTTAGCTTTAGTTTTTTTTAGCCTGAGTTCAGAAGTGGAGAGCAGGAACGTGGTTTTGTGGCAGTTGAAGAATAGAAAAGATAAGAGTTTTCTTCTCTTCCCTTCTTCTTTCCTTCAATTGTATGCATGATTAACACTCATTCTAGGATGATTAATCCAAGAATGAGTGGCTAATTCCTTTCTTGTTGAGGTTTTGAACTTGTGTAATGAATGTTGGTAATAATTGATATGGTTTCTTCTTCTTCTTGCATGTTGTTCTATTAATTCTTGTGTTTATTACATTATTGATTGGCCACCATTAATGTATATCTAAAAAGTCCAATTTCACTCGAGAGAGCATGAAATTGGAAAGTTGTGAATTAATAGGGTATTGTTCTTAACTTGATTTGGGAAAATTGGGTTTTGATGTGCTTTCTTGATAGAAATATACTTGAAAGCCGTATTAGTCAATTTAGGAACCGGAATTGGAGTGTTAGGTCATAAATTGCATTTGATCACAGAAATGTAGATGGATGGTTTATGATTCTAAAGTGAAATTAAATACGGAAGTTTTAATTTCTAGGAAATTGTTCTTGGGTAGCAATATGAAGAAGAGGATGACCAAATTATCATGATTATCAAGTTCATTACTCGTTCTTAACCTTGGCATGTGCATATCCATTGTCTAAATTCAACGTAAATAGTGGTTATTAATTTCAGTATATAATTAGTTTAGAAACAAAACTCACTCAAATCTTGGTTGGATTGTTGTTAACATAGTTAGAAATAGAATAGAGATATAGTAAACTAGGCAGTTTTGCATATCTAGAGCAGCCTCCTTGGATCGATACTTGGCTACTTAGCCACTTTATTACTTGTTTGGCCACGTACACTTGCGTGTCGGTTTTTAATCTATACCGAGCAGCGATACGCGCGCAACAAGTTTTTGGCGCCGTTGCCGGGGAGGCTAGGCGATTTGTAAAATTGTGTTTAGTGTAAATTTAATGTATTTGTATTTTTATTTTCTTAAGTGTTAACAACTTGGTCTTAGCCTGTATTTTGCAGATTTTTATTTCTGTGAACACTGGCAAGGGACAAGGAGCTGGTGGAATCTTACTTAGAGCCAGAACGTGAATTGCACAGTCAACGTAGAGAAGCTCTTCGGAAGAAGCTGCAGTTGCTTAAACAGTATATAATGGAGCAACCCAATCCACCAGTTGTGCGGGCAGTGTTAGTGCCCGGGGAAGTAGCAGCCAGGCCGGTTCGCGAGGTGGCAATCCCACACGCTAATAGTGTACATTCCAGCATCCGCAAACCAGAGCCTGGGGGGAGATTTGAGTTAAAGCAAAATATGGTGCAACTTTTGCACACTAGCGGGCAGTTTACCGGTCTCCCTCACGAAGATCCGCAACAACATCTCCAGAACTTCTTGGAGATAAGTGACACTTACATCCCCGCTGGAGTGTCACCTGATTATGTTCGCCTCACCTTATTTCCATTTTCCTTACTTGGTGAAGCCAAGAGGTGGTTAAAAGTTGAACCACCCAACTCTATATCAACGTGGGATGATCTTGCAAGGAAGTTTTTGATCAGATTTTTCCCTTCAGGTAAAACAGCTAAACTTAGAAGTCAGATTCTAAGTTTTAAACATAGGGAAGGAGAAAATCTTTATCAAGCCTGGGAAAGATTCAAGTCCATGTTGCGAGACTGTCCTCATCATCATCAGTCAAACGAGGTGTTGGTACACACTTTTATTGAGGGTTTGGAACCCCACACTAAAATTTTGTTAGACTCAGCAGTTGGAGGGCAAGCGCTGGAGAAGACTTATGAGGAGCTGTACACTTTGCTCAACCGAATTTCACAAGGCAATCCGGAATGGAATGCAGATTCTTCAAGAGGTGGAGCAAGGAAAGCAGCGGGAGTGTTTGAAGTGGATGGATTCACAACTATCGCTGCACAGATAGCTGCTTTGCAAAATCAGTTAAACACTCACTTCAGCAATATGAATTTGAACCAGCCTTCAGCCTCAGTCAATGCAGTCCAACAGATGTGGTGTGAAGTGTGTGGTAGTAGTGAGCATTCAGCTGAATGCTGTGGTGCAAATCCTGATTCTGTCAACTTTGTGGGCAATGCACAGAGGAATCAACAGCAGTTTGGTGGTGGCTACAACTCGAACTGGAGGAATCATCCAAATTTTTCGTGGGGTAGCAACAATCAACAAGGCCAGGGTTCAGGGCAGGGTATGCACAGAAACCAAGGAGGGCAACAAGGCTATCAGAATCAGTTTAGAAATCACAATGCCCCTCCTCCACCACCATCACCGACTATTGAGGAAATGTTCAAGACCATGATTGCCAACCAGGCACAATTGCAGGCTGACTATGTCAAATTGGCAGCCGAAGTAAAGAACAATCAATTGGAAACCAAGGCTCTTGAATATCAGTTTGGGCAATTTGCTAGTGCCCAAAATACTAGACCAAGGGGAGGACTACCTAGCGACACGGATCCCAATCCTAAGCAGGTAAATGCAGTGACCACGAGGAGTGGTTTACAATTAAAGGAGGTGGAACCGGAAAGACCGCCTCAGAAGTCAGGAGCCGCAGATGTTGAGGGAGAACAAACCTCAGATACGGGGAAGACCAAAGAAGCTGAACCAGCAAGGCCTCCACCCCCGTTCCCTCAACGACTTAAGAAACACAAGGAGGAGGCGTGTTTCCAGAAATTCATGGAGGTACTTAAACAGGTACATGTTAACTTACCTCTTGTTGATGTCTTGCAGGGTGTGCCAAAATATGCGAAGTATATCAAAGACATCGTGGCCAACAAAAGTCGCTTGACTGAGTATGCCACAGTGGCTTTAACGGAGGAATGCACATCCCGTATTCAGAACAGGTTACCCACTAAACTGAAGGATCCTGGAAGTTTTACTATCCAGCTGACGATTGGGCAAAGTATCCGAGCTCGTGGGTTATGCGACTTAGGGGCAAGTATAAATCTGATGCCATCTTCGGTATTCAGGAGGTTAGGGCTAGGGAGTCCTAGACCTACAACAGTGATCTTACAGCTAGCAGACAGGTCTTTAGCTAAGCCGGATGGCATTGTTGAGGATGTGCTAGTGCAGGTAGGCTCCCTCATTTTTCCGGTAGATTTCATTATTCTGGATTTTGAACCAGATGCGGAAGTCCCATTTATTTTGGGACGACCCTTTTTGGCTACCGGAAAGGCATTGATCGATGTAGCTGCGGGTCAACTCACAATGCGAGCACACGACAAGGTTGAGGTGTTCGACGTGTACAAGGCACCTAAGCTCCCGACTGTCTATAAGGAACCCTCGGTGATCAACGTGATTGATCATGGGAATGCAAATGGATTGAGTGATTCTCGAGAGTTACTAGGTAGGCCACCAGACAAGGTTGAGAACTACTGGGGAGATGACCATGATCGGGACAAATCGTCCATCTCCCTAGTAGACACTTGAGCATAAAGGCTGTCGAGCCGCGACGTTAAACCAGGCGCTGCACGGGAGGCAACCCGTGAAAAATATTTTTTTTCTTTCTTTAGTGTAAAGTTTTTCTTTTATTCTATTTTCTTTTCTTTTTCTTGACTAGGCTTAGATTTGCGTTTTATTTAGTAAATTTTTTTATTTAGTAATTTAGTAAATTTTTTATTTTTTTGTAGGGAATCAATTAATTTAACCAATTTTTCTTTAGTGAGGTGATTTTCAGGTATACTGGAGGAAAAATACTTGGAATCGAGGAAACGAGGCGAGGTATGAAAAATAAAATTTGATGGTGAAACAGAGGACTAGCGCGTTGGCGCCGTGTCACGGAGGCAATGCTCCGCATTGACCACCGTGACACGTTGAAGGCAAATCTGGAATTTTTTAAAATTCCAGTAAGCCAACGCGTTGGCTCCGTGTCACGGAGGAGGGGCTCCGCGTTACCCTCCGTGACACGTTGCCCTTATCCCAGTGCCGGGTCACACCGGGTTTCCGGGTGACCCGCGTGTTTCCTTTAAATAAACCTCCGATTTTCGCCCATTTTCCCCCATTCCCTCTACCCTCCGCGATAAAAACACCCATTCCCCTACCCCCAAGCAACGTGCCACGTTAATAGGCAAGGAAAACGTCAAGTTTTCGTCGATTCTTCAGTTCCACGGTATGTTTTCATTGTCTAACTCAATGTTTTGGCGATTTTTGTCAATTTTGGGCATGTAAGGTGGAACATACCACCTTAGGTAGAAATTAAACATGATGGTGAATTATGTTGTGATTGATTATGTTCGGATAGTTGTATTTGGCAGTTGAACTTGTCGATTATGTAAATAATTCGAAATTGATTGTCGAACTCTATCCTAGGGCTTGGGTTGTTGAATTTGACTTGGGCAACTTGATTGTTTGGTGAATTCAATGCCGGGGGGTGTTTATTATTTGAGATAAGTCATGGTAAATAGTGTGTAAATGTTCAAAGACGACTAATTCTCGAATTTTTGTGGGAAATTGCATAATGTGTAAATTGGTTAGATTGTTTAGATTAGCTTGTATACGAAATATTTTTCTAGTTGTTTTTAGTTTGTGGTTGTTTTGTTGCTTGTGCGATGGTTGAATTGCTGTCGATAGTAGGATTGGGTTAGCTGTATGAAGTCTGAGTAGTTTGCTAGCCGTTATGCTGTCGAATTTTTGTAAATGCACTAAGCAATATGTTATAGTTGATTGTGTTTGGGGTGTAAATAGAGCTATCCTTGCTAAAATGTTGTAAATAATGTTAAAGACTAAGTGTGGGGTAAATTTTGTTTAACCCGACCTTAGCCGAAGCTAGCAAGTTTTTAGCTTAACGTTGTGCTTGTCTGTGTAAATTGACAGGTACAATGGCCAGCCGACAAGATAAAGGCAAGGGTGCTTCAACCTCAGGCACCGGCAGAAAGAGAATGAGACTGGGCACTGCTGTCCCAGCTGCACCTGCTGTTCCACGCGGTCAACACCGCCGATATGGGACACGATGGGTCACCAATGAAGGGAAGAAATGGTACGCAAAGCATAAGGAGAACAAGTACTTCCCGGAGGAAGATATTGCAAGGGAACCACTTGCACAGGAGTTCCCTCACATTGTACAGAGGATTGAGGCAGCTGGGCTCAGCTTTATTTTTCAGGAGCCCAAGGAGTGCAACCTTCACCTGGTCCGGGAATTTTATGCAAACTGGAACCCGACCATCAGGAGCCATACTATTAAAATCAGAGGGCAGATTGTCACTCTGGAACCCCAGCAGCTGAATGCCATCGTTGGAGCGCGGGACACAGACGCCCACGTCCTCCGCCAGTTAAACATCACCCCACCGTACGCCGACATCAGACGTACGTTGTGTGGGTCTCGATCCACAGCCCGATGGAGCAGACACAAAGAGAGGGGTTACCATCAGACTCTGCCTTATTCGCAGATGAACAGGGAGGCCAGAATCTGGCTAAAAATTGTATGTTCGTGTTTGATCCCGGGAGTGCATATGACAGACGTGACCCAGGACCGTGTCTGCCTGGTGTATGCCCTTATGAAAGGGCTTGAGATTAATGTGGGGGCGGTCATAATATCCGCCATGAAGAGAGCCAGACTACACCAGGGCCACAGATACGGGTTTGGCGGACTCATCACCACCTTCCTCTGAGGCCTCGACATTGAGGAAGAAGCCTTGGATTACATTCCGCAGTTGGAGCGGAGGGCCCTTGATGTGACAAAGACCAAGGCCCCCGACACTACAAACGGACCGGTGCTGACTCTGGGCGAGCGACATGCTCGTGACGACTAATATATGGCCCGTATGTTCGGCATGCAGATGCTGCAGCTACGGATAGGTGGGAGACCAGCCACCGAGGATGAGTTATGGCAGCTGGAGCTGGACTACCCCTTTGGCGGGAACGCCAGAGCTTTATGTAAGGTGGGGCCAGCCTTTGTGGAGCCGACTGATGGCGACGTCCCTACTGATGAGGAGACACGTCGTGAGGACTTTGATGTAGAGTTCGATGACGACGATGGAGCCGATTCGGATATGGGCGACGAGGCCGTAGCACCGGATGAGGAAGTCGAATATTTCGACTGAGCAGGGAGTTCCACCACCCATATGTTGTGCTTTGTATTGTTGTGAACACTGGGGACAGTGTTCGATTTAAGTGTGGGGTGGGGAGTAGTTAGGTGCTGGGTCATAGACTCTAAACTTGCTGTATAATTTTTCCTTGATGTTTATGTATGTCTGTGCTTTCCCTGTTGTTGTGAACTGATTTTGTGATCTATGTGTATATATTTGTGTTGTGGCTGATGATGTGTGTTTTGAAAGTTATGGTTGCCTTTGTAAATATTTTGTAAATTTTGTAAATATTTTTTTCTATCGATATGATCGATATTTTTCAAAATTTTTGCGAAAAGATTTTGCATTTATCAACATAGTTTGCAAATATTTTCTATCGAAATGATCGATGTGTTGCAAAAATTTTGAAGTTTTATTTTTGGGTTTCTCGGAGTTTGTTTTCGGTTCTTTTACCGAGAATAGTCACATTGAACCGATGTCATAGTTAGTGACCGTTCCCTATGATGGATGGATGACGACCGTCTTAAGTGAAATGTAGTCGATAGGAGCAGATGTTTTGTTTTTAGTTTCTTTGGTGGATTGCATCAATAAACTGTAGTTGCTTATGGTTGCTAAAATTTCGTTGCGTGTTGTAATTGATGTTCGAAATGTGAAAATGATTCGGTTGAAAGCATGCAATTGTGTAAATATATTGAGTTATCTAGGCTATAGAATTTGGTTCATTATGATTGAGGCTTAATCTTGAATTCATGTAATTGACTAATTAAAGAGTCTGTGAATGCATCTTGATTCGAGCATGTGCATGAAGTGTGAGTGAGGTTTTGCTATTCCATGTCATTGTGAATTGTCTAGAACTTGCCTGGTGTGTATACAAAACGAAATGAAGGAGGTGTAGTGTTGGAAAGGATGTAGGCATTTCTTTGTTTTAACCGTTAGTTTCCATTTTTTTTTCTTGTCAAATTCTACCTTTTTATATGTTGTATACCCTAGTCAGCCCGTTGAGCCTTTAGCCGATTTCTTTCTTTTGTCCAGAATTGTATAAACTAAGCTTTATTCCTTCTTTTCATTAGCCTTAAAGTTTTTAAGAAGCTCTTAAGTGCTTATAAAGAACAGAAAATGTTTCCCAAAGTGTTAAAGAGTGAAAAGAGTGAAAAGAAAAGAAAAGCAAAGTGAGGAAAGAAAAGATGATATTGAAGAGGCACCCGTTGTAATTAAATGAAATTGAGGGTACATGAAAACCTTCTATTTTGTGTCAAGTGTGCCTGATGAAATGGGCTGTATGAAAGTAAACCAGCATGAATGGGAGAAAAAGAGAAAAGAGAGGAACAATGTCCATGAGTCGATGGGAATGAGTTGAAAAGGCGCTTAAGGATGCTAGCGACTATTATTGGCTAATCCAATATATATATACTAGATCCATAGCCCAGCTACAACCCATTAAAAGTCCTATTTGATCCTACATTGCATTTCTTTATATTAGTGGAGTAATACACTAAGGGCAAGCCTATGGGTCATGACATGATGCATGTGAATTCTTTTGGGAGAGAGAGTGAAATTAATTTTTATATGCCCCTACTTGCATGTTTGTGTGCTGCATGAACATAAAAAGGGGAAGTTTCTCTCGAGTTGTGAGGGTACATGCTTGATGAAAGATTGATTTTCATGTCGGATTTCTTGATTAGTTGATTTGCATGAGTTTGCCGATATCAAGAATCAATTCTTAAAAGTCTAGGAAGCCTCGATGTATTAAGGTCATTGTCTTGTACGACCAAGCATGTATTCTTGATGATTTGCAAAAAATCAAATAATCGGTATGACCGTAACGTAAATGGCTGCACCATAGTGACAAAGGTTGAGATGTGATGTGCATGATTTGTGTATGTGTTGTTCGAGGACGAACAAGGATTTAAGTGTGGGGTAAGTGATCTTGGGCAGATTTATATGCCCAAGTGATACTCAAACGTATCATTTTTACCTTGTTTGTTCTGCAATGTGTATATAATATCATGTATTTGGTAATAAAATGCGAATTTATACTAACCAACATGATTAGCATTTGTTTTGCAGGATAATGTGATTTTGAGGAGCTAAAATGCGTGTTGGAACTATGTCGGAGTTGGACTGGGATGCGAGCGTGGAAAAGGCCTTGGATGGCACATTTTACAGTGGCTCCGCGATGGAGCCGTGCCACGCTGCCATCGCGGTAGCACACTGCCTGGGCAGAAATAAAAGTGGCAATTTCCAGTGTGCCTGCGCGTCAGCTCCGTGGCACGGAGATAGGCCTCCGCGATGGCCTGCGTGCCACGTTGAGGCCAATTATCCGGACCCTGCAATTTCCAGAGAGGGTCCGCGTCCACGCCGTGTCACGGAGGCAGTGCTCCGCGTTGGCCTCCGTGACACGTTGCTTGTTATTCCGGGAAAAATTTCCCACTAGTATAAATAGCACACTTAGGTTATTTTTAAAGAGGAGTTTTTTAGCTTTAGTTTATTTTAGCCTGAGTTCAGAAGTGGAGAGCAGGAACGTGGTTTTGTGGCAGTTGAAGAATAGAAAAGATAAGAGTTTTCTTCTCTTCCCTTCTTCTTTCCTTCAATTGTATGCATGATTAACACTCATTCTAGGATGATTAATCCAAGAATGAGTGGCTAATTCCTTTCTTGCTGAGGTTTTGAACTTGTGTAATGAATGTTGGTAATAATTGATATGGTTTCTTCTTCTTCTTGCATGTTGTTCTATTAATTCTTGTGTTTATTACATTATTGATTGGCCACCATTAATGTATATCTAAAAAGTCCAATTTCACTCGAGAGAGCATGAAATTGGAAAGTTGTGAATTAATAGGGTATTGTTCTTAACTTGATTTGGGAAAATTGGGTTTTGATGTGCTTTCTTGATAGAAATATACTTGAAAGCCATATTAGTCAATTTAGGAACCGGAATTGGAGTGTTAGGTCATAAATTGCATTTGATCACAGAAATGTAGACGGATGGTTTATGATTCTAAAGTGAAATTAAATACGGAAGTTTTAATTTCTAGGCAATTGTTCTTGGCTAGCATTATGAAGAAGAGGATGACCAAATTATCATGATTATCAAGTTCATTACTCGTTCTTAACCTTGGCATGTGTATATCCATTGTCTAAATTCAACGTAAATAGTAGTTATTAATTTCAGTATATAATTAGTTTAGAAACAAAACTCACTCAAATCTTGGTTGGATTTTTGTTAACATAGTTAGAAATAGAATAGAGATATAGTAAACTAGGCAGTTTTGCATATCTAGAGCAGCCTCCTTGGATCGATACTTGGCTACTTAGCCACTTTATTACTTGTTTGACCACGTACACTTACGTGTCGGTTTTTAATCTATACCGAGCAGCGATACGCGCGCAACAATGAGATCCTAACAACACAGCAAAAAATCAAATCAAGTAGCTACGATGCACACTAATTCAACTTAAAAATTAATCACAAGATTATCAAGAACTAGTCCCTAGCAACAGTGCCATTTTTGATAACGTCCAAAATATATTCTTAATTCAAAGAATATACACGATTGAAGTATCAAAACAAGTAACCCAACGAGTGTCGGGGTCAAATCCCACGAGGACTAAGGAATGATAAATTCTAGCGTTGATTGAGAAATTGATATTAGTTTGCACCATATAGATTTAATATAAAAGCAAGGAAAATGGGGGGGGGGGTTAAACTTTTCAGAGAATTACACTAATTGATTTAGTGAACTAAAAGTAACAAGATCAGCTAAGTTGTTGACAATAGTGTGAAATACTAGAGGTACGGTGTAGATGAAATACTAACTAGATCGGGATAGGCCAGGTAATCTCATAAGTTCAACAAGTGTAAATAATCTCGGGAAGTAGGTAGCCTCAACTTCTCAGCCTATTGACTTCCCTAGCTAGAGTTTTCACAAAATCTAGCTGTGATTTAGCTCAACTCGAATTGATTGGGATTAGCAACTTCACTATTCCTAGCGATTAGTTGCCAATTAGGAAGGAGGAAGTAGTTTCAGCTATTTCTAGCTTAATTTTACAATCTCTTATCCATACCCACTACTAGATTCCCTTCCAATACTTAATTATTCTCTTCCGAGCAACAATCAAGCAAGTATAGCTAAGACCCATATCATCATCAATGGATCTTCATTAATAGATTGAAAGGAATCTAATAGAGGTACACTTAATTGAATATTATGAAGATGACTCTAGAAATGCCCAGTCCAATTAAGTATTCATCATCACACACCTCTAGTTAATGATTTTAGCTATTCATAGTTAAGAAATTCAAAAACACATTCATCAATAGCATCATTGAATTCAATAATAAGAGTAGATAAATCAAATGCACAATTATTCTCCAACTACAACTGAAACTTAATAATATCAAAGAAGAAAATAGAGCAGAGTATTTTCTACAAGTTTCAATCAAAATCCCTTTCTCAGCTAAAAGATTGTCTTCAGTTAAAAGAGGAAATAGTGATGTGATGTGTACTTGGATTTTCTCTCAATCTCCCTATCTCCCTATCTTCTTTTTCTCTCCTTTTTCTTCCCTTCTGCAGAGTACTTTATTTTCTATTTATACCCTAAAAAGTAGGGTACTTTTCATCTCCTTTTTAGAGCTGGATGATTATACCCTTAATAGAATTGTTCTGGGACCGGCGGTTAGCCGATGAAATCCGTGAACCTCCGGGTATCTGCTCTTATTTTGCACTTATTTCCAGTGAACTTTGGCGGTACACCCGGCATTTTGCAGATTCCAATCCGTGAACCACCGGATCTTTAACGCCAACTCCAGAACTCCTGGGTGTCATTTAGTGACTGAATTGGCGACTCGCCACTGGCAAGTCGTAAACTGCCGGTGGCATTCAACCTCTAAGGCAGGGGCATTAGGCTTTTAGCCGGCGTTTTTCCGGTTTACACCTGCGAATCGTCGCTCATTTTCACTTCCTCCTTTTTGCTCTTTTGCTTCAAACTTAGGCATCTGCATACAACAATAGAAAAAAGGGCATAAAATCCAAATAATCAACTAGGGAAAGAAACAAAAACTCAAGTTTTAGAGTATACTGGATTGGTACATTACCAACTCTCATTGGGTCTAATTATTAAACCATAAGATAGCATTACCTGCCTTAATCTGCTGCCATATTTCATGCTCCACCTCTTCTCTGATGAGAATCATTATTCTCCAAACTTGTGATGCACCCCTTACATTAGCAATGACTGGGTGTACTTTCTTGCAGTATTTGTTCCACATAAAAGTGCCCAACAAGGAAGCTATAGAGGCTTTAAAAATCCACCAAAGTTTTGCCATCAAAGCTTTAGCAACATCTTCTATAGACCTGAATCCCAGACCGCCTTCTATTTTAGGAACACGTAAATCATCCTAAGCGACCCAGTGTCTTCCTTTAATTCCTCCTATCTGTTCCCAGAAAAATTTAGCAAATATCTTGTGTATCTGATTATTACACCTTTAGGGGGTTCATTGCTGATAGAGGATATATTGGCATAGACTGTAGGACATGGTTAATTAAAATATACCTTGCTCCATGAGACATGAATTTTTTTTGCCAATCCATTAATCTCCTAGATATCTTCTTTATCAATTCTTCAAAATGCTCCATCTTCTTTCTCCCATAAAACACTGGGCATCCTAGATATGTTAAAGGGAAGAGTCCTTGGTTAATCCTTATCCACTTTCTCATCCTTTGAGTGACTATTATAGGGGTCTTTTCATGAAGATAAAAGAAACTGTTCCCCTTGTTAATAAGCTGTCCTGACACCCTCTCATATTGTCATGACCCGAATATAGGTCCAGATCGAGACACGGGACAAGGAGCCCCGAGGGACTCCAAGTTGACCCATGACATGAACATACATCTAACTCAATCAATAAAAGAAGAAGATCAATTATGATAAACATAACAGAAGTCTAAACATACATATCATCAGAATACAAACGTGAATTTGAAGCTGATTACGATCTATGTTTGAAAAGCCTCTATGTCTGATGAGTTGAGCAACTAACACTTTAAGTATGAAAGTGAAAATATGTAAACATAACTGAATAGAAAGGGGCCCTCGACAGATCAGGACTCACCAATAGAGACTGGATGCTAACTCCAAAAGTTGGCTAGTGACGGGGTTGATTCTGAAGATTGGAGCCTGTATCAAAAAATGATACAACAAAGAGTATATGGCCAGTACGTGGAATGTACCGAGTATGCAAGGTAAGTAAAATCGCTTAAGTAAGTAAAATCATAAAACATGCATAATATAAAGCATAATCAAGATAAGAATATGAGAGTAGGTAAAACTGAATATTTGGGTCAACCTGCTTTAGAACATATGTCAACCTGCTTTAGAACATATATATATACATATATATATATATACATATATATATATATATATATATATACAGGAATGTCAAACATGCATAACTGAAAGCATGAGTATAATACCCCGGAAGTGCCTAGCAGTAGACCTGGGAAGCTAAAAGGAAAAACTATAGAAATTTGGGAAAAAGGTTGCAGGACGAGAGGAACAACAACTCGTGGTATGTAACAATGAGCTGTTGTAAGTAGCCGTGATAAGAAGTCAAGCCTGATGGCTGTGGTAACAATTTGCTTTATAAAAACCTATTGTAAGGAAGGACGACTCATTGTCTGGAGTCATGGTAAGGCAGTGGACCTTCTCAATGGAGACGACGGATGGACACCATGGCCCATTGTAGCTTACAATGAGTCGTGGTGATGCTCGTTGAATAAAAGTGCAGAGTTTCAGAAGAGGGAAACAACGATTGATTGAATGACTTGTTGAGCCCAAGAACGAGTCATCCTGTATGTCCATGGATTGAATCCATGAGATGGATAGGGAAGTGCATAGCATGGGCAGATACCATGGGTCGTGGTATCCTCCAATGACCCATTGGTTCATCCATTGTTTGGTCCAGTTACCAGTTTTCAGTAAATTCAGTAAGGGCATTTATGTTATTTCTTAGTCCTAAGGCCCTATTCTACGTCATTCAAGGCTCGTTTTGAGGGGTTTTGAGAGGGTAAAAGCCTACTCTAGGTTATTCCTTCCATGCATGCAAGTTTAAGGGATTGAAGAGGTGATTCAAGGCCAAATTTCAAGGCTTCCATTGGAATCTTACCTTGGGCATTTGGAGAGTGTTAGAATCTACTAATTCCAGGTATGTAAGGCAATGAGTGGGTGTCTCCTTTCACACCCATGCTTAATTCCTATCAAATTATGATAAATTATCAATGATCAAGTATGGGTTGTTTACCCAATTGTATGATTCTTTAATCTCCTTGCATGGGTATAATTATATTATATTATATTATTATTGATGAATTGTGATGTTTGGGCAGATTCTAAATTGTTTTCAATACAAAATTGTTTTCCCAAACTGTTATACCCCGTAGAATTCCCGGCACTTAGATGACCTATTCCCACGTTGGTTAAGGATATTTGAAGGCCATACGTGTTGGAGAAAGGCCCGGGAAAAGATCGGACGAGAAGCTTGTCGAACCATCACGGAAGGAGCCGAGGCAGAGCCCCTCCGCGATGGCAGCGTGTCACGGAGGAGGAGCCTCCGCGATGGCAGCGTGTCACGGAGGAGGAGCCTCCGCGTTGGCTCCGTGACACGTTGGCCTTGTCCAGGCCCAAGTATATAAAGCCCCACTTCGGTTTTAAATGATAAAAACTTATAAATATTTCCAGAGAAAGCAGCAAAACAGAGGAGGACGAAGAGGGAATATATATTATCGCTCGATTACACTGCTAAACGCTGCCCAAACTCAAATTAACTCCAGATACGGGGGTATTTAGCGACAGAGAGCATTCCTACGGATTCAGTTTCGCGAAATACGGCCGACGAATCGTCGAGCCACCGAGCCAAGGTAAGTGGAATTGCTCTAAATTAGTGTCTATGTGTTCCTAGCTGTGAAGTGAATATTTCTCCCTTCTGGGCCGCTGAAAAATAGCGAGTTTCTGGCTGTCTTTCGATAAGCCTAAGTTCAGGCTATAAACTATATCGAAAGTGACGTTGCCTTTTGAAATAAAGTTGTATTTAGTGTTAATTGATATGTTTATGAATGCAGATGGGAGAAAACAGTTAAAGTACCAGCCGAGCCTCGTCCGACAGACGAATAATTCAAGGATAAGGTATGTAAAGTTAGTTTCATCGGCAAGTTGAGTAACAGTGAGACAGTATAGTAAATTACAGTCCAGTAGAATGTTCAGAAGTCGAGAATTGTGTTATGATGAACATTGGTGCAATATGAGAAGCTTTGGGTTGTAACGTGTACGAGACCTATCAGTATGATATAGATTCTGACGTAAGTGTTAAAGATTGCCCAGTATACACAGTATGTGATGTAATATGCCCTGCCAAGATATTGTTGTGTTTAGCTGAAACCTCGCAAGGTAGTACAGCATCAGTAAAGCATTCCAGATATAGAATAGTAACTGTATATATAGTTTAGAAAGCATGTTAGAAATAGGAAATCATGTTAATACAGAAACCTAGTGAACAGCATAGCCTTCAGCAGAAACACCCGCTTGTATAGCCTTTGCCCCAGTACAGTTAGACAGGGAACTATATTCATATTTATACTTCCCTGTCACAGCATGTATCATACATCTACAGATTGCTATTTTTAGCCCAGTACATGATTTATATAATACCTTACGCCTATTAGTTTTGGCTTATGAGATATACAGACAGCATGACTAGTTGAGACCATTGTATTGATTGGGGTTGGATTACCTAGCATCCATGACCGCCCAGGGTTAATAGCTGTATCGACTCATCCGCCAGAGGATGAGGATACGTCACTCTACGGAGTGATATGCCGTCCCGCCAGGGGACGAAGATGGGATGCCAGTTTCCCCATATTGTGCCTTGGTCGGCCCTTATACACCCCCGTCGAGCGGGTACGCCCGGGGTGTTGATTTTAGAGTCCTTCGGACTCAGGTACAGTTATAGTCAGGGGCTCAGCGAGCCCAAGTGCATACCCAGGGACCGACAGGATGCTTACAGCCACTATAGGAGATGGGATGACCGGGGTAGGGGCATAGATTCTGTGTTGATTGTACCTCCCGGCTTATGGGGGCCGGGTAAGGTTTAGTATGCCATATTATGTTGTGTATGTTATGCTATATTACAGTAGACACGAGCAGATTAGTAGTATAATGATACATCTCCAGGTATGATTCCTACTCCCTTCAGTATAAGTAAGAACAGGTACGATCTACACTATCAGACAGTTAAGTTATTCCTCCTACTTCAGCTTCTTCAGTCATATTATTGCTTTCAGATGTTGTTTTCAGTTATATTATTTCAGTTGCTTTACATACTCAGTACCAGCGGAATTGACGCCCGGTGGGGCGCTGCATTACTTACCTGCAGGTACTCTTAGACGAGCAGGCGATTCTACGTGACTCCCTGTCAGCGGTTGAGCATTCAGCTCCAGTCATCCGGAGGCTGAATTCCAGAGGTGTAGTTCAGTTCCTTTTGTTGTATATAGTACGGGTAGGTCGGGGCCCTGTCCCGACCAGTTCTATTACTATTCCTAGAGGCTTGCAGTCTGTTTATATTCCCTGTGGTCAGATGAGCCGGTCGTGAGAGGCCGTGCAGTTGTATAGTTGTTAGCATTCCTTCTTTTTTTTACTTTGGCCGTGTGGGGCCATAGTTTACCAGTAGTGGTGACCTTGCCGGTCACGTAGTTCTTTTTATGCTTTATGATTGAGTTGCAGATAACTAGACAGCATGGTGGCCTTGTCGGCCCGCATAGGTTCCCCTGAAATAGTATGTTTCTGGTCAGCTGCTAGTACAGGTACAGAAGGCTATAGGCCAATGGGCCGGGGGCTGTATTTACAGTCGTTATATAGCCCTTTTTTTTCAGAAATATGAGTTAGAGCCAGCCAGGCACCAGATGTGCCCAGGCTTAGCAGTCCGGCAGGTCAGGTCCTAGTAGGGCACCAGGTGCCAGTCATACCCCCCAAGGCGGGGCGTGACAAACTTGGTATCAGAGTAGGTCGTATCCCAGGGAGTCTGCAAGCCGTGCTATGTAGAGTCTTGTCTATGGATGTGTTGTGCACCACATACTATAGGCAGGAGGCTACGAGGCATGATATGATGGTTACCTTTTCTTCTCAGTCAGTCGTGCTTTAGAGCGGTACAGTATAGGGTTGAGTCCCTGAAAACTCACCGCATTCTTTGATTATAGATACAAAGGCAGATCAGCATTTCCCTATCACAGGCAGAAGATCAGAGATAGCAACAGAAAAGAACCTCAGTCAGTTACATGATAATTACAGCAGCAGGAGGGGGTATCAGAGACCTCCCAGCGTGATACCTTTATTGGCATTATTCCTAGTATACGTTGATAACGTCGGAATAGGGAGTCAGAAGTATAATGTGCATATGAGTTGATTTATTTATTAGCTATACAGGATCGGATTAAGATTACAGATAAGGTCAGACCACCAGGTAAGTACGAAAACGAGCGGGAAATGCAGGAATCCCAAATACATTTTGTTTTTGGGATGGTACAGTTAAATGCTTTTATTTATTGCAATAAGAAAAGGGCTATTCCCACCTCCTGATTTTGATGCCAGTATAGTAAAGGAGCATGAGACTTGAGAGGAGGTTGCCAAATCATGCAGTAAGTAAAGATGGGTTGATTGATCCTAGTAAGTAGTAGAAAATATGGAGAGCCCTTATGATTATGTAAGTTGTGCAGACCCTTATGATAACAAGCCAGTAAAGAAAGTAAGACTGTTAGCTTACCCGAAGTAGGGGTAACAGACGTGCTGGTGATGAATGCGTAATAATAGTCAAGTTTGAGTCAGAAGAAGGCCAAGTCCGCCATATACGCCAGAAGAAGTATAGGCCGGGGGCGTGATCAGTAATCTCATTAGCAATGAAAGGCAGGTACCTTGAACCCCAGAGTTCAGTTTAAGCAAGATGAGAGGGAGAAGCAGGAATGTCAGATCTGGTGGGGAAATTAGAACTACCCCGGATTGATAAAGTATCGTATTAAGGATTAAGCTTCGGGCTGACAGTAGGATTGCGGTTCAGAATACCGCAATATGTCCACTATGGAAAAGTTAAGAAGTCACCAATACAACAATTCTAATCTAGTGTAGCCTAGAGATTATGATAAGGCCCAGCAGATAGTCATGGGCTCTCAGTATATGCCTAGTAAGGCTACAGGATTCGAACGTCGACCCCACATCGCAAGAGTGGCGAATTTCAAACAGCAGACAATAACTAGAATGTTTATGATGTTACTTCCAGAATGGGGTGACAATGCAATGAAATGATAAGTCAGGACAGGAGATGTTATTGGGTCGTAAGAAGCAATGTGTCATGTATGCTACGAGATTTAGCAGAGCATGTCAGAAATTATGTATTACCACAGAACTCAGTACATATTGTACGTAGTTATTGATATGTATAGATATACAGATAATAGATATGTTGTGAGTGGCTGCCTATAAGGGCTACAATCACAGATGTTGATTAGTAATAGAAAGTCTGTACAGATTGCATTACAGGACACCCTTTTTTTTTTGCCAAAAAAAAAAAAGGGAAGAAAGAAAAGAAGAAGAGAAAGGGCGGATTAAGTGTGAGTTACGTATGAAGTCATAGAAACTATCTCAGTTCTTAGTTATTAGATTAACAGACTTATGTGTTGTTGTCAGATCTAGGCTCTAGTATCTTACCAGAGTTATTGGCCTAAGACAGATGGCTAGAGGATAAGGGCGCAGTTAGATGGTCTATCGACCAACTGGCGCCTGTATTAGCAGGGAGGCATCCCTATAGATCGGTGACAGTAGTGCATGTGCCAGAACCAGGATTAGAGGCCGAATAGGCAAATTTCAGAGATTAGCAATATCAGAATTGTTCTAGCATGTTAAGTGGTCATACGTCGTTTTCCCAGCCTTATAGGCGACAGTCGGCGTTAGTCAACCTAGCAGTTGTTATATAGAACACCCCATAAGTTAGCCGGCCGTCCCGGTCAGAATACCCGTGGGTACCCCAAGGAAGGGTCCACATCAGTAGTCAGCGACAAACTAGTATTTCAGCTGGTTTTCGTAAGGTATTTAGATACAGAGCCCTAGCAGAGGGCCAGTATTTACAGAATAGCTCATAAGACCGAGAATTCCCCAGAATAGCCGTATAAATCCAAGTGGATACACAAGGCGTAAGAAATTAATAGTACCCTGCTAGCACAGTGTTTATTAAGGCTAGGGGAGCAGTAAACTCCCCGTGGAGATCCAGAGATTGATCGCCTAGGAGTAAGTTGATTAAGTCCAGCCTTACAATGGTTTAAGCAAATAATAGAGCAATTAGATACCCACGAGTTGGCGGTGATGCACGAACTATAAGTACTCAAGTAGTACAGTTAGGGCATTACTAGACTACCGTCACATTCGGGTCATTCAACCCGACTATTCAGTCATTTAAGGTAATGTAGCCAGATCATTAGAGGTCATGGTCAGTATTAGGACCCTCTGATCAGATAAAGGCACAAGGTGCGCAGACAGTCGTTCAGGTTATCCCAGCAACGAGTAGCCTTAGCATACGACCAGAAGGCCAGATAAGCTCTGTCCATACCGGTAGATTATTTGTTAGATTCTCCGGTATAATAAACCAGTATGACCGTCAGTTATATGTCAAATTTGTAAATGCGAATTTTGATTGAGTTCAGTAGCCTTTGGTCACATGGTGTCGGAGGCTGGTGTACAAATAGATACACAGGGAAATTGAAGTAGTGAAGACATAGCCTAGACCTACCACTCCGATCGAAGTACGCAGTCCCTGCAGTTAGCTGGGTACTGCGAAGGGTTGGTGGGAGGATTTTCCACCTTAGCAGCACCTCTGACTAAGTTGGCACAAAAGGCAGCGAAGTTCCAGTAGACTGAGGCGTGTAAGCAGAACTTCCAGGAGTTAACAGCCAGGTTTAACCTCAGCCCTAGTGTTAGTATCACCAGAAGGTACAGAGGGTTAGTGCAGCATGGTAAAGTGACAGTTATGCTTTTAGGCAATTGAAGAAATGTGAAAAGCATTATCTTACCCACGACCTGGGTATCACCCAGTTAGCTGTAGTAGCTTATGCCTTACAAGAGCGGAAATTTTGTATCATCCAGGAAGGGCTAATATGGTAACAGACGCCCTTAGCCATAGATCTATGGGGAGTTGGCATACTTACCGCCTGAACAACGAGAATAGACCCGAGAATTCTACTAGTTAGCCGATCTAGCCGTTCGCATAGCAGAAATAAAAGATAACAGAACGATAATACAGAATATCGCAGCATTGCGGTTAGAGGTGGAAGTAAAGGAACGACAGTATAGAAACCCTAGCCAGGTTTAACTTGAACACAAGATTCAGTAAGGAGAGATGACATATTTTCAGATACCCGGGGATGAAGTGTGGCGATATAAAGGCCACGTTTGTACTCCAGATATTTTGGGGCATCGCCAGCAGTTTATGAGCGAGGTACATTACGCCCGCTATTCCTTTCATCCCGATACGACAAAGAGGTACCATGACATTAAAAAGAACTCCTAGTAGCCCAGTGTACTAGCTGCCAACAGTTGAAGGCAGAATATCAGAAACCAGGCAGGTTAGTTTAGAACATAGCTGTGCCTCTTGGGAAATGAGAAGCGGTGAATATGAACTTTGTAGCAAGATTACCCTGTATTAAACACAGACATGACTCTATATGAGTGATAAGTGACAGATTAACAAAAATTAGCTCATTTCTTGCCAATAAGAACTACTTTCTCGGCTGAAGATTATGCTGAGTTGCATGTCAGAAAGATAGTCAGATTACATGGAATACCAGTATCCATTATTTCAGACAGAGGAGCACACTTCACAGCTAGATTTTGGCAATCATTTCAGAAAGGTTTGGGCACGCAGATTAATTTAAGCACAACATTCTATCCTCAGACAGATGAGCAGGCTGAGCGCACAATTCAGACGCTCGAAGACATGTTGCGAGCGTGTGTGCTAGATTTCAGTAATAGCCAAAATGAGCATTTACCATTAATCGAATTTGCCTCCAGAATTAGAATCTTAGCTATGCTGAGGAAATGCATAGGAGACCCGTCCAGTGTAGTCCCAGTCCAGAATATCCAGGTTACGAAAAAGCTGGCCTACAAATAGATTCCAGTAGCTAGCCTATGCAGACAGATTCGCAGATATGAGGACCAGATATCCTCACCTATTTAAAGCGACAGGTATGTCCGTATTATTACCCATGCAGTATCATATGATTATATGTGTATATATGAGGAAAATTGATACGTAGCCATCTAGTGAAATCCTGCAGTATTATGTACAGTACCGGTATTGGACTTTTTTGCATTTCAGGTTTTGCTATAGTCCATGTTACAGGGGAAACTCTACCAAAAAAATTTTTTTTTTCTAAACAAGTAAGTTAAGTAGTCCTCTAGATGGCAGTATACATTCGAGGACGAATGTTCTTAAGGGGGGGAGAATGTTATACCCCGTAGAATTCCCGGCACTTAGATGACCTATTCCCACGTTGGTTAAGCATATTTGAAGGCCATACGTGTTGGAGAAAGGCCCGGGAAAAGATCGGACGAGAAGCCTGTCGAACCATCGCGGAAGGAGCCGAGGCAGAGCCCCTCCGCGATGGCAGCGTGTCACGGAGGAGGAGCCTCCGCGATGGCAGCGTGTCACGGAGGAGGAGCCTCCGCGTTGGCTCCATGACACGTTGGCCTTGTCCAGGCCCAAGTATATAAAGCCCCACTTCGGTTTTAAATGATAAAAACTTATAAATATTTCCAGAGAAAGCAGCAAAACAGAGGAGGACGAAGAGGGAATATATATTATCGCTCGATTACACTGCTAAACGCTGCCCAAACTCAAATTAACTCCAGATACGGGGGTATTTAGCGACAGAGAACATTCCTACGGATTCAGTTTCGCGAAATACGGCCGACGAATCGTCGAGCCACCGAGCCAAGGTAAGTGGAATTGCTCTAAATTAGTGTCTATGTGTTCCTAGCTGTGAAGTGAATATTTCTCCCTTCTGGGCCGCTGAAAAATAGCAAGTTTCTTGCCGTCTTTCGATAAGCCTAAGTTCAGGCTATAAACTATATCGAAAGTGACGTTGCCTTTTGAAATAAAGTTGTATTTAGTGTTAATTGATATGTTTATGAATGCAGATGGGAGAAAACAGTTAAAGTACCAGCCGAGCCTCGTCCGACAGACGAATAATTCAAGGATAAGGTATGTAAAGTTAGTTTCATCGGCAAGTTGAGTAACAGTGAGACAGTATAGTAAATTACAGTCCAGTAGAATGTTCAGAAGTCGAGAATTGTGTTATGATGAACATTGGTGCAATATGAGAAGCTTTGGGTTGTAACGTGTACGAGACCTATCAGTATGATATAGATTCTGACGTAAGTGTTAAAGATTGCCCAGTATACACAGTATGTGATGTAATATGCCCTGCCAAGATATTGTTGTGTTTAGCTGAAACCTCGCAAGGTAGTACAGCATCAGTAAAGCATTCCAGATATAGAATAGTAACTGTATATATAGTTTAGAAAGCATGTTAGAAATAGGAAATCATGTTAATACAGAAACCTAGTGAACAGCATAGCCTTCAGCAGAAACACCCGCTTGTATAGCCTTTGCCCCAGTACAGTTAGACAGGGAACTATATTCATATTTATACTTCCCTGTCACAGCATGTATCAGACATCTATAGATTGCTATTTTTAGCCCAGTACATGATTTATATAATACCTTACGCCTATTAGTTTTGGCTTATGAGATATACAGACAGCATGACTAGTTGAGACCATTGTATTGATTGGGGTTGGATTACCTAGCATCCATGACCGCCCAGGGTTAATAGCTGTATCGACTCGTCTGCCAGAGGACGAGGATACGTCACTCTACGGAGTGATATGCCGTCCCGCCAGGGGACGAAGATGGGATGCCAGTTTCCCCATATTGTGCCTTGGTCGGCCCTTATACACCCCCGTCGAGCGGGTACGCCCGGGGTGTTGATTTTAGAGTCCTTCGGACTTAGGTACAGTTATAGTCAGGGGCTCAGCGAGCCCAAGTGCATACCCAGGGACCGGCAGGATGCTTATAGCTACTATAGGAGATGGGATGACCGGGGTAGGGGCATAGATTCTGTGTTGATTGTACCTCCCGGCTTATGGGGGCCGGGTAAGGTTGTGTATGCCATATTATGTTGTGTATGTTATGCTATATTACAGTATACACGAGCAGATTAGTAGTAGAATGATACATCTCCAGGTATGATTCCTACTCCCTTCAGTATAAGTAAGAACAGGTACGATCTACACTATCAGACAGTTAAGTTATTCCTCCTACTTCAGCTTCTTCAGTCATATTATTGCTTTCAGATGTTGTTTTCAGTTATATTATTTCAGTTGCTTTACATACTCAGTACCAGCGGTACTGACTCCCGGTGGGGCTCTGCATTACTTGCCTGCAGGTACTCTTAGACGAGCAGGCGATTCTACGTGACTCCCTGTCAGCGGTTGAGTATTCAGCTCCAGTCATCCGGAGGCTGAATTCCAGAGGTGTAGTTCAGTTCCTTTTGTTGTATATAGTACGGGTAGGTCGGGGCCCTGTCCCGACCAGTTCTATTACTATTCCTAGAGGCTTGCAGTCTGTTTATATTCCCTGTGGTCAGATGAGACGGTCGTGAGAGGCCGTGCAGTTGTATAGTTGTTAGCATTCCTTCTTTTTTTTACTTTGGCCGTGTGGGGCCATAGTTTACCAGTAGTGGTGACCTTGCCGGTCACGTAGTTCTTTTTATGCTTTATGATTGAGTTGCAGATAACTAGACAGCATGGTGGCCTTGTCGGCCCGCATAGGTTCCCCTGAATTAGTATGTTTCTGGTCAGCTGCTAGTACAGGTACAGAAGGCTATAGGCCAATGGGCCGGGGGCTGTATTTACAGTCGTTATATAGCCCTTTGTTTCCAAAAATATGAGTTAGATCCAGCCAGGCACCAGATGTGCCCAGGATTAGCAGTCCGGCAGGTCAGGTCCTAGTAGGGCACCAGGTGCCAGTCATACCCCCCAAGGCGGGGCGTGACACAAACTTTGAATCTAAAATGCCCATGGATGAGAAGTTCATAAGAGAAGTGAATGATGATGAATGTATGATGATGATGAGATTTGATGATGAATAGTATATTTGTAAAACTACTCTTGACTATGATGTTGTTTTCAAATTGAGTTGAATAGACCCAAGTATGATAAAGCTTTGGACAATGCCCATATGTTGATTTAAAAATGAAGATTTTCCTGAAGTAAGCTTACCACATTGTTTGAAGCAAAGTCTCCCAAATTTCATGATTTCTAGCTTGTGGTATGTTGAGTTAAATATTCTTCCATGTATCTTACCACATGATTTGGAGTAGATGCTCCCACTTACTTGAGCTTGTGGTATGTTTCAAAATAAAGCTTCTCACGTGCATGAATTCATAATTGAGATGTATGACATTGTTGAGCTTCACATTCATATGATGTCTAGTCTATGCATGAATTCATTATGAGCTTTGTCAATAGATAATCTTGAGGTTCGTTCCATACAATGTTGAGCTATGCATGATTTCATCTTGAGCTTCGTCAATAGACGATGTTGAGATTTGTCCATAGACGATGTTGAGCTTTGTGATATACGATGTAGAGCATTGCATGTTTTTGGTAGAAGAGTCTAGCACCGAGCCGGTTTAGGGTCGATCACCCTATGCCCCAGAACTATGCGCCAATGTAGGTTGATACTATTATATTATTGGGACCTCTCTTGTGAGCTATCCCCAACCCTATTGGCCCTTGAGCTTGATATCGATATCATGGTATCGTCCATCGCCCTGGCAAGGTTATGGATAGCTTTACCCACTTGAGTGTGATAGTTGGGACCACGCAAGCTCTATCGTGGTATGTTGGTTATGTGATGAGTCTTCCACTATCTATATCATTCAGATTTGCATACTTATTACTCATGATGATTACTTTATGCATGCATGTTTTAAAACCAAAGCTTGACTCGTTGTTCAACTTTTAAATATTAATGTTATGTTTCATCTTTGAGTCATTCGAGTCAGTCATGATGTTCTAAAGCTATGCATGGTCATATTATGATAAGATTTCTACTTCAGAATGAATGCATGTAGCCCTTCTACTTATGATTATGTTATGTAATGAGATGTTTTAAATGATTTCTTTTACTGAATCGGTTTTACTTACCTTGCATACTCGGTACATTCCATGTACTGATCGCATACTTTCTATGTTGTATCATTTCATGATACAAGACCCAGCTCGCAGCTTTAGCCCCGATCTTAATCAGCTTTTTCAAAGTCCTTATCAGCCCAGGGTTGGTGAGTCCTCATCTTTCGAGGACCAAGCTCTCATTTTCATGTTTTATGGAGTTAGTTGGGGTCCTATCCCATCAACTCGCCTAGACTAAAGTCTTCAGACTTATGTATGTGTAGCTTTAGATATTATCCTGATGTGATGTTGTATTAGACTTCCGCTTGGTTTATATTTATTTCTTCTTCAAGTTTATTAAATGAGTTAGTCGAATGCTTATGCCATGGGTCAAGTTGGGGTCTCTTGGGGTCCCTTGTCCCGTGTCTATGATTTGGGCCTCCATTCAAATTGTGACAAACTTGGTATCAGAGCCATAGGTTTGATGTTTCCTAGGGATTCTGAAAGCCACGTTAGGTAGAGTCTTTTACATGGGTGTGAAGCGCACCACACTTATGAAGAAGAGGCTACTAGACGTTTTAGTAAATGTTCCCTTCCTTCATGATCTATGTTGTACGATGAAAAGCCTTTCCATCCTTCTAATTCGTGCTATTCACGATTGCAGAATCATGGATCCTCGAAGGATGAATGGGAGGAGGTATGGAGGTGGTGAAGGCCATGAGGATGGGAACAACTACGGGCATCAGCCATCCCTACCAGTTCAGGAGCCTCAGGCACCGAATTCAGCCACTCATGTTGAGTTCCGAGCTACCATTCAGATGCTGGCGCTAGCCTTGACCGCTCAGGTTAATCAGCAGGCTGTTGCGCATGTTCCTCAAAATAGCAACGTGGCGGCGTCTAGGATCTGAGACTTTTTGATGAACCTGCCGGAGTTTTTGGGGTCCAAGGTAGATGAGGACCTGCATGATTTTATCGATGAGATTGTCAAGATCACCCAGGTTATGGGGGTGAGCAGTGTTGAGTATGCAGAGTCGGTGTCCTACTAGTTGAAGGGGGTTTGACATATTTGGTTCCGCCAGTGGAAGGACAGTAGGTTCGCTAGAGCAGGTCCGGTCACATGGGAGGAGTTCCAGGTTGCAGCCTTAGATCAGTTCTTCCTTCGAGAGATGAGGGAGTTGAAAGCAGTTGAATTTTAGCAAGGAAGGATGACCATTCAGGAGTACGCCCTTGAGTTCACCCGCCTATCTAAGTACGCCCTAGAGTTAGTGGCCGACCAACGGGCGCGGGTGAGCAGATTTGTGAATAGTATTGCAGGATATTTGGACAAGGACTGCAGGACAGCTATGCTTCACTAGGAAATGGACTTCCCTCGCATAGTGTTGTACGCCCAGCAGATGGAGGGGGCACATTAGAGGGAGAGGGAGGCCAACAGGGCCAGTACTGAGGACCACAGGTTCTCTCAACAGAGGTCCAGTGGTGGGCATCGACAACAGACCCAACAGAGATCGTCAGCCGCAGCATCATCAGCCGTGAGTGTGTAATCTAGGCCTAGACATGATCAGAGGGGGAGAGCATCAGGCTCGAGGGGTCATAACAGTAGACCTGCGGATTCCAGCATTCCAACTTATCACAGGTGCAGCCGAGGACATACAGGCCAGTGCTTGGCAGGGTCAGGAGCTTGTTTTGGATGTGAGCAGCCTGGACATATGCTTAGAGATTGTCCAGCTGTGAGATAGGACCAGGTTAGGGGTTGAAACCCAGCTTCTAGTTCAGCAGCCCCTCCCCCACGAACAACATATCAGAGGGAATCTACTAGCACAACTGTCAGGCAGCACCAGAATAGATTCTATACCTTAGCCACTCATCAAGAGCAGGAGGCCTCACTAGATGTAGTCATCGGTATGTTAAGAGTTTTCATGTTGATGTGTATGCTTTACTAGATCTAGGGGCTACCCTATCTTTTATGACACCATATGTAGCCAGTAGATTCAGAGTCAGTCCCGATGTCTTATTAGAGACCTTCTCAGTTTCTACTCTAGTAGGTGACTCAGTTATAGTTAGAAGGGTGTATAGAGATTGCCTAGTCTCAATCCTTCATAAGGTCATCTCAGCAAATTTGATAGAGTTAGCCATGACCGACTTCATTGTTATTCTCGGCATGGATTGGCTATATGAATGTTATGCATCAGTTAATTGTAGAACCTGGTCAGTAGAGTTCAGATTCCCGGGTGAGCCAGTTTTTGAATGGAAGGGTAGCTCAACTGTTCCTATAGGTCGATTCATTTCCTACCTAAACGCCAGAAAGATGATTTCCAAGGGTTGCATGTACCATTTAGTTATGGTTAAGGATGTGGGGCCCGAGACCTTGACTATTCAGTAAGTTCCAGTAGTATGTGAGTACCCAGAGGTCATTCTTGATGATTTTCCAGGTGGCCCTCCCAAGCGGGAGATTGATTTTGGCATAGATCTTCTCCCTGACACGCAACCTATATCTATTTCACCCTACAGGATGGCTCCAACCTAGTTAAAAGAGTTGAAGGATCAGTTGAAGGACCTATTAGATAAGGGTTTCATTAGATCGAGTAAGTCTCCATGGGATGCACCAATATTATTTGTTCGAAAGAAGGACGGTTCCCTTCGCGTCTGTATCAATTATCGACAGTTGAATAATGTTACCGTCAAGAACAGGTACCCCTTACCTAGGATTGATGATTTGTTTGACCAGCTTCAGGGTGCCAGGTGTTTCTCCAAGATTGATCCCAGGTCTGGGTATCACCAACTTATGGTTCGGGAGAGTGACGTCCGAAAAACCGCCGTCAAGACTCGGTATGGTCACTATAAATTTGTTGTTATGTCTTTTGGACTAACCAATGCTCCTGCAGCTTTTATGAATCTAATGAACTGGGTGTCAAGGCATATCTAGACATGTTCATGATTGTGTTTATCGACGATATCCTCATATACTCTTAGAGAAAGGAGGAGCATGCTGGTCACTTGAGAGTAGTGCTTTAGACCCTCAAGGATTAGCAGTTGCATGCAAAGTTCAGAAAATGCGAGTTTTGGTTGCACTCTGTGGCATTTCTAGGCCATATGGTGTCAAGTGAGGGTATAAAAGTAGATTCTTAAATGACCGAGGCGGTAAAGAATTTGCCCAGACCGGTGAACCCATTAGATATCAGGAGCTTCTTGGGCTTAGCGGGTTATTACCGGAGGTTCGTTGAGGGCTTTTCATCAATTGCAGCCCCGTTGACCAAATTGACTCAAAAAAAGGTAAAGTTCCAATGGTCGGAGGCTTGTGAGAGAAGCTTCCAGTAATTGAAGACCCGACTCACGTCAGCACCAGTGTTGACTCTACTTGAGGGTACGGATGGATTTGTGGTCTATTGTGATGCTTCGCGAGTGGGACTAGGGTGTATGTTGATGTAGCATGGGAAAGTGATAGCACATGCCTCAAGACAGCTGAAAGTTCATGAAAAGAATTACCCGACCCATGATCTTGAGTTGGCCGCGGTGGTGTTTGCGTTGAAAATATGGCGGCACTACTTGTATGGGGTCCACGTGGATGTGTTCACAGATCACAAGAGCTTACAATATGTGTTCACGTAGAAAGATCTAAATTTTCGGCAAAGGAGGTGGTTGGAGTTACTGAAGGACTATGACATGAGTGTACTCTACCACCCGGGCATAGCTAATGTGGTTGCGGATGCACTTAGTAGGCTCTCTATGGAGAGTGTGTCCCACATGGATAAGGGAAAGAAGAAGTTG
Source organism: Datura wrightii (assembly GCA_035772735.1). Classification (NCBI taxonomy): domain Eukaryota; kingdom Viridiplantae; phylum Streptophyta; class Magnoliopsida; order Solanales; family Solanaceae; genus Datura; species Datura wrightii. The sequence goes on from JASDFA010000016.1 coordinate 161,264,558, forward strand.
GTGAGAGATGTCCATCAGCTCGCAAGGTTGGGAGTTAGATTGGTCGACTCGACCGATGGCGGCGTTGTTGTGAAAAACAAATTAGAATCATCCTTGGTGGTTGATGTCAAATCTAGGTAAGATGAGGATCCGATGTTGATGAAATTGAAGGAAGCAGTGCAATGTCAAAAGATGGAGGTGTTCTCCTAAGGGGGAGATGGGGTGCTACGATACCAGGGTCATCTATGTGTCCCAGACGTTGATGATTTGAGAGGTCCGATATTGCATGAGGTATATGGTACCAGATATTCTATCCATCCAGAATCCATGAAGATGTATCAAGACTTGCGAGAAATCTATATGTAGGATGGTATGAAGAAGGATATTGCAGAATTCGTAGTTAAGTGCTCGAATTGTCAGCAAGTAAAGGTTGAACATCAAAGGCCGGGAGGCGTACTTCAGGATATCAGCATTCCCGCTTGGAAGTGGGAAGAGATTAATATGAATTTCATTATAGGCTTACCTAGTACTCGCCGACAATATGACTCCATTTGGGTGGTGGTCGACAGGTTAACCAAGATTGCACACTTCCTACCGGTCAAAACCATAGATTTTGCGGATGATTATGCCAAATTGTATATTGGGGAGTTGGTTCGACTTCATGGAGTGCCCTTGTCTATTATTTTAGACTGAGGTACTCAGTTTACCTCCTAATTTTGGCGTTCTTTTCAAAAGGGACTTGGGACTCAAGTTAAGCTCAGTACAACCTTTAATCCGCAAACAGATGGTCAGGCGGAGTGAACAATCCAGACCCTCGAAGATATGTTGAGAGCATGTGTGATGGACTTCAAAGGTAGTTGGGATGATCACTTGCCCTTGATCGAGTTTGTCTATAATAACAACTATCACTCTACCATCTAGATGGCACCATTTGAGGCTCTTTATGGGTGGAGGTGTAGATCGCCCATCGGATGGTTTGAAGTTGGGGAAGCTACTATGATAGGGCCTGATCCGGTTCATGAAGCTATGGTGAAGGTTTAGTTGATAAGGGACAGGATGAAGACCGCTCAGAGTCATCAGAAATCATATGCTGATGTGAGGAGAAGAGATCTGGAGTTTGAGGTGGACGATTGGGTATTTCTAAAGGTATCTCCCATGAATGGAGTCATTCAGTTCAGAAGGAAAGGGAAACTCAATCCCCACTATGTTGGTCCCTACCGGGTTGTGAGGAGAGTTGGTAAGGTGTTGTATGAGTTGGATTTTTCATCAGAGTTATCTTCAGTACATCTTGTGTTTCATTTGTCACTTTTGAAAAAGTGCTTGGGTGATTGATCTTGGGCGGAATTATATGCCCAAGTTATACTCAAATGCTTTATTTCGTCTTGTTTATCCATTGATATTTGTACATTTTCATGTGATTTGTAGTTAAAAGGTGAATTTATACTAACCAACATGATTAGTGTTGTTTTGCAGGAAAAATGTAATTTTAGGAAGCTAAGATGCATGTTGGGAGAAATCTGGAATGGACTCAGAAGCGAGCAGTGGAAAAGGCCAAGGAAATGCAACAAATTAAGGGGCTCCGCGATGGAGCTGTTTCACGCTGCCATCGCGGAGGAATTCTGCCCCAGATGATTAAAATAGGCCAAGTTCCAGTGAAGGTGCGCGTTGGTGCCGTGGCACGTTGGCTAAGCCACGCGTTGCACGCCGTGGCACGTTGGGCGTAATTAACTGGACGACCAGATTCCAGTAAGGGTCCGCGTTTGTGGCATGTCACGGAGGCAGTGCTCCGCGATGCACTCCGTAACACGTTGCTTGTTATTCCGGGAAAAATTCCCACTAGTATAAATAGCAAACTTCGGTTAATTTTTATTTATTCTGAATTGGTTGAGCAAGAACGTGGGTTACAGGCAGTTGAGGGGACGAAATTCTTAGGGTTCTTCTCTAACTCTTTCTTCTTTATTTCAATTGTTTGTATGATTTACACTTATTTAACGATGTTTAATCCACAAATAAGTGGATAAATTCACTTCTTGCTGAGGTTAAGAACATTTGTAGTGGAATATAATTATTGATCATTTTGGTTTTTCATCTTTTCTTCTATGGTTGTTCTATTAATTCTTGTTCTTACCGCATTAATGTTTGGCCAATATTAATGTATATCTAAAAAATCCGGTTTGCGCTCGAAAGAGAAAGAAATTGAAAAATTGTGAATTGATAGGATATGATCTTTTCTTGGTTTGGGAAAATTGAGAATTGATTTACCTTCAGAATAGAAATATATCTGAAAGTCGTATTATTCAATTAAGGAATCAGTTTCTTATGGCTAGAACATGAATTTGTTCTTATCACAAAAATGTAGGTGGAAGGTTCATGATTCTTAAGTTGGGTTAAATACGAGAGTTTTAATCCACAGGCAATAATTCTTGACTAGCAACCGGAGGAAAGATTAACCAAGTTGTGTCAATAAATTGCTTCCCTGCATGTTCGTTTTAGCCTCAGCATGCTCATTACCATTGTTCAGACTCAATTTGTACATTTATTTTAGATTAGTATAAATTAGGAAACAAACTCCCAAAATCTTCTTGAAACTATTGCCTGCATTATTAGAGTTAGAGTGTATTAACACTTGGTTCGATTATTACCTTGGTCCAGTCCCTGTGGGATCGATACTTGGCTACTCTAGCCATTTTACTATTTGTTCGACCACGTACACTTGTGTGTAGGCATTCCAAACCACCGAACAAGTTTTTGGCGCTGTTGCCGGGGACTGGCAATTGGTAAAATTATTGTCTTAAGTGTTAGTTTACGATTTCTTATTAGTGCTGACAACTTGGTCTTAGCCTGTCTTTTGCAGATATTGAATTCTGTTGAACACTGGCAAGGGACAAGGAGCTGGTGGATTCACACTTAGAGCCGGAAAGACAATTTCATCGTCAAAGGAGAGAAGCTCTAGAGAGAAAGTTGCAGTTGCTCAGACAAACAATCCTGGAGCAACAACAGAATCCACCAATTGTAAGGGCAGTGTTAGTGCCCAAGGAAATGGCAGCTAGGCCGGTTCGCGAAGTGGAAATCCCACATGCCAACAACGTTACATCTAGCATTCGCAAACCTGAGCCAGGAGGGAGGTTCGAGCTTAAACAGAATATGGTGCAATTGCTGCACACCAGTGGGCAATTCACAAGTCTCCCTCATGAGGATCCACAACAACATCTCTAAAACGTTTTGGAGATAAGTGACACTTACATCCCCGCTGGAGTGTCATCTGATTACGTCAGGCTTACATTGTTCCCATTTTCACTTTTGGGAGAAGCAAAGAGGTGGCTGAAAGCTGAACCACCTAATTCCATCATTACTTGGGATGATCTTGCACGGAAATTTTTGATACGATTCTTTCCATCTGGTAAAACAGCAAGACTTAAAAGTCAAATTCTAAGTTTTAAACAAAGAGAGGGGGAGAATCTGTATCAAGCTTGGGAACGATTCAAATCTATGTTGCGGGATTGTCCTCATCATCACCAATCCAATGATGTGCTGGTGCATACTTTTATAGAGGGTTTGGAACCTCACACAAAAATCTTGCTAGACTCAGCAGCTGGGGGACAAGCTTTAGAAAAAACTTATAAGGAGCTGTATACTTTGTTGAACCGTATTTCGCAGGGAAATCCAGAGTGGAATGCGAACTCTTCTAGAGGAGGAACAGGGAAAGCGGCAGGAGTCTTGGAAGTGGATGGTTTTACAGCTATCACTGCACAGATAGCTGCGTTATAGAATCAACTCAATACCCACTTCAACAATATGAGCATGAATCAGTCTCAAGCCCCAGTGAATGTAGTGCAGTAGATTCGGTGTGAAGTGTGCGGCAGTAATGAAAACTCAACTGAGTGTTGTGGTGCGAATCCTGATTCAATGAACTTTGTTGGTAATTTACAAAGAAATAATCACCAACAGTATGGCAACAACTACAACTCTAATTGGACGAATCACCCGAATTTCTCTTGGGGTTAACAACCATCAATGGCAGAGTTCGAGTCAGGGGGCGCAGAGAAATCAAGGAGGGCAGCAGAACTATCAATCGCAATACAGAAGTAACAATGCACCTCCTCCACCACCATCACCCCAGCATCGAGGAAATGTTCAAAATGATGATAGCTAACCAAGCTCAATTGCAGGCTGACTATGTGAAATTGGCAGCCGATGTAAAGAACAATCAGTTAGCTACAAAGGCATTGGAGTATCAGTTTGGGCAACTAGCTGGAGCTCAGAACACCAGGCCGAGAGGAGGACTTCCGAGTGACACTGACCCCAACCCCAAGCAAGTGAATGCAGTGACCACAAGGAGTGGTTTACAACTCAAGGAGGTGGAACAAGAAAGACCTCCGCAGCAGTCGGGAGCAGCGGAGAATGAGAGGGAACACAATGATGATAGGGGGAAGGAGAAGGAAGCTGAACCAGAAAGACCACCACCCCCGTTCCCTCGAAGATTAAAGAAACACAAGGAGGAAGCGTGTTTCAAAAAGTTCATGGAGGTGCTTAAATAGGTACACATTAATTTACCTCTTGTTGATGTTTTGCAAGGAGTGCCGAAGTACGCAAAATATATCAAGGACATCGTGGAGAACAAAAGCAGGTTGACAGAGTATGCTACGGTGGCACTTACGGAGGAGTGCACTTCCCGGATACAAAATAGGTTGTCCACAAAGATCAAAGACCCTGGGAGCTTTACAATTCAAATTACAATTGGGAAGAGTATTCGAGCTCGTAGATTATGTGATTTGGGAGCGAGCATTAACTTGATGCCGACATCGGTATTCAAGAAATTGGGGCTAGGCAGTCCTAGACCAACGACAGTGATCTTGCAACTAGAAGATCGTTCTTTGGCCAGATCAGATGGCATTGTGGAGGACGTGCTGGTGCAAGTAGGCTCCTTATATTCCCGGTAGACTTCGTTGTGCTGGTTTTGAGCTGGATGCAGAAGTCCCATTTATTTTGGGACATCCTTTCTTGGCGAGCGGGAAAGCACTGATTGATGTAGTTGCAAGGCAGCTAACCATGCGGGCAAACGACAAGGTGGAGGTATTTGATGTGTACAAGGCCACGAAGCTTCTGGCCGTGTATGAGGAACTCTCAGTGATCAACATGCTTGATCGAGCGAATATTGCTCAAAGTGTTGATTCGCGAGAGCCAGTGGGAAAACCACCAGTAAAGGAACCCCCAAAATTGGAATCGTGGCAAGAAGATCGAAGTGCCACTTTCTTAGTCAATGGGCAGCGATGTAAGCATTACTGGGGTGAGGACGGTAGTCGAGAGAAGATGTCTGTCACCCTAGAGGATAACTAAGCTTCAATGACTTCGAGCCGCGACGGTAAACCAGGCGCTGCACGGGAGGCAACCCGTGAAATTGTTGTAATAATTGAGTAGAATTAGTAGAAAAGAAAGAAAAAAATTGAAAAATAACTATGTGCACAAGTTTCTTTTATGTATGTGGATGTGTGTACGATTGGTGAATTCAGTTCAGCTATGTGTTTTGAATCGGAGGTAGTCATTCCATCAGTTTTCAGTTAAAATGATCAGTTCTGTATATGATAAATGGTATATTTATGTTTTCTACTTGTTTCCAACATTCGAGGATGAATATTCCCAAGGGGAAGATAATGTAATACCTCGAAAGTGCCTAGGAGTAGACCCGGGAAGCTAAAACCGAAAACTGCAGAAATTTGGGTAAAAGGTTGTAGGACGAGAGGAATGACTCATGGTATGTAACCACTAGCTGTTGTAAGCAGTCGTGATAAGAAGTCAGGCCTGATGGCAGTGGTAACAACGAGCGTTACAAAGACCCATTGTGAGGAAGGACGGTTCGTTATCTGGAGTCATGGTAAGGCAGTGGACCTTCTCGGTGGAGACGACGGATGGAAACCACGGCCTATTGTCACTTACAACAAGTCATGGTAAGGCTCGTTGAATAGAAGCGCAGAGTTTTAGAAGAGGGAAACAACGACTGATTGAACGACCCATTGAACCCTAGAACGAGTCGTCCTGTATGTCTGTGGTTTGAATTTGAGATATGGATGGGGCAGTGCATAGCATGGGCAGATACCACGGGTCATGGTATCCTCCAACGACCCGTTGGTTCATCCGTTGTTTGGTCTAGTGACTAGTTTTAAGAGAATTCAGTAAGGGCATTTCTATCATTTCCTAGTCCTAAGGCCCTATACTACATCGTTCAAGGCTCGTTTTGAGGGGTTTTGAGAGGGGAAAAGCCTACTCTAAGTTATTCCTTCCATGCATGTAAGTCTAAGGGATTGAAGAGGTGATTCAAGGCCAAATTTCAAGGTTTCCATTGGAATCTTACCTTGGTCAATTGAAGAGTGTTAGAATCCACTAATTCTAGGTATGTAAGGCTATGAGTGGATGTATCCTTCCACACCCATTCCCAATTCCTATCAAATTATGATAAATTATCAATGATCAAGTATGGGGTGTTTATCCAATTGTATAATTCTTCAATCTCCTTGCATGGGTATAATTAGATTATATTATTATTGATGAATTTTGATATTTGGGAAGATTCTAAATTGTTTTCAATACAAAAATTGTTCTCCTAAACTTTGAATCTAAAATGTCCATGGATGGGAAGTTCATAAGAGAAGTGAATGATGATGAATGTATGATGATGATGAGATTTGATGATGAATAGTATGTTTCTAAAGCTACCCATGACTATGCTATTTTTTTCAAATTGAATTGAGTAGATCCAAGTATGATAAAGCTTTGAGCAATGCCCACATGTTGATTTAAAAATGATGATTTTTCAGAAGTAAGCTTACCACATTGTTTGAAGCAAAATCTCCCAAATTTCATGATTTCTAGCTTGTGGTATGTTGAGTTAAATATTCTTCCATGTATCTTATCACATGATTTGGAGTAGATTCTCCCACTTATACTTGAGCTTATGGTATGTTTCGAAATAAAGCTTCTCACGTGCATGAATTCATAATTGAGATGTATGACAATGTTGAGCTTCACATTCATATGATGTCTAGTCTATGCATGTATTAAATATGAGCTTTGTCAACAGACAATGTTGAGGTTCAGTTCATACAGTGTTAAGCTATGCATGATTTCATCTTGAGCTTCGTCAATAGAAGATGTTGAGCTTCGTCCATAGACGTTGTTGATCTTTGTGATATACGATGTAGAGCATTGCATATTATTGGGAGAAGAGTCTAGCACCGACCGGGTTAAGGGTTGATCACCCTATGCCCCAGAACTACGCGGTATTGTAGGTTGATACTATTATATTATTGGGACATCCCTTGTGAGCTATCCCCAGCCCTATTTGCCCTTGAGCTTGATATTGAGATCATGGTATCGTCCATCGCCCTGGAAAGGTTATGGACGGCTATACCCACTTGAGTGTGATAGTTGGAACCATATAAGCTCTATCGTTGTATGTCGGTTAAGTGACGAGTCTCCCACTGTCTATATCATTCAGATCTGTATACTCATTACTCATGATGATTACTTTATGCATACATGTTTTAAAAGCAAGGTTTGACTCATTGTTCAGCTTTTAAATATAAATGTTATGTTTTAGCTTTGAATCATTCGATCATTCATGATGTTCTAAAGCTATGCATGGTCATTTTATGATAATATTTCGATTTCAGAATGAATGCATGTAGCCCTTCTACTTATGATTGAAAGCCTATGTTATGTTATGACATGTTTTAAATCATTTCTTTTACTTAAGCGGTTTTACTTACCTTGCATACTCGGTACATTCCACGTTCTGACCACATACTTTCTATGCTGTATCATTTCATGATACAAGACCCGACTCGCAGCTTTAGCCCCGATATTAATAAGCTTTTTCAGAGTCCTTATCAGCCCAGGGTTGGTGAGTCCTCATCTTTCGGGACCAGGCTCTCAGTTTCATGTCGTATTTCAGCTTCATGTTTAGTGGAGTTTGTTGGGGTCCTGTCCCATCAACTTGTCTATACTAGAGGCTTCAAACTTATATATGTGTAGCTTCAGATATTATCCTGATGTGATGTTGTATGAGAATTCCACTGAGTTTATATTTATGTCTTCTTCAAGTTTATTAAATGAGTTAGTCGAATTCTTATGCCATGGGTCGACTTGGTGTCTCTTGAGGTCCCTTGTACCGTGTCTACTATCCAGGCCTCCGTTCGGATCGTGACAATGAGGAACAATGGGAGACTCATCATATAACAAACATTACCACAATTGAGCTTACGTGGTCCCAACTATCACACTCAAGTGGTAGAGCCATCCAAAGCCTTGTCAGGGCTAACGACGATACCATGATATCAATATCAAGCTCTAGTCCCCTTGGGGCAGGGGAAAGCTCCAAAGGAGGTCCCAAAATATATAAAAGTAAACCTACGTTGGTGTGTAGTTCTGAGGCACAGGGTTGACTGACTCTTAGCCAACTCAGTGCTAGACACTACTCCCAAAAACATGCATATGCTCTCCATCATTTTTCAACGATGCTGACCATCGTCTAGTGACGAAGTTGAATAATAATATACATGCATAGTTGAAATCATAACATGAGGAGCCTTGGCTCAAACCATACCACAAGCTGAATATAATTGGGAGTCTTGACTCCAAAAACATGTGGTAAGCTAATTCATGAGATCATAAATCATACTTGAACATATGGGCTTGCCCAATACTTAAACATGCTTGAAAATACTTAATTCGCTTGAAAATACTTAATTCACTTGAAAACATGATTGTAGACATGGGTAACTTGAAAACATGCTTTTCATCATAAATATCTCATAATACTTGAACATACACCATAGATCTCAACTTTCATGAACTTCTCATGGATGAGCATCATAATTTATAAAACTTGAAAACATGATTTATAATTGAAAATATTTTAAAACTTGCACATGAATCATAATTCAATAATAGAAACATACTTAGATCATACCTATGTAAAAACTTAGAAAATTCATGCATTGGGTTAATACCCAATATGATCAACATATAGATTTTCATGAATTAGAGAGGGACTGGGCATGGGTGTGAACAAATTCACCCATTCATAACCCTACATACCTAAGAGAATCTGATTCTATAACTCCTCTGATTGCCCACGGAAGAATTAAGATGAACTTGGAAGAAATTGAGCTTCATCACCTCTCTAGGCTTCTACACTTGCATGCAGAATAGGAATAGCGTAGAATGAACTTACCCCTCTTAAAACTCACTATTCATAGCTTAAAACGATGTGTTTAGACCTTGAGATCATAGGAATTATGGAAAAGCCCTTAATAAATTCGCAGAGAAAAATAGACTGCCTGTCCCAACGGGGGATGTGAAGAGTCATTTCCATGGATCACGACTCGTGGTCAGGAGTCGTTACATACACTGCTAGATTTCCTCACAAGGTCCCCACGAGGGGCCTAATGGTTCATCACTGGTGACCACGACTTGTGGTCACCTTTCGTTACCTCCACTGCCCAAAACATTAAGTCCTTATCCAACTTCTGACCACGACTCACCTAACAAATCGTGGCATTGACCACGATTCGTGGTGTCCAGTCATGGGGTACACTGTTGGCTCTTCCTTCATTCTTCAACTGCCCTTGACCACGAGTGACCTAACTGCTTGTGGGGCTGACCACGACTCGTGGTCACACCCTCATTCACCCTAACTTGAAATTTCCAAACAAGCCAACACTCCTCACCATGAGTCACTTAACGACTAGTGGTCAGCCTGACGGGTCAAGGACGACTCATTCTATGACCTGGTGCAGAAAAATTCTGTTTTCTCCATTTCAACTCCTGAATCTGATCTTAGAGATTTCGAGGTATAACATATCTCCCCTTTGGGAACATTCATCCTCGAATATTGAAAATCATAGAGAAAATTAGAGAAATGCAATCATCATACTCAAATAGTAATCATATAAGCTGAAAACTGATGGAATGACTAACTCCGATTTGAACTACATGACTGAAATGAATTCATGAATCGTACATACGTACTTTTACATGAAAGAAACTGAGGTACATGAGCTGAACATGAAACTGAATTGAGGTTTAGGTAAAAAATTGATACCTCAAGCTGAAACTAAGCCGGAAGGGAGTAGATGCGGGTATCTAGCCATCATATCTGCTTTGGCTTCACTTGTAGCTCCCTCAACATGATGATTCCTCCATAAAACTTTAACTGAAGCCACTTCTTTGTTAGTTAGCTTGCGAACCTGCCGATTCGGTATCTCCACTGGAACCTCTTCATAACTAAGGCTGTCCTTTACAGCTACACTCTCCACCGGAACAACCAGAGTTGGATCAACCAAACACTTTTTTAAGAGCGATATACAAAAAAAACACTGGATGGACTAAAGCTAATTCTGAGGGCAACTCCAATTCATATGCTACTTTGCCAATCCATTTCACAATTTGGTATGGGCCAACATAACGGGGACTGAGTTTTCATTTCTTTCCAAACCTCATCACTCCCTTCATGGGAGACACCCTTGGAAACACTCAATCGTCGACTTCAAACTCAAGTTCTGTCCTTCTCACATCTGCATAGGACTTTTGGAAACTCTGAGCTATTTTCAACCTGTACCGTATGAGCTGAACTTTCTCCATAGCCTCATAGACTGAAGCTGGTCCTGTCATTGCGACTTCACTGACTTCAAATCAAAAATAGGCGATCTACATCTCCTCCCATAGAGAGCCTCAAACAACGCCATCTGAATGCTGGAATGGTAGCTGTTGTTATACGCAAACTTAATGAGAGGCAAATAATCATCCCAGCTACCTTTGAAGTCAATCACACATGCTCTCAAAATGTCCTCGAGAGTTTGAATAGTCCGCTCCACCTGACCATCCATTTGCAGGTGAAATGCTGTACTGTGCTTGACCTGAGTACCAAGTCTCTTTTGAAATGATCTCCAAAACTGAGAGGTAAACGGAGTACCTCTGTCGGATATGATGGACAAGGGAACTCCATGCAATCGAACTAGATCTAGAATGTATAGTTTAGTGTAATCCTCTGCTGAATTAGTGGTTTTGACCGGTAGAAAATGAGCGGTTTTGGTCAACCTGTCCACGACCACCCAAATGGAGTCATACTGTCGATGAGTGTGAGAAAACCCTGTGATGAAGTCCATATTAATTTCCTCCTACTTCCAAGTAGGGATATTGATGTCCTTAAGCACACCTCTTGGTCTCTGATGCTCAACCTTCACTTGCAGACAATTTAAACACTTAGCCACAAACTCCGCTATGCCCTTCTTCATGCCATTCCACCACTAAACTTCCCGTAGGTCACGATACATCATGGTGGCACCTGGATGTATGGAGCATATGGAACCTTGAGCCTTGTGTGACATCCAATCTTTTAAATCATCAACACTCAAAACACACCAACTCCCCTGATATCGAAGCACACCATCTCCCCCTTTGGAGACGACCTCTACCTTTTGATCCGGAATGACTTCCTTCAACTTCACTCACATAGAGTCCTCTTCTTACCTATCTTTGACCCTGGTCATCATAGAAGATTCTGATCCATTCTGAATGACGACACCACCATCAGTTGAGTCAACAAGTCAAACTCCTACAATTTGTGCTAAGAATTTTTTAGAGTCCTGAACCTCTAAGTTGTCACGTATTATGCTTAAAATCATGCTAAACACACAAAACGTTCAAATCCACCCCAAACTCTTCCGGAACCAACTGAGCTTTCAGAACCCAATTTTGAGCTCGTTAGCCTGAAGTATTGACTTTGGTCAAACCTCTCCAAAATCAAAAATGTCACCCAATCTTTATTAGATCATCTCAAGAATGGTGTCACCCACCTCCACAAGTCATGAATAAAAAAATAAAGATATTGGAAGGTTCGACCTAGGAAAATGGATCTACAGTCATAAATTGACCATGCGGGTTGTTGCACTTCCCGGCTCGGCTAGTAATTACACTTCTTGGACTTCTACATATCGGGCATCTATGGTAGGGATGGGGAGTTACCTTGAATGTACCTATTTTAACCATCATCTCCATCATGAGGATCATCCATCGGGTTTAGAGTAAGGAAATCACGAGTACGAATCATTTAAGAAATCTAAGTTGGGAATATACCTGTTATAACACGATCTTATGAGCCAATAGGGAAAATCTTAAGGACTGACTTCATAGAGCTGAGCATGTTGAGAGAAATGAGTTCACATACATAACGAGGGTCATGACATGAAACTGAATTATGGAGTCATGGAGTAATATTGGGATCGCTGACAGGCGGGGGTTACCTATCATCTCAGGGTTCTGAACATAAGCATGAATTGAGCGTAGCATCGAACGAACATAAGGGAAACACCTAAATAAGGATGGATTGACTCCCCTTAATTACTATTTCTAGAACTTCCTTACTAGAAAACTTAAGACTTGACTTGGCCCTTCACTTACCATCTTCCCCCTTAGTTTACGGCCATCATTCTAAGGCTCTAGGATCCTTCACTAAGGTTACACTAATATCACTAGCTACAGATTTCCCATTCACCTCCAAAGCTATCGCTGAAGACTTATACTTATAATCATTCCCTACTTTCTACTAAATAAATCTCATATTAAAATGCACAAAGGGATGCTGTACTTCATACAGTAGTTCTCGGAACTAGCAATAATGGTAGGTTAGGTAGGAAGGCTTATAACATACCTAGGACTACATCCGAGGCTAACTCCCACTTGCTCTGGGTAACCTGTCCTGCAGGGATGGGCGATTTGCTTGAGCTGCTAATCCGGTGATTGGCGCACCGGCTCTACCCTTGCCCTGCTTGGACGATGGGCAATTCTAGTGCATGTGTCCGGCCTCCCCACATTCGTAAAAAATGTCTAAATGTCACGCCCTGACTTGGGGGGTATGACTGGCACCTAGTTCCCTAGTAGGACCTAGACTGCTAACTGGTAAGCCTAAGCACATCTGGTGCCTGGATAGCTCTAACTCAGATTTCTGGAAACAACGGGCTATATAACGGCTGTAAACACAGCCTCCGGCCGAATGGACCTATAGCCACCCGTATAAAACATTAGCTAACCAGAAACATACTTACAAAGGGGGAAACCTATGCGGGCCGACAAGGCCACCATGCTGTTTAGTTATCTGTAACTCAACAATAGAATACTGAAAAACTACATGACCGGCAAGGTAACCACTACTATTCGACTATGGCCCCACACACCAACATAATCAACAATACTAAATAGCTAAACACACGCACGACCCCACACGACCGGCACAACTAACCACAGGGAAATATATACAGACCACAAGCCTCTAAGAATACTGATAAGATGGCCGGGACAGGGCCCCAACCTACCCGTACTATACAACAAAAGAAAATGATGTAAACCTCTGAATATCAAGCTCCGGAAGACAGGAGCTGATGACTCTGCGCTGGCTAGGATCATGAGGGATGGGCTCCTCGTCTATGAGTACCTGCAGGAAAGTAATGCAGCACCCCAAACGGGCGTCAGTACCACTGGTACTGAGTATGCAAAGCAACTGGATACAACTGAATACAAATAACATAACTAGCAATTCTGAATAGCAGGAGATAACTGATTCTGTAAGAACTGATATGAACTGAATCAGACTTTCTGTGCTGTGATAGGGAAGGAGCGTACCTGTAGACGCGGCGGCCCGCTGTCTATTAACTAATATATAGCACATAAATACATACATACATATATATATATATATATAGAAAACAAGAGCCAATACCAACCCCCATAAGCCGAATGGCGCCAAGCAACCAAACAATCTATATACCCCTACCCGGGTCAAAACAAGCCCAAAATAAGTCACTCCACTCATCTGCTAACTACGAGCACCTCTGTCGGCCCCCTAGGTCTCCGGATCGGGCCATAGCCTCCGATATAAATAACCGTGTTTGAGTCCAGAGGACTCCTATACTGTATATGTAACTGTAACTGTATCTGAATCTGTTCCCTGGGCGCTTGCGCACAACAGGGCTATCTGTATTATAATGCTGATCAGCCTGATATGGGGAAAGCTTCATCCCATCTTCGTCCAAACTAGGGACAGCATGCCACTCCTTGGAGTGACGTAAACCCACCCGCTCAGTGGGCGACACAGTTACCAACCCAGGGGCGGCGAGGACGCTCAAAAGGGTGCCGTCACGACACAACCAAGTCTCAACAAACAATAAGCACATATATAGCAAGCATGTTTAAACTGAAAAATACTATCTGAACTCTGATTTCTTATTCTGATCTCTTTTTGTATTACACTGATTCTCATACTACTTATACCGAATCTGTGATCTTTATCTAACTGCATGGCTAATCTGTAGCCAAGATACTATCTGACTGTAGGATTTTACTTTACTAACTGTTATTCTGAATATCTATCATATTATTCTAGAAACATGCTTGCTAATCACATACTGGGCTATACTGAGTATGGAATGCTAACTTGCCATTCCGGCGCATGCTTTACTAACTTTCGGATTGAAAACGATATAACAACGCAAACCAGATTTACTGAACTTGCACAATACTTAATATTCAACTCCGGGTATTCTACTACAGAGTTTACTGTGCTATACAAGGCTAAAACTACTAATTTGCCGAAGAAACTGGCTTTACATACCTTAACCTCGGTTTATCCGACTAACGGATGAAGCTCGGCCAGTACTCTAGCTATTTCTCCCAACTGCATTTACATATATGTCAATTAGAACTAAATACACCAATTTTCTGAAAGAAAACGTCACTTTCGATATATTTATAGCCTAAACTTTGGCTTATCAAAAGACGGTCAAAAACTTGCTATTTCTCGAAAGTCCAAAAGGGAGAAGTACTCACTTTAGGGATAGGAGTATATTGACACTATTTTGGAGCAATTCCACTTACCTTAGTTCGGTAGCACGACGATTCGCCGGCCAAATTTCACGAAACTAAATCCGTAGGAATGCTCCTTACTACTTAATACCTCGGTATCTGGAGTTAATTTGAGTTTGGACCCCGTTTGACGGCGTAAGCGGACGAATATTATAAGAGATTCTCGTTCCTCCCTGTTTTCCCTCGGTTTCTCTGGAAATTATATGAGTTATATCATTAAAAACTGAAGTCAGGGGTTTATATAGTTGGGGCTGGACAGGGCTAATGTGTCATGGAGCCAACGCGGAGGCTCCACCTCCGTGACACGTTGCCATCGCGGAGGGTCTCTGCCCCAGCTCCTTCGGCGATGGTTCGATAGGTTTCTCGTTTGGTCTTTTCCCGGGCCTTTTCTAGCATGTATGGCTTTCAAATACTCTTAACCAACATGCAAATAGGCCATCTATGTGTTAGGAATTTTACGGGGTGTAATATTCTCCCCCCCTTAAGAACATTCATCCTCGAATGTAAACTTCTATCTAGAGGACTTCTCAACTTGTTTCTAGAAAAATTTTGGTAGAGTTTTCCCTGTAGTATGGACTATCCCAAAAACCTGAAATGCAGAAAAGTCCCATACAGGTACTCCACACATACTATAGTATTTAAATGACAGACTAAGATAGACCTTCTCATTTATATGTATACTATAAGGCACTGCATAAGATAATAATACTAACATACCTGTCGCCTGACTAGGCTTGAAATAAATGAGGGTATCTGGTCTTCATATCTTCCTCCGCCTCCCAAGTCATCTCCTCCAGGTTCTTGTTATGCCACAATACCTTGACAGACACAATATCTTTAGTTCTCAATCTACGAATCTGTCTGTCTAAGATGGCTACTGCAACCTCTTCATAGGCCAACTCTTCCGTAACCTGGATATCCTGGACTAAGACTGCTCTGGATGGGTCTCCTATACATTTCCTCGGCATAGATACATGAAAGACTGGATGAATGGATTCCAATTCTAGAGGCAAGTTCAACTCATATGCTACTCGGCCTATCCTTCGACGAATCTAATAAGGCCCAACAAATCTCGGACTGAGCTTACCTTTCTTGCCGAATCTCATCACCCCTTTCATTGGAGACATTTTCAGAAATACCCAGTCATTCACATCAAATTCCAGGTCTCTTCGCCGCATATCAGCATATGATTTCTGGCGGCTCTGTGCAGTCAGTAGGCATTCTCTGATAAGCTTTACCTTCTCCTCTGACTGTTGAATGATGTCCGGTCCAATCAATGCTGATTGTCCCACTTCAAGCCAGCCAACTGGCGATCTGCATTTTCGCCCATACAATGCTTCAAAGGGCGCCATCTGGATGGCTGAGTGATAGCTATTATTATAAGCAAATTCAATTAACGGAAAATGCTCATCCCAGCTACCTCCAAAATCTAACACACACGCTCGTAGCATGTCCTCAAGCGTCTGAATAGTGCGCTCAGCTTGTCCATATTTCTGAGGGTGGAATGCTGTGCTCAAATTAATCTGCGTTCCCAGACCCCTCTGGAACAACTGCCAAAATCTAGCTGTAAACTGTGCTCCTCTGTCTTAAATAATAGATACTAGCACTCCATGTAATCTAACTATTTCTCTGATATATAATCCAGCATAATCCTCGGCCGAGAAGGTAGCTTTCACTGGCAGGAAATGAGCTGATTTTGTCAGCCTGTCAACTATTACCCAAATAGAATCATGTCTATGTTTGGTACGGGGTAATCCTGCTACAAAATCCATATTCACTGCTTCCCATTTCCAGAGAGGCACAACTATGTGCTGAGTTAACCCGCCTGGTTTCTGGTGTTCCGCTTTTACCTGTTGCAGTTAGGACACTGGGCTACAAATTCGGCAATTTCTCTTTTCATTCCTGGCCACCAATAATTCTCCTTGATATCATGGTACATTTTCGTCACACCGGGGTGAAAAGAATAACGGGCGTAATGTACCTCATTCATAATCTACTGGCGGAGCCCTGAAACATCTGGAACATAGAGGCGGCCTTTACATAAAAACACTTATTCCTTAGTTATCTGAAAATCTGGCGCTTTACCCTGCTGGATTCTGTCTTTGAGCTGGATCAGGTCAGAATCCTCATACTGCCGTTCTTTTACTTCCACAACTAATGATGACATGGCGGTGTTCTGAATTACCACTCTTTGTCCTCTGTTTCTGCTACACGAACGACTAGGCTAGCTAATTGATGTATTCCTTTGACCAACTCCTGCTGCTCGGGCTGCAAATGCGCCAAACTTCCCATTGATTTACGGCTGAGAGCATCTGCTACTAGATTGGCTTTTCCTGGATGATACAGAATATCCACATCATAATCTTTTAATAGCTCCAACCAGCGACGCTGTCGCAGATTCAACTCCCTCTGGGTGAGGATATACTGTAGGCTCTTATGATCTGTGAAAATATCCATATGGACGCCATACAAGTAATGTCTCCATATCTTTAAGGTGTGGATCACTGCGACTAACTCCGGATCGTGGGTAGGGTAATTCTTTCCGTGTTTTCCTCAGCTGTCTGGACGCATACGCAATCACCTTACCATGCTGCATCAACACACAACCCACCCAACACCTGATGCGTCGCAATGCACTGCCTTTCCACTCTCGCATTGCCTCTCCTGGAAAGTGGAATTGGACCGTCTTGGTCCAACATTCTACGTTAGCATAGCATGGCACCAACCAATCCATACCCATAATGGCATCGAAATCAATCATTTCTAGTTCTACCAAATCTACTGTAGTCTGACGATCAGCAACCTCTACTGTACACCCTCGATAAATTCTACTAGCTATAATGGAGTCACCGATGGGTGTAGCTACTGAAAAGGGCTGCTGTAGCAGTTCTGGCACAACACTGAACTTTCGAGCCACAAATGGGGTAACGTAGGAAAAAGTAGACCCTGGATCAATCAATACATAAACAGGGTATGAGCAAATAGTCATCATACCTATTACCACATCTAGAGACGCCTCTGAGTCTTGTCTCCCTGGTAATGCATAGGTACGGCTTGAGCCCGTACCTGAGCTAGAGGCTCCTAATCTACCTTGGCCTCTACCTGCTTCTGCCGAGGCTGCTGGAGCTCATGGCCCTGCGGATCCCCTGTCCTGAATATCTTTGCTCTCTTGTCCCCTGGCCGGACAATCTCTCATGCAGTGCCCCTCCTGCCCGCA
Organism: Datura wrightii; assembly: GCA_035772735.1. Classification (NCBI taxonomy): domain Eukaryota; kingdom Viridiplantae; phylum Streptophyta; class Magnoliopsida; order Solanales; family Solanaceae; genus Datura; species Datura wrightii. The sequence goes on from JASDFA010000016.1 coordinate 161,282,667, forward strand.
AATATAACACCCCGAGGAGCCATATCTACAAGCTCCGCTATGAGGTCGGCCGCAATTAGGGCAGGGTGTGGGTGTAAATCTGCTCTACTCTCCCCTTCTCTGCTGCGGGGAATCTACTGTTCGAGACTTGCCGCCAGACTCTGACTGCCCTCGACGAGCAAATCTACCTCGCTGCTGCTGCTGTGGTGGAGGTGGGGGTCTAGGGGGTCTGTCTGACAATCGGGGCCTGGGTCCTCTCTGAACCTCCCTCTGCATTCCATCTGATCTGCCTCTGCGGCGCAATTCCTGATTTGTCTGTCTACTGCCCTGTTGCCGCTGCCTAAGGCCCTCAATGGTCTGGGCAAAGGCCTTTACTCGGGCAATATCCATATCTTCTCGTAATGTAGCCGTCATGCAAGCTTCAATATATTCTGGGTTCAGACCCATAATGAACCAGTTGACTCTGGATGGCATAGTGTCCACAAAAGCTGGAGCATAGCGGGCTAGGGAGTCAAACTGTAGGGCATATTCTCGTACACTCCTCGCCCACTGCTCCAAATGCAAAAACTGATCCATCTGGGCATGCCGGATCTCCCGTGTCAAATAACGGTCTAGGAAGGTCTCCGAGAAGCTGGACCAGGTCGAAGGGGCAACATCTCTCCCTCAAGACCTTTCCCAACTCTGGTACCATAATACAGCTATGTCCCGCAATCGAAACACTGCCAGCTCAACTGATTCGGTAGGGGTCACATGCATAACCCAGAAAATTCTCTGCATCTGATCTAGGAAATCCTGGGGGTCCTCTGCTTGATCTGACCCAGTGAACTGTGGGGGACCTAGTGCCAAAAACTCCCCGACCCTGGAACTACCTAACCCACCTGAAGGTTCTGCTGCTACAGGTGGCACTGACTGGCGCTCTGTGGCCATCATTTGTGCCAACATAACCACTGCGCTCCGAACTTCCTGGTCTGATGGCGAAGGTACAGGAGCTATCGGAGGCAGTGTCGTGCCCAACAGCTCCTGATGTGAGGGGGACTGCTGAGAGGGCTGTGATGAAGCCTCTATTTCCCCCTCAGATCGGGCTAACTCTAAGTGGAACTGAGGCATCCTGCTGGTGCCTTCTCCTGCTGCTGTGTCTAATCTTCTGTCGCTGGCAGGGTGACGCTGGTCTGCCATTCTTATCTGTAGACAAAGAATATGATAAGTTTTAGGGACCCAACCCTATACTGTACCGCTCTATAGCACGACTGAATGAGAAAGAAGAGTAACCAACCTATCATGCCTCGCAGCCTCCTGCCTATAGTATGTGGTGCACAAAACATCCATAGACAAGACTCTACTTAGCACGGCTTACAGACTCCCTGGGACACGACCTGCTCTGATACCAAGTTTATCACGCCCCGCCTTGGGGGGTATGACTGGCACCAAGTGCCCTAGTAGGACCTCGACTGCTAATTGGTGAGCCTAAGCACATCTGGTGCCTGGCAAGCTCTAACTTAGATTTCTGGAAACAACGGGCTATATAACGGCTGTAAATACAGACTCCGGCCGACTGGGCCTATAGCCACCTGTATAAAACTTCAGCTAACCAGAAACATACTTACAAAGGGGGAAACCTATGCGGGCCGACAAGGCCACCATGCTGTTTAGTTATCTGTAAATCAACAATAGAATACTGAATAACTACGTGACCGACAAGGTCACCACTACTATCAGACTATGGCCCCACACGGCCAACATAATCAACAATACTAAACAGCTAAACACACGCACGGCCCCACACGACCGTCACAACTAACCACAGGGAAATATATATAGACCGCAAGCCTCTGAGAATACTGATAAGATGGTCGGGACAGGGCCCCAACCTACCCGTACTATACAACAAAAGAAAATGATGTAAACCTCTGAATATAAAGCTCCAGAAGACAGGAGCTGATGACTCTACGCTGGCTAGGATCACGAGGGATCGGCTCCTCGTCTATGAGTACCTGCAGGAAAGTAATGAAGCGCCCCAAACGGGCGTCAGTACCACTGGTACTGAGTATGCAAAGCAACTGGATACAACTGAATACAAATAACATAACTAGCAATTCTGAATAGCAGGAGATAACTGAATCTGTAAGAACTGATATGAACTGAATCAGAGTTTCTGTGTTGTGATAGGGCAGGAGCGTACCTGTAGACCCGGCGGCCTGCTATCTATTAACTAATATATAGCACATAAATACATATATATATATATATATATATATCAAACAAGAGCCAATACCAACCCCCATAAGCCGGATGGCGCCAAGCAAGAAACTAATCTATATACCCCTACCTGGGTCAAAACCAGCCAAAAATAAGTCACTCTACTCATCTGCTAACTACGAGCACCTCTGCCGGCCCCCTGGGTCTCCGGCTTGGGCCATAGCCTCCGATATAAATAACCGTGTCTGAGTCCGAAGGACTCCTATACTGTATCTGTAACTGTAACTGTATCTGAATCTGTTCCCTGGGCGCTTGCGCACAATAGGGTTATCTGTACTGTAATGCTGATCAGCCTGATATGGGGAAAGCTTCATCCCATCTTCGTCCAAACTGGGGACGGCATGCCACTACTTGGAGTGCCATAAACCCACCCGCTCAGTGGGAGACACAGTTACCAACCCAGGTGCGGCGAGGACGCTCAAAAGGGTGCCCTCACGATACAACCAAGTCTCAACAAACAATAAGCACATATATAACAAGCATGTTTAAACTAAAAAATACTATCTGAATTCTGATTTCTTATTCTGATCTCTTTCTGTATTATACTAATTCTCATACTGCTTTATACTGAATCTGTGATCTTTATCTAACTGCATGGCTAATCTGTAGCCAAGATACTATCTGACTGTATGGCTATACTGTAGCCAAGATATCATCTGTCTGTATGGCTAATCTATAGCCAAGATACTATCTGACTGTCTGATTTTACTTTACTAACTCTTATTCTGAATATCTGTCATATTATTCTAGAAACATGCTTGCTAATCACATACTGGGCTATATTGAGTATGGAATGCTAACTTGCCATTCTGGCGCATGCTTTACTAACTTTCGGACTGAGTACGATATAACAACGCAAACCAGATTTACTGAACTTTCACAATACTTAATATTCAACTCCGGGAATTCTACTACGGAGTTTACTGTGCTATACAAGGCTAAAACTACTAACTTGCCGAAGAAACTGGCTTTACATACCTTAACCTCGGTTTATCCTACTAATGGACGAAGCTCAGTCAGTACTCCAGCTATTTCTCCCAACTGCATTTACATATATGTCAATTAGAACTAAATACACCAATATTCTGAAAGAAAACGTCACTTTCGATATATTTATAGCCTAAACTTTGGCTTATCAAAAGACGGTCAAAAACTTGCTATTTCTCGAAAGTCCAGAAGGGAGAAATACTCACTTTAGGGATAGGAGTATATTGACACTAGTTTGGAGCAATTCCACTTACCTTAGTTCGGTAGCACGACGATTCGCCGACCAAATTTCATGAAACTAAATCTGTAGGAATGCTCCTTACTACTTAATACCTCAGTATCTGGAGTTAATTTGAGTTTGGACCGCGTTTGATGGTGTAATCGGACGAATATTATAAGAGATTCTCATTCCTCCCTATTTTCCCTTGGTTTCTCTGGAAATTATATGAGTTATATCATTAAAAAACCGAAGTGAGGGGTTTATATAGTTGGGGCTGGAAAGGGCCAACGTGTTACAGAGCCAACGCGGAGGCTCCACCTCCGTGACACGTTACCATCACGGAGGGGCTCTGCCCCGGTTCCTTCCGTGATGGTTCGATAGGTTTCTCGTTCGGTCTTTTCCCGGGCCTTTTCTAGCATGTATGGCTTTCAAATACTCTTAACCAACATGCGAATAGGCCATCTATGTGTTGGGAATTTTACGGGGTGTAACACTGAACCTGCCAAAAACTGTCCTGCGTGTGTTCTACCACATTTTAGGCATGCCAACTGGATAGATAGGGCTGTTGGAAGGTTGGCCGGGGCACGGCTTCTCTGGCCGTCTCGCTTGGCTGAAGGGCAATCCCTGTGTTTATGTCTAGGTCGGCCACAATAGAAGTATACATCTGAACCCACCATGCACTTTCTTAGGTGGTTCTTCCTGCAACGCTCACAAACTGGATAAGTAATCTCCCTCACCCGGGGCTTGTATCCCTGAACCTGAGCTAAAGACCTCTGCTGGGGTTGAGAGTGACTCCCACTACTTGACCCCTACTGGGAGCTCTCAAGGTTTTCGGTCCTGGGCCTTTTGTTCCTCCTTAAACTCTCCACCCATATTCGAATCACCAACCTTAGACGGGCTCCTCTTCGTGAGATTTTGAACCCTAGTAGCCACTGCCTCTCTGGTAGGGCTTGCTGATGCAATAGTCATCTGGTTGGGCTGGATGATCATGGCTCGTATCAACACTCAGACTGCGTCCCCGAGCGTAGGATCCATTGGGGTTGGTGGGGATGGCTGCCTCCCGATGTTGCTCTAAGAAGACATATTTCTGCACACACGTATAGCACGAGTTAGAGGAATGGAGAGAGTCGAACTCATAACACGGGATAGAGTCATGAAAGAAGGGAACATTTCCTAAATGTCTCGTAGCCTCTTCATCATAAGTGTGGCATGCTTCACACCCATAAAAAATGACTTTACTTAATTCGGCTTTCAGACGCCCTAGGACACTTCAAAACCTGGCTCTGATACCAAGTTTGTCATGACCCGAACATAGGCCCGGATCGAGACATGGGACAAGGAGCCCCGAGGGACTCCAAGTTGACCCATGGCATGAACATATATCTAACTCAATCTATAAAAGCAGAAGATCAATCATGATAAACATAGCGGAAATACAAACATATATATCATCGGAATACAGACACAAATCTGAAGCTGATTACAATCTATGCCTGAAAAGCCTCCATGTCTGATAATTTGATGGTACAAGACCCCAACTAACTCTCTAAATTTGAAACTGAAAATATGTAAACACAACTGAATAAAAAGGTGCTCTTGGCAGATGAAGACTCACTAATAGAGACTGGATGCTAACTCCGGAAGTTGGCTAGTGACAGGGCTGAGTTTGAAGATCGGAGTCTGTATCATAAATGATACAACATAGAGTATACGGTCAGTACGTGTAATGTGCCGAGTATGCAAGGTAAGTAAAACTTCTTAAGTAAGTAAAATCATTAAAACATGCATAATATAAAATATAATCAAGATAAGAATCTGAGATAAGAGTTTGCATGCTATTTTTTGAAATCATGATATGAACATAACTGAACATCATAACTGAATCGAATGACCCAAAGCTGAAATCTGATAATCATAAGTAAAACCGAACATTGGGTCTACCTGCTATAGAACACACACACACACATATATATCATGAATGATAAACATGCATAACTGAAAGCATGGGGAACAATGAGAGACTCTTCTTATGACCGACATTACCACGATAGAGCTTATGTGGTCCCAACTATCAAACTCAAGTGGGTTGAGCAGTCTAAAGCCTTGCTAGGGCTAAGGACGATACCATGATATCAATATCAAGCTCAAGTCCCCTTGGGATAGGGGAAAGCTCCAAGGGAGGTCCCAAAATATATAAAAGTAAACCTACGTTGGCGTGTAGTTCTGAGGCACAGGGTTGACTGACCCTTAGCCTACTCGGTGCTAGACACTACTCCTAAAAACATGCATATGCTCTCCATCGTTTTTCAACAAAGCTGACCATCATCTAGTGAAGAAGTTGAATAATAATATACATGCATAGTCAAAATCATAACATGAGGAGCCTTGGCTCAAACCATACCACAACCTGAATATAATTGGGAGACTTGACTCCCAAACCATGTGGTAAGCTATTTCGTGAGATCATAAATCATACTTGAACATATGGGCTTGACCAATACTTAAACATGCTTGAAATACATAATTCACTTAAAAACATGATTGTAGACATGGGTAACTTGAAAAATGCTTTTCATCTAAATATCTCATTATACTTGAACTACATCATAGATCTCAACTTTCATGAACTTCTCACGGATGAGCATCATAATTTCTAAAACTTGAAAACATTATAAAACTTGTCCATGAATCACAATTCAATAATAGAAACATGCTTAGATCATACCCATGTAGAAACTTAGGAAATTCATGCATTGGGTTAAAATGCCACAGGATCAACATATAGATTTTCATTAATTACAGATGGATTGGGCATGGGTGTGAACAAATTCACCAATTCATAACCCTACATACCTAAGATAATTTGATTCTGTAACTCCTCTGATCTCCCAAGGAAGAATTGAGAAGAACTTGGAAGAAATTGAGCTTGATCACCTCTCTAGGCTTCTGCACTTGCATGCATGAATAGGAATAACTCAGAATAAACTTACCCCTCTTAAAACTAACTATTCATATCTTAAAACAACATAGTTTAAGACTTAGTATCATAGGAATTATGGAAAAGCCCTTAATAAATTCGCAGAGAAAAACAGATTGCCAATCCTAACGGGGGACTGGACGAGACATTGCCATGGACCACGACTCGTGGTTAGGAGTCGTTACATACACTACCGAATTTCCTCACAAGGTCCCCACGAGGGACCTAACGGTTCTTCACTAGTGACCGTGACTCATGGTCACCTCTCATTATCTCCATTGCCCAAAACATTAAGTCCTTAACCAACTACTGACCACGACTTACCTTATGAATCATGGCATTGACGACGACTCGTGGTGTCCAGTCGTGGGGTACACTGCCAGCTCTTCCTTCATCCTTCAACTTCCCTTGACCACGGGTGACCTAACGGCTCGTGGGGCTGACCACGACTCGTGGTCACGCCCATGGTCACCCCAAGTTGAAATTTTTAAACAATTCAACACTCCTCACCATGAGTCACTTAACGACTCATGGTTAGCCTGACGGGTTACAGGAAGACTCATTTTGTGACTTGGTGTAGAAAAATCCTATTTTCTCCGTTTCAACTCCCGGGTCTGATCTTAGGGCTTTCGGGCTATAACACATATCCAGCCAAAACTTTAATATACTCTTTATAAATCTTTTGTCCTTTGAGCATAATAGGACAATATCATCTGAATAGGAAAGATGGTTAATATCTAGGGTCCATTTTGGATACCAAATCCCTTGAACTCTACATTATTGTGAAGGTTGTTTAAAACCCTAGCCAGAACTTCAGCAACTATGATGAAGAAATATCCTTCCCTTTAATCCTCTAGATGATCTAAAAAAATCATTGGTTTGTCCATTAACTAACACTGAGTATCAATTATTGGACACTAATCTCCAAATCATATTAATCATTCTTTCTGAGAAATCAAATCTTCTTAGCACTTTTGTCAAATACAACTAAGACACCTTGTCATATGCCTTAGCCATATCCAACTTCACTAACACATTATGCCATTTTTTCCTCAGAGCTATATCTTTAATGATCTCCTGTGCAAGCATCACATTCTCAGTGATACTCCTACCCTTCACAAAACCAGTTTGATTTCTTGAAATAATCTCAGGAAGACAATCAACCATTTTTCCATGCACAACTCTTGAGATGAACTTATTCACAAAGGTGCTCAAACTAATGGGTCTGAAATCCCCAATAGTCTGAGGTTTCTCCTTTTGGGGATCATAACTAAGTTAGTGTGGGTGATGAATCTGGGGATTTCCTGTCCGCAAAAGAAAGCCTTCACCATATTTGTTATATCAGTTCCAATAATATCCCAACATTCTTGATAAAATTTTCTTGAGAACCCATCAGCTCCACTAACACTGTCACTATTTAGTTCAAACACCACCCTCTTTACTTCTTCTTGATCTTGTACCCTATCCATCTTTGCATTGACCACTTTAGTAATAAGTTTAGGAATATTGTTCAGCATTCTAAAATATGTTACATCCTCCTCCTTCTTAAATTAGTCTTCAAGAAAAGCCAGTACATCCCCCCCTATTGCCACCTGTGAGGTCAGTAATTGACCCTGATTATCTTTAATCTCCCCTATTTGCAACCTCCTTTTTCTCCCATTTACATATGAATGAAAGAATTTTTATTGCTTTCTCCTTCTCTAAACCACCTCATCCTAGCCTTCTTCTTCTAATATGCATTTTCTAGGCCCCTGTACCTTTTCAAATCTGCTTCTACCTTGTTCAACTGCATTTTATTTTCAGCTGTGGGAGCCAATTTCACTTGAATTTCCTTCTCCTTTATTGTGTCCTCCAATGTAGCAATCTATTGAAAGATGTTTCCATATGTCTGTCTACTCTAGATTACCAAAGCCTTTTTCATTTTCTGAATCTTTGCCTTGTATTCAGTAAATGGATTGCCCACAAAATCTGTGTACCAATTTTATTCCACAATCCTCCTAAACTAGTTATGCTTGGTCTAAAAGTTTAGGAACTTAAAAGGCTTGTTTATGTTTTGCTGATCAATACTGCATATGACATGAAAAGGTGCATGATCTGAAACCTGCCTAATCAGATAATGCACCTCAGAGGTGGGAAAAAGGTATAGCAATTCTTGATTCCCCATAACTCTATCAAGTCTATTGAAAATGCTTCCTTCTCTATTCTACCATTCCACCATATGTACTTGCTTCTTGTGGTTTTTACTTCCATCAAAGCACAATTACTGATGCATTGAGCAAAATCAGTAGCTTCTCCTTATGTAAATGGGAGCCCTCCCAATTTTTCCTCCTCATTTCGTATAACATTGAAATCACCTCCTACATCCATGGTAAATGGATGCTGCTAGCCAGTTCTTCCAAGTCTTCCCATAGCTCCATCCTTTCTATAGGAAAACATCTAACATATATAGCAGTTAAATAGATGCTTGTATTTCCAATATTGAAATGCATTGCAACCTACTGAATTTTGTTTAAAACTTTCTATCCCCTAGTTCCTCTCTCTACATAAGCTAGATTTTTGAAGAGCAGTTTGCCACCCCACCATTTAGACCCAATTTTCTTTTGTATTGATCTATCTCTTCAAGACCTTGAAAAGGTTCCACCAGAGCTATAACTGAGTATTGATTTTTTCTATTTAGATTTATTAATCTCTTAAAAGAATTTTGAGTATTAACAAACCTAATATTCCAAAATAAGATCTTACCAATCATTGATCACTATTGGAGATCATATCCTTACTTCTCCTTGTTTGAACCTATAGGAGAATTACATTCTGCCCCTTGTTCTTATTTCCTCCCCCTTTGAATAATGCCCCTTGTCTAGGAGATAATCCCCTGTTTGTATGGAATTATTAATATTTGGCTCCATGTCTTCATCCTCCTCTTTTTCTTGGCTGAGATGTTGCTGTCTTTCATTCAAATCCATCAATTCTGGCGTCACTGCTTCCTCCTTCATGTACTACAATGCTTAGGGGGTTAGGAGAGCCCTCCTTCAATTCTATATTGCCCTGCTCTTCTGCTGTCCATATGACAACTTCTTTGTTTCCCTCCCTTATTCCTTCCACTTGATTATCTTCAGGTTTCTCCCTTTATTTTGAACATTCTTCCCATGAATTTCCTCATCATTGTCCTCATTGTCTGGCATATTCTTCTCACTTATGTTACTTTCCCTTTGACTCTTAAATGTATTTTTTGCTGGTCCATCATGTACCTCCTCTTGATCATTCAGTGCTGCAAACATATTCCTTGTATCAATTTGTTCACCCATTTTACCCTGCTTCTGGCTCCAAACTTTCTCCTTTTTTTGTCACCTTTCTCTGTATTCGCCCATTTCCAATTGTAACAAAATTCATTTGGTTTCTAACCTTCTCCTCCTTGTTTTGGGATCCTAAATTTACTGTTATTTGGTCCATTTTCATTTGTAACAGCCTTAAATATTCTACGTTCCTTCCCCTTCTCTATCCTTTCCTTTCTCCTCCTTCTTTGGATATAATTCTAGGTGTATGATGAAGCATTCCTGCTCACTATGTCCCTGGATTTTACAACTCTTACATTACTTTGGGACATAGTCATATTTAATATACACCCACTTTTCCACAACCTTCCCATTTTGTTTTCGCACTCCAATATTAATCCTCTTTGGAAATTCCCCCATTATTTCCATTTCCACTTTTACTCTTGCACAACTGGGCCTTATCTGATTCTTTATTGCCATATCTACTTGTAATGATTTACCCACAAAAAATGCAAGAGAAAAAACTGCTTCCCTCATGAAACAATTTGGTGGTAATAGTGGAAAAGATATCCATGCAATTGCCACCGGTGTTTCCTCCTACGGGCCGAACATAGGATCCCGCTTCAGAGTTCTCATTGGGTAGGTCCAATTTCTTTGAGTAAAATACAAGGCAGGTTGGACATCAAGTTCATGTAGTCCTCTATGTTTGAAACCCTGATAAGGACATGTCTATTGCTTAGCAGTCCTATATTGCACTCCTTTTCAATTCGTATTGTTTTGGTATTATTTTCTGTAGATCTTTGATTTCTGTCCATCCATAAGAAAACTTCCCGATCACCAGATATTGCAAGTTTTCCCTATGAATCATATGGGTGACTTCTTCCTCCTCTGAGATTACCCTAGGCTCTAAGTGAAAATATGTCACTGACTCGATTGTTAATCTCTTTTGATTTATCGCGACAATTTTGAGAGTGGCAGTATAGTTAAGTTTATTGACATCCCCACCCTCTGGTGGAGGCTGTCCCTGTGAAGAGGTGGCCATAGCCACTCAAAACAGTAGGCAAATTAGGATCGGTGTAGGCAAACTAGGTTTTCCGGCAGTGGCTCACAGAGAGAGTTTTTTTTAAAATTTTTTTATTTCTATAGAGAGTAACCCTAGATTTAGAATATCATGAGCCCTCAGTATTAGCATGTTCATAGTCCTTTAGTCTCTCAGGATCTTCATTAGAGAAAGAGGTTCCGACTAGTCTTGGTCCATCAGCTTCAGATTTATCAGTTTACATGTATCCTTATGTTCAATTGGGAGTAGTACTTAGCACCGAGCAGGGCAGGGTTCTAGCAAACCTAGGTCTTAGAACTACCTGCCACCGTAGGATATAGGATTCTCAATAGAAGAGAATATTTCCTTTAGCCCAAGAATATTGGATCTTCATTATTTGAGAGTGTCTCCCTTGCATCATTGGGTGCAAGTAGGGGTCATCATTGTTAGAGATTTTTTCCCCGTGTCAGATTTGATATCACGCCACTCAGAGTTCTTACCCTTGGCAACATACAAACATCCTTCCAACCAGCATTATAGGTCGGGCTCCATGAGGCTCACATTGGAGTTTGTCAGTTAATAGGCTCTCCCATGGTATAGCTCAGTTTAAGTTTTAGTGTAGTTATTTTAGTTATAGTTTCAGTTTATGATTTCAAATTCAATATATGTACATGACCCTAAAACTAGATTTACTTATATTTCATTAAATGTTTTCAAACAAGCATATTATACCAGTATCTATGCATTCTCAGATAGGGTCATTGTACTTCATCTCAGTTATGCATTTAGTCATGTATTCAGCTCAATCTCTTTCTCAGTAAACTAGCATGTTTCCAGTTTCATTTATGTTCCTCATATACTCACTACATTCCAAGTACTGATCGCATACTTTATGTGCTATATCATTTTATGATATAGATCCAGGTTTCCAAACATATCCCCGCAGTTAGACACGCTCCAAACTCTATCAACTGACAGTGGTGAGTTCTCATCTTCTGAGTATCGGAGTTTTGTTTTCTTTATTTCAGTATGATTCTAGTTTTAGATGTTGGGGTTAGCTGGGGAATTGTCCTGGCAACTCACTAGACTAGTAGAGGCTTTCAGACAGTGCAATGTTAGTCTCAGCTCATGACTCAGTGTTCTTATTAAATTATATTCTTATGTTTATGATCAGACACTTTTAGTTAACTTCCGCCCAGATATGGTTTATTAGTTATTTTTTAAAAAATTATGTTATGCCGTAGGTTAGCTTGGGGTCACTTGTGGCGCTAGGCACCATGTTGTATCCAGAGTGTAGACTTGGGTGGTGATACGTCAGTTTTGGATTATATTTATTTTGGTTATGTCTTTTAGTTCCAGATTTAACAAGCTAGTTAGGTGTGTTATCCCATCAGCTCATTAGATATTTAGAGGCTTTTCAGGTAGTTATGTAGTATATGGTTAAGCATTATGATTTGTCGGTTTTGTTCATTCTTTATATCATTTAGACTTCCACTTATCCATGCTTAAAATTCATTTACATTTTAGTTATGATCCTATTCATGCTATATATGTGCCATGGGTTAGTTTTGAGCCATTCATGATTCTGGGTCCCATGTCTCGAGCCAGGTCTACGCTCGAGTCGTGACACTATCACTAAGTCAATGGGTGCATAGAGGTTCTATTAAGTTAAGAGTGTCATAAATCATAGAGCTAAATGTGTGAGGGAGATCATTTTGAGCTTGAGACATATGAGTTGAGTATAACAATCTAAATTTTTTATGATTAACAATGAGTAGCAAAACATAAGAAACAATAAGAACTAGGTTCTTTATAGGTCTCAACAAAGGTCTAGTAGTGCTCATAACAACTACTACAAGATACGAGTTCCTTTCTATGGCTACAACAAAGAGTTTCTATTAAGAAGTGTACTATAAGAGAACTAGTTCTTTAGCATGATTACAACAAAGAGATGCTATCAAAAAGTGCATCATGAGTTCCTTGCATGATACTCATAGTAGTGTCAGATAAGGATTAAGGTACAAGGAGGTAAATACTAATAATAAAAGCATGTAAATCCATATATCTTTCAAAATTCAATGCTTCTACTATGAGAAACAAGGTTAATGATAATAAAAGAGTAAGAGAAGAACATGGTTCCTCACAATATCCAAGTAAGCAAAAAGGTATCCTTCTTCTCACATAAAGGAACACAAGAAAATCCATGTCCCTTCAACTCCTTTTTGAGTTTAAAAGAAAGGACAAGGTAGAGGGAAACAAAGCATGTGAAAAAGTCTTAACACATGACAAAAGAAAGAGAACAATTCCTCCTGTTGAAAGCTTATCAAGAGAGAGTTTGGGATACATCATGAATATCTAAAATCCCACTCCCAAGTGATGAAAAGAAGAAGATCATTTGAAAATGAAACATGTTCTTAAGCGCTACAGAACTAAGAAACCTAGTTCTTTAATGAATATGTGAATATACAACATAAATCATGGATCCTTTAAAGAATCAACCTTTGAGTCTTTTGAGTTCAAAAAAGGAATACAAATTATGAATCAATTGACCAAAGCACAAAGGCTTCCAAATTCGCAATTGCAAAACTCAAATTCTATAAGGACAAGAAGCAATGATGAAAGTGATCTTCAACAAATTTGAATAATTAAGGAGAGAGAAAGCTAGCAAGAGGATGCTGATGATAGGGAGATAGTCCATATAATGAGTTATGGTAAAGGATAAAATCTAGAAGTTCTACCTTCTAGGTGAATAAAGAAGGAAACATATAAAGGACCTGATTCTTTGAAAGTTGTGCATTGAGAACACATCGATAAGGGAACTAGACACAATAATAAATATAAGGATGGAATAATTTCCTTTACTAGATTATCAAGAAGAGTGCATACCACAACTTTTAAAGAAGGAAACTGCTTGGATGAATGAAAAATCAAGTATTTTATTGATTTCCTTGATGATTGGTTAAGACTTGTCATATTATTAGTGAATAAAGGTGAGATAAATATCCAACTCAGTGATACTATAGTATTCTTGAGAATACTCAATGACACTAAAGAAAATAAAAGTAAAAAAACCTAATTCTTATGATATGTCTGGTATGCATCTCCTTTCATAATAGTTAGTTGCATAAACTTGTCTATACTACTAAATCATTAGTCCAAGTTCCTAAGATATATCTTGATATTATCATACAAATTTGCATCATCTTAAATCATGAAGCCAAACATCAGGATACTTGACCACATCTTATCCATACAAAGACTAACCCTTCAAGACTCTTCCTTATTTACTTTAAATAAAACCTGAAAATCTCCCACTTTAAAATCACAAAATTCTCACTATCCAAAAACCTAAAATAAAAAGATCAAACAAACAAGAGAGGTAGTGATCCAAGAAAAAAAATAAAAGGATGTGGACTATGAAGATGGATACAACTCAAGTCTACAAGAAGAAGGTATTGATGAAAATTGAGGAAGTTTGTCATTACAAGGATTATGTGTAAAAAATCAAAAGAAAATGGTTGGCATTCAAAAAATTCAATCTTGAATATTGATGAAGAGTTGAAAAGATAAAGTGACTGATGAAGAACCTAGTTGCTTTGGTATCAATCAATCAAAGTGATGTGAATGGATAAAACAAGAAGTGTGATAATAAGAAACTTACCATTGATATTTTATTGCAAAAAAGGTAATTGGTTCAAGGTGCAAAAAATCTGATTATCTAGATGATTGAAAATGTGAGAAAGAAAGGAGAAGAATTTGAATAATGTCACTACTTCTCTTGAAAAATTGCTTCAGAACTCGCTTATCAACCTTCCTTCTTTGAGCAAGGGAACCTATTTTCTAGCTACCATTTGAAAACTAAAACCAAATACTATCCTATTTTATGGAAATAATATAAGCTTATGTGATAATCTATTAGATTTGGTCCATATAGAATAAAAAGTTGTATTAAAATATATTTTACTTGGATTTAATGAGTTCTTGAGATGGGTAATCTTATTAGTCTAATATTGTGTTCATGCTGGTGTAGTCCTAATGTTCATGAGTTTGATATTGATATGCTCACTTTTACTAGACATTGTTGCTTTTCATTGATACTAAAAAGGGGGAAATTGAATTGTATTTGATTTTAGGATGGAAATAGTATATAACTCTGATGATCATTAATAAATACAAAACCCCCTTCCTAAACTACTTAAAATTTAATAGTTACTAAAATAACTAGGTGCCTAAAGTAAGAGTTATGAATGAACTTGGTCCTTGTGGAAAAATAATATCAATCTTATCAGGTTCAGTAACCTAGACACTCATTAGGTTGTGATAAATAGAAGGTTAGTTTCATGAAAGACTTAGTAAAGAGCTCAGATCTTACTAATTCACGATGATCATTATGAAGTCAGTTTATAGGGGAAAAAATTTCACCTAAGTGCACATGCAACTACAACAAAGTGTTATACTTTTCTTATGGGTTGTATGGATTTGTCATCATCAAAAAGGAAAAAATTATTTAGCTGAGAACATCATGAGATATAGAGCTACATGTCCTAGGGAGAGTAATGTGAGATGAAGAGACATGAGCTAAGTCTAACAATATTGTATTTTAACTATTAATAAATAAGTAGTAAAATATAACAAACATATGTAAGACCTAGGTTCTTGATAGGTCATAATAAAGTACCAATAGTACTCATAATAAATACTACAAGGAGCTTGTTCCATTCCATATCTACAACAAATAGCTGCTATCAAGAAGTGTACTACAAGAGAACTAATTCTTTGGCATGATTAATTAAAGAGCTGCTATCAAAGAGTGTATTAAAAGTAGTGAAGAACTAGTCAAGGAACCAGATCCTTCATAATAGATTGGAAGACTGTTGATCAATCCAAAGAAGATTCTAGCTATGAGGAAGTATTCCTTGAGGAATTAGTGTTGCGACAAATCCAATGAAACAAGAAGAAAGAAAAATACGGCGAGATTACCGCATTTATTAATGAGGAAGAAGCTTTTGAAAATAGGAAAAACTAGTGACCAAACGCATGAAAACTCAAGTAAATAAGGATTAGAATATTGAATTATTAATCTAATTCATGTTGAATTGGAAAGACAAAAAGCAGCTACCTACTCCTATATAAAGCATCTCATTGATGCTTCTTGTAACACTTCATAATTTCAGGTTAGGATTTTGAACTTGTTTTATACTTTCGGTTAGACTCAAATTATTGAATTTGTGAGATTTGGGGTAAATTATATTTCCTATTTGAATATATTTTCATCTAGGTTCCGATGATTTGAACTGTTCACTAATCATAGCTTTGTACAAAAAGTTATGTAGTTTTTACTAGATCCTGACATAAAAAATTGACCAAGTGTTCAGGAAAAATAGGGGGGGGGGGGGGAGGGGGGCGCAATGCACTAGTCATCACACCCAAATTTGGTGTTATGAATGACGCAATACCAAATTTGGACGTAGTGGTGATCGTGTCGCGAATAAAGAATAAGAGGAAAATTTTCACCAAGTGTTGGATATGGTGGACCACACGGTGCAAGCTCCATCATGTTGAACTTATGACGATGGAGCCTGCAATTTAACGTCCATCACGTACAATGGAGGGATAAATGCGTTGAATGTCTGTCGCAGGTCAATTTAGAGAGTGTGTTTATAAATAATTCCTTAGGTCAGAATTTTCATCCCACTTTATTTTGGATTGTCTTTTAAGAGAGATGACATTCCAAGACTTCTCTTAAATATTTAAGGTAAGTTTATACTTCATTCTTGTGATCATTATGGCAATTTTAATATGAATTAATAATCGAATCCTCACTTTAATATGTAGATTCAAGATATTCAATTCAATAGTGTAGAAGGAAATTTTTGGGGAAAATTTCGAGATTGCGATGGTTGAATGTTGGAGTTTTCATTTAGAATGTTTTAACAAGAAGGTATTTCAATTTTGAAATTCTCTTGAAGTATGTCTATTTTTCTCCATATATGTCTCATTTTGAAAATAGATTTTGTCTAGAAACTAATTTCAATAGAGCTTTATACGTGTGTATGACAAGCTCGAATCGAGCCCTCAGATATTGATTTCGTACTATAAAATATATACATGAATGTGTTTTACCCTATGAATGAAATTGTTGAACTAGATTCTCAAAGTGATGATCTTTAAAGTGTTGATCTATCATGCTTTTTATATATGAATGAGCTGTTGAACATGAAATTTGATAAATGGTTTGAATAGGGTTTCTAAATCAATTTACGAACTTTGAAATACCCCTATTTTGGGTGGATGATTTGAGAAATAGAATATTTCATCTATTGTGCCATAGTTTCTATTGTTTGTGTTCGGACTTGCTATTCAGAGAAAGCATAGCCATTATAAGTCCTAACAACGTTTACCTTTCTATTCGGGAGGAAGAGTAGCCTTTGTAGGTTGATAGCCCCGATAAGGTACCTTTAGGCCATCTAAGGACCCTGAAGTGTGGTTTCCCATATCACAACTAATTTGGACCTGTATAGGCATGATTTTTCTAATTTGTTCCTTGATTGAACTAACGTGAATTGACACTTATAACTTACCTTCCACATTTATATTATTTAGATTATGCTTATTTTATTTAATATCTTATTGGTCTTAATTCTACAAAATTGGACTAGTTAATAATAAAAGGGGTATTTGCATAAGATAGTACATTTATAAGGTGCTTTGGGTGTCATTTACCAGCATCAGATGCCTATTGCGCTAGTAATGGATTTAAGTAGTAACAAACATGTTATCAAATTCCTAGGTTTAGAGGTATCCTAGGATTTACTATGGAGTTGTGTTTAGTGGAGTATTCCTCTTATAGATTGATCACCTGTATGACTAAGAGACTCCATGGTATTTATAGGTGTTTCTCATTCTTCTTTATTCTAGACTGTGCTATAGGGCTTGGAATTATCTTTAGGATCGTTCTAGTAGGTTAATTGCTTATGCCTTAAAACACTTTCTTAGCTTGAACTAGCCTAAGTTTTATAGTCCATGCATCGAGGATGATCCATAATATTTAATGGATGAGACATTTAAGGCTCTCAAAGTTGTGGGTTCTCATGGTTCTAATGCTGTAGAGTTTGCTACTTATCATTTGGAAGATGCAACTTATGTGTGATTTGAGATATGGGAGAGTGAGTGGTTTTCTACTATTGCTGCTCCTACTTGGGATGATTCGAGGACATGTTCATATAGAGATTTCTATACGAGGAATAACAATTTCCTTTGGCTACTAAGTTCTAGCAAGGCTTTATGATCGTTCGTGCGTATAGATTACAATTTACGCTTGACTAGATATGCTATGTATATGATCCCAATAGAGAATCAAAACTTGAAGAGGTTTGTGTATGTCTTGGGGCCACAAAATTTCCATATGTTAATGGTCTTCAAAAGGAATTGATGTTGGAAGATCATAGTTCTAAATACTCTGTACATTTGGGATCCACCAAGATGTATAAGGATTTGAAACAATACCATTGGTAAAGAAGTATGAAAGTTGATATGTCCAATTTTGTGGTTAAGTATTTAAACTGTCAACTAGTGAAGATTGAGCATCAATGACCTTGTGGTTTGGCTTAAGACACTGCCATCCTATAATGAAAGTGGGAGATGATCAACATGTAATTTTTTGAGGGTTTACCTAGCATGAAGGGAAAGTATGATTTGATTTGGATGATTGTGGATTAACTTATGAAATCCAATCATTTCCTTCCCGTGAAAACATAGATACTACGATTCATTATGCTAAGTTGTACTTGAAAGAGATAGTAATATTGTATGGCATTTTGACATGTATTATATCAAATAGAGGTGTGCATTGTATTGCTCTCTTTTGGAAGTTGTTCCAAGAGGGTTCCGGGACTTGTATTAATTTGAGTACTGCTTTTCACCCTCGGACAGACGGGCAGGAAGAATGATCTATTCACACTCTCAAAAAATATTGAGAGCATGTATAATTGATTTTGGAAGTAACCGGAATGAACAACTTCATCTCATGGAGTTTTTGTATAATAACAATTATTAGGTGAGTATCCAAATGGTTCCCTATGAAGATCTCTATAGGAGGCATCATCCAAACTATTGTGCCTAGAATCTTGCTGCCTTGCTCGCCATTTCCATCCCCTTGCCACCGTCTATTGGTATCAGGGCTAGTCCCATCCTTTTGGAGGGAGAGCAGTTTGGTTAGCTATGAATGAATCTTTTCCATCTTCGTCTAGTCCTTATAAATCCCTTACCAAAGTACATGTGTTTCCTACAGTTAGTAAAACTATTTCTTATAAATATAACTATCTTTATGAAGTAGATATCATCCCAGATGAAAATAAATTGTCTGCTACCTACTTATTTCTCCTAAATCCTTACTCTGCCTTTGCCAAAAAGTCTAATCATCCCTGGTTACAAATTCGGCCCTTAGTCCAACATAAACCTATAGGGGTAAAGGAAGATTAACACCCTATTATTGCTACTCAGGAGGAACATTTTATTACCCTGCAGATTCCCAATGATTTTCCAAATCACTGGAAAAATCACGGATCTACCCATTTTCATTTTGGTGCTGTTTGAATTGCCTTGTCATATCACGGAAGGAAAGGCCAACTGTAACACCCCAAAAGTTTCTAAAACTAGATTTAGGATTGGAAATTTGATCAGCAGAAAAGTTCACAAAAAATGTTTTAGAACGACTCATGATACGAGTCGTGGTGTGGAGTAACGAGTTATATGATTGAGTCGTGGTAAGTTTCAGGTTGACAGGTTCTGGAAAATCGAGTCAACGTACGACCAGTTGGTTGATGTAATGGCTTGTGGTCATGAGTCGTGGTCAGTATCTGCAGAAGAAGGTCCAGTAGCAACGAGCCATGGTACGACTCATAGGTCCCTATAACGGGTCATGGTCAGGAGTCGTCGTTTGTTCCTAAGGTATTTAGTTGGATGGTATGAGTCGTGGTAGGTTTGTATTCATGGGAAGGAGTAGAGGAGTTGAAAGCAGAAGCTATGGATGGGTTCAACGACCTATCTTCAGGAGGTACGACCCATTGCTTAGGTCTGTTGGGGAACTTCAGGAACTAATCATGGGAACAGTGGTGACAACAAGAGGGAATGACGGGCCGCTGTTGCAAGTAATGAACCATCCTGTCTAGCCATTGTTAGAGGATATTAGAACTGGGTATTTGGGGCTGGTAGGCGACGAGTGGATACAACGAGCCGCTGTATGGAGGGACGACCCATTGGATGGGTCGTTGTGACTGACAGTGTCCATTTTTCGGGCGAATCATTATGAGTATTTTCATAAATCTTAAGCTCCTAAGTCCTAAACTACATCGTTTTAAGCCCTGAAAAGGCTGTTTTAAGAGGTTTTAGCCTATCTCAAGTCATTACACTCCCATGTATGCACAGTGTTGAGTTTCTCTTTGAAGATCAAGCTTGAATTCCTTAATTTCTTCCCCAATACTCTTGGGCTTTCATGGATAGTTAAAGAATCAGATTACCCAGGTATGTAGGGCTATGAATGAGAGTTTCCTTTCACTCTCCTGCCCAAATTTCTTCTAATGCTCATGAATCCAAGTTCTAATTCAAGTATATGGTTTTAACCCAAATTTATGAAATTCTCTATGATATATCTATGGGTCAATTTCTCTCATGTTCCAAAGAATTTTTTAAGAAGTATAGGCAAATTTTATATAAAAATTGATTATAGATTCATGATTTCATGTTATTAGAAATTATGCCCTATTATGCAAGATTTATGAAAAGTCAAGTTTATGATTTAAGATTTCAAGTATGATGGGATATCTAGCATGACTAAATGTTTATAAATTACCCATGTATGAATCCATGATTTTGACTTATGAAGTCTATTTCAAGTATGCATGATTTTAAGATTTGGGCAAGCCCACACAACTTAAGTATGTTTTTATGATTTAGCCAAGGCTAATAAGATCAACTTATGATATGTTTTGGAGTAAAGATTCCCAATGCAGCTTATCATATGTTATGGAGTCAAGAAAACCAATGTTCAAATTTTAGATTATGCATATGATTATCATTTAAGCTTCGCTAAAAATCGATAGGAGCACTATGCATGTTTTTGGGAGTAGCGTCTAGCATCGAGTAGGCTTGGGGTTCAGGTAAACCCCGGGTCTCATAATGAAGCGCCAAAATAGGTATACAATATACATTGGGACCTCCCTTGAGAGTTTTCCCCTTCCCCCAAGGAGCCTCAGCTTGATATCGATATCATGGTATCGTCCTTAGCTCTGACAAGGATTTGGATGGCTATGCCTACTTGAGTGTGATAGTTGAGGCATCACGTTAGCTCTATCTTGATGATGTTGGTTATGATGAGTCTCCCATTGTTCTTTATGATTTTAGTTATTCATGTTCATGCCTTATGATATTATGTTTTACAGCAGGTTTGACCCAATAATTGGTTTATGAGCTTTACTAACTATTTCATCTATGACCAGTCATATGATTTCTATTTCTAAATCTTGGGTCACTATGCTCAGTTATGATAATGATCTTACAACTGTGTATGTATCGGATTCAGTTTTCAACATGTAGTCCTTACTCTCATGATCTAATGACTTGTATTTATATGCATGATTTCAGTTATCATTTACTAAGAATGTTTTACTTACCTTGCATACTCAGTATATTCAAAGTACTGACCACATACTCTATGATATATAAGTTCATGCTATAGGTTCAGGTGATCCAGTTCAGTCTCGTCGGTAGCTTGATTTCCCTATCAGCTCAGTTCTATCCTTCCTAAGGCGAGTCCTCATTATTCGAGGGCATTTATCATTTCAGTTTTTGTGATGTCAGTTTGTTTCAGACTTGGAGATAATTGGGGGCTTGTCCTAGTATCTTATCAATAGTAGAGGCTTTTCAGATATAGGCTAGTACGTTTAGCTTGAGATTTAGTATTGTAAGGTTATCTCTTGAGTTGCATTTATGTTATTCAGACTTCTGCTTAATCATGTTTAAGTTATCAGTTTTTGCTTTAATATATGCTCTTTAGTTGCTATGTTCATGCCATGAGTCGACTTGGTGCCATTCGTGGTTCTAGGTCCCATGTCTCGGTCTGGGGTCTCAGCTTAGGTTGTGACACCAACTTTTGCCTGCCTTTCACTCCTTGATACTCCACACCAAGAGTACCAATATGTTAATTTGGGTACAATTGAGGTCACCCTGAATGATGGGATAGGTTTTTTCATGTTATTCTCAAATTTGAACATGTCCCTAAGTGATCCATATCTGAAAGAGGCCTTGAAGATCCAAGTCCAAATACAAGGAGCTCTACAAGCTAGAGATGCTATCTAGGCAACTCTTAATTACCAAATAGCTTGGCGAGTTCAGAACCATGCTATGGATCTTTCATTTTCTAGTTGGAAGTGATGCTTTACTACTACATGTAGATGCCATCAAAGGAACCAATACATGCACCCAAATATCTTGAAAAATTCCAAAGGAAAAACATTTCAAAATTTTTCCTAACTCATGGGTTACAAACTATGAGTGGATGAGGGAATCTCCTGTTAACCTCTTTGATCCACTGAACCAATCTTCATCAAAAAATAGGATAAAACCATTGCCATCACCTTTGACCACTCTCGTCTCAAAAAATAAAAAAGTACAATCTTTTCTCTTCAGATGTACCAACCTATATCAATTCCCTTACCTTAAGATAACAAGGATGCATTTAATTTGAACATCCCAGCTGTTATGAATGAACATGATTGGATCAAGCAGTTCAATCATGAAGGTCGTAATATATGGTGGTTCAAATGTCCCTTCACCAGCCATTGCCCTTGGGATATTAAATGTAACTACCAAAAATTTTTGGAGGATGAGGTTGAATATGACGAGTGACGTGCCCGATTCGCGCGTCCGCAAGTGTACGAGTCGTGCAAGTAATATAGTGGCTCTTTTTAAGAACCGGATTGTCGAACCCACAGGGACTGGACCCATTCCTCTAACTATCCATTTCTATTGTGATCTTAAATACCTCAAGTGTTGGTTATAGACATTTTCGATTGAGATTAATTAAGTCTAAGTTTGGGTCAACGAAATATTCTGAAATCACTCTAGGAGCAACATAGAGTTAAAACCAATTAATCATGCGATCCTACGATTTGCAATGGGTTAAGCATGGAACTATCAATTGTTATTTCACATAATTAGAATTGCATGTTTATGGTCTTTTGAGCCTCTAAACACGGCAATCTAGCCTCACTGCATCATTGTGAGCGAGGAGTTTAATTTTCTAGTCGCGGGCAATCAATTATGTTGTGGTTTACGGGGAAACGATTAGGGACTTTCGTGCGTCTAACCATTTAACTCAACTTAGCCTCACAACCACTTCTTCGAGTGGTGATGTGACATCCCAAGTTGGTCTTTCATAACCCCCGTGTGTCAACCAAGCACGGTGTTAGGTATATTTCTATCCTGACACAAAAATCTCTCCCGAGATACTAACATGCTCCTTACATTCTCATGTCCTGACCTAGGTAATGCTTTCTCAAGCTATTACTCAAGCTAACAAATATGCTTTCATGGTTATCAATCATAAAAACAACCAACAATCCAGAATGCAAGACGAAAACAACAATCAATAACTTAATTCCAAAACAAATTCATAAAAGCACAATCATAATTCATGGCTTCAACCCTAGAGGAAGGGTTCTTTCCATTCATGTTCGTAAAACTACAATTAACTAATACTAAACTAACATACTTACATGAATTTGGTAGATGAGAAGGGAATTTGATAAACCCTAGATGAGTTCTCCCACTTCTCCCTTCACTCCTAGGTGGTTTTTCAGAATAAAATCGTGACCAAATGATTTTAGGAGCTAAGGGTCCTATTTATAGTAAATGGAAAACGTGCATAATTTAGCCTGTAATGGAACGGCTCCGTGTCACGGAGTGTATCGCGGAGCAATGCCTCCGTGACATGGAGGCAACGCGAAAGCTCTCTGGAAAGTGCCTCCGGAAACCAAGCTGCCGAGGGTGACCGCGCTGGCCAACGTGGCACGCTGCTCATGCAGCGCGTTGGCATGCTGCTGTCGCGCAGCTGGCCTAGCGTGGCACGGCGCTGGCGCGCTGGTTCTCTGCCTACTGCTGCTGTTTGTTGCCTTCTCTCATGCGCTTGGCAAGGGCGTGGCACGGCGTTGGGCACGGCACACGCACAGCGTGGCACGCTGCCTGGCGCGGCCAGCCTTGCCAACGCATGCTCCTTGCCTACTCTCGCCACTTGCTTCCACTACATTCCTTCCTATTCACCAACTTGTGAATTAGTTCCTCAAAATCCTTGAAACCTACAAAACAAGGACTAATCATGTTGGTTAGCACATCTATTCACATTTATATAAAATCACATGAAAGTATGTAAAATAACTTAGATAAACAAGATTACATTAAGGTATAAAGCGTATCTCGGGCATGCTATTTTGCCCGTGATCACAACCCCACACTTAAAGCCTTGTTCGTCCTCTAACAACATTTTACAAATCATACTTATGGAGACTCCCACATAACTAATTTGGCAAGATCATTCAAGCTACGGCTATAATGATTACGTAAGATAACAAGCTAAAGATAGAGCATACACAATTAAATCACCGAGATGAAATAGAACAATGCTAAGACTTCTTAACCTCAAGAATCGACTCTCAATCTTAGCAAACTCGTGCAAATCAACTAATTAAGAAATCTCACATGAATTATATCCTTCATTCAACATGTGCCCCTCACAGAAATAGAGTTACCCAATCTCACGCAAAAATCATTTGTACATCATAACATGTGTGGGTGAATCAATAGAATTTCACTCACTCTCCCAAAGAATTCACATGCATCATGTAATGACCCATAAGCTTGCCCTTAGTGTTTTATTCCACTAATTTAAGGGTGTGTGAATGTAAGATCAAGTAGGACTTAATGGGTTGTACTGTAGGCTAAGGGACAGGTAGATATTATTATGGCCAGTAATAGTGACTATCTTTCCTAAGCGCTTTTAATACATTACGCCCTCCTTACGAACTTTCCTTCCCTTACTTTACCTTTTTCTCCTTTCATCTTTCTTGTTCCTCTTATGTTCCCCCATTTCTTTAGGCACTTTTAACTTATTAGTAAGGAGCTCTATAAATAATTTTTCATTAATTTGTCTTCTTGCTCCTTACTAATACTCAACCATTTGCACGCATGTGCACCTTTGTCCTTTTCTCACTTCTACAACTTGCTACTTTTCCTTTCTTTTCATTCTTCTCACTCCTTTACTCCTTCGGATTTTTCCATTCACGCGCTTAGGAGTTTTGGATCAAGTTCAAGGCTAATGAAATAAAAAGGATTAAGCTTATGTTGTAGCTGTCAAAGAATAGGCTCAAGGCTCAATGGGGCTAACTAGGATTAATTTTTCAAGGTAGATAAAATGAGGGATAAGAATTGGTTCATTCGAAAAAAAATGCCTAAATCATCTCCTACAATTCACATCCTTCATTTCGTTTTATAAACACACCAGGAAAGTTCTAGACATTCCACAATGGCACAGAATACTCAAAAACCTTACACTCATGGCACATGCTCAATTTAAGACACATTCATCAGACTCTTACTCAGCTAATTACAAGAATTCAGAATTAAGCTTCAATCATATTGAGTCAAATTCAAGAGCCTAAGCGTCTCACACAAAGTTATACACCTGCATGCTTCACACCGAACATACTTGCATCTTACAATCACGTGTAGCACATAACAAGAACATCAAGCACCACATAGTTATGGTTTCAAAAACCCATCACCTACCAACTAATTTTTCCTCAAGACGGTCGTCATCCATCCATCGTCGGAAACAGTCCCTAACTATGACTAAAACACTATATACAGACAAAGAAAAGAAAATAAAATTTTTATTCTTCGGTTCAAAGACCCCCCCCCCCCCCCGTCGGAAAAGAACCGAAAAGAAAAACCAACGGGTGATGAAGTCATGCTTAGTGCACAAAAATTTTTCAAATTTTTCAAATTTTTCACAAGCATTACATTCACCAAAAATCGTTAAGCACAACAAAAATTTTTGAAATTTCCCTCACCCCACACTTAAATCGCGCTATGTCCTCATAGCATCAAATTAAAATTTAAAAAGGGTGAGAAATCCTCCCTGAGGCCTTTAGGCCTAGCTAATAGCATGATTTTCTTCAACTTTGCACAAGTGTGTGTCGACCCCACACTTTTTATCGTCCATGCTTTTTAGCTTCCTCCTCCACGGGTACTCAGACTTCCCCTCCATCGGTGCTTAACTTTCCACCAAAAACAACACAGGATGAAAAATAAATAAAATCAACACAAATGCAAGAAATTAAAATGGTACCTGTGGTACCCTTGGGTTGCCTCCCAAGTAGCGCCTTATTTTACGTCGTGGCTCGACGTGGACTATCCTTTTCAGGACATCCTCATACCTGGGTTCTCTTTTGAGAACCATCTCCTTTTCTTTTGCTGTTTAGAGGAAACAGCCTCCACTCCATTCCTCTCTTTCTCCAACTTCTTCTCAATTTGAAGCCCTTTATCAGACTCGGGCTGAACACTTGTAATTTTCTTTGGCCCTGCACCTGTGGAATCCTCCACCCCACACTTATCCTCTGCCAACACACTAACCTGACAAAGGTTTCTATAGTGTGCAGATGGGTTCATTTCTTGGTA
The DNA here is from genome assembly GCA_035772735.1 of Datura wrightii. Lineage (NCBI taxonomy): Eukaryota > Viridiplantae > Streptophyta > Magnoliopsida > Solanales > Solanaceae > Datura > Datura wrightii. Next base: position 161,309,126 of record JASDFA010000016.1, read on the forward strand.
AACACGGAAGATTTCTTCTTCATCCTCGACCCTCATTTTCAGGGTCCCTGCTTTCAAATCAATCACCGCTCCTCCAGTGGCGAAGAATGGCCATCCCAAGATCAGGGGTACCTGGTCATCAACCTGAAAATCTAAGACAATAAAATCAGCAGGTATAATAAAGTTACCTACTTTGATGAGAAGGTCCTCTATTATTCCATCAAGTGTCACTCGCGACTTGTCAGCCAGCTGCAGTATCAACCTTGTCGGCCTCGGTTTTCCCAACCCCAGGGTGTTGAATAAGGATAGGGGCATTAGATTGACTGCTACCCCTAAGTCACACAAAGCTCGTAGCACCTCAGCTTTACCAATTTGTATGGGGAGGGTAAAACTCCCTGGGTCTTTGAGCTTCTTTGGCATTTGGCTCAATACCCTATGACTGCACTCCTCAGTCAGTGCTACAGTCTGTACGTCCACCAATCTCACCTTGTTCGCCATCACGTCCTTCAAGTATTTAGCATACTTGGGCATTCCCTGCAAGACATCAATAAGAGGCAAATTTATGTGAAGTTCTTTGAAGCTCTCAAAGAACTTTTTGAAGCATTCCTCTTCCTTGCTCTTTCTGAATTTCTGAGGGAATGGTGGTGGTGGTCTTTGTGCTGGCTGCAATGAAAGTTGTGCATTCTGTTGTCCAACACTATGATTATCTCCCATGTTGATGGATGGTCCTGGTCTAACCAACTCCGGTTGCACCTCCTTTCTCAGCTCTTTTGGCACTGCATCAGCTAATTGCTTACCGCTTCTCAGACTGATGGCATTGATCTGCCGGGGGTTAGGATCTGTGTCGCTAGGTAATCCCCCTTGTGATCTCATGTTTTGAGCAGCTGCTATCTGACCCACTTGTTTTTCAAGATTTCGGGTGGCTACTTGCTGATTCATCAAGTCTGTTGCCATCCTCGCCTGATTTTCCACTAACTGAGTCTGGGTCTCTATGATTTTCTGCAATGTTTCCTCAATGTTGCTACTCAATTTCCCATCATTCTGCCTATTCTGCTGATACTGCTGCTGTTGAGGATGCATAAAATTCTGCTTTTGGTTTCCACCCCAAGAAAAATTCGGGTGGCCCTGCCAATTTCTGTTGTAACTGGTTTCAAAATTCTGATTGTTACGCTGCACATTACTAACAAAATTGACTGACTCCAGATTGGCTCCACAAGATTCTGCATGGTGCCCATTATTACCACAAATTTCACACCAACTCGGAGCTTGCTGAACTGCATTAACCTGGCCCTGGCGTTGGTTCATACTCAGTTTATTGAACTGAGTCATCATTTGATGCTGTAACGAAGCTAACTGTGCTGCCAAGGCATTCAAACCATCTACTTCTATCAACCCCGATCTCTTTCCTGCCCCTCTCGATGACTCGCTGTGCCACTCTGGATTTCCTTGTGCAATTCTATTCAACAAAGTGTACAACTCATCATATGTCTTATCCAAGGCTTGCCCACCCGATGCAGAGTCTAGTAATATTTTTGTGTGTGGGTCTAGACTTTCTACAAAGGTATGAGCCAGCACTTCATTTGATTGCTGGTGATGGGGGCAGTCTCTCAATAATGACTTGAATCTTTCCCAAGCCATATATAAGTTCTCATCAGGCCTCTGCTTGAAACTGAGTATTTCACTTCTCAACTTCGCAGTCTTGCCTGAAGGAAAGAATCTGATAAGGAACTTCTTAGCCAAGTCATTCCATGAAGTTATGGAGTTCGGTGGCTCAGCCTTCAGCCACTTTTTCGCCTCTCCCAACAGTGAAAATAGGAAGAGGGTCATTCAGACATAATCTGTGGACACGCCGATGGGGACAAACGTGTCACTAATCTCTAAAAAGCTCTGTAGGTGCTGCTGCGGGTCCTCATGTGCCATCCCAGTGAATTGACCACTAGAATGTAACAGTTGCACCATGTTCCGTTTAAGCTCAAAGTGCCCTCCAGGCTCCGGTTTACAGATGCTAGAGGTCACATTCGTCGCTAGTGGGATTGCCACTTCGCGAACTGGTCTTGCTGCCATTGCTTCGGATGACAATTGTACTTGTCCCGCAGGTGGTTGTTGTTGTACCTTTTCTTGAAGTCTCTTCAGCTTATGCTCTAGAGCTATTCTCCTTCGCAAATGGATTTGACGTTCAGGATCAAGCAATGGTTCCACAAGCTCTCTATTTCTAGCCAGCTCGGCAAGACAACCTGTCACCTGCAAATAAACAGACTAAGACCAAGTTTTTCAACACTTAAGAGAATTTAAAAATCACACAAAAATAGATAAATTATCAAAACTTCGCCGAGTCCCCGACAACGGCGCCAAAAACTTGACGTGCCCGATTCGCGCGTCCGCAAGTGTACGGGTCGTGCAAGTAATATAGTGGCTCTTTTTAAGAACCGGATTGTCGAACCCACAGGGACTGGACCCATTCCTCTAACTATCCATTTCTATTGTGATCTTAAATACCTCAAGTGTTGGTTATAGACATTTTCGATTGAGATTAATTAAGTCTAAGTTTGGGTCAACGAAATATTCTGAAATCACTCTAGGAGCAACATAGAGTTAAAACCAATTAATCATGCGATTCTACGATTTGCAATGGGTTAAGCATGGAACTATCAATTATTATTTCACATAATTAGAATTGCATGTTTATGGTCTTTCGAGCCTCTAAACACGGCAATCTAGCCTCACTGCATCATTGTGAGCGAGGAGTTTAATTTTCTAGTCGCGGGCAATCAATTATGTTGTGGTTTACGGGGAAACGATTAGGGACTTTCGTGCATCTAACCATTTAACTCAACTTACCCTCACAACTACTTCTTCGAGTGGTGATGTGACATCGCAAGTTGGTCTTTCATAACCCCCGTGTGTCAACCAAGCACGATGTTAGGTATATTTCTATCCTGACACAAAATCTCTCCCGAGATACAAACATGCTCCTTACATTCTCATGTCCTGACCTAGGTAATGCTCTCTCAAGCTATTACTCAAGCTAAAAAATATGCTTTCATGGTGATCAATCATAAAAACAACCAACAATCCAGAATGCAAGACGAAAACAACAATCAATAACTTAATTCCAAAACAAATTCATAAAAGCACAATCATAATTCATGGCTTCAACCCTAGAGGAAGGGTTCTTGCCATTCATGTTCGTAAAACTACAATTAACTAATACTAAACTAACATACTTACATTAAATTGGTTGATGAGAAGGGAATTTGATAAACCCTAGATGAGTTCTCCCACTTCTCCCTTCACTCCTAGGTGGTTTTTCAGAATAAAATCGTGACCAAATGATTTTAGGAGCTAAGGGTCCTATTTATAGTAAATAAAAAACGTGCATAATTTAGCCTGTAATGGAACGGCTCCGTGTCACGGAGTGTATCGCGGAGCAATGCCTCCGTGACATGGAGGCAACGTGAAAGCTCTCTGGAAAGTGCCTCCGGAAACCAAGCTGCCGAGGGTCACCGCGCTGGCCAACGTGGCACGCTGCTCATGCAGCGCGTTGGCATGCTGCTGTCGCGCAGCTGGCCTAGCGTGGCACGGCGCTGGCGCGTTGGTTCTCTGCCTACTGCTGCCATTTTCTGCCTTCTCTCGTGCGCTTGGCAAGGGCGTGGCACGGCGCTGGGCGCGGCACACGCACAGCGTGGCACGCTGCCTGGTGCGGCCAGCCTTGCCAAGGCATGCTCCTTGCCTACTCTCGCCACTTGCTTCCACTACATTCCTTCCTATTCACCAACTTGTGAATTAGTTCCTCAAAATCCTTGAAACCCACAAAACAAGGACTAATCATGTTGGTTAGCACATCTATTCACATTTATATAAAATCAGATGAAAGTATGTAAAATAACTTAGATAAACAAGATTACATTAAGGTATAAAGCGTATCTCGGGCATGCTATTTTGCCCGTGATCAACGAGCTATATGGGAAGAGAGCCAAGCATAAAAAGAAAAAGGGAGGATGCTTGGAAAAGGAATTCCCTAAGCAATATGTAGATGTGGATCCATCTATTGCTTTCCTGAGCCACCCTGGAAAATATGAATTTATTTTTTCCTATAAACCTCAAGATTGGCCAACTGTACCCACTCCAGCCACAGAATCTCACACACCTCAAATCTTTACGATTAGTCCATCCAGCTCCACTCATACTTCTGAATTCCCATCACAACAAACCTTTGAAAAAGATGGTGTGAGTCATGCACCAAAACTACCAAATAGAAATGTTGTGTTTCCCTCTGGGGAGAAGCCACCAAAGAGTGACGTAGAAGCTACTACCAACTAGCAATTAGAGAATGCAATCTACCAAAACAATGTGATAACTAATATAAGTACTTCTCTCAAGAATGTTTCTCACACACAGAACAAGATGATGAGGAAGGTTGAAACCATTGAGAAAAAAGTTGAACATGTATCCACTCAGCATGTCGTCCTGGAGGAAGATGATAGTATTGGATCCAATACTAAAAAAACAACAGATAGTGATCTTACTGAGAAGCTGAAGAAGATTCAGGAACAAGTGAGAGTCTCTCACTAGAAACCTCTAAGGAAGACAATCCACCAATATACATGAATCAACCAAGAGAACCAAAAATTTAAAAAGTAGATGATGATTAGGACGGGATGACAGATAAACCAATTCCGAAAAGGAGACTAGAAAAACCAACACCAAAATTGATTAGAACTGGATTCCATACTTTCACTCTCGATAATGGTAAAGTTTCAAAATGGCCTCAAAGGATACTGGACTTCTTTACCTAGACGGTGACAAAAGACTTGGTAGAATAAGAGAAGTATCTAATCCTCTCAGAGATCACCTCAAGGTTCTATGGCATCCTTAGAGACTAGTGGAATGCATTAGGGATACATGATAAAAATACTTCCTTCACGTCTCAATACTTTGCTTTCAATATAAGGATCCTAAATGACGTCTTTTGTGAAGATACTGGCCAAAGGCAAGAAAAGCTACAAAGACAATTCTTCGAGATGAAGTGTGTCTCATTTCATAGAAATTTCATTGATGTTCACTTTCAGAAGATGACAAAAATATACCTCAAACTAGGTGGAGGCACTAATTTGAAGCAGGCCTTTGTGTTATCCTGGCCAAATATGTTAGCGGGACGAACTATAACGATTGTTGAGGAAAACATCCAGTCAATCACCATCCCTCAAGTTGGCTATATCAGGCCAGCAATCTTCCTGGTTGTAGAAAATATTAGCACAAAAAGATTTGTTCTAAAGTAGATCATGCACAATAATCCGGTTATACCCCAGAATCCCTAAGATCTGACCCGAGAGTTGAAATAGAGAAAATTAAATTTTTTGCACCAGGTCACAAGATGAGTCATCCCATGACCCATGGGGTAGGCCACAAATCATGGAGTGACTCGGGAGGTGAAGAATGGTCGTGGTTTGGAATCTTAACTTTGGGGTGACCACAAACATGACCACGTGTGGTTAGCACCATGACTCGTTAAGTCAGTCGTGGTCAAGGATTGGGTAGTGTACCTAACGGATTGGTCATCACGACTCATTGGGTACACTACGAGTCATGGTGTCCCTTGTGGTAACTCTCAAAGGAATTTTGGCAGAGTTCTTGACGAAGGCAGGCCACAGGTCATGGCCAGGGATGACGACTCGTCTTAGTCCCTCGTTGGGACTGGTAGTCTATTTTTCCATGCGAGTTTATTAAGGGATTTACCATAATTCCTATAATCCTAAGGCCTAAACTACATCGATTTAAGGTTAGAATGGGGTGTTTTAAGAAGGTTTAAGTTATTCTAAGCCTATCCTAATTCATGCATGCAAGTTTAGAAGTTTGAGAGGTGATCAAGGCTAGTTCTTCCATGTTCTTCCCCAATTCTCTTTAGGCAATCAAGGAAGTGGTAAAATCAAATCCCTTCAGGTATGTAAGGCTATGAATGGGTGCGATTTTCCACACCCATGCCCAATTCCCTCTCAATTCGTGATGTTCTAATTGATGATTCCATGGGATTTCTACCCAATGCATGAATTCCTAAGTCTTAATCAATGGGTATGATCTAAGCATATTTTAAATGATGAATTATGGCTAATGGGTAGATTTTACAATGTTTTAAATTATAAATTTATGTTTTCAAGTTTTCTAAACTATGATGCCCGTCCATGAATGTTCATAGAAGTTGAGATCTATGAGATATATGTTCATGTATGATGTGATATTTATGAAGAAAGTATGATTTCGAAATACCCATGTTTATGTTCATGTTTTCAAAGTGAATTAAGTTGATTTCAAGCATGTTAAAGTATTGGGCAAGCCCATATGATTAAGTATGTTTTATGATTTCATGAATTAGCTTACCACATGGTTTTGGAGCCAAGACTCCCTTTATTTTTAGTTTGTGGTACGGTTTGAGCCAAGGCTCCTCATGTTATGATTTTAGATTATGCATGTATATTATTATTCAGCTTCGTCACTAGATGATGGTCAACTTAACTGAAAAACGATGGAGAGCATATGCATATTTTTGTTAGTAGTGTCTAGCACCGAGTAGGCTAAGGGTCAATCAACCATATGCCTCAAAACTACGTGCCAACATATATCATGGTAGCGTCGTTAGCCCTGGTAAGGCTTTGGGCGGCTCTTCCCACTTGAGTGTGATAGTCAGGACCTCATAAGTTCTATCGTGGTAATGTTGGTTATATGACGAGTCTCCCATTGTTCCTCCTGATTTCAGTTATGCATGTAAATTAATCATAATATTATATTTTCAGCAGGTTTGACCCAATGCTCATTTTTACTTATGATTATCATATTTTAGCTTTGGATTATTCGATTCAATTATGATGTTCAGTTATTGTCAGATCATGATTTCAGAAAATAACATCCAAGCCCTACTCTTAGAATCTTATCTTTATTATGTTTTATCATGTGCATGATTTAATGATTTTAATTACTTAGCGGTTTTACTTACCTTGCATACTCGGTACATTCTACGTACTGACCATATACTCTATGCTATATTATTTTATGATACAGGCTTCGATATCTAGACTCCATCCCCCCCACTAGTCAAATTCTCGGAGTTAACTTTCCTCAGCCTTAGTTGGTGAGTCCTCATCTTGCGAGGACCCTTCTTATCAGTTGTATTTTGTATTTTCAGTTTTCAGAATATAGAGAGTTAGTTGGGGGTTTTGTCCCATCAACTCATTAGTTAGAGGCTTTTCGGACATGGTGTGTATTCAGCATTAGATTCATGTATGTATTCAGATGTTGAGATTATTTAGACTTCCTCTATGTTATGTATGATGATCTTCCGCTATCTATGTTAGACATATGTTCATGCCATGGGTCGACGTGGAGCCTCTTGGGGTTTCTTGTCCCATGTCCCGAGTTAGGCCTATGTTCGGGTCATGTAAAACTTGGTATTATAGGATTAGGTTTTGAAGTTTCCTAGGCTGTCCGAAATCCGCATTAAGTAGAGTCTTTTCCATTGGTGTGAAACTCACCACACTTATGACGAAGAGGCTATGAGATGTTTAAGAAATATTCCCTTCTTTATTAATCTTAGTCGTGCGATGAAATGTCTATCTATCCTTCTAACTCATGCTATATACGTTAGCAGAATCAGGCCTCCCTGCAGAGTTAATGGAAGGAGAAATGGAAATGGAAATGGCCACGAGGATGGCAATAGAGACAAGCATCAGCAAGCCCCACCAGCCCATGCAGAGTATATAGCCAAGCTAGTTGCCCATGCAGGAGTTCAGGCAGCTATTCAGATGTTAGCCCAGGCCTTGACCCCCCAAGTTAATCAGCAAGCGATAGCGCATGTCCCTCAGAATGGGAATGCGACAACGGAGAGAGTTAGAGACTTTCTAAGGATGAACCCTCCCGGGTTGCTTGGACTGAAGGTGGACGAGGATCCACATGAGTTCATTGAGGAGATTTTGAAGATCACCTAGATTATGGGGGTGACTGGGGAGGAGTGTGCCGATTTTTCCTCATATCAGTTGAAGGGGGTCACACACATTTGGTTAAAACAATGGAAGGATAGTAGGGAAGTTGGAGCAGGTCCTATCAGTTGACATGAGTTTCATGTCGCTTTTCTAGAATGGTTCTTCTCTCGTGAGATGAGGGAGATAAAAACAGTTGAGTTAGTGAATCTAAAGCAAGGAAAGATGATGGTTAGGAGTATGCCTTGGAGTTCACGCGTCTGTCCAAGTACGCACTTGAGATGGTGGCAGATCAGAGAGCCTGTGTGAGCAAGTTTGTACATGGGATAACAGACGACTTGGTTAGGGATTGCTGGACCACGATGCTTCTCTAGGATATTGACTTTGCTCGAATAGTACTATACACCCAGTAGATGAAGGCAGTGTAGGTGAGTGAGCGGGATAGAGAGGCCAAGAAGGCCAAGACTGATAGCATCAAATTCTCCTAGTAGAGACCTAGTGGGCACCGTTAGAAGTCCTACCAAAGATATTCAGCCCCAGCGCCAGCAACAACGAGTGTGCCATCCAGGTTCAGGCATGATCAGAGGGGATGAGCATCAGGCTTGAGAGGTCAGAGTAGAAGACCCACAAAGACCAGCCCTCCAAAGTGTAGCTAGAAGGGTGTATAGAGATTGCCCTGTCTCAGTCCTTCAAAAAGTCATCTCAGCAGATTTAGTAGAGTTAGCCATGAAAAATTTTGATGTTATCCTCGGTATGGATTGGCTATTTGCATTCTATGCCTCAGTGAATTATAGAACCCATGCAGTAGAGTTCAGATTTCTGAGTGAGCTAGTCCTAGAGTGGAAGGGTAGTTTAGCGGGCCTGTAGGTCATTTCATTTCCTACCTTAAGGCTAGAAAGATGATTTCTAAGAGTTTCGTGTACCATCTAGTTAGGGTTAAGGATGCTACATCCAAAACCCTAACTATCAAGTCAGTTTCCGTAGTATGTGAGTATCCAAAAGTCTTCCCAGATGATCTACCAGGAATTTCTCCCGAGCGGGAGATTGATTTTGGTATTGACCTTCTTCCCGATATGCAACCTATATCCGTTCCTCCTTATGGAATGGCCCTAGCCGAGTTAACGAAGTTAAAGCAACAGTAGAAAGACCTCTTGGACAAGGGTTTCATCAGACCTAGAAGATCCCCGTGGGGTGCACCAGTATTCTTTGTTTGGAAGAAAGATGGTTCTCTATGTATGTGTATTGATTATAAGCAGTTGAACAAGGTCACCATCAAGAACAAGTATCCTCTCCCCAGGATTGATGATTTATTTAACCAGCTTCAGGGTGCTAAGTGCTTTTCGAAGATAGATCTCAGAACCGGATACCATGAGCTCAGGGTTCGGGAGAGTGACATCCCGAAGACAGCCTTTAGGAATCAGTATGGTCATTACGAGTTTGTAGTTATGTATTTTGGACTAACGAATGCTCCTGCAACTTTTATGGATTTGATGAATACGTGTTCAAACCATATGTGGACATGTTCGTGATTGTGATCATAGATGATATCCTTATTTACTGGAAGCAAGGAGGAGCATGCCGCTCATTTGAGGGTGGTGCTACAGACCCTGAAGGATCGTTAACTATTTGCTTTTCTAAATTTAGTAAATGTGAGTTTTGATTGGACTCGATGGCATTTTTGGGTCATGTGGTGTCAAGTGAGGGTGTACAGGTAGACTATCAAAAGATAGAAGCGGTAAAGAATTGGCCTAGACCGGTGAATCCTTCGGATATCAGGATTTTCTTAGGTTTAGCTGGTTATTATCGAATATTTGTTGAGGGATTTTCATATATTGCAGCCTCATTGACTAAGTTGACCCAGAAGAAGTTGAAGTTTCAATGGTCAGAGGCTTGTGAGAGGAGCTTCCAAGAGTTGAAGACTCGACTCACCTCAGCACCGGTGTTAACCCTGCCAGAGGGTACCAATGGGTTTGTGGTATATTGTGAAGCTTCGAGCATCGGCCTTTGTTGTGTATTTATGCGGCATGGTAAGGTTGTAGCATATGCTTCCAAGAAGCTGAAGGTCCATGAAAAGAATTACTCGACTCATGATCTCGAATTGGCGGCGGTAGTATTTTCCTTGAAGATATGGAGACACTATTTGTACGGGGTCCATGTCGATGTGTTTATGGACCACAAGAGCCTACGATACGTGTTTACCCAAAAGGATTTGAATCTCCATTAAAGAAGGTGGTTGGAGCTACTCAAGGATTATGATATGAGTGTCCTTTACCATCCGGGCAAGGCTAATGTGGTAGCAGACACTCTTAGTAGGCTTTCTACGGAGAGTGTGCCTTATGTAGATGAGGGGAGAAAGGAGCCGATGAAGGATGTGCATCGACTTGCAAGGTTGGGAGTTTGTTTCGTTGACACAATCGGTGGTGGTGTCCTTATTCTGAACAGATCAGAATCGTCCTTGGTGACTGATGTAAAATTTAGACAAGACGAGGATCCTATTTTGGTAAAGCTAAAGGAAGTTGTTCAGAATCAGAATGTAGAAGTCTTCTCCAAAGGGGGAGATGGTGTGCTTCAATATCAGGGTAATTTATGTATCCTGGATGTTGATAATTTGAGAAATCGGATGTTGCACGAGGCTCATGGTTACAGATATTCCATACATCCAGGTGACACCAATATTTACCGTGACCTACGTGAATTCTATTGGTGGAATGACATGAAGAGGGACATAGCGGAGTTTGTGGCTAAGTGCCCGAATTGTCAAAAGGTGAAAGTGGAGCATCAATGACCAGGAGGTGTTCTTCAAGACATCAGTATTCCTACTTGGAAATGCGAGGAGATTAATATGGACTTTATCACAAGGTTGCCTCACACTCGTCGGCAGTATGACTTCATTTGGGTGGTTGTGGATAGGTTGACCAAAGTAGCTCATTTCCTACCAATCAAAACTACCGATTCGGCGGAGGATTATGCTATGTTTTACATTCAGGAGCTAGTTTGGTTGCATGGAGTGCCCTTGTCCATCATATCAGATAGAGGTACTCAGTTTACCTCCTAGTTTTGGAGATCGTTTCAAAAGGAACTTGGTACTCAAGTCAAGCTGAGCACAGAATTTCATCTGCAAACGGATGTTCAGGCCGAGCGAACTATTCAGACTCTCGAGGACATGTTGAGAGATGTATGATTGACTTCTAGGGTAGTTGGGATGACCATTTACTTCTCATTGAGTTTGCGTATAACAACAACTATTATTCCAACATTCAGATGGATCCGTTTGAGGCTCTCTATGGGCGGAGATATAGATCACCTATTGGTTAGTTTGAAGTCCGTGAAGCTGCGATGCTAGGATAAGATTTAGTCCATGAGGCCATAGAGAAAATCCAGCTTATAAGGGATAGGTTAAAAACAACTCAGAGTCGCCAAAAGTCCTATGTGGATTTGAGAAGGAGAGAACTTGAATTTGAAGTCAATGATTGGGTGTTTTTGAAGGTATCTCCCATGAAGGGAGTGATGAGGTTCAAAAAGAAAGGAAAACTCAGTCCCCGTTATGTTGGCCCGTATCGGATTGTGAAACGGGTTGGCAAGGTAGCATATGAGTTGGAGTTTTCCTCAGAATTAGCTTCAGTCCGTCTAGTTTCCATGTATCGCTCTTAAAAGAAGGGTTTGGGGTGATCCAACTCTAGTTGTTATGATGGACAGTGTCAATGTGAAAGACAACCTTATTTATGAGGAGGTTCCGGTGGCGATACTAGATCGTCAGGTTCGTAAGCTAACAAATAAAGAAGTAGCTTCAGTTAAAGTTTTATGGAGGAATCAACATGTTGAGGGAGTTATGTGGGAAGTTGAAGCAGATATGATGGCTAAATTCCCGCATCAATTCCCCTCTGGCTCAGTTTCAGTTTGAGGTATCAATTTCCTCCTTAACACTCTATTCAGTTTCAGGTTTAGCAAATGTACCTCAGTTTCTTTCATGTAAATGGATGTATGTGTGGTCCAGGAATTCAGTTAAGTCGTGTAGTTCAAATCGGAGTCATTTCACTTTGTCAGTTTTCAACATATATGTTTAGTATTTGAGTTTGATGATTGCATTTCTGTGCTTTTGTGTATGATTTTCAACATTCGAGGATGAATCTTCCCAAGGGGGAGATATTGTTATACCCCGTAAGCCATAAGATCTGACTTGAGATTGAACCGGAGAAAACTTAAAACTCTGCACCAGGTCATAAGACGAGTCATCCCATGACCCGTGGGGTAGGCCACAAGTCGTGGAGTGAATCGTGGGGTGAAGATTGGTGGTGGTTTGGAATCTTGACTTTGGGGTGACCATGGACATAACCACGAGTTGTAGTTAGCACCACGACTTGTTAAGTTAGTCATGGTCAAGGATGATTAGAAGGAAGAAGAAGATGGGTAGTGTACCTAATGGATTGGTCACCACGACTCGTTGGGTACACCATGAGTCGTGGTGTCCCCCATGGTGACTCTCAGAGGAATTTTGGCAGTGTTCTTGATGAAGGTAGGCCATGAGTCATGGCCAGGGACGACGACTCGTCCGGTCCCTCATTGGGACTAGTATGTTTTTCCCTACAAGTTTGTTAAGGGATTTTCCATAATTTTTATGTTCCTAAGGCCTAAACTACATTGATTTAAGGTTAGAATAGGGTGTTTTAAGAAGGGTTAAGTCATTCTAAGCCTATCCTAATTCATGCATGCAAGTTTAGAAGTTTGAGAGATGATCAAGGCTAGTTCTTCCATGTTCTTCCTCAATTCTCTTTGGAAAATCAAGGAAGTGGTAAAATCACACCCCTTTAGGCATGTAAAGTTATGAATAGGTGCCATTGTCCACACACATGCCCAATTCCCCCTCAATTCATGATGTTCTAATTGATGATTCTATGGGGTTTCTATCCAATGCATGAAATCCTAAGTTTTGATCTAAGCATGTTTTAAATGATGAATTACGGATAATGGGCAGATTTTACAATATTTTAAATTATAAATTTATGTTTTAAAGTTTTCTAAACTATGATGCCCACCCACAAATGTTCATGGAAGTTGAGATGTATGAGATATATGTTCAATTTATGATGTGATGTTTATGAAGAAAGTATAATTTCGAAATACCCATGTTTAGGTACATGTTTTCAAAGTGAATTAAGTTGATTTGAAGTATGTTAAAGTATTGGGCAAGCCCATATGATTAAGTATGTTTTATGATTTCATGAATTAGCTTACCACATGATTTTGGAGTCAAGACTTCCTTTATTTTCAGCTTGTGGTATGGTTTGAGCCAAGACTCCTCATGTTATGATTTCAGATTATGCATGTATGTTATTATTCAGCTTCATCACTAGATGATGGTCAGCTTCGTTGAAAAATAATGGAGAGCATATATATGTTTTTGGGAGTAGTGTCTAGAACCGATTAAGATAAGGGTCAGTCAACACTATGCCTCCGAACTACGCGCCAACACAGGTATGATCAAATTATTTGGGACCTCCTTTGGAGCTTTCCCCTGCCCCTAAGGGGCCTTGAGCTTGTATTGATATCATGGTAGTGACCTTAACCCTGGCATGGCTTTGGGCAGCTCTGCCCACGGAGTGTGATAGTCGAGACCACATAAGCTCTATCATGGTAATATCGGTTATATGACGAGTCTCCCCTTGTTCCTCATGATTTCAGTTATGCATGTAAACCAGTCATGATATTATGTTTCTAGCAGGTTTGACCCAATGATTAATTTTACTTATGATTATCAGATTTCAGCATTGGGTCATTCAATTCGGTTATGATGTTCAGTTATATTCAGATCATGATCAGAAAATAGCATGCAAGCCCTACTCTCAGAATCTTATCTTTATTATATTTTATCATGTGCATGATTTAATGATTTTACTTACTTAGAGATTTTACTTACCTTGCATACTCAATACAATCCACGTACTGACCGCATACTTTATGTTGTATCATTTTATAATATAGGCTCTGATATCCAGACTCCGTCCCGCCGCTAGTCAGATTCTCAGAGTTAGCTTTCCTCAGCATCAGTCGGTGAGTCCTTATCTTGCCAGGATCCTTCTTATCAGCTGTATGTTGTATTTTTAGTTTTCATACTATAGAGAGTTAGTTGGGGGTTTTTTCCTATCAAATCATCAGTTTAGAGGTTTTTCAGACATAATGTGTATTCATCGATTGATTCTTGTATGTATTCAGATGTTGAGATTGTTTAGACTTCCCCTATGTTATCTATGATGATCTTCCTCTTATCTATGTTGAGTTAGATGTATGTTCATGCCATGGGTCGACTTGGAGCCACTCGGGATTTCTTGTCCCGTGTCTCGATCCGGGCTATGTTCGGGTCATGACAAATCCATCCTTGTTAAATCTTGTAGAAAAACTAAGCTAATCACTAGGTCTAATTCATCTTGACATGCCCCTAGAAGGAAAAGCAGGTATAAGGAATGTAAGAAATTCAAATGCCCAAAACCGTCAGGCAGAAGATCAAAATTCACTAGGCGTACCAAATACTTCAAAAGAAAAGGTCCACACAAATTCTAGAAAAATACAGATGTTTTATCTACAACATGATCAGACACTTTACAAAGAACTTTCCTTAAGCTAGAAGATCTATCTAGCTTCTCACCAAGATTGAAGAGTATACTGATATCAAGGACACTGATCTTGAATCAGCTCTCTCTCTAGAAGATGAACTATCATAAGACGCTCTATTCTTCATGGATGTGTATGATGAACATAGGCATGACCATTATCATATATCAAATGTTGAGAAAGAAATCAATAGAATCAAAAATATTCCTCAAATCTAACTGAATGTTTATCCATCTAAATGGGACAAGACGATTTAACTTATCGCGTTCATATATACTAGAGCAACATCATCACTGATGAATAGAATCATTCTTCTTGATGATGAATGGGTTCCCCATTTCAAGAACTTCAACACTGCATCAAAAGGGATCCTAAAAACCACTGTTATAACAAAACACCCAATCACAATTGAGTTCTTCCAAGGGTTAAAGTTTAGGATAAAGTTGTTCGGATCAGATGTCCTAGGAAAAGATCACATAATTGGGTTCAACATCTACAAACAAATCAAGGATTGACTCCACATTGGAGCTTATGGAATAGCACTCAAGAAGCAGTTCAGACCATACTTAAAAGTGTCACGTCTATTCCATATCAGTGAGGACAAGTAGATCAAGGAGATCAAAGAACACCTGGTGGAGAATTCATGTGCAAACTCCCACAAGGAGTTTATGAAAAAGTGCAAAAATCCTTTATGGCTAAATGAAGAGTTTTTCATTAACTTCCCATTCAAGAAGAATGCAAATATTAACCCAACCAAAGAAATCTACTCTAGCATGAATCCAGAACACCTTCAGCTTGTGAAGGAGTGTGCAGAACTCATGGAGTTTGGACTAATCAAGCCATCTATTTTCAATGGGTATGCGATTCTTTTGTATGTAAAAAAAAGAGCCTAGCAGACCAAAGGTAAACTTAGATTAGTCAAAAACTACCAACCTCTTTACTATTTCCTCGAAGAAGATAAATACCCCATTCCAAATAGGCTCACCCTATTTTCACACTTAGCCAAAGGTAGATATTTCTCGAAGTGGGATACATCCTGAGGAATGACCAAAAGCAGGATTTTGCATTCTTAACCAACACATCCAATGGAAAGTTATGCCATTTCGACTGAAACCTGCACCCTTTCTGTTCAAAAAAGCTATGATCAAAATCTTTGAGCTTATCCTCTACACCTCACTAGTGTACATCGACGATATTGTGTTGTTCAGCGATACATTGGAGGAATATCTCACCTTACTCCATCATTTTTATGATATAGTAAGGAAAAATGGAATTATGCTCTCCGCAAAGAAAATGGTCCTTGTGCAGAAGGAGATTGATTTCTTGGGGATGCGTTTCAATAATGGAGCATACAGTCCAGGTCCACAAATTTATCGGGAATTGCTTAAATTTTCGGATGCTAACTTCACCACAAAGCAGCTCCAACAATTTTAAGGTGTGATAAATTATGTTAGAGATTTTATTCCTGAAGTATCTACATACATTTCTCCACATAAGAAGATGCTCAAGAAAAATACCCATATTTGGGATAAGGAGTAAGATGAAGCACTGTTGGCGATCTGCACCGTGCTTTTCAATGAAATCTTGTTTAAGGGATTCTTCGCTTTCTTTTTAAAATATTTGGCTGAATGGGATTAACATTCAAGCGTTTACCAAGATTTTTTGAGTTATTTTCTTCATTCTGATTGATTGCCTTGTCTAGAAAATAAAGCAAGTGTCCCAACAAGTGAAAACTCTCCACATCCCATCAAACAAAAACAAGATATTGTAGACTGATATCAACAATAAATATTGGATTGCAGTTCTTTTAGAAGAGAAAGATGGTTGCAGGAAGATATGTGGATATGCAAGTGGACGATTCAAAGACGCGAAACAAAACTATTATTCCACATTCAAGAAGATTCTTTCTATGAAGAATGGGATTAAGAAGTTCAATTTCTTTTTAATCCAT
Source organism: Datura wrightii (assembly GCA_035772735.1). Lineage (NCBI taxonomy): Eukaryota > Viridiplantae > Streptophyta > Magnoliopsida > Solanales > Solanaceae > Datura > Datura wrightii. The sequence goes on from JASDFA010000016.1 coordinate 161,325,629, forward strand.
ACTATATTCATGATTGAAATGGATATCAAAGTGTTCCTAAAGATGATCTAGATAAATCCAAAGATACTCCCACATTCGAAAATTCGGTGGGCACAACAGTTCTCCCCTTACAAATTTCATGCTAAGCACCTAAAAAGGAAAGATTATATCCTGGAAAATTTCCTAACCAGACCAAATGAAAATCCAAAAAGGTTTTGCTAGAGCAAATCAAGAAGATGATGGAACCCGCAGACCAGATCTTTATGATTGCTAAGCCACGAGGTCCCAGTTCATCAAAACTGCCAAGTCATCTACTAGACTTATTCAGTTAGTTTGTGGACCCCTTTGACCCATCCATTCTAACAGAATGAAGAACTTTCTATGAGCTTCAAGTGTTCAAAAAATATGGAGGGTCCATCCTTAAGCCTTATGGAGTAAACCCCAGAATATCATTTTAGTCATGTGTTCATACCACTTGCCAATGATTTCCCACAAGAGCTCTTATGATTTTATCTGGTACCTACTTCACCAGTATTACATCCTTATGGAATTCAAGTACAATGTATTCATAAATTTTGACAAGATTGAACTAGCTCTAAAAATATTCCTATTGTGGTTTAGGCCACGAAAATATTGGGTTCAATGTTTCAAAAATTCAAATGATGCAAAGGTGTTCATTCTATGTTGACTGATAAATATTATTGATGGAAAAGTATATGCTGAGCTAGAACTCTCATTTATTTGGAAATTTTCAGTTTCTATTTTGTCCTTGGAAAGACCGATATTTTAAAGCACAAAGGTCTATCTTCCAGCAAAATATGTGCATTCCAAATGAAGTTTGGTTGAAGGAATGGGCGCCATGAGATCAAACTGATAAACATCCTCTCTAGGAAAACGTCCGACAAGCAGCAAAGGAATATCAACCACACTGTGAGATCACCAGAGATGAGATAAATCTGGCCATCACAAGGATAAGATTAAATTTTCCATCATGATGCAGTCAAAATATGGAGCATGCCATGGCAGGGACGTCCAATAGAAAATGTTACTTCACAAGGTCACTGTAGAGGAGCTTGGACAATCATAGTTCATTTGATAGAAAACATGGCATCCAATGGAATACGAATGAAAGATGCTCAAACCCCCAGTAACATCCCGGAGGACGGCTTGCCAAGTTATTCGAACAGTAAATTTTATCATAGAGATAAAAGATTTTCCTAAAAAACGGACTGGCTTCTACATCCACCTAGACAGTTTGCCAAGCTACTCAACTTGGACGAACTTTTACTCTACTTATAAAGTTAGCTGCTATAAACTTCGAAAAATAATTGTACATGTAACAAGATAACTTACCTACTATTTCCAAGCCCTCACATACTTTAAGGATGAAGCCACGCCATGCCTTTTGAATGGAAGAACAAGAGAATTTCGCAAGCACTCATATTATTGAACATCTGAAATTTTTACAAAATGAGGCTAAACCTTTGCTAAATCTTTCTTGACTTACTACAACCTAGCCTCCTTTATTTAGGAGTTTGGATGTTACAACATGAAATTATCTTATAAGATAGACTCGACATGCTATCAAGATAGCCTTATACAACAAAGTTTGCACACCTATTTACATAGCCTAATAAAACAAAGTTGGCATGCTTATCTAGGAACAGTCATCTACATAGCCTAATAAAATAGAAGCCTAATACAACAAATAGCATAATATGGAGGCCCATGAGATGGCATGTGAAGTGGGGCCCACTTTTGTCTTGACATGGGTAGTAAACTTCGACAAATAGTCTGAGGTAGTGAGCCTCCAAAATTATGAAGGTGTCATCAACCATTATTTAGTGGGGTTGATTTTGAAGGTGTTGTAGGTGTGTTTGAGCATCTTTCATTTGTAGTCCATTGAAAACCATGTTTTCCGTCGAATGAACTGTGATTGTCCAAGCTCCTCTTTAGCGGCCTTATGACGTAACATTTTCTGTTGGACGTCCCTACCATGGCATGCTCTATATTTTAACTGCATTATGATAGAACATTTAATCTTATCCTTGTAATGGCCTGAGTTATCTCATGTTTGGTGATTACATAGGGTGGTTGATATTCCTTTGCTACTCATAGGACTTTTTCCCAGTGAGGATGTTTATCAGTTTGGTTCCATGGTGCCCATTCCTTTGGCCAAATTTCTTTTAGAATGCACATATTTTTCTAGAAGATAAACCTTTGTGCTTTATAATATTCTACTTCCAAGGAATAAATAAAGAACGAAAATTTCCAACAAAATGAGAGTCCTGACTCAACATGGACTTTTCCATCAATTATTTTTATCAGTCGATGTAGCATGAACACCTTTGCACTGTATGAATTTTTGAATTATTGAACCCAATATTTTCATGGCTTGAAGCGCAATAGGAATATTTTTAGAGCTGGTTCAATCATGTCAAAATCCCTGAGTACGTTGCACTTGAATTCCATAAGGATGTAATAATGGTGACATAAGTACCAGAAAAACAATAAGAGCTCTTATGGAAAATCATTGGCAAGTGGTATGAACACATGACAAAAAGGATATTCTGGGTTAACTCCATACGGCTTATGGATGGACCCTCCATATTTTTTGAACACTTGAAGCTCATAGAAAGTTCGTCATTCTATCAAACTAGATGGATCAAATAGGTCTAGGAACTGACTGAATAAGTCTGGTGGATGACTTGGCAGTTTTGATAAACTGGGACATCGTGGGTTGGCAATCATAAAGATCTAGCCTGCGGGTTCCTTCAACTTCTTGATTTGCTCTAGTAAAAACCTTTTTGGAAATTCATCTGGTCTAGATAGGAAATCTTCTAGGATATTATCTTTTCCCTTCAAATGCTTAACTTGGAATTTCTAAGGGGAGAACCATTGTGCCCATTTGAGAATTTAAGGATGTGGAAGTATCTCTTGATTTATCTAGATTATCTTCAGGAACACTTTCATATCCTTTTTCAATCATGAATTTAGTGTGGATTAAAAATAAATTGAACTTCTTAATCCCATTATTCATAGTTAGAATTTCCTTGAATGTGGAATGATACTGTTGTTTCGTGTCTTTAAATTTCCCACTTGCATATTCAAATATCTTCCTGCAACCATCTTTCTCTTCTAGAAGAACTGCGCTCCAAAATTCATTGCTAGTATTAGTCTTTAATATCTTCCTTCCATATGATGGAATGTGGAGACTTTTCACTTGATGGGACACTTGCTTTATTTTTTGGACTGCTTCATCTTGCCCCTTACCCTAGAATTGGGCATCTTGACCATCTTTGTAAGTGGAAAAATGTATCTAGAGACTTCAGGAATAAAATCTCTAACATAATTTATCATAGCTAAAAATTGTTGGAGCTGCTTTATGGTGAAGTTAGTGTCCGGATATTTGAGCAATTCCTAATAAATGTGTGGACCTTTACTATATGCTCCATTACTAAAATGCATCCCCAAGAAATCAATCTCCTTTTGCCTAAGGACCATTTCCTTTGCGGAGAGCATGATTCCATTTTTCCTTACTATATCATGAAAATGACGGAGTAAGGTGAGGTATTCCTCCAATGTATTACTGAACAGCAGTATATCATCAAGGTAAACTAGTGAGATGTAGAGGATAGGCTAAAAGATTTTGATCATGGCTTTTTTGAATAGAGAGGGTGCGGGTTTCAGCCTAAATGGCATAACTTTCCATTGGATGTTTTGGTCAAGAATGGAAAATCCTATTTTTGGTCATTTCTCAGGATGTATTCCCTATTGCCAAAATCCAAATTTAAGATCAAACTTGGAGAAATATCTAGCTTTGGCTAAATGTGAAAATAGGGTGAGCCTATTTGGAATAGGGAATTTATCATCTCGGAGGATGTAGTTAAGAGGTTAGGAGTTTATGAATATTCTGAGTTTACCTCTTGTCTACTTGGCTGTTTTGTTAATGTAAAAGCTTCACATGCCCATTGAGAATCAGATAGCTAGATTACTCTAAACTCCATGAGTTCTACCCACTCTATCTTTGCAAGCTAAATGTGTTCTGGATTCATGCAGAGTGTCTTTCTTTGGTTGAGTTGATATTTTCATTCTTCTTGAACAAGAGTTTGATGAAAAATTCTTCATTCAACCACAACAGATTTTTTCACTTTTTCATAAACTCTTTGTGGGATACTACACATGAATGCTCCACTAGTTGTTGTTCGATCTCCTTGATTTGCTTGTTCTCAGTGATCTGGAATAGACGTGACACTTTTGAGTATGGTCTGAATTGCTTCTCAAATGCTATTCCATAAGCTTCGATGTGGTGTAGATCCTTGAGTTGTTTGCAGATGTTGAACCTAATTATAAGATCTTTTCCTGGGACATCTGATCCGAACATCATTGTTCTAAACTTTAACTCGGGGAAAAACTCAATTGTGATTGGGTGCTTTGTAATAATTGTGGTCATTAGGATCTCATTTGATGTAGTTTTGAAGTTCTTGAAATGGGGAACCCATTGACCATCAGAGAGAATGGTTGTATTCATCAGCGATGATGCTGCTCCAGTATCCATGAAGGCAATAACCTAAATCGTCTTGTTCCATTTGGATGGATAAACATTCAATTAGATTTGAGGAATATTTATGATGCTGTTGATTTCTTCCTTAGCCCTCTGAGATCTGATAATGGTCATGCCCATGTTCTTCATACACATCTGTGGAGAATAGAGTGTCCTATGATGGTTCATCTTCTAGAGAGAGAACTGATTCAAGATTGATAACACTCAAACTCACACTCCTGATAGGGTATGAAGTGATATCAAAAAGTGGCACCGTTGCCGGGGAATACGACTTAGGATAGATTAATTGCTTGTGTTTAACTTTTAGCCTTTATTTCCTATTTTACGTTTTTCTTTTTCCTTTTCTAACGTGTCACAGGTTAGCATGGTAAAACAAGCGGCCAAAATGTGACCATGGTCTCAACAGGTGTATTGATGAAATCTAAGTGATCAAGATACTTGTGTCGTGCCGTGATGTTAAATCAGGCGCTACTTGAGAGGCAACCCAAGATAAATTTTTTGTTTTTATGTGTTGTTCAATAGTGCAGGTGATAGGTCATGACTTTTAACAAATTTGAGCATAAACATTGAAGACGGGGTGCAAAACAACTGAACGAGCGCATAGGGCCTCGCACAGGACAACCAGGGCAAGGCCTGGCACGAGGTGCAGGCACAGATGTTGCAAGGCCTAGCATGGCGCACAGAGTTATCCACACAAGGGACACAACGACGCATGGGACAATGAAGCAGAAAGCTCCGTGACGTGCAACAATGAAGTTGCATGGAATGCCGCGTCGCGGAGAGGGAGTTTAGGTGGAAAATTTTAAGGCTAAAGACGTAAATTCCAGCCCATGTGGGTACTTTAAAAAGCCTAGACCTAAATTTTCAGATCATTTGGAACAAGAGCTGCGCCGCACACCCTAATAATCACAAGAAAACTCTTCCAAAACTTCATCTCTTCTTAAAATTCCTCCAAAAGTTTTCACCCAAAATACAAGTATACCATATTTCTTGTAAAAACCTCCATAAATGGCACCAAAACTAAGCAAGTGGATAGAAGTGGCTTCTTCACATGAGTCAAAAAGAGAAAGAAGAATTAGTGAAGAGGAGCATGAGGATGTGATGATGGCATCACAACCATTGACTCCATTGGGTCACGGAGCAAAAAGGTAAAAAATGGTTCAAAGAGCATAAAGAATCCAAATACTCACATGATATGTTTATTGATAGAAGTTGCTTGTCACTAGTGTTCCCTTACATGGTAGATAGACTACACACTCTTGGTCTTGGTTTTGTATTTGATGCTCCGAGTGATTGTAATTTAAATATGGTGAGGGAATTTCTTGCTAATTATCAAATTTTCACCTATTTCTTTGAATAGATTGCTTGATACGCCTAATATTGACCCACAACCCTTTGTAAACATTGTGAAGAAACCCCCCTACAGAGACATTAGACATACTATTTGTGGCCCTAATTTAGTTGCAAGGTGGACTCGCCACCAACAGTTTGGGTATCATATTTCATTCCTATATGCTCACATGAGTAGAGAGGCATGTGTTTGGCTAAAGATTGTTTATGCTTGGTTGGTGCCTGGGAAGCATGTAACCCATGTGACTAGGGAGAGAGTTTGTCTTGTCTATGCGCTAATAACTGGGATGCAAATAAATGTGGATGTGCTTATTAAAAATGTGTTGAAGAGAGAAAGGGTGAAAAAGGGCCAAAACCTTAGGTTTGGGGGTCTCTTGACTCGATTTCTGCGAGGACATGATATAGAGGAGGAGGAGGCAGACTATAGACCTTTTTATGATCCTAGGGAATTAATTTGACTAAAATAAGAAACTCGAGGGTATAAATGGTCCAGTCCTTTTTGTCAATGAGCCTAATGCGCGAACTAATAACATGTTGAATACTTGCATGGCAGGAAAATGCTCTAGCTGAGAATGAGTGGTGTGACTGAGGAGCAGCTACAACAACTTAACATGGATTATCCTCTGAGGGAACATTCACAAGCCCTTTGTAGAGTTGGGCCAGGATTCGAGGAGCCCCTTGATGATGATGTAGCCACAGAGGATGAGATGGTGAGAGTAGACTTGGACATAAAGTCTAGTGATGATGAGGAGGTTGATTCTGAGATGGGGCAAGCTGCTCTTGCCCCCACGGATGATGAGGAGTAGATGCCTAGGAAGTTCTTCTTTCACTCTTTTACTTTATGCTTTATTGTTTTAGCACTAGGGACAGTGACACTAATTAAGTGTGGGGTGGCAGAAGTGAACTTCATATTATCATGCATGCCTTAATTGCTAAACTTTTCACATGGTAGGCCTAGTTTTTTGGAATATATGACTTATCTTGCATACTTGTTCATTTGTAGTAGTTTTTTTAGTTTTATTTTATTTTGGGTTCCTCTGATTTTTGTTTTCGGTACTTTTCCAGTGGATAGTCCCTTAGAACCGATGTCACGCCCCACCTTGGAAGGCATGACTGGCACCTGGTGCCCTACTAGGATTTGAACTGATTGAGCTGACTGAGCCTAAGAACTTCTGGTGCAGGGCTAACACTAACTCTTAAATCAAGAAAACAATGGGCTATATCTTAGTTGTATTCACAGTCCCCGCCCGACAAGGCCTTATAACCACCTATAAAAGAAAACAGCTAACCAGAAACAGGAAATAACAGGGAATCCTATGCGGGCCAACAAGGCCACCATGTCTTCTAGTTATGATTGAAAAGTAAATCCAGTACTAAGCTAAACTATGGCCGATAAGGCCGCTAATCTGTCAACTAAACAAGGCCCCACACGGACAACACTTAAACTAAAACACATATAGGCCCCACACGACCAATAACAGCTAACCACATGGAAATAGAAATAATATGCAAGCCTCTATGAATAATATGACGGTTGGGACAGGGCCCCGACCTACCCATGAACTGTACAATCAAAAGAAGTAAACCTTCTATATATAAGCTCCGGAAGAAAGGAGCTAATTGCTCTGGTGATACTAGCTGAAAGCTATGAGGGACCTACTCCCCGTCTATCCGTACCTTCAGGAAAGTAATGCAGCACCCCAGAAAGGGCGTCAGTACAATATGTACTGAATATGTAAGGCGATAACTGTAAATGACTGAAATAAAGAGATAAAACTGAGAATAACTAACATGAAGGAATAGAGATCATACCTGAGTAATAGAACGTCTTACTGTATAACTATCAATAACTAAAGCAAACATAAACCTTACCTGGCCCTCATAAGCTGGAAGGTACAACTAGCACAGAATAACCCACCTGGGGCCCCCATAAGCCCCGGTGTACACCCCAGTCTATATACCCCTATCCAAGGTCACACTGGTCAATTAATAACTATAGCCGTCCTACCAATCCCCTGGGTCTGCAACTGAGCCCGCTCAGCCCCAAATTGTAACTATGTCTGAGTCTGTTGGACTCCTGATATTTGCACCCCGAGCACCAGGCTCGATGAGGGTGTCTAGAGACAACCACGACATATGAGGACCTGGGACCTCATCTTCGTCACTTGTGGATGGCACACCGCTCCGTAGAGCAACGTCATCTTGCCCCTGGCAGGCGTCGATACAACTAATAACCCTGGGGTTGGTCATGAAGGCTATACAAGCATAATCCATCCCAAACTAAACATAGAATACGAGTTTCAGCTAATAACAACAACCAATCATAATAGGCATGCTTCTGGTACTCTTACTGGGACTCAAACTGAGTTATCATGCTAAGGAAACTAACTTGCTGAAAGAAGATGCCTTAACATACCTCGTTCGCCGGTTACTGATTAACTGGCGAGTTTCAGCTCATATTCAACTTCTCTTCTCAACTGTAATCGTATTATTAGAAGAATGAGGCTAATTCCCGTACTAAATTTGATGAAAATGATAGCTTTATATATAAATATTAACTATATTTCAACTTGATGGAACACAATTGAAAACTCGTAATTTCTCGAGAATCCAGAAGGGAGAAATGCTTACTTTAAGCCTGTGATCGTATTGACACTAGTTTGGAGCAATTCCAACAACTTTAGCTCGGCGGAGTTACAATTTACCGAGCGAATTTTGTGAAACTAACTTCGTAGCGATGCTCCTTGCGGCCTTAAACTTCAATACCTAAAGTTAATTTGAATTCGGGCAGTGTCTCATAGCGTAAACGGAGGAATTTAACTTTAAAATGGCATAACTCTACGGTTGGGACGAAGAACATGTATATATGTATGAAACTAATGAAGCTACTTAACATATATATATATATATCTTTGGGTGATGGACACGGGGTCCGTGCCAACATGCCAATAGTCGGGCATGCCACGGCGCGGAACGCGCCAGGGAGGGTCCGTGCCATGCTGCTCCTTTGGGCAGCTGGCCCTGCCTTCTCCCACGCAGTCCTGACTCCGTGCTCGTTCGACCTTTCCCCGGTCCCTTTTCTCGCACGTATTTCACCCTAAAACTTTTAACCAATGTACGAATAGGCCATCTAAAAATTTGAAAGTTATAGGGTGTAACATCCTCCCCCCCTTATGAACATTCGTCCTCGAATGTTTTACTTTGGCTTATAGGCATCTTAACTTTGGTAGCTACTTATTCTCGAAAAAATTTGGCAGAGTCTCCCCTGTAATATGGACTGTCCAAAAATCCTGAAACACAGAAAAGTCTAGTGCAGGCACTTCATATAATACTATCACAACTATTTCACAATAAGGCTGGACTCAATTGAGCAATATATATAGCACAATTCATGAAAAAACGACTGAATCAATAACTTACTTTAACTGCATAATCTGGACTAAGTCTGGAACAAGTGAGGATATCTAGATTTTCATGTCTTCCTCAGCTTTCCAAGTCATTTCCTCTCTATTCTTGTTTCTCCATAATAATTTAACAGAGGAAACATCTTTAGTCCTCAACTTGAACCTGCCGATCTAATATAGCAACTAGTATCTCTTCATAGGACAATTCCTCGGTAACCTGGACATCCTCAACTAGCACAATTAAGGACAGATCCGCTATGCACTTTCATAGCATTGACACATGGAAGACTGGATGAACAGATTCAAATCTTGAAGGAAAATCTAGCTCGTATGCCACCTGGCCTATTCTCCGGAGTACTCGATACGACCTAATAAACCTCGGGCTGAGCTTACACTTTTTAGCAAATCTCATCATGCATTTCATCGGCAAGACTTTCAAAAATACCCAATCACCTATACTGAACTCCAGATTTCTATGCTATGCATCAACGTAAGATTTCTGGCGGCTTTGAGCTGTTAGCAGATGTTCTCTGATAAGCTTTACTTTCTCTTCTGACTGGTGAATTATATCCAACCCAATTTACCCTATCTCTCCAACATCAAACCAACCAACTGGGGACCTACATTTTTGCCTGTATAAAGCCTCATAAGACGCCATCTGAATCACTGAATGGTAACTGTTATTGTAGGCAAACTCAATAAGGGGTAAATGTTCCTCCCAACTACCCCCGAAGTCTAGCATGCACACCCATAACATATCCTCGAGCGTCTGAATTGTATGTTTCGCCTGCCTATCTGTCTGAGGGTGGACTGCCGTACTCAGATTAACCTGGGTTCCCAAACCTCTCTGGAAGCACTGCCAAAACCTAGCTGTAAATTGCGCTCCCCTGTCAGAAATGATAGATACTGAGACACCATGTAATCTGACTATCTCCTTGATATAAAGCTCGGTATAATCTTCAGCTAAAAAAGTAGCCCTCACTGGCAGAAAATGAGCTGATTTCGTCAATCTGTCAACAATCACCCAACTGGAATCAAATTTATGCCTGGTATAAGGTAACCCTATCACAAAATCCATGTTAATTGCCTCCCATTTCCACATAGGCACTGCTATCTCCTGTGTCAGCCCGCCGGGTTTCTGATGTTCGGTTTTCACCTGCTGGCAACTAGAACATTGAGCTACAAATTCTGCTATCCCCTTTTGCATTCCCGGCCACCAGTAAATCTCTTTTGTATCGTGATACATTTTTGTTGAACCCGGATGAAGAGAGTAACGGGAATAATGCACCTCACCCATAACTTGCTGGCGAAGTCCTGTTGCGTTTGGAACACAGAGGCGATCCCTATATCTCAAAACTCTATCTTCGGTTACTTGGAAATCTATAACTTCCCCTCACTGAATCTTATCTCTAAAATGGACCAGGTTAGGGTCTTCGTACTATCATTCTTTCACTTCCACAACTAATGATGATACTGCCGTATTTTGAATTACTGCTGCACTGTCTCCTGAATCTACTATATGGATGACTAAACTGGCTAACTGATGCAGTTCTCAAGCCAGTTCCCATTGTCCTGGCTTCAGGTGTACTAAACTCCCCATGGATTTACGGTAGAGGGCATCTGCTACAACATTGGCTCTCCTTGGGTGGTACAAAATATTCACATCATAGTCTTTCAACAGCTCTAACCAGCGACGCTGCCGTAGATTCAACTCTTTCTATGTGAAAATATACTGGAGACTCTTGTGATTAGTGAAAATATCTATATGAACGCCATCCAGATAGTGCCTCCATATTTTCAAGGCATGAATCACCGCGGCTAATTCCAGGTCATGGGTGGGGTAGTTCTCTTTCATGCTTCTTCTGCTGCCTGGAAGAGTAAGCAATTACTTTACCATGCTGCATTAGAACACATCCTAACCTGACGCCTGAAGCATCGCAGTATACTGCATAACCCTCTGATTCTTCTGGCGAGGCTAACACTGGGGTTGAGGTCAGTTTGTTTTTTAACTCCTGAAAGCTCTGTTCACATGCTTCAGTCCAGTGAAATTTAGCTTCTTTCTGAGTTAACATGGTCAAAGGTGCTTCTAAGGTGGAAAATCCTTCCACGAGCCTTCTGTATTACCCAGCTAACCGCAGGAAACTGCGTACCTCGATTGGAGTGGTAGGTCTAGGCCATGTTTTCACTTCTTTAATATTTTGCGAGTCTACCTAAATGATAGCATCTGACACAATGTGGCCCAAAAAGGCTACTTAATTCAGCCAAAATTCACACTTAGAAAACTTCGCATGTAGTTGGCGATTCTTGAGGGTTTGGAGCACTGTTCATCGGTGATCTGCCTTTGAGAGAGAATATACCAAAATATCATCAATAAATACTATCACAAACAGGACTAGATACGACCTGAAGATGATGTTCATCAAGTCCATGAACACCACGGGAGCATTCGTCAGTCCAAAGGACATGACTAGAAATTCAAAGTGGCCATACCTGGTCCTTAAAAAGGTTTTTGTGATATCCCTCTCATGAACCCGAACCTGATGGTACCCTGATCTTAAATCAATTTTTGAGAAATACTTTGCCCCCTGCAACTAGTCAAACAAGTCGTCAATTATGGGAAGGGGGTACTTATTCTTGATAGTGACTCTATTCGGATGCCGGTAGTCTATACACATATGGAGGGAGCCATCCTTATTTCTCAAAAACAGAACTAGTGCTCCCCACGGTGAAGTACTCGGCCTGATGAAGCCCTTATTTAACAGATTTTTCAACTATTCCTTCAATTCTCTGAGCTTAGCAGGGGCCATTCGGTATGGAGGAATACATATGGGTTGAGTACCTGGTAATAAATCAATTGCAAAGTCGATTTCCTATTCTGGGGGAATGCTAAGTAGTTCATCTGAAAATACATCTAGAAATTCATTAACTACTGAAATGGACTGAAGAGTCAGAGATTCTTCTTGGACATTCTGAACTCTGACAATATGATAATACATCCCTTTGCTGTCTATTTTCTCGCCCAAAGATAGGAAATAAACCTACCTTTTGGCGTGGCTGCACTCCCCGTCCACTCCCCTACAACCTCCCCTGGAAAGTGGAATTAGACAGTCTTGGTCCAACATTTAACATTGGCATTGCATGGCGCCAGCCAATCCATACCTATAATTTCATCAAAATCAATCATTTCTAGTTCTATCAAATCTGCTAAAGTATGACCACCACCAACTTCTACTGTGTACCCTTGGTAGACCGTCTTAGCTATGATGGAATTACCGATGGTGTAGACACTAAAAAAGGTCGCCGAAGTAATTCCGGCGTGATATCGAACTTCCTAGCCACTAACGGTGTAACATAAGACAAGGTGGATCGTAGATCTATCAATACATAAACAGAGTGAGAGCAAATGTCCAGCATACCTGTCACTACATCCGACTCCGACTCCGACTCCTACCGTCCCGGTAAGGCATAAGTGCGATCTGGACCAGTACCTGAGCTAGATGCCCCTGGTCTTCCTTGACCTCTGCTGACTAGAGCTGAGCGCCTATGCCCTATTGGAGATGCTAGGGCACGCGATCCTACTAAAGATCTATCCTGTCGGTCCCGATCACTCTGACCCTTGGCTGGACAATCCCTCATATGATGACCCTCATGTCCACAAGTATAACATGCTATGGAACCATACCTGCATGCCCCAGAGTGACGTCGACTACAGACATGGAAAAGTGATACGGTGAATCTACTCTGCTCCACTCCTCTCTACTGCTATGAACTTGCTGATCGTGAGCTCTCACTGAGTCCTGACTACCCCCGATGACCAGATCAATTTCCCTGTTGCTATTGTAGGGGTGGGGGTATGGGTGGTCTGGCAGAAAATCATGTCCTGGGTCCACCCTGGGACTCTGCCTGCATGTCACTAGGTCTGGCCCTGCAGTGCTGCTCCTGATCTACCCTCTTTATCTCCCGCTACCGCTATCTGATCCTTTCAATATTTTGAGCAAAGCCTGGACGCGGGAAATATTCATGTCCTCTCGCAGAGTGGCCATAATACAGGTCTCCACATACTCTAGATTCAGCCCCATAATAAACCGATGCACCCTAGCCATCATGGTATCCACAAAAGCTGGTGCATATCGGGCTAAGGAGTCGAACCTCATAGCATACTCCCAAACACTCATCGACCCCTACTCCAGATGTACGAACTAATCAACCTGGGCTTGTCGAATTTTCCGTGGTAGGTAGTGGTCCAAGAAAGCCTCTGAGAAGCTGGGCCAAGTCGGAGGGAAAACATCACTCCCTTCCCAACTCTCGTACCACAGTATTGTGATGTCCCGTAGCTGGAATACCACTAACTCAACTGACTCTACAGGTGTAGCATGCATTACCCTGAAGATCCACCGCATCTGATCTAAGAAATCCTGAGGGTCCTCCACCAGATCCGTCCCTATAAACTGCGGGGGACTTAAGGCGGGGAACTCTTGGACCCTCGAACTACTAGGCCCTCCTGAGGACTCTGCGACTGCGGGTGCCACTGGCTGGCGCTGTGCAACCATCATATGAACTAGAATAACAACAACGCTCTAAACCTCCTAATCCAATGGTACCGGTATAGAGACTGCTGCAGGCGGTGCCGTCGCATTTCCCACTCTGAGCGGTTCCTAGCGTAGTGGAGAGTGCTGGGGAGACCAAGATGAATTCTCCCTGTCGCCATCAGATTGGCCTGACTCTGACTGAGGCACCCTGCTAGTGCCTTCCCCTACTGCAACATCCAATATCCTACCAGTCATGGGGTGTCGCGGGTCTGCCATTTCTCCGTAGATAAAAGAATATGGTGAGATTAGGGACTCAACCCTATACTGTACAGCTCTATAGCACGACTGGATAAGAAGAAAGAGCAACCATCCTATCATGCCTTGCAGACTCCCTGGGATACGACCTGCTCTAATACCAAGTTTGTCACGCCCCACCTTGGGAGGCATGACTGGCACCTGGTGCACTACTAGGATCTGAACTGACTGAGCTGATTAAGCCTAAGCACTTCTGGTGCATGGCTAATAATAACTCTTAAATCAAGAAAACAACAGGCTATATCTCAGCTGCAATCACAGCCCCCGGCCGACAAGGCCTTATAGCCACCTGTAAAAGAAAACAGCTAATGAAAAATAGGCAATAACAGGGAATCCTATGTGGGCCGATAAGGCTACCATGATGTCTAGTTATGACTGTAAAGTAAATCCAGTACTAAGCTAAACTATGGCCGACATGGCCGCTAATCTGCCAGCTAAACAAGGCCCCACATGACCAACATGTAAACTAAAACACATAGAGGCCCCACACGACCAATAACAACTAATCACAGGGAAAGAGAAATAATTTGCAAGCCTCTAGGAGTAATATGACAGTCTGGAAAGGGCCCCAACCTACCCATGAACTGTACAATCAAAAGAAGTAAACCTTCTATCTACAAGTTCTATAAGAAAGGAGCTAACTGCTCTGGTGATGTTAGCTGAAAGCTATGAGGGACCTGCTCCCTGTCTATCCGTACCGAGGCAAGTAATGCAGTGCCCCAGAAAGGGCGTTAGTACAATATGTACTAAATATGTAAGGCGATAACTGTAAATGACTGAAATAAAGAGATAAAACTGAGAATAACTAAAATGAAGGAATAAAGATCATACCTGAGTAATAGAACGCCTTACTGTGTAACTATTAATAACTAAAGAAAACATAAACCTTACCTGGCCCCCATAAGCCGGAAGGTACAACCAGCACAGAATAACCCACCTGGTGCCCCCATAAGCCCTGGTGAGTACATCCCAGTCTATATACCCCTATCTAAGGTCACACTGGTCAACTAATAGCTATAGCTGTCCTACCAAACCTCTGGGTCTACAATTGAGCCTGCTTGGCCCCTGAGTGTAACTGTGTCTGAGTCCGGTGGACTCCTGATATCTGCACCCCGGGCACTAGGCTCGACGGGGGTGTATAGAGCCAACCACGACATACGAGCACCTGGGACCTCATCTTCGTCCCTGACGGACGGCATACCGCTCCGTAGAGTGACGTCATCTCGCCCCTGGCGAGCGTCGACACAGCTTATAACCATGGGGTCGTTCATAAAGGCTATATAGGCATAGTCCATCCCAAACTAAACATGGAATACGAGTTTCAACTAATAAAAACAACCAATCATAATAGGCATGCTTCTGGTACTCTTACTGGGACTCAAACTGAGTTATCATGCTAAGGAAACTAACTTGCCGAAAAGAAGCTGCCTTAACATACCTCCTTCGCCGATTACTGATTAACTGGCGAGTTTCAACTTGTATTCAACTACTCTTCTCAACTACAATTGTATTATTAGAATAATGAGGCTAATTCCAGTACTAAATTCGATGAAAATGATAACTTTATATATGAATGTTAACTATATTTCAACTTGATGAAACACGATTGAAAAGTTGTAATTTCTCAAGAATCCAGAAGGGAGAAATGCTTACTTTAAGCCTGTGATCATATTGACACTAGTTTGGAGCAATTCCAACAACTTTAGCTCAGAGAAGTTACAATTTGACGGGCGTATTTTTTGAAACTAACTTCGTAGCGATGCTCCCTGCAACCTTAAACTTCAATACCCGAAGTTAATTTGAACTCGGGCAGCGTTTCGTAGCGTAAACAGAGAAATTTAACTTTAAAATGGCGTAACTCTACGGTTGGGATGAAGAACATGTATATATGTATGAAACTAATGAAGCTACTTAACATATATATATAACTTTGGGTGGTGGACACTAGGTCTGTGGCACGGATCCTAACGCGCCAATAGTCGGGCGTGCCACGGTGCCCAATGTGCCAGGAGGATCCGTGCCATGCTGCCCCTTTGGGCAGCTGGCCCGACCTTGTCCCGCGTAGTACCAACTCCGTGCTCGTTCGACCTCTCCCCGAGCCCTTTTCTCGCCCGTATTGCACCCTAAAACTCTTAACCAACGTACGAATAGGCCGTCTAAACATTAGAAACATATAGGGTGTAACAACTGACTAGAGAGTATAGATTTTTATTCTTTTCTATTTTTAGTAATTGAGTCATGACTTTGCCCGATGATGGATAGATGATGACCGTATTAATGGTAAATTAGTCATTAGGAAAAACAAGAATTTGGACCTTACGACTATTAGGTGCTTCACTTTAGCTATAATTGAGACTTTATGAAATTCACTCAAAATGCATGAAAAAGGTAGAAACACTTAGTATTTAAGAACTTGACTATCGTAATTGAAAATTTTGGGCTTAATTATGTTATATGCAATATGAATACATGTGTTTATGTGATCTTGAATTTCATTGTTATACCATTTTATACCAATGTGTGAGGAATTTTTGACATACTCCATACTTGCAAATTGATGTCTAGAACTTGCCCGGTGTGTGTGCAAAGCGAAATAAGAATGATGGATTTAGGAATTGGTATAGGCGTTTGTTTGGTAGCCTTATTTTTATCCTATTTTGCCTACCTTTATGTAATTGTCCTAGTTAGCCATTTTGAGCCTTAGGCTATTCTTTTGATAGTCATATTACAAGCTTAAATCCCTTTTTATTTATTGATTTGTATTTGATCCAAATGACTCTTAGAGCACTTTAATGAAAAAATTTGTATGAAAGGAGCATAAGTGGAAAAGTAAAGGGAAAAGCTAAAAAAATGTGGAAATTAGAAGAAAAGAAAATGGTGAAAATCGCTAAACAAGGAGGGTGATGTTAGTGAGAAAACAAAAAGAAGAATGATCTTCAAAAAAAATGATGATGAAAATTGTGTGAATGAGATTAATGTTAAAAAATCCCCACTAGTCACCTAGATTGAAAATTGAGAAATAAAAGGAGGTATAAAGAGAAAAATGGAAAATTGAAGAATGCACTAAAAATCAAAGTGTTGTGAAACATTAAAGTGCTTAGGGAGATCAGTCACTATCTTGGCCAACTAGTTCCTACCCATCTCTTAACCTACATTACAACCAATTTAAGTCCTAATTGACTCTCGATTCAAAATTCTATATTTGTGGAGTATTTACACTAACTGCAGGCCTATAGGTCGTCTTTTGCATGCATGATGAGTTCTTTGGGAGAGTGAGTGGAAATTATTTTATTTACTACCAAGTTTATATTGACCTATATCTTGTGTGAGAAAGGGCATCTCTCCAAATTATGAGGGGCACAATGGTAAGACTTTGATATATCTTGATTGCTAAATTACATATGATTCATGTTGGCTCAAAAATATGTCTTGATGAGTTAGTTTTCAAAAGTTAAGTGATTTCGAACTTTGACAATTTAATGTTAAACCTATAAGCATGTGAGTGAATTGTTGGAGCTTTATTAATTTGTCTCATGATCCTAAGTGCAAGTAGCTATTCTATCAGGAACATAGGGCCGAATAGAGACACGGGATAAAGAACCCCGAGAGGGTCTAAGTACACCATGGCATGAACATGACATCTAAAGCTCAACATAATAATGCGGAAGTCTAACATATAAAATAGCAGAAGTCTAAAAATCTAATAACTTCTAATATCTGAATACATAACAGAAATCTGAAACAGAAACATACTATGTCTGATAAGCCTCTACATACTGAGAGTTGATGGGAAAGACCCCAACTAACTCACTAAGGAATAAAACTGAAAATATTGAATACAATTGATAAAAAAAAGGGGCCCTCGAAGGATGAGGATTCACCAACTCTGGCTGGGAGATGCTAACTCTGAGGATCTGGCTAACGACATGACTGAACCTGAATATCTGAGCCTGTATCATGAAACAATACAACATAGAGTATGCGGTCAGTATGCGAAATGTACCGAGTATGCAAGATATGTAAAACCACTAGGAAAGTAAAAATCAGAAATCATGCATATCATAAAACATTTCATCATAAGATTCTGAGAATAGGGCTTGCATGTTAGCATCTAAAAACATGATTTAAACATAACCGAATCAAATGACCGAAAGCTGAAACTGATTATTCATAAGTAAAACTGAACATTTAAGTCAAACTTGTTGAAACATAATATCATGACTGATGAGCATGCATAACTAAAATCGTGAGGACCAATGGGAGACTTTTCATATAACCGACATTACCATGACAGAGCTTACGTGGTCCCGACTATTACACTCAAGTGGGCAGAGCCATCCAAAACCTTGCCAGGTCTAAGGACGCTACCATGATATCGATATCAAGCTGATGGCCCCTTAGGGGCAGGGGAATCTCACAAGAGAGGTCCTAAATAATCTGATCATACCTACGTTGGCACATAGTTTTGAGGAACAGGGTTGACTGACCCTTATCCTACTTAGTGCTAGACTCTACTCCCAAATACATGCATATGCTCTCCATCATTTTTCAACAAAGCTGAACCACCATCTAGTGACGAAACTTAATCACAATAATCCATGAAAAATATGCAATCATAACATGAGGAGCCTTGGCTCAACCATACCACAAGTAGAAAAGAGTAGGAGTCTAGACTCCAAAGTTCATGTGGCAAGCTAATAACATGAACTTGAGAGAAATCATGAAACATGTTCGGTGGTTTGGAATACCTACACGCAAGTGCACGTGGTCGAACAAGTAGTAAAATGGCTAGAGTAGCCAAGTATCGATCCCACAGGGACTGGACCAAGGTAATAATCGAATCAAGTGTTAATAAACTCTAACTCTAATAATGCAGACAACTGTTTCAAGAAGATTTTGGGAGTTTGTTTCCTAATTTATACTAATCTAAAACAAATGTACAAATTGAGTCTGACCTATAGTAATGAGCATGCTGAGGCTAAAACGAACATACAAGGAAGCAATTTATTGACACAAATTGGTTAATCTTTCCTTCGGTTGCTAGTCAAGAATTATTGCCTATGGATTAAAACTCTTGTATTTAACCCAACTTAAGAATCATGAACCTTCCACCTACATTTCTGTGATAAAAAGAAATTCATGTTCTAGCCATACAAAATCGATTCCTTAATTGACTAATACGACTTTCAGATATATTTCTATTCTGAAGGTAAATCAATTCTCAATTTTCCCTAACCAAGAAGAGATCATATCCTACCAATTCGCAACTTTCCAATTTCTTTCTCTTTCGAGCGCAAACCGAATTTTTTAGATATACATTAATATTGGCCAAACATCAATGTAGTAAGAACAAGAATTAATAGAACAACCATGGAACAAAAGATGAAAAACCAAGATGATCAATAATTACATTCCACTACAAATGTTCTGAACCTCAGCAACAAGTGAATTTAGCCACTCATTTGTGGATTAAACATCATTAAAAGAGTGTAAATCATACAAACAATTGAAATAAAGGAGGAAGAGATAGAGAAGAACCCTAAGATTTTCGTCCCCTCAACTGCCTATAACCCACGTTCATGCTCAACCAAGTCAGAATGATTAAAAATAAACCTAAGTGTGCTATTTATACTTGTGGGATTTTTTCCCGGAATAACAAGCAATGTGTCATAGAGTGCATCGCAGAGCACTGCCTCCGTGACACGCCACAAACGCGGACCCTCACTGGAATCCGGTCCTCCAGTTAATTACGCCCAATGTGCCACGACTTGCAACGCGTGGCTTGGCCAACGTGCCATGACACCAACGCGAACCTTCACTGGAACTTGGCCTATTTTAATCATCCGGAGTAGAATGCCTCCGCGATGGCAGCGTGACATGGCTCCATCGCGGAGCCCCTTAATTTGCTGCATTTCCTTGGCCTTTTCCACTACTCGCTTCTGAGTCTATTCCCGATTTCTCCCAACATGCATCTTAGCTTCCTAAAATTACATTTTTCCTGCAAAACAACACTAATCATGTTGGTTAGTATAAATTCACATTTTAACTACAAATCACATGAGAATGTACAAATATAAATGGATAAACAAGATGAAATGAAGCATTTGAGTATCACTTGGGCATATAATTCTGCCCAAGATCACTTACCCCACACTTAAAACCTTGTTCGTCCTCGAACAAAAATCTCACATCTCATGTAATTGACACCCAATCATAGCTACTTTGGCTCGACAATTCAAGCTACGGTTATACCGATTATCTACATAGCAAATCATCAAGAAAACATGCATAGTCTCATTAATTTCAACAAATTAAGACCTCCTAGACTCAAGAGTCGACTCTCAATCTCAGCAAACTCATGGAAATCAGCTGATCAAGACATTCGACATGAAATTCAGTCTCTCATCAAGCATGTGCCCTCACAACACAAGAGAAATTTCCCCCTTTTCAATCATATGATCTCAAAAACATTATATGCAGGGGCATATGAACACGATTTCGCTCTCTCTCCCAAAGAATTCACATGCATCATGTCATGACCCATAAGCTTGCCTCTAGTGTATTATTCCACTAATATAAGGACGAGTGATGTAAGATCATGTAGGACTTAACGGGCTGTAATGTAAGTTAAGGAACTAGTAGATACTAGGCTAACCAATAATAGCAACTAGCCTCCTTAAGCACTTTTCAATACATCCCACCACATTATGGGCATTGTTTTTTTTCCTTCATCCTCCCCTTCTTGAAGTCTTTTTTTATTTTTATTCCCATATCTTTAAGCACACTTGACTTAATAACAAAGATTAGTTATACATCTTCATTTTTATTAAATTTGGCAAGTGCACCCTTGACCTTTTCTTTATTTTCACCACTTCCGCTTTTCCTTTCTTTTCACAATTACCACTCCTTGGCACTGTGGGAAAATTACATTTCTTGAGCGCTTAAGAGTTTTAGATCAAATTCACGGATAATGAAAAGAAGGGGTTAAGCTCGGTTTGTACCTTTTCGACAAAAGAAAGAAAAAAATAGGCTAAAGGCTCAATGGGGCTAACTAGGATGTACATTCAAGGTAGGTACGATAATGGAAAAAAAACTTTCGTTTAAATCAAAGAAATGCCTACATCCTTTCCTACAATACACATCCTTCATTTCATTTCGTACACACACCAGACAAGTTCTAGACACTTCACAAAAGCATGGAAGAATCGAAACCTCACCACACACTCATTGCACATGCTCAACTCAAGACATATTCACAAACTCGTCAATCAACTAATTACAAGAATTCAGACATTAAGCCTCAATCACACTGAATCGAACTCTATGGTCTAGGTATCTCAACATGTTTACAAAGTTGCATGCTTTCGTACGAATCACCTTTGCATTCTAAATATCATTTCTAACACGCAACAAGAATTCCGAACCATAAAGTAACGACACGTTTGGGATACAAACAAAAAAAAGAAAAAATTAAAATAAGGAAAAAACTACTCCTATCGTCTACATTTATTTCCCTTAAGACGGTCATCATCCATCCCTCATAGGGAATGGTCACTATTTACGACTTTGGTTCAATGGGACTATTCTCGGTAAAAGCATCGAAAACAAATACCGAGAAACCCAATCATAAAAATATTTCAACAAAATTTTTTAAAAATATTGATAATTTCGATAAAACAAAAATATTTACACACCCAGCTAACAACAACTCCATACAGCACACAACAGATTTGCATTAATTACAACACCGAATTACAATACAAAACATAAACAGGGTCACAATTTTTCATTCACAGGCACAACAACAAAACATAAACATAAACAACAACAAAACAACCAGCACCTAACTACTCCCACCCCACACTTAAATTTAACATTTTCCCCAGTGTTCATAAAATTCAGCATAGCACAAGAGTAGGTGGTGAAACTCCTTGATCAGTCGAAGTATTCAACTTCTTCGTCAGGTGCGGTTGCATCGTCCCCCGTATCTGAATCGCCCCCGCTATCCTCATCTGACTCAACATCTGAGTCATCGCGGTGTGTCTCCTCATCTGTGGGGACATCATCATCAATGATCTCCACGAAAGCTGGCCCCACTCGGCATAGAGCCCTGATATTTTTGCCAAAGGGGTAACCTAGCTTGAGCTGCCACAGCTCATCTTCTGTTGCTGGCCTCCCGCCTATGCGCAACTGCAGCATCTGCATCCGGAACATGCGAGCCATATACTGATCATCCCGAACGTGTCGCTCGGCTAATGTGAGAACTTGGCCCGTGAGTGGTGTCGGGTGCCTTAGTTTTGGTTACGTCCAAGGCACGCCTATCCATCTGGGGGATGTAGTCTAGGTCCTCTTCCTCAATATCCAGGCCCCTCAGGAACGTGGTCAGCAAGCCTCCAAATCCGTACCTGTGCCCTTGATGCAAACGGGCTCTCTTCATTGCGGAGATAATCACCGCCCCAATATTAATCTCCAGCCCTTTCATCAGGGCGTAGACCAAGCACACACGATCCCGGGTGACATCTGCCATATGCACCCCCAAGATCAGGTAGGAACACACGATTTTAAGCCAAATTCTGGCTTCCCTGTTCATTTGAGAGTAGGCAAGCATCTGATGGTAGCCCCTCTCCTTATGCCTGCTCCACCGTGCTGTAGAACGGGCTCCACACAGAGTGCGTCTGATATCCGTATATGTTGGAGTGATGTTCAGCTGCTGGAGTACATGGGCGTCTATGTCCCGCGCCCCCAAAATGGCATTAGGGTGATGGGGCTTAAAGGTGACTACCTGCCCCCTTATCTTGATGGTGCGACTGCGGAGTGTCGGGTTCCAGTTGGCATAGAACCCCCGAATCAGGTGGACATTGCACTCCTTGGGCTCTTCAAAGATGAAGTTCATCCCGGCAGCGTCAATCCGGTGTACAATTCTGGGGAATTCCTGTGCCAACGACTCCTTCGCAATGTGCTCCTCGGGGGAGCATTTGTTCCCTTGTGCTTTGTGTACCATTTCTTCCCTTCGTCAGTCACCCATCGGGTTCTATATTGATGGCTTTGGCCGCGCGGAATCGTTGGTGCTGCTGGGACTGCTGTTCCCAGTCTAATTCTTTTCCTTCCGGCGCCCGATGTTGATGCGCCCTTTCCTTTGTCTTGCCTGCTTACCATTGTTCCTGTCAAATCAAACAGACAGCCCAATGTTATTCAAATCAAAATTAGCTTCGACTAAGGTTGGGTTAAGCAAGCCACCCCACACTTAGTCCTTAGCCACAATTATGACATTACGGCAAGACAATTCTCACTTTCCAATTTACAAAAAAAAAAAACAACATGCCTCGTGCATTCAGAGAATTCGATGGAATAAATTCTACGTACTGCTCAGACTTCATACAGCTAATCAAAATATCACCATCGATACCATTTCATCACATAGTACTTAGCAAAAACTTCTCTCAACACAACCTATGCAATTCACCAATTTCTATGCAATTCAACAATTTCATTCTCCTGAAAATCCATCGTTTATTTAACATATTCACATCAAGCACAACTCAATTCACCTTACCCCACATGCCCAACCCATAGTTTTTCACATTTTCAATCACATTTAGTTTCTTCGCAGTCAAATTCTAACCTTAGCTACATATTTCACCAAAATTCGATCAAACATGTATTTATCGAGTTCATACAATCAAAATGATACTACGAACATCAATCAACAATAACTTAAATGATTTCAAGCTCAATTTACAATTAGGGCAAGGTTTACTCACTTCACATGCTCAAAATCGAAAAATTTGTCAAGAATTGAGATGAAGTTAAAGAACATACCTTTCATTCGATGAAATCGAAGAAAAGTTGAAGAAAACTTGTGCCTAGGTCTGTGTCACATTGGGGAAGGAGGGATTTTTGGGTGTTTGTCGCGGAGGGGATGAGAAATGAGGGAAATTGGGGTTAAAAAGGGGGATTTTCGCGCGGGTCACCCGGCGACCCGGTGTGACTTGTCGCGATTAACACCTCAACGTGTCACGGAGGGTAACGCGGAGCACCCCCTCCGTGACACGGAGCCAACATGGAGGTGTTCTGGAATTTTAAAAATTCTAGAATTACACCTCAACGTGTCACGTAGGTCAACGCGGAGGCCCTCCTCCGTGACACGGAGCCATCACGCAGGCTCACTGTTTTGCCACTCTTTATTATTTTTCTCACCTCGATTTTTCCTTTGCGATCCTTTGCATTTTTGCCCTCCGTTCAACTTGAAATTTATCTCACAACAAGAAATTGGTTAGAATTCATAGGTTTCAACATAAAACATAATTTTTGTTTTTATCATTATTTTTCTATTTTTTTCTCTTTTCCCCCTTTTTTTTTCTTTTTTATTTCTTTTCTACTAATTCTACTCAATTATTACAACAATTTCACGGGTTGCCTCCCGTGCAGCGCCTGTTTTACCGTCGCGGCTCGACGTCATTGAAGCTTAGTCATCCTCTAGGGTGACAGACGTCTTCTCTCGACTACCTTCCTCACCCCTGTCCTGCTTACACCGATGCCCATTAACTGTGACCGTGGCATTTCAATCTTCTTGCCACGATTCCAGTTTTGGGGGGTCCTTCACCGGTGGTTTTCCCACTAGCTCTCGCGAATCAACACTTTGAGCTATATTCTCTCGATCAAGCACGTTGATCACTGAGAGTTCCTCATACACGGCCGGAAGCTTCGTGGTCTTGTACACATCAAATACCTCCACCTTATCATGTGGCCGCATGGTTAACTGCCCTGTAGCCACATCAATCAGTGCTTTCCAGGTCGCCAAGAAAGGACATCCCAAAATAAATGGGACTTCCGCATCCGGCTCAAAATCCAGCACAACGAAGTCTACCGGGAAGATAAGGGAGCCCACTTGCACCAGCACGTCCTCCGCAATGCCATCTGGTCTGGTCAAAGAACGATCCTCTAGTTGAAAGATCACTTTCATTTGTCTAGGACTGCCTAGCCCCAATTTCTTGAATACCGATGTCGGCATCAAGTTAATGCTCGCTCCCAAAGCATATAATCTACGAGCTCGGATACTCTACCTGATTGTAAGTTGAATTGTAAAGCTCCCAGGGTCTTTGAGCTTTGTGGGCAACCTATTTTATATCCGGGAAGTGCACTCCTCCATAAGCGCCACCGTAGCGTACTCCGTCAACCTGCTTTTGTTCGCCACGATGTCCTTGATATATTTTGCATACTTCGGCACTCCCTGCAAAACATCAACAAGAGGTAAATTAATGTGTACCTGTCTAAGCACCTCCATGAACTTTTTGAAACACGCTTCCTCCTTGTGTTTCTTTAATCTTTGAGGGAACGGGGGTGGTGGTCTTTCTAGTTCAGCTTCCTTCTCCTTCCCCCTATCATCATTGTGTTCCCTCTCATTCTCCGCTGCTTCCGACTGCTGTGGTGGTCTTTCTTGTTCCACCTCCTTGAGTTGTAAACCACTCCTTGTGGTCACTGCATTCACTTACTTGGGGTTGGGGTCAGTGTCACTCGGAAGTCCTCCTCTCGGCCTGGTGTTCTGAGCTCCAGCTAGTTGCCCAAACTGATACTCCAATGCCTTTGTACCTAACTGATTGTTCTTTACATCGACTGCCAATTTCACATAGTCAAGCTACAATTGAGCTTGGTTAGCTATCATCATTTTGAACATTTCCTAGATGTTGGGTGATGGTGGTAGAGGAGGTGCATTGTTGCTTCTGTATTGCGATTGATAATTCTGCTGCCCTCCTTGATTTCTTTGCGCCCCCTGACTCAAACTCTGCCTTTGATGCCTGTTACTACCCCAAGAGAAATTCGGGTGATTCATCCAACTAGAGTTGTAGTTGTTGCCATACTGTTGGTGATTATTTTTCTGTACATTACCAACAAAGTTCACTGAATCAGGATTCACACCACAACACTCAGCTGAGTGTTCATTACTGTCGCACATTTCACACCAAATCTGCTGCACTACATTCATTGGGGCTTGAGACTAATTCATGCTCATATTGCTGAAGTGGGTATTTTGTTGATTCTGTAATGCAGCTATCTGTGCAGCGATAGCTGTAAAACCATCCACTTCCAAGACTCCTGCCGCTTTCCTTGTTCCTCCTCTAGATGAGTCCGCATTCCACTATGGATTTCCTTGAGAAATATGGTTCAACAAAGTATACAGCTCCTCATATGTTTTTTCTAATGCTTGTCCCCCAGCAACTGAGTCTAGCAAGATTTTTGTGTGGGGTTCCAAACCCTCTATGAAATTACGCACCAGCACATCATTGGATTGGTGATGATGAGGACAATCCCGCAACATAGATTTGAATCGTTCCCAAGATTGATACAGATTCTCCCCCTCTCTTTGTTTAAAACTTAGAATTTGACTTCTAAGTCTTGCTGTTTTACCGGATGGAAAGAACCATATCAAGAATTTCTTTGCAAGATCATCCCAAGTAGTGATGGAATTAGGTGGCTCAGCTTTCAGCCATCTCTTTGTTTCTCCCAAAAGTGAAAATAGGAACAATGTAAACCAGACGTAATCGGATGACACTCCAGCGAGGATGTAAGTGTCACTTATCTCCAAAAAGTTTTGGATATGTTTTTGTGGATCCTCGTGAGGGAGACGTGTGAATTGCCCGCTGGTGTGCAGCAATTGCACCATATTCAGTTTAAGCTCGAACCTCCCTCCTGGCTCAAGTTTGCAAATGCTAGATGTAACGTTGTTAGCATGTGGGATTGCCACTTCGCGAACCGGCCTAGCTGTCATTTCTTCGGGCACTAACACTGCCCTTACAAGTGGTGAATTCTGTTGTTGCTCCAGGATTGTTTGTCTCAGCAACCGCAGCTTTTTCTCTAGAGCTTCTCTCCTTTGACGATGGAATTGTCTTTCCGGCTCTAAGTGTGAATCCACCAGCTCCTTGTCTCTTGCCAGTGTTCAACAGAATTCAATATCTGCAAAAGACAGGCTAAGACCAAGTTATCAGCACTAATAAGAAATCGTAAACTAACACTTAAGAAAACAATTTCACCAATTGCCAATCCCCGGCAATGGCGCCAAAAACTTGTTCGGTGGTTTGGAATACCTACACGCAAGTGCACGTGGTCGAACAAGTAGTAAAATAGCTAGAGTAGCCAAGTATCAATCCCACAGGGACTGGACCAAGGTAATAATTGAATCAAGTGTTAATAAACTCTAACTCTGATAATGCAGACAACAATTTCAAGAAGATTTTGGGAGTTTGTTTCCTAATTTATACTAATCTAAAACAAATGTACAAATTGAGTCTGAACTATAGTAATGAGCATGCTGAGGCTAAAACAAATATGCAGGGAAGCAATTTATTGACACAAATTGGTTAATCTTTCCTTCGGTTGCTAGTCAAGAATTATTGCCTATTGATTAAAACTCTCGTATTTAACCCAACTTAAGAATCATGAACCTTCCACATACATTTCTGTGATAAAAATAAATTCATGTTCTAGCCATACAAAACTGATTCCTTAATTGACTAATACGACTTTCAGATATATTTCTATTCTGAAGGTAAATCAATTCTCAATTTTCCCAAACCAAGAAGAGATCATATCCTACCAATTCACAACTTTCCAATTTCTTTCTCTTTCGAGCGTAAATCGGATTTTTTAGATATACATTAATATTGGCCAAACATCAATGCAGTAAGAACAAGAATTAATAGAACAACCATGGAAGAAAAGATGAAAAACCAAGATGATCAATAATTACATTCCACTACAAATGTTCTTAACCTCAACAAGAAGTGAATTTAGCCACTCATTTGTGGATTAAACATCATTAAATGAGTGTAAATCATACAAACAATTGAAATAAAGGAGGAAGAGATAGAGAAGAACCCGAAGATTTTCGTCCCCTGAACTGCCTGTAACCCACGTTCTTGCTCAACCAAGTTAGAGTGATTAAAAATAAACCTAAGTGTGCTATTTATACTAGTGGGAATTTTTTCCGGAATAACAAGCAACGTGTCACGGAGTGCATCGCGGAGCACTACCTCCGTGACATGCCACAAACGCGGACCCTCACTGGAATCCGGTCCTCCAGTTAATTATGCCCAACGTGCCACGACGTGCAATGTGTGGCTTGGCCAACGTGCCACGGCACCAACGCGAACCTTCACTGGAACATGGCCTATTTTTATCATCCGGAGCAGAATGCCTCCCCGATGGCAGCGTGACACGGCTCCATCGCGGAGCCCCTTAATTTGCTGCATTTCCTTGGCCTTTACCACTGCTCGCTTCTGAGTCCATTCCCGATTTCTCCAAACATGCATCTTAGCTTCCCAAAATTACATTTTTCCTACAAAACAACACTAATCATGTTGGTTAGTATAAATTCACATTTTAACTACAAATCACATGAGAATGTACAAATATAGATGGATAAACAAGACAAAATGAAGCATTTGAGTATCACTTGGGCATATAATTCTGCCCAAGATCAAAACATACTTGATCATATGGTCTTGCCCAAACTTAAACATACTTGAAATAGACTTTGATAGTCAAAAAGATAAATATAGACATGGGTACTTCGAAATCATACTTTCATCATATACATTTCATCATGCTTTAAAATATATGCCATAATTTTAATCTTTCATGAACTTTAATAATTGGGTTTCATAATTGTAAGACTTTGAAAACACAAATATATAATTGAAAACATTCTAAAACACGCCCATGAACCGTAATTCAACATTAGAAACATGAATAGATTATACCCAGGATAGATACATAGAAAATTCACAAGTTGGGTTAAAACCCAAAATATTCATTAACTAGAATTTTCATGAATTTGAGAAGGGATTGGGCATGTGAGTGGATGGATACACCCATTCATAACTCTACATACCGGGTACTTCTGATTTCTCAACCTTCTTGAATGCCCAAAGAAACTTGGAGAAGACTTAATGAATTTCTAATCTTGATCACCCTTAGGAACTTCTAGGCTTGCATGCATGGAGAGGGATAGGTTTAGAATGAGTTAAACCCTCTTAAAACACACTTATCTGAGCTTAAAATGACGTAGTTTTGGTCTTAGAAACTTAAGAATTACGGAAAAGCCCTTACTAAATTCGCAGGAGAAATACACTGCCAGTCCCAACGAGGGACTGGATGGCTCGTGGCCCGAGGGATGACTCGTGGTGACGAGTCATTGGGTTTACTGACCAAAATCTCCATGTTTAAATCGGCTCCTGACCACGACTAACTCCATGATTCGTTACACTGACCATGAGTCGTGGCTTGTCTTGTGGTCAACCCCAAATTTCAAAAACCAGCCAACTCACCCTTCACTCCTCCATGAGTGACCTAACGACCGGTGGCGCACCTCACAGGTCACTGGACAACTCGTCCTATGACATGGTGCAGAAATTTTTATTTTCTCTATTTCAACACTCAGTTTTGATCTTAGGGCTTTCGGAGTATTACGATTTCTCCCCCTTGGGAAATTCGTCCTCAAATGTGGATGAACATATTGAAAAGCTGAGAATTGCAATTGTCATACGAAATACTGAACATTTAAAGCTGAAAACTAACGGAGTGACTGACTCTAGACTGAATTACATGACTGAACTGAATTCTTGAATTACACATGCATACATTAACATGAAAGAAACTGGGGCACATGAACTGAACATGAAACTGAATAGAGTACTAGAGAGGAAACAGATACCTCAAGCTGGAACTGAACTAGAAGGGAATAGATGCGGGTATTTTGCCATCATATCTACTTTGGCTTCCCACATTGCTCCCTCAATATGCTGATTGATTCACAAAACCTTTACTGAAGCTACTTCTTTGTTTCTTAGATTTTGAACCTGACGATCAAGTATTTCCACCGGAACCTCCTCATAGCTAAGACTATCCTTCACACCCACGCTCTCCACTAGGACAACCAAAGCTGGATCACCCATGCACTTCTTCAAAAGCGACACATGAAACATCGGATGCACTGAAGCAAATTCTGAGGGCAACTCTAACTCATATGCTACCTTGACAACCCGTCTCACAATTCAGAATGGGCCAACATAACGGGGACTAAGTTTACCTTTCTTTACAAACCTCATCACTCCCTTCATGGGAGATACCTTTAGAAACAACCAATCATCAACTTCAAACTCAAGTTCTCTCATCCTCACATTTTTGACGACTCTAGGCTGTTTTCAACTTTTCCTTTATAAGCTGAACCTTCTCCGTAGCCTAATGGAATGAATCTGGTCCTATCATTGCAGCTTCACAAACATCGAACCAACCAATAGGCGACATGTATCTCCACCCATAAAGAGCCTCAAATGGAGCCATCTTAATGTTGGAATGGTAACTGTTGTAATATGCGAACTCAATGAGAGGTAAATGATCATCCCAACTACCCTTGAAATCAATTACACATGCTCTTAACATGTACCGAAGAGTCTGAGTGGTCCGCTCAGCCTGACTATCTGTTTGCGGGTGAAATATTGTGCTAAGCATGACCTGAGTACCAAGTCCCTTTTGAAATGATCTCCAAAATTGGGAGGTGAAATGAGTACCTCTATTTGATATGATGGACAAGGGCACTCCATGCAACCGAACTAACTCCCGAATATACAATTTAGCATAATCCTCCACTGAATCGGTAGTTTTGATTGGTAGGAAATGAGCTGCTTTAGTCAACCTGTCTACAACAACCCAAATAGAGTCATATTGTCGATGAGTACAAGACAAGACCGAAATGAAGTCCATATTGATTTCCTCCCACTTCCAAGTAGGGATACTAATGTATTGAAGCACACCTTCAGGTCTTTGATGCTTAACCTTCATCTGTTGACTATTCAGACACTTAGCCACAAACTCTGCTATGTCCTTCTTCATGTCATCCTACCAACAAACTTCCCATAGGTCAGGGTACATATTGGTGGCACCTGGATGTATAGAATATCTAGAAGCATGAGCCTCATGCAACATCCATTCCCTCAAGTCCTCCATACCCGGTATACACAAATGACCCTGATATCATAGTACACCATCACCCCCTTGGGAGAAGATCTCCACCTTCTGATTCTGAACGGCTTCCTTCAAATTTACCAAAATAGGATCCTCGTCTTGTCTGGCTTTGACCTTGGTCACCAAGGAAGATTCTGATCCATTCTGAATAATGACAACACCATCCGTTTAGTCAATAATATGAACTTCTATCCGTGAAAGCTGATGCATATCCTTCATTAACTCTTTATTCTCCTCATATACACGGGTTACACTTTTCATAGAAAGCTTGCTAAGATAATATGCCACCACATTAGCCTTGCTCGGATGATAAAGGACACTTATCTCATAATCCTTAAGGAGCTCCAACCACCTTCTTTGACGTAGATTTAGATCCTTTTGGGTAAACACATACTGCAGGATTTTGTGGTTCGTAAACACATCTACATGGTCCCGGTATAGATAGTGTCTCCAAATCTTCAAGGCAAATACTACTGCCGCCAACTCATGGTCATGAGTCGGGTAGTTTTTTTCATGGACTTTCAGCTGCTTGGAAGCATAGCCTATAACCTTACCGTGCTACATTAATACACAACCAAGGCCAATCCTCGATGCATCACCATATACCACAAACCCATCAGTTTCCTCAGGCAGGGTCAACACTAGTGCTGAGGTGAGTCGGAAGCTCTTCTCACAGGCCTCCAACCATTGGAACTTCACTTTCTTCTAGGTTAACTTAGTCAACAGTGCTATAATAGATGAAAACACTTCAAAAAACCTCCAATAGTAGCTAGCTAAACCCAAGAAACTCCAGATATCCGAAGGACTCACTGGTCTAGGCTAATTCTTTACAACTTCTATCTTCTCGGATTCCACCTGTACACCCTCACTTGACACCACATGACCCAAAAAAGCTACTGATTGTAGCCAAAACTCACACTTTCTGAACTTAGCATACAATTGGTGATCCTTAAGAGTCTGTAGTACCACCCTCAAATGAGCGACATGCTCCTCCTCCCTCCGGGAGTATATGAGAATGTCATCTATGAACAGGATTACGAATATATCCAAATCTAGCTTGAAGTCCCTGTTCATCAAATCCATAAAAGCTGCAGGAGCATGTGTTAGTCCAAAATAGATAACTACAAATTCATGTGACCATATAGAGTCCTGAAGGCTGTCTTCGGAAAGTCACTCTCTCGAACCCTGAGCCGATGATACCCAGATCTGAGGTCTATCTTTGAGAAACACTTGGCACCCTGAAGCTAGTCAAATAAGTCATCAATTCTAGGGAGAGGATACCTGTTCTTAACGGTGACCTTTTCAACTGGCGGTAATCAATGCACATTCGAAGGGAACCTTCCTTATTCCAGAAAAAGAGAACCGGTGCACCCTACATGGATTTGCTTGGTCTGATGAAACCCTTGTCTAAAAGGTCCTTCAACAACTCCTTCAGCTCAGCTGGAGCCATTATGTAAGAGGAATAGATATGGGCTTCTTATCAGGAAGAAGGTCAATACCAAAATCAATCCCCGCTCAGGAGGAATTCTCGGTATATCATCTGGGAATACTTCTGGATATTTTCACACTAGAGGAACTGATTGGATAGTCGGGGTTTCAAATGTAGCATCCTTAACCCTAACTAGATGATACACGCAACCCTTAGAAATCATCTTTCTGGCCTTAAGGTAGGAAATGAAGCGACCTACAGGCACAAATTGAACTACCATTCCATTCTAGGACTAGCGCACCCGAAAACCGAAACTCTATGCATGTGTTCTATAATTTACTGAGGCATAACATGCATGTAGCAATCCATGCCAAAGATAACATCAAAACTTATCATAGATAGTTCTACTAAATCTGCTGAGGTGACTTTTTGAAGGACTATGACAGGGAAATTTCTATATACCCGTCGACCTATAACTGAATCACTGACTGGAGTAGAGACTTAGAAGGGTTCTGATAGGATTTCGATATTGACTCTAAAACTACTAGCAACATAAGGCGTCATAAAGTATAAGGTAGCCCCTGGATCTAACAGTGCATATTCATCAAGGTGGAATACTCGTAACATACCAGTGACTACATTTGGAGAGGCAGCCTGCTCCTGGCGAGATGCGAGGGCATAGAATTTGTTCTGACGTTGACCACCACCTACACTAGTGGAGGCTCCCGGCTGAACTGAGTGTGTTGGTGGAGTTTCTAAACTCGTGGCTGGGTCTCAGCCTCTACCATGGCCCTGTCTAGCTAATGGGCAATCTCTAAGCATATGTCCGGGCTTCCCACACCCGAAACAAGCACCTATACCTGCTAAGCACTGACCAGTGTGTCTCCGGACATACCTATCACAAGATGGATACTGGGCTCCATGAATCTGCTCTCCTGACCTCGAGAGCCTGATGCTTATCCCTTTTGGTCGCGTCTAGACTTGGATGGCATACTCGCTGCTGACGGCGCTGGGGTTGATGATCTCTAGTGGGACTGCTGACGGTGCCCACCACCAGGTCTCTGCTGGGAGAATCCAAACCTATCAGTCCTGGCCCTCTTTTCCTCTCTCTCCCGCTCACTCACCTATACCGTGTCTATCTACTGGGCATATAGAATGATCCATGAGAAGTCAATGTCCTGATGAAGCATTGCAGTCTAGTAATTTTTAACCAAATAATTTGCTATCCCATGCACGAATAGACTCACTCGAGCCTTCTAATCTGCCACCATCTCAGGTGCATACTTGGATAGGCAGGTGAACTCTAGAGCATATTCCTGGACCGTCATGTTGTTCTGCTTCAAGTTAAAAAATTTAGCTACTTTGATCTCCCTCATCTCATGGGGAAAGAACCAATCCAAAAACGCTGTATGGAACTCATCCCAACCAATAGGGCCCGCTCCAACTGCCCTACCATCCTTCCATTATCTAAACCAAATATATGCAACCCCTTTCAGCTGATAAGAGGCAAAACCACTCCTCCCCTATCCCCTCATGATTTGGGTGATTTTCTGAATTTCATCAATAAACTCCTGCGGATCCTCATCCACCTTCAATCCGAGAAACTTTGGAGGGTTCATCCTAAGAAAGTCCCTGACTCTTGCTGCCACTACATTCCCATTATGAGGGACATGCGCTACCGCCTGTTGGTTGACTTGGGTGGTCAAAGCCTGAGCAAGCATCTGAATGGTAGCCCTAAACTCTGTATGGTCCACCTACTCGGGCACATGATCCTCGGGGGCTGGTGGGGCCTGCTGGTTCCCATCTCCGTTGCCATTCTCATGGCCATATCCATTCCTATTTGTTCTTTTGATAACTCGGTGAGGAGGCATGATTCAGAAACACGTATAACATGAGTTAGAAGGATAGAGAGACACTTCATCGCATGACATAGATCATGAAAGAAGGTAATAGTTTGCTTAAACATTTTGTAGCCTCTTCATCATAAGTGTGGCTTGGTTCACACTCATGAAAAAAACTCTAGTTAACGCGGCTTTCAGACACCCTAGAACACTTCAAAACAAAATGCTATAATACTAAGTTTGTCATGACCTGAACATGTGGTAAGCTAATAACATGAACTTAAGATAAATCATGAAACATACTTGATCATATGGGCTTGCCCAAATGTAAACATACTTGAAATAGACATTGATAGTCAAAAACATGAATATAGACATGGGTACTTCGAAATCACACTTTTATCATATATATCTCATCATGCTTGAAAACATATGCATAATCTCAACCTTTCATGAACTTTCATAACTGAGCTTCATAATTGTAAGATTTTGAAAAAACGAATCTGTAATTGAAAGCATTATAAAACATGTCCATGAATCATAATTGAACATTAGAAACATGAATAGATTATACCCATGATAGATACTTATAAAATTAACAAGCTAAGTTAAAACCCCATAGATTCATCAACTAGAATTTTCATGAATTTGAGAAGGGATAGGGCATGGGAGTGGAGGGAACACCCATTCATAACCCTATGTACCTGGGCACTTTTGATTTCTTAACCTTCTTGAATGCCCAAAGGAAATTAGAGAAGACTTGATAAATTTCTAAGCTTGATCACCCTTAGGAACTTCTAGGCTTTCATGCATAGAGATGGATAGGTTTAGAATGAGATAAAACCTCTTAAAACACACTTATCTGAGCTTAAAATGGCGTAGTTTAGGTCTTAGCAACTTAAGAATTAGGAAAAAGCCCTTACTAAATTTGCATAAAAAACACACTACCAGTGCCAACGAAGGACTGGACGACTCGTTTCCTAAGGCATAACTCATGGTGACGAGTCATTGCATTCACTACCCAAAATCTCCATCTTCAAATCGGCTCCTGACCACCACTGACTCCACGACTTATTAACCTTACCACGAGTCATGGCTTGTCTCATGGTCAACCCCAAATTTCAAAAACCAGCAAACTCTCCCTTCACTCCATAAGTCACCTAATGGCTCGTGGTGCACCTCACTGGTCACTAGACAACTCATCCTGGGATCCGGTGCAAAAATTTTTATTTTCTTTGTTTCAATCCTCTGGTCTGATCTTAGGGCTTTCGGGGTATTACATATTCATAGGATGAAGTTTGTGCCTAAATTTGAGAAGGGAACAAGTAGATTGTTTGAGGACGAACAATAGTTTAAGTGTGGGGTGGTGATGAAGGGAGTATTTACCCTAATAACAACGCCACTTTTTGATAATTCTCAAACTCACACTTCCTGGCAATGTATGAAGCGGACATTGTCAATAAAGTACCCAACAAAGTGGTTAGGATCGATCCCACATGGAATAAGGCCAGGATATAGAAGAACACACGTAATTAAGATTTTAAGTCAATTATCTCCTAAAGGGGAATTTGTAAAAGTAAAAAGTAATATTGTTGAATAATTGGATGTTGACTTCAAATTAATGCAACTAACTAGAGTAAGTGTTCCCCATGGATTTATAACTACTTTGGATTTTACACTTGTGATCTATTCCAATACTTTATGTGTAGAGCTGATAACTAGGGTTCATCCAAACGACTGGTTCGTCCCTATTGGATGACTATACTCAATCACCGAGTTAGGTCTCATGAGAAATTTCAATTCAACTGTTATCAATTTATTCCAAAATTAACTATCCTACAACCAACTCAAGTTATACAATGATTATAAAGAATCAAGGCTTTGTTGTAGTCCTCCTTTCCTAATCTCTACCACTCTAGGCTCAAGAAAGTAGAGAATTACATAGATTCCTAATGTTGTGCACCATTAAGAAATGTTTAAGATAAAGAGAATACAATCCAAACGTTTAGTATATGTTTAGAATCATGCCATGCAAACCCTAGTTCATTAATTCACCATGGTTACCCCAACCCTAGTTGTGGAGGTTTTAGCCTTTCATAATTATAAGTAAATTAATAGCATTCATAGACAAACACATAAATTAATACTTACAATGATGTTGGAAAAAAACTTGATTATTGCAAAAATAAGGTAAAATAATTCAACAACAACTGTCTCAATAAACTTCTCTAACTTGTCTAACTTGGCTCGAAAATTCTCTTCTAGTTCACCCTCAGTGTGTTAAGACTTGTTTATCATTACATAAAAAATAAAGGGTGTTTATAATAGTAGATTTATTACTTCTTTGTTCCTTCATGGATTTGATTTCAAATTTGTAGGTCCTTTTCGCAGTTGAAGTAGGATTCCCTTGTTGGCACCCGGACACGAATGGCACGCCACACTGGTTATTGCGTAGCACTGGTGCCACATCACACACTGTATTTCACAGGCAGGACGATGCCTCGTGCCTCTCCTCATGCAGCATTGCTGGCGCCTCACCCCTCTCCTCACGTAGCAGGGCTTGCGTGCGGCGCTGCTGGTCACATAGGTGTGGCAGTGCAATGCCAAATGCCATGATTTTTTCTTGTTCATTCCATCTTCTCCACCTTTATTTCAACAACCTCAAATACACACAAATCCATCACTTCTAGCTTTGAAAGCATCTAATTATGTGTGTTAGCTCTTTTCATAAATATATATCATAAAACACATGCGACACACATAATTTGTTCTCAAAACATAGTAATGTATGGGCAAAATATGGCTAAGAAGTTCATAAATATGCCCTTCATCATAGATCATTGTCCTTAATATCAGCATACTCTTCTATCTCGGTGCGTAGCTGGATAGAGCTTCTAGCTTGAAGACAGTTCTTTGTAAAGTGTCCAATCTTGTTGCAGATAAAACATCTTCCCTTTTTTTTGGAATTTTGCTCGACCTTTTCTCCTGAAGTATTTGGTACGCCTGGTGAACTTAGATCTTTTGCTTGATGTCTTTAGCAATTTGAATTTCTTATATTCCTCATACTGGCCTCGCCTTCTAAAGGCATATCAAGAGTAACTAGACCCAGTGATTAGGTTAGTTTTGCTGCAAGCTTTATCAAGGGTTGAATTATTGTGCATGATCTGCTTCAGAAAAGATCTCTTTGTGCAAATATTTTCTAGCGCCAGTAAGATTGCTTGATATGGCTGACTTGGTGGATGGTGATTGATTCGAACTTTTCCTCAACAATCGTCATGGTTTATCCCGCTAACATACAAAAGTTTGCTTCAAACTGGTGTCTTCACCAAGTTTGAAGTATATTTTTGCCATCTTTTGGAAGTGAACATCAATGACATTTCCGTCAAATGACACACTTCATCTCGAAGAATTGTCTTCATATCTTTTTTTGCCTTTGGCAGTATCTCCTTAAAAAACTTCATGTAGGATCTTGATATTGAAAGAAAAGTCTTAGGATGTGAGGAAAGTATTTTTATCATGTATCCCCAATGCGCTCCACCAGTCTCTAATGTTGTTGGAGAACCTTGAGGTGAATTCTGACAAGATTAGATACTTCTCTCGTACTACCAAGTTTTTTGTCACCATCTAGGTAAAGAAGTCTTGGATCCTTTGAGGCCTTTTGAATCTTTGGAATAATAAAATGAAAGTATGGAATCTAGTTCCAACCAATTTTGGTGCTGGTTGTTCTGGTCTCCTTTCTGAAATTAGATCATTTGTCATCCCGTCCTAATCATCATCTACTTCTGAAACTTCCGATTCTCTTGGTCGGTTCGTGTATATTGGTGGATTTTTCTTCCTCAGAGGTGTCTAGTGAGAGATTCTCACTTGCTTCCGAATAGTCTTCAACTTCTTCAGTAGGATTGTTCAGTGGTTTGCTATATGGGTTAAAAACCGACACACAAGTGCACGTGGTCAACCAAGTAATAAAGTGGCTAAGTAGCCAAGTATCGATCCAAGGAGGCTCAAGATATGTAAAGTTGCCTAGTTTACTATATTCCTATTTCACTTCTAATTATGCTAACAACAATGTAACCAACAGTTACTTGAGTTTTTGTTTCTAAACTATATATACTAAAATTAATAACAACTATTTACTATGAATTTAGACAATGGATATGAAATGCCAAGGTTAAGAACAAGTAATGAACTTGATAATCATGATAATTTGGTTAATCTCTTCTTCATGTTGCTAGCCAAGAACATTCGCCTAGAAATTAAAACTCTCGTATTTAATTTCACTTTAGAATCATAAACCATCCGTCTACATTTCTGTGATCAAATGCAATTTATGACCTAGCACTACAATTCCGGTTCCTAAATTGACTAATACGGCTTTCAAGTATATTTCTATCAGGAAAGCACATCAAAACCCAATTTTCCCAAATTAAGTTAAGAACAATACCCTATTAATTCACAACTTTCCAATTTCTTGCTCTTTCGAGTGAAATTGGACTTTTTAGATGTACATTAATGTCGGCCAAGCACTAATGCAGTGCAGTAAAAACAAGAATTAATAGAACAACATGGAAGAAGAAGAAGAAAACCATATCATTTACAATCAAAATTCACTACACATGTTCAAAACCTCAGCAAAGAAGAGAATTAGCCACTCATTTGTGGATTGATCATCCTAAAATGAGTGTAAATCATACGTACAATTGATAGAAAGAAGAAAAGAAGAGAAGAAATCCCTTAGCTTTTTCGTTCCTCAACTACTCCTAACCCACGTCCTTGCTCTTCACTTCTAAACTCAGTCTAAAAACTAAAAACTGCTTAAAATAAACCTAAGTGTGCTATTTATACTAGTGGGAAATTTTTCCTGGAATAACAAGCAACGTGTCACGGAGGCCAACGCGGAGCACTGCCTCTGTGACACGGCGTGGATGCGGACCTTCACTGGAATTTCAGGGTCCGGAAAATTAGCCTCAACGTGGCACGGAGGCCAACGCGGAGGCCTCTCTCCGTGCCACGGAGCTGACGCGAAGGCACACTGGAATTTGCCATTTTAATTCCTGTTCAGGAAGTGTGCTACCGCGATGGTAGCGTGGCACGGCTCCATCGCGGAGCCCCTATAAAATGTGCATTCCCATGTCTTTTCCACGCTCGCATCCAAGTCCAACTCCGATATAGTTCCAACATGCATTTTAGCTCCTAAAAATCACAATTACCTGCAAAACAAATGCTAATCATGTTGGTTAGTATAAATTCGCATTTTATTACCAATTACATGATATTATATACACATTGCACAACAAACAAGGTAAAAATGATACGTTTGAGTATCACTTGGGCATATAAATCTGCCCACGATCACTTACCCCACACTTAAATCCTTGTTCGTCCTCGAACAACATATACACAAATCATGCAAATTACATCCCAACCTTCGTCACTTTGGTGCGACCATTTACGCTACGGTCATACCGATTATTCAATTTTTGCAAATCATCACGAAAACATGCTTGGTCGTACCATACAATGACCTTTAATACATCAAGACTTCCTAGACTTTAAGAATTGATTCTTGATATCGGCAAACTCATGCAAATCAGCTAATCAAGAAATCCGACACAAAAATCAATCTTTCATCAAGCATGTGCCCTCACAACTCAAGAGAATCTTCCCCTTTTATGTTCATGCAACACACAAACATTCAAGTAGGGGCATATAAAAATTAATTTCACTCACTCTCCCAAAAGAATTCACATGCCTCATGTCATGACCCATAAGCTTGCCCTTAGTGTATTACTCCACTAATATAAAGAAATGCAATGTAAGATCACGTAGGACTTTAATGGGTTGTAATGGGGCTATGGATCTAGTATATATATATTGGATTAGCCAGTAATAGTCGCTAGCATCCTTAAGCGCCTTTTCAACTCATTCCCATCGACTTATAGACATTGTTCCTCTCTTTCCTCTTTTTCTCCCATTCATGCTGGTTTCCTTTCGTACAGCCCATTTCATCAAACACACTTGACACAAAACAAAGGGTTTTCATGTACCCTCACTATCATTTAATTATAGCAAGTGCCTCTTCAACATCATCTTTTCTTTCTTCACTCTGCTTTTCTTTTTCTTTTCACTCTTTAACACTTTGGGAAACATTGTCTTTTCTTTGTAAGCGCTTAAGAGTTTCGTATAGACTTTAAGGCTAATGAAAAGAAGGAATAAAGCTTAGTTTATACAATTTTGGACAAAAGAAAGAAAGAAATCGGCTAAAGGCTCAACGGGCTGACTAGGGTATACTACATATACAAAGGTAGAATTTGACAAGAAAAAAAATGGAATCTATCGGTTAAAACAAAGAAATGCCACATCCTTTCCAACACAACACTTCCTTCATTTCGTTTTGTATACACACCAGGCAAGTTCTAGAAAATTCACAATGGCATGGAATAACAATACCTCACTTCACACTTCGTGCACATGCTCGAATATAGATGCATTCACAGACTCTCTAATTAGCCAATC
Organism: Datura wrightii; assembly: GCA_035772735.1. Lineage (NCBI taxonomy): Eukaryota > Viridiplantae > Streptophyta > Magnoliopsida > Solanales > Solanaceae > Datura > Datura wrightii. The sequence goes on from JASDFA010000016.1 coordinate 161,366,572, forward strand.
ACATGAATTCAAAATTAAGCCTCAATCATCCTGAATCAAATTCTATAGCCTAGGTAACTCAACATATTTATCAAATTGCATGCTTTCAAACGAATCATTTTCACATTTTGAACATCAGTTACAACACGCAACGAAATTTTAGCAACCATAAGCAACTACAGTTCATTGATGCAATCCACCAAAGAAAAATTAAAAACAAATTAAAATCCTACTCCTACCGACTACATTTCCCTTAAGACGGTCGTCATCCATCCATCATAGGGAACGGTCACTAACTATGACATTCGGTTCAATGGGACTATTCTCGGTAAAAGAACCAAAAACAAACTTCGAGAAACCCAAAAAAATAAAAATCAAAAAATTTTGCAACACATCGATCATTTCGATAGAAAGAAAGTATTTACAAGTGCAAAATATTTTCGCGGAAATTTTTGAAAAATATCGATCATCTCGATAGAAAAAAAATATTTACAAAATTTACAAAATATTTACACTGGCAACCATAACTTTTCATACCACACATCATTAACCACGCAAACAAATATATACAGATACACCACAAATCAGTTCACCACAGGGAAAGCACAAACATTCATCCAAACCAAGGAAAAAACATACAGCAAATTAGAGCCTATGTCCCAGCACCTAACTACTCCCCACCCCACACTTAAATCGAACACTGTCCTCAATGTTCAGAACAATACAAAGCACAAAATTTTGGGTGGTGGAACTCCCTGCTCAGTCGAAATATTCGACTTCTTCATCTGGTGCTGCGGCCTCGTCGCCCATATCTGAATCAGCTCCATCGTCGTCATCGGACTCCACATCGGAGTCCTCACGACGTGTCCTCTCATCAGTAGGGACATCATCATCAGTAGGCTCCACGAAGGCTGGTCCCACCCGACATAAGGCTCTGGCGTTCTCGCCAAAGGGGTAGTCCAGCTCCAGCTGCCATAATTCTTCCTCGGTGGCTGGTCTCCCACCAATCCGTAGCTGAAGCATCTGCATGCCAAACATACGGGCCATGTACTGATCGTATCGAGCATGTCGCTTGACCAAAGTCAATACTGGTCCATGTGTAGTGTCGGGGGCCTTAGTCTTTGTCACATCGAGGGCCCTCCGCTCCAACTGCGGAATATAGTCCAAGGCTTCTTCCTCAATGTCGAGGCCTCGGAGGAAGGTGGTGATGAGTCCGCCAAACCCATATCTGTGGCCCTGGTGCAGTGTGGCTCTCTTCATGGCGGATATTATTACTGCCCCAATTAATCTCAAGCCCTTTCATAAGGGCATACACCAAGCAGACACGGTCCCGGGTCACGTCCATCATATGAACTCTCGGGATCAAACACGAACACACAATCTTCAGCCATATTCTGGCCTCCCTGTTCATCTGCGAATAAGGCAGCGTCTGGTGGTAACCCCTCTCCTTATGTCTACTCCATCGGGCTGTGGATCGAGCCCCACACAACGTACGTCTGATATCGGCGTACGGTGGGGTGATGTTTAGCTGGCGGAGAACGTAGGCGTCTGTGTCCCGCGCTCAACCGATGGCATTCAGCTGCTGGGGTTCCAGAGTGACAATCTGCCCTCTGGTTTTCACCGTGTGGCTTCTGATGGCCGGGTTCCAGTTTGCATAAAATTCCCTCACCAAATGAAGGTTGCACTCCTTGGGCTCCTGAAAGATAAAGCTGAGCCCAGCTGCTTCAATTCTCTGTACAATGCGAGGGAACTCCTGTGCGAGTGGTTCCCGTGCAATATGTTCCTCCGGGAAGTACTTGTTCTCCTTATGCTTAGCATACCATTTATTCCCTTCATCGGTTACCCATCTTGTTCCGTATTGGTGGCGTTGGCCGCGCGGAACAGCGGGTGCAGCTGGGACTGCGGTGCCCAGTCTCATCCTTTTCCTACCAGTGCCTGAGTAGAAGCACCCTTGCCTTTATCTTGTGTGCTAGCCATTGTACCTGTCAATTTACACAAACAAGCACAAAGTTAAGCTAAAAACTTGTTAACTTCGGCTAAGGTCGGGTTACACAACATTTACCCCACACTTAGGCCTTAGCTACTTCTACAAAATTACGGCGAGGATAACTCTAATTACACTACAGACAACACTATACACTTCATTCGTAGTGCGTTCACAAAAAAAAAGTTCGACAGCATAACGGTTAGCGTACTACTCAGACTTCATACAGCTAATCCTAATCCTACTATCGCTAACAATTCACACATCGCACTTCGCAACAAAAACAACAACAAAATAAAAACAACGATAAAAACATTCTATATACAATCTAATCCAAACAATCTAACCAATTTACACACTTTTTGCCTTTTCCCAAAAAAAAAAAGAAATTCGAGAATTTGTCGTCTTTTAACATTTACACAATATTTACCATGACTTCTCTCAATTTACAAACACACCCCGGCATCTAATTTGCCGACTTATCAGGTCGCTCAAGTTAAATTCAACAATTCATGCCCTAGAATACAATTCTATAATCAAATTCGAATTATTTACGCAATCGATAAGTTCAAACGCTAAATACAACAATCCAGACATGTACCAATCACAAATAACTCAACATTCATGTTTAATTTCTACCTAGGGTGATATATCTCACCTCCATGCCCAAATTTAACAAAAATCGCCAAAATATTGAGATAGACGATGAAAACATACCTTTGAATTGAGAAACCGAAGAAACTTGACGTATTCCTTGCCTAGGAACGTGGCACGGTGCTTGGGGAAGGGGAAATAGGTGTTTTGGTCGCGGAGGGAAGAGGGAATGGGAAGAAATGGGGCGAAATCGGGGGTTTTAATTTAAGAAAACACGCGGGTCACCCGGCAACCCGGTGTGACCCGGCACCAAATACACGGCAACGTGTCACGGAGGGTAACGCGGAGACCCTCCTCCGTGACACGGAGCCAACGCGTTGGCTTACTGGATTTTTGAAAAATCCGGATTTTGCCTTCAAGGTGTCACGGAGGGTAACGCGGAGCCCTACCTCCGTGACACGGCGCCAACGCGCCAGTGCACTGTTTCTTCAATTAATTTGATTTTTCATACCTTGCCTCATTTTCTCGATTCCATGTATATTTCCTCCGTTATACTTGAAAATCACCTCACTAAACAAAAAATGGTTAAATTAATAGATTTCCCTAACTAAAATAAAAAATACTAACTAAAATGAAAATCTAAACCTAATCAAGAAAAGAAAAAGAAAAATAAAACTTGGAAATAGAAAATAAAAACAAAAAATAAAGATAAAAATTAACTACACTGTGCAAAAAGAAGAAAAATAAAATATTTTTCTCACGGGTTGCCTCCCGTGCAGCGCCTGGTTTACCGTCGCGGCTCGACGTCCTTTATGCTCACTTGTCTACTAGGGTGATGGATGATTTGTCCCGATCATGGTGATCCCCCAGTAGTTCTCAACCTTATCCGGTGGCCTTCCTAGTAACTCTCGGGAATCACTCATTCCATTAGCATTCCCATGATCAATCACATTGATCACCGAGAGTTCCTTATAACAAGTTGGGAGCTTAGGTACTTTGTACACATCGAACACTTCGACCTTGTCATGTGCTCGCATCGTGAGTTGACCCACAGCTACATCAATTAATGCCTTTCCGGTTGCCAAAAAGGGTCGTCCCAAAATAAATGGGACTTCAACATCTGGTTCAAAATCCAGAACAATAAAATCGACCGGAAAAATGAGAGAGCCTACTTGCACTAACACATCCTCAACAATGCCATCCGGCTTAGCTAAAGACCTGTCTGCTAGCTGCAAGATTACCGTTGTAGGTCTAGGACTCCCTAGACCTAACTATCTGAATACCGAAGATGGCATCAGATTTATGCTTTCCCCCAAGTCGCATAATCCACGAGCTCGGATACTTTGCCCAATCGTAAGCTGGATAGTAAAACTTCCAGGGTCATTCAATTTTGTGGGCAACCTATTCTGAATACGGGAAGTGCATTCCTCCGTTAAAGCTACCGTGGCCTACTCAGTCAAACGACTTTTGTTAGCCACGATGTCTTTAATATATTTGGCATATTTTGGCACTCCGTGCAAGACATCAACAAGAGGTAAGTTAACATGTACCTGTTTAAGTACCTCCATGAATTTCTGGAAATACGCCTCCTCCTTGTGTTTCTTAAGTCGTTGAGGGAACGGGGGTGGAGGCCTTTCTGGTTCAGCTTCTTTAGTCTTCCCCTTATCTAAGATTTTCTCTCCCTCAACATCTGCTGCTCCTGAGTTTTGAGGAGGTCTTTCGGGTTCTACCTCCTTTAATTGTAAACCACTCCTCGTGGTCACTGCATTTACCTGCTTCGGATTAGGATCCCTGTCGCTAGGTAATCCTCCTCTGGGTCTCGTATTTTGGGCACTAGCAAATTGCCCAAACTGATATTCAAGAGCCTTGGTCGCCAACTGATTATTCTTCACTTCGGCTGCCAATTTAACATAGTCAGCCTGCAATTGTGCCTGATTAGCGATCATGGTTTTGAACATCTCCTCAATGGTAGGTGATGGTGGTGGAGGAGGGGCAATGTGATTTCTGAATTGTGCTTGATAATTTTGTTGCCCTCCTTGGTTTCTGTGCATACCCTGCCCGAAACTTTGGCCTTGTTGATTGTTGCTACCCCACGAAAAATTCGGATGGTTTCTCCAATTTGAGTTGTAGCCACAACCAAACTGCTGCTGATTTGTCTGTGCATTGCCCACAAAGTTAACAGAATCAGGATTTGCACAACAGCATTCAGCTGAATGCTCACTACTACCACACACTTCACACCACATCTGTTGAACTGCATTGACTGAAGCTGAAGGCTGGTTCAAATTCATATTGCTGAAGTGAGTGTTTAACTGATTTTGCAAAGCAGCTATCTATGCAGCGATAGCTGTAAATCCATCCACTTCAAGCACTCCCGCTGCTTTCCTTGCTCCACCTCGAGATGAATCTGCATTCCATTCTGGATTGCCTTGTGAAATTCGGTTGAGCAAAGTGTACAGCTCCTCGTAAGTCTTTTCCAGCGCTTGCCCTCCAGCTGCTGAATCTAACAGAATTTTAGTGTGGGGTTCCAAACCCTCAATAAATGTGTGTACCAACACCTCATTGGACTGATGATGATGAGGACAGTCCCGCAACATGAATTTAAATCTTTCCCAGGCTTGATATAGATTTTCTCCCTCCCTCTGTTTAAAACTTAGAATTTGACTTCTAAGTCTGGCTGTTTTACCAGAAGGGAAAAATCTAATCAGAAACTTCCGTGCAAGATCATCCCACATTGATATAGAATTAGGTGGTTCAGCTTTTAACCACCTCTTGGCTTCACCAAGTAAGGAAAATGGAAATAAGGTGAGCCGAACATAATCAGGTGACACTCCAGCGGGTATATAAGTGTCACTTATCTCCAAAAAGTTTTGAACATGTTGTTGTGGATCTTCATGAGGGAGACCGGTAAATTGCCCGCTTGTGTGCAAAAGTTGCACCATATTCTGCTTTAATTCAAACCTCCCTCCAGGCTCTAGTTTGAGGATACTAGAATGTACATTGTTGGCGTGTGGGATTGCCACCTCGCGAACCGGCCTTGCTGCTGCTTCATCGGGCACTAACACTGCCCTCACAACTGGTGGATTTTGTTGCTCCATAATAGATTGTCGGAACAACTGCAGCTTCTTTTGTAGAGCTTCTCTACGTTGACTATGAAATTCACGTTCAGGCTCTAAGTAAGATTCCACCAGCTCTTTGTCCCTTGCCAGTGTTCACAGAAACAAAATCTGCAAAATACAGGCTAAGACCAAGTTGTTAACACTTAAGAAAATAAAAATAAAAATACAGTAAATTTTAACTAAACACAATTTCACAAATCGCCTAGCCTCCCCGGCAACGACGCCAAAAACTTGTTCGGTGGTTTGCTATATGGGTTAAAAACCGACACGGTGTGACCCGGCACCAAATACACGGCAACGTGTCACGGAGGGTAACGCGGAGACCCTCCTCCGTGACACGGAGCCAACGCGTTGGCTTACTGGATTTTTGAAAAATTCGGATTTTGCCTTCAAGGTGTGACGGAGGGTAACGCGGAGCCCTACCTCCGTGACACGGCGCCAACGCGCCAGTGCACTGTTTCTTCAATTAATTTGATTTTTCATACCTTGCCTCATTTTCTCGATTCCATGTATATTTCCTCCGTTATACTTGAAAATCACCTCACTAAACAAAAAATGGTTAAATTAATAGATTTCCCTAACTAAAATAAAAAATACTAACTAAAATGAAAATCTAAACCTAATCAAGAAAAGAAAAAGAAAAATAAAACTTGGAAATAGAAAATAAAAACAAAAAATAAAGATAAAAATTAACTACACTGTGCAAAAAGAAGAAAAATAAAATATTTTTCTCACGGGTTGCCTCCCGTGCAGCGCCTGGTTTACCGTCGCGGCTCGACGTCCTTTATGCTCACTTGTCTACTAGGGTGATGGATGATTTGTCCCGATCATGGTGATCCCCCCAGTAGTTCTCAACCTTATCCGGTGGCCTTCCTAGTAACTCTCGGGAATCACTCATTCCATTAGCATTCCCATGATCAATCACATTGATCACCGAGAGTTCCTTATAACAAGTTGGGAGCTTAGGTACTTTGTACACATCGAACACTTCGACCTTGTCATGTGCTCGCATCGTGAGTTGACCCGCAGCTACATCAATTAATGCCTTTCCAGTTGCCGAAAAGGGTCGTCCCAAAATAAATGGGACTTCAGCATCTGGTTCAAAATCTAGAACAATAAAATCGACCGGAAAAATGAGAGAGCCTACTTGCACTAACACATCCTCAACAATGCCATCCGACTTAGCTAAAGACCTGTCTGCTAGCTGCAAGATTACCGTTGTAGGTCTAGGACTCCCTAGACCTAACTTTCTGAATACCGAAGATGGCATCAGATTTATGCTTGCCCCCAAGTCGCATAATCCACGAGCTCGGATACTTTGCCCAATCGTAAGCTGGATAGTAAAACTTCCAGGGTCTTTCAATTTTGTGGGCAACCTATTCTGAATACGGGAAGTGCATTCCTCCGTTAAAGATACCGTGGCATACTCAGTCAAACGACTTTTGTTAGCCACGATGTCTTTAATATATTTCGCATATTTTGGCACTCCCTGCAAGACATCAACAAGAGGTAAGTTAACATGTACCTGTTTAAGTACCTCCATGAATTTCTGGAAACACACCTCCTCCTTGTGTTTCTTAAGTCGTTGAGGGAACGGGGGTGGAGGCCTTTCTGGTTCAGCTTCTTTAGTCTTCCCCTTATCTGAGATTTGCTCTCCCTCAACATCTGCTGCTCCTGAGTTTTGAGGCGGTCTTTCCGGTTCCACCTCCTTTAACTGTAAACCACTCCTCGTGGTCACTGCATTTACCTGCTTCGGATTAGGATCCGTGTCGCTAGGTAATCCTCCTCTGGGTCTCGTATTTTTGGCACTAGCAAATTGCCCAAACTGATATTCAAGAGCCTTGGTCGCCAACTGATTATTTTTCACTTCGGCTGCCAATTTAACATAGTCAGCCTGCAATTGTGCCTGATTAGCGATCATGGTTTTGAACATCTCCTAAATGGTAGGTGATGGTGGTGGAGGAGGGGCATTGTGATTTCTGAATTGAGCTTGATAATTTTGTTGCCCTCCTTGGTTTCTGTGCATACCCTGCCCGGAACTTTGGCCTTGTTGATTGTTGCTACCCCACGAAAAATTCGGATGGTTTCTCCAATTTGAGTTGTAGCCACTACCAAACTGCTGCTGATTTCTCTGTGCATTGCCCACAAAGTTAACAGAGTCAGGATTTGCACAACAGCATTCAGCTGAATGCTCACTACTACCACACACTTCACACCACATCTGTTGAACTGCATTGACTGAAGCTGAAGGCTGGTTCAAATTCATATTGCTGAAGTGAGTGTTTAACTGATTTTGCAAAGCAGCTATCTGTGCAGCGATAGCTGTAAATCCATCCACTTCAAGCACTCCCGCTGTTTTCCTTGCTCCACCTCGAGATGAATCTGCATTCCATTCTGGATTGCCTTGTGAAATTCGGTTGAGCAAAGTGTACAGCTCCTCGTAAGTCTTTTCCAGCGCTTGCCCTCCAGCTGCTGAATCTAATAGAATTTTAGTGTGGGGTTCCAAACCCTCAATAAATGTGTGTACCAACACCTCATTGGACTGATGATGATGAGGACAGTCCCGCAACATGGATTTAAATCTTTCCCAGGCTTGATATAGATTTTCTCCCTCCCTCTGTTTAAAACTTAGAATTTGACTTCTAAGTCTGGCTGTTTTACCAGAAGGGAAAAATCTAATTAGAAACTTCCGTGCAAGATCATCCCACGTTGATATAGAATTGGGTGGTTCAGCTTTTAACCACCTCTTGGCTTCACCAAGTAAGGAAAATGGAAATAAGGTGAGCCGAACATAATCAGGTGACACTCTAGCGGGTATATAAGTGTCACTTATCTCCAAAAAGTTTTGAACATGTTGTTGTGGATCTTCATGAGGGAGACCGGTAAATTGCCCGCTTGTGTGCAAAAGTTGCACCATATTCTGCTTTAATTCAAACCTCCCTCCAGGCTCTAGTTTGCGGATACTAGAATGTACATTGTTGGCATGTGGGATTGCCACCTCGCGAACCGGCCTTGCTGCTGCTTCATCGGGCACTAACACTGCCCTCACAACTGGTGGATTTTGTTGCTCCATAATAGATTGTCGGAACAACTGCAGCTTCTTTTGTAGAGCTTCTCTACGTTGACTATGAAATTCACGTTCAGGCTCTAAGTAAGATTCCACCAGCTCTTTGTCCCTTGCCAGTGTTCACAGAAACAAAATCTGCAAAATACAGGCTAAGACCAAGTTGTTAACACTTAAGAAAATAAAAATAAAAATACAGTAAATTTTAACTAAACACAATTTCACAAATCGCCTAGCCTCCCTGGCAACGGCGCCAAAAACTTGTTCGGTGGTTTGCTATATGGGTTAAAAACCGACACGCAAGTGCACGTGGTCAAACAAGTAATAAAGTGGCTAAGTAGCCAAGTATCGATCCAAGGAGGCTCAAGATATGTAAAGTTTCCTAGTTTACTATATTCCTATTTCACTTCTAATTATGCCAACAACAATGTAACCAACAGTTACTTGAGTTTTTGTTTCTAAACTATATATACTAAAATTAATAACAACTATTTACTGTGAATTTAGTCAATGGATATGAACATGCCAAGGTTAAGAACAAGTAATGAACTTGATAATCATGATAATTTGGTTAATCTCTTCTTCATGTTGCTAGCCAAGAACATTCGCCTAGAAATTAAAACTCTCGTATTTAATTTCACTTTAGAATCATAAACCATCCGTCTACATTTCTGTGATCAAATGCAATTTATGACCTAGCACTACAATTCCGGTTCCTAAATTGACTAATACGGCTTTCAAGTATATTTCTATTAGGAAAGCACATCAAAACCCAATTTTCCCAAATCAAGTTAAGAACAATACCCTATTAATTCACAACTTTCCAATTTCTTGCTTTTTCGAGTGAAATTGGACTTTTTAGATGTACATTAATGTCGGCCAAGCACTAATGCAGTAAAAACAAGAATTAATAGAACAACATGGAAGAAGAAGAAGAAAACCATATCATTTACAATCAAAATTCACTACACATGTTCAAAACCTCAGCAAAGAAGAGAATTAGCCACTCATTTGTGGATTGATCATCCTAAAATGAGTGTAAATCATACGTACAATTGATAGAAAGAAGAAAAGAAGAGAAGAAATCCCTTAGCTTTTTCGTTCCTCAACTGCTCCTAACCCACTTCCTTGCTCTCCACTTCTGAACTCAGTCTAAAAACTAAAAACTGCTTAAAATAAACCTAAGTGTGCTATTTATACTAGTGGGAAATTTTTCCCGGAATAACAAGCAACGTGTCACGGAGGCCAACGCGGAGCACTGCCTCCGTGACACGGCGTGGACGCGGACCTTCACTGGAATTTCAGGGTCCGGAAAATTAGCCTCAACGTGGCACAGAGGCCAACGCGGAGGCCTCTCTCCGTGCCACGGAGCTGACGCGAAGGCACACTGGAATTTGCCATTTTAATTCCTGTTCAGGCAGTGTGCTACCGCGATGGTAGCGTGGCACGGCTCCATCGCGGAGCCCCTATAAAATGTGCATTCTCATGTCTTTTCCACGCTCGCATCCAAGTCCAACTCCGATATAGTTCCAACATGCATTTTAGCTCCTAAAAATCACAATTACCTGCAAAACAAATGCTAATCATGTTGGTTAGTATAAATTCGCATTTTATTACCAATTACATGATAATATATACACATTGCACAACAAACAAGGTAAAAATGATACGTTTGAGTATCACTTGGGCATATAAATTTGCCCACGATCAAGGATCACTATCCATTGTTTCTTTAGTACTGGATCCAAAACTATCATCTTCCTCTAGGCCAAATAGGTTTGAAACAACTTGATTGTAGATTATCAAGTTTTCTAGATATGGATCTAGCTCTATGAAACTTTCTCTAACCTCATTCTTTCTTTTGGACTGCTTTTGTGCTGCAGCAGAATCTATTCTTTCCCAAGCCCATTTTGCAATATCAAATTCAGGCTCATCTTTGGGTTTTCAAGTGAAAGACTATGATTCATGTGGAATGGAAGGAAAGAAAGTACTGGAGTGGTCCAATTTAATTAGTGAGTATGTTTGTGATGACATGGGTAAACATGAGGATTTTGTAGAGTGGCGCTAGGTTGTTTACGACTCAAAAGGACCATGTCTCAGCTATTGGATTTGTTCTCTAATGGCAGCCATCTCCTTTTGTTATTGTGGAAAAAAGTGGAAAAGTGAGGTGCCTCATGGACAGATTTCATATTTTCATGTTTGTCAGTAACAATTTCAAGGCTCTAGTAAGTCGACATGTTGAGTGGATGCCTATTCTATTGTTTTTCTCGATGGTTTCCACCTTGTTCATCATCTTGTTCTTTGTGGGAGCAATGTTCTTGAGAGAAGTGTCAATATTGGTTAGCACTTTGTTCTAGAATATTGCATTCTCTAATTGCCATTTGATAGTAGCTTCTAGGTCACTTGTTGGTGGTTTCTCTCCAGAGGGCAACAAAATATTTTTCTTTGGTAATTTTGGTGCATGACTCGCGCTTTCTTTCTCAAAGAGTTGTTCAAATAGGAATTTAGAAGTATGACTAGAGCTGGATGGACTCATCATGAATATTTGAGGTGCATGAGATTTTGTGGCTGGAGTGGGTAGAATTGACCAATCTTGAGGTTTGTAGGAAACGAGGAATTCATATTTTCCAAGGTGGCTCGAGGGACCAATAGATGGATGCCCATCATCATATTTCTTATGGAATTTCTTTTCCGAGAATTCTCCATTTTTATTTTTATGCTTGGTTCTCTTACCATGTAGCTCATCATATTCAGTCTCATCCTCCAAACATTTTTGGTAGTTACATTCAATATCCTAAGGGCAGTGCTCGGTGAAGGGACATTTGAACCACCATATATTACGACAGTCATGATTGAACTGCTTGATCCGATCATGTTCACTCATAACAACTGGGAGGTTCAAATTGAATGCATCCTCATCATCTTCAGGTAAGGGAATGGATATAGGTTGGTACATCTGAGGAGAAAAGGCTATACTCTTTGATTTTTTGAGATGAGAGTGGTCAAAGATGATGGCAACAGTTTTATCTTATTTTTTGATAAAGATTGGTTAAGTGGATCGAAGAGGTTCAATAGGAGGTTTCTTTATCCACCCGTAGTTGGTAACCCATGAGTTAGGAAGAATCTTGACAAGTTTTTCCTTTGATATTTTTCTAGGTATTTGGGTGCATGTAGTGGTTCTGTTGGTGGGATCTACATATAGTAGCAAAGCATCATCTCCACCCAAAAATGAAAGATCCATGGAATGTTTCTGAACTTGCCAAGCTATTTGGTAATGAATAGTTGCCTAGATAGCATCTCTAGCTTGTAGAGCTCCTTGTATTTGGACTTGGATCTTCAAGGCCTCTATCAGATGTGGTCACTTAGGGACATGTTGAAATTTGGGAATAACGTGACAAAAATTGTCCCAACATTCAGGGTGACCTCAGTTGTACCTAAATTACCATGTTGATACTCTTGGTATTAGGTATCAACGAGTGAAAGGCGGGCGACAATAGGTTGGCCTTTCCTTCCATGATATGACAAAGAAATTCGACAGCACCAAAATGAATATGGGTAAATCCGTGATTTTTCTAGAGCTTTAGAAAATAATCAGGAATCTGTAGGGTAATAAACTGTTCCTCCCGAGTAGCAAGAATAGGGTCCTGATCTAGTTTCGAAGTTGCAACATATTCCTTTACCCATGTAGGTTTATGTTGGACTAAGGAACAAATTTGTAACCAGTGATAAGTAGTCATTTTGGTAAAGGCATAGTAAAGATTTAGGAGAGGTAAGCAGGAAGATGACACTTTATTTTCATTTGGTATGATATCTACTTCATAAAGATAGTCATATTTACTAGAAAGAATTTTACTAAGTGTAGGAGACATATGTACTTTGGTAAGGGATTTACAAGGAATAGAAAAATATGGAAAAGACTCACTCATAGCTAACCAAACTGCTTCTCCCTCTAAAAGGATGAGACTGGTTCTGATACCAATAGGGGGACAAGGGCATGGAAACGGGGGGCAAGGCGACTAGATCGAAGGCACAATAGTTTTCCTACAAAAGGGGACTAGGCTTCAACATCTCGTAGGCTGGCTTGATAAGTCAGTCGAATAGTAAATTTCATCAAAGAAATAAAATATTTTCCCTACAAAATGGGCTAGCTTCTACATCCACCTGGACGATTTGCCAAGCTACTCAACCCGGAAAAACTTTTACTCTACTTATAAATTTAGTTGCTATAAACTTCAAAAAAACAACTGTACATGTAACAAGCTAACTTCCCAATGTTTTCGAGCCCTAGCTTACTTTTAGGATCAAGCCATGCAATGCCTTTTGAAAGGAAGAACAAGAGAATTTAACGAACACTCATATTATTGAACATCTGAAATATTTACAAAATGAGGCTAAAACTTTTCTAAAGCTTTTCTAAAGCTCAACTAAAGCTTGTTCTAATTATTGCAACCTAGGATCCTTATGTAGGAGTTGGGAGGCTACAAGATGAACTTATCTTACACGATAGACTTGGCACGCTTATCTAGATAGCCTGATACAACAAACTTGGCACACCTATTTACATAGCCTAATAAAACAAACTTGACATGCTTTTTTGGAACACTCATCTGCATAGCCTAATAAAATAGAAACGTAATAAAAAAAATAACCTAATATGTACAATGGAGGCCCATGTGATGGCATGTAAAGTGGGGCCCACTTTTTTCTTGACACGGGTAGTGAACTTCGGTAGATAATCTAAGGTGGTGAGCCTCCAATATTTTGCATGCATCATCAATCATTATCCAGTGGGGGTAGCGTTTAAAGGTGTTGTTGGTGGATTTAAGCATCCTTTATCTGTATTCCATTAGAAGCCATGTTTTCCATCGAATGAACTGTGATTGCCCAAGCATCTCTTAAGCAACCTTGTGACATGATATTTTTTGCCAGACGTCCCTACCATGGCATGTTTAATATTTTGACTGCATTATGATGGAACATTTAATCTTATCCTTGTGATGGCCTAAGTTTTCTCATCTCTGGTGTTCTCATAGGGTGATTGATATTCCTTTTCTACTCGTCGGACCTTTTTTCCAGTGAGGTTATTTATCAGTTTGGTTCCATGGTGCCTATTCCTTAGGCCAAACTTCCTCAAGAATGCACATATCATTTCTAGAAGATAAACCTTTGGTGCTTCATAAAATTTTTCTTCCAAGGACAAAATAGAGGCCGGAAATTTCCAACAAAATTAGAGTTCTTGCTCAGCATGGACTTTTCTATCAAATATCTTTATCGGTCGACGTAGCATGAACACCTTTGCATCATATGAATTTTTGAAATATTAAACCCAATATTTTCATTTCTGAACCACAATAAGAATATTTTTATAGATGGTTCAATCTTGTCAAAATCCCCTAATTACATTGCACTTGAATTCCATAAGGAGATAATACTGGTGACATAAGTACTAGAAAAACCACAAGAGCTCTTGCAAAAAAATCATTGGTAAGTGATATGAACATATGAAAAAATGGGTATTCTGGGTTGACTCCATACGACTTAAGGATGGACCCTCCATATTTACTGAACACTGAAGCTCATAGAAATTTCGCCGTTCTATTAGAGTGGAAGGATCATATAGGTCTACGAACTTACTAAATAAGTGCGGTGGATGACTTGGCAGTTTTGATGAACTGGGACTTCGTGGGTTGGAAATCATAAAGATCTAGCCTGTAGATACCTTCATCTTCTTGATTTTCTCTAGCAAAATCATTTTTTGAAATTCATTTTGTCTGAGTAGGAAATCTTCTAGGATATTATCTTTCCCCTTCAGGTGGTTAACTTGGAATTTGTAAGGGAAGAACCATTGTGCCCATTTGAGAATTTGCGGATGTGGAAGTATCTTTGGATTTATCTAGATCATCTTCGGGGACACTTTCATATTCATTTCAATCGTGACTTCAGTGTGGATGAAAAAGAAATTGAACTTCTTAATCCCATTCTTCACAGCAAGAATTTCCTTGAATGTGGAATAATAGTGTTGTTCCGCATCTTTGACTCGTCCACTTGCATATCCGCATATCTTCTTGCAACCATCTTTATCTTCTAGAAGAACTGTGCTCTAATATTCATTGTTGGTGTCAGTCTGCAAGATCTTCTTTCCAGCTGATGGGATATAGAGAGTTTTCACCTTTTGGGACACTACTTTATTTTTTGGACTGATTCATCTTGCTCATTACCCTAGACTTGGACTTTTTTCTTGAGCATCTTCGTAAATGGAGAAATGTATGTAGTGACTTTAGGAATAAAATCTTTAACATAGATTATCACACCAAAAAATTTTGGAGCTACTTCGTGGTGAAGTTAGTGTTCAGAAATTTGTGCAATTCTTGAAAAATATGTGTACTTGGACTGTACGCTCCTGTAATACCCCAAAAGTTTCAAAGTATAGATAGAAGAATTTTAAATGAGTTTAGTAGAAAAATATGCATTTTTGCCTTAGAACGACTCGGGGTACGAGTCGTGGTGAGAAGTAACGGATCGTATGATGAGTCATGTTGAAGTTCTAAAATTTGAGGTCTAGACCACGAGTCATAGTGAGTGGGTATGACTCATGGTCAGGAGTCGTGGTGAAGTACTTGGGACGCCAGGTTCTAAAGGGGTTGATTGTGGTACGACTCATTGTGGAAAATAACGAGTCGTGATAAGGGTCGTGGTTTGGGAAGCTCTAGGCAAGGAGGTGTTCTCACAGGGGGTGTTATGACCCTTCGTTGGAGACCACGAGTCATTGTTTGTAATCATGAAAATGTCCAGAGGAAATGGAAGTTGGGACTTAGTGACGCTGGGTGGTCTCACGACCTGTGAGGTCATATATCGGCTAGTTGGGGTGTCCACAGTAGGATCCTCAGGAACCAGTCTGACAAATAGTGATGACGAAGGGAGGTGACCACGAGTCGTTTCTTTGTGGTATGACTCATGGTAGGGGTCGTGACGACTGGCAGGGTCCATTTTTCAGAATTTTCATTAAGCGTATTTTCATAAATCCTATGCTCCTAGGTCGTTTTAAGCATAGAAAAGAGTGTATTAAGGGTATTATTCACCGTAGATTGCTCATTACTCTCCTAACACTCTCAATTGAAGAATCAAGTCTCTCAAATATCTTGAGAAGTTCCTAGGGTTCTTTCCCAAAGTTCTTCTAGATTTAAGTCGAGTTCAAGTTCAGTTGGGGATTTTTGAATTCAGGTATGTGGGTCTATCAATGGGGTTTCCTTTCAACTCCATGTCCCTTCTTTGATCAAAAGTATGTTTACTTAATTCCCCAAAGACTCTAATTTAAAAAATAATGGTTCTATGATGGGTCTTGAAAATTGTTCATGATTTCTTTATAGGTAAAGCTGATTTGTTATGAAAGAATGAATTCCATGATATGCTTTATGATTCCTTCAAGAATTTTTATGAAATTATGATATCTATTGATTCAAGCATGATTACGAATTTTAAGGCTAAAGTATTCCTCATGATATTTTATGGTTTTCTTACGAATTTAATATTCTCAAGCCCTAAGTATGTCTATTAAGCATGATACATGGTTTCTTCTAAGTATTCTTCAAGAGTTTATGAATATCAAGTATGAGAATTATCTCAAGTAAGCATGACTTTCACGATTATCAAGTTTATGACTATGGCCAACTCAAGGGCCCTATTTTCATGGCTAGTTCATGTGTTAAGAGCATATTTACATTTATTATGATTTAAACTAGCACATGAACTTCACGTATAATGATTATAATATTGATTATGAGTAATGTGCATGATTTTAAGAGTAGTGTCTAGCACCGAGTAGGCCTAGGGTTCAAGACAACCCCGCGTCTCATAACTACATTCTAATGTAGGTATATGCTGATAGTTACCCTACCGGGTCTTTTTTATGATCACACCATGATACATCCCTTGGCCTAGCAAGCTCCGGACGACTATGCTCACTTGAGTGCGATAGTTGGGGCATCATGTAAGCTCTATCATGATGGTGTCCGTTATGACGAGTCCTCCCATTGTTTCTTATGTTATCCATTATCATGATATGATGTTTGGCTCAAGTTATGATTTATAAGGTTTCTTTATGATTACGATTATGACTATTTATGAATAATTCTGAAAGCCTTCAGCCTTATGTTTAAGTTATGATTTTAAATGCACAGTTCTACAAATGTTATACGCTCATGTATTCTTATGTATTTTATGGTCCTTTTTACTTAGTCCATATTCTCAGTACATTCTAAGTACTAACCGTATATTCTATGTTGTATCGTCTCGTGATACATGTCTGAGCAATTAGGTCCCGTCTCGCCATTAGCCGCTCTCGATCCAGTCCAGTCAGTCTATATCTTGGTGAGTCATCGTCTACTGAGGACGTGCATTTTAGTCTTTGTTTTGATAGATCTTTCAGTTTTATACTTTAGAGAGCTAGTTGGAGGTGTTGTCCTATTAGCTCATCAGATAGTTAGAGGTTTATTCAGACATTATGTAGTTATTCAATTTTTGTCACATGTAGACTATTCGTACTTATATGGGTTCTTAAATTTAGACTTCCACTTTATTTTCACGATTTGGTTGATTTCCATTTTTAGTCATGCTCTTGAACAACTATGATTATGCCAGGGGTCGACTTGGGCCATTCGTGGTCCTAGGTCCCATGTCGCATTCTGGGGTCCTAGCTCAGGTCATGAAAAATTTGGTATCAAAGCATTAGTTTTTGAGGTATCCTAGGGTGTCTAAAATTCACATTAAGTAGAGTCTTTTTCATGGGTGTGAAGCGCTCCACACTTATCACTAAGAAGCTATGAAACATTTTAGGAAATTTCCCTTATTTCATAAATCTATCTTATGCCATGAGTTCCATTCTCTCTATTCCTCTAAGTCTAGCTTTACGCATTTGCAGATTCATGCCTCCACGTCGTGTCAATGGAAGAACAAATGGCAACGGTAATGGCCATTGTAATGGCAATAGAGATTGGTACCAACAAGCCCCACCAGCCCCAGCGGATCCAATGCCTGAGTAGGTTGCCCATCTTGAGTTTATGGAAGCCATTCAGATGTTGGCGCTGCCTTTGACCGCGTAGGTCAATCAGCAGGCAGTGGCTCATGTCCCAAGAATGGGAACACAGTGGCGGCTAAAGTGTGGGACTTTCTCAAGATGAACCCACCTGAGTTCCTTGGGTCAAGAGTGGATGAGGACCTATGTGAATTCATTGAGGAGATCTAGAAGAGAGAGGTGTATCAGGTAAGGGAGAGGGACATAGAGGCCAAGAGGGCCAGGACAAGTAGCTTCGAGTTTACCCAGCAGAGGTCAAATGGCATACATCGCCCTCAGTTTCAACAGAGGTCATCAACCCTGGCGCCATCATCAACTAGTGTTCCATCTAGACCTCGGGGTGATCAGAGGAGCAGGACTTCAAGTTCAAGGGTACAAAGGAGTACCTCGGTAGGGTGCTTTCTTCCATATTGAAAAACGTGTGGTAAGAACCATATAGGGGAGTGCCTAGTTATTTCAAACACTTTCTTTTGGTATGGAAATCCCGGGCATATGCGCTGAGAATGTCCTTTGGCTAGGTAGAGTGATAGTAGAGGCTATGCTCAGGCCACCAGTTCAACGGTTCCAACAGCACGTCCTCCTCATCAGGGTGCTTCTACTAGTGCAATTGTGGTCAGCGCCAAAATAGGATTTATGCACTCTCTTCAAAGAAGGAGCAGGAGACTTCACCCAATATGGTGACAGGTATGTTATGAGTATTTCATCATGATGTATATGCATTGCTAGATCCGGGAACCACATTATCCTTCATGAATCCTTATGTTTCTGTTCGATTCGGTGTCAATCACGAAATCCTGTCAGAACCCTTCCCAGTTTCTACTGTAGTCGATGACTCACTTATAGCTCAACGAATATATAGGAATTGCCTAGTCTCAATCCTTCAGAAGTCACCTCAGCTGACTTAGTGGAGTTAGACATGACCGATTTCTATGTCATATTCGGAATGGATTGTCTATATGAATGTTATGCCTTAGTTGATTATAGAATCCATTTGGTAGAGTTCCATTTTGCAGGTGAGCCAATTCTTGAGTGAAAGGGTAGTTTAGTTGTGCTTGTAGGTCGTTTTGTCTCATACCTCTTGATCTTGGGCAGATTTATATGCCCAAGTGATACTCAAAAGTATCATTTTCGCCTTGTTTATCTAGCATTGTGTATACATTTTCATGTAATTGGTAATAAAATGTGAATTTATACTAACCAACATGATTAGCATTGTTTTGTAGGTAAAATGTGATTTCGAGGAGCTAAAATGCATGTTGGAACAATATCGGAGTTGGACTTGGATTCGAGCAAGGGAAAAAGCATTGGACTGCACCAATTAAAGGGGCTCCGTGATGGAGCCGTGTCACGCTGCCATCGCGGAGGCATTATGCCTGGAGGGTGAAAAAATGCATCAATTCCAGTGGAGCCTCGCGACAGCTCCGTGGCACGGTGGCCAGCCTCCGCGTTGCACGCCGTGCCACATTGGTGCTTTATTCCCGGACCCCAAATTTCCAGTGAGGGTCTGCGTTCACGGCGTGTCACGGAGGCAGTGCTCCACGATGCACTCCATGACACGTCGCTTGTTATTCCAGGAAAAATTCCCACTAGTATAAATAGAACACTTAAATGTATATTTAAGAATTTAGACTTGGTGGAGCAAGGACGTGGGTTACAGGCAGTTGAGGGACGAAAAGTTTAGGGTTTTTTCTCTCTTTCTTTCTTCTCTAATTCAATTGTTTGTATGATTAACACTTGTTTTAGGATGATTAATCCACAAATGAGTGGCTAATTCACTTCCTTGCTGAGGTTATGAACACTTGTGATGAATTTTGATTATTGAATTATATGGTTTTTCATCTTTTTCTTCCATGTTGTTCTATTAATTCTTGTTTCTACTGCATTGGTGTGTGGCCGACATTAATGTATATCTAAAAAGTCCGATTTCACTTGAGAGAGCACGAAATTGGAAAGTTGTAAATTAATAGGATATTGTTCTTTACTTGATTTGGGAAAATTGAGTTTTGATGTGCTTTCCTGATAGAAATATACTTGAAAGCCGTATTAGTCAATTTAGGAACCGGAATTGTATTGCTAGGTCACGAATTGCATTTGATCACAGAAATGTAGACGGATGGTTTATGATTCTTAAGTGAGATTAAATACGAGAGTTTTAATCTCTTGGCTAATGTTCTTAGCTAGCAACTAGAAGAAAAGATTAACCAATTTATGATTATAATCAGTTTCATTACATGTTCTTAACCTTGGCATGCTCATATCCATAGTTTAAATTCAAAGTAGATAATTGTTAGTAGTTATAGTATAAAATTTATAAAACAAATTATTCACTTTTTGGTTACGTTGTTGTCAGCATATTTAGAAGTGAGATATAATATAGTATACTTAAGCAATTTTCACTTATCCAGAGTCTCTGTGGATCGATACTTGGCTTACTTAAGCCACTTACTACTTGTTTGACCACGTGCACTTGCGTGTCGGTTTATAACCCCAAACAATGCACCGAACACCTCTAAGCTAAAAAGATGATCTCAAAAGGGTGTGTTTACCATCTAGTTCGGGTTAAGGATTCCACATCTGAGACCCTGACTCTTTTGTTAGTTTCAGTCGTGCGTGAGTATCCGGAGGTATTCCCGTATGGTCTGCCAGGAGTCCCTCCCGAGTGGGAGATTGACTTTGGTATTGACCTTCTTATCGATACACAACCTATATCTATTCCACCTTATTGAATGGCTCCAGCTGACCTAAAGGAGTTGAAGGAGTAGTTGAAAGATCTCTTGGATAAGGGGTTTATTAGGCCAACGAATCCCCATGGGTGGACCAGTTTTATTTGTGCGAAAGAAAGATGGTTCTCTTCGTATATGCATTGACTATCAACAGTTGAACAAAGTCACGATCAAGATTAAGTATCCTCTTCCTAGGATTGGTGGATTGTTTGACAAACTTCAGGGTGCCAGGTGCTTTTCCAAGATTGACCTCAAATCCAATTATCATCCGTTCAGAGTTAGGGAAAGTAACATCCCGATGATAGCCTTTAAGACATGGTATGGCCGCTATGAGTTTGTCATTAGGTCTTTTGGACTAACGTATGCCCCCACAACTTTCATAGATTTGATAAGCCAAGTGTTCAAGAAGTATTTGGATATGTTCATCATTGTCTTCATTGATGATATACTTATATACTCACGGAGCGAGGAGGAGCATGCCGCTCATTTGAGAGTTGTGTTGCAAACCCTCAAGGACCATCAGTTATTTGCTAAGTTTAGCAAGTGTGAGTTTTGGATTAACTCGGTGGAATTTTTGGGCCACGCGGTATCTAGTGAGGGCATTCAGGTGGATTCCCAAAAGATAGAGGCGGTGAAGAATTTTCTTAGATCAGTTACTCCTACGAATATCAGAAGCTTCTAGGGTTTAGTTTGCTACTACTGGAGATTTTATAGAGGGTTTTTCATCTATCGCAGCATCATTGACCAAGCTGACTCAGAAGAAGGCCAGGTTTCAGTGGTTCGATGCTTATAAGAAGAGCTTTCAAGAGTTGAAGACTCGACTGATTTTAACTCTAGTTTTGACTTTGCCCGAGGGTACCGATGGGTTTGTAGTGCATTGTAATGCTTTAAGGATTGACCTTGGAAGTGTGTTGATGCAACATGGTAAGGTGATCGCATATACGTATGATAACTTAAGATGCATGAGAAGAATTACCCGACTCATGACCTTGAGTTAGTGGAGGTGGTTTTTTCATTAAATATTTGGAGGCATTACTTGTATGGGGTATATTTTGACGTGTTCACGGATGAGAAGAGTCTTCAGTATCTGTTCACTCAAAAGGACTTGAACTTGCGACAGAGGAGATGGCTAGAGCTTCTTAGGGACTACAACATGAGCATCCTTTACCATCCAGGCAAGGCCAACGTAGTGGCGGATGACCTTAGTAGATTTTCTATGGATAGTGTATCTCATGTCGAGGATGGGAGATAGGAGTTGGTTAATGATGTTCATCGGCTTGCACAGTTAGGAGCTTACCTTGTGGACTTAATAGATGGTGTTGTGGTGGTTCAAAATGGGTTTGAATCTTTGCTGGTGACTGAGGTCAAAGGTAGGTAGGATGAGGATCCTAAATTGGTAAAGTTCAAGGAAATGGTCCAAACTCAGAAGGTGGAGGTCCTCTCCCAAGGGGGAGATGGTGTGCTTCAATATCAAGGTCATTTATGTGTTCCGGTTGTTGTTGATTTGAGAGCGCAGATGTTGCTTGAGGCTCATAGTTCTTAATATTCCATCCATCTAGGTGCTACAAAGATGAAGCATGACTTACGGAAAGTCTATTGGCCCACCTAATAGATGATGAGATTCTCGATCGATTTGATCGAATTTCATTCTTTCTCACTATTTAGAACAGTGGAGCTTTCGATCAAGATCTTGTCGCCTCACCCATTTCGGCTCTCCCTCTAATCGGAACCTTTATGCATTGGTAGGCTTTCAACTCAATCTAATAGCCTACCTATCGGGCGCCAATAAAAGAGAAAGTTTTAGCATGGGCTCATCATCTGATGCAGAACAGATGCGAGAGGGAGAAGCGGGGATTGATAGCTTTCAAGAACCAGTGGAAAGGAAAGACTTCTTCCCTACATTCCTTTCTTTCCAAAAAAATTCAATTAGTTTGGGCAAAAAACCTTGGTAGTAGGCTATGGAGAAGGTTCAGCTTATTAGGGATACGCTAAAAATAGCTTAGAGTCGACAGAAATCCTATGCGGATGTGCGGAGAAGAGACCTTGAAATTGCCATAGATAATTGGGTGTTTCTAAAGGTGTCTCCCATGAAGTGAATTATGAGGTTCGAAAAGAAGGGGAACCTTAGTCCCCCATATGTTGGGCCATACAGGGTTGTGAAATGGGTTGGCAATGTGGCTTATGAGTTGGACATACCAACGGAGTTAGCTTCAGTGCATCCAGTGTTTCATGTATCCTTGTTGAAGAAATGCATCGGAGATCCATCTCTAGTTGTTTTGGTGGAGAACATTGGGGTGAGGGACAACCTGACCTATGAGGAGGTACCAGTTGAGATCCTTGATCATTTGGTTCGTAAGTTGAGGAACAAGGAAGTAGCCTGGGTGAAGGTTTTGTAGAGCAACCAACTAGTTGAGGGAGCTACGTGGGAAGCCAAAGCAGATATGATGGTTAGATACCTGCACCTATTCTCTTCCAGCTCCAGTCCAGCTTGAGGTATAAATCTCATCCTTAGTACTCTATTTAGTTTCATGTCAATTTCGTGCATGTGAGTTCCTTTCATATTTTAGCATGTATGTATGTTTCCCGAATCCACTTCAATTGTGTATGCCACACTAGGAGTTAGTCACTCTATTAGTTTCAGCTGTAGTTGTTCAGTTTGGGGATTTCAGTTCCTTTCCCTATCCTTTCAATGTATTTAGTCTACATTCGAGGATGAATATTCCCAAAGGGGAGATATTGTAATACCCCAATAGTTTCTTAGTCTAGATGGAAGAATTTGAAATGAGTTCAGTAGAAAAATCTACATTTTTCCTTAGAACGACTTGGGGTATAAGTTGTTGTGAGAAGCCACGGATTGTAGGATAAGTCAATGTGAAGTTCTGAAATTTGAGGTCCAAACCATGAGTAATACTATGAGTTGTGGTGAGTGGGTACGACTCATAATCAGGAGTCGTAGTGAAGTATTGGGGATGCCAGGTTTTGAAGGGACGAATCATGGTAAGACTCGTTGTAGGAAACAACGAGTCGTGATAATGGTAGTGGTTTGGGAAGTTCTATGCAAGGTGTTGTCACGAGAGGTGTTACGACCCCAGGTATGAGACCACGAGCCGTGGTTTGTAATCATGGAAAAGTCCAGAGGAAATGGAAGTTGGGACTCAGTGACGACGGGTGGTCTTACGACCCATGAACATGTAATGACTCATTGGGGAGTTCGTAGTAGGATCCTCAGGAACTAGTCCTATGACTACTAATGAAGATAGGAGTTGACCACGATTCGTCACTTCGTGGTATGACTCGTGGTAGGGGTCGTGATGACTAGCAGGGTCCATTTTCCAGAATTTTTATTAAGGGTATTTTCGTGAATCCTGAGATCCTAGGTCCTAAACTATGTCATTTTAATCATGGAAAAGAGTGTATTATGGGTATTATTCACCCTAGATTTCTCATTACTCTCCTAATACTCTCAATTGAAGAATCAAGTCTCTCAAATCTCTCAAGAAATTCCTAAGGTTCTTCTCCAAGGTTCTTCTAGATTCAAGTGGGGTTCAAGTTCAGTTGGGGATTTTCGAATTCAGGTATGTGGATCTATCAATGGGGGTTTTCCTTTCAAATCCATGTCCCTTTTTTAATTGAAAGTATGGTTACCTACTTCCCCAAAGGCCCTAATTTCAAAAATAACGGTTCTACGATGGGTCTTCAAAATTGTTCATGATTTCTTTATGGATAAAGCTGATTTGTTATGAAAGAATGAATTCCATGATAGGGTTTATATTCCTTCAAGAATTTTTATGAAATTATGATATCTATTGGTTCAAGCATGATTATGAATTTTAGGGCTAAATTATTCCTCATGAGATCTTATGGGTTTATTATGATTTTAATGTTCTCAAGCCCTAAGTATGTATATGAAGCATGATACATCGTTTCTTACAAGTACTCTTCAAGAGTTTATGCATTTCAATTATGAAAATTATCTCGAGTAAGCATGGCTTTCACGATTATCAAGTTTATAACAATAGCCGACTGAAGGGCCCTATTTTCATTGCTAGTTCATGTGTTATGAACATATTTATGTTTATTATGATTTATACTAGCCCATGAAATCACGTATAATGATTATGATATTGATTACGAGCAATGTGTATGTTTCTAGGAGTAGTGTCTAGCATTGAGTAGGCTCGGGGCTTAAGACAACCCTGCATCTCATATCTATGTGGAAACATAGGTATATGCTCATATTTACGCTACGAGGTCCTTTTTAGTGATAACACTATGTACGTCCCTTAGCCTGGAAAGCTCAAGACGGTTCTGCCCACTTGGGTGAGATAGTTGGGGCGTTGTGTAAGCTCTATCTTGATGGTGTCGGTTATGATGAGTCCTCCCATTGTTCCTTATGTAATGTATGATCATGATATGATGTTTTGGCTCAAGTTATTATTTATAAGGTTTCTTTATGATTATGAATATGACTATTTATGAACGGTTTTGAAAGCCTTGAGCTTCATGTTTAAGTTATGATTTTAAATGCACGGTTCGAGAAATATTATACTCTCATGTACTCTTATGTATTTTATGATCCTTTTTACTTAACTCGCATACTCAATACATTTTAAGTACTGACCTCATATTCTATGTTGTATCGTCTCATGATATAGGTCCGAGCGATCAGGTCCCGCCTCGCATTTAGCCGCTCCTGCTCCAGTCCAGTCAGTTTATATCTTGGTGAGTCCTCATCTATCGAGGACGTGCAGTTTAACCTTTTTTTGATATCTCTTTCAGTTTTAGAATTTAGAGATCTAGTTGGGGGTGCTATCCCATCAACTCATTAGACAGTTAGAGGCTTTCATACATTACGTAGTTATTCATCTTTTGTTACGTGTAGACTATTCATAGTCATATGGGTTCTTAAATTTAGACTTCCACTTTATTTTCATGATTTGGTTGATTTCAATTTTTAGTCATGTTCTTGAACTGCTATAATTATTCCATGGGTTGACTTGAGGCCATTCATGGTTCTAGGTCCTGTGTTGTGGTATGAGATCGTAGCTCGGGTCATGACAACTCCACTACTGAAATGCCTCTACAAAATCAATTTCCTTCTGCACAAGGACCATTTTTTCATGGAGAGAAGGATTCCATTATTTATTACTATATCATGAAAATGACAGAGTAAGGTGAGGTGTGTCACACCCCGCCTTGGGGGGTATGACTGGCACCTGGTTCCCTACTAGGACCTGAACTACTGGACTGCTAAGCCTAGGCACATCTGGTGCCTGGCTGGCTCTAATTCACATTTCTGGAAACAAAGGGCTATATAACGGCTGTAAACACAGCCCCCGACCCATTGGCCTATAGCCTCCTGTACCTGTGATAACAGCTGACCAGAACAAGCAACTATAGGGAAGTCTATGCGGGCCGACAAGGCCTCCAGGCTGTCTAGTTATCTGCAATTCAGCAATAAAAAGCTAGAAGGCTACATGACCGGCAAGGTCACCACTACTGTCCAACTTATGGCCCCACACGGCCAACATATAAAGAGACAAAAGTACCAACAGCTAACAACTGCACGGCCTCACACGACCGGCTCAACTGACCACAGGGAAATATGCAGACTGCAAGCCTCTAGGAATAGCAATAGAACTGATCGGGACAGGGCCCCGACCTACCCGTACTATATAACCACAGGAACTGAAGTACACCTCTGGAATTCAGTCTCCGGATGACAGGAGCTGAATGCTCAACGCTGACAGGAATCACGTGGTGTCACCTGCTCGTCTATGAGTACCTGCAGGCAAGTAATGCAGCGCCCCACCGGGCGTCAGTACCGCTGGTACTGAGTATGTAAAGAAATAACTGAAAGAAACATCTGAACACAATAATATAACTGATGAAACTGAAATAGAAGGATAGCTTAATTGTCTGATAATATAAGTCATACCTTCTCTTAATCATACTGGAAGGAGTAGGAATCGTACCTGAGAATTTATCGTGCTACTATCGATCTACTCGTATCTATTGTGACACAGTATAACATATTATAACATACATAGCATACACAAACCTTACCCGGCCCCCATAAGCCAGGAGGTACATTCAGCACAGAATCTATACCCCTACCCCGGTCATCCCATCTCCTATAATGGTTGTAAGCATCCCGCCGGTCCCCTGGGTATGCACTTGGGCTCGCTGAGCCCCTGACTATAACTGCATCTGAGTCCGGAGGACTCCTGAATCTGCACCCGGGCGTATCCGCTCGACTGGGGTGTGTAAGGGCCGATCAAGGCACAAATATGGGGAAAACTGGCATCCCATCTTCGTCCCCTGCGGGACGGCGTGCCACTCCGTGGAGCGACGTATCCTCGTCCTCTGGCGGACGAGTCGATACAGCTATTAACCCTGGGCGGTCATGGATGCTAGGTAATCCAACCCCAAACAATACAACGGTCTCAACTGGTAATACTGTCTGTGTATCTCACATGCTGAGGCTAATAGGGGTAACGTACCGTATATATTACATGCTGAGCTAATGATAGTAATCTGTACGTATCTGTTACGTGCTGAGGCAGGTAAATATATATATAAATATGAATATAGTCTCCTGCCGGACTGTACTGGGGCAAATGCTATATAAGATAATGTTTCTGCTGAAAACTCTGCTGTTACTAAGTTTCTGCATACACTATATGCTGGACTAGTGATAGAAATATGTACATACTTAATACGTGCTGAGGCTGGAAATAATATATATGTATGTACGAATACGGTCTTCTGCCAGACTGTACTGAGGCTAATGCTGAACATGATATAGTCTTTCTGCTGAAACTATGTTGTATACTGATTTTCTATAGTAACATGATTTACTATTCCTAACATGCTTTCTAACTTTGTTTCAACTTATCATTCTATTTCTGAGCTGTCTTACAGGTACTACTTGCTCTACTGAGTTTCGATTGAGCACAATGATATACTAACATCCTGTGTAACATCGCATACTGAGCATACTGTGCAGTTTCTAATGCTTATATTAGAATCTCTATCATACTAGCAAATTTCACGCAAGTTGTAACTCGATACTTTCAATATCGTACCAACAGTCGTAACAAACGTAACACATGACTTTTGGACAATCTACTGGCCTTTAAATTACTGTACTGTATCAAGATTACTTAACTTGCCAAGGAAACTAACCTTACATACCTTATCCTTGAACTATTCGTCTGTCGGACGAGGCTCGGCCGGTACTTTAACTGTTTTCTCCCAACTGCATTCATAAATATGTCAATTAATACTAAATACAGCTTTATTGTAAAGAGCAACGTCACTTTCGATATAGTTTATAGCCTAAACTTAGGCTTATCGAAAGACGATCGAAAACTCGCTATTTCACAGCGGCCCAGAAGGGAGAAATATTCACTTCTCAGCTAGGAACACATAGACACTAATTTAGAGCAATTCCACTTACCTTGGCTCAGTGGCTCGACGATTCGTCGACCGAATTTTACGAAACTGAATCCGTAGGAATGCTCTCTGCTGCTAAATACTTCGGTATCTGGGATTAATTTGAGATTGGGCAGCGTTTGGCAACGTAATCGGACGAAAATTATTTAATTTCTTCGTTCCTTTCTTCTCTCTCAGCATTTGCCTCTGTTCTCTGGAATTTCTTTTGATTTTAAATGAAATTAAACCGAAGTGGGTCTTATATACTTGAGCCTGAACTTGGGCAACGTGTCACGGAGCCATCGCGGAGGCCTCACCTCCGTGACACGCTGCCATCGCGGAGGGGCTCTGGCTGGCTCCTCCCGCGATGGTTCGATAGGTTTCTCATCTGGTCTTTTTCCCGGGCCTTTCTCTAGCACGTATGGCCTTCAAATATGCTTAACCAACGTGCGAATAGGTCATCTAGGTGCCGGGAATTCTACGGGGTATAACATTCTCCCCCCCTTAAGAACATTCGTCCTCGAATGTATACTGCCATCTAGAGGACTTACTTAGCTTACTTGTTTAGAAAAATTTCGGCAGAGTTTCCCCTGTAATATGGACTATAGCAAAAACCTGAAATGTAGAAAAGTCCAACACAGGCACTGCGCGTTATATTCTAGGATCCACTGGATAACTAAATATCAATCTTTCTCATTCGCAGACATACAACCATAAGGTACTGCATAAGTGATAATACGGGCATACCTGTCGCCTAACTGGGCCTGAAATAGGTGAGGATATCTGGTCCTCATATCTTCCTCTGGTCCCCAAGTTATCTCCTCTCGGTTCTTGTTACTCCCTAATACCTTGATAGACGTAATATCTTTAGTCCTCAATCTGCGAATCTGTCTGTTTAAGATAGTTATTGGAACCTCTTTATAGGCCAGCTTTTTCGTAACCTATTCTGGACTGGGACAACCGTAGAAGAGTCTTCTACGAACCTCCTCAACATGGATATATAGAATACTGGGTGAACAGATACTAACTCTGGAAGCAAGACCAATTACCGGTAAATGCTCACTTTGGCTACTACCGAAATCTAGCACACACGCGCGTAACCTGTCTTCGAGCGTCTGAATTGTGCGCTCAGCCTGCTCATTTGTCTAAGGGTGGGAAGCTATGCTCAAGTTAATCTGCGTTC
This sequence comes from Datura wrightii, assembly GCA_035772735.1. Taxonomy (NCBI): domain Eukaryota; kingdom Viridiplantae; phylum Streptophyta; class Magnoliopsida; order Solanales; family Solanaceae; genus Datura; species Datura wrightii. Next base: position 161,395,725 of record JASDFA010000016.1, read on the forward strand.
CCAAACCTTTCTGAAATAACTGCCAGAATCTAGCTGTGAATTGTGCTCTTCTGTCTGAAATAATGGATACTGGTATTCCATGTAACCTAACTATCTTTCTGATATACAACTCAGCATAATCTTCGGCCGAGAAAGTAGTTCTTACTGGCAAGAAATGAGATGATTTTGTCAATCTGTCACTTATCACTCATATAGAGTCATGTCTGTGTTTAGTACGGGGTAATCTTTCTACAAAATTCATATTCATCGCTTCTCATTTCCGGAGGGGCACAGCTATGTCCTGGGTCAAACCGCCTGATTTCTGATGTTCTGCTTTCACCTCTTGGCAGTTAGGACACTGGGCTACATATTCCGCAATTTCTCTTTTCATACCTGGCCACCCGTAGTTTTCTTTGATATCATGGCACATTTTCGTCGCGCCTGGGTGGAGAGAATAGCGTGCGCAATGCGCCTCGCTCATAAACTGCTGGCGATGCCCCAAAATATCTGGAACGCAATGCGGCCTTTATATCGCCACACTTCATCCCCGGTTATCTGAAAACATGTCATCTCTCCTTACTGAATCTTATGTTTAAATTGAACCTGGCTAGAGTTCCTATATTGCTGTTCCTTTATTTCTGCTATGTGAACGGCTAAACCGGCTAACTAGTGAAATTCTCGGGTCTATTCCCGCTGATCAGGCAGCAAGTATGCTAGCTCCCCGTAGATTTATGGCTAAGGGCGTCTGCTACCATATTAGCCCTTCCTGGGTGATACAAAATTTTTGCTCTTGAAGGCATAAGCTACTGCAGCTAACTGGGTGATACCCAGGTCGTGGGTAAGATAATTCTTTTCACGTTTCTTCAATTGCCTGAAAGTATAAACTGTTACTTTACCATGCTGCACCAATCCTCTGTACCTTTTGGCAATACTAACACTGGAGCTGATGTTAACCTGGCTTTTAACTCTTGGAAGTTCTGCTCACACGCCTTAGTCTACTGGAACTTTGCTGCCTTCTGTATCAATTTAGTGAGAGGTGCTGTTAAGGTGGAAAATCCTTCCACAAACCCTCTGCGGTACTCGGCCAACCGCAGGGACTGTGTACTTCGATCGGAGTGGTAGGTCTAGGCTATGTCTTCACTATTTCGATTTTCTGTGTATCTGTCTGTACACCAACCTCCGACACAATGTGACCAAAAAGGCTACTAAACTCAACAAAAATTTACATTTACAACATTTGACGTATAACTGACGGTCATACTGATTTATTATACCGGAGAATCTGACAAGTAATCTACCGGTATAGTTAGAGCTTATCTGGCCTTCTGGCCGCATGCTAAGGCTACTTGTTGCTAAGGTGACCTTAAACGACTATCTACACACCATGTGCCCGTATCTGATCAGGGGGTCCTGATATTGATCATGACCTCTAATGCTCTGGCTGCATAGCCCTAAATAACTGAATAGTCGGGTTGAATAACCCGAATGGGGCAGTAGTCCAACCATGCTCTAACTGTGCTACTTGAGTACTTATAGTTCGTGCATACCCGCAAACTCGTGGGCATCTAATTGCTCTGTTATTTTGCTCAAACCACTATAAGGCTAGACTTAATCAACTTACTCCCAGGCGATCAATCTCTGGACCTTCACGGGTAGTCTACTGATCCCCCTGGTCTTAATAAACACTGTGCTAGTAGGGTACTATCAATTTCTTATGCCTTGTGTGTATCCACTTGGATTTATACTGCTATTCTGGGGAATTATCAGTCGTATGAGCTGTCCTGTAAATACTGGCCTTCTGCTAAGGCTCTATATCTAAATGTCTTACGAACACCAGCTGAAATACTAGTCTGTTGCTGACTACTGATGTGGACCCATCCTTGGGGTACCCACGGGTATTCTGACTGGGACGGCCGGCTGACTTATGGGGTGTTCTACATAAAACCTGCTAGGTTGACCAAGGCCGACTGTCGCCCACAAGGCTGGGAAAATGACGTATGACCACTTAACATGCTAAAACAATTCTGATATTGCTAATCTCTGAAATTTGCCTATTCAGCCTCTAATCCTGGTTCTGGCACATGCACTACTGTTACCGATCTTCAGGGATGCCTCCCTGCTAATGCAGGCGCAGCTGGTCGGTAGACTGTCTAACTGCGCCCTTATTATCTAGCCATATGTCTTAGGCCAATAACTCTGGTAAGCTCCTGGAGCATAGATCTGACAACAACACATAAGTCTGCTAATCTAATAACTGAGAACTGAGATAGTTTTTATGACTTCATACATAACTCACACTTAATCCGCCCTTTCTCTTCTTTTCTTTCTTTCTTCTCCCTCTTTCTTCTCTTTTTTTTTGTCCTGCAATGCGATTTGTATAGGCTTTCTATTACTAATCAGCATCTGTGATTGTAGCCCCTATAGGTAACCACTCACAACATATCTATGATCTATATACATATATATCGCTAGCTACGTACAATATGTACTGATTTCTGCGGTAATTCATAATCTCTGACAGGTTCTGCTGAGTCTCACATCATACATGACACATTGCTTCTACGGCCTAATAATATCTCCTGCCCTGACTTATCATTTCATTGCATTGTCACCCCATTCTGAAAGTAACAAACATAGACATTTTTGTTATCGTCTGCTGTTTGAAATTCGCCACTTTTGCGATGTGGGGTCGACGTTCGAATCCTGTAGCCTTACTAGGCATATACTGAGAGCCCATGACTATCTGCTGGGCCTTATCTCTAGGCTATACTAGATTAGAATTGCTGTATCGGTAACTTCTTAACTTTTCCATAGCGGACATACTGCGGTATTCTGAACCGCAATCTTACTGTCAGCGCGAAGCTTAATCCTTAATACGATACTTTATCAATCCGGGGTAGTTCTAATTTCCCCACAAGATCTAACATTCCTGCTTCTTACTCTCATCTTACTTAAACTGAACTCTAGGGTTCAAGGTACCGGCCTTTCATTGCTAATGAGATTACTGATCAAGCCTCGGCCTATACTTCTTCTGGCGTATATGGCGGACTTGGCCTTTTTCTGACTCAAACTTGACTATTATTAGGCATTCATCACTAGCAGGTCTGTTATCCCCTACTTCGGGTAAGCTAACAGTCTTACTTTCTTTACTGGCTTGTTATCATAAGGGTCTGCACAGCTTACATAATCATAAGGGCTCTTTATACTTTCTAATACTTACTAGGGTCAGTCAACCCATCTTTACTTACTGCGTGATTTGGCAACCCCCTCTCAAGTCTTATGCTCCTTTACTATACTGGTATCGAACTTAAGAGGTAGGAATAACCCTTCTCTTATTGCAACAAATAAAAGCATTTAATTGTACCACATCCAAAAAGATGTGTTTGGGATTCCTGCATTTTTTTTCTCTCTTTCTTATACTTACCTGGTGGTATGACCTTATCTGTAATCATAATCAGATCTTATATAACTAATAAGTAAATCAACTCATATGTACATTATACTTCTGACTTCCTATTCTGACGTTATCAACGTATACTAGGAATAATGCCAATAAAGGTATCACGCTGGGAGGTCTCTGATACCTCCTCCTACTGCTGTAGTTATCATGTTACAGATTGATGCTCTCTTCCGTTGCTATTTCTGATCTTCTGCCTGTGATAGGGTAATGCTGATCTGCCTTTGTATCTGTAATCAAAGAATACGGTGAGTTCTCAGGGACTAAACCCTATACTGTACCGCTCTAAAGCACGACTTACTGAGAAAGAAGGGTAACCATCATATCATGCCTCGCAGCCTCCTGCCTATAGTATGTGGTGCACAACACATCCATAGACAAGACTCTACTTAGCACGGCTTGCAGACTCCCTGGGACACGACCTTCTCTGATACCAAGTTTGTCACACCCCGCCTTGGGGGGTATGACTGGCACCTGGTGCTCTACTAGGACCTGAACTACTGGACTGCTAAGCCTAGGCACATCTGGTGCCTGGATGGCTCTAATTCACATTTCTGGAAACAAAGGGCTATATAACGGCTGTAAACACAGCCCCCGACCCATTGGCCTATAGCCTCCTGTACCTGTGATAACAGCTGACCAGAACAAGCAACTATAGGGAAGTCTATGCGGGCCGACAAGGCCTCCATGCTGTCTAGTTATCTGCAATTCAGCAATAAAATGCTAGAAGGCTACGTGACCAGCAAGGTCACCACTACTGTCCAACTTATGGCCCCACACGACCAACATATAAAGAGACAAAAGTACCAACAGCTAACAACTGCACGGCCTCACACGACCGGCTCAACTGACCACAGGGAAATATGCAGACTGCAAGCCTCTAGGAATAGCAATAAAACTGATTTGGACAGGGCCCCGACCTACCCGTACTATATAACCACAGGAACTGAAGTACACCTCTGGAATTCAGTCTCCGGATGACAGGAGCTGAATGCTCAACGCTGACAGGAATCACGTGGTGTCACCTGCTCGTCTATGAGTACCTGCAGGCAAGTAATGCAGCGCCCCACCGGGCGTCAGTACCGCTGGTACTGAGTATGTAAATCAATAACTGAAAGAAACATCTTAACACAATAATATAACTGATGAAACTGAAATAGAAGGATAGCTTAACTGTCTGATAATGTAAGTCATACCTTCTCTTAATCATACTTGAAGGAGTAGGAATCGTACCTGAGAATTTATCGTGCTACTGTCGATCTACTCGTATCTACTGTGACACAGTATAACATATTATAACATACATAGCATGCACAAACCTTACCCGGCCACCATAAGCCGGGAGGTACATTCAGCACAGAATCTATACCCCTACCCCGGTCATCCCATCTCCTATAATGGCTGTACGCATCCCGCCGGTCCCCTAGGTATGCACTTGGGCTCGCTGAGCCCCTGACTATAACTGCATCTGAGTCCGGAGGACTGCTGAATCTGCACCCGGGCGTATCCGCTCGACTGGTGTGTGTAAGGGCAGATCAAGGCACAAATATGGGGAAAACTGGCATCCCATCTTCGTCCCCTGCGGGATGGCATGCCACTCCGTGGAGCGACGTATCCTCGTCCTCTGGCGGACGAGTCGATACAACTATTAACCCTGGGCGGTCATGGATGCTAGGTAATCCAACCCCAAACAATACAACGGTCTCAACTGGTAATACTGTCTGTGTATGTCACATGCTGAGGCTAATAGGGGTAACGTACCGTATACATTACATGCTGAGCTAATGATAGTAATCTGTACGTATCTGTTACGTGCTGAGGCAGGTAAATATATATATAAATATGAATATAGTCTCCTGCCGGACTGTACTGGGGCAAATGCTATATAAGATAATGTTTCTGCTGAAAACTCTGCTGTTACTAAGTTTCTGCATACACTATATGCTGCACTAGTGATAGAAATATGTACATACTTAATACATGCTGAGGCTGGAAATAATATATATGTATGTACGAATATGGTCTTCTGCCAGACTGTACTGAGGCTAATGGTGAACATGATATAGTCTTTCTGCTAAAACTATGTTGTATACTGATTTTCTATAGTAACATGATTTACTATTCCTAACATGCTTTCTAAGTTCGTTTCAACTTATCATTCTATTTCTGAGCTGTCTTACAGGTACTACTTGCTCTACTGAATTTCGATTGAGCACAATGATATACTAACATCCTGTGTAACATCGCATACTAAGCATACTGTGCAGTTTCTAATGCTTATATTAGAATCTCTATCATACTAGCAAATTTCACGCAAGTTGTAACTCGATACTTTCAATATCGTACCAACAGTCGTAACAAACGTAACACATGACTTCTGGACAATCTACTGGCCTTTAAATTACTGTACTGTATCAAGATTACTTAACTTGCTGAGGAAACTAACCTTACATACCTTATCCTTGAACTATTCGTCTGTCGGACGAGGCTCGGCCGGTACTTTAACTGTTTTCTCCCAACTGCATTCATAAATATGTCAATTAATACTAAATACAGCTTTATTGTAAAGAGCAACGTCACTTTCGATATAGTTTATTGCCTAAACTTAGGCTTATCGAAAGACGATCGAAAACTCGCTATTTCGCAGCGGCCCAGAAGGGAGAAATATTCACTTCTCAGCTAGGAACACATAGACACTAATTTAGAGCAATTCCACTTACCTTGGCTCAGTGGCTCGATGATTCGTCGACCGTATTTTACGAAACTGAATCTGTAGGAATGCTCTCTGCTGCTAAATACTTCGGTATCTTGGATTAATTTGAGATTGGGCAGCGTTTGGCAACATAATCGGATGAAAATTATTTAATTTCTTCGTTCCTTTCTTCTCTCTAAGCGTTTTCCTCTGTTCTCTAGAATTTCTTTTGATTTTAAATGAAATTAAACCGAAGTGGGGCTTATATACTTGAGCCTGAACTTGGGCAACGTGTCACGGAGCCATCGCGGAGGGGCTCTGCCTGGCTCCTCCCGCGATGGTTCGATGGGTTTCTCGTCCGGTCTTTTTCCCGGGCCTTTCTCTAGCACGTATGGCCTTCAAATATGCTTAACCAACGTGCGAATAGGTCATCTAGGTGCCGGGAATTCTACGGGGTATTACAAGGTGTTCCTCCAAAGTATTGCTGAAAAACAATATATCATCGATGTACACTAGTGAGGTGTGGAAGATAGGCAAAAAGATTTGATCATGGATTTTTGGAATAGAGAGGGTGCGGGTTTCATCCCAAATGGCATAACTTTCCATTGGAAGTATTGGTCAAGAATGCCAAATCCTATTTTTGGTCTTTTCCAAGATGTATCCCTAATTTCCAAAATCCAGATTTAAGATCAAATTTGGAGAAATATATAGGTTTGGGTAAGTGTGAAAATAGGTGAGCCAATGTAGAATAGGGAATTTATCATCTTGGAGGAAGTAGTTAAGAGGTTGGTAGATTATGACTAATCTAAGTTTACCTCTAGTCTGCTCGACTATTTTATTGACGTAAAAAGCATCACATGCCCATTGAGAATCAGATGGTTCGATTAATCCAAACTCCATGATTTTTGCACACACCTTCTGTGGAAGCTAAAGGTGTTCTGTATTCAAGCCAGAGTGTCTTTCTTTGGTCGGGCTGATGTTTTCATTTTTCTTGACTAGGAGTTCGACCTCATACTCTACGCTATATCATTTTATAATATAGGTTCAGGCGATTAGTCTCAGCCGCTCTGTAAGTCCTGCTTTTAGCTTAGCCAGTGTTGGTGAGTCCTCATCTATAGAGGACATTCTTTTAGTATTATTATTTTGTTTGTTTAGTTTCAAACTTGGAGTTAGCTAGGGACTTGTCCCAGCAACTCATCAGACAGTAGAGGCTTTCAAGACATAGAGTAGTATGTTAAGATTTTGGCATGGTGTTGTGATATTAACACTTCAATTTATATTTTTTATAATTTTGACTTATGCATAATTATGTTTTAGTTTTAATTTTCTGCTTTAATTTATTCTCTTGAGTTGCTATGCACATGCCATGGGTTAGCTTGGAGCCATTCGTGGTTTTAGGTCCCATGTCTCGATCCAAGGTCCATGCTCGGGCTGTGACAAACTTGGTATCAACGAATTAGGTTTAGGTGTGTCCTAGGGTGTCTGAAAGCCGCATTAAGTAGGGTCTTTTTCATGGGTGTGAAGCGCGCCACACTTATGACGAAGAGGCTATGAAATGTTTTTAGGAAACTTCCCTTCTTCATGATTCTATCTCGTGCTATGAGTTTAAAACTCTCTCTAATCCTCTAACTAGAGCTTTACGTGTTTGCAGAATCATAACTTCTCGTTGAGTGAATGGTTGAAGAAATGGCACTGGTAACAGAGATGGTATCAGCCAGCCCCACCAGCTCTAGAGGATCCGTTGCCCGAGCAGGTCACTTATGCCGAGTTCAGGGCAACATTCCAGATGGTAGCGCAAGCCATGACCGCTCAAGTCAACCAGAAGGTGGTGACCCATGCTCCTCAAAATGGGAACACAACAGTGGCTAAAGTATGAGATTTTCTTAGGATGAACTCACCTAAGATTATGGGGTCAAAGGTGGATGAGGACTCACATAAGTTCATTGAAAAGGTGCAAAAGATCATCTGAATTATGGGGGTGACAAGAGAGGAGAGTGCAAACTTAGCCTCCTACCAACTGAATGGGGTCGCTCACATATGGTTTCGTCCGTGGAAGGATATAGGGGAGTTGGACCACTTCCTTTGACTCGTGATGAATTTGTGATTGCTTTCTTGGACAGGTTCTTCCCTAAGGAATTGAGGGAGGAAAAGATGGTAGAGTTCGTCAATTTGAAGCAGAACCACAGGAATGTCCAAGAGTATACCTTGGATTTTTCCATTATTCTAAATATGCGCCGGAGATGGTTGCGTATTATAGGGCTCGTATGAGAAATTTTGTGATTGGATTGGTAGACTCACTGGTCAAGGAGTGCAGGACCGCCATGTTGTTCAGTGATATAGATTTCTCCCAGTTGGTCATATACGCCTAGAAGATTGAGGCAGAGAAAATGAAGAAAAAGGAGAGAGAGGCCAAGGAGGCCAGGACAAGGAGCTATGCACAGTTCCAACAGAGGTCCGTGGTGGACATCACCCACAATCTCAAAGAGGTCATCAGACCTAACTCCAACGGCAGCCAGTGTCCCGTCCTGATCAAGGCATGATTAGAGAGGTAGAGCATCAGGCTCTAGGAGACAGAGGAGCACGACAGGGGAGCACACATTCCCAGCTTGTAGGAGGTGTAGTTAGAACCACCCTGGAGAGTTCTTGGTGGTGCAAATGGTTGTTTTGGGTGTGGGAAGCCCGAACACATGCTCAGGGACTATCCTTTAGCTAGAAAAGGCAATAACAGAGGTCATTCCCTAGCTACCACTTTAGCAGCTCCACTAGCTCGCCCACTTCAGCAAGGCACCTCTTCTAGTGTAGGTGGCGGTTAGCACCAGAATGGGTTTTATGCATTATCTTCTCGCCAGGAGAAGGAGGTCTCTCCCGATGTGGTCGCTAGTATGTTACGAGTATTCCATCTTAATGTGTATGAATTACTAGATCAGGGGATACATTATCTTTTGTGACTCCTTATGTTGCTGTTAGTTTCAGAGTTAGTCCCAAAATCTTGGCCGAACCTTTCTCAGTCTCTACTCTGATTGGTGAGTCAGTTCTAGCTCGACGAGTGTACAAAAATTTCCCTATCATGATTCTTCAAAAAATCACCTCAGCCAATCTAGTAAAGTTATATATGAATAACTTTGATTATATTTGGTATGGATTGGTTACATACATGTTATGCCTTAGTTGATTATAGGAATCATGCGGTAGAGTTCTAGTTTATGGGTGGACCAGTCCTAGAATGGAACGGTAGTTCAGCTGTGCCTATAGGTCACTTTGTCTCCTACCTCAAGGCTAGAAAGATTATCTCTAAGGGTTGTTTTTATCATTTAGTTTGGGTTAAGCATTCCATATCCGAGACCCCGACTCTTTAGTCAGTTCCAGTTATATGTGAGTATTCAGAGGTGTTCTCTGATGATCTACCAAGAGTCCCCCTTGAGTGGGAGATCGACATTGATATTGACCTTCTCCTTGATATGAAACCTATATATATTCCTCCTTATAGGATGGCTCCAGCCTAGCTAAAAAAGTTGAAGGAACAGTTGAAAGATCCCCTAGACAAGGGATTTATCAGGCCTAGCAAGTCCCCATGGGGTGCACCAATTCTTTTTATCTGCAAGAAGGATGGTTCTCTTTGTATGTGCATTGATTATCGGCAGTTGAACAAGGTCACAATCAATAATAAATATCCCATCCCCAGGATTGATGACTTGTTTGATTATCTTCAGGGTGCTAAGTGCTTTTCTAAGATACACCTCAGATTCAGCTACACCAGCTCAGAGTTAGACAGAGTGATATTCTAAAGACAGCTTTTTGGACTCTATGGTCACTACGAGTTTGTCATTATATCTTTTGGACTAACGAATACTGCTGCAGATTTTATGGATTTGATGAACAAGGTGTTCAAGCAGTATTTGGACATGTTCATGATTGTCTTCCTAGATGATATTCTCATATACTCTCTGAGCAAGGAGGAGCATGCTGCTCACTTGAGGGTCGTGTTGCAGACTATCAAAGACCGCCAGTTGTTTGGTAAGTTTAGAAAGTGTGAGATTTGACTTGTGCATCCCCATCTATCTCACTAGAATTTTGGAAAATTTCTCTAAGTATGAAATGCTCTAGGGCTCCACGCCATCCATAGCAATAGAATTTTGATGTTATGGATGGGGTTCCACGCCTCTCATCTCGCTAAGGTGTTGAGTAGATTTTCTTTTGAAGTTTTGGACCTGGTGCGGGGCACTAGCCATAGCCCCCGAACCTTCTTCTCAACTTCTTAAATCTTTAACCTTGGTTCATTTTGGGTCCTTTTTCCTTGGTTCCTGCTCAAAACACCTCAAAACATTTGTTAGAATATAAAACACACAAACATATGAATTCCAAAGTATTATGAACCCAAAACAAGGTAAAAGATGGGCAAAAACATGCAGATGGGCATAGAAATATGCCCAACATCACCACCCCACACTTAAACCATTGTTCTTCCTCGAAAAATCCATAACTCTATAAATAAAATCATGTTTTACCATCACACTTTGTACCTCTAACAATTCACAGTCAACCAATTAGCATAGAGCATAAAACAAGTGGTTCATCAACATGCAACAATTCATCTCAAGCAGATGTAAAGGTTTCACACTCAAGACTACACAACCTCTATAATTGACTCATTCTTTTCAAAACATAGGGCCAACATGATTTAGTATGAAATATGCAACAAATAGTACACTAACTTAGACATCTTTTGCCTCTCACCTTTAGTGATGTTCCTCTCTCAGATGATCAATGCAAACACATGGAACATAGAAAGCAAGACATTCTCACACTTACAAATGACATAATGCACATATATCACATACCATAAGGTTGACCTTCATGTACATTTAGACTACTTGGTTATTTCAAGAGATTTAGATCACAAGGTCTTTTCTGGATTGTAATTTCGGCTAAGAGGTGGGTATGAATGATATTTCTTTTATAGTGACTACCGCCCTAAACACTTTTAAGACATCTTTCACTTTTCAAGTCCACCACCTTTTTCCTTGTTTGTTCACCCTTCACTAACCCAACCTTTTTCTTTCTTCTTTTCTCATGCCCCTTTTTTCACTACTTGGCTGCTAGTCTTTTCTTATAACATCAATAAGAATTTTTCAATTAATGCTCTATCATTCATTGTCCTAGTAGCAAGTAAACAACACAATTCTTTGGGTACCTCTTCATCCTATTTTTCTTCTCTTACCACAACATTTTCTTTTTGCCTTAACATTTTACATTGGTGGACCTTTACTTTCAAGTCTCAAAGTGCCTAAGACTACTTTGGATCAATAAGTCTAAGGTTTCACAAAGAAAGGGATTAAGCTACTTTCGTGGCTAAGAAAGAATAAGGCTTATTACTCAAATGAGGTTAACTAGGGAGAATGTATAGGAAGGTAAAACAACATGGAAAAAATTGGCTTTTTCAAAGAAATGCCTTGATCATATCCTAAATCTCTAACAACTAGCTATCCTATGTACACTAAGGCAAGTTCTAGATGTTATAATATGCACACACAAGATACTTTAGCTCAACTCTCTTGGCAATAAGAATCCAGTCAGCTTCATATAGCTACACAATAACACAATCCTATTGAACGACATTTTTTTTCATTATTAAGCCCTAAGAATCATTTTGAGTCAAACTAAAGACATATATGTCTCTCTCATGGATTCCTCACTTATACATTCAAGACGACCACATTACTAACTCTAGCATAACAGCTAAATAGAATTTCAATAAGCACACAAGTGAATGATCTATGACTCAATCCTAATAAAAAATAAAAGTAATTGTGACGAAATTCTCTTAAGATGGTCATCATCCATCTATCATAGGGAAGGATCACTACTCTATGACGACACTGATTCCTATGAAGTATATTCATCATCCACCTATCCTCCTCCTCCTCCTCATTATCCAGATCATTTGTTACACCCTAGAAATTTTTTAGTGATTATTTGATGTTTGTATGATAGTTTAAGGGAAGTATGAGTTGTATATTGGTCGTAGATGACATAGAAATGTGTACGAACGAAAAAGAGAAGAGTATGTAAAGTTCATAAGTAAGGGTCAAATTTAAACGACCATATCTCCCAATCTATAATGAATTAGAAGTACCACGACCTATCAAATTGAAGGTCTTTGAGTCTCATTTTCATAACATTAAACTACTCATCAATCGGAGTTCTGAATAAGATGTTATGGGAATTTTACCAAAGCATCCCGAGCAGGGATGTAAGCATGATGCCCTAGCAACTCCACTGCCCTAACTATTTAAAAATCAGATTTTCACTATTCGAGAACATTTATATCCTAAGACAAATCGACCATATTAATTAGTGACTTTAGTTCTTTCTCAATTGTAGTAGTTGGAACAAGGAAAATCGAAGAGGAAATCTCAAGCACAACTCCACCAAATACAAGTCAAGTTAACAAAGTTGGTTTCCAAGTGTGCTTGCTGTTTTGGAGCTCGTTGGTGGGAGTTGTTTTGGGCGAATTTTCTGCGTTTTTGTAGGTAATATCCATACTTGGGTAGGGATCAAATAAAATAGGAAAGGTAAGGATTTCACCCTCCTTAAACCCCTTGAATTGCAAAAAAGAAAGGCTGAAAATTTGCAGCTAGGTGAGCTGCCAGTTTGGGCTCTTTGAGATGGGTTTTGCTTATTTTTCTTAGGATTTTGTCAGTATTTTGGGATTTAAATATACTATAATTTGAGGAGAAGAATTAAAAGATAAGTTAGGTAAAATTCCCCATTGTTTTCTCCCCCAAAAGTTAGTGAAAACTAGTAGAGAAAATACCTAAATGCTGTTGATATTGCCGTGCGGTATTGTTGCTATTGGGACTGCCTTTGGCGATTTATTTTGGGATGAATTTTTTATTATAGTTTAGGCTTATACTTGCCTATAAATTTAAGATATTGGGAAGGTTAATGGCTGATCATTGAAGTAAAATAAGTTCACCGGAAAGAAAAGTATGAAAGGTGCTCCGTTCGTCGTTCTTTTAAGCACGATTCGTGCGTTCTGAATTGAATGAGCCAGAAACCTCTTTACAAATATTGAGGAAGTATGTTAAGCTGCATTATTGTATTTAAAGTTTCATGTTTGATTGAGGTTGAATGTTGAGATTATGTCTAGCCCAATTGAGGCATTTAAAGTGTGATATCGTACTGATTGTTATCGCAGTTGTACATCGAGGTGGAGACCCCTCAGCGTGGGCACTGTTATTTGGTCCTTTCCATTATTTTATATATGTTATGTTGATAATGTTTGAGGTTCTGGTAACCTTATGAAACTATAAATTGAAGCTAAGACGGCGACATAAGAATAACGTACGCTACGAATGAATGGACGATTATTAAGGATAAATGAGGGTATCAAACTAGAAATTCCTTAATATGTTTATATAACTTCATGTATATATATTTCATACTTGGTAAGGCTTAAAAGTAATTCCATAACTCCTATTCCTTTAGCTATTGTCAAGTCATCGAGTTACTGGGTGCTAAAGTAGTGCGTTGACACTAAGTATCTATGACTGAGTTTAAGTACTCTAAGTTGATTTCAAGTTGAGTTAAGATTTATAAAGTGAATCTAAGTACTTATGTGAAGTACAAGTATTCAAAAGTTGGGTCTAAGTATCCATATTTTGTTCCAAGAACCCGTAAGCGAGGTCTAGTGTCATGTTCCTCGAGTCTCATATTCTTGTTAAGCTTTAAAGTCAAGTTATGTCTTGTGTTCTCTTCTGTCAGTTGCTAGGGGTATGATATTTAGTTGGTCCTCTATGTTGGGCTCGTTATCTGAGTTAGTTACTTTGCATTGTTGATTTAGTTACTTTGCATTGTTCAATAGGTCCTCTGAGTTGGACCCATTATCTGAATCATATATATATGTATATATGTATATATATATATTTTAAGTTGCTGGTCTCTGTATCAGTTTGCTTAATGGCATGATTTGCATTGATTACTACACGCCCTTTCTGGACTGAGTATAAGATGGCTAATTCTGCGTTGTTGGGGGAGAGATGCTGCATGCCTTCTTTTGTCAGAGTATCAGATGTCTAAATGTGAGAAGAAATATATATGAAAATCCTGGTCCAACTATCAGGTTGGCTGTAAAAGTCCTGGTCCAACTATCAGGCAACTCTTAAAGTCCTGGTCCATGTTTGAGGCAACCATACTTAAATCCTAGTTCAAGTATCAGGTGGCCACCAAGTCAATTCTCATAATCTCTGATCCTAGTATCGGAAGTGTTGGCATATGAGTCAGTTATGTTATGCTCATGCACAGAGTCTCTATATATAGTAGTTAGTTGCAGAGTTACAGATTATGTCTCTATCCTATATTATGAGTTATATTAAACTGTTATTTGCCATTGTTTATGTTGACAGGTTCTAGAGTGTCAGTTGTTGCTATTTTCTTCTATTATTCAGTTTATCTTTGGCATTGCTTATTTGCAAGTTTTCAGTCTTACATACCAGTGCATTTCTTTGTTCTAACGTCCCGTCGCCTGGGGACCCTGTAATCATACTGCAGGTGCAGGTAAAAGCTCAGATCGATAGATTTAGTAGGAGCTCAGATCCAATACAGAGTTGCTTTTCTCCCCTCTTTTAGGAGCCTATGTTAGGTTTGTTCATTTTTAATTTTGTTGTACCAATGGATAGGTCGGGGCCCTGTCCCATGCATTCAGTATTATTTTACTCTTTTAGAGGCTTTTGTGGACTAGTTGTACAGTTGCTCAATTCAGTTTGTTTTGTGGCTTAGCAGGCCTTCCGCCGTTATTTTTAGATGTTATTGTGGCCTTGTTGGCATTCTATCTTTTCATGTTCTTTAAGACTTGGTCGGTCCATTTCTATGTATAGTTGATAGTGGCAGGAGGCCCAAATGTCCTAAGGGTTACAGTTCAGATGTTATGTAGCTAGCTTCTTGATCTCTTTGGAATCGAGTTCCAGTTGCGCCATACCCCAGTTTTGGGGCATGATAAACTTTATATCAGGGTGATTCGTGTCCTAGGGAGTCCACAAAATTGTGTCTAGTAGAGTCTTCCTTATGGGTATGTTGTGTACCATACTTATAATCAGGAGGTTGCAAGGCATACAGGACTTGTTTCTCTTCTTTTACTAATAGTTTGTGCTATAGAGCGAGGTCATAATTATTATGATATATGAGTCATGTTATTGTTTCAAAATATGCCTGTGATGTGGAAGATGACTACACGGTTTATTGGCACAACCGCAGGTGAGGGTACCAATCACCCTCCAATGGCTTAGGAGGATAGATTAGAGGCTCAAAGCGAGTCCCTTTCCCCAGGTGTTACAGTTCCCTCTACCCCAACAAGAGTAGTGGTAGATAGACCTCCAACACCTCTCGCACCTGTAGTACATGAGGGTGATACAGTGGCAGACCCTCCCACGCTTGAGTTATCTTTGGTTGCTCCAGAAGGATAGGGTCTTGAGAGGAGCTGTTCAGTTGATGGCTCATATTACTGCTGGACAGGAGCGATGATTGGAGGTGATGGAGGAACATAGAGGTCAGGTAGTTGAGAGTTCTAGAGCTCGTGAGTTCTTGGGCTTGAGCCCTCTAGTGTTTACTAGGTCAGACCCGAATGAGGATCCCCACAAATTGATTGATCAAACATATAGAGTGTTAAGGGTCATGGGGGGCGGCAGTCACAGAGGGGGTAGAGTTAGCCACATTTAGATTGCAGGATGTGGCTATTTTGTCATATGAGGCTTGGGCTCAATCCGGAGGGGCTGATGTACAAACAACTGAGTGGGATGAGTTCTCTGAGGCCTTTATGCGCCAATATTTTCCCCGAGAGCTTTGACATGCTTGAGATGAGTAGTTTTTGCACTTGGAGCTATGAAATATGAGTGTACGGGAGTATTACCTCCGGATTAATTCCTTGGCTAGGTTTTCTCCATACCTGGTTCAGATGATGGAGGATAAAGTTCATTAGTTCGTGTTAGGGCTAAGGCTATAGCTCGTGAATGATTTGGGGTATATATCCAGGAGCACATGGATATTGAACGGATCCAGGCTTATTCTTAGAGGGCTAAGGATTTTTCTCACACAATTCAATACTTATAGGGGATAGGAGAATAGGAAGAGGGCTTGAACTGCGAGGTCTTATAGAGAGTCTAGAAGAGATTTTGGGGTTTCGTTGCTCAAATTGTCGGCTCAACCAACAGAGAGTTCCACCTCAGTCCTAGGGACGGGGAGAGACCAGAATTTAGCTCCATTCTGTTCCTGATATTAGGAGAGACCTCTAGTACCCAACCTATGCTCAATGTAGAAATTAACAACCAGGGCAGTGCCATTTGGGTCAGGATGTATGCTAACATTGCTGACAGCCTAGCTATTATATGCGACAGTGTCCGCTGGGGACTAGAGGTGGTACCCACACATCCGACAGGTTCAACAATAACATCATCACCCTTCGTTCGACCTTCTAGGCCTATTTCTCATCCTGCAGCAGGTTGTGGCAAGGGTAAGAGGGGAGAAGCTTCTATTTTAGGGACAATGCAAAACCTCTTTTGTGCTCTAGGTGGTGGCTAGGACCAGGAGTCATCGCCTGATGTTGTTACAAGTACTTTGATAAATTCTCTCATGTTATTTATGCCATAATTGATCCAAGTTCTACTTTTTCGTGTGTTACCCCTTTGATAGAGTCAGTTTGAGATAACTCCTGAATTATTAGTTAAGTCGTTTGTTGTACCTACGCCAATTGGGGAATCTATATTAGCTGAAAGAGTGTACCGTGGTTGTATGGTTCGAGTATGTGATAGGTCTACATTAGCTTATCTAGTTGAACTTGGAATGGTTGATTTTGACGTTATTATTGGCATGGATTGGTTAGCGGCATGTTACGTTGCTGATTATATGATATTTGTTGATGATTATTTGATGTTTGTATGATAGGTTAAGAGAAGTAAGGGTTGTATGTTGGTAGTAGATGACATGGAAAATGTGTACGAATGGAAAAGCAAGGAGTATGTGAAGTTCTTCAGTAAAACAACAATATTTCCTAATATTTAATAACTTAAAAGTGCGACAACCTATCAAATTAAAGGTCATTGATTCTAGTTTTTAGAACATCAAACCTCTCGTCAATTTGAGTTTGGAGTAAAAAGTTATGGGTATTTTACTGAAGCACCCCGAACGGTGATGTGAGCATGACGCCCTAGCGCCTCCACCACCCTAACTATTTAAAAATCAGATTTTCACTATTGAAAGATATTTCTATCCTAAACCAAATCAATCAGCTTGCTTAGGGACTTTATTTATCTCTCAATTCCAGTAGTTGGAACAAGGAAATTGAAGAGGAAACCTCAAGCACAACTCCACCAAACACAAGACAAGTTAACAAAGTTGGTTTCCAAGTGTGCTAGCTGTTTTGGAGCTCGTTTTTGGCAGTTGTTTTGGGAGAAGTTGTTATGTTTTTGGATCCCGTTTTACTGAATATATATCCATATTTGATTAGGTATCAAATCCAAGAGTAAAGATAAGCATTTTACCCTCCTTAAACCCCCTTAAATTGCAAGCAAAAGGGCTGGAAATTTGCAGCTAGGTGAGCTGCCGATTTGGGCTGTGTGAGTTGAGTTTTGCTCGTTTTTCTTGGACTTTTTGGCAGTATATTTGACTTTTAATATACTCTATTTTGGGAAGAAGAATTACAGCATAAGTATAATAAAGTTCCCCATTGTTTTCTCCCTCAAAAGTTAATGAAAACTAGTAGAGAAAATGCCTAAATATTATTGATGTTGTCGTGTGTTGTTGTTGCTATTGTGACTACCTTTGGTGAGTTATTTTAGGACGCATTTTGTGTTACATATTAGGCTTCATACTTTCCTATAAATTCAAGATACTGGAGAGGTTAGTGGTTGATCATGTAAGTAAGAAAAGTTCGTCGGAAAGAAAGGTATCTAAGGCGCCCCGTCCATCATTCTTTTAGCACGATTTGTGCATTGTGAGTTGAATGAGCCATCAAACACTTTACAAATATTGAGGCCGTATGTTAAGATTCATTTAAGAATTTAAAGTTTCATATTCTATTGAGGTTAAATATTGAGAGTATGTCTAGCCTAAGTGAGGCATGTAAAGTGTGATATCGTATTGATTATTGTCGTAGTTGTAGATCGAGTTGGAGACCCCTCAGCATGGGCATTATTATTTGTCCCTTTCCATTACGTTATATATGTTATATTGATCATGTATGAGGTTCTTGTCACCTTATAAAACTACAAATTGAAGCTAAGACGACAGCATTAGAATAACTTATGCTAAGAACAAATGCAAGATTAGTAAGGATAAACAAGGGTACCAAAATAGAAATTCCTTGATATGTTTACCTAAATTCATGTATATATATTTCATAGTTCGTAAAGCTTAAAAGGAATTCCATAACTCCTATTCCTTAAGCTATTGGCACGTTATTGAGTTACCGGGTGCTAAAGTAACGAGTGTTGACGCTATCTATGATTGAGTCTAAGTACTATAAGTTGAGTTTAAGTTGATTAAGCTCTATAAAGTAAATCTAAGTACTTATATCGAGTCCAAGTTTTCCAAAGTTGGGTCTAAGTATCCATTGATTCCAAAAACCCATAAGCGAGGTCTAGTGTCATGTTCCTCGAGTCTCATTTTCATGTTAAGCTTTCAAATCCAGTTATGTATTATGTACCCTTCTGTTAGTTTCTAGGGGTATGATATTAATTTGGTCCTCCGAGTTGGGCCCTTTATCTGAGTCAGTTGCTTTGCATTATTCAGTTGGTCCTCCGAGTTGGACCCGTTATCTAAGTCATATATATATATATATATATATTGCATTATTTAGCTGCTGGTCTTAGTA
Source organism: Datura wrightii (assembly GCA_035772735.1). Lineage (NCBI taxonomy): Eukaryota > Viridiplantae > Streptophyta > Magnoliopsida > Solanales > Solanaceae > Datura > Datura wrightii. The sequence goes on from JASDFA010000016.1 coordinate 161,414,715, forward strand.
TCAATTTGCTTATTAGAATGATTTGTATTGATTACCGCATGCCCTCTCTGATCCGTGTATTAGATGATTGAATCTGCAAGGAAATATGTATGAAAATCCTGGTCCAACTATCAGGTTGGCCGTAAAAGTCGTAGTCCACGTATTAGGAAACTCTTAAAGTCCTGGTCCAAGTATCAAGCAGCCATACTGAACTCCTGGTCCAAGTATCAGGTAGCCACCAAGTCAATTCTCATAAACTCCAGTCCTAGTATCGAAAGTGTTGGCATATTAGTCAGTTATGTTATGCTCATACAAAGAGTCTGCACATAGGGTATTTAGTGGTAGAGTTACAGATTATCTCTCTACCCTATCTTATGAGTTATGTTCAACTGTTATTTGCCACTGTTTATGCTGACAGGTTCTAAGGTGTCAGGTTGTTGCTATTCCCTTCGATGGTTCAATTTATCTTTGACATTGCTTATTTATAGCTTTTAGTCTTACATACCAGTGCATTTCTTTGTACTGATGTCCCTTCTTTGGCTGTAGGTGTAGTTAGGATCTCAGATCGACCGATTCTGTAGGAGATCAAATCCAGCACAGAGTTGGTATGCTCCCCTCTTTTAGGAGCCTATGTTTAGTTTGGTCATTTTGAGTTTTGTTATATAGATGGGTAGGCCAGGGCCCTGTCCCATTAATTCATTATTTTTTACTCTTTTAGAGGCTTTTGGGGAGTAGTTGTACTGTTGTTCAATTCTAGTTTGTTTTGTGGCCTAGATAGCCTTTCGTTGTTCTTTTAAAATGCTATTGTGGCCTTGTTGGCATTCTATCTTGTCATGTTTGTTGAGGCCTGGTCGGTCCATTTCTATGTATATTTGACTGTGACAAGAATCCAAAATGGCCTAAGGGTTATAGTTTAGATGCTATGTAGTCATCTTCTCGATCTCTTCGGAATCGAGTGTCAGTGGTGCCCTACCCCAATTTTGGGGCGTGACATTATGGACACCGTTAGTGAGCACTGTGGCATCATCATCATCAAGTAGCTCCTCAAAGGCAGGTCCCACTCTACACAACTACATAGCACTCTCCGTCAGTGGGTATCTATCCTGAAGGGCTTCCATCTCCTCGATTGTCGTAGGTCAGCCTCCTAGCTTATACTATAATTCCAACATGCCAAACATGTGACTTTGCCATCTTTACTCACGAGCCTGACGATCAGCTATGGAAAGGGATGGAGCTGTGGAACAGCTAGGCTCCTTAACCTTGGTCACATCCATTATCTTGCCAGCTAGGGGTCCTGCTCTAGGTAACCGAAGGTCTAACTCCTCCTCTTCAATGCCTTAGCCTCTCAAGAGACTACCATAACAATATTTCAAGTTGCAGTTGTCCCTCACTCTCCTCACATTGCCTCTAAGCACTACACCAAAATTAAGTGGTGGCCCTTTCATTAGCATGTACACTAGCACAACCCACTCTATAGTGACATCAGTGATGTGGGTCCCAGGGAGAAGTGTGGCATAGACAATTTTTAACCACACTTTCGCCTCCTTATTCATGTAGGAGAATGAAATGTACAATGAGTGCCCTGATGGTCCCTTGCCCAATTCAAAATTGAGCTCTCACCACAAAAAGTATGGCGAATGTCATAGTATGGAGGCTTCTCTAAGATAAAGATATGATCAAATGGGTCTACTGCTCTTATGTGGAGGAAGGCATCGAATGCTTTAGTGGTGAACCGTACCATTTCTCCACGGATCTTTACTTTATTTATTTCTCCAAATGATGTCTCCCAATTTGCATAGAACTCCCTTACCAAGGTGAGGTTGCACTCCTCCAGTTCAACAAAGATGTAGCCTAAACCCAACTCACAAACCTTGTCACGAATAGCAGGGAACTCAAGTGCCAAACGTCCCTCATTGATCCAATTTTCAAGAACATACTTAGCCTCCTCTGTGTGTTGAACCAGGTGATCCCATGAGGCTCTATAGCCTATGCCCCAAAATCATCTTGCAGGTCTAACCTTGGCTGCTGATGAACTAACTCCCTTTATACCTTTTCAGAGCCTCTTTAGACCTTTGCCTGCTATATCAATATCGATTCCTTGGCTGCCTCTCGGTTCCATGATACCTGTCAAGCAAAAATTAATAATTTCACAAGATTAGTTAGTAAATAACAAGGCTAGCTAATTAAGTGTTAAGGGTGCAAGATTGACCCCACACTTAGTCGCTAGCATAATGGTGAGTCTTTGTCCAATGGAAAACTCAAGACTTCCTCCATCATCATCCAATCTCACAACTCTAAGTCACTCACTAACTCTAACTACAACCATGTTCATGAATTCTTCAATTCTCCCCCCATATTTAGCTTTTCAAGAATGCCTCAATTGGCCATTCCTTTCACTTTCCCTTCTTCAGTTTTTAACTCAAGTAATTCATACATGGAAGTAGCATTGTTCAATTCATTCAACAACCCAAAAAATAATTTACTACCATCCATAATGAATTAATCATGAATTTCAAAACCTCAAGACTTATTCACCTTCAAGAATTCAATACCCATATACTTTCTCTCTCTACAATTAATGTATCTACTCACCAAATTTATGAATTCAAATAACCATCTCCATTCATTCCCACAACTTTAAATCATTACATTCAACTAAAAATAAGTTAACCCAACAAGGATACACATTATTATGGAAGAAGTTAATACATTAAAGCTCATAAAACCAACAATGTGAAACTTAATTTTTTCACCAAAAATGGTGATTTGGGGAAGAAGGGTGTGGGAACATGCTTTTAACATTACTACAATAAGAGAGAAGAAAGATACTTACTTTTGTTGAAACGGGAAGCTCCACCAAATCTTGGAGAAGACAACAATTGAAGGGAGAAGGGAGAAGGGATTTACGGGTTTAAGAAGGGGAGGCGAAAATAATTTTTGCTTTTTGTTATATATTACTTTTTCAACTTTGTGATGGAAAAGGATGATTGAGAATTTAAATAATGATGTGGGGCCTGGGTTTTTGACCAAAAAGCCCTTTGTGTGCCGCCTTCTCTGTCACACCACAGACTTAGAAAAACTGTTCTTTGGGGTCAGAGGTTGGAGCAACATGCCACCCATAGCACCAACCTGTATGATTTTTTTCTTCTAGAGTTTAAAACTTAGCGCTCTATACTAGGTATCTCACCCTAGACTTACACCTTTTAAGCCCATTTTTCAAGCTATTTTTGCCTCTAAAGCTCTGTTCATATCTTCAAAACAAAGAAAAACTGTAAAAATGTTAGAAAGATGGGTTGCCTCCCACCAAGCGTCTTAGTTACAGTCATTGCACAACATTCATGGGTTGCCTCCCATTCAGCGCCTAATTTAACATCATGGCATGACTATGTTCATTGTCACTCCTTCATCCAAGTGAAATGATGACCAAATTGGAAATTCACTAAACTTTTATGCAACCCACGATGCTAAACTAAGTGATTACTTCCTTCAGGTTCTACTGCCAACTTAACTGTGAAGTCCTCATAGTGAGGAGACATCCTTGCTGATCTAAACACCTCGAAAATAGACTCTTGACCATCCACCATCATTAAAATCCTGTCTGTCTTTACCTGTATGATGACATCGGTGGTGGCTAAAAATCCTCCCCCCAAAATGAGGGGAACTGCTGGATCCGTGTTGTAATCTAGGATTGTGAAATCCACCGGAAGAATGAAAGGTCCCACCTTGATCAAGACGTCCTCAATTATTCCATTAAGATAGGCTAGAGATAGGTCTGAAAGCTGCAGAGTCATTGTGGTAGGATGTGGTTCACCTAAACCCAATGTTTTGAATAGGGATGCATGCATCAAATTGATGGCAGCACCCAAATCACATAAGGTAGAACCAACTTTTTTATCTCCAATCACCACTGGAATGGTGAAGCTCCTGGAGTCCTTCAACTTCTTAGGAATTTTATTCTTAACCCGAGAACTGCAATATTTTGTTAGAGCCACAATTTGAAATTTTGTTAACTTCCTCTTGTTGGCCACAGTGTTCTTCAGATACTTAGCATATTTTGGAACTTCCTATAAAAGCTCCACCAATGGAATGTTAACATGTACCTTCTTCAACAAGTCAAGAAACTTCTTGCAAGTTGTATCCTCCTTCTACTTTTGAAACATCTATGGGAATGGGGGCGGTGGTCTAGCTACTACAACTTTTTGTTATGAGTTCCTTTACTCCCCGACCTCACTCTTGAACTTCTCAACCTTCTCATCAACCTTTTTTTCTCTGGGGATCACCTGACCCTGCTCCTTACCACCGCGCAATGAGATTGCGTTCACATTTTCCTTGGGGTTCTTCTCGGTGTTACTCGAAAGTTCCCTTTTTCGGTCTATTTGTCTGCTGCAGGGACAATTTTCCATCTACCTCTCAAGCTCATGGATTGATTTTTGTATCTCATTCACTACCTGAGTTTGTTGCACCATCCATTGCTTCATCATCTGCTCAAGAGAGCTGCTCAACTGCTGGCCCTGAGGCCTTAGATAACCATTTTGGGGCCTTTGAAAGTTCTGGTTCCCTCCCCATGAGGGATTTGCTGCATTCAATTACCCATTATTATAGCCATTACCTGCAAAACTGACACCATGACCTTGTTGTCCTCAAAAAATACAGATTTGGGATTAAGTGGACAACTGAATATGCATTTCCTTCTCCACATGCTTCACATATGGTGGTGGAGTCTGCACCTGATGTACCTGCTATACTTGGCTTCCTGCTGGTCAGGTCACAAGTTTACTAATCACATTCACCAGCTGGCTAATGCCTTCTCTAATTGCCGCAACACCATCTACCTCAAGCTTCCCTAACTCTTTAGGTGTTGCGAATCCTTTGCCTGAGTCTTGGTAATCCTGACTTCCCACTGACGAGATTCAAGAGAGCCTCAATTTATTCATAGCTTTTGGACAGAATCTGTCCTTGTGCGGTAGCATCAAGCTGGATCATTGACTGGGGCTTCAGACCCTCTATGAAGTTGTGCCAATTATCTCCTTAGGCTACATGTGGTGCGGACAATCTCTAAATAATCCTTGTAACATTTCCACACTCGAGCTAAGGTCTAACCACCTTTCTGCACAAACCCGGAGATCTGCCCTCTTAACTCCTTGGTTCTTCTTGAAGAGAGAAACCTATTGACAAATTTGTTGGAAAGAGCCTCCCATGTGGTGATGGAACCTGCCACTCCTTGGCTTCACCAATCAATAAGAAAAAAATAAGGTTAGGTTTAAATATTCATTTGACACGTTCTGGTAGTGGAAATTCTCGCTCAGGTCCATGAACATCGTAAGATGCCTGTAGGGATCCTATTATGGCTTGCCTTGATATTGGCAAGTCTTTTGGACCAACCACACAATCCCTTCATTTAGCTCAAAGTTTCCAGTGATATCCATCTTGATGATTGCTTTAGAAGCGTTCTCCAAGTTCATCCTAGAAAATTTCAACACTAGAATCCTCTTCTGATTATCCTATGCCTGCTCATTATTTGTCGTTATTAACCTTTGAAAGGTTCTCTCTATTTCAGGATCTAAAGAAGCCAAAGGTGGTCACTGACTTCTTGTACTTGAAATATACTGAGCAAATGATCTTTTCCATATTTACATGCCCAAGTGCAATTTTACAAATTAATTTTAGCCATGTTTGTCAATGTAATTAATTACATTTGCATGTAATTGTGTATAAGTGTGTGTCGGAACTAACAAATGTGATTAGCCCATATTTTTAGGTGAAAAATGCAAAGGATGAGATTAATATGTTAATGCATAAGGATAAAGTAAGCTTGGAATTGATTTCAAAGAAGGAAGCTTGAAGAGAGCATGAAAGTGCCACAGCCGTGCCATCCAGCATGCCACACCGGCAGATGGACGCGCAAGGCAGCATGTCACGTTGGCTCTATGCCATGTTCACTGTCATTCCATGCCTGGATATGTGCACGCGCGATGGCATTGTGCCACGCCAGGCATTTCGCATGACCAGTGGCGCGCCACGCTAGGCGACACGCACCAGTGCCATGCCTAGCTGCCGAGATATAGAACCCTTGCGATGCCTCCGTACCATGGAGGCTGAGCTGCACGATAGGTAGCATGACATGGAGCAGTTTCACCAATGGCTGAATTTTATAAATTTTCACTAGTATAAATTGAACACTTGGTAATTTTTTAGATATCACGACATATTTTTGGGAAATCACAGAGGAGTGAAGGGAGAACCAAAGAAACTCACCTAAGGTTTGCTTTTCTCTAATTCTTTTTCATCCATTCTTGTAATTACTTGAATTAAAACATGTTTTTGATTTCTTGTATGAACATTAGTGGCTAAAACCCTTCTTCTAGGGTTGAGGCCACAAGACATAAATGCAATTGCGTAAATTCTATTTTGGTTCAAGTTTTATTTGTTGTTAACTCTTGAATTCTTTCTTGTTTACCATTTTAATGCTTGATCATAATTAAAATGCAATTCTTAAGATTAGGCAAAAATCGAAAGAGAGAAACCTAGGTTAGAACTAGGAATTCAAGAAACAAGTGCAAAGTCTTCAAGACTTGATTCGCGTTTAGGATAGAAATATACCTAATTCGCCTTTGTTGGTTATAAAATAGGAAGATATCTAGACACTGACTTAGAATTGTCACATCATGACTTGTTGAAGTAGTTGTAAAACTAAGTTAGGGTTAGAGGTTCAAAAGTCCATAACTAAGGGCGTTAACCCCATAAACTACTCCACATAGATAAATGCACACGAATTACGACGTCATATCCCCGCCCAACAATGTAGCTGTAAGGCTATTTGTTATGTTTAGAGGCTCAAAAGACCATGAACATTGCATATATATTATGAGATAACAACTGAATTTTCAATACTTGAACCAAGTTGAATGTAGAATTACATAATTATCAGGCCTTAACACTAGATGTTTCTCATTATTGTTTTCCTATTAATTTGTGATCACCTCTAGATTTAGAAACAAAACTCCAAATCTTTAAAACCAACCCTTGTGAAATTCAATATAACACGTGAACTTGAATATTCACTAAAGAGACTAGTCCATGTGGGTTTGACATTCGACTCTTAAAGAGTCACTTTACAACTTGTACGATTGCGTACACTTGTGCGTGCACTAGGGTGCAATAAGTTTTTGGCACCGTTGACGGGGACTGGCAACTTTTGGTGAATTTTTAGTTTGTGTGTTAGTTTTATCTTTTTGAAAGTATTAAAAATCTTGGTCTTGGTATTTAATTTGCACGTAACTGGTTTCCTTGTAGCAGGCTAGCAAGGAATAGAGAACGGTGGATTCATTTTTGGAACCTGAATGACATTTGCATTTGTTACAGAGAGAGGCTCTTGAGCGAATGTTGCAGTTGTTACAAAGAGAAGTTCTTGAATCACAGCATCCACCGGTTGAGCAGGAAGAGTTGTTGCAAGAGAAAATCGCAGCCAGACCAGTTCGCGAAGTGGCAATCCCACTCGTGATTAATGTTACCTCTAGAAAACTCAAACTGGAGCCTAGAGGCAATTTTGAGCTCAAACAGAATATGGTGCAGCAGTTACACTCTAGTGGGAAATTCATTGGCATGGCACATGAAGACCCACAATAGCACCTACAGAACTTTATTGAAATCAGTGACACTTTTGTCCCCACTAGAGTGTCAACTGATTATGTAAGACTTACCCTCTTCCCGTTCTCACCTTTGGGAGAGCCAAAGAGGTGGCTAAAGGCGGAGCCACCAAATTCCATCACATCCTGGGATGACCTAGCAAGGAAGTTTCTAATTAGATTTGTAGAACCCCGAGACTTTCTTAAACTAGACTCAGAAATTTCAAGAAAATTCAGGAGAAAAACTAGAAAAAACGCCTCAGAACAATTGAGACAATGAGCCGTGGTCAGTTCCAACAACTCGTTGTGTCAATCATGGTCAGCAGATTTTTTGGTCTCTAGGAAACTAAGGTGACAAGGTACGATCCGTGGTGAGGAACTACAAGTCATCCTGTTAGTCGTTATTTCCCTAGTACAAAAATCCTTCTAGGACCCTACGACTCAACCAATGAGTCGTTGTCAGAAACGACGACTAATTGAGTGACTCGTTGGGTGAGAACCCTAGAAACCCCTTTTAGAGATGACGAGTGGGAACGACTCGTTCTATCCCACAGTGAGTCATGGTCACCACCCATCATGAAAACTTTGGTAATTTTTAGAATTCATCCATTGAAGGTGATGACTGGACACAATGACTCGTTGGTTCAACCAACGAGTCATTGTGTCACTCGTTGTCAAGCTTACCAGGTTCCTTGACCAGTGGCCAGGGGAGGAACCAATGACTCATTAATTCATTCAACAAGTCGTGGTGACCCCCATTGCCAGATCCAGTGTTTCTTGTCCTAGGAAATGGAACCAATGAGAGGTCCCAACGAGTCATGGTCATAACCAACGACACGTTGAGTGACCTATTGGGACCCTATCGGCCAGCTTGTAGATTTAATTTCTAGGGTTATTTTTGTAATTTCTCACTTACATAGTCCCTAAACTACGTCATTTTGGTTTTAAATTAGGGGTTTTATAGGGGGTAATCGATAATTTTTCTCATTTCTCATCCTTCAATAGTTAGCACATAAAATTTCTCTCAAAAAGGCTCAGAGAAGAAGTTAGGGACATCGATCCTCCTCAGATTTTTCAAGGAATTCTCCCAGGGATTTTCATCACAAGGTATGTCGGAATTCAACAAGGGAATAGTTCTTTCCTTGTGTCTCCAAAATCTTCCTTATCTTCTCTATCAGTTCTAGCCTTGAAACTTTCAAATGTGAAGAAACTATATGTCAGACTTCATTTAATTTATGTGGAATATTATTTATGTTAATTGTAGATATTTTTCCACCAGATTGTGACTATTTTGATGCTTGTCCCTCTAAAGAAAATTCTAGCCCTAGTTGTTGAATGCATAAAAACTAGAGTCTCACATAATGATAAATTATTGAAAATTTTCTATTAGTGTATGAGATTCCCATGTTGTTAGTAGATATTGAAATTTCAGTTAGATGTACGTTAGTTAAATTTTAATTAGAATGATAGAATACTCAGGGCTACTTAGAAATGTCTACTGATCAGTTTAACTACATAAATTCTTGTGGTGTTAATAGTTCCTCCCAGTTATCAACATTACACTCAGTATCAAATTTTAATAGTTCTTTAGGCAGTCATGACACTTTCAGATAAGCAGCTTTGACCAGCCTTAGGACCCCCCCTTCAGATTATAGTTGTTCTTTAGATGGTTACGATGCTTTCAAATAAGCAGCTCTAGCCAATCTTAGAACCCAATTACAGAATCCAATACAATAAGACTTTCAGGGTACTCTCAAACAGTATCCTTGGCTCAATTGAAGTATTGGGCCCCAATTTCGAGTTATCAGCTTAGTAATCAGTCTAGGACTATCTAGTGGGAGTAGGACTTAGCATCGAGCGAATCAGGGTTCCAACGCACCTAGGTTCCTAGAACCACTTCGCCACCGTAAGTTATATTTATTGGCCTCATGGCCCAGACCCGTGATCATTCAAGTCATGTCGTTATACCTTGGCAAGGTATATTGGGTCCTACCAATGGGGTGTATACATCGGACTCCACATCTAGCTCATGTGGTTATATGTCGGTTATAGACTCTCCCACTAGTCAACTCAGTTCAAACTCATATTAGTTAGTTCAGATCAGTTCAATAAAGTATTTCTGGTTAGTATCTCAAATTTAGGTCATGTCCTTGACCAATAAACGGGGTCATTTTGAGCATATTAATTTTTCACAGTTATTCAGTTTCAGCATTTTCAGTTGGTCATTGCATGACTTTTCAGTTCAGATATTTTATTCCTTGTGTTTGGTTTCTCTCACTTAGTACATTCAAAGTACTAATGCATACCTTTTATGCTGTATCGTTTTATGATACAGTTGCAGGATCTCAGTCTTAGTTTTGTTAGCAGATAATTTTCAGAAGATTCCAGCTACATCATTGATGAGTCCTCATTTTTTGAGGATGAGACATTTTTTCTTTCAGTTATCTTTATTTTATTTAGTTTTAGAGTTAGCTGAGGACTTGTCCCAACAACTCTTCAGTTGTAGTTGGCTTTCAGACACTGACATAGTTTCAGACCTTCAACTTTTTCTCAGTTGTTTTTAAACTTCATGACTCAACTTTATTTTCATAAATTATTACTTTAAAGCTTCCTCTATGCTTTATTTAGAATGCCAGTATTATGAAAGACCATTGGTTGACTTGGGGCTACTGGTGACTCCAAGTACTATGTCCTGTCTAGGGTGTAGACTCGGGGCATGATAAACTTGGTATTAGAGCACTAGGTTTAGAGTATCCTTAGATGTTTGAAAGCTGCATCGAGTAGAGTCCTTTTCATGGGTGTGAAGCGCGCCACACTTATGACGGGGAGGCTACGAGGTGTTATAGGAAAATTCCCTTTTTTTCATACTCTTTATCATGCGTTGAAATTCAATTCTAGAATCGTTCTCCAAACCGGTGCTCTATTTCATTTCAGTGAATCATGACTCGGCAATGTGGTAACGGAAGAAGGGCCAATAACATACGCCGACCTACCCCACCAGCTCCAGTAGCCCCTATTGGTGATTTCGTGTCCTCCGGAGAGTTCACAGCGGCTATCCAGCTACTTGCACAGATAGTTACCAATCAGGTGAACCAACAGGTGGTTCCGATTAACAACAATGGGTTTGCAGCAGCTGCCCAAGTTCGAGACTTCACTCCGATGAACCCTCCAGTTTTCTATGGATCTAAGGTGGGAGAAGACCCACAGGAGTTTGTGGATGATATTAGAAAGACCACCCGAATTATGGGTGTCAGTTCCTTAGAGAATGCCAACTTGGCTGCCTACCAGCTGAAAGGGGTAGCCCAGATCTAGTAAGAACAGTGGAAGGAGGGGAGACCAGCGGAAGCAGGACTGGTGGAATGAGAGGAGTTCACTATAGCCTTCCTAGACAGATTCTTTCCCCGGGAGCTTAGGGAGGCTAAGGTGGAGGAACTCATGAACATGAAGCAGGGCAATAGGACAGTAGAAGAATATGCAATGGAGTTCACCAGGTTGTCTAAATATGCTCTAGAGATAGTTGAAGAGCCAAGGGCTCATATGCTGAAATTTGTGAATGGAGTGTCGAACTTGGTCCTCAAGGAGTGCAAGACTGTGATTCTTATCAAGGACATCGATATCTCCAACCTCATAGTTCATGCCCAACAAATTGAGGTAGAAAAATTAAAAGAATTGGAGCGAGAGAATAAATGGGCAAGAATCATCCAGTCAGATTATGGTCATCTGAGATCTGGCGGTAGTAGCCACCCACAACAGCAACAGAGGGCTCCAACAACCACTTCAACCAGTTCCCTAACTTTCCGATCCTAAAAAGATCGTAGGGGCGGAGCATCTAGATTATAATCCCCGAGTCATGGCGCCAACAATTTCTACAGCTAGCTAGCTTGCCCTGAGTGTCACAAGAACTATCCAGGGAAGTTTCTTCAGTGTCGAGAGGGCTATTTTGGTTATGGACAGCTTGGTCATCATCTTAGAGAATGCTGGTCAGCAGGACGGGGAAGATCACAATCCATTGCTTCAGTAGCTCTAGCAGGCCGACCAGCTCAGCAGGCCAATACATCAGGTACGGATGGCGGCCAGTGCCAAAACTATTTTTATGCTTTTTCCTCTCGTCAGGATCAGGAGAGCTCACCTGACGTGGTCACGGGTATGTTATGCCTTTTTCATCTAGACATGTATGCCCTATTAGATCCAAGAGCCACACTTTCGTTCGTTACTCCCTATGTAGCATTCCAGTTTGATATCAGTCCAGAGGTCCTCTCAGAGTAATTCTCAGTCTCCACCCCAGTTGGCGAGTCAGTTAGAGCCATCCGGGTGTATAGAAACTACCCAGTATTAATCTTCAATAAGGTCAATATAGCTGATCTGGTAGAGTTAGACATGGTTAACTTAGACCTCATTCTTGGCATGGATTTGTTACACTCTGGTTATGCCTCAGTTGACTGTAGAACTAGGGTCGTCAAGTTTCAGTTCCCTAATGAGCCATCTTTAGAGCGAGCGGGCAGTAGTTTAGCGTATAAGTGTTGGTTTATTTCCTACCTTAAGTACAGAAAGCTTATTTCCAAAGGGTGTGTTTATCATCTAGTTCGGGTCAAATATTCTAGCTCTGAGACCCCAACTATCCAGTCGTCAGTGAGTTCCCTGATGTGTTTCCCGAAGATCTTCTTGGAGTCCCTCCTGAGCGGGAAATAGACTTTAGTATAGATCTTCTTCTAGAAACTTGCCCATCTCAATCCCTCATTACAGAATGGCTCCAACTGAGCTTAAGGAGTTGAAGGAGCAGCTAAAGACCTTCTTGATAATGGTTTTATTATACCCATCATCTATTCCTGGGGTGCTCTAATACTATTCATGCGAAAGAAAGATGGTGCCATCAGAACGTGCATCGATTACCGTTAGTTGAACAAGGTCACAGTCAAGAACAGGTATCCCCTACCCAGGATTGATGACTTGTTTGATCAGCTTCAGGGAGCCAGTTATTTCTCTAAGATAGATCTTAGGTTGGGGTATCATCAGTTGAGAGTCAGAGAATGTGACATACTGAAAACAGCTTTCAGAACTCGGTATGGTCACTACGAATTACTGGTTATGTCCTTCGGACTAACTAATGCCCTTACAACCTTTATGGACCTGATGAACAGAGTCTTCAAGTAGTATCTAGAAATGTTTGTCATTGTATTTATCGATGCCATTCTGGTATATACTCTAGGAATGAGGAGGAACATGCTAACCACTTAAGAATAGTGCTTCAGATGCTCAAAGACCGCTAGTTGTTCGCTATGTTCAGCAAATGTGAATTCTGTTTGAAGTCTGTGACTTTCCTTGGTCACGTGGACTTATGTGAGGGTATTCAAGTAGATCCTCAAAAGATAGCAATGGTGAAAGACTGTCCCAAACCTACCTCCCCAACCGAAATCAAAAGTTTCTTGGGTCTATCCAATTAGTACCGACGTTTTCTAGAAGGCTTTTCCTCTATTGCATCCCCTCTAACTAGGCTAAATTAGAAGAAGGTGAAATTTCAATGGTCAGATGTGTGGGAGAAGAGTTTCCAGGAGCTAAAAACTCGACTCACTACCTCTCCAATGCCGACCTTGTTAAAAGGATCAGATGGATTTGTAGTGTATTGTGACGCTTCTAGAGTTGGAATCGATTGCGTTCTGATGCAGCAAGGTAAGGTGATAGCCTACGCCTCTAGACAGCTCAAGATTCATGAAAAAAATTATCTGACTCATGACTTGGAGTTGGCTGCGGTGGTGTTTGCGTTGAAAATGTGGAGACACTACCTATATTGGGTCTCACATGGATGTTTTTCACCAATCACAAGAGCATTTAATATGTGTTCAGTTAGAAAGATCTAAATCTTTTTCAGATAAGTTGGTTGCAGTTACTGAAGAACTATGACATAAGCGTGTTGTATCACTCGAGCAAAGACAATGTGGTGGATGATGCCCTAAGTAGAGTGTCTATGGGGAGCGTGGCTCATGTTGAGGAAGGTAAAAAAGAGCTGGCAAAGGATATCCACAGATTAGCTCGGTAGGGAGTACAGTTGGTTGATACAGCTGAGGGAGGAGTAGTGGTGCAGAGTGGATTAGATTCCTCATTGGTATTTGAAGTTAAGTCAAGGCAGGATGAAGATCCCTTATTGCTTAAACTGAAGGAGGCGGTTCTCAGAAAAGAAGTGGAGGCTTTCTCCCAAGGGGGAGATGGTGTACTCCGTTACCAGGGTAGGTTGTGTGTACCAGATGTGGGTGACTTGAGACAACAGATACTGGCTGAAGCACCCAGTTCGAGATATTCCATCCACCCAGGTGCTACTAAGATGTACCATGATTTGCCAGATATTTACTGGTGGAACGGCATGAAGAAAGACATTATGAATTTGTAGCTAAGTGCTTGAACTACCAGAAAGTCAAAGTAGAACACCAAAGGCCAGGAGGTGTTCCTCAGGATATTAGCATACCCACATGGAAGTGGGAAGAAGTTAATATGGATTTTATTACGGGTCTACCTCAGACTCATCGGCAGTATGATTCAATCTGGGTGATAATAGATCGGATGACTAGGTCAGTACACTTCCTCCTAGTTAAAACGACAGATTCAACTGAGGTCTATGCTAGGATTTATAGCCGAGAGTTAATTAGACTTCATGTGGTGCCTTTGTCCATTATCTCAAACAGAGGTACCCTGTTCACCTCTCACTTCTAGAAGTCCTTTCATAAGGGACATGGTACCCAGGTCAAGCTCAGCACAGCTTTTCACCTACAGATAGATGGAAAAGCTGAGTGGACTATTTAGACCCTAGAAGATATGTTGAGGGCGTGCGTGATTGATTTCAAGGGCAGTTGGGATGATCACTTGCCTCTCATCGAGTTTTCATACAACAACAACTACCACTCTAGTATCCAGATGGCCCCGTTTGAGGCATTATATGGTAGGAGGTGCAGATCTCCTATCGGGTGGTTCGAGGTTGGTGAAGGTACTCTAATCGGGCCAAACTCAGTCCAAGAAGCTATGTAGAAAGTACAACTCATCTGAGAAAGATTGAAAATAGCTCAGAGCCGTCAGAAATGTTAGGCTGATGTGAGGAGAAGAGAATTGGAGTTTGCAGTGGATTACTAGATTTATCTGAAAATTTCAGCCATGAAAGGGGTGATGAGATATGGGAAGAAAGGAAAAATCTGTCCAAGATATGTGGGACCCTACATAATTCTGAAGCGAATTGGCAAGGTAGCCTATGAGCTGGAATTACCTTCAGAATTGGCATCTATGCAACCAGTATTCCATGTGTCACTATTGAAGAAATGCATTAGTGATCCAACTTCAATTGTGGCATTGGATAGTGTGGGAGTGAAAGATAGTCTCTCTTACGAAGAGGTCCGAGTTCAGATCCTTGACTGTCAGGTTCGTAAGTTGAGGAACAAGGAAGTAGCTTCAGTCAAAGTCTTATAGAGAAATCAGCATGTAGAAGGAGATACGTGGGAAGCTAAAGCAGATATGATGGCTAGATACCCACACTTATTCGCTTCTAGTTCAGTTCCGACATCAGGTATTAAATCCTTCCTCAGTATCTTGTTAAGTTTTGTACTCATCAGATTTATTTAGATTTTCTATGTGCATTCTAGTCGCATCATCTCTGTTAGTACAGTTAAGTCAGTTCGTAGTCAGTTACTCCTTCAAAAACCAGTTCATAGTCTCAATCTAGAAGTCTCAGCTCTTTTCCTAGTTTTCCTGCATTTTTAGTCTTCATTCAAGGATGAATGATCTCAAGGGGAGATGTTGTAACACCCCGATTCTTTCCTAGACCAGAATCATACATTTCAAGAAAATTTAGGAGAAAAACTAGAAAAAATGTCTTAGAACGACTGAGACAACGATTCGTGGTCAGCTCCAACGACTTGTTGTGTCAGTCGTGGTTAGTAGATCTTTTGGTCTCCAGGGAACTAATGAGACAAGGTATGACCATGGTGAGGAACCACGAGTCTTCCTGTTAGTCATTGTTACCTCAGTGCAGAAATCCTTCCAGGATCCCACGACTCAACCAATGTGTCATTGTTAGAAACGATGACCCATTGTGTGAGTCATGGGGTGAGAACCCTAAAACCCCTTTTAGATGTGACGAGTGGGAACAATGACTCGTTGTATCCCACAATGAGTTGTGGTCACCACTCGCCGTGACAACTTTGGAAATTTTTAGAATTCATCCAGTGAAGGTGACGACTGGACACAACAACCCGTTGATTCAACAAATAAGTCGTTGTGTCACCCTTTGTCATGCTTACTACGTTCCTTAACTAGTGGCCATGGGAGGAACCAATGACTCATTGGTTCATTCAACGAGTTGCGGTGACCCCCGTTTCCAGATCCAGTGTTTCTTGTCCCAGGCAGTGGAACCAACGAGAGGTTCCAATGAGTCGTGGTCACAACCAACTACTCATTGAGTGACCTATTGGGACCTTGTCAGCCAGTTTTTAGATTTAATTTTCAGGGTTATATTTGTAATTTCTCACCTACTTAGTCCCTAAACTACATCATTTTGGGTTTAAATCAGGGGTTTTAGCTGAGGTAACTGATGGTTTCTCTCATTTCTCATCCCTTGAACAGTTACAACATAAAATTTCTATCAGAAAGGCTCAGAGCAGAAGTTAGGGACATCGATCCTCCTCAGATTTTTCAAGGAATTCTCTAAGGGATTTTCATCACCAAGTATGTGGGAATTCAACAAGGGAATAGTTCTTCCCTTGTGTCCCCAAAATCTTCCCTATCTTCTCTATCAGTTCTAGCCCTGAAATTTTCCAATGTGAAGAAATTATATGTCAGACTTCATTTAATTCATGTGGAATATTATTTATGTTAATTGTAGATATTTTCCCACCAATTTGTGACTATTTTGACGCTTGACACTATAAAGTAAATTCTAGCCCTAGTCCTTGAATGCAGAAAAACTAGAGTCTCACTGTTCGCGTGATTTGTGGGGTATAAAATGACACGCAAGTGCACGTGGTCGAACAAGTAGAAAGTGGCTTTAGTAAGCCAAGTGTCGATCCCACAGAGACTTGGATGAAGTGCAATCTGCTCAAGTGTACTATATTTTACTTCTAAAAATGCAGACAACAGTGTAACCAAAAGTTTGATAGTTTGTTTTATAATTTTTTATACTAAAGCTAAAAATAATTATCTACTTTGACTCTGAGCTATGAATGAGAGCATGCTGAGGTTAAACGAACATGTCATGAAATTAATTATCATCATACTTTGGTTAATCTTTTCCTCCAGTTGCTAGCCAAGAACATTTGCCAAGAGATTAAAACTCTCGTATTTAACCTCACTAAAGAATCATGAACCATCCGTCCACATTTCTGTGATCAAATGCAATTCATGTTCTAGCCATACAATTCCGGTTCCTAAATTGACTAATACGACTTTCAGGTATATTTCTATCCTGAAAGAAAATCAAAACTCAATTTTCCCAAACCAAGTAAAGAACATATCCTATTAATTCACAACTTTCCAATTTCTTGCTCTCTCGAGTGAAACCGCACTTTTTAGATGTACATTAACGTAGGCCACACATTAATGCAGTAAGAACAATAATTAATAGAACAACATGGAAGAAAAGATGAAAAACCAAAGAATCAATGATCAAATTTCATCACAATTGTTCATAACCTCAGCAAGGAGAGGAATTAGCCACTCATTTGTGGATTAAACATCTTAAAATGAGTGTTAATCATACAAGCAATTGAATTAAAGAAGAAAGAAAGAGAGAAAAAACCCTAATATTTTCGTCCCTCAACTGCCTGTAACCCACGTCCTTGCTCCACCAAGTCAGAATATTGAAAAATGAACCTAAGTGTACTATTTATACTGCTGGGAATTTTTCCCGGAATAACGAGCAACGTGTCACGGAGTGCATCGCGGAGCACTGCCTCCGTGACACGATACGGATGCGGACCCTCACTGGAATTGGGGGTCCAGGAATTAAGGCTCAACGTGGCATGACGTGCAACGCGGAGCCAGGCCACCGTGCCACGGAGCAAACGCAGACCCTCTCTGGAATTTGGGCGAATTTTCCTTATCCAGGCAGAATGCCTCCGCGATGGCAGCATGACACGGCTCCATCGCGGAGCCCCTTTATTTCATGTTGTCCAATGCCTTTTCCCTTGCTCGCATCCAAGTCCAACTCCGATATCATCAAACATGCATTTATGCTTCCCGAAATCACATTTTACCTGCAAAACAATGCTAATCATGTTGGTTAGTATAAATTCACATTTTATTACCAATTACATGAGAATGTATACACATTGACAGATAAACAAGGTTAAAATGGTACTTTTGAGTATCACTTGGGCATATAAATTTGCCCAAGATCACTTACCCCACACTTAAATCCTTGTTCGTCCTCGAACAACAATCCTACACTTCATGCAATTTACATCCCAACCTCGCTACTTCGGTTCGACAATTTAGGCTACGGTCATACCGATTATTCAATACAACAAATCATCAAGAAAACATACATGGTCTTATTAATGCAACGACCTTCAATACATCAAGACCTCCGAGACTTTAAGAATCGACTCTCGATATTGGCAAACTCATGCAAATCAGCTGATCAAGATATCCGACATGAAAATTAATCTTTCATCATGTGCCCTCACAACACAAGAGAATCTTCCCCTTTTGCTCATATGACTCACAAACATTCAAACAAGGGCATGTAAAAACAATTCGCTCTCTCTCCCAAAAGAATTCACATGCATCATGTCATGACCCATAAGCTTTCCCTTAGTGTATTACTCCACTAATATAAAGAAGTGCGATGTAAGATCACGTAGGACTTGAACTGGTTGTAATGGAAGCTACGAAACTAGAAAATATTGGATTAGCCAATAATAGCCACTAGCATCCTTAAGCGCCTGTTCAACACATCCCATCAACTCATGGACATTGTTTTTTTTTTTTCATCATCCCATTCTTGATGATTTTCTTTAGTATGGCCCATTGCATTAAGCACACTTGACACAACAACAAAGATTATTCATGCACCTTCATTATCGTTTATTTATAGCAAGTGCACCTTCAACATTTTCTTTTCTTCTATCACTCTGCTTTTCTTTTTCTTTCACCATTCTCACTCTTTGACACTTTGGGAAAATGATTTTCTTTTCTTAAGCGCTTAAGAGTTTTTTATAGACTTTACGGCTAATGAAAAGAAGGAATTGAGCTCGGTTTACACTTTATGACAAAAGAAAAAAATAATAGGCTAAAGGCTCAACGGGCTGACTAGGGTATACAATCAAGGGTGGTACAACAAGGAAAAATAGAAACTTTCGGTTAAAACAAAGAAATGCCTACATCCTTTCCTACAATACACCTCCTTCATTTCGTTTTGTACACACAGCAGACAAGTTCTAGACACTTCACAATAGCATGGAATAACAACACCTCACTTCACACTTGTTGCACATGCTCAATTCACGATGTATTCACAGACTCTTCAATCAGCTAATTACAGGAATTCAAACATTACGCCTCAATCACACTGAATCGAACTCTACGGCCTAGGTATCTCAACATATTTACAAAGTTGCATGCTTTCATATGAATCACCTTTGCATTTTGAATATCATGTACAACACGCAACCAGAATTTCGCAACCATCCAGTAACTACAGGTTTTGGGATGCAATCCACCAAAGAAAAAAAAACTGAAAAATAATTGAAAAAAAATCTACTCCTAACGACTACATTTCCCTTAAGACGGTCGTCATCCATCCATCATAGGGAACGGTCACTAACTTGACTTCGGTTCAATGGGACCATTCTCGGTAAAAGAACCGAAAACAAATGCCGAGAAACCAAGAAGTAAAACAATGTTGAAAATATCGATCATTTCGATAACAACAATATGTACAAAATATTTTTAAAATGTTAAAAATATCGATCTTTTCGATAACAAAAATATGTACACAATCAGAATCAGCTAGCAACATTCAGCAACACACATTAATTCACATAACCTTACAAACAGAACAACAAATTCACAACTCACAGGGACAAACAAATTTTCACATACACGACAATAGAATAGAGCATACATACAAAACAGCCCAGCCCACCACCTAACTACTCCCACCCCACACTTAGCTCGAACACTGTCCCTAGTGTTCACAAAAATTAAAATAGCACAAAATCGGGTGGTGGAACTCCCTGATCAGTCAAAGTATTCCACTTCTTC
Source organism: Datura wrightii (assembly GCA_035772735.1). NCBI lineage: Eukaryota > Viridiplantae > Streptophyta > Magnoliopsida > Solanales > Solanaceae > Datura > Datura wrightii. The sequence goes on from JASDFA010000016.1 coordinate 161,434,556, forward strand.
GTCGGGTGCTGCTGCTTCATCTCCCATGCCCGAGTCTCCTCCATCGTCATCATCGGACTCCACATCGGAGTCCTCCCGATGTGTCTTCTCATCTGTGGGGACATCATCATCTGTGGGCTCTACAAATGCTGGCCCCAATCGGCATAGAACCCTGGCGTTTTCGCTGAAAGGGTAGTCTAGCTTGAGCTGCCATAGCTCCTCCTCTGTCGCCGACCTCCCTTCTATCCTTAGCTGGAGCATCTTCATCCCATACATCCGAGCCATATACTGATTATCACGAGCATGTCGCTCGCCAAGTGTAAGCACTGGCCCGTGGGTGGTGTCGGGAGCCTTAATTTTTGTAACATCCAAGGCCCGCCGCTCCATCTGCGGGATATAGTCCAGGGCCTCCTCCTCAAAATCTAGGCCCCTGAGGAAGTTGGTGATTAGTCCACCAAAGCCATACCTGTGCCCCTGGTGCAACAGGGCTCTCCTCATGGCGGAGATGATTACCGCCCCAACGTTGATCTCTAGCCCTTTCATCAGGGCGTACACCAGGCATACACGATCCCGGGTTACATCTGTCATATGTACCCCCGAGATTAGGCATGAGCAGACTATCTTCATCCAGATTCGGGCTTCCTTGTTCATCTGCGAATATGGAAAAGTCTGGTGGTAGCCCCTCTCTTTGTGTCTGCTCCATCTAGCTGTCGATCGGGTCCCACATAATGTCCGTCTGATGTCCGCATATGGTGGGGTAATGTCAGTTGTTGGAGTACGTGGGCATCTATGTCCCGCGCTCCTATGATGGCATTAAGGTGGTGGGGCTCCAAAGTGACTATTTGCCCTCTAATCTTGATGGTGTGACTTCTGATCGTCGGGTTCCAATTGGCATAGAACTCCCGAACCAGGTGCAAATTGCATTCCTTGGGCTCCTCAAATATGAAATTGAGCCCAGCTGCCTCGATCCGTTGGACCATTCTAGGGAACTCCTGTGCCAATGGTTCCCGTGCTATATGTTCCTCGGGGAAATATTTTTTTTCTTTGTGTTTTGCGTACCACTTTTTCCATTCATCAGTCACCCATCTTGTTCCATATTGGCGGCGTTGGCCGCGTGGAACTGCTGGTGCAGCTGGGACTGCTGTGCCCAGTCTGATTCGCTTCCTTCCGGCGCCCGAAGTTGATGCGCCTTTTCCTTTATCTTGCCGGCTTGCCATTTTACCTGTCAACCCAAGTAAACAAGATCAATGTTAAGCTAACGGATATTAACTTCGGCTAAGGTCGGGTTACGCTATGTTACCCCACACTTAGTCCTTAGCTACAGTTACAACAATATGGCAAGATTATCTTTATTTACACACAATAAACAACTATACAATCATGCTTAGTGCGTTCGAAAAATTCGACGGTATATCTTCTGCGTACTACTCAGACTTTGTACAGCTAATCACAATCACTACCATCGCTAACATCTTAACCATCACACTTAGCAAAGAAAAACAACGAAACGAAAACAACAACAAAAATTTATCTACATGAACCTATACAACTAACCAAATTCTTACAAATTTCAACATTCCCTTAACCCGAGAATCAGTCATTCTATTAACATCCTAACAATTTGTACATCGACTCATCTCATTCAACGCATCCATCCCGGCATGAAATTCACAAGTTCAATACATTTTCAACTCCAAATTCAACATACAAGCCCTAGAATTGATATTATCAAGCCAATTCGAGTAATTTATGCAATCAACAAGTTCAAGCAATCATAACGACATTCCGAACATTCATCAACAACAATTAACTCGAATTCATGATTAATTACTACGTAGGGGAATTTAGCTCACCTCCCATGCTCAATTTCGAAGAAAATCACCAAGAATTTGAGAGGAAATCGAAAAACATACCTTGACTTTGAAGAATCGAAGAAAAATCATTGAATTTCTTGCCTTACTCCGTGTCACGGTGATGGGGGTTGGGTTTTGGGGGGTTTGGTCGCAGAGGGATTAAAAAATAAGGGAAATGGGAAGGGTTTTCGGGGTTAAAAAGTAAGAAAATCGCGCGGGTCACCCGGCGACCCGGTGTGACCCGTCGCGATATACAAGGCAACGTGTCACGGAGTGCATTGCGGTGCACTGCCTACGTGACACGGAGCCATCGCGAGACTGTTCTGGAAATTTTTAAAATTCCAGATTGTACCTCAACATGTCACTGAGGTAACGCGGAGGTCCACCTCCATGACACGGAGCTGTCACCTCAGCTCACTGTCTGCCACTTTTTATTAATTATTCATACCTTGACTTTTCCTTCATGATTCCATGCATGTTTTTCTCCATTTGACCTGAAATTCATCTCACTATACAAAATTGGTTAGAATTATAGGTTTCACTCTAAATACAAATAAACAAAAAATAAAACAAAAAATTTTGTTTTAAATCAAGAAAAAGAAAAAGAAAAAGAAAAATGTAGTCACACTTTACAAAATGAAAGAAAAAATTTTTCACGGGTTGCCTCCTGTGCAGTGCCTGGTTTACCGTCACGGCTCGACGTCGTTAAGCTCAATTGTCCTCTAGGGTGATGGACAATTTCTCTCGATCACCGTCCTCCCCCCAGTAGTGCTTACACCTTTGGCCATTTACTAAGAACGTGTCACTCCGATCTTCTTGCCACAATTCTACCGCCCCGTGCGGGGTCATTCTTACCACTTCAAATGGTCCCGACCATTTAGACCTCAGCTTTCCTGGAAATAACTTCAATCTCGAATTAAAGAGCAAGACTTTCTGACCCGGCTCGAAAATGCGATGCACCACATGCTTATCATGCCATCTTTTAGTTCTTTCCTTGTAGTACTTGGCACTCTCATAGGCATGCCAGCGGAACTCGTCAAGTTCACTGAGCTGCATTAGTCTCTTTTTGCCCGCCAGCTCTAAGTCCATATTTAGCTTCCTGACAGCCCCGAAGGCTCGGTGCTCTAATTCCACCGGAAGATGACATGCTTTGCCATAGACCAGTCGGTATGGTGAGGTTCCAATCGGTGTCTTGTAAGCAGTTCTGTACGCCCACAACGCATCATCAAGTTTGCTTGACCAATCATTCCGTTGTGTATTTACCATTTTCTGGAGAATCTGCTTCACTTCTCTATTTGACACCTCTACTTGCCCACTAGTTTTGGTGTGGTATGCTGTCGCCACTTTATGGCGCACCCCATACTTGGCGAGTAATTTCTTGAAGCTTGCATTGACAAAATGAGCCCCACCATCGCTGATAATGGCTCGGGGTGTCCCGAACCTGGTAAGGATGTGTTTTTTCACAAACTTCATTACTACATTGTTGTCATTCCTGGGACAAGCTATTGCTTCCACCCATTTTGATACATAATCTACGGCAACTAAGATGTAAAGATTACCAAATGACGGTGGGAATGGGCCCATGAAATCAATGCCCCATACATCGAAGGGCTCAACTTCCAATATACTCTGCAGCAGCATCTCTTGTCTTCTGCCAATTGCTCCTGTACGCTGACATCTATCACACATTTTGACATACGCCATAGAGTCTCTGAACAGTGTCGGCCAAAAGAAACCTGACTGTAGAACCTTGTGTGTTGTTCGCTCGCCTCCATGATGACCCCCATACAATGAAGAATGACAACCCCTCAACACTTTTGCAATCTGACTCTCTGGGATGCATCTTCTCATTACTTGATCTGGTCCTTGTTTAAATAAGTATGGTTCATCCCAAACAAAGTGCCGGCAATCATGCCTCAATTTCCTTCTCTGCTGTTCTGTTGCCTCAGGTGGGTAGACTCCGCTCACTAGCAAGTTGACTAAGTCTGCATACCAGGGAACTTCCGCTTCCCCAACTGCCAAGAGTTGCTCATCTGGGAACTCTTCATTTATTTCCATCATATGCGACCGGCTTTCCAGTCGTGATAGGTGATCTGCTACTTGATTCTCTCTCCCCTTTCTGTCTTTGATCTCAAGGTCGAACTCCTGCAACAACAAGATCCATCTGATCAACCTGGGCTTAGCATCCTTCTTGTTGAATAGGTACCGAATCGCTGCATGGTCTGTGTACACCACAACTTTCGAACCCACCAAATAGGACCTGAATTTGTCAAATGCAAACACCAAGGCTAGCATTTCCTTCTCTGTGACTGTGTAATTGCTTTGGGCAGTATTCAGCGTTTTGCTTGCATAATGAATAGAATGAAAGATTTTATTTTTTCTTTGCCCCAATACGGCTCCCACAGCCACATCACTGGCATCACACATCAGCTCAAATGGTTGTTCCCAGTCCGGAGAAGTAAGGGTAGGTGCTTCTATAAATTTCTGCTTCAACTCTTTGAATGCTTTAACACACTCATCATTCAACTCAAACTTTACCTCTTTTTCTAGCAATCTGCATAGTGGTCTAGAAATTTTGGAAAAGTTTTTGATGAATCGTCTGTAGAATCCTGCATGCCCAAGAAAACTGCGCACACCTTTCACTGACACAGGTGGTGGCAACTTTTCAATAACCTCGATCTTAGCACGATCGACTTCCAACCCCTTTTGAGACACTTTGTGACCGAGGACAATACCCTCCTTCACTAAGAAGTGGCATTTCTCCCAGTTTAATACAAGGTTGGATTCCTCACATCGAGCCAGCACCCTGTCAAGATTCTGCAAACAAGTAGCAAACGAGTTACCGAAAATAGAAAAATCATCCATGAATACCTCAACAAAATCTTCCACCGTGTCATGGAAAATAGCCATCATACATCTCTAGAATGTGGCGGGTGCATTGCATAACCCGAACGGCATTCGCCTAAAAGCATATGTCCCATAAGGACAGGTAAAAGTCGTCTTCTCTTGATCCTCCGGAGCTATGGCTATTTGGTTATAGCCAGAGTACCCATCAAGGAAACAATAATATTCCTGTCCAGCCAACCTATCCAATATTTGATCAATAAACGGGATGGGTTAATGATCTTTCCTCGTGGCTTCATTAAGCTTCTTGTAATCCATGCAAATCCGCCAGCTTGTGACGGTTTGGGTAGGAATCAGCTCATTTTTCTCATTGGTGACCACAGTCATCCCCCCTTTCTTTGGAACACACTGAACGGGACTGACCCATTCACTGTCTGAAATCGGGTAGACCACACCTGCATCAAGCCACTTGATTATTTCTTTCCTCACCACATCCTTCATTGCTGGATTTAGTCTCCGTTGTGGCTGAATGGTTGGTTTGGCTCCTGTCTCCATGAATATCCTGTGTGTGCAAAAAGATGGATTGATACCCTGAATGTCTGACATTTGCCAACCCATTGCTTTCTTCCTCTTTCTGAGGACACCCAATGCTGCCTTCTCCTGTGCCTCCGTCAAGTCTGCGGAGATGATAACTGGTAACGTCTCACCCTTCCCCAAAAAGATATATTTTAAATGGGGAGGCAATTCTTTCAGCTCCAGCTTCGGTGCCTCCTCAACAGATGGTTTCGGCAAAGGTACTAGAGACCTCATCAATGATTGAAATTCCTGTCTCCTAGGATGATTTTGTGCTTCATTCAGCATTTGGACAATTCCATACGCGTCTCTATCTCCAAAATGATCGGAGTGCCTCAACACTCTTTCCAATGGGTCTTGAGATTCAACAATCTGATGAATTTCTTCATGTTCAACCACATTGATTGCTGAAAGCTCCTCATGTATAGCTGGCAGCTTCATGGCTTTAAACAAATCAAATACCTCTATTTTGTCATGTGCTTGCATTGTTAGCTGCCCCGCAGCTACATCAATTAGTGTTTTCCCGGTTGCCAAGAAAGGACGTCCCAAAATAAATGGGACTTCTGCGTCTGGTTCAAAATCCAGCACGACAAAATCTACCGGGAAAATTAGGGAGCCAACTTGCACCAGAACGTCCTCAACAATGCCATCCGGTCTGGCTAAGGATCGATCCGCCAATTGCAAGATTACAGTTGTGGGTCTAGGACTCGCTAGACCTAACTTTCTGAATACCGATGAAGGCATCAAATTTATGCTCGCTCCCAAATCACACAATCCACGAGCTCTGATGCTCTGCCCAATAGTAATCTGGATTGTAAAACTCCCAGGGTCTTTGAGCTTTGTGGGTAGTCTATTTTGAATCCTGGAAGTGCACTCCTCCGTTAAAGCCACCGTAGCATACTCAGTCAACCGACTTTTGTTTGCCACGATGTCCTTAAAATACTTAGCATTTTTCGGCAATCCCTGCAAGACAGCAACAAGAGGTAAGTTAATATGTACCTGTTTCAGCACCTCTATGAATTTCTTGAAACACGCCTCCTCCTTGTGTTTCTTTAGTCGTTGAGGGAACGGGGGTGGAGGTCTTTCTGAGTCAGCTTCCTTAGTCTTCCCCCTTTCAGCATTGTGCTCCCTCTCAACTTCAGCTGCTCCCGACTGTTGAGGTGGTCTTTCTGGTTCCACCTCTTTCAGCTGCAAACCACTCCTTGTGGTCACTACATTTACCTGCTTGGGATTGAGATCCATGTCGCTCGGCAATCCTCCTCTAGGCCTTGTGTTTTGGGCACTAGCAAATTGCCTAAACTGATATTCAAGCGCCTTGGTAGCTAACTGGTTGTTTTTCACTTCGGCTGCCAATTTCTCATAGTCAGCATGCAATTGAGCTTGGTTTGCTATCATGGTCTTGAACATTTCCTCAATGTTGGGTGATGGTGGTGGAGGAGGTGCATTGTTGTTTCTGAATTGTGCTTGATAATTCAGCTTCCCTCCTTGGTTCCTTTGCACACCCTGACCCGAACTTTGGCCCTGATGGTTGTTGCTACCCCATGAGAAATTAGGGTGATTACTCCAATTGGAGTTGTAGCTACTACCATACTGTTGGTGGTTCCTTTGCGCATTACCCACAAAGTTTACCGAGTCAAGATTGGCTCCACAACACTCAGCTGAGTGCTCACTGCTTCCACACACTTCACACCACATCTGCTGTACTGCATTAACTGGGGCTTGAGGCTGGTTCAATGTCATGTTGCTGAAGTGGGTGTTAAGTTGATTTTGCAATACAGCTATCTGTGCAGCGATAGCTGTAAACCCATCAACTTCTAGCACTCCTGTTGCCTTCCTTGTCCCACCTCTTGATGAATCAGCATTCCATTACGGATTGCCCTGCGAAATACGGTTCAACAAGGTGTACAGCTCCTCATATATTTTCTCCAGCGCTTGCCCTCCAGCTGCTGAGTCTAGCAATATTTTGGTGTGGGGTTCCAAACCCTCTATAAATGTGTGCACCAGCACTTCATTGGACTGATGATGATGAGGACAGTCCCGCAACATGGATTTAAATCTCTCCCAGGCTTGATATAAATTTTCTCCCTCTCTCTGTTTGAAACTTAGAATTTGACTTCTAAGTCTTGCTGTTTTACCAGAGGGAAAAAACCGTATCAAAAACATCCGTGCAAGATCATCCCACGTAGAAATAGAATTCAGTGGCTCAGCTTTCAACCACCTCTTGGCTTCTCCCAATAATGAGAATGGGAACAATGTAAGCCGGACATAGTCTGATGACACTCCAGCGGGTATGTAAGTGTCACTTATCTCCAAAAAATTTTGGAGATGCTGCTATGGATCTTCATGAGGGAGACCGGTAAACTGCCCGCTAGTGTGCAACAACTGCACCATATTCTGTTTAAGTTCAAATCTCCCTCCCGGCTCAGGTTTGCGGATACTAGATGTAACATTATTGGCATGTGGGATTGCCACCTCGCGAACCGGCCTAACTGCTGCTTCTTCTGGCACTAACACTGCCCGTACTACTGGTGGATTCTGTTGTTTCTCCATGATCGTCTGTCTGAGCAACTGCAGCTTTCTTTGTAGAGCTTCTCTCTGTTTACTGTGAAATATCCTTTATGGCTCTATATACGATTCCACCAGCTCCTTGTCTCTTGCCAGTGTTCAACAGCAATTAAGTCTGCAAAATACAGGCTAAGACCAAGTTGTCAACACTAAGAAAATTAAAATACAGTAAATTAACACTTAAAACAAATTCACCAATTGCCAAGTCCCCGGCAACGGCGCCAAAAACTTGTTCGCGTGATTTGTGGGGTATAAAACGACACGCAAGTGCACGTGGTCGAACAAGTAGTAAGTGGCTTTAGTAAGCCGAGTATCGATCCCACAGAGACTTGGATGAAGTGCAATTTGCTCAAGTGTACTATATTTTACTTCTAAAAATGCAGACAACAGTGTAACCAAAAGTTTGATAGTTTGTTTTATAATTTTTTATACTAAAGCTAAAAACAATTATCTACTTTGAATCCAAGCTATGAGTGAGAGCATGCTGAGGTTAAACGAACATGTCATGAAATTAATTATCATCATACTTTGGTTAATCTTTTCCTCAATTTGCTAGCCAAGAACATTTGCCAAGAGATTAAAGCTCTTGTATTTAACCTCACTTAAGAATCATGAACCATCCGTCTACATTTCTGTGATCAAATGCAATTCATGTTCTAGCCATACAATTCTGGTTCCTAAATTGACTAATACGACTTTCAGGTATATTTCTATCCTGAAATCAAATCAAAACTCAATTTTCCCAAACCAAGTAAAGAGCATATCCTATTAATTCACAACTTTCCAATTTCTTGCTCTCTCGAGTGAAACCGGACTTTTTAGATGTACATTAACGTAGGCCACACATTAATGCAGTAAGAACAAGAATTAATAGAACAACATGGAAGAAAAGATGAAAAACCAAAGAATCAATGATCAAATTTCATCACAATTGTTCATAACCTCAGCAAGGAGAGGAATTAGCCACTCATTTGTGGATTAAACATCTTAAAATGAGTGTTAATCATACAAGTAATTGAATTAAAGAAGAAAGAAAGTGAGAAAAAACCCTAATATTTTCGTCCCTCAACTGCCTGTAACCCACGTCCTTGCCCCACCAAGTCAGAATATTGAAAAATGAACCTAAGTGTTCTATTTATACTGCTGGGAATTTTTCCCGGAATAACGAGCAACGTGTCACGGAGTGCATCACGGAGCACTGCCTCCGTGACATGCTACGGACACGGACCCTCACTGGAATTGGGGGTCCAGGAATTAAGGCTCAATGTGGCATGACGTGCAATGCGGAGCCAGACCACCGTGTCACGGAGCAAACGCGGACCCTTTCTAGACTTTGGGTGAATTTTCCCTATCCAGGCAGAATGCCTCCGCGATGGTAGCGTGACACGGCTCCATCGCGGAGCCACTTTATTTCATGCTGTCCAATGCCTTTTCCCTTGCTCGCATCCAAGTCCAACTCCGATATCATCCAACATGCATTTAGCTTCCCGTAATCACATTTTACCTGCAAAACAATGCTAATCATGTTGGTTAGTATAAATTCACATTTTATTACCAATTACATGAGAATGTATACACATTGATAGATAAACAAGGTTAAACTGGTACTTTTGAGTATCACTTGGGCATTTAAAATTTAAGCCAGATCACTCACATAATTGATAAATTACTGAAATTGTAGATTCAATCAGTGTTGAGGATTCCCATGTTGTTATTACATATTTAAATTTCATTTAGATGTATGTTAGTTCAGTTGTAGTCAGAATGTTAGAATACTCAGGGCTACTCAGAAATGTCTGCTGATCGGTTTAACAACAGAAATTCTTGTAGTGTTAATAGTGCCTCCCAATTATCATCATTAGACTCAGTATCAAATTTTAATAGTTCTTTAGGCAGTCATGACACTTTCAGATAAGCAGCTTTGACCATCCTTAGGACCCCCGCTTTAGATTATAGTTGCTCTTTAGATGGTTATGATGCTTTCAAATAAGCAGCTCTAGCTAATATTAGAACCCAATTATAGAATCCAATACAATAAGACTTTCAGGGTACTCTCAAACAGTATCCTTGGCTGAGTTGAAGTATCGGGCCCCAATTTCGAGCTATCAGCTTAGTAGTCAGTCTAGGACTATCTAGTGGGAGTAGGACTTAACATCGAGTGGATCGGGTTCCAGCACACCTAGGTTCCTAGAAACATATTGCCACCGTAGGTTATATTTATTGGCCTCATGGCCCAGACCCGTGATCACTCAGTTCATGCCTTTATACCTTGGCAAGGTATATTGGGTCCTACAGATGGGGTGTATATATCGGACTCCACGTCTAACTAACGTGGATATATGTCGCTTATAGACTCTCCCACTAGATAGCTTATTTCTGATTTAGATTAGTCCATTCAAAAGTTCAGTACAGTATTTTAGGTTAGTATCTCAGATTTGGGGCATGTCCTTGACCATCAGACAGGGTTATTTAGACCATCTCAGTTTATCACAGTTATTCAGTTTCAGCATTTTCAGTTGGTCATTACATGTCTTTTCAGTTTAGTTATTTTATTCCTTGTGTATGGTTTCTCTCACTTACTCAGTACACTCAAAGTACTGAAGCATAGTTTTTATGCTTTATCATTTTATGGTACTGCTGCAGGATCTCATTCTTAGCTTCGTTAGCAGATCTTTTTTAGAAGATTCCTGCTGTATCATTGGTGAGTCCTCATTTTTCAAGGACGAGAATTATTTCTTTTAGTTATCTTTATTTTATTTAGATTTAGAGCTAGCTTGAGACCTGTCCTAGAAACTCTTTAGTTGTAGCTGCCTTTCAGACATAGACATTGTTTCAGACCTTCAGCTTTGTTTTTAGTTGTTTTTAAACTTTATGACTCAACTTTATTTCTAAAAATGTTTTATATTATTACTTTAAAGCTTCCTTTGTGTTTTATTCAAAATGCCAGTGTTATGAAAGACCATGGGTTGACTTGGACTTACTTGTGACTCCAAGTATCGTGTCCCCTCCAGGGTATAGACTCTGGGTGTGACAAGATTCTTACCCTCTAGCAAGACTGCGAAGTTGAAAAGCAAGATTTTAGTTTTAAGTAGCAGCTTGAGAAGAATTTGTACTTGGCCTGGAAGAGGTTCTAGTCCTTTTTGAGAGACTTCCCACATCATCAGTAGTCGAATGAAGTGTCAGCCCACACCTTTGTGGAATGCCTAGACCGACATACAAAAATCTTGCTAGACTCTACATCGGGTGGGCAAGCACTTGAGAAGACTTATGATGAGTTGTACTCTCTATTTAATAGGATTTGCCCAAGGAAATCAAGAGTGGCATAGTGAACCATCCAGAGGGGCAAGAAATAGAGCAGCGGGGCTCAGTAAGGTTGATAGTGTCAGTACATTGCCAACCCAGTTAGCTTCACTCCTGCGCCAAATGATGACTCAGTTCAACAAACTGAGTATGACACAGCCGCATGCACAAGTTAATGCAGTTTAACCAATTCTTAGTTGGTGTGCGATATGTGGCAACATCGGCCACAGTGCAGACTCATGTAGGGCCAAACCAGAGTCAGTAAATTTTGTAGGTAATGTGCCAAGAGGTAATCAGAACTATGGAATACCTACAATAAGAACTGGAAGAATCACCCGAATTTCTCCTGGGGTGGTAATTAGAGTCAAAGCTACCAACATCATTAACAGTAACAGAATAGGTAGGATAGTGGCAAATCTAGCAATATTGAGGAGATACTGTAGAAGATGATGGAAAACTAGACCCAGATGGCAGCAAATCAAGCAAGGATGGCCTCAGACTTAAAGAACCAACAGCTGGCAACCCGGAACTTGGAGAAGCAAATGGGTCAATTAGAAGTTGCGTAGCACAATACACCTCAGGGAGGTTTACCCAGTGATATAGATCCAAACTCCCAACAGGTCATAGTCATCAGTTTGAGGAGTGAGAAGTAGTTGCCTAACGCACCACAGAAGGAGAAGAAAAATAAGGTGAAACTAGAGCTAGTCAGACCGAGTCCATCAGTTATGAAAGAAGATAATCAGAGTGTTGCAACACATAATTCAGAATCATCATTGTGGCCATTACAAATACCACCACCACCTTTCCCGCAAAGGCTCAAGAAGAGAAAGGAGGATGCATGTTTTCAGAAGACAAGGTAGCCCCCGGATCTAACAAAGCATAAACATCAATATGGAAGACTCGTAACATACCAGTGACCATATCTGGGGAGACCTCCTTCTCCTGAAGGGATGCTAAGGCATAGAATCTGTTCTGGCGCTGACCGCCAGCGATGCTAGTAGATGCCCCCTGATGGGGCTGAGCATACAGGAGGGGCTGCTGAACTAGAAGCTGGGCTTCGACCCCCAAACCTGATCCAGTCTCACTACTGGGTAATCTCTAAGCATGTGTCTAAGCTTCCCACACCCGAAACAAGCACCTAAACCTGCCAAGCACTGGCCTGTGTGTCCCCGACAACATCTGCGATAAGCCGGGATGCTAGAATGTGCGTGTCTGCTACTTTGACCCCTCAAGCCTGATGCTCGCTCTCTTTGATCATGTCTAGGCCTGGATGGTACACTCAATGCCAAAGATGCTGGAGCTGCTCATCTCTGGTAAGTCTGCTGTCAGTGTCCACCACCTGACCTCAGCTGGGAGAATATGTAGTCATCGATCCTGGCCCTCTTGTCCTCCCTCTCCCTCATATGTGCCAACTCCATCTGCTGGGAGTGCAACACTATCCATGGAAAATCCATGTCCTGGTGGAGAATAGCGGTCCTAAAATCCTTGTCCAAATAGTCCACTACTCCATGCACGAACCTGCTCACCCGTGCCCTCTGATCAACTACTATCTCTGGGGCATATTTCAATAGGCGAGTGAACTCATGGCATACTCTTGTACTGCCATTCTCCCTTGATTCAAATTCACGAACTGAGCTACCTTCAGCTCCCTAATCTCATGAGGGACGAACCGGTCTAGGAATCCAACATGGAAACTTCCCAAGTGACAAGACCTGCTCCGGTGACCTTGCTATCCTTCCATTAGTGAAACCAGATAAGCGCAACCCCTTTCAACTGGTAAGAGGACAACTCGGCGTACTCAACTCCATTCACCCCCATGACTTGGGTGATCTTAACAGTCTCATCTATGAACTCATGCGGGTCCTTATCTACCTTGGACCCAAGAAACTCTGACGGGTTCATCCTCAAGAAGTCTCTGACTCGAGCCGCCACTGCATTGCCATTCTGCGGAACATGCACAACGGTTAGCTGATTGGCCTGAGCAGTCAAGGCCTGCACAATCATCTGAATAGCTGCTCGGAACTAAGCGTGAGCAACTGGCTCTAGTGTCTGGTGCTCCTGCACTACTGAGGCTTCATGGTGCCCATTATCGTTTCCATCCTCGTGGCCTTCACCATTCCCATTTCTCCTACCATTCATTCTTTGAGGATCTATGATTCTAAAATCCGAATAGCACGAATTAGAAGGATAGAAACACTTTTCATCACATGACACAGATCATGAAAGAAGGGAATATTTCCTAAACGTCTCATAGCCTCTTCATCATAAGTGTGGCACGCTTCACACCCATGAAAAAGACTCTACCTAACGTGACTTTTAGACACCATAGGACACTTCAAACCTATTGCTTTGATACTAAGTTTGTCACGACCCGAATAGGGGTCCGTATCGTAACATGGGACAAGGAGCCCCGAGAGACCCCAAGTCAACCCATGACATAAGCATACATCTAATCTCAATCAAGAAACTGAATAATTGATAAAATACTTATACCGGAAGTCTAACTTAAACATAACATCAGAATACAAAATATGAAGCTGAATACATACATATGTCTAAAAATCTTCTAAACATGACGAGTTGATGGGACAATACCCTAACTAACTCAACAAAACTGGAACTGAAATACATAAAGGAAAGCTGAAGAGTCTAGTCCTCAGGAAATGAGGACTCACCCACAAATATAGTGCTAACTCTGATAAGCTGACTACGAGCGGGGTTGAATCTAAGAGCTAGGTGATCTTGGGCAAATTTATATGCCTAAGTGATACTCAAATGTGTCATTTTACATTGTTTATCTATCGATGTTTATACATTCTCATGTGATTTGTAATAAAATGTAAATTTATACTAACCAACATAATAAGCATTGTTTTGCAGGAAAAATATAAAGTTATGGAGCTATGATGCATGTTGGGAGAGATTAGGATTGGACTCGGAAGTGAGCAAGGAAAAAAATCACTTGAAGGCACGAATTAAAGGGGCTCCGCAATGGAGCCGTGTCACGCTGCCATCACAGATGCATTCTACCTGGATGGTGAAATTATGCCTATTTCCAGTGGAGGTGCACGTTGGGGCCGTGGCACGTTGGCCTAGCCCTGCGTTGCACGCCGTGCCACATTGGGCCTAAATACCTGGACGTCAGGATTCCAGTAAGGGTCCGCGTTGGTGGCGTGTCACGGAGGCAGTGCTCCGCGATGCACTCCATGAAACGTTGCTTGTTATTCCGGGAAAAATTCCCACTAGTATAAATAGAACACTTAGGTTCATTTTTAAGAATGCTGACTTGGTGGAGCAAGAACATGGGTTACAGGCAGTTGAGGGGATGAAAATCTCAGGGTTTTTCTTTGTCTCCTTCTTCTTTATTTCAATTGCTTGTATGATTAACACTCATTTAACGATGTTTAATCCACAAATGAGTGGCTAAATTCCCTTCTTGCTGAAGTTAAGAACAATTGTATTGAAATGTGATTATTGAGAAATTGGTTTTTCATCTTTTCTTCCATGGTTGTTCTATTGATTCTTGTTCTTACTGCATTAATGTGTGGCCAACATTAATGTACATCTAAAAAGTCCAGTTTCACTCGAGAGAGCAAGAAATTGGAAAGTTGTGAATTGATAGGATATGATCTTTTCTTAGTTTGGGAAAATTGAGAATTGATTTACCTTCAGGATAGAAATATACCTGAAAGTCATATTAGTCAATTACGGAATCGGTTTTGTACGGCTAGAACATGAATTTCGTTTTATCACAGAAATGTAGGTGGAAGGTTCATGATTCTTAAGTTGGGTTAAATACGAGAGTTTTAATCCATAGGCAATAATTCTTGACTAGCAACTGAAGGAAAGATTAATCAAAGTGTATCGATAATTTATTTCTCTACATGTTCAATTAACCTCAGCATGCTCATACTTAGAGTTCAGACTCAATTTGTATATTCATTTTAGACTTAGTATAAAATTAGGAAACAAAATATCAACCTTTTCTTCACATTGTTGTCTGCAATTTAGAATTAAAGTTTGTTGACACTTGAGTAGATTGTTACTTTAGTCCAGTCTCTGTGGGATCCATACTTGGCTTACTTGAGCCACTTTACTACTTGTTCGACCACGTGCACTTGCGTGTAGTTATATACCCAAAAACCACCGAATAAGTTTTTGGCGCCGTTGCCGGGGACTGGCAATTGGTAAATTTTTCTTAAGTGTTAGTTTACTATTTCTTCTTAGTGTTGACAACTTGGTCTTAGCCTGTATTTTGCAGATACTAATTTATGTTGAACACTGGCAAGAGAAAAGGAGCTGGTGGACTCATATGTAGAGCCGGAAAGACAATTTCATCGTCAAAGGAGAGAAGCTCTAGAGAAAAAGCTGCAGTTGCTCAAACAAACAATCATGGAGCAACAACAGAATCCACCAGTTGTAAGGGCAATGTTAGTGTCCGAGGACATGGCAGCTAGGCCGGTTCGCGTGGTGGCAATCCTACATGCTAATAATGTCACATCTAGCATCCGCAAACCTGAGCCAGGAGGTACGTTCGAGCTCAAACTAAACATGGTGCAATTGATGCACACCAGCGGGCAGTTCACAGGTCTCCCTCATGAAGATCCACAGCAACATCTCCAAAATATTTTGGAGATTAGTGACACTTACATCCCCGCTGGAGTGTCATCAGATTATGTCAGGCTTACATTGTTCCCATTTTCACTTTTGAGAGAAGCCAAGAGGTGGTTGAAAGTTGAGCCACCTAATTCTATCACCATATGGGATGATCTTGCAAGGAAATTCTTGATACGGTTTTTTCCATCCGGTAAAACAGCAAGACTTAGAAGTCAAATTCTGAGTTTTAAACAAAGAGAGGGAGAGAATCTGTATCAAGCCTGGGAGAGATTCAAATCTAAGTTGCGGGATTTTCCTCATCCTCACCAATCCAATGACGTGCTGGTGCATACTTTCATAGAGGGTTTGGAACCCCACACAAAAATCTTGCTATACTTAGCAGCTGGGGGACAAGCATTGGAGAAAACTTATGAGGAGCTGTATACCTTGTTAAATTATATTTCGCAGGGAAATCCGGAGTGGAATGCTGATTCATCAAGAGGAGGAACAAGGAAGGAAGCAGGAGTCCTAGAAGTGGATGGTTTTACAGCTATTGCTGCACAGATAGCTGCTTTACAAAATCAACTTAACACCCACTTCAGTAACATGAGCATGAACCAGACTCAAGCCCTAGTGAATGTAGTGCAGCAGATTTGGTGTGAAGTGTGCGGGAGTAGTGAACACTCAGCAGAGTGTTGTGGAGCAAATCCTGATTCGGTGAACTTTGTGGGAAATGTACAGAGAAACAACCACCTACAGTATGGCAACAACTACAATTCCAACTGGAGGAATCACCGAAATTTCTCTTGGGGTAGCAATAACCATCAAGGGCAAGGTTCGAATCAGGGGGCGCAGAGAACTCAAGGACGGCAGCAGAACTATCAGGCACAATATAGAAGCAACAATGCACCTCCTCCACCACCATCACCCAACATTGAGGAGATGTTCAAGACAATGATAGCTAACCAAGCTCAATTACAGGCTGACTACGTGAAATTGGCAGCCGAGGTAAAGAACAATCAGTTAGCTACAAAGGCGCTAGAGTACCAGTTTGGGCAATTTGCTGGAGCCCAAAACACTAGGCCTAGAGGAGGACTTCCGAGCGACACAGATCCCAACCCCAAGAAATTGAATGTAGTGACCACAAGGAGTGGTTTGCAGCTTAAAGAGGTGGAACCAGAAAGACCACCTCAACAATCGGGAGCAGCAGATATTGAGAGGGAGCAAAGTGATGAGAAGGGGAAGAAAAAGGAGGCTGAACTAGAAAGACCACCACCCCCGTTCCCTCAACGATTAAATAAACACAAGGAGGAGGCGTGTTTCAAAAAATTCATGGAGGTGCTTAAATAGGTACACATTAACCTACCTCATGTTGATGTTTTGCAGGGAGTGCCGAAGTACGCAAAGTATAATAAGGACATCATGGCGAACAAAAACAGGTTGACGGAGTATGCTACGGTGGCTCTTATGGAGGAATGCACTTCCCGGAGACAAAACAGGTTACCCACAAAGCTCAAGGACCCTGAGAGCTTTACTATACAAATTACAATTGGGCAGAGTATCCGAGCTCGCGGATTATGTGATTTGGGAGCGAGCATTAACTTGATGCCGTCATCGGTATTCAAGAAGTTGGGGCTAGGGAGTCCTAGACCAACAACATTGATCTTGCAACTAGCGGATCGTTCCTTAGCAAGGCCTGATGGCATTGTGGAAGACGTGCTAGTGCAAGTGGGCTCCTTTATCTTCCTAGTAGATTTCGTCGTGCTGGATTTTGAGCCAGACGCGGAAGTCCCATTTATTTTGGGACGTCCTTTCTTGGCTACGGGAAAGCACTTATTGACGTAGCTGCAGGGTAGCTAACTATGCGAGCACACGACAAGGTGGAGGTGTTTGATGTATACAAGGCACCAAGCTCCGGGCTGTGTATGAGGAACTCTCGGTGATCAATGTGATTAATCGAGCTGATGTTTTCCAGAGAGTTGAGTCACGGGAATTATTAGGGAAACCACCGAAAAGATGTAAGCATTACTGGGGTGAGGACGGTAGTCGAGAAAAAATATCCGTCACCCTAGAGGATGACTGAGCTTAATGACGTCGAGCCGCAATGGTAAATTAGGTGTTTCACGGGAGGCAACCCGTGAAAATTTTTGTAATATTTTTATAGATTTCGTAGAAAAAAAAGGAAAAAGAAAAAAAAATGAGAAAAAAATAAAAATAAAAACAAAATTTTTATTTTACATGAAACCTATAAATTCTAACCAATTTCTTGTGGTGAGATGAATTTCAGGTTGAACGGAGGATAAATATGCAAAGGATCGCAAAGGAAAAATCGAGGTATGAAAAATAATAAAAAGTGGCAAAATAGTGAGCCCAGCGATGGCTCCGTGTCACGGAGGAGGGCCTCCGCGTTACCCTCCGTGACACGTTGAAGGTAATTCTAGAATTTTTACAAATTCCAGAACACCTGCGCGATGGCTCCGTGTCACGAAGGGCATGCTCCGCGTTACCCTCCGTGACACGTTGAAGTGTATTTCGCGACGGGTCACACCGGGTCGCCGGGTGACCCGCGCGAAAAACCTTCTTTTTAACCCCGTTTTCCCTCATTTTTCCCATTTTCTCACTTCCTCCGCAGCAAACACCCTAAAATCCCTCCTTCCCCAACGTGACACGGACTAGGAGCTCAATTTTATCAACTTTTCTTCGATATTATCGAATTTAAGGTATGTTTGTTAACTTCATCTCATTTCTTACCTTATTTTTTTGATTTTTAGCATAGTAAGTGAGGAAAACTTGGCCTAAGTGTAAAATGAGCATGAATTCATGTAAATTATTGTTTATTGATGTTGATAGTATCGATGTAATGGTATGAACTCGATAAATACATGTTTGATTGAAATTCTTGAGAAATGGTAGCTAGGGTTAGAATTCGAATATGAAGATGTTAAAATCGAGTTGAAATGTGTAATTCTTCTTTGTGTGTGCATGTTGAGTGAGGAACATGAGGTTGTGCTTAACGTTAAGACGATTAAGGTGCGACGGATTGTCGGGTTAATGAAATTGTTGAAATTGCATAGAAATTGGGGGAATTGTATCGGTTTTGTTGATAGAAATGTTTGCTAAGTGCTATGTGATGAAATGTTATCGATGGTAATGTTGTGACTAGCTATACGAAGTCTGAGTAGTACATAGACTTTATACCATTGAATTCTCTGAATGCACTAGGCATATTTGTTATGTTTTGTTTTTTTTTTTTGGGAAATAAGTATGATCTTGCCGTAATGTTGTGATTGTGGCTAAAGACTAAGTGTGGGGTGGCCTAGCTTAACCCAACCTTAGTCGAAGCTAATTTTAACTGGAATAACATTGGGACTGTCTTTTTGGTTTGACAGGAACAATGGCAAGCAGGCAAGATAAAGGGAAGGGCGCATCAACATCAGGCGCCGGAAGGAAAAGAATTAGACTGGGAATAGCAGTCCCAGCAGCACCAGCGGTTCCACGAGGCCAACGCCGTCAATATTGAACCAGATGGGTGACAGACGAGGGGAAGAAATGGTATGCTAAGCATAAGGAAAGCAAATACTTCCCCGAAGAACACATTGCTAGGAAACTGTTGGCACAGGAGTTCCCTAGAATTGTCCACAGGATAGAGGCAGTCGGGCTGAACTTCACCTCTGAAGAGCCCAAAGAGTGCAACCTGCACCTGATTCGGGAATTCTACGCCAACTGGAACCCAACACTCAGAAGTCACACCATCAAGATAAGGGGGCAAATAGTCACTTTTGAGCTCCATCACCTTAATGCCATCTTGGGGGCGTGGGACACAGACACCCATGTGCTGCGGCAGCTGAATATCACTCCACCTTACGCGAATATCAGACGCACTTTGTGTGGAACTCGGTCTACAGCACGTTGGAGCAGACATAAGGAGAGGGGCTACCATCAGACCTTGCCCTACTCACAGATGAATAGGGAAGCCAGGATATGGCTGAAGATTGTTTGTTCCTGCCTGATCTCGAGGGTGCATATGACAGATGTCACCCGGGATCATGTATGCTTGGTCTACGCCTTGATAAAAGGGCTGGAGATCAATGTGGGGGCGGTGATTTTCTCCGCTATGAAGAGAGCCCATTTGCATCAAGGGCACAGGTACGGGTTTGGTGGCTTACTGACCACGTTCCTGAGGGGCCTGGATATTGAGGAGGAGGCCCTTGACTACATCCCGCAGATGGAGAGGCGTGCCTTAGATGTTACCAAAACTAAGGCACCCGACACCACTCACGGGCCAGTTCTCACATTAGCCGAGCGACATGCTCGAGATGATCAGTACATGGCTCGCATGTTTGGGATGCAGATGCTCCAGCTGCGCATAGTAGGGAGGCCGGCAACAGAAGAGGAGCTATGGCAGCTCGAGCTAGACTACCCGTTTAGCGAAAATGCCAGGGCTCTATGCCGAGTGGGGCCAGCTTTTGTGGAGCCCACTGATGATGATGTCCCCACAGATGAGGAGACACGTCGTGATGACTCCGATGTGGAGTCAGAGGATGATGAAGGGGGCGATTCAGACATGGGAGATGAGGCAGCGGCACCTGACGAGGAAGTGGAATACTTTGATTGATCAGGGAGTTTCACCACCTACTTTCCTACTATGCTGAATTTTGTGAACACTAGGGACAGTGTTCGATTTAAGTGTGGGGTGGGAGTAGTTAGGTGTTGGTTGCTGTTGTTATTAATGTATGTTTCTGTTCTGTTGTTGTGCCTGGATAAACTTGTGACCCTATGATTTTTGTGTATATCTGTATTGTAATTAAGGTGAAGCTGTTGTGTGCTGTTGAATGTTGTTAGCTGGTTTTGTACATATTTTTATTTTATCAAAATGATTGATATTTTTAAAATTTTTCATGAATTTTTAAATTTTTGGGTTTCTCGGCGTTTGTTTTCAGTTCTTTTACCGAGAATAGTCCCATTGAACCGAAGTCGTAGTTAGTGACCGTTCCCTATGATGGATGGATGAAGACCGTCTTAAGGGAAATGTAGTCGTTAGGTGTAGATTTCTTTTGTTCATTTTATCTTTTAGTTTTGTTTTTTCTTTTATTGGTTGGTATCCCAAAACCTGTAGTTACTTTATCGTTGCGAAATTCTGGTTGCGTGTTGTACATGATGTTTGAAATGCAAAGGTGATTCGTATGAAAGCATGCAACTTTGTAAATATGTTGAGATGCCTTGGCCATAGAGTTCGACTCAGTGTGATTGAGGCTTAATGTTTGAATTCTTGTAATTAGCTGATTGAAGAGTCTGTGAATGTGTCTTGAGTTGAGCATGTGAAATGAGGGTATAGTGAGGTTTCATTTCTTCCATGCTATTGTGAAGTGCCTAGAACTTGCCTGGTGTGTGTATGAAACGAAATGAAGGATGTGTATTGTAGGAAAGGATGTAGGCATTTCTTTGCTTTAACCGAAAGTTTCTTTTTTTTCATTATCGTACCCACCTTGAATGTACATCCTAGTTAACCCATTGAGCCTTTAGCCTATTATTTTTTTTCTTTTGTCAAAAGGTGTAAACCGAGCTTAACCCCTTCTTTTCATTATCCGTGAATTTGATCCAAAACTCTTAAGCGCTCAAGAAAAGAAAATAATTTTCCCACAGTGTCAAGGAGTGAGAATGGTGAAAAGAAAAGAAAAAGTAGAGTGATGAAAGGAAAGAAAAGGTTGAAGGTGCACTTGTTATAAATTAAATATAATGAAGATGTATAAATAATCTTTGTTATTGAGTCAAGTGTGCTTAAAGATATGGGGTCAAAAATAAAGACAGACTTCAAGAATGGGAGGATGAAGGAAAAAACAATGCCCATGAGGTTGATGGGATGTATTGAAAAAGCGCTTAAGGATGCTAGTTGTTATGATTGGATAGCCCAGTATTTACTAATTCTGTAGCTTACATTACAACCCGTTAAGTGCTACGTGATCTTACATCACACGTCCTTATATTAGTGGAGTAATACACTAAAGGCAAGCCTATGGTTCATGACATGATGCATGTGAATTCTTTTGGGAGAGAGAGTGAAATTGTGTTATATACCCCTACATGTAATGTCTTTGAGTTCATGTAATTAAAAACGAAAAACCAAATTCTCTTATGTTGTGAGGGCACATGCTTGACGTGAGATTAAATTTCGTGTCGGATATCTTGATCAGCTGATTTGTAGGAGTTTGCCAATATCAAGAGTCGATTCTTGAGTATAGGAGGTCTTAATGTGTTGAAGGTCATTCTATTGATAAGACTATGGATGTTTTCTTGATGATTTGCTGTATTAAATAATTGGTATAACCGTAGCTTGAATTGTCGAGCCAAAGTAGCCAGGATGGGGTGTCAATTGCATGAGGTGTAAGATTATTTTTTGGGGACGGACAAGGATTTAAGTGTGGGTTAAGTGATCTTGGGCAAATTTATATGCCCAAGTGATACTCAAATGTGTCATTTTTCCTTGTTTATCTATCGATGTTTATACATTCTCATGTGATTTGTAATAATATGTAAATATATACTAACCAAAATGATTAGCGTTGTTTTGCAGGAAAAATATAAAGTTATGGAGCTATGATGCATGTTGGGAGAGATCGGGATTGGACTCGGAAGCGAGCAAGGAAAAAAATCACCTGAAGGCATGAATTAAAGGGGCTCCGCGATGGAGCTGTGTCACGCTACCATCGCGGATGCATTCTGCCTGGATGGTGAAATTATGCCTATTTCCAGTGGAGGTGCGTGTTGGGGCCGTGGGACGTTGGCCTAGCCCCGCGTTGCACGCCGTGCCACATTAGGCCTAAATACCTGGACGTCCGAATTCCAGTAAGGGTCCGCGTTGGTGGCGTGTCACGGAGGCAGTGCTCCGCGATGCATTCCGTGACACGTTGCTTGTTATTCCGGGAAAAATTCCCACTAGTATAAATAGAACACTTAGGTTCATTTTTAAGAATGCTGACTTGGTGGAGCAAGAACGTGGGTTACAGGCAGTTGAGGGGACGAAAATCTCAGGGTTTTTCTTTATCTCCTTCTTCTTTATTTCAATTGCTTGTATAATTAACACTCATTTAACGATGTTTAATCCACAAATGAGTGGCTAAATTCCCTTCTTGTTGAGGTTAAGAACAATTGTATTGAAATGTGATTATTGAGAAATTAGTTTTTCATCTTTTCTTCCATGGTTGTTCTATTGATTCTTGTTCTTGCTGCATTAATGTGTGGCTAACGTTAATGTACATCTAAAAAGTCCGGTTTCACTTGAGAGAGCAAGAAATTGGAAAGTTGTGAATTGATAGGATATGATCTTTTCTTAGTTTGGGAAAATTGAGAATTGATTTACCTTCAGGATAGAAATATACCTGAAAGTCGTATTAGTCAATTACGGAATCGGTTTTGTATGGCTAGAACATGAATTTCATTTTATCACAGAAATGTAGGTGGAAGGTTCATGATTCTTGAGTTGGGTTAAATACGAGAGTTTTAATCCATAGGCAATAATTCTTGACTAACAACCGGAGGAAAGATTAACCAAAGTGTATCGATAATTTATTTCTCTACATGTTCAATTAACCTCAGCATGCTCATACTTATAGTTTAGACTCAATTTGTATATTCGTTTTAGACTTAGTATAAGATTAGGAAACAAAATATCAACCTTTTCTTCACATTGTTGTCTGCAATTTAGAATTAAAGTTTGTTGACACTTGAGTAGATTGTTACTTTAGTCCAGTCTCTGTGGGATCGATACTTGGCTTACTTGAGCCACTTTACTACTTGTTCGACCACGTGCACTTGCGTGTAGTTATATACCCAAAAACCATCGAACACTAGGTCCTATATCATGAAATGATACAACATAGAATATGCGGCCAGTACGTAGAATATACCAAGCATGCAAGGTAATTAAAACCGCTAAAGCAAATAAAATCATTTAAAGACAATGCATAATATAAACATAAAAATAAGAATCTGAGAGTAGGACTTGCATGCATTCTTTGTGAAATCATGATATCTTCGTAACATAACATAACATAACTTCATGACATCATAACTGAATCGGTCGACTCAAAGATGAATTTTGACATTTATAATTAAAGATGAAAATTGAGTCAAACCTACTTTAGAACACGCATTTACATAAATCTCATGAGTAATGAAACATACTTATCTGAAATCATGAGGAACAATGGGAGACTTGTCCTTTAACCGACATACCATGATAGAGTTTATGTGGTTTCAACTATCACACTCAAGTGGGTAGAGCCATCCAAAGCCTTGATAGGGCCAGGGACGATACCTTGATATCGATATTAAGTTGAAAGCCCATGCGGTCAAGGGAAGATCACAAGGGAGGTCCCAAAGTCATAATGTATAAAACTGCATTGGCGCGTAGTTCTGAGGCATAGGGTGATCGATCCTTAGCCTACTCGGTGCTAGACATTACTCCCAAAACATGTATATGCTCTACATTATTTTATAATGAAGCTCAACATCGTCTATTGACGAAGCTCAATGATCAAATATATCTCAAATATGAAATCATGCATACGAGAAGCTTTAGCTGAAGACATACCACAAGCTGAAAACATAATCGGGAGCCTTCACTCTAAAACCATGTGGTAAGCTATACATAGGAAAACTTTAACTCAAAACATACCACAAGATGAAAATATAATTGGGAGTATTAGCTCCAAAACAATGTGGTAAGATTAATTCGGGAAAATTATCATTTATACTTAATATGTGGGCCTGGCCCAAAGCTGTATTATACTTAGAAATACTCAATTCTTATCGAAAACATAATTGTAAACTTGGGTAGCTTCACATTATACTTTTCATCATAATATCTCATCATCATCATATACTCGTCACAAAGATCATCTTTTATGAACATTAAATCTATGGGCTTTTAATTCATAAAACTAGAATCATGATTTTAAATTGAGAACATTATAAAATTTGCCATGCTTGATAATTCAATAGTAGAATCATAATCAAATCATACCCATGTATAGAAATAGAAGGTTCATGCATTTGGATTAAAACCCCATGGATTAGACATAGAATTTCTACTTTAGAGAGGGATTAGGCATGGGTGTAAAATAAATCACCCATTCATAACCTTATATAACTATTGGTAGCTTATTCTAACCCTTCTTTAGATGCCCAATAGGAAGTTGAAAATAAATTGATGAATGCTAAGCTTGATCACCCTCTCAAGTCTTCTACCTTGCATTCACGAACGAATGAGGTCTAAAATGAACTTAACCCCTTTAAAAGTCACTATTCATAACCTAAAACGTCGTAGTTTAGGCCCTAGAAACTTAGAAATTACAGAAAAACCCTTACTAAATTTGCAGAATTTAACTGTCAGGGGGTCCCAATGAGGGACCTAATGACTCGAGGTTCCAGGTCATGACTCGTGGTTTAGCTCGTTAGGTTCACTACTGAAAAGGTCACCTAGGCTCTTAATGGGCAATCTCACGACTCGTGGTCACCACTCGTTAAGTACACTGCTTGCACTCTTCTCTTCTACTTTTCCCTCACCCAACGACTGACCTAACGATTCGTGGGGTTTGACCATGAGTCGTGGTCATGTTCACGGGAATCATTTTCCCCCAATTCCATAACTTCCTCATTGCCCTACCCACGAGTCACCTCACGACTCGTGGGATGCACCAATGAGTCATCCCATGACTCGTTCTGTGCCTAGTGCCAGTTTTTAAGCTTTTCTCTGTTTTAACTCTCGGGTCTGATCTTTGAGCTCCCAAGGTATAACAATTTTTTTCATTCAAAAAAAGGGGAATGGATGATCAAAACAAGCTCAAGTAACATCTCAAGTCATTGAAAATTCACATTCAAAGATTTCCTTAAAGCTCACTGTACTCTTGTCTAAATCACATCTTTTACTTTGAACACATTCAAGCATGTTCCCAAAGGAAGTTATGCTAGTAACATCCAGAGAGAGTCCTACTTAAATTTCAAGATATTTACACTCAAAGGGATTATAGAATAAAGCAAGTAGGCTCACTCTCACAAAGAAATTCTCATACATACAACTTGACCCATAGGCTTGCCCTTCGTGTAACTTGCCACTAATGTAGAGTTGCTACACTCAAAATCAATTAGGACTTGGGGGTCATAATGAAGGCTAGGGATATAGGTAGGATGACTTTTTAGTTGTAGTTACTGGTACCTCCCTAATGCCCTTTTGTAAACACCTTTGCATACTTCATTTTTCTCTTGAGATCACCCACCTTATCTCTCCTTGATCAACATCTTCAATTTTGTATCAAAAACCACCCTTATAGCACCTTGATTTCCACCATTACCCTCATCTAAGCAAGAGGTAGCACCTTTTAACTATTCTTTTTCTTCTAATGTATAGAGATTTTTCAACCAATCAATTAATTCATTTCATCACAACTTGGTGCGACCTCACATTGCAACTCACATATTTTTCCCATTTTGTTTTGCAAACCCCCAAACTTAAGCTTTTGCCTTATATTTTCTTTATCTTTCCCAAAATTTTTGGCATCAAGCCCCATTTTTCATTTCTTTTCACAACTAGCACTAGGGAGGATGAGTGCCAAAAGAGGGATTACAAAAGGGTAATACGCATGTAATGTGGCTCTAAAAGAAAATGGTTAAAGGATTAACATTGGCTAGCAAAGATAGACATTGAAGGAGGTCATATTGATGAGGTGAATATCAAAATAAAGCCTAAAATCATGTTCTAAGTGTAGTCACATCTATAGTTTCACCTTCAGTGACACTTAGGGAAAGTTCTAGATAACCATACATGCATGAAAATTAAGCTAAAAGCCTCACAACACAAGGCATCACACTCAAAGGAATTCACACAATTGTCACAGCCACATCATAAGTATTACTTTAGACAAGATATCATGTGAATCAAAAAGCCAAACAAGGAATGTGCAACCCATGACAAAAGAGTGCTCAATTTTTAAATTCAAATGGCCTTATTTCTCAAAATTCATTTGCAATGCCACTTAAATTTTTTTTGGTACCTCTCAGAAGCAAGTGCAACAAACGACATAAAAGATACTAAAACTCGGCATTTTCCCTTAAGAGAGTACCCTCTCAATCTATCATTGGTAAATTTCATCCAGTTCGACAATTAAAGAAAAGAAAAAAGAACCGCTCCTTTGAAAAAAATAAAGAAAACCCTTGGAGTTTATTCATTAACTATATCTACAAAGACGATTATTAATACATGGGTCATGAGCATTTGGAAATTTAAAATGGACCCATCAATGGAAACTAACAAGTCAAAAGGAACATTTCATTCAATCATAAGCCCGACAAGGGCATTCATCCAACTAAGGACCAATTAATAATGGGACACACTCAAAAGCATCAGATTTTATGCCCGGCAAGTGCAACAAAAGACCAAAAATAACCAACAAGAGAAAGACATATCCCACCCCCAACTAAGAAATTACATTGTCCCCAATGTGCATATAACGAACAAAGGATGGTAAGGACTCCTGAAGTGGCTACTCTTTGGCATCATCATTGGCCATTGCCTCGTCATGGCCTTCATCCCCAATGTTTGCTTCATCATGCTCACCCAAGCCCTCAAATAAACATCAATGGGGCCCAGGGCTATAGGTGGGGCAGCCATGGCTGCATCCATAAGCTCATGTCGGGGTCCTCCATTGGTGCTCGAGTCCTCAACTCTCTCACCTCAGCTCGGAGAGAGGAGACTGCTCCCTTGATCATACCCAATCAGGAGCATATCTTGTCCAAGCTATCAAACACATTCTTCATCTCCTTCTTCACGGTATTGATGATAAGGGCTCGGAGAATTGGAGCCAACTTTTGGAGTTGGTTCTTATGAGATTGTATTATTTCAGCGAGCTTCTAGATTCTTCTTAGAAAAGAGGATGTGGGAGGAGGTGAAGGCCCTCTAAATGGTGCCTCTTTGAATACATGGCCCAATGTCTCAGGGTGTGGTATGTTAAGGTCTGGATCTATGGGAGTTTCATTTATTCCATCAGAGGTGGAGCCTTCAAGATTCTCCCATGCTTGCATCTGCTTTCTTTTTCTTTTGGGTTCATCCACATCCCTTTTCCTATCAACAACAATGACACTAGCAGCAAAGCTGGGGGATTCATTGGGGAATAGGGAAACTCCTACTTTGAGACACAATTGGGTGATAAGAACAACGTATGTCATTGGAGTTCCGTGTTGTTTGGCCTTATGCTTCATTTGGGTAGCCATCACTTCCGTAAAATTAATGGGCACCCATGACATGATGCAGGCTATAAGTATTGCCACTCGAGGTTCACCCTTGATCATTTTTAGATGGCATGATTCGGCCACATAAAAATTCCAGCCATAATTCGACCTCAAATTTTAAGTCCTACCTTGTAATTTCACCACCCATAGAGGCTAACAAGGGTTTACCATTGGCAATAATGCTAGCCACCTATGAAACTGATCTTCCTTGGCTGCTAGCCTTCCTACAAACTCTGTTCCTGAGTCGATTTCATCCTCCCTAAGTATGGCATTTATGGCATTCGGAGTGATATTAACTTCTAAACCCCGTACCTTGACTGAAGGGAGGCAGGAGAACTCATTGACCTTTCCCTTGTGCTTCATTGCCTCTTGTCATTCTTGGTAAGATGGATAGAATTTCAGCACAAGATTGGTGTAGTATTCTGGGAGAGGCTCAGTGATCATGTACCATTGTCTGCTGGTGAATTGTGCAATGATGTTTGGGAAGTCATTTCCCAACCCCACATGGTCAAAGCGTTTTTCAGTGCTGATTGGCCTTCATGTCAGGCACATAATAGATAATGACATCCTTGTTATTGGGCTTTGGATTTCCCCTTTCCTTTTCTCTTTGTGGTGGACAGGACCTTCCCTTTGTCGGCTTTCCTGGAAAAAGTCATTATTCTATAAGACAATGTTAGTGCCACAACACACCAAACTTCTTTTTATATTTTTGATAATTAAGCAAGAACTATACTGTTCTAAGAAGAAGAAATTAAAAAAATGGATGTCAAACAATGTGAAGAATTAAAATAAATAACTAGCAGCACCTGTGTTGCACCAACATTAAAATTGGATGTGAAACGATGTGAAGAATTAAAATCAATAATGCCCCGAGCATAGATCCCAGATTGCGACACGGGACCTAGAACCATGAATGGCTCAAAGTAAATCCATGGCACATATATAGAATTAATAAGAACATAACTATAGAAGAAATGAATCATAAACATGACAGATTCGGAAGTCTAAATATTATAAAGCATGAGCAAAGACAACTAGTCAACAACGCTGAACCATCTAATACATAACATCCCGAAATCCTCTAGTCATAAGATTAGCTGATGGGACAAGACTCCAACTAGCTTGCTAAGTCTGAAATGGAAACACATAGACAAAGAACATAAAGCTACTAGATGTCCTCGGATGAGGAGGACTCACCCAACAGGGGACTGAGTTGAACTGCTGTGGAAGCGAGACTAACGTTGTAAAGACTGATCACCCAAACCTATATCATAAAATGATATAGCATCGAGTATGCAGTCAGTACTTTGAATGGACTGAGTATGCTGAGTAAGTAAAACATGCTAGTATAATAGTATAAGATAGGTCATGAGTGAAAAATCTTAAAAACATGAGATTCTGATCATAAACTAAAAATGAGGGCTCAAGGCTTTCAAAACTGTAACAAAAAGCTGAATATGACTGTATTCACAAGTAAAACCTCATAAATCATGTTTTGAGAGAAAATACCATAAGTCATAATATCACAACACATGAACATAATAATATATTTAAATTAAAGAATAACAGGAGAACTCATCATAACCGACATCATCATGATAGTGCTTACATGATGCCTCAACTATCTCGCTCAAGTGGGCAGAGTCATTCCAAGCTTGCCAAGACAAGGAATGATTGATGAAGGGCGTATTTATGTACTTCTTAGCGATATATTTCCCATACTTTACAATATTTTGAGAACAAGTTGTGTGTGTTTGCATGTGTTTTATGATTTATATTTGTGAAAAAGAGCTAACACACATGATTAGATGCTTACAGGGCTAAAAGTGATGGATTTAGGTGTATTTAAGGCTTTTTGGAACAAAGATGAAGAAGTTGGGTTGAACAAAGCGAAGCTTAAAACACTTAGCACCCACTGGCCATACCTGCACGGCCAGCGGCGTAGTGCACAGTCCATGTCGCACGATTAGCAGCGCGATGCGGCAGCCATCCTGCGCAATTCTACGTGTGACGCGGCACTTGGCCTACACGATGCCAGGCGCAGCGCGCCAATACTGTCCAGTGGCCAGCAGTGGAATCCTACTTCAACTAGGAAAAGGAGCTACAAATCCCAAATCAAATCCATAAAGGAACAACGAAGGCTACAATCTACTTTTATAAATACCCTTTATTTCTATGTAATGAGAGCTCAGAACTTAATTGAAGTGAAGTTTTAGTTCACCAAATACATTGAGATACTTTTCGTTGAATAGGTCTTCCTTATATCTTGCAATAATAGAGTGGGTTTTTCTTCCAATCATGGTTATAAGTATTAAATTATATGTTTGTTTATGAATGCTATTAGTTTACTTATAATTATGAGAGGCTGAAACCTCCACAACTAAGGTTGTGGGAACCATGGTGAATTAACAAACTAGGGTTTGTACAAAGTGATTCTAAACCAATACTAAATGCTTGTATTGTATTCTATTAATCTTTAATGTTTCTTAATGGTGCAATATTAGGACTTGCCTAAATTCTTAACTTTCTTGAGCCTAGAGAGGTAGGGATTAGGAAAAGAGAAGTACAACAAAGCCTTGATCTTTATGGGTCATTGTATAACTTGAGTTGTGGTCGCAGGATAGTTAATTTTGGAATAATTGATAACGATTAGAGTGAAATCACTTATGAGACCTTACTCGGTAGTTGAGTATAGTAATCCAATAGGGATGAGCCAGTCGTTTGGATGAACATATGTTATTTTTTCTACAAATAAAGTATTGGGACAGATAACAAGAGCAAAACACAAAGTAGTTACGAATCCATGGGGAACACTAACCCTAGTTAATTGCATTAATTTGGAATCAACATTCAACTTCTCAACATTGTTACCTGTTACTTTTATAATTTCCCCCCTTAGGAAGTAATTGACTTAAAATCTTAAATAATAGCGTTATTCTATATCCTGACCTTATTCCCTGTAGGTTCGACCTCAACCTTTGTTGGGTTCTTTATTGAAAACGTCTGCTTCATACTTTGTCAGGAGTGTGGTTTGAGCGTTATCAATGATGGATGGAGTGATATCACTCATAAGACCTCATAGGGTTAATCATGAATAAATACCTGCACTAATACATAGTTCTGAAGCCTGGATCACGGAATCTCGACCTACTTGATGCTAGATAATATTCCCAAATATATGCATATAGCTCATAGTCACAATCATGAAAACATAGTTGAAATACACGGGATGGTTAAAATCATGAAGTACACACACACACACACACACACATATGTAGATACATACATACTTGAAATGCATGAACTAGCCATAGATAAGGCCCATGAGTTAGCCATGGCATAAACTTGATATCTCATAAAAATCCATGCATACTTGAGAAAGTCATCATGCTTTGAAGTTCATAAATTCATGAAGGGTTTGTATAGAAATTATGCATCATGATCATCAAATATAATTTAAAACTTTTGAGACTTGGAATAATAAAAGAATCATAGAATTCAACTCAATTTGAACATAACCCTAGAATTTCATAATCATGCTTGAAATTTGAAAATTTATAGATCCATGAGGGATTTTATAAGGGAGATGTAATCATAATCATAGAAACATAGATTAAATTGCAAGGAGACTGATTTCATGGAAGCACATGAAAGAATTCATCCACAATAAGCTTAACCTTAGAATTTCGAAAATTAGGGCATAGGAGGAGGGAATCATGAATTCAACATAAAATGGTCATGAGGGTGGAAGAAATCCCCCATTAATGACCCTACATACCTGGGTAGATGATTCTTTGAATTTTCTTGAAGATCCAGGAGGAATTGATAAGTTGGAGGTGATGAACTCTAGCTTCTTCTTGAGAGAAAAATTCAATCTACGGATGTTTGAAGAGAGTGAGGATTTAGGCTTGGTTAAACCCTTTAATCTGACCTTATGGAATACCAGAACGACATTATTTAGGAGTTAAAAGTATGGGAGTTTACCAAAATACCCCAAAACTTCCAAATTAAAGCCCGAAACTGGCAGTTATAATGACCAAAAGGACAGGTTATTTTTTAATAGGACGATCCTACTAGGGTTCGTCCAATGCCTGGTGCTGCTTTACTAAACTGCTCATCACCTTTTACTCTAAACTCTTGTTGCATCAAGGTCGGATGCGTTGGAAAGAAGACTCAAAGGGATTCACTGTTAATTAGTGAATCATCCAAACTCATATTTTAAAAAGGGAACTATGGTCATTGACGTTGACCTGTATAAAAATATATAAGGAAACTCAATCGGTAAGAAGGCTCTCAACTCAGCTTTGTGCTAGAGGTTCCTTATGACCTTAATTTACATCCAATGCACTTTTTAAACCTAGGAATTGATCTTAATACCTTGTTTCCATAAATTCATTGGGTTCAGGTCTATCCATATACCTAGAATGTTTTGAACATGAGCTTTTAAACATGAGCTTTTGCTTGGTTTTCAAGTCATTTAGGTAGGATTAATGTCCTTTCTCTTTTATGTTTGAAGGTATTCAATTTTAATAGATAAAGCAAAGAACTTGAACAAAAATCATGGTAGGTGTTGGAAGAGAAGGACCCGCATTTCATAGGTTGACGAAATGCAGGAGAGCACTACTGGAAAGTTGAAGGCACACTTGCGAAATGTAGGTGCCAACTGTCACACCCCAAACCCAGGGAGGCGTGACTGGCACCTGGTGCCACCCATGATATGAGCATACCTGATGCCTAAAAATAAAACAAAGGCTAGAACCAATGAGGTTCAACAACACAACAACTATAAAATCAGAATAAAACGATAGATTATAGAGGAAGTTGGCTCACCTGACCAACCAAAGAAATAAATACCATATGCCGTCAAGGCCCCAGAATGGAAAACAAATATACAACAAGGGCCACCTAGCCTATAACAACATACTAAAACCGCAACAATGTCTATGAGCCTCTGTGAATACATTAGTATTCAAATGATAAGGTCAAGGCCCCAAACTACCCTTAAATCAAACATCTGGAAACTTCGAAAGACCTGGAGCGCACCAACTCAACTGGAACTCCACTCAGCACCCAAGAACTCGACCTAATGATAACGCTCAAACCACACCTCCTTCAGAATTATGAAGCAGACGTTCTCAATAAAGAACCCAACTAGAGGTTGGGGTCGATCCCACAGAGAATATGGAAGGATGTAGAAGAACGCTACTGCTTAAGATTTTTAGTTAATTATTTCCTAAGAGGGGGGAATTTGTAAATGTAATAAATAACAATATTGAGAAATTGTTTGTTGTTTCCAAATTAATGAAACTAACTAGGGTAAGTGTTCCCCATGACTTTATAACCATAAGGCATTTTATATTAGTGATCTATTCCGGTGCTTAGCATGCAATATTGGTAAGTTAGGTTCACCTAAATGGTTGGTCCCTACCTAGGTGATTTTCACCACACAACTTGGTCCGTCTACGGGTGTATTCTTGATTAACCCTTACCCTTAATATCGATTAGCTATCCCCGAACTTGTTCAAGCTATTAGATGAGGGTTGATAGCCTCAAATCTCCATTGTTAATCCCTTTTCCCATTCACTACCTCCTTGATCCGGTAAGTAAGAATAAGGCAAGTTCTAACGTTTGCAACCGTAAAAAATCAATTAAAACGAAGGAAGAAATAATACATGCATAAACTTCGTTCAAGAATGACTAAGTATTTTACCGTGTGTTAATTTGTCATGGTTCCCACAACCCTACTTGTGGTGGTTTTAGCCTATCATGTTTATAAGTAAGTTAATCGATTTCACAAATAAAAGAAAATTTTAATACTTACAATGTTGATAGAAAGAAACTCACTTGATTATTGCAACAATAAAGAAGAACAATTCAACAATCGTCTCGAAGTTCCAAACGTAAAACACAAAACTTGTGTCTAAAAACTTGAGACTTGAAACTCTAATCCTACTTGAAGACTTTTGAACTTGAAACTTCAACTGTTGAAGACTTGCTTATTACATGAAAATAAAGGGGTATTTATAGTAGTAGATTTATGTTTTCCTTTTTCCTTGATGAATTTGAGTTGGGATTAAAATTTTTCCTTTTCCTAGTTGAAGTAGGAAAGCCAATTTTTGCCATTTTGGGATCCTTGCACGTCGTCCCAACCACTACTACATTTCCAGTTGTGGCAACGGGTCACCTAATGACTCGTTGTGCATGGGCACGAGTTGTTAGGCCCCTCGTGGTCTAACTCCTTCATATTTTCAGTGTACCTTACAGTTGGTTCCGGTGATCTGCCAACGAGTCGTTTAGTCAACTAATGACGCGTTATGTCATTCGTCATCTCCACTGGTTATTTTTTCAATAATTTCTCTCATAGTTTTCTTGACTGAATTCACGACTCATTACCAGATGTAATGAGTCATTCCCTCAACCCGTCAGGTACACGGTTCTGCTTCTTCAAACTTCAATAATTTCCCACGCCTTCAGCTTCTTTTCATCTTCATTCCATAAGCCTCAAATACATTCAAATCCACCCTTTTTAGCCCTGAAAACATCTAATCACATGCGTTAGCTAATTTTCACAAATATATAATATAAACACATGCAAACACACATAATTTATTGTCAAAACATAGTAAGGTACAGAAAAAATATGTCTATGAAGTGCATGACTACACCCTTCATCACCTAACAGCCTACCATCACCTGCAGCCATGAATGCAGTGCCCCGAATAGGGCATTAGTACAATAGTATACCGAGCATAAAGGTAAAAACAACTGGAAGACTCAAATTAGAGATCAACATATATACCAAATATCACAGACGGAGAACTCAACTTAAACAAACACATAGAACCTACCTGGCCCCCAAAAGCTTGGCAAGTGCCAACAAGCACACAAATGGAACCTATCTGGCCCTCATAAATGTCACAACCTGAACGAAGGCCCGGATCGTAGACATGGGATGAGGGACCCTGAGAGACCCCAAGTCAACCCATGGCATAAGCATTCAATTAAATCATTCAAAAACAGGAAGAAAACATAATCATAAACTCAACAGAAGTCGAACTTACTAAAACCAAGGAATGAATATCTGAAACTAAATACACGTCTAAGTATGATAAGACTCTAATTTGGACGAGCTGATGGTACAACACCCCCAACTAACTCAGCAATACCGAAACTAAAAATACATTCAAGATAACTGAAAAATCTAGTCCTCAAAAGATGAGGACTCACCAAACAATAAGGTGCTAACTCTGATAACCGACTATACACGGGGCTGAACTTGAGAAACGAATCCTGCATCATGAAATGATGTAGCATAGAAGGTATGCAGTCAGTATGTGGAATATACCGAGTATGTAAGATTAGTAAAACCGCTAAAGTAATATAAATCATTTAGAGTAAAGCATACATATCAAAATTGTGAAGTATAATAGGGAGACCACATGCATTCATTCTGAAATCATACTCTTATCATAACATGATCATGCATGGCTTTAGAACATTAGGACTGACTCGAATGACTCAAAGCTGAAACATAACATTTATATCAAAAGCTGGACAATGATTCAAACCTTACTTCTTGAACATGCATGCATAAGTAGTCATC
Organism: Datura wrightii; assembly: GCA_035772735.1. Taxonomy (NCBI): domain Eukaryota; kingdom Viridiplantae; phylum Streptophyta; class Magnoliopsida; order Solanales; family Solanaceae; genus Datura; species Datura wrightii. The sequence continues at coordinate 161,470,151 of JASDFA010000016.1, forward strand.
ATGAGGAATGATTATGCAATTATGAATGACATAGACAGTGGGAGACTCTTCACTTAACCGACATACCATGATAGAGCTTACGTGGTCCCAATTATTACCCTAAAGTGGGCAGAGCCATCCAAAATCTTGCCAGAGCTAAGGACGCTACCATGATATTGTATCAAGCTGAAGGGCCAATCGGGTCGGGGATAGCTCACAAGGGAGGTCCGAATAATATATAAATATCAACCTACGTTGGCGCGTAGTTCGGGGGTATAGGATTGCGACCCTTAACCCGATCGGTGCTAGACTCTTCTCTCAAAAACATGCAATACTCTACATCATATATAACGAAGCTCAACATTGTCTATTGACGAAGCGCAACATCGTCCTTTGATGAAGCTCAACAATGACATACATATCAATTATGAATTCATGCACATAGAAGACTTTATTTCGAAACATAACCACAAGCTCAACTATAGGTGGGAGCATCTACTCCAAATGATATGGTAAGCTACATGAAGAATATTTACTCAACATACCACAAGCTAGAATTTATAATAAAAGTTAAGGAAAATTCACTTCAAACCATGTGGTAAGCTTATGTCGGGAAAATCATCATTTTAAATCAATATGTGGGAATCACCCAAGGCTTTATCATAATAGGATCTAAGAAATTCATTTTGAAAACATCAACGTAGTCATGGGTAGTTTTAGAAACATATTTTTCATCATCATCTTCATTATCATCACACATTTATCATAAATCTCTTCTTTTATGAACTCTTCACCCATGGGCGTTTTAGATTCAAATTTTGGAAAACAATTTTTGTAAGGAAAACAAGTTAGTATCCACCCAAGCTTCTTAAATCATCAATATAAACTCAATCTAGTCATACTCATGCATGGAGGTTGAAGAATCATGCAATTGGGTAAAACCTCATACTTGATCATAGACAATTTAATCATATTTTGATAGGGATTGGACATGGGTGTGGAAGAAAGCACACACTCATGGCCATACATACCTAGAAATGGTGAATTCTAACTCCCCTAATTGCCCAGCTGAGATTCCAATTGGAAACCTTGAGATTTCACCTTTATCCTCCTCTTCAACCCTTCAAACTTGCATGCATGAGAATAATGGCTTAGGATAGGTTTTCCCCTGCTAAAAACCCACTAAAACAAGCTTAAAACGACGTAGTATAGGCCCTTAGAACTTAGGAATTACGGAAAAGACCTTACTAAATTCGCTGAAAATAACTGTCAGGAGGTCCTAAAAGACGACCTGACGACTTGTCACCTAGGCCAATGACTCGTTAGGTTACTCGTCAAGTGCACTGTATAGCTAGTCTGTTGGGGCTCCTAAAGGATGACTTAATGACTCCTCCCCCGTGACCACTACCCGTGGTCATCTCCTATCAAACACACTGCCTTAATTCAATATAATAACCAACATGCTTGCTCACGACTCACCTCACGAGTCGTTGGGACTGTCCACGACTCGTGGGGTCCCATCCGTTAAGTACACTATACAAATCCTCCTTTAAACATTCCAACTCCACCCCACAATTGACATGACGACTCGTGGTGGCTGACCACGAGCTGTTACTTCACTCATGGGGACATTGATTTCTTGATCACTCTAGGCCTTCCCACGATTCACTTGACAACTCGTGGGGTCTCCTCACGAGTCATCCAATGACTCATTCTGCAATTGCAAAACCATATTCCAGTTTTTTGTCGATTCAACTTCCCGGTCCAATCTTTGAATTTTCGGGGTATAACAATATCTACCCCTTGGAAACATTCGTCCTCGAATGATAGAAACATGCAATTATCATACTCCAATACTGATTATTTTAACTGAAATTTTCCTGGAATGACTACCTTCAAAAAGAACCACATCGTGGAACTGAACTCAAACCTCACATACATATTCACACACATAAAAGAAACTTGAAAATGTGAACTGGACAATAATTTAAATAGAGTCATATGGAAAAACTAATACCTCAAGTCGGAACTGAGTAGGTAGAGAATAAATGTGAGTATTTTGCCATCATATCTGCTTCAGCTTCCCACGTAGCTCCCTCAACATGCTGATTTCTCCATAAAACCTTAATTGAAGCTACTTCTTTGTTTCTCAACCTCCTCACCTGACGATCAAAGATTTCAATGGAAATTTCCATAACTGAGGCTGTCTTTTACACCAATGCTGTCCACCGGGACTACCAAGGCTGGAGCACCCAAACACTTTTTCAAAAGAGATACATGAAAGACGGGATGAACTAAAGATAACTCCTATGGCAAATCCAACTCATATGCCACCTTACCAACACTCCTCATAACCCGGTAGGGACCAATATAGGGGGTACTAAGTTTCCATTTCTTTTCGAACTGCATGACTCCGTTCATGGGAGATACCTTTAGAAATACCCAGTCATCCACCTCAAACTCCAGATTCCTTCTCCTCACATTAGCATACCATTTCTGACAGCTTTGAGCAGTTTTTAACAGGTCTCTTATGAACTGTACCTTTATCATGGCCTCATGAATCAAATCAGGTCCTATCATGGATGTCTCACCAACCTCAAATTATCTGATGGGCGATCTACACCTTCGCCCGTAAAGAGCTTCGAATGGTTCCCTTTGTATACTCGAGTGATAACTGTTATTATAGGCAAACTCGATCAAGGGCAAATGATCATCCCCACTACCTTTGAAATCCACAACACATGCCCTCAACATATCCTCGAGGGTCTGAATTATTCGTTCTGCCTGGCCGTCTATTTGCGGATGGAATGCTGTCCTGAGTTTAACTTGAGTCCCAAGTCCTTTCTGAAAAGAACGCCAGAATTGGGAGGTAAACTGAGTACCTCGATCTTAAATAATAGACAAGGTCACTCCATGAATTCGAACCAACTCTCGAATATACAATTTGGCATAATCATCCACTGAATTTGTGATTTTTACCGATGAAAGTGTGCAGTCTTGGTCAACCTGTAGACCACCACCCGGTCGGTGAGTACGAGGTAGCCTATAATGAAATCCATATTACTCTCTCCCCACTTCCAAGTGGGGATGATGATATCCTGAAGTACATCTCACGGCCTTTGATTCTTAACTTTCAGTTGCTGACAATTCGGGCACTTGGCCACAAATTCTGCAATATCCTTCTTCATGTCGTTCCACTAATATATTTTCCACGAATCATGGTACATCTTGGTGGCACCCAGATGGATGGAATACTTGGACTCATGCCATCTGTATACTAGAGCTACCTAAGGACTATGATATGAGTGTTCTGATTTCCAACGGATTCCTTCAACTTTACTAGAATTGGGTCCTTACCTTGCCTCGCCTTCACATCCGTCACCAAGGACGATTCTGATTCATTTTGCACAACAACACCGCCATCAGTCGAGTTGACCAATCTAACTCCCAACCTCGCAAGTCGATGGACATCCTTCACCAACTCTTTCTTTCCCTTATCCATGTGGGACACACTCTCCATAGAGAGTCTACTTTGCCGTAGATTGAGTTCTTTCTGTGTAAACACATATTGAAAACTCTTGTGATCCGTGAATACATCCGCATGGACCCTATATAAGTAATACCGCCATATCTTCAATGCGAATACCACGACGACCAACTCGAGATCATGGGTCGAGTAATTTTTTTCGTGAATTTTCAGTTGTCATGAGGCATATTATATTACCTTCCCATGCTTCATAAACACACGTCCCATTCCAACTCGTGAAGCATCACAATACACAACAAAGCCATCTGTACCCTCGGGTAGAGTCAACACTGGTGCTGAAGTGAGTCGGGTCTTCAACTCTTGGAAGTTTTTCTCACAAGACTCTGACCATTGAAACTTCACCTTCTTTTCAGTCAACTTGGTCAATGGTGCGACAATAGATGAAAACCCTCCACAAATCTTCGATAGTAACCCGCTAAGCCCAAAAAGCTCCTGATGTCTTATGGGTTCACCGGTCTACGCCAGTTCTTTACTGCCTCGATCTTTTGAGAGTCTACTTTTATTCCCTTACCTGATACCACATGGCCTAGAAATGCCACGGAGTCCAACCAAAATTTGCATTTGCTAAACATTGCATACAACTGGAGATCCTTGAGGGTCTGAAGCACTATTCTCAAGTGAGGGGCATGCTCCTCCTCGCTCCGAGAGTATATGAGGACGTCATCAATGAACACAATCACGAACATGTCCAAATATTCCTTGAACACCCTGTTCTTTAGATCTATAAAAGTTTTAGGGTAATTGGTTATTCCAAAATACATAACAAGAAATTCATACTGACCATACCGAGTCCTGAAAGCGATTTTCGGGATGTCACACTCCCGAACCCTGAGCTGGTGATACCCGAAACTGAGGTCAATCATGGAGAACCACCTGGCACCCTGAAGCTGGTAAAACAAATCATCGATCTTGGGTAGATGATACCTATTCTTGATAGTGACGTTGTTCAACTACCGATAGTCAATGCATATCCGTAGTGAACCATCCTTTTTCCGAACAAATAACACTGGTGCTCCCCATGGAGACTTGTTCGGCCTAATAAAGACTTTGTCTAACAGGTCCTTCAACTGATCCTTCAGCTCTTTTAGCTCGGATGGAGCCATTCTGTAAGGCGGAGTAGATATGGGCTGCGTGTCAAGAAGAAGATCTATACCGAAATCAATCTCCCGCCTGGGAGAGACACATGGCAAATCATCAAGAGTGACCTCTGGATACTTACGTACTAGTGGTACAGACTGAATAGTCAGGGTTTCGAACTCCACGTCCTTAACCCTAACGAGATGGTACATGCAACCCTTAGAAATCATCTTCCTGGCCTTAAGGTAGGAAATAAATCAACCTACAAGCACAGCTGAACCACCCTCCCATTCTAGGACAGACTCACTCAAATATCTAAACTCTATTGACTGCGTCCTACAATTAACTAAAGCATTGCATGAAAATAGCCAATCCATGGTGAGAATAACATCAAAATAGGTCATGTCTAACTCTATCAAGTCTGTTGAGGTGACCTTATGAAGACTGAGATCGGCTAATCTCTACACACCCGTCTAGCTATAACCGAGTCACCTACTGGAGTAGAAACTGAGAATGGCTCTGATAAGACATCGGGACTGATTTCGAAGCTACTGGCTATATATGGGGTCACAAAAGATAGGGTAGCCCTCGGATCTAGCAATGCATGTACATCAACATGAAAGACTCTCAACATACCAGTGACTATATATGGTGAGGTCTCCTACTCCTGGCGAGTCGATAAAGAATATAATCTGTTCTGGTGCTGCCCGCCAGCTGTGCTAGTAGATGCCACTTGATGTGTTGTGCATAGGGGAGGGGCTACTGAACAAGAAGTTGTGCCTCGACCTCCAACCTGATCTTGTGTCACAGCGGGACAATCTCTGGGCATATGTCCCAACTGCCCACATCCAAAAAAACAATATTGATCCCGCCAAGCACTGGCCTGTGTGTCCTCGGCTGCACTTGCGACAAGACAGAATATTGGAGTATGTGGGCCTACTACTATGACCCCTCGAGCCTGATGCTCACCCTCTCTGATCATGTCTGGGCCTAGATGGTACACTCAGTGTTGAAGATGACGGGGCTGATGATCTCTAATGGGTCTATTCTCGATGCCCACCACCAGACCTCTGATGAGAAAACCTGTGGTCCTCGGTCTTGGCCCTCTTGGCCTCCCTCTCCCTCAAATGTGCTGCCTCCATCTGTTGAGTGTACAACACAATTCGAGGAAAGTCCATGTCCTGATAGAGCATAGCTGTCCTGCAGTCCTTGTCCAAATATCCTGCTATACCATGCACAAATCTGCTCACCCGCGCCTGCTGGTCGACCACTAACTCTGGGGCATACTTAGATAGGCGGGTGAACTCAAGGGAGTATTCCTAAACAGTCATCCCTCCTTACTTTAAATTCACGAATTCAGCTGCTTTCAACTCCCTCATCTCTCGAGGGAAGAACCAATTGAGGAATGCAACCTGAAACTCCTCCTATGTGATTGGACCTGCTCCAGCGACCTTGCTGTCTTTCCATTGGCGGAACTAAATATGCGTAACCCCTTTCAGCTGGCAGGAGGATAACTCTATGCACTCAACACTACTCACCCCCATAACCTGGGTAATCTTGACAATCTCATCAATGAAATCATGCGGGTCCTCATCTACCTTGGACCCCAAACACTCCAACGGGTTCATCCTCAAGAAGTCTAAGACTCTGGCTGCCGCTTCATTACCGTTTTGAGGGACATGCACAACGTCCTACTGATTGAACTGAGCGGTCAAGGCCTACGCAAGAATTTGAATTGCAGCTTGGAACTCCGCATGAGCGGCTGGCTTCGGTGCCTGAGGCTCCTGAACTGGTAGGGTTGGCTGATGCTCATAACCGTTTCCATCCTCATGGCCCTCACCACCTCCACTCCTCCTTCCATTCATCCTTCGAGGAGCCATGATTCTGCAAATGCGAATAGAATGAATTAAGAAGATAGAAAGGCTCTTCATCACACAACATAGATCATTAAAGAAGGGAACATTTTCTAAAACATCTAGTAGCCTCTTCTTCATAAGTGTGGCGCGTTTCACACCCATGAAAAAGACTCTACCTAACGCGGCTTTCAGAGTCCCTTGGACACAATGAACCTGGCTCTGATACCAAGTTTCTCACGACCCGAACGGGGGCCCAGATAGTAGACATGGGACAAGGGACCTCGAGATAACCCAAGTCAACCCATGGCATAAGCATTCAATTAAATCATTCAAAAACAGGAAGAAAATATAATCATAAACTCAAAGGAAGTCTAACTTAATAAAACCACGGAATGAATATATCTAAAACTGAATACACGTCTAAGTTTGATAAGCCTCTAATCTGGATGAGCTGATCGGACAACACCCCCAACTAGCTCAACAATACTGAAACTGAAAATACATCCAAGACAACTAAAAAATCTAGTCCTTGACAGATGAAGACTCACCAAACAAGCAGGTGCTAACTCTAATAACCGACTACACATGGGGCTGAACCTGAGAATCAGATCCTGCATCATGAAATGATACAGCATAGAAAGTATGTGGTCAGTACGTGGAATGTACTAAGTATACAAAGTAAGTAAAATCGCTAAAGTAATATAAATCATTTAGAGTAACGTATACATATCAAAACTGTGAAGTATAAAAAGGAGAAAACATGTATTCATTCTTAAATCATACTCTTATCATAACATGATCATGCATGGCTTTAGAACATCCGGACTGACTCAAATGACTCAAAACTGAAACATAACATTTATATCAAAAGCTGGACAATGAGTCAAACCTTACTTCTTGAACATGCATACATAAGTAGTCATCATGAGGAATGATTATGCAAATATGAATGACATAGACAGTGGGAGACTCGTCACTTAATAGACATACCACGATAGAACTTACGTGGCCTCAACTATTACACTTAAGTGGGCAGAGCCGTCCAAAACTTTGCCAGGGCTAAGGACACTACCATTATATTGATATCAAGCTGAAGGGAAAATCGGGTCGGGGATAGATCACAAGGGAGCTCCCAAAAATATATAAATATTAACCTACGTTGGCGTGTAGTTCTGGGGAATAGGGTGGTCGATCCTTAACCCGCTCGGTGCTAGACTCTTCTCCCAAAAACATGCAATGCTCTACATCGTATATAACGAAGCTCAACATCGTCTATTGACGAAGCTCAACATCATCCTTTGACGAAGCTCAACATTGACTTACATATCAATTATGAATTCATGCACATAGAAGACTTTATTTCATAACATACCATAAGCTCAATCATAGGTGGGAGCATCTACTCCAAATCATGTGGTAAGCTATATGTAGAATATTTACTCAACTTACTGCAAGATAGAACTTATAATAAAAATCAAGGAAAATTCACTTCAAACCATGTGGTAAGCTTATGTTGGAAAAATTATCACTTTAAATCAATATGTGGGCATCACTCAAGGCTTTATGATAATTGGATCTAAGCAATTCATTTGAAAACATCAACATATCATGGATAGTTTTAGAAACATGTTTTTCATCATCAACTTCTTCATCATCACACATTTATTGTAAATCTCTTCTCTTATGAACTCTTTACCTATGGGCATTTTAGATTCGAATTTTGGAAAAACATTTTTTAAGGAAAACAAGTTAGAATCCGCCTAAGCTTCGTAAATCATCAATATAAACTTAATATAATAATACCCATGTATAGAGATTGAAGAATCATGCAATTGGGTAAAGTTCCATACCTGATCATAGACAATTTAATCACATTATGATAGGGATTAGGCATGGGTGTGGTAGAAAGTACCCACTCATGGCCTTACACACCTTGAAATGGTGAATTCTAACGTCCCCTAATTGCCCAGCTGAGATCCCAATTGGAAACCTTGAGATTTCACCTTGATCCTCCTTTTCAAACCTTCAAACTTGCATGCATAAGAACAATGGCTTAGGATAGGTTTTCCCCTGCTAAAAGCCCACTAAAAAGAGCTTAAAATGACATAGTATAGGCCCTTATAACTTAGGAATTATGAAAAAGTCCTTACTAAATTCGCTGAAAATAACTGTCAGGGGGTCCCGACGGACGACCTGACGTCTCGTCACCTAGGCCACTGACTCGTTGGGTTACTCGTCAAGTGCACTAGATAGCTGGTCTGCCGGGGCTCCAAACGGATGACTTAACGACTTGTCCCCCATGGCCACGACTTGTGGTCATCTCCTGTCAAGCCTTAATTACAAATAATAACCAACATGCTCGCTCACGACTCACCTCATGAGTCGTTGGTACTGGCCACGACTCATGGGGTCCCATACATTAAGTACACTGGACAAATCCTCCTTTAAACATTCCAACTCCACCCCACGATTCACATGATGACTCGTCGTGGCTGTCCACGAATTGTTATTTCAGTCGTGGGGACTTCGATTCCTTTAACACTCCAAGCCTTCCCATGAGTCGCTTGACGACTCGTGGGGTCTCCTCATGAGTCGCTTGACGACTCGTGGGGTCTCCTCATGAGTCGTCCAATGACTCGTTCTGCAACTGCAGAACCATATTCTAGTTTTTCCTTGATTCAAACTTTGGGTCCGATCTTTGAACTCTCGAGGTATAACAATATCTTCCAATTGGGAACATTCTTCCTCGAATGTTAGAAACAAGCGGAAAATAGAAACATGTAATTATCATACTCCAATACTGATTATTTTAACCGAAATTTTCCCAGAATGACTACCTCCCAAAAAAACCACATAGCGCAACTGATCTCAAACCTCACATACACATTCATAAACATAAAAGAAACTTGAACACATGAACTGAATAAGAATTTAAATAGAGTCATATGGCAAAACTATTACCTTAAGTCGGAACTGAGCCAGTAGAGAATAAATGTGGGTATTTAGCCATTATATCTGCTTTAGCTTCCCACGTAGCTCCCTCAACATGCCGATTTCTCCATAAAACCTTAACTAAAGCTACTTCTTTGTTTCTCAGCTTTCAAACCTGAAGATCCAAGATTTCAATGGGAATTTCTTCATAACTGAGGCTGTCTTTTATCCCAATGTTGTCCACCGGGACTACCAAGGCTGGACCACCCAAACACTTTTTCAAAAGCGATATATGAAAGATGGGATGAACTAAAGATAACTCTGATTGAAAATCCAACATATACGCCACCTTACCAACAATCCTCATAACCCGGTAGGGACCAACATAGTGGGGAATGAGTTTCCCTTAGTTTTCAAACTGCATGACTCCCTTCATGGGAGATACCCTTAGAAATACACAGTCATCCACCTCATACTCCAGATCCCTTCTCCTCACATCAGTATATGATTTCTTATGACTTTGAGCGGTTTGATACCTTATCAACTGGACATTTATGATGGCCTAATGAGCTGAATCAGGTCCTATCATGGCTGCCTCACCAACCTTGAACAATCCGCTGGGCAATCTACACCTTCTCCCATAAAGAGCCTCAAACGGTGCCATCTAGATACTAGAGTGATAATTGTTATTATAGGCAAACTAGATCAAGGGAAAATGATCATCCCAACTACCTTTGATATCCAAAACACATGCCCTTAACATATCCTCGAGGGTCTAAATTGTTCGTTCTTCGTAGCCGTCTATTTGCGGATGGAAGGTTGTGCTGAGTTTAACTTGAGTCCCAAGTCCCTTTTAAAAAGAACGCCAGAATTAGGAGGTTAACTGAGTACCTCGATCTGAAATAATAGACAAGGGCACTCCATGAAGTTGAACCAACTCTCGAATATACAATTTGGCATAATCATCCGTTGAATCTGTGGTTTTTACTGGTAGTGTGCAGCCTTGGTCAACCTATTGACCACCACCCAAATGGAATCTTATTGTCGCCGAGTTAGGGGGTCCCAATGGATGACCTGATGACCCATCACCTAGGCCAACGACTTTTCGGGTTACTCGTCAAGTGCACTGGATAGATAGTACGCTAGGGCTCCTAATGGATAACATAACGACTCGTCCCTCGTGACCACGGCTTGTGGTCATCTCCCGTCAAGCACACTACCTTAATTCTCAATAATAACCAGCATGCTTGCTCACGACTCACCTTGCGAGTCTTTGGGACTGGCCACGACTCGTGGGGTCCCATCCGTTAAGTACACTGGACAAATCCTCCTTTACACATTTAACTCCACCCCACGATTGACATGAAGACTCATGGAGGCTGACCACGAGTCGTTACTTCACTTGTGGGGACCTCGATTCCTTGATCACTCTAGTCCTTCCCACGAGTCAGTTGATGACTCGTGGGGTCTCCTCATGAGTCATCCAATGACTCGTTCTACAACTATAGAACTATATTCTAGTTTTTCTTCGATTTAACTTTCGGGTCATATCTTTGAATTCTTGGGGTATAATAATAAACCTTGGAAGTCCAAAATGAAACAACAACAAGTGGCTCCTAGCTTACGTAGCTCACCTGTCATCGCCTCAAGACCTCTCAACGGCCACAATTAACACCAGTCAATATCTAGCAGCCACTGTTATAAGATAACATATAAGATGAGCAACAATCACAATATAATGGCAAGCAGATAAAAGTAAACACCAATTAATCAACATCATCAAACAAGCACTTCCGTACCCTCTATCGACTACGCACAGTTAGCAAAACTCTATCCATATGGGAGAAAAAATCATGATCCTAGGAAGGCTCAGACATATCGGATCACTCTCGAATCATGTCTCAAATCAACACTACGGAGGACATCATTCTCAACCCCATAGGTCATATCACACCTTGGGCTCAACCCCTCAGCCGGAAACACTCTTGTGCATCGGGTATCCACAAGCCACAAGGCACCTCGGGCTCGACCCCTAGCCGGAACAACTCTCGTGCATAGGGTATCTACGATCCATAAGGACTCAAATACAACACACACAAAATCCACACAATAATGATACATACTAAAACAGCCTACCATCGGCTCTCAAACCTCACTACCCGACTAATACAACATACTACTATTCTTTCATGTCTAGCCGTCCACCGACGAGCCACTAGCTGAGCTAAGGATTTCCATCCTAACCAGTCTATCACCAAGAGTTCAAAACATCCCACAAGCCACTCTACTTACCACTAACATAAAGGGACACGTTCAAAGCAACCAAAGTGTCACCACGACCGTCACATGCCATCGAAACAATTACCGATTTGAATATAACAAAAGATTGTCGAAACCATTGACCTTAACTACTCTAATATATCATTCACTTGTCAATATCATCACCTCTTTTTATTAAAACTAAAAGCCCATAACTTTCTCCAAGAACCACACACCTCATACACGACCACTCGATAGAAACATAATAATTTGCCATAACTACGACTCTCCGCACTCAAGACCGAGCCACCATTCAAACCAGCAACTTATACACACCATTATCACCATATAAACAGAAAAACAAGAGTTCAATAATAGCATAACACAATCCATAACAAAACAGTCAACACACACGTCAACACGGACGACAACGGCTACGGAATTCATGCCGACAAAGGGAGGGACAAGCCTAACATACCTTAACTTGAACCCTAGCCGAAATATAACATTCAAAACCATGAACATACTTCCTAAAGGAAGTCCAAGATTCTGCCAAAAATACAGTCAACAAACTCAACAAAGATGACAACACAAATGAGGCATAACCGATAAAATTAATACGAATTTGACGGTAGAAACTCCAAAACGACAACCTAATGATGTTAACACACCTATAACCAACCTTAAATACTAAAGAAAACAAAATGAAGAAGTCTTACCAAAAGCTTCACCATGAATCAGCCTCCAAAATACCAAAAAGGATACGAAAACACAAGTTACACGCGATTCCCAACTTCTGACATCAAAATCAGGTTGAGCCATGTATTCTAGCCCCAAAACCCAGAGGAAACCATGGAGAGAACCTTGAGAGAGGTTCTGGATGTGAGAAGTTCAGGAAAATAAGAATATAAGGCAACCAACCGACCAAGGGGCTTTTTATAGTCCTCCACCGCCTTAGACCCTTGTGAGGTGCCTGCTTGCGCGGTCTCGCGAAATGTGAATATCTCTCTATGTCAAAGTCGTATTGACAAATGGTTTGATGCATTAGAAACTGGACTTATATATCTATAATTTTATCAGTTGCACACCCCCTAACTTCTTATATATTGGTAGAAAAGCTTCAAGATATTTGACCTAAATTTCAGGAAATCTCAAGAAGGGAAATTTTGCGATAATAGTTGCCGAATTTTGTTCTATAACTTGATCGACGTCCAATATTAAATATGACCATAGAGTGACTCAAATAACTCATAACAATTCCTTCTTAGCCTATTATGTACTCTTAGTCCTACCTCAAAAGCCCGATTTTATCACTCAAACTATCCAGAGTGTTACATCAATACCAGACCATGTCTGGGCTTACTGGCCCCCAACTGCGATCAAGAGGCCCCATGGATGGGCACCTGCATCCTCGCAAGTGAGGTCTTCATCAAAAGGCTAAAATCATCCATCATAGGAAAAGAAGAGATAGATTGATCTTAGAATTACTTATTTAGCATAAATCCATTATTTTCTCTAGGTTGTAATTGAAGCATCTGTAATTGCAAGTGTAGATTATGCTTACTTATTCTGTTGTTGCTTGAAAAAGAAGAATTGAATATGGTTGAGAAAATAATGGTGGGTATTTTGGCGTTGAATGTGCGGGATTGGACTAGAGATAACCAATACCACTTTCTTACACCCATTAGGGAATTAAGGCTAGAAATAGCTCAAATTTAACCCAAGTCGTAGTGGGTAAATTGTATGGAACCTTGGGGTTTTAGAAAATCCAAGGCAAAAGGCACCCAAGTGGTTGAGAAACATTGGGTGCCGCCTCATCCATGTCTATTTATGCTTGTGACTAATGATTTGATTTCCTAGTTAACTGCAATATGATTGATACCCCATCAATAGCGCACCTCTTAACTTTGCTCATATTTTTTTATTCAAAGTTGGTTGCCTTTCTTTTGGTTGATTGAATTTGAATTCTAATTGCGATCATTTTAACACCCAATATTTAATTTGATAGTTTAAGACAGTGTTGCAACTTAGTTCAATTTGATAGACAATTTTTATGGGATCAATATGTATTCCCCCCTTCCCCCAACTTACGAGTTGGGTAATTATATTTTGATGACCATTTCCACTGTCTCTAGTGAGGAGTGGATTTGAAAATCATCAATTTTGGTGCCGTTTTCGGGGAATAGGATTAGATAGCCCCTAGTTGTTTGTTGATTTGAGTTAATAGAGCGTCTTGTGTTTTTTTTACATCGTTGTTGTTATTGGTGTCTCTTAAGATTGACTTATATGAGCCAACGTTCTCAAGAAGGTTCAGTGGACGGCCAGATGGACCAAATGGATGATGATCCAATGATCCCTTACATAGTTAGTGCTATTCGCCTACCTCCTATGGTAGGGAATGTCATTTTTCATGTGACGAGCACTATGCTCCATTTGCTTCAGATGAAAGGGTTATATGAAGGGCAACCTGGTGAGAACGCCAATCTCCATCTTCAAAATTTCCTTGAGATATGCTATCATTTCATCATCATAAACATTATCCTAGAACTGAATTGATTGAGGCTTTCCTAGTTCTCACTAATGGGAGAGGCCACTATTTGGTTGGAGGAACTTCCTCTCGAGTCCATCCAAAAAAGGTCTTTAGGAAGGGGAAATTTGGTCTTTAGATGTCCAAATCCGTTCGCTAATGGCCATTAACGACTGGTAAAAATTCGATCATCACCGATCGTTATTGGCCTTGACGTTAAAAGTTAATGACCAGATTGTGATTTGGTCGTTAAACGAACATTTAACAACATATATTCCGGTCGTTAAATATCCTTTTTAGTGACCAGATTTTCCCTTCACTAATGTATCATCCGGTCATTAATGAATCTTTAAGGAAATAAATTTAACTAACAAAAGTACTTTTAACGATCGAAATTCCTTTCATTAATGGTATGTTATTTCCAACACCAATGCTTTTAGCAACCAAACTTCCCTATGCTAATGGCCATGTCAATATTTAACAAGCCAATCATAAAAGAGTTTCAAAGACCACATTTTGATTCGCTGTTATACAAAATTTTATAGTACTAAATAATAATAATAATTTCACACACACATCCAAATATATACTAAATAATTAAATTCATATAAAACATCATTTTTAATATCAAGAATTAAAGAAAAATATGCCATATCCATGTTTTATGAGATCATCTTTATCAATGCCATACAACATAAATACATAAAATGTCGACTTGAAACTACCCCTAACAAAATAAAAGCCCTCTAGAACTTCAACTTGCTCCTTATTTTCTTGAATGGTAAATTTTTCATATTCAAATTCTTGAGCTGTAAAAAAACAAGTTAATGCCAGCTCAGTATCAAAGAATAAACTCTCCAAGAAAAGATATAGGACATTCAACATTTTATCGAAAAGGATGAAAACTAAACTCTTTCTGGTAGACCCTCAAGAAGGACATCTCTACAGTTATCAAATAATTAGGTAATTTCATACAGTGTCATGATTGCTCAAAATTCTCTATGGATAATAGATCAGGTTAGTAAGGTCCATAATTTACAATTATGCAAGTACCTGGATGGATATATTGTATTTGGGTGAGAGTTGAATCACTTAATACAGTGTCATGATTGTTGAAAATCAGTTCAAAAGAATTAGACTGGGCGAATAATGATTGTGTTGTAACCTGGATGGATATCCTAGCAATTATAAAGTTATGAGGTCACTTCATATAGTGTCATGATTGCTTAGAATCAACTTAAGGTAATAGATTGGGCGGATGTCTTGTTATATTAGTGTCACGCCCCGCCTTGGGGGGTATGACTGGCACCTGGTACCCTATTAGGATCTGAACTGCTAGACTACTGAGCCTAAGCACATCTGGTGCCTGGCTGGCTCTAACTCTGATTCACAGAGACAACGGGCTATATAACAGCTGTAAATACAGCCTCCGGCAGACTAGGCCTCTAGCCACCTATACTATAACATCAGCTAACCAGAATCATACTCATATAGGGAAACCTATGCAGGCCTACAAGGCCACCATGCTGTCTAATTATCTCTAACTCAATATAACAAATGCTGAACATCTATGTGACCGGCGAGGTCACCACTACTAACTAGATACGACCCCACACAACCAACATAAACAACCATACCAAATGGCTAAACATATGCACGACCCCATACGACTGGCATAACTAACCACAGGGAGATATATACACTATCTGCAGGCCTCTAAGAATACTGATAAGATGGTCGGAACAGGGCCCCGACCTACCCATACTATACAACAAAGAAAAGGAAATAGACCTCTAGCTGTCTAGCTCCGGATGGCAGGAGCTGATGACTCAATGAGCTGACTGGAATCACGAGGGATCGGCTCCTCATCTACGAGTACCTGCAGGCAAGTAATGCAGCGACCCAAATGGGCGTCAGTACCACTGGTACCGAGTATGCAAAGCAAACTGAACATAACTGAATATAAACAACAATGCTAGTAAATTCTGAATAGCAGGAAGTATCTAAAACTGTCTGAACTAGCAGGATCTGGAATAGGCTTATTAGTACTGAAGGTAAGGTAGAATCATACCTGTCGTCATGGCGACCTGCTGTCTATCAACTAATAGATATCATGTATATACATATATATATATATATAACACAAGAACCTATACCTGCCCCCATAAGCCGGAGGTGCCAACCAACACACAATTTATATACCCCTACCCGGGTCAAAACCATCAAAAAATAAATCACTCCACTCGTCTACTAACTACGAGCACCTCTACCGGCCCCCTGGGTCTCCAGCTCGGGCTATGGCCTCTGATATAAATAACTGTGTCTAAGCCCGAAGGACTCCTGTATTGTAAACTGTAATCTGTGTCTGTATCTGTAATCTGCCCCCTGGGCGCAAGCACACAACAGGGTAAGCTATACTACTATGCTGATCAGCCTGATATAGGGAATGTTGCATCCCATCTTCGTCCTACCGCGGACGTCATACCACTCCTTGGAGTGGCGTATCCCCACCCTCATGGTGGGTCGACATATTTACCAACCCAGGGGCAGTGAGGACGCTCAAAGGGTGCCCTCATAACACAAACAGGTCTCAACAAACAATAATCACATATAGCAAGCATGTTTAAACTGAAAAATACTATATGTACTCTGATTTCTCATTCTGAACTCTTTTCTGTGTTATACCGATTCTCATACTGAACTATAGTGTATCTGAGATATTATCTGACTATCTGACTATACTGTAACTGAGGTATCATCTGATTGTCTGATATTGCTTTACTAACTTTTATTTTGAATATATATCATATCATCACAAAACATGCTTGCTAAATTCAAACTGGACTCAATTCTCGACTTCTGAGTTCTTTCTTCTATACATCACGCTATTTACTATACTGGATTACTAACTTGCCGAAGGAATTAGATTTACATACCTTCGCTTCGGAAGTTCCCGACTAGCTGGCATAGTTCGGTCAGTATTCCTGCTATTTCTCCCAACTACATTCATATACATATCAATTAGAGCTAAATACGCTAATATTCTGGAAGAAAACATTACTTTCAATATATATATATAGCCCAAACTTTGGCTTATCGAAAAACAGTCGAAAACTCGCTATTTCTCGAAAGTCCAGAAGGGAGAAATACTCACTTTAGGGCTAGGAGTATTTTGACACTAATTTGGAGAAATTCCACTTACCTTAGTTCGGTAGCACGACGATTCGCCGGCCGAATTTCACGAAACTAAATCTGTAGGAATGCTCCATACTGCTTAATACCTTAGTATCTGGAGTTAATATGAGTTTGGATCGTGTTTGACGGCGTAATCGGACGAATATTACTAAGGAACCTTCATTCTCCTTGTTTTCTCTCGGCTTCTCTGGAAATTTTTATGAATTATATCATTAAAACTGAAGTTGGAGGCTTATATACTTTGGGCCTGGAAAGGGCCTCCATGACATGGAGCCAACGCGAAGGCCCTCCCTCCGTGGTACGTTGCCATCGCGGAGGGGGTCTGCCCCGGCTCCTTCCGCGATGGTTCAACAGATTTCTTGTCCGGTCTTTCCCTGGGCCCTTTCCTAGCATGTATGGCACTCAAAAACTCTTAAGCAACACGCGAATAGGCCATCTACATGTCGAGAATTTATGGGGTGTAACAATTAGTTGGAATTGAATCACATCAAGAAATGTGAAGAGTTAAAAACAAAAGCTACAACAGCTATAGCCATAACATGGATGGATATCTTGTATATGGTGAAGAGTAAACAACAAAAGTAACAATATATATAGATGGATATCTAATATATGGTGAACACTCAACATAGTAGCAAAAACATGGATGGATATCTTATATATCATGAGAAGTTAACAGCAGCAAACAACATCAAGAAGTATATGTCATAAGAACAGGAAAAAACAAAGATAGTCAATGCATAAGTCAAGGAGTAGCTCAAATAGTGAATAGTGATACATAAATGAAAGACTACAAATCTTATGAAATTAAAAGGGGAAATTACATTATCATGCTTTGTAGAGCCCCGGAGAACCATCAAAGATGTGAGAAGTCTTCCGGTCTGAAAATAAGACAGTACACTCTGTACATTAAAGGGGTGGCCAAGTATAATAAAAATCAAATTGCTCATATTTGTTGAGACTTCAACTATAGAACTTTTTCTCTATCTATCTATTGAATAGGAGAAATCAATAATAACACAAACTTTTTTAGTTTGTTGCACTTGTGCTATGCCTCGAGTCTATACCCTGGACGAGATACGGTACTTCGAGCCACAAGTAACCCCAAGTCAACTCATGGTCTAATATGACACTGGCATTCTGAGTAAAAACATAGTGAAAGCTTTAAAATAATAAAATAAAACATTTAAGAAGAAGAACTAATTCATAAAGTTTTATACAACTGAAAACAAAATAAAAACCCGATTCTCTGATTGTGTCTGAAAGCCATCTACCTAATTAGTTGTTGGGACAAGCCCCTAACTAACTCTAAGTCTAACTGAAAGAAATATAGCTGAAAAGAAATAATCCTCATCATCGAAAGATGAGGTCTCACCAATGATGCAGCTAAAAGCTTCTGAGCAAGAACTGCTAATGGTACTGAGACTGAGAACCTACAGCTGTATTATGAAACGATACAGCATAAAAGGTATGTGTCAGTACTTTGAATGTACTGAGTAAGTGAGAGGAACCATAACATGGAGAATAAAACAACTGAATTGTAAGGACATGTAATGACCAACTGAAATATAGTAACTGAATAAACTGAACTATGCTGAGGTGGTCAAAATGACCTAGTTTGATTGTCAAAGACATGTCCTAAATTTAAGATACTGATCAGAACTGCTATACTGAAATGATAACTATAATGAGTATTCTGAAACTATTATGAACTGAGCCAAACTGAGACTAAACTGAACTAAGCTAATCTGAAACTAAACTCACTAGTGGGAAAGGCTATAACTAACATTAACCATGTGAGCAAGATATGGAGTCTTATATACACACCCCATCGGTAGGACCCATTATACATTGCTAGGGTATAAAGTCATGGACTGTGAGATCACTGTCTGTGGCCATGAGGCCAATAAAATATAACCTATGGTGGCAACGTAGTTTTAGGATCGGGGGTGCACTGGAACCCTGGCCCTCTAGGTGCTAAGTCCTACTCCCACTGGATAGTCTTACCATGACTACTACTGCCAAGCGGATAGCTCGATACTCAAGGCCCAAGACTACAACTGGCTCAGGGATACTGTCTGAGATACCCTAAGAGTCTTATCGGACTGGATTTAGAAACTAGTGTTCTAAGACTGGCCAAAGCTGCTTATCTAGGAGAGTCGTAACCCTATATAGAACAAACTAAGAATGAAGTTGGTGGTTCTAAGACTGGTCAGAGCTACTTATCTGTGAGTGTCGTAACCGTCTAAAGAACCACTAAAATCTAATAATTGATGTCTGAGTCTAAATACTGATAACTGGGAGGCATCACTGACACCTCAAAATTTATCTATAGTCAAACTGATCAGTTGATATTTCTAGACAACACTGAGTCTAATAATCTGACTGACTGAACATGTAAATATCTGACTAAAATTTCCAGATACACTAATAATATGGGGATGTCAAATCTGTTAGAATGAAGCTACAGGGAAACTAGTCCAACATGCAAGATCCTAAATTCTACTGAACTGAGACTTAGGGCTAAATTATTCCACAAGATACAATTCTGATAAATGTCTAGAAATAGGGGATAATAAGAATTTCAAATCATGATAAATATACTACTCGAAATTTTAAAGATATAAGTCTGAAAATTTTCTACATTTCAAATCCATAGGGCTAAACTGAAAGAGAAAAATAACAAATATTTTGGGGACACAAGGGAAGAACTATTCCCTTATTGAATTCCCACATACCTTGTGAAGAAATATTATAGAGAATTCCTTGAAAATCTGATAAGAAGTCGATTGCCCCAATTCTAGCCCTAAGAGTTTCTATGTTCTGAGTCTAAGTATCGAGAGAATAGGTGAGACAAAAATGTTGATCACCCTTTTAACTCCCTCCTGGATGAGCCCAAAATGATGTAGTATAGAGTCTAGGCATTTAGGAAATTACAAAAAATACCCAAAAAATCTCGCAGAAAAATCACCCTGCTAGTCCGAATGAGGGACTGGACGAGTTGTGCCCAGTGACCAAGACTCATGGTCCAACACGTCAAGAACACTTCCCAAAAATCCACTACTGTGACCACGGGGGACATAAAGGGTCGTTATTGTCATGGTCACCTCTCATCCTCAACACTTGCAGAAATCACCAGGAGATCACCACGAGCGAAACCATGACTCATTGGTGTTCCCAATGAGTCATGGTTAGAACCCGTTAAGTACACTGTCCCACTTTTCTTCCTTCACCCATCCTTGACCACGGGTGACCTAACGAATTGTGTGGCTAACCGCAATTCATGGTCACACCCGTGGTCACTCAAATCCCTAAATTCTCAACCAAGTCCAAACCCTTTCCAACAGGTCACTCCAGAACTCATGGCCTACCCCACGGGTCATAGGACGACTCATTTTGTGACCTGGTGCAGAAAATTCAGTTTTCTCCATTTCAACTCTCGGGTTTGGTCATAGGGTTTTCAAGGCATTATAATATTTCCCTTTTCGAAACATTCATCCTTGAATGTTGGAAAACACCCAAAAAAGTAGAGAAACGCCTCACCGTATTTAAATACTGAACATATAAGCTGAAAACTAACGGAATGACCGTCTCCAAACTGAACTAAATGACTGAACTGAATTTATGAGTCACACTTATGCACGTCAACATAAAAGAAGCTGGGACACATGAAGTAAACATGAAACTGATTAGAGTTTTAGGGAGAAAATTGATACCTTAAACTGACTAAGCCGGGAGGGTATAAATGTGGGTATCTTGCCATTATATCTACTTCGGCTTCCCACGCAGCTCCCTCTACCTGCATATTCCTACTCACAACTTTGATTGAAGCTACTTCTTTGTTTCTCAGTTTACAAACCTGTCGATCAAGGATCTTAACTGGGACCTCTTCGTAAGAGAGACTATCTTTTATTTCTCTGTTTTCTAGTGACACAATTGAAGTTGGATCATCGATGCACTTACTCAATAGGGACACATGGAAGAATGGGGGCACCGATGCTAACTCTGGAGGTAGTTCTAACTCATATGCCACACTACCAGTTTGCTTTAAAATTCTGAAGGGTCCCACATATCTCGGGCTGGGCTTTCCTTTCTTCCCCAAATCTTATTACCCCTTTCATGGGTGAAATTTTTAGATAAACCCAGTCATCGACTACAAACTCTAATTCTCTTACTTCTCACATCAGCATAGGATTTCTGTGGACTCTGAGTTATTTTTAACCTTTCTCGGATGAGTTGTACTATTTGCATAGCTTCATGAACTGAGTTTGGCTCTATCAATATAGCTTCACCAACCTCAAAACACCCTATAGGATATCTGCACCTCCTACCATGTAATGCTTCAAATGGGGCCATCTGGATACTAGAGTGGAAGCTGTTGTTGTATATAAATTCGATGAGAGGCAAGCGATCATCTCAACTGCCCTTGAAATCGATCACATAAGCTCTCGGCATATCTTCCAAGGTTTGGATAGTCCGGTCAGCCTGTCGATCAGTCTGCAGGTGAAAAGCTATGCTGAGCTTGACCTGGCTACCGAGCCCCTTCTGAAAGGACTTCAAAAGATATGAGGTGAACTAGGTACTTTTATCTGAATTAATGGTCAAGGGCATAAGTCTGACCAACTCCCGGATATAAATCCTAACATAGTCCTCAGCTGAGTGTGTAGTTTTTAACTGAGAAGAAATGTGCTGACTTAGTCATCCGATCTACTATCACCTAGATCGAGTCGTACTGCCGACGATTCCACGGTAGACTTGTAATAAATCCCATATTTACTTCTTACCACTTCCATGTGGGTATACTGATATCTTGAGTTGTACCTCCTAGTCTTTGATGTTCCTCTATTACTTGCTAGCAGTTCGGGCACTTAGTTACAAATTCTGCAATGTCTCTCTTCATGTCGTTCCACCTGTAAATATCCCATAAATCACGATACATCTTAGCAGCACCTAGGTGGATAGAGTATCTCGAACTATGTGCCTTAGCTAGTATCTACTGTCTGAGGTCACCCACATCCGGCACACAGAGTCTACCCTGGTAACAGAGTACACCATCTCCCCATTGGGAGAAAGCCTCCACTCCTTTGAGAACTGTTTCTTTTAGGTCAAGAAGTATGCAATCTTCCTCCTACCTTGAATTAATGAGGAATATACCATCCCAATAGTTGAACATTCGGAGTTGAGACTGACTGTGTGACTGAGTTAACATGCTTCGGGAAAGAGATGAATTCTCGAAAGCTGAATACTAAGGGCTGAATGCTAATGGAGTATCTGACTCAAGCTAAACTACATATCGAAATTGAGTTTTTGAATCGAACATGCATGCTAATACATGAGGAAAAAAATAACTAAAGGACATGAAACTAACATAGAACTAAGTAGAGTACTAAGATTAAATTATTCCCCTCAGGCTGGAACTGAGCGGTTTGGGACGAAGTTGTAAATCCCGTAACTGCTTTATGATATCTGAGTAGGTGGCCTTCTATGAATTCAGTTTCCCAAGTAGTTCCTCCTACTATCTAAGTGTTCCTTATAACCTTTAGTAAAATAACCTCTTTATTTCCACTTACTTACAATCTTGATTGTCAACAATCTCAATAGGAACCTCATTTTAAAAGATACTATCATCCTCACCAACCCCTCCATCATTCAGGCCTATCACTTATCATCTTATGACTTCTCTATAGTATATACCATCCAAGAATTTCCTTGCCTCCCTAGAAAGGCAAACAACTACATCTCATGAATTTCTGCACATGAGCATCTAAGTTATAAATAGAAAGTTATCCTGAGTATATCTGTCACAATAATCATTCCTGATATAGGTGAACGTACACATGTCTTAGAGTAGGGAATTGCAAGCACGAATCACTCAAGGAGCCTAGTCGAGCATAGACATGATGTAGCATGATTTTCTAAACAGTTAAGGAGAGTTTGAGGGGCTGGGTTCTTGGATCTGGGCATAATGTGAGACATGAGTCTATACATAACTAGTCTTTATGACATGAAGCTAGAATTTTTGGAACCATGGAGTAAGAACAGGATCACTTTGAACTGGTTATCTATAATTCTAGGAGTCTGAACATAAGCATAAGCCGAATGTAGTGTAAAAAGAAATATAAGAGGAAGCAACTGAATAGGAAAGATTGACATCCCATAGTTGTTATTTCTAGAACCCTTATACTGTAACACTTAGGGCTTGACCTATCCTTCTTAACTTATCATCTCCCCCTTAGCTAAAAGTCACCATTCTCAAGCTCTTAGATCCTTTCTTAAGTCTAGGTTAACGTCACTAACTCTTGAGTTCTCATTCATCAAGAAAGACATCAATACAAGCTTCATACTTATAACCATTTCATATCAACCACGTGATATGTAACACCCCGAATGCTTCTAAGATTAGATTCCAGGAATAAGGAGAATTCAAATAGAAAATGGAAGTTTGGTGCAGAATGAGTCAGGGGACGACTCGTTAGGAGGCCCCAAAAGTCGTGGTCAGACCCGTGGGGAAGCAGTTCTGAGGTCTGGTCAAGTCTGGTGGTAACGGACGACCTGACGGTCATCTTTCCTGGAAATGACTCATTAGGTTGGTCATTAGGTGGAGGCTAGTGTTCTTGGATAATGTCTCAGATAGTGGAGGTGATGGATTGCAGGCCACAAATCTTCATGGTAGACCACAACTCGTGAAGTGAATCGTGGGTTTTGTTGGGGAAGTTTTGAGAAATTGGGCAGTGTACCCCATGACTTGGTCCCTACGAGTCATTACCTTACCCAATACTCGTAGGGTGCCTCATGGGGTCTGGCAGAGTGATTTTTCCTGCATTCATCTAGGGGCATTTTCATAAAGTTCTATGCTTTTAACTTCTAAACTACGTTGTCTTGAGTATTATTTGGGACTTTTTAAGGGGTTTCTTCAAGTCTAAACTCTCAGGGTTTCTTCAAGTCTAAACTCTCATTCTCTCAAGATACCTCTCAAAGCCCTTCTTCCTCCTCTCCTCTCAAGATTTAAGGATTTCACCAAGATGTTCATCAAAGATTCAAGGGGAAATTTCGAGCAAGGTTTCTTCTACCAGGTATGCGGGTCTTTCAACAAGGATAATCTTCCATCCTTCTTCCACAAAATGTTTTATCAAAATGTCCAATTTCAACTATTCTAGAAAAGCATGACCTAGGGTTTGTGTGATGGGTGATTTTGTTTATAATTCACTAAATTCCGAGATCCATTATGATTATGAGATTAACTACGATGTAGAATAATTAGGTTACCTCGAGTTATGTGTTGGATGATGAGAAATGTGTGATATTATATAATGTCTTCATAAAATGACTTGAACTTCGAATGAGGCTTTATTATTGTTCACTCAATTATCGTAATTACTTGCATATATTTTTAGATATGTGAAGATCAATTAATTATCCCTAAGAACATGAATGTGCTATTGATAGACATGTTAAGAAGAAATTAGAGTTTATGGGCTTGAATAATCTAAAGTAAAGATATGCATGTCCCTTATGCTTTAGATGGAATTGATTGGGTATGATATAATTTATGGTAAACGCCAAATTAGTGCATCCTTCTGATGAATTGAGGTAAATATCGAAATGGGTTTTATGAAATGAAAATGTATGCTTCTTCCATTATCTTGTTGTAGATGTATAAGTTATGAGTTAAGTATATGGCTTCCCGTAAATCTAGAATATATGAATCAATGTATGCATGTTAAGGTACGAATTGGATCTATGGGTCATGAATGACTCTATGATATATGTTGAATGATATGAAGCCGGAACTTAATTTGGTGGAAGTATAATGCATGATGTGAATCTATAGTTACTCACTAATGTAAGATGTTTAAAGAAATATTGATGTGGCTCTATGATGATATGAATTATGATGATAAAGAATGAGATTGATATTTTTAGAATGTTGGGCTTGTTTTTAGTAGAAAGTAGCCCCGATCATTCTGAAATGAATGATGTATGATGGAAGCACTGTATGTTTATGTTTCTGACTAGCTGTAGTAGCATAGACCAGATAGATGATGTCAGATTAATACTCCTCATGTCCTAGTTAGCCAGGGAGCCTCCATAGTAGAGAGTAACTCCCTAGTTCATTCGGGATCCTCAATAGCAGAGAGTGACTCCTCAGCTCAGTTGGGATCCTCCATAGCAGAGAGTGACTCCTTAGTTCAGTCAGGATCCTCAATAGTAGAGAGCGACTCCCTAGTTTAGTCGGGATCCTAAATAGCAGAGAGTGACTCCCTAGCTTAGTAGGGATACTCCATAGTAGAGAGAGATTCTCTAGTTCAGTCAGGTTCCTCCATAGTTGAGAATAACTTTCTTAATACAGCCGGGACCCTCCATAGTAGAGGCTGACTCCTTTAGTTATGTTATCAGCATGATCCAGTTCTATACAATTCAGATTTCAGATTATAATAGATTTAATATGATGAGAATCAAACTCAATTGTCAGCAGTGATCTAGTACAGTGTGTGGTGCTAGTTTCAGATTAAGCTCTTATTAAATGTTCAGAACTTGACCCTTATGCATGAGTTCGATGATGTATCATAAACTGAGATCTAAAGGAAAGTTTCATGTATATATATGTGTATGTGAATCATAAGAGAATAATGGCTTGTTAATCAGTTATGTTGATGTACTTGGTTATTTCCTCATTGTATATTTGTATATTTAATTATTAATATTATCCCGTATGGTCAGTACATTACAATTACCGACCGCACACCTTTTGTGCTATATCATTTCATGATATAGATTCAGGTCTCTAGACTCAGCCTCATGGTTAGATACGCTTCCTTCCCTCTCAGCTACCACTGGTGAGTCCTCATCTCCCGAGGACTTGATTTATATTTATGCTTTCTTTATGTTTTAGTTTCAGATTTTAGGAGTTAGCTGGGGCTTGTCCCAACAACTCATTAGTTTAGTAGAAGGCTTTCAGACTTGTCGAGATAGACTCAGCGTTGTATCAGTTAGCTGGGGCTTGTCCCAACAACTCATTAGTTAGCTGGGGCTTGTCCCTTGTTCTTGCTCTCTTGCTCCCCTTTTCTTTTCCCCTGAAGTTTTCATCCACTATTTGACTGTGAAACTCAAGTGTGACGTTTTGAACCCTTGTAGCCATTATCGCTTTAGTAGGATTTGTAGGTGTGACTGCCAGCTGGTTAACTTGAGTGGTCCCGACCCGTATTAACACTCTAAGGGCAACCTCGAGCTTTACATAAGTCACTTGCCGACTAAGGGGGCCAACTGGAGTTGGTGGGATTGGTGGATTACTATTATTTTTCCCTCTTCCAATACCTCTTCTACAAGGCATTGTGTCATTCCCCGAGTTTGCACCCAAGATGAAACACGATACTCGGAGTCATAAGTAACCCCAAGTCAACCCCTGGTCTATCATACACTGGCATTTTGAGCAACATGAAACTATATACAGTGGAAGTTTAAACCAAAAATATAAATACTTGAAAGAAGTAAAGCTGGTTCATAATATTTGAAAATATTGTAACAAAGCTACAAGTCTAATAAAAACCAATCTGAGTATGAAAAAAAAATCTACATCCGAAATCCACTATGACTGATGAGCTGCTGGGACATGCCCCTAGCTAACTCCAAATCTTAATGAAAAGGAAGGAAAAATATGACTGAGACAATAAATCTCCGTCCTTGAATAATAAGGACTCACCAACTAAAATGGCTGAGGTCTTTGGTGAGCGGTCAGCTAACGAAGCTGAGACTAAGATCTTGTAGCTGTATCATAAAATGATAGAGCATAAAAGTATGCATAAGTACTTTGAATGTACTAAGCAAGTGAGTGAAACATAACACAATGGAATAACTAAAACGGAAAATGTTGAACTAAAAAGACATGCAATGACCAAATAAAGCTACTAAACTGAATACCTGAAATACTGAGGTGGCCTAAAAGATCATGTCTGATGATCAAAACATGTACTAAGTTTGGATACTAGAATTGAAACTGGACTGAATTGACTAGTGAGAGAGTCTATAACTGACATATAACCACGTGAACTAGACGTGGAGTCCGATGTATACACCTTATCGGTAAGCCCAATATACCTTTCCAGGATATGAAGGCATGGACTAGGTGATCACAAGAGACTGGGTCCAATCAAGCCAATAAATGTTGTAACCTACGGTGACAACATAGTTCTGGGAACCTGGGTGTGCTGGAACCCCGGTCTGCTCGATGCTAAGTCCTACTCCCACTGGATAGTCCTAGATTGAATAATAAGATTATAGCTCAAAAATGGGGCCCAAGACTAGTCAAGTATACATATTTGAAAGCACCCTGAGAGTCTTATCGGACCTGATTCTGAAACTGGTTCTAAGACTGGTTAGAGCTGCTTATCTGGAAGCGTTGTAACGGTCTATAGAACAAACTAAAATCTAAAATTGGGGTCCTGAGGATAGTTGGATCTATTTATCTAAAGTGTCATGACCTCCTAGTGGACCAATAAAAACTGAATTCTGAATTTGATTCTTAAAACTAGGAGTTACTACAGACACCTCGGTAAATTCTGTGGTCAAACTGATCAGCTGACATTTTCTAACTAACACTGAGAATTCTAACATTCTTACTAAAACTAAATTGACAATATTCTGGTTGAAATTCAATGCTACTAACAACATGGGAGTTCCCTACACTGATAAAATCAAGCTAAAATTTGACATTCAAGCACTGTAGATTTCAAGATTTTCTAGTTCAAGAAATAGGGCTAAATTTCACTTCAAAAGATTCAACATCATTTCAATCAAAAACTGGTGGAAAATATCTATAATTTACATGGTATAATAATCCACATGATTTATGATCTTGGGCAGATTTATATGCCCAAGTGATACTCAAACGTATCATTTTTGCCTCGTTTATCTAGAAATGTGTATACATTTTCATGCAATTGGTAATAAAATGTGAATTTATACTAACCAACATGATTAGCATTGTTTTGTAGGAAAAATGTGATTTCGAGGAGCTAAAATGCATGTTGGAACAATATCGGAGTTGGACTTGGATTCAAGCACGAAAAAGGCATTGGACAGCACCAATTAAAGGGGCTCCGCGATGGAGCCGTGTCACGCTACCATCGCGGAGGCACTCTGCCTGGAGGGTGAAATATTAGTCAAATTCCAGTGGAGCCTCGCGACAGCTCCATGGCACGGAGGCAAGCCTCCGCGTTGCATGCCGTGCCACGTTGAAGCTTTATTCCCGGACCCCAAATTTCAAGAGAGGGTCCGCGTCCACGCCGTGTCACGGAGGCAGTGCTCCGCGACGCACTCCGTGAAACATTTCTTGTTATTCCGGGAAAAATTCCCATTAGTATAAATAGAACACTTAGGCTTATTTTTCATAATTCAGACTTGGTGGATCAAGGACGTGGGTTACAGGCAGTTGAGGGACGAAAAAGTTCAGGGTTTTTCTCTCTTTCTTTCTTCTTTCAATCAATTGTTTGTATGATTAACACTTGTTTTAGGATGATTAATCCACAAATGAGTGGCTAATTCCCTTCATTGCTGAGCTTATGAACATTTGTGATGAATTTTAATTATTAAATTATATGGTTTTTCATCTTCTTCTTCCATGTTGTTCTATTAATTCTTGTTTCTACTGCATTGGTGTGTGGCCGACATTAATGTACATCTAAAAAGTCCGATTTCACTCGAGAGAGTACGAAATTGGAAAGTTGTGAATTAATAGGGTATTGTTCTTAACTTGATTTGGGAAAATTGGGTTTTGATGTGCTTTCCTGATAGAAATATACTTGAAAGCCGTATTAGTCAATTTAGGAACCGGAATTGTATTGCTAGGTCATAAATTGCATTTGATCAAATAAATGTAGATGGATGGTTTATGATTCTTAAGTGAGATTAAATACGAGAGTTTTAATTTCTAGGCTATTGTTCTTGGCTAGCAACTGGAAGAGAAGATTAACCAATGTATGTTGATAATCATGTTCCATGTTCTTAATCTTGGCATGCTCATATCCATAGTTTCAATTCAAAGTAGATATTTGTTAATAGTTTTAGTATATAATTTATAAACAAATTATTTAACTTTTGGTTAATTTGTTGTCAGCATATATAGAAGTAAGATAGAATATAGTATACTTGAGCAATTTTTACTTATCCAGAGTCTCCTTGGATCGATACTTGGCTTACTTAAGCCACTTACTACTTGTTTGACCACGTGCACTTGCGTGTCGGTTTTATATAACCCATATAGCAAACACCCGAACAAGTTTTTGGCGTCGTTGCCGGGGAGACTAGGCAATTGGTGAAATTGTATTAAGTGTAAATTTACTGTATTTTTATTTTATTTTCTTAAGTGTTGACAACTTGGTCTTAGCCTGTATTTTGCAGACTTGATTTCTGTGAACACTGGCAAGAGACAAAGAGCTGGTGGAATCTTATATAGAACCTGAATGTATATTTCATAGTAAACGCAGAGAAGCTCTACAAAAGAAGCTGTAGTTGCTCAGACAGACTATTATGGAGCAACAAAATCCACCGGTTGTGAGGGCAGTGTTAGTGCCCGAAGAAGCAGCAGCAAGGCTGGTTCGCAAGGTGGCAATCCCACATGCCAACAATGTAACATCAAGTATCCGCAAACCAGAGCCTGGAGGGAGATTTGAACTCAAACAGAACATGGTGCAACTGTTGCACACAAGCGGGCAATTTACCGGTCTCCCTCATGAAGATCCACAACAGCATCTCCAAAACGTTTTGGAGATAAGTGACACTTATATTCCCGCTGGAGTGTCACCTGATTATGTTCGGCTCACACTATTTCCGTGCTCATTACTTGGTGAAGCCAAGAGGTGGTTAAAAGCTGAGCCACCAAATTCTATTTCAACGTGGGATGATCTTGCACGAAAGTTCTTGATAAGATTTTTTCCCTCTGGTAAAACAGCCAGACTTAGAAGTCAAATTCTAAGTTTCAAACAGAGGGAGGGAGAAAATTTGTATCAAGCCTGGGAAAGATTTAAATCCATATTGCGGGACTGTCCTCATCATCATCAGTCCAATGAGGTGTTGGTGCACACATTTATTGAGGGTTTGGAACCCCATACTAAAAATTTTCTAGATTCAGCAGCTGGAGGGCAAGCGCTGGAAAAGACTTGTGAGGAGCTGTACACTTTGCTAAACTGGATTTCACAGGGCAATCCAAAATGGAAGGCTGATTCATCACGAGGTGGAGCAAGGAAAGCAGCAGGTGTGCTTGAAGTGGATGGATTTACAGCTATCGCTGCACAGATAGCTGCCTTGCAGAATTAATTGAACAACCACTTTAGCAACATGAATTTTAACCAGCCTTCAGCTTCAGTCAATGCGGTCCAGCAAATGTGGTGTGAAGTGTGTGGAAGCAGTGAGCACTCAGCTGAGTGCTGTGGATCAAATCCTGATTCTGTTAACTTTGTGGGCAATGCACAAAGAAATCAGCAGCAGTTTGGTAGCGGCTACAACTCAAATTGGAGGAACCATCCAAATTTTTCATGGGGTAGCAACAACCAACAAGGCCAAAGTTCGGGTCAGGGTATGCAAAGAAATCAAGGAGGGCAACAGAACTACCAATCTCAATTCAGAAATCACAATGCCCCTCCTTCACCACCATCACCTAGCATTGAGGAGATGTTCAAGACCATGATCGCTAATCAGGCGCAATTGCAGGCTGACTATGTTAAATTGGCAGCCGAAGTGAAAAATAATCAGTTAGCGACCATGTCTCTTGAGTATCAATTTGGGCAATTTGCTAGTGCCCAAAATACAAGGCCCAGAGAAGGACTGCCTAGCGACACGGATCCTAATCCGAAGCAGGTAAGTGCAGTGACCACAAGGAGTGGTTTGCAACCGAAGGAGGTGGAACCAGAAAGACCACCTCAAAAGTCAGGAGCAGCAGATGTTGAGGGAGAACAAAGTTCGGATAGGGGGAAGACCAAAGAAGCTGAATCAGAAAGACCTCCACCCCCGTTCCCTCAAAGACTAAGGAAACACAAAGAGGAGGCGTGTTTCAAGAAATTCATGGAGGTTCTTAAATAGGTACATGTTAATTTACCTCTTGTTGATGTCTTGCAGGGAGTGCCAAAATATGCCAAATATATTAAAGACATCATGGCCAACAAAAGTCGTTTGACCGAGTATGCCACGGTGGCTTTGACGGAGGAATGCACTTCCCGGATCCAAAATAGACTGCCCACGAAGCTAAAAAACCCTGGAAGTTTTACTATTCAGCTTACTATCGGGCAGAGTATCCGAGCTCGTGGATTGTGTGACTTGGGGGCGAGCATAAATCTGATGCCATCTTCGGTATTCAGAAAGTTAGGTCTAGGGAGTCCTAGGCCTACAACCTTAATCTTGCAGTTGGCAGACAGATCCTTAGCTAGGCCGGATGGCATTGTTGAGGATGTGCTTGTGCAAGTGGGATCCCTCATTTTTCCGGTAGATTTTATTGTTCTGGATTTTGAACCAGACGCGGAAGTCCCATTTATTTTGGGATGACCCTTCTTGGCAACTGGGAAAGCATTAATCGACGTAGCTGCGGGTCAACTTACAATGCGAGCACATGACAAGGTAGAGGTGTTCGATGTGTACAAAGCACCCAAGCTCCCGATGGTGAATGAAGAACTCTCGGTGATCAATGTAATTGATCATGGAAATGCTAAACTAATGGATGATTCCCGAGAGTTGATGGGAAGACCACCGGATAAGGGTGAGCACTACTGGGGGGAGGACAATGATTGTGAGAAATCGTCGATCACCCTAGCGGACAATTATGCATAAAGGACGTCGAGCCGCGACAGTAAACCAGGCGCTGCACGGGAGGCAACCCGTGAAAAATATTTTTTCTTTTATTTTGTAAAGTGTAAATAGATTTTATTTTATTTTTCTTTTTCTTGATTTAGTACAAAATTTTTGTTTTAGTTAGTATTATTTTATTTTAGTTTTAGAAATCTATTAATCTAACCAATTTTGTTTAGTGAAATGATTTTCAGGTGAAACGAAGAAAAATGTGCACGGAATCGTGAAGGAAAAGGCGAGGTATGAAAAAATTAATAAAATGCAGAGACAGTGAGCTGGGGCGATAGCTCCGTGTCATGGAGGAGGACCTCCGCGTTACCCTCCATGACACGTTGAAGTGTAAACTGGAATTTTCAAAAATTCCAATAAGCTATCGCGATGGCTCCGTGTCACGGAGGCAGTGCACCGCGATGCACTCCGTGACACGTTGTCATATAATTTGTGATGGGTCACACCGGGTTGCCGGGTGACCTACGTGTTTTCTTCATTTTAAACCCCCGATTTCTCCCCTTTTCCCCTCATTTTTTACACTTCTCCGCGACAAAACACCCAAAATTCCCTTGCCCATCAACTTGCCACGGTATAAAGCAAAGAATTATCAAGTTTTCTTCGGTTATTCAACTACGAGGTATGTTTTCCGATTCTCTCTAAAGTTTTTGTCGATTTCATTCGAATTTAAGCATGGGAGGTGAGATAAATCACCCCAAGTCGAAATTTAGCATGAATTTGAGTTATTTAGTGATTGATAAATGTTCGAATTGTTGTAATGAGCGTTTGAACTTGTCGATTACGTGAATGATTCAAATTTGATTGCGAAATTCAATTCTAGGGCTTGGTTGTTGAAATCGAAATGGGTAACTTGTTAAATTTGTGAATTATATGCCGGGTTGTATGTATTGAATGAGATAAGTCATTGTAGAATATTGTTTGAATGTTAATAGACGACGAATTCTCGGGATTTTGGGAAAATGTTGAAAATTGTTCAAATTGGGTTGATTATATAGGTTCATGTGTATATAGAATTTTTGTTGTTGTTTTTGTTTTGTTGTTTTTATTTGCTAAGTGCGATGGTTGAATTGCTAGCGATGGTAGTGATTGGGATTAGCTGTATGAAGTCTGAGTAGTACGCTAAAGTTATACCGTCGAATTTTTCTTTGCGAACGCACTAAGCGTGAATTGTATAGTTGTTTGTTTTTGGTGTAAATAAAATTATTCTTGCCGTAGTATCGTAACTGTAGCTAAGGACTAAGTGTGGGGTAAACTTAGTTAATCCGACCTTAGCCGAAGTTAATATTCATTTAGCTTGACATTGTGCTTGTTTATTTGTGTTGACAGGTACAATGGCAAGTAGGCAAGATAAGGGTAAGGGTGCATCTACTTCAGGCACCGGGAGAAAAATACTTACACTGGGCACAGCAGTCCCAGCTGCACCAGCAGTTTCACGCGGCCAACGCCGCCAATACGGAATGAGGTGGGTAACCGATGAGGGGAAGAAGTGGTACGCCAAACACAAGGAAAACAAATACTTCCCCGAGGAGCATATTGTACGGGAACCACTAGCACAGGAGTTCCCCCGCATAGTGCAAAGGATCGAGGTAGCTGGGCTCAGCTTCATATTTTAGGAGCCCAAGGAATGCTACCTACATCTAGTCCGGGAGTTCTATGCAAATTGGAACCCGGCAATCAAAAGCCACACAATCAAGATCAGAGGGCAGATAGTCACTCTGGAACCCCAGCAATTAAATGCCATCATCGGAGCGCGGGACACAGACGCCCACATTCTCCGCCAGCTGAACATCACCCCACCATATGCCTATATCAGACGCACACTGTATGGGGATCGATTCACAGCCAGATGGAGCAGACATAAGGAAAGGGGTTACCACCAAACTCTGCCATATTCTCAAATGAACAGGGAGGCCAGAATCTGGCTGAAGATAGTCTGCTCGTGCCTAATCCTGGGGGTGCACATGACTGATGTGACCCGGGACCGTGTATGCCTGGTGTATGCCCTGATAAAAGGGCTGGAGATTAATGTTTGGGCGGTCATCATATCCGCCATGAAGAGAGCCCGACTACACCAGGGCCACAGGTATGGGTTCGGTGGACTTATCACCACCTTTCTCCGGGGCCTCGACGTTGAGGAAGAGGCTTTGGATTACATCGCGCAGTTGGAGCGGAGGGCCCTTGACGTGACCAAAACTAAGGCCCCCGACACCACACACGGGCCAGTGCTGACGCTTGGCGAGCGACATGCTCGTGATGACCAGTACATGGCACGGATGTTTGGAATGCAAATGCTCCAGCTTCGGATCGGTGGGAGACCAGCCACGGAGGAGGAGTTATGGCAGCTCGAGCTGGATTACCCATTTGGCGAAAACGCCAGGGCTCTATGCCGAGTGGGGCCAGCCTTTGTAGAGCCCACTGACGATGATGTCCCCACGGACGAGGAGACACGTCGGGAGGACTCCGATGTGGAGTCCGATGATGACGATGGAGGTGACTCGAACATGGGCGATGAGGCAGCAACACCTGATGAAGAAGTTGAATATTTTGACTAATCAGGGAGTTCCACCACCCAATTTTGTGATTTTTAATTTTTGTGAACACTGGGGACAGTGTTCGATTTAAGTGTGGGGTGGGGAGTAGTTAGGTGTTGGGGCTGGGCTGGTTTGCTTGTATGCTTTCCTCTGTTTTGTATGTATGTATGTTTCCCTTTGTTTGTGAATTGCAAACTGGTTTGTATCTGTACATATTTTTGGTAATTGATGTGTGTGGTGAAATGTTGTGGTTGCCAGCTAAGTCTGTAAAAATTTTTGTAACTATTTTCTTCATTTTTTTCTCTATCGAAATGATCGATATTTTTAAAATTTTGCGAAAATATTTTGTACATATTAAAAATATTTTGTAAATATTTTTCCATCGAAATGATCGATGTTTTGCAAAATTTTACAATTTTTATTTTTGGGTTTCTCGGAGTTTGTTTTCGGTTCTTTTACCGAGAATAGTCCCATTGAACCGACGTCATAGTTAGTGACCGTTCCCTATGATGGATGGATGACGACCGTCTTAAGGGAAATGTAGTCGGTAGGTGTTCGGCTGGTTCGGTTGGGTTATAAACCGACACGCAAGTGCACGTGGTCAACAAGTAATAAAGTGGCTAAGTAAGCAAAGTATCGAACCAAGGAGACTCTGGATGAGTAAAATTGCTCAAGTATACTATATTCTATCTTACTTCTATATATGCTAACAACAACGTAACCAAAAGTTAAATAATTTTGTTTATAAATTATATACTAAAACTATTAACAAATATCTACTTTGAATTGAAACTATGGATATGAGCATGCCAAGGTTAACAACAAGTAATGAACTTGATTATAATCATAATTTGGTTAATCTTCTCTTCCTGTTGCTAGCCAAGAACATTAGCCTAGAGATTAAAACTCTCGTATTTAATCTCACTTAAGAATCATAAACCATCCGTCTACATTTCTGTGATCAAATGCAATTTATGACCTAGCAATACAATTCCGGTTCCTAAATTGACTAATATGGATTTCAAGTATATTTCTATTAGGAAAGCACATCAAAACCCAATTTTCCCAAATCAAGTTAAGAACAATATCCTATTAATTCACAACTTTCCAATTTCGTGCTCTCTCGAGTGAAATCGGACTTTTTAGATGTACATTAATGTCGGCCACACACCAATGCAGTAGAAACAAGAATTAATAGAACAACATAGAAGAAGAAGATGAAAAACCATATAATTTAATAATCAAAATTCATCACCATTGTTCACAACCTCAGCAAGGAAGAGAATTAGCCACTCATTTGTGGATTAATCATCCTAAAACAAGTGTTAATCATACAAACAATTGATTGAAAGAAGAAAGGAAGAGAGAAAAACCCTGAGCTTTTTCATCCCTCAACTGCCTGTAACCCACGTCCTTGCTCCACCAAGTCTGAATTAATTAAAAATAAGCCTAAGTGTTCTATTTATACTAGTGGGAATTTTTCCCGGAATAACAAGCAACGTGTCACAGAGGCCAACGCGGAGCACTGCCTCCGTGACACGGCGTGGACGCGGTCCCTCACTGGAAATCTGGGGTCCGGCAATAAAGCCTCAAAGTGGAACGGCATGCAACGCGGAGGCTTGCCTCCGTGCCACGGAGCTGTCGCGAGGCTTCACTGGAAATTGCCAAATTAATTATCCTCTATGCAGTGTGCCTCCGCGATTGTAGCGTGGCACGGCTCCATCGCGGAGCCCCTTTGCATTGTGCAGTCCAATGTCTTTTTCATGCTCGCATCCAAGTCCAACTCCGATATTGTTCCAACATGCATTTTAGCTCCTCAAAATCATGTTTTACCTACAAAACAATGCTAATTATGTTGGTAAGTATAAATTCACATTTTATTACCAATTACATGAAAATTTGTACACATTGCACAATAAACAAGGCGAAAATGATACGTTTGAGTATCACTTGAGCATATAAATCTGCCCAAGATCACTTACCCCACACTTAAATCCTTGTTCGTCCTCGAACAACATATTCACAATTCATGCAAATTACATCCCAACCTTCGCCACTATGGTGCGACAATTTACGCTACGGTCATACCGATCATTCAATATTGTAAATCATCAAGAAAACATGCATGGTCTCAACAATGCAATGACCTTTAATACATCAAGACTTCCTAGACTTCAAGAATCGACTCTCGATATCGACAAACTCATGCAAATTAGCTAATCAAGATATCCGACACGAACATCAATCTTTCATCAAGCATGTGCCCTCATAACTCAAGAGAATCTTTCCCTTTTATGTTCATGCGACACACAAACATTCAAGTAGGGGCATGTAAAAATTAATTTCACTCTCTCTCCCAAAAGAATTCACATGCATCATGTCATGACCCATAGGCTTGCCCTTAGTGTATTACTTCACTAATATAAAGAAATGCAATGTAAGATCACGTAGGACTTTAATTGGTTGTAATGGAAGCTATGGAACTAGTACATATTGGATTAGCCACTAATAGTCACTAGCATCCTTAAGCGCCTTTCCAACACATTCCCCTCAACTGATGACATTGTTTCTCTCTTTTGTTTTTTCATCATCCCATTCATGCTGGTTTACTTTCATATGGCCCATTTCATCAAACACACTTGACATGACACAAATGTTTTTCATGCACCTTCTTTATCATTTCATTATAACAAGTGCCTCTTCAACCTTTTCTTTTCTTTCCTCACTCTGCTTTTCTTTTTCTTTTCACCCTTCTCACTCTTTGACACTTTGGGAAAAAATTTTCTTTTCTTAAGCGCTTAAGAGTTTTGTATAGACTTTACGGCTAATGAAAAGAAAGAATTAAGCTCAGTTTATACAATTTTGGACAAAAAAAAAGAAATAATCGGCTAAAGGCTCAACGGGCTGACTGGGGTATACAATCACATAAAAAGGTAGAGTATGACAAGAAAAAAATAGAAACTCTCGGTTAAGACAAAGAAATGCCTACATCCTTTCCCACACTACACCTCCTTCATTTCGTTTTGTACACACACCAAGCAAGTTCTAGACACTTCACAATAGCATGGAATAACAATACCTCACTTCACACTTTATGCACATGCTCGATTCAAGATACATTCACAGACTCTTTAATTAACCAATTACATGAATTCAAAAATTAAGCCTCAATCACACCGAATTGAATTCTACAGCCAAGGTAACTCAACATATTTACAAAATTGCATGCTTTCATACGAATCACTTTTACATTTTGAATATCAGTTACAACACGCAACCAAAATTTCACAACCATATAGTAACTACAGGTTCCGTGATGCAATCCACCAAGGAAAAAAACTGAAAATAAATTGAAATCACTACTCCTACCGACTACATTTCCCTTAAGACGGTCGTCATCCATCCATCATAGGGAATGGTCACTAACTATGACATCGGTTCAATGGGACTATTCTCGGTAAAAGAACAAAAAACAAACTCCGAGAAACCCAAAAATAAAAATCAGAAAATTTTTGCAAAACATCGATCATTTCGATGGAAAAATATTTACAAAATATTTTAATATGTACAAAATATTTTCGCAAAATTTTAAAAATATCGATCATTTCGATAGAGAAAAAAAACACAAGAAAATATTTACAAAAATTTTTTTTCTACAGACTTAGCTGGCAAACCAGAACATTTCACACAACACACATACATTACCATAATTATGTACAAATACAGACCATTTTGCACTTCACAACCACAAGGAAACATAAACATAAATACAAAACAAAGGAAGAACATACAGCAAATCAGCCCAGCCCCCAGCACCTAACTACTTTCCACCCTACACTTAAATCGAACACTGTCCCCAGTGTTCACAAAAATTAAAAATCACAAAATTTTGGGTGGTGGAACTCCCTGATCAGTCAAAATATTCGACTTCTTCATCCGGTGTTGCTGCCTCATCGCCCATGTCCGAGTCACCTCCATCGTCGTCATCGGACTCCATATCAGAGTCCTCCCGACGTGTCTCCTCATCCGTGGGGACATCATCGTTAGTGGGCTCAACGAAGGCTGGCCCCACTCGGCACAAAGCTCTGGCGTTTTCGCCAAATGGGTAATCTAGCTCCAGCTGCCATAACTCTTCCTCTGTGGCTGGTCTCCCACCAATCCGAAGCTGAAGCATTTGCATCCCAAACATCCGTGCCATGTACTGGTCGTCGCGAGTATGTCGCTCGCCCAGTGTCAGCACTGGCCCGTGTGTGGTGTCGGGGGCCTTTGTTTTGGTCACATCAAGGGCCCTCCGCTCCAACTGCGGGATGTAGTCCAAAGCCTCTTCCTCGACATCGAGGCCCCAGAGGAAGGTGGTGATAAGTCCGCCGAACCCATACCTGTGGCCCTGGTGTAGTCGGGCTCTCTTCATGGCGGATATGATGACCGCCCCAACATTAATCTCTAGCCCTTTCATCAGGGCATACACCAGGCAGACACGGTCCCGGGTCACATCCGTCATGTGCACCCCCGGGATCAGGCACGAACAAACTATCTTCAGCCATATTCTGGCCTCCCTATTCATTTGAGAATACGACAGAGTCTGGTGGCAACCCCTCTCCTTATGTCTGCTCCATCGGGCTGTGGATCGAGCCCCACACAAAGTGCGTCTAATATCAGCGTATGGTGGGGTGATATTCAGCTGGCGGAGAACGTGGGCGTCTGTGTCCCGCGCTCCAATGATGGCATTTAATTGCTGGGGTTCCAGAGTGACAATCTGCCCTCTGATCTTTATTGTGTGGCTTCTGATTGCCGGGTTCCAATTTGCATAGAACTTCTGGACTAGATGTAAGTTGCACTCCTTGGGCTCCTGAAATATGAAGCTGAGCCCAGCTGCCTCGATCCTCTGCACTATGCGGGGGAACTCCTGTGCTAGTGGTTCCCTTGTAATATGCTCCTCAGGGAAGTATTTATTTTCCTTGTGTTTAGCGTACCATTTCTTCCCTTCATCGGTTACCCACCTCGTTCCGTATTGGCGGCGTTGGCCGCGCGGAACTGCTGGTGCAGCTGGGACTGCTGTGCCCAGTCTAAGTCGTTTTCTCCCGGTGCCTGAAGTAGATGCACCTTTACCCTTATCCTGCCTACTTGCCATTGTACCTGTCAACATAAATAAACAAGCGCAATGTTAAGCTAAATGCATATTTTCTTCGGCTAAGGTCGGGTTAACCTAAGTTTACCCCACACTTAGTCCTTAGCTACGGTTACTATACTACGGCAAGGATCACTTTATTTACACCAAAAACAACCAACTATACAATTTATGCTTAGTGCGTTCGCAAAACAATTTCGACAATATAACTTTTAGCGTACTACTCAGACTTCATACAGCTAATCCCAATCCTACCATCGCTAGTAATTCACCCATAGCACTTAGCAAAGAAAACAACAAACAAAAACAACGACAAAAATTCTATTTACATATGAATCAAAATAACCAAACCAATTCGAACAATTTCACATTTTCCCAAAACCCGAGAATTCGTCGTCTATTACATTCAAACAATATTTACAACGACTTATCTCAATTTACAAGCACACCCCGGCATATAATTAACACATTTACCAAGTTACCCATTTCAATTTCAACAATCCAAGCCCTAGAATTGAATTTTACAATCAAATTCGAATCATTCACGCAATCGACAAGTTCAAACGCTCATGACAACATCCCGAACATCTATCAATCAAAGAATAATTCAATTTCATGTTAAATTGCTACTTAGGGTGATATATCTCACCTCCCATGCTCAAATTCGACTAAAATCGACAAAAACTTGAGAGAGTAGAGGAAAACATACCTTTAAGTTGAATACTCAAAGAAACTCGCCAATTTGTTTGCTTAATACCGTGGCACGTTGGTTGGGGTGGGAAACTTGGGTGTTTGGTCGCGGAGAAGTAAGAAAATGAGGGAAAAAGGGCCTAAAATCGGGGTTTAAAATGAAGGAAATACGCGGGTCACCCGGCAACCCGGTGTGACCCGTCGCAAAATATAGGGCAACGTGTCACGGAGGGTAACGCGGAGCCCCTCCTCCGTGACACGGAGCCATCGCGATGGTCCTCTGGAATTTTTTAAAAATTCCAGATTAAACCTCAACGTGTCACGGAGGGTAACGCGGAGGTCCTCCTCCGTGACACGGAGCCATCGCCCCAGCTCACTGTCTCTTCATTTTATTCATTTTTTTCATATCTTGCCTTTTCCTTCCCGATTTCATGCACATTTTTCTCCGTTTGACCTGAAAATCACCTTACTAAACAAAATTGGTTAGATTAATAGATTTCCCTAACTAAAATGAAAAATACTAACTAAAATGAAAAATTTGTACTAAATGAAGAAAAATAAAAAAATAAAATAAAATCTATTTACACTTTACAAAACAAAAGAAAAAAAAATATTTTTCACGGGTTGCCTCCCGTGCAGCGCCTGGTTTACCGTCACGGCTCGACGTCCTTGTCCGGCTGGTTCGGTATATGTAAAGCTGACACGCAAGTGCACGTGGTCAAACAAGTAATAAAGTGGCTAAGTAAGCCAAGTATCGATCCAAGGAGACTCTGGATAAGTAAAATTGCCTAAGTACACTATATTCTTATCTTACTTCTAATTATGCTAACAACAACGTAACCAACAGTTAAATAAGTTTTTGTTTATAAATTATATATACTAAAACTATTAACAATTATTTACTGCGAATT
Organism: Datura wrightii; assembly: GCA_035772735.1. NCBI lineage: Eukaryota > Viridiplantae > Streptophyta > Magnoliopsida > Solanales > Solanaceae > Datura > Datura wrightii. The sequence goes on from JASDFA010000016.1 coordinate 161,511,623, forward strand.
GAAACTATAGATATGAGCATGCCAAGGTTAAGAACAAGCAATGAATTTGACGATAATCACAATTTGGTTAATCTTTTCTTCATGTTGCTAGCCAAGAACATTAGCCTATAAATTAAAACTCTCGTATTTAATTTCACTTTAGAATCATAAACCATTCGTCTACATTTCTGTGATCAAATGCAATTTATGACCTAGCACTACAATTCCTGTTCCTAAATTGACTAATACGGCTTTCAAGTATATTTCTATCAGGAAAGCACATCAAAACCCAATTTTGCCAAATCAAGTTAAGAACAATACCCTATTAATTCACAACTTTCCAATTTTGTGCTCTCTCGAGTGAAATTGGACTTTTTATATGTACATTAATGTCGGCCACACACTAATGCAGTAGAAACAAGAATTAACAGAACAACATGGAAGAAGAAGAAGAAAACCATATAATTAACAATCAAAATTCATCACCATTATTCAAAACCTCAGCAAGGAAGAGAATTAGCCACTCATTTGTGGATTAATCATCCTAAAACAAGTGTAAATCACACATACAATTGATTGAAAGAAGAAAGGAAGAGAAGAAATCCCTTAGCTTTTTCGTCCCTCAACTGCTTCTAACCCACGTCTTTGCTCCACCAAGTCTGAACTAATTAAAATAAACCTAAGTGTTCTATTTATACTAGTGGGAATGTTTCCCGAAATAACAAGCAACGTGTCACGGAGGCCAATGCGGAGCACTGCCTCCGTGACACGGCGTGGACGCGGACCCTTACTGGAATTCCAGGGTCCGGGAATATAGCCTCAACGTGGCACGGAGGCCAACGCGGAGGCTTATCTCCGTGACACGGAGCTGTCGCGAGGCCTTACTGGAAATTGCCATTTAAAGTACCCTCCAGGCAGTGTGCCTCCGCGATGGTAGAGTGGCACGGCTCCATCGCGGAGCCCCTTTACTTTGCGCATTCCAATGTCTTTTCCATGCTCGCATCCAAGTCCAACTCCGATATAACTCCAACATGCATTTTAGCTCCTAAAAATCATATTTTCCTGCAAAACAAATGCTAATCATGTTGGTTAGTATAAATTCACATTTTATTACCAATTACATGAAAATGTATACACATTGCATAACAAACAAGGCGAAAATGATACGTTTGAGTATCACTTGGGCATACAAATCTGCCCAAGATCACTTACCCCACACTTAAATCCTTGTTCGTCCTCGAACAACACATACACAACTCATGCAAATTACATCCCAACCTATGTCACAATGGTGCGACAATTTATGCTATAGTCATCCCGATTATTCAATTTTTGCAAATCATCAAGAAAACATGCAAGGTCTTAACAATGCAATGACCTTTAATACATCAAGACTTCCTAGACTTTAAGAATCGACTCTCGATATCGGCAAACTCATGCAAATTAGCTAATCAAGATATCCGACACGAAAATCAATCTTTCATTAAGCATGTGCTCTCACTACTTAAGAGAATCTTCCCCTTTATGTTCATGCAACACACAAACATTCAAGTAGGGGCATGTAAAAATTAATTTCACTCTCTCTCCCAAAAGAATTCACATGCTTCATGTCATGACCCATAAGCTTGCCCTTAATGTATTACTCCACTAATATAAAGAAATGCAATGTAAGATCACGTAGGACTTTAATGGGTTGTAATGGAAGCTATGGAACTAGTATATATTGGATTAGCCAATAATAGTCACTAGTATCCTTAAGCGCCTTTTCAACACATTCCCATCAACTCATGGATATTGTTCTTCTTTTTCTCTTTTTCATTATCCCATTCATGCTGGTTTACTTTCGTATGGCCCATTTCCTCAAACACACTTGACACCACAACAAAGGGTTTTCATGCACCTTTATTATCATTTCATTATACCAAGTGCCTCTTCAACCTCTTCTTATCTTGCTTCACTCTGCTTTTCTTTTCATTCCACTCTTCTCACTCTTTGACACTTCGGGAAAATTTTTCTTTTCTTAAGCGCTTAAGAGTTTTGTATAGACTTTACGGCTAATGAAAATAAGGAATAAAGCTTAGTTTATACAATTTTGGACAAAAGAAAGAAATAATCGGCTAAAGGCTCAACGGGCTGACTAGGGTATACAGTCACATAAAAAGGTAGCGTATGATAAGAAAAAAAATAGAAACTCTCGGTTAAAACAAAGAAATGCCTACATCCTTTCCAACACTACACCTCCTTCATTTCATTTTGTACACACAACAGGCAATTTCTAGACATTTCACAATAGCATGGAATAACAATACCTCACTTCACACTTTATGCATATGCTCGATTCAAGATGCATTCACAGACTCTTTAATTCGCCAATTACATGAATTCAAAAATTAAGCCTCAATCACACCGAATCGACTTCTACAGCTAAGTAACTCAACATATTTACAAAATTGCATGCTTTCAAATGAATCACTTTTACATTTTGAATATCAGTTACAACACGCAACGAAATTTTGCAACCATTTAGTAACTACAGGTTCAGTGATGCAATCCACCAAAGAAGAAAACTGAAAACAATTAAAAATCCTACTCCTATCGACTACATTTCCCTTAAGACGGTCGTCATCCATCCATCATAGGGAACGGTCACTAACTATGACATCGGTTCAATGGGACTATTCTCGGTAAAAGAACCGAAAACAAACTCCAAGAAACCCAAAATAAAAATCAAAAAATTTTTGCAAAACATCGATCGTGTCGATGGAAAACTATTTACAAAATATTTTGATAAGTGCAAATTATTTTCGCAAAAATTTTGAAAAATATCGATCATTTCGATAAGAAAAAAAATATTTACAAAATTTACAAAATATTTACACTGGCAACCACAACCTTTCACAACACACATCATTAACCACAAAAATATATACAGATACAACACAAATCAGTTCACAATAGGGAAACATAAAAACATACATGCACAACAAAGGAAAGAGCATACAACAGATTAGCCTAAGTCCCAGCACCTAGCTACTCCCCACCCCACACATAAATCGAACACTATCCCCAATGTTCACAAAAATTACAAAGCACAAAATTTCGGGTGGTGAAACTCCCTGATCAGTCGAAATATTCGACTTCTTCATCCGGTGCTGCTGCCTCATCGCCCATGTCTGAGTCAGCTTCATCGTCATCAACGGACTCCACATCGGAGTCCTCCCGACGTGTCTCCTCGTCCGTGGGGACATCATCGTCAGTAGGCTCCATGAAGGCTGGTCCCACTCGGCACAAAGCTCTGGCGTTCTCGCCAAATGGGTAATCCAGCTCCAGCTGCCATAATCTTCCTCTGTGGCTGGTCTCCCACCAATCCGGAGCTGAAGCATCTGCATACCAAACATTCATGCCATGTACTGATCGTCACGAGCATGTCGCTCGCCCAGTGTCAGCACTGACCCGTGTGTGGTGTCGGGGGCCTTAGTTTTTGTCACATCAAGGGCCCTTCGCTCCAACTGCGGGATGTAATCCAAAGCCTCTTCCTCGACATCGAGGCCTCGGAGGAAGGTGGTGATGAGTCCGCCGAACCCATATCTGTGGCCCTGGTGTAGTCGAACTCTCTTCATGGCGGATGTGATAACCGCCCCAACATTAATCTCCAGCCCTTTCATAAGGGCATACACCAGGAAGACACGGTCCCGGGTCATATCCGTCATGTGAACCCCTGGGATCAAGCACGAACAAACTATTTTCAGCCAAATTCTTGCCTCCCTGTTCATCTGCGAATAAGGCAGAGTCTGGTGATAACCCCTCTCCTTATGTCTGCTCCATCGGGCCGTGGATCGAGCCCCACACAAGGTACGTCTGATGTCAGCATATGGTGGGGTGATGTTCAGCTGGCGGAGAACGTGGGCGTCTGTGTCCCGCGCTCCAACGATGGCATTAAATTGCTGGGGTTCTAGAGTGACAATCTGCCCTATGATTTTTATTGTGTGGCTTCTGATGTCCGGGTTCCAATTTGCGTAGAACTCCCAGACCAAATATAGGTTGCACTCCTTGGGCTCCTGAAATATAAAGCTGAGCCCAGCTGCCTCAATCCTTTGCACAATACGGGGGAACTCCTGTGCTAGTGGTTCCCATGCAATATGCTCCTCCGGGAAGTACTTGCTTTCCTTATGTTTAGCGTACCACTTCTTTCCTTCCTCGGTTACCCACCTCGTTCCGTATTGGCGGCGTTGGCTGCGTGGAACAGCTGGTGCAGCTGGGACTGCTGTGCCCAATCTCATTCTTTTCCTCCCGGTGCCAGAAGTAGAAGCACCTTTGCCCTTATCCTGCCTACTCGCCATTGTACCTGTCAATATACATAAACAAGCACAATGTCAAGCTAAATACATGTTAACTGAGGCTAAGGTCGGGTTAAACTACGTTTACCCCACACTTAGGCCTTAGCTACTTTACGATACTACGGCAAGGATTACTTTATTTACACCAAAAAACAACTACTATACAATTTATGCTTAGTGAGTTCACAAAAAAAAAATTCGATAGCATAACGCTTAGCGTACTACTCAGACTTCACACAGCTAATCCCAATCCTACTATCGCTAGCAATTCAATCATCGCACTTAGCAACAAAAACAATAACTAAAAACAACGACAAAAATTCTATATACATACGAATCCAAATAATCAAACCAATTTGAACAATTTTCGCATTTTCCCCAAAAATTCGAGAATTCGTTGTCTTTTACATTCAAACAATATTTACACGACTTATCTCACTTCACAACCACACCTCGGCATCTAATTCACCAATTTATCAAGTTACCCAATTCAATTTCAACAACCCAAGCCCTAGAATTCAATTTTACACTCAATTTCGAATAATTCATGTAATCGACAAGTTCAAACGCTAATTACAACATTTCAAACACTCATCAATCAACAAATAATTCAATTTCATGCTCAATTGCTACTTAGGAGGATATATCTCACCTCACATACTCAAATTCGAGTGGAATCGACAAAAATTTGAGAAAAACGAGGAAAACATACCTTTAAGTTGAATACCCGAAGAAACTTGACGATTTCCTTGCCTAGTACCGTGGCACGGTGGTTGGGGGGGGGGAATTAGGGAGTTTGGTCACAGAGAAGAGAAGAAATGGGGAAAGAAAGGGCAAAAATCGGGGTTAAAATTAAGAAAAACACGCGGGTCACCCGGTAACCCAGTGTGACCCGGCACCAAATATAAGGCAACGTGTCACGGAGGGTAACGCGGAGCCCCTCCTCCGTGACACGGAGCCGAGTTGGCTCACTGGAAATTTTTTAAAAATCCGGATTTAACTTCAACATGTCACGGAGGGTAACGCGGAACCTCTCCTCCGTGACACGGAGCCAACGCCCCAGTGCACTGTCTCTTCATTTTAATTATTTTTTCATACCTTGCCTTTTTCTTCTCGATTCCATGCATATTTTTCTCTATTAGACCTGAAAATCACCTCACTAAACAAAATTGGTTAGATTAATAGATTTCCCTAACTAAAATGAAAAATATTAACTAAAAACGAAAAATTTATACCAAATCAAGAAAAGAAAAAGAAAAATAAAAACTATTTACACTTTACAAAAAGAAGAAAAACAAAATATTTTCCACGGGTTGCCTCCCGTGCAGCGCCTGGTTTACCGTCGCGGCTCGACGTACCAAGTTTCACCACTTTTTCCTCCACCTTGAGGATATGAACCGCACCCCTAATTTCTTCTCTAATTTCCTCTTATGCTCCAGGGGTGGTGGTGAAAAATTGTAAGGACCAAGCAGTAGATGTTTTCTTTTGAACCTATTGGCCCTTAAGTAAGCGAAGTCATTTTGTTTCTCTGAGTTTGCAAATTTCAAAATATACAGGGCTTGGTCCTCCTTTAGACATTTCTCTATAAGCTTGGAAGGCTCTATTTCTATGTTTTCAACCAAACTTAATGTTGAGAAATGCTTCGAGTGTGGTCCAATAAACCTCAACTCTGAAACTGCATTGTGCTTGACCTCCTTACTTGTAAATACCTTCTCAGCATCGACATCTATCTCTCCATTGATGTCAAATGGGGGATACTCTATCTCTTCTTCCATGAATGGATTTTCCATAAGTGTGAGCCCATCACGGGGACACTCGAGAGATTCTAATTGTTGGGCTTCATCCAAAAATTCACCCTTGTCTTCCTTTTGTAATTCCTCTTGAATATCGGCTAAAACTGTCACCTGCAATTTATCACAAGCTTCAGCCTCAACAATCATCTCCATGAATTTGATGCTCATCCTTTCTAGAGCCTCTGCATTCTCTTCTTGTTGAATTCTCAATACTGCCATCGCCTCCTTCATTGCTTCTGATTGCTCCAAGAGTTGTTTCATCATGTCTTCTATTCGAGTTTGGCGTCCCAAGTCCTCATTTTCAGCATGCCTATATTCAGGAAAAACAACAGAAGGATCATAGTAGGGGCTTGGGGGAGGGGAATATGCATTCGGACAGCCATCCCAATGGCCATCTTGACCACCACATATATTACACGTGTTACATTGTTGCCACAAGTGGTGTCCTACGCAATTCAGACAAGAGTCACTAAAATATGAGTATCCACCATTGAAACCATTTATATTCCACGATGTCATGTCAATAAGGGTATTCGAAAAAGAAAAAGTAAAAATGCAAAAGATTTAAAACAAACACTAAGACTAAGTTGTCAACACTTTAGAAAAGAAAATAGAAATACAGTAAATTTACACTTAACACAATTTCACCAATTGCCTAGTCTCCCCGGCAACGACGCCAAAAAACTTGTCCGGCTGGTTCGGTATATGTAAAACCGACACGCAAGTGCACATGGTCAAACAAGTAATAAATTGGCTAAGTAAGCCAAGTACCGATCCAAGGAGACTCTGGATAAGTAAAATTGCCTAAGTACACTATATTCTTATCTTACTTCTAATTATGCTAACAACAACGTAACCAACAGTTAAATAAGTTTTTGTTTATAAATTATATATACTAAAACTATTAACAATTATTTACTGCGAATTGAAGCTATGGATATGAGCATGCCAAGGTTAAGAACAAGCAATGAATTTGACGATAATCACAATTTGGTTAATCTTTTCTTCATGTTGCTAGCCAAGAACATTACCCTAGAAATTAAAACTCTCGTATTTAATTTCACTTTATAATCATAAACCATTCGTATACATTTCTGTGATCAAATGCAATTTATGACCTAGCACTACAATTCCTGTTCCTAAATTGACTAATACGGCTTTCAAGTATATTTCTATCAGGAAAGCACATCAAAACCCAATTTTCCAAAATCAAGTTAAGAACAATACCCTATTAATTCATAACTTTCCAATTTCATGCTCTCTCGAGTGAAATTGGACTTTTTAGATGTACATTAATGTCGGCCACACACTAATGCAGTAGAAACAAGAATTAACAGAACAACATGGAAGAAGAAGAAGAAAACCATATAATTAACAATCAAAATTCATCACCATTATTCAAAACGTCAGCAAGGAAGAGAATTAGCCACTCATTTGTGGATTAATCATCCTAAAACAAGTGTAAATCATACATACAATTGATTTAAAGAAGAAAGAAAGAGAAGAAATCCCTTAGCTTTTTCGTCCCTCAACTGCTTCTAACCCACGTCCTTGCTCCAGCAGGTCTGAATTAATTAAAATAAACCTAAGTGTTCTATTTATACTAGTGGGAATTTTTCCCGGAATAACAAGCAACGTGTCACGGAGGCCAACGCGGAGCACTGCCTCCGTGACACGGCGTGGACGCGGACCCTTACTGGAATTCCAGGGTCCGGGAATATAGCCTCAACGTGGAACGGAGGCCAACGCGGAGGCTTATCTCCGTGCCACGGAGCTGTCGCGAGGCCTTACAGGAAATTGCCATTTAAAGTACCCTCCAGGCAGTGTGCCTCTGCGATGGTAGCGTGGTACGGCTCCATCGCGGAGCCCCTTTACTTTGCGCATTCCAATGTCTTTTCCATGCTCGCATCCATGTCCAACTCCAATATAACTCCAACATGCATTTTAGCTCCTAAAAATCATATTTTCTTGCAAAACAAATGCTAATCATGTTGGTTAGTATAAATTCACATTTTATTACCAATTACATGAAAATGTATACACATTGCATAACAAACAAGGCGAAAATGATACGTTTGAGTATCATCCACTAGGGTGATGGACGATTTCTCACGATCCTTGTCCTCCCCCCAGTAGTGCTCACCCTTATCTGGTGGTCTTCCTATCAACTCTCGGGAATCATTCATTCGATTAGCATTCCCATGATCAATTACATTGATCACTGAGAGTTCTTCATTTACCATCGGGAGCTGGGGTGCTTTGTACACATCGAACACCTCTATCTTGTCATGTGCTCGCATTGTAAGTTGACCCGCAGCCACGTCGATTAATGCTTTCCCGGTTGCCAAGAAGGGTCGTCCCAAAATAAATGGGACTTCAGCGTCTGGTTCAAAATCCAGAATAATAAAATCAACCGGAAAAACGAGGGATCCCACTTTCACAAGCACATCCTCAACAATGCCATCTGGCCTAGCTAAGGATCTGTCTGCTAACTGCAAGATTACGGTTGTAGGTCTAGGACTCCCCAGACCTAACTTTCTGAATACCGAAGATGGCATCAGATTTATGCTCGCCCCCAAGTCACACAATCCACAAGCTCGGATACTCTGCCCAATAGTAAGCTGGATAGTAAAACTTCCAGGGTCTTTTAGCTTCGTAGGCAGTCTGTTTTGGATCCGGGAAGTGCATTCCTCCGTCAAAGCCACCGTGGCGTACTCAGTCAAACGACTTTTGTTGGCCACGATGTCTTTAATATATTTGGCATATTTTGGCACTCCCTGCAAGACATCAACAAGAGGTAAATTAACATGTACCTATTTAAGCACCTCCATAAATTTCTTGAAACACGCCTCCTCCTTGTGTTTCTTGAGTCGTTGAGGGAACGGGGGTGGAGGCCTTTCTGATTCTGCTTCTTTGGTCTTCCCCCTATCCGAACTTTGTTCTTCCTCAAAATCTGCTGCTCCTGACTTTTGAGGTGGTCTCTCCGGTTCCACCTCCTTTAGCTGCAAACCACTCTGTGTGGTCACCGCATTTACCTGCTTCGGATTAGGATCCGTGTCGCTAGGCAGTCCTCCTCTAGGCCTTGTGTTTTGGGCACTAACAAATTGCCCAAATTGATACTCAAGAGCCTTGGTCGCTAATTGATTGTTTTTCACTTCGGCTGCCAATTTAACATAGTCAGCCTGCAATTGCGCCTGATTAGCGATCATGGTCTTGAACATTTCCTCAATGGTAGGTGATGGTGGTGGAGGAGGGGCATTGTGATTTCTAAATTGAGATTGGTAGTTCTGTTGCCCTCCTTGATTCCTGTGCATATCCTGACCCGAACTTTGGCCTTGTTGGTTGTTGCTACCCCACGAAAAATTTGGATGGTTCCTCCAATTTGAGTTGTAGCCGCTACCAAACTGCTGTTGATTTCTTTGTGCATTGCCCACAAAGTTAACAGAATCTGGGTTTGCTCCACAGAACTCAGTTGAGTGCTTACTGCTTCCACACACTTCACACCACATTTGCTGGACCGCATTGACTGAAACTAAAGGCTGGTTCAAGTTCATGTTGCTGAAGTGGTTGTTCAACTGATTCTGCAAGGCAGCTATCTGTGCAGTGATAGCTGTAAATCCATCCACTTCAAGCACTCCTACTGCTTTCCTTGCTCCACCTCGAGATGAATCAACATTCCATTCTGGATTGCCCTGTGAAATCCGGTTGAGGAAAGTGTACAGCTCCTCATAAGTCTTTTCCAGCGCTTGCCCTCCAGCTGCTGAGTCTAACAAAATTTTAGTATGGGGTTCCAAACCCTCAATAAATGTGTGCACCAACACCTCATTGGACTGATGATGATGAGGACAGTCCCGCAACATGGATTTAAATCTCTCCCAGGCTTGATATAAATTTTATCCCTCCCTCTGTTTGAAACTTAGAATTTGACTTCTAAGTCTGGCTGTTTTACCAGAGGGAAAAAATTTTATCAAGAACTTTCGTGCAAGATCATCCCACGTTGATATAGATTTTGGTGGTTCAGCTTTTAACCAACTCTTGGCTTCACCAAGTAAGGAAAACGGAAATAGTGTGAGCCAAACATAATCAGGTGACACTCCAGCGTGTATATAAGTGTCACTTATCTCCAAAAAGTTTTGGAGATATTGTTGTGGGTCTTCATGAGGGAGACCGGTAAATTGCCCGCTTATGTGCAACAATTGCACCATGTTCTGCTTTAATTCAAATCTCCCTCTAGGCTCTGGTTTGCGGATACTTGAATGTACATTGTTGGCATGTGGGATTGCCACCTCACGAACCAGCCTTGCTGCTGCTTCGTCGGGCACTAACACTGGCCTCACAACCGGTGGATTTTGTTGCTCCATAATAGACTGTCTGAGCAGCTGCAGCTTCTTTTGTAGAGCTTCCCTGCATTTACTATGAAATTCACATTCAGGCTCTATATAAGATTCCACTAGCTCTTTGTCTCTTGCCAGTGATTCACAAAAATCAAGTCTGCAAAATACAAGCTAAGACAAAGTTGTCAACACTTAAGAAAATAAAATAAAAATACAGTAAATTTACACTTAACACAATTTCACCAATTGCCTAGTCTCCCCGGCAACGGCGCCAAAAACTTGTTCGGCTGGTTCGGTTGGGTTATAAACCGACACGCAAGTGCACGTGGTCAACAAGTAATAAAGTGGCTAAGTAAGCCAAGTATCGAATCAAGGAGACTCTGGATAAGTAAAATTGCTCAAGTATACTATATTCTATCTTACTTCTATATATGCTAACAATAACGTAACCAAAAGTTAAATAATTTTGTTTATAAATTATATACTAAAACTATTAACAAATATCTACTTTGAATTGAAACTATGGATATGAGCAGGCCAAGGTTAAGAACAAGTAATGAACTTGATTATAATCATAATTTGGTTAATCTTCTCTTCCTGTTGCTAGCCAAGAACATTAGCCTAGAGATTAAAACTCTCGTATTTAATCTCACTTAAGAATCATAAACCATCCGTCTATATTTCTGTGATCAAATGCAATTTATGACCTAGCAATACAATTCCGGTTCCTAAATTGACTAATACGGCTTTCAAGTATATTTCTATTAGGAAAGCACATCAAAACCCAATTTTCCCAAATCAAGTTAAGAACAATACCCTATTAATTCACAACTTTCCAATTTCGTGCTCTCTCGAGTGAAATCGGACTTTTTAGATGTACATTAGTGTCGGCCACACACCAATGCAGCAGAAACAAGAATTAATAGAACAACATAGAAGAAGAAGATGAAAAACCATATAATTTAATAATCAAAATTTATCACCATTGTTCACAACCTCAGCAAGGAAGAGAATTAGCCACTCATTTGTGGATTAATCATCCTAAAACAAGTGTTAATCATACAAACAATTGATTGAAAGAAGAAAGGAAGAGAGAAAAACCCTGAGCTTTTTCGTCCCTCAACTGCCTGTAACCCACGTCCTTGCTCCACCAAGTCTGAATTAATTAAAAATAAGCCTAAGTGTTCTATTTATACTAGTGGGAATTTTTCCTGGAATAACAAGCAACGTGTCACGGAGGCCAACGCGGAGCACTGCCTCCATCACACGGCGTGGACGCGGACCCTCACTGGAAATCTGGGGTTCGGGAATAAAGCCTCAACGTGGCACGGCATGCAACGCGGAGGCTTGCCTCCATTCCACGGAGCTGTCGCGAGGCATCACTGGAAATTGCAAAATTAATTATCCTCCATGCGGTGTGCCTCCGCGATGGTAGCGTGGCATGACTCCATCGCGGAGCCCCTTTGCATTGTGCAGTCCAATGTCTTTTTCGTGCTCGCATCCAAGTCCAACTCCGATATTGTTCCAACATGCATTTTAGCTCCTTAAAATCATGTTTTACCTACAAAACAATGCTAATCATGTTGGTTAGTATAAATTCACATTTTATTACCAATTACATGAAAATGTATACACATTGCACAATAAACAAGGCGAAAATGATACGTTTGAGTATCACATGGGCATATAAATCTGCCCAAGATCAGTAGGAGTAGTGATTTCAATTTATTTTCAAATTTTTTTTCTTTGGTGGATTGCATCACGGAACCTGTAGTTACTATATGGTTGTGAAATGTTGGTTGCGGGTTGTAACTGATATTTAAAATGCAAAAGTGATTCGTATGAAAGCATGCAGTTTTGTAAATATGTTGAGATACCTTGGCTGTAGAATTTGATTCGGTGTGATTGAGGCTTAATTTTGAATTCATGTAATTAGCTAATTGAAAGAGTCTGTGAATGCATCCTGAATCGAGCATGTGCATGAAGTGTGAAGTGAGGTATTGTTATTCCATGATATTGTGAAGTGTGTAGAACTTGCCTGGTGTGTGTACAAAACGAAATGAAGGAGGTGTTGTGTTGGAAAGGATGTAGGCATTTCTTTGTTTTAACCGAGAGTTTCTATTTTTTTCTTGTCATACTCTCCTTTTTAGGTGATTGTATACCCTAGTCAGCCCATTGAGCCTTTAGCCTGTTATTTCTTTCTTTTGTCCAAAAATTGTATAAACTGAGCTTAATTCTTTCTTTTCATTAGCTGTAAAGTCTATACAAAGCTCTTAAGCGCTTAAGAAGAACAAAAATTTTCGCAAAGTGTCAAAGAATGAGAATGGTGAAAAGAAAAAGAAAAGTTGAGTGAGGAGAGAAAAGAAAAAGGTTGAAGGTGCACTTGTTATAATTAAATGATAATGAAGGTGCATGAAAAACCTTTGTGTCGTGTCAAGTGTGCTTGATGAAATGGGCCATACGAAAGTAAACCATCATGAAAGGGATGATGAAAAAAAAGAAAAGAAAGAAACAATGTCCATGAGTTGATGGGAATGTGTTGAAAAGGCGCTTAAGGATACTAGTGACTATTATTGGCTAACCCAATATATACTACTTCCATAGCTTCCATTACAACCCATTAAAGTCCTACGTGATCTTACATTGCATTTCTTTATATTAGTGGAGTAATACACTAAGGGCAAGCTTATGGGTCATGACATGATGCATGTGAATTCTTTTGGGAGAGAGAGTGAAATTAATTTTTACATGCCTCTACTTGAATGTTTGTGTGTCACATGAACATAAAGGGGAAGATTCTCTTGAGTTGTGAGGGCACATGCTTGATGAAAGATTGATTTTCGTGTCGGATATCTTGATTAGCTGATTTGAATGAGTTTGCCGATATCGAGGGTCGATTCTTAAAGTCTAGGAAGTCTTAATGTATTAAAGGTCATTGCATTGTAAGACCATGCATGTTTTCTTGATGATTTACAATATTGGATGATCGGTATAACCGTAGCGTAAATTGTCGCACCATAGTGGCGAAGGTTGGGATATTACATGTTCTTAATCTTGGCATGCTCATATCCATAGTTTCAATTCAAAGTAGATATTTGTTAATAGTTTTAGTATATAATTTATAAACAAATTATTTCACTTTTGGTAACTTTGTTGTCAGCATATATAGAAGTAAGATAGAATATAGTATACTTGAGCAATTTTTACTTATCCAGAGTCTCCTTGGATCGATACTTGGCTTACTTAAGCCACTTACTACTTGTTTGACCACGTGCACTTGCGTGTCAGTTTTATATAACCCATATAGAAAACACCCGAACAATTTAGAAAATGTATGTCTAGTAATTTCTTGACACTCAATAATTTCAGGGCTACAACTGCAGAGAGAAATAGGGAGGAATTTAGGGACACAAGGGAAGAACTATTGCCTTGTCGAATTACCACATACCTGGTGAAAAAGCCCAAAGAATTCCTTGAGAAACTGAGGAGAAAATATAGCCCTAGCTCTTGCTCTGAGAGTTCCTAAGAGAAATTACGATTTGATTTCTGAAGGTCTTAGTAGGGAATAGGGAAAGAAACTATTTAACCCCCCTAATAAGTCTAAAAATATACTTAAAACAACTTAGTTTAAAGTTTAGGAGGGTAGAAAATTACTAAAAGAGCCTCGGAAACTCGCAGTGAAAAACTGATTATCAGTCCTCACAGGTAACCTAACATGTCGTGGTCAGTGACCGCGACTCATGGTCACACTCATGAGGTGCACTGCCTGGAACAAATTGTTAGACACCACAAGGGACCTAAAAACTTGTTACCTTGGGCCACGAATCGTGGCATAACCCATCAAGTGCACTGCTTCAACTCTAAAAAATTTTTATCTAGCTGACCATGACTCATCCCATGAATCGTGGTGACTGACCACGACTTCTGGGGTCCTTACGTTAGGTACACTGACTCCTTCCTTCAATTTATCAATCACCCCTTCCCATGACTGACCTAATGAGTCGTGGGGCCTAATCATGACTTGTGGTCATATCCATGGGGAGTAAGCTTCCCAAAGCCCTCCCCATGACTCATCAATGATCCGTTAGTTCCAATAATGACTCATTAGATGAGTCGTTCTGAGGCACTTTTGTAGATGTTGCCGCTGAGCTCATTTCAAATTCCTGGTCTAAATCTTGGTAACTTTTGGGGTGTTACAATATCTCCCCTTTGGAATCATTTGTCCTCGAATGAAGACTAAAACAGCTGAAAAATTAGGAAAAGAGCTGAGATTCCTAGACTAAGACTATGAGTTGGTTTCTGAAAGAGTAACTAACTCCAAATGGACTTCACCGTACTAACAGAGCTGATGCAACTAAAATGCACATAGAAAATCTAGATAAAGCTGGTGAGTATGGGACTGAATAGGGTACTAGGGAGGAATTTAGTATGTGATGCCGAAACTGAACTGGAAGCGAACAAGTGTGGGTATCTTGCCATCATATCTGCTTCGGCTTTCCAAATAGCTCCTTCTACATGTTGATTTCTCCAAAAGACCTTGACTGAAGCTACCTCCTTGTTCCTCAGCTTGTGAACCTAACAGTCAAGGATCTAGACAGGAACCTCCTCGTATGAGAGACTATCTTTTACTTCCACATTGTCCAATGGCACAATTGAAGTTGGATCACCAATGCATTTCTTCAATAGTGACACATGGAATACTGGGTGCACAGAAGCCAACTTCGAAGGTAATCCCAAGTCATAGGCTACTTTGCCAATTCACCTCAGAATTCAATAGGGTCCCCCATATCTTGGGTTAAGCTTTCCCTTCTTCCCAAATCTCATCACCCCTTTCATGGGTAAAATTTTGAGATAGACCCAATCATCCACAGCGAACTCCAATTCTCTTCTTCTCATGTCAACTTAAGATTTCTGATGGCTCTGAGCTATTTTCAATCTTTCTCTAATGAGCAGTACCTTTTGCATAACTTCATGAACCAATTCTGGCCCGATTATAGTAGCTTTATCAACCTCAAACCATCTAATAGGACACCTGCACCTTCTACCATACAATGCCTCAAATGGGGCCATCTGGATACTGGAGTGGTAGCTGTTGTTGTATGCAAACTCGATAAGAGGCAGGTGGTCATCCCAAATACCCTTGAAATCGATCGCTCACGCTTTCAACATGTCTGCTAGGGTTTGAATAGTCAGCTCAGCTTGCCCATCAGTCTGCGGGTGAAAAGCTGTGCTGAGCTTGACCTGGGTACAAGGTCAAATGTGAGGTGAACTGGGTACCTCTGTTTGAGATGATGAATAATAGCACCCCATGAAGCCTGACCAACTCTTGAGTATAACGTCTAGCATAGTCCTTAGCTGAATCTATAGTTTTAACTGGGAGGAAATGTGCTGACTTAGTCGTCTGATCTACTACTACCTAGATGGAATCATGTTGCCTACGAGTTCGAGGTAGACCCATCATAAAGTCCATATTTACATCTTCCCATTTCCACATCAGTATGTTGATATCCTGGGTCATACCTCCCCATCTTTGGTGTTCTACATTGACTTGATGGCAGTTCGTGCACTTAGCTACAAATTCGTCGATGTCTCTCTTCATGTCATTCCACCAGTTAATATCCAACAGATCGCGGTACATTTTAGTTGTAGTAGGGTGGATGGGAGCTATGAGCTTCAGCCATTATCTGTTGTCTCAAATCACCGACGTCCGATACGCATAATCTGCCCTGGTAAAAGAGCACACCATCTCGCCCATTGGATAAAGCCTCAACCTCCTTCCCGAGAACCGCTTCCTTATGTTTAAGTAAAATGGGATCTTCATCCTGTTTGGACTTAACTTCAACAACCAAAGAGGAATCTGAACCGCTTTACATCACCCCTACACCCTCAGTTGAGTCAACCAACTGCACCCCTAACCAAGCTAGTTTGGGAATATCCTTCGCCAACTCCTTTTTGTGTTCCTCCATCTGAGCCACGCTACCCATAGACACTTTACTTAGGGCATTAGCCACCATATTGGCTTTTCCCGAGTTATATAGCAAGCTCATGTCATAATTCCTTCAGGAGCTCTAACCACCTTCTCTGATGTTTAAGTCCTTCTGATTGAATACATACTGGAGGCTCTTATGGTCGGTGAAAACATCCACATGAGCCCTGTACAGGTAATGTCTGCATATTTTCAGTGCAAACATTAGCACCACCAACTCCAAGTGATGAGTTAGATAATTTCTCTCATGAACCTTAAGCTGTCTGGAGGTATTAGCTATAACTTTTCCTAGATGCATCATAATGCAACCGAGTCCAACTATGGAAGCGTCGCAATATACTACAAACCCATCTGATCCTTTCGGTAGGGTCAACACTGGAGTAGTAGTGAGTCGAGTTTTTAACTCCTAGAAACTCTTCTCGCATGTATCTTACCACTGAAATTTCACCTTATTCTGAGTTAGCCTTGTCAGAGGATATGCTATAGAAGAAAAGCCTTCCACAAAGCGTCGGTAATAACTGGCCAAAACCAAGAAACTTCTGATTTCGGTTGGGGAGGTAGGTCTGGACTAGTCTTTTACTGCTACTATCTTTTGAGGATCAACCTAAATACCCTCACCCGAGACCACATGACCTAGAAAAGTAACAGACTTCAACCAGAATTCACACTTGCTGAACTTGGTGAACAGTTAGCGGTCTCTAAGTGTCTGAAGAACTATCCTCAGATGATTAGCATGCTCTTCCTCATTTCTGGAGTATACCAGAATGTCGTTCGATAAATACAATGGTGAACATGTACATATACTACTTGAAGACTCTGTTCATCATGTCCATAAAGGCTGCAGGGGCATTAGTTAGTCCGAAGGACATACCCACAAACTCGTAGTGATCATACTGAGTCCTAAAAGCTGTTTTCGGTATGTCACACTCTCTGACCCTTAGTTGGTGATACCCTGACCTAAGATCTATTTTAGAGAAACAATTGGCTCCCCGAAGTTGGTCGAATAGGTCATTAATTCTAGGTAGGGGATACCTATTCTTTACCGTGACCTTGTTCAACTGACAGTAATCGATGCACATTCTGAGGGTACCGTCTTTCTTTCACATGAATAGCAATGGAGCACCACAGAGAGAGATGTTGGGTCAAATAAAACCCTTATCAAGAAGATCTTTTAGCTGCTCCTTCAACTCCTTAAGTTAAGCCAAATCCATTCTATAAGGAGGGATGCAAATGGGCTAAGTATCTGGAATATGATCTAAGCCGAAGTCAATTTCCCGTTCAGGAGGAACTCCGGGAAGATCTTCGGGGAACACATCTAGAAATTTGCTGACACCAGAGACTTACTGGATAGTTGGGGTCTCAGAGTCAGAATCCTTTACCCAAACTAGATGGTAAATGCACCCCTTAGATATAAGCATGTTTATTTGTCTTCAAAGTGGATTGCATTTCAGAATTTAGGCATTTTAATAGATTAATGTCATCCTAATACAAAAGAGGCAGAGTAATTTTTAGTGAAGATATCTTACATTTTTTACCTATTATGCTATTAAATTAAAGAAATTTACCAAATCTAATGAAAGCATTTCAACAATATTTCAATCCCAATTAAAAACAAAGTGATGCGGTTAGCTAAGTTCTCTATAACTTCCTATATAATGACTTCAAAAGTTAGGCCAACTAAGAAATTTAGAACAAAATGTTAGGATACCCCATCCAAAATGATATTTTTATTATCAAAACTGTTGAGTAATGTTCTAGGTTCATGTCCCATTACATAAATTCAATCACAGGCCACAAAGTATAGACATACTACGCGGTTTTACTTCAGTAGAAGGTATGCAAATCCAACACGGATAACTAAGTAAAACCTGACTCAAAGAGAAGTTGAGCTAGCTCCTAGAGGAATTTTCATGACCCGAACATACGCCCGGATCGTAGACACGGGACAAGGAGCCCCGAGAGACCTCAAGTCGACCCATAGCATGAGCATATATCTAATTCAATCATATATGCAGAAGACTGAAAATAAGGCATATCGAAGACATAGCATAACATAATATATCAAAACATCCGAAACACTCAGACATATAAGCTGAGTACTGAACATTGTCTGAAAGCTTCTAATACAAATGATGGGTTGATGGAACAACACCCCCAACTAACCCGAACAAGTTTTGAGACAGAAAGTATAAACATGTCTATCAAATAGCCCTCGGAACATGAGGACTTACCAACTGCGCTGAAGGAAACTCTAATACAATCTATGGGTGAGTGTGAGCCTGAGAACTGGGGCCTGTATCTTGAAACGATACGACATAACAAGTATGCGGTCAGTACATGGAATGTACTGAGTATGCAAGGTAAGTAAAACAGACATTTAATACATATATAAAGCTCATAAATGATTATAAGAGTAGGACATCATGCTCATATCATAAATATCATATCATAATATAGGGCTCAAGGGTTTCAAAACATTCGTAATGCAAGAATAATCGTAATCATAAGAGAAGAGCTTTATTTAACAAGACTTGAGCAAAAAATACATAATCATAACATGCATAAGAAATGAGGAGAAGTGGGAGATTCTCTTAACCGACATACCCCATATGAGCACACATGAAGCCCGACTTGTAACCCTAGTTGTGAGGATGTTCGTACCTTGCCAAAGGTAGAACCATGAAAGTGTGATATCACCATGAAAAAGGGGCCAATTGGGCCGGGGACAGTCATGAAAGAGGTCCCAACATACCTAGGGTGGCACGTAGTTTACGAGATCTGGGGCTTAACCTGAGCCCCGAACCTACTCGGTGTTCGGAACTATACCCAAAACATATATAGTGCTTATAATTAAACATGCATTATTCTATGGGATAGTTAAATCATGATAATTAGAAGCATGCTTGTAGGTACGTGAACTAGCCATGAAATAAGGCCCATGAGTCGGCCAAAACATAATTCATAATTCAAAAGTTCATACATGCTTGTAGATCATGCATATATCTTTGGATTCATAAGATCATGATGGGTAATTTATTAAATACAGAATTTAACTCATAATTCATGCTGGGCTCGTAAATATCAATAATGAAAAAGTAGATCATAAAATCGATACATAATGGGTCATGCATAATTAGGCTTGATTACATAAAAATAAAAAATTAATGACATATAACTATTTTAAATAATAAAAACTGATCATAAGCCATAGGATATAATAATATTCTAAAATCATAAAACCGATTGACAAATCACTAGACTTTTATATAAATCAACTATAAACTCCATGAGTTTTTATTAGAACTTTTGTAAAATCGATGAGGAGGGGCATGGGTGTGGGAGAAATAACTCATTGAGAACCTTACATACCTGGAACTACTGATTCTTAACCTCTCTTGAATGCCGAAGAATAAATTGAAAGGAATTGGGGAAGAAAATCTTGAATCACCTTTTTATCACCCCTCTAAACTCATGCATGCATGAATGAAGACTTAGAAATAATTATCCCCTTAAATCAACCTTTCACAACCTAAAACAAAGTTGTTAGGGTCTCATAGCGTGAAAAGTCAAAAAATCCCTTAATAAATCTGCTCTGAAATGTGTCAAAGTTGGACCGATGGCGGAACCAACTGGTCGTTAGGATGAAGGACGGCCCGTTCTATTGCTCGTCGTTTGCATTGCTATAGATTACTTTTGAAATTGACCAATGGAAGGACAGGAAGACTCATCCTCTGCAACAATGAACCATTACATCGTCTGTTGTTTGCTCATCACAAAATCTTAACCTGCTTACCACGAGCCTCACCACGACTCGTGGTTACTTCAAAGGAGTTGTGGTCTTGATCCGTCGTGTACACTAGAAACCTTGGCATCCAAACAACGGGTCATTACACCTCACAATGAATCATTGGAAGAACCATTGCATCCCATCTGCTGAGATCCATATTTCACCAAGACTACAAAGGACGACCCGTTGTATCTCACGTTGGGTCATCATATCACTCGTTCTCTACACTGCCACCAAAACATCCCTAACCAACAAATGCATACAATGACTCGTGGTACAAACCACGAGTCGTTCATTGGTCCGTTCTTTGCAACTTTTTCCCAATTTCAGTCGTTTTCAACTTTTACCTTCCAAGTCTATTCTTAAGCACTTTCGAGGTATTACAATATATCCTCCTTGGGAATATTCGTCCTCGAATATAGGAAACAAGAAGGAAACAGAAACATGCATTTATCATATTCAAATACTGATTATTTTAACCAAAATTTCACGGATGACTACCTTTGATTCATAACACATAGTTAACTAATCTCATGCTTCACACACACATCCATACACATAAAAGAACTTGAACACATGAACTGTACACAAAAACTTAATAGAGTCATAGAGCATAACTGATACCTCAAGTCAAAACTGAGCTGGTAGAGAATAAATGTAGGTATCTAGCCATCATATCTGCTTCGGCTTCCCATGTAGCTCCTTCAATATGCTGATTTCTCCGTAGGACTTTAGCTGAAGCTACTTCTTTGTTCCTTAGCTTACGAACTTGATGATCCAATATTTCCACTGGTACTTCTTCATAGCTGAGGCTATCTTTTACATCGACGCTGTCCACCGGGGCTTCTAGAGCTGGATCTCCCAAACACTTCTTCAAAAGCGACATATAAAACATGGGATGTATAGAAGATAACTCTGAGGGCAAGTCCAACTCATGCTTAGCAACTCTTCTCATGACCCAATAGGGACCAACATAGCGGGGACTGAGTTTTTCTTTCTTCCCAAACCACATGAATCCCTTCATGGGAGATACCTTTAGAAATACCGAATCGTCTCACCTCGAACTCCAGATACCTTCTCCTCACATCAGCTTATGATTTCTGACGATTCTGAGTGGTTTTTAACCGTTCCCTTATCAACTAAACCTTTACCATGGCCTCATGAACCGAATTAGGCCCTATCATAGCTGTCTCACCAACCTCAAACCTTCCAATGGGCGATCTACACCTTCGTCCATAAAGAGCCTCGAACGGTGTCATCTGGATACTAGAGTGATAATTGTTATTGTAAGCAAACTCGATCAAGGGAAAATGATCCTCCCAGCTACCTTTGAAATCCATCACACTTTCTATCAAAATGTCCTCGAGAGTCTGGATTGTTTGTTCGACTTGGCTATCCATTTGCGGATGAAAGGCTGTACTAAGCTTAACTTGAGTCAAAAGCCCCTTCTAGAAAGACCGCCAGAACTGGGACGTAAACTGAATACCTCGGTATGAAATAATAGACAAGGGCACTCCATGAAGTCGAACCAACTCCCAAATATGCAATTTGGCATAATCATTCGCTGAATCTGTGGTTTTGACCGGTAGAAAATGTGCCACCTTGGTCAACCTGTCTACCACCACCCAAATGGAATCATAATGTTGGAGGGTACGAGGTAGGCCTATAATTAAATCCATGTTGCTCTCTTCCCACATCCAAGTGGGAATGATAATACCTTGAAGTACTCCTTCCAGCCTTTGATGTTCAACCTTTAATTGTTGGCAATTTGGGCATCTGGCTATGAACTCTGCAATATCCTTCTTCATGCCATCCCACCAATAGATTTCTCGTAAATCACGATACATCTTTGTGTATCCCAGATGAATAGAATATCTGGTACCATGTGCCTTATGCAATATCCGACCTCTCAAATCATCAACGCCCAGAACACACAGATGACCCTAATACCAAAGCACACCATCTCCCCCTTGGGAGAAAACCTGCACCTTTTGACTTCGCACCACTTCCTTCAATTTCCTCAAAACGGGGTCCTCATCTTGCCTGGATTTCACATCAACCACCAAGGACTATTCTAATCCATTCTGCACCACCACACCACCATCAGTTGAGTCAACCAGCCTAACTCCTAACTTGCAAGTCGATAGACATCTTTTGCCAACTCCTTCTTTCCTTCCTCCACGTGGGACACACTCTCCATAGAGAGCCTACAAAGTGCGTCCACTACCACATTAGCCTTAACTGGATGGTAAATAACACTCATATCATAGTCTTTGAGTAGTTCTAACCACCTCCATTTTCGTAGATTGGGGTCCTTCCACGTGAACACATATTATAGACTCTTGTGATCCGTAAATACATACACGTGGACTCCATACAAGTAATGCCGCCACATCTTCAATGCGAACACCACCCTGACCAATTCAAGTTCATGGGTTGGGTAATTCTTCTAATGGACCTTTAACTATCTTTAAGCATACGCTATCACTTTCCCATGCTACATCAAAACACATCCGAGTCCGACTCGTGAAGCATCGCAATATACCACAAAATATGGTACCCTCTAGTAGAGTCAACACTGGTGCTGAAGTGAGCCGAGTCCTCAACTCTTGGAAGCTTTTCTCACAAGCCTCCAACCATTGAAACTTCACCATCTTCAGAGTCAATTTGGTCCAAGGTGCTGCAATTGATGAAAAACCCTCAACGAATCTCCGGTAATAATCCGCTAGGCCCAATAAACTCCGAAGCTCGGAAGGATTTACCGATCTTGGCCAATTCTTCACCGCTTTAATTTTCTGAGAATCTACCCTTATTCCCTCACTCGATACTACATGGCCCAGAAATACTATTGAATTTAACCAAAATTCACACTTGCTGAACTTTGCATACAACTGGTGTTCCTTGAGAGTCTACATCACTACTCTCAAATGAGCGGTATGCTCCTCCTCACTCTGAGAGTATATAAGAATATCATCAATGAACACGATCACAAACATGTATATATATTGCTTGAACACCCTATTCATCAGGTCTATAAAAGTTGCAGGAGCATTTTTTAGTCGAAATGACATAACTACAAACTCATAATGGCCATACCGTGTCCTGAAGGCTGTCTTCGGGATATCACACTCCTGAACCCTGAGCTGATGATACCCGGACCTGAGGTCTATCTTTGGGAAACATCTGGCACCCTGGAGCTAGTCAAACAAGTCATCAAGCCTGGGTAAGGGGTACCTATTCGTGATGGTAACCTTGTTCAACTGTGGATAATTAATACACATGTGAAGCGAACCATCCTTCTTTTGGACAAAAAATATCGGTGCACCCCATGGAGACTTGCTTGACAAATGAAACCCTTATCTAGAAAGTCCTTCAACTGATCCTTTAACTCTTTTAGCTCGATTGGAGCCATCCTGTAGGGAGGAATAGAGATAGGTCGCATATCGGGTAAGAGATTAATGCTGAAACCAATTTCCCTCTCAGGAGGAAGACCTAGCAAATCATCGGGAAAAACCTCTGGATACTTATACACAATCGAAACTGACTAGATGGTCGGGTCGCGGACTCAACATCCTTAACCCTAACTAGGTGATACATGCAACCCTTAGAAATCATTTTTCTGGCCTTAAGACATGAAATAAATTGACCGGCTGGTACAATTGAATTAGTCTTCCACTCTAAAACTGACTCACCCAAAAATCTGAATTCCACTACACGAGTCCTACAATTTATCGAAGCATAACATGCAAAAAACTAATCCATGCCCAAAATGATGTCAAATTCAGTCATAGCTATCTTTACTAAGTCTGTGAAAGTGACCTTGTGCAACACTGTAATGGGGCAACCTCTATACACTTGCCTAGCTACACCTGATTCACTGACTAGAGTAGAGAGTGAGAACGGTTCTGATAGAATTTCAAGGCTAACTCCAAAACTACTAGCAATATAAGGGGTCATAAAAGAAAAAAGTAGCTCCTGGATCTAACAAGGCATAAGCATTAATATGGAAGACTTGCAACATACCAGTAACCACATCTGGTGAAGCCTCCTGCTCCTCGCGAGTCACTAAAGCATAAAATCTATTTTGCCATTGATCGCCTGCTGAACTAGTAGAGGCACCCTGCTAAGGGGGACGTGCTGTTGGAGTGGCAGAACTGACTGCTGTCACACAGGCTCCACTGACCCCTGATCTGGCTGAAGGGCAATCTCTGAGTCTGTGTTCGGGTTTTCCACACCCGAAACAAGCATCCACATCGACTAGGCACCTCTCGGGATGATTCTTGCCGCAATTCACACAAAATGGAAAAGTACGCTCCATCTATATGCTATCCTGATCCCTCAAGCTTGAAGCCCTACTCCTGTGATCTCCTTTGGACCTAGATGGCGTGCTTGCCGATGATGGAGCTTGAGCGATAGACCTGTGCTGGGACTGCTGACACTGTCCACCCCCTAACCTGACCTGAGAAGTCCCATAATAATCGGGCCTAGCCCTCTTGGCCTCTCTTTGTCTGCAGGAGACCGACTCCATCTATTGTGCATGTAATACAGTATCGGAAAAATTGATATCCTGATGAAGCATGGTGATCCTGCAATCCTTGTCCAAGTAATCTGCCACACCATGCACAAACTCGAGCCTTCTGGTCTACCACCAACTCTAGAGCATGCTTGGATAATCGGGTGAACTCCAATACGTACTCCTGAATGGACATATTACCTTGCTTCAAATTAAAAAACTCGGCCTCCTTGAGGTCCCTCATCTCCCAAGGGAAGAACCGATCCATAAATGCCGCTTGGAACTCCTTCCAAACTATTGGGCCTGCACCCACTACTCTGGCATCTCTTCACTGCTTAAACCATATGTGAGCCACCCCCCTTAGGTGATAGGAGGTTAATTCATCACACTCCCTATTGTTCACCCCCATAACCTGGGTGATCTTCAGAATCTCCTCAATGAAATCAGGTGGATCCTCGTCCACCTTTGACCCCGTGAACTCAAGAGGGCTCATCCTCAAGAAACCCCTCACCCTGGATGCCGCTACATTCCTATTCTGAGGGTAATGTGCCACCATCTGATTCCTAACCAAAGCAGTCATGGCCTGTGCCAACATCTGAATCTCTACCCTAAACTCAGGATAGGCAGCTGGCTCTAGTGCATGCTCCTTGTGAACGGGTGGGGCTGGCTGATGCTCACCATCATGAACACCCTCATGATCATTACCATTACCATTTATTCTGGCATTCACTCGGCGTGGAGGCGCGATTCTGCAAATGTGAGTAGCACAAATATAAGAGTAAAGGACTTTTACCGCATGACGTAGATCAAGAAAGAAGGGAACATTTCCTAAACGTCTAGTAGCCTCTTCATCATAAGTGTGGTGTACTTCATACCCATGAAAAATACTCTACTAAACGCGACTTTCAGACACCCTAGGACACTTCTAAACCTATGGCTCTGATACCAAGTTTTTCATGATCCGAACGTACACCCGGATCATAGACACGGGACAAGGAGCCCCGAGAGACCCCAAGTCGACCCATGGCATGAGCATATATATAATTCAATCATATAAGCGGAAGACTAAAAATAAGGCATATCAAAGACATAGCATAACATAATATACTGAAACATATGAAACACTTAGACTAACAAGCTGAGTATTGAACATTGTCTGAAAGCCTCTAATACAAACGATTGGTTGATAGGATTACACCCCCAATTAACCCGAAGAAGTACTGAGACAGAAAGTATCAACATGTCTATCAAATAGCCCTCGGAACATGAGGACACACCAACTGTGCTGAAGGCAACTCTGAGACAATCTATGGATGAGGGTGAGCTTAAGAGCTGGGGCCTGTATCATGAAACGAGATAGCATAGCAAGTATGTGGTTAATACATGGAATGTACTGAGTATGCAAGGTAAGTAAAACGGATGTTTAAGACATATATAAAGCTCATTAATGATCATAAGAGTAGGACATCATGCTCAAATTGGAAACATCATATCATAATATAGGGCTCAAGGTTTTCAAAATATTCGTAATGCAAACAAAATCGTAATCATAAGAGAAGAGCTTTATTTAACAAGACTTAAGCCAAAAATAATAATCATAACATGTATAAAACATGAGGAACAGTGGGAGATTCTCTTAACCGACATACCCCATATGAGCATACATGAAGCTCAACTTGTAATCCTAGTCTGGAGGGTGTCCATACCTTGCTTAGGGTAGAACCATGAAAGTGTGATATCACCATGAAAAGAGGGCCAATTGGGCTGGGGACAGTCATGAAAGAGGTCCCAACCTACCTACTGTGGCACGTAGTTTACTAGATCCGGGGCTTAACCTAATCCCCGAACCTACTCGGTGTTCGGTACTGCTCCCAAAACATATATAGTGCTCATAATAATACATGCATGATTTCATGGGTTAGTTAAATCATGATAATTAGAAGCATGCTTGTAGATACGTGAACTAGCCATGAAATAAGGCCCGTGAGTGGGCCAAAACATGATTCAAGATTCAAAAGTTCATACATTCTTATAGATCGTGCATGTAGCTTGGGATTCATAAGATCATGATGGGTAATTGATTAAACACAAAATTTAACTCATAATTCATGTTGGGCTCGTAAATATCAATAATGGAAAAGTAGATCATAAATAGATACGTCATGGGTCATACATTATTAGGCTTCATTACATAAAAATCAAAATCAATGACGTTATAAATAATTTAAATAATAAAAACTGATCAAAAGCCATAGGATATGATAAGATTCTAAAATCATAAAACCCATTAACAAATCACTAGACATTTATATAAATTAACTTTAAAACCCCATGAGTTTTTATTAGAATTTTTGTAAAATCGAAGAGGAGGGGCATAGGGGTGGGAGAAATCACCCATTGAGAACCTTACATACCTATAACAACTGATTCTTAACCTTCTTTGAATGCTCAAGAAGAAATTGAAAGGAATTGGGGAAGAAAACCTTGAATCACCTTTTTATGACCCCTCTAAACTCATGCATGCATGAATGGAGACTTAGAAATAATATCCCCTCAAAAACCCACCTTTCATAAGATAAAACTACATAGTTTGTGGTCTCATAGCGTGAAAAGTGATAATTTCCCTTAATGAATCTTCCTTGAAAATTGTCCAGGTTGGACCGACGGACGGAACCAGAGAGTCGTTAGCATGAACGACGGCCCGTTCTGTTGCTCGTCGTTTGCACTGTTGTAGCTTACTTCCGAAACTAACCAACGGATGGACAGGATGATTCATCCTTTGCATTAAGAAGCGTTACATCATCCTTTGTTCGCTTAACACAAAATCTAAACCTGCTTAACACGAGCCTCACCATGACTCGAGGTTGCTTCAAATGAGTCGCGGTCTTGATCTGTCTCGTACACTGGAAACCTTGGCATCCAAGCAACGATCGGTGACAACGGGTTCTTACACCTCACAACGAAGCATTGGCAGACCCGTTGCATCCCATCTGCTGAGATCCATATTTCACCACGACTGGAAAGAACAACCCGTTGTATCTCATGAGGGGTCGTCATATAACTCATTGTCTCCACTTCCACCAAAACTTTCCTAACCAATGACTACATACAATGACTTGTGGTTTGATACCACGAGTCGTTCCTTGGTCTGTTTTGTGCAACTTTTCCCAATTTCAGCAGTTTTAAACTCTTACCTTCTGGGTCTATTCTTAAGCACTTTCGAGGTATTATATGAATGCTCCATTTGAAAATATAAAGGTGAAATGTGTAGAGAACAACCAACATCTATTGGGAATTAATGAAAAAAGCTTAAGTGTAACCGTACATGAATAGAAGCACTAATGAACAAAATTTAAATATCTACATGTAAAGTAAGATAAAGTGACTATTCATAAAAATTTAAACAAAAGAAAGCTGAAAGGAAGACACAGTAACAAAATTTAAACAAAAGAAACTTGAAAAACATATATATTAACTTCAGAAGCAAATAAAGAATATGTCACGCCCCGAGTCTACACCCTGAATGGAACACGGTACATAGAGTCACAAGCAACCCCAAATCAACCCTTGGTCTATCATACACTGGTTTTCTGAGCAAAACATACATAGCGGAAGCTTTCAAATAATACATAATACATTTATGAAAATAAATTTATAAAACTGAACATAGAGATTTAAAATATCCAAGAATGTAAAATCAAGTCTGTGTCTGAAAGCCATCTAATAGAGGAGTTGCTGGGACAAGCCCCCAACTTACTCTAAGTCTAACTGATAACAATAAAGAAAAATGAAATGAATGAAATAACGTCCTCAGAATATGAGGACTGACACTGCTGCTGCTGATAGAGAGATCCAAACATAAATGCCTATCGGTGCTGGGTCTAAGAACCTGCGGTTGTATCATAAAATGATACAACATAAAAGTATTCATCAGTACTTTAAATGTATTAAGTAAGTGAGAGAAGAACAATGATGAATATATATATATATATTTATGATTGAATTGAAGACATGCAATGACCAACTGCTAAACTGAACTGTACAATCTGAAGTAAACTGAGATGGTCAAGATGACCCTGTCTGGTGGTCAAAGACATGCTCTAAGTCTTAAAGTTCTGAGTCTGAGATACTATACTAATCTAAGCTGAGCTGCTAGAGCTGAAACTGAACTGAGCTGCTTATTCTAAAACTTTTCTGGACTGACTAGTGGGAGAGTCTATAATCAACATATAACCACGTGAGCTAGACATGGAGTCTAATGTATACATCCCACCAGTAGGACCCAATATACCTTGCTAGGGTATAAAGGCATGAACTGGATGATCACAAAAGTCTGGGCTCAATCAGGACAAGTAATACTGTAACCTACGCTGGCAACGTAGTTCGGGGAACTTGGGTGCACTGGAATCCCGACCTGCTCGGTGCTAAGTCCTGCTCCCACTGGAAATCTATGCTGAACTGCTAGGCTGATAGCTCGGAAATGGGGTGCAAGACTAGTCAGGAACATATAACTGAAAGCACCTTGAGAGTCTTATCAGACCAGATTCTGAAACTGGGTTCTAGATTGGTCTGAGTTGCTTATCTGGAAGCGTCGTAACCGTCTAAGAACAAATTGTAAACTGAACTGGAGTCTTGGGGCTGGTCAGAGCTATAAAAGTATATAAATGAAATGTCATGACCGCCTAATGGACCAATAAATTATAATCGGAGTCTAATTCTGATAACCGAGAGGCACCACGACACCTCAAGAAATTCTATAGTCAAACTGATCAGCTGACATATTTCTGGTTAACTCAAAGGTTTTCTAAAGTCTGACTGGGGCTAGACCAACAATTTTGAGTAATATAGAGTATATGGATTTCTTGACTAAATCTGACTAACATACATGTAACTGAGTTTTTAACACATACTATTATTATAGGAGCCCCTAACTCTGAAAGATTCAAGTAATTCTCAAGAATTCAATGCTTAAACAAGATTCTAGTTTTTGACTTTTCAAGAGTTAGGGCTAAATTTCTAATTCACTATAACAAGCATCATTTTAGTTACAAACTGGTGGAAAATGCTACAATTAACAAAGGATAGGATTTCACATGAATTAATCAATGTATGATAGCAATATCTTCAAATTCGCAAACTCAGGGCTAAGACTAAAAGTGAGTTGAGATAGAGTTTTGGGGGACGCAAGGGGAGAACAATCTCCTTGTTGAATTCCCACATATCTATATAAGGAACCCTGGTGAAAATCCCTAAGAAAAACTGGGACGAATTTCAAACCCTTGCTCCTGCTCTGTGCTTTCAGAGAAGTCCGTACATTCTGCTCGCGAGGGGGTTGAGAGGAATGAATGGAAAGGGTCATTCTAACCCTTTAATTCCCTCCTATATGAACCCAAAACAACATGGTTTCAAGTTTAGAAAGCTAGGAAAATACTAAAATAACCCTGGGATCAAAAGTAGAAATCTGGCCGACAGGAACCAACGGGCCTCATAAGGGGCCGTTGGTAAAAATGATGGCCCGTTGAAGCTAGCCGTGGTATCTGGGTTCAGAAACTAAGTTCACTGGGGTGATCTATGGTTGATTACAACGGTCTATTAGAATAAACGACTGGTCGTTGATACCTCCCATTGGAACAGGTAGGAAAACTAGGCCTAGAGACAATGAGTCAATAACGACTCGTGGGTAGAACCAATAGGTCGTTGTATCCACTCGTGGTCCACATTGTTGGGGTATAGAACTGGATGATGGGTGGTATAAATGGCTCATTTGTAATAACCACATGCCATTATTCCCTCTTGTTCTCTTAGGGAAAGGTTGGGTAATTCTCTTAACTTGAGATTCAATGAATGACAGGACGACTCGTTGTTCGGTTCAACGGGTCATCTTTTGTCCCATTGTTTCTCCCTGGAAGAAACCAGCTCCAACCTACGACCCTCTACAACAGTCCGTTAGTTTCACCAATGGTCCATTATGTGGGTCGTTTGAGACAGAAAAATTTTCTGGTCTTCTATAGTTTTTCATGCAACGTCTGAATTTGATCTAGGAAAGTTTCGGGGTGTTACAATATCTCCCCCTTGGGATCATTCGTCCTCTAATGAAGACCAAAACTAGGAAAATAGATGTGATTTCAAAATTTTGATACTACGAACTGATTTCTAAAGGAGTATCTGACTCCAAACTGTCTTAACGTTACTAACAGAGTTGATGCAACTAGGATACACATAGGAAATTCAAATAGAGGTGATGCACATGGAACTAAATAGAGTACCAATAAGGGATTTAGTACTTGATTCTGGAACTGAATAGGGAGAGAATGAGTGAGGGTATCTGTCCATCATGTCTGCTTCTGCTTCCCATGTGGCTCCCTCAACTAGCTGATTCCTCCATAAAACTTTCACCGAAGCGATTTCTTTGTTTCTCAGCTTATGAACATAGAGGTCAAGGATCTGAACAGGAACTTCTTTGTAAGAGAGATTATCCTTTATCTCCACACTATCAAAAGGCACTACTGATGTTGGATCACCAATGCACTTTTTCAGTAGTGACACTTTGAAGACTGGGTGCACGACTGCTAATTCTGAAGGTAGTTCTAACTCGTAGGCCACACTGCCGATTCGCCTCAAAATTATGTTGGGTCCCACATATTTGGGACTAAGCTTTCTCTTTTTGCCAAACCTCATCACCCCTTTCATGTGTAAAATTTTTAGGTATACCCAGTCATCAACAGCAAACTCCAACTCTCTTCTCCGCACATTGACATAAGATTTCTGATGGCTCTGAGCTATTTTCAATCTTTGTCGGATGAGTTCAACTTTCTGCATTTCTTTGTGAACTGAGTCCGGCCCTATTAGATTAGCTTCACCAATCTCAAACCATCCTATGGAGATCTGTACCTCCTACCATGTAATGCCTCAAATGGGGCCATCTGAAAGCTAGAGTGGTAGTTGTTGTTGTATGCGAACTTGAGGAGAGGCAAGTGGTCATCCCAACTACCCTTGAAATCGATCATGTAAGCCCTCAACATATATTCTAGGTATGAATTGTCCACTCAGCTTGACCATCGGTGTTCGGGTGAGAGGCTGTGCTGAGCTTGAGCTGGGTACCTAGTTCTTTTTGAAAAGACTTCCAGAAGTGAGAGGTGAATTGGGTACCTCTGTCTGAGATAATGGATAATTGTACCCCATAAAGTCTAACCAGTTCCTGAATATCAAGCCTAGCATATTCCTCAGTTGAATCTGTGGTTATGACTGGGAGGAAATGTGCTAACTTAGTCATCCGGTCTACTATTTCCCAAATTAAATCATGTTGCCTACGAGTCTGAGGTAGACCGTAATGAAGTCCATGTTTACTTCTTCCCATTTTCATGTGGGCATACTGATATCCTGAGTCATACCTCTTGGTCTCTAGTGTTCAACCTTAACTTACTAGCAGTTCGGGCACTTGGCTACAAATTCAGCAATGTCTCTTTTCATGCCATTCCACCAGTAAATATCTCGCAGATCGCGGTACATTTTTGTAGCACTGGGGTGAATGGAGTATCTTGATTTGTGTGCCTCAACCATTATCTACTTTCTGAACTCACCAACATCTGGTACACACAACCTTCCCTAATAGCGAACTACACCATTTTCCCCTTTGGAGAAAGCCTAACCTCCTTTTTGAGAACTGCTTGCTTAATTTTAAGTAGAACTGGATCTTCATCTTGTCTGGACTTAACTTCAAATACCAAGGATAAATCAGACCCACTCTGATTACCACCCCACCTTCGGCTGAATCCACCGGCTGCACCCGTAACCGGGCTAGCCTATGAATATCCTTCGCCAGCTCTTTTTTTGCCTTCTTCTACATGAGCCACGCTACCCATAGACACTCTACTTAGGGAATCTTCTACCACATTGGCTTTGCCTGGGTGATATAACACACTCATTTCATAGTCCTTTAGCAACTCCAACCACCATCTCTAACGCAGGTTTAGGTCCTTCTGGCTGAACACATACTAAAGGCTCTTTTGATATGTGAACACATCCACGTGAGCCCCATAAAGGTAATGTCTCCATATTTTTAGCGCGAATACCACCGCTCCCAACTCCAAGTCATGAGTTGGATGATTCTTCTCATGAACTTTGATTCCATACCATATGGTGGACATGTAGTTCTAGGAAATTGGATGTGCTAGAATCCCGGTCCACTCGGTGCGAAGTCCTACTCCCACTGGATATTTAGATTGACTACTAAGATGATATCTCAAAACTGGGGTCCAAGACTAGTCAAGAATACTGATCATGGGCAGATTTATATGCCCAAGTGATACTCAAACGTATCATTTTCGCCTTGTTTATTGTGCAATGTGTATACAATTTCATGTAATTGGTAATAAAATGTGAATTTATACTAACCAACATGATTAGCATTTGTTTGCAGGTAAAATATGATTTTTAAGAGCTAAAATGCATGTTGGGACAATATCAGAGTTGGACTTGGATGCGAGCACGGAAAAGACATTGGAATGCACAATGTAAAGGGGCTCCGCGATGGAGCCGTGCCACGCTACCATCGCGGAGGCACACTGCGTGGAGGGTGATTTAATTGGCAATTTCCAGTGAAGCCTCGCGACAGCTCTGTGGCACGTTGAGGCTATATTCCTGTCACACCCCACCTTGGGGGGTATGACTGGCACCTGGTGCCCTACTGGGACCTGAACTGCTAAACTGCTAATCCTGGGCACATTTGGTGCCTGGCTGGCTTTAATTCACATTTCTGGAAACAAAGGGATATATAACGGCTGTAAACACAGCCCCCGGACCATTGGCCTATAGCCTTTTGTACCTGTTCTAACAGTTGGCCAGAAACATACCAATTCAGGGAAATCTATGCGGGTCGACAAGGCCACCATGCTGTCTAGTTATCTACAACTCAATCATGAAGTGCTAAAAGCTACGTGACCGGCAAGGTCACCACTGCTGGCAAACTATGGCCCCACACGGCCATCATAAAAGAAAGAAAGAGTACTAACAGCCATACAACTGCACGGCCTCACACGACCGGCTCATCTAACCACAGGCAAACATATACAGACTGCAAGCCTCTAGGAATAGCAACAGAAATGATCGGGACAGGGCCCCGACCTACCCGCACTATACAACAAAAGAAAATGGACTACACCTCTGGAATTCAGTCTCCGGATGACAGGAGCTGAATACTCGAACGCTGATAGGAATCATGTGGTGTCGCCTGCTCGTCTATGAGTACCTGCAGGCAAGTAATGCAGCGCCCCACCGGGCGTCAGTACCGCTGGTACTGAGTATATAAAGTAATAACTGAATGAAATATCTGAAATCAATAACACAACGGATGAAACTGAAGTAGAAAGAACTAGATTAACTGTCTGATGGTGTGAGTCGTACCTGTTCTTAATCATACTGAAGGGAGTAGGAGTCATACCTGAGGATTTATCGTTCTACTGTCGATCTACACGTAACTACTGTAACACAGTATAACATATCATAACATATATAGCACACACAGACCTTACCCGGCCCCCACAAGCCGGGAGGTACAACCAGCACAAAATCTATACCCCTACCCCGGTCATCCCATCTCCTATAAACCCCGTAAGCATCCTGCCGGTCCCCTGGGTATGTACTTGGGCTCGCTGAGCCCCTGACTATAACTGTATCTGAGTCCGAAGGACTCCTGAACCTACACCCGGGCGTATCCGCTCGACTGGGGTTCGTAAGGGCCAATCAAGGCACAAATATGGGGAAAACTGGCATCCCATCTTCGTCCCCTGTGGGACGGCATGCCACTTCGTAGAGCGACGTATCCTCGTCCTCTGGCGGACGAGTCGATACAGCTATCAACCCTGGGGCGGTCATGGATGCTAGGTAGTCCAACCCCAAACAATACAACGGTCTCAACTAGTAGTACTATCTGCATATCTCACATACTGAGGCTAATAGGGATAAAGTATCGTATACATTACATGCTGAACTAATGATAGTAATCTGTACGTATTCAATATGTGCTGAAACTGGTAAATATATATATATATATATGAATATAGTCTCCTGCCAAACTATACTGGGGGAAATACTATACAAGATAGTGTTTCTGCTGAAAACTATGCTGTTTACTGAGTTTCGGTATTAACATGATTTACTATTCCTAACATGCGTTCTAAACTTTATTTTTGCCTGCCATTCTATTTCTGAAGTGCTCTATGGATATTGCATCACTTTACGGGGTTTCAACTAAATACAATAATATCTTAACATTTCAAATTACATCACATACTGAGCATACTGGGCAGTTTCTAACACTTGTGTCAGAATCTATGTCGTACTAGTAAGTTTCACGCAAGTTACAACTCGATGCTTCTCATATCGTATCAACATTCACAATAAACGTAACCTCAACTTCTGGAAATTCTACTAGTCTGTAAATTACTACACTGTACCGATATTACTTAACTTGCCGAGGGAACTAGCTTTACATACCTTATTCTTGAACTATTCGTCCGTCGGACGAGACTCGGCCAGCACTTCAACTGTTTCCTCCCAACTGCATTCATAAATATGTCAATCAATACCAAATATAGCTTTATTTTAAAGAGCAATATCACTTTCGATATAGTTTATGGCCTAAACTTAGGCTTATCGAAAGACGGTCGAAAACTCGCTATTTTTCAGAGGTCCAGAAGGGAGAAATACTCACTTCACAGCTAGGAACACGTAGACACTAATTTAGAGCAATTCCACTTACCTTAGCTCGGTGGCTCGACGATTCGTCGGCCGTATTTCACGAAACTGAATTCGTAGGAATGCTCTCTGCTGGTAAATACCTCCGTATCTGGAGTTAATTTGAGTTTGGGCAGCGTTTGGCAGCGTAAACGGTCGAAAATTATATAATTTCTTCGTTCCTCTTTCTCCCTCTGCGTTTACCCTCTGTTTCTCTGGAAATTTTTAAAAGTTTTATCACTTAAAACCGAAGTGGGGCTTTATATACTTGGGCCTGGACAAGGCCAACGTGTCACGGAGGCAACGCGGAGGCCTCACCTCCGTGACACGCTGCCATCGCGGAGGGGCTCTGCCTCGGCTCCTTCCGCGATGGTTCGACAGGTTTCTCGTTCGATCCTTTTCCCGGGCCTTTCCCTAGCACGTATGGCCTTCAAATATGCTTAACCAACGTGCGAATAGGTCATTTAAATGCCGGGAATTCTACGGGGTATAACAATTCTCGAATTTTTGGGAAAAGGTGAAAATTGTTCAAATTGGTTTGATTATTTGGATTCGTATGTATATAGAATTTTTGTCGTTGTTTTTGTTTGTTGTTTTAGTTGCTAAGTGCGATGGTTGAATTGCTAGCGATGGTAGGATTGGGATTAGCTGTATGAAGTCTGAGTAGTACGCTAAAAGTTATACTGTTGGAATTTTTTTTTGTGAGCGCACTAAGCAATAAATTGTATAGTTGTTTGTTTTAGTGTAAATAAAGTGATCCTTGCCGTGGTATTGTAAAAGTAGCTAAGGACTAAGTGTGGGGTAAACTTAGTTTAACCCGACCTTAGCCGAAGTTAACATGTATTTAGCTTGACATTGTGCTTGTTTATTTATGTTGACAGGTACAATGGCTAGTAGGCAGGATAAGGGTAAAGGTGCTTCTACTTCAGGCACTGGGAGAAAACGAATGAGATTGGGCACCGCAGTCCCAGCTGCACCAGCAGTTCCGCACGGCCAATGCCACCAATATGAAACGAGGTGGGTAACCGATGAAGGGAAGAAGTGGTACGCTAAACATAAGGAGAATAAGTATTTCCCTGAGGAGCATATTGCACGGGAACCACTAGCACAAGAGTTCCCCCATATTGTGCAGAGAATTGAGGCAGCTGGGCTCAGCTTCATATTTCAGGAGCCCAAGGAGTGCAACCTACATTTAGTCCGGGAGTTCTATGCAAATTGGAACCCGGCCATCAGAAGCCACACAATAAAAATCAGAGGGTAGATTGTCACTCTGGAACCCGAGAAATTAAATGCCATCATTGGAGCGCGGGACACAGACGCCCACGTTCTACGCCAGCTGAACATCACCCCACCATATGCCGATATCAGACGCACTTTGTGTGGGGTTCGATCCATAGCCCGATGGATCAGACATAAGGAGAGGGGATACCACCAGACTCTGCCTTATTCGCAGAGGAACAGGGAGGCCAGAATATGGCTGAAAATAGTTTGTTCGTGCCTGATACCGGGGGTGCACATGACTGATGTGACCCGGGACCGAGTGTGCCTGGTGTATGCCCTGATGAAAGGGCTAGAGATTAATGTTGGGGCGGTTATCATATCCGCCATGAAGAGAGCCCGACTACACCAGGGCCACAGGTATAGGTTCGGAGGACTTATCACCACCTTTCTCCGGGGCCTCGATGTCGAGGAAGAGGATTTGGACTACATCCCGCAGTTGGAGCGGAGGGCCCTTGATGTGACCAAAACCAAGGCCCCCGACACCACACACGGGCCAGTGCTGACACTGGGCGAGCGACATGCTCGTGACGATCAGTACATGGCTCGGATGTTTGGTATGCAAATGCTTCAGCTCCGGATTGGTTGGAGACCAGCCACGGAGGATGAGTTATGGCAGCTGGAGCTGGATTACCCATTTGGCGAGAACGCCAGAGCTTTGTGCCGAGTGGGACCAGCCTTCGTTGAGCCCACTGATGATGATGTCCCCACGGACGAGGAGACACGTCGGGAGGACTCCGATGTGGAGTCTGATGACGACGATGGAGGTGACTCGGACATGGGCGATGAGGCAGCAGCACCGGATGAAGAAGTCGAATATTTCGACTGAACAGGGAGTTCCACCACCCGAAATTTTGTGATTTGTAATTTTTGTGAACACTGGGGACAATGTTCGATTTAAGTGTGGGGTGGGGAGTAGCTAGGTGCTGGGACCTGGGCTAATCTGCTGTATGTTCTTCCTTTGTTTTGCATGTATGTTTTTATGTTTCCCTGTGGTTGTGAACTGATTTGTGTTGTATCTGTATAGGTACATATTTTTGTGGTAAATAATGTGTGTTGTGAAAGGTTGTGGTTGCCAGTGTAAATATTTTGTAAATTTTGTAAATATTTTTTTTTTATCGAAATGATCGATAATTTTAAAAATTTTGCGAAAATATTTTGTACATATTAAAATATTTTGTAAATACTTTTCCATCGAAATGATTGATGTGTTGCAAAATTTTTTGATTTTTATTTTTGGGTTTCTCGGAGTTTGTTTTCGGTTCTTTTACCGAGAATAGTCCCATTGAACCGATGTCATAGTTAGGGACCGTTCCCTATGATGGATGGATGACGACCGTCTTAAGGGAAATGTAGTCGATAGGAGTAGTGATTTTAATTTGCTTTCAGTTTTTTTTCTTTGGTGGATTGCATCACTGAACCTGTAGTTACTATATGGTTTGGAAATTTTGGTTGCGTGTTGTAACTGATATTCAAAATGTAAAAGTGATTCGTTTGAAAGCATGCAATTTTGTAAATATGTTGAGTTACCTAGGCTGTAGAATTCGATTCGGTGTGATTGAGGCTTAATTTTGAATTCATGTAATTGGCTAATTAAAGAGTCTGTGAATGTATCTTGAATCCAGCATGTGCATAAAGTGTGAAGTGAGGTATTGTTATTCCATGCTATTGTGAAGTGTCTAGAACTTTCCTGGTGTGTGTACAAAACGAAATGAAGGAAGTGTAGTGTTGGAAAGGATGTAGGCATTTCTTTGTTTTAACCGAGAGTTTCTATATTTTTTCTTATCATACTCTACCTTTTTATGTGATTGTATACCCTAGTCAGCCCGTTGAGCCTTTAGCCGATTATTTCTTTCTGTTGTCCAAAATTGTATAAACTACGCTTTATTCCTTCTTTTCATTAGCCGTAAAGTCTATACAAAACTCTTAAGCGCTTAAGAAAAGAAAAATTTTCCCGAAGTGTCAAAGAGTGAGAAGAGTGGAAAGAAAAGAAAAGCAGAGTGAGGCATGAAAAGAAGAGGTTGAAGAGGCACTTGTTATACTGAAATGATAATGAAGGTGCATGAAAACCCTTTGTTGTTGTGTCAAGTGTGTTTGATGAAATGGGCCATACGAAAGTAAACAAGCATGAATGGGATGAGAGGAAAAAGAAAAGAGAGAAACAATGTTCATGAGTTTAGGGGAATGTGTTGAAAAGGCGCTTAAGGATGCTAGTGACTATTATTGGCTAATCCAATATATACTAGTTCCATAGCTTTCATTACAACCCATTAAAGTCCTACTTGATCTTACATTGCATTTCTTTATATTAGTGGAGTAATACACTGAGGGCAAGCCTATGGGTTATGACATGATGCATGTGAATTCTTTTGGGAGAGAGAGTGAAATTAATTTCTACATGCCCCTACTTGAATGTTTGTGTGTTGCATGAACATAAAGGGGAAGATTCTCTTGAGTTGTGAGGGCACATGCTTGATGAAAGATTGATTTTCGTGTCGGATATCTTGATTAGCTGATTTGCATGAGTTTGCCGATATCGAGAGTCGATTCTTGAAGTCTAGGAAGTCTTGATGTATTAAAGGTCATTGCATTGTTAAGACCATGCATGTTTTCTTGATGATTTACAATATTGAATGATCGGTATGACCGTAGCATAAATTGTCGCACCATAGTGACCAAGGTTGAGATGTAATTTGCATGAGTTGTGTATGTATTGTTCGAGGACGAACAAGGATTTAAGTGTGGGGTAAGTGATCTTGGGCAGATTTATATGCCCAAGTGATACTCAAACGTATCATTTTCTCCTTATTTATTGTGCAATATGTATACAATTTCATGTAATTGGTAATAAAATGTGAATTTATACTAACCAACATGATTAGCATTTGTTTGCAGGTAAAATATGATTTTTAGGAGCTAAAATGCATGTTGGGACACTATCGGAGTTGGACTTGGATGCGAGCACGGAAAAGACATTGGAATGCACAATGTAAAGGGGCTCCGCGATGGAGTCGTGCCACGCTACCATCGCGGAGGCACACTGCTTGGAGGGTGATTTAATTGGCAATTTCCAGTGAAGCCTCACGACAGCTCCGTGGCACGAAGATAAGCCTCCGCGTTGGCGTCCGTGCCACGTTGAGGCTATATTCCCGGACCCTGGATTTCCAGTGAGGGTCTGCGTCCACGCCATGTCACGGAGGCAGTGCTCCGCGTTGGCCTCCGTGACACGTTGCTTGTTATTCCGGGAAAAATTCCCAATAGTATAAATAGAACACTTAGGCTTATTTTTAATTAGTTCAGACTTGGTGGAGCAAGGACGTGGGTTAGAGGCAGTTGAGGGACGAAAAAGCTAAGGGATTTTCTCTCTTCCTTTCTTCTTTCAATCAATTGTATGTATGATTAACACTTGTTTTAGGATGATTAATCCACAAATGAGTGGCTAATTCTCTTCCTTGCTGAGGTTGTGAACAATGGTGATGAATTTTGATTATTGAATTGTATGGTTTTTCATCTTCTTCTTCCATGTTGTTCTATTAATTCTTGTTTCTACTGCATTAGTGTGTGGCCGACATTAATGTACATCTAAAAAGTCCATTTTCACTCGAGAGAGCAAGAAATTGGAAAGTTGTGAATTAATAGGGTATTGTTCTTAACTTGATTTGGGAAAATTGGGTTTTGATGTGCTTTCCTGATAGAAATATACTTGAAAGCCGTATTAGTCAATTTAGGAACCGGAATTGTAGTGCTAGGTCATAAATTGCATTTGATCACAGAAATGTAGACGAATGGTTTATGATTCTTAAGTGAGATTTAATACGAGAGTTTTAATCTCTAGGCTAATGTTCTTGGCTAGCAACAGGAAGAGAAGAATAACCAAATTATGATTATAATTAAGTTCATTACTTGTTCTTAACCTTGGAATGCTCATATCCATAGTTTCAATTCACAGTAAATATTTGTTAATAGTTTTAGTATATAATTTATAATCAAAAATTATTCAACTTTTGGTTACGTTGTTGTCAGCATAATTAGAGGTAAGCTAGAATATAGTATACTTAAGCAATTTTACTTATCCAGAGTCTCCTTGGTTCGATACTTGGCTTAGTTAGCCACTTTATTACTTGTTTGACCACGTGCACTTGCGTGTCGGTTTTAACACCTATAGCAAACACCCGAACAAATACCTATCTGGAAGCACCCTGAGAGTCTTACCAGACCAAATTCTGCAATCGCGTTCTAAGACCGCTTAGAGCTGCTTATCTGGAAGCGTCATAACCGTCTAAAAAGCATACTGTAATTATGAAGTTGGGGCTCTAAGGCTGGTCAGATCATCTCATCTAGAAGTGTCATGACCACCTAAAGAACCACTAAAACTGATATTGAGTCTAATTTTGATACTTGGGAGGTATTATTGACACCTCGAGAATTTCTGTAGTCAAACTGATCAGCTGACATTTCTGACTAACACTGCGTATTCTAACATTCTGACTAAAACTAAACTGACAATACTTTGACTTAGTTTCAATACAACTAACACCATGGGAGTCTCCAACACTGATAAATTCAAGCAAAATTTCGATATCAAGCACTATTAAAAGATTCTAATTTTCTGCAGTCAAGAGCTAGGGCTAAAATTTACTTTACCAGAACAAGCACCAATACAGTCACAAATAGATGGAAAATATCCACATTATCATAAAATAATATTCCACCTGAATTAAACAAAGTCTGACTAAAACTTTCTTATCATACGATAGTATCAGGACTAGAACTGATAAAGGAAATAGAATGAATTTTGGCGACACAAGAGAAGAACTATTCCCTTGTTTAATTCCTACATATCTGGCTAAGAACTTCTAAAGAAAATCCCTGAGAAAAATATAAGAAAACAATGCCTTCCCTAGCTTCTTCTCTGAACTTCTTGTCTGTTCTATGCTTAGGCTTGAGAGAAAGAAAGTGAAATGAAGGGGAAAAGGTCATTCTACCCCCTTAACTTCCCCCTAAATGAGCCCAAAATGATGGGGTTCTAGTATTAAAAAGGTGGGAAATTACTAGAATAACCCTGGAAGAAATAACTGAAAACTGGCCGACATTGAACGACGGGCCTCAAAATGGGTCATTAGTTGGACCCATGACATGTTGGAACCTACTGTTGGGTCTGGGTCCAGAAACCAAGCCCACTGGAAGTGAACCACGGGAGATACCATGATCCTTTGGAAGGACAAATGGGTGGTACACCTCGTTAATACTAGTAGGAAAACTGGGCCTTGAGACAATGATCAACACAACAACTCGTCGGCAGGACCAACGGGTCGTTGTGTTGTGGTCTACACTGCTAGGGCCTGGGACTGGGCGACGGGTGGTAGAATTGGCTCGTTGGTTGGAACCCCGAGCTGTTGGTTCCTCTCCTTGCCTCAGGAAAGGGTCTGCTAGGATTCTGAACTTGGGATCCAACAGACAACAAGATGGCTCATTGGTTCAACAAATGGGTCATCCTATGTCTCGTTGTTTCCCCCAAAGAAAAGCTGCTACACTGATGATGACTTAGACAATGATCCTTTGGAGCTTACCACGACCTGTGGTCTTGGTCGTTCTGCAATAAAATATCTAGTTTTTCTTCTGAACTTTCTTGAAATGCCTGAGTCTGGTATAGAAATGTTTTGTAGTATTACAATATATCCCCCTTTGGATCATTCGTCCTCAAATGAAGACTAAAACTGCTGAAAACTAGGAAAAGAGTTGAGATTTCTAGACTGAGGCTATGAGCTAGTTTTTGAAGGAGTAACTAACTTTGAACTGACTCAACTGTACAACAGAGCTGATTCAACTAGGATGCATATAGAAAATCCAAATAAAGCTAATGAGTATGGAACTGGATAGAATATTGGGGAGGAATTTAGTACCTGATGTCGGAGCTGGACTGGAAGGGAACAAGTGTGGGTATCTAGCCATCACATCTACTTCGGCTTCCCACGTAGCTCCTTCTACATTCTGATTTCTCCATAAGACCTTAACTGAGGCTACCTCCTTGTTCCTTAGCTTACGAACCAGACGGTTGAGGATCTGAACTGGGACCTCTTTGTAAGAGAGCCTATCTTTCACTCCTACTCAGTCTAATGTCACAACTAAAGTTTGATCACCGATGATATATCACGCTCATGTCATAGTCCTTCAGGAGCTCTAACCACCTTCTTTGACGAAGATTTAGATATTTCTAACTGAATACATACTAAAGGCTCTTGTGACCAGTGAAAACATCCACGTGAGCCCCGTATAGGTAGTATCTCCATGTTTTCAATGCAAACACCGCTGCTGCCAACTCCAGGTCATGAGTAAGATAATTCATTTCATGAACTTTGAGATGTATGGAGGCATAGCTATCACCTTGCCCCGTTGCATCAGAATACAACCGAGTCCAACTATAGAAGCTTCGCAATACACTACAAACCCTTATGATCCTTCCGGTAGGGTCAACACTAGAGCGGTAGTGAGTCAAGTTTTTAACCCCTGGAAACTCTTCTCACACGCATTTGACCACTGGAATTTCGCCTTCTTCTAAGTCAACCTAATCAGAGGGGATGCTATAGAAGAAAAACCTTCCACAAAGCGTTGGCAATACCCGGCTAGACCTAAGAAACTTCTGATTTTCGTTGGGGAGGTAGGTCTGGGCTAGTCTTTTACCACCTCTATCTTCTGAGGATCAACCTAAATACCCTCACCCAAGACCACATTATCCTAGGAAAGTCACGGACTTCAACTAGAATTTGTATTTTCTAAACTTGGCGAACAAATCGTGCATCTCTAAGTGTCTGAAGCACTATCCTTAGGTGATTCGCATGCTCTTACTGATTTCTGGAGTATACCAGAATGTCATCGATAAATACAATGGCCAACATATCCATATACTTCTTGAAGACTCTGTTCATCAGGTCTATAAAGGTTGCAAGGGCATTAGTTAGTCTAAAGGACATAACCAAAAACTCGTCGTGACCATACTGAGCCTTGAAAGCTGTTTTCGGTATGTCGCACTCTCTGACCGTTAGCTGATGATACCCCAACCTGAGATCAATTTTGGAAAAACAACTGGCTCCCTAAAGCTGATCGAATAAGTCATCAATCTTGGGTAGGGGATACCTGTTCTTGAATGTGACCCTGTTTAATTAACGGTAATCGATGCATATTCTAAGGATACCATCCTTCTTTC
The DNA here is from genome assembly GCA_035772735.1 of Datura wrightii. Lineage (NCBI taxonomy): Eukaryota > Viridiplantae > Streptophyta > Magnoliopsida > Solanales > Solanaceae > Datura > Datura wrightii. The sequence goes on from JASDFA010000016.1 coordinate 161,555,568, forward strand.
GCATAAATAGTACTGGAGCACCCCAGAGAGAGATGCTGGGTATGATAAAACCCTTATCAATAAGGTTTTTTAGCTGCTCCTTCAAATCCTTAAGCTCAGTTGGAGCCATTCTATAAGGAAGGATGGAGACGGGCAGAGTATCTTGGAGAAGGTCTATACTGAAGTCGATTTCCTGCTTAGGAGGAACTCCGGGAAGATCTTTGGAGAACACATCAGCAAATTCACTGACAACAAGGACAGAATGGATAGTTGGGGTCTCAGAGTTGGAATCTTTGACCTGAACTAGATGATAGATACATCCCTAAGAAATAAGCTTCTGGGCCTTAGGAAATAAATCGACCCTTAGGTGCTAAACTGCTGCCCGCCCACTCTAACACTGGCTCGTTAGGGAACTGAAACCTGATACCCTAGTTCTATGGTTGACTGAGGCATAACTGGAGTGTAACCAATCCATGCCAAGAATGAGGTTCAAATCAACCATGTCTATCTCTACAAGGTCAGCTGGAATGAATTTATCGAGAATTGAGACTAGACAGTTTCTATACACTGGGTAGGCTCTCACTAACTCGCCAACTAGGATGGAGATTGAGAATGGTTCTAAGAGGACCTCTGGACTGACATTGAACTGGACTGACATTGAACTAGACTACTATATAGGGAGTCACGAATGAAAGTGTGGCTCTTGGATCTATTAGAGCATACACGTCTAGATGAAAATGGTGTAACATACTCGTGACCATGTCAGGTGAGCTTTCCTGATCCCGACGAGAAGACAATGCATAAATATAGTTTTGGTGTTGGTCACTATCCGTACCTGAAGTGTTGGCCTACTGAGTTGGTCGGCTTGATGGAGCTGCTGAGGTAGTGGATTGTGACCTTCCCTGTCTTGCTGACGGACACTCTTTAAGTCGATTGCCAAGCTGTCCACAACCAAAACAGCCCTCTCGACCCTGAAGACACTCTCCTGGTTGGTTCTCGCCACACTTAGGGCAGGCTGGATATCTGTTGCTGGCATAGTAGCTCTAGGACTGAGAGCCAGATGCTCCGCCCCTCCGATCCTGATGGGACCGAAAGGTAGGGGCGCTGGCTGAGTTGGGTGTTGGAGCCCTCTGCTGCTGTTGCTGCTGCTACTGTGGGTGGCTTCTACCACCAGAACTCTCGTGGCTGTAATCTGATTGGCCAGTTGCCCATTTGTTCTTCAGCTCCATGTTCTTCAACTTTTCTGCCTCAATCTGCTGGTCCTGAACAATAAGGCCGGAGAGGTCAATATCCTTAATCAGCACCGCTGTGCTACACTCTTTGAGAACCAGGTTTGACACCCCATTAAAAAACGTTCGCATGTGAGCCCTTGGATCAGACACTATCTTTGAGCATATTTAGACAACTTGGTGAACTTTAGATCATATTTTTCTACAGTCTTGTATCCCTGTCTCAGATTCATGAACTCTGCCACTTTTGCCTCCTTAAGCTCCCAAGGGAAGAATCTATCTACGATGGCTGTAGTGAACTCCTCACATTCCACCGGTCCTGCTCTCGCTGGCCTCTCCTCCTTTTATTGCTCGTACCAGATCTGGGCTACCCTTTTTAGCTGGTAGGCAGCCAAGTCGGCACTCTCGGAGGAGCTGACTCCCATAATTCAGGTGATCTTTCTAATTTCGTCCACAATATCTTGAGGGTCCTCTCCCACCTTAGATTCGTGAAAAGCTGGAGGATTCATCCAAGTGAAGTCCCACACTCGGGCAGCTGCTGCGGAACCATTATTTTTCATTTGAACCACCTGCTGCTTCACCTAGTCGGTAACTGTCTGAATGAGTAACTGGATAGCCGCCCTGAAATATGCGGTGGACACTTAGTCGTCCAAAGGGGTTGGTGGGGAAGGTCAGTGAGCGTTACCTACTATTCTTCCATTACCACATCGCGGAGGCATAATTCACTAGAACAAAACAGAGCATGAGTTAGGAGAACGATTCTGATATTAAATTTCAATGCACGATAAAGAGTAAGAATAAAAGGAGTTATCCTAATAACATCTCGTAGCCTCACTATCATAACTGTGGCGCGCTTCACACCCATGCAAAGGATTCTACTTGATGCGGCTTTTGAACATTTGAGGATACTCTGAACTTGGCTTTGATACAAAGTTTGTAATGCCCCGAGCATACACCTTAGACGGGACACAGTACTTGGAGTCACAAGTAACCCTAAGTCAACCCTTATTCTATCATACACTGGCATTCTAGGTAAACTTATAAATATAGTGGAAGCTTTAAAGTAAACTATAAAACATTTATGAAAGTAGAGTTGAATCATACATTTTAAAAACATCTGAACCGAACTACAAGTCTAAAAAACCAAGTCTGTGTCTAAAAGCCACTACATTTGCTGAGTTGCTGGGACAAGCCCCTAGCTAACTCCAAATCTAAATCGATGAAAGCAAAGCTGAATAAAATAATCTTCGTCCTCGAAAGATGAGGAATCACCAAATAGAACAGCTGGAGTCTTTTAAGAGAGATCGGCTAGCGAGGCTGAGACTGAAATCCTACAGCTGTATCATAAATGATACAACATAAAAGGTATGCATCAGTACATTGAATGTACTAAGTAAGTGAGAGAAACCATACACAAGAAATAAAAAAGTTGAACTGAAAAGACATGTAATGACCAACTGAAGGTACTGAACTGAATAACTAAAATAACTGAAATGGTCTAAAGACCCTATCTGATGGTCAGGGACATGCCCTAAATCTGAGATATGGAATTGAATTGATCTGAACTAACTAATCTGAGAATTAAATGAGCTGACTAGTGAGAGAGACTATGATCGACATGTAACCACGTGAGCTAGATGGGGAGTCCGATGTATACTCCCCATCGGTAGGATCTAATATACCTGTCCAAGGTATAAAGGCATGAATTGGGTGATCAAAAATCTAGGGCCATGAGGCTAATAAAACTGTAACCTACGATGGCGACGTAGTTCGAGGAACTTGGGTGCACTGGAACCTCGGTCTGCTTGATGCTAAGTCCTGCTCCCACTAGATATTTATAGATTGACTACTAAGCTGATAGCTTGAAATTGGGGCCCAAGACTAGCCAGGAATACCTATCCAGAAGAAACCTAAGTGTCTTATCATACTAGATTTTGTAACTGGGTTATAAGACTGTTCAGAGCTACTTATCTAGAAGCGTCATAATCTTAAAAAGAACAAACTTTAATTCTGAAGTTGGGGCTCTAAGGCTGGTCAGAGCTTCACATTTGAAAGTTTCATGACCGCCTAAAGAACCACTAAAACTGATATTGAGTCTAATTCTGATAACTGGGAGGTACTACCGACACCTCGAGAATTTCTGTAGTCAAACTGATCGGTTGACATTTTTAACTAACGCTGGGTATTGTAACATTCTGACTAAAACTGAACTGACAAAAGTTTGACCGAGTTTAAGTAAAACTAACACCATGTGAGTCTCCAACACTGATAAATTCTTGAAATTTTTTTATATTAAGCTCTATTGCAAGATTCTAATTTTCTACAGTCAAGAGTTAGGGCTAGAATTTACTTTAACGGGACAAGCACCAATATAGTTACAAATATATGGAAAATATCCACAATTATCATAAAATAATATTCCACCTGAATTAAATGACGTCTGACTAAAAATTTCTTAACATATGATAGTCTCAAGGCTAAAACTGATAAAGGAAATAGAAAGAATTTTGGGGACACAAGGGAAGAACTATTCCTTTATTGAATTCCCACATACCTGGCTAAGAACTTCTGGAGAAAATCCCTAAGAAAATTCTAAGAAAACAACGCCTGCCCTAGATTCTGCTCTGAACTTCTTGTCTGATCTACACTTAGGCTTGAGACAAAGAGAGTGAAATGAAGGGGAAAAGGTCATTCTACCCCTTTAACTTCCCTCTAAACGAGCCCAATATGATGGGGTTTCAGTATTAAATAGGTTGGAAATTACCAGAATACCCTCGGAAGAAAGAACTAAAAATTGGTTGGCATTGAACGACGGGCCTTAGAATGAGTTATTAGTTGGACCCCTGACCCGTTGGAACCCACCGTTAGGTCTGGGTCCAGAAACCAAGTAGAATAGAAGTGAACCACGGGAGATACCACGATCCCTTGGAAGGACAAACGGGTCATTAGTACACCTCATTAGTACTGGTAGGATAATTGGGTCTTAAGACAATGATCAACACAATGACTCATTGGTAGGACCAATGGGTCGTTGCATCAACTCGTGGTCTACACTGCTAGGGCTTGGCACTGGGCGACGGGTGGTAGCAACGCTTTGTTGGTAGGAACCACGAGCCGTTGGTTCCTCTTGTTGCCTCAGGGAAGGGCCACTAGGATTCTGAACTTAGGATCCAATGGACAATAGGAGGGCTCGTTGGTTCAACCAAAGGGTCACCTATGCCTCATTGTTTCCCCCAAAGGAAAATTGCTACGTTGACAACGACTCAGAAAATGACCCATTGGAGCTTACCACGACCCATTTTCTGGGACGTTCTGCAATAAAATTTCTAGTTTTTCTTCTGAACTTTCTTGAAATGCCTGAGCTTGGTCTAGGAAAGTTTTGGGGTATTACAACCATGATATCAAAAATTGTAGGAACAAAGACCTTTTCTAACTTGCATAGAGTAATAGGAATTTGGGCTTCTATTTTCTCTAGCTTCTCTACTCTTAAACATTTTGCTCTAAGCATGTCAAAAAATATAGAAAGCTCAATAAGTGGTTCAAGCATAGATTTACAGAGCATACCACATATCGCAGGTGGGAGTAAATGTTGTAGAATAACATGGCAATCATGACTTTTCAAGCCTGAAAGTTTGCGATCTTTAAGTTTGACAGACTGATAAATATTTAATGAAAATCCATCTGGGACCTTTAATTCCTTTAAGAAATTAAAAAAGTCATTCTTCTCTTCAGGAGATAATATGTAACATGCAGTTGGTAACTCATATTCATCCCCACTCTTTATCAGATGCAATTCTTTCTTTATGTTCATTGCTTGCAAATCCATCTGAGAACTCAGGGTATCTTTTGTTTTTCCTTTGACATTTATGATTGTCCTCAAAATATTATCACATATTTTTTTCTCAATGTGCATCACATCTAAATTATTCCGCCACAAAAGAGTTTTTCAATATGGAAGATAAACAGAAAATACTCTTCTTATTCCAGTTATCACCCCTGTTCTCATGTGATATTTTAATCTTCTTCTTTGGATGCTTTTATAGTGTTGACCCATCTAAATCAGCCAATTGATTAATTATATCATTACCGGATAGAATTTTTGGTGGTAGTCTCCGCTCCTTAGTTCCATCAAATGAATCTTTATCATTCCGCCATCTATGATTAAAAGGAAGAAAGCGTCTATGGCGCATATAGAACTATTTTTACCATTTTTCAACCTAATTGAAAGAGTTTCTTCATTGCAACATGGGCAAGCCAATTTTCCTTTGGTACTCCATCCTGACAAATTTTCATATGCTAGAAAGTCATTATTGGTCCATAACAAGGCTGCATATAACATAAAATTCTGTCTAGTTGATGCATCAAAGGTCTGCCCACCAGTTTCCCATAATTCTTTTAATTCCTCTATCAAAGATTGGAGATAAACATCAATTGCATCTCTAGGACTTTCAGGACCAGGAATAAGCATCGACAAAATAAAATTTTCTTTCTTCATGCGTAACCAAGACGGTAAATTATATGGAATGAGTACCGCATGCCAAATGCTATACGGAGTTTTGGAACTTTTAAATGGTTGAAAACAATCACGAGCAAGTCCAAGTCGAACATTACGATGCTCACTAGCAAAAGATGCGTGAAGTTCATCAGGTGTCTTCCATGCTACTAAATCAGCAGGATGCCTCATTATTCCATCATCAACTCTTTCATCATGATGCCATCTCATCGAAGAAGATATTTTTGAGTACATAAACAATCTTTGAAGTCTTGGATTTAGTGAAAAATAACATAAAATCTTGCATGGTATCTTTTTACCAGGTTTAGATTTTATTTCTCCGTTACGTGTGAGTAAAAGACGAGGAAATGCCGATTCCAATGTCTCCTAGGAGGCGCCGTGCATCGAGTATACACCCGGTACCCAGCTTCCCGTAAACGATACGACAATGGAAGATTCTTAGACATAATAGCCCTCATTACAGGAACAAGGGATATGGAACTAACTAAGGATCTTAACATGTGACAGGAGACAGGAAAAAAGTCCTTAGTCACTCCGCGTACGAACTTGCACGATTCAAGACTCTTATCTTCCTTCCAATATAACATGCAATTATTCTTACAGGAATCTATCTTTTTGTAAGAAAGCCCAAGGTGTCGAATTATCTTCTTTGCCTCATAATATGAATTTGGAATGTTTGATCAATCAGGTAATAAATCTTCATTCAGCATCTTCAACAGCATTGTAAATGACGCATTACTCCAGTGACCAATACTTTTTATATGAAGAAATTTGACCAAAGTAGAAAGTTTAGAAGCTTTTAAACCTGCATACAATGGGTTCTCAAAATCATTTATGAGACTGTAGAATCGCTTTGCTTCAAGATTTGGTTCCTCCTCCATAAAATCATCACCACTAGTGTTCATATTGTCTCCATTGGAAGAGGGGTATAAATCCCTTAAAATATAATGTATTTCATCCTCATCATCATCCTTGTCAATGTCATTGTCTTCTACAAATTCAGAGTCAGATTGTGGCTCACCTAACCTCACCCTATGATGATACAAAAAGTATAACTCTAGATTATTTGATATAATAATAAATGTTACCTAACCATCTCACGAGTTTTTGAAGATGCATTACAACATTTGACGCACGAACAATGTATTTATTGTGCTCCTCTCAATTTTGTAAAAGCATAATTCAAAAAATTTTCCACCCCAAGTATGCAAGCATTATCAAGTCGATCATGAACTAGTTGCATCTATTCCTTATTTGGTGTCATAATCTTAAATTAGGGAAAATATATAAGAAATATATCAGTCTAACGACCAATAGGAGTAAGAACTAAATAATAATTTTGAGTCATAGAGCATGCATAATAGATAAATAATACTAGCAAATGCAGGAATGTGTACCCCAAACATAGGTTAAAGCACAAGATCAACTCAATATATGAAACATAATAAATAACTCAAGAAATTAGAAGACGACTCTTAGTTTATCAGATTTATCACTCTATGCTACATATAGCGAATTCACATACAATAAACCTTTTAGTCATAAAAGATTACATTGTATTAATCTCCTAAAAAATCTTACATATCTCTTTTTAACTTTTACAATGCACTATCATACTCCAGACATATCTTTAAATACTCTACATTAGATTCAGGTCACAAAAGTTGCACCAAAGAAACAAAACAATTGACATCAACATCACCTAGTTGCACATGCCAATTAGCAGCACACAAATTTTCTCATGGTTAAGTTCACATAGTTAATATACCTTACCTTATACTTAGTTCATGACACATAGGTGATACAAGTTAGTGTAACATTCATTATTTTTCTTTAAGTGATTACTTACAAGTCTCTTTCATGTGCCATAACCAAAACATGCTCTACAACCTCACACGTGGTTCAAAATAACCTATTTATTTTCACTTGATTTGCCTACAAAAACAATAGTATGTAATGCAAAAACTTACTTCCAGACATTTATTTCTTCTTACGCTCTTTCTAATATTACTACTTTAATAATGCTTCCATATTGGTGAGTGCTATATGACTTGAGTTTTCTAAATTAATTTTGAAGTTGAATTCTAGTAGCCATTATTACTATTTTTAGTGATTGACTAATTGAAAGTCATGTCAATTTTAATTTGCTTTTTGTTTTTTTTAGTTGTTTGCACACATAGCTTTAGATGCAGTGTCAAAACCTATAAGATACCTTTCAAAAACTCCACTTCCATCAAGTATCCTCCCATTTGTACAGGAGAATTTGTTGAATAAGAGCTCTCTGTAATAGATATTGTCTTATGTTTTCAACAATGTTGATGTTAGTTTTTAAGAGTGAAATGATGGACCTACCCAATCAATATTATATGCACACTAGTTTTCCATTCACTTGATTGACTAAATAATTGGATTTCAAACAATTTACATGTACCAATCCTTGTTTGAACTGCCAATTCAGTTAAATAATATCTTTAAACTAAACATGGAGTTTGCAATTCTAGTGGTTGAACTGTCCAAGATCTAAATATTCATATACTAGTTTTTATGTATTGATTATTAAGAGTTTGTATAAATTACAAGTCAAATGGAATGGATGGAGAAGTAGATCTCCACTATTTTTTAATCAAACATGTTAGTTATCTCTCTTCTTCCCTCTCACGGAAGTTTTGATTTTTCGATCATCTATTTTTTTAACTTTGTATTTTGTCTTCTGAGGGTAGGTAAGAGTGGGAGAAGATGAAGAAGATGTAGTAATTGACAAGGAAAATCAAGAAGTCGGGAAGGTATATTTTCAAAATACTCACTATACAATTTCTTGAAATAAGGAGGAGCTTTAGTTTTTGACATTTAGTTTTCTGAAATTTTAAAATATGTGGATAACTGGTATATAATTAGGGATTTTTCTCAAATGTTCTTTAATTATCCTGTGAATTATTAAGTAGGTCTCCCTGGAACTAAAGTCGTTCTATACTTTTTTCTTTACTTGTTTCTTTTATTATTCTCTCTTTTTTTGATGTTAATATAAAATTCAATGTACTTGATAAGGTGCTTGTAGGCTCTATAGGTAATGATTTTGTATAAGTTTTAATGGTAAATAGGTTGTAACTAATAATTTGGGTAGGTTTCAACAGTAAGGTAGTTAATTCAATATGATCACTTGACAAAAGAAGATTAACTTTAAAGATAACATTCAAATTTAGTGGAATTAATAGCTAGGATGTTATGCTTTAGTTTTGTGGATATATATTTCCTATTCTAGAAACCATTATTCAAACTAGAGTAGCTTGACTATGCAATTTTTTGGATGAAAGTACACAGCTATTTGATTTGTTCCTTCCACTCGTGGTTTTCAAAAGTTCATACTAGAGTAAATTATGTGTGTAGCGTATTGGGTGTAATTATTCACATTTAAGGTTTAAGCTTGTTATCACTACTAATAAATTGGTTACTTCTAAGTTGAGTAAGTTTTAAATAACAGACTAAATCTTCCCGCTAGTAGGTTGTTTAATATGTTCTTAAATAACTTCACTGCTTAAATAAATTCTTAACTTTCTAGGAGCTAAAGCTCTAGAAAAGGCATTATAAAAGCACAATAGTCCTTTACAGGAACTGGTTTCTAGGAGAGTTATGTGATCAATATGGAGGCTTTCTCAATTAAGGAAATGTATAAGCATCTCAGGGGTGAATATCCCAGAGTTGATTGGAGGAAACTAGTATGGTCAAATTATGGTGCTCCTAAATGGAAGTTTATTCTATTCCGGACACTACTTAGGAGGCTGCTGACTAAGGATATATTAGCTAAGTGGGGTTTCATTGAGGATGTCTCTGTCCATCTTGTAATCAGGGAGATGAGGATATTTATTACCTCTTCTTTTCATGTTCCTACACTACTGTCATATGGTCAAGGTTGTCATTGTGGCTAGGGGTGAATAGAGCATTCATGTCCTGGCATAATGAAGTGTAGTGGGTACTTGAGCATAGTAATGGAAAGAGTACTACAACTCATGTTTATCGAATGACACTAGCTAGTTGTATATACTTCATTTGGCAAGAAAGAAATCGAAGGTTTTTCCAAGGGAAAGAAAGGAATGCTATGGTGCTAATCAAGACGATTATCCAATAGGTTCATGGAAGAGGAGCTGGGCATGCTAGACTTACAAGTAGACTAGAGGAACTAAATTTATATCCCCGATCATGGATGTCTAAACTTATAGGAAGAGGTTTACAGGTGATTTTGATACTGCAAAACTTGGGGCTGCTTGTCCAAGAATGCAGGGTTTTTTTCACTTTTTATGGATACTTGGTAATTAATAAATAAATTATTTACCAAAAAAATGCATGAGTATAAATAAAGAGATAACAGTACAGACCAAATTATAATAAAACCCTACTAGTTTTTGGTGTTAAATAATGTGCCTCTATTGAAATAGGTTATATCTTCATATCTGTTAAAGGGAGGAAGCTCCATCTATGTACATTGAAACTTGATATTAAGGTACTTTTTTTTCTAAACTTTCATGTATACTAAAATAATTCAATGTATTCAGAAAAGTAGTTGTTCTATACCTTATGAAAGAAGTCTATGATTCAAACTTTTCTCATGTGATTTTTTGTTACTAGTACAATAGTGTTTGAGGATGTCTTAATTTTATTTCATTTTGAGATAACTAGTTGTGTCTAAGGTAAGCAATGGTGCTACTTTTACAGATTACTCTGGTGATTAATAAAATATAGTTAACAAAAAATTAAGAAGTCTATTTTACATATTTTTAGAAGTTGGACACTGATATATCTTTTCTTGTGCTTGTAGCATATTATTCAACATTGTGATAGTCACTAATTCATGTAGATTTTTTGGGAGAAAGGTGGAATCCAAGAGGTAAATTTTCCTATATATGTTTTGTTAAACTTTCATCCTAGTTTCAATTGATGCATACACATAATAATCATAAAGAAAATCATTTTTTCAAACTTGGTGTTAACAGAATTGCAATGTCCTCCACATCCTTTTTGTTGGAAAGGGAAAGTGTTCTCTAAAGTTAATAATTTTGTTAGACTAGTATCATAGTTAGGCAATGATGGTTTGATTTGTCATATGATTAGATTCTTGGCGGTGATATTGTTCTAGTAACCAGTAACGACATGGCATTTATGGTTGAGGTTTTTAAGGACTTAGAAAAAGGGGAGAGGGGTTGTTTAAGGGCACTGCTTATTATCTCATCATTTGTTTTTTTATAGACAGTTAGTAAGTTATATAATTTTGAGATTTACATATCCATAAAAAATTTATACCTTTGAGATACCTAACAACTCTATCTGAAAGAGAATTTTCAGTATGAAATAGCTTCTGCAGCTCAGGAATGCATTCTAGTTCAATGTCTCTTTAAATATTATATAGTTTTAGGCTTTTACTATTGCTTAATCATATTATCTATTATTACACTAATCTCAAACATAGCTTGATGTACCTTGGGTGCAAAAAAATGTAAACACATAACTCTTTCTTATGTGGTTAGAATATTGCTAAATTTGGCATTTAAGGAAGAATGATTTTTTCGAATTAAGCAAATCTAGAAAGTAAAAAACACTATCCTAATGAATGATTACCCCAACCTCTATCAATTATCATGTGACCCAAACTAGAATGACAATATTAGCAATCTATTATCAGATTACATTTTAGAAGGAACCTATAAGACTGAGAGATTGACGATTTGAGCAATATGTTATATAGGACAACATGTTACCAAATATGCAGGCACCAGACAAGCTAAGCGGGGCAATGACAGGGAGGGAGGATATTCAATGAAATCATGACTATTCGAGATTATGTGCCTACTATGACCAGATTGATAACTGACCATGCAAATAGAAATGGAAGAACAAACTTTTGTATTCTGCAACTTCAATTGGTAAAATATAATGATTTAAAGTATTCCCTACTAGAAAGAGGGATCACTGGAATAACTAAAAAACACAATTCCACCTCCTTAAAATATTATGATAAATTATCCTCAGTAATTATCAAACTAACAAACTTATGCAATAATAACTTACCAACAGAGAGCATTACAGTGGTTAAAAAACTCAATTTCACCTCATTTAACAATTATCAGAAATTATTCTTGGCTACTAACATAACTAATTACATCAGTAATTAAAACATATGAAGAGCGTACATATGCCTAGTTCACATAAACACAAAAATGGAAAAATGAGTGAATTCAAAATTGAGAAAAATGAGGTTTTCACAAAAAAAATTCATAGATAAAACAAACATAAACTTACCTTAAATTAAAGGAAATCCAAGTATTGTCGAGATGATATCAGGTGCGGCAAAAGTTAGGAAGAAAAGTATGAAGAGAAGGCTAAGTTTCTTTTTAAGAAATTGGAAGGTGTTCTGCAATTAAAACAAAGAGATGTTGGTTTCCTTTCTAAAAAGATGGAACTAAGAGACCTGCGACTTATTTTTCTTTAACAAACCTGGAATGATCGATTGAGATATGCTGAAATTATCTGGGGTTTGCTGGGTTTTCTTTAACAGTTCCCAAAATAGAGCGACGCATGCCTCAACTTATCAGCTGATTTTTCTCTAACAAATCTGCAAACACGGAGACTGAGAGTCCATAATTGATTCCTGATTTTTCTCAACAAAACTGGATGTTTGGTTAGCATGACTGATTTCCTAGTTTTGCTCTAAAAGAACTGCATATTAAGAGTCCTATATAACGTGTATGTGTTTTTGCGGAGGGGATGAACTGGAATTAGAGATGCTAGCTAATGCAGATGTTTATTTGTTTTATCAGAAGCTGGGTTTGTGGAGGAGACGGGTATGCAGAGGGGATAAAGTGGAAGCGTGTGAGCAGTGTGGAGTGATGTGGGTGAAAATAAGGAGGGAAAATAATATAGTGCCTTTTTTATTAGTATTAACAACCGGATAAATTAATTTCTTAACGTCTGGATATTATTTTCTCGTTAATGTTAAATTAAAAATTGACTTTTAATGACCAAACAAAATTGTGTCACTGTAAATATAGAATTAACGACTGGATTCATATTTGTTCATTAAGAATTGGTAATTGAAAGTCAAATTTCTTGTAGTGTCATGGCATGAGCTCACGAAAGCTTTCTTGGATAGATTTTTCCCTCCGTCAAGAATGCTCCAATTATGGAATGATATAACCAATTTAAGGCAACTCCCAGGAGAGCCACTCCATGAAGTTTGAATACACTTTTAGAAAAAGGTGGCAATATGTCCAAATAATGGTTTAATGGATGGAGTGCCACTTCAGAGTTTTTATTGATTCTTTGATTCCATTAACAAGTCCATGGAAAATAATTTAGCTGGTGGATCCTTAATGGACAAAACATATTAGATGGCCAAGGCTCTTTTGGATAGGATGACCAAAACAAATTGATCTTGGTACACTAGAGACTCAAAAGCGTCTCCGAGTAGTGTCCTTTCTAAGATTGTGACTGCTAAGATGAGAAAGACAGACGAAGAGTGAGATTAGACCCTAGCGAAGATGATGACCCTTCTTGAGCTAACGGAAGAGCATGTCATCGAAACCGGGTCCAAAAATGTCAATGCTGTGGGGACCCAAGGTCCCATGCAATATGAGGGTGAAGCTTCACCTCCGTGGTATGAGGAAGAGTGCCAATACATGTCAGGTCAAACGAGGGGTTTTCGCCCATGATTTCAAGGTGTCAACCAAGGCCCTTAGCATCCACGGGATGAAAATCAAGGTTGGCGGATCCGTGACAACCAAGGTTAGGTGGATAGGAATGAATGATGGGGAAATACAGAGCCAAATCATGGAGGGGAGCGATACCATCGATGTTCAAACCCATATGTGCCTCCTTTAAAGGCTGACCCACCCCAAATCAAACCCAAGATAAATAATGTAGGGAGTTTGAATATTGAATAAATTCCAACGAGAGTGCTTAAAAAGGTTGAGTCCACAAACAATGGGGTCTAAGCTTGCACAGACAGTGAGCACTCATTAAGCATTTGGAAGACCAAATGAATCACTTGTCGTACGAAATAAATCCCCGATTGAAGGGCACACTTTGTAGTGACACCACACTAAATCCAAAAAAGGATGGTCATTGCATGACAATCATTACTAGAAGTGGGAAAATCTTGGTTGATGTGGGTGTGAAGGAAAAACAAGCCGGTGATCTAATCACAAAAGATGGAGTGAAAGATGTTGTTCAAAAAGCACTAAATGTTGTTAATGATGAAGAAGGAGTGGTTGTTGCTCCCAAGGATGTTGATGATGAGAAAAAAGGCAAGAAAGACTCAAATGCACAAGGCTAGGAGCCTAGAATCCCACCTTTTTACCCTCAGCATTTAGAGAAGAAGAAAGAGGTAATTCAAGAAATTCATTGAGTTGTTTAGAAGTTGTCTAAAAACATACCTTTAGTACATGCATTGCTCCAAATGCCAGGCTATGCAAAATTAATGAAGAAATTTTTAAAAAAGAAGAATATTATTGATGCTGGTGTATTTGGGAAATAACGCACCATTGTAGTGCAATGGTGGCGAGCAATCTTACTCCTAAGAGAGAGAACCCAGGAGATTTTACTATCCCTTGCACCATTGGTCTGTGCATTTTCAAAAAGGCTTTATGCGATTTCCGAGTAGGCATAAATTTGATGCCTCTTATCATTTTCAAGAAGTTAGGTTTGGGAAATCCCAAACCTACTTTAATGAGGCTATTAATGGTGGACCGGTCTATCAAGAGACCTGTGGGAGTGTTATATGATGTCTTTGTTCGAGTGGACAAATTTATCTTTTTATCAAACTTCATCGTGTTGGATTGTGATACATATTTCGAGGTGCCTATTATTTTGGGGTGACCATTACTAGCCACGTGTAGAGCATTGGTGAATGTGGAGCTAGGAGAGCTAAAGTTTAGAGTGGGAGGTGAGAAGTCACCTTCAAGGTGCGTCAACCCACAAAACCCCTGAATGAATGCAAAGTGATATCTATCCTCAATGAAGAGGAGGAGCAAGACAAAAATGGTGAAATTAAAATTGATTCAAAGGATGACCCTCCAGAGAATAGATGATGGAGGAGGTATCCGTAATGTCACGTTGATAAATAAGGTGCTTCTTGAGACGCAATCCAAGTGTTTTTATGTTTGGTTCTTTGATGTTTTTGTTGTTTTTGTTTTTTAAGTTGGTTGGATGAGGAACCAAGTGATATAAAAATAGGTCAAGCACTGCGCAAGACCTACAAAACATAGGTGCTCAAGCGTGAGTCACCGCCCAAGTAGAAGAAGAGTCCAGAAAGTTGGAAGAAAAAAGGAGTCGGTGCCTCACTTGCGAAATGAATGTGACAACCCGCAAAACACAGATTTGGCGTAGTCTTAAACTAGTGCACCTAGAAGAAATCTAGTAATTGGAGGGTGAATTACAAACCATTGGTGAAATATGGGTGGAAACCCGTGAAACGCCAGTGTAACGCCCCAGAAACTAAAAGACTATATCCGAGACATAAATAAGAAAATTCAAAAATATTTAGAAAATGTCTCAGGACGACCCTCCTAACGAGTCGTTGTGAGACCTAACGACTCGTTAGATCAGTCATGAGAAAGAGGAATTAGAAGAGAGAAGTGAGAAGCAGTGTACTTATGGATGGTGACCACGAGTCGTGGTCACCTGTAACGACTCGTTATGTTGCTTGTTATCAGCCATAGTTAGTTGTTAGGCAGTGCACCTAACGAGTGTCACCACGAGTAATCATCAGTGGCAATGACTCGTTGTGTGACTCGTGGTGAAGCCTAGTATAGAACTTTGGAAGTGAGGCAGTAAGGTCCACAACTGGTGACCATAAGTCGTGGTCAGTGACCACGACTCATTAGGTCCCTCGTTGTGACCTACAGGGCAATCCCGGGCAGTGTCCTCAATGGGTGTAACTATGAGTCATGGTCAGTCACCACAACTCATTAGGTCACCCGTTAGGGTCACCTGGCAATTTTTCACAGCAATTTTCTAAGGGCTATTTAGTAATGTCCTAATCTCCTAAGCTTTAAACCACGTCGTTTTGGACGTAAAATTAGACTTATTAGAAGGTTTGGACGGTTCCTCCACTCATTCTCACATTTATTCTAAGAAAAATTATCGAAAGTACTCTAGAAAAACTCTCTAGAAGGCTTAGGTTTTTCTCTCATCACAGAAGTTCGGGTCTTCTTCTTCGGGGAATTTTCAGCCAGGTATGTGGTAATTCAATAAGGGAATTCCTCTTCCCTTGTGTCCCCTAAAATCCTCCCATAATTTCCCTATCAGTTTAGCCCTGAGTTCGTAGAATAAATTTTCATGTTGGTTTCATTAATTTTAATTAGGATAATATCAATGTTTAATATTCATATGATTTTCATCAGTTCCTAAGTAAATTGTTGTTGTTCTTGCCAATGTGATTTACAACCCAAAATTCTCGAGTAAAGATTATGGCGTATTAAATTCCATCTAGTTTGTGAAGCATGTTTTTGGCTAAATTTCCTAGTAATTCTTATTATAAATATATGTTGAGTAATTATTCCATTGATGAGAATGATTTTAGCCTTGTTGGATGAGATTCGTTTAAATTCTTGAAATTTGGCTATATTATGAACTTCGCGTGTTGTTGGAATGGGTTGAGTTCTCTTTTAGCTGCTTAGTAGTTTAGTTTAGATAGAATGTAGAACCTCTTCAAAACTATACATAAAGTATCAATTGATCAGTTTGACTTCAGTCTTTTCTTGAGGTGTCAGTGGTGCCTCCTAGTTATAAGAATCAGACTCAGAATCCAGTTTATTGGTCCGTTAGGTAGTTATGACATTTTAAATATATAGCTCTGACCAGCCCTAGGACCCCAGTTCAGTTTACATTTTGTTCTTATAGGGTTATGACTCTTCCAGATAAGCAGCTCTAACCAGTCTAGAACCCAGTTTCAGAATGTGGTCCGATAAGACTCTCGAGGTACTTTCAGTTAAATGTCCCTGACTAGTCTTGGACCCCAGTTTTGAGCCATCAGCCTAGTAGTTCAGTTTAGGTTTTCCAGTTGGATTAGGACTTAGCACCAAGCAGGGCGGGGTTCCACCGCACCCAGGTTCCCAGAACTATATTGCAAGTGTAGGTCACAGTATTTCTTGGCCTGATTGGCCTCAGACTTTATTGATCACCAGTTCATGCCATTATACCCTAGCAAGGTATATTGGGTCCTATCGGTGTGGTGTATATATCGGACTCCACGTCTAGCTCAGGTGGTTATATGTCGGTTAGAGACTCTCCCACTAGTCTGTCCAGTTCAGTTCAGAAATAGTAGCTTAGTTCAGTTCCAGTTCTATCAGTTTAACTCAGTGCAGTACAGTATATCAGACACAGCACTCTCAGACTTAGGGTATGCCTTTGACCATCAGACAGGGTCGTCTTGACCATTTTAGTTTACATTAGTAGTTCAGTTCAGCTTACCTGTTGGTCATTGCGTGTCATTTCAGTTTAGAATTTATATTCAGTTATGTTTTCTCCCACTTACTCAGTACATTCAAAGTACTGACGCATACTTTTATGTTGTATCGTTTCATGAAATAGCTCCAGGGTCCCATACTCAGCAGCGTTAGCCGCCACGATTCAGATCTTTGGCCGCAGTTGAAGTGTGAGTCCTCATCATTCAAAGGCCTTATTTCATTTTCTTACAGTTAGTTTACAGTTTTTATTTATACTTAGAGTTTGATGGGGGCTTGTCCCAGTAACTCATGAGTTAGAAGGCCTTCGGACTACAGATGTTCAAATTTCATGTTTTAAGTTTCATCTTAAATTTCATAAAAATGCTTTTATGTTATTACTTCAAAATTTCCGCTGTGCATGTTTTACTCAGATTACTAGTGTATGATATACCAAGGGTCGACTTGGGGTCACTTGTGAATTCAAGTACCGTGTTACGTCCAGGGTGTAGTCTTGGGGTGTGACAAACTTGGTATCAGAGTGATAGGTTTAGAGTATCCTCGGAATATCTGAAAATCGCATAGAGCAAAGTCCTTTTCATGGGTGTGAAGCACGCCATACTTATGACCAAGAGGCTACAAGATGTTATAAGGAAAACTCCCTTTTGTTCATACTCCTTATCGTGCGTTAAATTTCAATTCTCAAAATGCCCTTCTAACTCGTGCTCTGTTTCATTTCAGTGAACCAGGCCTCCTAGACGCGGTAGTGAAAGAAGGACCGGCAACGCAAACAAACCTTCCCCACCAGCTCCAGCAGCCCCTCAGGACGACGTAGTGTCCACTATAGAGTTCAGAGCGGCTATCCAGCTGCTCCCTCAGACAGTCACCAATCAGGTGAATCAGCAAGTGGTTTCGGTAGCAAAAAATGGGTCCGCAGCAGCTACTCGAGTGCGGGATTTTACCCAGATGAACCCTCCATATTTCTATGAAACAAAGGTGGGAGAGGGCCCACATGGGTTTGTAAATGAGATTAGAAAAATCACCCGAATTATGGGTATTAGTCCCTTTGAGAGTGCTGACTTGGCTTCCTACCAGCTAAAAGGGGTAGCTCAAGTCTGGCATGACCATTGGAAAGAAGGGCAGCCAACGGGAGCAAGACTAGTGGAGTAGGAAGAATTCCACACAACTTTCTTGGCCAGGTTTTTCCCTTGAGAGCTAAGGGAGGCTAATATGGTGGAGTTTATGAATATGCGATGGGGCAACTGAACTGTGGAGGAGTATGCTCTGGAGTTTACTAGGCTGTCTAAGTATGCTCCAGAGATTGTAGCCGAGCCAAGGCCTCACATGCTAAAATTTGTAAATGGAGTATCAAATGTAGTCCTCAAGGAGTGCAAGACCGCGATGTTGATTAAGGACATGTACCTTTCTAGCTTGATTGTTTATGCCCATCAAATTGAGGCCGAAAAGCTGAAGGATATGGAGCAAAAGAACAAATGGGGTAAGGATTGACCATTCAGATTTCGGCCATCAAAGGTCTAGCGGTGGTAGCCGCCCACAGAAGCAACAACAACAGCAGCATAGGGCCCCAGCACATAGTTCAGCCAGCGCCCCTACCTTTCAGTCCCATCAGGACCAAAGGGGTGGAGCATCTGGCTCGCAATCTCAGACTCACGGTATTGGGAATAGGTATCTAGCTTGCCCCAAGTGTGGAAGGAATCACCCAGGAGAATGCCTTCGGGGACGAGAGGGATGTTTTGGGTGTGGACAGCTTAGGAACAGGCTCAAGGAGTGCCCGTCAGCAGGGTGAGGGAGATCTAAATGTACCACCTCATTAGCTCAAGCAGGCTGACCAGATCAGTAGTCCAACACATCAGGTATAGATGGTGGTCAGTGCCAGAATCATTTCTATGCTCTAGATTTCCAACAAGATCAAGAAAGCTCACCTGACGTAGTTACTGGTATGTTACGTCTCCTCCATCTAGACGTGTATGCCCTCTTAGATCCAGGAGCCACTCTTTAGTTCGTGACTCCCTATAGAGCTGTCCAGTTCAACATTAGTCTGTAGGTTCTCTCAGAACCATTCTCAGTCTTCACCGCAGTTGACGAGTTAGTTAGAATCAGCTGGGTGTATAGAAACTAGTCCTGAATAAAGTCATCCCAGCTAACCTCGTAGAGTTAGACATGGTTGATTTTGACCTTATCCTAGGAATGGATTGGTTGCACTCCTGCTATGCCTCAGTTGATTGTAGAACTAGAGTTTTCTAGTTCCAGTTTCCAAATGAACCAGTGTTAGAATGGAGGGGCAGCAGTTCAACGCCTAAGGGTAGGCTTTATTTCCTACCTTAAGGCCCAGAAACTCATCTCTAAGGGGTGTACCTATCACTAGTTCGGGTCAAGGACTCAAACTTTGAGAACCCAACTATCCAGTCAGTTCTAGTGGTCAGCGAGTTCCCAGATATTTTTCCTGAGGATCCTCCCAGAGTTCACCTTGAGCAGGAAATAGATTAAGGGATAGATCTTCTTCCAAATACTCAGCTCATATCCATCCCTCCTTACAGAATGGCTCTAGTTGAGCTTAAGGAGTTGAAGAAGAAACCAAAAGATCTTCTTAACAAGGTGTTTATCAGACCCAGCATCTCTCCCTAGGGTGCTATAGTACAATTCATGCGTAAGAAATATGGTACCCTCAGAATGTGCATAGATTACCATCAGCTGAACAAAGTCACAGTCAATAACAAATATCCCCTACCTAGAATCGATGACCTGTTTGACCAACTTCAGCGAGCAAGTTGATTCTCCAAAATCGATCTCAGGTCAGGGTACCATCAGTTAAGGGTTAGAGAGTGTGACATACCGAAAACAACATTCAAAACTCGGTATGGTCACTACGAGTTTGTGGTGATGTCCTTCAGGTTAACAAATGCCCCATTGGCCTTCATGGATTTGATGAATAGGGTCTTTAAGCAGTACCTGGATATGTCATCATTGTATTTATCGACGACATTCTTGTGCACTCCAGAAATGAGGAAGAGTATGACAATCACCTAAGGTTAGCATTATAGACACTCAAGGACCGCCAGTTGTTCGCCAAATTCATTAAGTCTGAATTCTGGTTAAAGTCCGTGACTTTCTTAGGTCATGTGGTCTCAAGTGAAGGAATACAAGTAGATCCTCACAAGATAATAACAGTGAAAGATTGACCCAGACCTACCTCTCCTACTGAAATCAGGAGTTTCCTAGGCTTAGTTGCATATTACCAATGGTTTGTGGAAGGTTTCTCCTCCATAGCATCTCCTTTGACTAAGCTAACTCAGAAGAAAGTGAAATTTCAATGGTTGGATGAGTGTTAGAAGAGTTTTCAGGAGTTGAAGGCTCGACTTAGTATCGCTCCAATTTTAACCTTTCCAAAAGGATCATATGGGTTGGTTGTTTATTGTGACGCTTCCAAAATTGGACTCGGTTGTGTTCTGATGTAGTGGGGCAAAGAGATAGCCTATGCCTCGAGACAACTTAAAGTTCATGAGAAGAATTATCCAACTCATGACTTGGAGTTAGCAGTGGTGGTATTCCCACTAAAAATATGGAGACATTACCTTTATGGGGCTTATGTGGATGTGTTCACAGATCACAAGAGCCTTCAGTATGTGTTCAGCCAGAAGGACCTAAACCTGCGCCAAAGATGGTGGTTGGAGCTGCTAAAGGACTATGACACGAGTGTGCTGTATCACCCGGGTAAAGAAAATGTAGTGGCTGACTCCCTAAGAAGACGGTCTATGGGAAGTGTGGCTCACATTGAGGAAGGCAAGAGGGAGTTAGCGAAAGATGTTCATAGACTAGCTCGGTTAGGGGTGCAATTGGTGGATTCAGCCGAAGGTGGTGTGGTAATGCAAAGTGGGTAAGATTCATCCTTGGTAGTTGAACTCAAGTCCAGACAGGATAAGTATCCCATCTTACCTAAGCTTAAGGAGGCAGTCCTCAGAAAAGAAATAGAAGCTTTCTCCCCAGGGGGAGATGGGGTGGTTATGGAAGAAGGAACAGAGAAGAAGGTATTAGCAACAACTGGTTTTACTACGGGACAGCTCGTGATGTTCATATCGATCGGTGCTCCAAACCAGGGCAGGTTATGTGTACCGGCTGTCAGTGATTTGAGACAGTAGATACTAGCTAAGGCACATAGCTCGAGATACTCCATTCCCCCTGGTGCTACAAAAATGTACCACAATCTGCTGGATATTTACTGGTGGAACAGTATGAAGAGAGCCATTGCTGAATTCGTAGCCAAGTGCCCGAACTGCCAACAAGTCAAGGTGGAGCATCAAAGACCGAGAAGCATGACTCAAGATATCAGTATACCCACATGGAAGTGGGAAGAAGTAAATATGGACTTCATTACAGGACTACCCGGACTCTTCGGCAACATCACTCGATCTGGGTAGTAGTAGACCAGATGACTAAGTCAGCTTACTTCCTCCTAGTTAAAACCACACACTCAGCCAAGGAATATGCCAGACTTTACATCTGGGAGTTAGTCAGACTCCATGGAATGCCCTTATCTATTATTTCAGACAGAGGAACTCAGTTCACCTCATACTTCTGGAAATCCATTCAAAAGGGACTAGGCACTAAAGTCAATCTTAGCACATCTTTAAACCCACAGACCGATGGGAAAGATTAGAGAACTATTTATACTCTAGAAGATATGCTAAGAGCGTGTGCGATCGATTTAAAGGGGAATTGGGATGACCATTTGCCTCTTAGCGAGTTTGCATACAACAATAGTTACCACTCTAGCAAT
This sequence comes from Datura wrightii, assembly GCA_035772735.1. NCBI lineage: Eukaryota > Viridiplantae > Streptophyta > Magnoliopsida > Solanales > Solanaceae > Datura > Datura wrightii. The sequence goes on from JASDFA010000016.1 coordinate 161,577,513, forward strand.
CAGATGACCCCATTTTAAGCATTATATGGAAGAAGGTGTAGATCACCTATAGGGTGGTTCGAGGTTGGTGAAGCTACCTTGATATGGCCAAACTCATTTCATGAGACAATGCAAAAAGTTCAGCTCGTACGAGAAAGGTTGAAAACAGCCTAGAGCCATCAGAAATATTATGCCAATGTGAGGAGGAGAGAGTTGGAGTTTGCAGTTGATGACTGGATTTACCAGAAAATCTCGCCCATGAAAGGGGTGATGAGGTTTGGCAAGAAGGGAAAGCTCAGTCGGAGGTACGTGGGACCTTACAGAATTTTGAGGTGTGTCGGCAATGTAGCCTACGAGCTAGAATTATCATCAAAACTAGCAGCTGTACACCCAGTTTTCCATGTGTCACTTTTGAAGAAGTGCATCAGAGATCCAACCTCAGTTGTTCCATTGGACAATGTAGGAATAAAAGACAGTTTCTCATATGAGGAAGTACTAGTCCAGATCCTTGACCGTCAAGTTCGTAAGCTAAGGAGCAAGGAGATAGCTTCAGTCAAGGTTTAATGGAGAAATCAGCAGGTTGAAAGAGCTACGTGGGATGCCGAGTAGATATGATGGCCAAATACCCGCATTTATTCTCTACCGGCTCTAGCACAACTCGAGATATTAGTTTTGACCCTAGAAGTCAATTTAATTTTCATGATTCAGTGCAGGTGTTAAAGTCTATTTTATGTTTTTGGATATATGTATGAAAAGATAATTCAGTTCAGTTATGTATTTTGAAACGGAGATAGTCGTTCCGTCAGTTTTGGAGTTAAATGAAAAGTATTTGGAATTTTGATTGTTATTCTCTGCTTTCATGAGTGCTTTCTAACTTTCGAGGATGAATGTTTCCGAGGGGGAGATATTGTAATGCCCAGAAACTCAAAAAATATATCTGGGATTTAAATTAGAAAATTCAGAAATCTGGAGAAAATGTCTCAAGATGACCTACCTAACGAGTTGTTCTGAGACCAACAACTTGTAAGGTCAGTCATGGGAAGGAGGAATTAGAAGTGAGAAGTGAGAAGCAGTGTACTTGACAGATGGTGACCACTAGTTGTGGTCACCTGTAACGACTCTTCATGTTCCCCGTTCTCAGCGCTAGTTAGTTGTTAGGCAGTTCACTTAACGAGTGTCACCATGAGTCGTCATCAGTGGCAACGACTCGTTGTGTGACTCGTCGTCAAGACTATTATAGAACTTCAGAAGTGAGGCAGTGAGGTCCACGACTGGTGACCATGAGTTGTGGTCAGTGACCACGACTCGTTAGGTCCCTCGTGGTGACCTACAGGGCAATCCGGGGCAGTGTACTCAACGGATGTGACCACGAGTCATGGTCAGTCACCACGACTCGTTAGGTCACCCGTTAGGGTCACCTGGTAGTTTTTCCCAGCAATTTTCTAAGGGCTATTTAGTAATTTTCTAATCTCCTAAGCTTTAAACCACGTCATTTTTGATGTAAAATCAGACTTATTAGAGGGTTTGGACAGTTCGTCCCCTCATTCTCACATTTATTCTTAGAAAACTTATCGAAAGTTATCTCAAGATACTCTCTAGCATGCTTAGGTTTTTCTCTCATTGCAGCAGTTTAGGTCTTCTTCTTTGGGGAATTTTCAGCCAGGTATGTAGGAATTCGATAAGGGAATTGTTCTTCCCTTGTATCCCCCAAAATTCTCTCATAATTTCCCTATCAATTTAGCCCCGAGTTCTTCAAATATGAATAAATTTTAATGTTGGTTTCGTTAATTTCAATTGGGATAATATCCATCTTTAATATTCATATGATCTTCATCAGTTCCTAAATAAATTATTGGCCAAAGTCATTTACAGCCCAAAATTCTCTAGTAAAGATTATTGCGTATTAAATTCCGCCTAGTTTGTGAAGCACATTTTGTGCTGAATTTCCTTGTAATTCTCATTATAAATATATGTTGGGTAATTATTCCATTGATGAGAATGATTTTAGCATTGTTGGATGAGATTCCTTTAAATTCTTGAAATTTCGCTATATCATGAAATATTCATGTTGTTGGAATGAGTTGAGTTCTCTATTAGCTGCTTAGTAGTTTAGTTCAGATAGAATGTCGAACCTCTTCAGAACCATACATAAAGTGTCAACTGATCAGTTTGACTTCAGTCTTTTCCCGAGGTGTCAGTGGTGCCTCCCAGTTATCAGAATCAAGACTCAGAATCCAGTTTATTGGTCCATTAGGCAGTCATGACATTTTAGATATATAGCTCTGACCAGCCCCAAGACCCCAGTTCAGTTTACAGTTTGTTCTTAGACTGTTACAATGTTTCTAGATAAGCAGCTCTGACCAGTCTAGAACCCAGGTTCAGAATCTGGTTCGATAGACTCTTAGGGTTCTTTCAGTTATATGTCCCTGACTAGTCTTGGACCCCAGTTTCGAGCTATCAGCCTAGTAGTTCAGTTTAGATTTTATAGTGGGAGTAGGACATAGCACTGAGCAAGCTGGGTTCTAGTGCACCCAGGTTCCCAGAACTACATTGCCATCGTAGGTCATAGTATTACTTGGCCTGATTGGCCCTAGACTTTTGTGATCATTCAGTTCATGCCTTTATACCCTGGCAAGGTATATTAGGTCCTACCGGTGGGATGTATACAACGGACTCCACGTCTAGCTCACGTGGTTATATGTCAGTTAGAGACTCTCCCACTAGTCAGTCCAGTTCAGTTTAGAAATAGTAGCTCAGTTCGGTTCCAGTTCTATCAGTTTAACTCAGTGTAGTAAAATATTTCAGACTCAGAACTCTCAAACTTAAGGCATGTCTTTGACCATCAGACAGGGTCATCTAGACCATTTCATTTTATATCATTAGTTCAGTTCAGCTTACCTGTTGGTCATTGCTTGTATTTTCAGTTCAGACTTTATATTCAGTTATATTTTCTCCCACTTACTCAGTATATTCAAAGTACAGACGCATACTTTTATGCTTTATCATTTCATGATACAGTTGCAGGTTTCTAGACTTAGCAGCGTTAGCCGCCACGATTCAAATCCTCGGCCGTAGTTGAAGTGTGAGTCCTCATCATTCAAGGGCCTTATTTCATTTTCTTACAGTTAGTTTATACTTTTTATTTAGACTTAGTGTTAGCTAGGGGCTCGTCCCAGTAACTCATCAGTTGGAAGGCTTTTAGACTACAGATGTTCAGATTTCATCTTTTAAGTTTCACCTTAAATTTCATAAAAATGCTTTGTGTTATTACTTCAAAATTTCTACTGTGCATGTTTTACTTAGATTACCAATATATGATAGATGAGGGGTTAACTTTTGTGTTTATCATTTTTTACTTTTGTGTTATTACTTCATGTACCGTGTTACGTCCAGGGGGGTAGTCTCGGTGCGTAACAGCTAGTCAAATGCAACCCACAAGTTGTGAGCTGCGCAAGAATGGGGGTCACTCGCGCTTGGAACTGCAAAATGCAGGTACCACCTGAGGCTGCAGGTCCAGCTTAGGCACATGTAAATATTTCATTTAAAATGTTGACCAAACCCATTGACGGACCATACCCATTGTTTTCCCAAACTGGTCAAAGACTCTTCCCAAATCCGCAAAAACCATTCTTGTCAACCATTTCACATTCCCCATGAAACCAACTACCAACCATTACACCCTTCCATCTTCACCCCATTAACTCCTATTAAATCCACCTTCTCAACCCACCAATCATTCTCACTCCATTCCTCCTATAAAACCCCCCTTTACCATTCTCTTCATTTCACCATCTCTCACTAAACTCTTACAAAGAAAAAGAATTTCTGCTCTTTGGGCTAGCCATTATTGATCAAGACACCACTATTTCTATAGTATTATTGTGTAGCCTTTTATACTTAGTGTATGTGTATTTAATTCCTCCTCGCATACTTAGTATATTCAATGTACTGACACATACTTTTTATGCTATAAAATTTTATGTTATAGAATCAGGTACCCAACCTCATTGATGAGTTGGTAATTTACAAACTCATTAGGCTTTTAAACATGAGATTTTGTTTGGATTTCAAGTCATTTGGAAGGATTTTATGCTCTTTCTCTTTAGTTTTTGTAGGTATTTCATTTAAGGAGAGAAGGCAAGAAAATGGACAAAACCATGGAATTAAAGAAGAGGACCGGAGCTTTAGTAGATGGGACCGGCGAGACACCAGATGAAACGCAGGAGCCCACTGGATAGAAGTGGAAAGTGCACCAGCAAAATGCGGGTGATCACCTACAAACTGCTAGTGCCAACACCATCTGACCCCAAAGTGTCTGCCCCCACCCGCGATAGACCGATGCTCTATGGATGGGCACCGGTCAAATGTCGGTGACTCGTAAATCAGGGATATCTGGAAATGGAAAAATCATCCTACGCAAGATTTGAGGAGCACTTTTTAACCTATTTCTATACATTCTCTAAAAAGTACCAATTATTTCATTCCATATTTGTAGAGAGTTAGAGAGAAAAGTTTAGGATATTGTATTGAATAACTTTTCTTTAATTTCCTTCTTCTTCATCAATGTAAAACAACCATTGAAGACAAAACTTGAGCTTATTGTTTACTCTTAATGATGAATTTTTTGAATTTATTTATTAATATACTCTTGTATTGTTTATCCATGAGTAGCTACATCTTGAGCTATGAGTGTGTGAATGACGGGTGTTAAGTTGGGTTGGGTATTGATAGTTTGATATTATTATTATTCAATTAGCATAAATTTGTTGTTTCTCCCTAAGTATAATTATTTATCCATATTTGCAAATGTGGGTCATGTTTTCTTACTCTATATTCGGCTGGAAAAAGAGATTGAGTATGGGGGAGAAATCAATAGTGGATAATTGGGATTTGACTATGTGGGGTTGGGCAAGAAATAGCCAAAACGCATGGTCATAACCCCATTAAGGAGTGGAGGCTAGAGATAGCTTAATCCATACCCAAACCATATTGGATAAATTTATTGATTCTTTGAGGTTTGAAAGAACTCGAGGAAAAAGGTGCCTTATTGGGTGAAAAACATTAGGCACCACTTTTTTTCAAGGTTATATATGTGTATGAGTAATAGTTTGATTGTCTAGCTAATCCAAATCCGATTAACATCCTACCAATATCATACCCTGGCCCTTGCTCATTATTGTCTTCCAATTCTGGTTATCTTATTCTCTTATTAACTGGTTTTAAATTCCAATTGTGATCTCCTTTTTACTCCCCCAACATTTTATTTTCATTTTCGAATGCACGGATACAATTATAGTTCAAGTTTTTGGTCAACTTCTGCGTTATTTAATATTCCTTGTGGAATTCTACCTCGACATCTGTTGGGTATATTTTTTTACCAACGGCCATTTATCGAAAATGGCACCGTTCCTGGGAATAGGATTAGATAGCCTTTAGTTGATTGTTCATTTAATTAATGTAGCATCTTGTGTGTAATTTTACATTGTTGATATTGTTGGTGTGAAAATGAACCCTTTGAAAGGCAAATTCAGAATACCAAAGTGTCATCTTACATTGAGACTCTATGATTGATGGATGAAATATGGAGAAGGGAGGAGAGATATGACATCGTATTGATGGTGGTAATAAAGCAAATCGAGTTGTTAGCAAATTGCATGATGGTTTTCATATGAGGTATCAACAAGCCCACTAGGGCGATTGGTATCTTTATAATGAAAATCAAGGTTGGAACTCTTATTGTACAGCTAAAACGAATAGTAAGGGGAGTGAAGAGTCTATCCTGCTCCTGTAATGAAAGAATGCTTGAAGTGGTTCTTGAGCGAGTTATCTCAACCCATTTTGGGATCCATGAGCTAAAGGGAGATCTCTTAAGCCTCACTCATCAGGTAAAAGACCATGAAATGTCCATTAGACAGCTAGAGGAAAGAATGAACTTGTTAGCATCTCAAATGTAATCAAGGACAAGCATGACAACGTTGGAGCTAGTAAAGGAGGAAAGCCTTTCATTCCCAAACCATGTTGATGATGAAGATATAAAATGGGGAGCGGAAGAGGCATTCTTCAAAGAGAAATTAAAGGAATTCTCATGAATTGTGAAGGACGAGAGGAAGTGTGTGATGTGATCAAAGGGATGGGGTCCTACTCCTTCCAACCAAAGAAGTTTGATCTTGACCTAAAGAACCAAACAACTCCACTATCTCAACCATCCATCATTGTACGCACCGGTCTTAGAGCATACACCTTTACCCCCTCATCTGAAGTATTCATATTTGGGGTTAAATGGCATATTACCAATAATCATCTCATCCAAGCCGAATGAACAACAGGTGGAAGCACTATTGGTGATCCTGAAGAAGCATATTCGGGAACTCAGATGGACTATAGTAGACATAATAGGCATACGCCCAGGCATTTGCACTCATAAAATCAATCTTTAGGATGATTGCATGCCTACGGTGGAGCATCAAAGGTGCTTGACTCCACCAATGCAAGAAATGGTGAAAAAGGAGATTATTAAGTGGCTTGATGCAGGAGTTGTATAATGATAGACGACAGTAGTTGGCTATTTCCAGTGCAATGTGTGCCCAAGAAAAGGAATCACTGTGATACCAAATGAAAAAGATAGAGGTGATAGCGACACGACCAGTCATCGGATGAAGGGTATGTATGGACTAGAGCAAGCTGAGCTCATGGACCAAAAAGGATCACTTTTTGATTCTATTTATTGACCAAATTCTAGATCGATTAGCTAGGAAAGAGTATTATTGCTTCTTGGATGGATACTCGGGATACAATCAGATTTTGATAGCCCCAGAGGATCAAAAGAAAATCACCTTCACATGCCTTTACGGGACTTTTGCATTTAAAAGGATGCCTTTTGGACTCTGTAATGCCCTGGATACATTCCAGAGATGCATGATATCAATATTTTTAGATATGGTAGAGGAAAACATGGAAGTCTTCATGGACGACTTCTCCATGGTAGGGGATTCATTTGAGGCATCTGTACATGCTAGATCATGAATTAGTAACTGCTTCCAATTTCCAAAAAAAATCCCAATTGTGTCGAACTTTCAATTTTTGGAATAGTTACGGAGATGGTTAGCTCATTTAGACGTGGTGTATGAACTTTGTTCTTAATTGGGGAAAGTGTGACTTCATGGTTAAAGAAGGTATTGTGCTGTGGCACAAAATATCTAAAAAAGGTATAGAGGTAGAACAAGAAAAAATTTACGCCATAGCGCACCTACCTCCTCCAAAGACTGTGAAAGGTATTCAGAGCTTTTTGGGACATGCAGGTTTTTACCGCCATTTTATCAAAGATTTCTCCGAAGTGTCTCATCCTTTGTTATGATTGTTGGAAAAATATGCAAAATTCCATTTTGATAGGTCTTGTATGAGGGCTTTCCTCAAGTTGAAAGATAATCTTGTGTCTGCTCCAATCATTACCGCACAAGACTAGTCCAAGCCCTTCGAATTGATGTGTGATGCTAGTGGTGTAGCATTTGGTACAATCCTTTAGAAAAGGAAGGAAAAGATTTGTCATCCCATATATTATGCCAGCGAAGCCCTAAATGATGCACAGGGAAATTAAATAGTGATAGAAGAAGAGGCTGCTCGCAGTAGTGTTTGCATTTGAAAAGTTTCGAGCATACTTGCTAGGAACCAAGATTAGTTCACAAAGACCATGACGCACTCAGATATTTGATGGCTAAAGAACATTACAAACCAAGCTAATTAAGTGGGTCCTTTTTCTCCATGAATTTGATTTTGAGGTAAAGGATAGGAAGGGATATGAGAATCAGGTGGCTGACAATCTTTATCGTCTAGAAAGAGATGGAAAACTGGATATAAGTGAGGAGTTTGATTATGACTTCCTTGACGAGCAAATTTTGGCTGCATTCCACAACTTAATAACTTGGTTTGAAAATTTTGCTAACTACTTGGCAAGAAATATCACTCTCGAAGGATTAAATTTCCATCAAAAGAAGAAGTTTATGTATGATGTCGAAAAGTTCTATTGGGATGATCCATATCTCTTTAGTATTTGTGCAGATGGCATGATTTGCAGAGGCATTATGGCGGTTGAAATGATTTCAATCCTCAAGGAATGTCATTCATCACCAGTGGAAGGCCATTATAGGAGTGTGAGGACAGTTGCAAAAGTTTTTCAATGTGGGTTTTATTGGCCCACTCTTCATCATGATGCCCATGACTTTGTTAAGCATTATCATCAATGTCAACAAACTGGAAGCATCTCTAGGTGACATGAGATTCCCTTAACACCAATCCTTGAAGTGGAATTGTTTAATGTATGGGGGATCGATTTCATAGGACCATTCGTGAACTCTTATGGAAACACTTACATTTTGGTGGCGGTAGACTATGTCTCTAAATGGGTTGAAGCAGTGACATTGCCCAATAATGAGGGGAGGAGTGTAACCACCTTTTTGAAAAAACATATTTTATCACGGTTTGGCACCCCTAGAGCTATCATCGGTGATGGAGGGTCACACTTTTGCAATCGATTGTTCAGCGCTTTGTTAGTGAAGTATGGTGTGAAGCACAAAATTGCCACCCCGTATCATCCTCAGACTAGTGGGCAGGCAGAGGTGTCCAACCGTGAAATAACATCTATCCTAATTAAAACAATCAAGGTGAATAGGAAGGATTGGGTAAGGAAACTAGATGACGCCTTGTGGGTTTATCAGACAGCCTACAAAACACCCATTGGAATGTACGGTACCGGCTGGTTTTTGGCAAGGCTTTCCACCTACTTGTAAAGCAAGAGCATACGTCCTTGTGGGTATTGAAGAGTTTGAACCTTTATTGGGGGAAATCCATCCATGGGCGAGTAGAGAATCTGAATGAGTTGGATGAATTTAGAATGAAGTCATATGAGAACGCAGCTATTTATAAAGCCCACATGAAGCATTACCACAATCAAAAAATCATACAACAGAACTTTTCCCAGGGAGAGTGGGTACTACTAGTTAACTCAAGATTGCAGTTGTTCCTCTGAAAGCTAAAATCTAAGTGGTCAGGCCCATTTAAGGTGTCCCAAGTTTTTGGAAATTGTTCTATTGAACTTGAGGGAGAGAATGGATCAAAATTCAGAGTGAATGTCTAGAGGGTAAAGAAATAACTTGGGGTGATAGAGAATATTGGCCGAGTTGAGGTCATGTACTTGGATGAGCCGTAACAAAAGAGGTTCCGCCATCATGCCACGTTGTTAAATAAGGCACTTCTTGGGAGGCAACTCAAGTGTTTTTACTTTGGGTACTTTGATATTTTTGTTGTTTTTGTTTGTTGGTTTGTTGGATGAGAAAGAAGCAGTAGGAAAAAAGGGTAGCCATTGCGCTATACCGGCGAAACGCCGATTCTCAAGTGCAAGTCGCTGCCCTATCACATGAGAAAAATAGTAGTGGGATAAAAAAGGAGAGTAAACTAGCGTCTCATCGGCAAACCATCGCTGGCATTCCGCAGCATGCCGGTTTGGTCCGGGTGTGGACCAGTACACCTGGAGAGAATCTAAAAATAAAGGGGTGAGTTGTGACTCACTAGCGGAATGCAGATGATGATCTACGAAGCACCAATCAGTCATAGTTATAAAGTAGTGCATTAAGAAATCAAGAGGTCACCGATGCTTAAACTAGCGAAATGCCGGTATTCACCAACCATCGCAGGTCTAGTGTGGGCGAAGGTATATAATGGTGTTTTGAATCTTGACTGACTCATTGACTAACTTGAGCTATAGAACTTTAAATATTAACAAAACCGATCTAATCACCCATTTTACCTTTCCAACACCTTCTCTCTCCACCATTTCACCTAACCACAACTCAACTTCCTTCCATTAAACCCACCATTAACACCCACCGTTTCACTATCTAATCACCCTCACCCTTCTCTTCCTATAAATTCCCCATTCCTATTCTTCTTATTTGACCACTTATAACTCAAACTCTCACTGAGCTAACACACTTTTAATTGTGGAACCACCATTGCTGGTTAAGCAAAAAGCTCAAATTTCTTTACTTCTTCTCATTTTTCCACTTAGTATGTTATCTTATCTTGCTTGATTGTTGAGAATGTGAATTAAAAATTGAGCATGACTGATTAGAAAGTTCCCATACTCATGTGCCCCGTTACCCATTTTGTGCTCTTTCATTATTGAATATTTCTCATAGTGCGGGTATGTTGGGGGCTGATTATTAATTGCATATTGTTGCCGTGAATGTTCATTTTGGTTGAACATATGAGGTGAAGTATGTGTTGGATATAGTAGTTGGGGGTGAAGTCTGAGTAATCCCACGTGCTAAATAGGCATGATTTGCTTGATGATAGATCGGGTGACGTCGTTCTTAAGGAAAAATCGTCATGTTTATTTTGTTTTTCTTCTTGAATGGGTGACTCTTAATGTGAGAGGTGTGAGTAAGGCTTGTTTCTAGAGAAGTTTGGTCTAATTGGTTCTGGCCAGAACTAATAAATGGTTTGTCACCTGTGAGTCGCCAGTCAAGATTAGTGACATGTTGGCTGAAGCACAGGTGAGGGTTTGAGGCTATAGGAAACTACCCCGCACTTGCAGTTCGCAGGTGCTTCGCAGATCATGACTGGCGAAATGCCGGTGTAGCACTGGAAGGATGCCAATTTTGTGTAGTTAACTGCCCAGACCTGCAGCTCAGTGGCATCTCGCGGGTTGTAACATGTGGTTCGCCACTTGAATTGATGGTGCTACAGCTTCCTATTTTTAATGTTTCACCTTGTTTTTCATTTAAATCTTCAAATTTTGTTCCTTAGCTTAGGATAGATGTTTCTTTTTCTTTTCAATTATATAAGAAATACAAAAAGAAATTTTGTTTTGTTGGTGTTCTAACATTGTCTTGTAGAATCATGTCCACCTCTGGACAATGAGGCAAAGGCAAAGCTCCAATGACCTAATCTGCATCTCTTAAAGTAGCGACCGAGGAGGCCCAGTGAATCACCCAACTTCTCTTTGGGCTAATTAAAATGGAGTCTTAGTCCTTCAAAAATGTCATGAGCCGAGTCTATACCTTGGACGAGACACAGTACTTAGAGTCACAAGTAACCCAAGCCAACCCATGGTCTATTGTAACATTGGTAATCTGGGTAATCATAGCGGAAGCTTAAGTAACAAAGCCATTTAAGTAAAGCTGAATATTAAAAGTGTACATATTTGAAAACAAAACTAAAAGACTGAGTCTATGTATGAAAGTCATCTACAACTGATGAGTTGTTGGGATAAGCCCCCAACTAACTCTAAAGTCTAACTAAATGAAAAGAACTGAAGAAATAGCCATCCTCCTCGAAAGATGAGGACTCACCACTAGTATAGCTGATATCACCTAAAGAAGATCTACTAGCGGTGCTGAGGCTGAGGACCTGCGCCTGTATCATGATACGATATATCATAGAAGGTATGCGTTGGTATCTTGAATGTACTGAGTAAGTAGGAGAAAAATATAACATAAAGGAATAAATAACTGAATTGTAATGACATGCAATGACCAACTGAAATACTGGAACTGAATAAACTGAAATATAACTGAAATAGTCAAAATGACCCTATCTTATGGTCATAGATATGCCCTAAATTTTAGATTCTAGTCTGAACTAACTATACTGAACTGAGTAGATTAAAATTGTTCTAACATGAGCTGAACTAAGACTATACTAACTAGTGGGAGAGTCTATAACCGATATATAACTATGAGAGCAAGACATAGAGTCCGATGTATACACCACATCGGTAGGACCCAATATATCTTGCCAAAGTATAAAGGCATGAACTGGATGATCAAAAGTCTGGGGCCATAGGGCCAGTAAAATAAGCTATGGTGGCAACACAGTTCGGGGAACCTAGGTGCGCTGGAACCCCAGTCCGCTCGGTGCTAAGTCCTACTCCTACTGGATAGTCCTAGACTGAATACTAAGCTGATAGCTCGAAACTGGGGTCCAAGACAAAGTCAGGAATACTTATCTGGAAGTACCCTAAGAGCTTTATCAGACCAAATTCTGTAACTGATGTTCTAAGACTGGCCAGAGTTTCTTATTTGGAAATCACATAACTGGCTAAAGATCAAACTGAAACTGAAGTTGGGGTTCTAGACTGGTCAGAGATGCTTATCAAAAAGTGTTATAACCATTAAAAGAACCACAAAAATCTGATATCGCAGTCTAATAACTGATAACTGGGACGCAGCACTGACACCTCAAGAAAAGACAGTAGTCAAACTAATCAATTAACATTCTGAATAATATTGAGAACACTAATATTCTGACTAAAGCTGGTCTAGCATACAATTTACTAAGATTTCAACTAGTTTTAACAACATAGGAATCCCAATATTTATAGAATCAAGAAACAAGAAATAACTAGTCCAATATGCAAAATTCTAATTTACTGAACTGAGAAACTAGGGCTAAATCATTCCACAAGATGCTAGATCCACAATATTTCTAGGAATTGGGAAAAATATAGCAACTAATATCATGAATAATATTCCACCTGAACTTTTTAGAATTCTGTCTGAAAACCTTCTACATTTCGAAACCATAGGGATATAACTGAGAGAAATTTAGAGAGGGTTTTTGGGGACACAAGAATTCCCATATACCTGGTGAAGAAATTATGGAGAAAATTCCTTAAGAATTTGAGAAGAACTTAACTTCCCTAGCTCTTTCTCTGAGTGTTTTTGAGAGAAATTTTATGAACTAAAGTTATTGAGGGGATGAGAGGGGTGAAGTAATCATCGATTACCCATCTAAATTCCCTGGTAATAAACCAAAAAGACGTAGTTTAGGGATCAAAAAGGTGAGAAATTACAAAAAATAACCCTAGGAAAAAATTTGGAAAAACTACCGACAGGGACCAACTTGTCACTCAACGAGTCGTTGGTTGAGACCATGACTTATTGGGACCAGTCATTGGTCCTGAGTGGGTTCTAGGAACAATGGAACTGGAAACGAGAGGGACTACGACTTGTTGGTTGGATTAACCAATGGGTCGTTGGTTCCTCCCGTGGTCGCTGGATAAAAATTCTGGGAGGCCTAACAATAGGCAACACAATGACTCATTAGGAGACCCAATGGGTCATTGTGTCGAGTCGTTACCTCCATTGGAGAAATAATTAAAATCCCTGACTTGACATGATGGATGGTCACAACGACTCATTGTGTGATACAACAGGTTGTTGGTACCACTTCTTGTCACTGAAGAGGATTTCTGGGACTCTCAAACAACGACCCACACTACGAGTCATTTAACACATGATGACTCATTGGTTGAGTCGTGGGGTCCTAGAAGAGGGACTTCTGAGCTGGGGACCAACGAGTGATGTTGTTTCTCACAATGGGTCATTCCATATCCCATTGCTTCCCTAAGGAACAAATAGGGCTGAGCATGACTCCTTTTCTCGGTCATTCTAAGGAAACTTTTCTGGTTTCTTGTGGATTTTTCTTGAAAGGTCTGGGTTTGGTCTAGGAAAGTTTCGGGGTGTTACAATATCTTCTCCTTAGGATCATTCATCCTCGAATGAAGGCTAAAACTACTGAAAAACTAGGAAAAGAGCTCCAATTCCCAGACTGTGGCTATGAACTGATTTCTAAAAGAGTAACTGACTCCGAACTGATTTAACCATGCCAACAGAGATGATTTAACTAGAATGCACATTGAAAATCTAAATAGAGTTGATGAGTATGGAACTGAACAGAGTACTGAGAAGGTATTTAGTACCTGATGCTGGAACTGAGCTGTAAGGGAATAATTGAGGTATCTAGCCATCATGTCTGCTTCTGCCTCCCATGTGGCTCCCTCATCTAGCTGGTTCCTCCACAAGACTTTCACCGAAGCGACTTTCTTGTTTCTCAGCTTACGAACCTGATGGTCAAGGATCTGAACTAGAACCTCTTCGAAAGATAGACTATCTTTCACTCCCACACTGTTTAGTCCCACAACTGAAGTTGGATCACCGATGCACTTCTTCAATAGTGACACATGGAAGACTGGGTGCACAGATGATAATTCTCGAGGTAATCCTGACTCATATGCCACACTGCCAATTCGCTTAAGAATTTTATAGGGTTCTACATATCTCGGGCTGAGTTTCCCTTTCTTCCCAAACCTCATCACCCCTTTCATGGGTGAAATTTTCAGATAAACCCTATCATCTACTGCAAATTTTAACTGGGAGGAAATGTGTTGATTTGGTCATTCGGTCTACTATCACCCAAATTGAGTCATGCTACCGACGAGTATGAGGTAGACCTATAATAAAGTCCATACACACTTCTTTTCACTTCCGTGTGGGTATGCTGATATCCTGAGTCATACCCCCAGGTCTCTGATGTTCCACCTTAACCTACTAATAGTTCAGGCACATAGCCACAAATTCTGCTATGTCCCTTTTCATGTCCTTCCACCAATAAATATCCAGCATATCATGGTACATCTTAGTGGCACTTGGGTGGATAGAATATCTCGAACTATGTGCTTTAGCCAATATCTGCTGTCTCAAGTCACCTACATCCGGTACATATAGTCTACCCTTGTAACTGAGTACCCTATCCCCCCCTTTGGAGAAAGCCTCAACTTCTTTTCTGAGAACTTCCTCCTTTAATTTAAACAGTATGGGATCATCATCATTCCTTGACTTAACTTCAATGACTAAAGAGGAATCTAATCACCTCTGCACTACTACTCCGCCCTCAACTGAATCAACCAACTACACTCCTAACTGAGATAATATGTGAATCTCTTTTGCTAGTTCTTTTTTGCTCTTATCAACATGAGGCACGCTCCCCATTGACATCCTGCTTAAGGCATCAGCCACCACATTGGCTTTGCTCGGGGGGTACAACACACTCATGTCATAATCCTTCAATAGCTCCAACCACCTTCTCTAATGAAGGTTTAAATATTTTTGACTGAACACATATAGAAGGCTCTTGTGATCGGTTAAAATATCCATGTGAGCCCCTCAAAGGTGATGCCCTATATTTTCAACGCAAACACCACTGTTGCCAACTCAAGGTCATGATTTAGATAGTTCTTTTCATGAACCTTGAGCTGTCTGAAGGCGTAAGCTATCACCTTGCCCTGCTACATCAGAACGCAACTAAATCCAACTTAAGAAGTGTCAAAATACACTACGAACTCATATGTTCATTCTGGTAAGGTTAACACTGGTGCGGTAGTGAGTCGAGTGTTCAACTCCTAGCAACTCTTCCCACATGTATCTGACTACTAAAATTTCACCTTTTTCTGAGTCAACCTAGTCAGAGGAGATGCAATAGAGAAAAAACCTTCCATAAAACATCGGTAATAATCGGCTAGCCCCGAGAAAATTCTAATTTCAGTTGGGGAAGTAGGTCTTGGACAATCTTTCACCGCTACTATATTTATAGGATCTACCTGAATACCCTCACATAAGACCACGTGACCAAGGAAAGTCACATGCTTCAACCAGAATTCACATTTGTTGAACTTAGCGAACAACTAGTGGTCTCTGAGCATCTGTAGCACTATCCTTAGATGATTAGCATGTTCTTCCTCGCTTATGGAGTATACCAGAATGTCACTAATGAATACAATGACGAACATTCCTAGATACGACTTGAAAACCCTGTATCATGAACATGAAAGTTGTGGGGGAATTAGTTAGTCCGAAGAACATAACCACGATTTCATAGTGACCATACCAAGTTCTGAAAGAAAATTTGGTATGTCACATTCTCTTACTCTTAGCTAATAATACCCTGACCTGAGATCTACCTTGGAGAAACAACTGGCTCCCCGAAGATGATCAAACAAGTCGTTAATCCTGGGTAGGGGACACTCATTCTTAATTGTGACCTTATTCAACTGACGGTAATAAATACATATACTGTGGATACCGTCATTCTTTCACACGAATGATACTAGAGCACCTAATGGAGAGATGTTGGGCGTGTTGAAACCTTTATTAAGAAGGCCTTTTAGTTGCTTCTTCAACTACTTAAGCTCAACTGGAGCCATTCTTTAAGGAGGGATGGAGATGGGCTGAATGTCTGGAAGAAGGACTATGCTGAAGTCTATTTCCCATGCAGGAGGGACTCCAGGAAGATCTTCGGGAAATACGTCAGGGAATT
This sequence comes from Datura wrightii, assembly GCA_035772735.1. Classification (NCBI taxonomy): domain Eukaryota; kingdom Viridiplantae; phylum Streptophyta; class Magnoliopsida; order Solanales; family Solanaceae; genus Datura; species Datura wrightii. The sequence goes on from JASDFA010000016.1 coordinate 161,593,641, forward strand.
AACTCATAACTTGGATTGACTGGATAGTTGGGGTCTTAGAGCTGGAATATTTGACCCAAAATAGATGATAAATACACCTTTTAGAAATAAGCTTTGTTTCCTTAAGGTAGGAAATAAACCGCCCTTAGGCACTGAACTACTGCCCATCCACTCTAAAACTGGCTCATTAGGGAACTGAAATCTGACGTTTCTAGTTCTGCTGTCGATTGAGGCATAATCAGAGTGTAACCAATCCATGCCAAGAATGAGATCGAAGTCGACCATGTCTAACTCTACGAGATCAGCTGGAATGACCTTATTCAAGATTGAGATTGGGTAGTTTCTATACACCCAGCTGGCTCTAACTGATTCACCAACTGGGGTAGAGACTAGAATGGTTCTGAGAGGACTTCTAAACTGATATCAAACTATAAGGCAACATAGGGAGTCATGAACGATAGTGTGGCTCCTAGATCTAGTAGGGCATACACATCTAGATGGAAAAGACGTAACATGCCCATAACCATATCAGGTAAGCTCTCCTGATCCTGACGAGAGGACAAAGCATAAACATGATTTTGGCACTGACCGTCATCCGTACCTAACGTGTTGGCCTGCTGAGCTGGTCGGCCAACTGGAACTGCTGAAGTGGTAGACTGTGATCTCTCCCTATCCAGTTGACGGGCATTCTCTGAGTCGGTGACCTAGCTATCCATACCCAAAGCAACCCTCTCGGACTTGAAGGCATTCCCTTGGATGGTTCTTGCCACACTTAGGGCTTGTTGGGTAGAGGTTGTTGGCGCTGCGACTTTGGGACTGTGAGCCAGATGCTCCACCCTTCTGATCCTTACGAGACCGAAAAGTAGGGGTGTTGGCTGAAGTGGATGTTGGAGCCCTCTGCTGCTGCTGCTATTGTGGGCGGGTACTACTGCTAGACCTCTTATGGCCATAATCTGATTGGCTAGTCCTAGCCCTCTTACTCTCCCGCTCCAAGTCTTTCAGCTTTTTTGCCTCAATCTGCTGGGCAAGAACGATGAGGCTGAAGAGGTCAATATCCTTGATAAGTATTGCAGTCCTGCACTTCTTAAGGACCAAGTTCGATACTCTGTGAATGAACTTAAGCATGTGATCCCTTGGCTCGGCTACCATCTCTGAAGCATATTTTGACAATCGCGTGAACTTCAGAGCATACTCTTCCACCGTCCTATTTCCCTATTTAAAGTTCATGAATTCTGCCACCTTAGCCTCCCTTAGCTCCCAGGGGAAGAATCTATCTAGGAAGGTTGTTGGAACTCCTCCCACTACCCCAGTTCCGCTCCTGCTGGTTTCCCTTCTTTCCACTAATCGTACTAGATCTGGGCTACCCCTATCAACTCGTAGACAGGCAGGTTAGCACTCTCAGCAGAACTAACACCCATAATCCGGATGATCTTCCGTATCACATCCATGAACTCCTATGGGTCCTCTCTCACCTTAGATCTATGGAAACCTGGAGAGTTCAGTTGAGTGAAGTCCCAAACTCAGACAGCTGCTGTGGGACCCATTTGTGCTAATTAAAACCACCTACTGGTTCACATGATTCGTGGCTATCTGTGCCAGCAGCTGGATTGCTGTTCCGAACTCTGCTGAGGAAACTAGGTCATCCTGAGGGGCTGCTGGAGCTGGTGGGGTAGGTCGGTTAGTGTTGTCGGTCCTTCTTCCAATTTTGCGTCTTGGAGGCATGATTTCACTAAAACAAAATAGAGAACGAGTTAGGAGAACATTTCTGGAATTGAACTTCAATGTATGATAAAGAGTATGAACGAAAGGGAGTTTTTCTGATAGCATCTCGTAGCCTCCCTGACATAAGTGTGGTGCGCTTCACACCCATGAAAAGGACTCTACTTGATGCGGCTTTCAGACATCCTAGGAAACTCTAAACCTAGTGATCTTATACAAAGTATATCACGTCCCAAGTCTATACCCTAGACGAGACATGGTACTTTGAGTCACAAATATACCTAAGCCAACCCATGGTCTATCATAACACTGATAATCTGAGTAATCATAGCAAAAGCTTAAGTAACAAAACCGTTCAAGGAAAGCTGAATAATAAAAGTTTACACATCTAAAAATAAAACTGAAAGTCCTAGTCTATGTCTGAAAGCTATCTACAACTGATGAGTTGTTGGGACAAGCCCCTAGCTAACACTAAAGTCCAACTAAATGAAAATGGATAAATAAAATAACCATCGTCCTCGAAAGATGAGGACTCACCACAGGTACAGCTGATATCACCTGAAGAAGATCTACTAGTGGTTCTGAGGCTGAGGACCTGTGCCTGTATCATGATATGATACAACATAGAAGGTATATGTCAATACTTTGAATGTACTAAGTAAGTAAGAGAAAAATATCACATAAAGGAATAAATAATTGAACTGTAATCACATGCAATGACTAACTAAAATACAGAAACAGAATAAACTGAAATATAATTGAAATGGTAAAAATTACCCTACCTGATTGTCATAGACATGCCCTAAATCTGAGATTCTGATCTGAACTAACTTTACTATACTGAAGAACTGAACTGAGTAAACTGAAAATGTTCTGAGCTAAGTTAAACTGAGACTGTACTGACTAGTGGGAGAGTCTATAACCGACATATAACCACGTGAGCTATACATAGAGTCCTATGTATACACCCCATCGGTAAGACCAAATATACCTTGCAAGGTATAAAGGCATGAACTAGGTGATCACAAGGCTGGGGCCATAGGGCCAATAAAATAACCTACGGTGGCTACGTAGTTCAAGGAACCTGGGCGCGCTAGAACCCCGATCCACTCAGTGTTAAGTCCTACTCCCACTGGATAGTCCTAGACTAACTACTAAGTTGATGGCTCAGGACTGGGGTCCAAGACTATGTCAGGAATACCTATCTAGAAGTACCCTAAGAGCTTTAACGGACCAGATTTTGTAACTGATGTTCCAAAATTGGCTAGAGCTGCTTATCTGGAAGCATCATAATCGTCTAAAGAACAAGTTGAAACTGAAGAGGGGCTTCTAAGACTTCTCAGAGCTGCTTATTTTAGAAGTTTCATAACCATCTAAAGAAACACTAAAGTCTAATATCGGAGTCTAATAACTGATAACTGGGAGGCACCACTGACATCTCTAGAAAAGATTGTAGTCGAACTGATCAGCTGACATTTTGAATAATACTAAGAACACTAATATTCTGACTAAAGCCGGTCTAGCATGCAATTTACTGAGATTTCAACTAGTTTTAACAACATGAGAATCCCAACACTGATAAAATCAAGAAATAGGAAACAACTATTCCAATATGCAAGATTCTAATTTACTGAACTGAGAAACTAGGGCTAAATCATTCCACAAGATGCTAGTTCCACAAAATTTATAGGAATTGGGAAAAATATAGAAGTTAATATCATGAATAATATTCCACATGAAGTTTGTAGAATTTTGTCTGAAAACCTTCTACATTTCAAAGCCTCAGGGCTGTAACTGATAGAAATCTAGAGAGGGTTTTTTGGGACACAGGGGAAGAACAACTCCCTTGTTAAATTCCCACATACCTGGTGAATAAATTCTAGAGAAAATCCCTTGAGAATCTGAGAAGAAACTGACTGCCCTAGCTATTGCTCTGAGTGTTTCTGAGAGAAATTTTATGAACTGATGTTTCTGAGGGGATGAGAGGGGTGAAGTAATCGTCGATTACCCCTATAAATTCCCTGATAATAACCCAAAATGACATAGTTTAGAGATTAAAAAATGAAAAATTACAATAATAACCCAAGGGAAAAAACTGGAAAAACTGTTGATAGGGACCAACGGGTCACTCAATGAGTCATTGGTTGATACCACGACTCATTAGGACCAGTCATAGGTCCTGAGGCATGGGTTCTGGGCACACTGGAATTGGCAACAAGAGGGACCACGACTCATTGGTTCCTCCCATGGTCACTGAATAAAACTTCTATGAAGCCTAACAATGGGCGACATAACGATCTGTAGGAAAGACCCAATGGGTCATTGTGTCGAGTCGTTATCTCTACTGGAGAAATTATTAAAATCCCTAACTTGGCACAACGGGTGGTCACAATGACTCATTGAGTGATACAACGGGTCACTGCTACCACTCATTGTCACTGAAGAGGGTTTTTAGGACTCTCAACCAATGACTCACCCCACGAGTTATTATAACACAAGATGACTCATTGGTTGAGTCATGTGGTCCTGGAAGAGGGACTTCTGAGCTGGAGACCAACGAGTGACAAGATGACTTATTGTTCCTCAAAATGTGTCATTCTATGTCCAGTTGGTTCCCGAAGGACCAAATAGGGCTAATCACGACTGATACAACGGGTTGTTGGTGCTAACCATGACTCATTGTCTCGGTCATTCTGAGTTAACTTTTCTGGCTTCTAGATTTTTCTTGCAAGGACTTGGTTTCATCTAGAAAAGTTTCGGGGTGTTACGAAAGAGAGCCGATCCATCATTGTAGAGGCTCAATTTAAGGTGGAGTCTTTCAAGGATGACTTTCCCAACATTTACAGTCAAGTCGACATTCATGATTAGGGGTCATTCATCATACTAGTGGACCCTTATTTCCCTGAATTGGTATGGGAATTCTACGCCTCTTATAGGGCATGGAAAAGCATCTTAAAGCAAAAGGTTGAGTAGATGCAACACCTTGCCTTCCATCTGTGCTAGTACAGGGACATGAAGTGAACATCACCCCAGTGGCAATCGACTCCATTTAGTGGGCTGAACTAGTCTGACGAAGTTTGCAGTTCAAAAGGAAGCTGGAAGATAAAGTTATCTTAACCATTATGGGCTAACTAAAAAGGAATAATTCACCGCCATGATCTTAAGTATGAAGCTCGCATGTGGAAGGATTTGGTATGCACTCGTTTCCCTAAAAAAATACAACACACGTCCCTATTGAGGTCGCAATCCTTATGGCCTACATCATGGATCGGTTACATATTAATATCGTGGAAATCATTGCAGAACAATTCAATAAAAAGGCCAAGCAAAAGGCAACTTCTCTACCTTATCCCAGCCTCATTAGTGTGCTATGCCTATAGGCTGAATGCCCTGTGTTCCGACCATTGGACAAAATAGGGAAGGTTGACAGACTGATTATATTAGCCACCAAAATGGTTAAGGATGCTCCAGCTTCAACGCAACCCAAAGTGGCAGCGGAACCAAATAGCCCTCCATCTTCTATGTTCTCTAGCACGACCCTAAGGACAACACAAGCTGGTGGGGGAAACTCCTCCCCAACAACTGGCCTCCTGAAAATGGCACAAATGGCTTGCACTCATAATTCCCAATTATTGAAATTGATGAAAGAAATACCTCCCATGATCTAACAAGCCACTAGAAAATCCATGAAACTGGTGGTTGAAAAATTAGGTTGCCTCTATGCTAAAGTTGAAGTTTTGGAAAAGAAAGTGACTACCTTGGGGGTGATATGGTGAGGCACAAGGAATTGCTTTCACCTAGAAATATTGTTATGAATATTTCGGCAGCCACTATTTCACAACCAGAGGAGGACAGGAGCCCCGCAGATGATTGGATTATGGGGTGTGACAACCCTTCAGAAATAATGTCCGATGAAGAGATACATCATAGCAGACCACCACGCCCTGAGATGCTCACTGTCTATGAAGTGGATCCATCTTGGAGGACCAGTGGGGTGGACACCTATTCTTATCGTGAGATTAGATATCTTCCAGACTGCTGGGTAGTTCCCGAACTAGGAAAGCCAATCGAGCTCCCAACTAATCCATTGATGTCTTTCGCAGTTGAAACTACTTCATGACAAGGCCACCTACTCATGGATCCCTCACCCTCATTTCTATATCATTCAGGGAGCCCTTTTCCCTTGTTGTTCTTAACTTTTACATTGGGGACAATGTATTTTTATAGTTAGGAGTGGGTTGAGCTTTCTCTTTTGCTCTCTTGTGGTTATTGTTGATTTCATGTGCCCTTGTTGGGATTATTATTAATTGGTTATTGCCCTTGTTAGGTTGATGTTAAAATTTTCTTTATGATGTGGTTGGTTGTTGAGCCTTTCTCGGGCTCGTGATTAATGAAAAAAAAAATTGTTCTTAAATTGTTAGTGTCAATGATTGGGTCTTTGTTCAATTGCCAAATATTTCATGACCCAAGTTCCACTTATCATCTTTTGGAATAATAGTTAGTAACTAAACTCCAAGGGTTTTCTTTATGCCACGGTTCTTTCTCAAGGAGCATCTTCTTTTTGTTTTCCTTTTCTTTTCTTTCATTGTCAAACCTGGTGGCATTTCCCAATGATGGATTTAGAGGCAACTTTCTTAAGGGTAAATGCCAAGTTTAAAGTCCTTTTTGAGTCAATGAATGCAATGTCTTTCGAGTTACATGGTTGAATTATGGAAGATATGGGGCATTTGAAGTTGAAAAATTTAGTACTCTTTTGTCATGATTTACATATTCATTGTTTGGCTTTTTGAGTTACATGCTCAATTATCTAAAAAAATCATGCTCCTGTTGTGGTGATATGTTGTGTGAACTCCTTGGAGTGTGATGTCGTGTGTGGTGAGGTTGTTTTTTTAGTTCTTATGCATATATAGTTGTCTAGCACTTTTTCTAAGTGTGACTTAAGGTGAAGTCCTAGATGCAGTTATACTTATAACATGATTTTAGGTTGTCTCTTGTTAGTCACTTCACCAAAATGACCTCCTTGAATATCTTCCCTTGATAGCCAATGTTCGAGCCTTAAATTTTTTCTCGGAAACCACATTACAAGCCGAATGACCGTTTTATCCTATTCAATGGCACCCATTCTCCCTAATTGCTAGTGTTGAAAAGAAATAAAAAACGTGGCTTGAACCCAAAAAGATGGGGAGAGATAAGGGTGAACGAGGCAAAAGCCTAAGTTTGGGGGTTACTAAAATGGGGAAAATATAAGAAATCAAAAGTACGGTGGCACCAAGTTGTGAAGAGATAAATGAAAGAGTTGGCTGAAAAACCTCCAATCCTCAAAAGAAAAAGAAGGATAGAAAGGTGCCACCCCCTACTTAGATAAAGCTAAATACGGAAGTAAAGGTGCTATAAGGATTGCTCTTGAGATTAAAGTAAATATGTGATCAAGGAGTTACAAGGTGGGGGATTGCAAGATAGATAAAAGAGTGTGAAAAAGTTCAAAAAAGGGAATTTAGGAGGTTCTAACCACAAAAACTCATGATTTATCCTACCTATATCCCTAGGCTTCATTATGACCCCAATTCCTAATTTGTTTTAAGTGTAGCTGCGCTACATTAGTGGAGAGTTACACAAAGGGAAAGCCTATGGGTCAAAATGTGTGCATGAGAACTTTATTGCGAGAAGTGAGTGTAATACCATTAACCTTTAAATCCCTATGTATGAAATTATCAAAAAATAATATGTGGGATTCTCTCTTCTGTGAGTTGCATCACACCCTTTGGGAAGCAAGCTTTCATATGTTAAAAGAAGTGATTTAGATAAGAGTGTAGTGAGCGTCAAGGAAAACATTGAATGTGAACTCACAATGATTTGAGAAGCTACATGAACTTATTTTGATCAATCATGCTCCTTGATTTGAATGAAGGAATCAAATGTGAATCATGCCAACTGGTTAGGGTCATCTTGAAGAATTTACATAAAGTGTTGAGTCTCCTCTTTTCTTTTATGTTGGTGAGTGACCTTTGGGTTGTCTAGGTCATAGTGTTCTCCTCTGCATAATCTCATGTAGAATGAAATGCTTATTCGTATAGTTCAGCTGTGAAGAATTGCCTTGCTTGATGATGCCGCCCAAATTACACCTCGCAATTGAGATATAAGCGGTTGATTGTCAAATATAGAACCCAACAATGGTTGAGGTCGATCCCAAAGTGAATATGGTAAGAACTTATGTTAATGTGAATAAATATTAATATTGATTTAATTATTTCCAAAAGGGAAAAAAATATAGAATAATAAACAAAGTAAGATAGCTGAATATTGAAATCAAATTTGGTTTGTATTCAATTAACGATTTGACTAGGATTGTGTTTCCCAAGATTTGATAACCACAAGGCTTTTACACTAGTGATCTATTTTGGTGTTTAACATGAAATATTATTAAGTTAGGTTCACCTAAATGGTTGATCCCTAATCTAGATGATTTTCACCATGCAACTTGGTCCGTGTTCACCTAAATGGTTGATCCCTAATCTAGATGATTTTCACCATGCAACTTGGTCCGTATACGGGTGTACTTTAGTTGACCCTTACCCTTAATATCGGATTAGCTATCCCCGGACAACTTCAAGCTATTAGATGAGGGTTGATAGCCTCAAATCTCCGTTGTTAATTCCTTTTCCCATTTTTTACCTCCTTGGTCCGGTAAGTAAGAACAAGGCATGTCCTAACGTTTGCAACCATCAAGAATCAATCAAAATGAAGGGCAAAACAATACATGCATAAAACCCCATTCAAAAATCACTAAGTGTTTTTACCTATATGCGGTAATTCATCTTGGTTCCCACAAACCTAGCTTATGGGTTTAGCTACTCATATTTGTATTGTCACAATCACAAAATATTGAAGAAATCATAATTGCAACTTACAAATTATCATAGAATAAAAACCACGTAGATTGAATAAAACTCCAATGTTGCTTTCGTTTCTTGAATCAAGAACAATTGTATGAAAATCCCTCTCAAAAATCATTCTCTAATTGTCAAGAAATTCTTCTTAAAAATCTCCTACAAATCCTTCCAAAATCATCTCCTAAAAATAAACCTAAATTGGGTATTTATAATTCTAAGAATTCCTTTTCCTAATTAAAATTGGAAACCAGGTTGGCAGTGACAACGGACTAGGTGATGGGTCGTTAGGCCTTCTGACGAGTCGTTCCTTGCTTACATTAGTCATCCTCAGCATCACACCCCAGTTGTGGCAATGGGTCACCTAACGACTCATCGGGCCTAACCATGAGTAGTTAGGTCCCTCGTGGACTATATCCTTCAAAACTCCAGTGCACTTCATGGATGGTCCCAGTGGCCTGCCAACGAGTCGTTTCATCTCATGACGACTTGTTATGTCTATCGTCAACTTCACTGGCCACTTTGTTGAAATTTTCTCTTTGATTCCCAATGATTGACCTCATGACTCATTATCAGATGTAATGAGTTGTAACTCGTCAAGTACACTGCCTTGCTTCTTCCAAACTCCAACTTTTGCCCAAGTCTTAAGCAACGGGTCTTGCTTCCTGCCAACGACTTGCTAAGTGCCTAGTAGTCAGCTTTCAGTTATTTTTGGCATTAATTTTACCAAATTCCCTTCCAAACCTATTTTCCTGCACATTAAGCACAAAACACATCATACCCATATAAACATACCTGGAATGTGCATAATTTCTTGGTTTTAAGCGTCAAAAGTGCCTTAAAATCACGACACATCGACACCCTCAACTTAGAATTTTTGCATGTCCTCAGGAAAAAACAAAATAAAACAAAACAAACTAAACTAATTCGACGCTTCAATTGGAAGAACTCTACGAAACTTACAACAGTCATTTAATACATCAAAATCAAATTTTCTAACCCCTCCCTCATTGTATCAACTCAAAACACTATGCATATGCATAATTTCCAACCATAACACAGAGGAATCAAAACATGGCAAAATACGATCACCTGCAATCATGCACATAAATCTATAACAATTCCCTAGACAATTTGCAGACAATTTTGTTAACCGAATGCTCTCACCTAAAAGAAGTCCCACACTCACACGTGTATATGATTATCTCAATATATTTTTGTTAGACTAGGTAAATTCTACTCACTCTCGGAAAGAAATTTGAACTATGTGCATACAATACCATAGGCTTTCCTTTACTTTCAATACCTTGATTTTCGAACAAGTAGCTAGGATCACTATAGGACTTTCGAGGCCTGTAATATAGGCTCGGGCTTGGGTATGGAACATATGGATTTAGTAGCTCAACCCTCCTTGGCACTACCCCTTTTGACTCCTCTTTTCACCTTTTTTCTATTTTCTCCCTTTTTACCCTTTTCTGCTTTTTCTTTTCTTTGCTTTAGCAACTACGGATGCAGTTTCTTTTTATTCAACACTAATTGATTTCACACATTATTTTTCTTTTCTTTTCTTTTCTTGCATTTTTTACAACAATTATTTTTATTTTTCTTTTCATCATGCATACTGCACCCGCTCTTTTCCTTTTTCATTGGCCAATTTTCTTTCCACCCGACTCTTCTTACTCACCCTTATAAATAGCCACCCTTAACTTAGGCGATTTTCCTGAGTTGAGGTTCACAATGTCGAAGGAGGGACCAGGGCCAAAACAGGTTCATTCATGATAAAATCAGGCAGGTGAATTGGTGTAAACAAAAAGAAAGGTCAATGTAAGCTCAAAAATTTGGATTATTCACTTTTGGTAGGTCCTTTAGGCTAAAGTGGACTTATAAATAAAAAATGGCCTATGATTCTTTCCTCGTTTCCTATCCTCTATCTCGGTACGGCTGACCAGGCATGTCTAGATTGACACACACAATTGAATTCAGCTATTAAACCTCACTTGACACGTAGCACAGGTCAACATCATCACTTCCACCAATTTCTAATTCAGGTACAGCCATACAATGATAAACAAGTTCACAGTTTCAATGCCATGCAAAGATTCACAAAGTTTTACTTGTAAACTTTCACATACACATATACAAATTTTTTGGAGGGGTATCAACTTATCAAATATCGAAATATAAAACAATTTCAGCTCTTGATTGCTTTTAGTTTCCTACTTTCTTCCAGCTGACACAAAAAACAAAAAGAATAAAATCCTAAATATGCCGGTTCTACTAGATATGGAACACCCGAGGGAAAACATATCTGGCAAGAAAAACCCTCGGGTTATGTTCAGCAAAATAGAATGCATAGGTATCCCTCCCCACCCCCATCAAGAAAGCATGCGTCGTCCTCGACACATATATATACCATACAAGAACTAAGGAAATAGGGAACATACCTGTGCGACCTAGGTGTCAGCTACTTGGTCAGTGGAGGGTGTAGATATGCCTCCAATGTCATCTCCAAATTTACTGTCTTGAACCGGCGGATTCTCAGATCCTATAGAGCTCGTGCCTTCTCCACGAACTCTCACTGCCTCATTCTCGACTCTTTGTCGATCCTCCTTTCTCGATTCGTGCAGCACTCTCTCCAACTCACTCCGCTCCCATTTTTGCTGAAGGAGTAGAGAAGCATCATCATCAACACTTGCCTCCTCACAAGGCCTCTTCCCCTTGTCATGTGCCACTGGCTCCTCCGTGATGAAATTAAAAATAGGTGGCAATTCCTCTTCGAACTCATCATCTATCACGGGGAGTACCAGTGGAGGTACCGCAGCTACATGTCGTACGGTCAAGTCCCGCACCTTGGATCTTAGCACTCCTAGCTTTGTGTACCATCTAGATAACTCCAACGCCTATAACTGTGCAAGGCGTTCATCCATCCTCCTCTCAAAAGCGTCCAGTCGCCCATGCACTAAACTGGTCTGTGTCTCCAACTCCTTTGACACCAACGGCTTAACCTGCTCCAACAAGAACTGCTAATCTTGGGCATAATTGCGTGCCCAAGTGATACTTTAATGCTTCATTTCCACTTGGTTATCCACTTTTATGTGTGCATTCTCATGTGATTTGTATGTAAATGTGGATTTATACTAACCAACATGATTAGTGTTGTTTTGCTGTCTAGAAGGAATTTTTTGAAGCTAATCTACAAGTTGGTGAAGTGTGGAAATGGACTCGGAAGCAAGAAGCGGAAGTCGACAAGGAAATTGGCCAAGTTTGGTGCTCCGCGATGGGGGCCGTGTCACGCTACCGTCGCGAAAGAAGTCTGCCTAGAAGGAAATTTTATCTTGATTTCCAGTGAAGGTGCACGTTACCTCCGTGGCACGGAGATGAGGCTCCACGATACACTCCGTGTCACGTTGAAGATAATTATTCGGAACCCCAAGTTCCAGTGGAGGTGCGCGATGGCACCGTGGCACGGAGCTGAGGCTCCGCGATACACTCCATGACACGCTGAAGACAATAACCTGGAAGCTGAGTTCCAGTGCAAGTACGCGTTAGGGCCGTGGCACGAAGCTGAGGCTCCGCAATACACTCTGTGCCACGTTGCCAGTTATTCCGGGAAAAACTTCTCACTTCTATAAATAGAACACTTAGGTTTTATTTTAAAGTATCTGACATTTTGACCAAGAACGTGGATAGCAAACAGTTGAGAAGAAGAATTCCTAAGGTTAATTCTCTTCCTTTTCCTCTTTCATTTCAATTGCTTGTATGATTCTACTTGTTTGAAGATGTTTAATCAGCAAATAAGTGGCTAATTCACCTTTTGCTGAGGTTGAAGATAATTGCAGAAGAATGTAATTAATGAGTATTTCAGTTTTTATCTTCTCTATAACGGTTGTTCTACAAATTCTTGTTTTAACTACGTTAATGTTTGGCCAATGTTAATGCATATTCTAGAATTCCAATTTTGATTCTTAAAGGGAGACTACTAGGATAGATGTGAATTGGTGGAATATGATCTTTTCTTGGTTGAAAAATTGAGGGAAGATTTACGTTCAGAATAGAAATATATCTATAATGTCATATTTGGTCATTTATGGAATGTGTTATGTATAGCTAGAACATGGGGTTTTTGCATCACAGAAATGTGTAATGTAAGTCTCGTGATTCTTTAATTGGTGAGGAATCGAAAGATCCCAATCCATGGGTTATTAATTCCTGACTAACAACCGAAGAGAAGATAGACTGATTTTAATTGATAAATTACATCCCTGCATGTTTGCCTTAACCTCAGCTTGTTCATTGTTATTGTTCAGAATTTAACTTACAATATTCACTTAGGTTCAATTAACTAGTAATCTTGACTCAAAAGCATTATTTGTTTTGTTGTCTACTTGCATAACAAAATCGTTTACTAACAATTAGGAAAACTACTGCCATATTACAGTCTCTGTGGGATCAATACTTGGCTTGAAATAAAGCCACTTTACTAGTTGTACGACCACGTGCACTTGCATGTAGTTGGGTTCGAACAAGTTTTTGGCGCCGTTGCCGGGGACTGGCAATTGGTTATTTAATTCTCTTAGTGTTAGTTTACAAGTTCGATATAAGTGTTGACGACTTGATCTTAGCCTTTCTCTTGTAGGTACTGAATTTTTTTTTCTGAATGCTGGCAAGAGACAAGGAGTTGGTGGATTATTTTATAGAGCCAGAGAGACAATTTCATCGACAAAGAAGGGAAGCTTTAGAGAAGAAGCTGCAGTTATTAAGACAGGCAATTCTGGAGCAGCAACAGAATCCACCGGTTGTAAGGGCAGTTTTAGTGCCCGAAGAGATGGCAGCAAGACCGGTCCGAGAAGTGGCAATCCCACACGCAAATAATGTAACATCCAGCATTCGCAAACTGGAGCCAGGAGGGAGATGCGAACTCAAGTAGAATATGGTGCAGTTATTGCACACCAGCAGGCAATTTACAAGTCTCCGTCATGAAGATCCACAACAACATCTCCAAAACTTTTTGGAGGTAAGTGACACCTATATCCCCGCTGGAGTATCATCCGACTATGTGAGGCTTACATTATTCTCGTTCTCACTACTGGGGGAAGCAAAGAGGTGGTTGAAAGCTGAACCACCAAATTCTATCACTACTTGGGATGACCTCGCAAGAAAGTTTTTGATACGATTTTTTCCATCAGGGAAGACAGCCAAACTTAGAAGTTAGATTCTAAGTTTCAAATAGAGAGAGAGTGAGAATTTGTGTCAGGCTTGGGAGAGGTTCAAGTCAATGCTAAGGGATTTTCCTCATCATCACCAGTCTAATGATGTGTTGGTACATACGTTCATTGAGGGTTTGGAACCGCATACAACAATTTTGTTAGATTCAGCAGCCGGTGGGCAAGCATTGGAGAAGACCTACAAAGAGCTTTACACTCTATTAAACCGTATTTCGCAGGGAAATCTAGAGTGGAATGCGAATTCAACTCGAGGAGGAGCAAAGAAAGCTGCAGCGGTCTTTGAGGTGGATGGTTTTACACCTATCGCTGCATAGATAGCTTCTTTGCAAAATCAACTCAACACCCATTTCAGCAGTATGAGCTTGAGTCAGGCACAAGCCCCATTTAATGCAGTTCATCAGGTATGGTGTGATGTATGTGGAATTAATGAACATTCAGCTGAGTGTTGTGGTGCCAATACATATTCGGTGAATTTTGTTGGAAACACCCAGAGGAGAAGTAATCAGCAGTATGGCAACAATTACAACCCAAATTGGAGGAATCATCCGAATTTTTTATGAGGGAGTAATAGTCATCAGGGACAGAGTTCAAATCAGGGCGTGCAGAGAAATCGAGGGGGGCATTAAAATTTTCAGCTACAATATAGAGGAAACAATGAACCTCCTCCACCCAGCAACATCAAGGATATGTTCAAAACCATAATAGATAACCAAGCACAGATGCAGGCTGATTATGTAAAATTAGCTGCTAACATGAAAAATCTGTAGTTAACTACAAAGGCATTGGAGTATCAGTTTGGACAGTTAGCTAGAGCTCAAAACACCAGACGAAGGGGAGGATTACCAAGCAATACAGACCCAAATCCTAAGCAGGTCAATGCAGTTACTACCAAGAGTGGAACTCAACTCATGGAGGTGGAACCAGAAAGGCCACCTCAGCAATCTGGAGTGGCAGAAAAGGATGAAGGACATGATGATGTGAGGGGGAAGGAAAAGGCAGCCGAGATAGAAAGACCAGCGCCCCCGTTTCCTCAGAGATTAAAAAAGCATGATGAGGAAGCTTGCTTCAAGAAATTCATGGAAGTGTTGAAACAGGTACATATTAATTTACCTTTAGTTGATGTTTTGCGGGGAGTGCCAAAATATTCCAAGTACATCAAGGACATTGAAGAAAAAAAAAGTAGATTGACAGAGTACGCTACAGTGGCGCTTACTGAGGAGTGCACATCCCAAATACAGAAAGATTGCCGACAAAGCTCAAGGATCCTGGGAGCTTCACTATTCAGATTACAATTGGGCAGTCTATTCAAGCTCGCGGATTGTGTGATTTGGGAGCAAGCATAAACTTGATGCCAACATCAGTGTTTAAGAAGTTGGGGTTGGGTAGCCCTAAACCAACAAGTGTGATCTTGCAGCTTGCTGACCGTTCATTGGCCAGAGCTGATGGTATTGTGGAGGATGTGCCTGTGCAAGTGGGCTCCCTCATTTTCCCGATGGATTTAATAATTCTGGATTTTGAGCCAGATGTGGAAGTCCCATTTATTTTGGGACGTCCCTTCTTGGCAACCGGGCGAGCCTTAATCGATGTGGCTGCTGGGTGGATAACCATGCGAGCACATAACAAAGTAGAGGTTTTTGATGTGTACAAGGCCATGAAGCTACCAGCCATTTATGAGGAGCTATCAGCAATCAGTGTTTTAAACCAGGATTCAACCCTTCATATTGTTGACTCATAGGACCCATTGGAGAGAGCCTTGGTGGGCTATGATCATTTTGGGGACAGTGCTACATATGAGATGGTGCAGACTTTGAATGAGCCAAAATGGTTCTTCAGGAAGCAAGACTTTGAACCGTTGAAGAGGTCCTTGGAACCCTCACCAAGGCCATCAATTGAGGAGGCACCGAAGTTGGAGTTAAAGACATTTCCTCCACATCTGCAGTATGTATTATTGGGTGAAGATGACACCTTGCCAGTCATCATTTCAGCAAAACTGACAGATGCACAAGTGAAAGATGCATTGGTGGTCCTTATGAGGCGGAAGAGAGTAATGGGTTGGCAAATGTCGGACATCAAGGGAATTAGTCCAGCTTTCTGCACACACAGGACATTCATGGAAGAAGGATCCAAGCCAACCATGCAACATCAGTGGAGGTTGAACCCGGTGATGAAAGACGTAGTCAGAAAGGAAGTGATCAAGTGGCTTGATGCAGGTGTGGTATATCCTATCTCAGACAGTGAATGGGTTAGCCCAGTTCAGTGCGTTCCAAAGAAAGAAGGGATGACCGTGGTCACCAATGAAAAGATGAGCTGATTCCCACACGCACAGTCACGAGCTGGCAAATTTGCATGGATTATAGGAAGCTCAATGAGGCCACAAGGAAAGATCATTATCCTATTCCATTCATTGATCAGATTTTGGATAGGTTGGCAGGTCAGGAATATTATTATTTTCTAGATGGATATTCCAGCTAAAATCAAATAGCCATAGCACCGGAGGATCAGGAGAAGACCACTTTTACATGTCCTTATAGGACATATGCTTTCAGGCGAATGCCATTTGGTCTATGCAATGCACCAGCTACATTCTAGCGATGCATGATGGCGATCTTCCACGATATGGTGGAAGATTTTGTCGAGGTATTTATGGATGACTTTTCTGTTTTCGGTAATTCATTTTCTATGTGTCTGCAGAATCATGACAAGGTGTTAGCTCGATGTGAAGACTCAAACCTGGTGCTCAACTGGGAAAAGTGTCACTTTTTAGTCAAGGAGGGTATCGTTCTTGGCCATAAGGTGTCATGCAGAGGGTTAGAAGTCAATCGTGCAAAGATTGAGGTGATTGAAAAGCTACCACCACCAGTGTTAGTGAAGGTTGTTCGCAGCTTTCTAGGACATGCTGGGTTTTACAAACGGTTCATCAAGAACTTCTCAAAAATTTCTAGACCAATATGTCGGTTGCTAGAAAAAGAGGTGAAGTTCGAATTTGAAAAGGATTGTGTAGAAGCATTCGAGGAACTAAAATAGAAGCTGGTGGAAGTGCCTATTCTCATTTCTCCTGATTGGGAACATCCTTTTTAGTTTATGTGTGATTCAAGTGACATGGTTGTAGGAGCTGTATTGGGGCAGCGTAGGAATAAAATTTTTCATTCCATTTATTATTCAAGAAAAACAATTGACGCTGCCCAAGTCAATTATACAGTGACGGAGAAGGAGATACTGGCTTTAGTGTTTGCATTTTACAAGTTCAGATCTTATCTGGTGGGGTCGAAAGTGGTGGTATATACTGATCATTTAGCAACTCGATATTTGTTTGGCAAGAAGGATGCGAAGCCTAGGCTAATCAGGTGGATATTGTTGTTGCAAGAATTTGATCTGGAGATCCGAGACAGAAAGGGAAGCGAGAATCAGGTTGCAGATCACCTATCACGATTATAGAACCATTCGCATGTGCAGGAAGGTGATAGCATCAGAGAAGAGTTCCCTGATGAACAACTCTTGGCAATAAAGGAAGCTGAAATCCCTTGGTATGAAGACATTGTGAACTTGCTGGTAAGTGGAGTATACCCACCTGAGGCAACGACTCAGCAAAGAAAGAAGCTGAGGCATGATTCCCGGTACTACATGTGGGATGAGTCGTATCTGTTTAAGCAAGGACCGGATCAAGTAATGAGGCGATGCATTCCAAAAAGTCAAATTGCAGAAGTGCTGAGGAGTTGTCATTCATCGCTGTATGGAGGTCATCATGGAGGAGAGCGAACAGCTCACAAGGTGCTTCAGTCAGGTTTCTTTTGGCCCACACTGTTCAGAGATGCTACAGGTTATGTCAAAAATGTGTGATAGATGTCAAAAAACAGGAACAATCGGCAGGAGACAGGAGATGCCATTGCATCAGATATTAGAAGTTGAGGTTTTCGATGTATGGGGCATAGACTTTATGGGCCCATTTCCACCGTCATTTGGTGATGGTTACATCTTTGTAGCAGTGGACTACATGTCTAAGTGGGTCGAGGCAGTAGCTTGTCCCAGGAACGACAACAAGGTTGTGACAAAATTTTTGAAAAAGCAGATTTTCACCAGGTTCGATACACCCCGAGCTATTATCTGTGATGGAGGGGCTCATTTTGTGAATGCAGGTTTCAGAAACTTGCTAGCTAAGTATGAAGTGCGGCACAAGGTGGCGACAGCATATCATCCCCAAACTAGCGGGCAAGTAGAGGTGTCAAACAGGGAGATTAAGCAAATTCTACAGAAAATAGGGAATGCACAACGAATTGATTGGGCAAGCAAACTTGACGATGCATTGTGGGATTACAGAACTGCATACAAGACACCCATTGGGACTTCTCCGTACAGATTGGTTTATGGGAAGGCATGTCATCTACCTGTGGAGCTGGAACATCGAGCTTTTTGGGTCGTAAGAAAGCTAAACATGGATCTTGAGCTAGCAGGAAAGAAGAGGTTGATGTAGCTGAGTGAGTTAGATGAGTTTCGATGGCACGCCTATGAAAGTGCTAAATTCTACAAGGAGAAAACTAAAAGGTGGTACGAAAGGCACATGGTGCATAGGATCTTTGAGCCAGGGCAAAAAGTGTTGTTGTTCAACTAGAGGTTGAAACTCTTCCCAGGGAAGTTGCGGTCCAAATGGTCAGGACCGTTTGAAGTTGTGAAAATGACCCCACATGGGGAAGTTGAATTGTGGAAAGAGGATAAAAGTGCCACATTTTTGGTGAGTGGAAAGAGATGTAAGCACTACTGGGGTGAAGACGTTATTCGAGAGAAGACGTCTATCACTTTAGTAGATGAGTAAGGATGAAAAGCGTCGAGCAGCAACGGTAAACCAGGCGCTGCACGGGAGGCAACCCGTGAATATAATGTAACGGAGTAATTAGGATTATAGAAAAAAAAAATTCTCAAAGAGTGAAGGAGTGAGAAGCTTGAAACGGAAGGGAAAGTGGAATTTGTGAAAGTTAAAGAAAAGGTCAAAGGTGCACTTGTTTGGAATTGATTAATTATTAGTAGAGAGTAGGAAAATCAATGGATGAAAAAAGTTGCTTAAATACTCTTTGCTAGTAAGTCGAGTGTGCCTAAAGAAATGGGAACAAAAACAAAGAGAAAATTCAAGAGTTAGAGGATTGAGGAAGAAGCAATGTACGTAATGAATGTGGGATGTATTAAAAGCGCTTGGGGAAGCTAGTTAATATTATTGGTTAGCTCAGTATTTACTAGTTCCTTAGCTTACATTACAACCAATTAAGTCCTACGTGATCTTATGTCATGCATCCTAAAATTAGTGGAGTAAAACACCAAGGGTAAGCTTATGGTTCATGAGATGATGCATGTGAATTCGTTGGGAGAGCGAGCGTAATCTTATTCACATACCCCTACATGTAGTGCTTTGGAAATTTTATGAGTGAACATGGAGTAACTCTCTTGTGTTGTGAGGGCACATACTTAATAAGAGATAACATTCGTGTCGGATGTCTTGATCGGTTGATTTGCATGAGTTTTCCAAGATCGAGAGTCGATTCTTGAGGTTAAGAGGTCTTAATGTGGTGTATTTCATTTCATTGATAAAATCGGGCGTGCTCTCTTGATGATTTGCTATCTTAAATAATCCTTATAGCTGTAGCTTGAATGGTCTTGCCAAATTAGCTATGCGTGGATTTTAATTGCATGAGATGTGAAAGGATTGTTCGAGGACAAACAAGGTTTTAAGTGTGGGGTAGGTGATCTTGGGCATAATTGCATGCCCAAGTGATACTTTAATACATCATTTCTACTTGGTTATCCACTTTTATGTGTGCATTCTCATGTGATTTGTATGTAAATGTAGATTTATACTAACCAACATGATTAGTGTTGTTTTCTAGTCTAGAAGGAATTTTTGGAAGCTAATCTACAAGTTGGTGAAGTGTGGAAATGGACTCGAAAGCAAGAAGCGGAAGTTGACAAGGAAATTGGCCAAGTTAGGTGCTCTGCGATGGGGGCCGTGTCACGCTACCATCACGGAAGCAGTCTGCCTAGAAGGAAATTTTATCTTGATTTCCAGTGAAGGTGCGCGTTACCTCCGTGGCACGGAGCTGACTCTCCGCGATACACTCCATGCCACGCTGAAGATAATTATTCAAAACCCGAAGTTCTAGTGGAGGTGCGCGATGGCACCGTGGTACGGAGATGAGGCTCCGCGATACACTCCATGCCACACTGAAGACAATTACCTGGAAGCTGAGTTCCAGTGAAGGTCCGCGTCAGGGCCGTGGCATGGAGCTGAGGCTCCGCGATACACTCCGTGCCACGTTGCCAGTTATTCCTGGAAAAATTTCTCACTTGTATAAATAGCACACTTAGGTTTTATTTTAAAGTATCTGACGTTTTGAGAAAGAACGTGGATAGCAGGTAGTTGAGAAGAAGAATTCCTAGGGTTAATTCTCTTCCTTTTCCTCTTTAATTTCAATTGCTTGTATGAATTCTACTTGTTTGAAGATGTTTAATCCACAAATGAGTGGCTAATTCACCTTTTGCTGAGGTTGAGGATAATTGCAGAAGAATGTAATTAATGAGTATTTCAGTTTTTATCTTCTTTACAACAGTTGTTATACCAGTACTTGTTTTTACTACGTTAATGTTTGGCCAATGTTAATGTATATTCTAGAATTCCAATTTTGATTTTGAAAGGGAGACTACTTGGATAGATGTGAATTGGTGGAATATGATCTTTTCTTGGTTGAGAAATTGAGGGAAGATTTACGTTCAGAATAGAAATATATCTGTAATGTCATATTTGGTCATTTATGGGATGTGTTATGTATAGATGGAACCTGGGGTTTTTGCATCACAGAAATGTGTAATGTAAGTCTCGTAATTCTTTAATTGGTGAGGAATCGAAAGATCCAATCCATGGGTTATTAATTCCCGACTAACAAACGAAGAGAAGATAGACTGATTTTAATTAAATAAATTACATCCCTGCATGTTTCCCTTATCCTCAGCTTGTTCATTGCTATTATTCAGACTTTAACTTACAATATTCACTTAGGTTCACATTAACTAGTAATCTTGACTCAAAAGCATTATTTGTTTGGTTGTCTACGTGGATGTGGTTTATGAGGTTTATACCCTTGATTGGGGACTTTCGTACCTCCAACCATGGTGATCAAGCATAAAAACAACAATAATTAAGATTGTAAGACAAAACAACAACTAACAACTCAACCCAAAACGAATCTAAGCAAATACAATCATATCCATGGCCTCAACCCTAGATGGAGGGTTCGAGCCACTCATGTTTGTACAAATACTCAAAAACATGTTTAGAGTAATATACTTACAAGAATAGATGAAAAGAAACCAAGAAAAGTTGAACCAATAGGAGTTCTGCAAGTCTCCTTCGCGCCTCCTTCGCAGTTTTCCGGAAAATCCCGTGTTAAATGATTTTAGAAGCTAAGGGTTCAATTTATACTATGCTTAAAAAATGCAAAATTTGGCCTGTGGTGGAACAGCTCCATGTCACGGAGGTGAACACGGAGCCTTGCCTTCGTGACACAGAGGTAACGCGCACCCTCACTGGAATGTGCCAAAAAAATTCAATTTTGGCCAAATGTTGCCGTGTTGGCAGCGTGCCACGACCCCTATCGCGCAGGTGCCAGTTATTGCATGTTTTCTTGTTGACTTTCACGTTTTGCTCTCGATTCCATTCCTCCACTTCACAAAATAATGAATTAGTTCCTCAAATGCATTATTAACCTTCAAAAACAAGGACTAATCATGTTGGTGAGTATATATTCTCATTTACATAAAATCACATGAGAATGTATATAAATAAGTAGATAAACAAGACTAAATTGAGTTATAAATTAGCACTTGGGCATGCAATTATGCCCAAGATCACAACCCCACACTTAAAGCCTTGTTCGTCCTCGAACAAACCTTTTACATCTCATGCACATGAGACTCACACATAGCTAATTTAGCAAGATAATTCAAGCTACGACTATAATGATTATTTAAGATAGCAAGTAAAAATAGAGCATGCACGATTTAATCATTGAAATAAAATATAACTATGTTAAGACTTCCTAACCTCAAGACTTGACTCTCAATCTTAGCAAACTCATGCAAATCAACTGACCAAGAAATCCAACATGAATTATATCCTTCATTAAACATGTGCCCTAACAACAAGAGAGTTACCCATTCTCACACGCAAATTTTTAAATCACAATATGTATGGGTAAATGAATAAAATTACGCTCACTCTCTCAAAGAATTCACATGCATCATGTAGTGAACCATAAGCTTGCCCTTAGTGTTTTACTCCACTAATTTAAGGATGTATGAACGTAAGATCAAGTAGGACTTAATGGGTTGTAATGTAAGCTAAGGGACGGGTAGGTACTATTATGGCTAGTAATAGTGGCTATCTTCCCCAAGCGCTTTTAATACATCCAACATTCAGCAAGGACATCTCTTTTGTTACTTCCTCCTCATTCTTTTCAATATTGAATTTTCTCTTCTTGTTCCCATTTCTTTAAGCACACTTAGCTTATTGGTAAGGAGTACTTAAGCCCGTTTTCATTCATTTCTTTTCTTTTTCCCTACCAATAATCAAGCATTTTAAAACAAGTGCACCTCTAAGTTTTTCCTTAACTTCCACAACTGCTATTTTTCGTTCTTTTTCCCAATTCTCACTCCTTCACTCTTTTGGATTTTTCAATTAAGCGCTTAGGAGTTTTGGATCAATTTCAACGCTAATGAAAGAAAAAGGATTTAACTTATGTTGTAGCTATCAAAGAATAGGATTAAGGCTCAATGGGGCTAACTAGGATTCAATATTCAAGGTAGGTAAGGTAAGGATTAAGTATTTGGCTCATTCAAAGAAATGCCTAAATCATTTCCTACACTCTACATCCTTCATTTCGTTTTATATACACACCGGGCAAGTTCTAGACACTCCACAGTAGCACGGAATATTCGAAAGCTTACAGTCACAACACATGGTCAATTCAAGATACATTCCGCAGACTCTTAACTCAGCTAATCACAAGAATTCAAAATTAAGCTTCAATCACATTGAGTCAAATTCAAGAGCCTAAGTGTCTCAAACAAAGTTATACAGTTCTTACATGCTTCAACACTAACCAAAGTTGTATCTTACAATCATGTATAACACATAACAAGAACATCAAGCCATCAATTAGCTACGGGTTCAAAAACCAAAACCTACTTACCAAAAACACTATATACAAACAAAGAAAATTTTTATTCTTCGGTTCAAAGACCGCGCGTTGGAAAAGAACCGAAAAGAAAACCAACGGGTGGTGAAGTCATGCTTAAATCAAAATTCTTTCCAATATGTATCAAGCACTACATTCACAAAAATCATTAAGAACAAAATTTTTATATTTCCCTCACCCCACACTTAAATCATGCTTTGTCTTCGAAGCATCTAATCCAAATTCAAAAGGGTGAGAAATACTCCCTGCGGCCTCTAGGCCTAGCTAACAGCATGTTTTTCTTTCTTTGAACACATGGGTATTCAACCCCACACTTTTCCTCTTTCATGCTTCTTAGCTTCCTCCTTGCTGGGTACTCAGACTTCCCCTGCATCTGTGCTTAAATCTCCACAAAAAACAACAACAACAAGATGAAAATAAACAAAATCACACAAATGAAAGAAATTAAAATGGTACCTGTGGTATCCTTGGGTTGCCTCCCAAGCAGCGCCTAATTTTACATCACGGCACGACGCATTAAGTTTCACCACTTTTCCCTCCACTTTGAGGATATGAATCTCACCCCTAATTTCTTCTCTAGTTTCCTCTTATGCTCTAGGGGTGGTGGTGAAAAATTGAAAGGACCAAGCAGTAGATGTCGCCTCTTGCGCTTATTGGCCCTTAAGTAAGTGAATTCAATTTGTTTATCCAGTTCAGCAAATTCCAGAATATATGGAACTTGTTCCTCCTCTAGACCTTTCTCTAAATGCTTGGAACACTCTATTTCTAGGTTGTCAACCAAACTCAATGTCGAAAAATGCTTCGAGTGGGGTACAATACACCTCAAATCTGAAACTACATTTTTCTTGACTTCCTTACTTGTGTATACCTTCTCCACATCAACATCTATGTCTCCATAAATGTCAAATGGTTGGTACTCTATTTCTTCTTCCATGAATGGATCGGCTATACATGTAAGACAATTATGGAGACTCTCGGGAGCTTCCAACAGTTGAGCTTGTTTCAAGAACTCACTCTTTTCTTCTCCTTGTAGTCCCTCCTGAGTATTGCATAAAACTGTCACTTGCAAATCAAAGCAAGCTTCAGCTTCAGCCCTCATCTCCATGAACTTATTGCTTATCATTTCTAGGCCTCTCCATTTCCTCTTGCTAAATTCTCAATGCTTCCATCTCCTCCTTCATTGCTTCTGTTTGCTCAAGGACCTGTTTTATCATGTTTTGTATCCGAGCTTGGCATTCCAAGTCCTCATTTTCATCATTCCTATATTCATCAAAGACAACAGAAGGATCATAGTAGGAGCTTGGGGGAGGGGAGTATGCATTTGGACAGCCAGCCCAATGGCCATCTTGACCACCACATATATTGCAAGAGTATGCATTTGAGCAACCATCCCAATGGCCATTTTGACCACCACATATATTGCAAGTATTACAATGTTTCCATAAGTGGGGTCCTCCGCAATTCAAACAAGATTTGCCAAAATAGAGGTGAACGCGGAGCCTTGCCTCCGTGACACGGAGGTAACGCGCACCCTCACTGGAATGTGCCAAAAAATGCAATATTTGGCCAAGTGTTGCCACGTTGACAGCATGCCACGGCCCCTATCACGCTGGGTGCCAGTTATTGCATGTTTTCTTGTTGACTTTCACGTTTTGCTCTTGATTCCATTCCTCCACTTCACAAAATTATGAATTAGTTCCTCAAATGCATTATTAACCTTCAAAAACAAGGACTAATCATGTTGGTTAGTATATATTCTCATTTACATAAAATCACATGAGAATGTATACAAATAAGTAGATAAACAAGACTAAATTGAGTTATAAAGTAGCACTTGGACATACAATTATGCCCAAGATCACAACCCCACACTTAAAGCCATGTTCGTCCTCGAACAAACCTTTTACATCTCATGCACATGAAGACTCACACATAGTTAATTTAGCAAGATAATTCAAGTTACGGCTATAATGATTATTTATGATAGCAAGTTAAACATAGAGCATGCACGGTTTAATCATTGAAATGAAATACAACTATGTTAAGACTTCCTAACCTCAAGACTTGACTCTCAATCTTAGCAAACTCGTGCAAATCAACTGATCAAGTAATCCAACATGAATTATATCCTTCATTAAACATGTGCCCTCACAACAAGAGAGTTACCCATTTTCACACGCAAATTTTTAAATCACAATATGTATGGGTAAATGAATAAAATTACGCTCACTCTCTCAAAGAATTCACATGCATCATGTAGTGAACCATAACCTTGCCCTTAGTGTTTTACTCCACTAATTTAAGGATGTATGAACGTAAGATCAAATAGGACTTAATGGGTTATAATTTAAGCTAAGGGATGGGTAGGTACTATTCTGGCCAGTAATAGTGACTATTCTCCCCAAGCGCTTTTAATACATCCAATATTTAGTAAGGACATCTCTTTTCTTACTTCCTCCTCATTTTTTTCAATCTTGAATTTTCTCTTCTTGTTCCCATTTCTTTAAGCACACTTAGCTTAATTGTAAGGATTACTTAGGCCCTTTTTCATTCATTTCTTTTCTTACTCCCTACCAATAACTTGGTTTAAGGGAAGGCATGTCATCTACTTGTGGAGCTGGAACATTGAGCTTTTTGGGCCGTAAAGCTAAACATGGATTCTGAGCTAGTAGGAAAGAAGAGGTTGACGCAGCTTAGTGAGTTAGATGAGTTTCGATGGCATGCCTATGAAAGTGCTAAATGCTACAAGGAGAAAACTAAAAGGTGGCACGACAGGCGCATGGTCCATCGGATCTTTGAGCCAGGGAAAAAAGTGTTGATGTTCAATTCGAGGTTGAAACTCTTCCCAGGGAAGTTGCGATCCAAGTGGTCAGGGCCATTTGAAGTTGTGAAAATGACCCCACACGGGGCAGTTGAATTGTGGCAAGAGGATAAAAGTGCCACATTTTTGGTGAACGGACAGAGATGTAAGCACTACTGGGGTGAAGACGTTATTCAAGAGAAGACGTCTATCACTTTAGTAAATGACTAAGGATGAAAAGCGTCGAGTCGCGATGGGAAACCAGGCGCTGCACGGGAGGCAACCCGTGAATGTAATGTAACAGAGTAATTAGGATTATTGAAAAAAAAAAGAGAAAAAGGCTGGCAATAGTTGAGAGGCAACCCATGATTTCTAACAAATTATCATCGTTGGATGATTTTCAGGTGAAATGGAGGGCCAAAATACAAAGTGCAAGTGAAAAATCAAGGTAAGAAATTAAGACTTGGGGAAATTTCCATAGAGCCCTCGCATTGGCTCCGTGTTACAGAGGTGGACCTCCGCGTTACCCTCCATGACACGTTGAGGTTTATTTTGGAATTTTTAACAAATTCCAGTGGGCCTCCATGATAGCTCCGTGTCACGGAGCCTGGCCTCCGCAATGGCCTCCGTGACACGTTGAGGCTAAATGCGCGATGGGTCACCTCGGGTCTCGGGTTGACCCGCGCGAATTAACCCTTTTTAACACCCCAAACCCTGATTTTTCCCATTTTTCTTCACATCTCCGTGACCAACACCCCAAAACCCCTTCTCCCTCAACGTGCCACGGCCCTAGTGTGAAAATTTCTTCGATTCTTCTTAGAATTCATCAAGTAAAGGTATGTGCTCGAATTTTTTCTCATTGTTGCTGAATATTGCGATTCTTGAACATGTTTTCTTTGATGAAATTCTGCCCTAAGTGATTAGTAAGTGTTGTAATCAATTGAGTTATGGATGAATGAGGTTGATATGATCGTTTTGATTAGATTAACTCAATAATTGCATGATTTGTTAAAAATCTTACAATGTTGGTAACTAGGGTTAAGAATTTAAATAGGAACAAGACGAAATGGGTAAAAATGGAGATATTTTGGGTTGTGCATGTTGTTTGAATTGAAACATATTGTGATTGAAGTGGATAATGCTATGGTAGAAGATGGATTTTTGGGGGATGAAAGTAGGGAATTCTCATAGGTTGTTGTGTGCAAATTGCAAAGTGCTCATGATTATATAAATGAATCGATTTCTTGATGCATTGTATGAAGTCTGAGTAGTACAAAGAAATTGTTCCTTCGACTTGTATGAATGCACTAAACATGTTGGGAATTAAGAACTGAAAAAATGTGAATGTTCTTGTCGAATTGTGTTGACAGCGGCTAACGACTAAGTGTGGGGTGATCGAGTTAAGTCCAACCTTAGTCGTAGCCAACTATGCCTTGAATAATAGTTGAACTGTATGTTTTGAATGCACAGGACAAATGTCTGGAAGGCAGGATAAAGGCAAGGGCGCATCCACATCTAGCGCCAGCAGAAAAAGAGTAAGCACTGGGGCAGTAGTACCAGCAACACCATTTGTTCCTCGAGGGCAACGCAGACTATATGGAACAAGATCAGTGACAGATGAGGGGAAGAAATGGTATTCCAAACACAAGAAAACCAAGTATTTCCAAGAGGAACAGATAGCACGGGAACCACTAGCACAGGAATTCCCATGGATCTTACATAGGATTGACACCACTGGGTTAAACTTCATTTTTGAAGAACCCAAATAGTACAATCTCCATCTTATCCGAGAATTCTACGCTAACTGGAACCCGACTGTCCGCATTCACACCATCAAGATCAGAGGGCAGGTGGTTACCTTTGAACCACACCATGTAAATGAAATCCTGGGGGCGCGGGACACAAACGCTCATGTCCTCCGGCAGCTGAACATCACTCCACCATACACAGATATAAGATGCACTTTTTGTGGAGCTCGATCGACAGGCAGGTGGAGTCGGCACAAGGAAAAGGGCCCCCACCAGACATTGCCATATTCCCAGATGAACAGAGAAGCTCGAATATGGTTGAAGATAGTTTGCTCTTGTCTGATCCGTGGGGTGCATATGACTGATGTCACCCGAGATAGAGTTTGTCTGGTTTATGCACTGATGAAAGAGCTGGAAATTAATGTTGGAGCGGTGATCATCTCCGCCATGAAGAGAGCCAGACTGTATCAGGGGCATCAGTATGGGTTCGGTGGTCTTCTCACCGCTTTCCTCAGGGGCCACGGTATTGAAGAAGAGGCCCTGAACTACATTCCTCAGATTGACCGGCGTGCTTTGGATGTCACTAAAACCAAAGCACCTGATACTACATATGGGCCTGTGCTTACACTAGCCGAGGGACATGCTTGGGATGATCAATACATGGCCCGAACGTAAGGGATGAAGATGGTGCAACTGCGCATTGGTGGAAGGCCTGCGACGTAGGATGAATTGTGGCAGCTCGACATGGATTATCCATTAAATGAGCATGCCCGAGCTTTATGCCGAGTGGGGCCCATATTTGTAGAGCTTGTGGATGATGACGTCCCTACTGATGAGGAAACACGCATGGAGGACTCGGACATTGAGCCGGAGGAGGACGGCGGGGACGATTCTGAACTTGGCGATGAGGCACTGGCACTTGATGAGGAGATTGACTATTTTGATTGATCAAGGAGTTACACCACCCAAAGTTTGTTTTATTGAATCTATGTGAACATTGGGGACAATGTTCCGACTAAGTGTGGGGTAGGTGATCTTGGGCATAATTACATGCCCAAGTGATACTTTAATACTTCATTTCTACTTAGTTATCCACTTTTATGTGTGCATTCTCATGTGATTTGTATGTAAATGTGGATTTTTACTAACCAGCATGATTAGTGTTGTGTTGCAGTCTGGAAAGAATTTTTTGAAGCTAATCTACAAGTTGATGAAGTGTGGAAATGGACTCGAAAGCAAGAAACGGAAGTCGATAAGGAAATTGGCCAAGTTTGGTGCTCCGCGATGGGGGCCATGTTATGCTACCATCGCACAAGCAATCTGCCTAGAAGGAAATTTTATCTTGATTTTCAGTGAAAGTGCGCGTTACCTCCTATCCGTATCAACCAAAAATTCCTGCGAGACCATGACTAGGCCGGATGTGGTAGCTCGTGGAGGCGCAACTTGTGGTCTTGGGGCTAGTTCAGTAGATGAAGACTCAGGAACGTTGGCAAGTGTGGAGCTATCAGCTGCATCTGCAGCCTCAACCTGGCTACCTGTCTTTCTGACCTCCATAGGATCAGCTGCCAACTCAACGAACTGTGCTACATCAGTCTGTATCCTGCTTCCAAAAGCCTCTGCTAATATTGTCTCTCCCGCGGATGCAGCTGCCTGTCCGGTATGCTTTGGTAGGGGTTATAAACCGACACGCAAGTGCACGTCATCAAACAAGTAATAAAGTGGCTAAGTAAGCCAAGTATCGATCCAAGGAGACTCAGGATAAGTAAAATTGCCTAAGTACACTATATTCTTATCTTACTTCTAATTATGCTGACAACAACGTAACCAACAGTTAAATAAGTTTTTGTTTATAAATTATATATATATACTAAAACTATTAACAATTATTTACTGTGAATTTAAACTATGGATATGAGCATACCAAGGTTAAGAACAAGTAATGAATTCGATTATAATAATAATTTGGGTAATCTCTTCTTCATGTTGCTAGCCAAGAACAGTAGCCTAGAAATTAAAACTCTCGTATTTATTTTCACTTTAGAATCATAAACCATCCGTCTACATTTCTGTGATCAAATGCAATTTATGACCTAGCAATACAATTCCGGTTCCTAAACTGACTAATACGGCTTTCAAGTATATTTCTATCAAGAAAGCACATCAAAACCCAATTTTCCCAAATCAAGTTAAGAACAATACCCTATTAATTCACAACTTTCCAATTTCTTGCTCTCTTGAGTGAAATTGGACTTTTTAGATGTACATTAATGTCGGCCACACACTAATGCAGTAGAAACAAGAACTAATAGAACAACATAAAAGAAAAAGAAGAAAACCATATCATTAACAATCAAAATTCATCACCATTGTTCAAAACCTTAGCAAGGAAGAGAATTAGCCACTCATTTGTGGATTGATCATCCTAAAACAAGTGTAAATCATACATACAATTGATTGAAAGAAGAAAGGAAGAGAAGAAATCTCTTAGCTTTTTCGTCCCTCAACTGCTCCTAACCCACGTCCTAGCTCCACCAAGTCTGAACTAATTAAAATAAACCTAAGTGTGCTATTTATACTAGTGGGAAATATTTCCCGGAATAACAAGCAACGTGTCACGGAGGCCATCGCGGAGCACTGCCTCTGTGACACGACGTGGACGCGGACCTTCACTGGAAATCCAAGGTCCAGTAAATAGCTTCAACATGGCACAGAGGCCAACGCGGAGGCCTATCTCCGTGCCACGGAGCTGTCGCGAGGCCACACTGGAATTTGCCATTTAATTTCCTCTCCAGGCAGTGTGCCTCCGCGATGGTAGCGTGGCACGGCTCCATCGCGGAGCCCCTATACTTTGTGCATTCCAATGTCTTTTCCACGCTCGCATCTGAGTCAAACTCCGATATTGTTCCAACACGCATTTTTGCTCCTAAAAATCCTATTTACCTGCAAAGCAAATGCTAATCATGTTGGTTAGTATAAATTCACATTTTATTACCAATTACATAAGAATATATACACATTGCACAACAAACAAGGCGAAAATGATACATTTGAGTATCACTTGGGCATATAAATCTGCCCAGATCACTGCCTGAGTCCTCTCCCTCGATACCGGGTTTGTATCATCTCGAATCAACCCGATATCGGTAATCTTTTGGACCACTACTCTTTGGTCCACTGATGGAAAAACTGGCACCTTTGACTTCTGACATAGTCTATCAATCAAACATGGAAACAAAATGGTAGTGTCGTCATTGATTGCCTGCTCTCGAATCTCCTCTGCAATATATCGCGGGAAG
Source organism: Datura wrightii (assembly GCA_035772735.1). Taxonomy (NCBI): domain Eukaryota; kingdom Viridiplantae; phylum Streptophyta; class Magnoliopsida; order Solanales; family Solanaceae; genus Datura; species Datura wrightii. The sequence continues at coordinate 161,624,528 of JASDFA010000016.1, forward strand.
TTGATGGCATACCCCTCCATTATGCTAGCTCTCAAAGCTGCTTTGTAAGGTGAAAGTATATTGTCATTGCTGATTGGTACCAGCCTGTGCCGCACTAGTGACCACCAAAACTTGGCCTGAAAATTCAATGTAGCCTTCTTTATCTGTGACTCTGTACCATGCAGCCATTCTACCAGTGGACCTCTCATAGCAATAATCCTTGACGACCAAGTATATTTCTGAATGCGCTCCTGTATATTCAACTTCTTTGTTTTGACCTTCTTCAACTCAGATAGCCTGTGATCAAATTCTGCTATGTTTGACGGAGCCTGGTAATTCGGCCCGTACAACATTCTGGACATCGTCCGCTCAGAAATGTCAACTAGAGTCTCTCTCACTAGCACCTGAGTCAATGCAGGCCTCTTCTTCCAATCCTTGCCCCCTAATGCCAACCACTGCAAGGTGGTTGTATATGTTGCATAGAACTCTCGCAATAAACATGGGCTATAGCTGCCTGAAGCCTCGGTCAACCACTCGAACTTGTATTTATCAAAAACTACTTGTAGCTCTGGAGATCTTTAAGCCCTGTGGTTACCAGCCTTGGCTCCTCATATATGCTCCTTTTAAGATGGCCTTTTTCATTGGGAGCAATATCTCAATTATATATAGCTCGTATGCCATGGACACACCATCTCCATACATTTCTCGGTTGCTCATTTGAGGTGTCCTAGGTCTCCGTCAGCTCATTATCAAAATCCCCTTGCTGGGCATGTGATTAATCAACTCTCACTGTATTGTGACCAGCAATGGGAGCCTCAGGAACCAGTGTAGCTGCAGCCCTAGCACTCTGATCAGTGCGGTTGGGCGGATCTCTTGCAAGTTGAGTGGGAGTATCAACAAAGGCTATCGGATTTGAACTTTGTTGAGCCCTAGCCCTAGTAGATCTCCTCACTAGCTGCTCCTCTGCTACTTCATATTCCTCCTCAGAGCCACTCGACTCTTCAGAGGACGATGGATCATCACACAGTCTATGGTATGAGGGTTGACTGCGCTCAAGTGCTTGCGTCTTTGTTGCACCCTTTTTTGGTGTACTTCTGGGAGCCATTTTACTTATGGAAATAATGTTAGTGTGAAAGATAAGATGAAACAGAAAATATTTTTGGGCTGGTGCCCAGTGGTCCTGACGGGTGACTAAACAAGTCATTGCCACTGGCAATGACTCGTGAGGTCACTCATCGTCTCAGACTAGCCTTTCTTCAAGTTGGTCCAGTGTACTTGACAACTGGTCCCAACGAGTCGTTACCAAAGGCAACGAGTTGTTAGGTCAGTCGTTAGGTATGCTGCCTCAGCAATTGAATTTACCCACTCAGGATGAGCTACATGACGAGTCGTTTGGTGATCCAACGACTCGTGTTGTGGCTCGTGCTCAAGAGTTCCAGGTCACCTTCATCTTCTTCCTGATTTTCAATTCCACAAACACAAAGCTTTCGCAATTCAATATCAATCCAAGTGAAATACAATCGAAAATCATTGTTTTAACTCTTCCTGGGGCTTATTTACATCAAAAGGCACGTATATACACAAGAATAATATTAATCAAAGTAAATTCAAGCTCCTTCACACATGGGTATTCGAAATTTCTTAGTTATTTGCTATGATATTCAAAAAATTTTATGGGGAAGATTACTTACAATTTGATTGATCAGAGATGGAGTGAAATATCTTTTTCTTGAGTGTGCTTCAGTGGACGTGCAGTGATAAAGGTTTTGTCAATGGTGTTTTCGAATGTGTTGAGTGAAGAAGAGGAAGAAGAGAAGAAGAGGGAAGTTTGAGTTTAATGGGGAGATGGATGTTTTAATTTAAAAATTTCCCAATTTTAGTCGTGGGTCGGGTTAAGTTAACTTACCTAGGACCTAACGAGTCAAGTAATGACTCGTGGTGTTACCCAACGAGTCGTTTCCTGAGTCGTGGTCCTTGGACTTATATAGCTTCTCGATGGGTCACTTAATGACGTCATCGTTTGGTCTCCCAACAATTCGTTGAGTTAGCTATTCTCACCCTTATTCTTCTAATTCAGTTTTAGATCCAGTGTACCTGACGAAAGACTCAACGATTCATTCCTTAGAGAAATGACTCGTGAAGTCACCCGTTGCTCCCCTATTTTCTATAGTTCTCTTCACGACTTGACTGAACGAGTCGTCAAGTCAGACGATGACTCATTCTGTGATTTTTCTGCACCAGAACTGAAGTTCCAATTTCTGGTTCAAACTGCAGATTTTCCATCTTATTCACCTACACCCATCAACAAACGTTAACACTAACTTTTCCTAACATTTACAACTTGGGTTGCCTCCCAAGAAGCGCTTGATTAACGTCGCGGCACGACGTGGGTGTTTTGGCTACTCAGACTTCACCAAAACACCTCCATGGGTTGCCTCCCATGCAATATTTGATTTAATATCGTCACACGACGCAAGTCTCTTGACTACTCAGAATTCATCAACTGACTCTTCTCCATCCTTCAATGCTTAAATTATACTGAACTCCTTAGGCTGTTTCATGGTTCGGCTAATGTTGAAGGTAACCTCTTCTTTGTTCAACCTGAATTTCAATGGGCCTGCCTCCATGTCTACTAGGGCCCTACCTGTTGCAAGGAATGGTTACCCCAAAATGATAGGGACCGCAGAATCGACATTGCAGTCCAAAATCACAAAGTCCGCTGGGAATATGAATTTGTCCACTTTGACCTGTACATCAAACAAAATCCCCACATGCTTTTTAACTGTTCTATCATCCATCAGTAGCCACATCAAAGTCGGTGTGGGGGTTCCCAAGCCTAACTTTTGAAAAACTGCTAGCGGCATCAGATTTATGCTAGCTCCCAAGTCACAAAGTGCCCTTGCAAACTCAACCTCCCCAATGGTGCAAGGTATAGTAAATGCACCTGGGTCTTCCTTCTTCTGTGCTAGGTCCTTCATGAATTTGGCATATCCGGGCATTTTCTCCAGTGTCTCAACCAATTGGATGTTCATTGACAGCTGCTTGAGCATAGAGATAAACTTTTGATATTTCCCATCTTCAGCTTTCTTCTTCAAGCGCTGGGGATAAGGAGGAGGAGGTCTAGGGATTGTTGTGAGTTTTTGTTGTGCCTCCTTCTCCTTCCTATGGGCACTACTCGGAGAAGTTGGCAAATCTGAGTCCCCAACAAAAGTTAGGTTGTCAACATCCGCTACATGATCATCATTTATCATCACGGGCTTGTCTGACTCTTTACCTACAACTGGCCTTGGTCGATCAACTATGGCCTTCCCGCTCCTAGTAGTGACCGCCATGCAGTGGCTGTCATTTTTTGGATTTTGCATAGTATTGCTGGGAAGTGTTCCTTTTTGCCTCTGATTCATTGCAACATACATCTCACTCATCTGCTGCTCAATCTGTCTGATCGCCACAGCATGAGACTCCACTTTTTGATTTAAATTAGAAATATCAACCCGGAGCTCCTTAAAGTGGTTGTCTATTGTCTCCATCTTCTTGAGCACTTTGGATAGAATATCCTCAACCCTTGAACCACTGGACTCTGGCTCACGGTTTCATGGAGGAACATACAGGCCACTCCTATCATTTTTGAACTCCTCACGCTTCTTCCAGTCCCCATGGTCTTGATATTGGCCCCGGTTGTAATTATTATCTTTTTAGAAGTCCGACCTTGGTTCCCTTGACCTTGATGCTAACAGTCTTGGTTAGACCCTTGGGTGTTGGTGGGGAAACCCACCCTCTGATCATTCAAATGGTTGACCTCTTCTTCAGACTCAGACTTGCAACCATCATTTCTCGGGGCCTTGCCCTGAGAACCTACAACATTCACCTTTTCTACTCCGACTCCCATCAGGTGTTTGGCAAGAAAACCCATGGTAGTCTTTATCTCTTCTATATCCTGATCAAGCTCTTCATCTCTTCTCCTCTATTCAGCAGACATACCAACCGCATAAGAACCAGCTGGAACCTCCGACTCTCTAGTGTGCCAAGCTCGGTTGGTTTGGTGATCCTATCTAGCAGCTTGCAGCCTCTGCATAGGTGTGACTCATAAAAGTTTCTCCTGAGACGATATTGGCCACTGCCTTAGTGTTGGCATTCAGAGACCTATAAAAGATCTCCAAAAGTGTATCATTCAAAATTTTGTAATTTGGCACCTTTTTGAGCTTTTTCTAAACGAAGCCAAGTCTCGTGGAGTGCTTCAGAATTTAGCTGTTTGAAGTTATAATTCTCATCCTTCAACTTCAATGCTTTGGATGGAGGGAAGAACCTTTCAAGAAAAGCTCTCTTAAGCTCTCCCCAAGTAGTGATGGAATCATTTGGCAACTCAGTCAAGCACATAGGTTCCTCACTCCCTAAAGAGAATGGAAATAACCTCAGTCTGATAGTGTCTTGGCTCACCCCTGGTTGCTCATATGCCTTACATATTCCCATGAAATTTGTCAGGTGAGCGTAGGCATCATCAGATGCGTGACCCGCAAATATTCCCTTCATATTAAGTAGTTGGATTATTGCACTAGTAATGTCAAACTTCGGGCCAGCAGGCAAAGGAGGAGGGACTATAGCTCCAGTGGCACCAGCTTCATCTATATCCGCATCATCTTCCTCATCAAAATATCGGTGTCGCTGGTGTTCTGGACCTCTGGGTCATCTAGCTCGTTCAGCTTCTGCAGCTAGACGCTACTCTTCAGCAACTTTGGCTAACTCACGATAGCCCGAGCTTGCTCTTCGGCCAACATTCTTGTTGTGGCTTGGTCCACTGTGTCTTGCTCTTGTATGTTGGCCATTCTTCTCAGGTTTCTTAACGTTAGCTTATGTTCGTGATCAATTGGAACCAGGGGATTTCCTTGGCTTCTAGTATCGGGCATGCACAAACCTAAGACCTATTAATCACCCAAAACAAAAAAAAGAGAAAAAAAATAAATAAGAAATAAGAAGCAATAGCCAAGTTAACACAATTAACAAAAGCCTTAGCCGTATTCCCCGGCAACGGCGTCAAAATTTGATATTTCCCAAATTACACCTCGCAATTTAGATATAAGTGGTAGATTGTCAAATATAGAACTCAAAAAAGGTTGAGGTCGATCCCACAGGGAATATGGTAAGAACTTAAGTTAATGCAAATAACTATTACTATTGATTTACTTATTTCCAAAGGGGGGAAAATATAGAATAATAAACAAAGTAAAATTATTTGAATGTTGAATTCAAATTTGGTTTGTATTCAATTAACGATTTTACAAGGATTGTGTTTCCCAAGATTTCATAACCACAAGGATTTCACACTACTGATCTATTTCGGTGATTAACATGCAATATTGGTAAGTTTGGTTCACCTAAATGGTTGATCCCCAATCTAGATGATTTTCACCACGCAACTTGGTCCGTATACTGGTGTACTTTAGTTGACCCTTACCCTTAATATCAGATTAGCTATCCCTGGACAAGTTCAAGCTATTAGATGAGGGTTGATATCCTCAAATCTCCGTTGTTAATCCCTTTTCCCATTCTTTACCTCCTTTGTTCGGTAAGTAAGAATAAGGCATGTCCTAACGTTTGCAACCGTCAAGAATCAATCAAAATGAATGGAAAAACAATAGATGCATAGAACCCCGTTCAAGAATTACTAAATGTTTTTACCTATATGCGTTAATTCACCTTGGTTCCCACAAACCTAGTTTATGGGTTTAGCTACTCATATTTGTATTATCATAATCACAAAATATTACAGAAATCATAATTGAAACTTACACATTATTGTAGAATAAAAACCACGTAGATTGAATAACACTCCAATGTTGCATTCGTTTCTTGATTCAAGAACAATTGTATGAAAAATCCTCTCAAAAATAATTCTCTAATTGTAAGGAAATTCTTCTAAAAAATCACCTACAAATCCTTCCAAAATCGTCTCCTAAAAATAAACCTAAAATGGGTATTTATAATTCTAAGAAATCCTTTACCTAACTAAACTGGAAATCAGGCTGACAGTGGCAATGGACTATGTGACGGGTCGTTAGGCCTTCTGACGAGTCATTCCTTACTTATATTAATCGTCCTCAGCATCGCACCCAGTTGTGGCAACGGGTCACCTAACAACTCGTCATGCCTGAGCACAAGTCGTTAGGTCCCTCGTGGACTGTCTCCTTCAAAACTCCGGTGCACTTCACAGATGGTTCCAGTGGCCTGCCAATGAGTCTTTTCATCTCATGACTACTCGTTATGTCTGTCGTCAACTTCACTGGCCACTTTGTTGAAATTTTCTCTTTGATTCCTAATGATTGACCTCACAACTCGTTACCAGATGTAGCAAGTCCTTCCTCATACTCATCAAGTACACTGCCTTGCTGCTTCCAAACTCCAACTTTTTCCCATGCCTTAAGCAACGGGTCGTGCCTCCTGCCAATGACTCGTAAAGTGCCTGGCAGACAGCTTTCAGTTATTTTTAGCATTAATTTGACCAAATTCACTTCCTAACCTATTTTCCTGCATATTAAGCACAAAACACATCATACCCATATAAACATACCTGGAATGTGCATATTTTCTTGGTTTTAAGCGTCGAAAGTGCCGTAAAATCACGACGCATCACTTGAGGACAAGTAATTGTTCAAATTTGGGGGTTTGATGAGTTGGTAATTTACCAACTCATTAGGCTTTTAAACATGAGCTTTTGCTTGATTTTCAAGTCATTTGGAAGAATTTTGTTTCTCTTTCTCTTTAGTTTTTGCAGGTATTTAATTTAAGTAGAGAATGAAAGAAAATAGACAAAAGCACGTATTAAAGCAGAGGACTGGAGCTTTATCGGATGGGACCTGTGTTCCATCGGATGGGTCCAGTGAAACACCTGCTGAAACGCAGGAGCCTACTTGACAGAAATGGGAGGTGTATCGGTGGAATGTGGTTCATCACATGAAAACTACCGATGCCAACACCGACCAGACTCTAAATATACTACCCCCAACTGTGATAGCGTGGCGCTCCATCGGCGGAACACTGGTGACTCATAAGTGAGGGATGTTAGAAAAGGGCAAAATTATCCAACACGAGATTTGAGGAGCACTTTTTAACCTATTTCTGTACATTTTCTAAAAAGTACCAATTATTCCATCCTATATTTGTAGAGAGTTATAAAGAGAAGTAGATGATATTGTATTGAATAGCTTTTCTTCAATTTCCTTCTTCTTCATCAAGGTAAAACCACCATTTAATACACGACTGGAGCTTATTGTTTACTCTTAATGATGAATTTGCTAAGTTTATTTATTAATATACTCTTGTATTTTTCATCCATGAGTGGCTAAATCTTTAGCTAGGGGTGTGTGAATGATGGGTGTTAAGTTTGGTATTGATAATTTGATCTTATTATTACTCATTTAGCATAAATCTATTGGTTTCTCCCTAATTATAATTGGTTATCCATAGTTGCAAATGTGGGTCATGTTTTCTTGTTCTATTTTTGCTTGAAAAGAGAAATTGAGTATAGGGGGAAATCAATAGCGGGTAACCGAGATTTGACTATGTAGGGTTAGTCTAGAAATAGAAAAAACCCATGGTCATAACCCCATTAAGGAGTGGAGGCTAGAGATAGTTTAATACTTACCCAAACCATATTGGATAAATTGATTGAGTCCTTGAGGTTTGAAAGAACTTGAGGAAAAAGGTGCCTAATTGGTTGAAAAACATTGGGCGCCATTTTTTTCAAAGGTTATATATGTCTATGAGTAATAGTTTGATTGTCTAGCTAATCCTAATCCAACTAACATCGCGTCAATATCACACACCTGGACCTTGCTCATAACTACCTTTCAATTTTGGTTGCCTTATTCTCTTATTGGCTGATTTTAAATTCCAATTGTGATCTCATTTTTACTCCCCCAACATTTTATTTTCAATTTTGAATGCACGGATGCAATCCTAATTCAAGTCTTTAGACAAATTCTGCATTATTTAAACTCTATTCCTTGTGGAATTCGACCCCAACACTTGTCGGGTATATTTTGTTTGCCAACGACCATTTACATTTCCTCCTCTCGAGGAGTGGATTTGGACGTTATCACTCTGCACCGCGGTTAGATCCTCTTAGCAATATCCAACAGCTTTTGTGGCAAGTCCTCATATGCTGAGGGTTAAAGTTCTTTTTCTAGTTTTACTTTATTGTTTCAGTTCAGACATTAGAGTTAGCTGGGTGGTTTTTCCAGCAACTCATCAGTTTATTTTTAGAAGGCTTTCAAACAATATTTACATATTCAGTTGGATTATTAGATTTTTATTAGATTTTTTCATTTATTCAGTAATAGTTATTTCTTTTTTCAGCTTCCACTCTTTTATGATTATTTTCAGCAGATCAGTTTTTAGTAGAATATGCTCTACCAGGGTTTGCTTGGGGTCACTTATGATTTTAAGTACCATGTCGTGTCCAGGGTGTGAACTTAAGTCGTGACATATTTCTACCTACGTGATGACTTGTTCTGTGTTAAAGTCTATTTTATTCTTTTTTTCAGTTTAGGCTATTGGATTTTGGGGATTTGGAAATTTAAAGGAGGATCACCATTAAATTTGGTGTACTTAGAATCACTCAAAATAAATAGGGAAGGATTTTTAGAGGTCGATCTTAGTAAGAATGAACATGTGTTCAAAGATCCTAGTGATTGGATACATGGTACATGATATGTGTGATTTTTCTAAGGTGATATCAAGATGTGGCTTAGGAACCTAGTTTGAAGGTATATTTGTGTAAACAAGCTTAAGCAACTAACTATTAGGAAAGAGGATGTATATTTGACTTGTTATAAGAAGTAGGTTCTTTAACTAATTTTTTCTCATCATGGTTGAGTGTTCTCAAGAGTAGGAATAGCATTATTAGACCTTATTTAGCCTCTTTGATCATGCCATGTGTGCATACCAGTTAAGGTATAAGACTGATATATATATTTTTCTCGCTTTTATCCACCAACATTATGAATGATGATATCCAATCATCAAGGAAATCAAAAGTGTTCTTGATTTCTTCAAATTGTTCAAATAAAGTTCCAAGAATTTCTTTCTTCAAAATGTTGTGGTAAGAATTCTTCTTGATCATCTTTAGAGGGAAATGTTTTTCCTTATATCTATTATCTTGCCCAATATCATGCCCCAAACCTGGGTGAGCCAGAATAGCCCTCAATGCCTTTACCTAATCAAGTAAACTAGCTCTATAAATGCATAATTGTGGAATAGAAATAAAAATCCATATAAAATGATACTGAAGAGTTTAATGTTAACAAAATATTTTCCTTATATTCATCAAACCTTTAGCTAAAAAATAATTTGAGTATGTGGTCCACATAGGGTGATTAAAAGGGAATACCCCAAGATATCAACATGACAGGAACATCTTTGTCTGTGAAGCCTCTATACCATGAAACATACATAGAATGATTTAAAAGAATAATTAAGCGGGAAATAACATGAGCATGAATAAGAAAAAGACTGAATATCAGAAAGTGTATATCACACAATAACATCACAACGCTGAATCACAAAGCTGATCATACTAAGCCTATGTCTGAAAAGTCTCTACTATCTGATGAGATGCGAGGACAAGCCCCCAACTATCTCCAAGTATGAAACTAAATTTACATGATTAACATAACTAAATGAGTGTCCCCTAAAGATGAGGACTCACCCAACAAGGGCTAGCTGGACTGATATGGAAGCGAGTTATCGGCGAGACTAAGCTGGATCACATGAAATGATATAGCATAGAGTATGCGGTCGGTACTTGGAATGTAATGAGTATGCAAGGTATGTAAAAAACACTTTGTAAAACGTTAGTTAAAATCATGCATATAGATTAAAAGGATCATAAGAGTAAGGGTTGCATGCTAAAAGCCATATATGAGACATACATAAACATAAGCTGATTATCATAACTAAAAATAATGACCCGAGATTTAAAATAGACATCATATGACTTGTCATTTATAAAATCATAAGTAAAAGCCTATAAATTGATCATTGGGACACATTTGCTATGAAACATAATATCATGAGTCATAAACATATGTAACTAAAATCATGAGGAAATTTGGGAGACACTTCATAATCGACACCATCATCATAGAGCTTACATGATGCCCCAACAATCGAACTCAAGTGCACAGAGCTGTTTTAAGCCTTGCCAAGGCTGACGTGTAATACCCTGAAAGTGCCTAAGATTAGAATCGGGATCAAAATTTGAAATTTATTGAAAAATGGGAAAAAATCACCGGATGGGTGATGTAATGACTCGTGGTTGGAAACCATGGGTCATTGTTAGCATTCGTGGGAGGAATTGGACCTCTGCAGTTGGGCATACCATGGGTCATCCAATGATTCATGGTGAGATGTGACAACCCGTTGTCACCAGTCGTGGTTTGGATTGCCAACTTTTCCAGTGGATATAACGAATGGATACCACGACTCGTTGGAAGCAACCACGAGTCGTGGTGAGGCTTGTGGTAAGAGAAGTTCAGATTTTCAGGGAAGCTGGCGATTGATCTAACAACCCGTTATTTGAAGCTATGACTCATCCTATTGAGTTGTGGGAAGATCTGAAAAGATGAAGTGAGGCAGTGGACCGAACGACTCGATACCACTAGTCGTGGTATCATGCAACTACTCGTGGGATCAGTCGTTCGTTCACCTAGATTAGTTTTTCAGGGATTTTTTTCATTAAGGGTATTTTCTACCTTCCTATGCTCAAGGGACCTAAACTAAGTCATTTTATGTATTTTTCTAGGCATGTTAAAATAGGCTAAGTCCCCCTTTCATAGTCATTTCCATGCACACTAGTTAGGAAGAAATTAAGAGAGATTAATTTATTCCTAAAGTTCTCCTTCATCAATTCTCCGTTGGGAATTCAAGGAACTTCGAAATCTGATCTTACCCTGGCATGTAGGGTTACGAATGGGTGTTTTCAATCACACTCATACCCATTCTCTATCAATTTATGAAAATCTATCATAATGTCATAGGGTTTTGAATTCAATTTTGGTAAAAATCAAATGACTTACTAATGGATTGTAATGATTTGCAAATTACATCATATTTTATGAATTTTGATAAGATTTTACAACTATTTTGCTTATAAAATTATTGATTTCAATTTCTACTCAATTAAACCTAATCATGCATGATCTGTGATGAATCGAGTTATGATCTACATACCAATAATTGATATTTACAAACCCAACATGATTTATGATTTGAAATATGAATTTATTTAATTACCCATCATGATTTGATGATTTACAAGTTATATGTATGATCTACAAGTATGCATGAAACCTATGATTCATGAATTATATTTTCGCCGACTCATGGGCCATATGTCATGTTTAGCTCATGTATGTACAAGAACTTTTATGATTATCATGATTTAACTAGACCATGAATTCGTGCATGTTATACTATGATCACTATATATGTTTTGGGAGTAGTATCGAACACCGAGTAAGATCGGGGCCTAGGTTCTGCTCCGGATCTCATAGACTACGTGCCATTGTAGGTATGTTGGGACCTCCTTTGTTACTGTCCCTGGCCCAAACGGCCCTTCTCATGGTGATATCACACTTTCATGGTTCTACCCTGGGCAAGCTACGGACACCCTCCCGACTAGGGTTACAAGTCGGGCTTCATGTGTGCTTATATGGAGTATGTCGGTTAAGAGAATCTCCCACTGTTCCTCATGATTTATGCATTTCCATGATTATGTATATTGGCTCAAGTTATGTTAAATACAGCTTTCCTCTCATGATTATGATTTCAAATGTATTATGAATGTTTTTAAATCCTTGAGCCTTATGTTATGTTATGTTACGATATTTACGATATGAGCATGATGTCCTACACTTATGATGTTTTATGAGTTTTTACATATTTTAAATGTCCGTTTTACTTACCTTTCATACTTGGTTCATTCCACGTACTGACCGCATACTTTCTATGTTGTATCATTTCATGATACAGTTCTCGGCTCTCAGGCTCCTCCTCATCATCACCCTTAGACCATCTCAGAGTTACTGTCAGCTTTATTGGTGAGTCCTCATCTTCCAACGGCCGTTTGACTAGACATTTATGTTGTTCCTTCATTTTAGTTTGGCCAGGTTAGTTGGGGATGTTTTCCCATCTACCCATCTTTCATAATAGAGGCTTTCAGACCGTATGAAGTACTCAGCTTGTATGTATGTCTAGTGATTTAGTATGTTATGTGATCTTGGGCAGATTTATATGCCCAAGTGATACTCAAAAGTATCATTTTCGCCTTGTTTATCTAGCAATGTGTATACATTTTCATGTAATTGGTAATAAAATGTGAATTTATACTAACCAACAGATTAGCATTGTTTTGTAGGTAAAATGGGATTTCGAGAAGCTAACATGCATGTTGGACGATATCGGAGTTGGACTTGGATGCGAGCAAGGAAAAAGTCATAGGACTGCACGAATTAAAGGGGCTCCGCAATGGAGCCGTGTCACGCTGCCATCGCGGAGGCATTCTGCTTGGAGGGTGAAAATTCATCCAATTTCCAGTGGAGGTTCGCGTCTGCTCCGTGGCACGGTGGCTAGCCTCCGCGTTGCACGCCGTGCCACGTTGGTGTTTAAATTCCCGGACCCCCAGTTCCAGTGAGGGTCTGCGTTCACGGCGTGTCATGGAGGCAGTGCTCCGCGATGCACTCGGTGACACGTTTCTCATTATTCCGGAAAACATTCCCACTAGTATAAATAGAACACTTAAGTTTATCTTTCATAATTCAGACTTGGTGGAGCAAGGACGTGGGTTACAGGCAGTTGAGGGACGAAAAGTTTAGGGTTTTTTCTCGCTTTCTTTCTTCTTTAACTCAATTGTTTGTATGATTAACACTCATTTTATGATGATTAATCCATGAATGAGTGGCTAATTCCCTTCCTTGCTGAGGTTGTGAACACTTGTGATGAATTCTGATTATTAATTATATGGTTTTTCATCTTTTTCTTCCATGTTGTTCTATTAATTCTTGTTTCTACTACATTGGTGTGTGGCCCACATTAATGTACATCTAAAAAGTCCGATTTCACTCGAGAGAGCACGAAATTGGAAAGTTGGGAATTAATAGGATATTGTTCTTAACTTGATTTGGGAAAATTGAGTTTTGATGAACCTTCAGGATAGAAATATACCTGAAAGTCGTATTAGTCAATTTAGGAACCGGAATTGTATGGCTAGAACATGAATTGCATTTGATCACAGAAATGTAGACAGATGGTTCTTGATTCTTAAGTGAGATTAAATACGAGAGTTTTAATCTCTTGGCAGATGTTCTTGGCTAGCAATTGGAAGAAAAGATTAACCAATTTATGATGATAATCAGTTTCATTACATGTTCTTTACCCTCAGCATGCTTTTATCCATAGTCCAAATTCAAAGTAGATAATTATCTGTAGTTTAGTATAAAATTTATAAAACAAATTATTCAATTTTTGGTTATTTAGTTGTCAGCAGATTTAGAAGTAAAAATATAGTATACGTGAGCAAATTGCACTTATCCCAAGTCTTTGTGGGATCGATACTTGGCTTACTAAAGCCACTTACTACTTGTTCGACCACGTGCACTTGCGTGTCGGTTTTATAACTCCAACAAACACCCAAACGTTATGATACGCTATGTTACATTTACGTTCCTGCTATGTTTTATGTTTATTCTTCCGCCTAAAGTGAATGAAGTTAGATGTATGCTTATGCCATGGGTCAACTTGGAGCCTCTCGGGGTTCCTTGTATCGTGTTACGATACGAGTCTATGTTTGGAAAGTGACAAACTTGGTATTAGAGCCATTGGTTTTGAAATGTCCTCTGGTGTCTGAAAGTCGTACTAAGTAGAGTCTTTTTTCATGGGTGTGAAGCCCACCACACTTATGACGAAGAGGCTATGAGACATTTAGGAAATGTTCCCTTCTTTCATGATCTATGTCATGTGATGAAAAGTCATTCTCTCCTTTTAATTCATGCTATTCGCGATTGTAGAATCATGGCTCCTAGAAGAATGAACGGAAGAAGAAATGGAAACAGTGAAGGCCACGGAGATGGCAACGATCATGGGCATCAGCAAGCCCCACCTATTGAGGAGCCCCAAGCACCAGAGCTAGTTGTCCATGTGGAGTTTCGGGCAGCTATCCAGATGGTGGCGGAGGCCTTGACCGTTCAGGTCAACCAGCAGGCTGTTGCACATATTCCACAAAATGGCAATGCAGCTGCGGCCCGGATCAGAGACTTCTTGAGGATGAACCTGCCGGAGTTGCTAGGGTCCAAGAGGGATGAAGACCCACACGATTTCATCGAGGAGATTCTAAAATCACCCAGGTTATGAGGGTTACCAATGGAGATTGTGTTGATTTGGCTTCCTATCAGCTAAAAGGGGTGGCTCATATATGGTTCAAGCATTGGAGAGGTGCTAGGGCTATGGGTGCAGGCCCTATAGGTTGGGAAGAGTTCCATGCAGCATTCTTGGATCGATTCTTTCCCCGAGAGATAAGGGAGCTTTAAGGCGGCTAAGTTTGTTAAATTGAAGAAGGGTGACATGTCAGTTTAGGAGTACGCATTGGAGTTCACCCTTCTATCCAAGTATGCGCCAGAGTTGGTGGCACATTAGAGGGCTCGGGTGAGCCATTTTGTGGATGGAGTGGCGGACTACCTAGATAAGGAATGTAGGATCACCATGTTGCAATGAGATAAAGGAATTTCCCCGCGTTGTGTTGCACGCTTAGAAAATGGAGTCAGTGTATCAGAGGCAGAGAGAGGCCAAGAGGGCTAGAACGGACAGTTACGGGACTTCTCAGGACAGATCAGGGGGTGGATCATGTCAACAGTCCCAGCACTAGTGTATTACTCTAGCAACCATCATCGGCCAGTATGCCATCTAGATTCCGAGGGGATTGCAGGATTAGGGCTCCAGATTCGAGAGGTCAGGGTAGCATGCAGATAGAGTGCACTTTCCTAGCTTGTGTGAAGTGCGGCAAGAATCACTCAGGGAGGTGCCTAGTTTGCTCGGATGCTTGTTTCGGGTGTGGCAAACCCGGACACGGACTCAAGGATTTCCCTTCAGCTAGATCAGGGGGCAGTAGAGCCCGTATTCCAACAGTCAGTTTAGCCGCTCCAGCAGCACCTCCCCCTCAGTAGGGTGCCTCTACTAGTTCAGCCGGCGGTCAGCATTAAAATAGGTTTTATACTTTAGCACTCGCCAGGAGCAGGAGGTCTCCTCGGATGTGGTCACGGGTATGTTACGAGTTTTTAATATTGATGTTTATGATTTGCTAGATCCGAGGCTACTTTGTCGTTTGTGACTCCTTATATTGCTAGTGGCTTTGGAGTTAGTCCCGAGACTCTGTCAGAACTATTCTCAGTTTATACTCTGGTTGGTGATTCAGTTGTAGCTAGGCAGGTGTATACAGGATGCTCGGTCACTATATTGCATAAAGTCACCTCTACAAACCTTGTGGAGTTAGCCATGACTGACTTTGATATTATTCTAGGCATGGATTGGCTGTATGCATGATATGCTTCTGTAAATTGTAGACCCATGCAGTGGAGTTCCGTTTTACAGGTGAGTCAATCTTGGAGTGGAAGGGTAGTTCGATGGTACTTGTAGGTCATTCCATTTAATATCTTAAGGACAGAAAGATGATCTCTAAGGGTTGCATGTATCACCTAGTTAGGGTTAAGGATCTTGATTCTAAGACCCCGACTATCTAGTCAGTTTCGGTGGTGCATGAGTATCCAGATGTATTCCCAGATGATTTACTAGGTGTTCCTCCCAAGAGGGAAATTGATTTTTGTATTGACCTTTTACCCCACACCCAGCCTATATCTATCCCTCCTTACAAGATGACTCTAGCTTAGCTAAAGGAGTTGAACGACCTATTAGATAAGTGTTTCATTAGACCGAGAAAGTCCCCATGGGGTGCACCAGTGTTATTTATCAATAAGAAGGATGGTTCGCTTCGGATGTGCATTGACTATCGGCAATTGAACAAGGTCACCATTAAGAACAGGTATCCTTTGCCAAAGATCGATGATTTATTTGACCATCTTCAGGGTGCCAAGTGTTTCTCAAAGATAGATCTCAGGTCCAGGTGTCATTAGCTCAGGGTTCGGGAGTGTGATATCCCGAAGACAGCCTTCGGGACGCGGTATGGTCATTATGAGTTTGTAGTTATGTCTTACGGACCAAAAAATGCTCCTGCATCTTTTATGGACTTAATGAATAGGGTGTTCAAGAAGCACCCCGAGATGTTCTTGATCATGTTCACTGATGATATCCTTATATACTTTCAGATCGAGGAAGAGCATGTCGCTCATTTCAAAGTAGTGCTTCAGACTCTCAAAGATCGTCAATTGTATGCCAAGTTCAGCAAGTGCGAGTTTTTGTTGAACTCGGTAGCATTTTTAGGCCATGTGGTATCAAGCAAGGGCATAAAAGTAGATTCCCAAAAAATCGAGGAGGTGAAGAATTGGCCTAGATCGGTGAATCCTTCGGATATTGGGAGTTTCTTGGGCCTAGCTGGCTCCTACTGATGATTTTTTGAGGGTTTCTCATCAATTGCAACACCTTTGACCAAATTGACTCAAAAAAAGGTAAAGTTTCAACGGTCTGAGGCTTGTGAGAAGAGCTTCCAAGAGTTGAAGTCTCAACTTACTACCGCACCGGTGTTGACCCTACCCGAGGGTTCGAATGGTTTTCATCGTGTATTGTGATGCTTCGAGAATAGGACTCAGGTGTGTATTGATGCAGCGAGGGAAAGTGATAGCATATGCCTCTAGACAGTTGAAGATTCATCTGAGGAATTACCCGACCCATGATTTGGAGTTGGT
Source organism: Datura wrightii (assembly GCA_035772735.1). Classification (NCBI taxonomy): domain Eukaryota; kingdom Viridiplantae; phylum Streptophyta; class Magnoliopsida; order Solanales; family Solanaceae; genus Datura; species Datura wrightii. The sequence continues at coordinate 161,641,408 of JASDFA010000016.1, forward strand.
CGCAGTGGTATTCGCATTGAAGATATGGAGACATTACTTGTATGGGGTCTATGTGGATGTGTTTACAGACCACAAGAGCTTACAGTATGTGTTCACATAGAAATACCTCAATCTAAGACAAAGGAGGTGGTTAGAGCTACTCAAAGACTACGATATGATTGTTCTTACCATCCCGGTAAGGCTAATGTGGTGGTGGATGCACTTAGTAGACTCTCAATAGAGAGTGTGTCCCATGTGGATGAAGGAAAGAAAGAGCTGGTGAAAGATGTACCTCATCTCGCAAGGTTAGAAGTCAGGTTGGTTGACTCTACTGATGGCGATGTTGTTGTTCAAAGCGGATCTGACTCATCCTTGGTGACTGATGTGAAGGCTAGACAAGATGAAGACCCAATTTTGGTAAAGTTGAAGGAAGCTGTTCGAATTCGAAAGGTAGAGGTCTTTTCCCAAAGAAGAGATGGTGTGCTTCAGTAACAAGCTCGCCTATGTGTTCCAGATGTTGATGATTTGAGGAGTCGGATATTGCATGAGGCCCATGGATCTAGGTATTCTATCCATCTGGGTGCCACCAAGATGTATCATGATTTATGAGAAATCTATTGGTGGGATGGAATGAAGAAGAATATTGCAGAATTCGTGGCCAAGTGTCCAAACAGTCAACAAGTGAAGGTTGAGCATCAAAGGACGGAAGGAGTACTTTCAGAATATTAGCATTCCAACTTGAAAGTGGGAAGGGATTAATATGGATTTTATCACAGGTCTACCTCGTACTCGTCAACACTATGATTCTATTTAGGTTGTGGTAGACAGGTTGACCAAGGCTGCTCATTTTCTACCGGTCAGAACCACAGACTCAGTGGAGGATTACGCCAAGTTCGGTATTTGGTTCGATTGCATGGAGTGCCCTTGTCCATTATTTTAGACTGAGGTACTCAATTTACCTCCCAGTTTTGGCAGTTTTTTCAGAATGGGCTTGGGACTTAGATTAAGCTCAGCACGACATTTCATCCACAAATAGACGGTCAAGCAGAGCGGACAATCTAGACCCTCGAGGACATGTTGAGAGCATATGTGATGGACTTGAAATGTAGTTGGGATGATCACTTTCTCCTGATCGAGTTTGCTTATGATAACAACTATCACTCTAGTATCCAAATGGCACCGTTCGAGGCTCTCTATGGGTGGAGATATAGATTGCCCATCGGATGGTTTGAGGCAGCGATGATAGGGCCAAATTCAATTTATGAGGCTATGGTGAAGGGTCAGTTGATAAAGGACATGCAAAAATCTTCTCAGAGTCATCAAAAGTCATATGCTAATGTGAGGAGGAGAGAGTTGGAGTTTGAGGTGGACGATTGGGTATTTATGAAGGTATCTCCCATGAACGAAGTAATGCGGTTTGGAAAGAAAGGAAAACTCAGTCCCTACTATGTTGGTCCCTACCGGACTATGCGAAGAGTTGGTAAGGTGGCATATGAGTTGGAGTTTCCATCAGAGTTGTCTTTTGTGCATCTTGTGTTTCATGTATCTCTTTTGAAGAAATGTTTGGGAGATCCAACCCTAGTAGTTCCGGTGGACAATGTTGGTGTAAAAGATAGCCTTAGCTATGAGGAGATTCCGAGGAAAATATTGGATCGTCATTTCGGAAGCTAAGGAACAAGGAAGTAGCTTCAATTAAAGTATTATGGAGGAATCAACATGTTTAAGGAGCTACATGGGAAATCGAAGCAGATATGATGGCTAGATATCCACATTTATTCCCTACCGGCTCAGTTCCGACTTAAGGTATCAATTTTTCCCTTGACTCTATTCAGTTTTCATGTTCAGATCATGTGTTCAAGTTTCTTTTAAGTATATGGATGTGTATGTGAAGCATGAAATCAGTTCAGCTATGTGGTATGAATCAGAGATAGTCATTTCATTAGTTTTCGGTTTAAATGATTAGTATTTGGGTGTAATGATTGCATGCCTTTGTTTTTTCTACTTGTTTCCAACATTCGAGGACGAACTTTCCCAAGGGGGAGATATTATAATACCCTGAAAGTGCCTAAGATTAGACACGGGGATCAAAATTTGAAATATGCTGAAAACTGGGAAAAGTCATAGGACGAGTGATGTAACGACTCGTGGTTGGAAACCACGGGTCGTTGTTGTAGTCGTGGGAGGAATTCGGCCTCAACAGTTGGGGATACCACGGGTCATCCAATAACTCGTGGTGAGAAGTGATGACCCCTGATCACCAATCGTGGTTCGGATTGCCAAATTTTCCAATGAATATAATGTATGGATACCATGACTCATTAGAAGCAGCCACGAGTCGTGGTGAGGCTCGTGGTAAGAGAAGTTTTGATTTTCAGGGAAGATGAAAACAATTGTTGTAACGACCCATTATTTAAAGGAACGACTTGTCTTGTCGAGTCGTGGGAAGAATCTGAAAGCATGAAGTGAGGCAGTGGACCCAACAACTTGATACCCTGAGTTTTTGTATCATGCAATGACTCGTGGGGTCAGTCGTTGGTTCACCCAATTTAGTTTTTTAGGAATTTTTTTCATTAAGGGTATTTTCGACCTTCTTATGCTCTAGGGCCCTAAACTATGTCATTTTATGTATTTCTCTAGGAATGTTACGATAGGTTAAGTCCCCCTTTCATATTCATTCCCAGGCATGAAAATCAGGAATAAATTAAGATAGATCAAGTGTAATACCCCGAAAGCACCTAAGATTGGACCCGGGATCAAAAAATGGAAGTTGGCTGAAAACTGGAAAAAAAGTTCTCAGGACGAGCCATGTCATGACTCGTGGTGGGAAACCATGAGTTGTTGCATGCAGTTGTGGTTTCGGGAGCCCTGGTTGTAGTGGATACAACGGGTGGAGAAACAACTCGTTGCTCGAAACAACGAGTCATTGTTTGTACTCGTAGGTAGCTTTGGACCTTGGCAATTGGGGAAATAACATGTCATCCAGTGACCCGTCATGAGTAACGATGATCCGTTGTCACCAATCATTATCCGAGTTGTCAAAATCTCCAGTGGACTTAATGGATGGGCACCACGACTCGTTGGAGGAAATAATGAGTCGTGGTGAGGCTCGTGGTAAGGGATGTTCAGGTTTGTGAAGGGGATAACAACGGTCGATCTAATGACCCATGGAAGGTAACAACGACTTGTCTTATTGAGATGTGGTTGGGAACCGAGATCAGGCTATCGACAGTGTAGACAATGGATCGTACCACTAGTCGTGGTATCCACCAACAACTCGTTGGTACATCCGTGGGAGTGGCCAGTGCAGTTTTTCAGGGTGATTTCATTAAGGGTATTTTCAATCTTTCCATGATCTAAGGCCCTAAACTACAATGTTTTACGTATTTTTATGGGAATAATAAGATAGGTTAAGTCCCCATTTCTTAAGTCATTCCCATGCATGCAAAGTAAGAGAATTCTAGAGAGAACAAGAAGAGATCCAAGCTTTTCCCTATCAATTCTTCATTTGGCATTCAAGAACTCTAGAATTTTATCCTACCTAGGGATGTAGGGTTACGAATGGGTGTTTTTGTCCACACCCATGCCCATTCTCTATGAATTTATGAAAATCTATCAAAAACCTCATGGAGTTTTGAATTCAATTTGGCAAAAATCCAATGTTTTGCTAATGGGCTATTATGATTTATGATTTATATCATATTTTAAGGATTTTAACCAGGTTATACAATTATTTTACTTATAAAATTATGGATTTCGATTTCTACCAAATTAAGCCTAATTATGCATGGACTATGATAAATCGATTTATGATCTACATCTCAATTGTTGATATTTACAAGCCAGCATAATTCATGATTTCAAATATGGATTTATCGAATTACCCATCATGATTTGATGATTTACAAGTTATATGTATGATCTACGAGTATGCATGAAACCTATGATTCATGAATTATGTTTTTGGCCGACTCACTGCCTTATTTCATGTCTAGTTCACGTGTGTACAAGAATGTTTATGATTATCATGATTTACTAGACCATGAATTCATGCATGTTATACTATGAGAACTATATATGTTTTGGAAGTACTATCAAACACCGAGTAGGTTCGAGGCCTAGGTTCTACCCCGGATCTCATAAACTACGTGCCACCATAGGTATGTTGGGACCTCCTATGCGACTTTCCCCAGCCCAAGTGGCCCTTTTATGGTGATATCACACCTTCATGGTTCTGCCCTTGGCAAGGTACAAATGACCTCCCGACTAGGTTTACAAGTCAGACTTCACGTGTGCTCATATGGGGCATGTCGGTTAAGAAAATCTCCTACTGTTCCTCATGATTTATGCATGATTATGATTATGTATATTGGCTCAAGTTATGTTCATTATGTCTTTTCTCTCATTCTTATGATTATGAATGTTTTATGAATGATTTGAAAACCTTGAGTCTTACGTTATGTTATGATGTTTACGATATGAGCATGATGTCCTACTCCTATGATGATTTATGATATTTTACATATTTTATATGTTTGTTTTACTTACCTTGTATACTCGATACATTTCACTTACTACCGCATGCTTTTTATGTCGTATCATTTCATGATACAGGACCCAGATCTCAAGCTCATCTTTATCTTTTGACCACCTCAGAGTTCACCTTCGTCTTGTTGGTGAGTCCTCCTATTCTGAGGGCTGTTTGACTAGATTTAATGTTATTTTATGTTTCATTACTTGGTCGGGTTAGTGTGCGGTGTTGTCCCATCCACCCATCATATGCAGTAGAGGCTTTCAGACAGTATGTAGTACTCAACTTGCGTGTATGTTTAGTGATTCCTTATGTTATGATGTCTTACGTTATTTTTACGTTTCCGCTATGCCTTATGTTCAATATTCCGCTTAAGTGAATGAAGTTAGATGTACGCTTATGGCATAGGTCTACTTGGGGCCTCTCGGGGTTCCATGTCCCAAGTTATGATCCAGGTCTACGTTCAGGTCGTGAAAAACTTGGTATCAGAGCAAGGTTTGAAGTGTCTTAGGGTGTCTAAAAGCCGCGTTAAGTAGAGTCTGTTTCATGAGTGTCAAGCGCGTCACACTTATGACGAAGAGGCTACAAGACGTTTAGGAAATGTTACCTCCTTTCGTGATCCATGTCGTGTGATGAGAAGTCTTTCTATCCTTCTAATTTGTGCTATTCGCGATTGCAGAATCATGGCTCCCAGAAGAATGAACGGAAGAAGAAATGGGAACAGTGAAGGCCATGGAGATGGAAATGATCTTGGGCATCAGCAAGACCCACCTGTTAAGGAGCCCCAGTAGAGCTAGTTGCCCACGCAGAATTTTTGGAAGGTATCCAGATGTTGTCTCATGCCTTGACCGCTCAGGTCAACCAACAGGCTGTTGTGCATATTACTCAGAATGATAATTCGGTAATGAACCGGGTTAGAGATTTCTAAACGATGAACCCTTCGGAGTTCCTTGGGTCCAAGGTGGATGAGGATCCGTACAATTTCATCGAGGAGATTCTAAAGATTACCTAGGTTATGGGGGTGACCAATGGAGATTGTGTTGATTTGGCCTCCTATCAGCTAAAGGGAGTGGTTCACATATGGTTCAAACAGTGGAGGGATGGTAGGGCAGTGGGTGCAGGTCCTATAGGTTGGGAAGAGTTCCACGCGGCATTCTTGGTTCAGTTTTTCATTTGATAGATGAAGGAGCTTAAGAAGTACAAATTTATTAACTTAAAGCAGGATGACATGTCTGTTCAGGAGTACGCATTGGAGTTCACCCGCCTATCCAAGCATGCACCAGAGTTGGTGGAAAACCAAAGTGCTTGGGTGAGCAGTTTTCTACACGGAGTGGCGGACTATCTGGATAAGGACTGTAGGATTGCCATGTTGCATCAGGATATAGACTTTCCCCGTATTATGTTTCATGTTCAGTAGATGGAGTCAGTATATTGGAGGCAGAGAGAGGCCAAGAGGGCCAGGACCGACAGTTACAAGACTTCTCAAGTTAGATTAGGGGATGGATATCGTCAGCAGTCCCAACACAGATCTATTACTCCTGCACCATAATCGGCCAGTACGCCATCTAGATTCTGAGGGGATTATAGGAGCAGAGCTTCAAATTTGAGAGGAAAGGGTAGCATGCATATGGAGCGCACTTTCCCAATTTGTGCGAGATGCGGTAAGAATCACCCCGGAAGGTGCCTAGTCGGCTCAGATGCTTGTTTTGGGTGTGGAAAACCCAGAAACAGACTCAGAGATTGCCCTTCAGCCAGATCAGGGGGTGGTGGAGCCCATATGCTAGCAGCCAGTTCAGCCGCCCCAGCAGCATGTCCCCCTCAGCAGGGTTCCTCAACTAGTTCAGTCGGTGGACAGCTCCAAAATAGGTTCTATGCTTTAGCACCCTGTCAGGAGCAGGAGGTCTCCCCGGATGTGGTTAATGGTATGTTGCGTGTTTTTCATGTTGATTTCTATGCTTTTCTAGATCCAGGGGCTACTTTGTCTTTTGTGACTCCTTATACTGCTAGTAACTTTAGAGTTAGTCCTGAGAATCTATCAGAACCATTTTCAGTTTCTACTCTTGTTGGTGATTCAGTTGTAGCTAGGCGAGTGTATAAAGGATACCCAGTCACTATATTGCATAAAGTCGGCTCCAAGGATCTTGTGAGTTGGCCATGACTTCAAACCATGACTGACTTTGACATTATTCTTGGCATGGATTGGTTGTATGCATGTTATGCCTGCATAAATTGTAGAACCCGTGCAGTGGAATTTCATTTTTCGAGTGAATCAGTCCTAGAGTGGAAGGGTAGTTTGGTTGTACCAGCAGGTTGATTTATTTCATATCTTAAGGCTAGGAAGATGATTTCTAAGGTTACATGTATCATTTAGTTAGGGTTAAGGATGTTGAGTTCGCAACCCCGACTATCCAATCAGTTCTGGTGGTGTGTGAGTAGCCAGAAGTATTACTGGATGATTTACCAGGTGTTCCTCTTGAGAGGGAAATCGATTTTGGTATTGGTCTTTTACCCGATACGCAGCCTATCTCTACTCCTCCTTACAGGATGGCTCCAGTTGAGCTAAAGGAGTTGAAGGATCAGTTGAAGGACTTATTAGATAAGGGTCTCATCAGACCGAGCAAGTCTCCATAGGGTGCACCGGGTTTATTTATCCAAAAGAAGGATGGTTCTCTTTGAATGTGCATTCACTATCGACAATTGAACAAGGTCACTATTAAGAACAGGTATCCTCTACCCAGGATCGATAATTTGTTTGACAATCTTCAGGGTGCAAGGTGTTTCTCAAAGATAGATCTCAGGGTTCGAGAGTGTGATATCCCAAAAATAGTCTTCAGGTCGCGGTATGGTAATTATGAGTTTGTAGTTATGTGTTTCAGACTTACAAATGTTGTTGTAGATTTTATGGACCCGATGAACAAGGTGTTCAAGCCGTATCTGTACATGTTCATGATTGTATTCATTGATGACATCCTTATATACTCTCAGAGCGAGGAGGAGCGTGCCGCTCATTTGAGAGTAGTGCTTCAGACTCTCAAGGATCACTAATTGTATCCAAGTTCAGCAAGTTCTAGTTTTGGTTGAACTCGGTAGCATTTTGGGCCATGTGGTATCAAGCAAAGGCATAAAAGTAGATTATCAGAAAATCAAGGCGGTGAAGAATTACCCTAGACCGGTTTATCCTTCAGATATTCAGAGTTTCTTGGGCCTAGCTGGCTACTACCGAAGATCTGTTGAAGGTTTTTCATCAATTGTAGCACCTTTGACCAAGTTGACTCTGAAGAAAGTGAAGTTTCAATGGTCATAGGCTTCTGAGAAGATCTTTCAAGAATGGAAGACTCGACTCACTACCGCACCGATGTTGACCCTACTCGAGGGTACCAATGGTTTTTTGGTGTATTGTGATGCTTCGAGAATCAAACTCGGGTGCGTATTATTTCAGCGAGGAAAAGTGATATCATATGCCTCTAGATAGTTAAAGATCCATGAGTAGAATTACCCGACCCATGATCTAGAGTTGGCGCGGTGGTATTCGCATTGAAAATATGGCGACATTACTTGTATGGGGTCCATGTGGATGTGTTTACGGACCACAAGAGCTTACAATATGTGTTCACACAGAAGGACCTCAATCTACAACAAAAGGAGGTGGTTAGAGCTCCTTAAGGACTATGACATGAGTCTTCTTTACCTTCTGGGTAAGGCTAAGGTGGTAGCAGACGCACTTAGTAGACTTTCCATGGAGAGTGTGTCCCATGTGGATGAAGGGAAAAAGAAGTTGGTGAAAGATGTGCATCATCTCGCAAGGTTAGGAGTTAGGTTTGTTGACTCTGCCGATGGAGGTATTGTTATGCAAAGCAGATCTGAATCGTCATTACTAACTGATGTTAAATCTAGACAAGATGAGGACCCGATTTTGGTAAAGTTAAAGGAGGCCATTCGGAGTCAGAAGGTGGAGGTTTTCTCCCAAGGAGGAGATGGTGTGCTTCGGTACTAGGGTCGCCTATGTATTCCAGATGTTTATGATTTGAGGAGCCGAGTATTGCATGAGGCATATGGATCTAGGTATTGCATCCATCCGGGTGCCAATAAGATGTATCCTGATTTACAAGAAATCTATTGGTGGGATGGAATGAAGAAGGATATTGCGGAATTTGTAGCTAAGTGTCCGAACTGTCAACAAGTAAAGGTTGAGCATCAAAGGTTGGGAGGAGTACTTTAGGATATCAGTATTCCTACTTGGAAGTGGAAGAGATTAATATGGACTTTATTATAGGAATACCTAATTTGCCAACCATATGATTCCATTTGGGTGCTGGTGGATAGGTTGACCAAGTTTGCACATTTTCTACCGGTGAAAACCACGAACTTAGTAGAGGATTACGCCAAGCTATATATTCGGGAGTTGGTTCGATTAAATGGAGTGCCCTTGTCCATTATTTTAGACCGAGGTACTCAATTTACTTCTCAGTTTTGGGGGTTTTTCCAAAAAGGTCTAGGGACTCAAGTTAAGCTTAGCACAACATTTCATCCGCAGATTGATGGTCAAGTGGAGTGGACAATCCAAACTCTCAAGGACATGTTGAGAGCATGTGTGATGGACTTCAAAGGTAGTTGGGATGATCACTTACTACTGATCGAGTTCGCAAACAATAACAGCTATCACTCCAGTATTCAGATGGTACTGTTCAAGTCTCTTTATGCGCAGAGAAGTAGATCACCCATCGGATGGTTTGAGGTTGGTGAGGTAGCTATAATAGGGACACATTCGGTTCATGAGGTTGTGGTGAAGTTTCAGTTGATAAGAGATAGCTGAAAACCACTCAGAGTCATCAAAAGTCATATGCTGATGTGAGGAGGAGAGAGTTGGAGTTCGAGGTTGATGATTGGGTGTTTCTGAAGGTATCTCCCAATAAAGGAGTGATGCAGTTCGAAAAGAAAGGAAAACTCAGCCCCCACTATGTTGGTCCCTACCGGATTATGAGCAGAGTTGGTAAAGTTGTGAATGAGTTAGAACTGCCCTCAGAGTTGTCTTCTATGCATCCTGTATTTCATGTATCGCTTTTGAAGAAATGTTTAGGAGATCCAGCTCTAGTAGTCCTGGTAGACAACATTGGTGTAAAAGATAGCTTAGCTATGAGGAGGTTCCAGTGGGAATATTAGATCATCAGGTTCGGAAGCTAAGGAACAAGGAAGTAGCTTCAATGAAAGTATTATTGAGAAATCAGCATGTCGAAGGAGCTACGTGGGAAGCTGAAGCGAATATGATGGCTAAATACCCACACTTATTCTCTACCAGCTCAACTCTGACTTGAGGTATCGGTTTTGCCCTTTAACTCTATTTAGTTTTCATGTTCAAATCATGTGTTCAAGTTTTTTTTATTTATATGGATGTGTATGTAAAGCATGAGATTGGTTCATCTATGTGATATGAATTGGAGGTAGTCATTTCGTAAGTTTCATTTTGAAAATGATCAGTATTTGGGTGTAATGATTGCATGTCTTTGTTTTTTTACTTGTTTCCAACCTTCAAGGATGAATGTTCCCAAGGGGAGATATTATAATACCCCGAAAGCGCCTATGATTGGACCCGGGATCAAAAAATGGAAGTTGGCTGAAAATTGGAAAAAAAATACTTAGGAAGAGCCATGTCAAGACTCATGGTGGGAAACGTCGAGTCGTTGTATGTTGTCGTGGTTTCGAGATCCCTGGTGGTAGTGGATACAATGGGTGGAGTAACGACTCGTTGTTCGAAACAACGAGTCATTGTTTATACTCATGGGTAGCTTTGGACCTTGGCAGTTTGGGAAATAGTGGGTCATGCAATGACCCGTCATGAGTGATGACAATCCGTTGTCACAAATCGTTGTCCAAGCTGTCAGAATCTCCAGTGGACTTAATGGATGGGTATCACGATTTGTTGGAGGAACAACGAGTCATGATGAGGCACGTGGTAAGGAATGTTCAGGTTTGTGAAGGAGATAACAATGGTCGATCTAACGAGCCGTGGGAGGTAACAATGACTTGTCCTGTTGATTCATGGTTGGGAACCGAGATTAGGTTACAGACAGTGCAGACGACGGATCGTTGCATGAGTTGTGGTATCCACCAATGACTGGTTGGTACGTCCGTGGGAGTGGCCAGTGCAGTTTTTCAGGGTGATTACATTAAGGGTATTTTCGACCTTTCCATGCTCTAAGGCCCTAAACTATGTCATTTTATGTGTTTTTCTGGGCATAATAAGATAGGTTAAGTCCCCTTTTCTTAAGTCATTCTCATGCATGTAAAGTAAGAGAATTTTTGAGAGATCAAGAAGAGATTCAAGATTTTCCCTATCAATTCTTCATTGGGCATTCAAGAACTCTAGAATCTGATCTTACTCAGGTATGTAGGGTAACAAATGGGTGTTTTTGTCCATACCCATGCCAATTCTCTATGAATTTATGAAATCTATCAAAACTCTTGTGGAGTTTTGAATTCAATTTTGTGAAAATCCAATGTTTTTCTAATGGGTTATTATGATTTATGAATTACATCATATTTTAAGGATTTTGACTAGGTTTACCATTATTTTACTGATAAAATTATGGATTTCGACTTCAACCAATTTAAGCCTAATTATGCATGACCTATGAAAAATCAATTTATGATCTATGTCTCAATTGTTGATATTTACAATCCCAACATGATTCATGATTTTAAATATGGATTTATTCAATTACTCATCATGATTTGATGATTTATAGGTTATATGTATGATCTACGAGTATGCGTGAAATTTATGATTCATGAATTATGATTTTGGCCGACTACCGGCCTTATGTCATGGCTATTTCACATATGTACAAGAATGTTTATGATTATCATGATTGAACTAGCCCATGAATTCATGCATGTTATACTATGAGTATTATATATGTGTTGGGAGTAGTATTGAATACCGAGTAGGTTTGGGGCCTAGGTTCTGCCCCAGATCTCATAATCTACATACCACCGTAGGTATAATGGGACCTCCTATGCGACTGTCCCCAGCACAACTGACCCTTTCATGGTGAAATCACACATTCATGGTTATACCATTGGCAAGGTACGAATGACCTCTCGACTAGGTTTATAAGTTGGATTTCATGTGTGCTCGTATGGGGTATGTTGGTTAAGAGAATCTCCCATTGTTCCTCATGATTTATGCATGATTATGATTATGTATATTGGCTGAAGTTATGTTCATTATCCCTTTCCTCTCATGCTTACGATTATGAATGTTTTATGAATGATTTGAAAACCTTGAGTCTTACGTTATGTTATGATGTTTACGGTGTGAGCATGATGTCCTACTCTTATAATGTTTAATGAGATTTTACATATTTTAAATGTCTATTTTACTTACCTTGCATACTCGGTACATTCCATATACTGACCGCATACTTTCTATGCTATATTATTGCATGATATAGGACCCGGCTCTCAGGCTCATCCTCATATTTAGACCACCTAAGAATTCACCTTCAGCTTGTTAGTGAGTCCTCATGTCCTGAGGGCTGTTTGACTATATTTTATGTTATTTTATGTTGCAGTACTTGGCCGTGTTAGTTGTGAGTGTTTTCCTATCAACCCATCATATGCAGTAGAGGCTTTCAGTCAGTATGTAGTACTCATCTTGCATGTATGTTTAGTGATTCCTTATGTTATGATGTGTTACGTTATGTTTATGATTCCTCTATGCCTTATATTCACTCTTCCACTTAAAGTGAATGAAGTTAGATATATGCTTATGCCATGGGTCGACTTGGGGCCTCTCGGTGTTACTTGTCCCGTGTTACGATCTGGGTCTACATTCAAGTCGTGACATCAAGCTCTCGTTCATCAATTCTCCATTGGGAATTCAAGGAACTTTGAAATCTTATCTTACACAGGTATGTAGGGTTACGAATGGGTGGTTTCTGTTCACACCGATGCCCATTCTCTATTAATTTATGAAAATCTATCAAAAATATCATGGGGATTTAAACTCAATTTTTGTGATAATCAAATGACTTACTAATGGGTTTTTATGATTTGTGAATTACATCATATTTTATGAGTTTTGATCAGATTTTACAACTATTTTGCTTATAAAATTATTGATTTCGATTTCTACTCAATTAGGCCTAATCAGGCATGATTTATGATGAATCGATTTATGATCTACACACCAATTGTTGATATTTACAAACTCAGAATGATTTATGATTTGAAATATGGATTTATGCAATTACCCATAATGATTTGAGGATTTACAAGTTATATGTATGATCTATAAGTATGCGTGAAACCTATGATTCATGAATTATGTTTTGGCCGACTCATGGGCCTTATGTCATGGTTAGTTCATGTATGTACAAGAATGTTTATGATTATCATAATTTAACTAGCCCATGAATTCATGCATGTTATACTATGAGCAGTATATATGTTTTGGGAGTAGTATCAAACACCGAGTAGGTTCGAGGCCTATGCCATGGATCTCATAAACTACGTTCCACCATAGGTATGTTGGGTCCTCCTTTGTGACTATCCCTGGCCCAAATGGCCCTTCTCATTATGATATCACACTTTCATGGCTCTACCCTTGGCAAGGTACGGACACCCTCCCAACTAGGGTCACAACTCGGGATTCATGTGTGATCATATGGGGTATGTCGGTTAAGAGAATCTCCCAATGTTCCTCATGTTTTATGCATGTCTATGATTATGTATATTGGCTCAAGTTATGTTCAATACGGCTTTCCTCTCATGATTATGATTTCGAATGTACTATGAGTGTTTTGATAACCTTGAGCCTTATGTTATGTTTTGTATGATATTTACGATATGAGCATGATGTCCTACTCATATTATATTTTATGAGTTTTTACATGTTTTAAATGTCCATTTTACTTACCTTGCATACTTGGTACAATCCTCGTACTTACCGCATACTTTCTATGTTGTATCATTTCATGATACAGGACTCGACTCCCAGGCTCATCGTCATCCTTAGACCATCTCGAAGTTACTATTAGCTTTATTGGTGAGTCCTCATGTTCCAAGGGCCCTTTAACTAGACATTTTTGTTGTTTCTTTGTTTCAGTTTGGTCGGGTTAGTTGGGGATGTTGTCCCATCAATCCATCTTTCATGATAGAGGCTTTCAGACCATATAAAGTACTCAGCTTGTATGTATGTTTAGTGATTTAGTATGTTATGATACGCTATGTTATGTTTATGTTCTCAATATGTTTTATTTTTAGTCTTCTTCCTAAAGTGAATGAAGTTAGATGTATGTTTATGCCATGGGTCTACTTGGAGCCTCTCGGAGTTCCTTATCCCGTTTTACGATCTGGGTCTACGTTCGGGTCGTGACATAAAGATGCTAAACCATGATATCAATATCAAGCTGAGCCCCCTTGGGGCGGGGGAAAATCTATTGAGAGGTCCCAAATATATATACCAATGTTGGTGCATAGTTTTGAGTCTAGGGAAACCTCGAAACCCCAAGCCTACTACATGGTAGACACTACTCCCAAAACATGCATAGTCCTCACATCGTTTTTCAGCGAAACTGAAATTATAATCTCATACATAGCTTGCATTTAAAAATTGGGAGTATTGACTCCAAATGATATCATAAATTGATCTTATTAGTCTTTTCTAAATCATAATGAACATACTAAACTTGCATGGGCTTTCTCAAGTCATAAAATCACGCATACTTGAGATAGGCTTCTTAAGTCAAAATGATGGAATCATAATTTGAGAGTTCATAAACGTTCATACATTCTAGATAACTCCTCATACTTGAAATCATGTATCATAGGCTTGAATTATCATAACACATGCTTTATAGGGCATAATTTCTAATAACTTGAAATCATGAATTTATAATTAAATTGAGAATAAAATCTTCCTATTAAACTCAAAACATACTTTAGAACATGAGGGGGTTAGACCCATAAACATGGCATAGGTAGTTTCTTAAAATTTGGGTTAAAACTCTAGAAATCAATGCACTTGATTAAGAACTTGGATTCATTAATTTGAGAAGGAACTTGGCCATGAGGATGGAATAAGTCCCCCATTCATAATCCTACATACCTGGGTAAACTGCCTTCCAACCTAAGTCTTGAAAGCCCAAGAGAAGTGGGGAAGAAATTAGGAAAATTTTGGCTTGATCTTTGAAAAAAATTTGAATTCAATGAATGCATGGGAGCCTAATGACTTAGAATAGGTTAAACCCTCTTAAAACCCTCCTTAAAAGGCTTAAAACGATGTCATTAAAGAGTTAGGAGCTTGTGAAAATTAACCCCACAAATTTGCATAAAAAATCTAACTGCCGGCTACAATGACCAAACCAATGGGTTGTCATAGGATATGACGGGTCATTGGACCATCCGTTGTTTCATGCAAAAATTATGGTACTCCTCCGATTCTCCAACCAATGACCAGATAAGATGAGTCATTACATGAAATACGATCCTTTGTTCCTTTTGTCGTCACATCTATCACCCTAACACAACTTCTGAAGTCCTTCCGACGAGTCAATACCACGAGTCTTAACTTGCCACCATGGGTCATTGCACCCTTCCGTTGTCATTGAATCAGATTTGGGCCTTTTCTGAAATCCATTCAATGACCGCACAATAAGTTGTTGGATCATCCAACCAGTCGTTGCTATGCTCGTTGTTTCTGTGGAAACCATGCATGGATGCTTACAACGAATCACACAATGAGCCGTTGGTGAATTTTTCCAACAACAACTCGTTCCTTGAGTCCTTCTATGACTCTGGTTATTTTTTTCTATTTTTCTCCATTTCAACCCTCGAGTCTAATGTTAGGGACTTTTGGGGTATTGTAATATCTCCCCCATGAGAACATTCATCCTTGAATGTAGATTAAGCATACTGAAAGGATAGGGAAGGAACTGCAATCCCAAATGAATAGCTAATGACTGAAATTGAGGGAGTGACTGACTCCGAACATGGAACACGTGACTGAACTAAATTCATGAAACATATGTACATGCAAAAATATGAAAGGAACTAAGAGACATGAACTTGACATGAAATTGAATAGAGTTATAGGGATGGAATTTATATCTCAAGATAGGTAAGAACTGGAAGGGAATTGATGCGGGTATTTAGCCATCATATCTGTTTCGGTTTCCGATGTAGCTCCCTCAACTAGCTAATTCCTCCAAAAAACCTTTATCGAAGCTACCTCCTTGTTCATCAACTTATGAACCTGACGATCAAGGATTTCAACCGGTACCTTCTCATAGGTCAGGTTGTCCTTCAATCCAATTCTCTCTACCAGAACAACTAAGGTTGCATCACTGATGTATTTCTTCAAGAGAGACACGTGAAACACCCGATAGACCATGGCTAACTCCACTGGCAGCGCTAACTCATACTCCACCTTGCTAACACATCTCATAATCCTATATGGCCCAACATATCGGGGACTAAGATTCTCTCTTGTTCTGAACCTCATCACTCCCTTCATATGAGACACCTTCATAAACATCCAATCATCAACGACGAACTCAAGATCTCTCCTCCTAACATCTACATAGGATTTCTGTCGACTCTAAGCTATTTTAAGCCTGTCCCTAATAAGTTGAACCTTTTTCATAGGCCCTATTCGTGTAGCCTCACCTACCTCAAACAATCCAATAGGCGAGTCATAGCTACAGCCCTAACTCGATTATTTCCTAATAATTATTGTACCTCACAAGCCACATTAATTGGTTGGCCAAAAATTTATTAGTGCCTGATGCGGGAAGGGTTTCTTGTCCCATGAGTGGATTCTCAATTTTTTTTAATGAATCCTCTACACCTCCGCACATGGAGAGCCTCAAACGGAGCCATTTGAATGCTAGAGTGGTAACTGTTATTATAGGAAAACACGATGAGAGACAAGTGGTCATCCTAACTACCTTTTAAATCGATCATGAAAACTCTCAACATATCCTCTAAGGTTTAAATGGTCCACTCGGCCTGACCATCTGTCTGAGGTGAAAGGCTGTGCTAAGCTTCACTTGAGTACCAAGTCCTTTCTGAAATGATCTCCAAAATTGGGAGGTGAACTAAGTACCTCTATCCGAGATGATGGAAAATGGAACCCCATGCCACCAAACCAACTCTCGAATGGAAAGTCTAGCATAATCCATAGCTAAATCTGTGGTCTTGACTTGTAGAAAATGTGTTTCTTTGGTCAACCTATCTACCACCACCCATATAGAGTCATACTATCGACGAGTACGAGGCAACCCTGTAATGAAGTCCATATTGATCTCCTCCCACTTCCAAGTTAGGATACAAATGTCATGTAGCATACCTCCAGCTTTCTGATGCTCGACCTTCACCTGTTGGCAATTCAGACATTCATCCATAAACTTCGCTATATCCTTCTTCATTCCATTCCACCAATACACTTTTCGTAGGTCACGGTACATCTTGGTGGCACCTGGATGGATAGAATCTTAGGAACAATGAGCTTCGAGCATGTCACGCCCTACCTTGGGAGGCATGACTGGCACTTGGTGCCCTACTAGGATCTGAACTGACCTAACTGAGCTTATGCACTACTGGTGCATGCCTAACTTTTAAATCAAGAAAACAACGGGCTATATGTCGGCTATTAACACAGCCCGTGGCCGACAAGGCCTTATATCTATCTGTAAAAGAAAATAGCTAACCAGAAACATGTAATAGTAGGGAATCCTATGTGGGCTGACGTGCCCGATTCCCGCGTCCGCAAGTGTATGGGTCGTGCAAGTAATATAGTGGCTCTTTTTAAGAACCGGATTGTCGAACCTACAGGGACTGGACCCATTCCTCTAACTATCCATTTCTATTGTGATCTTAAATACCTCAAGTGTTGGTTATAGACATTTTCGATTGAGATTAATTAAGTCTAAGTTTGGGTCAACGAAATATTCTGAAATCACTCTAACAGCAACATAGAGTTAAAACCAATTAATCATGCGATCATACGATTTGCAATGGGTTAAGCATGGAACTATCAATTGTTATTTCACATAATTAGAATTGCATGTTTATGGTCTTTCGAGCCTCTAAACACGGCAATCTAGCCTCACTGCATCATTGTGAGCGAGGAGTTTAATTTTCTAGTCGTGGGCAATCAATTATGTTGTGGTTTACGGGGAAACGATTAGGGACTTTCGTACGTCTAACCATTTAACTCAACTTAGCCTCACAACTACTTCTTCGAGTGGTGATGTGACATCCCAAGTTGGTCTTTCATAACCCCCGTGTGTCAACGAAGCAAGGTGTGAGGTATATTTGTATCCTAACACAATATCTCTCCCTAGAGACAAACATGCTCCTTACATTCTCATTTCCTGAGCTAGGTAATGCTTTCTCAAGCTATTACTCAAGCTAACAAATATGCTTTCATGGTGATCAATCATAAAAACAACCAACAATCCAGAATGCAAGACAAAAACAACAATCAATATCTTAATTCCAAAACAAATTCATAAAAGCACAATCATAATTCATGGCTTCAACCCTAGAGGAAGGGTTCTTGCCATTCATGTTCGTAAAACTACAATTAACTAATACTAAACTAACATACTTACATGAATTTGGTAGATGAGAAGGGAATTTGATAAACCCTAGATGAGTTCTCCCACTTCTCCCTTCACTCCTAGGTGGTTTTTCAGAATAAAATCGTGACCAAATGATTTTAGGAGCTAAGGGGTCCTATTTATAGTAAATGGAAAACGTGCATAATTTAGCCTGTCATGGAACGTCTCCGTGTCATGGAGTGTATCGCGGAGCAATGACTCCGTGACACAGAGGCAACGCGAAAGCTCTCTGGAAAGTGCCTCTGGAAACCAAGCTGCCGAGGGTCACCGCGCTAGCCAACGTGGCACGCTGCTCATGCAGCGCGTTGGCATGCTGCTGTCGCGCAGCTGTCCTAGCGTGGCACGGCGCTGGCGCGCTAGTTTACTGCCTGCTGCTGCCATTTGCTGCCTTCTCTCATGCACTTGGCAAGGGCGTGGCACGGCGCTGGGCGCGGCACACGCACAGTGTGGCACGCTGCCTGGCGCGGCCAGCCTTGCCAAGGCATGCTCCTTGCCAACTTTCGCCACTTGCTTCCACTCCATTCCTTGCTTTCACCAACTTGTGAATTAGTTCCTCAAAATCCTTGAAACCTACAAAACAAGGACTAATCATGTTGGTTAGCACATCTATTCACATTTATATAAAATCACATGAAAGTATGTAAAATAACTTAGTTAAACAAGATTACATTAAGGTATAAAGCTTATCTCGGGCATGCTATTTTGCCCGTGATCACAACCCCACACTTAAAGCCTTGTTCGTCCTCGAACAACATTTTACAAATCATACTTATGGAGACTCCCATATAACTAATTTGGCAAGATCATTCAAGCTACGGCTATAATGATTACGTAAGATAACAAGCTAAAGATATAGCATACACAATTTAATCACCGAGATGAAATACAACAATGCTAAGACTTCTTAACCTCAAGAATCGACTCTCAATCTTAGCAAACTAGTGCAAATCAACTAATTAAGAAATCTCACATGAATTATATCCTTCATTCAACATGTGACCCTCACAAAAATAGAGTTACCCAATCACACGCAAAAATCATTTGTACATCATAACATGTGTGGGTGAATCAATAGAATTTCACTCACTCTCACAAAGAATTCACATGCATCATGTAATGACCCATAAGCTTGCCCTTAGTGTTTTATTCCACTAATTTAAGGGTGTGTGAATGTAAGATCAAGTAGGACTTAATGGGTTGTACTGTAGGCTAAGGGACAGGTAGGTATTATTATGGCCAGTAATAGTGACTATCTTTCCTAAGCGCTTTTAATACATTACGCCCTCCTTACGAACTTCCCTTCCCTTACTTTACCTTTTTCTCCTTTCATCTTTCTTGTTCCTCTTATGTTCCCCCATTTCTTTAGGCACTTTTAACTTATTAGTAAGGAGCTCTATGAATAATTTTTCATTAATTTGTTTCTTGCTCCTTACTAATAATCAACCATTTTCACACAAGTGCACCTTTGTCCTTTTCTCACTTCTACAACTTTCTACTTTTCCTTTCTTTTTATTCTTCTCATTCCATTACTCCTTTGGGTTTTTTTTTTCTCAAGCGCTTAGGAGTTTTGGATCAAACACAAGGCTAATGAAAGAAAAAGGATTAAGATTATGTTGCAGCTGTCAAAGAATAGGCTCAAGGCTCAATGGGGCTAACTAGGATTAATCTTTCCAAGGTAGGTAAAATGAGGGATAAGAATTGATTCATTCGAAAAAAATGCCTAAATCATCTCCTACAGTTCACATCCTTCATTTCATTTTATAAACACACCAGGCAAGTTCTAGACATTCCACAATGGCACAGAATACTCAAAAACCTTACACTCATGGCACATGCTCAATTTAAGACACATTCATCAGACTCTTACTCAGCTAATTACAAGAATTCAGAATTAAGCTTCAATCATATTGAGTCAAATTCAAGAGCCTAAGCGTCTCACACAAAGTTATACACCTGCATGCTTCACACCGAACATACTTGCATCTTACAATCACGTATAGCACATAACAAGAACATCAAGCACCACATAGTTATGGTTTCAAAAAGCCATCACCTACCAACTAATTTTTCCTCAAGACGGTCGTCATCCATCCATCGTCGGAAACAGTCCCTAACTATGACTAAAACACTATATACAGACAAAGGAAAGAAAATAAAATTTTTATTCTTCGGTTCAAAGACCCCCCCGTCGGAAAAGAACCGAAAAGAAAAACCAACGGGTGATGAAGTCATGCTTAGTGCACAAAAATTTTTCAAAATTTTCAAATTTTTCACAAGCATTACATTCACCAAAAATCGTTAACCACAACAAAAATTTTTGAAATTTCCCTTGAAATTTCCCTCACCCCACACTTAAATCGTGCTATGTCCTCATAGCATCAAATTAAAATTTACAAAGGGTGAGAAATCCTCCCTGAGGCCTTTAGGCCTAGCAAATAGCATGCTTTTCTTCAACTTTGCACAAGTGTGTGTCGACCCCACACTTTTTATCGTCCATGCTTTTTAGCTTCCTCCTCCATGGGTACTCAGACTTCCCCTCCATCTGTGCTTAACTTTCCACCAAAAACAACACATGATGAAAAATAAATAAAATCAACACAAATGCAAGAAATTAAAATGGTACCTGTGGTACCCTTGGGTTGCCTCCCAAGTAGCGCCTTATTTTACGTCGTGGCCCGACGTGGACTATCCTTTTCAGGACATCCTCATACCTGGGTTCTCTTTCGAGAACCATCTCCTTTTCTTTTGCTGTTTAGAAGAAACAGCCTCCACTCTGTTCCTCTCTTTCTCCAACTTCTTCTCAATTTGAAGCCCTTTATCAGATTCGGGCTGAACACTTGTAATTTCCTTTGGCCCTGCACCTGTGGAATCCTCCACCCCACACTTATCCTCTGCCAACACACTAACCTGACAAAGGTTTCTATAGTGTGCAGATGGGTTCATTTCTTGGTAAACGCGGAAGATTTCTTCTTCATCCTCGACCCTCATTTTCAGGGTCCCTGCTTTTAAATCAATCACCGCTCCTCCAGTGGCCAAGAATGGCCGTCCCAAGATCAGGGGTACCTGGTCATCAACCTGAAAATCCAAGACAATAAAATCAGCAGGTATAATGAACTTACCTACTTTGATGAGAAGGTCCTCTATTATTCCATCAGGTGTCACTCGCGACTTGTCAGCCAGCTGCAGCATCAACCTTGTTGGCCTCGGTTTTCCCAACCCCAAGGTGTTGAATAAGGATAGGGGCATTAGATTGACTGCTGCCCCTAAGTCACACAAAGCTCGTAGCACCTCAGCTTTACCAATTTGTATGGGGAGGGTAAAACTCCCTGGGTCTTTGAGTTTCTTTGGCATTTTGCTCAATACCCTATAACTGCAGTCCTCAGTCAGTGCTACCATCTGGACGTCCACCAATCTCACTTTGTTCGCCATCACGTCCTTCAAGTATTTAGCATACTTGGGCATTCCCTGCAAAACATCAAGAAGAGGCAAATTTATGTGAAGTTCTCTGAAGCTCTCAAAGAACTTTTTGAAGCATTCCTCCTCCTTGCTCTTTCTGAATTTCTGAGGGAATGGTGGTGGTGGTCTTTGTGCTGGCTGCAATGGAAGTTGTGCATTTTGTTGCCCAGCACTCTGATTATCTCCCATGTTGATGGATGGTCCTGGTCTAACCAACTCCGGCTGCACCTCCTTGCTCAGCTCTTTTGACACTACATCAGCTAATTGCTTACCGCTTCTCAGACTGATGGCATTGATCTGCCGGGGCTTAGGATCTGTGTCTCTTGGTAATCCCCCCTGCGATCTCATGTTTTGAGCAGCTGCTATCTGACCCACTTGTTTTTCAAGATTTCGGGTGGCTACTTGCTGATTCATTAAGTCTGTTGCCATCCTCGCCTGATTTTCCACTAACTGCGTCTAGGTCTCCATGATTTTCTGCAATGTTTCCTCAATGTTGCTACTCAATTGCCCATCATTCTGCCTATTCTGCTGATACTGCTGCTGTTGAGGTTGCATAAAATTCTGCTTTTGGTTTCCACCCCAAGAAAAACTCGGGTGGCCCTGCCAATTTCTGTTGTAACTGGTTTCAAAATTCTGATTGTTACGCTGCACATTACTAACAAAATTGACTGACTCCAGATTGGCTCCACAAGATTCTGTGTAGTGCCCATTATTACCACAAATTTCACACCAACTCGGAGCTTGCTGAACTGCATTAACCTGGCCCTGGCGTTGGTTCATACTCAGTTTATTGAACTGAGTCATCATTTGATGCTGGAACGAAGCTAACTGTGCTGCCAAAGCATTCAAACCATCTACTTCTATCAACCCCAATCTGTTTCCTGCCCCTCTCGATGACTCGCTGTGCCACTCTGGATTTCCTTGTGCAATTCTGTTCAACAAAGTGTACAACTCATCATATGTCTTATCCAAGGCTTGTCCACCCGATGCAGAGTCTAGTAATATTTTTGTGTGTGGGTCTAGACTTTCTACAAAGGTATGAGCCAGCACTTCATTTGATTGCTGGTGATAGGGGCAGTCTCTCAACAATGACTTGAATCTTTCCCAAGCCATATATAAGTTCTCATCAGGCCTCTGCTTGAAACTGAGTATTTCACTTCTCAACCTTGCAGTTTTGCCTGAGGGGAAGAATCTGATAAGGAACTTCTTAGCCAAGTCATTCCATGAAGTTATGGAGTTCGGTGGCTCAGCCTTCAGCCACTTTTTCACCTCTCCCAACAGTGAAAATGGGAAGAGGGTCATTCGGACATAATCTGTGGACACGCCGGTGGGGACGAACGTGTCACTAATCTCTAAAAAGCTCTGTAGGTGCTGCTGCGGGTCCTCATGTGCCATCCCAGTGAATTGACCACTAGAATGTAACAGCTGCACCATGTTCCGTTTAAGCTCAAAGTGCCCTCCAGGCTCCGGTTTACAGATGCTAGAGGTCACATTCGTCGCTAGTGGGATTGCCACTTCACGAACTGGTCTTGCTGCCATTGCTTCGGATGACAACTGTACTTGTCCCACGGGTGGTTGTTGTTGTACCTTTTCTTGAAGTCTCTTCATCTTATGCTCTAGAGCTATTCTCCTTCGCAAATGGATTTGATGTTCAGGTTCAAGCAACGGTTCCACAAGCTCTCTATTTCTAGCCAGCTCGGCAGGACAATCTGTCACCTGCAATAATCAGACTAACACCAAGTTTCTCAACACTTAAGAGAATTTAAAAATCACACAAAAATAGATAAATATCAAAACTTCGCCGAGTCCCCGGCAACGGCGCCAAAAACTTGACGTGCCCGATTCGCGCGTCCGCAAGTGTACGGGTCATGCAAGTAATATAGTGGCTCTTTTTAAGAACCGGATTGTCGAACCCACAGGGACTGGACCCATTCCTCTAACTATCCATTTCTATTGTGATCTTAAATACCTCAAGTGTTGGTTATAGACATTTTCGATTGAGATTAATTAAGTCTAAGTTTGGGTCAACGAAATATTCTGAAATCACTCTAAGAGCAACATAGAGTTAAAACCAATTAATCATGCGATCCTACGATTTGCAATGGGTTAAGCATGGAACTATCAATTGTTATTTCACATAATTAGAATTGCATGTTTATGGTCTTGCGAGCCTTTAAACACGGCAATCTAGCCTCACTGCATCATTGTGAGCGAGGAGTTTAATTTTCTAGTCGCGGGCAATCAATTATGTTGTGGTTTACGGGGAAACGATTAGGGACTTTCGTACGTCTAACCATTTAACACAACTTAGCCTCACAACTACTTCTTCGAGTGGTGATGTGACATCCCAAGTTGGTCTTTCATAACCCCCGTGTGCCAACCAAGCAAGGTGTGAGGTATATTTCTATCCTAACACAATATCTCTCCCTAGAGACAAACATGCTCCTTACATTCTCATTTCCTGACCTAGGTAATGCTTTCTCAAGCTATTACTCAAGCTAACAAATATACTTTCATGGTGATCAATCAAAAAAACAACCAACAATCCAGAATGCAAGACGAAAACAACAATCAATATCTTAATTCCAAAACAAATTCATAAAAGCACAATCATAATTCATGGCTTCAACACTAGAGGAAGGGTTCTTGACATTCATGTTCGTAAAACTACAATTCACTAATACTAAACTAACATACTTACATGAATTTGGTAGATGAGAAGGGAATTTGATAAACCCTAGATGAGTTCTCCCACTTCTCCCTTCACTCCTAGGTGGTTTTTCAGAATAAAATCGTGACCAAATGATTTTAGGAGCTAAGGGTCCTATTTATAGTAAATGGAAAACGTGCATAATTTAGCCTGTCATGGAACGTCTCCGTGTCACGGAGTGTATCGCGGAGCAATGACTCCATGACACGGAGGCAACGCGAAAGCTCTCTGGAAAGTGCCTCTGGAAACCAAGCTGCCGAGGGTCACCGCGCTAGCCAACGTGGCACGCTGCTCATGCAGCGCGTTGGCATGCTGTTGTCGCGCAGCTGTCCTAGCGTGGCACGGCGCTGGCGCGCTAGTTTACTGCCTGCTGCTGCCGTTTTCTGCCTTCTCTCGTGCGCTTGGCAAGGGCGTGGCACGGTGCTGGGCGTGGCACGGCGCTGGGCGGGGCACACGCACAGCGTGGCACGCTGCCTGGCGCGGCCAGCCTTGCTAAGGCATGCTCCTTGCTGACTTTCGCCACTTGCTTCCACTCCATTCCTTGCTTTCACCAACTTGTGAATTAGTTCCTCAAAATCCTTGAAACCTACAAAACAAGGCCTAATCATGTTGGTTAGCACTTCTATTCACATTTATATAAAATCACATGAAAGTATGTAAAATAACTTAGATAAACAAGATTACATTAAGGTATAAAGCGTATCTCGGGCATGCTATTTTGCCCGTGATCATGGGCCGACAAGACCACCATGATGACTAGTTATAACTGTAAAGTAAATTCAGCACTAAACTAAGCTATGGCCAACAAGGCCACTAACTAAGAGCTAAACAAGGCCTCACATGGCCAACATGTAAACTAAAGCATACACACGCCCACACGTCCAACAAAAACTAACCACAGGGAATCTGAAACAATCTGCAAGCCTCTAGGAGTGATATAATGGTTGAGACAGGGCCCCGACCTACCCATAAACTGTACAATCAAAGAGTAAACCTTCTAGATGTTAGCTCAGGAGGAAAGGAGCCGACTGCACTGCTAATCCTAGTTAGCTATATGAAGGTCCTGATCCACGTCTATCCGCACCTGCAGGCAAGTAATGTAGCACCCCAAGAAGGGTGTTAGTATAGTATGCACCGAATATGTAAGGAAGTAACTATAAATACCTAAATAAGCTAAAAGGGAAACTGAAAGTAACTGAACGAAAAGGATAGAGATACTACCTGAATTGCTGAACTTCCTACTATCTAATATATCATTACTAATGCAATCAAGAACCTTACCTGGCCCCCATAAGTCGGAAGGTACAACCAGCATAGAATAACCCGTCCGTGGGATAAGCCCTGCCGTGTACACTTCAATCTATATAACCTTAACAAGGTCACATTGAGTCATCTAGTAAATACAGTTGTCCTACCGGTCCCCTGGGTCTGCAACTCAGCCCACTCAGCCCTTGAACTATTGTTGTGTCGGAGTCCAGTGGACTCCTTATATCTGCACCCAGGGCACTAGGCTCACCAGGGTGTGGTGTCTCTACGACATATAATAGTCCATCCATGGAATGGACTATATGAGGACTTCAGACCCCATCTTCATCCCTCGTGGATGGCATACCGCTCCTTGGAGTGATGTCCTCTAGCCCCTGGCGGACGTTGACACAGCTAGTAACCTTGGGGTTGGTTATGGAAGGCTATACAGGGCAAAGTCAATCCCAAACTAAACATAAGTACTGGTTTCAACTAATAACAATAGCTAATTACAATAGATATACTTTTGGCTCTCTTACTGGGATTCAAACTGTATTACAATACTAAAGAAACTAACTTGTCGAAGGAATTCGCCTTAACATACATCAATTGCCAATTTCTGATTAATTGGCAAGTTTCAATTCGTATTCAATCGCCCTTTTCAACTATAATCGTATTACTGGGAGAATGAGGCTAGTTTCAGTACTAAATTGGTAGAAATGATAACTTATAATACTAATACTAACTATACTTCAACTTAACGAAATACGGCCGAAAACGTATAATTTCCCAACAGTTCAGAAGGGTGAAATACTTACTTGAAGCCTGTGATCGTATACAAATTCGTTGACGTTCCTATGAGGAAATGCTTATGATACTAGAACTCATTCCCTATGGAGCATGTTATCCCATTTTGGGATTGGTTTATTTTGCAGCAGCTAATGCTAGTTACAATGTGGATTCCAGCGAAACAAATTTAGTCATTAGTAAAGCTAAAGTCAATGCGGGTACTACTGTGAAGAAATTAAAACCTCTAAAGTGAAGGGAGAAGTTCAAATGAGGAAAGGCTTACGGTGGATACCTGGCATCCAGAGATGAGGAAGGGCGTAGTAATCGACCCAACTGAAGGTGCGCAGCCTCTTCTGAATCGGAACAAGAAAGAGCTCATAACCAATGCTTGTGAACAACTCTCCTCAACTTAAGACGCACCTACTCTTACTAGAAGTCTAGTCTCTCTCAGGTCCAGTTTCGATCTCTAACTAACTTACTTAATAGGACAAAAGAGAGATATTCAGAAAACCTGATTTCCGAAGGATTTCAATAAAATTATCGTAGAATCGAAAATGAAGTTTTCATTCTGTACATGCCAGATCATGAATTAGTAACTGCTTCCAATTTCCAAAAAAATCCCAATTCTGTTGAACTTTCCATTTTTGGAATAGTTACGAAATCTCCATGAATATGATCAAACCTTATTCCATGGTATTTACATGAGGTTCCTCTTTAATAAAGTCCCTGAGAGGGCTTAGTTGATCCATGATTTATGTTTCATTTTTCATTTCCTTTTCGTTTGTTTTGAGAAATCTATAAATTATGAGTATATGTAAACCCCCCAAGAGAAATTGTTAGACGGATATATATTAAAAAAGTATCATACATCAATTTTCATTTTGAATTGAGTAGAAAATTTCAATTCTATTTTCGTAGAGCACAACCTGTGTTAGTTGGATCATAATATCTTACCATAAAAATGTTTGCATGAACGGCAGCACCATCTATGAGAAATCCACCAATCCACATGTGATGTGTGAACAATGACATTTTTGTACCATAATCAGTAGCTAGATACGGATAAGGGGGCATGGAATAAATATGATGAGCTACAACAACTTCGTATACTACTCTTCTTATCTAGCGTATTGAACTTGTTTATTCCACTCGCTCCCTAACTCTAAGAGCAACTCTTTGTAGAATTGTTAAAGAAACTACTAACTCTAACTATCTCACTACACTGATCGGGATCGATCTCACTGACCCCTTGCTTCACCATGCCCAAGGAAATCAGTTTGGAGCAACTCTGAAAATTATTTCTCGGTGGGGTTATAATTTGCCAGGCGAATTTCGAGAAAATAACTCCATAGAAATGCTCCCTATAGGCTTAGAACTCCATATCAGAAGATAATTTTAATTTTGACTGTGTCTGATAGCATAATAAGGCAAAAATTAATTGAATTCTTCATACCTCTCCCTCTTTGGCCGAAAGTATTTGAAGGAAATGATTTAAACTTGAACTTAAGGACTATATATATACATTAGGGTAGTGGCGGGGGATGCCCTGCGCCGCCCATCGCGCCGTACCACCCTTCGCGTCGCGCCCCTCAACACGCCAAGGGGCTGGCTCGCCGCGCTGCCCAGGGCGCCAGGGTGCTGGCGCCTCGTGCTAGCCCTTGCGTCTTGGCCTCGCTCGAACTGACTTTTGATGTTTCCTTACACGCGTCGTACTCTGTTTATTCATCACAAATCCATGCGTACGCTTATTATTCTTCAACTTTTATGGGGTGCAACATCCTCCCCCCTTCAGGAACATTCATCCTCGAATGTCATTCTTAAACTCAAAGGAGTTAACTTTCTTAATTAGTGATTTAGAAAAATTTCAACAGCATCCCCTCTGTAATATGGACTATCTGAAAACCTGAAACGCAGAAAAGTCCAATATAGGCGCCGCGTAGGACGTTATAACAACTATTACATAATATTAAGGAATATCTAAATTGTAGTACTAGTAGCATAAGTAGTAAGATAATAACTGAACAACAACCTCACCTTAACTGCATAATCTGGCTCAATCCTAGAATAGGTGAGGGTATTTATAATTCATATCATTCTTAGCTTCCCAGATTATTTCTTCTCTATTCTTGTTTCTCCACAGTACCTTAACAGAGGCGACATCTTTAGTCCTCAATCTGCAAACCTATCTATCTAATATGGCCACTAGAACCTCTTCATAGGCTAACTACTCAGTAACCTGGACATCGTCAACTGGCATGACTCGGGACGGATCCCCTATACACTTTTGCATCATCGACACATGAAAGACTAAGTGAATAGACTCCAACTCTGGAGGGAAGTCTAACTCATAATGCCACTTGGCCTATTCTCTGAAGGATCCATTATGGGCCAATAAACCTAGGGCTAAGCTTTGCCTTCTTACCAAACCTCATTACGCCCTTCATGGGGGAACCTTTAGAAAACACCCAATCACCAACATTGAATTCCAGGGCCCTACGTCGCACATTAGAGTAGGATTTCTAGCGGCTCTAAGCAGTTAGTAAGCACTTTCTGATAAGCCTTACTTTCTCTTCTGACTAGTGGATTATGTCTGGTCCAATTAACTCTGATTCTCCTAACTGGAATCAACCAACTAGGGATCTGCACTTCCGCCCATATAAGGCTTCATAGGGTGCACTCTAAATTGACGAATGATAACTGTTATTGTAAGAAAATTCAATAAGGGGTAAATGTTCATCCCAACTGCCTCCGAAGTCCAACACGCACGCTCGTAACATCTCCTCGAGCTAATGAATTGTATGTTCTGCTAGCTCATCTATTTGAGGATGGAAGGTTGTACTCAGATTAACCTGCCTCCCTAGGCCTTTCTGAAACGACTGCCAAAATTTGTCTATGAACTGTGCCCCTCTGTCAGAAATGATAGAAATCGAGACACCATGCAATTGAACTATTTCTTTGATATACAATTCAGCATAGTCCTCGGTTGAGAAGGTGGTCCTGACTAGCATAAAATGAGCTGACTTGGTCGATCTGTTGACAATCACCCAGATAGAATCAAATCTACGCCTGGTACAGGGTAATCCTGTCACCAAATCCATATTGGTTGCTTCCCATTTCCACATAGGCACTGTTATTTCCTGTGTCAATCCGCCAGGTTTTTGATGTTCTGCTTTTACCTGTTTGCAGTTAGGACATTGTACCATAATTCTACTACACCCTTTTTCATTCCCGGCCACCAGTAAATCTCTTTTATGTCATGATACATCTTTGTTGAACCAGGGTGAAGAGAATAACGAGAATAGTGTACCTCTGTCATAATCTACTGGCGAAGTCCTGCCACATGAACCCAGAGGTGACCCCTATATCTCAAGATCCCGTCTTCGGTTACCTCAAAAGTTGATACTTCCCCCCGCTGAACTTTATCTCTGAGTTGTACTAGGTTAGGATCTCCACATTGCCTCTCTTTTATTTCTACAATAAGGGATGATACTGCAATATTCTAAATGATTTACGCATTGTCTTCTGAGTCTACTTTTCAGACGACCAAACTGGCTAACTGGTGTAATTCTCGGACCAACTCCCGTTGTTCGGGCCTCAAGTGCACTAAACTCCCCGTTGATCTATGAGTAAGGTCATCTAATACGATATTAGCCTTCTCTAGATGATATAAAATATTCAAGTCGTAGTCCTTCAATAGTTCAAACCAGCGACGCTGCCGCAGATTCAACTCTTTCTGTGTAAAGATGTACTGGAGGCTTTTATGATCAGTAAAAATGTCCACGTGCACCCCATACAGGTAGTGTCTCTAGATTTTTAAGGCGTGAACTACTGTCGCTAACTCCATGTCATGAGTGGGATAGTTCCTTTCATGCTTCCTCAGCTGCCTCAAAGCATAAGCAATTACCTTAACGTGTTGCATCATAACACACCCTAACCCAACACCCGAAGCATCGCAGTGCACTGACTAACCCTCTGAACATTTTGGATAAGCTAGTATTGGCAATGATGTCCATCTATTTTTCAACTCCTAGAAACTCCATTCACACGCTTCAGTCTACTAAACTTTAACTGCTTTTTGAGTTAACTTGGTCAAAGGCACTGATAAGGTAGAAAACCCTTCTACAAACATTCTATAGTACCCAGCTAATCCCAGGAAACTGCATACCTCAGTCGGAGTTGTAGGTCTAGGTCATTTCTTTGCTACTTCAATCTTCTGTTATCCACTTGAATACTAGTATCTGACACAATATGACCCAAAAAGGCCACCGAATTTAGCAAGAACTCGCATTTAGAAAATTTTACATACGACTGCCGATCCTTAAGAATCTGGAGCACTATCGCAAATTATCTCGATATTCTTCTTCTGAACAAGAATACACCAGAATATCATCAATAAATACTATAACAAACAACTCCAGATAAGGCCTGAAGATGTTGTTCATCAGATCCATGAACACTGCAGGAGCATTTGTCAATCCGAACACATGACTAGGAATTCAATATGGCCATACCTGGTCCTGAAAGCCGTCTTTGGGATATCTCTTTCCCGAACCCAAACTTTGTGGTACCCAGACCTTAAGTCGAATTTTGAGAAATACTTCACCCCCTCTAGTTGATCAAACAAGTCATATATCCTAGGAAGTGGGTATTTATTCTTGATAGTGACTTTATTTAGTTGTTGGTAGTCTATACACATGTGGAGGGAGCCATCCTTCTTTCTTACAAAAAGAATTGGTGCACCCCATGGTGAAGTACTCGGTATAATGAAGACTTTATCTAACAGATCTTTCAGCTGTTCCTTCAATTCCCTGAGCTCAGCAGGAGCCATTCGGTACGGAGGGATGGATATAGGCTGAGTACCTGGTAATAAGTCAATAGAAAAATCAATTTCCCATTCTGGGGGAATACCAGGAAGTTCATCTGGGAATACATTTGGAAATTATTTGACTGCTGGAATGGACTGAAGAGTCAGGGATTCTGCTGGACGTCCTGAACCCTGACAATATGATAAATACAGCCCTTCGCTATTAACTTTCTCGCCCGAAGATAGGATATAAACCTACCTTTTGGCGTGGTTGTATTGCCTTTCCACTCCCGTATAACCTCCCCTGGAAAGTGGAATCGGATAGTCTTGGTCTAGTATTCTACATTGGCATAATATGATGCTAACCAATCCATACCCATAATTGTATCAACGTCAATCATTTCTAATTTCACCAAATATGCTTAAGTTTGGTGTCTAACAACCTCTACTGTACAACCCCGGTAGATCCTTTTTGCTATAATAGAATCACCAACAGATGTGGACAGTGAAAAAGGTCGTTGAAACAATTTTGGTGTGATGCAGAATTTCCAGGCTACTAGTGGCGTCACATAAAATAAAGTGGAACCTGGGTTTATCAAAACATAAGTTGATTGAGAGTAGATGTCCAACATACATGTCACAACATCCGGCGATGACTCTGACTCTTGTCGCTCCAGTAACGCATAAGTATGATTAAGACCGGTGCATAAACTCGATGCCCTGACCTGCCTTAGCCTCTGCCGGCTGGAGTTGAGGGCCTGCACCCTACTGGAGATGCTGGGGCACGTGACCCTACTG
Source organism: Datura wrightii (assembly GCA_035772735.1). Classification (NCBI taxonomy): domain Eukaryota; kingdom Viridiplantae; phylum Streptophyta; class Magnoliopsida; order Solanales; family Solanaceae; genus Datura; species Datura wrightii. The sequence goes on from JASDFA010000016.1 coordinate 161,673,342, forward strand.
AAGACCTGTCCTGTCGATCCTGATCACTCTGATCCCTGGCTAGACAGTCTTTCATCATGTGACCCTCCTGCCCACAGCTGTAACACCCCGTAGAACCATACCTACATGCCCCAAGATGACATCGACTGCTGATAGGGTAGGGTAGCATGGTGAATATACTCACTTTGACACTCTCTGTTGCTGCGAACCCGATGGTCGTGAGCTCTAGCCAGGTCCTGACTGCCCCCGACGGCCTAGTCTACCACCCTGCGGCGGCTGTGGAGGTAGGGGTCTAGGTGGTCTTCCTGATAGTCACAGCCTGGGCCCACCTTGAAACTTCGCTTGAGTATCACTAGGTCTAGCCCTATGGCGCTGCTCCTGATTTGGCCCTCTCTATCTCCCGTTGTGGTTGTCTAATCCCCTTGATATTCTAAGCAAATGCCTGACCATGGGCAATATCCATGTCCTCTCTTAGCGTAGTCGTAATACAAGTTTCTACGTACTCTGGAAGCATCCCCATAATAAATCGGTGCACTCTAGCTGGCATGGTATCTACAAAAGTTGGTGCATATCGGGACAAAGAATCAAATCTCATAGAATATTCCTAAACACTCATCGAACCCTGCTCCAAATGTAGAAACTGATCTACCTGGGCCTGTCAGATTTCTTGTGGCAAATAGTGGTCCAGGAAGGCCTCTAAAAAGCTTGATGTAATACCCGGGGAAGGCCTAAAAATAGATGCGGGAGTTAAAATTGAAAAGTGCAGAAAAACTGGCTAAACATCACAGAACGGACCATAAAACGACTCATGGTATGATACCATGAGTCATTGTATGCTTTCTTTTATTGGGGATAGGATGGTGTCAGACCACAGGAGATATGACGACTCGTTGTGGGAAATGAGTCGTCGTTAGCAGTCGTAGGAAGGGGAAAGGTTGTTCAGGTGACTTTCCACGGGCATCCTAACGACCCATTAGAATTGACCACGAGTCATTTATTATGGTCATGGTTTGGATTTTAATTTTTTCAATGAAATCTACGGGGGATAACAATAGTCCATTGTTTCTTGTGACGGGTCGTCGTGTGACCCGTTAGGAGATGAGGTGCCAAGGTTCAGGGGTTTAACCACGGGCGATATGATGAGTCATTGGTTGGAGATACGGATCGCCTTGACTGTCCGTTATTTAGGTACTAAGAATAGGCTACCAGCAGTGGCTTCAACGAGGGATGTGACGGGTCATCGTTGGTTCCAACGACCCATTAGTCCCACCCGTGGGATTGATCTGGACAGTTTTCATGGTAGGTTCATTAAGGGTATTTTTGACTTTTTCACAATATAAGGCCCTAAACTACATCATTTTGGCTTGGGAAAAGTTGGGTTTTAAGAGGATGACCTATTCTACACTCCCATTCATGCATATAAGGCTTTGAGAGGGGATTCAAGGGGAGATTTCAAGCTTTTCACCTCAATTTCTTCAATTTCATTGTTAGGTTTTTAAGGACGGTTAGGAATTGATAATTCCAGGTTGGTAAGGTCTTCAATGGGTGGATTCTTCCACACCCATGCCCCTTCCATATTAATTATCCAAAATTTATTTAAAAAATCATGGGGTTTTGTATAGGATTTGTACAAAATTAAATGATTTAATTATGGGTCTTGTGATTTTGGAATCTTGTCATAATCTACTGATTTTGATCATCTTTTGAGATTTCAATTGATTATGCTATTGTTGATTTTAAACTTCTAAACAATTAAGCTTGGTTATGCATGCCCCATGATGAATTGATTTATGATACCTTAATCCATTGGTGTTTTCGATAAGCCCAACATTAATTATGAATTATCTTATGAATTTATTTCGCTATCTATTATGAACCTATGAATTTCAAGATATATGCATGATCTACATGTATGAATTTTACCAATCATGAATTATGTTTTTGGCCGACCCATAGGCCTCAAGTCATGGCTAGCTCTAATATATTCAAGCATGTTTACGATTATCATTATTTAACTTGCCCATGAACTTATGTATGTATTATTATGAGCACTATATATGTTTTCAGAGTAGTATCAAACACCAAGTAGGTTCAAGACTCATGTTAACCCTCGGATCTCATGAACTATGTACCACCGTAGGTATGTTGGGACCCTTTCATGTTTGTCCCTGGCCCAATGGCCCTTTTCATGTATGATCACGCCCTTCATGGTTCCAACCTTTGGCAAGGTACAAACACCCTCCCAACTAGGGTTACAAGTCAGGCTTCATGTATGCTCATATGGGGTATGTTAGTTAAGAGAATCTCCCACTGATCCTCATGATTTATGCATGTTTATTTTTATGAATGTTGGCTCAAGTTATGTTAAGTAAGGATCTTCTATTATGATTATGGTTGTGTTTATGTTACGAATGTTTCGAAAACCTTGAGCCTTATGTTATATTACGATAATTGTGTTATGAGCATGTTGTCCTACTCTTATGATCATTTATGAGTTCTATACATGTTTTAAATGTTTGTTTTACTTACCTTGCATACTCAGTGCATTCCACGTACTAACTACATACTTCCTATGTTGTATCATCTCATGATACAAGTCCCAGTTCTCAGGTGCATCATCACCCGTAGAAAGTTTTAGCCTTACTCTCAGCGCACTTGGTGCGTCCTTATGTTCCGAGGGCTACATGTTCACACTCTATGTTATTCCTTCAGTTTCTAGATGTTTGATTAGTTGGGGAGTTGTCCCATCAATCCGCCTTTCATGTTTAGAGGCTTATCAGATTAAAAGTTGTATTCCATCGTATTGTATAAGTATTGTACTATTTTCCCTCATGTTATGTTATGATTGCTTTCTCTATGTTAAGTCTTTCGCCCATGTGACTGAATTATATGTATTCTCATGCCATGGGTCGACTTGGGGTCTCTCGCGGCTCCTTATCCCGTGTCTACTATCCGGGGGTACGTTCAGGTCGTGACATTAGACCAAGTTAGAAGGGGGAAATCTCTACTTCGGGACCTCCCCCAACTCTAGTACCATAATACTGCTATGTACCATAACAAAAATATAACTAACTCAACTGACTCCATAGGTGTGGCATACATCACCCTGAAGATCCGTTGTAGCTGGTCCAAACAGTCTTGAGAGTCCTCATCTCTGTCCATCCCTGTGAACTGTTGGGGACTCAATAAGAGAAACTATCAAACCCTAGAACTACCAGGTCCTCCTGAATATTCGGTATCCACAGGTGCCACTGGCTGACGCTGCACAGCCATTATCTGAGCTAACATAAAGATAGTGATCCTGACCTCCTGGTCTGATGGCACTGGCATAAGAGCTGCTTGAGGCGGTGCCGACACATATGCCGCTCTAGATGGCTCCTGGCGGGGCAGAGAGTGCTGGGGATACCGGGATGAAATCTCCCTGTCGCCCTCAGATCGGACTGACTCTGATTGAGGCACCCTGCTAGTGCCCTCTCTCGCTGCAACGTCCAACTTCCTGCTAGTCGTGGTCTATCGCGTGTCCGACATTTCTCTATAGACAAATAGAATATAGTAAGCTTAAGGACTCATCCCTATACAGTACAGCTCTATTGCATGATTGGAAGGGAAAGAAGTGTAACCATCCTAACATGCCTTGCAGCCTCCTGTCTATAAAATGTGGTGCACAACACATTCATAGGCAAGACTCTACTTTGCATGGCTTGCAGACTCCCTGGGATATGACCTACTCTAATACCAAGTTTATCACGCCCCACCTTAGGAAGCATGACTGGCACCTGGTACCCTACTAGGATCTAAACTGACTTGACTGAGCTTATGCATTTCTGGTGCATGCCTACCTTTAAATCGAGAAAACAACGGGCTATATCTCAGCTGTAAACACAGCCCCTGGCTGACAAGGCCTTATAGCCACCTGTAAAAGAAAACAGCTAACCATATGCAGGTAATAATAGGGAATCCTATGCGGGCCGACAAGAACACCATGATGTCTAGTTATAACTGTAAAGTAAATTTAGCACTAAACTAAGCTATGACCGACAAGGCCACTAATTAAGAGTTAAACAAGGCCCCACACAGCCAGCACATAAAATAAAGCATACACGTGCCCCACACGGCCAACAACAACTAACCACAGGGAATCTAAAACCATTTGCAAGCCTCTAGGAGTGATATAATGGTCGAGACAAGGCCCCTACCTACCCATAAACTATACAATCAAAGAGTAAACCTTCTAGCTGTTAGCTCCAGATGAAAGGAGCCGACAACACTGCTAATCCTGGCTGACTACTAGGCAAGTAATGCAGCTCCCCAAGAAGGGCATCCGTACAATATGTACCGAATATGTAAGTCAGTAACTGTAAATAATTGAATAAGCTAAAAGGAAACTAAAAGTAACTGAATTAAAAGGATAGAGATACTACCTGAATAGCTGAACTTCCTATTGTCTAATCTATCAGTACTAATGCAAACAAGAACCTTACTTGGGCCCCACAAGCAAGAAGGTACAACTAGCACAGAATAACCTGCTCGGGGCCCCCATAAGCCCTGCCGAGTACACTTCAATCTATATACCCCTAACAAGGTCAAATTGAGTCATCTAGTAACAACTATCGTCCTACCAGTCCCCTGGGTCTATAACTAAGCCCGCTCGACTTCTTAATTATAGCTGTGTCTGAGTCCAATGGACTCATGATATCTGCACCCTACGCACCAGGCTCGACGAGGGTGTGGTGACAATACGACATATAATAGTGCAGCGATGGAATGGACTGTATGAGGCCCTCGGACCCCATCTTCATCCATTGCAGATGGAATACTGCTCCTTGGAGCGACATCATCTAGCCCTTGGCAAGCGTCCATACAGCTAGTAACCCTGGGGTTGGTTATGGAAGGCTATACAGGGCAAAGTCAATCCCAAACTAAACATAAGTACTAGTTTCAACTAATAGCAATAACTAATCACAATAGATATACTTCTAGCTCTCTTACTGGGATTCAAACTGTATTACAATACTAAAGAAACTAACTTGCCGAAGGAATTCTCCTTAACATGCTTCGATCGCCGATTTTTGATTAACTGGTGAGTTTCAATTCGTATTCAATAGCCCTTTCCAACTGTAATCAAATTACTAGGAGAATGAGACTAGTTTCAGTACTAAATTAGCAGAAATGATAACTTATAATATTAATACCAACTATACATCAACTTAACGAAATACGGCTGAAAATGTATAATTTCCCGAGAGTTCAGAAGGGAGAAATGCTTACTTGAAGCCTGTGATCATACAGAAATCAGTTTGGAAAAATTCTGACAACTTTTTGTCAGTGGGGTTATGATTTCTCGGGCAAATTTTGAGAAACTAACTCCGCAGTAATTCTTCCTGTGGGCTTAGAACTCAATACCCTATGTTATTTGAATTTAGATGGTGTTTGATAGCATAGTCGAGCGAAAATTAATTGAATTCTTTGTACCTCTCCCTCTCTGGTTGAAACTATTTGAAGGATATGACTTAAACTTGAACTTAAGGATTATATATATACATTAGGGCAGTGGCAGGGGGCGCCCCGCGCCACCTATCGTGCCATACAACCCTCTGCGTCACGCCCCTCAACGCGCCAAGGGGCCGGCGTGCCGCACTGCCCAGGGCACCAGGGTGCTGGCACGTCGCACTGCCCTTGCAGCCTGGCCTCACTCAACCCGACTTTCGAAGCTTCCCTACACATGTCATACTCTCTTTATTCATCAGAAATAAACGCGTACACTTATTAGTCGTTAACTTTTACGGTGTGTAACAATGCAACATCAGCTTTCTCAAGTCATTAACATCCGAAACATATAAACGACCCTAATATCGAACCACACTTTCTCCCCCTTGGGAGAAAACCTCCACCTTTTGATTTCAAACAACTTCATTTAGCTTTACTAGAATAGTATCCTTATCTTTCCTAGCTTTGACCTCCATCACCAACGAAGATTCTGACCCATTCTGAATGATAACACCACCATCAGAAGAATCTATATGCTAAAACCCTAAACGCGTAAGCTGATGAACATCCTTCACAAATTCCTTCCTCCCATCCTCAATGTGGGTCACACTCTCTATGGATAATCTACTATGAGCATTTTCCACTACATTAGCCTTGCCTGGATGGTAAAGGGCACTCCTGTCGTAATCTTTGAGAAGCTCTAGCCATCTCCATTGCTGCAAATTCAAGTCCTTTTGTTTGGACACATACTGAAGGCTCTTGGGATCCGTGAGGACATCCACATGCACCCCATTCAAATAATGCCTCCAAATCTTCAAGGAAAATACCACCACCGCCAACTTAAGATCATGAGTTGGATAATTCTTATCAATGGCCTTAAGCTGCCTAGAAGTATATGCAATCACTTTTCCATGCTACATCAATACACACCCAAGGCCGATCCTCGATGCATCACAATACACCACAAAGACATTGGTACCAACGGTAAAGTCAAGACTGGGTTGTAATGAGTTGAGTCTTCAACTCTTCAAAGCTCTTCTCACATGTTTCGGACCACTAAAACTTGTCCTTTTTTTTGTTCAACTTAGTCAATGGGGATGCAATAGATGAATATTCCTCTAAAAATCTCCGATAATAGCTAGCTAAACCCAAAAAGCTCCTGATATGTATAGTATTGACGGTTGTAGGACAACTCTTCACCACTTCTATCTTTTGAGAGTCCACATGCACACCCTCAGTAGACACCACATGTCCTAAGAATGCAACTGAGTCAAGCCAAAACTCACACTTGCTAAACTTAGCAAACAACTGGTAGTCTTGGAGAGTCAGCAATACAACCCTCAAGTGAGCAGCATGCTCCTCCTCGTTTCGAGTGTATATGAATATATCATATATGGACACAACCACAAACATCTCCAAATACTACTTAAACACCCTATTCATCAATTCTATAAAAGTTGCATGGGAAATCGTTACTCCAAAAGACATAACTTTGAACTCATAGTGACCGTACCGAGTCTTGAAGGCTATCTTCGGAATGTCACTCTCCTTAACTTTAAGTTGGTGATAGGCGGATTTGAGGTGTATCTTTGAAAAGCACTTACCACCCTGAAGCTAGTCAAACAAGTCATCAATCCTGGGGAGGGGATACTTAGTCTTGATTGTGACCTTGTTCAACTGCCAATAATCAATACACATACGAAAGGACATCCTTCTTTTGAACAAAGAGAACCGGTGCACCCTATAGGGACTTACTAGGCCTGATAAACCCTTTGTGTAGGAGATCTTTCAACTGTTCCTTCAACTCCTTTAACTTAGCTGGATCCATTATGTAAGGAGGGATAGATATATGCTGCATATAAAAGAGAAGGTCAATACCAAATTCAATATCCCGCTTAGAAGGGCCTCTTGGTAGATCATCTTGAAACACCTCCGGATACTCACATGCAATAGGGATAGGTTGAAGAGTCGAGGTCTTGGACATTGAATCCTTGACCTGAACTAGATGGTACACACACCCCTTAGATATCCTCTTTCAGTCCTTTATATAGGAGACAAAAACGACCTACAAAACAGCTAAACTACCCTTCCATACTAGGACTATCTCACCCAGGAACCGGAAATCTACTGTACGGGTTCTATAACTGACTAAGGCATAACATGCATGTAACCAATCCATATTGAATATAACATCAAATTCCTTCATATCTAACTCCACTAAATCGACTAAGGTGGCTTTCTAAAGAATCGAGATAGGGCAATTTTGTATTCCCTTTGAGCTATAACTGGCTCACCGATTAGAGTAGAGACTAACAAGGGATCTAATAAGATTTCGAGATCAACACCAAAACAGACTGCAACATAGGGAGCACAAAAGATAATGTGGCTCCAATATCTAATAATGCATACACACCAAGATGAAATATTCGCAATATACCATTAACCACACCGGGTGGGCATTCCTGCTCTTGTCGAGATGAGAGTGCACAAAATTTGCTTTGGCACTGACTACCACCTGAATTTGTGGAAGCACCCTGCTGAGCTGAATGTGACAGTAGAGCTATTGAACTAGTGGTTGAAGCACAACTTCCACCGTTACCCCTAGCTGAAGGGAAATCTCTAAGCTTGTGTTCGGGCTTCCCATACCTTAACCATGCGCCTGAACCCGCTAAGAACTCTCTAATTCTTCCTACCACATCGCCCGCAATTTGGAATGATAGATTCTCCTATCATGCTCCCCTCACCTCTAAAGCCTTATGTTCTACCCCTTTGATCATATCTAGGTAATAGATGAAACACTGGATGATGACAGTGCTAAGGCCGAGGACCTCTTGTAAAACTGTGGGCGGTGTCCGCCACCATTCCTCTGCTTGGAAAATCCAACGCTGCCTATCCTAGCCCTCTTGGCCTCTCTCTCTGTCGCTTTCCTTTATCTACTATGCCTATATCTGATAGGCATAAATGACCAATCGAGAGAAGTCCATTTAATTGATAAACATGGTGGTCTGCACTCCTTGACCAAGAAATCTACCACCCCCTTCACGAACCTGCTCACATGAGGCCTCTGGTTGGCCACCATCTTCGATATATAATTGGACAACCGGGTAAACTCCAAGGCATACTCTTGGATAATCATATTGTTCTACTTCAAGTTGACGAACTCCGATGCCTTTGCCCCCTCAACCCTCAAGGGAAGAACTTGTCCAAGAAAGCGGTCATAAACTCATCCCAACCCACGGGAACTGCTCCGACTACCCTGCCATCCTTCCATTAATGGAGCCATATGTGAGCAAATCTCTTTAGCTGATAGGAGGCAAAGTCTACGCTCTCCTATCCTGCCACCCCCATAATATGGGTAATCTTCTATACCTCCTCAAGGAACTCATGCGGGTCCTCATCCACCTTTGACCTAAGAAACTCAGGTGGGTTCATCTTGAGAAAGTCTCGTACCCTAATCGCCACTACATTCCTATTTTGGGGAACATGAGCCACCACTTACTCATTGACCTGAGTGGTCATGGCCTATGCCAACATTTGAAAGGCTGCTCTAAACTCAGTATAAGTAACCTGCTCGGGCAAGAGATCTGCTGGAGTTGGTAGGGCTTGTTGATGCCCATCTCAGTTGCCATTGCCATGGTCATTTCCGTTGCCATTTCTCCTACAATTAACCTTGTATGGAGGCATGATTCTACAAACACGTAAATCTAGAGTTAGAGGAATAGAGAGAGTTGAACTCATAGAACGAGATAGAATCATGAAAGAAGGGGAAATTTCCTAAAACCTCTCGTAGCCTCTCCGTCATAAGTGTGACGTGTTTCACACCCATGAAAAAGACTCTACTTAAGGTGTCTTTCAAAAACCCTAGAACACTTCAAAACCTAACTCTCTGATACCAAGTTTGTCACGACCCGAGCTGAGACCCTAGATCGATACAGGGGACCTAGAACCACAAATGGCTCTAAGTTAATCCATGGCACATACATAGCATGACGTAAAAGCATAATTAAGTAGGAAACAACATGACCATGAATAAGCAAAAGATTAAATATCATAAAGTGTATATCATGCAATAATATCACAACACTATATCACAAAGCTGATCATACAAAGTCTATGTCTGAAAAGCATATACTATCTGATAAGACGCTGGGATAAGCCCCTAGCTATCTCTAAGCCTGAAACTAAACTGGCATGATCAACATAACTAAATGAGTGTCTTTGGAATATGAGGACTCACCCAACATGGGCTAACTAGATAGATATGGAAGCAAGCTGTCAGCAAGACTAAGCTGGATCACCCGAACTTATATCATGAAACGATATTGCATAGAGTATGCGGTCAATACTTGGAATGTACTAAGTATGTAAGGTAAGTAAAATATTCTTAGCAAAACATTAGTTAAAATCATACATATAAATAAAAAGGATCATGAGAATAAGGGTTGCATGCTAAAACCTATATCTGAGACATACACAATCATAAGCTAATTTTCATAACTAAATATAATTACCCAAGATTTAAAATAGACATCATATGACTTGTCATATCTAAAATTGAAAGTAAAATCCCATAAACTTATCATTGGGTCACATTTTCTATAAAAGATAATATCATGAGTTATAAACATAAGTAACTGAAATCATGCGGAATAATGGGAGACTCGTCATAACTAACACCATCATGATAGAGCTTACATGATACCTCAACTATCACACTCAAGTGGGTAGAGCCGTCCCAAGCCTTGCTAGCTAATGACACTAAATGATGATATGGATATCAAGCTGAGCTCCCTTGAGGGGGAGGGTGTAAAACTCTCTTGAGAGGTCCCAAATATATATACATACGTTGGCATATAGTTCTGAGATCGGGAAAATCTTGGAACCTCATGCCTGCTCGGTGCCAGAAACTACTCCCGAAAGCATGCATAGTGCTCACATCATTTTTCAATGAAGCTAAAAATCATAATATCATACATAGCTTGAATCTAAATGTTAGGAGTCTTGACTCCAGATCATATCATAAACTGATCTTGTTAGCCTTGGCTAAGTCATAAAATCATACTAAACTTGCATGGGCTTGCCCAAGTTATAAAATCATGCATACTTGAAATAAGGTTCATAAGTCAAAAATCATGGAATCATAAGTTCAGAGTTAATAAAAGTCCATACATACTAGATAACTCCTCATACTTGAAATCATAGGTCGTAAGCTTGAATTTTCATAAAATATGCATAATAGGAAATTATTTCTAATAACTTGAAATAATGAATTATAATAAAATTGAGAATAACATCAGCCCATTAAACTCAAAGAACACTTTAGAACATGAGGGGGTTACACCCATAAACATAGCATAAGTAGTTTCATAAAAATTGGGTTAAAATCCTAGAAATCGATGCACTTGATTAAGAACATGGATTCATGAATTTGAGAAGGAACTTCGGCATGAGGGTGGAAGAAATCCCCCATTCATAGCCCTATATACCTGGGTAAATCGATTTCCAATAGTCTAGAAAATACAATAGAAGCCCATTCGGGCTAACAAACTATAGTAGCAACGTAGTTCAGGGAACCTGGGTGCGCTGAACCTTGCCACTATGTGCTAAGTACTACTCCCACTAACAATTCGGACTGTGTCTAACTGTGCTGATAGCTCAAAAGTGATGTCGTAAGACTTAAGTCATAAATACTTATCTCGAAGTGTTCTAAGAGTCTACGGACATAAAAAACTATGTTCTAAGTCTCATCAGAGCTACTTTATCTGAAACCATCTTAACAATCTAAAGAACGACAATTAAGCTGATAAATCATACTACTGAGTTTATTGAATTTCTCAGGGACTGATAATAGTCAAACTGATCAATTGGCATTTCTGAAGAATGCTAAGTATACTGAGCACTAACTGAAACTCTGAGACTAAATATATAGAAGAATTAACTTCTGCTCATGTATATGTACTAACATTCTTAGTTTGATTAGAATTTACCGTAGAAAATTAATATTTCTGTGTGAGTCTAAATCATTTAAGTTTTACTCGAACTCATGCTAAAGATTAAGACTAAGAAAGAAAACTGAACATATAAAACTTGGGCATGAATTTCAATTAGGAATACTCATGTAAATTAAAGAAATTAACAATATTTAAGGAGTTTCTTATCTAACTAAAAACCCTAGCTTCAAATCTTCTGCAGGGCTAGAATTTAGAATATTATTTTTAAAATTAAATTAGGACACAAGGGGAAAGGAAACCCTTGTTGAATTCCAACATACCTGTAGAAGAATCCCTTGCTAAAGCTCTTGGAAATCTAGAGGAGAAACAGAACCCTAGTTCTTGCCTTGAGAATCCTATTTGAACTTTCTTCATACTGACTTTGAGAGGAAGGTGAGAAATGAGGGAGGAATGTCGACTAACCCTTTAAATACCCTAAATTTTACCCCTAAATTGACATAGTTTAGAAGTTAATATAATGGGAAGTTACAAAAATGCCACTGGAAAAAGTCTGGAAAACTATCCATCGGGAGCCAATGAGTCACACAACGGGCCATTGGTCGAAACCTCTGCTTATTGGAACCATCTGTTGGTCCTGGTTCTGAAAATTCTAGCTAATAGAACTGAAAAACAATCAATCCAACGACTCATTTGTCAACACAACGCGTCGTTGTCACTGCTTGTTGTCACTACTGGAAATTTTGATGGATTTCTGGGCTTGAACAATGGATGGGAATAATGACTCATTAGTTAGGACAACAAGTCATTGTTGCCACACATTGTCACTGGAAGAATTTTGATTGAATTCTGGATATCCCTCAATGGACGGATAGGACGGCCCGTTAGTTGAAATAATGGGTCATTGTCACCAAACATTGCTACTAGAGGGATTTCTAGTTTTCCTCTAATGGATCCCTACGATGAGTTATTGTATCTAACAATAGCTTGTCATCTGACTCGTTGTTTGGAGGACTAGTTTAACAAGTTCCCGCACTGCTACCTATGGATCAAGGTAATGACTCATTACTTCAAACAACGGGTCATTGTGTTGCTTGTTAAATTTGAGGAAACATCTGTAGAGGCTGACAATGACTCGTATAATGGGTCATCGTTACTGACAATGACTCGTTGGTTGAGTCGTTCTAAGGTAGAAAATTTTTGGTTTTTCATGCTAAGTCTGGGTTTTGGTCTATGAAAGTTTTGGGGTGTTACAAAATAATAATACTTATTATGTCATTTGGAGCTCATTACATAGATCATGATTGAGCAACTAAAACAAACAAATAATTCAAAGGGATGCACATGTCTAGTTTTCCAATATGAACAATGGAAACTATTCATGCTAAATTCTAATGAAGAACTCAGCACCATTCCTTAACTTAGTTATTCATACTAGGTGTCTTTCATAACTACATAAGAAGTTATCTGTTCTAAGATCATTTAACATGAGTAAGGACATAAATTCGGATAATATAGATTAGAACATCGTATCATCTTACTAAGTGACTCATAAACTTACGGCAAACAAATAACCATACTTCAAAGTTTAGACCTCTTAGCGTCTTTTTTATACTAAGATAGAAGTCAATAATTCCATTCAAGTGTATAGTTATTTTGGGACATTTCAAACTACTTTTGTTATATTTAAACATTGCATATCAATATCACAATGATATTAACACAAAATAGTTAAATGAACTTGGAATTTATAACCTCAATCCAACATAGAAATAACTAAACAACAACTAAGGTGTTCAAACCTCTAAACTAAACATTACAATAGTCTCAAAGAGACAGTTATCCGTACTTAAACTTCAAACTTCATCAAGTTACTTTCAAGCTAATTCAAAGTTGTAAGTATTCTACAAATACACCATTTAATATATATGAATCCATATGACCTAAAATTACTTTACTTAACACTTTTTTTTCAAAATCTAATTGAAAATAATTAGCCAATTCCAAACACAATTAAGGAATTACAAATCTGAACATAATGCAATAAATTGGGATAGAATGTTATCTTATGCAGCGAGTCTCAAGGTGTTGAGTCTCAAACCAGCGATTTCGACTCCAAACACATGGAATATAGTAAATAGAGAGACAATCTTGTGGAAGTGAAAACAGAACACAAAAGTAAAAAAAGGATTAGCTTGTGTGTGCTTCTATATGCCTCTTGATTTTTCTTTTTCTTTTTCTTTTTGTTGTGTTCCTCTTGGTATACTACTGTCTCTATTTCCCTCTCTGACTTTCTTCAATTTATAGGAAAAAAAGAGGGTTCTTCAATTAAAATCCCAAAACTTTGAGAATCCAAATTTGAATCCTCAAATCATTTATAGGACAGTGGCGTGAGAAGGAGAAGAAAATGATGAGAAAATTTGAAAAAAGGGGAAGGGAACACCTTGTGCGACTATGGAGGGCTTGCTCCACATCAATAATGGAGCAAAGGACACGGGTCAGAAATGGTGCAAGGGGGTTTTTTGGTGAGGGAGATGACTGATCTAAGGGGGACGAGGGTCACAGGGTCGTAGGGGAAAAAGGGGGAGGGGGTCACAGGGGGTAAGAAGACAGAGGGGTGGGTCTCGTTTGGTAGGCTTCTGATATAAGAGGGACAGAAGGGGTCACGGGGGTTTGGTTTAGGTGAGGCGTGGCAGGCAGAGGAGGGAGGCCCACGATGGAGAGAGAAAAAGAGAATAGTGGGGTAGGGGTTTGGACGAAGGCATGTAGGGTTGTTTTTGGTGATGTGTGAAAAAGGTTAGGGAAATTACCTAATTTTAGGTAGGGTGGGTCGGGTAGATGGGTTCTTGGGGTGCATCAATTAACCTGAATCGTCTATTCCCTTGATTAGAGGATTCAAATTAAATCAATTCTAAAATAAATCTAATTTTATTTTTAATTGCAGTCACTTTCATAATAAAATGTCATTAATAAAAAAAATTTGAAATCAAATTTAATTGTAAAATCATTCCATTCTTGGAAAATGAATAAAACTTAAGTTGAATTATCAATTGATTAATTTAACTAAAATTCCTAACTTAAATAAATTAAAATATATTATAAAAAAAGGGTCAATTTAGTATTTAAATAATAATCGACCTAAAATTAATAATATAAAAGGGATATCATCGAGATGTGTGTTAAAGGTAGATATCATAAAGGCTTATGAAACATTAGAGTAGGATTTTCTAAAGAAGCTAATGACAGATTTCGGGTTCCCTGCTAAGTTTATGACCTGGATAATGATTTATATTACCACAATGTCCTATTCATTGCTATTGAATGGAGGACTTACTAAGACATTCACTACTAAAAGAGGGATCAGGCAAGAAGATCCAATGTCGCCCTACTTGTTTTTTTTCCATGGAATATCTAGGAAGGGAATTGAATCAATTTGCAGTTAATGGTGACTTCAACATTCATCCCAAATGCAGGTAATTGGGTAGTGTCCATATCTGTTTTATAGATGACCTACTCATGTTTTGCAGGGTTGATGCTATTTTAGTTAAGCTCATGCATGAGGCTTTCTTGATATTTTTCAAGGCCTCTGGGTTACAAGCAAATGTAGATAAAAGTTGCATTTATTTTGCTAGATTTACTGGTTATGTGAGAAGATTTATTATGTTGATGGTTTTATCCCCTTCAGGTATTTGGGAGTACATTTGGCCTCACAGAAACTGAGTATCCATCTATATATGACTTTGATTGAGAAGATTACAACAAAGATCACATGTTGGTCAGCCAAATTATTGTCTTATGCAGGGAGAGTGTAGCTGATCAAGAAAGTACTCTTTGGTGTACAAGCATACTGGTCCCAGATTTTTATCATTCCTAAGAAAGTCATGAAGACTATTGAGCAGATCCATAGAACATTTTTGTGGACTGGAGCAGTGACCTTAACCAAGAAATCCTTTATTTTTTGGGACAACATATGTACCTATGCAGCAGGGGGCTTAAATATGATCAACCTATGCTTATGGAATAGGGTTTCCATCCTTAAGCATCTCTGGAATATAGTAAAGAAGAGGGATTGTCTATGGATCCAATTGGTCCATAGAAATTTCATAAAAACAAATCCTCTTGAAATGGTCCAGATACCCAAGAATGCTTCTTGGATTGTGAGAAAAATCTTGGCATCAAGGAAGCTAGTTTTGAGGAGTCATCAGTATCAAGGAACCCTACCAGGATCTTCTGCCACCATGATGAAAGGCCAAGTCTTCTCTATATAGAAAAAGTACGTTCCTATGATGTCGAATTATATAAAAGTGGAGTTGAAGAGTCTTACTCTCCAAAGTAGTATCCATCCCAAGTTCAAGTTTACTCTATGGTTAGCTAACCAACAAAGGCTAGCAACAGTGGATATGCTGATGAAATTTGGGAAACAAGTCCCTCCTGAGTGTGCTTATTGTGGTGGAGCAATTGAGACATTTTCTCATCTTTTCTTTGATTATCAGTTTACTAGGACTTTGTGGATTGGATTATGCAATTGGCTGGGAGTGATAAGAGAAACTCAAGATTGGGACCCTGAGTTGGAATGGGCAATTGGTATGGCCAAGAGGAAGGATGGGCTGGCTGAAATCACTTGCACTGCATTTGCTATGTTGAAATAGTTCATCTGGAGAGAAAGAAACAAGGTCAGATTCCAAAAAGGAAGAGCAGAAGTTGAGAGGGTGCTGAGAGAGATTATGTTGCATATACACATCAGAGGTAGAACAAGGGCAAAATGGCAAACAATATTGCAGCAACTTGAAGGATTGCCATAGTTAGATGTAGTAAGTTATAAATAGGTTGTATAGAGCTACAACTAGTATTTGGTTTTCTGTATATGTATAGATTATAGTTTAGAGGATATGAGTGCAAAAGTCCATACACTGTTGGCACTGTCATATATACTTTTTCTGGTATTGATGAAGATCACTATTAGTAGAAAAATAATAACAACAACAACAACAACAACAATAATAATAATAATAATAATAACAATTATCTAAAATATATACTTCAATAAAAGACTTATTTTTGACATGAAAAATATAACTAACATATGTATGTATGTATGTGTGTGTGTTATATATTTTATGTATGTGTATGTATATATATATATATATATATATATAAATTTAATTTTTTGAGAGTGTTTTTTAATATGCAAAACCATAAGAAATAACATAATATATATTTTGAAATTTTTTAAATGAAAATGGCAATCCAAAAATAATTAAAAATATTTTCAACAATTGAATCATTTGTTTTATTTGATTTAAAATTTTAAAAGCTTAAAATAATTAATAAAAAATATGGAGATAAAAAATTAGGTGTCAATAATTGCCCTTTCTTTGGCCACGGATGAGAAATAAAGGCATGGTCAAAGATATATTGACACGTTGTAATTTTGGCCAACCACCAACAAATTCTTTTTTTTAGCAAAAGAATGACATATATTTTGAGAAATTATGGTTGGACTCTACTTTTGATTTTCCTACATATCTCGGCTTTCATGAGAAATCAAGTCATATGTAGTTTAGGGAACGAAAGTGATACAAATTTGATCGACTTCAAAAATTTCTCCCAGTGTTGAATTATGATTATACTATGTTCTTTTATAATGGAAAATGAGAATATTTTAGCATGAATAGAGTGAGTACGCCCTGCTCGAATTTGAACTATGTATCTATACCTAAAGGAGACGGGAATCAAGCCAGATGTAGTTCAGAAATGGAGGATTATGGTGAATTTTGAGAATGTTCTTAAAACTTTGTCCAAGTATCGAATTTATGATTGACACTAGTATCATGATGGAGTGAGATAAGAGTTTTATGGAATCATTGTAGATGAATATATAAATGACGAGAATTTTTAGGATGAGACGCACTTTTGTAGCCTCCTGATTATAAATGTGGTGCGCGACATACTCATAAGCATTACTCTACTAGGTGTAACTCAGGCTTTCAAGATCACATCAAATTTCTAGAAGTGGTTACAGTCTATAAACTTTTCCAGTGCCGTATAATGAGGGCTTTGGAAGGTGTGAAAGAAAAGAGAATTGAGACTCCAAGGATAGATACACTCTATTTTTGAAAGTACGAATTATTGATTATGAAAGTTGGCGTCAGAGCACTAGTTTTTGACTCTAGATTATGAGTTTGGTATTCCACACTAAGTAATGTCTCAATCGCTTCTTAGAGGAAATTTGTATGTTAACCGACGAAAGGTGAAAGTACCAACACATTTGTGCAACTCAAAGTTGTAAACTAATAATAATAATAATATAAAAGAGATAAAGAGTAGATATAGAAAAATGAGTATTGAAGTCATTGATTTGTAGAGGTGCTCTCGATTAGTGAAAATTGTCGTAATTAAAAATCTCTAATTTGTGAAAAAGTTAAATGGAAAACTCTGATTGACGAAGTTTGATAGTGCTTCTTCAAGTTGTAGTGTATGTTTCTTTGAATTGTTTCCTAGGCATAGAAGTTGTAGCCATCAACTGCCTTAGGTTGCTTTTTAACTTTTAATTGCTCAATACCTGTAAAATTCTTTTGAAATGGAATAGTAAAATTATTTGTCATAAAAATTGTGTTGCATGCGCTATTTCAGGTGAACTGCTTTGGGGACCAATTGTATAAGCTAAATATCTTATTTTATGAACATGTATTATGTCTTTTTGCAAAAATCGACAACCTTGGTCACTTGTAAGGAGCAAATTGCCTTGTCCTATTTTTGGGGCGGACTACCCTGTCCAATTGTTCAGGGCGAACTTTCCCTGTTCTTTCATTTGGGGTAGAATGCCCTGTCTGTTGTTTGGGGTGGACTACCCTATCTTGTTGTTAAGTGCGAACTTTCCTTATTCTATTGTTCGGGGTGAACTGCCCTGTCCTATTGTTCGGAGAAAACTTGCCCTATCCTATTGTTCGAGGTGGACTACCCTATCCTGTTGTTCAAGGTGGACTGCCCCACATTTTATTTTATAGGAAAAATTTCCTTTTGTTGTACGAGAAAATTGCCTCGTACTTAGCATACTACCTGTTATTCCTTTTGTACTAGCAAACAACCTTGGGTCTTTTTGTACAAGCAGACTAAATTCTTTGATATTATTACCTCTCTCCATTTAGACCAAGTGTTGGTGTATTGATCTATTTGTTGGCGGTGCATTTGAGATGTGTCCTCCAGTTGTTAGTTTGGACTTTTTCATGAAATTCTACAAAATTCAAAGAAATTTCAGAACATCACAGAGTTAGTAGATGTAAATGATGAAATAAAGAGAGACATATGATTTACCCATTTGTCTTGTAATGATCAGGTCGTGTGAGACCGGATGACACCTCTGATCAAAGCATATTCTTTGTTGTTGATGCGGTGTTGTACTATCAGGACTTTTGTACCTACTCTCAAAGGACATTTTTAGATTTGGGATGGCGTGTTGATTTTATGGTAATCGAGAATTCAACCTAGTAGTTATCTCATCCTTCAATCTTTTAGAAGTTGTAGTGGTTCCTATTTGCTAGAATAGTAACATGTTTTGATTCCAAATGACATTTTGTTCTATTAAGTCTTTTGGTGATGACTATTTCCCCAAAACCTATCTCAATCATGAATTTTATAATGATACTCATACTTTCAGAGCGATATAATCGATGTGGCCTGGGATGCGAAATAGTCTTCTAAGTTGCCAACATATATTTTTGAAAAGGGGTCAAGAATATTTTGCTGGTATGGCATGTTTGACTCAAACTATCTATGTGTTATAGAATAGGATTTAGGGGAAAATGTATTAAAAAGTACAAGTGCGAGTGAAGAAAGGTAGGTGGGTGTTGAATGGTAAAGCGAATATTTACGATGAGCTTAGCTTTGGAGGCTTATCTCTTACGTGGAAAATTCTCAACACTCGATCCTTTTCTAGCGGTTAGGATTGGAGTGTCATTTCTTTGATTGATGCTCTTGTAACACGTTTGCATCGATCAAGTTCTGCAACTTTATATCATGGCTATGTATTTTATCATGTCATGGTCTTGAGCACGAGAGCAATGCTCAGAAGGATCGAACAGTCGACACGTTGAGTCTTCTATTCTTTCATTCAAACTTGGTAACATAAATCCTTGTGTAGTCCTGTAGCATGGGTATATGAACAATTCATTTTATAGTAAACTCCCTCAATAGTATTCTATATTTGGACACTTTCTAGTTCTTCTACATGGTCGCACTATTGCCCAAATTTGATGGCATCTTCAATTGATGTAGTAATCGTATCTAGTTGTACATTGAGCGTTGACATGATTCTAGAATGCAAGGTGAGGTGATATGCTAAAGGAGATGTTTCGGGTTAAGAGGTCAAGTTTATTGATCAAACTTTGGGTTTAAGTGGTCGGCAGTGTCTTTTATGTTGGCTCATATTCTTCTTTGTACACACTTCCTTCTGGTTGTCATCTTGTCTTTACAACAAGCTTAAACAAACAGTGACATGGAAAAATGGTTCGTCATTGATTTTCATCCTTATCAAGGGTTTGCGAGTACTGTTTGTAACAAAACAACCTTGATAGTAATACCTCTGAGTTGAACGTCCTCACTTTGTCTTGAATTTAACCTTTGTCTTTGCTAATTTTGGAGTGTCCTCCAGAATTTTCCCCAATTTTTAAGAGAGGCTTTCTTGATGAGTCCTTGATGTATCTCTGGATATTCTAATCGAATGTTCCAAAGCCTCATTGACTTTGTCGACTTGTACTCTAATTTCTTTTCTGGAGTTAGAGGGGAAATGCGAATTTCTATTATTAAGGGACCGCGCATTATATAGATTGCCTATGTATCCCATCGAACAAAATCAGGTCTCACGTAGTTCCACTTACATAGGAGAATGTTGATACTCCTAAAGGTGCGACTGAACCCGATAAGGATTGCTTATGTAACTTACCATGAGAAATCAGGTCGAGACGTAGTTGTCACTACAGAAAATGGCTAATAGAGACAAGAAAAGTGGCCTTAAAAATCTTATTATGGTCCCTAAAGGTGAATAGCAACCAGATTATTTCGTCTCTATAGCCTCCGACGATAAAAGTCAATAGTAACTAGATATGATGATTGGTCCCTTAAGAGTTATAGTGACAAAAAAAAATTCATTCCCTTAATGTCTTTTACGGACCACATTTCTGGTCCCTAAACACAGATCAAACAGTCATATTTTTGTTCCTAAAAATATTTAGTGACCGGTTCTGTTGGTCCTAAAAAGTTTTCCAGGACAAAGAAAATAAAGATCTTTTAAGAATAGGAAAGTTTTTGGCCATATTTGCCACTAGAATATTACATAATTTGTAACGTGGATAGTCAATTCTTTATAGAAAAAATTATAAATAATATCAAGCTTTCCCAAAACATATCAAGGATCCAATATCAAAGACCATGATACAAATTTCATTAACATGTTAAAATACAAGAAGGAGGACATATACCCTACCTCATACATATCCATAGAATTTAAACTCTACATACTACTACCATCTAAATATTCTAGTTGTACCAGTCTGTCTAATAATACATTTCAATGTGAGTCACAACTAATATATCAGTTGAAATAATCAATTAGAATGCAAAAATTATATCAATTGACTATTGTAAAGGAACTATACAATTATCAGTTAGGAAAAGGTTGGACACTTTTGTCTGCGAGAACACTTCATTCTCATGTAAGAGATTGGTCTATCATTCTGGTTTACATCCTTCCAGATATGACCTTTTTTTAAAATGCAACACCTATAGTTAAAACATCTGCTTTTTACTAAGATCTATATTTGTGCAATAACTATGCCCTATACAACTTCACATGACATTAATCTCAACTTTTGCTGAATTGAGCATATTAAGCAGCTGCATTCAACTTGGACTCTTCACCTTATAATTTATAAAGACCATAGATTGTTGATTATGCTCTCTCTAGTCAACTTCTAGCTCTCTGGACAAACTTAAACCTTCACCTTCCACCTACACTATTAACACCACATATTTTTGGACGACCTGGAAAAATACTCAAATGAAATATTCTAGTCTATATAATTTTTATAAGTAAATAATAAATGGTATAAAAATTCTTATATTCAGTCTATTTTCTTCACAATATTTAGTAATTATTGTAAGTAATAAATTCAACATTCACTAAATTCAAATGGACTAGCAATCCTTGGCAACTTTATAATCAATAAATTTAACTTATAAGAAAATATAGGAACTCTAACTAACTAAGTTGAGTAGCTACTTAAAAATTGGAAGTACTAGGAGAAGATAAAAGGATAGGAGAAACCATGAAACCGAGGATGTGGAAGTAAACAAATAAAGCATGAGTATCACGAGTTTTCTTGCATTTTTCAATATGCATGAATTCAGTTTTTGCAACTAAATAAGCCTACATAAACCACTAAGCACTAAATCCAGTATCACAAAGCATGAACTATTCTTCAGGACTATGCTTTATACTCTAAAAAATGTTATCATACTATTAAAAGTGACGCTTCTTCTCACCTCGTTGCCTCTTCAACGCCTCACCCTTGCTTTTCTTATCGTGCATCGCTTCAGAGGCAAAGGGCGCAACAGTCCTGCTTCACCTCACCTCAAGCTTTGCCTTTCACAGTTGTGTCTGAATTTGAATTTAAAAGTACAAATTTATGAATGTACAAGCTCTAATAAGAGAAAAGACATATACTCACCTGAATGATAGTAGCAACTTTATTATCTATCCTATGTATTAGTCATAGATTGTATTAGTCATGAGTCTAAAATACCAATTTGACCAGCCCTAAGACATACTTTTGTCATTCCCAACTAAAAAATTAAAACCACAACATTTCTTCAAGAAACTCATAATAGAAAATAGCAAACTTAAATTTGCAACTGCTAGAGCATCAGACTTGGAAAAGTTTGTGCAAAAGCTTATTCCATGTCACGACCCAAGAATACACCCGGATCGTAGACACAGGACAAGAAACTCCGAGAGCCTCCAAGTTGACCCATGGCATAATCATCGCATACACTTGCCATAAGAAATATCAAACATTATGAACAAGCGGAAGAATTGACTAGAAACTGATATAAATCAAAACGACAACTTAACAACATTTAAATACAACGATGATCCTGTCTAACAAGTTCGAAAACCTTCTAATAAACTGATGAGTTGTTGGGACAAGCCCCCAACTAACTCCAAAAGACTGAAAACTAAAACAAAATAAAACAAGAATGCTACTCACATCCTCGGAAGATGAGGACTCAGCACTAATAGATGGGAGAATGGGGTAGCGTATCTAACCACGCGGTGGAGCCTGGAGACTTGAATTTATATTATAAAATAATATAGCACAAGAGGCGTGCAGTCAGTACTTGGAATGTACTGAGTATGCAGGAAATGTATGTAAACCAACTCATAATAATAGCAATAAGAAAGTAATATGAAACATATTAATAGCAATGTAATAGAAGTGAAGTACAACAATCTTACACGAGGTTCACATATTCAATTAGCATAACCACATTATAAAGACATGCATTATTATAGCAACCGCTGACGTGCAAAAAGTAATAAACGGGAATAATAAAGAGTGTGATGTTGTGACTGATATCGAGAGGGTCCCTGACGTCTAAGCGGGAGTCCCTGATGGTCGAAGGGAATGTCCCTGACTATCAAAGGCAAACATTCTCAACTAGAGAGAATCCCTGACTGTCATAGGAAGAGAGAAAGCTCTGATATAGAGAGTCACTAACTAAAAGAAGGACCCGAACAATGCAGGGAAAATAAAATACTCAACTGACTAGGGATGTGAGTCCCTACTGACTACATGAAGACATTCTCCACTAGCGTCTAGGTAAGACATTCTCCACTAACGTCTATTAATGCTATCTCTCAAATAAGCATGGATTCACAACTCGACATGTTAATAACAAGCTCAATAAACATGATTCACATTATTACAAAACCAACTTCCTCATTAGCTTTAACATCACATTATTAGCATGTTATAAATTCGTACTAGCATTATTCTATCATGGCATCTTGATTTCATATTCACCTCATTCAATAGGTAATTTAAGATCCAACACGATTTATAGAACTCGACTCATAATCTACCAAGGATGCATAACTTCACGTAATTAGGTCACAACCATTTCACACACTTGTCACAATCACTCCATTAGGAACTCTCTAGCCACGGGCGTTTTAGATTCTAGGATTTTATAAAATAATTTTAATAAGGAAAACAATGTAGAATCCGCCCAAGCTTCATAGTTCAACAATTGAGATGCAATCTATTCATACCCAATCGATTTTATCTAAAACATGATGATGGAACATAGTTTACTTCAATTACTCAAGACCACAACTCCTACTCAATCTCATATGATCATCAACATCATACTCAAGTCATTAGGGCTAATTATGCAATATTTTCACATCCCCATCATATTCATGATTTTCTACGATAATCTCGGAAGGAATGTACAAATCCCAATCAATACCAGAATCCATTTAAGAAGAACATACTACATGCATACATACTCAACTTAATATTCACAATTTCATCATATTATGCATGACTACGACAATCAAGTGAACAATATACAAAACCCATTTATTACTCAAGCCAATCCATGAAGAACATGCTACCATCAAGCAATCCCAACATATAATCCATAATCCAAGGCAATCCGTTAATTAACATTTGAAATGAATTCCATAATTGCAGTAAATATTAGCATTTAAGAAAGGGATGAGGAAAAAATTACCCATTATTCAGAACTCTAGATCATGATATTCTAAATAATTTAAAATAGGTTCTTATAGAAAATATTTTGAGGCACAAGGATGAAAAGATATCCTTGTTGAAGTTTCACATACCTGGTAAATGAAAACCCCACTTTATTATCTCCCTTGAAGCTTGAAAAATACCTTAGAAATTTCCTAAAATCTTTGGAGAAGAGAGGAGGAATAAGGAGATTGAGAGAATGAGGGTTTAGGCTTAGAAAAACCCTTAAAAACATCCCCAAACATACCTAAAACGACATCACTTTAAATCTAGGAGCATGGGATTTTACCAACCTGGCCCTGAGAAAATATGAAAATTTTTCCTGAACTGATGCCACGACTCACCTGACGAGTCATTGTCCCACCCAATGACTCATTAGGTCCATTCGTCAAGTCTACTGGAATTTCTCAACCTTCAGGTCACCACCAACATCATGACTCATCACCAAACCCAACTATTAGTCTTGCCCTTTCGTTAAGTTCACTGAAAATTTCCTTAGAACCAAAGCTTCTCCCTCCTAACGACTGACTAGACGAGTCGTTGTCACTCCTATCAACTCGTCAGGTCATCTGTCGTCACTGCCTCCTGACCTCCACCCCACGACTGTACATGACGACTCGTGGTATCTCACTACGAGTCGTTAAGTCTCCCGTGCTGAGATATTTTTGCCAGTTTTTTTCAACACTTTTCCAATTATACTTCCCGTGTCTATTCTTAGTCCCTTCCGGGGTATTATATTCTAGCAACCTGATAATTCATGAACTTGAGTTTCTGCAATATTTTCTCTGTGATGATCTTTTCATCATTACTGGACACATGAAAAAAATTAATGATCATACAGTGTGTAATAGGATACAAAATTAACATACGGTGCATGAAGGGACAAAAAAACATGGTTGTTTATTATAAAGGATATTGTTACTAAAACATTCAACTGACAATTTCTAGCATCTTTAACTTTAGTTTTACTTTAAAAAAATAACATACTCCAGAAAAATCACAAAAATAAAATATTATTTTCTTTTAACCGAACTTATTAGGACTAATATAATGCCACCTATATAGATTTTTTGAAAATTGAGGCTATTACACCAAAACATCTACCAGAAAGGACTAAATATGAGGAAAAGGGTATTTCACGATATAAACCCGAAGGACGACAACCACGTCTTATTACCAAAAAGGGAAATTTCTAGATATTAATATACTATAAATTGCAGAATCAGTAGTATATTGATCATATATGGACATACAACTACTAACAAAGTTTTAATACAATATAATGCACCAATAGATGTTGATAAGATTAATCTCACCATCTAACTTGAATCTAAAAAACTCTATGTTGCCTAGTTATAGTTAATCATATCTTCTTTCATGCGTTATACCAACCATCAAAAGAATACAAGTAGGGTCATTTTTTTCATTGGTTGAAGGTGACAACACTCTTTGTTATTGAATATAAAACCATATAATTGAATTACCAAAACACCAACTATTATATGCTTAATCTTGACGAATTAAGGTAGACCATAAAACTGTCCAGTTCAGCTAGTAAATTTTCTTTAATTCTTTCAGGATCTTCACCGAATGCAACAATGATGCTTCAATTTGATACAAAAACATACAGTCCACTAAAAAATAGTATTGACACTAAAAACTGCCAAAAATGATATCTGGAGGAAACTAAGGAAAGCAATAGATCAAGAAAGAAAAAATGAAATGATCTTGAGTCACACCTCGAACACACAAGAGGAGACAAGCACTGGAGGACAAAATCTGAAAATGTCTAAGTCTTATCTTCAAAGGTTAGAAAAAATATTGATATAGAAATGGACACGTGATTGTATTGTCAATCACCCATCAGATAATTCTTATAAAGAACATGAAGGTTCAATCAAATGGACACTAGAACCCAAAAAATGATTATAAACCAGTGGGAGCAGGACATATTAATTCAATGTCTAATGGATGTACCTATAAATAGAAGTTGAAGCGCTAGAAGATAATCTTGTTGGGTACAACCTCATTCTAGACATATTTTCTATCTCGTTTGAGAAAGTGCCACCAACAAGCTTCACTAGTAGCAAATCGAAGGAGATCCAGCACTAACATAATCAAATCCAACACACGAGCAGAGATCAAAGCAGTTCATATGACTCTTGATCAAGCCATGAATCAGGAAGCATTACTGATACTTCCTGCAGAGCTTAGCATAAGTGATATTGCCTTCACAGAAACGCTATACACCCTCTATGAATGAAGCTTAAAAACATTGCGACAAGGTAAATGGTACATCTAAGATGTGAAAGGGAACATTGGCATAAAACAAAAATTTCAACCAACCCAAACATAAGCCTCACAACTACAACAAAATATAGTGTAGTATTTCGTTTGAAAATAAGAAACAATTAAGTAAGCCTCAACGTTGCTGACTTCTCAACTATATTGACATATATAAACGAATAAAATGAAGAAGATAAATTGTAACTTTTGTCTAACAAAATTGATGTACCTTTTTTATGGCATAGTTCATGAGAATCAAACACTGTTAACTGATCAATTTTCTGTACATGCAAATCAAATTTACCAATAAGATAAATTTGGTAGTTATATTCAATTTTTACCTTATATTAATAGGTGCACATGAAAATCATAGAAGATAAAATCTAAAGAAGAGTTGGACTGCTAGCATTGGGCGGAAATATATCATATTTTGCATATAAAAAAAATTAGAAACTAAATTACACAAAAAAAACCAGGAACCCAATATTGAAATCAGTCATATAAAAAGAAAAGGACAAAAATTAACCATAGCATCAACACTAGAATTTTTCCTGGAACAGGAACAAAGGTGTTGGTGATGAGGTTTTGCCTCGGCTCGACAACCACCACGTTTTGGTCAACACTCCTACTGTCACTAATTCAATAAATATGACCATCGAATCCATAGTTATATATCCTAAAAAATCGTAACTCAGCCTAAATTTTGACCAAAATAAAATGCTCTACGCCGAGCATGTGTAATTGGCTCCTCCACATGTGTGGGCTTTATGCATCCACAAATGGCGTGGACCAAAGGAAGGTTTGTATCTCCATGGGGTTCTTGGGTTCATCTTTCAGGTTAATTTGGAAGAGGAGAGATTGATGAAATTTTAGGGATTTTACCTCAGACAAACTAGATTTTGAGAAGAGTCTCAATTAGACTATTTTTGTTTTCTATTTTTGTTCTTTCATCTTTGATAATTAAGTCAACCAATAGAGTGTATCAAGGACTAGATTTTTGTTAATTTAAGGACTAGATATAGTACCTTCGTTAAGTTATAAACAAAAATTGAGAATTAACGGCAAAAAGAAAATCTCGTTTCCAAAAGTGTACATTTAAGGACCAATTTCTTAGCTCGTCCCTAAATATTGATCCCTAATAACTCTTTTTCTGGTAGTGTGTGTTAAAACAAAAATGCTAATTGCAATAAAGGGAAAATAGCTACATTGTCCTGGCACTCAATACTTCTTGATGAAATTTGAGTTGATTGACTTAAAGTTTGTCATCTCTTCTAGAATTAGCACTTCTTTGTGGAGTGCCCAATCAACCATGAAGGGACTTTTTATCTTAGCGCGAATGACGGTGATGTCGCCCAAGCACACGAAAGCGCACATAGTCGTCAAGTAATATAGAATTTTAAAGTCCAGATATCGTACTCAAGGGACTTGTCAATTTAATCGTTATAAGGTTGTCAATTTAATTTGACTAATCTACAAAACAAATAAAATAAAGAATGATTTGGAAAATTAAACTACTAAAACTTCAAATATAAAATTAACTAAAATATGCAAGCTTGATTATATTTCGATAATTATTAAAGACTAGGGAAATGGAACTTGGTTGGTTTCAAGTTGAGTTTTTCATACGTAATTAAACTGACATGATTTTTCCTGTGGTTGCTAGCTGCAAGTTACTACCCCGTTTCTTGTCACTATCGCTAGTATCAAAGAACTATTTCATAAACCCTAACGCCTATTAATCTTGGGCAGATTTATATGCCCAAGGGATACTCAAACGTATCATTTTTACCTTGTTTGTTGTGCAATGTGTATATAATATCATGTATTTGGTAATAAAATGCGAATTTATACTAACCAACATGATTAGCATTTGTTTTGCAGGATAATATGATTTTTAGGAGCTAAAATGCGTGTTGGAACTATGTCGGAGTTGGACTTGGATGCGAGCGTGGAAAAGACCTTGGATGGCACATTTTACACTGGCTCCGCGATGGAGCCGTGCCACGCTGCCATCGCGGTAGCACACTGCCTGGGCAGGAATTAATTAGGCAATTTCCAGTGTGCCTGCGCGTCAGTTCCGTGGCACGGAGATAGGCCTCCGCGATGGCCTCCGTGCCACGTTGAGGCCAATTATCCGGACCCTGCAATTTCAAGAGAGGGTCCGCGTCCACGCCGTGTCACGGAGGCAGTGCTCCGCGTTGGCCTCCGTGACACGTTGCGTGTTATTTCGGGAAAAATTTCCCACTAGTATAAATAGCACACTTAGGTTTATTTTTAATCAGTTTTTAGTTTTTAGACTGAGTTCAGAAGTGGAGAGCAGGAACGTGGGTTTGTGGCAGTTGAAGAATAGAAAAGCTAAGAGTTTTCTTCTCTTCCTTTCTTCTTTCCTTCAATTGTATGCATGATTTACACTCATTTTAGGATGATTAATCCAAGAATGAGTGGCTAATTCCCTTCTTTGCTGAGGTTTTGAACTTGTGTAATGAATTTTGGTGATAATTGATATGGTTTCTTCTTCTTCTTGCATGTTGTTCTATTAATTCTTGTGCTTACTACATTATTGATTGGCCACCATTAATGTATATCTCAAAAGTCCAATTTCACTCGAGAGAGCACGAAATTGGAAAGTTGTGAATTAATAGGGTATTGTTCTTAACTTGATTTGGGAAAATTGGGTTTTGATGTGCTTTCTTGATAGAAATATACTTGAAAGCCGTATTAGTCAATTTAGGAACCGGAATTGTAGTGCTAGGTCATAAATTGCATTTGATCACAGAAATGTAGACGGATGGTTTATGATTCTAAAGTGAAATTAAATACGAAAGTTTTAATTTCTAGGCAAACGTTCTTGGCTAGCAACATGAAGAAGAGGATGACCAAATTATCATGATTATCAAGTTCATTACTCGTTCTTAACCTTGGCATGTGCATATCCATTGTCTAAATTCAAAAGTAAATAGTTGTTATTAATTGTAGTATATAAATAGTTTAGAAACAAAAACTCACTCAACTCTTGGTTGGATTGTTGTTAACATAGTTAGGAATAGAATAGAGATATAGTAAACTAGGCAGTTTTACATATCTAGAGCAGCCTCCTTGGATCGATACTTGGCTACTTAGCCAATATTACTTGTTTGACCACGTGCACTTGCGTGTCGGTTGATAATATTTAATA
This sequence comes from Datura wrightii, assembly GCA_035772735.1. Classification (NCBI taxonomy): domain Eukaryota; kingdom Viridiplantae; phylum Streptophyta; class Magnoliopsida; order Solanales; family Solanaceae; genus Datura; species Datura wrightii. The sequence goes on from JASDFA010000016.1 coordinate 161,703,032, forward strand.
CTAACCGAATCAGCACCGAACAAGTTTTTGGCGCCGCTGCCGGGGAGGCTAGGCGATTTGTAAAATTTTATTTAGTGTAAATTTACTGTATTTGTATTTTTATTTTCTTAAGTGTTAACAACTTGGTCTTAGCCTGTATTTTGCAGATTTTTATTTCTGTGAACACTGGCAAGGGACAAGGAGCTGGTGGAATCTTACTTAGAGCCAGAACGTGAATTGCACAGTCAATGTAGAGAAGCTCTTCGGAAGAAGCTGCAGTTTCTTAAACAGTCTATGATGGAGCAACCAAATCCACCAGTTGTGCGGGCAGTGTTAGTGCCCGAGGAAGTAGCAGCCAGGCCGGTTCGCGAGGTGGCAATCCCACACGCTAATAATGTACATTCCAGCATCCGCAAACTAGAGCCTGGAGGGAGATTTGAGTTAAAGCAAAATATGGTGCAACTTTTGCACACTAGCGGGCAGTTTACCGGTCTCCCTCACGAAGATCCGCAACAACATCTCCAGAACTTTTTGGAGATAAGTGACACTTACATACCCGCTGGAGTGTCACCTGATTATGTTCGGCTCACCTTATTTCCATTTTTCTTACTTGGTGAAGCCAAGAGGTGGTTAAAAGCTGAACCACCCAACTCTATATAATCGTGGGATGATCTTGCAAGGAAGTTTTTGATCAGATTTTTCCCTTCAGGTAAAACAGCTAAACTTAGAAGTCAGATTCTAAGTTTTAAACAGAGGGAAGGAGAAAATCTTTATCAAGCCTGGGAAAGATTCAAGTCCATGTTGCGGGACTGTCCTCATCATCATCAGTCAAATGAGGTGTTGGTACACACTTTTATTGAGGGTTTGGAACCCCACACTAAAATTTTGTTAGACTCAACAGCTGGAGGGCAAGCGCTGGAGAAGACTTATGAGGAGCTGTACACTTTGCTCAACCAAATTTCACAAGGCAATCCGGAATGGAATGCAGATTCTTCAAGAGGTGGAGCAAGGAAAGCAGCGGGAGTGCTTGAAGTGGATGGATTCACAGCTATCGCTGCACAGATAGCTGCTTTGCAAAATCAGTTAAACACTCACTTCAGCAATATGAATTTGAACCAGCCTTCAGCCTCCGTCAATGCAGTCCAACAGATGTGGTGTGAAGTGTGTGGTAGTAGTGAGCATTCAGCTGAATGCTGTGGTGCAAATCCTAATTCTGTCAACTTTGTGGGCAATGCATAGAGGAATCAACAACAGTTTGGTGGTGGCTACAACTCGAATTGGAGGAATCATCCAAATTTTTCGTGGGGTAGCAACAATCAACAAGGCCAAGGTTCAGGGCAGGGTATGCACAGAAACCAAGGAGGGCAACAAGGCTATCAGAATCAGTTCAGAAATCACAATGCCCCTCCTCCACCACCATCACCGACTATTGAGGAAATGTTCAAGACCATGATTGCCAACCAGGCACAATTGCAGGCAGACTATGTCAAATTGGCAGTCGAAGTAAAGAACAATCAATTGGCAACCAAGGCTCTTGAATATCAGTTTGGGCAATTTGCTAGTGCCCAAAATACTAGACCAAGGGGAGGACTACCTAGCGACACAGATCCCAATCCTAAGCAGGTGAATGCAGTGACCACGAGGAGTGGTTTACAATTAAAGGAGGTGGAACCGGAAAGACCGCCTCAGAAGTCAGGAGCAGCAGATGTTGAGGGAGAACAAACCTCAGATACGGGGAAGACCAAAGAAGCTGAACCAGCAAGGCCTCCACCCCCGTTCCCTCAACGACTTAAGAAACACAAGGAGGAGGCGTATTTCCAGAAATTCATGGAGGTACTTAAACAGGTACATGTTAACTTACCTCTTGTTGATGTCTTGCAGGGTGTGCCAAAATATGCGAAGTATATCAAAGACATCGTGGCCAACAAAAGTCGCTTGACTGAGTATGCCACGGTGGCTTTAGCGGAGGAATGCACATCCCGTATTCAGAACAGGTTGCCCACTAAACTGAAGAATCCTGGAAGTTTTACTATCCAGCTGACGATTGGGCAAAGTATCCGAGCTCGTGGGTTATGCGACTTGGGGGCAAGTATAAATCTGATGCCATCTTCGGTATTCAGAAAGTTAGGACTAGGGAGTCCTAGACCTACAACAGTGATCTTGAAGCTATCAGACAGGTCTTTAGCTAAGCCGGATGGCATTGTTGAGGATGTGCTAGTGCAGGTAGGCTCCCTCATTTTTCCGGTAGATTTCATTGTTCTGGATTTTGAACCAGATGCGGAAGTCCCATTTATTTTGGGACGACCCTTTTTGGCAACCGGAAAGACATTGATCAATGTAGCTGCGGGTCAACTCACAATGCGAGCACACGACAAGGTTGAGGTGTTCGACGTGTACAAGGCACCTAAGCTCCCGACTGTCTATAAGGAACTCTCGGTGATCAACGTGATTGATCATGGGAATGCGAATGGATTGAGTGATTCCCGAGAGTTACTAGGTAGGCCACCAGACAAGGTTGAGAACTACTGGGGAGATGAACAGGATCGGGACAAATCGTCCATCTCCCTAGTAGACACGTGAGCATAAAGGTTGTCGAGCCGCGACGTTAAACCAGGCGCTGCACGGGAGGCAACCCGTGAAAAATATTCTTTTCTTTCTTTAGTGTAAAGTTTTTCTTTTATTTTATTTTCTTTTCTTTTTCGTGACTAGGCTTAGATTTGCATTTTATTTAGTAATTTTTTATTTAGTAATTTAGTAATTTTTTTTATTATTTTTAGTAGGGAATTTATTAATTTAACCAATTTTTGTTTAGTGAGGTGATTTTCAGGTATACTGGAGGAAAAATACTTGGAATCGAGGAAACGAGGCGAGGTATGAAAAATACAATTTGATGGTGAAACAGAGCACTGGCGCGTTGGCGCCGTGTCACGGAGGCAATGCTCCGCGTTGGCCTCCGTGACACGTTGAAGGCAAATCTGGATTTTTCAAAATTCCAGTAAGCCAACGCGTTGGCTCCGTGTCACGGAGGAGGGGCTCCGCGTTACCCTCCGTGACACGTTGCCTTTATCCAGTGCCGGGTCACACCGGGTTTCCGGGTGACCCGCGTGTTTTCTTAATAAAAACCCCCGATTTCGCCCCTATTTTCCCCATTCCCTCTTCCCTCCACGACCAAACACCCATTCCCCTACCCCCAAGCTCCGTGCCACGTTAATAGGCAAGGAAAACATCAAGTTTTCGTCGATTCTTCAAATCCAAGGTATATTTTCATCGTCTATCTCAAATTTTTGGCGATTTTTGTCAATTTTGAGCATGTGAAGTGAGATATATCACCCTAGGTAGAAATTAAACATGATGTGAATTATTTTGTGATTGATTATGTTCGGATTGTTGTAGTTGACGTTTGAACTTATCGATTGATTGAATAATTCGATTTTGATTGTCGAATTGTATTCTAGGGCTTGGGGTTGTTGAATTTTAACTTGGGTAACTTGATAGTTTGACGAAATTGATGCCGGGGTGTGTTTATTATTTGAGATAAGTCGTGGTAAATATTGTATAATTGTTGAAAGACGACTAATTCTCGAATTTTTGTGGGAAATTGCGTAATATGTGAATTGGTTGAATTGCTTATATTAGTTGTATATAAAATGTTTGTATTGTTGTTTCTATTTTGTTGTTGCTATTGTTGCCAAGTGCTATGGGTGAATAGCTGTCGATAGTAGGATTGGGTTAGCTGTATGAAGTCTGAGTAGTTCGCTAGCCGTTATGCTGTCGAATTTCTGTGAACGCACTAAGCAATATGTTTATAGTTGATTGTGTTTGGGGTGTAAATAGAGCTATCCTTGCTAAAATGTTGTAAATATTGTTAAAGACTAAGGGTGGGGTAAATTTTGTTTAACCCGACCTTAGCCGAAGCTAACAAGTTTTTAGCTTAACGTTGTGCTTGTTTGTGTAAATTGACAGGTACAATGGCCAGCCGACAAGATAAAGGCAAGGGTGCTTCAACCTCAGGCACCAGCAGAAAGAGAATGAGACTGGGCATGGCTGTCCCAGCTGCACCTGCTGTTCCACGCGGTCAACACCGCCAATACGGAACACGATGGGTTACCGAGGAAGGGAAGAAGTGGTACGCAAAGCATAAGGAGAACATATTGCAAGGGAACCACTTGCACAGGAGTTCCCTCGCATCGTACAGAGGATTGAGGCAGCTGGGCTCAGCTTTATCTTTCAGGAGCCCAAGGAGTGCAACCTTCACTTGGTCCGGGAATTCTACGCCAACTGGAACCCGGCCATCAGGAGCCATACTATTAAAATCAGAGGGCAGATTGTCACTCTGGAACCCCAGCAGTTTAATGCCATCGTGGGAGCGCGGGACACAGACGCCCACGTCCTCCGCCAGCTAAACATCACCCCACCGTACACCGACATCAGACGTACGTTGTGTGGGGCTCGATCCACAGCCCGATGGAGTAGACACAAAGAGAGGGGTTACCACCAGACTCTGCCTTATTCGCAGATGAACAGGGAGGCCAGAATCTGGCTAAAAATTGTATGTTCGTGTTTGATCCCGGGAGTTCATATGACAGACGTGACCCGGGATCGTGTCTGCTTGGTGTATGCCCTTATGAAAGGGCTTGAGATTAATGTGGGGGCGGTCATAATATCCGCCATGAAGAGAGCCAGACTACACCAGGGCGACAGATACGGGTTTGGCGGACTCATCACCACCTTCCTCCGAGGCCTCGACATTGAGGAAGAAGCCTTGGATTACATTCCGCAGTTGGAGCGGAGGGCCCTCGATGTGACAAAGACCAAGGCCCCCGACACTACACACGGACCTGTGCTGACTCTGGGCGAGCGACATGCTCGTGACGACCAGTATATGGCCCGTATGTTCGGCATGCAGATGCTGCAGCTACGGATAGGTGGGAGACCAGCCACCGAGGATGAATTATGGCAGCTGGAGCTGGACTACCCCTTTGGCGAGAACGCCAGAGCCTTATGCAAGGTGGGGCCAGCCTTCGTGGAGCCGACTGATGACGATGTCCCTACTGATGAGGAGACACATCGTGAGGAATCCGATGTGGAGCGGAGTCTGATGACGACGATGGAGCTGATTCAGATATGGGCGACGAGGCCGCAGCACCGGATGAGGAAGTCGAATATTTCGACTGAGCAGGGAGTTCCACCACCGATATGTTGTGCTTTGTATTGTTGTGAACACTGGGGACAGTGTTCGATTTAAGTGTGGGGTGGGGAGTAGTTAGGTGCTGGGTCATAGGCTCTAAATTTGCTGTATAATTTTTCCTTGATGTTTATGTATGTCTGTGCTTTCCCTGTTGTTGTGAACTGATTTGTGATTTATGTGTATATATTTGTTTGTGGCTAATGGTGTGTGTTTTTGAAAGTTATGGTTGCCTTTGTAAATATTTTATAAATTTTGTAAATATTTTTTTTTCTTTATCGATATGATCGATATTTTTCAAAATTTTTGCGAAAAGATTTTGCACTTATCAAAATATTTTGTAAATATTTTCTATCGAAATGATCGATGTGTTGCAAAAATTTTTGAAGTTTTATTTTTGGGTTTCTCGGAGTTTGTTTTTGGTTCTTTTACCGAGAATAGTCCCATTGAACCGATGTCATAGTTAGTGACCGTTCCCTATGATGGATGGATGACAACCGTCTTAAGGGAAATGTAGTCGATAGGAGTAGATATTTTGTTTTTAGTTTCTTTGGTGGATTGCATCAATAAACTGTAGTTGCTTATGGTTGCTAAAATTTCGTTGCGTGTTGTAATTGATGTTCAAAATGTGAAAATGATTCATTTGAAAGCATGCAATTTTGTAAATATGTTGAGTTACCTAGGCTATAGAATTTGGTTCATTATGATTGAGGCTTAATCTTGAATTCATGTAATTGACTAATTAAAGAGTCTGTGAATGCATCTTGATTCGAGCATGTGCATGAAGTGTGAGTGAGGTTTTGCTATTCCATGTCATTGTGAATTGTCTAGAACTTGCCTGGCGTGTATACAAAACGAAATGAAGGAGGTGTAGTGTCGGAAAGGATGTAGGCATTTCTTTGTTTTAACCGTTAGTTTCCATTTTTTTCTTGTCAAATTCTACCTTTTTATATGTTGTATACCCTAGTCAGCCCGTTGAGCCTTTAGCCGATTTCTTTCTTTTGTCCAGAATTGTATGAACTAAGATTTATTCCTTCTTTTCATTAGCCTTAAAGTCTATAAGAAGCTCTTAAGCGCTTACAAAGAACAGAAAATGTTTCCCAAAGTGTTAAAGAGTGAAAAGAGTGAAAAGAAAAGAAAAGCAAAGTGAGGAAAGAAAAGATGATGTTGAAGAGGCACTAGTTGTAATTAAATGATAGTGAGGGTACATGAAAACCCTCTGTTTTGTGTCAAGTGTGCCTGATGAAATGGGCTGTATGAAAGTAAACCAGCATGAATGGGAGAAAAAGAGAAAAGAGAGGAACAATGTCCATGAGTCGATGGGAATGAGTTGAAAAGGCGCTTAAGGATGCTAGCGACTATTATTAGCTAATCCAATATATATATACTAGATCCATAGCCCAGTTACAACCCATTAAAAGTCCTAATTGATCCTACATTGCATTTCTTTATATTAGTGGAGTAATACACTAAGGGCAAGCCTATGGGTCATGACATGATGCATGTTAATTCTTTTGGGAGAGAGAGTGAAATTAATTTTTATATGTCCCTACTTGCATGTTTGTGTGCTGCACGAACATAAACGGGGGAGTTTCTCTCGAGTAGTGAGGGTACATGCTTGATGAAAGATTGATTTTCGTGTCGGATTTCTTGATTAGTTGATTTGCATGAGTTTGCCGATATCAAGAATCAATTCTTAAAAGTTTAGGAAGCCTCGATGTATTAAGGTCATTGTCTTGTACGACCAAGCATGTTTTCTTGATGATTTGCAAGAATTGAATAATCGGTATGACCGTAGCGTAAAATGTTGCACCATAGAGACGAAGGTTAGGATGTAATTTGCACGAGTTGTGTATGTGTTGTTCGAGGACGAACAAGGATTTAAGTGTGGGGTAAGTGATCTTGGGCAGATTTATCTGCCCAAGGGATACTCAAACGTATCATTTTTACCTTGTTTGTTGTGCAATGTGTATATAATATCATGTATTTGGTAATAAAATGCGAATTTATACTAACCAACATGATTAGCATTTGTTTTGCAGGATAATGTGATTTTTAGGAGCTAAAATGCGTGTTGGAACTATGTCGGAGTTGGACTTGGATACGAGCGTGGAAAAGACCTTGGATGGCACATTTTACACTGGCTCCGCGATGGAGCCGTGCCACGCTGCCATCGCGGTAGCACACTGCCTGGGCAGGAATTAATTAGGCAATTTCCAGTGTGCCTGCGCGTCAGTTCCGTGGCACGGAGATAGGCCTCCGCGATGGCCTCCGTGCCACGTTGAGGCCAATTATCCGGACCCTGCAATTTCCAGAGAGGGTCCGCATCCACGCCGTGTCACGGAGGCAGTGCTCCGCGTTGGCCTCCGTGACACGTTGCTTGTTATTCCGGGAAAAATTTCCCACTAGTATAAATAGCACACTTAGGTTTATTTTTAATCAGTTTTTAGTTTTTAGACTGAGTTCAGAAGTGGAGAGCAGGAACGTGGGTTTGTGGCAGTTGAAGAATAGAAAAGCTAAGAGTTTTCTTCTCTTCCTTTCTTCTTTCCTTCAATTGTATGCATGATTTACACTCATTTTAGGATGATTAATCCAAGAATGAGTGGCTAATTCCCTTCTTTGCTGAGGTTTTGAACTTGTGTAATGAATTTTGGTGATAATTGATATGGTTTCTTCTTCTTCTTGCATGTTGTTCTATTAATTCTTGTGCTTACTACATTATTGATTGGCCACCATTAATGTATATCTCAAAAGTCCAATTTCACTCTAGAGAGCACGAAATTGGAAAGTTGTGAATTAATAGGGTATTGTTCTTAACTTGATTTGGGAAAATTGGGTTTTGATGTGCTTTCTTGATAGAAATATACTTGAAGGCCGTATTAGTCAATTTAGGAACCGGAATTGTAGTGCTAGGTCATAAATTGCATTTGATCACAGAAATGTAGACGGATGGTTTATGATTCTAAAGTGAAATTAAATACGAAAGTTTTAATTTCTAGGCAAACGTTCTTGGCTAGCAACATGAAGAAGAGGATGACCAAATTATCATGATTATCAAGTTCATTACTCGTTCTTAACCTTGGCATGTGCATATCCATTGTCTAAATTCAAAAGTAAACAGTTGTTATTAATTGTAGTATATAAATAGTTTAGAAACAAAAACTCACTCAACTCTTGGTTGGATTGTTGTTAACATAGTTAGGAATAGAATAGAGATATAGTAAACTAGGCAGTTTTACATATCTAGAGCAGCCTCCTTGGATCGATACTTGGCTACTTAGCCACTTTATTACTTGTTTGACCACGTGCACTTACGTGTCGGTTGATAATATTTAATACTAACCGAATCAGCACCCGAACACCTATATCCCTATGGTCACACGAGAATAATGAAATGAAGATTATACTTACTTGTATATCAACTAAACAGGGTTAAAGTGTATAGCCCTACACTCAACAACAACTTCTATCCTATCACCAATGGGTTCAAAGCTCTTTGAATTGTCATTCTGTATTTATTAATTAACTCTTTCGATTCCCTTTCCCATGTTCAATCGAAATCCAATAGATTACTTTCAAGGTGATCAATCTCATAAATAATAAATTAACACAAATAAATACAAATAACCATAATTGAAGAATCAAAATCAACTTTAATTAATCTTTCAAACAATCAACTATTCACCATGGCCACAACCCTAGAATATGAGTTTAGCCACTCATAGATAAACGGAAAAATAAATATTGGGTCATCATCATATGAAAATACAAAATAAATAAGAGAAAACCTAGTTGTAGAACTTGGTCTTCCTTCCAAACGGCTTACAAACATTCATAAACGTACTACGGAATGTAAAAATGAGTAAAGACTGCTCCAAAAAGTCCAAAACTGCTTAAAAATGATCTAAGCCCACTATTTATATATGAGCCTTCAAATAATGCTTTTGCCCTTTAAGACTTGGCTTTGAAATCCACATTTTCCACCTCAGGATAACCCTGGCGTGTCGTCCCACCTATCTCACCACAAACTTAGTTAAATTTCAAATAATTTCATCTTTGGATATGCCCTGGTGCGTCGTCCCCTCTATCTCGCCAAGGTATTCGTCAAATTTCTTTATGTCTGGACAACTGTGGCGCAGGGCGCCACTCATCTCGCCAAATTTGTGAAGTGCAATTTCTCTGAAGATTGAGGGCTAGCGCACCAGACTAAAGTTTTTATTCTCTAAAGTTTGAGACTTGGTGCAGGCTACCTGCCTTAGCACCAAATCTGTCAGCTCCTCAAATCTTCATTTCTTGCATCATTTTGAGCCCATTTTGCTTAGTTTCTGCTCAAATCAACTCAAATTATTTTAGTACATAAAACACATACATACATGAATTTAAGCATAAATTAAGAATTATGAACTCAAAACATGATCAAGTATGGGTAAAACATGGTAAATGGTCATAAAAATATGCCCAACATTACCATCCCACACTTAAATTGTTGTTCGTCCTAGAACAATTCTTAAAACACACTTAAATCATGTTTCACCATCACACTTGATGCCTCTATGAACTCATACTCAACCAACTAGCATGGATTACTCATAGAGTTGTTTATCATCATACAACAATTCTCATAAAGCACATAGAAATATTTCACAATCAAGAACACACAACCTCTATAAATGACTCATCTTTTCAACGCAAAGGGCCAACATAATTAAGTGTGACACATGCAATAAGTAGTACACCGAATTAGACCTCTTTAATCCCTCACTTTTGGTGATGTTCCTCTCTCAAATTCATCAACATATGGACATGGAACGCAATAAGTAAGGAACGTTCACACTCACAAAAGATGTAATGCACATATGTACTCATACCATAGGGTTGCCTTTTATGTACGTTAATACTATCTAATTACTTCAAAGCACTAAGATCACAAGTACTTTTCTTGGTTGTTATGTCGGCTAAGGGACATGTAGGATTGATATTTAATTTTGTAGTGACTACCACCCTAAGAACTTTTAAGACATATTTCACTTTTCTTGTCCACCATCTTTTTCCTAGCTTTTTCACTATAATGCCCCAAAAATCTAAAATCTAAATTCGGGACTTAAATTAGAAAATCTGAAAAAGCTGCAGAAATGCTACAGGAGAACTCACCTAATTGATCATTAGGAGACACAATGACTCATTAGGTCAGTCGTGAGAAGGAGGAGTAAGTATTATAAAATGAGAAGAAGTGTACTTGACCGGTGGGGACAACGAGTCGTGGTCACCTATAACGACTCATCATGTACCTCATTACAAAACATAGTCAGTTTATAGGCAGTGTACCTAACGAGTGTCACCATGAGTCGTCATCAGTGGAAATGAATCATTAAGCGACTCGTTACCTAGCCTAGTATTGAATCTTCAGGTGAGACAGTGTGGTCCACGACTTGTGACCAAGAGTCGTGGTTAGTGACCACGACTCATTCGGTCCCTTGTGGTAACCTACTAAGGAACTAGGACAGTGTACTCGACGAGAGTGACCACGAGTCGTGGTCAGTCACCATGACCTGTTAGGTCACCCATTAGGGTCACCTGGCAGTTTTTCCCAGTGATTTTCTAAGGGCTATTTAGTAATTTCCTATTCTCCTAAGGTCTAAAATACATCATTTTGGACCTAAATTAAGAATTATTAGAGAGTTTAGACGGTTCCTCCCCTCATTCTGATGGTTACTCTCAGAAATTTATTGAAAGTTCTCTCAAGAAACTCTCTAGCAGGCTTAGAGTTCTTCCTTCATCACAGTAGTTCAGTTCTTCTTCTTCAGGGAATTCTTAGCCAAGTATGTGGGAATTCAACAAGGGAATTGTCCTTCCCTTGTGTCCACCAAAATCCTCCCATAATTTCCTTATCAGTTTAGCCCTGAGATTTTCGAATATGAAAAAGATTTTCATGTTGGTTTTAGTTATTTTCAATTGGGTTATTATTCATGTATGTTATTCATATGATCTTCATCAATTCTTAAGTAAATTGTTGATGTTCTTTCCAAGTGATTTACAGCCCTAAGTTCTCGAGTAAAGATCATTTGTGTATTAAATTTTGTCCAGTTTGTGAAGTATGTTTTGGGATGAATTTCCTAGTAATTCTTATTATATATATGTTGAGCAATTATTCCATTGATGAGAATGGTTTTAGCCCTATTGGATGAGATTCCTTTATCTATCGGAACTTCGCCATATTATGAAATTTCCCGTGTTGTTGGAATGAGTTGAGTTCTCTATTAGCTACTTAATAGTTTAGTTCAGTTAGAATACCAAACCTCTTCAGAACTATTCAGAAAGTGTCAACTGATTAGTTTGATTTCAGTATTTTCCCGAGGTGTCAGTGGTGCCTCCCAGTTATCAGAATTAGACTCAAAATCTAATTTATTGGTCCATTAGGAGATCATGACTTTTATATATATATATATAGCTCTAACCGGCCTCAGGACCCCAATTCAACTTACAATTGTTCTTAGATGGTTATGACGCTTCCAGATAAGCACTTCTGAACAGTCTAGAACTTAGTTTCAGAATCTGGTCCGTTACGGCTCTCAAGGTACTTTCAGTTATGTGTCCCTGACTAGTCTTGGACCCCAATTTCGAGCTATCAGCCTAGTAGTTCAGCTTAGGTTTTCTAGTGGGAGTAGGACTTAGCACCGAGCGGGCCGGGGTTCTAGTGCACCCAGGTTCCCAGAATTACGTTGCCAGTGTAGGTTACAATATTACTTGGCCTGATTGGCCTTATACATTTGTGATCATCTAGTTCATTCCTTTATACCCTGGCAAGGTATATTGGGTCCTACCAGTTGGGTGTATATATCGGACTCCATGTCTAGCTCACGTGGTTATATGTCGGTTAGAGGCTCTCCCACTAGTCAGTTCAATTCACTCAATTTTTATAGTTCAATTCAGTTCAGATCAGTTCAGTGTGGTCTCTTAGACTCAGTATTTCAAACTTAGGGCATGTCTTTGACCATCAAATAGGGTCATCTTGACCATTTCAGTTTACATCAGTAGTTCAGTTCAGCTTACCTGTTGGTCATTGCGTGTCATTTCAGTTTAGAATTTATCTTTAGTTATTTTTTCTCCCACTTACTCAGTACATTCAAAGTACTGACACATACTTTTATGTTGCATCATTTAATGATATAGCTGCAGGTTCCCAGACTCAGTATCGTTAGCTATTGCGATTCAGATCCTCCTCCGTTGCAGTGGAAGTGTGAGTCCTCATCATTCGAGGGCCTTATTTTACTTTCTTTCATTCGAGTTATTATTTTTAGTTAGACTTAGAGTTAGCTGGGGGCTTGTCCCAACAACTCATCAGTTAGAAGGCTTTCAAACATATAGTTAATTTCAGACTTCAAATGTTTAAAATTTTAATGTTTTCTTCTAGCTTATTTTCTCAAATGCTCTTATGTTGTTATTTCAAATCTTCCGCTATATATATTGTTTAACTCAGAATACCAGTGTATCATAGACTAGGGGTTGACTTGGGGTCACTTGTGACTTCAATTACCGTGTTACGTCCAGGATGTAGTCTTAAGGCATGACAAACTTGGTATCAGAGCCCTAGGTTTAGAGTATTCTCGGAATCTCTGAAAGCCGCATCGAGTAGAGTTCTTTTCATGGGTTTGAAGCACGCCCACTTATGACGAGTAGGCTACGAGATGTTATTAGGAAAACTCTCTTTTGTTCATACTCTTTATCGTGCATTAAAGTTCAATTCCAGAAATGCCCTTCTAGGTCATGCTCTATTTCGTTTTAGTGAACCATGCCTCCCAGACGTGGTAATGGAAGAAGGGCCGGTAATGTCAATAGACCTACCCCACTAGTCCCGACAACTCCTCAAGATGATTCGGTGTCTATCGCCGAATTTAGGGCGGCCATTCAACTGCAGGCCCAAACAGCCACCAACCAGGTGAACCAGCAGGTGGTGCCGATGAACACCAATGGGTATGCAGTAGCTGTGAGGGTGTGGGACTTATCCCCTATGAACCCTCCATATTTTTAGGGATCCAAGGTAGGGGAGGAGCCCCAGGAGTTCATGGATAAGATCAGGAAGATTACCCGCATTATGGGTGTCAGCTCCTCGGAGAGTGCTGATCTGGCTACCTACCAGCTCAAAGGGCTAGCTCAGGTCTGGAATGACTAGTGGAAAGAGGGGCGGCCAGCCGAAGCAAAACCAATGGAGTGGGAAGAATTTCACACAACTTTCTTGGACAGATTTTTCTCTCAGGAGCTGAAGGAGGCAAAGATTGCGGAGTTTATGAATTTGCAATAGGGAAACAGGATCATGGAGGAGTATGCTCTAGCATTTACTAGGCTGTCTAAGTATGCTCTAGATATGGTAGACGAGCCAATGGCTCGCATGTTGAAGTTTGTGAATGGGGTGTCAAATCTAGTCCTCAAGGAGTGCAGGACAGCGATGTTGATTAAAGACTGGACCTCTCTAGCTTGATTGTCTATGCCCAACAGATTGAGGCTGAAAAGCTGAAGGATGTGGAGCAAAAGAACAAACAGGCAAGGAATGGCCAGTCAGATTTCAGCCATCAAAGGTCTAGCGGTAGTAGCTGCCCACCGCAGTAGTAGCAATAGCAGTAGAGAGCTCCAGGATCCAGTTCAGCCAGTGCCCCAACCTTTCGGTCCGACCAGGATTGGATGGGTGGGTCATCTGGGGCTCAGTCTCAGTCCCATGGTAGTAGGAGCAAGTATCCAACTTGTCTCAAGTGTGGTAGGAACCTCTAGTGAGAGTGCCTTCAGGGTCAAAAGGGCTATTTTGGTTGTGGACAGCTTGGACATCGGCTTAGGGAGTGCCCGTTAGCAGGGCGAGGGAGAGCACAACCTACCATATCATCAGCTCCAGCAGGCCGACCAGCTCAATAGGCCAACACATCAGGTACAGATGGTGTTCAACGCCAAAATTGTTTCTATGCTCTGTGTTCCCGTCAGGATCATGAGAGCTTACCTGATGTAGTCACGGGTATGTTATGTCTCTTCCATCTAGACGTTTATGTCCTACTATATCTAGGAGCCACTCCTTTCATTCGTGACTTCTTACATAGTAGTCCAGTTTAATAACAGTCAAGAGGTCCTCTCTGAACTATTCTCAGTCTCCACTCCAGTTGGCGAGTCAGTTAGAGCTAGCCGGGTGTATAGAAATTACCTAGTCTCAGTCCTGAACAAAGTCATCCCAACTGACCTCGTAGAGTTAGACATAGTCGATTTTGAACTTATCCTTGGCATGGATTGGTTACATTCCTGCTATGCCTCAGTTCATTGCAGAATTAGAGTGGTCAAGTTTTAGTTTCCCAACGAGCCACTGTTAGAATGGATGGGCAGCAGTTCAGTGCCTAAGTGTAGGTTTATTTTCCTACCTTAAGGCCCAAAAACTTATCTCCAAGGGATGTATATATCATCTAGTTCGAGTCAAGGATTCCAACTCTGAGACTCCGACTATTACGTCTATCCCTATGGTCGGCGAGTTCCCAGACGTTTTTCCTGAGGAACTTCCCGGAGTTCCCCCTGAACGGAAAATAAACTTTGGAATAGATCTCCTCCCAGACACTCAACCCATCTCCATCCCTCCTTAAAAAATGGCTCCAACTGAGCTTAAGGAGTTGAAGGAGCAGTTAAAGGACCTTCTTGACAAGGGTTTTATCAGACCCGTCATCTCTTATTGGGGTGCTCTAGTGCTATTCGTGTGTAAGAAAGGTGGTACCCTCAAAATGTGTATAGATTATTGTTCGCTGAACAAAGTCACCATCAAGAATAGATATCCCCTATCTAGAATTGATGACCTATTTGACCAACTTCAGGGAGCCAATTATTTCTTAAAAATCAATCTCGGGTCAGGGTACCATCAGTTAAGGTTTAGAGAGAGTGACATACCGAAAACAACATTCAGAACTCGGTATGCGCACTACGAGTTTGTGGTGATGTCCTTCGGGTTAACAAACACCCTAGCAGCCTTCATTGATTTGATGAATAGGGTCTTCAAGTAGTACCTTGATATGTTCGTGATTGACGGGATATTTACTGGTGGAATGACATGAAAAGAGATATCACTGAATTTGTAGCTTATTGCCCGAACTGCCAGCAAGTCAAGGTAGAACACCAGAGACCCGGAGGCATGACTCAAGATATCAGTATACCCACATGGAAGTGTGAAGAAGTAAATATGAACTTCATTATAGGTCTACCCCGGAATCGTCAGCAGCATGACTCGATCTAGGTAGTAGTAGACCAGATGACTAAGTCAGCTAACTTCCTCCAAGTCAAAACCACAGACTCAGCTAAGGACTATGCCAGACTTTACATCCGAGAGTTAGTAAGACTCCATGGGGTGCCTTTATCTATCATTTCAGACAGATGAACTCAGTTCACCTCACACTTCTGGAAATCCTTTCAAAAGGGACTAGGCACTTAGGTCAAGCTCTGCACAACGTTCTACCCGCAAACCGATGGGCAAGCTGAGCAAACTATTTAGACTCTAGAAGATATGCTGAGAGTTTGTGCTATTGATTTTAAGGGGAATTGGGATGACCATTTGCCTCTTATCGAATTTGCATACAACAATAGTTACCACTCTAGCATTCAGATGGCCCCATTTGAAGCATTATATGGGAGAAGGTGTAGATCGCCTATAGGGTGGTTCGGGTTGGTGAAGCTACCCTGATAGGGCCAAACTCAATACATGAGGCAATGCAAAAAGTTCAGCTCATTCGAGAAAGGTTGAAAACAGCTCAGAGCCTTCAGAAATCTTATGCCAATGTGTAGAGAAGAGAGTTGGAGTTTGAGTTGATGACTGGGTATACATGAAAATTTCACCCATTTAAGGGGTGATGTGGTTTTGCAAGAAAGGAAAGCTTAGTTCGAGATATATGGGATCTTATGGAATTTATAGACGTATCAAAAATGTAGCCTATGAGCTAGATTTACCTTCAGAACTAGCAGTTGTACACCCAGTTTTCCATGTGTCACTTTTGAAGAAGTGCATCAGAGATCCAACCTCAGTTGTGTCATTGGACAGTGTAGGAATAAAAGATAGTCTCTCATATGAGGAAGTACAAATCTAGATCCTTGACCGTCAGGTTCGTAAGCTATGAAACAAGGAAATAGCTTTAGTCAAGTTTTTATGGAGAAATCAGCAGGTTGAGGGAGCTACATGGGAGGCCAAAGCAGATATGATGGTCAAATACCCGCATTTGTTTCCTATCGGCTCTAGCATAGCTTGAGATATTAGTTTTGACCCTAGAACCCAATTTAGTTTTCATGACTCAGTTCATGCGTTCAAGTCTCTTTTACATTTTTGAATGTATGTGTGAAAAGAGAATTTAGTTCAGTTATGTATTTTGAAACGGAGGTAGTCATTCCATCAGTTTTGGAGTTAATTGAATAGTATCTGGAACTTTGATTGTTATTATCTGCTTTCCCATGTGTTTTCTAACATTCAAGGATGAATGTTTCTAAGGGGGAAATATTGTAATGCCCCAAAAACGCAAAATCTAAATCCGGGACATAAATTAGAAAAACTAGAAAAACTGCAGAAATGCCACAAGACGACTCACCTAACGGGTCATTAGGAGACACATACTCGTTAAGTCTGTCATGAGAAGGACTAAGTATTGTAAAATGAGAAGTAGTGTACTTGACGGGTGGGGACAATGAGTCGTGGTCACTTTTAACGACTCGTCATGTCCCCTGTTACCAACCTTAGACAGTTTATAGGCAGTGTACCTAACGAGTGTCATCACGAGTTGTCATCAGTGGAAACGACTCATTAAGTGACTCATTACCTAGCCTAGTATTGAATCTTCAGGTGAGATAGTATGGTCCATGACTGGTGACCACTGACCACTACTCATTAGGTCCCTCATGGTGTGACCTACTGAGGAACCTAGTCAGTGTACTCGACAGGAGTGACCATGAGTCGTGGTCAGTCACCACGACCCGTTACGGGTGACCTGACAGTTTTTCCTAGCGATTTTTTAAGGACTATTTAGTAATTTTCTATTCTCCTAAACTCTAAAACACTTCATTTTGGACCTAAATTCAGACTTATTAGAGGGTTTGGACGGTTCCACCCCTCATTCTCACGGTTACTCTCAGAAATTTATCGAAAGTTCTCTCAAGAAACTCTCTAGAAGGCTTAGGGTTCTTCCTTCATCGTAGCATTTCAGGTCTTCTTCTTCAGGGAATTCTTAGCCAGGTATGTGGAAATTCAACAAGGGAATTTCGCTTCCCTTGTGTCCCCCAAAATCCTCCCAAAATTTCCTTATCAATTTAGCCCTGAGATTTTCGAATATGAAAAAGATTTTCATGTTGTTTTTCGTTAATTTCAAATGGGTTATTATTCATGTCTATTATTCATATGATCTTCATCAGTTCTTAAGTAAATTGTTGATGTTCTTGCCAAGTGATTTACAACCCTAAGTTCTCGAGTAAAGATTGTTTGTGTATTAAATTCCGTCTAGTTTGTGAAGCATGTTTTGGCTGAATTTCCAAGTAATTCTTATTATATATATGTTGAGTAATTATTCCATTGATGAGACTGATTTTAGTTTACTGGATGAGATTCCTTTATTTCTCGGAACTTCGCTATATTATGGAATTTCCCGTGTTGTTGGAGTGAGTTGAGTTCTTTATTAGCTAGTTAGTAGTTTAGTTCAGTTAGAACACCAAACCTCTTCAGAACTATTCAGAAAGTGTCAACTGATCAGTTTGACTTCACTTCATTTTATAGAGAGAGATATAGAGATCTCTGACCAACCCCAAGATCCCAATTCATTTTACAGTTGTCCTTAGACGGTTATGATGCTTCTAAATAAGCAGCTCTGATCAGTCTACAACTCAGTTTCAGAATCTGGTCCGATAAGGCACTCAGTGTACTTTTAGTTATATGTCCCTGACTAGTCTTGGACCCCAATTTCGAGATATCAGCCTAGTAGTTCAGCTTAGGTTTTCCAGTGGGAGTAGGATTTAGCACCGAGCTGGCCGGGGTTCCAGCGCATCCAGGTCCCCAGAACTACGCTGCCAACGTAGTTTATAGTATTACTCAGCCTGATTGGCCCCAAACTTTTGTGATCACCCAGTTCATGCCTTTTACCCTGGCAAGGTATATTGGGTCCTACCGGTAGGGTATATACATCGGACTCCACATCTAGCTCACGTGGTTATATGTCGGTTAAAGACTCTCCCACTAGTCAGTTCAGTTCAGTCTCAATTTTTAAAGTTTAATTCAGTTCAGTGTGGTCTCTTAGACTCAGTATTTCAGACTTAGGGCATGTCTTTGACTATCATACAGGGTCATCTTGACCATTTCAGATTACATCAGTAGTTCAGTTCAGCTTACCTGTTGGTCATTGCGTGTCATTTCAGTTCAGAATTTACATTCAGTTATGTTTTCTCCCACTTACTTAGTATATTCAAATTATTGACGCATACTTTTATGTTGTATCATTTTATAATACCGCTGTAGGTTCCCAAACTCAGTATTGATCTTGGGCAGAATTATATGCCCAAGTGATACTCAAATGCTTCATTTCGTCTTGTTTATCCGTCTATATTTGTACATTCTCATGTGATTTGTAGTTAAAATGTGAATTTATACTAACCAACATGATTAGTGTTGTTTTGCAGGAAAAATGCAATTTTAGGAAGCTAAGATGCATGTTGGGAGAAATCGGGAATGGACTCGGAAGCGAGCAGTGGAAAAGTCCAAGGAAATGCAGCAAATTAAGGGGCTCCGCGATGGAGACGTGTCACGCTGCCATCGTGGAGGCATTCTGCCCAGGATGATTAAAATAGGCCAAGTTCCAGTGAAGGTTCGCGTTGGTGCAGTGGCACGTTGGCCAGGCCACACGTTGCACGCCGTGGCACGTTGGGCGTAATTAACTGGAGGACCGGATTCCAGTGAGGGTCCGCGTTTGTGGCGTGTCACAGAGGCAGTGCTCCGCGATGCACTCTGTGACACGTTGCTTGTTATTCCGGGAAAAATTTCTACTAGTATAAATAGCACACTTAGATTTATTTTTAATTAATTCTGACTTGGTTGAGCAAGAATGTGGGTTACAGGCAGTTGAGGGGACGAAAATCTTAGGGTTCTTCTCTATCTCTTCCTCCTTTATTTCAATTGTTTGTATGATTTACACTCATTTAATGATGTTTAATCCACAAATTAGTGGCTAAATTCACTTCTTGCTGTGGTTAAGAACATTTGTAGTGGAATGTAATTATTGATCATCTTGGTTTTTCATCTTTTCTTCCATGGTTGTTCTATTAATTCTTGTTCTTACTGCATTGATGTTTGGCCAATATTAATATATATCTAAAAAATCCGGTTTGTGCTCGAAAGAGAAAGAAATTGGAAAGTTGTGAATCGGTAGGATATGATCTCTTCTTGGTTTGGGAAAAATTGAGAATTGATTTAACTTCAGAATAGAAATATATCTGAAAGTCGTATTAGTCAATTAAGGAATTGGTTTTGTATGGCGAGAACATGAATTTCTTTTTATCATAGAAATGTAGGTGGAAGGTTCATGATTCTTAAGTTTGGTTAAATATGAGAGTTTTAATCCATAGGCAATAATTCTTGACTAGCAACCAAAGGAAAGATTCACCAATTTGTGTCAATAAATTGCTTCCCTGCATGTTCGTTTTAGCCTCAGCATGCTCATTACTATAGTTCAGACTCAATTTGTACATTTGTTTTAGATTTGTATAAATTAGGAAACAAACTCCCAAAATCTTCTTGAAATTGTTGTCTGCATTCTTAGAATTAGAGTTTATTAACAATTGATTCGATTATTACCTTGGTCAAGTCCTTGTGGGATCGATACTTGGCTACTCTAGCCATTTACTACTTCTTCGACCACGTGCACTTGCATGTAGGCATTCCAAACCCCCGAACAAGTTTTTGGCGCTGTTGCCCGGGACTGGCAATTGGTAAAATTGTTTTCTTAAGTGTTAGTTTACGATTTATTATTAGTGCAGACAACTTGGTCTTAGCCTATCTTTTGCATATATTGAATTCTGTTGAACACTGGCAAGAGACAAGGAGCTGGTGGATTCACACTTAGAGCCGGAAAGACAATTCCATCGTCAAAGGAGAGAATCTCTAGAGAAAAAGATGCGGTTGCTCAGACAAACAATCCTGGAGCAACAACAGAATCCACCACTTGTAAGGGCAGTGTTAGTGCCCAAAGAAATGGCAGCTAGGCCGGTTCGCGAAGTGGCAATCCCACATGCTAACAACGTTACATCTAGCATTTGCAAACCTGATCCAGGAGGGAGGTTCGAGCTTAAACAGAATATGGTGCAATTGCTGCACACCAGCGGGTAATTCATAGGTCTCCCTCACGAGGATCCACAACAACATCTCCAAAACTTTTTGGAGATAAGTGACACTTACATCCCCGCTGGAGTGTCATTCGATTACGTCAGGCTTACATTGTTCCCATTTTCACTTTTGGGAGAAGCAAAGAGATGGCTAAAAGCTGAGCCACCTAATTCCATCACTACTTGGGATGATCTTGCAAAGAAATTCTTGATACGGTTCTTTCCATCCGGTAAAACAGCAAGACTTAGAAGTCAAATTCTAAGTTTTAAAAAAGAGAGGTGGAGAATCTGTATCAAGCTTAGGAACGATTCAAATCTATGTTGCGGGATTGTCCTCATCATCACCAATCCAATGATGTGCTGGTGCATACTTTCATAGAGGGTTTGGAACCCCACACAAAAATCTTTCTAGACTCAGCAGCTGGGGGACAAGCATTAGAAAAAACTTATGAAGAGCTGTATACTTTGTTGAACCGTATTTCGCATGGAAATCCAGAGTGGAATGCGGACTCTTCTAGAGGAGGAACAAGGAAAGCGACAGGAGTCTTGGAAGTGGATAGTTTTACAGCTATCGCTTCACAGATAGCTGTGTTATAGAATCAACTCAATACCCACTTCAGCAATATGAGCATGAATCAGTCTCAAGCCCTAGTGAATGTAGTGCAGCAGATTTGGTGTGAAGTGTGCGGCAGTAATGAACACTCAGCTGAGTGTTGTGGTGCGAATCCTGATTCAGTGAACTTTGTTGGTAATGTACAGAGAAATAATCACCAACAGTATGGCAAAAACTACAACTCTAATTGGAGGAGTCACCCGAATTTCTCTTGGGGTAGTAACAACCATCAAGGGCAGAGTTCGAGTTAGGGAGTGCAGAGAAATCAAGGAGGGCAGCAGAACTATCAATCGCAATACAGAAGCAACAATGCACTTCCTCCACCACCATCACCCAGCATCGAGGAAATGTTCAAAACGATGATAGCTAACCAAGCTCAATTGTAGGCTGACTATGTGAAATTGGCAGCCGATGTAAAAACAATCAGTTAGCTACAATGGCATTGGAGTGACAATTTGGGAAACTAGCTGGAGCTCAAAACACCAGGTCGAGAGGAGGACTTCCAAGTGACACTGACCCCAACCCCAAGCAAGTGAATGCAGTGACCACAAGGAGTGGTTTACAACTCAAGGAGGTGGAACCAGAAAGACCACCGCAGCAGTCGGGAGTAATGGAGAATGAGAGGGAACACAATGATGATAGGGGGAAGGAGAAGGAAGCTAAACTAGAAAGACCACCACCCCCGTTCCCTCAAAGATTAAAGAAACACAAGGAGGAAGCGTGTTTCGAAAAATTCATGGAGGTGCTTAAACAGGTACACATTAATTTACCTCTTGTTGATGTTTTGCAGGGAGTGCCGAAGTATGCAAAATATATCAAGGACATCGTGGCAAACAAAAGCAGCTTGACGGAGTATGCTAAGGTGGCGCTTACGGAGGAGTGCACTTCCCGGATACAAAATAGGTTGCTCATAAAGCTCAAAGACCCTGGGAGCTTTACAATTCAACTTACAATTGGGCAGAGTATCCGAGCTCGTGGATTATGTGATTTGGGAGCTAGCATTAACTTGATGCCGACATCGGTATTCAAGAAATTGGGCTAGGCAGTCCTAGACCAACGGCAGTGATCTTGCAACTAGCGGATCGTTCTTTGGCTAGACCAGATGGCATTGTGGAGGACGTGCTGGTGCAAGTGGGCTCCCTTATCTTCCCAGTAGACTTCGTTATGCTGGATTTTGAGTCGGATGCGGAAGTCCCATTTATTTTGGGACGTCCTTTCTTGGCGACCGGGAAAGCGCTGATTGATATAGCTGTAGGGCAGCTAACCATGCGGGCACACGACAAGGTGGAGGTATTTGATGTGTACAAGACCACGAAGCTTCAGGCCGTGTATGAGGAACTCTCAGTGATCAATGTGATTGATCGAGAGAATATAGCTCAAAGTGTTGATTCGCGAGAGCCAGTAGGAAAACCACCAGTGAAGGACCCCCCAAAACTGGAATCGTGGCAAGAAGATCGAAATGCCACGGTCGCAGTTAATGGGCATCAGTGTAAGCAGGACAGGGGTGAGGACGGTAGTCGAGAGAAGACGTCTGTCACCCTAAAGGATGACTAAGCTTCAATGACGTCGAGCCGCAATGGTAAACCAAGCACTGCACGGGAGGCAACCCATGAAAGTATTGTAATAATTGAGTAGAATTAGTAGAAAAGAAAGAAAAAAGAAAAAAAAGGAAAAATAGAAAATAATAGAAAAATAAAAATAAAAACAAAAATTATGTTTTATGTTGAAAGCTATGAATTCTAACCAATTTCTTGTTGTGAGATGAATTTCAGGTAGAACGGAGGGCAAAAATGCAAAGGATCGCAAAGGAAAAATCGAGGTGAGAAAAATAATAAAAAGTGGCAAAACAGTGAGCCTGCGCGATGGCTCTGTGTCACGGAGGAGGGCCTCCACGTTGACCTCCGTGACACGTTGAGGTATAATTTTGAAAATTTTAAAATTCCAGAACACCTCCGCGTTGGCTCCGTGTCACGGAGGGGGTGCTCCGTGTTACCCTTCGTGACATGTTGAGGTGTTAATCGCGACGGGTCACACCCGGTCGCCGGGTGACCCGCGCGAAAATCCCCCTTTTTAACCCAGATTTCCCTCAGTTTTCCCTCATTTCTCATCCCCTCCGTGACAAACACCCAAAAATCCCTCCTTCCTCAACGTGACACAGACCTAGGCGCAAGTTTTCTTCAACTTTTCTTTGATTTCATCGAATTAAAGGTATGTTCTTTAACTTCATCTCAATTCTTGACAAATTTTTTGATTTTGAGCATGTGAAGTGAGTAAACCTTGCCCTAATTGTAAATTGAGCTTGAATTCATTTAAGTTATTGTTGATTGATGTTCGTAGTATCATTTTGATTGTATGAACTCGATAAATACATGCTTCATCGAATTTTGGTGAAATATATAGCTAGGGTTAGAATTTGACTGCGAAGAAACTAAATGTGATTGAAAATGTGAAAATTATGAGTTGGGCATGTTGGGTAAGGTGAATTGTGTTGTGCTTGATGTTAATATGCTAAATAAACGATGGATTTTCGGGAGAATGAAATTGTTGAATTGCATAGAAATTGGTGAATTGCATAGGTTGTGTTGAGAGAAGTTTTTGCTAAGTGCTATGTGATGAAATGGTATCGATGGTGATATTTTGATTAGCTGTACGAAGTGTGAGTAGTACGTAGAATTTATTCCATCGAATTATCTGAATGCACGAGGCATGTAGTTGTTTTTTTTGTAAATTGGAAAGTGAGAATTGTCTTGCCGTAATGTCGTAATTGTGGCTAAGGACTAAGTGTGGGGTGGCCTAGCTTAACCCAACCTTAGTCGAAGCTAATTTTGATTTGAATAACATTGGGACAGTCTGTTTGATTTGACAGGAACAATGGCAAGCAGACAAGACAAAGGAAAGGGCGCATCTACATCAGGCGCCGGAAGGAAAAGAATTAGACTGGGAACAGCAGTCCCAGTAGCACCAGTGGTTCCGCGCAGCCAACGTCGTCAATACGGAACCCGATGGGTGATTGATGAAGGGAAGAAATGGTACACAAAGCATAAGGAGAACAAATACTTCCCCGAGGAGCACATTGCAAGGGAGCCGTTGGCACAGGAATTCCCCAGAATTGTACACCGGATTAACGTTGCCGGGCTGAACTTCATCTTTGAAGAGCCCAAGGAGTGCAATCTCCACCTGATTCGGGAGTTCTACGCCAACTGGAACCCAACACTCCGTAGTCATACCGTCAAGACAAGGGGGCAGGTAGTCACCTTTGAGCCACATCACCTTAATGCCATTTTGGGGGTGCGGGAAACAGACGCCCATGTACTCCGGCAGCTGAACATCACTCCACTATATGTGGATATCAAACGCACTCTGTGTGGAGCCCGTTCTACAGCACGGTGGAGCAGGCATAAGGAGAGGGGCTACCATTAGACGCTGCCCTACTCTCAAATGAACAAGGAAGCCAGAATTTGGCTTAAGATCGTGTGTTCCTGCCTGATCCCGGGGGTGCACATGATAGATGTCACCCAGGATCGTGTGTGCTTGGTCTACGCCCTGATGAAAGGGCTGGAGATTAATGTTGGGGTGGTGATTATCTCCGCCATGAAGAGAGCCCATTTGTATCAAGGGCATAGGTACGGGTTTGGTGGCTTGCTGACCACGTTCCTGAGGGGCCTGGATATTGAGGAAGAGGCCCTAGACTACATCCCGCAGATGGAAAGGCTTGCCTTGTACATCACCAAAACTAAGGCACCCGACACCACTCACGGGCTAGTTCTCACATTAGCCGAGCGACATGCTCGGGATGATCAGTATATGGCCCGCATGTTCGGGATGCTGTAGTTGCGCATAGGCGGGACGCTAGCAACAGAAGATGAGTTGTGGCAGCTTGAGCTGGATTACCCCTTTGGCGAAAATGCTAGGGCTCCATGCCGAGTGGGGCCAGCTTTCATGGAGCCCATTGATGATGATGTCCCCACAGATGAGGAGACACGCCGCGATGACTCAGATGTTGAGTCAGATGAGGATAGCGGGGGCGATTCAGATGTAGGGGACGAGGCAACCGTACCTGACGAAGAAGTTGAATACTTCGACTGATCAGGGAGTTTCACCACCTACTCTTGTGCTATGCTGAATTTTGTGAACACTGGGGATAGTGTTAAATTTAAGTGTGGGGTGGGAGTAGTTAGGTGTTGGTTGTTTTGTTGTTGTTTATGTTTATGTTTTGTTGTTATGCCTGTGAAAAATTGTGACCCTGTGATTTTGGTGTTTACGTTTTGTATTGTAAATCGGTGTTGTAATTAATGTGAATCTGTTGTGTGCTGTATGGAGTTGTTGTTAGCTGGGTGTGTAAATATTTTTGTTTTATCGAAATTATCGATATTTTTAAAATTTTTCATTGAAGTATTTTTATGATTGGGTTTCTCGGCGTTTGTTTTTGGTGCTTTAACCGAGAATAGTCCCATTGAACCGAAGTCGTAAAAAGTGACCGTTCCCTATGATGGATGGATGACGATCATCTTAAAGGAAATGTAGTCGATAGGAGTAGTTTTTTCCTTATTTTAATTTTTTCTTTTGTTTGTTTGTATCCCAAACGTGTCATTACTTTATGGTTCGGAATTCTTGTTGCGTGTTATACATGATATTTAGAATGCAAAAGTGATTCTTCGAAATCATGCAACTTTGTAAACATGTTGCGATACCTAGACCATAGAGTTCGATTCAGTGTGATTGAGGCTTAATGTCTGAATTCTTGTAATTAGTTGATTGAAGAGTCTGTGAATATGTCTTGATTTGAGCATGTGCAATGAGTGTGTGGTGAGGTTTCAATTCTTCCATGCTATTGTGAAGTGTTTAGAACTTTCCTGGTGTGTGTACAAAACGAAATGAAGGATGTGTATTGTAGGAAAGGATGTAGGCATTTCTTTGATTTAACCGAAAGTTTTTTTCCATTATCGTACCTACCTTGAATGTACATCCTAGTTAGCCCCATTGAGCCTTTAGCCTATTTTTTTCTTTCTTTTGTCAAAAGGTACAAACTGAGCTTAACCCCTTCTTTTCATTATCCGTGAATTTGATCCAAAACTCTTAAGTGCTCAAGAAAAGTAATTTTCCCACAGTGTCTAGGAGTGGTAATTATGAAAAGAAAGGAAAAGCGGAAGTGGTGAAAGTAAAGAAAAGGGCAAGGGTGCACTTGCTGAATTTAATAAAAAATGAAGATGTAT
Source organism: Datura wrightii (assembly GCA_035772735.1). NCBI lineage: Eukaryota > Viridiplantae > Streptophyta > Magnoliopsida > Solanales > Solanaceae > Datura > Datura wrightii. Next base: position 161,729,376 of record JASDFA010000016.1, read on the forward strand.
AACTAATCTTTGTTATTAAGTCAAGTGTGCTTAAAGATATGGGAACAAAAATAAAGAAAGACTTCAAGAAGGGGAGGATGAAGAAAAAAAACAATGCCCATAATGTGGTGGGATGTATTGAAAAGAGCTTAAGGAGGCTAGTTGCTATTGTTGGTTAGCCCAGTATTTACTAGTTCCTTAGTTTACATTACAACCCGTTAAGTCCTACGTGATCTTACATCACTCGTCCTTATATTAGTGGAGTAATACACTAGAGGCAAGCTTGTGGGTCAGGACATGATGCATGTGAATTCTTTGGGAGAGAGAGCGAAATCGTGTTCATATGCCCCTGCATATAATGTTTTTGAGATCATATGATTGAAAAGGAGGAAATTCTCTTGTGTTGTGAGGGCACATGCTTGAGGAGAGACTGAATTTCATGTCGGATGTCTTGATCAGCTGATTTGCATGAGTTTTCCGAGATCGAGAGTCGACTCTTAAGTCTAGGAGGTCTTAATGTGTTGAATGGCATTGTATTGATGAGACTATGCATGTTTTCTTGCTGATTTGCTATGTAAATAATCGGTATAACCGTAGCTTGAATTGTCGAGCCAAAGTAGCTATGATTGGGTATCAATTGCATGAGATGTGAGATTTTTGTTCGAGGACGAACAAGGTTTTAAGTGTGGGGTAAGTGATCTTGGGAAGAATTATATGCCCAAGTGATACTCAAATGCTTCATTTCGTCTTGTTTATCCATCTATATTTGTACATTCTCATGTGATTTGTAGTTAAAATGTGAATTTATACTAACCAACATGATTAGTGTTGTTTTGCAGGAAAAATGTAATTTTAGGAAGCTAAGATGCATATAAGGAGAAATCAGGAATGGACTCGGAAGCGAGCAGTGGAAAAGGCCAAGGAAATGCAGCAAATTAAGGGACTCCGCGATGGAGCCGTGTCACGCTACCATCGCGGAGGCATTCTGCCCCGGATGATTAAAATAGGCCAAGTTCCAGTGAAGGTTCGCGTTGGTGCAGTGGAATGTTGGCCAAGCCACGTGTTGCACGCCATGGCACGTTGGGCATAATTAACTGGAGGACCGGATTCCAGTGAGGGTCCGCGTTTGTGGCGTGTCACGGGGGCAGTGCTCCGCGATGCACTCTGTGACACGTTGCTTGTTATTCCTGGAAAAATTTCCACTAGTTTAAATAGCACACTTAGGTTTATTTTTAATTAATTTTGACTTGGTTGAGCAAGAACGTGGGTTACAGGCAGTTGAGGGGACGAAAATCTTAGGGTTCTTCTCTATCTCTTCCTCCTTTATTTCAATTGTTTGTATGATTTACACTCATTTAATGATGTTTAATCCACAAATGAGTGGCTAGATTCACTTCTTGCTGAGGTTAAGAACATTCATAGTGGAATGTAATTATTGATCGTCTTGGTTTTTCATCTTTTCTTCCATGGTTGTTCTATTAATTCTTGTTCTTACTGCATTGATGTTTGGTCAATATTAATGTATATCTAAAAAATCCGGTTTGCGCTCGAAAGAGAAAGAAATTGGAAAGTTGTCAATTGGTGGATATGATCTCTTCTTGGTTTGGAAAAATTGAGAATTGATTTACCTTCAGAATAGAAATATATCTGAAAGTCGTATTAGTCAATTAAGGAATCAGTTTTGTATGGCTAGAACATGAATTTGTTTTTATCACAGAAATGTAGGTGGAAGGTACATGATTCTTAAGTTGGGTTAAATACGAGAGTTTTAATCCATAGGCAATAATTCTTGACTAGCAACCGAAGGAAAGATTCACCAATTTGTGTCAATAAATTGCTTCCCTGCATGTTCGTTTTAGCCTCAGCATGCTCATTACTATAGTTCAGACTTAATTTGTACATTTGTTTTAGATTAGCATAAATTAGGAAACAAACTCCCAAAATCTTCTTGAAACTATTGTCTGCATTCTTAGAGTGAGAGTTTATTAACACTTGATTCAATTATTACCTTGGTCCAGTCCCTGTGGGATCGATACTTGGATACTCTAGCCATTTTACTACTTGTTCGACCTCGTGCACTTGCGTGTAGGCATTCCAAACCACCGAACAAGTATTGTTAGCTGTTGCGATTCAGATCCTCCTCCGCTGCAGCCAAAGTGTGAGTCCTCATCATTCGAGGGCCTTGTTTTACTTTATTTCAGTCGAGTTATTTTTTTATTTGGACTTAGAGTTAGCTGGGAGCTTGTCCTAGCAACTCATCAATTAGAAGGCTTTCAGACACAAAGTTAATTTCAGACTTCGAATGTTTAAAATTTTAATATTTTCTTCTAGTTTATTTTCTCAAATGCTCTTATGCTGTTATTCCAAATCTTCTGCTATATATATTGTTTTACTCAGAATACTAGTGTATGATAGACCAGGGGTTGAGTTGGGGTCACTTGTGACTTCAAGTACCGTGTTACGTCCAGGGTGTAGTCTCGGGGCGTGACAATCACCTTTCATCTAACTCAACCTTTTCTTTTGTTTTCTTTTCACACCCCATTTTTTCAATACTTGACTACTATTTTTCTACTCATAGAATCACTTCAAATTTTGCAATTAAAGCTCTCTTTTTTCAATTCCCTAACAACCAGTAAACAACACAATTTTTATAGGCACCCCTTCTCTCACTTTTTTTCTTACCACAATTTTTTTCTTTTTCCCTTAACGTTATACATAGGTAAACTTTTACTTTCAAGTCTAAAAGTAATGAAGACTACTTTGGATCAATAAGTCTAAGGTCTCACAAAAAGAGGGATTAAGCTACTATTAAGGCTAAGAAACAATAAAGCTTTTAGGCTCAACGGGGGTAACAAGGGAAAATGATTGGGAAGGTAAAATAACTATAAAAAAATAGTTTCTTCAAAGAAATGTCTTGATCATCTCTCAACTCCCTACCAACTAATTGTCCTACATACACTAAGGAAAGTTCAAGATGCTACAATATATACATACAATGCAATTCGGCTCACCTCTCATGGAAAATAAGAATCTAATCAGTTTCTATAGCTATACATTCACACAAGCATATTGAATGAAAAGTTTATTAATTATTTAGCCCTAAGGATATGCTGAGTCAAATTAAAGAGATATGTTTGTCTATCATGGATCCTCACTCATGCAATCAAGATGACCACTCTATTTACTCTAGCATAGTAGCTAAGCAGAATATCAACAAGCATACAAATAGATGACCTATGAAATAATCCTAAAAACTAAAAAAAATGTGATGAAACTTCCCTTAAGACAGTCGTGTCACGACCTATATCTTGGATGAGACACGATACTTGGTTCCACAAGTGATCCCAAGCTAACCCATGGTCTATCATTACACTGATAAACTGAGTAAACATAAGCGGAAGCTTTAAATAAATAAGACCATTTAAGACAACTGATTTGAAAAGAGTCAATACATCAGAAAAACAATACTAAATATCTATGTCTATGTCTATGTCTGAAAGACAACTACTAAATGGTGAGTTAATAGGACAAGCAATCAGCTAATATGACTGAAAAGAACTAACTGAAGTAATTATCATCCTCGGAAGATAAGGACTCACCAAATGTTGCAGCTGATGTCGTCTGAGGGAATTACTGACGATGCTGGGACTGAGAACCTACGCTTGTATCATGATACAATATAATATGGAAGGTATGCATCAGTACTTTGAATGTACTAAGTAAGTGAGAGATATACTAAGCATGAAATAACAACTAATTGAACTGAAATGAGATGAAATGACCAGCTGAAATACTGAAAACTGATACAACTATGATATAACTAATATGGTCAATAATGACCCTGGCTAATGGTCCTATGTGAGCAAAATGTGGAGTTTGATGTACACGCCCCATCAATAGGACCCAATATATCTTGCCAAGGTATAAAGGCATGAATTGGATGATCACAAGTCTGGGGCCATTGGGCTAATAAAATAACCTACGGTGGCAACGTAGTTCTGGGAACCTAGGTGTGCTGGAACCTCAGTCCACTCGGTGCTAAGTCCTACTCCCACTTGATAGTCCTAACATGACTACTACTACCAAGCTGATAGCTCGAAGCTAGGGCCCAAGACTAAGTCAGGGATACTTATCTGGAAGTACCCTGAGAGTCTTATCAGACCGGATACAGTAACAGGTGTTCTATGACTAGCTAGAGCTGCTTATTTGGAAGCGTCGTAATCGTCTGAAGAACAAACTGAAACTGATGTTACTAGTCCTAAGACTGGTCAGAGCTGCTTATCTAGAAGCATCATAACCTTCTATCAAACTAACTGATAACTTATATATGATAACTGATAACTAATGATTGGGAGGCATTTTTTGACACCTCAAGAACTAACTATAGTCAAACTAATCAGCTGACATTACTGAAGACATTAAAGATACTAACAACATGACTAAAACTGAGCTAGCATGCAACCAACTGAGAATTTATTTAATTGTAATAACATGGAATTGCCAACACTGATAGTGTCAAGCAACTTCAATGTCTACTCAATTATGCAAGACCTTAATTACTGCATTCATGGAGTTAGGGCTAAAACCCTTTTACAGGAATATGTCAATCACTCCTTTAATTCTCTCCTAAACGTGCCCAAAATGACGTAGTTTAGGGATAAAAAAGACAGGAAGTTACTAAAATACCCCTAAAAGCAAATCTGGAAAACTGCCCGACAGGAACCAATGGGTCACACAACGAGTTGACACCATGACTTTTTGGGTCCAGTCAGTGGTCCTGGGCCTGATATTTGGCTGACTGAAAATTGGCAATGAGAGGGAATCACCTCGTTGGATGAACCAATGGGTCATTGGTCCTTCCCATTGTCACTGGCAGGAAAAACCTGGGAACCCCACCAACGAGCAACATGATGACTCGTTGGTAGAACTAATAGTTCGTTGTATCATCTCATCATCTCCACTGGAAAATCTGAGGATTTCTAGACTTGTTTTCACAATTGCACACAATGAGTCCTTATGAGATTCGATAGGTCATTGTTGCATCTCGGTGTTATAGGAATAAGGTTTTCACAGCATCTGGACTCGACCTAACAAGTCACCCAACTAGTCGTTACACCAAACGACGACTCATTATTTGAGTCGTGGTTTCCTAGAAAGGGGATAATTGATCTCTGAACTGGGAAGGCAACGATTGAAAGGACAACTCACTGTTACTCACAATAGGTCGTTCCATGTCTCATTGGTTCCTGAAGGACCACTGGCAGGGCTGACTACGATCCAAATAATGGGTCATTATTGCTGATAAGGACTTGTTCTCTTGGTCATTCTGAGACAAATTATCTGGGTTCTATCTGTTGAGTCTGAGTTCGGTCTAGAAAAGTTTTGGGGTACTACAATATCTCCGCCTTGGGATCATTCATCCTCGAATGAAGGCTAAAACTGCTGGAAAAATGGAAAAAGAGTTGCGATTCCCAGACTAAGACTATAAACTAATTTCTAAAGGAGTGACTGACTCCAAAATGATTTAGCGATACCAATTGAGTTAGCACAACTAGAGTCCTCATTGAAAATTTGAATAGATCTAATGAGTACTAAACTGAATAGAGTATTGAGGAGGAATTTAATTGTTATATCCCGAAAGCCCAAAGATCAGACCCATGAGTTGAAATGGAGAAAAACTGAAATTCTACACCAGGTCACATAATGGGTCATTAGGTGACCCGTGAGGACAGACCACGAGTCATGAAGTGACTCGTGGTCAAACATGGAATTGGCATGGCTTGGGGAAGACCACGGGTGTGACCACGAGTTGTGGTCAGACCACACGACTCGTGAGGTCACCCGTGGCCTAGACTTGGTGCTTCGCTAGTAGTTTTGGGAAATAGGGATCATGGGTGGTGACCACGAGTCGTGGTCAGCTATCACAATTTGTGGGGTCCATTGTGGGGTCCCCTAATGATTTTGGATAGTGTACATCACGACTCAAGGCCACGAGTGGTGGCCAATGGGGACGAATTGTTGGGTCCCTTGTTTGGACCCCACCCCCCTAGCAGTAATTTTTTGTGAATTAGTGAGGGACTTTTCATAATTTCTAAGTTCCTAAAGCCTAAACTATGTCATTTTAGCCTATGAAAGGTGGGTTTTAGAGGGGAAAAATGATAACGCTCAAACCACACTTCCAACTAAAGTATGAAGCAGACGTTGTCAATAGAGAACCCAAACTTATAGGTTGGGGTCGAACCCACACAAAGTATGGAAGATCTAGATTACAGCCAGTAGATGAAATTGTATGATAATTACTTCATAAAGGGGGAATTCCAATAAAAAGAAATAATAAAAATAAGCAGTAATCAAGATTATAGTTGTGAATCAATAATTAAAGGATAACTAGGGTTTATGTTCCCCATGGATTCATAACAGCTTTGGGTATACACTTGTGATCTTTACAAATACTTACTTACAGAACTGATAACTTAGATTCATTCAAACGATCGACCAATCCCTATCGAATGACTATCCTCAATTACTCGACTAAGTCTCATGAGTTTTGCACACTAACTGTTATCACTAAGTTCCAAATATAACTATCCTGCGACCACAACTCAAGTTAATACAATGATCATCAAGATCAAGGCTCCATTGTAATTCTCTTTTCCTAATCTCTACCTCTTCGACCAAAGCAAGTAAAGAATTCAATCACTTCCTAATGTTGTACACCGCTAAGAATCATTAAAGATGAAGAACTACAATATAAGTAATTGGTATTGGTTTTAGAATCACTTCGTGCAGCCCTAGCTAGTTAATCCACCATGGTTCCCACAACTCTAGTTATGGAGGTTTTTAGCCTCTCATAGTTGCAAGGTTGTGATTTGTGCTCATTATTGAGAACATATAAAAATACTTACAAAGATGATTGAGAAAAACAATTCCTTCAATTGAACCACGAAATCTTGAATAACAAGTAGTAAGAGCAAGATGAATTCAAGAAAAAGGTTGATTACAAGGTTGAACCAACTTAATTCTATCTCTCAATGATATCAACATAGCTTACTACAATGTTTTCCTCCTAGAATTAAGTCTAGTCGTCCTCTCCCCTATTAAAAATAAAACATAAAAAGTATTTATAGAGACACAAGAATCATTTTCCTAAACTAACAGGACTGGTTTCCATATCTGTTGCTGACCTCATCATGGGTCCACCTACGACTCGTAGGGGCTTCTCACGGACCGTGGCATCGACTCGTAGCTAGGATTGTTGGCTGAATTTTGGCTAAGTGTTGGGCCAACGTAAAATTCATACCTACATTCTATGACTCATATATTGCACTCATGGCTTAATCCTGATACTTTGAACTTTGTCTGAACCTCACCATGACCGGTTATGGTATGACTTGTACCTCCTTTTCACGGGTAGTAAGGTGCTCTGGTAGTGAGAATCAACCTCCTGTGCAATTCTTCTGAATTCATCATGACTGACTTACCATGACTCGTACCATCATGGTACAATCCATGACAAGTCTCAAGGGATCAGTCTTCTAGGTTAAACTTTTAGCTTCTCTTCAAGGCCCTCAGTACGACTCGTAGGTCCATCCTACTGATTGTACTATAGACTGTACTTTTGCCCTTTTTTGCACACTTTTAGCTTCCTTTTGCAATTTATTGTTCGAACACCAATTTATCCTGAAATCAACGGAAAAATGCCTCATATCCACATAAATACATCTAAGTCCATGCTATTTTCTTAGTTTTGAGCGTCAATAGTGCTATATATCCACAACACATCAACACCCTCAACTTAAGACTTTAGCATGTCCTCAGGCAAAGAAAAAGAAAAACTACACATGACGCTTAACTGGAAAAAGAACTTAAGATACTACAACCAAAAATCAAACAAATTTGTTCACTCTATATACAAACTCTATTGACCCTTCCTCTTGGAACATCATCAGCTAATGTATTGCAAGCAACATCAAAACATCATATTCAGGGATCAAGACATGTGATCTAGCTATTAACAAGTAATCAAGTCATCACCTATGTGTTTCACACAGACCAATGGTAAAAGCAAACATAATCCATGTACCCTCACAAAAAATCAAGTCCCCATTCTAGCATGAAGTATCAAATGAAACATGAGACTAGGCAAATGAAGCACTCACTCTCTCAAAGAACTGCAAGTATTATGCATCAGATACCATAGGCTTGCCCTTATTTTCTTTATTTTGGTTTGTTAGATGGTAAAATTAAGATCACTATAGGACTTGATATGGCTTGTAATGTAGGCTTAAGGCCTGATGTGATAAAGATGAAGGATTTTATGAGTGACTATCCCTTCCTTGGCACTATATTCATTGGCTACACCATTCTCCTATTTCACCCTTCATTCTTTTTGTCTTTTTTTCTTCCTTTTTTCCTATTTTAAGAATATTTGCATGGGTGAGGTGATTTTTCAAATTTTTCAACAATTTCAAGATAATTTGAATTTTTCTTTTTTCTCAATATTCTCAAATTTTCAGCTTTTTTACTTTTTCACCTCACCACACCTTGTTTCACCATTTTTTTTATCATTCTTTTCTTTCCTTTTCTCCCGCTCCCACCATTTATGTACCCCTACTCTAGCCACCCTCAACTTTAAGAATTTTGCTTATGTTGAGGTTCACAATATCCAAGGAAGGACTAGGGCCAAACAGGTTCATTATAAACAAATGGGTTCGGTTGACAGGTAAATCAAAGAAATATGGTCTATTAAGGCTCAAACTTGGGATCAAGGGATTCATGACAGTTTGGTAGGGCAATATAGGCTAAAAGTGAGCTAACACAAAAATGGCCTATGATCATCTCCTAACCAACCATCCTTAACCTATGCAGAGACCAACCAGGCAAGTTCCAAATCTTCAACAGCATACCGCAACAAATACTAAGACCTCACTCACATATGGTACATGAACTATTTTTACTTTACCTGTCTGGTTCATACATGGCTTAACAAGACTAGCACTATTATAACTAAATGACATAAAATGATCCACAAAAATCATGCATTGTTATCATAAATACATAACAAAATTTTTTTAAGCAGGGTCAATTTTTTCAAAAATAACAAAAATAGTGAATATCCATTGGTTGAGTATTCCTAAATTACTTTCAAATCAAACGAAAAAAATCACAACTAAGAACAAAAATCCTAACACATATCAGTTCTACTAGATAGCATGTATGGGGGAAAAGAAACATGGTAAGAAAAAACCTCAGACGAACAAAAATACAAGTACACCCCCCTCCCCTTTAAAAAAAATGAGCTTCGTCCCCGAAATATAGAATATAAGAAAGTAGGGAAAAGGACATACCTGTGGCTACTCAGACTTCGCCTTCCATGGGTTGTCTCCCATGCAGCGCCTAATTTAACATCGCGGCATGATTTTACTTTTGTGACTTCTCAGGTATCATCAAGGTATGTTTCCTCCACTAAGGTTGGCAGTTGATCATGTTCCATCTTTGAGTGTTTCAATGGAGGGTTTATCCCTAGATGAAAACTTGAGGAAGTCACAAAGAAAAAAAAAGGAAAAAACATATAAAGTAAAGTAACTACCAACAAGTCAAATACAAGCTAATAACCTAGTCTTAGCCGTATTCCCCGGCAATGGCGCCACTTTTTGATAACGCTCAAACCACACTTGCAATTGAAGTATGAAGCAGACGTGTCAATAAAGAATCCAAACTTATAGGTTGGGGTCGAGCCCACACAAAGTATGGAAGATCTAGATTACAGCCAGTAGATGAACTTGTATGGTAATTACTTCACAAAAGGGGAATTCTAATAAAAAGAAATAACAAAAATAAGCAGTAGTCAAGATTTTAGTTGTGAATTAATAATTAAAGGTTAACTAAGGTTTATGTTCCCCATGGGTTCATAACAGCTTTGGGTATACACTTGTGATCTTTACCAATACTTACTTATAGAACTGATAACTTAAGTCCATTCAAACGATCGACCAATCCCTATTGAATGGCTATCCTCAATTACTAGACCAAGTCTCATGAGTTTTGCACACTAACCGTTATCACTAAGTTCCATATATAACTATCCTTCAACCACAGCTCATGTTAATACAATGATCATCAAGATCAAGGCTTCGTTGTAATTCTCTTTTCCTAATCTCTACCTCTTCGACCAAAGCAAGTAAAGAATTCAGGAACTTCCTAATGTTGTACACTGCTAAGAATCATTAAAGATAAAGAGACTACAATATAAGTAATTGGTATTGGTTTTAGAATCACTTTGTGCAACCCTAGCTAGTTAATCCACCACGGTTCCCACAACCCTAGTTATGGAGGTTCTTAGCCTCTCATAGTTGCAAGGTTGTGATTTGTGTTTATTGTTAAGAACATATAACAATACTTACAAAGATGATTGTGAAAAAAAATTCCTTCAATTAAACCACGAACTCTTGAATAACAAGTAGCAAGAGCAAGATGAATTCAAGAAAAGGTTGATTACACATCTTGTATATTGCACCCGTGGCTTGATCCTGATACTTTGAACTTTGTCTGAACTTCACCACGACCGGTTATGGTACGACTCATACCACCTTCTCACGAGTCTTAAGGAGCTCTCGTACTGAGAATTAGCCTCCTGTGCAATTCTTCAAGATTTCATCACGACTGACTTACCACGATTCGTACCACCATGGTATGATCCGTGACAAGTATTAGGGGATCAGTCTTCCAGGTTAAACTTTCAGCTTCTCTTCAAGGCCCTCAGTACGACTCGTAGGTCCATCCTATGGATCGTACTGTGAACTGCACTTTTTGCCATTTTTTACACTCTTTTAGCTTCCTTTGGCAATTTATTGTTCCAACACCCATTTATCCTGAAATCAAAGGAAAAGTGCCTCATATCCACATAAATATACCTAAGTCCATGCTATTTTCTTAGTTTTGAGCGTCAATAGTGTTGTAAATCCACAACACATCAAAAAACTATCATAAGTCTTCATTCATTCATGCAAGAGAATAGAGAGTGTTCAAAGGGTGATTCAAGGTTTTCTTCTTCAATTCCTTTTTGAGAATTCATGGGAGAGTAATATTCATCTATCTTCAGGTATGTAAGGTTACAAATGGGTGCTTCCATTCACACCCATGCCCAATCTCTACGTAAGTTATGAGAATCTATCAAAAATTTATTTGGGTTTTGAAATCGAATTTTATGAAAACCTAATGATTTACTAGTGGGATTTTATGTTTTATGAATATCATTATATTCTATGGATTTTGATTAGGTTTTACAATGTATTTTTACTTATACAATTTTCGACTACAATTTCTATTAAATTAACCTTATCTAAGCATGATCTATGATAAGTCGATTTATGATCTTTGCTTCAATTGTTAATATTTACAAGCCCAACATAATTTATGATTCGAAATATGAATTCATTTAATTACCTATTATGATATGATGATTTTCAAGTTATATGTATGATCTATGAGTATGCACGAAACCTATGATTCATGAATTATATTTTTGGCCAACTCACGATCCTTATTGCATGGCTAGTTCATGTATGTACAAGAAGGTTTATGATTGTCATGATTTAAATAGCCAATGAACACATTCATGTTATACTATAAGCACTATATATGTTTTGGGAGTAGTATCGAACACCGAGTAGGTTCGGGGCCCAAGTTCTGCCTCAGATCTCATAAACTATGTGCCACCATAGGTATGTGGGGACCTCCTTTGTGACTACTCCCATCCTAATGGCCCTTTTCTTGGTGATATCACACATTCATTGTTCTACCCTTGGCAAGGTATGGATAGCCTCCCGACTAGGTTTACAAGTCGCACTTCATGTGTGCTTATATGGGGTATGTCGGTTAAGAGAATCTCCCACTGTTCCTCATGATTTATGCATTTCTATGATTACGTATATTGTCTCAAGTTATGTTCATTACGGCTTTCCTCTCATGATTATGATTTCAATTGTATTACGAATGCTTTGAAAACCTTGAGCCCTATGATACGTTATGCTACGATATTTATGATATAAGCATGATGTCCTACTCCTATGATATTTTTAAGCTTTAATATATTTTAAATGTTTGTGTTACTTACCTTGCACACTCAGTACATTCCACGTACTGACCACATACTTCTATGTTGTATCATTTCATGATACAGATTCTGACTCTCAGGATCATCCTCATATCTATGTCATGTTAGAGTTCACCTTCAGCTTATTTGTGAGTCCTCATGTTCTGAGGGTCGTTTGACAGACATTCATGTTATTTTTTTATGTTTCAGTACTTTTTCGAGTTAGTTGGGCGTGTTTTCCTATCAACCCATCGTATGTAGTAAAGGCTTTCAGACAGTATGTAGTACTCTGCTTGCGTGTATGTATAGAGATTTCCTTATGTTATTATATGTTAAGATTATGTTTATGTTTCCGCTATGTCTTGTGAACAGTCTTCCGTGTATAATGAATGAAGTTAGATGTACGCTTATGCCCTGGGTCGACTTGGGGCCTCCCGAGGTTCCTTGTCCCGTGTTATGTTCCGAGTCTATGTTCTGGTCATGACAAACTTGGTATCTGAGCCATAGGTTTTAAGTGTACTAGGGTGTCTGAAAGCCGCGTTAAGTAGATTCTTTTTCATGGGTGTAAAGCGCGCCACACTTATGACAAAGAGGCAAGCACACCACACTTATGATGAAGAGGCTACGAGACATTTAGGAAATGTTCCCTCCTTTCATGATCAATGTCGTGCGATGGAAAGTCCTCCTACCCTTCTAATTCTTGCTATTCATGATTGTAGAATCATGGCTCTCGAGAGAGTGGACTGAAGGAGAAATGGGAACGGTGAAGGCCATGGAGATGGAAATGATCATAGGCATCAGCAGGCCCCACCTGTTCAAGATCCCTAGGAACTAGAGCTAGTTGCCCACACTGAGTTTGGGGTGGCTACACAGATGTCGGCGTAGGCCTTGACCTCCTAGGTCAACCAACGGGCTGTTGCACATATCCCACAGAATGGCAATGCGGCAGTGGCCTGTATTAGAGACTTCTTGAGGATGAACCCTCCAGAGTTCCTTGGGACCAAGGTGGATGAGGATCCGCTTGATTTCATCAAGGAGATTCTAAATATCACCTAGGTTATAGGGGTGGCCCACATATGGTTCAAATAGTAGAGAGATTCTAGGGCCGGGGGTGCAGGCCCTATCGGTTGGGAAGAGTTCCACATAGCATGCTTGGATCGATTCTTCCCTCAGGAGATGAGGGAGAAAAAGGTGGCCGAGTTTGTTAACTTGAAGCAGGGTGATATGTTGGTTCAGGAGTACGCATTGGAGTTTACCCGTTTAGCCAAGTATGCACCGGAGTTGGTGGCGGACCAGAGGGCTCGAGTGAGCCATTTTGTACATAGATTAGCTGTCTATCTAGATAAGGACTATAGGATTGCCATGTTGCATCGAGATATAGACTATCCCCGCATTGTGCTGCATGCTCGGCAGATGGAGTCGGTATATCGGAGGTAGAGAGGCCAAGAGGGTCAGGACCGACAGCTATGGGACTTCTTAAGTCAGTTCAGGGGGTGGATAGCATCAACAGTCCCAGCACAGGTCTATTTATCCATCCCCATCATCGGCCAGCACGCCATCTACATTCAGAGGGGATCAAAGGAGTAGGGCTTCAGAGTCGAGAGGCGAGGGCAGCATGCAAGTGGAGCGCACTTTCCCAGTTTGTGCGGGGTGTGGCAAGAATCACCCCAGGAGGTGCATAGTTGGCTTGGATGCTTGTTTCGGGTGTGGCAAGTTCATATATAGACTCAGAGATTGCCCTTCAACCAGATCGGGGGTCGGTGGAGCCCGTGCACCAGCAGCCAGTTCTGCCGCTCTAGTGGTACGTGCCCTTTAGCAGGGTGCCTCGACCAGTTCAGCCAGTGGTCAGCGTCAAAATAGGTTTTATGCTTTGGCATCCCATCAGGAGCAGGAGATCTCCCCAGATATGGTCACCGATATGTTGCATGTTTTTCATATTGATGTTTATGCTTTGCTGTACCCCTGAGTTATTCTATCTTTTGTGGCTCCTTATGTTACTAGTAGCTTTGGAGTTAGTCCCGAGATTCTGTCAGAACCATTCACAGTTTCCACTCCATTTGGTGATTCAATTGTAGCTAGGCGGGTGTATAGAGGTTGCCCTATTATAGTATTACATAAGGTCACCTCCGCAGACATAGTAGAGTTAGCTATGACTGTTTGATATTATTCTAGGCATGGACAGGTCATTTGCATGTTATGCTTCTGTTAATTGTAGAACCCGTGCAGTGGAGTTCCGTTTTCTAGGTGAGTCAGTCTTGGAATGAAAGGGTAGTTCGGCTGTACTAGCAGGTCGGTTTATTTCATATCTTAAGGACAAGAAGATGATTTCTAAGGGTTTCCTGTACCATTTAGTTAGGGTTAAGGATACTGAGTCTAAGACCCCGACCATCTAGTCAATTTCGATGGTATGTGTGTATCCAGAGGTCTTTCCCAACGATTTGCCAAGTGTTCCTCCAGAGAGGGAAATTGATTTTGGTATTTACCTTTTACCCGATACGCAGCCTATCTTTATTCCTCCTTACAAGATGGCTCTAGCCGAGCTAAGAATTGAAGGATCAGTTAAAGGACCTGTTAGATAAGGGTTTCATCAGACCTAGAAAGTCTCCATGGGGTGCCCCAGTATTATTTGTCCAAAAGAAGGACTATTGGAAATGGAACAAGGTCACCGTTAAGAACAGGTATCCTTTACCCAGGATTGAGATTTTTTTGACCAGCTTTAGGGTGCCAAGTGTTTCTCCGAGATTGATCTTAGGTCAAGATATCATCAGCTCAGAGTTTGGGAGAGTGATATCTCGAAGACGTCCTTCAAGACACGGTATGGTTATTATGAATTTGTAGTTATGTCTTTTGGACTAACGAATGCTCCGGAAGCTTTCATGGACTTGATGAACAGGGTGTTTAAGCAATATCTATACATGTTCATGATCATATTCATTTATGACATCCTTATATACTCTCGGAGCGAGGAGGAGTATGCCGCTCACTTGAGAGTAGTACTTTAGACTCTCAAGGATCGCCAACTATATGCCAAGTTTAGCAAGTGTGAGTTTTGGTTGGACTTCATTGAATTTTTGGGCCATGTAGTATCGAGTGAGGGCATAATAGTAGATTCTCAGAAAATTGAGGTGGTGAAGAATTAGCCTAGACCGGTGAATCCCTCGAATATTCAGAGTTTCTTGGGTTTAGCTGGCTACTATCATAGATTTGTTGAGGTTTTCTCATCTATTGCAGCACCTTTGACCAACTTGACTCATAAAAAGGTGAAGTTCCAATGGTCAGAGGCTTGTGAGATGAGCTTCCAAGAATTTAAGGCTCGACTTACTACCACCTGTACGGATGGTTTTGTTGTGTATTATAATGCTTCGAGAATCAGGCTTGGTTGTGTATTGATGCGCGGAGAAAGGTAATAGCATATGTCTCTAGGCAGTTAAAGATCCATGAGAAGAATTACCCAACCCATGATCTAGAGTTGGCAGCAGCGGTGTTCGCATTGAAGATATGGAGACATTACTTATATAAGGTCCATGTGGATGTGTTTATGGACCACAAGAGTTTACAATATGTGTCTACACAGAAATACCTCAATCTATGGCAAAGGAGGTGGTTAGAGCTACTCAAGACTATGATATGAGTGTTCTTTACCATCCTGGTAAGGCTAATATGGTAGCGGACGCACTTAGTAGGCTCTCTATGGAGAGTGTGTCCCATGTGTATGAGGGAAAGAAGGAGTTGGTGAAAGATGTCCACCTACTTGCAAAGTTGGGAGTTAGGTTGGTCGACTCAACTGATGGCGGTGTTGTTGTGCATAACGGATCAGAATCATCCTTGGTGACTGATGTGAAAGCTAGGCAAGATTAGGATTCGATGTTGGTAAACCTGAAAGAAGTCGTCCGAAGTCAGAAGGTGGAGGTCTTCTCCCAAGGGTGAGATGGTGTGTTGCGGTATCAAGATCGTTCGTGTGTTCCACATATGGATGATTTAAGGAGCCGGATATTGCATGAGGAATACAGAACCAAGTATTCTATTCATCCAGGTGCAACCAAGATGTATCATGACTTGGGGGAAATATACTGGTGGAATGGCATGAAGAAGGATATTGCAGAATTCTTAGCCAAGTGCTTGAACTATCAGCAAGTAAAGGTTGAATATCAAAGGCCAGGAGGAGTACTTCAGGATATCAGCATTCCTACTTGGAAGTGGGAAGAGATTAACATGGATTTCATTACAAGCCTACCTCGTACTCGCCGACAATATGATTCCATTTGGGTGGTAGTGGACAGGTTTATTAAGGCTGCACATTTCCTACCGGTGAAGACCACAGACAGCGGATGATTATACAAAATTGTATATCTGAGAGTTGGTTCGGCTGCATGGAGTTCCCTTGTCTATTATTTCAGACCAAGGTACTCAATTTGCCTCCCAGTTCTAGCAGTCTTTTAAGAAGGGGCTTGGGACTCGGGTTAAGCTCAACAAAGCCTTTCATCCGCAAACAGATGGCCAAGCAGAAAGAACATTCCAAACTCTCAAGGACATATTGAGAGCATGTGCAATGGACTTCAAAGGTAGTTGGGATGATCACTTTCCCCTGATTAAATTTGCTTACAATAATAGTTATCACTCCAGTGTCCAGATGGCACTGTTCGAGGCTTTTTATGGGCGGAGGTGTAGATCGCCCATCGCTTGGTTTGAGGTTGGTGAGACAGCTATGATAGGGCTTGATTTTGTGCATGAGGCCATGGTGAAGGTTCAGATTATAAACGACAGGCTAAAAACCTCTCAGAGTCGTTAAAAGTCATATGCTGATGTGAGGAGGAGAGATTTGGAGTTTGAGGTAAACGATTGGGTATTTCTGAAGGTATCTCCCATGAAGGGAGTCATGCAGTTTTGAAAGAAAGGAAAACTCAGTCCTCGTTATGTTGGTCCCTACCGGGTTATGAGAAGAGTTGGTAAGGTAGCATATGAGTTAGACTTACCCTCAGAGTTATATTTCTTGCATCCTGTGTTTCATGTGTCTCTTTTCAAGAAATGTTTGGGAGACCCATCCCTAGTAGTCTCGGTGGACAACATTGGTGTAAAGGATAGTCTCAGCTATGAGGAAGTTCCAATTGAAATATTGGATCGTCGGGTTCGGAGGCTGAGGAACAGGGAAGTAGCTTCAGTAAAGGTGTTGTGGAGGAATCAACATGTTGAAGGAGCTTCGTGGGAAGCCAAAGCGGATATGATGGCTAAATACCCACATCTATTCTCTACCGGCTCAATGTTAGTTTGAGGTATCATAATTTACCTAAAACTCTATTTAGTTTTATGTTCACTTCATACATGAAATTTATTCTATGAATATGCGTGTGTATGTGATTTGCGAATTCAGTTTAGCTATATGTTTCGAATTGTAGGTAGCCATTCCATCAATTTTCTATTTAAATGATTAGTATTTGATAATGATAATTGCATATCTCTGCTTTTCTGTATGTTTTCCAACATTCGAGGATGAATGTTCCCAAGAGGGAGATACTGTTATAACCCGAAAGCCTAAAGATCATTTCCAAAAGTTGAAACAGAGAAAAACTTAAATTCTGCACCAGGTCACATAACGGGTCATTAGATGACCCGTGAGGAGAGACAACGAGTCATGAAGTGACTCATGGTCAAGCAAGGAATTCGCATGGCCTAGGGAAGACCACGAGGGTGACCACGAGTCATGGTCAGACCACACGACTCATGAGGTCACCTGTGGCCTTGACTAGGTGCTTGGCTAGTAGTTTTGGGTAGTGGGGATCACGGGTCATGACCACGAGTTGTGGCCAGCCACCACAATTCGTGGGGTCCCCTGATGATTTTGGGTAGCGTACATCACGACTCAAGGCCACAAGTCGTGGTCAGTGGGGACGAATTATTGGGTCTCTCGTTCGGACCCCCCCCCCCCCAGCAGTTAAATTTTTGCGAATTAGTAAGGGCCTTTTCGTAATTTCTAAGTTTTCAAAGCCTAAATTACGTCATTTTAGCCTATGAAAGGTGGGTTTTAGAGGGGAAAACTATCCTAATTCTTCATTCATGCATGCAAGAGAATAGAGAGGTGATCAAAGGGTGATTCAAGGTTTTCTTCTCCAATTCCTTTTTGGGCATCAAGGGAGAGTAAGAGTTAGCTATCTTCAGGTATGTAAGATTATGAATGGGTGCTTCCGTTCACACCCATGTCCAATCTCTACGAATTTATGAAAATCTATTTGGGTTTTGAAATCAAATTTAATGAAAACCTAAGATTTACTAGTGGGATTTTATGTTTTATAAATCCCATTGTATTCTATGAATTTTGATGAGGTTTTACAATGTATTTTTATTTATAAAATTTTCAATTTTAATATCTATTAAATTAAGCTTATCTAAGCATGATCTATAATAAGTCGATCTTTGCTTCAATTGATAATATTTACAAGCTCAACATGATTTATGATTCGAAATATGAATTTATTCTATTACCTATTATGATTTGATGATTTTCAAGTTATATGTATGATCTATGAGTTTTTACGAAACCTATAATTCAAGAATTATGTTATTGGCCGACTCGCTGGACTTATGGCATGGCTAGTTCATGTATGTACAAGCAGGTTTATGATTATCATAATTAAACTAGCCTATGAACACATGCATCTTATACTATGAACACTATATATGTTTTGGGAGTAGTATTGAGCACCAAGTAGGTCCGGGGCCCAGGTTCTTCCCCAGATCTCATAAACTACATGCCACTGTAGGTATGTGGGGACCTTCTTTGTGACTGTTCCCCGCCTAATGGCCCTTTTCTTGGTGATATCAGACTTTCATGGTTCTACCCTTGGCAAGGTACGAACGTCCTCCCGACTAGGTTTACAAGTTGGACTTCACGTGTGCTCATATGGGGTATGTCAGTTAAAATAATCTCCCACTGTTCCTCATGATTTATGCATGTCTATGATTACGCATTTTGTCTCAAGTTATGTTCAGTACGGCTTTCCTCTCATGATTATGATTTTGATTGTATTATGAATGCTTTGAAAATGTTGAGCCCTATGATACGTTATGCTATGATATTTATGGCATGAGCATGATGTCCTACTCCTATGATGTTTTTAAGATTTTATATATTTTAAATGTCCATTTTCCTTACCTTGCATACTTGGTATATTCCACGTACTGACCACATACTTCTATGTTGTATCGTTTCATGATACAGGTTCCGACCCTTAGGCTCATCCTCATATCTAGATCATATCAGAGTGCACCTTCAGCTTATTGGTGAATCCTCATGTTCTGAGGGCCGTTTACATACATTCATGCTTTTTTTTAATGTTTCAGTACTAGTCCGGGTTAGTTAGGGGTGTTGTCCCATCAACCCATCCTATGTAGTAGTGGCTTTCAGACATTATATAGTACTCAGCTTTCGTGTATGCCTACAGATTTCCTTACGTGATGATATGTTATGATTATGTTTACGTTTCCACTATGCCTTGTGAATAGTCTTCCACTTATAATGAATGAAGTTAGATGTATTCTTATACAATGGGTCGACTTGGGGCCTCCCGAGGTTCCTTGTCCTATGTTACGATCCCGGTCTACGTCCGGGTCGTGAAAAACTTGGTATCAGAGCCATAGGTTTGAAATGTCCTATGGTGTCTGAATGTCGTGTAAAGTAGAGTTGCACTTTCTCTTATTCACCCGAATGCAGGCCTGGATCACGACACAGGACAAGAAGCCTGGATACCCCAAGTCGATCCATGGTATGAACATTCATCTAACTCAATCAATAAAGGGGAAGAAATAATATGATAGTCTTAGCGGAAGTCTGAAATAAACATAACATCAAAATACATAATCTGAAGCTAAATACATCCTTTGTTTGGAAAGCCTCTAAGTCTGATGAGTTGACGGGATAAGACCCCAACTAAATCGCTAAGCTGAAAATTGAAAATACATAGAGGAATCTGATAAAAGCATGGTCCTTAGGAGATAAGGACTCACCAACGAGCATAAGATGCTAACGCTGAAATGTTGGCTAGGAATAGGGCTGAGACTGAGTGTCGGGACCTATATCATTAAATGATACACAATAGAATATGTGGTCAGTACGTGGAATGTACCGAGTATGCAGGGTAAGTAAAACCGCTTAAATAAGTAAAATCATTAAAACATGCATAATGTAAAACATAAACAAAATAAGAATCTAAGAGTGGCGCTTGCATGCTACCTTTCTGAAAACTTGATCTTAACATAACATAATATCATAATTAAGTTGATTAACCCAAAGCTGAAATCTGATAGTCATAAATAAAGCTTAACATTGGGTTAAACCTACTTTAGAACATTTATATATATATATATATATATATATATATATATATATATATATATATATCATGAATGATGAATATTCATAATTGAAATCATGAGGAACAATGGGTGACTTGTCTTTTAACCGACATACCACGATAGAGCTTACGTGGTCTCAACTATCAATCTCAAGTGGGTAGAGTCATCCAAAGCCTTGCCAGGGCTAAGGACGATACCATGATATTGATATCAAGCTCGTGGCCATATTGGGGTAGGGGATATCTCATATAGGAGGTCCAAATATAATCTGATCATACCTACGTTGGCGCATAGTTCTGAGTCATAGGGTTGACTGACCCATAGGCTACTCAGTGCTAGACACTATTCCCAAAATCATGCATATTCTCTCCATCATTTTTCAATAAAGCTAACCATTATCTATTGACAAAGCTGAATAATCATAGATACATAAATTTGAATCATACATGAGGATCCTTGGCTCAAACCATACCACAAGCTGCACATAACTGGGAGTCTTTGCTCCAAAATCATGTGGCAAGATAAATTCTAAAATCATAATCATACTTGAACATATGGGTATTGACCGATACTTTTAACATGCTTGAAAATACATAATTCCCTTGAAATCATGATCGTAAACATGTGTAACTCGAAAACATGCTTTTCATCAATATTATCTAATCATATTAGAACATTCATCATAAATCTCAACTTTTCATGAACTTCTCATAATTGGGAAATTTAATTTATAAATCTTGAAACATAATTTTCATTGAAAACATCGTAAAACTTGCCCAAAAGTCATAATTCAATAGTAGAAACATATTTAAATCATACTCATGGAGAGAATAAGGAATTTCATGCATTGTGTTAAAACCCCATAGAATTAACATAGGAGATTTCATGATTTAGAGAGAGATTGGGCATGGGTGTGAATGCATTCACCCATTCATAACCCTACATATCTGATTGTAGCTAATTCTTACACTTCTCTCATTGCCCAAGATGAATTGAAGAGAACTTGAAGGAGAACAAGCTTGATCACCTCTCTAACCCTTTAACTTTGCATGTATGAGTTTAGAATAGGCTAGAATGACTCAACCTATCTTAATACACCCTGAAAATAGCTTGAAACGATGTAGTTTACGCCTTAGGATCATAGGAATTACGGAAAAGCCCTTACTAAATTGGTAGGAAATTACTGACTACCAGTCCCAACGAGGGACTGGATGACTCGTTCCTTAAGGCCACGACTCGTGGCATCTATCGTCAAGTACATTGCCTGAAGGTTCGTTTGGGGCTCATCACGGGGGCCCTCACGATTCTTTGCCGGTGACCACGAGTCGTGGTCACCACTCATCATATGCACTCTTCTAAATTTCAAATAAATTTCCTTCTGTTGACCATAACCCATCCCATGAATCGTGGTGACTGATCACAACTCATGGGTCCTTTCCATAGGGTACACTGCCATATTTCCTTCACCTTCTCAAAATCACTGCCCACGACTGACTCAACGAGTCGTGGGGCCTGACCATGACCCTTGGTCATGTCCATTGGGACCTTAACTCCCAAAATACAGTTAACACCCTGATCCTCACCACGAGTCAGATCACGACTCGTGCTCTACCCCCACGAGTCACAAAATGACTCGTTATGTGACCTGATGCCAGATTTAAAATTTTCTCCGTTTCAACTCCCATATCTGATCTTCGTGCTTCTTTTGTATAACAATATCTCCCCCTTGGGAAAATTCGTCCTTGAATGTTGGAAATAGAAAAGCAAAGAAATGCAATCATCATATTCAAATACTAATCATTTAAGCTGAAAACTAACGGAATGACTATCTCCGATTCAAACTACATAGCTGAACTGAATTCACGAATCATACATACATCCATATATATAAAAGTAACTTAGGCACATGAACTGAACATGAAAACTAAATAGAGTTTTAGGGAAAAAACTGATACCTCAAGCTGGAACTGAGCCAATAGAGAATAAATGTGGGTATCTAGCCATCATGTCTGCTTTGGCTTCCCACGTAGCTCCTTCAACATGTTGATTCCTGTTCAGTCGTTTGTTATATGGGTATATAACTACATGCAAGTGCACGTGGTCGAACAAGTAGTAAAGTGGCTCAAGTAAGCCAAGTATCGATCCCACAGGGACTGGGATAAGGTAACAATTAATCAAGTGTTACTATATTTTCAGTTTAACAATGAAGACAACAGTGTAACCAAGAGTTTGATATTTTTGGATTCTAATTTTTATGCTAAGTCTAAAACAAGTATCTAATGTGAGTCTGAACTATGAATGTGAGCATACTAAGGTTAATTGAACATGTAAAGAAATTAATTATTGATATAATTTGGTTAACTTTTCCTCCGGTTGCTAGTCAAGAACTATTGCCAATGGATTAAAACTCTCGTATTTAACCCAACTTAAGAATCGTGAACCGTCCACCTACATTTCTGTGATTAAACAAAATTCATGTGCTAGCCATAAAAAACCGGTTCCTTAATTGACTAATACGACCTTCAGGTATATTTCTATCTTGAAAGTAAATCAATTCTCAATTTTCCCAAACCAAGAAAGGATCATAGCCTATTAATTCACAACTTTCCAATTTCTTGCTCTCTCGAGTGAAACCGGACTTTTTAGATGTACATTAATGTAGGCCACACATTAATGCAGTAAGAACAAGAATCAATAGAACAACCATGGAAGAAAAGATGAAAACCCAAAGAATCAATAATCACATTTCATTATAATTGTTCTTAACCTCAGCAAGAAGAGGAATTAGCCACTCATTTATGGATTAAACATCGGTAAATGAGTGTTAAACATACAAGCAATTGAATTCAAGGAGAAGGGAAGAGAGAAAAACCCTGATAATTTCGTTCCCTCAACTGCCTTTAACCCACGTTCTTGCTCCACCAAGTCAGAATATTGAAAAATGAACCTAAGTGTTCTATTTATACTAGTGGAAATTTTTCCCGGAATAACAAGCAACGTGTCACGGAGTGCATCACGGAGCACTGCCTCCGTGACACGCCACCAACGCAGACCCTCACTGGAAGTTGGGGGTCCAGGTAATCAGGCCCAACGTGGCATGGCGTGCAACGTGGAGCCAGGCCACCGTGCCACGGACCCAACGTGAACCTTCACTAGAAATAGGCCGAAAATTCCCTATCAAGGCAGAAGGCCTCCGCGATGGCAGCATGACACGACTCCATCGCGGAGCCTCTTTATTTTGTGCCTTCCAATGCCTTGTCCTTTGCTCACATCCGAATCCAACCCCGATCTATTCCAACATGCATTTTAGCTTCCCAAACTTACATTTTACCTGCAAAACAATGCTAATCATGTTGGTTAGTATAAATTCACATTTTATTACCAATCACATGAGAATGTATAAACATTGATAGATAAACAAGGCTAAAATGACACATTTGAGTATCACTTGGGCATATAAATTTTCCCAAGATCACTTACCCCACACTTAAATCCTTGTTCGTCCTCGAACAACAATCTTACACTAAAACAAGTATCTAATGTGAGTCTGAACTATGAATGTGAGCATACTGAGGTTAATTGAACATGTAAAAAAATTAATTATCGATATAATTTGGTTAACTTTTCCTCCGGTTGCTAGTCAAGAACTATTGCCAATGGATTAAAACTCTCGTATTTAACCCAACTTAAGAATCGTGAACCGTCCACCAACATTTCTGTGATTAAACGAAATTCATGTTCTAGCCATACAAAACCGGTTCCTTAATTGACTAATAAGACCTTCAGGTATATTTCTATCCTGAAAGTAAGTCAATTCTCAATTTTCCCAAACCAAGAAAGGATCATATCCTATTAATTCACAACTTTCCAATTTCTTGCTCTCTCGAGTGAAACTGGACTTTTTAGATTTACATTAACGTAGGCCACACATTAATGCAGTAAGAACAAGAATCAATAGAACAACCATGGAAGAAAAGATGAAAAACCAAAGAATCAATAATCACATTTCATTACAATTGTTCTTAACCTCAGCAAGAAGAGGAATCAGCCACTCATTTGTGGATTAAACATTGTTAAATGAGTGTTACACATACAAGCAATTGAATTCAAGGAGAAGGAAAGAGATAAAAACCCTGATAATTTCGTCCCCTCAACTGCCTATAAACCACGTTCTTGCTCCACCAAGTCAGAATATTGAAAAATAAACCTAAGGGTTCTATTTATACTAGTGGGAATTTTTCCCGGAATAACAAGCAACGTGTCACGGAGTGCATCGCGGAGCACTGCCTCCGTGACACACCACCAACGCGGACCCTCACTGGAAGTTGGGGGTCCAGTTAATCAGACCCAACGTGGCACGGCGTGCAACGCGGAGCCAGGCCACCGTGCCACGGACCCAACGCAAACCTTCACTAGAAATAGGCCAAAAATTCCCTATCCAGGCAGAAGGCCTCCGCGATGGCAGCGTGACACGGCTCCATCGCGGAGCCTCTTTATTTTGTGCCTCCAATGCCTTGTCCTTTGCTCACATCCGAATCCAACCCCGATCTATTCCAATATGCATTTTAGCTTCCCAAACTTACATTTTACCTGCAAAACAATGCTAATCATGTTGGTTAGTATAAATTCACATTTTATTACCAATCACATGAGAATGTATAAGCATTGATAGATAAACAAGGCTAAAATGACACATTTGAGTATCACTTGGGCATATAAATTTGCCCAAGATCAATTCCTCCATAAAACTTTGACTGAAGCTACTTCCTTGTTCCTTAACCTTCGGACCTAACGATCCAGTATTTCCACCGGAACCTCCTCATAACTAAGGCTATCCTTCACACCAACACTCTCCACTGGAACAACTAGAGCTGGATCACCCAAACACTTCTATAAGAGCGATACATGAAAAACAGGACGCACGGAAGCTAATTCTGAAGGAAACTCCAATTCATATGCCACCTTGCCAACCCGTTTCACCATCCGGTAAGGGCCAACATAACAGGACTAAGCTTTCCTTTCTTCCCAAACCGTATCACTCTCTTCATGGGAGACACCTTCGAAAACACCCAATCATCCACTTCGAACTCAAGTTCTCTCCTCCTCACATCGGCATAGGACTTTTGACGACTTTGAGCTGTTTTCAACCTGACCCATATGAGTTGTACCTTCTCCATAGCCTCATGTACTGAATCTGGTCCTATCATCGCAGCTTCCCCATCTTCAAACCAACCAATAGGCGATCTTTCTCCGCCCATATAGAGCCTCAAACGAAGCCATCTAAATACTGGAATCTTAGTTGTTATTGTATGCGGACTCGATAAGAGTTAAATCATCATCCCAACTACATTTGAAGTAAATCACGCATGCTCTAAACATGTCCTCGAGAGTCTGAATTGTCCTCTCTGCTTGAACATCGTTTGCGGGT
Organism: Datura wrightii; assembly: GCA_035772735.1. Classification (NCBI taxonomy): domain Eukaryota; kingdom Viridiplantae; phylum Streptophyta; class Magnoliopsida; order Solanales; family Solanaceae; genus Datura; species Datura wrightii. Next base: position 161,755,223 of record JASDFA010000016.1, read on the forward strand.
GAAATGTTGTGTTGAGCTTAACCTGAGTACCCAGTCCCTAATGAAATGACCTCCAAAACTGAGAGGTAAATGAGTACCTCTACCTGATATGATGGACAACGGAACTCCATGCAATCGAACTAGCTCTCGGATATATAGTCTGGCATAATCCTCCATAGGATTCGTGATTTTGATCGGTAGAAAATGAGTGGCTTTGGTAAACCGGTATACAACAACCCAAATGGAGTTATATTGCCTGTGAGTGCGAGGCAAACTTGGTATGAAGTCCATATTGATTTCTTCCCACTTACAAGTAGGAATGCTAATATCTTGGAGCATCCCTCACGGTCTCAAATGCTCAACCTTTACTTGTTGATAGTTTGGGCACTTAGCTACAAACACTGCGATGTCCTTCTTCACGCCATTCCACCAATAGACTTCCCGTAAGTCATGGTACATCTTGGTGGCACCTGGATAGATAGAATACCTAGATCCATGAGCCTCCTACAATATCCGGCTCCTTAAATCGTCACCATCTAGGACACATAAGCTACCATGGTATCGAAACACACCATCTCCCCCTTTGGAGAAGACCTCAACTCTATGATTCTAAACGGCTTCCTTTAACTTTACAAAAATCGGGTCCACATATTGTTTGGCTTTTACATCAGTCACCAAAGATGATTCTGATCCATTCTAAACAATAACACCGCCATCAGTTGAGTCAACCAATTGAACTGCTAACCTTGCAAGTCGATGCACGTCTTTCACTAGTTCCTTCTTCACCTCATCCACATGGGACACACTTTCCATGGAGAGTCTACTAAGTGCGTTTGCTACCACATTTGCCTTTCCCGAATGGTAAAGCACACTTATATCATAATCCATAGGTAGCTCCGACCACCTTTTTTGTTGAAGATTGAGATCCTTCTGGGTAAACACATATTGTAAACTCTTATGGTCTTTAAACACATCTATGTGGACCCTGTACAAATAATGCCTCCATATTTTCAAGGCGAACACCACCGCCGCCAATTCAAGATCAAGGGTCGGGTAATTCTTCTCGTGAACTTTCAGCTGTCTAGAGGCAAATGCTATAACCTTTCCATGTTGCATCAATACACACCCAAGTACGATCCTTGAAGCATCACAATACACCATGAACACATCGGTACCCTCTAGTAGGGTTAAAACCGGTGCTGAAGTGAGTCGAGTCTTCAGCTCTTGAAAGTTCCTCTCACAAGTCTCCAACTATGGAATTTCACCTTCTTTTGGGTCAATTTGGTCAAGGGCACTGCAATAGATGAGAAACCTTCCACAAATCTCCAATAGTAGCCGGCTAAACCCAAAAAGGTCCGGATATATGAAGGATTCACCTGTCTAGGCCAATTCTTCACCGCTTCTATTTTCTGAGAGTCCACCTTTATACACTCACATGATACCACATGGCCCAGAAATGCCATAGAGTTCAACCAAAACTCACACTTAATGAATTTGGAATATAATTGACGATCCTTTAGAGTCTGTAGCACTACCCTCAAATGAGCGGCATCCTCCTCCTCGCTCCGAGAGTATATCAAGATGTCATCAATAAACACAATCATGAACATATCCAGGTATGGCTTGAACACCCTATTCATCTACTCCATAAAAGCTGCAGGAGCATTTATTAGTCCAAAAGACATAACTACAAACTCATAATGACCATACCGCATTCTGAAGGCTGTCTTCGGGATATTGCTCTCCCGAACTCTAAGCTGATGGTACTCGGATCTGAGATTTATCTTCGAAAAGAACTTGGCACCCTTAAGCTGGTCAAATAAATCATCAATCCTGGTAGAGGATACCTGTTCTTTATGGGGACTTTGTTCAATTACTGATAATTAATGCATATCTGCAGAGAACCATCTTTCTTTCGGACAAAGAGAACTGGTGTAGCCCATGGGGACTTGCTCGATTGAATGAAACCCTTATCTTATAGATCCTTCAACTGCTCCTTAAACTCTTTTAGCTCGGTTGGAGCTATTTTGTAAGGAGAAATAGATATAGGCTACGCATCAGGAAGAAGGTCGATACCAAAATTGATTTCCCTCTCAGGAGGAACACCCGGCAAATCATCAGGGAACACTTCTGGGTACTCGCATACTACTAGAACTGACTGGATAGTCGGGGTCTCGGACTCTTTTAACCCTAACTAGATGGTACATACAACCTTTGGAGATCATCTTTCTGGCCTTAAGGTAGGAAATGAAATGATCTACAGGCAGAACCGACTACCCTTCCACTCTATGACTGGCTCACCCGGAAATCTGAACTCTACTGCCCGGGTTCTACAATTAACTAAGGCATAACATGCAAATAGTCAATCCATATCGAGGATAACATCAAAATCGGTCCTGGCTAACTCTACTAGATCTACTGAGGTGACTTTCTGAAGGACTGTGACCGGACAACTTCTATATACCTGTCTAGCTACAACTGAATCATCTACTGGAGTAGAGACTGAGAAGGGTTCTGACAAGACTTTGGGTCTGACTTGAAAACTACTAGCCATGTAAGGTGTCACAAAGGTTAAGGTAGCCCCCAAATCTAATAAAGCATATACATAAAGATGGAAAATTGGTAACATACCAGTGACTACATCTGGAGAGACCTCCTGAATAGGCGTGGATGTCTACATACACCTCACATGATGGTGGTAAGATTTGTACCTGCTACACTTGGCCTCCTACTGGTGTGGTCACCAACTCACTAATCGCATTAACCAGCTAGATAATATCCGCCCTAATTTTTGCTACACCATCCACCTCAAGCTTTCTTGGCACCTTTGCTTCTGCAAATCCTCTGCCTGAGTCTGTATAATCTTGACTCCCCGCATACATGAAGTTCAAGAGAGCCTTAATTTCATCATAACTTTTAGATAGAATTTGTCCCTGTATTGTAGCATCAAGTAGTATCTTGGACTCTGGCTTTAGACCCTTAATGAAGTTGTGCCCAATTATCTCCTTAGGTTGCATGTGGTGTGAACATTCCCTCAAGTAACCCTTGTAACATTTCCATGCTTGAGCTAGCGTTTCTCTATCTTTCTGTACAAATCTGGAGATCTTTTCCCTCAGTTCATTAGTTCTTCTCAAAAAGAAAAATTGGTTGATGAACTTATTGGAAAGGATCTCCAAAATGGTGTTGGATCCTATAGGCTCATTATTAAGACACACCTTGGCTTCTTTGATCAATGAGAATGGAAATAGAATCGACTTGACATATTCATCTGATACGTTCTTGTGGTGGAAGTTTTCACTCAGCTTTACAAACATCATCAGAGTCCTGTGGGGATTCTCGTATGGCTATCCTTGAAATTGGCAACTGTACTGGACCAACTGCATAGCCCTTCTTTCAGCTCAAAGTTAGTAATGATGGCCGATTTGACAATTTCTTTAGAAGCGTTCTCAAAATTAGGCCTAAAAGAATGCATCACTGGAACTCTCTCATTCTCTTTACCTGTTGCTTTCCTAATGTTTTCCATAGCTAACCTACAAAAGGTTCTCTTTATCTTAGGATCAAGAGAAGACAAAGGTAGTCCTTGACTTTTCATGCTTGGCATACTGTCACGATCTGAACGTACACCCGGATCGTAGACACGAGACAAGGGACCCTGAGAGATCCCAAGTCGACCCATGGAACATGCATAAAACTAATCTCATTCAAACAAGCAGAATTATAATCATAAAAATATAGCAGAAACATAATTATCGCATAAAATCAGGAAATACTGGACATATACATAGCTGAGCACTACATACATGTCTGAGAGCCTCTAATACATAAGATGGGTTGATGGGATAACATCCCCAACTAACCCGACCAATACTAAAACATAAATAACATGAAATTCTATCAAAAGACCCTCGGAACATAAGGACTCACCAGTAAGCTGAAAGCGTAAGCTAAGATGGACTAGGGGTGAGGATGAGCCTGAGATCCGGACCTTGTATCATGAAACGATACAACATAGAAAGTATGCAGTAAGTACGTGCATTGTACTGAGTATGCAAGGTCGGTAAAACAAAAATATTAGAGTAAATAAAACTCATAAATAATATAAGAGAAGGACATCATGATTACATCAAAATCATCATAATAAAACATAAGGCTCAAGACTTTCAAATCATTCATGATCATTCATTTTTATAATCGTAAGTAGACTTTATCAAAACATAACTTGAGCCAATAACATAAACATAACAATGCATAAAACATGCGTAACAATAGGAGGACTCGTCATAACTGACATCCACATGGTAGAGCCTTTCATGATGCCCCACTATCTCGCTCAAGTGGGCAGAGCCGAACCTGGCTTTCTAGGCGAGGGTCGTGCATTAGGCATGATATCACATTTGAGGGGATCATTATTAATACATCATATCTTTTAGAAACTCATGGTTGCATGTGGTTATGAGACACCGGCGTAGTCCTTTGAACGCCGGGCTACTCGGTGCTAGACATGGCTCCCAAAAATATGCATATTGGCTCATACGTAAATCAATAACATCATGCATTAAGATTCATTGGTTAAAATATAACATTTATCATCATTGATCCCCTTTAAAACATTCTTAGCCAAGAATCATAAGCCCTTTTCATCGGCCAACACCATAAATCAATAAACCATGTAATTCGCTTCATAAATCATAAATCATTCTTCAACATGTGGGCATTGCCCAATACTTCATCATATTCAATTCTTTCAAAATATGCTCATAAACATGGGTAACTTGAATTCATGCTTTTCCGTCATCAATAAATTCAAAATATTTCATATTCATCGTAAATCATAACTTCCATGAACCTTCATCAAATGGGCATTTTAGATTCAAAAAGCTTGAAACATGATTTAAAGAAAATAACATAAAACCTACCCATCATTCATAATTCAATAATTAAAACTCTATTAAATCATACTTATAAAGAGAAATCACATTTTCATGCATTTGGGTAAAACTCCATAGACTTGAATAGGAGAATTCTTTATTTAAATTGAAATCTGGGCATGGGTGAGGAAGAATTTCACCCATTATAAAACCTACATACCTGGGAATGGATTGATTTCGAAGTTCCTTGAATACCCACAAAGAAGTTGATGGAAACATGGGGAAGAAGACCTTGAACCTCCCAAAAATCTCTCTAAAGATCTTACATGGGAATGGGTATGCATTAGGGACTTAACCCATCTTAACACACTCAGAAAATACACAAAACAATGTAGTTTAGGGTCTCAAAGCATGGAAAAGTCGTAGCTCGACACCACGACTCGTGGTATTGAGTCGTTTGGATCCACTGCCTCATGACATATCTTAGGTCCTTCCCACGACTCGTCAGGACGAGTAGTTACATCAAACAATGGGTCGTTGAATCGACTGTCGTCAACTCCTTGACCAATCTGACTTTCCTTTCCACGAGCCTCACCGTGACTTGTGGTGCCTTCAAATGAGTCGTGGTCTCAATCCATTGTAAGCACTGGACATTTCAACCCACAAGCAACGACTAGAATCAATGGGCCGTCACTTCTCACCACGGATCGTGGGATGCCCCATGGGTTCCCCATCAGCCTAAGTTTAGTCCTTCCAGTGACTGGTAACAACGACTCGTTGTTCCTATAAATGAGTTGTTACACCGTCCGTTGTCACCTCCCTAAACTACTATACCACGACAACTTTCGAAGACTCGTAGTATCCAACCACGATCATTGGGTTGCCAGTCCTATGATCTTTTTGCCAATTTTCTACACTTTTCAAATTCAACTCCCGAGTCTATTCTTAGGCCTCTCTTGGGTATTACAATATCTCCCCCTTGGAAACATTCGTCCTCGAATGTAGGAAACAAGCAGCAAACAGAAACAAACAATTTATCATAGCCATATAATGATCATTTTAACTGAAATTTACGCGGAATGACTATCTCCAAATAGAACCACATAGCTAAAATGGCCTCATACTCCACATACACATTCATACATATAAAACAAACTTGTACACATGACTAAACATAAAAACTAGACAGGGTCATGGGGCAAAAACTGTACCTCAAGTTGGAACCGAGCTGGTAGAGAATAAATGTGGATATCTAACAATCATATCCGCTTCGGCTTCCCACGTAGCTCCCTCAATATGCTGATTTCCCATAAAACATTAACTCAAGTTGCTTCTTTGTTCCTTAGCTTACGGACTTGACAATCTAAGATTTTCACTGAAATTTCTTCATTGCTGAGGTTATCCTTTACACAAATGCGGTCTACCGGGACTACTAAAGTTGGAACACCCAAGCACTTTTACAAGAGCGATACATGAAACATGGAATGAGCTGAAGCTAATTCTGAAGGAAAGTCCAACTCATACGCCACCTTACCAACTCTCCTTATAACCCGGTAAGGACCAACATAGTGCGGAATGAGTTTCTGTTTCTTTCCAAACCGCATGACTCCCTTCATGGGAGATACCTTCAGAAATACCCAGTCGTCCATCTCAAACTCCAAATCTCTTCTCCTCACATTGGCATATGATTTCTGACGACTCTGAGCGGTTTTCAATCGGTCCCTTATCAATTGAACCTTTACCATCGCCTCGTGAACTGATTTTGGCCCTATCATAACTTCCTCGCTCACCTCAAACCATCTAATGGGAGATCTATACCTTCGCCCGTAAAGAGCCTCGAATGGTGCAATTTGGATACTGGAGTGATAGATATTACTATAAGAAAACTTGATTATGGAAAAGTGATCATCCCAACTACCTTTGAAATCCATAACACATGCCCTCAACATATCCTCAAGGGTCTGAATGGTTCGTTCTGCCTGGCCGTCTTTTTGCGGATGGAAGGTTGTTCTGAGCTTAGCTTGCATCCCAAGTCCCTTCTAAAGAAAACCGCCAAAATTGAGAGGTAAACTGAGTACCTCAGTCTAAAATGATAGACAAGGGCACTCCATGAAGTCGAACCAGCTCCCGAATATACAACTTGGCATAATCATCTGTTAAATCTATGGTCTTGACCGGTAGGAAGTGCGTCGCCTTAGTTAACTTATCTACCACCACCCAAATGGAGTCATAGTGTTGGCGAGTATGAGGTAGGCCTGTAACGAAATCCATATTTATTTCCTCCCACTTCCAAGTGGGAATGTTAATATCTTGAAGTACACCTCCCGGCCTTTGATGCTCAACTTTCACTTACTGACAGTTTGGATACTTAGCTACAAACCCCACAATATCCTTATTCATACTATCCCACCAATAGATTTCTCTCAAGTCCCAATATATCTTCGTGGATCCTGGGGGAATGGAATATCTGGTGCCATGTGCCTCATGCAATATCCAAACCCTTAAATTATCAATGTCTGGAACACATAGTCGCCCTAGTATCGTAGCATACCATCTCCCCCTTGGGAGAAAACCTCCACCTTTTGACTCCGCACTGCTTCCTTCAGCTTCCTCAATGTCGGATCCTCATCTTGCTTAGATTTAACATTGGCCACTAAGGACGATTCTGACCCATTCTGCACAATAACGTCGCTATCAGTCTAGTCAATCAATCTAACTCCCAACCTTGCAAGACGGTGGACATCTCTCACCAACTCCTTCTTTCCCTCATCCAAGTGGGACACACTCTCCATAGAGAGCCTACTAAGCGCATCCGCAACCACATTAGCCTTTTCCGGATGATAGAGGACACTCATGTCATAGTCCTTTAGTAACTCCAACTACCTCCTTTTCCGAAGAGTTAGATCCTTCTATGCACATACATATTGCAAGCTCTTGTGATCCATAAATACATCCATGTGAACCCCATACAAGTAATGCTGCCATATCTTCAATGCAAACACCACCGCAGCCAAGACAAGGTCATGGGTTGGGTAATTCTTTTCATGAACTTTCAGCTGTCTCGAGGCATATGCTATTACCTTCCCATGCTGTAACAACACACATCCCAGTCCGACTCTCAAAGAATCACAATATACTACAAGGCCATCAGTACCCTCGGGTAAAGTCAACACTGGTGCTAAAGTGAGTCGGGTCTTCAACTCCTGGAAGTTTTTCTAACAAGCATCCGACCATTGGAACTTCACCTTTTTCTAAGTCAACCTGGTCAGTGGGGCTGCAATTGATGTAAAGCCCTCAACAAATCTTCGGTAGTAGCCTGCTAGGTCCAAGAAACTCTAAATTTCTGAAGGATTCACCCGTCTGGGCCAATTCTTCACCGCCTCAATCTTTTGAGAATCTACCATTATGCCTTCGCTTGATACCACATGACCCAGAAATGCCACCGAGTTTAGCCAAAATTCACACTTGCTAAACTTTGCATATAGCTCACAATCCTTGAGGGTTTGCAGCACTATTCTCAAATGAGTAGCATGCTCCTCCTCGCTCCGGGAGTATATAAGAATGTCATCGATGAACACGATCACGAACATATACAGATATTCCTTAAACACCCTATTCATTAAATCCATAAAAGTTGCAGGGGAATTGGTTAGTCCAAAAGACATAAGAACAAATTCATAGTGACCATACCGAGTCCTGAAAGCGGTCTTCGGGATGCCACTATCCCGAACTCTGAGCTGGTGATACCTGGACCTGAGATCAATCTTGGAGAAGCACTTGGCACCCTGATCTGTTTCGATATTAGGTAAGGGGTACCTGTTCTTGAAGCTAACCTTGTTCAACTATTGATATTCAATACACATACGAAGGGAACCGTCCTTCTTTCGAACAAATAAAACTGGTGCACCCTATGGAGACTGGCTCGGTCTAATGAAACTCTTATCCAATAGGTCCTTTAACTGATCCTTCAATTCCTTTAGTTTGGCTGGGCCATCCTGTAGGGACGAATAGAAATAGTCTACGTGTTGGGTAATAGATCAATACCGAAATCAATTTCCCTCTCTGAGGGAACATCAGGCAAATCATCAAGAAATACCTCCGGATATTCGCACACCATCGGAACTGACTGAATAGTCAGGGTCTCGGACTCCACATCCTTAACCCTAACTACGTGGTACATGTAACCTTTAGAGATAATCTTCCTGGCCTTAAGGTAGGAAATAAATCAACCTGCTGGTACCGCTGAACTACCCTTCCACTCCAACACTAACTAACCCAAAAACTGAAATTCCATCGTACGGGTCCTACAATTAATCGAAGCATAACATGAAAACAACCAATCCATGCTGAGAATAAAATCAAAGTTAGTCATGGCTAACTCTACAAGGTCTGCGAATGTAACCTTATGCAACACAGTGATTGGGCATTCTCTATATACTCGTCCATCTATGACCGGATCACCAACAGGGGTCGAAACTAAAAATGGTTCTAACAAGGTCTTGCGACTAACTCCAAGGCTACTAGCAATGTAAGGAGTCACAAAAGAAAAGGTAGCTCTCGGGTCTAGCAAGGCATAAAGATTAATATGAAAGACACGCAACATATCAGTGACCATGTCCAGCGACGTCTCCCGCTCCTGGCGCGAGGCAAGGGTATAGAATCGGTTTTGGCGTTGTCCGCCACCCCCACTAGTTGATGCTCCCTGCAAAGAGGAACGGGCTGGAGCTGCTATTTCCTGGTGGTCTGTGCACGACCACTATCATCACCCTGTCTAGAATATGGGCACGCTCGGCGCATATGCTCATATCTACCACGCCCATAGCAAATCTAAATCGAGCAGGAATTCCCCAGCATGACTCTTGCTACACTTCCCGCAGGCTGAAGAGGTATACTCTAACTAGGTGCCCCTCTGATCCCTCGACCCTGAAGTCTTGCTCCTCTAATCACTCCTGAGCCTGGATGGAACACTAGTTGATGATGGTGCTGGGGCTAGTGACCTATGCTTGAGCTGTGGATGGTAGCCACCGCCGGACCTCTAATGCAAAAACCCACAACTATTCATCCGAGCCCTCTTTGCCTCCCTCTCCTTCGCATGAGCCGCCTCCATCTGCTGGGCATACAACACTATGCGAGTAAAGTCCATATCCTGGGGAAGCATGGCACTACTGCAATCCTTGTCTAAGTAACCAGCCACACCATGAATGAATCGGCTCACCCGCGCCCTCTGATCCACCACTAACTCTGGGGCGTACTTTGACAAATAAGTGAACTCAAAAGAATACTCCAGCACTATCATCTTTCCCTGCTTGAGGTTCAACAACTCAGCTGCCTTCAACTCCCTCATCTCCCGAGGGAAGAACCTGTCGAGAAAGGCCATATGGAACTCATCCCAGCTGATAGGGCCCGCTCCCGCTACCCTACCATCCTTCCATTACTTGTACCAAATATTAGCGACCTCTTTTAGCTGATAAGAGGCCAATTCAACACACTCCTTGTTTGTCACCCCCATAACCTGAGTGACCTTCAAGATCCCTATAATGAACTCATGTGGATCCTCATCCATCTTTGATCCCGTGAACTCAGGAAGGTTCATCCACTAGAAGTCTCTAATATGAGCCGTTGTTGCATTGCCATTCTGTGGGACCTGCACAACAGCCTGCTGGTTGACCTAAGCGGTCAAGGCCTGCGTCAACATCTGAATAACTGCCCGAAACTCGGCGTGGGCAGCTAGCTCTGGTGCTTGGGTCTCCTAAACAGGTGGGGCTTGCTGATGCCCATGGTCATTGCCACCCCCATGGCCTTCATCATTTCCATTTCTCCTTCCATTCATTCTTCTAGGAGCCATAATTATACAGTCACGAATCACACGAATTAGAAGGATGGAGAGACTTTTCATCGCACAACATAGAACATGAAAGAAGGGAACATTTCCTAAACGTCTAGTAGCCTCTTCATCATAAGTGTGGCGCGCTTCACTCTCCATGGAAAACACTCTACTTAATGTGGCTTTCAACCTCCCTAGCACACATAATCCTATGGCTCTGACACCAAGTTTGTCACGACCCGAACATACACTCGGATCGTAGACACGGGATAAGGGATCCCGAGAGACCCCAAGTCGACCCATGGCACATGCATACAAATAATCTCATTCAAACAAGCGGAATGATAATCATAAAAACATAACAGAAATGTAATTATAGAATAACATAAGAAAATACTTGACATATAAATAGCTAAACACCACATACTTGTCTGAAAGCCTTTAATACATAAGATGGGTTGATGGGAAAACATCCCCAACTAACTCGACCAATACTGAAACATAAATAATATAAATGTCTATCAAACGGCCCTCGGAACATGAGGACTCACAATTAATCTAAAAGCGTAAGCTGAGATGGACTAGGGGTGAGGATGAGCCTGAGATTCGGACCCTGTATCATGAAACGATACAACATAGAAAGTATGCGGTTAGTACATGGTATGCAATGAGTATGCAAGGTCGGTAAAATGGAAATTTTAGAGTAAATAAAACTCATAAATAATATAAGAGAAGGACATCATGCTTACATCAAAATCTTCATAATAAAACATAAGGCTCAAGACTTTCAAATCATTCATAATCATTCATTTTTATAACTGTAAGTAGACTTTATCAAAACATAACTTGAGTTAATAACATAAACATAACAATTCATAAAACATGTGAAACAAAGGGAGGACTCTTCATAACTGACACCATCATGGAAGAGCCTTTCATGATGCCCCACTATCTCGCTCAGGTGGGTAGAGCCGACCCTGGATTGCCAGGCAAGGGTCGTGCGTTAGACGTGATATCACATTTGAGGGGATAATTATCAATACATCATATCATTTAAAAACCCACGGTGGCACGTGGTTATGAGACACCGGCATAGTCCTTTAAACACCGTGCTGCTCAGTGCTAGACACGACTCCCAAAACCATGTATATAGGCTCATACAGAAATCAATAACATCATGCATTAAGATTCATTGGCTAAAATATAACATTATCATCATTGATCCCCTTTAAAACATGCTTAGCCAAGAATCATAGGCCCTTTTCATCAGCCAACATCATAAATCGATAAATCATGTAATTTGCTTCATAAATCATAAATCATTGTTCAACATGTGGGCATTGCCCAATACTTCATCATATTCAATTCTTTCAAAATATTCTCATAAACATGGGTAACTTGGATTCATGCTTTTCTGTCTTCAATAAATTCAAAATATTCCATATTCATCGTAAATCATAACTTTCATGAACCTTCATCAAATGGGCATTTTAGATTCAAAAAGCTTGAAACATGATTTAAAGAAAATAATATAAAACCTTCCCATCATTCATAATCAATAATTAAAACTCAATTAAATCATACCCATGAAGAGAAATCACATTTTCATGCATTTGGGCAAAACCCCATAGACTTGAATAGGAGAATTCCTTATTTAAATCAAAATTTGGGCATGGGTGAGGCATATTTTCACCCATTCTAAAACCCTACATACTTGGGAATGGATTGATTTCGAAGTTCGTTAAATACCTACAAAGAAATTAATGGAAACTTGGGGAAAAAGACCTTGAACCTCCCAAAAATCTCTCTAAAGCTCTTGCATGGGAATGGGTATGCATTAGGGACTTAACCCATCTTAACACACTCATAAAATACACAAAAAAACATAGTTTAGGGTCTCAAAGAATGAAAAAGTCAAAAATACCCTTAATAAAATTTTCCTGAAAACTGCTTCGGGCGGACCCATGACTGATCCAACGGGTCATTGCTCGACACCACCACCCGTGGTTCGAGTCTTTGGGTCCACTGTCTCATGAAATATCTCAGGTCCTTCCCACGACTCGTTAGGATGAGTTGTTACATCAAACGATGGGTCACTGAATCGACCTTCGTCAACTCCTTGACCAATCTAACTTTCCTTTCCACGAGCCTTACCACGACTCCTAGTGCCGTCCAACAAGTCGTGGTCTCAATCCGTTGTAAGCACTGGACATTTCAACCCACAAGAAATGACTAAAATCAATGGGCCATCAGTTCTCACCACAAATCGTGGGTTCCCCATCAGCCTAAGTTTAGTACATCCAACGATAGGTAACAACGACTCGTTGTTCCTGACAATGAGTCATTACACAATCCGTTGTCACCATTGCCTCCCTAAACTACCATACCGCAACAGCTTACGATGACTCGTAGTATCCAACCATTATTCATTGGGTCGCCCGTCCTGTGATTTTTTGCCAGTTATCTTCACTTTTCAAATTCAACTCCCGGGTCTATTCTTAGGCCTCTACGGGGTATTACACATACACTAAGGTAAACAACCCTATGAACTTCAACAAAAAAAGAAACAAACATAAAATACAAACTAGAAAAATAAAATTTTAACCTACAAACAATTAAACAATATTCAAGTCCCTGGAAACGGCGCCAAAAACCTGATATAGTCCAAGCACACGTGGTCGTCAAGTAATATAGGATTTTGAAGTCCAGATATCATACCCAAGGGACTGGTCAATTTAATTGTTATATGGTTGTCAATTTAATTTCACTAAAATACAAAACAAGTAAACTGAAGATTAGTTTGGTAAATTAAACTACTAAAATATCAAATATAAAATTAACTAAAATGCAATCTTGATTGTACTTCGATAATGGTGAAAGACTAGGGAAATGGCCCTTGGTTGGTTTCAAGTTGAGTTTTTCAAACGTAATTAAACTGGCATGATTCTTCCTACGGTTGCTAGTTGCAAGTTACTATCCCATTTCTTGTCACTATCCCTAGCATCGAAGAACTATTTCATGAACCCTAACGCCTATATTCCTATGATCGCAAGAGAAAAATTAAACGATGATTATGTCTATTTGAATTTTAACTAAATGGGATTGAAGGGTATATCCCTATCCCCAACAACAACTTCTATCATATCACCAATAGGTTCAAGGGTCTTTGAATTCCCGTTCTGTATTTATTTTTAACCCTTTGGATTCCCTTTCCCAAGTTCAATCGAAAGCCAACAGATTACTTACAAGGTGATCAATCTCATAAATAATAATTAACACAATTGAATACAAACAACCATAATTGAAGAATCAAACCAACTTTAATTAGTCTTTCAAAAAATAAACTATTCACCATGGCCACAACCCTAGAATATAAGTTTATCCTCTCATAGACAAGTGGAATAATAAATATTTAGTCATCAACATATGAAATATGAAGTAAAGAAGAGAAAACCTAGTTGTAGAACTTTGTCTTCCTTTCAAACGGTTTACAAGCTTTCATAAATGAACTGCAGAATGTAAAAATGAGTAAAGACTACTCCAAGATGTCCAAAACTGCTTAACAAATGACCTAAGGCCTCTATTTATAGATGATCCTTCAAATAACGCTTCTGCCCTTCAAGACTTGGCTTTAAAATAAGCATTTTCCACCTTGGAATGATATTGGAATGCCACCCCTCCTATCTTGCCACACACTTTGTCAAATTTCAAACAATTTCAACTTTGGACATGCCCTAGCATGTCTCCCCTCTATCTCACCAAGGTGTTCATCAGATTTCCTAAGTCTAGAAACCTCTAGAGCGGGGTGCCACTCATCTCGCCAAATTTGTGAAGTGCAATTTCTCCAAAGTTTGAGGGCTGGCGCACCAGACTGAAGTTTTTATTCTCTAAAGATTGGGACTTGGTGCGGGGTGCCAACTATAGCACCAAACCCATCAGCTTCTCAAATCTTCATTTCTTGCGTCATTTTGAGCCCATTTTGCTTAGTTTCCTTCTCAAATCAACTAAAATCATTTGTTAGCATATAAAAACACATACATGAATTTAAGTATAAAATATGGATTATGAACTCAAAACATAATCAAATATAGGTAAAAACATGACAAATGGGCATAAAATATGCCCAACATCAGATGGTATCTTCTCATGTCGTAGCCTCTTCTATTCACTCCTCTATTTCCATGATTGATTTATCATTCATATTTACTTGCACTGTGACGCACTTGATTGCCCCAGTTTGATCATATGTTCAATTCGGTGCCTTAGCCTATTTCAATCTTTAGTGTCATTCTCCTGAATGTTGGAATGAAATGTATAATATTTGTTCTCATCAAACTATCCAGGTAGTTATTTGGGAAGCTTCCTTGGCTCGGGTTATAGTAAATTAGTGGCCTTTAATCTCTCAAACAATTATGCCAATGATTCAGCTAATTGGGTGCGATTGCTGTTGTAGTTGCATTTTGGATTTTCTCTTCATATCAAAGGTGAATGATTTCGGTGAAATAGAACTTGGACCAATTGTGATGGGTTTAGGTATTGAGGGTAATTTGGTTGAATATTTTAGGCATGACACGAATCGGGTGTTAATATTTGAATTTGTTGATTATTGGGATTCTGAAGTAACTGGGAAAATTCTTGTATTGAGTAATGTAGCGTCATAACACATAACTCTTCTTTCTTCCTCTTGGCACATTCGATGGACATTGACAAAATAGTTTTGTCAAGTTATTTATCGGTTGAATTTTACTGGACTTAATTCTTTTCCCTATTAAATCCCCCATTTTTCTTGCAAATGTTTATCATGGACGTCATCTTTTCGAAGTAGACCCCTTCCTAATTGCGGATGAAATATTTTGTCAATTCACTCTCGTCTATCGGTGTTTATACTCTTTCGGCTTCAGATCTCCATCATTAAGCATATTCTTGGAATGAATTAGATGGTTTCTTTTGTATATTGATGAGGGAAAACCAATCGAGTGTGATTTTTGTGTTACACTTGAAATGAGCCATAAAATTTTTGTTTGGTGTATCAAGTGAGAGCCTTACTAGAAAAACTCTAATGAACACCATCATTATGAGTTTCTTATTTTTGTTGATCCCTACCAATTTGTCACAATATGCTCTCAGATGAGCATGATAGTCATTTGTTCCATCAAATGAGTCCAACTTTGGTGTCTTGTACCCAACCGGCACATCAAAATCTGGATAGATGCCTAAATCTTCATAATTCAAACTCTCGCTGCCTCAAATTTCCTAGAGATGGTTAATTTCTCATTTTAAATCACAGAGCTCATTCACAAATGTGTTTTCCTCACTTTCCTCTCTCTTCCTAGTATTCATCAAGAATGTGACAGTAGTAAGTATGGTGAAACTCGATGTCTCTATAATATACACGGGGGATCATATCATTTTTGAAAGGTAGCATTGTTCATCTATGGAAGGTTTTGTGTTAGAGGTGAAGAGAGGTGACGATATTGGGATGTGTCGAAGCCTGATAACAATGGGTTTTCTTAGGAGGATTTCACGGGTTATCAGGTGTGAGCGGGAATAATGGATCTGCTAAGTCTATGGTGGAAGTGGGTGGTTGTGTTGGAGGGAAGTGTTCGATTACAAGAGATTCTAGTAGCAGGAAATAGAGAGAACATAATAGAGTAGTCACGGTTAGACGAGTCGGGTCCTAGTCTCAATGAAGTTCCCCTCTTAATGTCATGAGTTGTTGCTCTAGGAGAACAATACATCCTTATCTATGTTGTTCTTCTTCTAAATATTTCTGGTACAATTGTCGGTGCCAGAACACTTCTGGTAAGGTCAATAGCCTCTATGTTAATCATTTCTAGCTTGATTCGATCAGTTATGTCGATCAACATAATCAACCTCTGCTGAGGGATAACATACAAATAATTGCAAAAATTTTAACAAAGGGTAGAAAAATCAGTTTAGGTTAATAGGCAAAAATATTTATACAACTAGCATGTTGGGTTAAGTATACAAGAAATGTCAAGTAGACGCATCCTAATGTGCCAAGGGCCTCTTTTGCCAGAGGTATGCCTGCGTTTCATACAACTTGATAACATACTGATTCAGGTTTTGACATGTTTTAGATTGAGAAGAATTATAGATATTTCTTTGATAATAGAATAGCACATAATACATCAAAAGAAACAAGGCTGGAGAAAGTCATAATGATTCTAATGATGGTACAATGAGATGCGTAAATTTGGTACAAAATAAAGAAGTGGATCAAAAGATAATTTTTTGAAAAAATGTTATAGAAAGAGGCTAAATCATTGATAATAAAGTATTTTATACAAAGGATGTCAAACGTAAGTGAAGCTTTAACTATACTCCACGTCCATAGACTAGAAAGAAAATATTGGAGGAGATTTGACAATACTCCACATTCGTTGTCTTGAAAAGAATGTCCCACGGAGGTGTAGTTTTGACCGTACTCAATGTGTGTCGACTAGAAAGAAGAAATCAAACATTGATAATATTCCACTTTTTTAGACTAAAAAAGAGCAATAATCGACAAAGTATCAATCATAGATGGAGTTTTGATAATATTGTACGTCTAGTGACTTGAAGGAGATGTCGAATAAAGAGAGTATTGACAATACTCCATATTCATCATCTAAAAGAGAAGGAGTCAAACGTTAGGGGAGCTTTGACAATACTCCACGCCCATTGACAATATTGAAATTTTAAAGAAGGTCAACCCATATGTTATGACTTCAAAAGTGCTTTTACCTAGATAATCTGAATTAATTCTCACACAAGGCATGTCATTAGGTACAAAACTTGTTGACAAAAGGGTGGCTTTCTAGTTACAGCGACAATATCTTGAATAGTCCTATCTAAGGTAAATGAAACATAACTTATTTTTTCCGGAATAAGAGTTCTTTATTGATTTCGCTAGAATAAGACCGAATAACTGCCAGAGGGTACGCATTGAAGCTAAACATACTAACTTTGAAGCTAGAAAATCCATAAAAGGTTTGGAGAAGTGTAAAAACAACTTCTTGCGTGAACCACAATGTGTATAATGTATGGCCAATGATTCGATAGAAAGTGCAAATCATAGTGTAGGAAAAACAGTAACATGTAGTGTCTTAAAAAAAATAAGGAACACAAGTTGGGATTTAGCTTGCATCCCTCTAAACAAAGCAATGTATATTAGACAAGTAACAAGGAGAAAATAGCAGACAAAACATATTATGCATATAAAAAAAAAAGCAAGCAGCAGCTAAAAAATGACCAAACATTAATCTTAAACTAAATCTTCTAAGGTCAAAACCTAAAGTCTAATCCCCAGCAAATTCGTCATTCTATTGTGCCCTTATTTTTGAATTAATCAAAATATATTTGCAATGTCTAACTCTTCTACCTAGTTTAAAAAGGTTTAGAGGCGCCACCTATGTTTTAGGAAAACATTATAAAAACCATTTGTGAAAATATAAACTCTATTTTAGTTTGCAAAAGCCATTAAAATTCTGAGCGAGGACTTTATTTACTCCAAGGGAAAGTGTTGTATGGGAAGGTGTTAGGCATCCCTTGGAGCCTATCCAAAGCTAGTCCTTAAATTTAGTCTAAGATACACTAGGAGATTATTTATTTTAATTATTCTCTAATACAACAGTGTTAAAAAAGTGATAAAAACGGGGGTAAAGTGATTTGAAAACTATTTGAAATTAAATATATGAGGTATACAAAATATATAATTGATATATATATAAAATATACGGGAGTGGTATACTTTTGATATGTAAGATATACATGTATTAAATAATGGTACTTGAAATAGAGTGTGAAAAATATAATAAAATAATGTAAAATCAATTTTGTAGTGAAATATGTATGAAGCATGAAGAAAATACAAATGATAACATGTATATACAAATGTGATATACATATGATATACAAGAATAAGTAATGTGAATAATAATACATGTGTAGTTGGAAAATAATGTACATGTATATATATACATAGTATATAAAATATTACATATGAGATGAAATGTATTGTGTGTGTCTATATGTGAGTTACAAGTAACTTTTGAATGTTTATATGTATATGTGTATAATATGTGTAGTATATATTTATACACGGAGTCAAGTTATATATGCGGAACTAGTAAAAGTATCTGCGCTTCACGCGGTCATTTGAAACCACTGACTTTATAAAAATAATATTTTTATAAATTTAATCAAAGTAAAATAAATAGATTAAACAATAAATATGCATGCAAAATAACTTTATAGATTAAATAAATGACAAATATAAATTTATTTCTTTCAATTAGCACTAACACTTTCTCTTTTTACAGTATCAAGCCATAAAAATACGATATCTACAATATGAAGAAAATCTATCATCCTTTAGAACTAAAATAATATATACCTTACATATGAAATTACATAGTAACAAATGTTAATTGAGAAAAAGAAAATGATAGTAATATATTATCATTCATACTTGAATCAATTGTCTTTGATTTTACTTTATTATTTAGCCTTTTATTTTCTGGAAGTGTTAATATTTGAAATTTTAGAAGAATCAAATAAATGTCAACATGAAATATTAAATTTTTTAGTAAATAAATAATTATTGGTAAAAGGAACAATAGAAAGGTGGGAAAAAAAGTGAATAGATATTCTAGTTTTAACTTAATATTTCCTTATAGAAAGTCCACCCCTCCCTTTTGCATTACATATATCATTTAAATGTTTCCCCATTTAAATGGACCAAAAGAAATTATTAAAATAAAAAATAAAAGGGAGAATATGTTATGATTGCACAAAAAATCAAATAATTATATATACTTAAAGGGAAAAAGTATTTCAATAAATTAATAAGTTCCTTAGGTGCTTTATAATAAATCAGGATACCAAAGTGATAATATTTAATTTAAAACTATACTTTTATTCTAATGTTAGTCCAGAAATACACATATATTACTTTAAGAAGCATTTACAACTTGCAGTTTAACTTGAAAATTCATCCACACTTCTCTGCTGAATGTGAGCAAATAATTTATTATATAGTAAATCAAAATCAAATTTACGTACAAATGAAATGGGCGAACAACTGAACCCTTAATTCATATTAAGTTCTCTTTATGACATGTCAAATTACACTTACAAGTTGAAAATTTCAAATGCATAAATGTTTTAACCAACAAAATAAGAATTACAATATGAGTATTTGTCTCAACAACTTGAAATGAATGCTTTACTCTAAGACGTATGTGGTTTTCCCATTTCTAGATTACGTGCATACCTAGAGTTTACTATATACTATACCTGGATTCAATTATGTTGTATTCTTATGGCTTGATATGTCTTGGGACTACAGAAGTTTCACTCAGTCATGTTCCTAAATGGATCGTCCGATACAATATCCTTGAAGCCATGTCAAAATTTTGTTACTTCTCGTCTTCTTGTCATGGTTTATTGAGCATATCAAAGGCTAATAAGGCTTTTAAAGTCTTTTACATTTTTACCATAGGCATACAAAATTTGAATTTATCTTATGAAATACATATATAGATCTTTAAAGAAAATTCTGATTGTACCTTTAGCAATTTCAGTAGCAAAAACTCAATGCAAATGCTCAATTAGCATATACTTCAGATATCAATTCATAGGTCTAATAAATTACATTGACTTTAATGTATATCTTACCACCATTACACCAAAAACATATAAATCATTATAGAAAAAAATTAGATAAATCAGAAACTATAGACTAATGCATGCAACATTACAAGTATACATAGAATTAGAGGAGGAACGTTCACTATTCCAAAATAAGAAGGAAAAATCATTCTATTGTGATTTTTCTGGATGGAACTTAGATATCTATATTTTATGTAATTCTATTTAATGAGGAATATTTGCTTCTATATTCATGTCTGGTGTAAAAAACGTTTGAGTAATAGACACAATCTCTTATTATACCTTTAACAGGCTTCTTATCATTCAAAAGCTGATTTAAATAATTGCTAGCTACAGTAATAGAAATGTGACTCCTGCAGACTACAGTACTGAAGTCATATAGATGATTAAAAATATCTAACCTTTAAACAAAATTAGATCATTCTCTTCCAAAAATAAAACTCAACAAAAGCAACAAAAGCAACAAAAGCAACTATATGTAGAGGTCAGATCTAAAAAAAATTAAAAATTTATCAAACTTACTAACTCAACAACTGAAGGTTCAAAAAATTAGCTCAATACAAAAAAAGATAATTTTTCAGAAAATCATCAAAATCGATGGATAAATGACATAGAACTTTTACAAATCGGTTGTAGAAGCCAAAAGAGAGAAGAGAATTGAACTCCGATAAAAATCTTTGAAAGTCATCATAGCTTTCTTCTTCTTCCTTTTTTCTTGTACTTTATAAGATCTCCTCTAATCTTTTTGCCCCTCTATAGTCTTATTTTGGAGATTTTTGCTTTAGCTTTTACAAACCAAATTAACTCAATTTATGAGAGGTATAAAGTAAGACAAAACAAAATGAAGAAAGATTATTAACAAATTTCAATACTTTTGTGAAATAATGAAACAATAAGAATTCTCTTATACTTTTAAATGTAACATGTGTTGAGTAGTTCTGTGACCATCATGAATGCTGGTTGTAACTTGATCATTGATAACTTCGGTAAAATTCAATACAATGTGAAAATTAAATCAAAAAATGATTGATTTTTTGGTTAAAAAAAATTATTTTTACTCTACAAATGTTAAGAATACCAGCAACTTATACAAATATAACATTGGCGCAACTTAAGTAGGTTGAAATATAGAAATACAACGGAGATCTAATCTCCAAGAACATAATTATATTAACAACATATATTTTCTTATAGGGATAAAAAATGATACAAAAAGTACGTTACATACAATTTTCAATTTTCTAGAAGATTCAAAGAAGAACTTTATAGCTTCTCCATTTGAAAAAATTATATAAAATTCAAGATTTACTCAAGTTTAAGCTAATGAATCGGTAAGTGCTATTAGCCATAACTCAAGGGAACAACTTCAATGCGGAATACTAATTTTGGTTGGTCATTCAGAACCTCTTGAAAAAAGAAGCAACATAACAATTCGGTGACACGTTCATTTCAAGGGTAAAATATCTTATTGATATATATAAATCTTTTTTCCAACACAAATATCAGCATCAAATTATCTTGAATCCACACATCAAGGAGCAAATCAAAATTGAACTTCTAGTAAGAATTTAATGCAAATGTGTAAGAGGAACTTGATGACCAATGATATAAGAAAATATCAAGAGTTCACTTCAGATAATATTTTCAATAAAAATATTAGCACGCATAGTTCATGTGACTCCTTTATAAAGCAAGAATAGAACTTATCTATTGTATGTGTGTGTTGTTCAACATCAAAGTTTAAGGACATGACATCTCACATCAAAATAATTGCGTGACAAAGTTTACACAAAATTATTATTCTTTTCCTTCTTTGGTAAGTGCAATTGAAGACCAAATACACAAACACATAGAAAGTTACATAGAGTATTTTGTTTTTTAGATAAATGAGTTTTTGAGAAATTAGAAGAAGAGACTCAATTTTTAGGATTAGTAAAAGTGGTTTTTAATTTTTTTTAAAATAGAACAGTCAGGAAAAAAATGACTTAGCTTATTTTTATTGCTTTTCGAATAAGAGGAGGAAAAGAATTCTCTCGTATAATGATGAGTGATAGGTCCAATATAATACCATAAGTATTTGATGTCACAGTTCATTTCATTTTGTACCGCTGATCAAGAAAAGAAGAGATGCAAGTGCAGAGAATGTTATGAATTTTTATCAATTCCATTAATATATCAAAATGGATAAAATCGTAAATTTTTCGTTCTTACTCTTTTTTATTCATTTTTAAAAATAAAGGAGACTCAAAGTTGTAATCAAAATTTTTACTTGCTTATATATAAATATTTAGTGTTCTTAAAATTCAAATTTTTATTTTGGTTTTCAAATTTAAGACAACATTGGGCGAGTCTTGGGGTAACTATAAAAGTTGTCGTCATATGACCAGGTTACAGGTTCAAGTTACGAAACAGCCTCTAGAAATAATGTAAAGTAATATTGCATAAATAAGACCCAATTTGATTTGACCCTTCCCGCGAACACACTCATAGCGGGTTCTCAATGCACTGGCCTATTCTTTTCAAGGTTAAACCAAAGGTCACGTGCTATATGATTACCAACAAATATTATATGAAATAAGATTGATAACCAAGTCTTTCTATTTTCTTAATATAGACAATAAAAATAATTATTATATTTATTATGAAAGTGATTGGTAAATAATGGCAGGTACGCAATATCTCATTAGTTTTTTGGGGAGAGACTCATGTTCTTACCCTTAAAATAAAGTGTATAACTTATCCAGAAATTGTTTTAAGCATTTAATTATTCTAATTCTAAGTATGTTGACAAAACTCGAAAAAAACACCTCCTCTTATTTTAAAATACATAACTATTGTTCGGACTGTCCAAACACCTAAAGGGATCCAACTCAGTGTGTGGTTCCAGTCTAATAGAAATAGAAGGGCAGAAGAACGTGAAACTTTTGTATGTGAAAACTTCGCGTCTTATTTTCCTAAAATTCCAACAGAACATGTGTTACTAAAATCCTTCAAGTGTAAGAATGTATTTTTTGTATATTTCGTGAAAGATTAAATAAATCTCATAAATAGGTAGAAAATTAACCAAAAGATACATTTTTTTAGTTATGTAATAAACCTAAACGTAGCAGGAATTCCATAATATAAATTTAAAGATAATGAAATATCCAATGAACATTTCAAAAAAAACTAAAAATCACAAAAAGAGAAAAGAGAAGATTTACCTTGGTGGCAAGGAGTACTTTTGGGCAGAATCCCTAATCGAGAAGAATAATCCTTGTCCTTTAGCTTATCCTCTATTGAGGTAATAATTCCTAAATTAAACTCAATGTTATAGCCAAATTTCTTTTCATAAAACAATATTACCAACCAAGTCTGACTGTCTTTCCAATGATAGACAATAAAACAATTATTATATTTATTATGAAAGTGGTTGGTAAGCATTGGCCAGTATGCAATATCTCATTAGTTTTCAAGAGAGAGACTCATGTTCTTATCCTTATAAAAAAGTGTAGAACTTATCATGAAACTATTTTAAGCATCTAATTATTCTAATTCTAAGTACCTTGACAAAACTCAACAGAAACACTCCTTATTCTTGAATTCATAATTATTGTTAGGATTGTCCAAACTCCTAAAGGACACCAACTTATTGTGTGGTTGTAGTCTAACAGAAACAGAAGGGTGGAAGAACCTGAAACATTTGTTTGTCAAAAGTTTGCGGCTTATTTTCCTAAAATTTCAACATAAAAGGTGTTACTAAAATCCTTCAAGTGTAAGAATATAATTTTTATATATTTTGTTAATGATTAAACTAATCTCATAAATTGGCAATAAATTAATCAAAAGAAACCAAAAATTATAAAAAGAGAAAAGAGAAGATTTACATTGGTGGCGTGGAGTAAATTTGGGCAAAATTCCTAAACGAGAAGAATAATCCTTGTCTCTTATCCTCTATTGAGGTAATAATTCCTAAAATAAATTTAATGTTACAGCCAAGTTTCATTTCATGAACTAAGATTGATAACCAAGTTTGACTGTCTTTCCGATGATAGATAATAAATAATTATTATATTTATTATGAAAGTGGTTGGTAAGTATTGACCAGTATATAATATCTCATTAATTTTTAAGGGAGAGACTCGTGTTCTTATCCTTATAAAAAAGTGTAGAACTTATCATGAAACTGTTTTAAGCATCTAATTATTCTAATTCTAAGTACCTTGACAAAACTCCAAAGAAACACTCCTTATTCTTAAATACATATTTATTGTTAGGACTTTCTAAAGTCCTAAAGGACTCCAACTCATTGTGTGGTTGCAGTGTACTAGAAACAGAAGGGTAGAAGAACCTAAAACTTTTTTATGTGAAATCTTCACTTCTTATTTTCCTAAAATTAATATTAGAGGTGTTACTAATATCCTTCAAATGTAAGAATGTAATTTTTGTATACTTTTCTAAAGATTAAATTAATCTAATAAATAGGCAACAAATTAACAAAAAGATGCATTATTTTAGCATGTCATAAACCCAAATCAACCAGGGATTCAAGAATATAAATTTAAAGATACATAGAACATCAACTAACATTTAAAAAAAAATAAAAACTGTAAAAAGAGAAAAGAGAAGATTTACCTTGGTGGCAAGGAGTAAATTTAGGCAGAATCCCTAATAGAGAAGAATAATCCTTATCCCTTATCCTTTGTTGAGGTAATAATTTCTAAAATAAATTAAATATTACAACCAAATTTCATTTCAACTTATTTCTACTGCACTATATATTCCTCCATTTATATAAAGAAATTGTAAGAAGATACATGAAACATCAACTAAACATGTAAGAAAAGTTAAAATCACAAAAAGATAAAAGAGAAGATTTACCTCGGTGGCGAGGAGTAAACTTGGACAGAATCCCTAATTGAGAAGAATAATCCTTGTCCCTTATCCTCTGTTGAGGTAGTAATCTCTAAAATAAACTCAATGTTACAACCAAGTTTGTTTCAACTTCTTTCTATTGCACTAATATTCCTCCATTGAGGTAAAAGGGGTTGGAAGAAAAAAAATTTTTGATCAAACATCCCCAAGAATTTGATGTATCAACTTATCTCTCACTCTTTTTAAGATGAGAGAGGGAAAGGCGCAGAAGAAAATGCAGAGAGGGAGGAAAAGGAAGAGGGGGAGAAAGCGGGTACTTTTGACAGAAGTTATTAGAGGAAGAGATGTCAATTATCAAGATGAGTAAACGTGACTGTTGGGTTTAATTTTTTTTAAAACAAACAAGGAGAAAATACAGAAAAAAAGATAAATGAGATTCCTAGATTGTGAGGTATGACACGTAGGCGAGCCTAAGTCCCTCATTTATATTGATATATAGATATTAATCCATGTTATGTAAATGAGTGAAACAAAAATAAATGTGACATGCGAAAGTAACTATTTATAAATTGATGTTAACATACGAGTAGAAAATAATTAAAAGTATGTATGTATGGATAAAATAATATATGTAGCATGTAAAAATAAAAATACATGTATAATTAATAGTATAGGGAGAAAAAACTGTAGTATAATACTACATAGAGTATATTTATAAAAATAATGTGTATATACCTCATACTTAGAATTTTTTGGGGAAATTATGAGATGGGTCAGGCTTTGGGCCTAAATTTCTACAACCAAATTAGTAAGAAAAAGATTGGGCCATCAACCCATTTGGCAATAATCAACATATTTTAATTATTTAGGCCTATGTTGAGGTTAATTATTTGGACTTCAAAAAATTATTTGTTGCCTCTTTTATTACTAATTAGTTACCTGAAAGGAGATGTTTATTTAACACAATGCGTGTAAAGGAACGTTGAGATGTTATATGGCTAAAGGAATACTATATTTATGCTTCTTATTCCGAAAAAAGAAAACCTTTAAGTTAGAAATGAGATAAAAAGAAATCTATGAAATGCGCACAAAGAAAATCGTCTTGAAGGAAGGGAAGTGAGCTAAATAAATTGTGAGTTATCCAAAGATCACACAAACACATAATAATTATCAAATAAAGACAACAATAACGCATATAAAAAAAAGGTAAGGAAGGAACAAAGAAGTGTTAGTCTCTTAAAAGAGCCCAACTCCTACTACATGACATCAAATGTCAGTCCTAATAGCTGTTGGACCAAATGTGTTGGACCATCGATTGAGTCTCAAGATGAAACTTCAGCTCTGATATTACATCATGAAAAATAAAAGAAAGAGTAAAAAAGATTAGAAGGAGATCAAATAATCAACACAAAGCATCAGACAAAGTATTTATTAGCATAAACAAGCTTTGAATAAATTCAATAGAAACTCCAATTGTTAATTTACAAAAAAAAAAATTATTAAAAAAAATAGTAAAGATTAGATCTGGCTATAATTTGATTTTTCAAAAAATGAATTTTAACTTAGTATGGAATAAGCACAATTTTTAGAGAAGATTAAACTAACCCCCAAGGATTGAGACATAATTTACTTCAAAGGAATTACAACTAGAACTCATATTAATTTTAAAAAACCTGAAAACAAATTTACTCAAAACTTTCTTTTTATGTTTGTTGACAAACAAGAGCAGAATGTTCATTTTCTAACATAGTAGAAATTTACCTAACACAATTTTGTTATCATCACTAACTAAATCCCCACTTTAACACATAGAAACAAATAGCACGTGACAAAGCCATTCAATAGAATCAATTTTTTATACACACGTACGCGCGCGCGCGCGCACACACACACACATATATATATTATGTTACTAAATAAAAAGTCAACTCACTTTAATATTCTTTTATTTTTAATATTAGTTACTCTTGCTTCTATGTTCTAGCGATAACCTACTAGTTAAACCTTAAGTCCATATGGTAACTAAAAGAGCAAGAACAATAGACCTTTACATGAGTGACTAACATTCAAATGCTTGGCCAATTCAAGAAAATTATGTAGTGCAAGTAGTGTGAAGTAGGAGGAGTATGAATCATAAACTTACGGCAAACAAATAATCATACTTCAATGTTTAGACCTCTTAGCGCCCTTTTCATATTAAGTTAAAGTGAACAATTCCATTCAAATATACAACTATTTCGGGACATGTCAAATAATTGCTGCTATGTTGAACATGCATGTCAATGTCACAATGATCTTAACACAAAACAGTTAAACAAACTTGAAATTTAGAACCTCAACCCAACATAGGAATAACTAAACAACTACTAAGATCTTCAAACCTCTAAATAAAATGTTACAATAGTATCAAATAGACAGTTATCCCTACTTAAACTTCAAACTTCATAAAGTTCATTTTAAGCTAACTCAAAGTTATAAGTATTCTACAAACACATAATTTGATATATATGAAGCTGAATGACCCGAAATTATTTTGCTTAACACATTTTTCTTCACATCAATTAACAATAATTAGCCACATTTCGAACACGATCAAGGAATTAAAAATTCAAATATAATGCAATAAATCGAGATATAATATTACCTTATGTAGTGCAGCGATTGAAGCGAATCATCTGAATACAAGAGAGTCAATAAATAGGGGGATAAGCTCGTGGAAGAAAAAATAAAACATAAGAGTAAAAAAGAATTAATTTGTGTGTGCTTGTGTATATCTCTCAATTTTTCTTTTCTTTTATTTTTTTGTGGTCCTCTTGGTCTACTGTTGTGTTTGAGTTTGTATTTCCCCTCACTTCTTGTCTTCCATTTATAACAAAAAATGAGGGTTCTCCAATTAAAATCCAGAACTTTGAGGATTCAAATTCGAATCCCCAAATCCTTGATGGGTTAGTGGCATGAAAAGAAAGAAAATAATGAGAAAATTTGAAAAAAAATGGGAAGGGAGTACCTTTTGCGGTCGTGAAGGGCCTACTCCTTGTCAACAGTTAAAGAACGAAGGTTAGAGATGGAATAAGCTAGTTTTCGAGGCGAGGGAGATGATTGGTCCGAGGGGGAAGGAGGGTTATGAAGTCACAAAGGAAAAAGGGGGGGGGTCATGGGAGCTGAGATGAGAGAGGGGCGAGTCTATTTTGTAACACCCAAAAAGTCCCTAGACTGGACCCCAGACATAAAGCAAGAATCAAGCAGGAAAGTGGAAATTTTACCATAGAACGAGTCATGGTATGGCCCGTTAAATGATTCAACGAGTCGTGGTCAGACTCGTGGTAGGCTAGCAGTGGAGTTTCTTTTCAAAGAATAAATGTAACGATTCATGTCACGACTCTTGGAGTGATATGATGAGTCTTGATGTCCCTCATCATAAGTAATAGTTTGGGAAGTGGCCAAGTCTTCCCCAATGATCACGTGTCAAAGGATGACTCGTGGCTTCTCCTAATGACCCGTTCCAACGCTTGTTAACTGAGGTTCAGAAAAGGGGTTAAATTTGGTTCAGTGGCAATAGACGGATACCACAACTCATGGGGATGAGTAACGACTTGTGTTATGGACCCGTGGGAAGAGTTTTGCAAATCTATCAATTGAGGCAGTAGTGACAATGAAAGGAGTGACGAATCATGTGGCAAGTAATGACTTGTCCTACCCAGTCGTGGGTGGAAATTAGAGAAAGGAAATTTAGGCTAGCATGCAAGGACTGTCACCATGAGTCATGGTGATAACCAATGACTCATGGTACAAGTCGTGATGACTGACAGATTCTGTTTTTAATGCATAGTCCCAAGGGGATTTTCATAACTTTTTTAGTTTTTAACTCCTAAGTGGTATTATTTTGGGCATCCCAGGGGTCGAATTAAAGGGGTTTCCCCTAGTATTTTCTCTCATTCTTGACAAATCACCTTAAGTTCATCTTCTCCCTTCTTTTCTCAAGGTTCAAGACCTAGGGTTTCTTCTCCAAAGTGAAGCAGGTTCAAGTTCGAGGTATTTCATCATGTCAGGTATGTGAGACTTCAACAAGGATCTCCTTTCATCCTTGTATCCCAATTTATGTTAAAACCCTAGTTACTTTGATTCTCTAGAAAAGTATGTATTAGGGTTTCAATCTATGCATGACTTTTCACATGTCTTCTATGAATTTCAAGTCCCTCATGATAGATAGTTATGTATGCTTATGATTTCCTTCTCAAACTCATGATTTGTGTCTACGATGTGATAGTAGCATGATTTCTAAGATTCCACCATGATTTAGCACTATTTTTGAAATATGGCCCTTTTTGAAATATTTATCTTAGTTTAACATGATCTCAATATGTAAGTTTGAACCATGATTTGAATCTACGAGTTTCCATGAATACAGAACACATGATTTATATTACACTTTTGGCTTATGATTCTATGAATTCAGTATGAAAAGAATGTCTATGATTCCCTATACTCTCGGGTCTCTTGTTAGCTGAAAGTAGCCCTGACTAGTCCCAGATACCTCATTTCCTTTCAGACTCCCAGGTCTCTCGATATTAGAGTGTGGCCCAGACTAGAAAGATGATATTAGTTTTGAGCCTTCCATGTAACTATAGTAATGTTCCTCTAGACTCTCATGAACTTTGTTAGACAAAGTGGTCCCCACTAGTCTTAGGATATCAGCTTCAGAGTTATCAGTTCCGTGCATTCTATATGTTCAGTTGAGAGTAGCCCTTAGCCAATGGGAATCTCAATAGTAGAGAATGTTTTCCTTAGCTGATGGGAAACTCAATAGTAGAGAATGTTTTCCTTTGTCGATCAGAACTTTATTATTAGAGAATGTTTCCCTTAGCCGATGGGTATCTCATTAGCAGAGAATGTTTCCCCTTAGCCGATGGGAACCTCATTAGTAAAGAATGTTTCCCTTACCCGATGAGAACCTTATTAGTAGAGAAAACATTAGTCGATGGGAACCTCATTAGTAGAGGATGTTTCCCTTAACCGATGGAAATCTCAATAGTAGAGAATGTTTCCTTTAGTCGACGGGAATCTCAATAGTAGAGAATGTTTCCCTTAGTCCGAGAAATATAGGATCCTCATTGGTAGAGATTGTTGGTAGCAGTGGTTTAGTATCAGTTATAGTTTTTAGTTCATGATTTCAGATTCAGTCTTTAGTACATGTACATGACCCTTAAATCAGCTTTACGTGTATTTTATATTTAATGTTTTCAGACTAGCATGTTATGTCAATATTTGTGTATCTCAGATAGGCCCATTGTATTTTATCTCATTTCAATGACTTTTCAGTTTAGTCCCTCTCTTAATATACGCACATGTTTCTAGTTTCATTATGTTTCTGATATACTCAGTACATTCCAAGTATTAATTGCATACTTTATCTACTATATCATTTTATGATTAGATCCAGGTTTTCAAACTAAACCTTGCGGTTAGACACATTTCATCCTCTCTCAGCTGACAGTGGTGAGTCCTCATCTTTCGAGGACTGGAGTTATGATTTTCCTTATTCAGTTTTATTCTAGTTTCAGATTTTTGAGATAGCTGGGGGCTTGTCCCAATAGCTCATCAAAATAATAGAGGCTTTCAAATAGTGTAGTGTATTTAGATTTTGACTCAATGTTCTTAATAAATGATGTTCTCACATTTTGATTAGACACTTTCAATTAGCTTCTGCTTAGTTATGTTCTGTTAGTTGTTGATTGTTGTGTTTATTCTATGTCATTGGTTAGCTTGGGGCCATTCGTGATTCTAGGACATATGTCGCGCCTAGGGTGTAGACTCAAATCGTGACAAACTTGGTATCAGATCCCTAGGTTTAGAGTACCCTAGGGAATTTGAAAGCCGTGTCGAGTAGAGTATTTTTCATGGGTGTGAAGCAGGCCAAACTTATGACGAAGAGGCTACGAGACATTCATAGGAAAATTCTATTTCTTCATGATTTTTATCATGTGTAGAGTTTGAGACTCTAAATGCTCCTCTCCTAATTCATGCTTTACGCACTCACAGGTAATGCCTCCCAAATGAGCAAATGGAAGGAGAAATGGTAATGGGCACCAGCAAGCCCCACCAGCCCCAGTGGACCCGATGAATAAGCATGTTACTCATGCCGAGTTTAGGGCTGCCTTTCATATGTTGGCAAAGGCCATGACCACTCAGGTCAATCAAGAGGCGGTGGCTCATGTACCCAGAATGGGAACGAGTGGCAACTAGAGTGCGGGACTTCCTTTAGGATGAACCCA
Organism: Datura wrightii; assembly: GCA_035772735.1. Taxonomy (NCBI): domain Eukaryota; kingdom Viridiplantae; phylum Streptophyta; class Magnoliopsida; order Solanales; family Solanaceae; genus Datura; species Datura wrightii. Next base: position 161,786,695 of record JASDFA010000016.1, read on the forward strand.
CCTGAGTTCTTCGGGTAAAAGGTGGATGAAGACCAACATGAGTTCTTAGAGGAGACCCAGAAGATCACCCCGATTATGGGGGTGAATGGAATAGAGAGTGTAGACTTAACCTCTTATCAACTGAAGGGGGTCGCTCATATATGGTTTCCTCAATGGAAAGATAGTAGGGGAGTTTGAGCAGTCCTCGTGAGCTGGGGTGAGTTTATGACTACCTTCTTGGATAGTTTTTACCCTAGGGATTTGAGGGAGGCAAAGGCGGTAGAGTTCGTCAATTTCAATAAAAATAATATGACTGTCCAGGAGTATGCATTGGAGTTTACTCAGTTGTCCAAGTATGCGCCCAAGATGGTAGCTGACCAGAGGGCTCGTGTGAGCAGGATCATGAATAGAGTGGTAGACTCCTTGGTCAAGGAGTGCAGGACTTCCATGTGACACAACGACATACACTTCTTATATGCCCAACAAATAGAGGCGGAAAAGGTGAAAGAAATAGAGAGAGAGGCCAAGAGAGCTAGGACAGGAGACTTGGAGTTCTCCTATCAGAGGACGAGTGGTGAACACAACTTATGCTCCCAACAGATCTCATCAGCCCCAACACCTTCAACAACCAATGTTCCGTACAGACCTAAGGTAAGAGACATTACTAAGAACTGTGGGAAAATCACTGGGGGGAATGCATGGCTGGTTCAAGCACCTACTTTTGGTCCAGCAATTCAGGTCATAAGCTCAGTGATTGCCAAGCAGCCAAGCGGGGTGAGAGTAGAGCCCCAACCACCTCTTTAATAGCTCTAACAGCTTGCCCATCTCATTAGGGAACATTATCTAGTGCAAGTGGTGGACAGCGTCAGAATCTCTTTTATGCCCTGTTATCATGCATGGATCAGGAGAACTCACTAGAAATAGTCACAGGTATGCTATGAGCTCTTCATGTTACTCTTTACAGGTTGTTAGACCCAAGGACTATAGTATGGAGTAGAAAATCCTTTGTTGCATGTTGGAAAGAGATGGTCAATAGATTGTGTGAAATAGTTATAAGTATGAAACCTTCAGTGAAAACTTTCGAGGTGAAAGAGAAGCCAAGAGTTAGTGCTTTAGCCCAACTTTAAGGAGAAAGATCCAGGATCCTTAGAATGATGGCTTTGAGCTAAGGTAGAGATAATAAGTCAATTAGCCAAGTCAAATCTTGAGTGTTCTAATAAACGAGTCCTAGAAATAGCAGCTATGGGATGTCAATCTGTTATACCCCGGGAACTCAAGGATCAGACCTAAGAGCCAAAATGGAGAAAAACTAGAAATTCTCACCAGGTCACAGGACGATTCATGATGTGGCTCCTGAGGTGGCTTGTTAGGTGGGACCATGAGTTGTGAAGTGAATCATGGTCAGGACTGAGCTTGGCAGAGTTTTGGGAGGCCACGGGGGTGACCACGAGTTGTGGTCAGACCTCACGACTCGTGAGGTCACTTATGGCAAGGATGTAATGCATGGCTACGGATTTGAGGTAGTAGGGACCACCGGTGGTGACCACAAATCGTGGTCAGCCACCATAATTCGCGGGGTCCCCTGAGATTGGTTGGGCAGTGTGGACCACGGATGGCGACCACGAGCCGTGGTCACCCACCACGATTTATGGTGTCCTTCATGGGGTCCCTACGTGAATTCTGGCAGTGTACCTGATGACTAAAGGCCACGAGTCGTGGTACCTGGTGACGAGTCGTCCTGTCCGTCGTGGGGCCTGACAGTCAGCAAAATTCTGCAATTTAAGTAAGGGTGTTTTCATAATTCTTAAATTTCTAAGGCCTATACTATGTCGTTTTAACATCAGAGAGGGTGGTTTAAGAGGGAATAGAATAGCCTAAGCCCTCATTCATGCATGCAAGGATTTTGATAGGTGATCTAAGGGAGATTTCAAGCTTTTCACCTCAACTATTTCAATCTCATTCTTGTGCTTTTAAGGAGGGTTAGAAATTGATTATACCAGGTATGTAAGGTCATCAATGGGTGAATTCTTCCATACCGATGCTCCTACTCTATAATTTTACTTAAAATTTATTTAAAACTCATGGGGTTTTGTATTTGTTTTATATAAAAACAAATGATTTAACAATGGATTTTGTGATTTTGAAATCTTATCATAATCTACGGATTTTGATCATTTTTTGAGTTTTAAATTGATTATAGCATTGTTGATTTGATTTCTAAGCAATTAAGCTTAAGTATGCATGCCCCATGATGAATCAATTTATGATGTAATTTCCCATTGATGTTCTTTACAAGCCTATCCTGAATTATGTTTTAAATTATGAATTTATTATGTTACCCATTATGATTTTTAAGAAATTCAAGCTATATGCATGATCTACAAGTATGTATGCATCTTATTAATCATGAATTATGTTTTTGGCCGACTCAGGGGCCTTATGTCATGGCTAGTTCACATATGTTCAATCATGTTTACGATTATCATGAATTAACTAGCCCATGAACTCATGCATATATTATTATGAGCATTATATATGTTTTGGGAGTGGTGTCGAGCACTGAGTAGGTTTGGGGCTCAGGTTAAGCCCCAGATCTCATGAACTACGTGCCACCGAAGGTATGTTGGGACCTTTTTATGTTAGTCCTTGGCCCAAGTGTCCCTTTACATGGTGATATCACACTTTCATGGTTCAACCCTTGGCAAGGTAAGAATACCCTCCTAACTAGGATTACAAGTTGGGCTTCATCTGTGCTCATATGGGGTATGTTGATTAAGAGAATCTCTCATTGTTCCTCATGATTTATGCATGTCATGATTATATATGTTGGCTCAAGTCATGTTAAGTAAATCTCTTCTATTATGATTATGATTATGTTTATTTTATAAATGCTTTGAAAACCTTGAGCCATATGACATGTCATTATGATTTACGATACGAGTATGTTGTCCCACTCTTATGATCATTCATGAATTTCATACATGTTTTAAATGCCCGTTTTACTTACCTTGCATAATCAATACATTCCACATACTGACCGCATACTTTCTATGCTATATTATTTCATGATACCGGTCCCCGTTCTCTGGCTCATCTTCACCCGTAGCTAGTTTTAGCCTTGCTCTCAGTGCACTTGGTGAGTCCTCTTGTTTCGAAGACTGAATGTTCATACCCTATGTTATTTCTTTCAGTTTCTGGTTGTTGGATTAGTTGGGGAGTTGTCGCATCAATCCGTCTTTCATGTTTAGAGGCTTATCAGACTACGAGTTGTATTCCGTCGTATTGTTCAAGTCTTGTACTATTTTTCCCTTATGCTATCTTATAATTACGTTCTTTATGTTATGTCTTCCGCTCATGTGATTGAATTAGATGTATGCTCATGCCATGGGTCAACCTGGGGTCTTCCAGGGCTCCTTGTCTCGTGTCTACGATCCGGGTGTACGTTTGGGTCATGACAAACTTGGTATCATAGCCATAGGTTTTATATGTTCTAGGGAGTTTGAAATCCGCGTTAAGTAGAATTTTTTTCATGGGTGTGAAGCGCACCACACTTATGACGAAGAGACTACTAGACGTTTAGGAAATGTTCCCCTCTTTCATGACATATGTCGTGTGGTGAACGTTCTTTACCATTCTAATTTGTGCTATTCGCGTTTGTAGAATCATGCCTCCATATCGAGTAAACTACAGGAGAAACGGTAATTGTAATGATCATGAGGGTGCCCATGATGGTCAGCATCAGCCAGCTCCACCCGTTCATGAGGAGCATGTACCAGAGCCAGCTGCCCATGTTGAGTTTAGGGCGGTGATTCAGTTGTTGACACAGGGCATGACAGCTCAGGTTGAGAATCAGACTGTGGCACATTATCCCCAAAATGGGAATGCGACAACTACTAGGGTGAGGGATTTCCTGAGGATGAGCCCTCCGGAGTTCACAGGGTCGAAGGTAGATGAGGACCCACATGACTTTATTGAGGAGATTTTGAAGATCACCCAAGTTATGGGGGTGAACAATGGGGAATGCGATGATTTTAACTTTAATCAGAAGGGGGTAAAGCATATATGGTTTAAGCAATGGAAGGATGCCAGGGAAGTGGGTGCAGGCCTAATAGGTTGGGATGAGTTTCACACACGTTCATGGATCAGCTCTTCCCTCGGGAGATGAGGGAGCTTAAGGCGGCTGAGTTTGTTAATCTGAAGCAAGGTAACATGTTGGTATAGGAATATGCATTAGAGTTCACTCAGTTATCTAAATATGCTGCAGAGTTGGTGGTGGATCAGCGGGATCAGGTGAGCAATTTTGTGCATGGAGTAGCAGATTACTCGGACAAGGATTATCGGATCGCCATGCTTCACTGGTACATTGACTTTCCCCGTATTGTATTGCATGCACAGTAGATAGAGTCGGTCTATAAGAGGTAGAGATAGGCCAAGAGGACCAGAACCGACAGTTATGGGGTTTCTCAATCCAGGGCAGGGGGTGGACCACGTTAGCAAACCCAGCACAGGTCCATTGCTCCAGCTCCATCATCGGCCAGCACGCCATCCAGGTTTAGGGGAGACCACAGTAGCAGGGCTACAGGCTCGAGGGACCATGGTAGCATGCAGGTGGAGCGCATATTTCCAATTTGTGCGAAGTGCGACAAGGATCATCCGAGGAGGTGCCTGGTCGGTGCGGATGCTTTTTTCGGGTGTGGAAAACCCGAACATAGGATCAGAGATTGTACTGCAGCCAGTTCTGCCGCTCTAGCAGCGTGACCCCCTCAGCAGGGTTCCTCAACTAGTTCAACAGGTGGTCAGCACCAAAACATGTTTTTTGCCCTAGTGCCTCGCCAGGAGAAGGAGGCTTTGCCAGATGTGGTCATGGGTATATTGCGAGTCTTTCATGTTGATGCTTATGCTTGGAAGATATAGGAGATACTTTATCTTTCATGACCCCTTATATTGCCAGTGGTTTTGGAGTTAGTCCTGAAATTTTGCTAGAACCGTTCTTTTATCTATTCTAATCGGTGATTCAGTTGTAGCTAGGCGGGTATATAGAGGTTGCCCCATTATAGTTATTCATAAGGTGTTACACCCCGTAAATTCTTGACATGTAGATGGACTACTCGCATGTTGGTTAAGAGTTCTAGAATGCCATACATGCTAGAAAAAGGCCCAGGGAAAGACCGGACGAGCGTCGCATCGAACCATCACAAGAGGAGGCCGGGCAGACCCCCTCCGTGATGGAAGCATGCCACGGAGGAGGCCCCTCAGCGATGGCCAATGTGCCACGGAGGGGGGTGTCCATGACCAAGTAATAAAGCCCCACTTTGATTTTTTTATTTCATTTTCCATTCTTAACTTTCAAAAAACAACCAGAGAGAAGGCGGAGATGAGGGTTTGATATAAGTTCTGTCCGATTATGCCGTCAAACGCAATCCAAACTCGAATTAATCCTGGGTAGTGAAGTATTAAGCTGTAGGGAGCATTCCTGCATAGTAAGTTTCATGAAATTCGGCTGGCGAATCGTCTCCCTACCGACCTAAGGTAAGTAGAATTGCTCCAAATTAGTGTCAATATACTCCTAGCCCTAAAGTGAGTATTTCTCCCCGCTGGACTTCCGAGAAATAGCGAGTTCTCGGCTATTTTTTGATAAGTCAATGTTTGGGCTATATATATTCAAAGTAGTATTTTCTTCCAGAATATCGATGAATTTAGTTCTAATTGCTATGAATATGAATGCCATAGGATGAAATAGCTGAAAATTTGCCGAGTTACGCCAGATACTCAGAAAATTAACGGACAAGGTATGTAAAGCCAGTTTCTTCGGCAAGCTAGTAGTTCCGGTATAGTCAAAAAGTTCAAGTGCCAGTAGAATGTTTCAGAAGCTGCATATTATCTTTAGTATGAATTTTAGTATGATGTTAGAAAAATCATGTTATCCGTAGCATGAAACTTACTAGCACGATATCAATTCTAGTAGGAAGTTTCAGAAACCGTACAACATGTCCAGTATGTAATTTAGTGAGGTATGTTAGGACATTATCGTGTTCAGCCTAAACTTGGTAAAGAAATATAGGTTCCTGTAAAGTATTTCAGAAATAGAATAGTGGCTTAATATGAGTTTTAGATAGCATGTTGGAAATAGTGAGCCATGTTTACCATGAAACTTAGTTATACAACATGATTCTCAATAGAAATATTATATCTTGTTTCAGTATCAGATTCAGCACAGTATGTCAGAAATTATATATATACTATTATCAGTTCCAACATGTAATATATATATACATATTACTATCATTAGTTCATTATGTATTATATACATACACATTATTATCACTAGTTTCAGCGTATAGTATACGCAGTTAGTATTACTAGTTGAGACTTGACTGATTGTTTTTGGCTAGATTACCTAGAATTCATGACCGCCCCAGGGTTAATAGTTGTATCAACTCATCTGCTAGAGGGAATGGATACGTCTCTCTATAGAGTGCCATGCCGTCTCCTAGGGGGCGAAGACGGGATGCCAGTTTCCCCATATTTTCCCTTGGTCGGCTTTTATACACCCCCGTCAAGCGGGTACGCCCGGTGTGTTGATTCAGGAGTCCTCTAGACTCAGGTACGGTAATAGTCAGGGGCTCAGTGGGCCCAAGTGCATACCCAAGGGACCGACAAAATGCTTCTATTTATTAGGGGAGATGGGATGTCCAGGGTAGGGGTATAGATTGCGTGTTGGTTGTACCTCCCGGCTTATGGGGGCCGGGTAAGGTTTATGTGTGCTAGCTATGTTATTTTATGCTCTATAACGCCATGTTATGTTAGTTATGAGTAGACAGACAGTAGAATGCCACGTTACCAGGTACGAGTCCTACTTCTTTCAACGTAGTTGAGGACAGTCTTAAACTCATACTTTCAGTCAGTTACTGTCTCTTTCTTTCTATTTCAGTCCTATCATTTATATTTCTTATCTTTAGTTATTTTCCAGTTGTTTCTTCACATACTCAGTACCAGCGATACTGACGCCCGTTTTGGTGCGCTGCATTACTTTCCTGCAGGTACTCATAGACTAGGAGCCGATCCCTCATGATTCCAGCTGGCACACAGAGTCATCAGCTCCTATCAACCGGAGCTAGACAGCTAGAGGTTTATTCGTTTTCTTTGTTGTACAGTATGGGTAGGCCGGGGCCTTGTCCCAACCATCTTATCAGTATTCTTACAGGCTTGCAGATTGTACATTCCCTGTGGTTAGCTATACCGGTTGTGTGAGGTCGTGTGTATGTTTTAGTTTGTTTATGATGGCCGTGTGGGGCCTTATTTAGTTTGTAGTGGTGACCATGCCAGTCATGTAGCAGTTTAGCTCTTGTTTTCTTGATTCAGAAATAACTAGACAGCATGGTGGCCTCGTCGGCCCGCATAGGTTCCCTATTAATTCAGTTGCTCTAGGTAGCTGCTGTTTGCTTACAGGTGGTTATAGGCTTAGTTGGCCGGAGGCTATGTTTACAACCGTTATATAGCCTATCGTTTTCTTGAATCTAGAGTTAGAGCCAGCCTGGCACCAGGAGTGCTTAGGCTCAGCTAGCCCAGCAGTCCAGATCCTAGTAGGGCACCAGGTGCCAGTCATGCCTCCTAAGGTGGGGCGTGAAAAACTTGGTATCAGAGCACGTCGTATCGCAGGGAGTCTACAAGCCGTGCTAAGTAGAGTCTTGCCTGTGGATGTGTTGTGCACCACATACTATAGGCAGGAGGCTGCAAGGCATGATAGGATGGTTGCTTTTTATTCTTATTTAGTCGTGCTGTAGAGCAGTACAGTAAGGGTTTAGTCCCTAGAGCTTACTATATTCTTTGGTTACATATAAAATGTCAGACCAACAACATCCTATCACCGACCGGAGATTGGACACTCCAGCAGTGGAAGGCACAAGCAGGATGCCTCACCCTTGTTTAGAATCAGCCTGATTAGAGGGCAATACAGAGGCATCGTCCCAACCTTCTCAGCAGTCTCCACCACAATAGGAGCCATTTGGGGCGACACCACCTCTAGAAGTCCCTATACCGATACCTTCCGACTAGGAGGTCAGGAGTGCGGTAGTCATGTTAGCACAAATGATGGCTGCTCAGCGTCAGCCGATGCCGTCTACAGTTGCAGAGTCGTCAGGAGGGCCTGATAGTTCGAGGGTCCGAGAATTTTTGTCTCTGAATCCCCACAGTTTACAGGTACGGACCGGACAGAGGACCCCTAGGATTTTCTAGACCAGATGCAGAGAATCTTCAGGGTTATGCATGCCATGCCTATAGAATCGGTCAAATTGGCACCATTCCAGTTATGGGATATCGCCGAGTTGTGGTATGGGAAAGGTCCCGAGGGAGAGATGTTTCCCCTCCGTCCTGGTCCAGCTTTTCAGGAGCTTTTCTGGATCACAATTTGCCACGAGAGATCCGACAGGCCCGGTGGATCAGTTTTTACATTTAGAGCTGGGGGCCATGAGTGTTCCGGAATATGCCTTGCGGTTTGATTCTTTGGCCCAGAATGCACCAGCCTTTGATGATACCATGGCATCCAGAGTACACCGCTTCATCATGGGGTTGAATCAAGAATATGTTGAGACTTGTATTACGGCTACATTGTGAGAGGACAAGGATATTGCCCAAGTTCAGGCATTCGCCCAGAATATTGAGGGCATCAGGCAGTGGCTGCGGGAGATCAGGAGGACCAGTCAGGAACAGCGCCACAGGGATAGGCCAGTTGAGTTACAGAGGGAGGCTCGGGGAGGACCTAGGCCACGATTGTTAGATAGGCTGCCCAGACCCCCACCTCCACCACAGCTGCAGAGGGGTAGATTTAGCCACAGGGGAAAGTCAGAGACCGGCAGAGGCTCGCAGACTGCAGATTCACAACTACGGAGGAGGGTGGAGCAGAGTAGGTATACCCTACCACTTTGCCCTATATTCAGTCGACGCCATTCTGGAGCATGCAGGTATGGCTCCACCGGATGTTATATTTATGGCCAGGAGGGTCATCTAATGAGAGATTGTCCATCCAAAGGTCCGGAGGACCGAGATAGACAGGACAGGGCATCCGCAGTGTCACGAGCTTCAGTATCCTCGGTAGGGAGCAGACCCTCAGTTTCAGCAGGTAGAGGCCGGGGTAGATCAGGAGTCTCCAGTGTAGGTGCGGGTCCAAGACGCACATATGCCTTACCAGGGAGGTAGGATTCAGAAGCGTCACCTGATGTTGTGATAGGTATGATGAGTATTTGCTCATACCCTGCTTATGTATTGATTGATCCAGGATCTACTTTGTCCTACGTTACTCCATTTGTGGCTTAAAAGTTTAGTGTTGCACCAGAGTTGCTGCAGCAACCCTTTTCAGTATCCACACCCATCGGTGACTCCATTATAGCCAAAAGGGTCTATCGAGGGTGTACAGTTGAGGTTGCTGATTGTCAGACCACAGTAGACCTGGTAGAATTAGAGATGGTTGATTTCGACGCCATTATGGTAATGGATTGGTTGGCTCCTTGCTATGCAAATGTAGAATACTGGACCAAGACAGTCCGATTCCACTTTCCATGGGAGGTAGTACGAGAGTGGAAGGGCAATACAATTACGCCAAAAGGTAGTTTTATTTCCTATCTTCAGGCGAGAAAGTTGATAGCTAAGGGGTGCATTTACCACGTTGTCAGAGTTCATGATGTTCGAGTAGAGCCTCTGGCTCTCCAGTCTCTTCCAGTGGTGAATGAATTCCCAAATGTATTTTCAGATAAGTTATCTGCTATTCCCCTAGAAAGGGAAATAGATTTTGCAATTGATTTACTACCAGGAACTCAGCCCATATCAATTCCTCCGTATCGTATGGCTCCTACTGGACTCAGAGAATTAAAGGAGCAGCTGAAAGATCTATTAGATAAGGGCTTTATCAGGCCGAGTACTTCACCTTGGGGTGCGCCAGTTATATTTGTGAGAAAGAAGGATGGCTCACTCTGCATGTGTATATACTACTGACAATTGAATAAGGTTACAGTCAAGAATAAGTATCCACTTCCTAGAATAAATGATTTGTTTGATCAGTTAAAGGGAGCCAGATATTTCTCGAAGATTGATTTAAGGTCTGGATACCATCAGGTTCGAGTTCGTGAAAGGGACATTCCAAAGACTGCCTTCAGGACTAGGTATGACCATTTTGAATTCCTAGTTATGTCCTTTGGGCTGACGAATGCCCCAACAGTATTTATGGACCTGGTGAACAACATCTTTAGACCATACCTGGACCTGTTCGTCATAGTGTCTATTGATGACAGCCTGGTGTATTCTCGCTCAGAGGCTGACCACCAGGATCATTTGCGGACAGTGCTCCAGATTCTCAGGGACCGTCAACTGTACACCAAGTTTTATAAATGTGAATTCTGGCTAAACTCAGTAGCTTTCTTGGGGCATATTATGTCGTATGCTGGTATACAGGTAGACACGAAGAAAATAGAAGCAGTAAAAACATGGCCCAGACCTACCACTACAACCTAAGTCCACAGTTTTCTGGGATTAGCAGGGTACTACAGAAGATTTGTTAAAGGATTCTCCACCATAGCGGCACCTCTGGCTAAGTTGACGCAAAAAGCAGTAAAGTTTCAGTGGACGGAGGCATGTGAGCAAAGTTTCCAGGAATTGAAAGACAGGTTGACCTCCGCCCCAGTTTTAGCATTTCCAGAAGGTACAGAGGGTTATGCAGTTTATTGTGATGCTTTGGGTATCGGGTTAGGATGTGTGTTGATGCAACATGGTAAAGTAATTGCCTATTCTTCCAGACAGCTGAGGAAACACGAAAAGAATTATCCTACCCATGACCTGGAACTAGCGGCAGTGATTCACGCCCTAAAGATATGGAGACATTACTTGTATAGTGTTCATGTGGATATTTTCACCGACCATAAGAGCCTGCAATATATCTTCACCCAGAGAGAGTTGAACTTACGACAGCGTCGCTAGTTGGAATTGTTGAATGATTATGATGCAAATATTTTGTATCACCCAAGCAGAGCCAACATAGTAGTAGATGCCCTTAGCCATAAGTCCATGCGGAGTTTGGCGTACTTGCAGCTCAAGCAGTGGGAATTGGCCCGACAAATACACTAGTTAGCCAGTTTAGCCGTTCGTGTAGCAGAAATACAGGACAACAGAGCGGTAATCTAGAAAACCACAGTGTCGACATTAGTTGTGGAGGTAAAGGAACGACAGTATGAAGATCCTGACCTGGTTCAGCTAAGGGATAGAGTTCAACAAGGAAAAGCGCCAGATTTTCAGGTAACTGAGGATGAGGTGTTGCGATGTAAAGGCCGCCTTTGTGTTCCAGATATTTCAAGGCTTCGCCAGTAGATTATGAGCGAGGCACACTCGCTATTCTCTCCACCCATGCGCGACGAAAATGTACCATGATATTAAAGAAATCTACTGGTGGCGAGGTATGAAAAGGGAAATAGCAGAATTCGTAGCCCAGTGTCCTAACTGCCAGCAAGTAAAAGCGGAACACCAGAAATAGGGTGGATTAACTCAAGACATAGCTGTGCCTCTTTGGAAGTGGGAAGCAGTAAATATGGAATTTGTAGCTGGATTACCCCATACCAGACATAGAAATGACTTGATTTGGGTAATTCTTGACAGACTGACAAAATCAGCCCACTTTTTGCCAGTAAGGGCTACTTTCTCTACCGAAGATTATGCTAAGTTGTATATCAGAGAAATAGTCAGACTGCATGGTGTTCCAGTATCCATCATCTCTGACAGAGGGGCGCAATTCACAACTAAATTTTGGCGACCATTTTAGAGAGGCTTGGGAACACAGATTAATCTAAGCACAACATTTCACCCTCAGATAGATGGGCAGGCAGAACACACTATTTAGGCGCTCGAGGATATGTTACGAGCGTGTGTATTTGACTTTGGAGGTAGCTGGGATGAGCACCTATGACTTATTGAGTTTTCTTATAACAACAGTTACCACTCAGCTATACAGATGGCGCCCTATGAGGCTTTGTATGGGCGAAAATGCAGATCGCCGATTGGCTGGTTTGAACTAGGAGAGTCAGCGCTGATTGGGCCGAATATTATTCATCAGCCAGAAGAAAAGGTAAATCTTATCAGAGAATGCCTACTGACTGCCCAGAGCCGCCAGAAATCGTATGTTGATGTGCGGCGCAGAAACTTGGAATTTAAGGTGAATGACTGGGTGTTTTTAAAAGTTTCTCCAATGAAAGGGGTGATGAGATTCGGCAAAAAAGGTAAGCTCAGCCAAAGATTTGTTGGGCCTTATCAGATTTGTCGAAGAATAGGCCAAGTGGCATACAAGTTGAACTTTCCTCCAGAATTAGAGTCTGTTCATCCAGTTTTCCGTGTGTCTATGTTAAGGAAGTATATAGGAGACCTCTCTAGAGTTGTTCCAGTTCAGGATGTCCAGATTATGGAAGAGCTGGCTTATGAAGAGGTTCCAGTAGCCATACTAGACAGACAAATTTGCAGGTTGAGAACTAAAGACATTGCTTCTGTTAAAATATTATGGCATAATAGGAACCGAGAGGAGATGAATTGGGAAGCAGAGGAAGATATGAAAGTCAGATATCCTCAGTTATTTCAGACCTAGTCAGCCAGAGGTATGTTGTTATTATTGTTGCTTTATATTCATGTGTAAAAGTGAGATGTTGACTTCAGTTTAATGAAATGAATGTTATAGTATTACATGAGGTATTTGTATTGAACTTTTCTAAGTTTCAGGGTTTTTGAGATAGTCCATATAACAAAGGAAACTCTGCCGAAATTTTTCTAGAAATAAATCAAGTAAGTTGAAATTCTCGTAAGTAGAAGTTTACATTCGAGGATGAATGTTCTTAAGGGGGGAGGATGTTACACCCAATAATTCTTGACATGTAGATGGCCTACTCGCATGTTGGTTAAGAGTTATAGAATGCCATACATGCTAGAAAAAGGCCCGGGGAAAGATCGGACGAGCGTCGCATCGAACCATCATAGGAGGAGGCCGGGCAGACCCCCTCCGCGATGGCAGCGTGCCACGGAGGAGGTCCCTCCGCGATGGCCAACGTGCCACGGAGGGGGGGTGTCCAAGACCAAGTATATAAAGCCCCACTTTAGTTTTTTTATTTCATTTTCCATTCTTAACTTTCAGAAAACGACTAGAGAGAAGAGGGAGATGAGGGTTTGATATAAATTCTATCCAATTACGCCGTCAAATGCAATCCAAACTCGAATTAATCCTGGGTAGTGAAGTATTAAGCTGCAGGGAGCATTCATACGGAGTTAGTTTCATGAAATTCGGCCGGTGAATCGTCGCCCTACCGAGATAAGGTAAGTGGAATTGCTCCAAATTAGTGTCAATATACTCCTAGCCCTAAAGTGAGTATTTCTCCCTTCTGGACTTCCGAGAAATAGCGAGTTGTCGACTGTTTTTCGGTAAGTCAAAGTTTGGGCTATATATATATTCAAAGTAGTATTTTCTTCCAGAATATCGATGAATTTAGTTCTAATTGCTATGAATATGAATGCAATTGGAAGAAATAGCTGAAAATTTGCCGAGTTACACCAGATACTCAAAAAGTTAACATACAAGGTATGTAAAGCCAGTTTCTTCGGCAAACTAGTATTTCCGGTATAGTCAAATAGTTCAAGTGCCACTAGAATGTTTCAGGAGCCGCATATTATGTTTAGTATGAATTTTAGTATGCTGTAAGAAACATCATGTTATGCGTAGCATGAAACTTACTAGCATGATATCAATTCTAGTAGGAAGTTTCAGAAACAGTACAACATGTCCAATATGTAATTTAGTGAGGTATGTCAGGACATTATCGTGTTCAGCCGAAACTTGGTAAAGCAATATAGGTTCCCGTAAAGTATTCAAAAATCGAATAGTGGCTTAATATTAGTTTTAGAAAGCATGTTGGAAATAGTGAGCCATGTTTACCATGAAATTAGTTATACCACATAATTCTCAGCAGAAATATTATATCTTGTTTCAGTATCAGATTCATCACAATATGTCAAAAATTATATATATACCATTATCAGTTCCAGCATGTAATATATATATATATATACATATTACTATCATTAGTTTCAGCATGTATTATATACATACACATTATTATCACTAGTTTCAGCATGTAGTATATGCAGTTAGTATTACTAGTTAAGACTTGACTGTATTGTTTTGGGCTGGATTACCTAGCATTCATGACCGCCCCAGGGTTAATAGCTGTATCGACTCGTCCGCCAGAGGGCAAGGATACTTCGCTCTATGGAGTGCCATGTCGTCCCCTAGGAGACGAAGATGGGATGCCAGTTTCCCCATATTTTGCCTTGGTCAGCTTTTATACACCCCTGTCGAGGGGGTACACCCGGGGTGTTGATTCAGGAGTCCTCCGGACTCAGGTGCAGTTATAGTCAGGGGCTCAGCGGGCCCAAGTGCATACCCAGGGGACCGGCAGGATGCTTATAGTTATTAGGGAAGATGGGATGACCGGGGTAGGGGTATAGATTGCGTGTTGGTTGTACCTCTCAGCTTATGGGGGCCGGGTAAGGTTTATGTGTGCTATGCTATGTTATGTTATGCTATATTACGCCATGTTATGTTAGTTATGAGTAGACAGATAGTAGAATGCCACGTTACCAGGTATGACTCCTACTCATTTCAGCATAGTTGAGGATAGTCTTAAACTCGTACTTTCAGTCAGTTACAGTCTATTTCTTTCTATTTCAGTCATATTAGTTATATTTCATGTCTTCAGTTATTTTTCAATTGTTTCTTTGCATACTTAGTACCAGCGGTACTAACGCCCATTTTGGGGCGCTGCATTACTTGCCTATAGGTACTCATAGACGAGGAGTCGATCCCTTGTGATTCCAGCCAGCACACAGAGTCATCATCTCCTGTCAACCTGAGCTAGACAGCTAGAGGTTTATTCGTTTTCTTGTTGTACAGTATGGGTAGGCCGGGGCCCTGTCCCGACCATCTTATCAGTATTCTTAGAGTCTTGCAGATTGTACATTCCCTGTGGTTAGCTGTACCGGTCGTGTGAGGCCGTGTGTATGTTTTAGTTTGTTTATGAGGCCATGTGGGGCCTTATTTAGTTGGTAGTGGTGATCTTACCAGTCAAGTAGCAGTTTAGCACTTGTTTTCTTGATTCAGAAATAACTAGAAAGCATGGTGGCCTTGTCGTCCCGCATAGGTTCCCTATTAATTCAGTTGCTCTGGGTAGCTGTTGTTTGCTTACAGGTGGCTATAGGCTTAGTCGGCCAGAGGCTGTATTTACAGCCGTTATATAGCCCGTCATTTTCTTGAATCCAGAGTTAGAGCCAGCCTGGCACCAGGAGTGCTTAGGCTCAGCTAGCCCAGTAGTCCAGATCCTAGTAGGGCACTGGGTGCCAGTCATGCCTCCTAAGGCGGGGTGTGACATAAGGTCACCTCCATAGATTTAGTAGAATTATCTATGACTGATTTTGATATTATCCTAGGAAGGTATTGGTTATTTTCATGTTATGCTTCGGTTAACTATAGAACCCAAGCGGTGGAGTTTTGTTTTCCGGATGAACCAGCTTTAGAATGGAGGGGTAGTTCAGTGGTACCTGTAGGTCACTTTATCTCTTACCTCAAGGCCAAGAAGATGATCTCAAAGGGTTTCATGTACCACCTAGTTAGGGTTAAGGATGTAGAATCCGAGACCCTAACTATTCAGTATGTTCCAGTGGATACTAGAGTGATAGATGTTATTATAAGCAAACTCGATTAAGTGCAAATGATCATCCCAACTACCTTTAAAATCCATAACACATGCCCTCAACATTTCTCGAAGAGTTTGGATTGTTTGTTCCGCCTGGCCATCCGTCTACGGATGAAATGTTGTGCTGAGCTTGACTTGAGTCCCAAGTCCCTTCTGAAAAGACCGTCAAACCTGGGAGGTAAATTGAGTACCTCGGTCTTAAATAATAGACAATGGCACTCCATGAAGTCTAACCAACTCCCGAATATACAACTTGGCGTAATCATCTGTCGAATCCGTGGTCTTGACTGGTAGAAAGTGTGCAGCCTTGGTTAACCTGTCTACCACCCCCAAATGGAATCATAGCGCCGTCGAGTATGAGGTAGGCTTGTAGTGAAATCCATATTAATCTCTTTCCACTTCCAAGTGGGAATGTTAATATCTTGAAGTACGCCTCCCGGCCTTTGATGCTCGACTTTACTTGTTGATAGTTTGAACATTTGGCTATGAACTCTTCAATATCCTTCTTCATACCATCCCACCAATAGATTTCTTGCAAGTCACGATATATCTTCGTGGATCCAGGATGGATAGAATATCTGGTACCATATTCTTGATGCAATATCTGAACCCTCAAATTATCGACATCCGGAACACATAGTCGACCCTGGTATCATAGTACACCATCTCCCCTCGAGAGAAAACCTCCACCTTTTGACTCCGCACTACTTCCTTCAGCTTCCTCAAAATCAGATCTTCATCTTGCTTAGATTTGGCATCAACCACCAAGGACTATTCGGACCCATTTTGCACAACGACGTCACCATCAGTCGAGTCGATGAATCTAACTTCCAATCATGCAAGTCGGTGGACATCCTTCACCAACTCCTTCTTTCCCTCCTCCACATTGGACAAACTTCTCCAGAGAGAGCCTACTATGTGCATCTGCCACCACATTAACCTTGCCCAGG
Source organism: Datura wrightii (assembly GCA_035772735.1). Taxonomy (NCBI): domain Eukaryota; kingdom Viridiplantae; phylum Streptophyta; class Magnoliopsida; order Solanales; family Solanaceae; genus Datura; species Datura wrightii. The sequence continues at coordinate 161,803,388 of JASDFA010000016.1, forward strand.
TGGTAAAGAACACTCATATCGTAGTCCTTTAATAACTCCAACCACCTCCTTTGCCGAAGATTGAGATCTTTCTGTGTGAACACATATTGCAAGCTCTTGTGATCCGTGAACACATCTATGTGGACCCCATACAAGTAATGTCGCCATATCTTCAATGCAAACACCACTGCGGCCAACTCGAGATCATGGGTTGGGTAATTCCTTTCATGAACTTTCAGTTGTCGAGAGGAATATGCTATTACTTTCCCAAGCTGTATCAACACACATCCTAGTCTGACTCTCGAAGCATCACAATATACAACAAAGCCATCCGTACCCTCAGATAAAGTCAACACTAGCGCTGAAGTGAGACGGGTATTCAATTCCTTGAAGCTTTCCTCACAAGCCTCCGACCATTGGAACTTTACCTTCTTCTGAGTCAACTTTGTCAAAGGTTCCGCAATAGATGAGAAGCCCTCAACAAATCTCTGGTAATAACCTGCTAGGCCCAAGAAACTCTGAATTTCTGAAGGATTCACCGGTCTGGGCCAATTCTTCACCGCTTCAATTTTATGGGAATCTACCTTGATGCCTTCACCTGAAACCACATGGCCTAGAAAAGCCACCGAGTCCAATCAAAACTCACATTTGCTGAACTTTGCATATAACTGATGATTGTTGAGGACTTGAAGCACTATACGCAAGTGAGTAGCATGCTCCTCCTTGCTCCGGGAGTATATAAGGATATCATCAATGACCAAATTACGAACATGTCCAGATACTGCTTGATCACCCTGTTCATCAGGTCCATAAAAGCTGCAGGAGCATTATTTAGTCCAAATGACATAACTACAGGCTCAAAATGGCCATACCGAGTTCTGAAGGCTGTCTTCGGGATATCACACTCCCAAACTCTGAGCTAATGGTATCCGGACATGAGATCTATCTTAGAGAAACACTTGGCACCCTAGAGCTGGTCAAATAAATCATCAATCCTAGGCATGGGGTACCTTTTCTTGACAGTGACCTTATTCAACTGCCGATAAACAATACACATTCGAAGGGATCCATCCTTCTTTCGAACAAAGAGAATCGGTGCACCCCATGGAGACTTGCTCGGTCTAATGAAACCCATATCCAACAAGTCCCACAACTGTTCTATTAACTCTTTTATCTCGGATGGAGCAATACTATAAGGAGGAATGGAGATAGCCATCCTCTCCGGAGGAACACCTAGCAAATCATCGGGGAAAGCTTTTAGATACTCACACACCACTGGAATTGACTGAATAGTCGGGGTCTCGTACTCTACATCCTTAACCCTAACTAGGTGGTACAGGAAACCCTTAGAGATCATTTTCTGGGTCTTAAGGTATGAAAGAAATCGACTGGTTGGTATGGCCTAACTACCCTTCCATTCCAAAATTGACTCACACGAAAACCGTAATTTGACCGTACGGGTCCTGTAATTAATCGAAGCATAACATGCAAACAACCAATCCGTACCCAAAATGATGTCAAGTTTAGTCATGGCCAATTCTATTAAGTCTGTGGAGGTAACCTTATGCAACACCGTAATGGGGCAACCCATATACACCCGCCTAGCTACCACTGATTCACCGATTGGAGTAGATACGGAGAACGGTTTTGAAAAGATTTCAGGACTAACTCCAAAACTACTAGCAATAAACGGGTCACAAAAGGCAAAGTAGCTCCTGGATATAACAAAGCATAAGCATCAGTATGGAAGACTTGCCACATACCCGTGACCACATCTGGCCAAGCCTCCTGCTCCTGGCGATGCACTAGGGCATAAAACCTGTTTTGGCACTTACCACCCGCTAAACTACTGGAGGCACCCTACTGAGGGGGTCGTGCTGTTGGAGCGGTTGAACTGGCTGCAGGGAAATCCTTGATCCTGTGTCTGGGTTTGCCACACCCGAAACTAGCATCTGCGTCGACTAGACACCTCCCGGGATGATTCTTGCCGCACTTCGCACAGCTTGGAGAAGTGCGGTCCACCTGCATGCTACCATGATCCCTTGAGCCTGCAGCCCTGCTCCTCTGGTCTCCCCTAACCTAGAAGGCATGCTGGCCGATGATGGAGCTGGAGAAATGGACTTGTGTTGGGTCTGCTAACGTGGTCCACCTCCTGACCTAGCTTGAGAAACCCCGTAGCTGTCGGTCCTGGCCCTCTTAGCCTCTCTTTACCTCATATAGACCGGCTCCATCTGCTGCGCATGCAATATAATACGGGGAAAATCGATGTCCCAATGAAGCATGGGAATTCGACTATCCTTGTCCATGGAATTAACTACTCCATGCACAAAACGGCTCACCCGAGCCCGCTGATCCACCACCAACTCCCCGGAGTATATTTCGATAACCAGGTGAGTTCGAATGCATACTACTGGACAGACATGTCACCCAGCTTTAGATTCACAAACTCAGTCGCCTTGAGCTCCCTCATCACTCAAGGGAAGAATCGATCCATGAATGCGGTGTGAAACTCATCCCAGCATATCAGGCCTGCACCCGCTACCCTAGAATCTCTCCATTGCTTAAACCATATAAGTGCTACCCCATTTATCTAGTTGGAGGTCAATTCAACGCATTCCCCATTTTTCACCCCTATAACCTGGGTGAGTTTCAGAATCTCCTCAATAAAGTCATGTGGGTCCTCGTCTACCTTCGACCCTATGAACTTCGGAGGGATCATCCTCAAGAAGTCCCTCACCCTAGCAGCTGCTGCATTCCCGTTCTGAGGGAAATACGCCACTGTTTGATACTGGACCTGGGCAGTCATGGCCTGTGCCAGCATTTGAATCGCTGCCCTAAACTCAGCATGGGCAGTTGGCTCTGGTACGTGCTCCTCATGAACGGGTGGGGCTGCTGATGCTCACCATCGTGGGCACCCTCATGATCATTACCATTACCATTTCTCCTGGCGTTTACCCGATGTGGAGGTATGATTCTGCAAACGTGAATAGCACGAATTATAAGAGTAAAGGACGTTCACCATATGACATAGATCATGAAAGAAGGGAGCATTTCCCAAACGCCTAGTAGCCTCTTCGTCATAAGTGTGGCATGCTTCACACCCATGAAAAAGACTCTACTTAACGTTGCTTTCAGACTCTCTATGACACTTCAAAACCTGTGGCTTGGATATCAAGTTTTTCATGACCTAAACATACACCTGGATCGTAGACACGGCACAAAGAGCCCTGAGAGACCCCAAATCGACGCATGGCATGAGCATGCATCTAATTCAATCACAATCATAGAAGACTTAACATAAAGAATGTAATCATAATATAACATAAGAGAAAAATAGTACTACACTTATACAATACGGCGGAATAGAACTTGTAGTCTGAATAGCCTCTAAACATGAAAGATGGATTGATGGGACGACTGCCCAACTAATCCGACATCCAAAAACTGAAAGAAATAACATAGAGTGTGAACATGTATCCCTCGGAACAAGAGGACTCACCAAGTGCGCTGAGAGAAAATCCGAATCTATCTATGGGTGAGGATGAGACTGAGAGATGGGACCTGTATCTTGAGACGATACAACATAGAAATATAAAGTCAGTACGTGGAATGTTCCGAGTATGCAAGGTAAGTAAAACGGACATTTAAAACATATATGAAATTCATAAATGAACATAAGAGTAGGAAATCATGCTCATATCATAAATCATAATAACATATCATAGGGCTCAAGGTTTTCAAAACATTCGTAACATAACATAATCAAAATCATAATAGAAGTGATTTACTTAACATGACTTGATCCAACATACATAATCATAACATGCATAAATCATAAGGAACAGTGGGAGATTTTCTTAACCGACATACCCCATATGAGCACACATGAAGCCCGACTTGTAACCCTAGACGGGAGGGTGTTCGTACCTTGCCAAGGGCAGAACCATGAAAGTGTGATATCACCATGAAAAGGGCCATTTGGGCCAAGGACTAACATGAAAGGGTCCCGACATACCTACGGTGGCACATAGTTCATGAGATCCGGGGCTTAACCTGAGCCCCGAACCTACTCGGTGTTTGATACTACTCCCAAAACATATATAGTGCTCATAATAATACATACATGAGTGCATGGGCTAGTTAAATCATGATAATAGAAAACATACTTGAACATACGTGAACTAGCCATGACTTGAGGCCCGTTGGTCGGCCAAAAACATAATTCATGATTTATAAAATTCATACATACTTGTAGATCATGCATGTAGTTTGAAATTCATAAGTTGGTAGTAGATAACATAATAAATTCATAAATAAATTCATAATTCATTCTGGGCTTATCAAAACACCAATGGATTAACGGATCATAAATCGATTCATCATGGGGAAGGAATAATAATGCTTAATTGTTTAGAAATTCAAAATCAACAATATTATAATCAATTTAAATCCCAAAAGATGATCAAAATCGGTAGATTATGATAATATTTCAAAATCACGAGACCCATAATTAAATCATTTAATTTTTATACAAATCAATTACAAAACCCCATGAGTTTTTGATAATTTAAAAGTAAAATCATAGAGTAGGAGCATGGGTGTGGAAGGAACCACCCATTGATGACCTTACATACCTAGTAACACTGATTCTCAATCTCTCTTGAATTCCCAAGATGGAATTGTGAGGAAATAGGGAAGAACACCTTGAATCACCTTCTATTCTCCTCCCTAAACTCTTGCATGCATGAATGAGTCCTAACATGAGCTAATCCCCCTTAAAAGACCCCATTTAGAGCTCAAAATGATGTAGTTTATGCCTTAGGAACTTAGGAATTATGAAAACACCCTTATTAAAACATAGGAAAAACACTGATAGGGCCCCTAACGAGGGACCTCACTATTCATTGCCAAGGGGCACGACTCATGGCTAGGACCCGTGGAGTCCACTGTCCAAAATGCTCAGGGGACCCCATGAGGGACCCCACGAATCATCGTGGCTGACCACGACTCGTGGTCACCACTCGTGACTCCCACTTCCCCAAAACCTTGATCAACCCTCCAATGCAGACCATGGGTGACCTCACGAGTCGTGAGGTCTGACCAAGACTTGTGGTCAGGCCCGTGGCCTCCTCAACCTGGGCTTGCCCAGCCTGTTGACCATGTGTCACATCACTACTTGTGGTCACTCCTCACGACCCTCCTCACTAGTCATCCTGCAACCTGATGCAACTTTTCAGTTTTTCTCCATTTCAACTCGTGGGTCCGATCTTTAAGTTCTCGGGGTATAACATTAATGCGTCTTTTAGACACCCTAGGACACACTAAACCTTTGCTCTGATTCCAAGCTTGTCACGACCCGAACATAGGCCCGGATCAAGACATGGTACAAGGAACCCCGAGAGGCCCCAAGTCGACCCATGACATGATCATAGCATGACATATTATAATAAAAACTAACAGGAATTATAACCAGGCGGAAGCTAACTGAATGAGTGTGATTAAAAACCATAAGAATAAATGTAACAACTCTTTGATACAAAGCTGGATCTATCTAGACAAGTCTGAAAGCCTCTACTAAACTGATGAGTTGCTGGGACAAGCCCCAAGATAACTTCTAAAATCTGAAAACTGAAACATAATGAAAATACATATCACATCCCTAAGAGATGAGGACTCACCACAAGCAGCTGAGAGGGGAAATGAAGTGTATCTAGCCATGTGGCTAAGTTTGGAAACCTGAATCTATATCATGAAACGATATAGCACATACCGGTGTGTGGTCAGTACTTGGAATGTACTGAGTATGTTGCAAACCAAAATAAACTAAAACATGAAAGTATACAAGAAGAAATGTAAATACAACACATTAATGGTAATATAACTAAATGGAGATACAACAACCCTATCTGAGACAGACAAATACATATAAACATAATGATTTTATAAGAAAATGTCATGGCCCGGACGTACACCCGGATCGTACACACAAGAGGAGGGACCCCAAGAGATTTCAAGTCAATCCATGGTACATGCATACAACTAATCTAATTTAAATAAGCGGAATATTAATAATAAAACATCGAGAAAATATAACCATGACATAGCATCTGGAAATACCAACATTTACATAAGCTGAGTACTACTCATTTGTCCAAAAGCCTCTAATACATAAGATGGGTTGATGGGACAACATCCCCAACTAACCCGAGCAATATTGAAACATAATACACAGGAAAGTTTATCAAACGACCCTCAGAACATGAGGACTCACCAACAAGCAGATAGCGTAGGATGAGATGGACAAAGGATGAGGATGAGCTTAAGATCCGGACCTTGTATCATGAAACGATACAGCATAAAAAATATGCGATCAGTACGTGAAATGTACTGAGTATAGAAGGTAATTAAAATGGACATTTTAAAAGTAAATTAAACTCATAAATAGACATAGGAGAAGGACATCATGCTTGCATCAAAATCTTCGTAATAAAATGTAGGGCTCAAGACTTTTAAATCATTCATAATCATTAATTATCATAATTGTAAATAACTTTATCATAATATAACTTGAGCCAATAACATAGACATAACAATGCATAAAACATGCGGACAATAGGAGACTCGTCATAACCTACACCATCATGGTAGAGCCTTTCATAATGCCCCACTGTCTCGCTCAAGTGGGTAGAACTGACCCTGGCTTGCCAGCCGAGGGTCGTGCATAAGGTGTGATATCACATTTGAGGGGATCATTATTAATACATCATATCATTTACAACCTATAGTGGCATTTGGTTATGAGATAGTGGCATAGTCTTTTGAACACCGGGATGCTCGATGCTAGACACGACTCCCAAAAACATGCATATAGGCTCATACATAAATCATAAACATCATGCATAAAAATTCATTGGCTAAGATATAACATTTATCATCATTGATCCCCTTTAAAACATGCTTAGCCAAGAATCATGGGCCCTTTTCATCGGCCAACATCATACATCGATAAATCAAGTAATTCATTTCATCAATCACAAATCATTCTTCTACATGTGGGCATTGCCCAGTACTTCATCATATTCAATTCTTTCAAAATATGCTCATAAACATGGGTAACTTGAAAATCATGCTTTTCTATCATCAATAAACTCAAATTGTAGAGTAGTCAACATAAATCATAACTTCCATAGTTTCATCAAATGGGCATTTTGGATTTAAAAGCTTGAAACATGAATTAAAGAAAATAATAATCAAACCTACCCATCATCCATAATTTAATAATAAACACTCATAGTCGTCGATAAGCGGCATGCACCTCCTCGCTCTGGAGTATATAAGAATGTTGTCGATGAACACGATCACGAACATATCCAAATATTGCTTGAACACCCTGTTCATCAGGTCCATAAAAGCTGCAGGAGCATTGGTTAGCCCAAAAGACATAACAACAAATTCATAGTGGCCATACCGAGTCCTGAAGGCGGTCTTTAGGATGTCACTCTCCCGAACTCTGAGCTGGTGGTACCTGGACCTGAGATTAATCTTGGAGAACAACTTGGCATCCTGAAGCTAGTCAAACAACTCATCGATCCTGGGTAAGGGGTACCTTTTCTTGATGGTAACCTTGTTCAACTGTCAATAGTCAATACACATGTAAAGGGAACTGTCCTTCTTTTGAACAAATAGAACTGGCGCACCCCATGGAGGCTGGCTTGGCCTAATGAAGCCTCTATCCAATAGATCCTTTAACTGATCCTTCAAATCCTTTAGTTCGGCTGGGGCCATCCTATAAAGAGGGAAATAAATAGGTTTCGTATTTGACAATAGATCAATACCGAAATCAATTTCCCTTTTCGGAGGATCACTTGGAAACTCATCGGGAAACACCTCGGTTATTCGTACACCACCGAAACTGACTGGGTAGTCGGGGTCTCGGACTCCACGTTCTTAACCCTAACTAGGTGGTACATGCATCCCATAGAGATCATATTTCTATCCTTATGATAGGAAATAAACCAACCTGTTGGCACTGCCAAACTACCCTTCCAATCCAAAACTGACTCACTTGGAAAATGAAACTCCATGGTACGGGTCCTACAACTAATCGAAGCATAACATGCAAACAACCAATCCATGCCAAGAATAGTGTCAAAATCAGTCATGGATAACTCTACAAGGTCTGCGGGGGTAAACTTATGCAACACCGTGACCAGGCATCCTCTATATACTCCTCTAGTGATGATCGAATCACCAACAGGGGTCGAAACTGAAAATGGTTCTAACAAGGTCTTGGGACTAACTCCAAGGCTACTAGCAATGTAAGGAGTCACGAAAGACAATGTAGCTCCTGGGTCTAACAATTCATAAACATCAATAAGAATGACACAGAACATACTAGTGACGACGTATTGCAAGTCTCCTGCTCAATGCGCAAGGCAAGGGCATAGAATCGATTAGTGTAGACCGCCACCCCCACTAGTAGATGCTCCCTGTGGAGCCGAACGGGCTGGAGCTACTGCTGTCCTAGTGGTTTGTGCTCGATCCTTATCATCACCCTGTCTGGCATATGGACATGCTTGCCACATGTGCCCAGATCTACCACACTCGAAGTAGACATCCGAACTGAGTAGGCACTCCCTAGTGTGACTCTTGCTGCACTTCCCGCAGGATGGAGAGGTATACCCTAACTGGGTGCCCTCTAATTCCTCGTCCCTGAAGCTCTGCTCCTCTAATCACCCCTGGGCCTGGATGGGACACTAGCTGATGAAGGGGTTGGGGCTAGTGGACTCTGCTGAAATTGTGGACGGTAGCCACCGCCTGACCTCTAATGTGAAAACCCACGACTATCTGTCTGAGCCCTCTTTGCCTCCTTCTCCCTCGCTTGAGCCGCCTTCATCTACTGGGCGTACAACACTATGTGAGCAAAGTCCATATCCTAGTGAAGCATGGAAGTCTTGTAATCCTTGTCTAAATAATCAGCCACGCCATGAACAAATCGGCTCACCCGTGCCCTCTGATCCATCACCAACTCTAGGGCATATTTTGACAACCGGGTGAACTCAAGCGAATACTCCAACGCTGTCATTTTTCCCTTCTTGAGGTTCACAAACTCCGCTGCTTTCAACTCCCTCATTTCCCAAGGGAAGAACCTATCGAGAAAGGCCATGCAGAACTCATCCCAGCTGATAGGGCCCGCTCCCACTGCCCTGCTGTCCTTCCATTGCTTGTACCAAATATGAGTTACCTCTTTTAGCTGGTAAGAGGACAAGTGAACAAACTCCCCATTTTTCACCCCCATAATCAGGGTGACCTTCAAGATCCCTTCAATGAACTCGTGTGGATCCTCATCCACCTTTGATCCTGTGAACTGGGGAGGGTTCATCCTCAACAAGTCTCTAATCTGAGCCGCCACTGCATTTCCATTCTGTGGAACCTGCGCAACAGCCTGGTGATTGACCTGAACGGTCAAGGCCTACGCCAATATCTGAATCGCCGCCCGAAACTCGGTGTGGGTAGCTGGCTCTAGAGCCTGGGACTCCGAAATAGGTGGGGCTTGCTGATTCCCATGGTCATTTCCATCTCTGTGGCCTTCATCATTTCCATTTCTCCTTTCGTTCATTCTTCTAGGAGCCATGATTTTGCAATTGCAAATCACACAAATTTAGAAAGATGGAAAGACTTTTCATCACACGACATAGAACATGAAAGAAGGGAACATTTCCTAAATGTCTAGTAGCCTCTTCGTCATAGGTGTGGCGCCCTTCACACCAATGAAAAAGATACTATTTAACGCGGCTTTCAGACACCCTAGGACACTTCAAACCTATTGCTCTGATACCAAGATTGTCACGACCCGAAAGTACACCCAGACCGTAGACACAGGACGAGGGACCTCGAGAGACCCCAAGTCAACCCATGGTACATGTATACAACTAATCTCATTTAAATAAGCGGAATATTAAGCATAAAACATCAAAAAAATGTAACCATGACATAGCATCCAGAAATACCAACATTTACATAAGCTGAGTACTACTCATTTGTCCAAAAGCCCCTAATACGTTATGGGTTGATGGGATAACATCCCCAACTAACCTGAGCAATATTGAAACATAATATACAGGAAAGTATATCAAATGGCCCTCAGAACATGAGGACTCACCAACAAGTTGATAGCGTAGGCTGAGATGGATTAAGGATGAGGATGAGCCTGAGATCCGTACCCTGTATCATGAAATGATACAACATAGAAAATATGAAGTCAGTACGTGGAATGTACTGAGTATGCAAGGTAAGTAAAACAAACATTTTAAAAGTAAAGTAAACTTATAAATAGACATAGGAGAAGGACATCATGCTTGCATCAAAATCTTCGTAATAAAACATAGGGCTCAAGACTTTCAAATCATTCATAATAATTCATTATCATAATTGTAAATAACTTTATCATAATAAAAATTGAGCAAATAACATAGACATAACAATTCATAAAACATGCATAACAATAGGAGACTCGTCATAATCGACACCATCATGGTAGAGCCTTTCATGATGCCCCACTGTCTCGCTCAAGTAGGTAGAGTGACCCTGGCTTGCCAGGAGAGGGTAGTGCATAAGGTGTGATATCAAATTTGAGGGAATCATTATTAATACATCATATCATTTACAACCCACGGTGGAGTGCTTTGAACGCCGCGCTGCTCGGTGCTAGAAACGGCTCCTAAAAACATGCATATAGGCTCATACATAAATCATAAACATCACGCATAAAAATTCATTGGTTAAGATATAACATTTATCATCGTTGATCCCCTTTAAAACATGCTTAGCCAAGAATCATGGGCCCTTTTCATCGGCCAACATCATAAATCGATAAATCAAGTAATTCGTTTCATAAATCACAAATCATTCTTCTACATGTAGGCATTGCCCAATACTTCATGATATTCAATTCTTTCAAAACATGCTCACAAACATGGGTAACTTGAAAATCATGCTTTTCCATCATCAATAAACTCAACTTATAGAGTAGTCAACATAAATCATAACTTCCATGAACTTTCATCAAATGAGCGTTTTGGATTTAAAATCTTGAAACATGAATTAAATAAAATAATAATAAAACCTGCCCATCATTCATAATTCAATAATTAAAACTCAATTAAAACATACCCATAAAGAGGAATCACATTGTCATGCTTTGGGTATAACCCCATGAAATTTGAATAGGGGAATTCATGAATTAACTCAAAAATTGGGCATGGGAGAGGAAGAATTCCACCCATTTTAAAACCCTACATACCTTGGATTAGATGGACTTAAAGTTCCTTGAGCATCCACAAAGAAATTGATGAAAATTTGCAGAAGAAGGCCTTGAATCTCCCAAAAACCTCTCTAAGATTTTGCATGAGAATGGGAATGCAATAAGGACTTAACTTCTATTATCACACTAAGAAAATATCCAAAACGATGTAGTTTAGGCCTCAAGTACTTAAGAAATTACGAAAATACCCTTATTAAAATGCAGGAATCTCTGGTCGCTAGTCCCCACGAGGGACCTAACAGGTCGTTGCGACACGGAACGACTCATGGCCATGGTCCATTAAGTCCACTACCCAAGCATCCAAGGGGACCCCATGGATGACTTCACGAGTCGTTCAGACCATGACTCATGGTCACCTTCCGTGGCCTACACTGCCCATCCTCACTTGCCAATCCTCCAGGGTTGACCACGAGTGACCTCACTAGTCGTGAGGTCTAACCATGACTCGTGGTCATGCCCTTGGCCTTCTCACTCAGGCCTTGCCCCACCATACTAACTAGGAATCACCTCACGACTCGTGGTCGCTCCTCACGACTCACCTCACGGGTCGTTCTGTGACCTGGTGCAGATATTTAGTTTTTCTCCGTTTTTACTTCCTGGTCTGATTCTTGGGTTCTCGGGGTATAACAGAAACATTTATCAAAATATGATTAACTGATGCGCAAAAGTTATATACTGAATAAATACTAAGGACCGAAGCTGTGACTGATACATAGAGAGTCCCTGACTGCTAAGGGAAACATTCTTGGCTGTGGAGAGAGTCCCTGACTGTCTAAGGGAGAGTCCCTGACTGTCAAAGGGAAACATTCTCATCTATGGAGAGTCCTTGACTATCTAAGGGAGAGCATTCTCTGATATAGAGAGTCACTAACTGGCTAAGGGAAACATTCTCAGCTTATGAGAGTCCGACAGACTAGGGGAAACATTCTCAGCTGATGAGATTCCCGACTGACTAAGGGAAACATTCTCAGCTAAGGAGAATCCCCACAGACTAAGGGAAATATTCCTAGCTGATGAGAGTCCCGGCATACTAGAACTAGTCTAAATTACTATAGCTAATCAGAGACATGAGTAGTCAACAAATTACATCATACTTTACACACATCCACAATATTGAAATCCCGAGTTCATAGCATATGACGTATATCTTAGATTCATGTAAGATTCCTAGGTCCAAAGCATACTTTAACATATGTATATTAAATCATATATCCTAGATCTACGGAAAACACATATAATCAACTCATACCTTAAAGATGTATAATGAGATCATGGTGAAAGAACATGAATATTTCATGAAACCCCATTGCAAATTTACTCTAATTCATGATGAAAATTTGATAATCATTCCATTACCATATGTTCAACTCATACCCAAAACATTTACATCATAATGATAATGAAAACATGCATAAACTTCACATTAGTCAAAACCCATAAGTTCTAATTGTGTTCCAACAAATACAATACGACATATATTCTAGATTTTCGAAACCCATGTAATTTACATATACTATAGACAAGGATATAACTTCATGATAAGAGCATATGATTAATTTATGAAATCCCATTTGAAATTCTAGACTAATTCATGGTGAAAATCCCACATTCTTGTTATTCACATATCATACACATATTTAAGGAAAGATATAAGTAACCTCATGAACATGCTCTACTATTAATCATGAGAGCTTTTAGAATTTAGGGAAAACATATGAGAATTTATGCATAAATTGGAACCCTAGAACATGCTTTTTCTAGAATCATGGATTTAGGTTTTTAAAATAAAAATTTGGGGCACAAGGATGAAAGGATGTCCTTGATGAAAGCCCACATACCTGCTGCTAAGAAATCCCCACTTGAACTTAATCCTTGAAGCCTTTGAAGGAATCCCAACTAAATCTTTAGGCTTGAGAGATAAGAGGAAGAAGAATTTGAGGGAATATCTAGAGGGACTGAGAGATTAGGCTAGAAAAACCCTTTAAAATGTTCCATACAATGCTTAAAACAACATAGTTTAGGAGTTAGAAGCATAAGATTTTATGAAAATACCCTTGGAAATTCACAGGAAAAATCCACCTACCAGTCCCTAAGAGGCACTCCACAGTCGTGGGCTTGGCAACGACTCGTGGTTCCAAGTCGTGGAGTGCACTGGAACATTTCTCAAAATTTCTTCTCGGGTCTGACGATGACTGACTTCACGAATTGTTTTCCATCCCACGACTCGTGATTCCTGCCATTGCCACGGAAGCCCACAATTCCAGCTCCTCCTTCCCATGACTGACCTGACGAGTTGTTACCTGACACGATGACTTTTCAGGTCGTCTGTGGTAACCACTACCTCAAGACCCCATATTAGATCTCCAGCATCCCCCGACGGCCAACCTAACAAGTCGTCGTGTACCTAAGGAGTCGTTAGGTCATCTATGGTCACTGAACCTTGCTGCACCTCTTGACTGCTCCTCACGGGTCTGACCACGACCTATTAGGTCACCTAACGAGTTATTCCACAACTTGTTCTGAGACAAACTTTCCACTTTCCAACTGATTTCTTTCTTTAAGTTTGGGGCCTGTTCTTAGAGACTTTCGACTTATTACAAAACCCTAAAAAGGGTTTGGTATGGATCTACAGTTTAGTTCACCCTCTGCCCTGGCAAGGCTTTGTATAACTCTCCCAACCAGATTAGAGGTTGGACATCATGTGCTCATTCATGGTATATGTCAGTGTAGAGAAACTCCCAACTAAAGATATATATATGTAATTTTAGAACTTATTTTGATGCATAGCTTTAATTGCAAAATTGTTTACACAATATTTATACTTGTGTTTTATTTCATCGTTCAGAGTTCAGATTCAATCAGTTAGTTCATTTAGTTCTAAGATTCTTCTATATTTGTTATTTCATTCAGCTATGTTACATATCGTACATTCAAAAGTATGCTATTTAGTACTGCATCTTTATATGATACAAATTTAGGCTTACTAGATCAACATCAGAAGCTTAGTAGGACATACTTCATCTAGGTTTGGTGAGGCCTCCTACTTTTTGGAAGATTCCAGTTAGTTTGCTTTTAGTAGATGTTGAGGTATGCAGGATAATCTTGTCCCCGCACCTCTCCTTTAGACATAGAGGCTCCATAGACTAGTTAGAGAGTTGGTGTTATTGTTACTTATTAACATTATTTTCAGTTGCAGTTATTCAATTTTATCTTCTCTTAACTAAACTCATTACAGTTATTGCTTCCGCTTTTTTAATTTTCTTCTTAGTTATTAGTAAGCCAGGCTTAGGGTTAGCTTGGACCATTAGTGTTCTGAGTGCCGGCCACTCCTAGAGTATAGGCTCAGGGTGTGACAAACTTGGTATCATAGCTCAGAGTTAAAGAGTCTTAGGATGTCTATGAAGCTGAGTCTAGTAGATTCCTTCTTAAAGGTGTGAAGTGTGCCACATCTATAATAGGGAAGCTATAGGGCGTTAGGAAATACCTTCTTTCTTTTGTACTCTAGTTCATCCAGTAGAGTTTAACTCTATAAATATTACCTCCTAACTCATGCATTCACATATTGTAGATCATGCCTCCAAAATGTAATACTAGTAAAAGGAACACTACTAGTGTTGAGGTTTCCGTTAAAACAACACAACCAATCTGCCTCCGCAAACTAGGATCAAACTAGAAATGGGGTCTGCTCAATAGCCCAGGATCCGAGTATCGAAGCTTAGAATGCACCGACTAATAATGAGAGAGTTCCAAAAGCACCTATCACTCATCCTCCCCATGTGTACTTCAAAGGAAGAATTTAGAGGAGTTATTCAAATGCTCACACTATTGGTAGTTGCTCAGTCAGGTTGTTAGGGCTCAACACTTACCAGCTCTAATTCTCATGACTCGTCAAGAGCGTCAAGGATTAGAGGGTTCCTTAGAATGAACCCACTGGTATTTACAGGGACTAATGTTGATGAGGATCCCCAGAACTTTATCGATGAGAAGTGGAAAATTTTGAGAGTAACGAATGCAACAGAAATCGAGGGAGTTGGGTTTACTTCTTATCAGCTCAAGGAGATTGCAAATGTGTGGTATGATTAGTGGGAGCAAAGTTACAGTGAGAGTGTAGCTCTAGCAGTCTAGCATAGTTTTGAGAATGCGTTCTTAAACCACATCTTCCTCATGATTTGAGGCTAAGGCAGAAGAGTTTGTAAACTTGAAGCAAGGCACATGAGTGTGAAGGATTATGATCCTACGTTCAACCAGTTATCTAGGCATGCTCCAGAGATAGTTCTAGATATGAGAGCTAGAATAAGGAAGTTTGTGTTTGGTTTGGGAAATCATGTGAAGAAAGAATGTAAGGGCACATTGTTGATCGGCAATATGGATATCTCCAAGCTTATGGTATATGCCCAACAACTAGACGAGGGTAAGTAAAAAGATAGAGAATAGCATCAGAGTAAGAAGGCAAAGTCAGTTGGTCATGAGACTACTTAGTAGAGGAATGGAAATGGTAACAGGTCCTTCTTTCATAGAGGTCCTCTAGACCTGCACCTTCAGCCGCTAGTGCACCAATGCCGAATAACATGAACGATCAAAGGTTTCAAAACAGTCAAAATTTCAAGGCTCAAATTTCTCATATGCAAGGTAGTATAGTTCAAGGAACCTCTCAGCACCCATCTTGCGGCAAGTGTGGAAAGAGCCACTTGGGTGAGTGTCGTTCAGGTATAGATGGATGTTATGGATATGGCCAATAGGAATAATTCTTGAGGGATTATCCATCTGCACGGTAGGACAATGTGGACAATATTGCCCAGTCTGGAGGATGAGAATGAATATGTTGGAGAAGAGAGCCAAACCCAAAAAGAAGAAGAGGAGATGCTCAAGAAAGAAATTCTGTAAACGATATGAAGATGGCAGGCAGAGTTGC
Organism: Datura wrightii; assembly: GCA_035772735.1. Taxonomy (NCBI): domain Eukaryota; kingdom Viridiplantae; phylum Streptophyta; class Magnoliopsida; order Solanales; family Solanaceae; genus Datura; species Datura wrightii. The sequence continues at coordinate 161,819,602 of JASDFA010000016.1, forward strand.
CCATAAGGGAACTACTTAAAGGTCAGGCAGAGGTTAGAATAGTCTGTATGCCATGGCTAGTCACCAGGATCAGGATATTTCCCCATATGTTGTCACTTAAAAGTCTTTTTCTATTGATGTTTACGTGTTACTTGATCCAGATGCTACTTTATCTGTTGTGACTCTTTATGTTGTCGTAAAGTTTGAGATTGGCCCTGAACAACTCTTAGAGCCTTTCAATATTTCTATTTTGATTGGTGAGTTAGTTATATCAAAAAAATCTACAGGGATTGCATTATTTCATTCCATCATAAAGACACCATAGCTAACTTAGTTGAGATAGATATGGTGGATTTTGATATTATTCTAGTTATGGATTGGTTATACTCCTATTATGCCTCAGTTGATTGTAGGTACTGAGTAGTAGAATTTCGATTCTCAAATGAACCAGTCCTTGTTTGGGAAGGTATTCCCGTTTTGCTTAAGGGTCATTTCATTTCATACCTTAAGTCTAGAAAGTTGGTTTCTAAAGGATATATCTATTACTTGATAAGGGTTAGAGACTCTAATGCAGAGACATCACTCCTTCAGTCAGTTCCAGTTGTGAATGAGTTCCTAGAGGTCATTCTAGATGATCTTCCTAGAGTCCCTCCCATAGGGAAATAGTTATCAAAATAGATATTCTCCCTAACACTCAACCTATCTTTATTCCTCCATATATAATGGCTCCAACCAAGTTAAAAGAGTTAATTGAATAATTGAGGGATCTTGATAAAGATTTTATTTGCCCAAGAATTTCACCTTGGGGTGCTCCAGTTTTGCTCGTGCATTAGAAAGATGGTACTCTTAGAATGTTTATCTATTACCGTTAGTGGAACAAAGTCACCATCAAGAATAAGTATCCTTTTCGTAGGATTGATGACTTGTTCGATCAGCTTCTGGGTGCCATTTGTTTTTCAAAAATTGACCTCAGATCAGGCTATCATTAGTTCAAAGTTAGTGAAAGTGACATTCCTAAATAGCTTTGAAGACCCATTATGGTCATTTCGAGTTCCTTGTTATGTCCTTTTGTTTGACTAATGCTCTGTAATACCCCAAAAGTTTTGAAGACTAGGCCTAAGGATTTGAAAATGATCATGCAGAAAAACTTGAAAAAATTGACTTAGTACGGGTCTCAGTACGAGTTGTAGGTGATTAGTATGACACGTATCAAGGCTTGTGGTAAGAGTCTAGAGAGTTTAGCAGATTGTTATTTAGATACAATGAGAGAAACCTATGGACCGTGCCATGATGGTACAAGTCGTGGTATATCTCTCATAGGAGGAGTTTCTGAGGAGTGTTACTACAACTTTAGAGGTACGATCGTCAGGGTACAGGTCGTGGTAACTTGGTATGAGTCGTACCTAGGGGGCGTAGGTTGGAGTAGGCCAGGGAGTTCGAGCACCCAGGTCTCATAACTACGCGTCACCGCTAGGTATATAATCACATTTATGGCCTCTCAAAAGCGTTCCCCCTGCCCTAGGGCACACTAGTGATATCACACCTTGATGGTTCTTTCCCCTGGCAAGGCTTAAGATGGCTCTGCCCACTTGAGTGAGATAGCTGGGACATCATGTAAGCTTTATCATGATGGCATCAATTATGATGATTCTCCCATTATTCTTTATGATTTATGCACTGAGTAGGCCAGGGAGTCTGAGGACCCAGGTCACATAACTACGTGCTACTGTAGGTATATAATAATATTTGGGGCCTCTCAATAGAGTGTTTCCCCCAGCCAAAGGGCATACCAGTGATATCACACCTTGATCATTCTTTGCCCTGGCAAGGCTTAAGACGGCTCAACCCAGTTGAGCGAGATAGTTGGGTATCATGTAAGCTCTATCATAATGTGTCAGTTATGACAAGTCTCCCATTGTTCTTTATGATTTATGCATATTCATGATTATGATATTTGGGCTCAAGTTATGTTTTATAAGGTTCTACTTATGAATCTAGTTATATTCGTTTTATGAATAGTTTGAAAGCCTTGAGCCTTCATGTTGATATTATACTTGGAAATCTGATGATTTATAATATCTTACTCTCATGTGCCCTTTATATGATTTTACTTGCATGTTTTACTTATCTTACATAGTTGGTAAATTCAAAGTACTAACCGCATACTCTATGTTATATCATCTCATGAAATAAGTTTAGGTGACCAGTCTCAGTCACGACTCTAGCTCGCTCCCACTTTAGTCTAGACCCATTCCCAATTTTGGTGAGTCCTCATGATCTAGGATGGCAGTTTTGGTTCATGTCTCTTTTTCTTATGTCTTCTAGTTTTAGACTTAGTGAGCTAGTTGGGCGTGTTGTCCCATCACCTCATCGTATGTTTAAAGGCTTTCCATACAAATATGAATAGATGTTCCAGCATTGTTGAATTGTGTTTATGCTTATGTTTTTATGTTATATAGACTCCCGCTTATATTGAGTTTAAGTTGTTCCCTCTTTAAATATGCCCTCCTTCATGCTATGTATGCACCATGGTTTATTTGGAACTATTCATGGTTCTAGGTCCTGTGTATCGATCCGAGATCCATGCTTAGGTCATGACATGCTCTTGCAGCATTCATGGACCTCATGAATAGAGTGTTGAAGCAATATCTATATATGTTCCTTGTTGTATTCATCGACGGCATCCTAGTGTACTCCAAAAGTGAGGAGGATTATGCTAGTAATCTCAAAATAGTCCTTCAAACACTTAAGGACCTTGAGTTATTTTCCAAGTACTCTAAGTGAAAATTTTGGTTGAAGACAGTGGAATTCCCAGGACACATAGTCTCTAGTAAGGGTCTTTAGGTCGACTCCCAAAAGATTGAGGCAATAAAGAGTTGGCACAGATCCATAACCCTAACAGACATTAGAAGTTTCTTGGGTCTAGCTAGCTATTGCAGAAGGTTTGTAGAAGGGTTTTCAACTATTGTTGCACCATTGACTAAGTTAACTTAGAAGAAAGTTAAATTTCAATGGTCTGAGGCTTGTGAGAAAAGCTTTCAGAAATTGAAAACTCATTGACTATTGCGCCAATATTGACCCTACCAGAGGGTATAAAGGGTTTTGTTGTGTATTGATGCACAGTGGTAAGGTGGTAATATATGGTTCTAGACAACTTAAGGTCCATAAGAAGAATTATCCGTCTCATGACTTGAGTTGGAGCGATAGTGTTCACGTTAAAGATTTGGTGCCATTATGTCTATGGTGTGCATGTTAATGTATTCATAGACCACAAGAGTCTTAAGTATGTTTTCATCCGGAAGGAGTTGGATCACAGACAGAGGAGATGACTTGAGTTTCTCTAATATTACAACATAAGTATTCTCTACCATTTGGGTAAATGTAGTTATTGATGCTCTTAGCAGGCTGTCTATGAGAAGTACATCTTATGTAGAGTATGAGAAGAGAGACCAAGCTAAGGACGTTCATAGATTCTCACATCGGGGAGTTCGTCTTCTAGACTCTGAAGAAGGTAATGTGCTTGTTCAAAATAGGGATGAATCATCTTTAGTAGAAGATTTTAAGAAAAAACAAGAGATCCCCTCTTACTTTAGTTAAAGAAATAGGTCCATAAGCAGAAAGTATTGGTTTTCACACAAGGGGAGATGGTGTCTTGAGATATCAAGATAGGTTATGTGTTCCAGACATAAATGGCCTCAGAGGTAGAATTATGGAAAAAGCACATAGTTCTAGGTATTCAATTCACCTAGGTTCCAGGAAATTGTACCATGACTTGAGGGAAGTATATTGGTGGAATGGTATGCAGAGAGATATTTCTGGACTTTGTTTCAACAAATTCTGCTAAGAACTATACCAAATTGTGTCAGACTTTATGGAGTCCTTTTGTCCATAATATCATATAGGGGCGCCAGTTCACCTCCCACTTTTAGAAATTATTTCAAAAAGGCCTGGGTTCAAGGGTAAACCTCAGTATTGCTTTTCACCCACACACAGATAGTCAGGTGGAATGTACTATCTAGACTTTAGAAGATATTCCGAGATCTTGTGTCATTGATTCAAAAGAAATTGGGATCACCATTTTCCTATCATTAAATTCACATATAATAATAGCTATCACTCCAGTATTTAGATGGCTCCCTATGAGGCTCTCTATGAGAAAAAAGGCATAGATCTCTAGTTCGTTGGTGAAGCAGAGCTGATAGGGAAAAATTTAGTACAACAGGCCATCAAAAAGATTAAAATCATTCAGGAAATATTGAAGACTACATAGATTCGCCAGAAGTCTTATGCAGATTTTAGGCATAGAGAGTTAGTGTTTTCAACAGATGATTGGGTTTATTTGAAGGTTTCGCCCATGAAGAATGTTATGAGATTCGAGAAGAAAGGGAAGCTCAGTCACTACATTGGCCCGTAACAGTTTTCGAGGTGATTTGGCAAGGTAGCTTATGACTTTTAGCTGCCAGCCACTAGAAGCAGTCCATCCAGTCTTATACATTTCTATGCTTAAGAAGTGTATAGGTGAACTCTCAATCATTTTGCCTACAGAAAGTGTTGAGGTGAAGGACATCTTGTCATATGAAGAGGTTTCAATCAAAATTCTTGATCGGCAGGTTCACAAGTTAAGAACCAAAATAGTAATGTCAGTAAAAGTTTTACAGAGAAATCAATTTGTTGAAGAGGCTATATGGAAAGCTAAGGAGGATATGAGGAATAGATACCCTCTCTTGTTCATTCCCTAGGAATAATATGCCGAAGTTAATCACCTTTATTAGAGTTAGTTCCAGCACATGTATCATGTGTTTGAATAATTCATCTTCCCTACATTTGTGCTTATGCTTGATAATTCCCATATATGTGGTTATGACATTAATAGTAAGACTAACCAAGAGTTTGTAAGAGAGATGTATTTATGATACCTTCTCAATCTAAGTTAACCTTTATTCAAGGATGAATGATCCCAAGGGAGGATATTGTGACACCTCGGATCTTGAACAGACTTTTCGTTAGCAGAAATCGCTAGGTCTTAGTCCTTTATAAAGTCACCTTAGCCGACTAGTAGAGTTAGACATGACCAATTTTTATGTTATCTTCTGCATGAATTGGTTATATGCCTGTTATGCTTAAGTTATTTGTAGAACTGATTAGTAGAGTTTTGATTTTCGGGTGAACCAGTCATAGAGTGGAAGGGTAGTTCAGTCGTGCCTGTAGGTCGCTTTTATTTCCTACCTTATGGCCAGGAAAATGATCTCCATAGGTTGGGTGTACCATCTAGTTCATGTTAAGGATTGTACATCCAAAACTCTAACTCTTCAGTCAGTCCTTGTTTTTTGTGAGTATCCGAAGGTGTTTCCCGATAATCTACAAGGAGTCCCTCTCGAACAGGAGATTGACTTTGGTATTGACCTTCTCCATGATATGCATCCCATATACATTCCTCCTTATAGAATGGCTCCAACCAAGCTAATGGAGTTGAAGGAGCAGTTGAAAGATCTCTTAGACAAAGGTTTCATCAGGCCTTGTAAATCCCCAAGGGGTGCTCTAGTTCTTTTCGTTCGGAAGAAAGATGATCCCCAAAGGATGTGCATTGATTATTGATAGTTGAACAAGGTCACAATCAAGAATAAGTATCCCCCAGTATTGCCGACCTATTTGACCAGCTTCAGGGTGCTAAGTGCTTTTTGAAGAAAAACCTCAGATCCAGTTATCACCAGCTCAGAGTGAGGGAGACTGACATTCTGAAAATAGCCTTTAGGACTCCGTATGGTCACTATGAGTTTGTAGTTATGTCTTTTTAACTAATGAACACTCTGGTAGATTTATGGATCTAATAAACAGGGTGTTCAAGAATTATTTCGATATTTTCATCATCATCTTATTGATGATATCCTCATATATTCTTAGAAGGAGAATTATGTCGCTCATTTGACGATTGTGTTGCAGACTCTCAAGGACTGCTAGTTGTTTGCTAAATTCAGCAAGTGTAAGTTTTGGCTAAAGATAGTAGCATTCTTGGGCCATGTGGTGTCTAGCGAGGGCGTGCAGGAAAACTCTCAAAAGATAGATGCAGTGTTAAATTAGCCTAGACCTGTCAATCCCATTGATATTAGAAGATTTTTGGGTTTAGTAGGCTACTACAGGAGATTCATAGATGGGTTTTCATCCATGCAGACCATTGACTAAGTTGACCCAGAAGGAGGTCAAATTTCAGTGTCAAACTCTTATGAGAAGAGCTTTCAGGAGTTAAAGACTCGACTCACTTTAGCCTAAGTATTGACCCTAACAGAGGGGACATATGTTTTTGTGGTATATTGTGATGCTTCTAGGATTGCCCTTGGGTGTGTATTGATGCAGCATGATAGGTTTATCTCTTATGCCTCGAGATATCTTAAGACTCATGAGAGGAACTATCCAACACATGAGCTCGAGTTAGCGGCGGTGGAGTTTGCCATGAAGATTTGGAGGAAATATTTGTATCAGGTGTATGTGGATATGTTCATGGATCACAAGAGTCTTCAGTAAGTGTTCACTTAAATAGACTTGAATTTGTGGCAAAGGAGATACTTGAGCTCCTTAAGGACTACGACATAAGTGTCCTTTACCATCTGTGAAAGGCCATAGTGGAGGATACCATAGCAGGTTGTCTATGCAGAGTGTGTCTCATGCCGATGAGGGGAGGAAAGAATTGGTAAAGGATATGCATAGGCTCGCTCGTTAGGGGTTTGCCTTACAGACTCGGCGGATGGTAGTGTTATTATTCAGAATGGGTAGGAATGTTCCTTAGTTGAAGAATTTAAGGCAATACAAGATGAAGATCCTATCATAGTAAAGTTGAAAGAAGCGGTCCAGAATTACAAGGTAGAGGTCTTCTCCTAAGGGGGAGATGATATTCTCTGACATCAGGGTCGTTTATGTATTTCGGATGTAGATAACTTGAGAGAGAGGATTTTGCTTGAGGATCATGGTTCTTAGTATTCTATCTATCAGGTTCCACCAAGATGTATCATGACCTATGGAGAAGTCTATTGGTGGAATGTCATGAAGAAGGACATAGAAGAATTTGTGGCTAAGTGTCCTAATTGTCAACAGGTGAAGGTTGAGCATCAAAAATCGGGAGGTGTGCTTCAGGATATTAGTATCCCTACTTGAAAGTGGGAAGAGATCAATTTGGGGTTCATAAGGGTATTTTCTAGTATATGTCGACAGTATGATTCTACATGGGTGATTATAGATAAGTTGACCAAAGCAGCACATTTCCTACCAGTTAAGACCACAGACTCAGCTGAAAACTCTGATAGACACTACATTTGAGAGTTAGTTCGGTTGGATGGAGTGCCATTATCTATCATCTTAGATAAGGGTACTCAGTTCGCCTCCCAGTTTTGGAGATAATTTCAGAAGGGTCTGGGTACACAGGTGAAGTTTACCATAGCTTTTCACCCACAAACGGATGGTCAAGCTGAGCGAACCATTCAGACTCTAGAGAACATGTTGAGGGCTTGTGTGATTGATTTCAAAAGTAGTTAGGATAATCACATGCCTCTCATTGGGTTTTCTTACAACAACAGTTACCATTCCAGCATTCAGATGGCTCCATTTTAGGCTCTTTATAAGCAAAGGTGTAGATCGTCTATTGGTTGGTTCGAGGTAGGTGAGGCTACGTTGATATGGCCAGATTTCAGTTCATGAGGCAATAGAGAAAGTTATTAGAGTCAGGCTGAAAAAAACTCAGAGTTGGAAGAAATCCTATGTTGATGTTACGAGGAGAGATCTTGAGTTTGCCTTTGATGATTGGGTATTTCTGAAGGTATCTTCGATGAAGGGACTAATGAGGTTTGTCTAGAAGGGGAAGTTTAGTCCCTAATATTTGGGTCCTTATAGGATTCTAAGGTGACGTTGGCAAGCCAACACATGAGTTGGATTTACCAACGGACTTAGCTTCGGTGCATCCAGTGTTTCATGTGTCCTTATTTGAAAAGTGCATTGGTGATACAGCTTTAGTTGTTTTGGTAGAGATCATTGTCATGAAGGATAGCCTTACCTATGAAGAAGTTTCGGTTGAGATCCTTGATTGTCGGGTTCTAAAGTTGAGGAACAAAGAGGTAGCTTCAATAAAGGTTTTGTGGAGCACTCTTCTCCTTAAGGGAGCTATGTGGGAGGCCGAAGCAAATATGATGGCTAACTACCCACATGTTTGTCCTCCTGATTTCTTCCAATTTGAGGCACAAGTTTGCTCCTTAGCACTCTATTCAGCTTCATGTCAGCTTCAAGTATATCAGTTCCTTTCATGTCATAGCATGCATGTATGTTTCATGAATTTAGTTCAGTTACGTATCTCAGTCTGGAGTCAATCACTCCATCAATTTTCAATCTATAGCCTTTCATCTTTGGGATTACAACTCTGTCCCTATCTTTTGGCCTAGTTAGTCTCCACTCGAGGATGAATGTTCCCAAGGGGGAGATAATGTAACACCCAAAAAGTTACTAAGACTAGACTTCAGGATTTGAAAATGATCATGTAGATGAATTAGAAAAAAAATACCCCATTACAGGTCTTAGTATGAGTTGTAGGTGACTGGTATAACCCGTACCAAGGATCATGGAAAGAATCCAGAGAGTTCATTGGATTGTTGTTCAGGTACCATGAGAGGAACCTATGGATCGTACCATGATGGTACGAGTTGCGATATGCCTCTTGTCGGACGAGTTTCTATGTATGGTTACTGGGACTTGAGATGTATGATCGTCAGGGTACGGGTCATGGTAGCTTGGCACAAGTCATACCTAGGGGGCATAGGTTGGAGAATCAGAGGATTGTCCAGAGGAGGATTGATACTACAGATCTCAGAACGAGTCATAGGTTCTTCGTACGAGTCGTACCACTGGACAAGCAGAACTTTTAAGTTTGATCTTTAGGGGTATTTTGTAACTTTCCAAGCTTCTAACCCCAAAGTGACATCGTTTTAAGCTTCTAAAAGGTTTTTTAAAGGGTTTTATTTATCCTAAAGTTTCACTCTACTCCTAACACTCCTAAGTGAATATCAAATCCCCTCAAGAGAAACTAGTGTTTCATCATCTTCTTCATCTCAAATTTCTTTGGATTTTCAAGACAAGCTATAATTCTTCAAGACTAGATATGTACGGTTATGAATGGGGAAAATCCTTCTACCCTCGTGCCCAATCTCTTTCCTATCTCATGATTTCAAGTCTCTAAGCATGTTATGCAGAAAATTTAGGGTTTAACCCAATTTCATGTAATTTTCCATGATGTGTCTATAGGTGCAATTCTCTCATATTCAATTTGATCTAATATGGTTATTAGGGTAGATGTAACATTCAAATTTCTCACGAATCGATGATTTTGCACTATGATGCACGATTTATGAATTTCAAGCTTATGAGCCCATTATTTCAAGTATGACGAATTATCAAAGTACGCATGAATGTTTACTAATTCTTAACTTATTATCCTATGATTTCAAATTTATGAAGCACTATTCAAGTATGTATGATGTCATGTTTGGGCAAGCCCATGTAAAGTCAAGTACGCTTCACCATGATTCTTAGCCAAGGCTTATAAGATAAGTTTTAAAGCGATATTTTCGAGTCAAGACTCCATGAAATAGATTTAACCTATGTTTTGAGAATACGATTATGAGCAATATACATGTTTTAGAAGTAGTGTCTAGCACTGAGTAGGCTAGGGAGTCCGAGGACCCAGGTGTCATAACTATGTACCATCGTAGGTATATAATCATAAATCTCTCAAGAGACTATTTACCTTCGACCGAGCGCACACCCAGTGATATCACAACTTGATAGTTCTTTTCCCTAGCAAGGGTTAGGACTGCTCTACCCACTTGAGCGAGATAGTTGGGGTATCATGTAAGCTCTACCATGATGGTGTCAGTTATGATGAGTCTCCCATTGTTCTTTATGATTTATGCATGTTCATGATCATGATCTTATGGCTCAAGTTATATCTTACAAGGTTTTACTTATGAAGCTAGTTATATTTAGTTTATGAACAGTTTGAAAGCCTTGAGCCCTCATGGTCATATTATACTTAAAATCTCATGATTTATAATATCTTACTCTCGTGTGCCTTTTTATGATTTTACTTGAATATCTTACTTACCTTACATACATGGTACATTTAAAGTACTGACCGCATACTCTATGCTATATCATCTCATAAATATAGGTTTGAGTGACCAGTCTCAGTCGTGACGTTAGCTCGCTCTCGCTTTATTCAAGTACCATCCTAGTTTTGGTGAGTCCTCATGATCCGAGGATGGCAGTTTTGGTTCATGTATCTTTTGCTTATGTCTTCTAGTTTTAGATTTAGCGAGCTAGTTAGGGGTATTTGTCACGATCGAAACATAGGTCCGGATGGGGACACGGGATAAGGAAACCCGAGAGGCTCCATGTTGACCCATGACATGAACATAGTGGCTAAGAGCATACAACAAGCATAAACTGATAAAATAAAACACGTTTAAGCGGAAGTCTGCATATATATCAATCTAAAATAGATTCAATACTGACAAGCTGATTTTCTACATATTGTCTGAAAAACCTCTGACATAACTGATGAGCTGATGGGACAACATCTTCAACTAGCTCGACAAAAGTCTGTAATTGAAATAGCATAAAAATGATCAAAATGAATTTCCTCGAAGGATGAGGACTCACCACCACTGGCTAAAAAGGACTGAGGGGAAAGCTAGACTAATAGTGTGGTTGAGACAGATCCCTCAGACCTGTATCATGCAACGATATAGTATAGAGTATACGGTCAGTACTTGAAATGTACTGAGTATGCAAGGTAAGTAAAAACGGACATTTAAAATACATAAGAGTTCATAAGAATAGGAGAACATGAACATGAAGTGAATATCATAATATAAACATGAGGGCTCAAGGTTTTCAAACCATTCATAATCTAGTCATAATCATAGTCATAAGAGAAACCTTATAAAAACATAACTTGACACAAAATAACATAAATATGATAATGCATAAATCATGAGGAACAATGGGAGAACTCGTCTTAACTAATACCATCATGATAGAGCTTACATGATGCCCCAACTATCTCGCTCAAGTGAGCAGAGCCGTCCCAGGCTTGCCAGAAGGGATGTGCATGATGTGATATCACAAAGGGAAAATCCATGACTACATATACCGACGGTGGAATGTAGTTTTGATATCACAGGGTTTACTCGAATGCCGGGTCTACTCGGTGCCAGACACTACTCCCAAAAACATGCACACGAGGCTCATATTGTAATAGTGAAATCATTAATGAAGTTCATGAGCAAGTAAATCATGACATACTTCATCATAATTGAAATACATGATTATCCATAATAAGAGCCCAAGAGTTGGCCAAAAAATAATAAATTCATAAATTATATTTTAGGCTTAGTAAGATCAAAACCATAATCGAATCATGACTTGATTTTTTTTTCATGTAAGTTTACATAATTGGGCATAGATTGACTTGGATTTGAAATTATAAAAATTATAATCAATTTAAATATAAAATCTTCCCATAGATCTTAAAACAACATTTAAAACATAAAAGGGATTGACCTATAATCAAATCAAAGAGAATACCATGAATTTGGGGTTAAAACCCCATAAGATCATCAAATTTATTTTAATACTTGAATTCATGAACATAGAGGGAATTTAGGGCATGACAGTGAACAGGGACACTCATTCACAACCCTACATACCTGGGTAATCTGATCTTACACTCTCCCTTGAAAGCCCAAAGAAATTGAGAAGGAATTGGGGAATTCTCAAGCTTGATCTCCAATTGAACACTCTAAACTTGCATGCATGGAATAAAATGGCTTAGGATAGGTTAAGCACCTTTTAAATCCTTCTAACTAAGCTTAAAATGACGTAGTTTAGACTTAGGGACTTAGAAATTATCGATTTACCCTTACTAAATTTGTAGGAAAAATACAACTTCTAGTTACCATGGGCCTCACCACGAGTCATACCATGAAGTAATGACTCATGGTCGCCACTGGTCAGCTGGTAACCTTTTCGGAATCTCACCATTGGTCCATCTTAAGACTCGTTACAAGCCACCACAAGTTGTGAGGTCACTCGTGGTCCCTGAGTCTCAACTGCTAACCTTTTTCCTCTGAAAATTTCCATGACTTCATCCCGCGACTCGTGGTTTCCTAACATGGTTCATAACATCATTCATGAATTCACCTCCTTGCACAGAATTTTCCCCAACTTATGACCCTTCTCACAACTCGTCGTCTCTCACAACGAGTGGTACCACGACTCATGTTTACCAAAGTTAGTCGTCCCCATATCCTCCTCATGACCCTGACCACGAGTCATAACAATGCACCACGACTCATGGTGTGACACATGGTATGGATACTTAGACTCCAAGTCTTCTTCACAACTCCTCCTACAACTCGTTACTTGGTCTCACAACTCATACCACTAGACTTTATGGTGCATAAGTGCAAATTTACCTGTTTTTCTCTAGTTTAACCCTCGAGTCTAATTCCATTAGCTCATCGTATGTGTATAGGCTTTCCAGACAATTATGTATAGATGTTTCAACATTGTGGATTCGTGTTTACACTTATGTTGTTATGTTATGAAGACTTCTGCATATATTGAGTTTAGGTTGTTCCTGATTTAAATATGCTCTCCTTCATGCTTTGTATACACCATGGTTTAGCTTGGATTCATTCATAATTCTAGGTCCCGTGTCTCAATAGGCATCCGTGCTCAGGTCGTGACATGATCCTGCAGCATTCATGGACCTCAAAAATAGAGTATTTAAGCAATATCTAGATATTTTCATTATTTTGTTCATCGAGACATCTTAGTTTACTCCAAAAATGAGGAGGATCATGCTAGTCACCTCAGAATAATCCTTCAGAAACTTAAGGACCTTGAGTTATTCGCCAAGTTTTATAAGAGCAAATTTTAGTTGAAGTCATTGGCAATCTGTTATACCCTGGGAACCCAAGGACTAGACCCGAGAGTCAAATGGGGAAAATCTTAAAAAAAATATTGCAGTAGTGCAGAACGAGTCGTTAGACAACTCATGAGGAGACCCCACGAGTCGTTAGGTGGCTTGGGGGAAGGCTGGAATGGGATAAGGAGTTGAGGTCTCTAAGGGTGTGCGAACAACTCGTGGTTAGCTACCATGAGTCATCAGGTCTACCGTGGGATGAGGTTGAGCATTAAGTAGGAGGTCTGACCAGTGCACCTAATGGATGGGACCCTATGAGTCATGGTCAATCTCAACAACTCGTGAGGTGGGTCATGAGCAAGACTATGGGGTCTTAATTGAGGATGAGGTAGTGTACTTGACGGGAAAAACGACGAGTCGTTGCCCGTCCTGACAAGTCGTCAGGTCTCCCGTTAGGGTTACCTGACAGTTATTTTCTGCGAATTAGTAAGGGCCTTCTCGTAATTTCCTAAACTCCTAAGGCCTAAACTAAGTTGTTTTAAGGTCGGAATATGGTCTTTTAAAGGTTAGTCCATGTTAAGCCTCATTTATGCATGCAAGAGTTAGAGAGGGGAGTAGAAGGTGATTCAAGTGTTCTTCCTCAAAATTCTCCTAATTCAATCTTGGGCTTTCAAGGGGAAATTAAGAACCTAGTGTTCCTAGGTATGCAGGGTTTAGAATAGATTAATCCTTTCACACCCATGCCCAAATTTTGTTTTAAATCATGAATCCACCTATTCAAGTTCAATGGGGTTTTACCCAAATGCATGAAAATGTAATGTCTCTTTATGGATATGATTTAATTGAGTTTTAATTATAGAATTATGAATGATGGAAAGGTTTTATATTATTTTCTTTAAAATCATGTTTCAAGCTTTTTAAATCTAAAATGCCCATTGATGAGAGTTCATGAAAGTTACGATTTATGATAAATATTCAATATTTTGAGTTTCTTGATGATGGAAAAGAATTATTTCACGTTACCCATGCTTATGAGCATATTTCTAAAAGAATTGAGTATGCCAAAGTATTGGGCAATGCCCACATGTTGAAGAATGATCTACGATTTATGAACGAATTACATGATTTATCGATTTTTGATGTTGACCGATAAAAAAGGCCTTTGATTCTTGGATAAGAATGTTTTAAAGGGGATCGATGATGATAAATTTTATATTTTAGCCAATGAATTTTTAACGCATGATGTTATTGATTTATGTATGAGCTTATATGCATGTCTTTGGGAGCCGTTCCTAGCACCGAGCAGCCCGGTGTTCAAAGGACTATGTCGGTGTCTCATAACCACGTGCCACCATGAGTTTCTAATGATATATTGTATTAATAATGATCCCCTCAAATGTAATATCATGCCTAATACATGACCCTCGCCTGGCAAGCCAAGGTCGGCTCTGCCAACTAGAGTGAGATAGTTGGGGCATCATGAAAGGCTCTACCATGATGGTGTTGTTTATGACGAGTCCTCCCATTGTTCCGCATGTTTTATGCATTTTTTCATTTATGTTATCAGCTCAAGTTATGTTTTGATAAAGTTTACTTACGATTATGATAATGAATGATTTATGAATGATTTGAAAGCCTTGAGCCTTATGTTTCTTACGGAGTTTATGATATATGCATGATGTCCTTCTCCTATGTTTACTTATGAGTTTTACTTTACTTTTAAATGTTCATTTTACTTACCTTGCATACTCAGTACATTCCACGTATTGACTGCATACTTTCTATGTTGTATCATTTCATGATACAGGGTCCGGATCTCAGGTTCATCCTCATACTTAGTCCATCTCCACTCTCGCTCTTAGATTATTGGTGAGTCCTCATGTTTCGAGGGCCATTTGACGGACTTTTATGTTATCTTGTGTTTTAGTATTGGTCGAGTTAGTTGGGGATGTTGTCCCATCAACCCATCGTAGGTAGTACAGGCTTCCAGACAGTATGTAGCACTCAGCTTATATGTATGTCTAGTAATTTTAGATGTTACGCTATGGTTATGTTTCCACTATGTTTTATGCTAAGCATTTTCATTTATTTAAATAAGATTAGCCGTATGCATGTGCCAAGGGACAACTTGGGGTCTCTCGGGGTCCCTCGTCCCCTGTCTACGATCCGGATGCACGTTCGGGTCATGACAAACTTGGTATCAGAGCCATAGGTTTGAAGTGTGCTAGGGTGTTTGAAAGACGTGTTAAGTAGAGTCTTTTTCATGGGTGTGAAGCACGCCACACTTATGATGAAGAGGTCTTTAGATGTTTAGGAAATGTTTCCTTCTTTCATGTTCTATGTCGTGCAGTGAAAAGTCTCTCCATCCTTCTAATTCGTGCGATTTGCATTTGCAGAATTATGGCTCCTAGAAGAATGAACGGAAGGAGGAATGGAAATGATGAAGGCCATGGAGGTGGCAATGACCATGGGCATCAGCAAGCCCCACCTGTTCAGGAGCCCCAGGCACCAAAGCCAGCTACCCACGTTGAGTTTCGAGCGGCTATTTAGATATTGGCATAGGCCTTGACCGCTCAGGTCAACCAACAAGTTGTTGTGCAGGTCCCACAGAATGGCAATGCAGTGGCCGCTCGGATTAGAGACTTCTTGAGGATGAACACTCCTGAGTTCATGGGATCAAAGGTGGACGAGGATCCACATGAGTTTATTGATGGGATCTTGAAAGTCACTCAGGTTATGGGGGTGACAAATGGGGAGTGTGTTGACTTGGCCTCTTATCAGCTAAAAGAGGTCGCTCATATTTGGTAAAAGCAATGGAATGACAGCAGGGCAGCGGGAGCGGGCCCTATCAGCTGGGATGAGTTCCATATGGCGTTTCTCGACAGGTTCTTCCCATGGAAGATGAAGGAGTTGAAAGCAGCAGAGTTTGTGAACCTCAAGCAATGAAAGATGACAGTGCTAGAGTATTCGCTTGAGTTCACTCGTTTGTCAAAGTACACCCCAGAGTTAGTGATGGATCAGAGGGCGCGGGTGATCCGATTTGTTCATGGTATGGCTGGTTACTTAGACAAGGATTGCAGGACTGGCATGCTTTACCAGGATATTTACTCTCCTCATATAGTATTGTATGCCCAATACATGGAGGCGGCTCATGCGAGGGAGAGGGAGGAAAAGAGGGCTCGGACGGATAGCTGTGGGTTTTCACATTAAAGGTCCGGCGGTGGCTACCGTCCACAGTTTCAGCAGAGATCACTAGCCCCAGCACCATCATCAGCTAGTGTTCCATCCAAACCCAAGGGTGATCAGAGGAGCAGGGCTTCGGGTCGAGGTATCAAAGGGGCACCCAGTTAGAGTATACATCTCTGACTTGCGGGAAGTGCAGCAAGAATCATGTCGGGAAATTCCTGCTCGGCTCAGATGTTTGCTATGGCGTATGGTAGATCTAGGCACATGCGCCACGCATGCCCATATCCTAGACAGGGTGATGATAGGGGTCATGCACAGATCACCAGGACAGCAGCAGCCCCAACCCATTCTACTCCATTGGGAGCATCTACTAGTGGAGGTGTCGGATAGTGCCAAAACTGCTTCTATGCCCTTGCCTCATGCCAGGAGCAGGAGACTTTGCCAGACGTGGTCATCGGTACGTTGCGTGTTTTCATATTGATGTGTATGCCTTGCTAGATCCTGGAGCTACCTTGTCTTTCATGACTCCTTACATTGCTAGTAGCCTTGGAGTTAGTCTCGAGACCTTGTCAGAACCATTTTTAGTTTCAACCCTTGTTGGTGATTCGGTCATAGCTAGACGAGTATATAGAGAATGCCTGATCACTGTGTTGCATAAGGTTACCTCCGTAGACCTTGTATAGTTAGTCATGAATGACTTTGATATTACTCTTGGCATGGACTAGTTTTTTGCATTTTATGCTTCTATTAATTATAGGACCTGTACGGTGGAATTTCATATTTTGGGTGAGTCAATGTTGGAGTGGAAGGGTAGTTCAGCGGTACCAGCAGGTCGATTTATTTCCTATCTTAAGGCCTGGAAGATGATTTCTAAGGGATGCATGTATCATCTAGTTAGGGTTAAGAATGTTGAGCCCAAGACCTTGACATTCAATCAGTTTCGGTGGCGTGTGAGTATCGAATGTTTTTTTTCAATGAATTGTCGGTGTTCCTCCTGAGACGGAAATTGGCTTCGGCATTGATCTCTTACCCGATACGCAGTCTATCTCTATTCCTGCCTACAAGATGGCTCCAACAGAGCTAAAGGAATTGAAGGATTAGTTAAAGGATCTGTTTGATAAGGGCTTCATTAGGCTTAGCCAGTCTCCATGAGGTGCACCAGTTCTATTTGTTCGAAAGAAGGATGGTTCCCTTCGCATGTGTATTGACTATTAATAGTTTAACAAGGTTACCATCAAGAACAGGTATCCCTTACCCAGGATCGATGATTTGTTTGACCAGCTTCAGGGTGCCAAGTACTTCTCCAAGATTGATCTTAGGTCCGGGTATCACCAGCTCTGGATTTGGGATAGTGACATCCCAAAGACCGCTTTCAGGACTCCGTATGGTCACTAGGAATTTATTGTTATGTCTTTTGGACAACCAATGCCCTGCATATTTTATGGATCTGATGAATAGGGTGTTCAAGAAATATCTGGATATGTTCATGATCACGTTCATCCATGACATTCTTATAACTCCCGGAGCGAGGAGGAGCATGCCACTCATTTGAGAATAGTGTTGCAAACCCTCAAGGATCGACAGTTGTATGCAAAGTTCAGCAAATGTGAGTTTTGGTTGGACTCGATGCCATTTCTAGGCCATGAGGTATCAGATGAGGATATCAAGGTAGATTCCCAGAAAATCGAAGCGGTGAAGAGTTGGCCCACGCCGGTGAATCCTTCAGAAATTTGGAGTTTCTTGGGCCTGGCAGGTCACTACCAGAGATTTGTTGAGGGTTTCTCATCTATTGCGGGACCTTTTACTAAGTTGACTCAGAAAAAGGTAAAGTTCCAATGGTCGGATGCTTATGAGAAAAGCTTTCAAGAGTTGAAGACCCGACTCACTTCAGCACCACTGTTGACTCTACCCGAGGGTACTGATGGCTTTGTAGTGTATTGTGATGCTTCGAGAGTCAGACTGGGATATGTGTTGTGCAGTATAGGAAAGTAATAGCATATGCTTCTCGATAGCTGAAGGTTCACGAAAAGAATTGTCCGACCCATGATCTTGGGTTGGCCGCCATGGTGTTTGCATTGAAGATATGGCTGCATTACTTGTGTGGGGTCCACATGGATGTATTCACGGATCACAAGAGCTTGCAATATGTCTTCACATAGAAAGATCTCAATCTTCAGCAACGGAGGTGGTTGGAGCTACTTAAGGACTATGACATGAGTGTCCTTTACCACCCGAGCAAGGCTAATGTGGTTGCGGATGCACTTAGTAGGATCTCTATGGAGAGTGTGTCCCACGTGGATGAGGGAGAGAAGGAGTTAGTGAAGGATGTCCACCGACTTGCAAGATTGGGAGTTAGATTGATCGACTCGACTAATGGCGGCATTATTGTGCAGAATGGGTCATAATCGTCCTTAGTGTTCGATGTCAAATCTAAGCAAGATGAGGATCCAACTTTGAGGAAGCAGTTTGGAGTCAAAAGGTGGAGGTTTCTCCCAAGGGGGAGATAGTGTGCTCCGATATCAGGGTCTGCTATGTGTCCCGAATGTTGATAATTAAGGGCTCGGATATTGCACGAGGCACATGGTACCAAATATTCCATCCATCTAGGATCTACGAAAATGTAACGGGATTTGCAGGAAATCTATTGGTGGGATGGTATGAAGAGGGATATCGCAGAGTTCATAGCCAAATGTCCAAACTGTCAGCAAGTGAAGGTCGAGCACCAAAGGCCGGGAGGTGTACTACAGGATATTCGCATCCCCACTTGGAAGTGGGAGGAGATAATCATGGATTTCGTTACAGGCCTACCTCGCACTTGCCAACACTACGACTCCATTTGGGTGGTGGTAGAAAGGTTAACTAAAGCTGCACACTTTCTACTGGTGAAGACCACGGATTCAACGGATGATTATGCCAAGTTGTATATTCGGGAGTTGGTTTGACTTCATAGAGTGCACTTGTCTATTATTTCAAACCGAGGTACTCAGTGTATGGTCTTTTCAGAAGGGAATTAGGACTCAAGTCAAGCTCAGCACGACCTTTCATCCGCAAATGGATGGCCGAGCCGAGCGAACAATCCAGACTCTTAAGGACATGTTGAGGGAATGTGTTATGGATTTTAAAGGTAGTTTGGATCATCATTTGCCATTAATCGAGTTTGCCTATAATAACAGTTATTACTCTAGCATTCAGATGGCACCGTTCGAGGCTCTTTACGGGCGAAGGTGTAGATCGCCCATTAGATAGTTTGAGGTTGGTGAGGCAGCCATGATAGGGCCTGATTCAGTTCATGAGGCCATGGTAAAGGTCCAGTTGATAAGGGACCGGTTAAATATCGCTCAGAGTCGTTAGAAATTGTATGCTGATGTGAGGAGAAGGGATGATGTGGACGACTAGGTATTTCTAAAGGTATCTCCCATGAAGGGAATCATGTGGTTCGGAAAGAAGGGGAAACTCAGTCCCTGCTATGTTGGTCCCTACCAGGTGGTGAGAAGAATTGGTAAGGTGGCGTATGATTTGGACTCGCCCTCGAAGTTATCTTCAATTCATCCTGTGTTTCACGTGTCACTTTTTAAAAAGTTCTTGAATGATCCATTTTTAGTAGTCTCGGTGGACAGCGTTGGTGTAAAGGATAGCCTCAGCTATGAAGAAATCCCGGTGGAGATCTTGGATCGTCAGGTTCGAAGGCTGAGGAACAAAGAAGTAGCTTCAGTTAAAGTATTATGGAGAAATCAGCATGTTGAAAAAGCTATGTGGGAAGCCGAAGCGGATATGATGGCTAGATACCCACACCTGTTCTCTACCGGCTCAGTTTCCGCTTGAGGTATTAATTTTTCCCTAAACCTCTAATCAGTTTTTCATCTTCAGTTCATGCATACAAGTTTGTTTTATGATATGTCATATATATGTGGTGTCTGAATTAAGTTCAGTTATGCCGTTCTTTCCGGAGGTAGTCATTCAATCAGTTTTCGACTTAAATCATCAATATTTGTATATGGTGATAGCTTGTTTATGAGTTTTCTACATGTTTCTAACATTCGAGGACGAATGTTCCTAGGAACCGAAGGATCAGACTCGAGAGTCAAAAAGGGAAAATCTTAAAAAAATGTTGTAGCAGTGCAGGACGAGTTGTCTGGTGGCTCGTGGGAAGGATGGAATGGGCTGAGGAGTTGAGGTCCCCACGGGCCTGGGAACGACTCGTGGTCAGCTACCACGAGTCGTCAGGTCTACCATGGGATGAGGTTGAGGATTAAGTAGGAGGTCCGACCAGTGCCTAACAGATGGGACCCCACTAGTCGTGGTCAGTCCCAACGACTCGTGAGCTGGGTCATGAAGAAGCGTATGGAATTTTAATTGAGGATGAGGCAGTGTACTTGACGGGCGACACGACGAGTCAGTGCCCATCCCGACGAGTCGTCAGGTCACCCGTTAGGGTTACCTGGCAGTTATTTTCTGCAAATTAGTAAGGGCCTTCTCATAATTTTCTAAACTCCTAAGGCCCAAACTATGTCTCTTTAAGGTCGGAACAGGGTCTTTAAAGGGAATTAGTCCATGTTAAGCCTCATTTTTGCATGCAAGAGTTAGAGAGGGGAGTAGAAGATGATTCAAGTGTTCTTCCTCAAAATTCTCCAAATTCAATCTTGGGCTTTCAAGGGGAAATTAAGAACCAAGTGTTCCCCGGTATGTAGGTTTTTGAATGGATGAATCCTTTCAGACCCGTGCCCAAATTTTGTTTTAAATCATGAATCCTCCTATTCAAGTTCTATGGGGTTTTACCCAAATGCATGAAAATGTGATGTCTCTTTATGGGTATGATTTAGTTGAGTTTTAATTATTGAATTATGAATGATGGGAAGGTTTTATATTATTCTCTTTAAAATCATGTTTCAAGGTTTTTAAATCTAAAATGCCCATTGATGAGAGTTCATGAAGGTTAAGATTTATGATGAATATTAAGTATTTTGAGTTTATTGATGATGGAAAAGCATGATTTTAAGTTACCCATGTTTATGAGTATATTTTTGAAAGAATTGAATATGTCAAAGTATTGGGAAGTGTCCACATGTTGAAGAATGATGTACTATTTATGAACGAATTACATGATTTATCGATTTGTGATGTTGGCCAATGGAAAAGGCCTTTGATTCTTGGCTAAGCATGTTTAAAGGGGATCAATGATGATAAATTTTATATTTTAGCCAATGAATTTTTAATGCATGATGTTATTGATTCATGTATGAGCCTATATGCATGTTTTTGGGAGCCGTGTCTAGCACCGAGCAGCCCGGTGTTCAAAGGACTACGCCGGTATCTCATAACCACGTGCCACCATGGGTTTCTAATGATATATTGTATTAATAATGATCCCCTCAAATGTGATATCACGCCTAATGCACGACCCTCGCCTGGCAAGCCAAGGTCGTCTCTTCCCACATGAGTGAGATAGTTGGGGCATCATGAAAGGCTCTACCATGATGGTGTTGGTTATGGTGAGTCCTCCCATTGTTCTGCATGTTTTATGCATTGTTGTATTTATGTTATCGACTCAAGTTATGTTTTGATAAAGTTTACTTGATTATAATGAATGATTTATAAATTATTTGAAAGCCTTGAGCCTTATGTTTCATATGGAGTTTATGATATATGCATGATGTCCTTCTCCTACGTTCACTTATGAGTTTTACTTTACTTTTAAATGTCTGTTTTACTTACCTTGCATACTCGGTATATTTCACGTACTAACCGCATACTTTCTATGCTGTATCGTTTCATGTACAGGATCCGGATCTTAAGCTCATCCTTATCCTTAGTCCATCTCCTCTCCCGCTCTCAGATTATTGGTGAGTCCTAATGTTTCGAGCGTCGTTTGACAGACTTTTATGTTATCTTGTGTTTCTTTATTGGTCGGGTTAGTTGGGGATGTTGTCCCCCATCAACCCATCATATGTAGTAGAGGCTTCCAGACAGTATGTAGCACTCAGCCTATGTATATGTCTAGTACTTTCAGATGTTACGCTATGGTTACATTTCCACTATGTTTTATGCTAAGTATTTCCGTTTATTTAAATGAGATTAGCTGTATGCATGTGTCATGGGTCGACTTGGGGTCCACTGCTAAAACTGCTTGAATACCGAGGGATAGGGTCGGTGGATGAAAATCGATGGAAAATTATAATAATTTTAAAATGTAGATAATAATTCAAATTTAATAATTATTGTTATTTCATATTAATAATTCAATAATTTAAAAAATTTAGTTTAATTTAGGTTCTTGATATTGTTAAGTAGATTAACAATTTAAATTTAATAATTATTAAAATGTAGATTAATAATATAATAATTCAAAGTTAATGATTAGTAAAATTTTGTATTCATAATTTAATAATTACAAAAATTTAGTTTAATTTAGGTTCTTGATAATGTTATGTGGATTAATAATTTAAATTTAATAATTATTAAAATCTAGATTAATAATATAATAATCTAAAGTTAATAATTATTATAATTTTATTTTCATAATTCAATAATTACAAAAATTTATCATTAAATAATCAAATTTCTTAACCACATATAATTTTAGTAATTAATTATTAAATATCAATTCAATAATTTCATTAAAATTTGACTTACTTTTGGAGGATGTTTTTTGCATAATTAGTGATCATTAAATAATAAAATTTAATTATCAATACAAATTAATTAATTTTAATTTATATGTGTAATCTAAAATATCTTTAATTTTTTAGATGAATTATCATTTGTGGATGTATGATAGAACTAATGCAAATCGTGGGGGCATGAAAGATTAATTTGTTGGAGGTGTTAGAGGAATTATCAACCATGCAATGTCACTATACCCTTTTCAAACTGATGGGTTGATTAGGTGTCCTTGTAAGCGATGCAATTGCATGAAGTTTTTTAAACCTGATAATGTTATAGTTCATATTTATCGTTATGGGTTTAAGCCTAGATATTTTGTGTGGATTGATCATGGTGAGACTGATGGAGAGAATGATATATTTTATAATTTGATCGGTGAAAGTAGTAGGTTTCCACATGATCAAAGCAGTTTTCAACATGAGAGAGTGCAGGAAATGGTCAATGATGCGTTCGGAATACAATATGGGATGGAACCCGAACAATATTTCGAAGAAACTCCCAATGAAGAAGCAATGTGTTTCTATGAACAACCAGAAGAGGCTAGTCGTCCACTATGTGTAGGGAGTCCGCCTTCTGAGTTTTCCATTGTAGTTAGACTAATCAATGTCAAATCATATGGGAGTTTTCCTCAAGCTGCTATTGTTATACCCCGAGAATTCAAGAATTGGACCCGGAAGTGAATCAAGAGAAAAAACTAGAAAATATTGCAGCAGTTGCAAAATGGGTCACTGAATGACTCGTGAAGAGGCAAAATGAGTCATCAAGTGACTCGTGGGGAAGGCTTGGGATGATGGAGGACTCGAGGTCCTCACGGGCAATGTAACGACTCGTGGTCAGTCACCACGAGTCGTCATGTCATTCGTGGGGAGGTCTTAGAGAAAGATGGTGAAGCTTATCAAGTGTACTTGATGGATGGCACCTAACGAGTCGTCATCAGTCCTAACGACCTGTTAGGTGGGCCGTTACCAAGCCCGTTGAGTTTTCATGAATGACGAGGCAGTGTACTTGATGGGTGAAGCAACGGATCATGTTCCCTAGTAACGAGTCGTCAGGTCGTCCGTTAAGACCTCAAACAGTTATTTTCAGCAATTTAAGGGCTTTTCCGTAATTTCTAAGTTCTTAGGGCCTATACTACGTCGTTTTAAGTTCGTAATAGAGCGTTTTAAGTAGAGAAAAACCCATATTAGGCCATTTTCTTCATGCATGCAAGGTTGAAGGTTTGAAGGGAAGAAATTGAGGAGAATTTCAAGGTTTTCAAGGGAAATCTCAGTCGGGCAATTAGGAAGAGTTAGGATTCTTCATTTCCAGGTAAGCAAGGCTATGAGTGCGTGCTTTCTTCCACACCCATGCCCATTCCCTATCAATTTGTGATTGGTTTGTGATGATCAAGTATGGGTCTTTATTTAATTGCATGATTCTTACATTTCCACTCATGGGTATGATTAAATTGAGTTGATATTGGTGATATACTAAGCTTGGACAGATTCTATCTTAATTTCTTTTACAAAATTATTTTTCTAAAATTGAATCTAAAACGTCCATGAGTGGGTAGTTCATGATAGAATGTGATAATAATAGAGTAGATGATGAGAAAGCATGTTTCCAACCTTACCCATGATTTTGATGATGTTTTCAAAGAATATTAAATAGACCCATGTATGATGAAGCTTTTGGTAGTGCATAATGTTGAGCATGAATGACGATTTTTGTGAATTGACTTTATTACTTCATTTTGGATCGAAATCTCCCAAATTACAATGTTTTCAAATGAATTGTATGAGTTCAAGCATGATAAGGTTTTGGGAAAGGCCCTTATATTGATGATGATGAAGTGATATTTCTAAGTAGGCTTACCATATGATTTTGGAGTGAAGTCTCCTCCTATTCTTTGAGCTTGTTGTATGTGTCATAGTAAAGCTCTCATATGCATGGATTCATAATTGAGATGTATTTTGTCATTAAGCTTCACTTCACGTGATGTTGAGTTTAGGCATGATTCTATTCTAAGCTTTGTCGAGGTGACCTTGTTGAGCTTCATATCTATATGATGTCTAGTGTATGCATGATTTTAGAATGAGCTTTGTCAATAGACAATGTTGATCTTCGTTTCATACGATGTTGAGTTTATGCATAATTTCATGTTGATCTTCATCACTAGATAATGTTGAGCTTCATATTTATATGATGTAGAGCATTGCATATTTTGGGAGAAGAGTCTAGCACCGAGCGGGCTACGGGTCGACTACCCTATGCCCCAGTACTACGCGCCAACATAGGTTAATTTTGTTATATTAGTAGGACCTCCCTTGTGAGCTATCCCTGGCCCGATTGGCCCCTTTCAGCTTGATATCGATATCATGGTAACATCCCTAGCCCTGGCAAGGTTTTGGACGACTCTTCTCACTTGAGTGTAATAGTCGGGACCATGTAAGCTCTATCGTAGTATGTCGGTAATTGACGAGTCTCCCACTATCTATATCATTCGAGTTGCATATCCATTACTCCTGATGATTATCTTATGCATGCATGTTTAAGAAGCAAGGTTTGACTCATTTTTCAACTTTTGTTATAAATGTTATGATTTATCTTTGAGTCATTCGATTTAGCCATGATGTTCTAAAGCCATGCATGACCATGCATAGAATAAGTATGATTTCACAATAAATGCTTGTGATCTTTTCTTATCCTTAACGGCTATCACATATGCACGACTTGTTTTGAAAGACTATTATTGCTCTTTGATCTTGGGCAGATTTATATGCCCAAATGATACTCAAACGTATCATTTTTTACCTTGTTTGTTGTGCAATGTGTATATAATATCATGTAATTGGTAATAAAATGCGAATTTATACTAACCAACATGATTAGCATTTGTTTTGCAGGTAATTGTGATTTTCAAGAGCTAAAATGCATGTTGGAACTATGTCGGAGTTGGACTTGGATGCGAGCGTGGAAAAGACCTTGGAAGGCATATTTTATAGGGGCTCCGTGATGGCGCCGTGCCACGCTACCATCGCGGTAGCACACTGCTTGAGCAGAAATTAAATTTGCAATTTCCAGTGTGCCTGCGCGTCAGCTCCGTGGCACGGAGATAGGCCTCCGCGATGGCCTCCTTGCCACGTTGAGGTTAATTTTCCGGACCCTGGAAATTCCAGTGAGGGTCCGCGTCCACGCCGTGTCACGGAGGCAGTGCTCCGTGTTGGCCTCCATGACACGTTGCTTGTTATTCCGGGAAAAATTTCCCACTAGTATAAATAGCACACTTAGGTTTATTTTAATGAGTTTTTAGTTTTTAGACTGAGTTTAGAAGTGGAGAGCAGGAACGTGGGTTAGCAGCAGTTGAAGATTGGAAAAGCTAAGGGATTTCTTCTCTTCCTTTCTTCTTTCTATCAATTGTACGTATGATTTACACTCATTTGAGGATGATCAATCCAAGAATGAGTGGCTAATTCTCTTCCTAGCTGAGGTTTTGAACATGTGTAATGAATTCTGATTTTAATTGATATGGTTTTATTCTTCTTCTTTAATGTTGTTCTATTAATTCTTGTTTTTACTGCATTAGTGATTGGCCAACATTAATGTACATCTAAAAAGTCCAATTTCACTCGAAAGAGCAAGAAATTGGAAAGTTGTGAATTAATAGGGTATTGTTCTTAACTTGATTTGGGAAAATTGGGTTTTGATGTGCTTTCCTGATAGAAATATACTTGAAAGCCGTATTAGTCAATTTAGGAACCAGAATTGTAGTGCTAGGTCATAAATTGCATTTGATCACAGAAATGTAGACGGATGGTTTATGATTCTAAAGTGAAATTAAATACGAGAGTTTTAATTTCTAGGCGAATGTTCTTGGCTAGCAACATGAAGAAGAGAATTAACCAAAAATTATCATGATTATCAAGTTCATTACTTGTTCTTAACCTTGGCATGTTCACATCCATTGTCTGAATTCAAAAGTAAATAGTTGTTATTAATTATAGTATATAGCTTAGAAACAAAAACTCAATTAACTATTGATTACATTGTTGTTAGCATAATTAGAAGTACTTGGCTACTTAGCCACTTTATTACTTGTTTGACCACGTGCACTTGCATGTCGGTTTTTAACCATAGCAACAAACCGCGAACAAGTTTTTGGCGCCGTTGCCGGGGAGGCTAGGCGATTTGTAAAATTTTGTTTAGTGTAAATTTACTGTATTTGTATTTTTATTTTCTTAAGTGTTAACAACTTGGTCTTAGCCTGTATTTTGTAGATTTTGTTTCTGTGATCACTGGCAAGGGACAAAGATCTGGTGGAATCTTACTTAGAGCCTGAGTGTGAATTTCATAGTCAACGTAGAGAAGCTCTTCGAAAGAAGTTGTAGTTGCTGAAACAGTCTATGATGGAGCAACCAAATCCACCAGTTGTGAGGGCAGTTTTATTGCCCGATGAAGCAGCAACAAGGCCGGTTCGCGAGGTGGCAATCCCACACACTAATAATGTACATTCTAGCATCCGCAAACCAGAGCCTGGAGGGAGGTTTGAATTAAAGCAGAATATGGTGCAACTTTTGCACACAAGCGGGCAATTTACCGGTCTCCCTCACGAAGATCCACAACAACATCTCCAGAACTTTTTGGAGATAAGTGACACTTATATACCCGATGGAGTGTCACCTGATTATGTTCGGCTAACCTTATTTCCATTTTCCTTACTTGGTGAAGCCAAAAGGTGGTTAAAAGCTGAACCACCCAACTCTATATCAACGTGGGATGATCTTGCACAGAAGTTTCTTATCAGATTTTTCCCTTCTGGTAAAACAGCCAGACTTAGGAGTCAAATCCTAAGTTTTAAACAAAGGGAAGGGGAAAATCTATATCAAGCCTGGGAAAGATTCAAATCCATGTTGCGGGACTGTCCTCACCATCATCAGTCCAATGAGGTGTTGGTACACACTTTTATTGAGGGTTTGGAAACCCACACTAAAATTCTGTTAGATTCAGCAGTTGGAGGGCAAGCGCTGGAGAAGACATAT
This sequence comes from Datura wrightii, assembly GCA_035772735.1. Lineage (NCBI taxonomy): Eukaryota > Viridiplantae > Streptophyta > Magnoliopsida > Solanales > Solanaceae > Datura > Datura wrightii. The sequence goes on from JASDFA010000016.1 coordinate 161,847,406, forward strand.
GAGGAGCTGTACACTTTGCTCAACCGAAATTCACAAGGCAATCCAGAATGGAATGCAGATACTTCACGAGGTGGAGCAAGGAAAGCAGCGAGAGTGCTTTAAGTGGATGGATTCACAGCTATCGCTGCACAGATAGCTGCTTTGCAAAATCAGCTAAACACTCACTTCAGCAATATAAATTTGAACCAGCCTTCAGCTTCAGTCAATGCAGTTCAACAGATGTGGTGTGAAGTGTGTGGTAGTAGTGAGCATTCAGCCGAATGCTGTGGTGCAAATCCTGATTCTGTTAACTTTGTGGGCAATGCATAGAGAAATCAACAACAGTTTGGTAGTGGATACAACTCAAATTGGAGGAACCATCCGAATTTTTCGTGGGGTAGCAACAATCAACATGGCCAAGGTTCAGGGCAGGGTATGCACAGAAACCAAGGAGGGCAACAAAATTATCAAGCTCAATTCAGGAATCACAATGCCCCTCCTCCACCACCATTACCGACTATTGAGGAGATGTTCAAAACCATGATCGCTAATCAGGCACAATTGCAGGCTGACTATGTCAAATTGGCAGCCGAAGTGAAGAATAATCAATTGGCGACCAAGGCTCTTGAATATCAGTTTGGGCAGTTTGCTAGTGCCCAAAATACTAGACCCAGAGGAGGACTACCTAGCGACACGGATCCAAATCCGAAGCAGGTAAATGCAGTGACCACGAGGAGTGGTTTACAGTTGAAGGAGGTGGAACCAGAAAGACCGCCTCAAAAGTCAGGAGCAGCAGATGTTGAGGGAGAGCATATTTCAGATAAGGGGAAGACTAAAGAAGCTGAACCAGAAAGGCCTCCACCCCCGTTCCCTCAACGACTTAAGAAACACAAGGAAGAGGCGTGTTTCCAGAAATTCATGGAGGTACTTAAACAGGTACATGTTAACTTACCTCTTGTTGATGTCTTGCAGGGAGTGCCAAAATATGCGAAGTATATTAAAGACATCGTGGCTAACAAAAGTCGTTTGACTGAGTATGCCACGGTAGCTTTAACGGAGGAATGCACTTCCCGTATTCAGAATAGGTTGCCCACAAAACTGAAAGACCCTGGAAGTTTTACTATCCAGCTGACTATTGGGCAAAGTATCCGAGCGCGTGGATTATGCGACTTGGGGGCAAGCATAAATCTGATGCCATCTTCGATATTCAGAAAGTTAGGTCTAGGGAGTCCTAGACCTACAACGGTAATCTTGCAGCTAGCAGACAGGTCTTTAGCTAAGCCGGATGGCATTGTTGAGGATGTGTTAGTGCAAGTAGGCTCCCTCATTTTTCCGGTCGATTTTATTGTTCTGGACTTTGAACCAGATGCTGAAGTCCCATTTATTTTGGGACGACCCTTTTTGGCAACCAGAAAGGCATTAATTGATGTAGCTGCGGGTCAACTCACGATGCGAGCACATGACAAGGTCGAAGTGTTCGACGTGTACAAGGTACCTAAGCTCCCGACTGTTTATAAGGAACTCTCGGTGATCAACATAATTGATCATGGGAATGCTAATGGATTGAGTGATTCCCGAGAGTTACTAGGTAGGCCACCAGATAAGGTTGAGAACTACTGGGGGGATGATCATGATCGGGACAAATCGTCCATCTCCCTAGTAGATAAATGAGCTTAAAAGATGTCGAGCCGCGACGGTAAACCAGGCGCTGCACGGGAGGCAACCCGTGAAAAATATTTTCTTTCTTTCTTTTTAGTGTAAATAATTTTTATTTTTCTTTTTCTTTTCTTGATTAGGTTTAGATTTGCATTTTAGTTAGTATTTTTTTTATTTTAGTTAGGGAAATCTATTAATTTAACCAATTTTTGTTTAGTGAGGTGATTTTCAGGTATAACAGAGGAAATATACATGGAATCGAGAAAATGAGGCGAGGTATGAAAATTAAATTTATTGGTGAAACAGAGCACTGGCGCGTTGGCGCCGTGTCACGGAGGCAATGCTCCGCGTTGGCCTCCGTGACACGTTGAAGGCAAAATCTGGATTTTTCAAAAATCCAGTAAGCCAACAAGTTGGCTCCGTGTCACGGAGGAGGGTCTCCGCGTTACCCTCCGTGACACGTTTCCCCTTATCCAGTGCCGGGTCACACCGGGTTTCCGGGTGACCCGCGTGTTTTCTTTAAATATAACCCCGATTTCGCCCATATTTTCCCCATTCCCTCTTCCCTCCGCGACCAAACACCCATTTCCCCCTCCCCAAGCAACGTGCCACATTGATAGGCAAGGAAAAACGTCAAGTTTCTTCGGTTCTTCAATTCTAAGGTATGTTTTCATCGTCTAACTCAATTTTTTGGCGATTTTTGTCAAATTTGGGCATGTAAGGTGAGAAATATCACCCTAGGTAGAAATTAAACATGACATTGAATTATTTTGTGATTGATTATGTTCGGATTGTTGTAGTTAGCATTTGAACTTATCGATTATGTAAATAATTTGAAATTGGATTGTCGAACTCTATTCTAGGGCTTGGGTTGTTGAATTTGACTTGGGCAACTTGATTGTTTGGTGAATTCGATGCCGGGGTGTGTTTATTATTTGAGATAAGTCATGGTAAATATTGTGTAAATGTTAAAAGACGACTAATTCTCGAATTTTTGTGGGAAATTGCATAATGCGTGAATTGGTTGGATTGTTTAGATTAGCTTGTATATAAAATGTTTTTATAGTTGTTTTTATTTTTGTTGTTGTTTTGTTGCGAAGTGCGATGGTTGAATTGTTAGCGATAGTAGGATTGGGAATTAGCTGTATGAAGTCTGAGTAGTACGCTAACCGTAATGCTGTCGAAATTTTGTGGTGAACGCACTAAGCAATATGTGTATAGTTGTTTATGCTTGGGGTTGTAAATAGAGCTATCCTTGCTGAAATTTTGTAAATATTGTTAAGGACTAAGTGTGGGGTACCTTTTGTGTAACCCAACCTTAGCCGAAGCTAACAAGTTTTTAGCTTAACGTTGTGCTTGTCTGTGTAAATTGACAGGTACAATGGCTAGCAGACAAGACAAAGGCAAGGGTGCTTCTACCTCAGGCACCGGACGGAAAAGGATGAGACCGGGCACTGCATTCCCAGCTGCACCTGCTGTTCCGCGCGGCCAACACCGCCGATACGGAACAAGATGGGTCACCGATGAAGGGAAGAAATGGTATAATAAGCACAAAGAAAATAAGTACTTCCCGGAGGAACATATTGCAAGGGAACCACTCGCACAGGAGTTCCCTCGCATTGTACAGAGGATCGAAGCAGCTGGGCTCAGCTTTATTTTTCAGGAGCCCAAGGAGTGCAACCTTCACTTGGTCCGGGAATTTTATGCAAATTGGAACCCGGCCATCAGAAGCCACACTATTAAAATCAGAGGGCAGATTGTCACTCTGGAACCCCAGCAGCTGAATGCCATCGTTGGAGCGCGGGACACAGACGCCCACGTTCTCCGCCAGCTAAACATCACCCCACCGTACGCCGACATCAGACGTACGTTGTGTGGGGCTCGATCCACAGCCCGATGGAGTAGACACAAAGAGAGGGGTTACTACCACACTCTGCCCTATTCGCAGATGAATAGGGAGGCTAGAATATGGCTGAAGATTGTGTGTTCGTGTTTGATCCCGGGAGTCCATATGACAGATGTGACCCGGGACCGTGTCTGCTTGGTGTATGCCCTTATGAAAGGGCTTGAGATTAATGTTGGGGCGGTCATAATATCCGCCATGAAGAGAGCCAGACTGCACCAGGGCCACAGATACGGGTTTGGCGGACTCATCACCACCTTCCTCCGAGGCCTCGACATTGAGGAAGAAGCCTTGGATTACATACCGCAGTTGGAGCGGAGGGCCCTTGACGTGACAAAGACTAAGGCCCCCGACACTACACACGGACCTGTGCTAACTTTGGGCGAGCGACATGCTCGTGACGATCAGTACATGGCCCGTATGTTCGGCATGCAGATGCTGCAGCTACGGATAGGTGGGAGACCAGCCACCGAGGAGGAATTATGGCAGCTGGAGCTGGACTACCCCTTTGGCGAGAACACCAGAGCCTTATGTAAGGTGGGGCCAGCCTTTGTGGAGCCGACTGATGACGATGTCCCTACTGATGAGGAGACACGTCGTGAGGACTCTGATGTGGAGTCCGATGACGGCGATGGAGCTGATTCAGATATGGGCGATGAGGCCGCAACACCGGATGAGGAAGTCGAATATTTCGACTGAGCAGGGAGTTCCACCACCCAAAATTTTGTGCTTTGTATTTTTGTGAACACTGGGGATAGTGTTCGATTTAAGTGTGGGGTGGGGAGTAGTTAGGTGCTAGGTCAAGGCTCTAAATTGCTGTACAATTCTTCCTTGATGTTTATGTATGTTTGTGCTTTCCCTGTTGTGAACTGTTTGCGATGTATGTGTATATATTTGTTGTGTGGTTAATGATGTGTGTTTTTTTTTAAGTATGGTTGCCATTGTAAATATTTTGTAAATTTTGTAAATATTTTTTTGTTTTCTCTATCGACATGATCGATATTTTTCAAAAATTTTTGCGAAAATATTTTGCACTTGTAAATATTTTCTTTCTATCGAAATGATCGATGTGTTGCAAAATTTTTTCCGATTTTTATTTTTTTGGGTTTCTCGGAGTTTGTTTTCGGTTCTTTTACCGAGAATAGTCCCATTGAACCGATGTCATAGTTAGTGACTGTTCCCTATGATGGATGGATGACGACCGTCTTAAGGGAAATGTAGTCGGTAGGAGTAGGATTTTTAATTGTTTTTAGTTTTTCTTTGGTGGATTGCATCAATGAACTGTAGTTGCTTATGGTTGCCAAAATTCCGTTGCGTGTTGTAATTGATGTTCAAAATGTGAAAATGATTCGTTTGAAAGCATGCAATTCTGTAAATATGTTTAGTTACCTAGGCTAGAGAATTTGATTCATTATGATGGAGGCTTAATCTTGAATTCATGTAATTGACTAATTAAAGAGTCTGTGAATGCATCTTGATTCGAGCATGTGCATGAAGTGTGAAGTGAGGTTTTGCTATTCCATGTCATTGTGAATTGTCTAGAACTTGCCTGGAGTGTATACAAAACGAAATGAAGGAGATGTAGTGTTGGAAAGGATGTAGGCATTTCTTTGTTTTAACCGATAGTTTCCATTTTTTTTCTTGTCAAATTCTACCTTTTTATATGTTGTATACCCTAGTCAGCCCGTTGAGCCTTTAGCCGATTTCTTTCTTTTGTCCAAAATTGTGTGAACTGAGCTTTATTCCTTCTTTTCATTGGCCTTAAAGTCTATAAGAAGCTCTTAAGCGCTTACAAAGAACAGAAAATGTTTCCCAAAATGTTAAAGAGTGAAAAGAGTGAAAAGAAAAAGAAAAGCAAAGTGAAGAAAGAAAGGATGATGTTGAAGAGGCACTTGTTGTAATTAAATGTTATTGAGGGTACTTGAAAACCCTTAGTTTTGTGTCAAGTGTGTTTGATGAAATGGGTTGTATGAAAGTAAACCAGCATGAATGGGAGAAAAAGAGAAAAGAGAGGAACAATGTCCATGAGTCGATGGAATGTGTTGAAAAGGCGCTTAAGGATGCTAGCGACTATTATTGGCTAATCCAATATATCTATACTAGATCCATAGCCCCGTTACAACCCATTAAAGTCCTATGTGATCCTATATTGCATTTCTTTATATTAGTGGAGTAATACACTAAGGGCAAGCCTATGAGTCATGACATGATGCATGTGAATTCTTTTGGGAGAGAGAGTGAAATTAATTTTTATATGCCCCTACTTGCATGTTTGTGTGTTGCATGAACATAAAGGGGAAGTTTCTCTCGAGTTGTGAGGGCACATGCTTGATGAAAGATTGATGTTCGTGTCGGATTTCTTGATTAGCTAATTTGCATGAGTTTGCCGATTTCAAGAATCAATTCTTAAAGTCTAGGAAGCTTTGATGTATTAAAGGTCAGTGTATTGTACGACCAAGCATGTTTTCTTGATGATTTGCGAAAATTGAATAATCGGTATGACCGTAGCGTAAATTGGTGCATCATAGTGACGAAGGTTTGGATGTAATTTGCATGATTTGTGTATGTGTTGTTCGAGGACGAACAAGGATTTAAGTGTGGGGTAAGTGATCTTGGGCAGATTTATATGCCCAAATGATACTCAAACGTATCATTTTTTACCTTGTTTGTTGTGCAATGTGTATATAATATCATGTAATTGGTAATAAAATGCGAATTTATACTAACCAACATGATTAGCATTTGTTTTGCAGGTAATTGTGATTTTCAGGAGCTAAAATGCATGTTGGAACTATGTCGGAGTTGGACTTGGATACGAGCGTGGAAAAGACCTTGGAAGGCATATTTTATAGGGGCTCCGCGATGGCGCCGTGCCACGCTACCATCGCGGTAGCACACTGCCTGAGCAGGAATTAAATTTGCAATTTCCAGTGTGCCTGCGCGTCAGCTCCGTGGCACGGAGATAGGCCTCCGCGATGGCCTCCGTGCCACGTTGAGGTTAATTTTCCGGACCCTGGAAATTCCAGTGAGGGTCCGCGTCCACGCCGTGTCACGGAGGCAGTGCTCCGCGTTGGCCTCCGTGACACGTTGCTTGTTATTCCGGGAAAAATTTCCCACTAGTATAAATAGCACACTTAGGTTTATTTTAATGAGTTTTTAGTTTTTAGACTGAGTTCAGAAGTGGAGAGCAGGAACGTGGGTTAGCAGCAGTTGAAGATTGGAAAAGCTAAGGGATTTCTTCTCTTCCTTTCTTCTTTCTATCAATTGTACGTATGATTTACACTCATTTGAGGATGATCAATCCAAGAATGAGTGGCTAATTCTCTTCCTAGCTGAGGTTTTGAACATGTGTAATGAATTCTGATTTTAATTGATATGGTTTTATTCTTCTTCTTTAATGTTGTTCTATTAATTCTTGTTTTTACTGCATTAGTGATTGGCCAACATTAATGTACATCTAAAAAGTCCAATTTCACTCGAAAGAGCAAAAAATTGGAAAGTTGTGAATTAATAGGGTATTGTTCTTAACTTGATTTGGGAAAATTGGGTTTTGATGTGCTTTCCTGATAGAAATATACTTGAAAGCCGTATTAGTCAATTTAGGAACCGGAATTGTAGTGCTAGGTCATAAATTGCATTTGATCACAGAAATGTAGACGGATGGTTTATGATTCTAAAGTGAAATTAAATACGAGAGTTTTAATTTCTAGGCGAATGTTCTTGGCTAGCAACATGAAGAAGAGAATTAACCAAAAATTATCATGATTATCAAGTTCATTACTTGTTCTTAACCTTGGCATGTTCACATCCATTGTCTGAATTCAAAAGTAAATAGTTGTTATTAATTGTAGTATATAGCTTAGAAACAAAAACTCAATTAACTATTGGTTACATTGTTGTTAGCATAATTAGAAGTTAAATAGAAATATAGTAAATTAGGCAATTTTACATATCTTGAGCCTCCTTGGATCGATACTTGGCTACTTAGCCACTTTATTACTTGTTTGACCACATGCACTTGCGTGTCGATTTTTAACCGTAGCAACTAATCGCAAACACTCTTGCGATCTTACTTACCTTGAAGACTCGGTACATTCCACGTATTGACAACATACTTTCTATGCTGTATTGTTTCATGATGCAGAATCAGGTTCTCAAGTTCAACCCTATTCATAGCCGCTTATCAGAATTAGCTTTTGCTTGCTTGGTGAGTCCTCATCGTCTGAGGACTAGACTTTTAGTTATTTTGAGCATACTTTTAGTTTTAGTAGTTCTGAGCTAGTTGGGGGTGTTGTCCCATCAGCTCGTCCAGATTAGAGGCTTATCAGACTCAGACATGTGTTCAACTTCATACGTTCATTTTGTTGTTATGTTATGTTAGTCTTCCGCTGAGTTTATATTTATGTTTCCTTTATGTTTATTGATGAAGATAGTGAATGATTATGCCATGGGTTGACTTGGGGTCTCTCGGAGTCCCTTGTCCCGTGTCTACGGTCCGGGTTTCTCTCGGGTCATGACAAACTTCGTATCAGAGCAATAGGTTTAAAGTGTCCTAGGGATTCTGAAAGCCGCGTAAAGTAGAGTCTTTTTAATGGGTACACTTATGAAGAAGAGGCTACAAAACGTTCTAGGAATTTTTCCCATCCTTCATGATCTATGTTATCCGATGAAGAGTCTTTCTACCCCTCTAATTTGTGTTATTCACAATTGCAGAATCATGCCTCCTCGAAGGATGAATAGGAGGAGAATTAGAGACGGTGAAGGCCACGAGGATGGCATGGGTCGTGGGCATCAACAAGTTCCACCAGTTCAGGAGCCTTAAGCACCGGAGCTAGCTAGCCACGGTGAGTTTTGGGCCGCTATCCAGATGCTTGTGTGGAACTTGACCACTTAGGTCAATCAGCAGGCTGTTACGTCCGCAGAATGGTAATACAGCGGCATCTCGAGTCAAGGAATTCTTGAGGATGAACCCGCTGGAGTACTTGGGGTCCAAGGTAGGTGAGGACCCACATGACTTCATTAATGAGATCGTCAAGATCACCTAGGTTATAGGGGTGAGTAGTGTTGAGTGCGCAGAGTTGGCCTCCTACCAGTTGAAGGGGATTGCACACATCTGGTTCCATCAACGGAAGGACAGCAGAGTCGCTGGAGTAGGTCTGGTCACTTGGGAAGAGTTCCATGTTACATTCCTGGATCGGTTCTTCCCTCGGGAGATGAGGGAGCTAAAGGCAGCAGAGTTTATAAATCTTAAGCAAGGAAGGATGATAGTACTAGAGTATTCCCTTGAGTTCACCCACCTATCGAAGTATGCTCCTGAGTTAGTGGCTGATTAGAGGACGCGAGTGAGCAGGTTTGTGCATGGGATAGTAGGTTACTTCGATAAGGAATGCAGGATTGCTATGCTCCATAAGGATATGGACTTCCCTCGGATGTTGTTGTACGCCCAGCAGATGGAGGTGGCACATTCAAGAGAGAGAGAGGCCAAGAGGGCCAGGACTGAGGACTTTAGATTCTCCAAGCAGAGGTCCGGCGGTTGGCACCGTCAACAGACTCACTAGAGATATCCTTCGTAGCTTCATCAGCCTTGAGTGTACCATCTTGGCCTAGGCATGATCATAGAGGGCGAGCATCAGGCTCGGGGGGTCAGAGCAGTAGGCCCGTAGATTCAAGTGTTTTATCTTGTCACAGATGTGGCTGAGGGCATATAGGCCAGTACTTGGTAGGTTCGGGTGCGTGTTTTAGGTGCGGGAAACGCGGATACATGCTTAGAGATTGTCCAGCAGCAAGACATGATCAGATTGGGGCCGTGGCCCAGCTTCTAGATCAGTAGCCCACCCTCTTGCTCAGCATATTAGGGGGCATCTACCAGTGCAGCTGGCGGTTAGCGCCAGAATAGATTCTATGCCCTAGCATCCCGTCAGGAGCAGAAGGTCTCCCCGGACGTGGTTACTGGTATGTTACGAGTCTTCCATGTTGATATTTATGCATTGTTAGATCCAGGGGCCACCTTGTTCTTTGTGACACCTTATGTAGCTAGTAGCTTTGAAGTCAGTCCTGATGTTTTGTCAGAATCCTTCTCAGTTTCTACTCTAGTAGGTGACTCAATTATAGCTAGAATGGTGTATAGAGATTGCCCAATCTTGGTTTTCCATAAGGTCATCTCAGCAGATCTGTCAGAGTTAGCCATGACTGATTTCGATGTTATTCTCGGCATGGATTGGCTGTGTGCTTTTTATGCTTCCATTAATTGTAGAATGGAAGGGTAGTTCAGCTGTGTCGGTAGGTCATTTCATTTCCTACCTTAAGGCCGAAAAGATGATTTCTAAGGGTTGTTTGTACCATCTAGTTAGGGTTATGGACGTGGAGTCCAAAGTCCTGACTATCCAGTCAGTTCCAGTAGTATGTGAATATCCAGAAGTCTTTCATGATGATTTTCCAGGTATTCCTCTTGAGCGCGAGATTGATTTCGATATTGATCTCCTTCCCGATACACAACCCATAGATATATTCCACCCTACAATATGGCTCCAGCCGAGATAAAAGAGTTAAAGGATTTTCTAGATAAGGGTTTCATTAGACCGAGCTAGTCCCCATGGGGTGCACCAATACTTTTTGTTCGGAAGAAAGATGGTTCCCTTCGTATGTGCATTGATTACCGATAGTTGGAAAAAGTCACTGTCAAGAACAGGTATCCTTTACCCAAGATCGATGATTTATTCGATCAACTTTAGAGTGTGAAGTGTTTCTCGAAAATAGATCTCAGATCTAGTTATAATCAGCTCAGAGTTTGAGAGAGTGATATCCCGAAGACGGCATTCAGGACACGGTATGGTCATTACGAGTTTGTAGTTATGTTTTTTTGACTAACGAATTCTCCTGCAGCTTTTATGGACTTGATGAACAAGGTGTTCAAGCCCTATTTGGATATGTTTGTGATCTTGTTCATTGATGACATCTTGGTATACTCTCGGAGCGAGGAGGAGCATGCCGCTCACTTGAGAGTACTGCTTCAGACTCTTAAGGACTGCCAATTGTATGAAAAGTTCAGCAAGTATGAGTTTTGGTTAGACTCCATAGCATTCTTGGGCCATGTGGTGTGTAGCGAAGGTATAAAAGTAGACTCACAGAAAATTGAGGCGGTGAAGAATTGGCCCAAACCGGTGAATCCCTTGGATATTCGGAGTTTCTTGAGATAGCTGGCTACTATCAGAGGTTTGTGGAGGGTTTCTCATCCATTGTAGCGCCTTTGTCTAAGTTGACTCAAAAGAAGGTGAAGTTTCAGTGGTCGGAGGCTTGCGAGAAAAGCTTCCAAGAGTTGAAGGCTCGCTTACTTCAGCACCAGTGTTGACCCTACCCGAGGGTAGCGATGGTTTCATGGTGTATTGTGATGCTTCCTAAGTTTGACTTGGGTGTGTGTTGATGCAACATGGGATGGTGATAGCTTATGCCTCTCGACAGTTGAAGGTGCATGAAAAGAATTACGCAACCCACGATCTTAAATTGGCTGCGGTGGTGTTCACGTTGAAGATATGACAGCATTACTTGTATGGGGTTCGCATAGATGTATTTACGGACCACAAGAGCTTACAATATTTGTTCACAATGAAAGATCTAAATCTTCGGCAAAGGAGGTGGTTGGAGTTACTTAAGGATTATGACATGAGTGTCCTTTACCACCCGGGTAAAGCTAATATGGTTGCGGATGTGCTTAGTAGACTCTCAATGGAACTTGTGTCCCATGGGGACGAGGAGAAGAAGGAGTTGGTGAAAGATGTTCACCGGCATACAAAGTTAGGAGTTAGATTGATCGATTTGACCGATGGCGGGTTGTGCATAACGGGTCGGAATCTGCCTTGGTAGTCGATGTTAAATCTAGGCAAGATGAGGATCCAATATTGAGGAAACTAAAGGGGGCAGTGCGGAGTCAGAAGGTAGAGGTTTTCTCCCAAGGGGGAGATGGTGTGCTACGATACTAGGGTTGACTATGTGTTTCAGACGTTGATAATTTGAGAGTTTGGATACTGCATGAGGCACATGGTACCAGATATTCTATTCATCCAGGATCCATGAAAATGTATCGGGATTTGCGAGAAATCTATTAGTGGGATGGTATGAAAAGGGATATTTCGGAATTTGTAGCAAAATATCCAAACTGTCAACAAGTAAAAAGCGAGCATCAAAGACCTGGAGATGTACTTAAGGATATTGCCATTCCCACTTGGAAGTGGGAAGAAATCAATATGAACTTCATTAAAGGTCTACCTCGTACTCGCTGGCAATACGACTCCATTTGGATTGTGGTGGACAGGTTGACCAAGGATGCACACTTCCTACCGGTCAAACCCACGGATTTAGCAGACGATTATGCTAGGTGGTATATTTGGGAGTTAGTTCGGCTTCATGGATTGCCCTTGTCTACTATTTTGGACCGAGGTACTCAGTTTATTTCTCAATCCAGTGTTCATTTCATAAAGGGCTCGGGACTCAGGTTAAGCTAAGCATAGCTTTTCATCCCCAGATGGATGGCCAAGCATAACAAACCATCCAGACTCTTGAGGATATGTTGAGGGCATGTGTTATGGATTTCAAAGGTAGTTGGGATGATCATTTACCCTTGATCGAGTTTGCTTATAATAACAGTTACCACTCAAGTATCCAGATGGCACCATTTGAGGCTCTCTACGGGTGAAGGTGAAGATCTCCCATCAGATGGTTCAAGGTTGGTGAGGCAGCTGTAGTAGGACCAGTTTCGGTTCATGAGGCGATGGTGAAGGTTCAGTTGATAAGGGACAGGTTGAAAACCGCTCAGAGTTGTCAGAAATCGTATGCTGATGTGAGAAAAAGAGAATTGGAGTTTGCTGTTGATGACTGGGTGTTTCTAAAGGTAACTCCCATGAAGGGAGTCATTTGGTTCGGAAAGAAAGGTAAACTCAGTCCCCGCTATATTGGTCCCTACCGGGTTGTCAGAAGAGTTGGTAAGGTGGCGTATGAGTTGGACTTGACTTCAGAATTGGCTTTAGATCATCCCGTGTTACATGTATCGCTTTTGAAAAAGTTCTTGTGTGATCCAGCCTTAGTAGTTCCGGTAGACAGCATTGGTGTGAAAGACAGCTTCAGTTATGAAGAAATTCCAGTTGAAATTTTAGATCGACAAGTTCGAAGGCTGAGAAACAAAGAGATAGCTTCAGTTAAGGTTTTATGGAGGAATCGGCATGTTGAAGGAGCAACGCGGGAGGTTGAAGAAGACATGATAGCTAGACACCCATATTTGTTCTCTAATGACTTAGTTCCGACTTGAGGTATTAGTTTTTGCCCTAATTCTCTAATCAGTTTCCATGTTCAGTTCATGTGCACAAGTTTGAATTATGTTATGACAAACGTATGTGATGCCTGAATTTAGTTTAGATATGTGGTTCTCTTCGAAGGTAGTCGTTTCGTCAGTTTTCGGCTTGAATGTGAATGATTAGCATCTATATATGTAGTGATTTTCTGTTTATCGGTTTTCTTCTTGTTTCTAACGTTCGAGGATGAATGATCCCAAGGGGGAGATATTGTTATACCCCGAGAATTCAAGAATCGGACCCGAAATTGAATCAGGAGAAAAAATAGAAAAATGTTGCAGCAGTTGTAGAATGGATTACTTAACAACTCGAAAAGAGGCCAAATGAGTCGTCAAGTGACTCGTGGGGAAGGACTGGGATGATAGAGGACTCGAGGTCCTCACGGGCGATGTAAGGACTCGTAGTCAGTCACCACGAATCGTCATGTCAGTTGTGGGGAGGTCTTAGAGAAAGATGGTGAATCTTATCCAGTGTACTTGACGGATGGCACCTAACGATTCGTGGTCAGTCCTAACAACCCGTTAGGTGGGCCGTGACCAAGCTAGTTGAGTTTTCATGAATGACGAGGCAGTGAACTTGATGGGTGAACCAACGGATCATGTGCCCTAGTAACGAGTCGTCAGGTCGTCCGTTAGGACCCCCTGATAGTTATTTTCGGCGATTTGAGTAAGGGCTTTTTCGTAATTCCTATGTTCTAAGGGCCTATACTATGCCGTTTAAGCTCGTAATAGAGGGTTTTAAGTAGAGAAAAACCCATCTTAGGCCATTTTCTTCATGCATGCTAGGTTGAAGGTTTGAAGGAAGAAATTGAGGAGAATTTCAAGGGAAATCTTAGCTAGGCAATTAGGAAGAGTTAGGATTCTTCATTCCGAGGTATGTAAGGCTATGAGTGGGTGCTTTCTTCCACACCTATGCCCATTCCCTATCAATTTGTGATTGGTTTGTGATGATCAAGTATGGGTCTTCATTTAATTGCATGATTCTGACATTTCCACTCATGGGTATGATTAAATTGAGTTGATATTGGTGATTTACGGAGCTTGGACAGATTCTATCTTAATTTCTTTTACAAAATTGTTTTTCTGAAATTGAATCTAAAACGTCCATGTGTAGGTAGTTCATGATAGAATGTGATAATGATGGAGTAGATGATAAAAAAGCATGTTTCCAACCTTACCCATGATTTTGATGATGTTTTCAAAGAAGATTAAAGAGACCCATGTATGATGAAACTTTGGGTAGCGCCCAATGTTGTGCATGAATGATGATTTTTGTGAATTGTCTTTATTACTTCATTTTGGAGGGAAATATCCCAAATTACAATGTTTTCAAATGAATTGTATGAGTTAAAGCATGATAAGGTTTTGGGCAAGGCCCTTATATTGATGATTATGAAATGATATTTCTAAGTAGGCTTACCACATGATTTTGGAGTAAAGTCTCCTCCTATTCTTTGAGCTTGTGGTATGTGTCGTAGTAAAGTTTTCATATGCATGAATTCATAATTGAGATGTATGTTGTCATTAAGCTTCACTTCACGTGATGTTGAGTTTAAGCATGATTCTATTCTAAGGTTTGTCCAGGTGACATTGTTGAGCTTCATATCTATATGACGTCTAGTGTATGCACGATTTCATAATGAGCTTTGTCAATAGACAATGTTGAGCTTCATTTCATACGATATTGAGCTTATGCATAATTTCATGTTGAGCTTCATATTTATACGATGTAGAGCATTTTTGGGAGAAAAGTCTAGCACCGAGTGGGCTAAGGGTCGACTACCCTATGCCCCAGAAATGCACGCCAATGTAGGTTGATTTTATTATATGATTGGGACGTCCCTTGTGAGCTATCCCTGGCCCGATTAGCCCCTTTCAGCTTGATATCAATATCATGGTAGCGTCCCTAGTCCTGGCAAGGTTTTGGATGGCTCTGCTCACTTGAGTGTAATAGTTGGGACCACATAAGCTCTATCGTGGTATGTTGGTTAAGTGACGAGTCTCCCACTGTCTATATCATTCGAGTTGCATATCCATTACTCATGATGATTATTTTATGCATGCCTGTTTAAGAAGCAAGATTTGACTCATTCTTTAGCTTTTGTTATAAATGTTATGATTTAGCTTTGAGTCATTCGATTTAGCCATGATGTTCTAAAGCCATGCATGACGACGTATAAAATAAGAATGATTTCATAATAAATTCTTGTGATCTTTGTTCACTCTCAATCACACGCAAGTGCACGTGGTCGTACAAGTAATAAAGTGGCTTTATTTTAAGCCAGGTATCGAACCAACAGGGACTGTAACGAAGGAATAATTTTTCTAAGTGTTTAGTATACACACATCTTTATACAAGTAGACAAGCAAAACAAATGGTGATTTTTCCAGAATATTAATTAATGAAACCTTAAGTGAAATTTATGAATTATAATCTGAACAATAGCACGTACAAGCTAAGGTGAAGGCAAAACATGCAGATATGTAATTTATTGATTAAATATCAGTCAACACTTCTCTTCGGTTGTTAGTCAAGAATTATTAAAAATGGATTGGGTCTTTCGAACTCCTCACCAATTACAGAATTATGAGATTTACATTAAACATTTCTGTGATGCAACAACTCATATTCTCGGAAACAAAACTAAATGCCATAGATGACAAAATATGACATTACAAATATATTTCTATTTTGAACGTTAATCTTCTCTTAATTTCTCAACCAAGACAAGAACATATTCTACCAATTCACATCCATCCAAATAATCTTCCTTTCGGAAATAAAATTGGAATTTTAATATATACATTAACAATGGCCAATCATTAATGTAGTAAAAACAAGAATCAGTAGAACAACCGTTTTAGAGAAGATAAAAACTGAAATACATCAATTACATACTACTACAATTATCCTCAACCTCAACCAAAGGTGAATTAGCCACTCATTTGAGGATTAAACATCTTCAAACAAGTAGAAAACATACAAGCAATTGAAATTTAAGAGAAAAAGGAAGAGAATTAACTCTAGGACTTCTTCAGCTCAACGACTTGATACCCACGTTTTAACATGAAATGTTAGATGCCTTAAAATAAAACCTAAGTGTGCTATTTATACAAGTGAGAAATTTCCCGGAATAAACTAGCAACGTGGCACGGAGGCTATCGTGGAGCATCAGCTCCATGCCACGGCCCTATCGCGGAGCTTCACTGGAACTTGGATGCACAGATCTTAGCCTCAGTGTAGCATGGAGGCTATCGCGGAGCCTTAGCTCCGTGCCACGAAATTGTTGCACACCTTCACTGGAATCTGGGTGTGCAACAATGTCTTCCCAATGTGTCACGGAAGTGAACTCGGGGCATAAGCTCCGTGATACGTTGCCATCGCGCACCTTTACTGGAATTCGCTTGAAATGTCACTCTAGGAAGAATGCCTCCGCGATGGTAGCATGACACGGCCTCTATCATGGAGCATCAAGTTTTGAGCATTTTCTTGTTAACTTCCGAGTTTTACTTCCGAGTCCATTCCTCCACTTCACCAACTTGTAGATTAGTTTCAAAAATTCATTCTAAACTGCAAAAACAATAACTAATCATGTTGGTTAGTATAAATCCACATTTACATAAAAACCACATGAGAATGTACACATAAAAGAAGATAAACAAGTCCAAATTAAGTAATAAAGTATCACTTGGGCATGCAATTATTCCCAAGATCACCTACCCCACACTTAAAGCTTTGTTCGTCCTCGAAAAACCCTTTCAAATCTCATGTAATTGAAGACTCACGCATAGCTAATTTAGCAATACAATTCAATGTATGCCTATAATGATAATTTAAGATAGAAAGTTAAAAATAGGGCACGGATGATTTAATCATTGAAATGAAATACAACTATGTTAAGACTTCCTAACCTCAAGAATCGACTCTCAATCTTAGCAAACTCATGCAAATCAACCGATCAAGAAATCCACATGAATGTTATCTCTCATTAAATATGTACCCTCACAACACAAGAGAGTTACCCAATTTTACTTCAAAAGAATTTCAAATCACAAAAGGTATGGGTATATGAATAAAATTATGCTCACTCTCTCAAAGAATTCACATGCATCATGTAGTGAACCATAAGCTGGCCCTTAGTGTTTACTCCACTAATTTAAGAATGTATGAATGTAAGATCAAGTAGGACTTAAGGGGTTGTAATGTAAGCTAAGGGACGGGTAGGTACTATTCTGGCCAGTAATAGTGACTATCTTCCCCCAAGCGCTTTTAATACATCCACATTCATTAAAGGCATCTCCTCTATACTTCCTCTTCACACTTTTCACTCTTGAATATTCTCTTCTTATTCCCCTCTCTTTAAGCACACTAAGCTTATTAGTCCAGAGTACTTAAACAAAATTTTTTTTTCTTTCCTTCATTTATTTCCTTACTCCCTACTAATAATCAATCATTTTCACCAAGTGCACCTTTGTCCTTTTCTCAACTTTCACAACTTCCACTCTTCCTTCTGTTTCACGCTTCTCACTCCTTCGCTCTTTGGAATTTTTCACTTAAGCACTTAGGAGTTTTGGATCAAATTGAAGGCTAATGAAAGAAAAGGATTAAGCTTATGTTATAGCTATGAAAGAAAAGGCTTAAGGCTCAATGGGGCTAACTAGGATTCAATATTCAAGGTAGGTAAAATGAAGGATAAAATTCAGGTTCATTCAAAGAAACGCCTACATCCTTTCCTACAATCCACATCCTTCATTTTGTTTTATATACACACCAGGCAAGTTCTAGACACTTCACAATAGCATGAAATATTAGAAAAACTCACACTCACTGCACATGCTTAATTTAAGACATATTCACAGACTCTTAACTCAGTTAATTACAAGAATTCAAAATTAAGCTTTAATACATCGAGTCGAATTCTAGAGCCTAGGTGTCTCAACATGTTTAAAACACTTGCATGCTTCCATCCTAATCACACTTGCATCTTACAGTATAGCACACAACAAGAATGTCGAACCATTAATTAGCTATGTGTTAAAAAAAACTCAACACCTACTACTAAATTTCCCTTAAGACGGTCATCATCTATCCATCATTGGGAACAATCTCTATCTAAGACTTTGGTTCAAAGGGACTATTCTCGGAAAAAGCACCGAAAAAAAAAATCCAGAAACCCAAACAAAAAATTTAAAAATAGAAACAACTTAAAATTTTAAGAATAGAAACAACTTGCACAAATAATTACACAAATAAGTCCTTAACAAGCACCAACCACACACACAATCATCAATACGACATGAAACACAATGTCACACATTGAACCACTTAAGCACAAGCACAAGCACAACACAATCTTACTACTCCAGCACCTAACTACTCCCATCCCACACTTAGTTGGAACACTGTCCTCAGTGTTCACATATCTGCAATTAAAAACACAGTTTTGATGGTGTAACTCCCTGATCAATCAAAATGCTCAATCTCTTCATTAGGTGCCAATGCCTCATCTCCCAGATCGGAATCTTCTCTGCCCATCTTCCTCTGACTCAATGTCTGAGTCATCCCAGCGAGTTTCCTCATCAGTGGGTACGTCGTCATCAACTGGTTCTACAAATGTGGGCCCAACTCTGCATAATGCTCGGTTATGATCATTAAATAGATAATCCATCTCGAGCTTCCACAATTCATCCTCCGTAGCAGGCCTTCCACCAATCCGCAGTTGCAGCATCTGCATTCCATACATTTGGTCCATGTATTGGTCATCCCGTGCACGTCGCTCGACGAGTGTAAGCATAGGCCCGAATGTGGTATCAGGTGCTTTGGTCTTAGTGACATCCAAAACATGCCGGTCAAATTGAGGAATGTAATCCAGGGCCTCCTCTTCAATACCATGGCCCCTGAGGAAAGCTGTTAGAAGACCACCGAACCCATACCGATGCCCTTAATGAAGTCTGGCTTTCTTCATTGCTGAGATAGTCACCGCTCCAACATTTATCTCGAGCCCTTTCATCAATGGATATACCAAAAAAACTCTATCCCGGGTGACATCAGTCATATGCACCCCCGGGATCAGGCAACTACACACTATCTTCAACCAAATCCTTGCTTCTATGTTCATTTGGGAGTATGGTAATGTCTGGTGATATCCTCTTTCCTCCACATAATGTGCGTCTGATATCTGCATACGGTGGAGTGATGTTCAGTTGGTAGAGGACATGCGTGTGTGTGTCCCGCATCCCCAAGATAGCATTAAGATGTTGTGGTTCAAACGTAACCACCTGTCCTCTGATCTTGACTGTGTGGCTGCACAGGGTGGGGATCCAATTAGCACAGAATTCCCTTATGAGATGAAGATTACACTCTTTGGGTTCTTCAAAGATGATGTTTAACCCCACAGTATTTATCCTATGTAAGATTCTAGGGAATTCTTGAGCTATTGGATCCCTTGCTATTTGCTCCTCAATGAAGTACTTGGTTTCCTTGTGCTTGGAGTACCATTTCTTCCCCTAATCCAATACCCATAGTATTTTATACTTTCTTCGTTTCCCCCTTGGAACTGGTGGTGCTGCTGGCACTACTCCCCCAACTCTAAGTCTTTTTTGGCTGGCGCCAGATGTGGATGCACCTTTTTCCTTGTCTTGTCGTGCCGAAATTTTCCTATCAGCAAAAACATGTACTCTTAATATCAATCACAATATGGCTAGCTAATACTAAGGTCGGGCTCCAATTGGTCACCCCACACTTAGTTGCTACCACGGTTTCACGAGTCATGGTCAGTCGGGTACTCAGACTTCCCCTTATTCATATTTCCATGCTCGCTACGCTCCAAACATAATTGAATTTCAGTTCGACAAGATAAACAAACATACCTCCAGCTATCATCAATCACAAGGTGCAATGTATCAGTAAAAATAGATGGAATAGCTTCTTTGTACTACTCAGACTTTGTACAATTCATTTTTAAAGTTCATCCATCTATCAACTTCACAAAATAATTGATGCTTAACTTAGGCTTACAATCAAGAGGTAATTCAAGATTATGTACAATAGCCTATGGGATTATTCCTACCTTAATCTACAAAGATCAACATTTTATTTGCAGCATAATAAAAATTTAATCGCCCACTTTTCAGCACAAATAGAATGCACAACCCAATATTTGAATTTTTCTAACTTTTTATTCTTCTTCCCAACTCAATTTCTCATCCCTAGGTATCAACAATGTAAGATTTTCAATAACAATCATGTAATTATTGAGTTCATAACACAACATTAGCACAAAATCAACATTCATCCATGACCCAATCAATTACACATCTTATTAATAACTTAGGGTAGAATTTCATCATAAAACATGTGCAAGAATCGAAATATGCAGCAAGAATGAAAAAAATTCGAGAACATACCTTTACTTGAAGAGTTTTAAGAAGACTTGAAGAAATTTCTCAAGTTAGAGTCGTGGCACGTTTAGGGAGAAGGGGGATTGGGAGCTTTGTCACGGAGTTGTGGAAAAAATTTGGAGAAAAATGTATTTTGGGGGTTAAAAGGAAGGATTTCGCGCGAGTCGACCCAACTGCCCAAACTGACCCGACGCGAAAATAGCCTCAACGTGTCACGGAGGCTGTCACGCAGCTCAATCTTTGTGACACGGAGCCAACGCGGAGGCATTCTTCCTCCTACCCCAAAATGTTGCATTTTTACCTTTTTTTTCATCCTTTGCAATTTTTATTTGCACGCCGTATCTCCTGAAAATCATCAAAAACAACAACTCGTTAGAAAATAGTGGGTTGCCTCCCGCCTACCGCCGTAGTTTTCATCATGGCATGACCATTTTTTTAAATAGTTTCTAATTATTATAGTACATTACATTCATGGGTTGCCTCCCGTGCAGCGCCTGATTTACCGTCGCGGCATGACGCCTCTCATCCTCATTCATCCGGTAAAGTGATGGACGTCTTCTCTCGATTAACGCCCTCACCCCAGTAGTGCTTACACCTTTGTCCATTCACTAAAAATGTGGCACTTTTATCCTCTTGCCACAATTCAACGGCCTCGTATGGGGTCATCCTTACTACATCAAATGGCCACGACCACTTGGAGCGCAATTTCCCTGGGAAGAGTTTCAATCTAGAGTTGAATAGAAGCACCATTTGGCCCGGCTCAAAGATTCGATGCACCATATGCCTGTCGTGCCACCGTTTCATTTTTTCTTTGTAGCATTTTGCAGTTTCATTTGCGTGCCATCGAAATTCGTCCAACTCACTCAACTGCATCAATATCCTCTTTCCTGCTAGCTTAGGATCCATGTTCAGCTTCCGCACAACCCAATAAGCTCGATGTTCAAGCTCTACGGGGAGATGACATGCTTTCCCGTAAGCCAATCTGTACGGTGAAGTCCCAATGGGTGTCTTATATGAAGTTCGATAAGCCCACAATGCATCATCCAGTTTGCTTGCCCAATCCTTGCATTTTGCATTCACCATTTTCTGCAAAATCTGTTTAATTTCCCTGTTTGACACCTCTACTCGTCCGCTAGTTTGGGGATGATATGTTGTAGACACTTTATTTCGCACCCCATATTTCGCTAGAAAATTCTTGAATCCTGCATTCACAAATTGTGCCCCTCCATCACTGATAATTGCTCGTGGCGTACCAAACCTGGTGAAAATCTGCTTCTTCACAAATCTAGCCACCACCTTGTTGTCATTCCTGGGACACGCTGCTGCCTCAACCCACTTGGACACATAGTCCACTACCACAAAGACGTATTAATTGCCAAATGATGGTGGAAACGGGCCCATAAAATCTATCCCCCAGACATCGAACACCTCAACTTCCAATATGTGATGCAATGGCATCTCATGTCTCCTGCCGATTGTTCTTGCTCTTTGACATCGATCACATACTTTGACATAAGCTGCCGCATCTTTGAACAGTGTGGGCCAAAAGAACCCGGATTGCAGCACTTTGTGAGCACTACGCTCTCCTTCATGATGACCTCCATAAGGCGATGTCTGGAATGCACCGCCTCATCACTTTATCTGGTCCTTGCTTGAATAGATACGGCTCATCCCATATGTAATACCTGGACTCATGCTTTAGCTTCTTCCTTTGTTGATTCGTTGCCTTAGGTGGGTATATTCCACTTACTAACAAGTTCACAATATCTGCATACCAAGGGAGTTCAGCTTCCTTTATTGCCAAAGTTGTTCATCAGGGAACTCTTCTCGGATGCGCTCACCTTCCTTCACATGTGAACGGTTCTGTAGTCACGATAGGTGATCTGCAACCTGATTTTCACTTCCCTTCCTGTCTCGGATCTCCATATCAAACTCTTGCAGCAATTATATCCACCTGATTAGCCTGGGTTTCGCATCTTTCTTGCAAAATAAGTACCGAATTGTTGTATGATCAGTGTGTACCACCACTTTCGACCCCACCAGGTAGGATCTAAACTTGTCAAATGCAAACACTAGAGCCAACATCTCCTTCTTCGTGACTATATAATTAACTTATGCAACATCAACCATTTTTCTTACATAGTAGATGGAATGAAAAATCTTATTCCTTCGCTGCCCCAATACTGCTCCTACAGCTGCATCACTTGCATCACAGATTAACTCAAAAGGATATTCCCAATCAGGAGCAATGAGAGTAGGAGCTTCCACTAGCTTCGTTTTCATCTCCTCAAATGCTTCTACACATTCCTTGTCAAATTCAAATTTCACCTCTTTTTCTAATAACCAGCATATCGGTCTAGAAATCTTAGAGAAGTCTTGAATAAACCGTTTGTAAAACCCATCATGTCCTAAGAAGCTACGAACACCCTTAACTGATACTGGCGGTGGTAGCTTTTCAATCACCTCTATCTTTGCACGATCGACCTCCAAACCTCTGCATGACACCATATGGCCAAGGACATACCCTCCTTGACTAAAAAGTGACACTTTTCCTAGTTGAGCACCAGGTTTGAGTCTTCACATCTGGCTAACACCCTGTCTAGATTCTGCAAACACATAGCAAATGAGTTACCAAAAACATAAAAGTCATCCATAAATACCGCGACATAGTCTTCCAGCATATCGTGGAATATTGCCATCATGCATCACTGGAATGTGGCTGGTGCATTGCATAAACCTAAGGGCATCCGCCTGAAAGCATATGTCCCATAAGGACATGTAAACATGGTCTTTTCTCCTGATCTTCTGGTGCTATGTCTATTTGATTATAGCTAGAGTAACCATCCAGAAAGCAATAATCTACCCTGCCAGCCTGTCTAACATCTGATCACTAAATGGAATTGGATAGTGATCTTTCCGAGTAGCCTCATTGAGCTTCCTTCAATCCATGCAAATTTGCCAGCCCGTGACTGTGCGTGCGGGAATTAGCTCATTCTTTTCATTTGTGACCACTGTCATTCCCCCTTTCTTGGGAATGCATTGAACTGGGCTAACCCATTCACTGTCTGAGATGGGATATACCACTCATGCATCCAGCCACTTGATCACTTCCTTTCTGACTACATCCTTCATCACCGGGTTCAACCTCCGCTAATGTTGCACGGTTGGCTTGGATCCCTCTTCCACGAATATCTTTTGCATACAGAAAGCTGGACTGATCCCCTTAATGTCTGACATCTGCCATCCCATTGCTCTCTTCCCCCTCTTAAGGACCACCAATGCATCTTTCACTTGTGCATCTGTCAGTTCTGCTAAAATGATGACTAGTAAGGTGTCATCTTCACCCAAGAATACATACTGCAGATGTGGAGGCAATGTCTTTAACTCCAATTTAGGTGCCTCCTCTATTGATGGCTTTGTGGATGGTTCCAAGGACCTCTGCAATGGTTCAAAATCTTGCTTCCTGAATAACCATTTTGGCTCATTCAAAGTCTGCACCATCTCATATGTCGCACTGTCCCCAAAATGATCACGTCCCACAAAGGGTCTCTCCAAGGGATCCTGTGAGTCAATAATCTGAAGGGTCGATTCTTGATTCAACACATTGATTGTCGATAACTCTTCATAGATGGCAGGTAGCTTCATGGCCTTGTAGACATCAAAGACCTCTACCTTATCATGAGCTCTCATGGTTAGCTGCCCAACAGCTACATCAATTAAGGCTCTCCCGGTTGCCAAGAAGGGATGTCCCAAAATAAATGGGACTTCCGCATCTGGCTCAAAATCAAGAATTATAAAATCCACAGGGAAAATGAGGGAGCCTACTTGCACTAGCACATCCTCCACAATTCCATCTGGTCTTGCTAATGAACAGTCAGCTAGCTGCAAGATCACAGTCGTGGGTCTAGGACTGCCCAGCCCAAGCTTCTTGAATACTGATGTTGGCATCAAATTTATACTTTCTCCCAAATCGCACAAACCACGAGCTCGAATAGACTGCCCAATTGTAATCCAAATAGTGAAGCTCCCAGGATCCTTAAGCTTTGTCGACAATCGATTCTATATACGGGAGGTGCACTCCTCAGTAAGTGCAACTGTAGCATACTCTGTCAGTATGCTCTTGTTTTCTATAATGTCTTTGATGTACTTAGCATATTTTGGCACTCCCTGCAGCACATCTACTAAAGTAAGATTAATATGTACCTGCTTCAACACTTCCATGAACTTCTTTAAGCATGCTTCCTCCTTGTGTTTTGTCAATCTTTGAGGAAACGGGGGAGGTGGTCTTTCTATCTCTGCTACCTTTTCATTCCCACTCACATCATTGTTTCCTTCATCCTTTTCTGTTGCTCCAGATTTCTGAGGTGGCCTTTCGGGTTCCACCTCCCTGAGTTGCTTTCTACTCCGGGTAGTAACTACATTAACCTGCTTAGGATTTGGGTTTGCATCACTTGGTAATCCTCCCCTCGGTCTAGTATTTTGGGCTCCAGTTAACTGTACCAACTGATACTCCAATGCCTTTGTAGCTAACTGTTGATTTTTCATGTCAACTGTAAATTTTACTTGATCAGCCTGCATCTACGCCTGGTTAGCTATTATGGTTTTAAGCATATCCTCGATGTTGCTAGACTCAGGAGGTGCATTATTTCCTCTTAGCTGCGACTGAAAATTGTGATGACCCCCTTGATTTCTGTGCATGCCTTGATTTGAACTCTGTCCCTGATGACTATTACTCCCCCATGAAACATTCAGATGATTTCTCCAATTTGGGTTGTAACTGTTGCCATACTGCTAATTGTTGCTCCTCTGGGTGTTTCCAACAAAATTTACCGAATCTAGATTGGCACCACAACACTTAGCTGAGTGTTCACTACTTCCACAGACTTCACACCACACCTGCTGAACTGCATTGACTGGGGCTTGTGCCTGGCTCAAACTCATGCTGCTGAAATGAGTGTTAATTTGATTATGCAAAGCAACTATTTATGCAGCAATCGCTGTGAATCCATCTACCTCCAAGACCCCTATCGCTTTCTTCACTCCCCCTCGAGTTGTATCAGCATTCCATTCAGGATTACCTTGTGAAATACGGTTCAACAAGGTGTACAGCTCTTCGTATGTCTTTTCCAATGCCTGCCCCCGGCTACTGAGTCTAACAAAATCTTTGTATGCGGTTCGAAGCCTTCAATGAATGTATGCACCAACACATCATTAGACTGATGATGGTGAGTACAATCTCTTAACATTGACTTGAACCTCTCCCAAGCCTGATACAAATTCTCACCCTCTCTCTGTTTGAAACTTAGAATCTGACTTCTAGGCCTGGTTGTCTTCCCTGATGGAAAGAATCGTATCAAAAACTTCCTCGCTAGGCCATCCCAAGTAGTAATAGAATTTGGCGGTTCAGCCTTTAACCACCTCTTGGCTTCCCCCCAGCAGTGAAAACGGGAATAGTGTAAGCCTCACATAATCAGATGATACTCCAGCTGGTATATATATGTCACTTATCTCCAAGAAGTTTTGGAGATGCTGCTGTGGATCTTCATGAGGGAGACCTGTAAATTGCCTGATGGTGTGCAATAACTACACCATATTCTGCTTAAGTTCAAATCTCCCTCCTGGTTCCGACCTGCGAATGCTACATGTTACATTATTCGCATGTGGGATTGCTACCTCGCGGACCGATCTTGCTGCCATCTCTTTTGGCACTAAAACTGCCCTTACAATCGCTGGTTGCTGTTGTTGCTCCAGAATTGCCCTTCTTAATAACTGCAACTTCTTTTCTAGAGATTCCCTCTTCTGTAGATAAAATTGTCTCTCCAGCTCTAAAAACGGATCCACCAACTCCTTATCTCTTGCCAACATTCAGAAACAACTTAGTACCTGCAAGAGAAATTGCTAAGATTAAGTTGTCAACACTTGTATCGAACTTGTAAACTAACACTAAGAAAATTAAGTCACCAATTGTGCCAGTCCCCGGCAACGGCGCCAAAAACTTGTTCACTCCCAATCACACGCAAGTGCACGTGGTCGTACAAGTAATAAAGTGGCTTTATTTTAAACCGGGTATCGAACCCACAGGGACTGTAACGAATGAATAATTTTTTTCTAAGTGTTTAGTATAAACACTTCTTTATACAAGTAGACAAGCAAAACAAATGGTGATTTTTCAAGAATATCAGTTAATGTAACCTTAAGTGAAAATTATGAATTATAATCTGAACAATAGCATGAACAAGCTGAGGTGAAGGCAAAACATGCAGATATGTAATTTGTTGATTAAATTTCAATCAACGCTTCTCTTAGGTTGTTAGTCAGGAATTATTAACAATGGATTGGGTCTTTCGAACTCCTCACAAATTACAGAATTATGAGATTTACATTACACATTTCTGTGATGCAATAACTCATATTCTCGAAAACTAAACTAAATTCCATAGATGACCAAATATGACATTATAGATATATTTCTATTCTGAACGTTAATCTTCTCTTAATTTCTCAACCAAGACAAGAACATATTCTACCAAATCACATCCATCCAAATAATCTTCCTTTTAGAAATAAAATTGGAATTTTAATATATACATTAACAATGGCCAATCATTAATGTAGTAAAAACAAGAATCAGTAGAACAACCATTTTAGAGAAGATAAAAACTAAAATACATCAATTACATACTACTGCAATTATCCTCAACCTCAGCCAAAGGTGAATTAGCCACTCATTTGAGGATTAAAAATCTTCAAACAAGTAGAAAACATACAAGCAATTGAAATTTAAGAGAAAAAGGAAGAGAACTAACCCTAGGACTTCTTCAGCTCAACTGCTTGATACCCACGATCTAGCATGAAATGTCAGATACCTTAAAATAAAACCTAAGTGTGTTATATATACAAGTGATAAATTTCTCAGAATAAACTGGCAACGTGGCACGGAGGCTATCGCGGAGCGTCAGCTCCGTGCCACGGCCCTGTCGCGGAGCTTCACTGGAACTTGGATGCATAGATCTTAGCCTCAGCATGGAACGGAGGCTATCGCGGAGCCTCAGCTCCGTGCCACGGACTTGTCGCGCACCTTCACTGGAATCCGGGTGTGCAACAAAGTCTTTCCAACGTGTCACGGAAGTGAACGCGGGGCATAAGCTCCATGACATATTGCCATCGTGCACCTTCACTGGAATTCACTTGAAATGTCACTCTAGGTAGAATGCCTCTGCGATGGTAGCGTGAAACGTCCTCTATCGTGGAGCATCAAGTTTTTAGCATTTTCTTGCCGACTTCCTAGTTTTGCTTCCGAGTCCATTCCTCCACTTCACCAACTTGTAGATTAGTTTCCAAAATTAATTCTAAACTACAAAAACAATAACTAATCATGTTGGTTAGTATAAATCCACAATTACATAAAAACCACATGAGAATGTACACATAAAAGTAGATAAACAAGTCCAAATTAAGTAATAAAGTATCACTTGGGCCTGCAATTATGCCCAAGATCAATCTTTTCTTATCCTTAACGTCTATCAGATATGCACGACTTGTTTTGAAAGACTATTATTGCTCTCGCAGTTTTACTTACCTTGCATACTCAGTGCATTTCACGTACTAACCGCATACTATCTATGTTATATTGTTTCATGATGCAGGATCGGGTTCTTAGGTTCAGCCCTATTCATAGATGCTTATAAGAGTTAGCATTTTCTTGCTTGGTGTGTCCTCATCCTCCAAGGACTAGACTTTCAGTTATTTTGAGCGTACTTTCAGTTTCAATACTTTTAAGCTAGTTGGGGGTGTTTTCCCATCAGCTCATCCAGATTAGAGGCTTATCAGATTTAGACATGTATTCAGCTTCAGACGTTCATTCTATTGTTATGTTAAGTTAGTCTTCTATTGAGTTTATATTTATGTTTCCTTTATGTTTATTGATTAAGTTAGTGAATGCTTATGCCATGGGTTAACTTGGGGTCTCTCGGGGTCCCTTGTCCCGTGTCTACGATCCGAGTCTCCTCTCCGGTCATGACAACTATGGACTCTATTGTTGGTCTTTTAGAGGAACTCGTTAACGCTGAGTTGAACATACCTAAGGATTCTATCAGGTAAATAAATTTGTTTCCAAGTAAGGATTGTCATATGATAGAATTCATTGTTGTGAAAATGACTGCATGTTGTTCTATAAGAATGACGGGGATCTACAAAGTTGAAAGTTTAGTGGACATGCTCGTTTTAAGCGGACTCCTGGTGGGAAGATGGTTCCAGTTAAGGCGATGCATTATTTACCTCTTATACCTCGGTTAAAGAGGTTGTACGTGTCAGTGAGTTCTGCTCCGCATATGAGATGGCATTGTGAGATAGAAGGGCTCCTGGTGTTATGTCTCATCCATTAGATGAAGAAGCTTGGAAACATTTTGATAGAACTTATCCTAATTTTGCTAGTGAACTAAGAAATATTAGATTAGGCTTGTGTGCAGATGGTTTTACACCATTCTCTGTTTCTGTTGCACCCTACTCTTGCTGGCCTGTATTCCTTACTCCATATAATCTTCCACCTGAAATGTTTATGAAGATTCCCTACATATTTCTAAGTTGTATTATCCCGGGTCCCCACAATTTAAAAAGTTTGATTGATGTTTATCTACGACGTTTGATAAACGAGTTAAAACAATTGTGTTCTGAAGGTGCAGTGACTTATGACATATCAACTAAGCAGAATTTTCTTTTGCGTGCTTGTTTAATGTGGATATAAATGATTTTCTGGCGTATGGGATGCTGTCTGGTTGGATGATCGCTGAAAAATTAGCTTGCCCATATTGCATGGAAAATAGTAGAGCATTCACATTAAAATATGGTCATAAAAATTCATCGTTTGATTGTACCGTCGGTTCTTGCCAATGGATCACGAGTTTAGAAGAATGAAACATGCCTTCCGAAAGATTAAGGTTGAAAATGATCTACACCTCCATTATTGTCAGCAAGTGAAATTTGGGAGAGAGTTTGTCACTTGCCAAAGGTTATAGATGCTACACCTTGTAGACTTCCTAGATATGGTGTTGGACATAATTAGACAAAACAGAGCATATTTTGGGAGTTGCAATATTTGAAGGACAACCTTCTATGACACAATCTTGACGTGATGCACATTGAAAAAATTTATGTTGATAATTTTTTCAACGTCGTGATGGATGTTAGGGGTAAGACAAAAGATAATCCAAAGGCTATAATGGACTTAAAAGAATATTGACAGAAGAAAGGAACTAGAGCTGCATGAAACACATAATAATAAATTTTTAAAGACAAAGGCAAGCTTTTCATTCACATTGGATGAAAAACGTGAGATTTGTGAGTGGGTTAAAATTTTGAGGATGCCTAAGGGCTATGCTTCAAATTTGGGGAAGTGTGCAGATACGAACGAAGGGAAGTTGTATTGTATGAAAAGACATGATGGTCATGTTTTCATGGAATCTTTGATTCCTATTGCATTTAACCGGCTACCTAATAGGATATGGAAGCATATCACAGAGGTAAGTTTGCTCTTCAAAGATTTGTGAAGTAACACTTTGTGGGAGGATTACTTAGAAAAGATGAATGAGAATATTCCTGTGACTACTACTAAGTTGGAAAAGATCTTCCTGTGCGGATTCTTTGATGTGATAGAACATTTACTGATTCACCTCGTACATGAGGCGGGTCTTGGAGGCCCTGTTCAATACAGATGGATGTATCCATTCAAAAGGTACTAAAACTATGACTTTGTATACAATGAATAAATTTTTTAAAGTTGGTTTAACCAAATTACTAACATCAAAATTTTATACAAAACTATTGGCAAGTGCAAAAGAACTGTTAAGTAGCGGTCTAAGATTGAAGGATCTATCTATGAAGATTATCTTGCAAGGGAAACTGCTTATTTTTGTTCTTACTATTTTGAGCAGCAAGTGCCAACTTTAAGAAATAGGCCTACCTGCAATGACGAATGTGATATTGATCTAAGCTACCCGTCAATTTCAATTTTTAATCAACCAGGTCGAGGTTCTAAAAAATAAACCAGACGAGGTTTGAGTAGTATAGAAATGCAATCTATTGTGACACACATTTTCCTTAATTGCCCCAAAATACAACCATATCTTGAGTAAGTTCATACATATTATTATTGAATAATATTATTTAAATACTAATGCTTAAACTAATTTAAAAACCAATGTTACTGAACAGTTACTTTATAGGACAGTGGGGTAATGATGTCATATATACGATGTTCTCTAATTTGCTGAAGATTATGTAAGTGTTGAATATCATGTTAACGATATAAGTACAACATAATCATTTGTTTAAATAATTTTTTTAAACACTATGTAGGTTCATGATGAAAATAACAATATTAAACATTTGCAAATTGTGAGTGATGTTGCACTCAGGCTTGATAGTCAAATTCAGTCCATACATAAATATTGTGTCAATGGTTTCAAGTTTCAAACAGAGGAAACTTCTAAGTATAAGAAAACTAATAATAGTGGAGTGTGCGTTATAGGCGATTGATCTTGGGCATAATTTCATGCCCAAGTGCTACATTATCACTTAGTTTAGTCATGTTTGTTTATTTATTCACTTACATTCTCATGTGATTTGATGTAAATTTGGGTATGTACTAACCAACATGATTAGACCTTGTTTTGTAGGTGTAAAATGCATTTGAAGGACTAAATAATGATGGGTGAAGATAAGGAATGGTTTTGGAAGAAAAACTACAAAAGTTGGCTATAAGAGGGCAGCAAAACAGAATGCCTACACGACAGGGCCGTGCCACACTGCCATCGCAGCAAGCTTCAGAGAAAAATCTGACTTTTATACAATTTTTAGAATGCTTCCGTGATGCCTCTGTTTCACGGAGGTCAATTAGGGCGTTCAGCTCCGTGACACGGAGTTGTTCCACCACAGGCCAAATTTTTCATTTTTTCAGCATAGTATAAATTGAACCTTTAGCTTCTGAAATCATTGAAGACGGGATTATCTGGAAAAACCGAAGGGATGCGCAAAGGAGACTTGGAGAACTCCTCTTGGGTTCATATTTTCTTCATTTGTTTTCATCTATACTTGTAAGTGAACTACTCTAAACATGGTTTTGAGTATTTGTACAAACATGGGCGGCTAGAACCCTCCATTTAGGGTTGAGGCCATGGATATGATTGTATTTACTTAGATTCATTTTGGGTTGAGTTGTTAGTTGTTGTTTTGTCTTACAATCTTTATTATTGTTGTTTTTATGCTTGATCACCATGAAAACAAGTGGGTTAAGCTTGGGTGGAAGCTTGGAAGAGCAAACCTAGGCAAGAACATAAGAATGTAGGAAGCAAGTTCTTGTCTTTTGATAAGATTTGTGGTTAGGATAGGAACATAGCTAATTTACCTTGCTTGGCTGATAAAATGGGAAGATAGAAAGACGCCAACATAGAATTTTACTCCACCACTAGAAGGAGTAGTTGTGAAGCTAAGTTTGGTTAAATGGTTGGAGGTACGGAAGTCCCCAATGAAGGCATAAACCCCATAAACCACATCCACGTAGTGAATTGCCCACGAACTAGAAATGACATCCTTGCTCAATGATGTAGTAGTGAGGCTAGTTTGTCGTGTTTAGTGGTTTGGAAGACCATGTACATGTAATTCCAATTATGTGAGACAACAATTGATAATTTCATACTTAACCCATTATGAATTGTAGCATTGCATGAATATCCGACCTTAACTCTAGTTTTGTTTTGTATTGCTTCCAGATTATTTTGTGTCACCACTAAGATTTAATTATAATTTATCGGAAACTTCTAAAATCGACTTCTTAACTAACATTTGAACTTGATAATTTGCTGAACCAGTCCCGTGCATTCGACATCCGGATCTTAAAAAGGGCCACTATATTACTTGTACGACCACATGCACTTGCTTGTCATTGGGAGTGATCAAGTTTGAATTTGATCCAAAACTCCGAAGCGCTTAAGTGAAAAATTCCAATGAGTGAAGGAGTGAGAAGCGTGGAAAAAGAAGGAAAAGTGGAAGTTGTGAAAGTTGAGAAAAGGACAAAGGTGCACTTGTGTGAAAATGGTTGATTATTAGTAGGGAGTAAGAAAATAAATGAATGAAAAATTTGTTTAAGTGCTCCTTATTGATAAGCTGAGTGTGCTTAAAGAAACGGTAACAAGAAGAGAAAATTCAAGAGTGAAAAGAATGAGGAGGAAGTAAGAAAAGAGATGTCCTTAATAAAGGTTGAAGTTATTAAAAGTGCTTGGGGAAGATAGCCACTATTACTGGCCAGAATAGTACCTACCCGTCCCTTAGATTACATTAAAACCCATTAAGTCCTACTTGATCTTACATTCATACATCCTTAAATTAGTGGAGTAAAACACTAAGGGCAAGCTTATAGTTCAGTACATGATGCATGTGAATTCTTTGAGAGAGTGAGCGTAATTTTATTCATATACCCATACCTGTTGTGTTTTAAAAACTTGCGAGTAAAAATGGGTAACTCTCTTGTTGTGAGGGCACATGTTTAATGAGAGATAACATTCATGTAGGATTTCTTGATCGGTTGATTTGCATGAGTTTGCTAAGATTGAGAGTCGATTCTTGAGGTTAGGAATTCTTAACATAGTTGTATTTCACTTTAATGACTACATCGTGCATGCTCTATTTTTAACTTGTTATCTCAAATAATCATTATAGTCGTAACTTGAATTATCTTGTTAAATTAGTTATGTGTGAGTTTTCATTTACATGAGATATAAAAGGGTTGTTCGAGGACGAACTAGGCTTTAAGTGTGGGATAGGTGATCTCAGGAAAAATAGCATGCTCAAGTGATGCTTTATAACTTAGTTTCATCTTGTTTATCAACTTAATTATATGCATTCTCATGTATTTCTATGTAAATATGAATATATATACTAACCAACATGATTAGTTCTTGTTTTTGTAGGTGTAAAATGAATTTGAAGAACTAATCCATGAGTTGGTGAAGTGGTGGCATGGAATCGGAAGTAAAACGCGAACGTCGGCAAGGAGGATGCGCGAAACAACCCACCTACACATAGGCAACGTGCCACGGCAAGCAGGCTGCACAACCAGGCCGTGAGACGCCATCAAACGCGGCCAGCTTCTGCTTGGCGACTGTTTTGATTTCCAATGTGCCTACGCGATGCCTCCGTGTCACGGAGGCATATTGGCATGATAACCTCCATGACACGGAGCTATTCCATGTCGGGCATAATTTTATACATCTCTCATTTACTATAAATAGGTCCCTTAGCTCCTAAAATCATTTAGTCACGATTTTATTCTGAAAAACCACCTAGGAGTGAAGGGAGAAGTGGGAGAACTCACCTAGGGTTCATCAATTTCATCTTCTCTTCTACCAATTCTTGTAAGTATGTTACTTTAACAATGTTTTCATGTAATTTTACGAACTTGAGTGGCTAGAACCCTTCCTCTAGGGTTGAATCCATAAGTTATGATTGTGTTTTTACGAATTTGTTTTGGAATTAAGTTATTGATTGTTGTTTTGTCTTGCATTATTGATTATGGTTGCTTTTATGATTGATCACCATGAAAACACACACGTTAAGCGTAGGTAAATGCTTGAGAAAGAAAACCTAGGCAAGAACAAAAGAATGTAGGAAGCAAGTTCTTGTCTTTTGATAAGATTTGTGGTTAGGATAGGAATATACCTAATTTACCTTGCTTGGTTGATAAATGGGAAGATAGAAAGACACCAACTTATAATGTACTCCACAACTTGTAGGAGTAGTTGTGAAGCTAAGTTTGATTAAATGGTTGGAGGTACAAAAGTACCCAATCAAGGGCATAAACTCCATAAACCACATCCACGTAGTGAATTGCCCACAAACTAGAAATGACATCCTTGCGCAACGATATAGTAGTGAGGCTAGTTTGTCGTGTTTAGAGGTTCGGAAGACCATGAACATGCAATTCCAATTATGTGAGACAACAATTGATAGTTTCATACTTAAACCATTGCAAATCGTAGTATTGAATGATTATCCGACTTTAATTCTAGTTGCTCCTTGAATGAATTCAGAGTATTTCGTTGACCACATCTAGACTTAATTAAATTTCTCAAAAAATTATATAATCAACACTTGCAGCATTTAATATCACACTTGAACTTGATAATTCTGAATTGGTCCAGTCCCTGTGGGTTCGATATCCAGATCTTAAAAAGGGCCACTATATTACTTGTACGACCCATACATTTGCGGGCACATCAGCAATGTAGATGGTAATGGCCAAAATATTGATTATTATTATGTGATACAAGAGATAATGGAAGTTAGGTACGCTGGATGGCCAAGGAAAAAGATAGTACCATTTCGGTGTAAGTTGTTTGATCCATCGCACAGAGGTACTAGGGTTAATCAACAGCATAATATAATTGAAGTTAAGCACACCAGATAGTATGACTGTTACGATCCTTTCATCATTGCACAAAATACTAAGCAGGTATATTATGCTCCATATCTTCTGCTTAGAGAGAAGGCTGATTGGTGGATGGTTATAAACACTAAGCCCGTGGGTCAAATAGAGATTGATAATGTGTTGGATGTGGCATACCAAAATGATTTGACAGTTGTTCATCAAACTGTGGATGCTGAGTTAGAACAAAGTTTAGAACATCCTAAACACATATTAGAAGAAGTTTTTGATGATGTTGTAATAATTGAAATTACAAATGTTAAGGACGAATCAGATAATGAAAATGAACCAAGTGAGGGAGAAGAATCAAATCATGATTATGAAATAAGTGATGAGGAAGAATGGGAGAATGCTGGAAATGAAACAAGTGAGGAGGAAGAATGGGAGAATGATGATTAGCAAATAACGTAATTAATTCTTTTAAGTAATTATTATATCTAATATATACTTATATTATTATTTTAATTATATTTTATAATGCATGTAAACTTGAATACAGATGTGGTCAGGTGATCGAGGTCAAACTAGTAAGGGTAGTAAATCGAGTAAGAGTAGTAGAAAAACACATAGGAGACCACTAGACTCTAGTGCTGCTTCGGGTAGCCTTTCATCTACTCCACATACACGTTCTTCTCCACATCTGTCCTATGTCCCCTATGGTACTGGGCATCTAGCACATTCATCTTTCCCTCCATTTCCTACTACTTCTCACACTTCCATGCCTACACCTGGCATTTGTCCACAACGGGAAAACTCGCCATATTCATCGTCCAGTACTCCTTCCCAGATTGGATCATCTCCTAACATTGCTATCTTGCAACTCAAAGATAGCAGCTCTGACTCAAACTCACAGGGTTCTTTTAGTACTCCACTCTTGACCCAGTCATATAGAGCACAACACCGGCACCGGCACCGACACCACCACCAGCACCAGCACCAACAGCAGCAGCTGGAGAGCCACAACTAGGAGATATAGACAATCTTGGTAGACTGGTGATCGTGCTTGATGGATCTGGGTAAGTTTGATTTTATTTTTTGATTTTGATTTAAAATATTTAATTTTAATGTTATATTTATGACTTGACATGTTTATTTTCATGTTTACAGGTTTCATCTGGAAAAAGAGGCTAGAAATCATCTAAGGGAGAGCATTCAGAGGATATATCATCGACCTTATTGAGGATGGAATGAAATACCACATCGGGTTCGACAGGCCATGTTTAATGAGCTTAAGGTATATAAAGGAATTATTATTTCATAAAATTCTTCTTTGATCCGTGATTCTTATATATCATCTAACACTTTTTATCCTTGATTATAGACATTGTTTACTTGGCTACCTCAGCACGATAAGAAGATAGTCATGAACTACGAGAGGAAGGGCAGTTCAAGGATGTCAGATTGGTTTAGGGATGCAAGATTAAAGAACAAGAGGCCTGAATGGATGCTACCTCATCTTTTCAAGGCGTTTCAGGAATACTGGAACACGCTTGAATTTAAGGCAAAGTGTGAACAGGCGAAGATGGCTAGGAGCGAAGGAAAAAGTGGTTCGTTTCACACTGGAGGTGCAAAGAGCCAAGGGACGATAGCTAGAGAATTCGTAAATAATTATTATATTTAATACTTATATAAATTTGATTAAATTTTGCACATTGTTTTACTTTGATTACATTAATTTTGTTTGTAGGCCAAAAATTAGGTCGTGACCCTACTCAGAAGGAGCTATTTTGGGCTACCCACGTAAACAAGAAGAAGACTGAGTCTAATGCTGACACATGGGTCGACCAAAGAGCTGAACAAGCCTATGTAAGTTCATACATATTATATATAAATAGTAATATGTTAAATTTAATTTGAATAACCATATTATACTAATTAACTTTTTTTAATTATATAGATGGATTATCAACAACTCTTGTTTGAGTACAGCCAGTCTCAGAAAGCCCTAGGTGGGCCAGCCCATCCTCCACCGGATGTCGTTACCCAAATTTGGACTGAAAAGTGGCCAGGGGGAGGCAAAAGGGGAGAGTCTACAACCTAGGATCTAGAAACCCAATTCGATAGATTTAGTCCGGACTGGAAGATATTGGCTCTTCTAGCCAGAATGAGGCGGTTGATGGTGTTCAGATTGCTGCAATGTTGCAGAAGATTGAATAGCTTACACGTGCCTTGGCAGATGCCGAGGCAAGATGCATTGTAAAGAGTAGGATAATGTGTCATACCGTCGAGGCTCTCAAGGCACAAGTGAACAGCTAGCTTGTGGAATGCGGAGACGACGTTCCCGTTCTCCTCCTTCAGATGATGAAGTGTATTCGACAGATGATGAAAATGCCGAAGAGACACCTTAGTTGTTAGGATTATTGTAAATTGAAAACAAACTTTGTATATATATTTTGATATTTCTAAACTTTGTTGATGATTTCAGTGGATATTTAGTGTTATTTTTATGTTGTAATTCGATAATTACTATGTTATTGATGTTCTTGTTCATTTGGAATTGTTTTGGCACCAATTAGTGCTAGATATTAGCTGAAATTTAATTGATTTTTAATTTGACAGGTGGGAATGCAGAAATTGCAGTTTTTTGCTGCAGGTGCATTTGCAGAAAACCGATGGAAAGCGTAGGTAAATCCGTCAGTTTTCTGCAAATATATACCACAAGAAACCCAAAAAATCGACGGACAAACCGACAGTGTCCGTCAATATTTTCTTTAAAACTAAGAACATACCGATGGACACTGTCGGTAAATATGATTTAAAAATTAATTAATAATTAAAATTTACCGATGATGTCCGTCAGTAATTTTTTTCCCCATTGGGTAATATTTTAAAAATCACGGAATTAGAATTCACCAAACCGACGAACGTCCGTCAGTATTATCTGATGCTGTTTGTCAGTTTTTTATTTCCGATGCGACATATTCCGACGACCCTTTGTCCATCGATTTTCCATCGTTTTTAGCCAAAAAACCAACTTTGTCCGTCAGAATTAGCCATCTTTTTTGACTATTTTTTAGTAGTGGTCTCTTAGGGTCCCTTGTCCCGTGTCTACGATCCGGTGTATGTTGGGGTCATGACTCAATCCTAGGCCACATAGTCTCCATTAAGGGTATTTAGGTCAACTCTCAAAATATTGAGGCAGTGAAGAGTTGGCCCAGACCTACCACCCTGACAGACATCAGAAGTTTCATAGGTCTAGCTTGTTATTATAAAGGGTTTCTAGAGGGGTTTTCAACTATTGATGCTTCGTTGACTAAGAAACTTAGAAGAAGGTTAAATTTCAATGGTCTAAGGTGTTCAGTGTGTTTCAAAACTACACGCAGGTGCACTTGGTCAAACAAGTAGTAAAATGGCTAAAGTAAGCCAAGTATCGATCCCACAGGGACTTAATCAAGGTAATAATCGAATTAAGTGTTAATGAACTCTAACTCTAAAAATGCAGAAAATAATTTAAAGAAGATTTCGAAGAGTTTGTTTCCTAATTTATACTAATCTAAACAAAATTATAAAGTGAGTCTGAACTATAGTAATGAGCAAGCTGAGGCTAAAACGAACATGCAGGGAAGTAATTTATCGATACAATTTGGTTAATCTTTCCTTCGGTTGCCAGTCAAGAATTATTTCCTATGGAGAGAAACTTTCGTATTCTACCCAACTTAAGAATCATGAACCTTAAACCCATATTTCTGTGATAAAAGAATTTCATGTTCTAGCCATACGAAATCGATTCCTTAATTGACTAATACGACTTTCAGATATATTTCTATTCTGAAGGTAAATCAATTCTCAATTTTCCCAAACTAAGAAGAGATCATATCCTACCAATTCACAACTTTCCAATTTCTTTTCTTTTCAGGATAAAATTGCATTTTTTAGATATACATTAACATTGGCCAAACATTAATGCAGTAAGAACAAGAATTGATAGAACAACCATGGAAGAAAAGATGAAAACCAAATGATCAACAATTACATTCCACTACAAATGTTCTCAACCTCAGTAAGAAGTGAATTTAGCCACTCATTTGTGGATTAAACATTATTAAATGAGTATAAATCATACAAACAATTGAAATAAAGGAGAAAAAGTTAGAGAAGAACCCTAAGAATTTCGTCCCCTCAACAGCCTGTAACCCACGTTCTTGCTCAACTAAGTCCGAATCATTAAAAATAAACCTAAGTGTGCTATTTATACTAGTGGGAATTTTTCGCGGAATAACAAGCAACGTGTCACGGAGTGCATCGTGGAGCACCGCCTCCGTGACACGGTGCAAATGCGGACCCTCATTGGAATTTTATATTCCAGGTAAATATGGGCAACGTGCCACAACATGTAACACGGGGCGACCTTCACTGGAATTTGTCCAAGTAACCCACCCGAGGCAGACTGCCTCCACGATGGCAGCGTGACACGGCTCCATCGCGGAGCCCCTTTGTTTGTTGCTTGTCCTTGACCTTTTCCACTGCTCGCTTCCGAGTCCATTCTCGATTTTCACCAACATGCAAATTAGCTTCCTAAAATTATATTTTTCCTGCAAAACAACACTAATCATGTTGGTTAGTATAAATTCACATTTTAACTACAAATCACATGAGAATGTAAAAATAATGATAGATAAACAAAACGAAATAGAGCATTTGAGCATCACTTGGGCATATAATTCTGCCCAAGATCACTTACCCCACACTTAAAACCTTGTTCGTCCTCGAACAATAATCTCATATCTCATGCAATTGACACCCACGTATACCTACTTTGGCTCGACAATTCAAGCTACGGTTATACTGATTATTTAATATGGCAAATCATCAAGAAAACATGCATAGTCTTATAAACACACTGACATTCACCACATTAAGACCTCCTAGACTCAAGAATCGACTCTCGATCTCAGCAAACTCATGCAAATCAGCTGATCAAGACATCTGACACGAAATTCAATCTCTCGTCAAGAATGTGCCCTCACAAGACAAGAGAATTACCCCTTTTCCAATCATATGATTTCCAAAGCATTACATGTAGGGGTATATGAACACGATTTCGCTCTCTCTCCCAAAGAATTCACATGCATCATGTCATGAACCATAGGCTTGCCTCTAGTGTATTACTCCACCAATATAAGGACGCGGGATGTAAGATCACGTAGGACTTAACAGGTTGTAATGTAAGCTAAGGAACTAGTAAATACTGGGCTAACCAATAATAGCAACTAGCCTCCTTAAGCGCTTTTCATACATCCCACCATCATTATGGGCATTCTTTCTTCCTTCATCCTCTCATTCTTGAAGTCTTTCTTTATTTTTATTCCCATTTATTTAAGCACACTCGACTTAATAACAAAGATTAGTTATACATCTTCATTTTATTTATATTCGGCAAGTGCACCTTTGACCTTATCTTTACTTTCACCACTTCCGCTTTTCCTTTCTTTTTCACACTTTTCACTCCTTAACACTTTGGAAAAATTATTTTTTTCTTGAGCGCTTAAGAGTTTTAGATAAAATTCACGGCTAATGAAAAAAAAAGGGATTATGCTCGGTTTCTACCTCTTCAGTGAAAGAAAAAAATAGGCT
The DNA here is from genome assembly GCA_035772735.1 of Datura wrightii. Taxonomy (NCBI): domain Eukaryota; kingdom Viridiplantae; phylum Streptophyta; class Magnoliopsida; order Solanales; family Solanaceae; genus Datura; species Datura wrightii. The sequence continues at coordinate 161,887,735 of JASDFA010000016.1, forward strand.
AAAGGCTCAATGGGGCTAACTAGGATGTACATTCAAGGTAGGTATGATAAGAAAAAAAAAACTTTTGGTTTAATCAAAGAAATACCCACATCCTTTCCTACACTACACATCCTTCATTTTGTTTTGTACACATACCAGACAAGTTCCAGATACTTCACAATAGCATGGAAGAATCAAAACCTCACCTCACACTCATTGCACATGCTCAACTCAAGACTTATTCACAGACTCTTCAATCAGCTAATTACAAGAATTCAATATTAAGCCTCAATCACACCGAATCGAACTCTATGGCCTAGGTATCTCAACATGTTTCACATTTGCATGCTTTCATACGAATCATATTTGCATCTCAATATCATGTACAACACACAACAAGAATTTCGAACCATGAAGTAACAACACGTTTGGGAAACAACCAAAAGAAAGAAAATAAAAGAAAGAAAAAAAACTACTCCTATCGACTACATTTCCCTTAAGACGGTCGTGATCCATCCATCATAGGGAATGGTCACTATTTACGACTTCGGTTCAATGAGACTATTCTCGGTAAAAGCATCGAAAACAAAGGCCGAGAAACCCAATCATAAAAAAAATTCAACAAAATTATTTTTTTAAAAATATCGATAATTTTGATAGAAAACAAAAATATTTACACAACCAGCTAACAACAATTCAACATAGCACACAACAACTTAACATTCATTACACACCCGAATTACAATACAAAACATACTCATAAAATCACAGGGTCACAATTTTTTCACAGGCACAACAACAAGACATGATCATAACAACAACAAAACAACTGACACCTAACTACTCCCACCCCACACTTAAACTAAACACTGTCCCCAATGTTCATCAAATTCAACATAGCACAGAAGTAGGTGGTGAAACTCCCTAATCAATCGAAGTATTCAACTTCTTCGTCAGGTACCGTTGCCTCTTCCCCCATATCTGAATCGCCCCTGCTTTCCTCATCTAACTCAACATCTAACTCATCGCGGCGTGTCTCTTCATCAGTGGGGACATCATTATCAACAGGCTCCACAAAAGCAGACCCCACTCGCATAGAGCCCTGGCATTTTCGCTAAAGGGGTAATCTAGCTCGAGCTACCATAGCTAATCTTATGTTGCTGGCCTCCCACCTATTCGCAACTGCAGCATCTGCATCCCGAACATACGTTCCATATACTGATCATCCTGAGCATGTCGCTCGGCTAGTGTGAGAACTGGCCCGTGAGTGGTGTCGGGTGCCTTGGTTTTGGTGACGTCCAAGGCACGCCTATCTATCTGCGAGATGTAGTCTAGGGCCTCATCCTCGATGTCAAGGCCTCTCAGAAATGTGGTCAGCAAACCACCAAACCCGTACCTGCGCCCTTGATGCGAACGGGCCCTCTTCATGGCGGAGATGATCACCTCCCCAACATTAATCTCCAGCCCTTTCATCAGGGCATAAACCAAGCACACTTGAGCCCGGGTGACATCTGTCATGTGCACCCCAGGGATCAGGCAGGAGCACACTATTTTGAGCCAAATCCTGGCTTCCCTGTTCATTTGAGAGTAAGGCAGCGTCTGATGATAGCCCCTCTCCTTGTGCCTGCTCCACCATGTTGTCGAACGGGCTCCACACAGAGTGCGTCTGATATTCGCATAGGGTGGAGTTATGTTCAGCTGCTGGAGTACATGGGCGTCTGTGTCCCGCGCCCCCAATATGGAATTCAGGTGATGAGGCTCAAAGGTGACAACCTGCCTCCTTATCTTGACGGTGTGACTGCGGAGTGTCGGGTTCCAGTTTGCGTAGAACTCCCGAATTAAATGGAGATTGCACTCCTTGGGCTCTTCGAAGATGAAGTTCAGCAAGCAGCGTCAATCCTGTGTACGATTTTGGGGAATTCCTGTGCAAGTGGCTCCCTTGCAATGTGCTCCTCAAGGAAGTACTTGGTCTCCTTATGTTTGGCATACCATTTCTTCCCTTCGTCTGTCACCCATCGGGTTCCGTATGGACGATGTTGGCCCCGTGGAACCACTGGTGTTGCTGGGACTGCTGTTCCCAGTCTAATCCTTTTTCTCTCGGCGCCTGATGTAGATGCACCCTTTCATTTGTCTTGCCTGCTTGACATCGTGCCTGTCAAATCAAACAGACAGTCCCAATGTTATTCAATTCAAAAATTTGCTTCGATTAAGGTTGGGTTGAGTTAGGCCACCCCACACTTAATCTTTAGACACAATGAAAACAATTCGGCAAGACAATCATTCTTTTCCAATTTTTATCAATGCACATGCCTCGTGCATTCAGATCAGTCGATGGTATAATGACTAAGTACTACTCAGACTTCTTACAACTAATCACAATTTCACCATCGATTTCATTACATCAGATAGCACTTAGCCCAAAATTTATCTCAACAACAACCTATAAAATTTACCAATTTCATTTTCCCGAAAATTCCCTTCTTTATTTAGCATATTCATCCATATTCACAACATAATTTACATCACCCAACATGCACAACTCAATCATTTTCAAATTTTCAACCAAATTTAGCTTCTTCCTATTCAAATTCCGACCCTAGCTACCAATTTCGCACAAATTCAATCAAACATGTATTTATCGAGTTCATATAATCATAACGATACTACGAACGTCAATCAAAAATAACTTAAATTAATTCATACTCAATTTACACTTAGGGCAAGCTTTAGCTACCTCACATGCTCAAAAATTGAAAATTTCGGCAAAAAATGAGGTTAAGTTCAAGAACGTACCTTTAATTCGATGAACTTGAAGAAAAGTTGAAGAAAATTTGATCCTTTTGATCCTAGGTCCGTGTCACGTTGGGGGAGGGGGGATTTTAGGGAGTTTGTCGCAGAGGGGAGTGAGAAATGGGAAAAATGGGGTGTTTTCGAGGTTAAAAAGAAGATTTTTCGCGCGGGTCACCCGGCAACCCGGTGTGACCCGTCGTGAATAACAATTCAACGTGTCACGGAGGGTAACGCGGAGCACCCCCTCCGTGACACGGAGCCATCATGCAGGGGTTCTGGAATTTGTAAAAATTCTAAAACACCTTCAACGTGTCACGGAGGGTAACGCGGAGGCCCTCCTCCGTGACACGGAGCCATCGCACAGGCTCACTGTTTTGCCACTTTTAATTTTTACTCACCTCGATTTTTTTCCTTTGCGATCCTTTGCATTTTTGCCCTCCGTTACACCTGAAAATCATCTCACAACAAGAAATTGGTTAGAATTTATAGGTTTCAAACACGAATGAAAAAAATATTTTTTTGTTTTTGTTTTTGTTTTTCTTTTTCTTTTTCTTTTTTTTTCTTTTCTTTTTTTTTTAACTAATTCTACTCATCTATTACAACAATTTCACGGGTTGCCTCCCATGCAGAGCCTGGTTTACCGTCGCGGCTCGACATCATTAAAGCTCAATCATCCACTAGAGTGACGGATGTTTTCTCTCGAATAACGTCCTCACCCTAATAATGCTTACACCGCTGCCCATTAACCAAGAATGTGGCACTTTGATCTTCTCGCCACAACTCCACTGCCCCGTGCGGGGTCATTCTCACTACCTCAAACGGCCCTGAACATTTGGACCGCAATTTCCCTGGAAACAGCTTCAATCTTGAATTGAAAAGAAACACTTTCTGCCCGGCTTGAAAATACGATGCACCATATGCTTATCGTGCCACCTCTTTGTTTTCTCTTTGTAGCCCTTGGCACTTTCATAAGCATGCCAACGAAACTCATCAAGTTCGCTGAGTTGCATCAGCCTCTTCTTGCCCGCTAGCTCTAGGTCCATATTCAATTTCCTCACGGCCCAGAAAGCTCGGTGTTCTAGCTCCACCGGAAGATGACACGTTTTTCCATAGACCAATCGGTATGGAGAAGTCCAAATTGGTGTCTTGTAAGCAGTTCTATATGCCCACAACGCATCGTCGAGTTTGCTTGACTAATCACTACGTTGTGCATTCACTATTTTCTAGAGAATCTACTTCACTTCTCTGTTCGACACCTCCACTTGCCCACTAGTTTGGGGATGATATGTTGTTGCGACCTTGTGGCACACCCCATACTTAGTCAGCAACTTTTTGAAACTTGCATTGACAAAATGAGGCCCCTCCATGACTGATAATGGCTCGGGGTGTCCCAAACCTGGTGAAAATGTGTTTCTTCACAAATTTTGTTACCACCTTGTTGTCATTCCTGGGGCAAGCTAGTGCTTCAACCCACTTTGATACATAATCAACGGCCACCAGGATGTAACGATTACCAAATGACGGTAGGAACGGGCCCATGAAATCAATACCCCATACATCAAAGATCTCCACCTCTAGTATATGCTGCAGCGGCATCTCTTGCCTCCTACCAATTGTGCCTGTCCTTTGACATCTATCACACATTTTGACGTATGCCATTCAGTCTCTGAACAGTGTAGGCCAAAATAAACCTGATTGTAGCACTTTGTGCGCCGTCCGCTCGCCTCCGTGGTGCCCTCCATACAATGAAGAGTGACAACTCCTCAAAACTTCTACAATCTGGCTCTCCGGGATGCATCTTCTCATAACCTGATCCATTCCCTATTTAAACAAGTACGGCTCATCCCAAATAAAATACCTGCAATCATGCTTTAATTTTTTTCTCTGTTGAGCCGTAGCCTCCGGTGGATAGACTCCACTCGCTAACAAATTCACTATGTCTGCATACCACGGGATCTCCGCTTCCCCTATTGCCAAGAGCTGCTCATCCGGGAACTCCTCTTTGATGTCGTCACCTTCCTTCACATGCGACCGGCTTTACAATCGCGATAGGTGATCTGCCACTTGATTCTCACTCCCCTTTCTGTCTTCAATTTCTAGGTCAAACTCTTGCAACAACAAGATCCATCTGATCAGCCTGGGCTTTGCATCCTTCTTGTTAAACAGATACCAAATCGCTGCATGATTGATATACACCACTACTCTCGAACCCACCAAATAGGAACTGAATTTATCAAACGCAAACACCAATGCTAGCATCTCCTTCTCTGTGACTGTATAATTACTTTGGGAAGTGTTTAGTGTTTTGCTTGCATAATGAATAGAATGAAAGATTCTATTCCTCCGCTGCCCCAATACAGCTCCCACAGCCACATCGCTTGCATCACACATCAGTTCAAATGGTTGTTCCCAATCCGGAGAAATCAGGATAGGTGCTTCTATCAATTTCTGCTTCAACTCCTTGAATGCTTTGACACACTCATCATCCAACTCGAACTTCACCTCTTTTTCTAGTAATCTGCATAATGGTCTAGAAATTTTGGAGAAGTATTTGATGAACCGTCTGTAGAACCCTGCATGCCCGAGGAAACTGCGAACACCCTTCACCGACACAGGTGGTGGTAGCTTCTCAATAACTTTGATCTTAGCACGATCGACCTCCAACCCCTTGCAAGACACTTTATGGCCAAGGACAATACCCTCATTGACTAAGAAATGACATTTCTCCCAATTGAGTACATGGTTGGATTCTTCACAGTGAGCTAGCACCCTGTCAAGATTCTTCAAACAAGTAGCAAACGAATTGCATAACCTAGATGAATCATCCGAAAATAGAAAAATCATCAATAAATACCTCGACGAAATCCTCCACCATGTCGTGGAAGATAGCTATCATGCATCTCTGGAATGTGGCGGGTGCATTGCATAACCCAAATGGCATAGCATATATCCCATAAGGACATGCGAAGGTAGTCTTATCCTAATCCTCCGGGGCTATGGCTATTTGGTTATAGCCAGAGTACCCATCAAGGAAACAATAATATTCTTGTCCCGCCAATCTGTCTAATATTTGATCAATGAACGGGATAGGATAGTGATCTTTCCTTGTGGCTTCATTGAGCTTTCTGTAGTCCATGCAAATCCGCCATCTTGTGACGGTGTGAGTAGGGATCAGCTCATTCTTCTCATTGGTGACCACGGTCATCCCTCCTTTCTTTGGGACACACTGAACGGGGCTGACCCATTCGCTATCCGAAATAGGATAGACCACACCTGCATCAAGCAACTTAATTACTTCTTTCCTAACCACGTATTTCATTGACGAATTCAACCTGCGCTGAGGCTGAAAAGTTGCCTTTGCTCCTGTCTCCATGAAAATTCTGTGTGTGCAAAAAGCTTGGCTGATACCCTGAATATGTGACATTTGCCAGCCCATTGCTTTCTTCCTTCTTCTGAGGACCACCAATGCTTCCTTTTCCTGTGCCTCTGTCAATTCTGCATAGAGGATGACTGGCAAAGTGTCCTCTTCCCCCAAAAAGACATTTTAAATGGGGAGGCAATGTTTTCAATTCCAGCTTTGGTGCTTCCTCAATAGATGGTTTCGGTAATGGTTCCAGGGACCTCATTAAAGGCTGAAAGTCCTTCTTCCTTTGATACCTTTTTGGTTCATTAAGAATTTGCACCACTCATACGTATCTCTATCTCCGAAATGATCAGAGCTCAGTAATGCTCTTTCCAATGAATATTGGGATTCAACAATCTAAAAAATTTCTGCTTGATCAAGCACACTGATTGTTGAAAGCTCCTCATGTATGGACGGAAGCTTCATGGCCTTAAATACATCAAATACCTATACTTTTTCATGCACCCGCATGGTTAGCTGCCCTGCAGCTACATCAATCAAAGCTTTCTCGGTTTCCAAGAAAGGACGTCCCAAAATAAATGGGACTTCCACATCCGGCTCAAAATCCAGCACAACAAAATCTACCGGGAAGATAAGGGAGCCCACTTGCACTAGCACGTCCTCCACAATGCATCTGGTCTGGCCAAAGAACGATCCTCTAACTGCAAGATCAATGTAATTGATCTAGGATTGCCCAGCCCCAACTTCTTGAATACTGATGTCGGCATCAAGTTAATGCTCGCTCCTAAATCACATAGTCCACAAGCTTGGATACTTTGCCCAATTGTGATTTGAAGTGTAAAGCTCCCAGGGTCCTTGAGCTTTGTTGGCAACCTGTTCTGTATCTGGGAAGTGCACTCCTCCGTAAGTGCCACTGTAGCATACTTTTTCAATCTGCTTTCGTTTGCCATGATGTCCTTGATATATTTTGCATACTTCGGCACTCCCAGCAAAACATCAACAAGAGGTAAATTAATGTGTACCTGTTTAAGCACCTCCATGAACTTTTTGAAACACGCTTCCTCCTTGTGTTTCTTTAATCTTTGAGGGAACGGGGGTGGTGGTATTTCTGGTTCAGCTTCCTTTTTCTTCCCCCTCTCATCATCGTGTTCCCTTTCTTTCTCCACTGCTCCTGACTGCTAAGGTGGTCTTTCTGGTTTCACCTCCTTGATTTGTAAACCACTCCTTGTGGTCACTGCATTTACTTGCTTGGGATTAGGGTCAGTGTCACTCAGTAGTCCTCCTCTTGGCCTGGTGTTTTGAGCTCCAGCTAGTTGCCCAAACTGGTATTCCAACGCCTTTGTAGCTAACTGATTGTTCTTTACATCTGCCGCCAACTTCACATAGTCAGCCTGCAATTAAGCTTGGTTAGTTATCATTGTTTTAAACATTTCCTCAATGCTGGGTGGTGGTGTTGGAGGAGGTGCATTATTGCTTCTGTATTGAGTCTGATAGTTCTGTTGCCCTCCTTGATTTCTCTGTGCACCTTGATTCGAACTCTGCCCTTGATGGCTGTTACTACCCCAGGAGAAATTCCGATGATTCCTCCAATTAGAGTTATAGTTGTTGCCATACTGTTGGTGGTTATTTCTCTTTACATTACCAACAAAGTTCACTGAATCTGGATTTGCACCACAACACTTAGCTGAGTGTTCATTACTACCGCATACTTTACACCAAATCTGCTGCCCTACATTAACTGGGGCTTGAGATTGATTTAAGCTCATGTTGCTGAAGTGGGTGTTGAGTTGATTTTGCAACGCAGCTATCTGTGCAGCGATAACTGTAAAACCATCCACTTCCAAAACTCCTGCCGCTTTCCTTGTTCCTCCTCTAGAAGAGTCCGAATTCCACTCTGGATTTCCCTGTGAAATACGATTTAACAAAGTATACAGTTCCTCATAAGTCTTTTCCAATGCTTGTCCCCCAGCTGCTGAGTCTAGAAAAATTTTTGTGTGGGGTTCCAAACCCTCTATGAAAGTATGCACCAGCACATCATTGGACTGGTGATGGTGAGGACAATCCCGTAACATGGATTTGAATCTTTCCCAAGCTTGATACATATTCTCCCCCTCTCTTTGTTTAAAACATAGAATCTGACTTCTAAGTCTTGCTGTTTTCCCGGATGGAAAGAACCGTATCAAGACTTTCCTTGCAAGATCATCCCAAGTGGTGATGGAATTAGGTGGCTCATCTTTCAACCACCTCTTTGCTTCTCCCAATAGTGAAAATGGGAACAATGTAAGCCTTACGTAATCAGATTATACTCCCGCGGGGATATAAGTGTCACTTATCTCCAAAAAGTTTTGGAGATGTTGTTGTGGATCCTCGTGAGGGAGACCTGTGAATTGCCTGCTGGTGTGCAACAATTGCACCATATTTTGTTTCAGCTCAAACCTCCCTCCTGGCTCGGGTTTGCGAATGCTTGATGTAACATTGTTAGCATGTGGGATTGCCACTTCGCGAACCGGCCTAGCTGCCATTTCTTCGGGCACTAACACTGCCCTTACAAGTGGTGGATTCTCTTGTTGCTCCAGGATTGTTTGTCTGAGCAACTGCAGCTTTCGCTCTAGAGCTTCTCTCCTTTGACGATGAAATTGTCTTTCTGGATCTAAGTATGAATCCACCAGCTCCTTGTCTCTTGCCAGTGTTCAACAGAATTCAATATCTGCAAAACACAGGCTAAGATCAAGTTGTCAGCACAATATAGAAATCGTAAACTAACACTTAATAAAATAATTATACCAATTGCCAGTCCCCGACAATGGCGCCAAAAACTTGTTCAATGTGTTTCACAACTACATGCAAGTGCACGTGGTCAAATAAGTAGTAAAATGGCTAAAGTAAGCCAAGTATCGATCCCACAGGGACTGAACCAAGATAATAATTGAATTAAGTGTTAATGAACTCTAACTCTAAAAATGCAGACAACAATTTAAAGAAGATTTTGAAGAGTTTGTTTCCTAATTTATACTAATCTAAACAAAATTATAAAGTGAGTCTGAACTATAGTAATGAGCAAGCTGAGGCTAAAACAAACATGCAGGGAAGTAATTTATCGATACAATTTGGTTAATCTTTCCTTCGATAGCTAGTCAAGAATTATTGTCTATGGAGAGAAACTTTCATATTCTACCCAACTTAAGAATCATGAACCTTCAACCTACATTTCTATGATAAAAGAATTTCACATTCTAGCCATACGAAACCGATTCCTTAATTGACTAATATGACTTCTAGATATATTTCTATTCTGAAGGTAAATCAATTCTCAATTTTTCCAAACTAAGAAGAGATCATATCCCACCAATTCACAACTTTTCAATTTCTTTCCTTTTCATGATAAAATTGGATTTTTTAGATATACATTAACATTGGCCAGACATTAATGCAGTAAGAACAAGAATTGATAGAACAACCATGGAAGAAAAGATGAAAACCAAAATGATCAACAATTACATTCCACTACAAATGTTCTCAACCTCGGCAAGAAGTGAATTTAGCCACTCATTTGTGGATTAAACATCATCAAATGAGTATAAATCATAAAAACAATTGAAATAAAGGAGAAAGAGTTAGAGAAGAACCCTAAGAATTTCGTCCTCTCAACTGCCTGTAACCCACGTTCTTGCTCAACTAAGTCAGAATCATTAAAAATAAACCTAAGTGTGCTATTTATACTAGTGGGAATTTTTCGCAGAATAACAAGCAACGTGTCACGGAGTGCATCGCGGAGCACTGCCTCCGTGACACGATGCAAACGCGGACCCTCACTTGAATTTTATGTTCCAGGTAAATATGGGCAACGTGCCACGGCATGTAACACGGGGCTTGGCCAACGTGCCACGGCCCCGAAGCGGACCTTCACTAGAATTTTTCCAAGTAACCCACCCGAGGCAGACTGCCTCTGTGATGGCAGCGTGACACGGCTCCATCACGGAGCCCCTTTGTTTGCTGCTTGTCCTTGACCTTTTCCACTACTTGCTTCTGAGTCCATAAACAATTTTCACCAACATACAAATTAGCTTCCTAAAATTACATTTTTCCTGCAAAACAACACTAATCATGTTGGTTAGTATAAATTCACATTTTAACTACAAATCACATGAGAATGTACAAATAACGATAGATAAACAAGACGAAATAGAGCATTTGAGCATCACTTGGAAATATAATTCTGCCGAAGATAATAAGGCCTGTGCGAAAAGCTTTCAGGAATTGAAAACTCATTTAACTATTGCGCCAGTATTGACCCTACCAGATGGCACAAAAGGTTTTGTTGTGTATGTGATGAGTCCAAAGTAGGCATCAGTAGTGTATTGATTCACTATGGTAAGGTTATAACTTATGCTTCTAGACAACTTAAGGTCCACAAGGAGAATAATCCAACCCATGACTTGAGTTTGTAGCGGTAGTGTTCGCATTAAAGATTTTGCGCCATTATCTATATGGTGTGCATGTTGATGTATTCATAGACCACAAGAGTGTTCAGTAAGTTTTCATCCAGAAGGAGTTGAATCTCATACAGAGGAGATAACTTGAGTTGCTCAAAGATTATGACATGAGTATTCTCTATCATCTAGGTAAATGTAGGTTGATGTTCTTAGCAGGCTGTCTATGGGAAGTACAACTTATGTAGAGTAGGAGAAGAGAGAACTATCTAAGGATGTTCATAAACTCTCACGTCAGGGAGTTTGTCTTCCAGAATCCAAAGAAGGCAATGTGCTTGTTTAGAATGTGGCAGAGTCATCTTTTGTAGCAGATGTTAAGAAAAATTAGGATAGAGATCCCCTCTTTCTTTAGTTACAGAAAGTGGTCCAAAACCAGAAAGTGTTGGTTTTCGCACAAGGGGAAGATGGTGTCATGAGATATCAAGACAGGTTATGTGTTCAAGACATAAATTGTCTCATAAGTAGAATTATGATAAAATCACATAGTTCTAAGTATTCAATTCACCCAGGTTCCATGAAAATGTACCATGACTTTAGGTAACTATATTGGTGGAATGATATGGAGAGAGATATTGCTGGACATTGTTTCAAAATGTCCAAATTCTCAGTAGGTGAAGGTTGAACATCAGAGGTCATATGGTATGGCTTAGAATATTGAACTCCCTGAGTGCAAATGGGTGATGATCAATATGGACTTTATCTCTAGTCTATCATGATCACGCAGGCAACATGATTCAATTGGGGTAATTGTAGATTGAATGACCAAGTCAGCTTATTTCTTGCTGGTAAAGACTACAGATTCAGCTGAGGACTATGCCAAATTGTACCTTAGGGAAGTGGTCAGACTTTATGGAGTCCTTTTGTCCATCATATCAGATAGGGCACCCAGTTCACCGCCCACTTTTAGAAATTATTTCTAAAAGATAGTTCAAGGATGAACCTCAGTACTTCTTTTTATCCACGGACAGATGGTCTGGCAAAACGTACTATCCAGACTTTGGAAGATATGCTGAGAGCTTGTGTCATTGATTTCAAAGGAAATTGGGATGACCATTTCCCTCTCATTGAATTCACATATAATAATAGTTATCACTGCAATATTCAGATGGCTCTTTATGGGAAAAGGTATAGGTCTCTGATTGTTTGGTTTGAAGTTGGTGAATAGAGTTGATAGGACCACATTTAGTACAACAGGCCACGAAGAAGGATAAAATCATTCAAGAAAGATGGAAGACTACATAGAGTCGCCAGCGTCTTATACAGATGTTAGGTGCAGAGAGTTAGAGTTTTCAGCAGATGATTGGGTTTATATGAAGGTTTCACCCATGAAGGGTGTTATGAGATTCGAGAAGAAAGGGAAACTCAGTTGCTAAATTGGCCCATACAAGTTTTCGAGGAGATTTGGCAAGGTAGCTTATGACTTGGAGCTGTCAGCCACTAGCAGTAATCCATCCAGTCTTTCACATTTCTATGCATAAGAAGTGTGTCGGTGAACCGTCACTTATTCAACCTACAGATAGTTTTGGGATGAAGGACAGCTTGTTATATGAAGATGTTCCAATCAAAATTCTTAATCTGCAGGTTCACAAGTTGAGGACCAAAAAAGTAGCGAGAGTAAAGGTTTTACAGAAAAATTAGTTTGTTGAAGAGGCTAAGTGGGAAGCTGAGGAGGATATGAGGTATAGATACCCTAACTTGTTCATTCCCCAAGAAGAAGATGTCAAAGATAATCGCCTTTCTTAGACTTAGTTTAAGCACATATATCATATGTTCGAATAATTCATCTTCCCTATGATTGTGCTTATGCTTGATAATTCCTTTATGTGTGGTTGTAACATTATTAGTAAGATTAACCTAAAGTTTGTAAGCGAGATGTATTTATGATTCATTCTCACTCTAAGTTCACCTTCATATGAGGATGAATGATCCCGACAGAGGATATTATAACACCTTGGATCTTGAACAGATTTTACGTTAGCAGTTAAAAAAGATTTCAGGTTTGTTGAGGTTTTACAACCCAATCCACAGACAGTTGAACTAGGGATGGCTCGTCCTTTAAGCCGTGGTTCAGCATATTGCATACCTACCCATCCTTAAACTTCCATGGATTGATCAATGATCTATTATCTAGAAGAACGAACCATTCTGTTAATCGTGGAAAATTTATAGAAAACTTCCCCTATTACAATGAAGACTCCATGGCACAGTTGATGGATCGTCATCTAGAAGGATGGCTTGTCCTGCTATCCATGGAAAATGTTTAGAGATTTGGTCAAGTTTAGGGGAAAAAGGACAGACCATTCGACGTTCCATCATCTAGAAGAACGGCCCATCGGCCTTGCCATCAAAATAGTATGCTTTCCCTTTTAGAATTCAACGACTTAAATGATGGCCAATCATCCAAAAGGATGAACCATCCTTCCAACCATGAACTTCTTTTCCCAATGATTATAAAAGGTTTCTCATGTCATTTTATGGTATTTTTCCAAGTCCAAACTTGTTCTCTCAACCCCGACGTGAAACATTCCCCAAAGGCTTGGTAAGTATTCTCCTTCATTGCTAAAGTTGAATAATGAATTCTAACCCTAAGTAATGCGTTTTAACAGACATCTTAATGTGAAACCCTAGGAACCATTGAAAGGATCAGTTCGTAAGGTCTCAGAGCTAGTTTTCTAGATTTCTTCCATCAAAAATTAGAGCGTTTGAGCTATGTAAGGCTATTTATAGCAAGGAATTGCGCTCTTCCTCACGCCCTACATCTCTAGTTCAATTTCAGAGACATTACGAGCTAGGGTTTTGCTATGTCCTATGAACTTGGTCTATTTTCCCAATAACTTGAGTATCCATTGTTGATTCCTCATTGCAAAGTATTATATCTTTATTCTCGTGATTATAGATTATGGTTCATGTTGTTGTATCCTATGGATCCCAGTTGCATGAAGAGTTATATTTTGAAGACCTTGTATTATCATATGTATGCATTATTTTCGTAACTAAAGTAATAATATATTTCAGAGTGTTTTCATAAAAGAATTTTAGTCAGCTAGCTAAATTCATATCATGATTTTCAAAAATAAAGTAGAGTCTTATTTTTGAAACATAGATTTCCGGGCATAGAAGCTGACTAGTTTTATACAGATTTGAGCACAGAAACTCACCAACAGAGTTCAGTTTTGAAAGTAGAGGCTTACCAATGTTTTAAATATCTATTTTGACTTTGAGCGGAAAAGATCTATAGAGATGTTTCAGCTTCCTCAGAAAGGCATACTTATATGATTATAGTTTTGAGAGGATTCTGTAGCCTCGAGATGGATGAAGAGTTCAGATAACCCGAAACCCTAGAACTAAGTAGCTAGCATAGGTTAGAATTGTGTCGGTGGTTCGGGTGACTCCTCAAACAGCTCCTGGTAAGTGCTTAGTATGGATCCACAGTTCATCCTCTACACGGGCAAGGCTTTGGACAGTTCCCCCAACCAGGCTAGAGGTTGGACATCATGCACTCATTCTTGGTGTATGTTGGCTGAGAGAAAATTTCAACTAAGGATATACATGTAATTTTAGAAAGGCAATACTTGCATCATCTATTTATTACAACCCTAGAAACTAAAAGTCATTATACATTGAGGACATCTACCTAACATAGTTTACGAGGAATAAAACAAGTCAATAAAATAAGCCTTGTCTAAATAAAAGACATCTACTTTAGGAAAAATTGTAGAAGCACGACAGAATCAACTTACCCTCGATTATCGCATAGCTTATTATAAATGAGGTAGTGAAGAGCTTCCAAGATTACAGTCACGACTCAGAAAAGAAGCACAGGAGTAACATAAGTAAAAAATAATGTACGGGTGGGCATCATCATCTGACCTTAAATAATAACATATATACGGGTGAAATAAACAACATACATTTACAAAAACAATTAGTCATCAGATAACATAAATTCTAGAACCAGATAAAGTAAGGTGTTAAGATGGTCGGGTCACTAGATTGGGCCTCACTATAGTGGTGGTGTGACCGCGACAGCAGTTTCTCCATGGTGGTAAGGGTACCACCGCAACTGTATTGCATTGGTAGAAACTCAACATAGATAACCACCTTCAGTTCCCCTTTAGATATTCTCAATAACCAATTCATCAATTTCGTACGAGTCTGTTACACCCTGTAAGTTTTCGTTGTTTAACCGATGCGTGCGTACGTAGGTTGAGATTTTCGGGTATGATGTGTATGGTAGAAACCTCGGGGGTGAAGAACGTGAGTGCGTTCTCGAGCAAGTGAAATGTCGGGGCCGGAGGTAGGGTGCACCAGGCACCGTGCCCCGCAGCCCTCCCCTGTGCAATGACTGGCGCGACATGCCTGTAAAGTAGCGCAATGGGGGCGCGCCGCACACCTTTCCTGCCAACTATATATATATATATATATATATATATATATATATATACACACCCTTTTGTTCAAGTTGGATTCATTTCAACTTTTCCCAAAATAGAGAGCTCAAGGATTTGGCGACATTTCTCTAAATTTTCAATAAATTAAGGTAAGATACGCCAGTAAACCTCACCTAATTGCAAATTTTTCTTAACTAATGATTTTCAAGCTTGCGAAGAACATATCTACTGAGTTGAATCTTTAAAATTAGCTTAGTTTAATGGATCCCCAATGGGTAAAATTCGTAAAAATCATCTCTAACTATGTCTAACACGTTCACAAGTGATAGGTAAGTATTTCTGTCTTTTAAATTCTTTGGAAATCATCAGGTTTAACCAAATTGGATTGGTTTGACACGTTGTCATTACGTTTTGTGGGTTGTGGCTACTGGAATAGTTCTTAATCTATAAAGGCCCTATTTCCAAGGCGTACAAGCTAGGATACAGAAGGATTGTGAGTTCCTAAATGAAGCAGGTTGGACTGAGAAGAAATTAGTAGTTGAGGTATGTTAAGGCTAACTCCTTGTGCCTACTCCACCTTGCTATCGATCGGGCTCCACATAGGGTGCGAGCGTTGATATATAACTAATGGAATGCTTAGAATATCTCCATTACCTTCTAAAAGAAGTCTGATATCTGCATAAGGTGGAGTGATGTTCAGCTGCATAAGGACATGAGCGTCTGTGTCCCGCGCCCCCAGGATTGCAGTCAAATGATGGGGCTCAAAAGTGACAATTTGCCCTCTGATTTTGACAGTGTGATTGCGTATGGTTGGGTTCCAATTGGCATAGAACTCCCGGATAAGATGGAGATTGCAGTCCCTGGGCTCTTCGAAGATGAAGTTCAGCCCAGCAGTGTCAATCCGATGTACAATCCGTGGGAATTCTTGTGCCAGTGGCTCCCGTGCTATCTGCTCCTCTGGGAAGTATTTGGTTTCTTTGTGTTTCGCATACCACTTCTTCCCCTCATCCGTCACCCATTGGGTTCTGTATTGTCCGCGTTGGCCTCGTGGAACCGCTGGTGCTGCTGGAACTGCTGTTCCCAATCTCACTCTTTTTCTGCTGGCGCCCGATGTGGATGCGCCCTTGCCCTTGTCTTGTCTGCCTGACATTGTTCCTGTACATTCAAACAGACAGTCCCAATGTTATTCAAGTCATAATTAGCTACAACTAAGGTTGGGTTTACTTGTGTCACCCCACACTTAGTCTTAAGCCGCAATCCAAACAATTCGACAAGACATTCATGCTTTTCCAATTCTTAACATTCAACATTCTTAGTGCATTCATATAAGTCGATGGAACAATTACTATGTACTACTCAGACTTCGTACAATGAATAAAAATATCGCCATCGATTCCATTACATCATCATAGCACTTCGCAATTTTTTCAACAACCTATGCAATTTTCCAATTGCATTTTCCCAAAAGTCCCTTGTCTACTTAACATATTCAACATCAATCACACTATAATTCACTTCACCCGACATGCACAACCCAAGTTTTTCATCATTTGAAAGAATTTAGTCTTCTTCCTATTCAATTTTCAACCCTAGCTATCAATTTCGCAAGAATTCAATAAAACATGCAATCATTGAGTTCATATATTCAAAATGATACTACGAACATCAATCCATCATAACTCAAGTGAATTCAAGCTTAATTATCACTTAGGGCAATGTTTAATCACCATACATGTTCAAGAATCAAAAACTTGAGCAAAAACAAGGAAGAATTCAAGAACATACCTTTGATTTGATGAAATTGAAGAAAACTTGAAGAAAATTGATGCCTAGGTCCATGTCACGTTGAGAGAGAAGGGGATTTGGGGTGTGGGTCGCGGAGGAAGTGAAGAAATAGGAAAAAAAGAGGGGAATTGGGGTTTTAAAGTGATTTTACGCGCGGGTTACCCGGTGACCCGGTGTGACCCGACGTGAATTAACCCTCAACGTGTCACGGAGGGTAACGTGGAGCACCCCCTCCGTGACACGGAGCCATCATGCCAGTGTTCTGGATTTTTAGAAAAAATCCGGAACAAGCCTCAACGTGTCACGGAGGGTAATGCGGAGCACCTCCTCCGTGACACGGAGCCATCACACAGGCTCACTGTAATTTGCCAATTTTTATTTTCTCATCACGATTTTTTTTTCTTTGCGTTTATTTGCATTTTTGCCCTCCGTTCCACCTGAAAATCATTTCACCATAACAAAATTGGTTACACCCCATAGGTTTCAACACAAAAGAATTTTTGTTTTTTTCTTTTTCTTTATTTTCTCTTTTTATATTTTGTTTCTTTTTTTTTCAAATAGTTCTACTTATCTATTACAACGCATTCACGGGTTGCCTCTCATGCAGCGCCTGATTTACCGTTGCGGCTCGACGTTATTCATTACTCAATCATCCTCTAGAGTGATGGATGTCTTCTCTCGAATAACGTCCTCACCCTAATAATGCTTACATCTTTGCCCATTCACCACAAAATGTGGCACTTCTATCTTCTTGCCACAACTCCACTACCCCGTGCGGGGTCATTCTCACCATTTCAAATGGCCCTGACCATTTGGACCGCAACTTGCCTGGAAAAAGCTTTAGTCTCGAATTAAATAGCAACACCTTCTGCCCTGGCTCAAAGATCCAATGCACCATATGCCTATCGTGCCACCTCTTTGTTTTCTCCTTGTAGCCTTTGGCACTTTCATAAGAATGCCAACAAAACTCATCCAGTTCGCTAAGTTGCATCAGCCTCTTCTTCCCTGCTAGCTCCGGGTCCATGTTCAACTTTCTAACGACCCAAAAAGCTCGATGTTCTAGCTCCACAGGTAGATGACAAGCCTTTCCATAGACCAATCTGTACGGAGAAGTCCCAATGGGTGTCTTGTACACAGTTCTATAAGCCTACAATGCATCGTCGAGTTTGCTTGACCAATCAATTCGTTGTGCATTCACTATCTTCTGTAGAATCTACTTTATCTCTCGATTCGACACCTCCACTTGCCCACTAGTTTGGGGATGATACGTTGTTGCTACCTTGTGCCGCACCCCATACTTAGCTAGCAAATTCTTGAAACTTGCATTTACAAAATGAGCCCCTCCATCACTAATAATGGCTCGGGGTGTCCTGAACCTGGTGAAAATATGCTTTTTCACAAATTTTGTTACCACCTTGTTGTCATTCCTGGGGCAAGCTGTTGCTTCGACCCACTTGGATACATAATCAACGGCTACCAAGATGTAACGATTACCAAATAACGGTGGGAACAGGCCCATGAAATCTATTCCCCATACATCAAAGATCTCCACTTCTAATATCTGCTGCAGTGGCATCTCCTGCCTTCTACCAATTGTTCCTCTTCTTTGATATCTGTCACACATTTTTACATATGCCATAGAGTCTCTAAACAGTGTAGGCCAAAAGAAACCTGACTGTAGCACCTTGTGCGCTGTCCGCTCGCCTACGTGGTGCCCTTGACAACTCCTCAATACTTCCACAATCTGGCTCTCTGGAATGCATCTTCTCATCACCTGATTCGGTCCCTGCTTAAACAAGTACGGCTCATCCCAAATGTAATACCTGCAATCATGTCTCAACTTCTTTCTTTGCTGAGCCGTAGCCTCCGGTGGATAAACTCCACTCACCAGCAAATTCATAATGTCTGCATACCAAGGGATTTTAGCTTCCCTTATTGCCAAGAGATGCTCATCTGGGAACTCTTCTGTGATGCTTTCACCTTCCTTCACATGCGACCGGCTTTCCAGTCGCGATAGGTGATCTGCCACTGGATTCTCGCTCCCCTTTCTGTCCCGAATCTCTAGGTCAAACTCTTGTAACAACAAGATCCATCTGATCAGCCTAGGATTTACATCCTTCTTGTTAAACAGATACCGAATCGCTTCATGATTGGTATACACCACTACTTTAGACCCCACCAAGTAGGACCTGAATTTATCAAACGCGAACACCAATGCTAGCATCTCCTTTTTAGTGACTGTATAATTGACTTGGGTTGCGTCAAGTGTTTTGCTTTCATAATGAATGGAATGAAAAATTATATTCCTCCACTTCCCCAATACAGCTCCTACAGCCACATCGCTTACATCACATATTAATTCAAACGATTGCTCCCAATCCGGAGAAATGAGAATAGGTGCTTCTATCAACTTCTGTTTCAGCTCCTCGAATGCTTTAACACAATCCTCATCAAACTCGAACTTCACCTCTTTTACTAGCAACCTGCATATTGGTATAGAAATTTTAGAGAAGTTCTTGATGAACCGTCTGTAGAACCCCGCATGTCCGAGAAAACTGCGAACACCCTTCACTGACACAGGTGGTGGTAGCTTTTCAATCACTTCGATCTTTGCACGATCACCTTCCAACCCCTTGCAAGACACCTTATGGCCAAGGACGATACCCTCCTTGATTAAAAAATGACATTTCTCCCAGTTGAGTACAATGTTGGAGTGTTCACAACGAGCTAGCACCCTGTCAAGATTCTGCAAACATGTAGCAAACGAATTACCGAAAACAGAACAATCATCCATAAATACCTCGACGAAATCTTCCACCATATCGTGAAAGATCGCTATCATGCATCTTTGGAATGTGGCGGGTGGATTGCATAAACCAAATGGCATCCGCCTGAAAGCATATGTCCCATAAGGACATGTGGTAGTCTTCTCCTGGTCCTCCGGTGCTATGGCTATTTGGTTATAGCCAGAATATCCATCAAGGAAACAATAGTATTCTTGACCTGCCAACCAGTCCAATATCTGATCAATAAATGGGATAGGATAATGATCTTTTCTCGTGGCCTGATTGAGGTAGTCCATGCAAATTCGCCATCCTGTGACTGTGCGTGTAGGGATCAGCTCATTCTTCTCATTGGTGACCACAGTTATCCCTCCTTTCTTTGGGACACACTGAACGGGACTGACCCATTCACTGTCTGAAATGGGATAGACCACACCTGCATCAAGCCACTTGATCACTTCCTTCCTAACCACATCCTTCATCACCGGATTCAACCTCCGTTGATGTTGTGACTTTGCTCCTTCCTCTATAAAAATTCTGTGTGTCCAAAAGGCTAGGTTGATCCCCCTAATGTCTGACATTTGCTAGCCCATTGCTTTCTTCTGCCTCTTGAGAACCACCAATGCATCCTTCACCTCTGCCCCTGTCAGTTCTGTGGAGATGATGACTGGCAAGGTGCCATCTTCCCCCAAAAATACATATTTCAAATGTGTAGGCAATGTCTTCAACTCCAGTTTTGGTGCTTTCTCAATAGATGGTTTTGGCAATGATTCCAAGGACCTCATCAATGGCTGAAAGTCTTGCTTCCTGAGATACCATTTTGGTTCGTTCAACATTTGCACCATCTCATAAGTATCCCTGTCTCCGAACTGATCAGACCCCATCAAAGCTCTTTCTAAAGGATCTTGAGAATCAACAATCTGAAGAATTTCTTCCTTGTTTAGCACATTGAATCCCGAAAGCTCCTCATAGATGTCCGAAAGCTTCATGGACTTATACACATCAAATACCACCACTTTGTCATGCGCTTGCATGGTTAGCTGCCCCGCAGCTACATCAATCAACGCTCTCCCGGTTTCCAAGAAAGGACGTCCCAAAATAAATGGGACTTCCGCATCCGGCTTAAATCTAATATAATAAAATCTACTGGGAAAATGAGGGAACCCACTTGCACTAACACGTCCTCCACAATGCCATATGGTCTAGCCAAAGAATGGTCTGCTAACTGCAAGATCACTGTAGTTGGTCTAGGACTGCCCAGCCCCAACTTCTTGAACACCGATGTCGGCATCAAGTTTATGCTCGCTCCCAAATCACATAGTCCGCAAGCTCGGATACTTTGCTCGATTGTGATCTGAATGGTAAAGCTCCCAGGGTCCTTGAACTTTGTTGGCAACCTGTTATGTATCCGGGAAGTGCACTCCTCAGTAAGCGCCACCGTAGCATACTCCGTCAATTTGCTTTTGTTTGCTATGATGTCCTTGATATACTTTGCATATTTAGGCACTCCCTGCAAAACATCAACCAAAGGTAAATTAATGTGTACCTATTTCAGCACCTCCGTGAACTTTTTGAAACAAGCTTGCTCCTTGTGCTTCTTTAATATTTGAGGGAACGGGGGTGGTGGTCTCTCTGCTTCGGCTGCC
Source organism: Datura wrightii (assembly GCA_035772735.1). NCBI lineage: Eukaryota > Viridiplantae > Streptophyta > Magnoliopsida > Solanales > Solanaceae > Datura > Datura wrightii. The sequence goes on from JASDFA010000016.1 coordinate 161,908,963, forward strand.
TTCTCCTTCCCCCTCTCATCATCATGTTCCCTATCTTTTTCCACTGCTCCTGATTGCTGAGGTGGTCTTTCTGGCTCCACCTCCTTGAGTTGTAATCCACTCCTTGTGGTCACTGCATTGACCTGCTTGGGATTTGGGTCAGTGTCACTCAGCAGTCCTCCTCCGGGCCTGGTGTTTTGAGCTCTAGCTAGTTGTCCCAACTGGTACTCAAACGCCTTTGTAGCTAACTGTTGATTTTTCATGTCTGCTGCTAATTTCACATAGTCAGCCTGCATTTGCGCTTGGTTAGCTATCATTATTTTGAACATTTCCTCAATGTTGTTGGTTGTGGGAGGAGGTGCATTGTTTCCTCTATAGTGAGACTGATAATTCTGATTCCCCCCTTGATTTCTCTGCACCCTCTGATTTGAACTTTGCCCTTGATGGCTATTACTACCCCAAGAGAAATTCAGATGATTCCTCCAATTTGAGTTGTAATTGTTGCCATACTATTGGTTATTATTTCTTTGGACGTTCCCAACAAAGTTTACTGAATCTGGATTTGCACCACAACACTTAGTTGAGTTTTCATTACTCCCACATACTTTACACCATACCCACTGCACTACATTTACTGGGGCTTGTGCTTGATTTAAGCTCATATTGCTGAAGTGGGTGTTGAGTTGATTTTACAACGCAGCTATCTGTGCAGCGATAACTGTAAAACCATCCACCTCAAAGACTCCTGCCGCTTTCCTTGTTCCTCCTCTTGAAGAATCTGCATTCCACTCTAGATTTCCCTGTGAAATACGATTTAACAAAGTATAAAGCTCCTCATAAGTCTTTTCTAGTGCCTGCCCCCAGCTACTGAGTCTAGAAAAAATTTTGTATGTGGCTCCAAACCCTCTATGAAAGTATGCACCAACACATCGTTAGACTGGTAATGGTGAGGACAATCCCTTAACATCGATTTGAACCTTTCCTAAGCTTGATACAGATTCTCACCCTCTCTTTGTTTAAAACATAGAATCTGACTTCTAAGTCTTGTTGTTTTCCCAAATGGAAAGAACCGTATCAAGACTTTCCTTGCAAGATCATCCCAAGTGGTGATAGAGTTAGGTGGTTCAGCTTTCAACCACCTTTTTGCTTCCCCCAATAATGAAAATGGGAATAATGTAAGCCTCACATAGTCGGATGATACTCCAGCGGGAATGTAAGTGTCACTTATCTCCAAAACGTTTTGGAGATGTTGTGGATCTTCATGAGGGAAACCTGTGAATTGCCCGCTGGTGTGCAACAACTGCACCATGTTCTGTTTAAGCTCAAACCTCCCTCCTGGCTCTGGTCTGTGAATACTAGATGTAACATTGTTAGCATGTAGGATTGCCACTTCGCGAACCGGCCTTGCTGCCATTTCCTCGGGCAGTAAAACTGCCCTCACAAGTGGTGGATTTTGTTGTTGCTCCAGAATTGCCTGTCTTAGCAACTGTAGCTTCTTCTCTAGAGCTTCCCTTCTTTGACGATGAAATTGTCTTTCCGGCTCTATATATGAATCCACCAACTCCTTATATCTTGCCAGCGTTCAGAAGATTTCAATATCTGCAAGAGAAAGGCTAAGATCAAGTTGTCAGCACTTATATAGAATTTGTAAACTAACACTAAGAAAATAATTTTATCAATTGCCAATCCCCAGCAACGGCGCCAAAAACTTATTTGGTTGGTGTGGTGACTACACGCAAGTGCACGTGGTCGAACAAGTAGTAAAGTGGCTTATGTAAAGCCAAGTATCGATCCCAGAGGGACTGAACTACGGTACTAATTAACTTATATGTCAGTGAACTATGTCTTTATGAATACAGACAACCAATTGAAAAATATTTTGATAGTTAAGTTTGCTAAATAATAAAAATCTAAGTTAAGATTATAATTTGAGTCTGAACAATAATAATGAGCAAGCTGAGGTTAAAACAAGCATGCAGGGAAGTAATTTATCGATTCAATTCATCTAATCGTTTCTTCGGTTCCTAGTCAAGAACTATTGCCTATGGATTGGATCTTTCGACTCCTATCCAATTAAGAATCATGAAACATTAATCTACATTTCAGTGATAAAAAAATTTCATGCTGCCATACAATACCGATTCTGTAATTGACTAATAAGACTTTCAGATATATTTCTATTCTGAATGAAAATCAATTCTCAATTTTCTAAACTAAGAAGAGATCATATCCTACCAATTCACATCTTTCCAATTTCTTTCCTTTTCAAAATCAAAATTGGATTTCTAGATATATATTGACATTGGCCAAACATTAATGCAATAAAAACAAGAATTGATAGAACAACCATTGAAGAAAAGATGAAAACTGAAATGAACCACAATTACATTCCACTACAATTGTTCTTAACCTCAGCAAGAAGTGAATTTAGCCACTCATTTGTAGATTAAACATCATCAAATAAGTAGAATTCATACAAACAATTGAGATAAAAGAGAAAGAGATAGAGAAGAACACTAGAATTTTCGTCCTCTCAACTACTTGTAACCCACGTTCTTGCTCAACCAAGTCAGAATGTTTAAAATAAAACCTAAGTGTGCTATTTATACTCTTGAGAATTTTTCCCGGAATAACAAGCAACGTGGCACAGAGTGTATCGTGGAGCACTCCCTCCGTGCCACGGAGGTATCGCGGACCCTCACTAGAAGTTGGCTCCCCAGGCAATTTCACCTCAGTGTGGCATGGCTTGCATCGTGGAGCCTGGCCAACGTGCCACAGTGCTATCGTGCACCTTCACTGGAAATTGCCAAAATTATTTCATCCGAGGCAGAATGCCTCCGCGATGGCAGCGTGACGCGGCTCTATCGCGGAGCCCCTATTTTTGCTACTCTCCCTTGTCATTTTCCACTCCTTGTCTCCAAGTTCATTACCGATCTTCACCAACATGTATATTAGCTTCCAAAATTTCCTTTTACCTGCAAAACAATACTAATCATGTTGGTTAGTACAAATTCACATTTTAACTAAAAATCACATGAGAACACATAATGATAGATAAACAAGTCGAAATGAAGCATTTGAGTATCACTTGGGCATGCAATTCTGCCCAAGACCACTTAGCATCTATTCAGAGTCAACAAATTAGTCAGCTCCTTCCCTTTAGAGTTTCCAAATAGTAGAGGTTTGTCTGTGTTTGGTTATATAGTTTTTGGGTAGGCTCGGGCCCTACCCCGACAAATATTTCACTCTTAGAGGCTTGCAGACTACAGTTCATAGTTAGTTGCATGTTGTTGGCCGCATGGGGCCTATATGTGTAGTAATTTTATTGTTGGCTGTGTGGGGCCTAGTTATGAAATTTGTTAGATATCATGGTGGTCTTGTAGGCCCGCATAGGATGATATTATTATAGCACCTATTAGGTTTGCTGTTTTTGTGTAGGTTTATATTGTTGCCTTGTCGGCGTGAGGCTATACTTATAGCTGAGATATAGCCATTTGTTTTCTTGCTATGTGCTGCTGGCATGCACCAATAGTGCATGTGTCCAGCCAGTTCAGTTCAGAGTCCAGTCTGGCATTAGGTGCCAGTTATGCCTCCCAAGGTGGGGCATGACAAGCTTTGTATCAGAGCAACGTCGTATCCTAGGGCGTCCACAAGCCTTATCTAGTAGAGTCTTGTTTATAAATATGTTGTGCACCAAATTTTATAAGCAGGGATCTACGAGGCAGGATAGTATAGTTACCCCTCCTTCTTCTCAGATCGTGCTATAGAGCTAAGTTGTATAGGGTTGATTCTTTAAGTTTATATTGTTATGACTATCTAGAATGATGTTTGATATGAGGCAGACTACAGCCAGTTGTGAGTTAGATGCAGCAGCAGGAGAGGGTACCAGCAGGGTGCCACAGTTGGGGACAGTCCAGCCTAAAGGCGAAAGGGAGATATCTTCTCGATTTCCCCGGGCACCAGGAACCTTGTAGGGTAATAGATATGCCAGCACCGTTCCCAGTTTTTCCTACACCCTCGGATCAGGATGTCAGAAGTGTAGTGTATATGTTGGCTTATTTAGTAGCTACTCAGTATAAGACAGGGATAATAGCTAATGTTGGATTACCTGAAAGGTACGAAGTATCAGAGTTTGTTGGGTTTCATACTTTAGCCCCACCGCAGAATAATATGGTTATTTCCTGCCTCCTAGCCTTTTCTCAATATAGAAGAGAGCGTAAGTATTGACGCTATGTTGTTAAGAATAAATTGTAAAAGAGGGCTTAACCTGTTGATTCCTGGGGGGTGTTATAACAATGGTCAAGACCCCTAGCACTTAAATAAGACACCTAGACCTTCACTACAGTAAAATCAGGATAGCAGGTAAGATTACTAGGAGCAGCCAAGTACGTGTAAGGGTCCATAAGCAATAAGACTCCCAGTAATAGTAAAGCTCAAGTCAGAAATAGACTAATCCTACCGCAGTATATTGATGATGGTGGTGAATACCTGGAAAATAATGGCTATGGCCCCCCAGTTCATTATGTTAAAGAATAGAAAGGTTATACGATGGGAACCAACCTGAGTGCAGGTCAGGATGGTATAGGTTAGTAGACCTAGCTAGTATTACCCTTGCCAGTGTGGTACATGGGGCACGAACCCTGGACTTCTGCCTATAGATGTAAGGGCAAGACATGAGCATCTAGCTCTAGATGAGAACCGAACCACACTTAGGTTGTAGCGGGCTGATAAAGCTTGGAATCGACGTTGAATGTTGAGAAATAAGCAACAAGTTGGTACTTAGAGGGTAGTGAGATTATAACCTAGAATACTGCAATATCACCTCCAGTTGTGGAGGTGAAGGAGCGATGGTACGGAGACCCTAGCCTAGTACATCCCAAAGATAATGCCCGACAGAAGGAGTCATCGGCCTTTGAGATAGTAGGGGGTGGAGTCTTGAGATCCAGAGGTCGACTCTACGTTCAAAATGTGGTAGGGCTTTGTTAGTAGATTCTGGAAAAGGTACACTATGTCCGTTATTCTCTCCACACAGGTTCGACAGAAATGCATCAGGGTATAAAAGAGATCTATTAGTGGCATGGAAAGAAGAAAGATATTGTTGAGTTGTAGCACTGTGTCCCAATTGCCAGCAGGTAAAAGCTGAACATCAAAAACTTGGCAGGCTAACTTAGGATATAGTCATGCCTGCGTGAAATGGGAAGCAGTCAATATGAATTTAGTTACAGGTTTACCTCATACTAGGCGTAAATTTGACCCTACTTGGGCAATTGTCGAAATGCTAATGAGATCAACCCATTACTTGCTAGTCAGGACTAGGTTTTTAGCTGAAGATTATACTGAGTTATATATCAGAGAGATAGTCCAACTGTATGGAATCCCAGTGTCTATTATCTCTGGCAGGGGGACACGATTTACAGCTAGATTTTGAAACTCATTCTAGAAAGCTTTGGGGATGCAGATTAACTCGAGTGTAGCTTCTCATCCCCAGACAGATGGCCAAGTTTAGTGCATATTTCAGATGCTCAAAGGTATGTATGGGTGGGTGTGCTAGACTTCAAGGAAGTTGAGAAGATCATCTACCTCTTATAGAGTTTGTATATAATAACAATCACCATTTGACCATCGAGATGGCACCTTATGAGGCTTTATATGGATGGAAATGTAGGTCCCCTACAGGATGGTTTGAAGTGAGTGAATCAGGGTTAACTGGACCTGGCATGATGCACCAATTAGAAGATGAGGTTAAACTCTCATCAAGGAGTGTTTACTGACAGCCTAGAGTCTTCAAAAATCCTATTTCGATGTACGATGTAGGGACTTGGAGGTTGATGCGATTACTTGGTATCCTTGAAAATTTTGCCAATAAAGGGAATTATGAGATTTGACAAGAAGGGAATGCTCAACCCTAGATCCATTTCTGACTATACCGGATGCTCTGAAAAATGGACCAAGAGGCCTATGAGTTAGAGTTTCCTTCGAGGCTAGGATCTGTTCAATGATGTTACACAAGTGCGTAGGAGATGCTTTTCATTTTGTACAAGTTGAGAATGTTTAGGTCATAGAAGAGCTATTCTACGAGTCCGCAGATTGAGGATAAAAGATGTAGCCTCCATTAAAGTCGTAGGGAGAAACAGAAATGTAGATAATATGACTTGGGAAGCTGTGGATGACAAGAGATCTAGATATCCTCACTTGTTCCAGACCCTACAATGATAGTATTCAAACTCAGATTGTATAGTTGAGGTGAGACTATTATTCAGTTGTTGTTTCGTTACTTATGTTATAAGTGTTGTTAATTGCTCACTTATATGCTGTGGAGCTATGTTGTATAGATGGTTGTAGCATCTAGTGAGATGCCTATGTAGGGCTTTTCTGCGTTTCAGGTTTTCAGATAGTCCATAGTATAGAAGAGACTTTTCTGAAATTTCTGGCAAAGCCTAAGAACTAAGTCTCCTAAGATTAGAGTACATTCGAGGATGAATGTTCCTGAGGGGAGGATGATGTTACACCCCATAAATTTCAATTGTTTAACTAATACGTGCGTACGTATATTGAGAGTTTAAGGTATGACACATGTGGGAGAAGGCTTGGGGGTTGATCACGCAAGCACTTCATCAAGCGATCGAATTGTCGGGGTCGGAGGCAGGGCGCACCAGGCGCCACGCCGTGCAGCCCTTAATTGCGCAAGGGCTAGCATGACACCCTCGTAAAGTGGTGCGATTGCGGGCGCACAACGTACACTTCCCACCACCTCAATATATATATATATATATATATATATATATATATATATATAGACACACACACACATACCCCTTAGTTTAAGTTGGATTTATTTAACCTTTTCCCAAAATAAAGAGCTCGGGGATTTGGCGACACTTCTCTCAATTTTCACCAAAGTAATGTAAGACTACACCGCTAAACCTCATTTAATTTCAAATTCTTCTTAGGTAATAATTCATGGGCCTGCGAAGAACATATCTATGGAGTTAAATCTTTGAAATTGGCCCAGTTTGATGGAGCCTCAGCGGGTAAAAGTTGTAGAAATTATCTCTAACTATGGCTAACGCATCTACAAGTGATAGGTAAGTATTTTTGCCTATTAAATTCTCTGGAATATGTCAGGTTTAAAAGAATTGGATTCAGTTTGACACATTGTTGTTACATTTTGTGGGTTGTGGCTGCTGGCCTAGTTCTTAAGCTATAAAGGCCCTATTTCCTTAGCAGACAAGCTGGGATACAGAAGGATTGCATGTTCCTAGTTGAAGCAAGATGGACTGAGCAAAATTCAGCAGTTGAGGTATGTTAAGGCTAACCTTTGTTGGCAAGTATTCTAGTCGTATACTTGATACGACTTGTACCTCTGCAGTAGTTCATGATTATATATGTTGTGGCAAGCTGGTACAAGATCAATTGAGGTTGTTTCATAGTATCCCCCATCAGATAAGAGTATATTCAGTGTGACTAACGCTAGGAGCATCATAGAGATCTCCCTATTCACTTGTTTACCGTTTAGAGGGATTCTAATGTCTTGCTATCGTAACGAGTCCTTAGAAGCTTATAGTTAGCTTTTGGGAATAACTTGGTAAGGTTGGGCAGCATAGGGCGTAGCTGGGCGATATAACTTTTTGTTTGATGCCTATAGAGAAAGTAAAGCTCGTATAAGGGCCATTGGTGTCCCTTGATGCCTCCAGGGCCACAATCTTGATAGGATGGTCTTACCTTCGAGTCGGTGGCAGAAGGGTTTCCTAATGAATTGAGTGATAGCTTGCCATGTGATCCGCTACTCTCAGTGACTAGTTAGTTTCGATTGACTTACTACTTAATGTATACGTCACTTAGGAAACCACCCCAATTGTTAGAAGTCTGATAGACCAAGTGATACCCTAAGGAGGGACCTTGATAGTGGTTAGACGTGGGGCCAATGCCTCAATCTACTCTTCCAGATGTCCATGTACATGTTGTCGTGAAGGGCTAAATCCAGATATACCTTCCTACAGGGCTATGAATTGCTCACTTGAGCTATTTTCTATCTAGACAAACCCAATTGACTTGTAGGGGACTAGAACCTTAGTATCATAGCATTACCTTCAAGCTAAGAATTGTAGTAAGTTGCCTATGGGATGTTAGTGCTAACTACTTAAGAACATAGCTGGTTAACCAGTAGAAGCCCTATAGTCATTCTAGGCGGTCTCCTACAACCTTTTTGTTTGCCTATGAACTACCATTTTCCTAGTATGACCTTCAGGGTACCGCTTAGGTCACCCTGGACCTCGCCCTTTCCCTGTATTAGCGGACTGAGGTTGGAATCATTGCCATGAGCATATGGTCATGTGTAGACACACAAGATGTATCATTTGGCAGCTATATAGACTATTTTAGGGGCAAGTAGCGGTTACATTAGGCATAAGGGGCTAGGTACACTGATTAAGTGATTTGTAGTATATAAGTTAGGCCTACCAAATGCTATCCAGGCTGCTCGAGAAGTGAGCTATAATCATAAACTGCCTAAGGGATATATTATGCTTATGGAGCTATACGGAGTTGCAATCGAAAATATTGAGGCTTGTAGAACCATTTGAAGTTTGGTGCCCTTACTTGCTTCCCCTATGCCTGAGTGGCATCACCAATCCTCAGTAAAGCCTTGTGTGCTCGGGGTGAATTACAGCAGCCCAAAGGGCTCAGTCACAGTTCTAGAGGTCGGCTATACCTTAGTTACAAGTTCTCTACGAGTCCGCAATGAGTGCAGATAGACGGAACGTATGAATTGCTTATAATTATCGGGCTTATGGGGGCCCATGTAGGTTATCTCTATGTTGCTTGCCCCTTCCAGGCTTATGGGGGTAGGGCTAGGTTCTTGTTTGTACACTTTCTTGCTAGATGTAGTTTATGAATGTATAATAATGCAACTTAAGTTCCTATTTATATAATTGTCTACTAGATGCAGGCTATGGTTATGAAAACATACAGGTTAACTTCTACCCCCTTTTCACTTATTACTTTTAGTTTCTTATCAGCTTCTATTCAGTTATCAGCACTGCTTTACATATTCGGTACATATTGTACTGACGCCCATGCATGGGGCGATGTATACCTGCCTGTAGGTTTAGACCAACAGGTTTTGGGACCTCCTTAGCAACTATTCATAGTCAACAGCTCGGTCATCTCATTTCCTTCAAAGTTGCCAGATAGTAGAGGTTTGCCTGTCTTTTTATATAGTTTTTGGGTAGGCTGGGGCCCTCTTATAAAATATTTCACTCTTAGAGGCTTGCAGACTACAATTCATTGTTAGTTGCACGTTGTTGGCCATGTGGAGCCTATATATATAGTGATTTGAATGTTGGCCACATAGGGCCTAATTGTGAAACCTATTAGACAGCTCGGTGGTCTTGTCGGCCCGCATAGGATGATATTGTTATTGCACCTGTTGGGTTAGTTGTTTTTGCACATGTTTATATTGCAGCCTTGTCAGCCTGAGGCAATACTTGTAGCCGATATATAGTCATGTATTTCCTTGCTATGTGCTACTGGTATGCACCAATAGTATATGTGTCCAGCCAGGTCAGCTCCGGGTCCAGTGTGGCATTAGGTGCCAGTTATGCCTCCCAAGGTAGGGCGTGACAGAATCATACATAGCCATAATTTTAATAGTTAATGCACCATTGATCACATGGAATATACAATGAATCCCAATAAACAATCCATCAATTCATCACGGACTCGTACATGACTTTACAAGTAATAATAAGTCATAATAAGCACATAAACATTGCTATCAAATATAAATTACACAAGCAAGTATTTCGGTTTCACTAGTTTCTTATACTTTCGAATCGATCTTTACTCTTTGTGTTCTATCTTGGTGTCGTTCCATCTGTGATGTGCCGAGTACACACCTCTGTCACATTACCATAATTACTCAATACTAGATATCATTGTACATATATGCCAGAGGGTCTTATTTCTACACTTCCAATTATTACCTACAGGGGACTCTAGAAATTCAAGTACTGTACCAGCGAGGTACCAACTCCCTCTTATCTGCTTATCTGAATCCTACCTTTGGACACGAGCCACTCAACCATAATTGTTCTCCCGGATGCTCCCCTCGGGCATGAGCCACTCATCTCAAGATAAAGCATGTTATCCCCTTTTATTCTCATAATCTATATATTGTTACTAAGTCAAATATTATGACTTTTGGGAGGCCTCATCTTACCTCCATTGTAAAACCTCAAAACTTTCCTAGACAAAATTCAGATGTTGCATCAAAGCTATAAGAAAATAAGAAAATTTCGCCTCAGATGACTCACACAATGGGCCATGGTTCGTACCAACGAACCGTTGTATGAGCTGTTAGTGCTCAGCCGACCCTTCCTTTTGGGAAACAACGGGCGGAACAAATGGCCCGTGGAAGCTTCCAACGAGCTATTGTTCACGCTCTTTGTCAGAAGCGGTGGCAACGACGGGAGAATACAATGGGCCATTGGACCTTCCAACGGGCTGTTGTATCTTCCAATGTTTGGAGGCCCAGTTTCCCTACCCATTTAAGCGAGAGGTACCAATGAACCGTTTGTACTTTGAACAAGTCATTGTAACCTCCCATGGTTTCAGTCTAGTAGGTCCAGCTTCAAAGTTCAGAACCAATGATGGATTCCAATGGACCATTTTGAATCAACGGCCTGTTCTGAGGCTTGTTGTTCGGTATCGAGCAGTTTTCAGTGCTTTTGGCTGGGGGTGTATTAGTACTTTCCCTGCTCTTTAGTCAAGAAACCCCATCATTTTGGGTTCGTATAGGAGGAATTTAAAGGGTTACAATGACCTTTTCCCTTCATTTCACTCATTCCCCTCTAGAGCAGAACATAGAAACTCTAACAGAAAGCATAGAGTAGGAGCAAGGTTTTGAATTTCTTCTTAGTTTTCCTTAGAGATTTTCACCAGGATTCCTTCTACAGGTATGTGGTAATTCAACAAGGATATTGTTCTCCCCTTGTTTCCCCCAAAACTCTTTCTCTGTTCACTATCGGTTCTAGCCCTAAGTTTTCGAATGTGAAGATATTGTTATCATACTTTGATTAATTCCTGTGGAATCTTATTCTATGCTCATTGCAGATATTTTCCACTAGATTAAGACAAAAATAATGCCTGTTCCAGTGAAGTAGAATTTTATCCCTAACTTTTGAAGCAGAAACTAGACTCCTGTATATGTAAAGAACAATTAAATCTTTCATAGTAGGGAGTTCCTATCGTGTTTGAATGTATCAAAAATCTTAATCAAAAGTATAATTGGTTAGTCTCATCCAGAAATTCATATACTCAGTATCACTTAGAAATGTCAGTCTAGTCTCAATCAGATTTTGGTTGACCAAAATGATGTCAGCTGATCAGTTTGACTACAAAAATTCCAGAGGTGTCAGTATCACCTCTCAGTTATCAGAATCAGAATCAAAATTTAGTTTATTGGTCTACGAGGTGGTCATGACACTTAGATAGTTAGCTTTGACTATCCCTAGGACCCCACTCAGATTACAGATTGTTCTTAGATGGTTATGACACTTTTAGATAAGCAACTTTGACCAGTCTAGAACCCAGTTTCAGAATCTGGTCCGATAAGACTCTTAGGGTATCTTCAGTTATATATCTCTGATTAGTCTTGGACCCCAGTTTCAAGCTATCAGCATAGTGATCAGTTTAGAAATTCTAGTGGGAGCAAGACTTAGCATCGCGCCGACCGGGGTTCTAGTACACCGAGGTTCCCAGAATTACGTTCCCAACATAGGTTACAGTATTTATTGGCCTGATTGGCCCCAAACTTCTATGATCACCCAGTTCATGCCTTTATACCCTGGCAAGGTATATTGGGTCCTACCGGTGGGGTGTATACATCAGACTCCATATCTACCTCACGTAATTATATGTCAGTTATAGAATCTCCCACTAGTCAGTCCAGTCAAGTTTCAGAATAAGCAGTTCAGTTCAGTTCCAGCTCTATCATTTTAGATCAGTTCAATACAGTATCTCAGACTCAGAACTTTCAAACTTAGGACATGTCTTTGACCACCAGATGGGGTCATTTTGACCATCTCAGTTTACTTCATTTATTTCAGTTCAGTCTATAGTTGGTCATTGTATGTCATTTCAGTTCAGTCACTTATATCCAGCATTATGTTTTCTCTTACTCAGTACATTCAAAGTACTGATGCATACTTTATGTTGTATCATTTCATGATACAGCTGCAAGTTTTAGACTCAGCATCGTTAGCCGACTTTGTTCAGATCCTCCTCAGCAGCAGAAGTGTGAGTCCTTATTTTTCGAGGGAGATATTTCATTATTTTCAATCATTTCATTATTTTCAGTTAAACTTAGAGTTAGCTGGGGCCTTGTCCCAATAACTCATCTATTAGATGGCTTTCAGTCACAGACTTATTTCAGATGTTTCAAACTTTATGTTTCAGTTTTAGATTCCTAAAATGTTTTATGTTATTATTTCAAAGCTTCCGCCATGAAAGTCTTGCTCAGAATATCAGTGTATGGTAGACCAAGGATTGACTCGGGGTTACTTGTGACTCCGAGTACCGTGTTCCATCCAAGGTATAGACTCGGGGGGTGACAATATTGGTATCTGAGCACTGTGTTTAGAGTATCCTCGGAATGTTTGAAAGACACATCGAGTAGAGTCCTTTTCATGGGTGTGATGCATGCCACGCTTATGACGAGGAGACTACGAGATGTTATTAGGAAAACTCTCTTTTGTTCACACTCTTTACCGTGTGTTAAACTTCAATCCCAGAAACGTCCTTCTAACTCGTGCTCTATTTCGTCTCAGTGAATCATGCCTCCCAAACGCGGTATCGAAAGAAGGGCCGGTAACACCAACAGACCTGCCCCACCAACCCCTCAAGATGACACAGTGTCAATCGTGAAATTAAAGGCAGCTATCCAACTGCTCTCTAAAACAATCACCAATCAGGTGACCCAGCAGGTAGTGCCAGCTAAAAACAATAGAAATGCAGCAACGGCTAGGTTGCGAGACTTCACCCGTATGAACCCTCCATCATTTCAGGGATCCAAAGTAGGGGAGGATCTCCAAGAGTTCATGGATGAGATCTAGAAGATTACCCACATTATGGGTGTTAGCTCCTCTGAGAGTGCTGAATTGGATACCTACCAGCTAAAAGGGGTAGCTCAGGTCTAGTATGAACAATGGAAAGAAAGGCAACTAGCGGGAGTAGGACCAGTAGAGTGGGAGGAGTTCCACACAGCTTTCTTGGACAGATTTTTCCCTCGAGAGCTGAGGGAGGCAAAGATGGAGGAGTTTATGAACTTGGGACAGGGCAACAGAACCGTGGAGGAGTATGCTCTAGAGTTTAGCAGGCTATATAAGTACGCCCCAGAGATGGTAGCTGATCCAAGAGCTCACATGCTGAAGTTTGTGAAGGGGGTATCGAACCTAGTCCAGTGTAGGATAGCAATGTTGATTAAAGATATGGACCTCTCCAGCCTGATCGTCTATGCCCAACAGATTGAGGCTGAAAAATTAATGGACATGGAGCTAAAGAACAAGCGAGCAAGGACTGGCTAATTAAAATATGGCCATCAGAGGCCTAGCAGTAGTAGCCGCCCACAGCAGCAACAGAGAGCCCCAGCACCCAGCTCAGCCAGCACCCCGACCTTTCGATCCCGCCAAGATCGGGGATGGGAACATCTAGCTCTTAGTCCGAGAGCTACGGTGCCAGCAATAGATATCCAACTAGCCTAAGTGTGGCAAGAACCACCCAGGAGAGTGTCTTCAGGGTCGAGAGGGATGTTTTGGTTGTGCACAGCTTGTTCATCGGCTGAAAGATTTCCCATCAATAGGACAGGGTAGAGCACAATGAAAAACATCCTCATCTCCAACAGGCTGACCAGCTTAGCAGGCCAGCACATTAGGTATGTATGGCGGTCAATGCCAAAACCATTTTTATACATTGTCTTCCCGTCAAGACCAGGAGAGCTCACCTGACGTAGTCACGGGTATGTTACGCCTCTTCTATCTAGACGTGTATACCCTCCTAGATCTAGGAGCCACCCTTTCATTTGTGACTCCCTATGTAGTAGTATAGTTCAATATCAGTCAAGAGGACCTCTCAGAACCCTTCTCAGTACCCACCCCAAGTGGCAAGGTAGTTAGAGCCAGCTGGGTGTATAGAAATTGCCCAGTCTCAATCCTGAATAAAGTCATTCCAGCTGATCTCGTGGAGTTAGACATGATCGATTTTGACCTTATCCTTGGCATGGATTGGTTACACTCTGGTTATGCCTCAGTTGACTGTAGAACTAGAGTTGTCAAGTTCCAATTTCCAAATGAACTAGTGTTAGAATGGTCGGGCAGTAGTTTAGCACCCAAGGGTAGGTTTATTTGTTATCTTAAGGCCCAAAAACTCATCTCCAAGGGATGTATATATCACCTAGTTTGGGTAAAGGATTCCAAATCTAAGACACCAACTATCCAGTCAGTCCTTGTAGTCAGCGAGTTCCCAGATGTATTTCTTAAGGATCTTCCCAGACATCCCCCTGAATGGGAAATAGACTTTGGGATAGACCTTCTCCAAGAAACTCAGCCCATCTTCATCCCTCCTTACATAATGGCTCTAGTTGAGCTTAAAGAGTTGAAGGATCAGTTAAAATATCTTCTTGACAAGGGTTTTATTAGACCCAGTATCTCTCCCTGGAGTGCTCCAGTGTGCATAAGAAAGACGGCACCCTCAGAATGTGCATAGATTGTCGTCAGCTGAATAAGGTCACAGTCAAGAACAGGTACCCCCTACCTAGAATTGACGACCTGTTTGACCAACTTTACGGAGCCAATTGTTTTTCAAAAATCAACCTCAGATCAAGGTACCATCAGCTAAGGGTCAGAGAGTGTGACATACCGAAAACAACATTCAAGACTCGGTATGGTCACTACGAGTTTGTGGTGATGTCTTTCGGGCTAACAAACACCCCAGCAGTCTTCATGGACTTGATGAATAGAGCCTTCAAGAGGTATCTGGATATGTTCGTCATTGTATTTATCAATGACATTCTGGTATACTCTAGAAATGAGGAAGAGCATGTCTATCACCTAAGATTAGCATTACAGACACTTAGAGACCACCAGTTGTTTGCCAAGTTCAGCAAGTGCAAATTCTGGTTAAAGTCCATGACTTTCTTAGGTCATGTGGTCTTAGGTGAAGGAATTCAGGTTGATCCTCATAAGATAGCAGCAGTGAAACAGTGGCCCAGACCTACCTCTCCTACTGAAATCAGGAGTTTCCTAGGCTTAGATGGTTATTACCGATGGTTTGTGGAAGCCTTCTCCTCTATAGCATCTCCTCTGACTAAGTTAACTCAGAAGAAAGTGAAATTTCAATGGTTGGATGTGTGTGAGAAGAGTTTCTAGGAGTTGAAGACTCGACTCACTACCGCTCTAGTTTTGACCTTGCTAGAAGGAATAGAAGGGTTGGTTGTCTATTGTGATGCTTCCAGAGTTGGACTCGGATGCGTTATGATGAAGCAGGGCAAAGTGATTGCCTACGCCTCCAAAAAGCTCAAAATTCATGAGAAGAACTATCCAACTCGTGACTTGGAGTTTGCAGCAGTGGTGTTTGCGCTAAAAATATGGAGACACTACTTATATGGAGCTCATGTAGATATGTTTACAAATCACAAGAGCCTTCAGTATGTGTTCAGTCAGACGGACCTAAATTTGCAACTGAGAAGGTGTTTGGAGCTACTAAAGGACTATGACATGAGCGTGCTGTATGATTCGGGAAAAGCAATGCGGTGGCTGACCCCCTAAGCAGACGGTTTGTGGGGAGTGTGGCTCACATTGAGGAAGGAAAAAAGGAGTTAGTGAAGGATGTTCATCGACTAGCCTGGTTAGGGGTGAAGTTGGTGGATTCAACCGAAGGTGGTGTGGTAATGCAATGTGGTCCGATTCATCCTTGGTAGTTGAAGTTAAGTCCATATAGGATGAAGATTCCATTCTACTTAATCTTTAAAAAGCAGTTCTCAAGAAAGAGGTCAAGGCTTTCTCCAAAAGGGGAGATGGTGTGGTCCGTTACCAAGGCAGATTGTCTGTACCGGACGTCGGTGAGTTAAGACAACAGATATTGGCTAAAGCACACAGTTCTAGATATTCCATCTATCCGGGTGCTACCAAAATGTACCATGATTTACGGGATATCTACTGGTGGAATGACATGAAAAGAGATATTTCTGAATTTGTAGCCAAGTGCCCGAACTGCTAGCAAGTTATAGTGGAACACTAGAGACCAGGAGGCATGACTCAGGATATCGGCATACCCACATGGAAGTGGGAAGAAGTAAACATGGACTTCATTACAGTTCTACCCTGGACTCATTGACAGCATGACTCAATCTGGGTAGTAGTAGACCAGTTGAATAAGTCAGTACACTTCCTCCCAGTCAAAACGACGGATTTAGCTAAGGACTATGCCAGACTTTACATCCAAGAGCTAGCCAGACTTCATGGAGTGCCTTTGGCTATCATTTTAGATAGAGGAACTCAGTTCACCTCACACTTCTGGAAGTCCTTTCAGAAGGGACTAGGCATTCAGGTCAAGCTCAACACAGCTTTTCACCCGCAGACAGATAGGCAAGCTGATCAGACTATTCAGACCTTAAAAGGCATGTTGAGAGCATGCATGATCGATTTTAAAGGTAATTGGGATGACCATTTTCCTCTCATCGAGTTAGCGTACAACAACAATTACGACTCTAGTATCCAGATGGCCCCGTTTGAAGCATTATATGGTAGGAGGTGTAGATCTCTTATAGGGTGGTTTGTGGTTGGTGAAGCTACCTTGATAGGGCCAGACTCAGTTCACGAGGCAATGTAGAAAGTACATCTTATTCGAGAAAGATTGAAAATAGCTCAGAGCCGTCAGAAATCTTATGCCAATGTAAGGAGAAGAGAATTGGATTTTCCAGTTGATGACTGGGTCTGTCTAAAAATTTTGCCCATGAAAGGGGTAATAAGATTTGGGAAGAAATACAAACTCAGTCCCAGGTATGTAGGACCCTACAGGATTCTGAGACATATCGACAATGTGGCCTATGAGGTAGAACTACCTTTAGAATTTGCGACCGTGCACCCAGTCTTTCATGTGTCACTACTGAAGAAGTGCATTAGTGATCCAACTTTAGTGGTGCCACTAGATAGTGTGGAGATAAAAGACAATCTCTCTTACGAAGAGGTTCTAGTTCAGATCCTTGACCGTTAAGTTCATAAGCTAAGAAACAAAGAAATCATTTTGGTGAAAGTTTTATGGAGGAACTAGCTGGTTGAGGGAGCCACATGGGAAGCAGAAGTAGACATGATGGCCAGATACTCTCACTTATTTCTTTCCAGTTCAGATCTAGTACCAGGTACTAAATCTTTCTCAGTATTCTGTTCAGCTTCGTACTCATCAGCTCTATTTAGATGCTAGGTGTACCTTCTAGTTACATTAGCTCTATTAGTGCAGTTAAACCACTTTGGAGTCAGTTACTCCTCTAGAAATTAGTTCACAGTCCCAATGTGGGAATTTCAGCTCCTTTCCTAGTTTTAGCTTTCATTCAAGGAAGAATGATCCCAAGAGGGAGATATTGTATCACCCCAAAACTTTTCTAGACCAAATTCAAATGTTGCATCAAAATCTAGAAGAAAACCAGAAAAGTTCAATCAGACGACTCACACAATGGGATGTGGTTCATACCAATGGACCGTTGTATGAGCCGTTAGTGCTCAACCGGCCCTTCAATTCAATAAACAAAGGGCGGAACAAACGGCCCATGGAAGATTCCAATGAGTCGTTGTTCACGCTCGTTTCCAGAAGCGGTGGCCACGACAGGAGGACACAATGGGCTGTTGGACCTTCCAATGGGCCGTTGTATCTTCCATTGTCTGGAGGCCCAGTTTCCCTACCCATTTCAATGAGAGGTACCAACGACCCATTTGTACTTTGAACGAGTCATTGTAACCTCCTGTGGTTTCAGTCCAGTAAGTTTAGCTTCGGAGATCAGAACCAACGTTGACTTCCAATGGATCGTTGTTTGAATCAACAGCCCGTTTTGAGGCCCGTTGTTTGGCATCGTGCAGTTTTCAGTTCTTTCGGCTGGGGGTATTTTATTACTTTCCTGGCTCTTTAGTCTTGAAACCCTGTCTCTTTGGGTTCGTATAGGAGGGAGTTAAAGGGTTAGAATGACCTTTTCCCTTCATTTCACTCATTCCCCTCTAGAGTAGAACGTGGAAACTCTGACAGAAAGCACATAGCAGGAGCAAGGGTTCGAATTTCTTCTCAGTTTTTCTCAGAAATTTTCACCAGGATTCCTTCTACAGGTATGTGGGAATTCAACAAAGAGATCGTTCTCCCCTTGTGTCCCCCAAAACTCTCTCTCTATGTTCACTATTAGTTCTAGCCCTGAGTTTTCGAATGTGAAGATATTGTTATCATATTTTGATTAATTCTTGTGGAATCTTATTCTATTCTCATTGTAGATATTTTCCACCATATTAAGACCAAAATAATTCTTGTTCAAGTGAATTAGAATTTTAGCCCTAACTTTTGAAGCAGAAACTAGACTCTTGCATATGTACAGAACAATTAAATCTTTCATAGTAGGGAGTTTCTATCATGTTTGAATGTATCAAAAATCTTAATCAAAAGTATAATTGGTCAGTCTCATCCAAAAATTCATATACTCAGTATCACTTAGAAATGCCAGTCTAGTCTCAGTTAGATTTTTGTCAACCTCCGGGTTGACCAGAATGATGTCAGCTGATCAGTTTGACTACAGAAATCCCCGAGGTGTCAGTATCACCTCCCAATTATCAGAATCAGAATCAGAATTCAGTTTATTGGTCCATGAAGTAGTCATGATACTTAGATAGTTAGCTATGACTAGCCCTAAGACCCTACTTAGATTATAGTTTGTTCATAGAAGGTTACGACGCTTCTAGATAAGCAACTCTGACCAGTCTAGAACCCAGTTCCAGGATCTGGTCCAATAAGACTCTCAGGGTATGTTTAGTTATATATCTCTTATTAGTCTTGGACCCCAGTTTCAAGCTATCAGCTTAGATCAGGTTAGAAATTCTAGTGGGAGCAGAACTTAGCATCAAGCGGACCGGGTTTCTAGCGTACCCAGGTTCCCAGAACTATGTTCCTAGCGTAGGTTATAGTATTTACTGGCCTAATTGGCCCTAGACTTTTGTGATCACCCAGTTCATGCCTTTATACTATGGTAAGGTATATTGGGTCCTACCGGTGGGGTGTATAGATCGAACTCCATATCTACCTCACTTGGTTATATGTTGGTTGTAGACTCTCCCACAAGTTAGTCCAGTTCAGTTTCAAAATAAGCAGTTCTATTCTGTTCTAGCTCTATCAGTTTAGATCACTTCAGTATAGTATCTCAGACTCAGAACTTTCAGACTTAGGACATTTATTTGACCACCAGACAGGGTCATCTTCACCATCTCAGTTTACTTCATTTGTTTCAGTTCAATGTATTAGTTGGTCGTTGCATGTCATTTCAGTTCAGTCACTTATATCTAGCATCATGCTTTCTCTCACTTACTCAGGACATTCAAAGTACTGATGCATACTTTTATGTTTTATCATTTCATGATACAACTGTAAGTTCTCAGACTTAGCGTCGTTACCGACTTCATTCAGATCCTCCTCGGCAGCAGAAGTGTGAGTCCTTATATTTCAATTGAGATATTTCATTATTTTCAGTCATTTCATTATTTTCAGTTAGACATAGAGTTAGCTGGGGGCTTATCCCAGCAACTCATCTATTAGATGGCTTTTAGACATAGACTTGATTTCAGATGTTTCAAACTTTATGTTTCAGTTTTATCTTCATAAAATGTTTTATGTTATTATTTCAAAGCTTCCGCCATGCATGTCTTACTCAGCATACCAGTGTTTGATAGACCAGGGGTTGACTCGGGGTTACTTGTGACTCAAAGTACCGTGTTCCTTCCAGGGTATAGACTCGGGGTGTGACATCCATATACTTAGTTATTCTTACCAATCATCGATCAATTTCATGGAAATATAAAAGAACACATATAACAATCTCAAAACACCCAATTTCACAGAACAGAAGTAAAAACATCATATCAAGTTCACTTCACCAATCAAATTTAACATCTGCATTATTAACAACGTTCAGTGTCTGAGGACCAACCAATCTTATTATCATTCCACATACATAAACATCATTATATAGAGTATAACTTCTTATAAAATCGTAACCTACCTCGACGGGAGAATTCAAATACGAACTACTCTGTCGGAGCCTTGCCTTTTCTCAAAGCCTCAGGACATTAGAAATCAATGAACAACAATTCATTCCATTCTAGTTCTTGGAGTTTTCTACCCTTTAACCCCTATAAAGTAACTTTTAAGGTTAAAGGTTCCCACTTCACAGAGTCTAGGTCTCGATGTCTCGTATACAAAAAGTTCTACAACCACATTAGCTCTAGTTAGTGTTCATTACTCATTATTAGGTCTAGGTATCCAAACCCGACCCTTATCCTTCAATTAGCCCTAGTTTCTACCAACCTAGGGTACTTTGCTTTAAAAATTCCACCGTTATAGGTCCCCCCCCTGATTCAAATGGTTTTAGGGAATTGAAAATAGAAGGAGTAAGTCATAAACCTTAACTTGGGAAGAAGAATTTCTCTGCCCTTGAGAAAATCTCCCTTAGCTTCTAAAATTTCATGTCTTAGAGTAATGGGGTGAAAACCCCGAAAGCCCTACTTAAACCATCGTACTGGCTCCCATTGTCCACTACAGTGGCCGTATTTTCTCTGTAATGGACCCACTGTGGTGACAAAAGACTCCACCATGGCAAACCCAACAGTTAGTCCTTCCCTATCATAACAGTGGACCATCGACCGTTACAATGGTCTCACTGCAGTGGCACTCCACCACTACAATGGTCCCCGTTAGCCAGAAGCTCGAAATTTGTTGCACCTTTTCCTATTCCTCAATCCCTAGTATAATTACCACTCACCCAACACTTTTCACGATGCACCTAGGAAAATATAGGGTGTTCTGGATGTACTTTCCCATAATGATACAAAAGTCATTACATCAAATACCAACTAAAATACAGTTCATCCCCGAATAGTTAAAAAACAAGGAAAAAAATACCTAATTCCACAAACAGCTAGTGGTATTTGTCTCAGCAGTCTACTTCGGTCTCTCAAGTGGCATCCTCTACCAGATAATTCTTCTGCTAGACCTTTATCGTCACAATCTCCTTCAATCTTAACTTGTAGACCTCCTATCTAATATATCCACATGCTCTTCCTCGTAAGATACGTGCTCGTCAAACAGTAGTGAATCCCATCGAATTATATATGACCCATCCCTATGTATTTCTTCATCATGGAGACATGAAATGTCGGGTGCACTCCAAACAAACCTGTAGGCAAGGCCAGTTCATAAGCTACCTCTCCCACACACCGAAGAATTTCAAATGGGACAATTTACCTCGAGCTAAGCTTTCCCCATTTTCCAAACCATATGAAGGGAAACCTTAAGTAAGACTTGCTCTCCCACCATATACTCCATATCTCTCATCTTCCAATTCGCATACAACTTTTTCCTGCTTTGAGCAACCACAAGCCTTTCCTAAATCAACCCGACTTTCTCCAATGATTCTTTTAACAAATCAGTGCCCCATGGTCTCACTTCAAACACATCAAACCAGCCACTAGAGGATCTACATTTTCTCCCATATAAATCCTCAAATGGCACCATGCCAATGCTTGAGTGACAACTATTATTATATGCAAACTCCACCAAAGCTAAGATCCTGGTGGCCTGCAAGGTCCTTCAAAAATGACAAGTGAACTATGTACCTCTATCCAAGAAGATTGATATTGGCACCTCATGCAACCGAACCACCTCATTCACATATAGTTTGGCTAGCCTCTCTGCATTGTAAGTCAGTAGAATAGGCAAGAAATGGGTAGACTTAGTCAGTTTGTCAACAATGACACAGATGGAGTCAAACTTCCAAATGTCATCGGAAGGCCAACCACAAAGTCCATAGCTATCCACTCCCATTTCCACTTAGGGATGGGCATTCTCTAGAGTACTCCCCCGGGTTTCTGATGCTCATTTTTCACTTGCTTGTAGTTTAAGCATTGGGCAATATGCTCAATGATGTCTCTCTTTATCCTGCTCCACCAATAGCGTTTCTTCAGGTCATGATACATCTTGGTGACTCTGGGATGTATAGAGTACCTCGAGTAGTGAGCTTCTGACAAGATAGTTTTGATAAGATCACTAACCTAGGGAACACATACATGCCCCTTTATCCTCAAGACCTCATCATCATATATCGTCGCCTCATTCGCCTCCCCTAAGAATACCTAGTCACGAATCTTACTAAGCTTTGTATCCTAAAACTTCCTAGATTTTACTTCCTCTAGCAGCAACGATCTAGCCTCTACACTAGCCAAAATTCCACATAACTCTGCAAACGTAAGTCTCACAAGATTGTTGGCTAGTGTCTGAACTTCTCTAGCCATCAGGCTTTGGACAGCTTCCAAGCAAGCCAAACTACCCATACTTAGTGATTTCCAGTTCAAGGCATCTACCACCATGTTATCTTTCCTCAGATGATACGAAATCGTGACATCATAGTCCTTAAGCAGTTTCATCCATTTCCATTCTTTCATGTTGAGATCCTTCTAAGAGAACATATACAGTAAACTACAATGTTCTGTGAACACCTCACAATGGGCCTCATACAAGTAATGCCTCCAGATTTTCAGGGTGGATACCACCGCTACCAATTCTAAGTCATGCGTGGGGTAGTTCTTCTCATGCAATTTTGGTTTTCTTGAAGAATACACAATGACCTATCTTTCATGCATTAACACAGCATCCAAGCCAGATCATGAGTCATCACAATAAACAACAAATCTTTTCCTTCCACCGGTAGCGCCGAAATAGGTCACGTGGTTAACAAGGTTTTGAGCTTTTGAAAGCTCTCTTCACACTCTTCTAACCATTGGAATGGTATGTCCTTCTGGGTCAACCTTGTCAACTGAGAGGCAATGGCCACGAAACTCTTCACAAACCAGTGGTGATAACTGGCTAGCCCCACAAAGATACTAACCTCTGTCACCATAGTGGGCCTAGCCCAATTTCAGACCTCTTCATCCTTCCATGGTTCCACCTTAATCCCTTCCTTGGAGACTACATGATCCAAAAAGAACATTGATTCCAACCAAAATTCATATTTAGTGAACTTTGCATACAGTTGTTTCTCCTGTAATAGCCCCAACACAATCCTCAAGTGATTCTCATGTTCCTGCTTAGTCTTTGAATATACAAAAATATCATCAATGAAAATAATTACAAATGATTACATATAAGATTTGAAGATACCATTCATCAGGCTCATGAAAGTCATTAGATCATTAGTGAGTCCAAATGACATGACAAGAAATGCATAATGCCCATACCTGGTTCAAAAAGTTTTCTTCGAAATATCTTTAGCATGGATTTCTAGAAAATGATAACTCGATCTCAAATCAATCTTTGAGAATACTGCTGCACTCTGAAGTTGATCAAACATATCATCTATTCGAGGAAGGAGATATTTATTTCAAATAGTTACCTTACTCAATTGATGATAGTCAATGCACATCCGCATGCTACCGTCTTTCTTCTTCACAAACAACACAGGGACACCCCATGGAGAAACACTCAGCTGAATAAATCCCTTACTAAGAAACTCCTTCAACTACTCCTTAAGTTCTCTCAACTCAGCTAGTGCGATCCTATATGGGGTATGGAAGTAGGTCAGGTCCCTGACTCTAAATTTATGAAAAAATTAATGTCGCAATCTCGCGACATGCTAGGCAAATCCAAGGGAAGAACCACTAGATACTCACAAACTATCAGTTGTGATTGTCCATGGAGAGTGTGTCTCACGTTGAGGACGGGAGAAAGGAGTTGGTGAAAGATGTTCACTGACTAGCACAACTAGGAGTTCACCTTATTGATTCAATAGATGGTGGAGTCATTGTTCAGAATGAATCAGAATCTTCCTTGGTGATTGAGGTTAAGGCTAGGCAAGATAAGGACCCTATCTTAGTGAAGTTGAAGGAGGCGGTTCAGAATCAGAAGATGGAGGCCTTCTCCCAAGGGAGAGATAGTGTACTTTGATATTAGGGTCGTTTATGTGTTTTAGGTGTTGATGACTTGAGAGAGCGGATGTTGCAGGAGGCACACAATTCCTGATATTCTATCCATCTAGGTGCCACCAAGATGTACCGTGACCTACAGGAAGTCTATTGGTGGAATGGCATGAAGAAAAGCATAGCAGAGTTTGTTGCTAAGTGTCTGAACTATCAGCAAGTGAAGGTGGAGCATTAGAGACCTGGGGTTATGTTACAAGACATCGGTATCCCCACTTGGAAGTGGGAAGAGATCAACATGGACTTCATTACAAGATTGCCTCGTACACTCCGACAGTACGACTCCATATGAGTGGTGGTAGGAAGGTTGACCAAAGAAGCATATTTCTTACCAGTCAAAACCACAAATCCAGCCGAGGACTATACTAGATTGTACATTCAAGAGTTGGTTTGATTATATGGGGTTCCATTGTCTATCATATCATATAGGAGTACTCCATTCACCTCTCAATTTTGGAGGTCATTTTTAGAAGGGTCTTGGTACTCAGGTGAAGCTTAACATGACTTTTCACCCACAAATAGATGGTTAGGCCGAGAAGACCATTCAAACTCTTAAGGATATGTTGAGAGCGTGTGTGCTTGATTTTAAGGGTGGATAGGATGATCACTTGCCTCTTA
Organism: Datura wrightii; assembly: GCA_035772735.1. Classification (NCBI taxonomy): domain Eukaryota; kingdom Viridiplantae; phylum Streptophyta; class Magnoliopsida; order Solanales; family Solanaceae; genus Datura; species Datura wrightii. The sequence continues at coordinate 161,933,823 of JASDFA010000016.1, forward strand.
TTGAATTTGCCTACAATAAAAGTTACCACTCCAACATTCAGATGGCTCCGTTTGAGGCTCTCTATAGGCGGAGGTGTAGATTTCCTATTGGTTGGTTCGAGGTAGGTAATGCTACCTTGATAGGGCCAGACTCAGTTCATGAGTCCATGGATTAGCATCTTTATTTGCCATCAGATATCTCAAAGTTGCATGGTCTGTATGGACTATCACCTTAGTTCCAAGCAATTAAGCCCGAAACTTCTCGAATGCGAATACGATAGCCAACAACTCATGTTCTGTCATTGTTTTTTTTAGCTGCATTAAGAGCCTTACTAGCATAATAAATAGGATGAAAATCTTTTCATGCCTCTGATCCAACACAGCTCCCAAGGCCACCCCGCTAGCATCAAATATAACCTCAAATGCTAAAGACCAGTAAGGTGCCACTATAATCGGAGAAGTGTTCAATCTCTCTTTTAGGCATTCAAATGCCTTCAGACATGCCTCATCAAAAACAAACTTGTTATACCCCGGGGACCCAAGGATCAGACCCGGGAGTCAAATGGACAAAAATGTGAAAAATGTTGCAGTAGTGTAGGATGAGTCATCAGGTGGCTTGTGGGAAGGTTTTGACTGAGTTGAGGAGTTGAGGTCCCCAAGGGCATGGGAACGACCCATGGTCAGCCACCACGAGTCGTCAGGTCCACCATGGGGTAAGGTTGATGATTTAAGCAAGGATAAGGTAGTGTACTTGATGGAAGGTGACCACGACTCGTGGTCACTTATGACGAGTCATTGAGTCACCTGTTATGAACCCAGTTGACCTGATGTCCAGTGTACTTGAAGGGCGACCCAACGAGTCATTGCCCGACTTGAAGAGTCGTCAAGTCACCAGTTAGGGTCACCTGGCAGTTATTTCCTACGAATTAGTAAGGGCCTTCTCATAATTTCCTATGCTCCTAAGACCTAAACTACGTCGATTTGAGGTCGGGACAGGGTCTTTTAAGGAGGAAAAACTCATGCTAAGTCTCATTTGGTATTTGAAAGAACAAGAGAAGGGAGTAGGAGGAGGTTCAAGTGTTCTTGTTCAATTATTCAAGTTTCCACCCAGGGTTCTTCAAGGGAGATAAGAATCACGAAATTTCAGGTATATGGGGTTTGAATGGGTAGTTTAGTCCCTACACATGCCCAATTTCTCCCTAATTCTATGTTTAAGTTACCAATTGTTGATGGGTCATAACCCAAGTGCATGTTTCCTTAAAAATTGGTATGAGCATGTTGTAGTATGTCTAAAATCATGGGTTTGAATTATTGGGCTGTTTTCACTTCTTTTATTCAATATTTGATGATTTAATCCCTTAAAGCACATGTGCCCAAATCATGGGATTTTTATTGAAATTCATGCTTATGGTGGTTTCTCAAGCATGAAATGAACTTTTGAATTTTAAGCATGTTTTCAATTACTCATGTTATTATGATCATTTTTTTCTATAAATTTAAGCATTTCGAGTATGATGGAAATTATGGGCAATGCCCACATGCTGCTTATGATTTACGAACGATGATTTTGGCCGATCCACTGGCCCAATTCCATGGCTAGTATTACGAATTTTCAAGCATGTTATGAATATCATGATTTAACTAGCCATGCATGTCATGTATGAATGTTATGAGCATGTTTCATATTTTGGGAGTAGTACTTAACACCGAGTAGGTTCGGGGCCTAATTTACTGCACGAATCTCAGAATTACGTGCCACCGTAGGTTATGTTTGGGACCGCCTTAGTGCCTGTCCCCTATTCCCTACGGGGTATTCATGAGTGATATCACACCTTTCATGATTCATACCCTTGGCAAGGTATGAACGACCTCCCGACTAGGTTTACAGGTCGGGCTGCATGTGTGCTCATGTGGGGTATATCGGTTGTAGAAATCTCCCATTGTTCCTCATGGTTTTAATGCATATATGATTATGTTCTTTTGGATCAAGTTATGTTTTATGAAATGTTTTCTCACATGTTGTGACTTTGACAGGCTTACGAATATTTTGGAAATCTTGAGCCTTACGATATACTTATGATTTCAGTCTTATGATCATGATGTCCCCACTCCTATAAATTTTATGTTTTTAAGTATTCTTTTGCATACCTTAAATACTAAGTACCTTCCAAGTACTGACCCACATATTTTTAGGATCCGGTTCGCAGGTTCAGCATCATTACTAGCTTGCGCTTAGTTCTGCTCTCAGCTTCCAGTGGTGAGTCCTCATGATTTGAGGGCTTCATATTCGGACCTTATTTACCTTTTGTTTTCAAAATGTTGGGGTTAGTTGGGGTCTTTTTCTTTCAACCCATCTATTATGATTAGAGGCTTTCAGACCTATGGGTAGTATTTAGTCGTTTATGTTTGGATCTTGTAATGTTGTTTCGTATATCTCATGTTATGATTTTCAGTTAGTTCATGACTATTAAGTTAATCTTTCTGCTTTATGCGTATGAATTGGATATACGCTCACGCCATGGGTTGACTTGGAGTCTTTCGAGGCTCCTTGTCCCGTGTCTACGATCCGGGTGTACTCTCGGGTCGTGACAAACTTGGTATCAGAGAAATAGGTTCAAATGTGTCCTAGGGAGTCTGAAAGCCGCGTTAGGTAGCGTCTTTTTCATGGGTGTGAAGCGCGCCACACTTATGACGAAGAGGCTACTAAACATTTTAGGAAATGTTCCCTTCTTTCATGATCTATGTTGTGAGGTGAAAATCTCTCCATCCTTCTAATTCATTCTATTCACGATTGCAAAACATTATTGCTCGCAGAATGATAAACAGATGGAAAAAAAATGATGAAGTCCACGAGGGTGGCCATGATAATGGGCGTCAACAAGCCCCACCTATTTAGGAGCCCCAGGAACTAGAGCCAGCTGCCCACGCCGAGTTTTGGGTTACTATTTAGATGTTGGCATAGGCTTTGACCACTCAGGTCAACTAGCAGCCCGTTACACATATCCCACAAAATGATAACGCAGCGGTGACTCGGATTAGATACTTCTTGAGGATGAATCCTCCTCAGTTCACGGGATCAAGGGTGGATGAGGATCCACATGAGTTAATTAAAGGAATCTTGAACCACACTCAGGTCATGGGAGTGACAAATGAGGAGTGTGTTGATTTGGCCTCTTATCAGCTAAAGGAGGTCACTTATATTTGGTATAAGCAATGGAAGGATGGGGCAGCGGGAGCGGGAACTATTAGCTGGGATAAGTTCCACATGGACTTCCTCGACAGGTTCTTCCCTCGAGAGATAAGAGAATTGAAAGCAGCTGAGTTTGTTAACCTCAAACAGGGAAAGATGACGGTTCTACAGTATTCACTTGAGTTCACCCGCCTGTCAAAGTATGCCCTGGAGCTAGTGATGGACCAGAGTGCGCGGATGAGAATATTCGTGTAGGGGGTAGCCGAGTATCTAGACAAGGACTGCAGAACAGCCATGCTTCAACAGGATATGGACTACCCACGGATAGTCCTCTATGCCCAACAAATGGAGGCAGCTCATATGAGGCAGAGAGAGGTCAAGAGGGCCAGAACTAATAGTCAGAGGTTCTCCCAGCCGAGGCCAGGGGGTGGGCCTCACCAGCAGTCCCAGCACAGGGCCATTACATCAACACCATATTCAGCCAGTACCCCGTCCAGGCCTTGAGATGATCAAAAGGGCAGGGCCTCAGGGTCAAGGGGTCAGAATAGCATGCGTACAGAGCGCACTTTTCCATCTTGTACTAATTGTGGCAAGAATCACTCAGGAAAATGCTTGGTGGGCTCATATGCTTGTTTCGATTGTGGCAAACCCGAACACAAACTCAGGGATTGCCCCGCAGCTAGGTCGGGAGGTGGTGGATCCCGCACTTCAGCAGCTAGTTTAGTAGTTCCAGTGGCTTGTCCTACTCAGCAAGGTATTTTGGCTGGTCTAGCTGGCGGTCAACGCTATAACCGATTTTATGCACTTGGCTCTCGGCAGGAGCAGGAGATTTCTCTCAATGTGGTTAGGGGTATGTTGTGAGTCTTTTATATTAATGCTTATGCTTTGTTAGATCTGGGAGCTACACTTTCTTTTGTGAAACCTTAAATTGATGGTCACTTTGAGGTCAGTCCTAAAACTTTGTCCGAACCATTTTCTGTGTCTACTCCAGTTAGGGATTCAGTAGTAGCAAGGCGGGTATATTGAGGTTGTCCCATTACAGTATTGCATAAGGTTACCTCCACAAACCTAGTAGAATTGGCTATGACTGATTTTGACATTATTTTGGGCATGGATTGGTTGTTTTCATGTTATGCTTTTATTAACTGTCGAACCCGAGCGGTGGAGTATCCAGTTTCCAGGTGAACCAGTTTTAGAATGGAGGGGTAGTTCAGCGGTACTTGTAGGCCACTGTATCTTCTATCTCAAGGCCCAGAAAATGATTGCTAAAGGTTTTATTTACCATTTGGATAGGGTTAAGGATACCACATCCAAGACCTCGACCATTCAGTTAGGCCCTGTGGTATGTGAGTATCCTGAGGTATTCCCAAATGACATACCAGGTGCTCCTCCCCAGAGGGAGATTGATTTCGAGATTGATCTTTTACCCGACTTGCCCCAGCCGAGCTAAAAGAGTTAAAGGACCAGTTGAAGGACTTATTGGATAAGGGCTTCATTAGACCAAGTTATTCTCCATGGGGTGCCCAGTGTTGTTCGTTCGGAAGAAAGATGGTTCTCTTCGGATATGTATTGACTATAGGCAGTTGAACAAGGTTACTATCAAGAATAGATACCCTTTACCCAGGATTGATGACCTACTCGATCAGCTACAGGATGCCAAATATTTCTCCAAGATAGATCTTAAGTCTGGGTATCACCAGCTCAGGGTTCAGGAGAGTGATATCCCGAAGACTGCTTTCAGGACTCAGTATGGCCATTATGAATTCGTTTATATTTTGGACTAACCAATGCCCCTATAGCTTTTATTGATCTAATGAATAGGGTATTCAAGGCATTTATGGACATGTTCGTGATCATGTTCATTAACAACATATTAATATACTCCAGGAGCAAGGAGGAGCATGTCGCACACCTAAGGGTGGCACTCCAGACCCTCAAGCATAACCATCTATATGCCAAGTTTAGCAAATGTGAGTCTGGCTGAATTTAGTTGCATTCTTGGGACATGTAGTGTCAAGCGAAGGTATAAGGGTAGACTCCCAGAAAATAGAGGTAGTGAAGAACTGGCCCAGATCGGTAAACCCCACGGGAATCAGGATCTTTTTGGGCTTAGCAGGTTACTATCGGAGGTTCGTAGAAGGTTTCTCATACATTGCAGCCCCATTGACTAGATTGACTCAGAAAAAGGTGAAGTTCTAATGGTCGAAGGCTTGTGAAAAGAGCGTCCAGGAATTGAAGGTCCGACTCCCTTCAGCACTGATGTTGAATTTACCGGAGGGCACCGATGGCTTTCACGGACCACAAGATATTACAATATGTGTTCACGTAGAAGGAACTAAATATTTGGCAATGGAGGTGGATGGAGCTGCTTAAGGACTATGACATGAGTGTCCTTTACCACCCAGGTAAGGCCAACGTGGTAGTGGATGCCCTTAGTAGACTCTCTATGGAGAGTGTTTCGCATGTGAGCAAAGACAAGATGGAGATGGTGAAGGAGGTACATCGACTTGCATAGTTGGGAGTTAAATTAGTTGGTTCGACCGATGGTGGGGTAGTAGTTCAGAATGGGTCAGAGTCTTCTTTGGTAATGGAGGTGAGGGCTAAACAAGATGAAGATCCAATATTGGTAAAGTCAAAATGTAGAAGTCTTCTCCAAATGGGGAGATGCCAGGGTCTCTTATGTGTTTCGAATGTAGGGGATTTGAGGAGTGGGATGCTGTAGGAGGCTCACGTATCCAAATATTTTATCCATCCAGGTGCCACCAAATTGTATCATGCCTTGCGGGAAATCTACTGGTGGAATTGCATGAAGAGGGATATTGCAGAATTTGTAGCCAAGTGCCCGAATTGCCAGCAAGTGAAAGTTGAGCATCAGAGACCAGGAGGTGTACTTCAAGATAGCAGCATTCTTACTTGGAACTGGGAAGAAATCAACATGGACTTCATAACAGGATTGCCCCACACTTGTAGACAGTATGACTCCATTTGGGTTGTGGTGGACAGGTTGACCAAGGCTGCCCATTTTCTACCTGTCAAAACCACTGATTTAGCGGAAGATTATGCCAAATTATACATCCAAGAGCTGGTTAGGTTGCATGGACTTCCCTTGTCCATCATATCGGATAGAGGTACTGTTCGGGTGGTTGGGTAGGTGTAAAACCGACACGCAAGTGCACGTGGTCAAACAAGTAATAAAGTGGCTAAGTAAGCCAAGTATCGATCCAAGGAGACTCAGGACAAGTAAAATTGCCTAAGTACACTATATTCTTATCTTACTTCTAATTATACTAACAACAACGTAACCAACAGTTAAATAAGTTTTTGTTTATAAATTATATATACTAAAACTATTAACAATTATTTACTGTGAATTGAAACTATGGATATGAGCATGCCAAGGTTAAGAACAAGCAATGAATTTGACGATAATCACAACTTGGTTAATCTTTTCATCATGTTGCTAGCCAAGAACATTAGCCTAGAACCCGATTCACTCGTCCGCAAGTGTACGGGTCGTGCAAGTAATATAGTGGCTCTTTTTAAGAACAGGACTGTCGAACCCACAGGGACTGGACCCATTCCTCTAACTATCCTTTTCTAGTGTGATCTTAAATATCTCAAGTGTTGGTTATAGACATTTTCGATCGAGATTAATTAAGTCTAAGTTTGGGTCAACGAGATATTCTGAAATCACTCTAGGAGCAACATAGAGTTAAAACCAATTAATCATGCGATACTACGATTTGCAATGGGTTAAGCATGGAACTATCAATTGTTATTTCACATAATTAGAATTGCATGTTCATGGTCTTTCGAGACTCTAAACACGGCAATGTAGCCTCACTGCATCATTGTGAGCGAGGAGTTTAATTTTCTAGTCGCGGGCAATCAATTATATTGTGGTTTACGAGGAAACGATTAGGGACTTTCGTACGTCTAACCATTTAACTCAACTTAGCCTCACAACTACTTCTTCGAGTGGTGATGTGACATCCCAAGTCGGACTTTCAGAACCCCCGTGTGTCAACCAAGCACGGTGTTAGGTATATTTCTATCCTGACACAATATATCTCCCGAGATACAAACATGCTCCTTACATTCTCATGTCCTGACCTAGGTAATGCTTTCTCAAGCTATTACTCAAGCTAACAAATATGCTTTCATGGTGATCAATCATAAAAACAACCAACAATCCAGAATGCAAGACGAAAACAATAATCAATAACTTAATTCCAAAACAATTTCATAAAAGCACAATCATAATTCATGGCTTCAACCCTAAAGGAAGGGTTCTTGCCATTCATGTTCGTAAAACTACAATTAACTAATACTAAACTAACATACTTACATGAATTTGGTAGATGAGAAGGGAATTTGATAAACCCTAGATGAGTTCTCCCACTTCTCCCTTCACTCCTAGGTGGTTTTTTCAGAATAAAATCGTGACCAAATGATTTTAGGAGCTAAGGGTCCTATTTATAGTAAATGGAAAACGTGCATAATTTAGCCTGGAATAGAACGGCTCCGTGTCACGGAGTGTATCGCGGAGCACTGCCTCCGTGACACGGAGGCAACGCGAAAGCTCTCTGGAAAGTGCCTCCGGAAACCAAGCTGCCGAGGGTCACTGCGCTGGCCAATGTGACACGCTGCTCATACAGCGCGTTGGCATGCTGCTGTCGCGCAGCTGGCCTAGCGTGGAACGGTGCTGGCGCGCTAGTTTTCTGCCTACTACTGCCTTTCCTCGTGCGCTTGGCAAGGGCGTGGCACGCTGCCTGGCACGGCCAGCCTTGCCAAGGCATGCTCCTTGCCGACTTCCGCCGCTTGCTCCCACTCCATTCCTTCCTTTCACCAACTTGTGAATTAGTTCCTCAAACTCCTTGAAACCTACAAAAAAAGGACTAATCATGTTGGTTAGCACATATATTCACATTCATATAGAATCACATGAAAGTATGTAAAATAACTTAGATAAACAAGACTACATTAAGGTATAAAGCGTATCTCGGGCATGCTATTTTTCCCGTGATCACAACCCCACACTTTAAAGCCTTGTTCGTCCTCGAACAACCTTTTACATATCATACATATGGAGACTCCCACATAACTAATTTGGCAAGATAATTCAAGCTACGGCTATAATGATTACGTAAGATAACAAGCTAAAGATAGAGCATACACAATTTAATCACCGAGATGAAATACAACAATGCTAAGACTTCTTAACCTCAAGAATTGACTCTCAATCTTAGCAAATTCGTGCAAATCAACTAATTAAGAAATCCCACATGAATTATATCCTTCATTCAACATGTGCCCCTCACCGAAATAGAGTTACCCAATCACACGCAAAAATAATTTTTAAATCACAATATGTGTGGGTACATGAATAGAATTTCGCTCACTCTCACAAAGAATTCACATGCCTCATGTAATGACCCATAAGCTTGCCGTTAGTGTTTTACTCCACTAATTTAAGGATGTGTGAATGTAAGATCAAGTAGGACTTAATGGGTTGTAATGTAGGCTAAGGGACAGGTAGGTACTATTATGGCCAGTAATAGTGACTATCTTTCCTAAACGCTTTTAATACATTACGCCCTCCTTACGAACTTCCCTTCCCTTACTTTACCTTTTTCTCCTTTCATCTTTCTTGTTCCTTTTATGTTCCCCCATTTCTTTAGGCACTTTTAACTTATTAGTAAGGAGCTCTATAAATCATTTTTCATTAATTTGTTTTCTTGCTCCTTACTAATACTCAACCATTTGCACGCATGTGCACCTTTTTCCTTTTCTCACTTCTACAACTTGCTACTTTTCCTTTCTTTTCATTCTTCTCACTACTTTACTCCTTCGGATTTTTCCACTCAAGTGCTTCGGAGTTTTGGATCAAGTTCAAGGCTAATGAAAGAAAAAGGATTAAGCTTATGTTGAAGCTGTCAAAGAATAGGCTCAAGGCTCAATGGGGCTAACTAGGATTACTTTTTCAAGGTAGGTAAAATGAGGGATAAAAAGTTGGTTCATTCAAAGAAATGCCTAAATCATCTCCAACAATTCACATCCTTCATTTAGTTTTATAAACACACCAGGCAAGTTCTAGACAATCCACAATGGCACAGAATACTCAAAAACCTTACACTCATAGCACATGCTCAAATCAAGACATATTCATCAGACTCTTACTCAGCTAATCACAAGAATTCAGAATTAAGCTTCCATCATATTGAGTCAAATTCAAGAGCTTAAGTGTCTCAAACAAAGTTATACACTTGCATGCTTCACACTGAACATACTCGCATCTTACAATCATGCATAGCACATAACAAGAACATCAAGCACCAATTAGTTATGGTTTCAACAAAACCAAACACCTACCGACTAATTTTTCCTCAAGACGGTCGTCATCCATCCATCGTCGGAAACAGTCCCTAACTATGACTAAAACACTATATACAGACAAAGGAAAGAAAAAGAAAAAAAAATTTATTCTTCGGTTCAAAGACCGCCCCCCCCCCCCCTGTCGAAAAAGAACATAAAAGAAAAACCAACGGGTGATGAAGTCATGCTTAGTGCACAAATTATTTTCAAATTTTTCAAATTTCTCACAAGCATTACATTCACCAAAAATCGTTAAGCACAACAAAAATTTTTGAAATTTCCCTCACCCCACACTTAAATCATGCTATGTCCTCATAGCATCAAATTAAAATTTAAGAAGGGTGAGAAATACTCCCTGAGGCCTTTAGGCCTAGCTAATTGCATGATTTTCTTCAACTTTGCACAAGTGTGTGTCGACCCCACACTTTTTATCGTCCATGCTTTTTAGCTTCCTCCTCCACAGGTACTCAGACTTCCCCTCCATCTGTGCTTAACTTTCTACCAAAAACAACACAAGATGAAAAATAAATAAAATCAACACAAATGCAAGAAATTAAAATGGTACCTGTGGTACCCTTGGGTTGCCTCCCAAGCAGCGCCTTATTTTACGTAGTGGCCCGACGTGGACTATCCTTTTCAAGACATCCTCATACCTGGGTTCTCTTTTGAGAACCATCTCCTTTTCTTTTGCTGTTTAGAGGAAACAGCCTCCACTCTGTTCCTCTCTTTCTCCAACTTCTTCTCAATTTGAATCCCTTTATCAGACTCGGGCTGAACACTTGTAATTGCCTTTGGCCCTGCACCTGTGGAATCCTCCACCCCACACTTATCTTCTGCCAACACACTAACCTGACAAAGGTTTCTATAGTGTGCAGATGGGTTCATTTCTTGGTAAACGCGGAAGATTTCTTCTTCATCCTCAACCCTCATTTTCAGGGTCCCTGCTTTCAAATCAATCACCGCTCCTCCAGTGGCCAAGAATGGCCGTCCCAAGATCAGGGGTACCTGGTCATCAACCTGAAAATCTAAGACAATAAAATCAGCAGGTATAATGAACTTACCTACTTTGATGAGAAGGTCCTCTATTATTTCATCAGGTGTCACTCGCGACTTGTCAGCCAGCTGCAGCATCAACCTTGTCGGCCTCGGTTTTCCCAACCCCAAGGTGTTGAATAAGGATAGGGGCATTAGATTAACTGCCGCCCCCAAGTCACACAAAGCTCGTAGCACCTCAGCTTTACCAATTTGTATGGGGAGGGTAAAACTCCCTGGGTCTTTGAGCTTCTTTGGCATTTTGCTCAATACCCTGTGACTGCACTCCTCAGTCAGTGCTACCGTCTGGACGTCCACCAATCTCACTTTGTTCGCCATTGCATCCTTCAAGTATTTAGCATACTTGGGCATTCCCTGCAAGACATCAATAAGAGGCAAATTTATGTGAAGTTCTTTGAAGCTCTCAAAGAACTTTTTGAAGCATTCCTCTTCCTTGCTCTTTCTGAATTTCTGAGGGAATGGTGGTGGTGGTCTTTGTGCTGGCTGCAATGAAAGTTCTGCATTTTGTTGCCCAGCACTCTGATTATCTCCCATGTTGATGGATGTTCCTGGTCTAACCAACTCCGGCTGCACCTCCTTTCTCAGCTCTTTCGGCACTGCATCAACTAATTGTTTACTGCTTCTCAAACTGATGGCATTGATCTGCCAGGGGTTAGGATCTGTGTCGCTTGGTAATCCCCCTTGCGATCTCATGTTTTGAGCAGCTGCTATCTGACCCACTTGTTTTTCAAGATTTCGGGTGGCTACTTGCTGATTCATTAAGTCTGTTGCCATCCTCGCCTGATTTTCCACTAACTGAGTCTAGGTCTCCATGATTTTCTGCAATGTTTCCTCAATGTTGCTACTCAATTGCCCATCATTCTGCCTATTCTACTGATACTGCTGCTGTTGAGGTTGCATATAATTCTTCTTTTGGTTTCCACCCCAAGAAAAATTCGGGTGGCCCTGCCAATTTCTGTTGTAACTGGTTTCAAAATTTTGATTGTTGCGCTGCACATTACTAACAAAATTGACTGACTCCGGATTGGCTCCACAAGATTCTGCATAGTGCCCATTATTACCACAAATTTCACACTAACTCAAAGCTTGCTGAACTGCATTAACCTGGCCCTGGCGTTGGTTCATACTCAGTTTATTGAACTGAGTCATCATTTGATGCTGGAACGAAGCTAACTGTGCTTCCAAGGCCTTCAAACCATCTACTTCTATCAACCCCGATCTCTTTCCTACCCCTCTCGATGACTCGATGTGCCACTCTGGATTTCCTTGTGCAATTCTATTCAACAAAGTGTACAACTCATCATATGTCTTATCCAAGGCTTGCCCACCCGATGCAGAGTCTAGTAATATTTTTGTGTGTGGGTCTAGACTTTCGACAAAGGTATGAGCCAGCACTTCATTTGATTGCTGGTGATGGGGGCAATCTCTTAACAATGACTTGAATCTTTCCCAAGCCATATATAAGTTCTCATCAGGCCTCTGCTTGAAATTGAGTATTTCACTTCTCAACCTTGCAGTTTTGCCTGAGGGGAAGAATCTGATAAGGAACTTCTTAGCCAAGTCATTCCATGAAGTTATGGAGTTCGGTGGCTCAGCCTTCAGCCACTTTTTCGCCTCTCCCAATAGTGAAAATGGGAAGAGGGTCATTCGGACATAATCTGTGGACACGCCGGTGGGGACAAACGTGTCACTAATCTCTAAAAAGCTCTGTAAGTGCTGTTGCGGGTCCTCATGTGCCATCCCAGTGAATTGACCACTAGAATGTAACAGCTGCACCATGTTCTGTTTAAGCTCAAAGTGCCCTCCAGGCTCCAGTTTACAGATGCTAGAGGTCACATTCGTCGCTAGTGGGATTGCCACTTCGCGAACTAGTCTTGCTGCCATTGCTTCGGATGACAATTGTACTTGTCCCGCGGGTGGTTGTTGTTGTACCTTTTCTTGAAGTCTCTTCAGCTTATGCTCTAGAGCTATTCTCCTTCGCAAATGGATTTGACGTTCAGGATCAAGCAACGGTTCCACAAGCTCTCTATTTCTAGCCAGCTCGGCAGGACAACCTGTCACCTGCAATAATCAGACTAAGACCAAGTTTCTCAACACTTAAGAGAAATTAAAAATCACACAAAAATAGATAAATTATCAAAACTTCGCCGAGTCCCCAGCAACGGCGCCAAAAACTTGACGTGCCTGATTCGCGCGTCCGCAAGTGTACGGGTCGTGCAAGTAATATAGTGGCTCTTTTTAAGAACCGGATTGTCGAACCCACAGGGACTGGACCCATTCCTCTAACTATCCATTTCTAGTGTGATCTTAAATATCTCAAGTGTTGGTTATAGACATTTTCGATCGACATTAATTAAGTCTAAGTTTGGGTCAACGAGATATTCTGAAATCACTCTAAGAGCAACATAGAGTTAAAACCAATTAATCATGCGATACTACGATTTGCAATGGGTTAAGCATGGAACTATCAATTGTTATTTCACATAATTAGAATTGCATGTTCATGGTCTTTCGAGCCTCTAAACACAGCAATCTAGCCTCACTGCATCATTGTGAGCGAGGAGTTTAATTTTTTAGTCTTGGGCAATCAATTATGTTGTGGTTTATGGGGAAACGATTAAGGACTTTCGTACGTATAACCATTTAACTCAACTTAGCCTCACAACTACTTCTTCGAGTGGTGATGTGACATCCCAAGTCAGTCTTTCAGAACCCCCGTGTGTCAACCAAGCACGGTGTTAGGTATATTTCTATCCTGACACAATATATCTCCCGAGATACAAACATGCTCCTTACATTCTCATGTCCTGACCTAGGTAATGCTTTCTCAAGCTATTACTCAAGCTAACAAATATGCTTTCATGGTGATCAATCATAAAAACAACCAACAATCCAGAATGCAAGACGAAAACAACAATCAATAACTTAATTCCAAAACAATTTCATAAAAGCACAATCATAATTCATGGCTTCAACCCTAGAGGAAGGGTTCTTTCCATTCATGTTCGTAAAACTACAATTAACTAATACTAAACTAACATACTTACATGAATTTGGTAGATGAGAAGGGAATTTGATAAACCCTAGATGAGTTCTCCCACTTCTCCCTTCACTCCTAGGTGGTTTTTTCAGAATAAAATCGTGACCAAATGATTTTAGGAGCTAAGGGTCCTATTTATAGTAAATGGAAAACGTGCATAATTTAGCCTGGAATAGAACGACTCCGTGTCACGCTGCATGAGCAGCGTGTCACGTTGGCCAGCGCGGTGACCCTCGGCAGCTTGGTTTTCGGAGGCACTTTCCAGAGAGCTTTCGCGTTGCCTCCGTGTCACGGAGGCAGTGCTCCACGATACACTCTGTGACACGGAGCCGTTCCATTTCAGGCTAAATTATGCACGTTTTCCATTTACTATAAATAGGACCCTTAGCTCCTAAAATCATTTGGTCACGATTTTATTCTGAAAAACCACCTAGGAGTGAAGGGAGAAGTGGGAGAACTCATCTAGGGTTTATCAAATTCCCTTCTCATCTACCAAATTCATGTAAGTATGTTAGTTTAGTATTAGTTAATTGTAGTTTTACGAACATGAATGGCAAGAACCCTTCCTCTAGGGTTGAAGCCATGAATTATGATTGTGCTTTTATGAAATTGTTTTGGAATTAAGTTATTGATTGTTGTTTTCGTCTTGCATTCTGGATTGTTGGTGGTTTTTATGATTGATCACCATGAAAGCATATTTGTTAGCTTGAGTAATAGCTTGAGAAAGCATTACCTAGGTCAGTACATGAGAATATAAGGAGCATGTTTGTATCTCGGGAGATATATTGTGTCAGGATAGAAATATACCTCACACCGTGCTTGGTTGACACACGGGGGTTATGAAAGACCAACTTGGGATGTCACATCACCACTCGAAGAAGTAGTTGTGAGGCTAAGTTGAGTTAAATGGTTAGATGTACAAAAGTCCCTAATCGTTTCCCCGTAAACCACAACATAATTGATTGCCCGCGACTAGAAAATTAAACTCCTCGCTCACAATGATGCAGTGAGGCTAGATTGCCGTGTTTAGAGGCTCGAAAGACCATGAACATGCAATTCTAATTATGTGAAATAACAATTGATAGTTCCATGCTTAACCCATTGCAAATCGTAGTATCGTATGATTAATTGGTTTTAACTCTATGTTGCTCCTAGAGTGATTTCAGAATATCTCGTTGACCCAAACTTAGACTTAATTAATCTCAATCGAAAATGTCTATAACCAACACTTGAGGTATTTAAGATCACAATAGAAATGGATAGTTAGAGGAATGGGTCCAGTCCCTGTGGGTTCGAAAATCCGGTTCTTAAAAAGAGCCACTATATTACTTGCAAACCCGGTGTGACCCGGCACCAAATATAAGGCAACGTGTCACAGAGGGTAACGCGGAGGCCTATCTCCGTGCCACGGAGCTGTCGTGAGGCCTTACTGGAAATTGCCATTTAAAGTACCCTCCAGGCAGTGTGCCTCCGCGATGGTAGCGTGGCACGGTTCCAATGCGGAGCCCCATTACTTTGCGCATTCCAAGGTCTTTTCCATGCTCGCATCCAAGTCCAACTCCGATATAATTCCAACATGCATTTTAGCTCCTAAAAATTATATTTTCTTGCAAAACAAATGCTAATCATGTTGGTTAGTATAAATTCACATTTTATTACCAATTACATGAGAATATATACATATTGCACAACAAACAAGGCGAAAATGATACGTTTGAGTATCACTTGGGCATATAAATTTGCCCAAGATCACTTACCCCACACTTAAATCCTTGTTCGTCCTCGAACAACACATACACAACTCATGCAAATTACATCCCAACCTTTGTCACTATGGTGCGACAATTTATGCTACGGTCATCCCGATTATTCAATTTTTGCAAAACATCAAGAAAACATGCATGGTCTTAACAATGCAATGACCTTTAATACATCAAGACTTCCTAGACTTTAAGAATCGACTCTCGATATCGGCAAACTCATGCAAATCAGCTAATCAAGATATCCGACACGAAAATCAATCTTTCATCAAGCATGTGCCCTCACAACTCAAGAGAATCTTCCCCTTTATGTTCATGCAACACACAAACATTCAAGTAGGGGCATGTAAAAATTAATTTCACTCTCTCTCCCAAAAGAATTCACATGCATCATGTCATGACCCATAGGCTTGCCCTTAGTGTATTACTCCACTAATATAAAGAAATGCAATGTAAGATCACGTAGGACTTTAATGGGTTGTAATGGAAGCTATGGAACTAGTATATATATTGGATTAGCCAATAATAGTCACTAGCATCCTTAAGCGCCTTTTCAACACATTCCCATCGACTCATGGATATTGTTCTTCTTTTTCTCTTTTTCATCATCCCATTCATGCTTGTTTACTTTTGTATAGCCCATTTCCTCAAACACACTTGACACAATACATAGGGTTTTCATGTACCCTCGATATTATTTAATTATGATGAGTGCACTTTCCATCTTTTCTTTTCTTTCCTCACTCTGCTTTTCTTTTTCTTTTCACCCTTCTCACTCTTTGACACTTTGGGAAAAATTTTCTGTTCTTCTTAAGCGCTTAAGAGTTTTGTATAGACTTTACGGCTACTGAAAAGAAGGAATAAAGCTTAGTTTATACATTTTTGGACAAAAGGAAGAAATAATCGGCTAAAGGCTCAACGGGCTGACTAGGGTGTACTGTCACATCAAAAGGTAGAGTATGACAAGAAAAAAATAGAAACTCTCGGTTAAAACAAAGAAATGCCTACATCCTTTCCAACACTACACCTCCTTCATTTCGTTTTGCACACACACCAGGCAAGTTCTAGACACTTCACAATAGCATGGAATAACAATACCTCACTTCACACTTTATGCACATGCTCGATTCAAGATGCATTCACAGACTCTTTAATTAACCAATTACATGAATTCAAAAGTTAAGCCTCAATCACACCGAATCGAACTCTACAGCCTAGGTAACTCAACATATTTACAAAATTGCATGCTTTCAAACGAATCACTTTTACATTTTGAATATCAGTTACAACACGCAACCAAAATTTCACAACCATTTAGTAACTACAGCTTCAGTGATGCAATCCACCAAAGAAAAAACTGAAAACAAATTAAAAATCCTACTCCTATCGACTACATTTCCCTTAAGACGGTCGTCATCCATCCATCATAGGGAACGGTCACTAACTATGACATCAGTTCAATGGGACTATTCTCGGTAAAAGAACCGAAAACAAACTCCGAGAAACCCAAAATAAAAACCGAAAAATTTTTGCAAAACATCGATCATGTCGATGGAAAACTATTTACAAAATATTTTGATAAGTGCAAAATATTTTCGCAAAAATTTTGAAAAATATCGATCATTTTGATAAGAAAGAAATATTTATAAAATATTTACAAAATATCACTGGCAACCACAACTTTTCATAACACACATCATTAACCACAAAAATATATACAGATACAACACAAATTAGTTCACAACAAGGAAACATAAAAACATACATGCACAACAAAGGAAAGAACATACAGCAGATTAGCCCAAGTCCCAGCACCTAGCTACTCCCCACCGCACACTTAAATCGAACACTGTCCCCAGTGTTCACAAAAATTACAAAGCACAAAATTTTTGGGTGGTGGAACTCCCTGATCAGTCGAAATATTCGACTTCTTCATCTGGTGCTGCTGCCTCGTCGCCCATGTCTGAGTCTCCTCCATCGTCGTCATCGGACTCCACATCGGAGTCCTCCCAACGTGTCTCCTCGTCAGTGGGGACATCATCGTCAGTAGGCTCCACGAAGGCTGGTCCCACTCGGCACAAAGCTCTGGCGTTCTCGCCAAATGGGTAATCCAACTCCAACTGCCATAACTCTTCCTCTGTGGCTGGTCACCCACCAATCCGTAGCTGAAGCATCTGCATGCCAAACATACGTGCCATGTACTGATCGTCACGAGCATGTCGCTCGCCCAAAGTCAGCACTGGCCCGTGTGTGGTGTCGGGGGCCTTAGTGTTTGTCACATCAAGGGCCCTCCGCTCCAACTGCGGGATGTAATCCAAAGCCTCTTCCTCGACATCGAGGCCTCTGAGGAAGGTGGTGATGAGTCCGCCGAACCCATATCTGTGGCCCTAGTGTAGTCGGGCTCTCTTCATGGCGGATATGATAACCGCCCCAACATTAATCTCCAGCCCTTTCATAAGGGCATGCACCAGGTAGATACGGTCCCGGGTCACATCCGTCATGTGAACTCCCGGGATCAAGCACGAACAAACTATTTTCAGCCATATTCTGGCCTCCCTGCTCATCTGTGAATAAGGCAGAGTCTGGTGATAACCCCTCTCCTTATGTCTGCTCCATCGGGCTGTGGATTGAGCCCCACACAAGGTACGTCTGATGTCGGCATATGGTGGGGTGATGTTCAGCTGGCGGAGAACGTGGGTGTCTGTGTCCCGCGCTCCAATGATGGCATTTAATTGCTGGGGTTCCAGAGTGACAATCTGCCCTCTGATTTTTATTGTGTGGCTTCTGATGGCCGGGTTCCAATTTGCGTAGAACTCCCGGACCAAATGTAGGTTGCACTCCTTGGGCTCCTGAAATATAAAGCTGAGCCCAGCTGCCTCGATCCTTTGCACAATACGGGGGAATTCCTGTGCTAGTGGTTCCCGTGCAATATGCTCCTCCAGGAAGTACTTGCTTTCCTTATGTTTAGCGTACCACTTCTTTCCTTCCTCGGTTACCCACCTCGTTCCGTATTGGCGACGCTGACCGCGCGGAACAGCTGGTGCAGCTGGGACTGCGGTGCCCATTCTCATTCTTTTCCTCCCGGTGCCAGAAGTAGAAGCACCTTTGCCCTTATCCTGCCTACTTGCCATTGTATATGTCAATATACATAAACAAGCACAATGTCAAGCTAAATACATGTTAACTTAGGCTAAGGTTGGGTTAAACTACGTTTACCCCACGCTTAGGCCTTAGCTACTTTTACGAAACTACGGCAAGGATAACTCTATGTACACCAAAAACAACAACTATATAATTTATGCTAAGTGCGTTCACAAAAAATTTCGACAGTATAACCTTTAGCGTACTACTCAGACTTCATACAGCTAATCCCAATCCTACTATCGCTAGCAATTCAACCATCCCACTTAGCAACGAAAACAACAAACAAAAACAACAACAAAAATTCTATATACATACGAATCCAAATAACCTAACCAATTTGAACAATTTTCGCATTTTCCCTAAAAATTCGAGAATTCGTCGTCTTTTACATTCAAATAATATTTACATGACTTATCTCACTTCGTAACCACACCCCGACATCTAATTCACCAATTTATCAAGTTACCCAATTCAATTTCAACAACCCAAGCCCTAGAATTCAATTTTACACTCAATTTCGAATAATTCATGTAATCGACAAGTTCAAATGCTAATTACAACATTTCGAACACTCATCAATCAACAAATAATTCAATTTCATGCTCAATTGCTATTTAGGAGGATATATCTCACCTCACATACTCAAATTCGAGTGGAATCGACAAAAACTTGAGAGAAACGAGGAAAACATACCTTTACGTTGATTAACCGAAGAAACTTGACAATTTCTTTGCTCAATACCGTGGCACGTTGGTTGGGGGAGGGAATTAGGATGTTTGGTCGCGGAGAAGAGAAGAAATGGGGGAAAAAGGGGGTTTTTCGGGGGTTAAATTGAAGAAAAACACGTGGGTCACCCGGCAACCCGGTATGACCCGGCACCAAATATAAGGCAACGTGTCACGGAGGGTAACGCGGAGCCCCTCCTCCGTGACACGGAGCCAACGCGATGGCTCACTGGAAATTTCAAAAATCCGGATTTAACTTCAACGTGTCATGGAGGGTAACGCGGAGCCCTTCCTCCGTGACACGGAGCCAACGCCCCAGTGCACTGTCTCTTCATTTTAATTATTTTTTCATACCTTGCATTTTTCTTCCCGATTCCATGCATATTTTTCTCCGTTAGACCTGAAAATCACGTCACTAAACAAAATTGGTTAGATTAATCGATTTCCCTAACTAAAATAAAAAATATTAACTAAAAACAAAAAATTTATACCAAATCAAGAAAGGAAAAATAAAAATAAAAATTATTTACACAAAAAAAAAAGAAAGAAAGAAAATATTTTTGACGGTTTGCCTCCCGTGCAGCGCCTGGTTTACCATCGCGGCTCGACGTCCTTTATGCTCAATTATCTACTAGGGTGATGGACGATTTTTCACGATCATTGTCCTTCCCCCAGTAGTGCTCAACCTTATCAGGTGGCCTTCCTATCAACTCTCGGGATTCACTCATTTGATTAGCCTTCCCATGATCAATTACATTGATCACCGAGAGTTCCTCATTTATAATCGGGAGCTTGGGTGCTTTGTACACATCGAACACTTCTACCTTGTCATGTGCTCGCATTGTAAGTTGACCCGCAGCCACGTCGATTAATGCTTTTCCGGTTGCCAAAAAGGATCGTCCCAAAATAAATGGGACTTCAGCGTCTGGTTCAAAATACAGAACAATAAAATCGACCGGAAAAATGAGGGAGCCCACTTGCACAAGCACATCCTCAACAATGCCATTGGGCCTCGCTAAGGATCTGTCTGCTAGCTGCAAGATTACGGTTGTAGGTCTAGGACTCCCCAGACCTAACTTTCTGAATACCGAAGATGGCATCAGATTTATGCTCACCCCCAAGTCACATAATCCACGAGCTCGGATACTCTGCCCAATAGTAAGCTGGATAGTAAAACTTCCAGGGTCTTTTAGCTTCGTGGGCAGTCTGTTTTGAATCCGAGAAGTGCATTCCTCCGTCAAAGCCACCGTGGCATACTCAGTCAAACGACTTTTGTTTGCCATGATGTCTTTAATATATTTGGCATATTTTGGCACTCCCTACAAGACATCAACAAGAGGTAAATTAACATGCACCTGTTTAAGCACCTCCATAAATTTCTTGAAACAGGCCTCCTCCTTGTGTTTCTTGAGTCGTTGAGGGAACGGGGGTGGAGGTCTTTCTGCTTCTGCTTCTTTGGTCTTCCCCCTATCAGAACTTTGTTCCTCCTCAACTTCTGCTGCTCCTAACTTCTGAGGCGGTCTTTCCGGTTCCACCTCCTTCAACTGCAAACCACTCCTCGTGGTCACTGCATTCACCTACTTCGGATTAGGATCCGTGTCGCTAGGCAGTCCTCCCCTGGGCCTTGTATTTTGGGTACTAGAAAATTGCCCAAACTGATATTCAAGAGCCTTGGTCGCTAACTGATTATTCTTCACTTCGGCTACCAATTTAACATAGTCAGCCTGCAATTGTGCCTGATTAGCGATCATGGTTTTGAACATCTCCTCAATGGTAGGTGATGGTGGTGGAGGAGGGGCATTGTGATTTCTGAATTGGGATTGATAGTTCTGTTGCCCTCCTTGATTTCTCTTCATACCCTGACCAGAACCTTGGCCTTGTTGGTTGTTGCTACCCCACGAAAAATTTGGATAGTTCCTCCAATTTGAGTTGTAGCCACTACCAAACTGCTGCTGATTTCTCTGTGCATTGCCCACAAAGTTAACCGAATCTGGGTTTGCTCCACAGCACTCAGCTGAGTGCTCACTACTACCACACACTTCACACCACATCTGCTGGACCGCATTGACTGAAGCTGAAGGCTGGTTCAAGTTCATATTGCTGAAGTGATTATTTAACTGATTCTGCAAGGCAGCTATCTGTGCAGTGATAGCTGTAAATCCATCCACTTCAAGCACTCCTGCTGCTTTCCTTGCTCCACTTCTCGATGAATCTGCATTCCATTCTGGATTGCCCTGCGAAATTCGGTTGAGCAAAGTGTACAGCTCCTCATAAGTCTTTTCCAGCGCTTGCCCTCCAGCTGCTGAGTCTACCAAAATTTTAGTATGGGGTTCCAAACCCTCAATAAATGTGTGTACCAACACCTCATTGGACTGATGATGATGAGGACAGTCCCGCAACATGGATTTAAATCTTTCCCAGGCTTGATATAGATTTTCTCCCTCCCTCTGTTTAAAACTTAGAATTTGACTTCTAAGTCTGGCTGTTTTACCAGAAGGGAAAAATCTGATCAAGAACTTCCGTGCAAGATCATCCCACGTTGATATAGAATTGGGTGGTTCAGCTTTTAACCACCTCTTGGCTTCACCAAGTAAGGAAAACGGAAATAAGGTGAGCCGAACATAATCAGGTGACACTCCAGCGGGTATATAAGTGTCACTTATCTCCAAACAATTCTGGAGATGTTGTTGTGGGTCTTCATGAGGGAGACCGGTAAATTGCCCGCTTGTGTGCAATAGTTGCACCATATTCTGCTTTAATTCAAACCTAGGCTCTGGTTTGCGGATACTAGAATATACATTGTTGGCATGTGGGATTGCCACCTCGCAAACCGGCCTTGCTGCTGCTTCATCGGGCACTAACACTGCCCTCACAACTGGTGGATTTTGTTGCTCCATAATAGACTGTCTGAGCAACCGCAGCTTCTTTTGTAGAGCTTCTCTGCGTTGACTGTGAAATTCACATTCAGGCTCTAAGTAAGATTCCACCAGCTCTTTGTCCCTTGCCAGTGTTCACAGAAATAAAGTCTGCAAAATACAGGCTAAGACCAAGTTGTCAACACTTAAGAAAATAAAACAAAAATACAGTAAATTTACACTTAACACAATTTCACCAATTGCCTAGCCTCCCCGGCAACGGCGCCAAAAACTTGTTTGGGTGGTTGGGTAGGTGTAAAACCGACACGCAAGTGCACATGGTCAAATAAGTAATAAAGTGGCTAAGTAAGCCAAGTATCGATCCAAGGAGACTCGGGATAAGTAAAATTGCCTAAGTACACTATATTCTTATCTTACTTCTAATTATGCTAACAACAATGTAACCAACAGCTAAATAAGTTTTTGTTTATAAATTATATATACTAAAACTATTAACAATTATTTACTGTGAATTGAAACTATGGATATGAGCATGCCAAGGTTAAGAACAAGTAATGAACTTGATTGTAATCATAATTTGGTTAATCTTTTCTTCATGTTGCTAGCCAAGAACATTAGCCTAGAAATTAAAACTCTCGTATTTAATTTCACTTTAGAATCATAAACCATTCGTCTACATTTTTGTGATCAAATGCAATTTATGACCTAGCACTACAATTCCGGTTCCTAAATTGACTAATACGGCTTTCAAGTATATTTCTATCAGGAAAGCACATCAAAACCCAATTTTCCCAAATCAAGTTAAGAACAATACCCTATTAATTCACAACTTTCCAATTTCTTGCTCTCTCAAGTGAAATTGGACTTTTTAGATGTACATTAATGTCGGTCATACACTAATGCAGTAAGAACAAGAATTAATAGAACAACATAGAAGAAGAATATGAAAACCATATAATTAACAATCAAAATTCATCACCATTATTCAAAACCTCAACAAGGAAGAGAATTAGCCACTCATTTGTGGATTAATCATCCTAAAACAAGTGTAAATCATACATACAATTGATTGAAAGAAGAAAGGAAGAGAAGAAATCCCTTAGCTTTTTCGTCCCTCAACTGCTTCTAACCCACGTCCTTGCTCCACCAAGTCTGAATTAATTAAAATAAACCTAAGTGTGCTATTTATACTAGTGGGAATTTTTCCCGGAATAACAAGCAACGTGTCACGGAGGCCAACGCGGAGCACTGCCTCCGTGACACAGCGTGGACGCGGACCCTTACTAGAATTCCAGGGTCCGGGAATATAGCCTCAACGTGGCACGGAGGCCATTGCGGAGGCCTATCTCTGTGCCACGGAGCTGTCGCGAGGCCTTACTGGAATTTGCCATTTAAAGTACCCTCCAGGCAGTGTGCCTCCGCGATGGTAGCGTGGCATGGCTCCATCGCGGAGCCCCTTTACTTTGCGCATTCCAATGTCTTTTCCATGCTCGCATCCAAGTCCAACTCCGATATAATTCCAACATGCATTTTAGCTCCTAAAAATCATATTTTCCTGCAAAACAAATGCTAATCATGTTGGTTAGTATAAATTCACATTTTATTACCAATTACATGAGAATATATACATATTGCACAACAAACAAGGCGAAAATGATACGTTTGAGTATCACTTGGGCATATAAATCTGCCCAAGATCAGGTACTCAATTCACCTCTCAGTTTTCGAGATTCTTTCAAAAGGGACTTGGTACACAGGTCAAGCTTAGCATGACATTTCATCTGCAAACAAATGGTCAGGAGGAGCAGACTACCCAGACTCCTGAGGACATGTTGAGATCTTGTGTTATTGACTTCAAGGGTAGTTAGGACAACATTTGTCTCTTACTGGGTTTGCCTACAACAACAGGTATAACTCTAGCATCCAAATGGCACCATTCGAGGCTATTTACGGGAGAAGATGTAGATCACCCATTGGTGGGTATGAGGTCAGTGAGGCTTTATTGGTGGGTCCAGATTTAGTCCATGAGGCTATGGAGAAAGTTCAGTTGATAAGAGAAAGGCTGAAAATGGCTCGAAGTCGCCAAAAGTCTTATGCGGATGTGAGGAGGAGAGAGTTTGAGTTCGAGATCGATGATTGGGTATTTTTGAAGGTATCCCCATGAAGGGAGTAATGAGATTCGAAAAGAAAGGGAAACTCAGCCCCCACTATATTGGCCCATACCGAATTGTCAGACGAGTGGGTAAAGTAGCCTATGAGTTAGACTTACCTTCAGAGTTAGCTTCAGTTCATCCCGTATTTCATGTATCGCTCTTGAAAAAGTGTTTGGGAGATCCAGGCTTAGTGGTTTCGGTAAGAAGTGTTAGTGTGAAGGATAGCCTTAGTTATGAGGAAATTTCTGTTGCAATCTTGGATCGTCAGGTTTGGAGGCTAAGGAACAAGGAAGTAGCTTCAGTAAAGGTGTTATAGAGAAATCAGCATGTCGAGGGAGCTACATGGGAAGCCGAAGCGGATATGATAGCTAAATACCCCCATTTGTTCTTGTCGCCTCAGTTTCAGTTTGAGGTATCAGTTTTTATTTTAAACGTTTTATTCAGTTTTTCATGTTCCATTCCTATGTGCAAGTTTGTTTTATGATATGATATATGTATGTGATATCTGAATTCAGTCCAGCTATGTAGTTCTTTTTGGGGTCCATCAGTTTTCAACTTAAATGATCAGTATTTGCATAGGTGATTGTTTGTTCCAGAGTTTCTGCATGTTTCTAATATTCGAGGATGAATATTCCCAAGGGGGAGATATTGTTATACCCCGGTACCCAAGGATCAGACCCGGGAGTCAAATGGGGAAAAATCTTGAAAATGTAGCAATAGTGCAGGAGGAGTCATCAAGTGGCTCATGGGAAGGTTGGACTGAGCTAAGGCGTTGAGGTCCCCACGGGCGTGGGAATGACTTGTGGTCAGCCATCACGAGTCGTCAGGTCCACACATGGGGTGAGGTTGAGGATTTAAGCAAGGATAAGGCAGTGTACTTGACGGAAGGTGACCACGACTCGTGGTCACTTGTGATGAGTCATTGAGTCACCCGTTACGAGCCAAGTCGACCTGATGTCCAGTGCACTTGACGGGTGACCCGACGAGTCGTTGCCTGGCCTAAGGAGTCGTCAGGTCATCCATTAGGGTCACCTGGCAGTTATTTCATGTTAATTAGTAAGGGCCTTCTCATAATTTTCTATGCTCGTAAGACCTAAACTACGTCGTTTTGAGGTCAGGACAGGGTCTATTAAGGAGGAAAAAGTCATGCTAAGTCTCATTTGGTATTTGAAAGAACAAGAGAAGGGAATAGGAGGAGGTTCAAGTGTACTTCTTCAATTCTTCAAGTTTCCACCTAGGGTTCTTCAAGGGAGATAAGAATCACGAAATTTCAGGTATATGGGGTTTGAATGGGTAGTTTAGTCCCTACCCATGCCCAATTTCTCCCTAATTCTATGTTTAAGTTACCAACTTTTGATGGGTCATAACAAAAGTGCATGTTTCCTCAAAAATTGGCATGAGAATGTTGTAGTATGTCTAAAATCATGGGTTTGAATTATTGGGTTGTTTTCACTTATTTTATTCAATA
Organism: Datura wrightii; assembly: GCA_035772735.1. Lineage (NCBI taxonomy): Eukaryota > Viridiplantae > Streptophyta > Magnoliopsida > Solanales > Solanaceae > Datura > Datura wrightii. The sequence goes on from JASDFA010000016.1 coordinate 161,959,586, forward strand.
TTTGATGATTTAATCCCTAAAAGCACATGTGCCCAAATTATGGGGTTTTTAGTGAAATTCATGGTTATGGTGGTTTCTCAAGCATGAAATGAACTTTTGAATCTTAAGAATGTTTTCAATTACTCATGTTATTATGATCATGTTTCCTATAAATTTAAGCATTTCGAGTATGATAAAAATTATGGGCAATGCGTACATGCTGCTTATGATTTACGAACTATGATTTAGGCCGATCCACTGGCCCAATTCCATGGATAGTATTACGAATTTTCAAGCATGTTATGAATATCATGATTTAACTATCCATGCATGTCATGTATGAATGTTATGAGCACGTTGCATGTTTTGGGAGTGGTACTTAACACCGAGTAGGTTCGGGGCCTAGGTTACGCCCCGAATCTCAAAATTGCGTGCCACCGTAGGTTATGTTTGGGATCGCCATAGTGCTTGTCCCCTATTCCCTACGGGGTCTTCATGTGATATCACTCCTTTCATGGTTCATACCCTTGGCAAGGTATGAACGACCTCCCGACTAGGTTTACAGGTCGGGCTCCATGTGTGCTCATGTGGGGTATGTCGGTTGTAGAAATCTCTCATTGTTCCTCATGGTTTTAATGCATGTATGATTATGTTCTTTGTCTCAAGTTATGTTTTATGAATGTTTTCTCACATGTTATGACTATGAAAGGTTTACGAATATTTTGGAAATCTTGAGCCTTACGATATACTTACGATTTCAGTGTTGTTTTCATGATGTCCCCACTCCTAACTTTTATGTTTTTAAGTATTCTTTTGCATACCTTGTATACTCAGTACCTTAAAGTACTGACCCACATACTTTTAGGATCCGGTTCGCAGGTTCAGCATCGTTACTAGCTTGCACTTAGTTCTGCTCTCAGCTTCCAGTGGTGAGTCCTCATGATTCGAGGGCTTCATATTCGAACCTTATTTACCTTTTGTTTTTAGAATGTTGGGGTTAGTTGCGTTCTTGTCCCTTTAACCCATTTATTATGATTAGAGGCTTTCAAACCTATGGGTAGTATTCAGCCGTTTATGTTTGGATCTTGTAATGTTATTTTTTATATCTCATGTTACGATTTTCAGTTAGTTCATGACTATTAAGTTAAGCTTTCCGCTTTATGCATATGAATTGGAGATACGCTCACGTCATGGGTTGACTTGGAGTTTTTTGGGGCTCCTTGTCCTGTGTCTACGATCCGGGTGTACTCTTGGGTCGTGACAAACCTTCACCTCTTTCCCAAGAAGTTTACACAAAGAATGTGCAATCTTTGAGAAGTCCTTGATGAATCTCCTATAAAAGCTGCATGACCCAAAAAGCTTCAAACACCTTTCGGATAAATTGGAGGTGGTAGACTAGCAATTACTTCGATCTTGGACCTGTCCACCTCAATACCCTTACCAGAAATCTTGTGCCTTAGCACTATACCTTCTTTCACCATGAAATGACACTTTTCCCAGTTAAGTACCAAGTTGGTCTCTTTACATCTCTGCAACACCTTTCTCAAATGAGCCACACAATCCTCGAATGAATCACCACCACCGAAAAGTCATCCTTAAAGACTTCAATGGCCTCCTCCACCATGTCAGAAAATATGAACATCATACAATGCTGAAAAGTGGCGGGTGCATTACATAACCCGAAAGGTATCCTATTGAAAGAAAAAGTACCATATGGACAGGTGAAAATGGTCTTCTCTTGATCTTCGGGGTTTATAGATATCTAATTGTACCCCGAATAACCATCAAGAAAACAGTACCATCCTCTGCCTGCAAGTTAGTCTAGCATCTGAACCATGAATGGCATAGGAAAGTGATCTTTTTGAGTCCAATGCTTCAAATTCCTATAATCCATGCATACTCTCCAATCGGTGACTGGTCTGAGTGGAATGAGATCATTATTAGCATTTGGGACCACCGTGATTCCTCCCTTCTTCGGTACACACTGAACTGGGCTCACCCATTTTCTGTCAGCAATAGGATAAACCACGCCCGCATCTAACCACTTGATGATTTCCTTCTTAACCACCTCTTGCAGGTGGATTCAACCAACTCTAATGCTCAATGCTCGGAATACAATCTGGCTCTAGCTGGATCTTATGAGTGCAAATACTAGCTGGGATTCAAATAATGTTTGCAATGGTCTACCTAATGGCTTTTCATTTTGCCTCTAGTTCATAGAAATAGGAATCTGACTAAGCTGCTGCTCAATCTGCTTAATGGCCACGGCATGTGATTCCACCTTTTTGTTCATACCAGAAATATCAACGTGGAGCTCCTTGAAATGGCCATCTATCGCCTCCATCTGCTTAAGTACCTTAGAATATATATCTTCCACCCTTGAACCACTAGACTCTCCCTCACAGTTCCTTGGAGGAACATATAAACCGCTTCTATCATTCTTTTACTCCTCCCACATTATCCAGTCTCTGTATTGGCCTTGGTTGTAATTGTTATACCTATAGTAGTTCCGACCTTTGTTCCCCTGACCTTGACGCCAAGAGTCTTGGTTAGACCCTTGGGTGTTAGTCTGGAAACCCGCCCCTTGATCATTCAGATAATTTTCTTCCTCCTCAAATTCTGATTTGCCTTCATCATTTCTCGGGGCCTTGCCCTGAGAACCCACAGCATTCACCTTTTCTACCCCAGCTCCCATCAAATGCTTAGCAAGCAGCCCCATTGTGATCTTTATCTCTGTAATATCTTGTTCTTGCTCTTCATCCTTCCTTCTCTGTTCTGCAGACATACCTACCGCATAAGTACCAGCCGGAGTCTCCGACTCTCTTGTGTGTCATACACAGATGGTTTTCGTGATTCTGTCAAGTACCTCATCAGCTTCAACATAAGTATGACTCATGAATGTTTAGACACGGTATCAGCCACCGCCTTGATGTTAGCATTTAGAGACCTATATAAGATCTCCAATAATGTATCATCTGGGATCTTGTGGTTGGGCACCTTGTTGAGCTTCTTGTTGAACCGCAATAATGTCCGGTGAAGGACCTCTGAATTCAATTGCCTGAAGTTGTATATATCATCTTTCAGCTGCAAAGCTTTGGAAGGTGGGAAGAACCTTTCTAGAAAATCTCTTTTCAACTCCCTCCATGTAGTGATAGAATCATTGGCAGTTCAGCCAACCAAAGCGTTGCCTCAATCCCTAATGAAAAGAGAAATAACCTTAGCCGTATCGCATCCTGACTCACACCCCGATGTTTGTACACTTTGTAGATACCCAAGAAGTTAGTCAAGTGAGTATGTACATCATCAGTTGCATGACCTGCAAATATCCCCATTATGTTGAGCAGTTGGATCATAGCACTAGTAATGTCAAACTTTGCCCCAGCAGGCAAAAGGGGAGACATAATAGCTCCAGTGGCACCGTCTTCATCAATATCAGCATCTCATCATCATCGAAGTACCGGTACCTCTACTGGTCTGGACCTCTATTCCTTCTAGCTCGCTCGGCTTCGGCAGCTAGGTGTTTCTCTTTAGCAAACCTTGCTAACTCTCTATATCTTGCCCGATCTTGTTCCTCGGAAAACATCCTGGCTATAGCCTGGTCCACTGTCTCTTGTTCCTGTATGTTGGTCATTCTCCTCAGATTTCACAGTGTTTGTTCTAGTTCGTGATCAATTTGAACCAGGGATTTTCCTTGACTCCTAGTACTGGGCATGCACGAACCTAAGACCCATTAAGAACAAAAACAACAAAAGAAAAATAAAAAGGAAATAAGGACCAACAGTAAAGCAAATTCAATTAACAAAAGCCTAAGCCGTATTCCCCGGTAACAACGCCAAAATTAGATGTCACCCAAATTACACCTCGTGAATGAGATATAAAGAAGTCGATGTCAAATATAGAACCCAACCAGGGTTAGGGTCGAATCCCACGAGGAATATGATGAGAACTTGAGTTAATGCGTTTAGCTAATACTATTGGCTTAGTTATTTCCTGGGGGGGAAGATTCGAAACACAAAATAATAAACAAGAATAAAGACTAGTAAATTTTTAAATCAATTTTGGTTATTTTCAATCAATAAAGTGACTAGTATTGTTTCCCCATGATTTCATAAACACAAGACTTTTACACTAGTGATCTATTCCGGTGTTTCGCATGCAATAAAGGTAAGTTAAATTTACCTAAATGGTTGGTCCCCTATCTAGATGATTATCACCACGCAGCTTGGTCTGTATATGGGTGTATGCTTAATTAACCCTTACCCTTAATATCGGATTAGCTATTCCCAGAAAAGGTCAAGCTATTAGATGAGGGTTGATAGCCCCAAATCTTCATTATTGATCCCTTTTCCCATTCATCACCCCCTTGATCCGGTAAGTAAGAATAAGGCAAATTCTAACGTTTGCAACCGTTAAAAAATAATTAAAACGAAGGGGAAAATAATACATGCATAAACCCTGTTCAAGAATCACTAAGTATTTTTACCTATGTGTGTTAATTCATCATGGGTCCCACAATCCTAGTTATTGTTTTTAGCTACTCATATTTGAATGATCACAATCAAAAAATAACAAAGAAATTATATTTGTAAGTTACAAAGACTCACAGAAGAAAAACAACGTGAATTGAATAAAACACCAAAATCGATGAGCAAAACTTCAATGCTATTTGATTCTTAAAATAAAGAAAAAATTACAAACTTCATTTCTTGAACCAAGAATGATCGTTAACAACACTAAAATTTATGTGATAAGTGGTAGAATAAATTGTACTCCAAAAATAAACCTAAACAGTGTATTTGTAGTTCCAAAAAAACTTTTCCTAACTAAAAATGGACTCCAGGTCGGTAGTGGTAACAGGCCTAGTAACGATTCGTTGGGTCTCCCAATGAGTCATGGTCAATGAAGTTGATTTATCCTCAACAATTTATCCAGTCTTGGGGATGGGTCACCTAACGACTCGTTAGGCCTAGGCACGAGTCGTTAGGTCCTTCGTGGCCATGGATCACCAAATCTTCCAGTGCACTTGACAGATGCTCACAGTGTCTGATGACGAGTCGTCACTTCACTTGAAAACTCGTTAGGTCTCTCGTTGTCCTCCATCGGCATTCTTCATAATTTTTCCTCCTAGTCTCCACGAGTGTCATAACGAATCGTTACCAGATGTAATGAGTCATGCCTTCAACTCATTACATGCACTGATTCTTGTTCATAATATTCTGACCTTCTCCACGACTCCAGGAATGAGTCATTCATTGAGACAACAACTCGTGACCTGGGTAGCAGCCTGCATAATTTTTCCTTACTTTGCCCATTTCACATTTCGGACCTATTTTCCTGCAACACTTAACACAAACACATCATATCTACATAAACCTACCCGGAATGTGCATATTTTCTTGGTTTTAAGAGTCGAAAGTGCCATAAAATCATGGCACATCAATGTAAAAGTAGACCATAGTATGGTGTGACTAGTGACTCTTGATCAGAGCTCAAACTTGTGCAACTTTCTTTTTAAGGAGGAAGTAATGTTCTTAGCAGATAACTCTAGGTTGTCGGAGGTGTGGTCGACTTAGGCTTGAATGTAGTGGAGGTTTGCCGTTAGACTCAGACGTTAGTATAAAAAAGAGCCCGGCCGAAGAGTGTAGGCTGGCAACATTGAGCATCAGAGACCGGGAGGTATGCGACAGGGTATCAGAAGTCATGTTTGGAAGTTGAAAGAGATAAATATGGGTTGCATCACAGGGTCTCCTTGGACATGCTGATAGCATGATTCTATATGTGTAATAGTGGACACGGAAAACTAAGTCAGCACAAGGACTATGCTATATTTTATATTCAGGAGTTAGTTCGGTTGCATGGATTTCCTTTGTCCATCATCTTGGATAGGGGTACTCAATTCACCTCTCAGTTTTGGAGGTTGTTTTAAAAGGGCCTTCGTACTCAAGGAAACTTAACACAGCGTTTCACCCACAGATGAATGGTCAGACCGAGAGGACTATTCAGACTCTTGAGGACATGTTGAGAGTGTGTATGATTGATTTCATGGGTAGTTGGGTTGATCACTTACCCCTCATTGAGTTTGCGTACAACAACAACTACTATTCCAGCATTCAAATGGCTCTGTTTGAGGCTCTTTATGGGCGAAAGTGTAGATCACCTATTGGATGGTTCGAGGAAAGTGTGGCTACGTTGGTAGGGACATATTCAGTTCATGAGGCTATGAAGAAAGTTTCGCTCATTAAGGAGAGGCTAAAAATAGCACAGAGCCGACAAAAATCATATGCGGATGTTAGGAGGAGAGAGCTTGATTTTGAGGTCTATGATTGGGTGTTTCTGAATGTGTCTCCTATGAAGGGAGTTATGATGTTCAGTAATAAAGGGAAGCTTAGTCCCCGATATGTTGGTCCTTATAGGATTTTGAGGTTAGCTGGCAAAGTGGCTTATGAGTTGGAGCTACCAGTGGAACTAGCTTCGATGCATCTAGTTTTTCATGCACCTCTGTTGAAAAAGTGCATTAGTGATCCAGCTTTAGTTGTTTCGGTAGAAAGCATTGGGATGGAAGATAGCCTTACCTATGAGAAAATTCTGATTGAGATCCTTGATCGTCAGGTATGGAAGTTGAGGAACAAGGAAGTAGATTCAGTGAAAATTTTGTAGAGTAATTAATTTATTGAGGGAGCTAGGAGGAAAGCTGAAGTAGATATGATGGTGAAATACCCGCATCTTTTTCCCTTCCAGCTCAATTCCAGCATGAGGTACCAGTTTCCTTCTTAGCACTCCCTTAGTTTTCATGTCAAGTTCATATCTCTCAGTTCCTTTCATGTCTTAGCCTGCATGTATGTTTCACGAATTTAATTCTATCATGTATCTCAGTCCAGAGTCATTCACTCTATTAGCTTTTTCAGTTTATAGCTTACAATTTTGGGATTTCAATTCTTTCCATAGCCTTTCAGTAAGCTTGATTTGCATTCGAGCATGAATGTTCCCAAGGAGGAGATAATGTAACATCTGAAAAGTTTCTTAGGTCAGATCCGAGGTTTATAGCAGGAAAATAATACCAGAACCAACCAACAAACCCCAACACTGTTCGTTGTAGAGTCCGATGGGTTGTTGGAGGTGCTCGTTGTTTCATGTCCAGAGAGATGTCAGAAACTTGCCCATAACTCACAAGGGGATTGTATGGATCGTGATTTGGTTAAATGAGTTGTTGTTTGTGGTTGTTGCAGCAGATTTAAGGAATTTCAGAGGAAGAATGGGAAAAACAATAGATAGAACAATGGTCCATTGTTTGGTACCATGGCCCGTCGTAAGGGTCATTGGTTCGGTCAGTTTGTTGAAAATATCGGGCTACCTTAGAAATGTTCTAAGTATGTGGATAGACCAAGCCCGATGAATTTTTGAAAAAAAAAGGTGTTAAGATCAATTCTTAAGTGTAAGAAATGCATTGGATGCAAATTAAGATCATACGGAACCTCCAACACAAAGTTGAGTTGAGAGCCTCCATACCAATTGAAGTTTCGTATAAGTTCTTACAAGGGTCAACTTCAAATGACTATAACTCCCATTTTACCAAGTGTTTTTGGATGATTCAACACATCAAATTGAATCCCTTGGAGTTTTCTTTCCAACACATTCAACCTTGCATCAATTGGAGTTCAGAATAAAATGTTATGAGCAATTTAGTGAAGTAGCAGCAGGAATTGGACAACCCTCAGTACGGGTCATCCTATCAAACAACAACCCATTCTGTTAGTCATTGTAACTGCCAGTTTCAGGCTTTAATTCAGTAGTTTGGGGGAATTTTAGTAAATTCCTATGCTTCTAACTCATAAATGACGTCGTTTTAGGATTCCTTAAGGTTGGATTAAAGGGATTAGCCAAGCCTAAATCCTTATTGATGAAGGGCATATTTATGCACTTCATAGACATATTTTTGCCCGTATTTTACTATGTTTTGAGAACAATTTTATGTTTTTTTGCATGTGTTTATGTTATATATTTTTGAAAATAGCTAGCGCACGTGATGAGATGTTTTTAGAACTTAAAATAATGAATTTGAAGGTATTTGAGGCTTATTGATCAAATGAGAAGAAGTGGGATTGAAGAAATGCAAGGATTGAAGGTCGCACAAGGTTGGCACACAGTCACGCAAGGAAGAAGCACATTAGCGCTAGGTTGTGCAGCACGGCAGCAACGCAAGCTCACTGCCTGGCGCGAGGCGCCGGCCATCCAGCGCTATTCCTGGCGTGCAGCAGCCCTCTTCCCAGCTCTATGGCATGCGCGAGGCAGCCCTCTCTCGGTGCAGTGGAGCACGCAACGCGGCAAGGGCATAACACACGGCTGGAATATGTTTCCTATTTCAACTAGGAAAAGGAATTTCAAGTCCAAGTCAAATTCGTCAAGGAAAAAGAAAAGAATCAATCTACTACTATAAATACCCCTTTATTTTCATGTAATAGTAATCAAGTTTTAAGTTTGAAAGTCTTCAAGAGTGGAAGTCTTACAACAAGTTTTTTAGAGTAAAATTTAAGACGTGTTGGAATACATATTTGAGACGATTTTTGAGTGGTTCTTCTTTATTGTTCCATTAATCAAGTGAGCTTCTTCCTATCAACGTTGTAAGTATTAATTTTTGCTTTTATTTATGAATTCTATTAATTTACTTATAAACATGATAGGCTAAAATCACCATAACTAGGATTGTTTCTTTGTTCGTTTTAATTGATTTTTAACAGTTGCAAACGTTAGAACTTTCCTTGTTCTTACTTACCAGACCAAGGAGGTAGTGAATGGGAAAAGGGATTAACAATAGAGATTTGAGGCTATCAACCCTCATCTAATAGCTTGACCTTGTCCGGGAATAGCTAATCCGATATCAAGGGTAAGGGTCAGTAAAGCATACACCCGTAGATGGACCAAGTTGTGTGGTGATAAACATCTAAATAGGGGACCAACCATTTAGGTGAAATTAACTTACCGATATATCATGCTAAGCACCGGAATAGATCAGTAGTATAAAACGACTTGTGGTATGAAGTCATTGCGAACACTTATCCTAGTTAGTTGCATTAATTTGGAAACAACAAAAAATTTCTCAATATTGTTATTTATTACTTTTACAAATTTCCCCCTCTTAGGAAATAATTAACTATAAAGCTTAAGCACTAGCATTCTTCTACATCCTTCTGTATTCTCTGTGGGATCGACCCCAACCTCTAGTTGGGTTCTTTATTGACAAGAAGCTCTTCATACTTTGTTAAGAAGTGTGAGTTTGAGCGTTATCACTCGCCCTCTTCAAAAGATCAGTTGTTGGATTTTCTCTCAAGAAAGGAGTTAGGATTCTTATCCAAACCTCTTCAAATCTTCTTCAGCTCTTTAAGACAACTCAAGGGAACATTAGACTAGGTATGTAGAACTATGACTGAGGGGTTTCTTCCACCGTCATACCCTTTTCAAGTTGTATTCATGATTTCTACTTCTAAAATTTTAAATTGTGAAATTTTAGGGTTAAGCTTCTTGTGGATGAATTCTTTCATGTTCTTCCATGAAATTAGTTTCTTCATGATTCAATTTATATTCCTATGATTATGATTGCATGTCCCTTATCAAATCCCTCATGAATTTATGAATTCCAAGTTTCAAGTTGATTTTAAGAACTTCTAGGGCCAAATACCTTTTTGTGAGATTCTACGATCCTCTTATGTTTTCAATTCTCTCAAGCCCTAATTTATATTTTATGATTTATGATGCATTATTTTATATAAGAACTCTTCAAGTATTTACAAATTTCAAGTATGAGGATTTTCTCAAGTATGCATGACTTTTACGAATATCAAGTTTCTGTTTATGGTCGTTTCAAGGGCCTTCTTTCATGGCCAACTCACGTATTTCGAGCATGTTTCATATATCATGATTTAAAATAGCCCATTAAATTCATGTATAATTTCATGATATTGGTTATGAGCCATGTGCATAATTTTGGGAGTAGTGTCTAGGACAAAGTAGGCCCGAGGTTTAGGAAAATTCCAAGTCTTAGAACTATGTGCCACTGTAGGTATATATTCAGATTATAACCCTGTGAGGTCCCACTAGTAATATCACGCCACATATCGTTCCTTTCCTTGGCAAGATTGGGATAGCTCTGCCCACTTGAACGAGATGGTTAGGGCATCATGTAAACTTTCTCATAATGGTGTCGGTTATGATGAGTCTCCCATTATTTCTTAAATTCTAGATATTATTATGTTCAAGTCTTATGGTATTATGACTTATGGTATTTTGGCTTAAAAGATGATTTACGAGGTTTTACTTATGAAAACAGTTATATTCAGCTTTATGTTACAGTTTTGAAAGCCTTAAGACTTCATGTTCAGTTTATGATCGGAATCTCATGTTTTATATGATTTTCACTTATGACCTCTCTTATACTATTTTACTAGCATATTTTACTTACTTTATATACTTAGTACATTCAAAGTACTGACCACATACTCTATGTTGTATCATTTTATGATACAGGTCTGAGTGATCAGACTCAGTCGTGTTGTTAGTCCTGCTCCTGTATTAGTCGAATTTAGCCCTATGTTGGTGAGTCCACATCTATTGAGGACATTCTTTTTGTCATGTTACTTTGTCAGTTTAGTTTCAAACTTGGAGTTTTCTGGGCGCTTGTCCCAGCTTCTCATTAGACAGTAGAGGCTTTTCATACATATAATAGTATGTTAAACTTTTGGCTCAGCGTTGTGATGTTAACGCTTTTATTTATATTTTATAATATCTATGTTTCCACATATTTATGTTTAAGATTTTAAGTTTCCTCTTTAATTTATACTATTGATTTGCTATGCACATGTTATGGGTTAGCTTTGAGCCATTCGTTGTCCTAGGCCCCGTGTCTTGATCCAGGGTCCATGCTCGGGTGTGACAAAGGGTCTTAGGAAATTCAACCTACCCAATTCTACCTAGTATTTACAGTCTAATTCCATGATCAAGGATTCAATTATCAAAACCCTGTCCTACAATGATCATGCCATTCTAGTTTGTGGAGTTCTCTACCCTTTCAACCCCCATAAAGTAATTTTTAAGGTTGAAGGTTCCCACTTCACCGAGTCTAGATCTCGATGTCTCGTATACACGAAGTTCTACAACCACATTAGCTCTAGTTAGTGTTCATTACTCATTCTTAGGTTTAGGAATCAACACCCAGCCCTTCTCCTTCAATTAGCCCTAGTTTCTACCAACCTAGTGTTCTCTGCTTTAAAAATTCCACTGATAGAGCCCCCCCCCCCCCCGATTCAACGGTGTTAGGGAATTGAAAATAGAAAGAGTAAGTCATAAATCGTACCTTGGGAAGAAAAAATTTCTCTACCATTGAGAAAATTTCTCTTAGCTTCTAAATGTTCGTGCCTTAGAGTAATGGGCTAAAAAATCTGAAATCCCCACTTAAACCATTTACTACCTCCTGTCGTCTATTGTAGTGGTCATATTTTCACTACAGCGAACCCGCTGTGGTGACAAGGACCCCAGAACAGAGGACCCAATGGCTAGTCCTCCCCTTCTATTATGGCTGAACACCGACCATCATAACGGTCTCATTGCAGTGGAACTCCCACCGTTGCAGCGCTCTCCATTATCAGTAGCTCGATATTTGTTGCACCTTTTCCCGTTACTCAAACCCTAGGCTAATTACCACTCACTTAACACTTTCCATCGTGCACCTAGGTTAAAATAGGATGTTTTGGACTTACTTCCCCGTAATGACAGATGGGTCATTACATTTCTATGTTTGTTGTTTCATTCATCTATGTTACATACCCTACATGCAAATGTACTGAGGCCTTTTGGCGCTGGATCTTATAATAATGCAGATTTAGATTTACTGGACCAGCAGCAGACACATCAGTAGGACATACTTCATCCAGCTTTGGTGAGGCCTCCTACTTCTTGGAGGCCTCTAGTTATCCTGTTATTCTTAGTAAATCTTGAGGTAGCACCGTGAGAATCTTGTTTCGACACCTATCCTGCAGACTTAGAGGCTTCATAGACTAGTTATAGTATTGGTGTTATTAATGTTACTTATTAACATTATTTTCAATTGTAGTTATTTGATTTTATTTTCGTAAATGAACTCATTACAATTATTGCTTCCGCATTTTTTATTACCTTCTTAGTTAGTAGTAATCCAAGCCAAGACAAGGGTTCTCTTGGACCATCGGTGGTCTGAGTGATGGCCAGACCCATGGTGAAGGCTAGGGGTGTGACGATCACAAATAATTTTTTTTATTGTAATTGATCGTCCAACTAAGAAAGACTTAAAATTAGTGAAAACAACCACTAATTCTTGCATTGGGGTAGACTTTCTATATAACACTCATTGGGATGCGATCCTTCTCCGGACCCTATTAACGCGGGATGCTTTGGTCACCAGGCTGCCTTTTTTTCGAATTATATTTTCAAAAGTACTAAACATATGATTGATTTACGTTATAACTACAATGTTATGCTAACATGTAATTATTTCTTAAAAGATAAAATGTTAATCTCTTTTAAATTTCTAAATATTAATCTTTATTATATATTTCAAATAAGGAAGGATTTGATACATAAAATTTAGTTAATTTTTAAAATCTTAAATATTAAAAAAATAATTAAAAATAACTATGTTGTCAAGTGTGAACTCTATTTTTAAAATGGTTAAAAAAGTGAATAAAATATTGCTATGAGACTTCCTACTTTAAATATTTAGTAGTAACTTAATTTTATAGTTTTCATTTACTCTTTATGAGATGATTTCAGCTTAAATTTTTCCTCTCTATATTAATCTATGTGTCTAGGCAAATACTTTTACATAAATTAAAATGAAAGAAATAGTGTAGACTTAACTAAAGATAGTGAATAAAAAGGGCACTCGATTAATTGAAACAACTTAAAGTATGTCGTGTTTATATATTTTCTTTTAATCGATTACACATTTTTTATAAAAGAAAAAGAAGGTGGAGGAATTCAACATATTAATGCATAGTAATATTACACTCTTTAATTTATTTTCTCGTTCCATGAGTAAAAAGTTATGATGCATAATTAGTTAGTTTAGTAAATAAAATATTGATAGAAATTAATAAAATTGTAATTAATTTTAAAGTCTTAAATATTAGGACTTTTAATATATTTCAAATGAGGAAAGATTTAAGAAGCAAAATGTTAGTCAATTTTAAAATACTATATATTAGGAGTTCTTACCTTTTATAAATAAGTAGAGTATTATTAGCTATAACTTTAATTCATTTCAAAGTTCTAAATATTAAGATATTAATTAAATAACAATTATTTAAGAAAAACTAAATGACAATTTTATCTATTATAAAGTCTTTTAATAAGGGTCAAAAGTTCAATCAATTTTTCTAAGGACCTTCACACTTTTAATATAGCGTGTGTGTGTGTGTGTTCAATTGATTTTTTGTGAGTATTTTTAATATTCAAAAACACAAGAAAAAACATAATATATAATCAAGATTTTGCTAAATGGAAATGGAAATCCAAATAATAATTAAAAAAAATTCAATAATTGAAACATTCTTTTATTTTATTTTGTTTAAAATTTCATAAGATTAAAATATTTAATCAAAAATGTGGAGTTAAAATTGGGTGTCAACGGGGCGTAACACTTTGTATACTTGATCTTTGACTGATATACGGTCCGTATATTTGACATACAGTTTGCATGTCACCTATGCCACCACATATGGGCTGCACATTTCACATACGACCCGTATGTGGACTCCGCAAGTTGATTCTAGTGGTCAAGAATTTTTTTCTTCCCATTTACAGTCTGATATACACCACCACATACGGGCCGCACATTTGATATATGATTTGTATGTGTCACGACCCGAACATAGGCCAAGATCTAGACATGGGACAAAGAACCTCGAGAGGTTCCAAGTGGACCCATGGCATGAACATGACATCTAAACTCAACATAATCAAATAGAAGTCTGGCATATATAATATAGAGGAAGTCTGAAAATATCATAATATCTGAATACATAACACAAATCTGAAACTAAATACATGCTATATCTGATAAGTCTCTACTACTGACGATTTGATGGGACAAGACCCCAACTAACTCATTATAGTCTGAAACTAAAAATATTAAATACAACTTATAAAGGGCCCTCAGAAAATGAGGACTCACCAACTGAGACTAGGAGAAGCTAATATTGAGAGTCTGGCTAATGGCGCGACTGAGCCCGAGCATCTGAACCTGTATCATGAAACTATACAACATAGAATATGCAGTCACTACATGGAATAAACTAAGTATGCAAGGTAAGTAAAGCTAAGTAAGTAAAATCAGTGAGCATGCATAACATAAAACATTTCATCATAAGAGTCTGAGAGTAGGGCTTGCATGCTACTATCTAAACACATGATTCACACATAACTGAGTATCATAACTGAATCGATTGACCCAAAGCTGAAAACTGATACTCATAAGTAAAACAGAACATTGAGTCAAGCCTGTTGAAAACATAATATCATGATTGATGAATGTGCATAACTGAAATCACCAGGAATAATGGGAGATTCGTCTTTTAATCGACATTACCACGATAGAGCTTACGTCGTCCCGACTATTACACTCAAGTAGGCAGAGCCGTTCAAAGCCTTGCCAGGGCTAAGGATGATACCATGATATTGATATCAAGCTAAAGGCTCCTTGGGGGCAGGGGAAGCTCACAAGGGAGGTCTCGAATAATCTAAACATACCTATGTTGGCACGTAATTCTGATGCATAGGGTTGACTGACCCTTATCCTACTCGGTGCTAGACACTACTCCCAAAAACATGCATATGCTCTCCATCATTTTTCAACGAAGCTGAACCATCGTCTAGTGACGAAGCTGACTCATAACATACATGCATAAATCTGAAATCATAACATGAGGAGCCTTGGGCTCAAACCATACCACAAGCTAAAAACAATGGGAGTCTAGACTCCAAAAATCCATGTGGTAAGCTAATACATGAACTTTAGATAAATCATGAAACATACTTGATCAAATGGGCTTGCCCAATACTTAAAAATGCTTGACATAGACTTGATCATTCGAAAACATGAACATGGACATGGGTAATTCGAAATCATACTTTCATCAAATACATCTCATAATGCTTGAATACATATATCATAGATCTCAACTTTCATGAACTTCCATGGATAGGCATAATAATTTGTAAAACTTGAAAACATAATTTATAATTGAAAATATTGTAAAATATGCCCATTAATCATAATTCAATATAAGAAACATGCATAGATCATACCCATGATTGATACTTAGAGAATTCACATGTTGGGTTAAAACCCCGTAGATTCATCAACTAGAATTTTTATGAAATTGAAGAGGGATTGGGCATGGGTGTGGATGAATACACCCATTCATAACCCTATATACCTGGAGAAATCTGATATCGCAACCCTCTTGAGAACCCAAAGGAAATTAAGGAAGAACTTGATTAATCTACTTAGGAGCTTCTACACTTGCATGCATGAAAGAGAATAAGCTTAGAATGAACTTACCCCTCTTAAAACACACTTTTCTAAGCTTAAAACGACGTAGTATAGGCCTTAGGAATCTAGAAATTAGGAAAATCCCTTAATAGATTCACAGGAAAAATGCACTACCAGTCCCAACGAGGGACTGGATGACTCGTCGTCACTGACCATGACTCGTGGTGATCTCTCATTGCCAACACTGGAGTTTCATCACTACTGGTCACCACGAGGGACACCACGACTGGTGGTGTTCCCTACAACTCGTGGTGACAAATCGTGGCCAACACTTCCCAACTTATTCAATCCTTTAATCGACTCATGACCATGGATGACATAACAAATCGTGGTGATGACCATGACTCGTGGTCACCCCCAAATATTAAAATTCAACCAAGTATTCCCTCCTCCCCACGAGTCACTTAACAACTCGTGGTTCACCTCATGGGTCACTGGACAACTCGTCCTGTTACCTAGTGCAGAAAATCTTGGTTTCTCTATTTCAACCCTCGGATCTTATCTTAGGGCTTCCGAGGTATTACAATATCTCTCCCTTGGGAACATTCATCCTCGAATGTGGGAGATCATACTAAAAAGCTGAGAAATTCAATCATCATACTCAGATACTGAACATTTAAGCTGAAAACTGACGGAGTGACTAACTCCAAGATGAACTACATGACTGAACTGAATTCATGAATCACACATAAATACGTTGACATGAAAGAAACTGGGGAACATGATCTAAACATGAAATTGAATAGAGTACTAGGGAGGAAACTGATACTCAAGCTGAAACTATGCTGGAAGGGAATAGATATGGATATTTAGCCATCATATCTGCCTCAGCTTCCCATGTAGCTCCATCAACATGTTGGTTCCTCCACAAGACCTTGACTGAGGCTACTTCATTGTTTCTTAATTTTCGAATCTGAGGATCAAGTATTTTCACCGGAACCTCCTCATAGCTAGGGCTATCCTTTACACCTACACTCTCCACCAGAACAACCAAAGCCGGATTACCCAAGCACTTCTTTAAGAGCAATACATAGAAAACTGGATGAACTGAAGCTAATTCTGAGGTCAACTCCAACTCATATGCTACCTTGCCAACCCGTCACATAATCCGGTATAGGCCAACATAACGGGGAGTGAGTTTTCCTTTCTTTTCGAACCTTGTCACTCCCTTCATGGGAGATACCTTCAGAAACACCTAATCATCTACATCAAACTCAAGTTCTCTCCTCCTCACATTTGCATAGGACGTTTGATGACTCTGAGCTGCTTTTCAGCCACTTTCTTATAAGGTGAACTTTCTCCAAAGCCTCATGAACCGAATCTGATCCTATCAACGTAGCCTCACCGACCTCAAACCAACCAATAGGTGATCTACACCTCCGCCTGTACAGAGCCTCAAACGGAGCCATCTGAATGCTATAATGGTAGCTTTGTTATATGCAAATTCAATGAGAGGAAAATGACCATCCCAATAACCCTTGAAATCGATCACACGCGCTCTCAACAAATCCTCCAGAGTATGAATGTTCTGCTCGGTCTGACCATTTATTTGTGGGTGAAATGCTGTGCTAAGCTTAACCTGAGTACCAAGTCCCTTCTGAAGTGATCTCCAGAACTAGGAGGTAAACTGAGTGCTCTATCAGATATAATGGACAAGGGCACTCCATGCAACCGAACTAACTCCCAAATGTATAACTTTTCATAATCCTCAACTGAATCGATAGTTTTGACCGATAGAAAATGAGCTTCCTTAGTCAACCTGTCTACAACCACCCAAATAGAGTCATACTGTCGACGAGAATGAGGCAACCCTGTAATGAATTCCATATTGATTTCCTCCCACTTTCAAGTAGGGATGCCAATGTCTTGGAGTACACCTCCAGGTCTTTGATGTTCAACCTTCTCCTATTGACAATTCAGTCACTTAGCCATAAACTCTGCTATGTCCTTCTTCATGTAATTCCACCAATAGACTTCCCGTAGGTCACGGTACATTTTGGTGGCACCTGTATGAATAGAATATCTGGAACCATGAGCTTCATCCAACATTCGGTTTCTTAAATCATCAATACCGGAACACACAGACGACCCTGATATCGAAGTACACCATCTCCCCCTTGGGAGAAGACCTCCACCTTTTGATTCTGAATGGCTCTCTTCAACTTTACCAAAACCAGATCCTCGTCTTGTCTAGCTTTGAGCTCGATCACCAAGGAAGATTCTGATCTATTCTGAACAATGACACCTCCATCTGTCGAGTCAACAAGACAGACTTCTAGCCTTGCAAGCTGATGCTCATCCTTCACCAACTCTTTTCTTTACTCATCTATATGGGATACACTCTCCATAGAAAGTCTGCTAAGAGCGTCTGCCACCACATTAGCCTTGCCCAGATGATAGAGGACACTCATATCATAATCCTTCAAAAGCTTCAACCACCTCCTCTAGCGTAGATTTAGATCCTTTTGGGTGAAAACACACTGTAGGCTTTTGTGGTCCATAAACATATCCACATGGATGCTGTACAGATAGTCTCCAAATTTTCAAGGCAAATACTACCACCGCCAACTCGAGGTCGTAAGTCAAATATTCCTTTCATGGATCCTCAACTGCTTAGAAGCATAGGCTATAACTTTACCATGTTGCATGATTACACAACCGAGATCGGTCCTCGAAGAATCACAATATACCATAAACCCATCGGTATCCTCAGGTAGGGTCAACACTGGTGCTGAGGTGAGTCGAGTCTTCAACTCTTGAAAGCTTTTCTCACAAGCCCCTGACCATTAAAACTTCACTTTCTTCTTGGTCAACTTAGTCAACAGTGCTGCAATGGTTGAAAACCGTTCAAAAAACCTCTGGAAGTAACCAGCTAAATCCAAAGAACTTCTAATATCTGAAGGACTAACTGGTCTAGGCCAATTCTTCACCATTTTTATCTTTTGAGAGACCACCTGTACACCTCACTTGACACCACATAACCCAAAAATTGCTACTGAGTTCAACCAAAACTCACATTTGCTGAACTTAGCATATAACTGGCGATCCTTAAGAGTCTGTAGCACCACCCCCATATGAGTGGCATGCTTCTCTTTGCTCCGAGAGTATTTGAGAATATCATTTATGAACACAATCACGAACATATCAAAATATGGCTTGAACACCCTATTCGTCAAATCTATAAAAGCTGCAGGAGCATTCATTAGTCCAAAAGACATAAGTACAAACTCATAGTGACCATACCGAGTCTTGAAGGATGTCTTCGGTATGTCACTCTCTCTAACCCTGAGCTAATGGTATCTGGATTTGAGGTCCATCTTTGAAAAGCACTTAGCACCCTGAAGCTGGTCGAACAAATCATCAATCTTAGGGAGAGGATACCTATTCTTGATTGTAACCTTGTCCAATTGCCGATAATCAATGCACATCTGAAGGGAACCATCCTTCTTTCGGACAAAGAGAACCGGTGCACCCCATGGGGATTTTCTAAGTCTGATGAAACCCTTGTCTAAAAGGTCTCTCAACTGCTTCTTCAACTCCTTTAACTCGACTAGGGCCATTCTGTAAGGAGGAATAGATATAGGCTGCGTATCAGGAAGAAGGTCAATACCAAAATCGATCTCCCACTCAAGAGGAACTCCCGGTAAATCATCTAGAAACACTTCTGGATATTCGCACACTATTAGAACTGATTGGACAGTCGGGATTTCGAATGTAGCATCCTTAACCCTAACTAGATGATACACGCAACCCTTAGAAATCATTCTTCTAGCCTTAAGATAGGAAATAAAGCGACCTACAGGCACAACTGAACTACCCTTCCACTCTAGGACTGGCTCACCCGAAAATTTGAACTCTACTGCATGGGTTGTACAATTGACTGAGCCATAACATGCATATAGGCAATCCAAGCCAAAGATAACATCAAAATAGATCATGGCTAACTCTACTAAATCTGCTGAGGTGACTTTCTGAAGAACTGTGACAGGGCAATTTTCATATACCCGTCGAGCTATAACTGAATCACCAACTGGAGTAGAGACTGAGAAGGGTTCTGATAGGATTTCAGGACTGATTCTAAAACTACTAGCAACATAGGGCGTTAAAAAGTACAAAGTAGGCCTTAGATCTAACAATGCATATACATCAAGGTGGAATACTCGTAACATACCAGTGACTACATCTAATGAGACCTCTTGCTCCTGACGAGATGCTAGGGCATAGAATCTGTTTTGGCACTGACCACCACTCATACTAGTAGATGCCCCTTATTGAGCTGGGCGTGCTGGTGGAGCTGTTGAACTGGAGGCTGGGCCTCGGCCCCTATCATGGACCTGTCTGCCTGCTGCACAATCTCTAAGCATATGTACGGGCTTTCCACATCCAAAACAAGCACCTGAACCTGCTAAGCACTGACTCGTGTGTCTCCAGCCATACCTACCACACTCTAGGATACTGGACTCTACGAGTCTACTACCCTGACCTCTAGAGCCTGGTGCTCATCCCCTCTAGTCGTGACTAGATCTGGATGCTACACTCATAGCCGATGGTGCTAGGGCTGAAGATCTCTGGTGGGACTGCTGATAGTGCCCACCACCAGATCTCTGTTGGGAGAATCCAAGGCTATCAGTCCTGGCCCTCTTGGCCTCTCTTTGCCGCGCACTCACCTGTACCGCCTCTATCTGCTGGGCATACAAAACTATCTGAGGGAAGTCAATGTCTTGATGAAGCATCATGGTCCGGCAATCCTTGACCAAATAGTCTACTATACAATGCACGAGCTGACTCACTCATGCTCTTTGATCTGTCACCATCTCAGGTGCATACTTGGACAGGTGAGTGCACTCTAAGGCATACTCCTGAACTGTCTTCTTTCCTTTCTTCAAGTTCACAAACTCGGCTGCTTCAATCTCCCTCATTTCACGAGGGAAGAACCAATCAAGAAATGTAGTATGGAACTCCTCCCAACCAATAGGGCCTGCTCCAACTGCCCTGCTATCCTTCCATTGCTTGAATCAAATGTGCACCACCCCTTTCAACTGATATGAGGCTAGATCCGCGCACTCCTACCCAATCACCCTTATAATCTGGTTGATCTTTAGAACCTCATCAATAAACTCGTGTGGATCCTTGTCCACCTTTGACCAAGAAACTCTGTAAGGTTCATCCTTAGAAAATCTCTGACTCTCACTGCTACCACATTCTTTTTCTGAGGGATATATGCTACTGCCTGCTAGTTGACTTGGGTGGTCAAAGCCTGAGCTAACATCTGTATGGCAGCCCTAAACTCTACGTGTGCCACCTGCTCGGATACATGATCCTCATGGGCTGGTAGGCCCTGCTAGTGCCCATCCCAATTCCCATCCTCATGGCCATATCCATTTCCATTCCTTATTCCATTAACTTGGCGAGGAGGCATGATTCAGCAAGCACGTATAACATGAGTTAGATAGATAGAGAGACATTACATTGCACGACTTAGATCATGAAAGAAGGGAGCATTTCCTAAAACATTTTGTAGCCTCTTCATCATAAGTGTGGCGCGTTTCACACCCATGAAAAAGACTCTACTTAACGTGGCTTTCAGACACCCTAGAATATTTCAAAACCTAATGCTCTGATACCAAGTTTGTCACGTCCCGAACATAGGCCCGAATTAAGACACGGGAAAAAAATCTCTTGAGGCTCCAAGTCGACCCATGGCATGAACATTAAATCTAAACTCAGCATAATCAAATGGAAGTCTGACATATATAATATAGCGGAAGTCTGAAAACATCATAACATCTAAATACATAACACAAGTTTGAAACTGAATATATGTTATGTTTGATAAGCCTCTACTACTGACGAGTTGATGGGACAAGACCCCAACTAACTCACTATTGTATTAACTTGAAAATATTAAATACAACTAATAAAGGTCCCTCAGGAGATGAGGACTCACCAACTGAGAGTGGGAGATGCTAATACTGAGAGTCTGACAAATGGCAGGACTGAGCCTGAGTTTCTGAGCCTGTATCATGAAACGATACAACATAGAGTATACAGTCAGCATGTGGAATGTACCGAGTATATAAGGTAAGTAAAACCGCTAAGTAAGTAAAATCAGTGAGCATGCATAACATAAAACATTTCATCATAAGAGTCTGAGAGTAGGGCTTGCATGCTATTATCTGAAAAAATGATTCATACATAACTGAGTATCATAACTGAATCGATTGACCTAAAGCTGAAAATTGATAATCATAAGTAAAACGGAACATTGGGTCAAACCTGCTAAAAATATAATATCATTATTGATGAACATGCATAACTGAAATGATGAGGAACAATGGGAGACTCCTTAAGTAGGCATAGCCGTACAAATCCTTGTCAGGGCTAAGGACGCTACCATGATATCGATATCAAGCTAAAGGCCCCTTGGGGCAGGGGAAGCTCACAAGGGAAGTCCCGAATAATCTGAACATACCTACATTGGCACGTAGTTCTGAGGCATAGGGTTGACTGACCCTTAGCCTACTCGGTACTAACCACTACTCCCAAAAACATGCATATGCTCTCCATCATTTTTCAATGAAGTTGAACCATCACCTAGTGATGAAGCTGACTCATAACATACATGCATAAATCTGAAATCATAACATGAGGAGCCTTGGGATCAAACCATACCACAAGCTAAAAATAGTGGGAGTCTAGACTCTAAAAATTCATGTGGTAAACTAATACATGAACTTTAGATAAATTATGACACATACATGATCATTTGGGCTTGCCCAATAGTTAAACATGCTTGGCATAGACTTGATCATTCAAAAACATGAACATGGACATGGGTAATTCGAAATCATACTTTCATCATATACATCTCATCATGCTTGAATACATATATCATAGATCTCAACTTTCATAAACTTCCATGGATGGGCATCATAATTTTTAAAACTTGAAAATATAATTTATAATTGAAAACATTATAAAATATGCCCATTAATCATAATTCAACATTAGAAACATGCATATATGATACCTATGATTGATACTTAGAGCATTCACATGTTGGGTTAATACCTCATAGATTCATCAACTAGAATTTTCATGAAATTGAAGAGGAATTGGGCATGGGTGTGGATGAATACACCCATTCATAACCCTACATTCCTAGAGAAATCTGATATCGCAACCCTCTTGAGAACCCAAAGGAATTTGGGAAAAACTTGATCAATCTAAGCTTGATCATCCTTAGGAGCTTTTAGACTTGCATGCATGGAAGAGAATAGTCTTAGAATGAACTTACCCCTCTCAAAACACACTTATGAGTTTAAAACAATGTGGTACAGGCCTTAGTAACCTAGAAATTACAGAAAAACCCTTAATAATTCGCAGAAAAATGCACTGCCAGTCCTAAAGAGGGACTGGACAACTCTTCGTCACTGACCATGACCCGTCGTCATCACTCGTTGCCAACATTGGAATTTCATCACCACTAGTCACCACGAGGGACACCACGACTCGTGGTGTGCCCTACGACTCGTGGTGACAAATTGTGACCAACACTGCCCAACTTCTTCAATCCTTCAATCGACTTATGACCACAGCTAACATAATGAATCATGGTGCTGACAGCGACTCGTGGTCACCCCCAAATCTCAAAATTCAACCAAGTCTTTCCTCCTCCCCATGAGTCACTTAACGACTTATAGTGCTCATCACGGATCACTGGATGACTCGTCCTGTGACCTGTTTTAAAAAAATTTATTTTCTCCGTTTCAACCCTCGGGTCTGATCTTAGGACTTCCGGGTCATTACAGTATGTGGGCTCCAAAAGTTGGTTCCAATGGCCAACCTATTTGGCTTCCATTTTACGATTAGACATACAACCGTATATTTGTTATATGAGCCGTATATCAGATTTACGGACACGAGGACAGTCTTTCATGACTCGTTCATAACTATTTCAAGGGACTACAACTTTCATGCATTGAGTTCTCCAAGATTCCCAACCATTTAAGAATTATACGCGCTCTAGTGATGACCTTATGCAAATTAAATTGAAATTTTTGTTTTTTCTTGCACTTCTCAACTTGTCTTAGCCTTAGGGAAACCCTTACACCGCAAATAAATTTCAAAGAATAATTTGTGATTAATGTAATATATTTATTATACCATCAAGGACTAACCACAAACAATTAATGATTTCAAACCTAACCCAAAAACACAGGGTGTTAGCACATATTCAAAACAAAATTATGCATTAACTTGGGATGTTTGACATTTCATAGTTATATTATTTAAACAACTAACGAATAATTATTTTGTCAAGTAATCACTATAAAATTGAATGGATACATAAATGACCGACTAACTCAACCTAAATCCTACAAAAAAGGAACTAATTGTTAGTTATATGCAAATAAAACGCTAAGTGTTGGAGTGACTTTATAACTTATACAGCGCAGCGCGCTAATTTAATGTGATATATGACTTCAATAACCATAACTTCCATTAAACCTTGGTCTATCAATAAGAGCCATATAACACATTAAATTAATGCATTATAAATAGATAATAGAAACTTTATTTTTATCTTTTATTTTGATCAACTTTATTTTTTTTTTCTCGTCATTTAGATTCAGTACTGTAATGCTGGCGACCTACCAGGCCATTTTCAACTACTAAATCCTCATGTCCTCTCCTCATTTTCTAAGATCCAAATGAACTTTGATACAAATTATACCTATGGTTTAAACAATTTTATAATAAAAATGTAATCTTTCATCTGAACAATATTGTGCAAAAGCATGTCAACCATAATAGCTATATTTGTACATTATAGAATCATAACACATGGCTTAATGAGACTTGAAGCAACACAAAGTTATCGAAAGCGATAAAGAGAAGTTCTAAACTAACTGTAGAATTCCAATACATAATCAATAAACTAACAAACCTACTTGTCCAAATGAGAACTTACCAATCAGATTTCTTTCTAATTGTTAAACTGATATGTTCATAAAATTTTCTTGATCATTTGTGAAATAATTTGTTGTTTTGTCAAGTCAAACCTCGATTGGAACATGAAAAGAGGCTCTCAATTTATTATAAAAAAATAAATTAAATTAAAAAAAAAGTATCATTAATGAGTCAACGAAAGTGAATATGCAGCTCAAATTAAACATTGGTCCAACTTTGCCTTTAAAAATTTATAGAACGGTCCAAATTTGCTCTATTAATATAGGTGAAATCAAACATATTCCTGCCGTTATAAAAATTTGCTAGATTTTTCTTTATTGACTAACAAAATTATTCAACATTTGACTCTTTTTTACAAGTTAAATAGGTTAAATTTTCTCTTGAACAATACAAAATGATTAAGTTTTTCTCTTGAATTTGATGAAATAGTTCATATTTGACCATCAATTTTTTCGGCCACTTCCCCTCATCCTTCTAAATAGATCACCAACTTAAAAACACCATTTAAACATTACTTTTACTATAGTGTCACTTTTTACTCTCATGATACTCACCAAAAATTCAGACCAAAATCGCCCTATTGAGGCAATCATAATAATAATTATGACCTTCGTCTATTAAAATTTAGAAAAAGTTATGCACAACTTATTTAATAATGATTCAAATATAATATACCAAATGATTAACCTTTTGTTCCAAAACATTAAATACATTATATTAAGTTGTTACGGCAACACTAGGTTTTTTTATAATTATTTTAGTTTTGGTTTGCACACAAGCTAAATATTTAATTTTTTTAATACGATGGATAGAGTATTAATCACACGTATACAAATCAATGAACTGAACATGAAATTTAATGGCCAGTTGTTGGAATCTTTGTCTGGGTGTGGAAGGCCAATGAAATCAATACTCAATCCCGAGACCCCACCTTATTTATTAAAAGTTCAAAACAGTGCAACAACTCCACCAATAATTTCATGTTGGATTAACCACATTAGTGCTTTTCCCCTAAATAATAAAGGAACATGCCATCTATAAAGAACCACTCCACATACGGTTAATGATAGAAATAATATTGTACGTGGATACTTCAGCACAATATGTCAACGGTTAAAACTTTCTCAAATTAGAGAAAACTAACAAGAAAAAGGAGCTACCGAGTTGTATTAAAGCAAATAGTAAAATGCCTCTAAATTTTGAAGTAATTGCCTCATTTTATGTTAACTAGAGGGGACAAATGGACGGGTTAAGTTAAATTTAAGCGGATTAAAAACTAGTCAACATAAAATGGATAATATTTCAACGCACACATATTTTATATGGGTAAAAATGGGTTGGGTAAAAGAACTACCCAATACCAAACAAAATACTAAAAGTAAGACAGATACAAGGATACAATTATTTTAGTAAATTTGATTGTAAATCAGGATTTTACCATCTAAAACTAGAAGAGGAATCAAAACAATTAACAGCATTTACGGTACCACAAGGATTTTATGAATGGAATGTACTACCTTTTGGATATAAAAACGCACCAGGTAGATATGAACATTTTATGGATAACTATTTTAATCAACTAGAAAATTGCATAGTATACATAGATGATATACTACTTTATTCAAGAACAAAAGAAGAACATATAAAATTATTAGAGAAATTTATCCATATAATAGAAATATCAGGAATAAGCTTAAAGGCCAAATACTGTGCAAACAGTAAAAGACAAATACTATTAATAAATAGTAAAGGTCATATTACTGTGTAAATAGTAGAGGTCAGTTACTGTTCATGAATAGTAAAGGTCATTCATGAATAGTAAAGGTCATTCTTTTGTAAAGGCATTCTTTTGTCTATAAATAAGAAGGGAAACGGAAGCCAAAGGCATCCGCATCCGTCTTCACAACAATTTCCTCTCATCTCTACTTCCTAATTCCGCAACCCCCCAGATTGGTATCAGAGCTAGCACATAAAATAAAACAATCTACCCAGAAAATATCAAGCTATGGAGAAAACTAGCAACGATGCAGATCTACAAAATAAGGTATATAAATTCATGAATATGAATAGCTAAACTTTTATATTCCTTATAATCTCCTAAGTATTATATGATATTATCTTCTTGTTATACCGTTATAATCTTGATTAAGTTTGCTATGTACGAGGTCAGTAAGCTGCGAATAGGTAAGCCCAGACTATGCCATCCTAAGGTGGAAACCGGTGAGGCCAAGAGAGCCGTTTTAGGGGAGTACACAAAGTTGAGGCGATGTTAGGGTAACTGATCAAAGCTGAAAACGCATAGTAGTGACCGAAAAAGATTATTCAAAATAACGTTATAATAACCGGATAATTTCTAATAATACCTAAAGAGATTAGAGGGAATATTATGTTTAGAAAAAATTCAAAAAATAAATTCGTACCTACTAGATGAAGATCATAGATATAAAATACTCATCATATATATACTCAAAACCTTGATTCAGATATTAGAAGAAATAACAGAACTAAATGCAATCATGGAACTAATAGAACAAAGATGGACAGAAATGACTATAGCAGATATTATAGAACTAGATATAGATTCAGATTAATAATGATAAACTATGAATATATGGAATATTGGTTAGAAATTATGGAAAATATAAGACTATTAGTAATTTTGTTAGAAACTAATATAAATGATTACATAAGAGAAAGAAATCTAGAACATCTAGAATATGCACTGGAAAACATAAAAGAAATACAAAGGATAGAGCCATTAAAAAATAAATATTACGACAAAATGTTTACACAAGACCCCGATAACGAATAATGGATAAAAAACTACATAAACCAAAGAAAGAACATATTCACAAAAAAGCCAAAAAATTAAAAAACCAATTAAAAATACTATATCCCGAATATAAGCAATTAAGCTCAGGCAAAACAAATGATGTTAGACTTGAATACTTAATAGATCTAATTTCAAGAACAGAATATAATTATATAAAATATCTAAAAAAGAAAACATGAAAGACAATATCAATAACAAAGAAGAGTATAAACAACAACTAATTAATAAAATAAATGAAATAATAAATGAAATCGAATTTAGAAAAAAGAGACTAAATTATAACATAGTTGCAGGAGTATGCCACACATCAATTAAAACACAAAGAAAAGAAATATTTTATTTGGAAGGACAACTACAAAGCCTAGAATATAAATTACAACACGAATTACCATGAATAAAGAAGAATATGCCCTAGAAAAAGAAAAATATATGAGTCAAAAAGGACTAGAAATAAAAATTATACACTCAAGCTTAGGAAGAAGATTAAAAAAAAATAGGAGACCAATTATATTTAATGTCAGAAAAAGAATCAGCAAAACTAGAAGATAGCTTAACAGCAATGGTAAGAATTAATAAAGAAAATGAAGAGATAGATAGGAAAAAAGAAATAGAAAAAATTAAAAAACAAGCCCAAATAGAAGTACAACAGATTAAAGAAGAAAAAGATACGAGAATCCAAGAATTAGAAAAAGAATTGGAAAAACTCAAACAATTGTATGAAGAAAAATTAAAAGCTAGGGAAAAACAACGTGAAGAATTAAAACTCACAGAAGAAATAGAAAAATTTAAAACATTACTAGAAGAAACAAGTACATTAGAAGACCAACCTAGGATAGGAATAGATGAAATAAATGAACAAAATAATGAAAATTCAGAAGCAGATCTAGATCAATATTCAGAAACTTCAGAAACATACACTAACCTAATAGAAAAAGAAAATAATATAAAAATTAATGTGGAAGATGTAGATGAAAAATCTAGTACGTCAGGAACTAAAAGCCCAAAAAGATTAGATACTAGCCCAATTTATTATACTTACGAAAGAGAAAATAGAAATAGAACATTATGGGATAAAAGGTTAAACAGAAATTGGACACCTAGACAGAACATAGAACAATATAACTTCTTAGATCTAGACTGTGTAGCAGATACAAATAAAATAATCCAATTATGGATAGGGTATATTTCAAAAAAACTAATAGATAATAAAATAACAGTAGCAGAATCCCCTGGATATATAGAAAGAACACTCATAGGAACAACAAAAATATGGTTACAAAACTTATCAGCAGAAACTTTAGAAACACTAAGAAATAATAAGAAACCCAATAATGAAGTAGCAGCAACATCTATAGATATATTAAACAAATATGAAATGGCAATAAGAAACGAATTTAGTAGCATGACAACTGAAATAAATGAACGACAAAAAGATAAGGAACTAAATAGGAATCTAATAAATAAATTAAGTATATGTAAAATGAGTTATATAGATGAATATACATGTGCATTTAAAGAATATTACTATAAAGGATTATATACGAATGAAGAAAGCAGAGAAATAAGAAAATTATATTACGCAAAACTACCAGAACCATTTAGTTCAAAAATAACTAAAGAATGGCAAGAATCAGGATTAATAGATACACTAGGAGCTAGAATAAAATTCTTACAAAAATGGTTTACAGAATTATGTGAAAAACATAAGAAAGACATGAAAATGAAAAAATCTTAATAAAAAACTTAGCATGTTGTATAACAAAAACAACACCACAATTTGGATGTACAAACAAATATAAATACAAGAAAAGAATCAAAAGATACAGACCATTTAGGACAAAATACAAGTATAAGAAACCAAGAAAAAGATATTATATAAAAAATTATAAACAAAAAAGACCTCATAGAACTAAGAAAAATATAACAGAATGTAAATGCTACAAATGTGGCAAAATAGGACATTTAGCTAGAGATTGTAAAATACCTAGAAATCTAACTAAAAAACAAATATCAGAAGTAATAATAGAAAATGATAAATACAAACAACTAGAATATATAGACTACGAATTAAACGATGACGATAGCATATATGAATTAACAGAATATGAAAAAACAGAGAGTGAAAATGAGATAAAAGAATACGAGACGGATAATGACTGAGAAAGATATAAGAATAATAAATAAGGAAGAATACCAAGATAGTGAAAGTACAGAACAAAAAATAATATTTGACAACAATATGTTTGAACAAATAAAAGGAAAAGAATTAGATTTAAGCATAGATAAAATACTAGAAGTACCCAAATTAAGAAATTTCTTTAACAAGAATATTATGTAGTAAGCAAAAAAGAACACATAATAGACTGTAAATATACTCAAGGAAAAGCTAAAATACCAATAATAAATAAAAAGATAATAAATAAAGAAATCCAAGAAATAAAGGCTAAGAATCCAATAAAATACGTACACCTAGGAGGAACAGAAATACTAATAAAAGCATGTTTCAGAGAAGGAATAGATACACCAATAGAAATATATTTAGCAGATGATAGAATAATTCACCCTATAGAAAAAAGTATAATAAGTGCAGTTAAAGGAAATCTAATATACCAAAAATTTAAATTTATAATAAGTGCAAATTATTCAGTAGCCTTGGACGATAGAAATATAGATAAATCATTAGTATTATACTGGAAAATGTCAGGAATAGAGTTAGCACCAGGCAGTAAAGTATTTACAGCTAGATGTAAAAATTTATATGTACTAACAACAAAACATAAAATAATGGCTAGGAATAAGATTCAAAGAATTAAGATAGAAAACCCTTTTGACAAAATAGTTACTATCATTGATAATAATGATTATAGTTATAAAGAAATAGATATTGAAGAAGATTTAGAAATAGTAAAAGAAAGACTAAGTACATCAAAAAGAACAAATTATGATACACCATCATCATCAAGAAATAGTACCTCAAGAAGAATAGACTATGAATTACAACCAAAAATATTAGAACAAAAAATAAACGAAATACAACCTTACCAATATTATATAACAGGAATACTAGATCAAATAAAGTATTTAATAATAATAGACACAGGACAAATTGAAAACTATATTACAAGAGAATTAGTAAAAAAAGAAGAAATCAATAAAAATGAAAATATAAATACAGAATTACCTAGAATACTGACAAATATATAACACAGTACAGAACAAGAATTAATTATTGGAGGAGTACCAATAAAAATAAAATTCAAAATATATCAAGGAAAAGATAATATTACTTTAGGAATAAGATGGCTAGAAACAGTAAAACCTTATAATTTAGATGAAAAACAACTAATAATACATTATGAGAATAAGAAGATAATTATTAAAAGAACTTTGATATAAAATAATGCCAAAAATCTATATATTAACAAAAATTATAGCAGAAGGATATTATAATAGATACTACACACCTATGATAGATACAGGAGCAGAAGCAAATATGTGTAAATATAACTGTTTATCAGATAATAAATGAAAAAAATTAAAAACACCATTAATAGTTACCGGATTTAATAATGAAGGAAGTATGATAACACATAAGGCTAAAAACATAAAAATACAAATATGGGATAAAATATTAACAATAGAAGAAATGTATAGTTATGAATTTACTAATAAGGATATACTATTAGGAATGCCCTTTTTAGAAAAACTATACCCACATACCATAACAAAAACACATTGGTGGTTTACTACCCCATGTAATAAGAAAGTAGGAGCAAAAAGAGTTAGTAACAAGGAAAGAAAAAATACACCATGGATAAAAGGAAGTGAAAAAATTACCCAAAAATTAAAAAATATAACGCCAAGTGATCACATAATAGAAATTATAATATTCACAATAGATAGAATACAAGCATTACAAAATAAGTTGAATTCATTATATAATGAAAATCCATTACAAGGATGGGAAAAACATAAGACAAAGATAAAAATTAAACAAATAGATAAAAATGGGATAAAAATGCAAACACATATAGTACAAAAAATAATTAATTCTAAAGAATTATTAGATACTAAGAAAAAATTACAATCCTTTTTAGGACTAGTTAACCAAGTACGAGAATATGTGCCAAAATTAGCAGAAAACTTAAAACCATTACAGAAAAAATTAAAAAAGGACATAGAATACTATTTTGATGAAAAAGATAGAAACCATATAAAAAAAGATAAAGGACATGTGTAAAAACCTACCAAAACTATATTTTCCAGACGAAAATAGCCAATTTAATTATATAGTAGAAACAGATTCCAGTGACCACAGCTATGGAGGAGTATTAAAATATAAATATAAAAACGAAAAAATAGAACACCATTGTAGATACTACTCAGGCTCATATACTGAACCACAAATAAAATGGGAGATAAATAGAAAAGAACTATTTGCATTATATAAATGTTTATTAGCATTTGAACCATATATTGTTTATAACAAATTTATTGTTAGAACAGATAACACACAAGTTAAATGGTGGATAACTAAAAAGGTACAAGATTCAGTCACAACGAAAGAAATAAGAAGATTAGTTTTAAATATACTAAATTTTTCATTTACAATTGAGATTATCAAGACTGAAAGAAATACAATTGCAGACTACCTCTCCAGATACGAATACTGAAGGAGGAAAAGACAAAATGGAACAAATACTCAATCTCCTTACTACACTTTGTAAAAAAGTGGATAGTATGGACATAGAGATACAACAGCTAAAAAGCAGAGCTAACAGTCAACAGCATGACTCTAAACATGCGGAGCTACGTCGATCGAAAGACGCTAAAATTCCAGAGCTAGAAGGTGACGATGGGAAACACCAAAAAACCCAATCTAACAATTTGTTAAGTGCAGCTGCAGGGACATCATGAACTGTAGGAGATAAAAAAGATATCACCAAAAATAAACTATTTGATAAACCATTTACACCAAAAAGAAATATACCAATTACCCCTACTCCACAAACTACCACATACAAAGAAAGCCTAAACCAGGCCAAACAAACCTATAACCACATATCCAGCAGATATATACAAAATATCCATAAAATACAAACCTTTTTGAATAAAAATCCAAGATCTACCAGCACCAGTAACCCAGAAGAAGACTATATAACCCAACATTTACAAGGATACAACAAACTGATAGCCCAACCTAAAAAAAATGCTAACCTAGTAAGGACTTGTTACGACTACGGACTACATAGTACTGTATATACAACAACAGGAGATGAAATAGCTACCATACCAGAAATACATAAAGCATTTACTACATACAAAAGAATAACTAAAGGCACATTCTTTTATATAAAAATATACTCGGCACCAGCAGAGATACTATATGATGAAATAAAATCAATTATACAAGTTGTAAAGATAGGATTGACAAGAGAAATGATTATACCAAAAAAAATAGACCAACAGGAGGAGATAACATGTACAGATATACCAGAATTCTACGCTAACAAAAGAATTATTGGCCTAGCTACAATATTAAACGAACTAGCCAATAATTACTTAAATGGGAATTCTATCTGGAGCTATTATGCTAGAGACCAAACAATGATATATGCAAACTCGAGAGAGCATAAAGAAGCAGACATGGAAGAACTACGCCAGTGGATACTTAGTCTGCTTAAACCAGAAGAGATACCCACGACAAGAGCTATACGAAAAAATTATATTTCTCCAGCACTTCTGACAAGATATTGCAAGACTATAGGACAAAAATATCTAGATCACCATTGTTCAAAATGCCATGGTGAAGACAATAAACAGATACCCGAAGTTCAGCTGGAATGACAAAGACGTAAAGAAGACATAAAGAAGACGTCGACATAAAAGGAAAAAATATATGTATATGTGTCTTTACTTTTTGTAACATTTTTTGTTTTTTATGTAAAAGTCGTAAAGTAAATAGTAGTAAATAGTAAGAGTCAGTTACTATTTATAAATAGGAAAGGCCAAATACTGTGCAAACACTAAAAGGCAAATACTATTAATAAATAGTAAAGGTCATATTACTGTGTAAATAGTAGAGGTCAGTTACTGTTCATGAATAGTAAATGTCATTCATGAATAGTAAAGATCATTCTTTTGTAAAGGCATTCTTTTGTCTATAAATAAGAAGTGAAACGGAAGCCAAAGGCATCCAAATCCGTCTTCACAATAATTTCCTCTCATCTCTACTTCTTAATTCCGCAACCCCCCAGATTTGCTCAACTTTGTGTACTCCCCTAAAACGGCTCTGTTGGCCTCACCGGTTTCCACCTTAGGATGGCATAGTCTGGGCTTACTTACTCGCAGCTTACTGACCTCGTACATAGCAAACTTATTCAAGATTTCTTCATTATAACGGTATAACAAGAAGATAATATCACATAATACTTATGAGATTATAAGGAATATAAAAGTTTAGCTATTCATATTCATTAATTTATATACCTTATTTTGTAGATCTGCATCGTTGCTAGTTTTCTACATAGCTTGATATTTTCTGGGTAGCTTGTTTTATTTTATGTGTTAGCTCTGATACCAATTTGGGGGGTTGCGGAATTAGGAAGTAGAGATGAGAGGAAATTGTTGTCAAGAACTAATAGAGTCAAGCAGTATTTGTATCTAGACAATTATGTAATACATGGTTTATTTTGTAATGCTTGTATTCTATCTATTGTGAATATTATAATTTCTATTTTGTGATCATTTGGCGTTATATTTTCTAATTTTTGGGTAATTTTTTCACTTCCTTTTATCCATGGTGTATTTTTTCTTACCTTGTTACTAACTCTTTTTGCTCCTACTTTTTGGGTAATTTTTTCACTTTCTTTTATCCATGGTGTATTTTTTCTTACCTTGTTACTAACTCTTTTTGCTCCTACTTTCTTATTACATGGGGTAGTAAACCACCAATGTGTTTTTATTATGGTATGTGGGTATAGTTTTTCTAAAAAGGGCATTCTAATAGTATATCCTTATTAGTAAATTCATAACTATACATTTCTTCTATTGTTAATATTTTATCCCATATTTGTATTTTTATATTTTTAGCCTTATGTGTTATCATACTTCCTTCATTATTAAATCTGGTAACTATTAATGGTGTTTTTAATTTTTCTCATTTATTATCTGGTAAACAGTTATATTTACACATATTTGCTTCTGCTCCTGTATCTATCATAGGTGTGTAGTATCTATTATAATATCCTTCTGCTATAATTTTTGTTAATATATAGATTTTTGGCATTATTTTATTATTCCCTGTCCTTCATCGTGCTTATTCCCCATTCTTCTGGGGTAACAATTTTCTTTATAATAAATTTTGAAAAGTTATAAACTTTTCTGGTATTGGCGGGGCAAAAATGTTGGAATTCAACTGACCCCATAACAGAGAGTATATTCTCATAATGCATACGATATTTGTATGTAAGAACAACATATGATGCTGTGTCACAACCTAGTCAGAACCTGTTACAATTATGGACTACTCAGCACAGTCTATACCAAGACAGGAGATGAAATAGCTACTATACCGGAACTACACAAAGCATTCACAACCTACAAAAGAATAACTAATGCTACAACTGTGGCAATTCAGAAGCAGATCTAGATCAATATTCAGAAACTTCAGAAACATACACTAACCTAATAGAAAAAGAAAATAATATAAAAATTAATGTGGAAGATGTAGATGAAAAACCTAGTACGTCAGGACTAAAAGCCCAAAAAGATTAGATACTAGCCCAATTTATTATACTTACGAAAGAGAAAATAGAAATAAAACATTATGGGATAAAAGATTAAATAGAAACTGGACACCTAGACAAAACATAGAACAATATAACTTCTTAGATCTAGACTGTGTAGCAGATACAAATAAAACAATCCAATTATGGATAGGGTATATTTCAAAACAACTAATAGATAATAAAATAACAGTAGCAGATTCCCCTGGATATATAGAAAGAACACTCATAGGAACAACAAAAATATGGTTACAAAACTTATCAGCAGAAACTTTAGAAACACTAAGAAATAATAAGAAACCCAATAATGAAGTAGCAGCAACATCTATAGATATATTAAACAAATATGAAATGGCAATAAGAAACGAATTTAGTAGCATGACAACTGAAATAGATTAACGACAAAAAGATAAGGAACTAAATAGGAATCTAATAAATAAATTAAGTATATGTAAAATGAGTTATATAGATGAATATACATGTGCATTTAAAGAATATTACTATAAAGGATTATATACGAATGAAGAAAGCAGAGAAATAAGAAAATTATATTACGCAAAACTACCAGAACCATTTAGTTCAAAAATAACTAAAGAATGGCAAGAATCAGGATTAATAGATACACTAGGAGCTAGAATAAAATTCTTACAAAAATGGTTTACAGAATTTTACTGTTTCTAGTCATCTTATCCCTAAAGTAATATTATCTTTTCCTTGATATATTTTGAATTTTATTTTTATTGGTACTCCTCCAATAATTAATTCTTGTTCTGTACTGTGTTCTATATTTGTCAGTATTCTAGGTAATTATGTATTTATATTTTCATTTTTATTGATTTCTTCTTCTTTTACTAATTCTCTTGTAATATAGTTTTCAATTTGTCCTGTGTCTATTATTATTAAATACTTTCGTTGATCTAGTATTCCTGTTATGTAATATTGGTAAGGTTGTATTTCATTTATTTTTTGTTCTAATAATTTTGGTTGTAATTCATAGTCTATCCTTCTTGAGGTACTACTTCTTGATGATGATGGTGTATCATAATTTATTCTTTTTGATGTACTTAGTCTTTCTTTTACTATTTCCAAATCTTCTTCAATATCTATTTCTTTATTACTATAATTATTATTATCAATGATAGTAACTATTTTGTCAAAAGGGTTTTCTATCTTAATTCTTTGAATCTTATTTCTAGCCATTATCTTATGTTTTGTTGTTAGTACATATAAATTTTTACATCTAGCTGTAAATATTTTACTGCCTAGTGCTAACTCTATTCCTGACATTTTCCAGTATAATACTAATGATTTGTCTATATTTCTATCGTCCAATGCTACTGAATAATTTGCACTTATTATAAATTTAAATTTTTGGTATATTAGATTTCCTTTAACTGCACTTATTATGCTTTTCTCTATAGGGTGAATTATTCTATCATCTGCTAAATATATTTCTATTGGTGTATCTATTCCTTCTCTGAAACATGCTTTTATTAGTATTTCTGTTCCTCCTAGGTGTACGTATTTTATTGGATTCTTAGCTTTTATTTCTTGGATTTCCTTATTTATTATCTTTTTATTTATTATGGGTATTTTAGCTTTTCCTTGCGTATATTTGTAGTCTATTATGTGTTCTTTTTGACTTACTACATAGTATTCTTCTTGTTTTATCTTAAGGAAATTTCTTAATTTAGGTACTTCTAGTATTTTATCTATGCTTAAATCTAATTCTTTTCCTTTTATTTGTTCAAACATATTGTTGTCAAATATTATTTTTTGTTCTGTACTTTCACTATCTTGGTATTCTTCCTTATTTATTATTCTTATATCTTTCTCAGTCATTATCCGTCTCGTATTCTTTTATCTCATTTTCACTCTCTGTTTTTTCATATTCTGTTAATTCATATATGCTATCGTCATCGTTTAATCCGTAGTCTATATATTCTAGTTGTTTGTATTTATCATTTTCTATTATTACTTCTGATATTTGTTTTTTAGTTAGATTTCTAGGTATTTTACAATCTCTAGCTAAATGTCCTATTTTGCCACAGTTGTAGCATTTACATTCTGTTATATTTTTCTTAGTTCTATGAGGTCTTTTTTGTTTATAATTTTTTATATAATATCATTTTCTTGGTTTCTTATACTTGTATTTTGTCCTAAATGCAATTTGGGGGGTTGCGGAATTAGGAAGTAGAAATGAGAGGAAATTGTTGTGAAGACGGATGCGGATGCCTTTGGCTTCCGTTTCACTTCTTATTTATAGACAAAAGAATGCCTTTACAAAAGAATGACCTTTACAATTCATGAATGATCTTTACTATTCATGAACAGTAACTGACCTATACTATTTACACAGTAATATGACCTTTACTATTTATTAATAGTATTTGTCTTTTACTGTTTGCACAGTATTTGGCCTTTCCTATTTATAAATAGTAACTGACTCTTACTATTTACTACTATTTACTTTACGACTTTTACATAAAAAACAAAAAACTTTACAAAAAGTAAAGACACATATACATATATTTTTTCCTTTTATGTCGACGTCTTCTTTATGTCTTCTTTACGTCTTTGTCATTCCAGCTGAACTTCGGGTATCTGTTTATTGTCTTCACCATGGCATTTTGAACAATGGTGATCTGGATATTTTTGTCCTATAGTCTTGCAATATCTTGTCAGAAGTGCTGGAGAAATATAATTTTTTCGTATAGCTCTTATCGTGGGTATCTCTTCTGTTTTAAGCAGACTAAGTATCCACTGGCGTAGTTCTTCCATGTCTGCTTCTTTATGCTCTCTCGAGTTTGCATATATCATTGTTTGGTCTCTAGCATAATAGCTCCAGATAGAATTCCCATTTAAGTAATTATTGGCTAGTTCGTTTAATATTGTAGCTAGGCCAATAATTCTTTTGTTAGCGTAGAATTCTGGTATATCTGTACATGTTATCTCCTCCTGTTGGTCTATTTTTTCTGGTATAATCATTTCTCTTGTCAATCTTATCTTTACAACTTGTATAATTGGTTTTATTTCATCATATAGTATGGCTGCTGGTGCCGAGTATATTTTTATGTAGAAGAATGTTCCTTTTGTTATTCTTTTGTAGGTTGTGAATGCTTTGTGTAGTTCCGGTATAGTAGCTATTTCATCTCCTGTCTTGGTATAGACTGTACTGAGTAGTCCATAATTGTAACAGGTTCTGACTAGGTTGGAGTTGGTATTTGGTTGTGCTATCAGTTTATTATATCCCTGTAGGTATTGGGTAATATAGTCTTCTTCTGGGTGCTTGGTATTTGTAGATCTTGGGTTTTTGTTTAAGAATGTTTGTATTTTGTGGATATTTTGTATGTAGTTGCTGGCTATATGGTTGTATGTTTGTTTTGCCTGGTATAGGCTTTCTTTGTATGTACTGGTTTGTGGAGTAGGGTTAGGTTGTATATTTTTCCTTGGTACGAATGTTTTTTCAAATAGTTTGTTCTTGGTATTTTGGGTAATATTTTCTTCTTTTCCTGCAGTTCCTGAAGTCCCTGCAGCTGAACTCAACAAACTGTTAGTTTGGGTTTTTAGGTGTTTCCCAACGTCACCTTTTAGCTCTGGAATTTTAGCGTCTTCCGATCGACGTAGCTCCGCATGTCTAGAGTCATGCTGGTGACTGTTAGCTCTGCTTTTTAGCTGTTGTATCTCTATGTCCATACTATCCACTTTTTTACAAAGTGTAGTAAGGAGATTGAGTATTTGTTCCATTTTGTCTTTTCCTCCTTCAGTATTTGTATCTGGAGAGGTAGTCTGCAATTGTATTTCTTTCAGTTTTGATAATCTCAATTGTAAATGTAAAATTTAGTATATTTAAAACTAATCTTCTTATTTCTTTTGTTGTGACTGAATCTTGTACCTTTTTAGTTATCCACCATTTAACTTGTGTGTTATCTGTTCTAACAATAAATTTGTTATAAACAATATATGGTTCAAATGCTAATAAATATTTATATAATGCAAATAGTTCCTTTCTATTTATCTCCCATTTTATTTGTGGTTCAGTATATGATCCTGAGTAGTATCTACAATGGTGTTCTATTTTTTCATTTTTGTATTTATATTTTAATACTCCTCCATAGCTGTGGTCACTGGAATCTGTTTCTACTATATAATTAAATTGTCTATTTTCGTCTGGAAAATATAGTTTTGGTAGGTTTTTACACATGTCCTTTATCTTTTTTATATGGTTTCTATCTTTTTCATCAAAATAGTATTCTATGTCCTTTTTTAATTTTTTCTGTAATGGTTTTACGTTTTCTACTAATTTTGGCACATATTCTCGTACTTGGTTAACTAGTCCTAAAAAGGATTGTAATTTTTTCTTAGTATCTAATAATTCTTTAGAATTAATTATTTTTTGTACTATATGTGTTTGCATTTTTATTCCATTTTTATCTATTTGTATTCCTAGGAATTCTATTTGATTTTTTAATATTTCAGCCTTTTTTCTACTTAAGCTTATTCCTGATATTTCTATTATATGCATAAAATTCTCTAATAATTTTATATGTTCTTCTTTTGTTCTTGAATAAAGTAGTATATCATCTATGTATACTATGCAATTTTCTAGTTGATTAAAGTAGTTATCCATAGAATGTTGATATCTACCTGGTGCGTTTTTATATCCAAAATGTAGTACATTCCATTCATAAAATCCTTGTGGTACCGTAAATGTTGTTAATTGTTTTGATTCCTCTTCTAGTTTTAGATGGTAAAATCCTGATTTACAATCAAATTTACTAAAATAATTGTATCCTTGTATCTGTCTTACTTTTAGTATTTTGTTTGGTATTGGGTAGTTATATGTTTTAGTTTTTGCATTTGAATTTCTATAATCTATAACCATTTTGCTTTTTCCTCTTTTTTGTTCACTATGTTTATTTACTATAAATGCTGGACTATTATGTTTGCTATTACTTTCTTGTATATAATTATTTTCTAGTAATTCTTTTATATGCATTTGAAATTCTTTTTGATCTTCAAAATTGTATCTCAGTGGTTTTTGCGTTATTATACTATTTTCATCTATTAGTTCAATTTTTATCTTTGTTTTATGTTTTTCCCATCCTTGTAACGGATTTTCATTATATAACGAATTTAATTTATTTTGTAATGCCTGTATTCTATCCATTGTGAATATTATAATTTCTATTTTGTGATCACTTGACGTTATATTTTCTAATTTTTGGGTAATTTTTTCACTTCCTTTTATCCATGGTGTATTTTTTCTTACCTTGTTACTAACTCTTTTTGCTCCTACTTTCTTATTACATGGGGTAGTAAACCACCAATGTGTTTTTGTTATGGTATGTGGGTATAATTTTTCTAAAAAGGGCATTCCTAATAGTATATCCTTATTGGTAAATTCATAACTATACATTTCTTCTATTGTTAATATTTTATCCCATATTTGTATTTTTATGTTTTTAGCCTTATGTGTTATCATACTTCCTTCATTATTAAATCCGGTAACTATTAATGGTGTTTTTAATTTTTCTCATTTATTGTCTGGTAAACAGTTATATTTACACATGTTTGCTTCTGCTCCTGTATCTATCATAGGTGTGTAATATCTATTATAATATCCTTCTGCTATAATTTTTGTTAATATATAGATTTTTGGCATTATTTTATATCAAAGTTCTTTTAATAATTATCTTCTTATTTTCATAATGTATTATTAGTTGTTTTTCATCTAAATTATAAGGTTTTACTGTTTCTAGCCATCTTATTCCTAAAGTAATATTATCTTTTCCTTGATATATTTTGAATTTTATTTTTATTGGTACTCCTCCAATAATTAATTCTTGTTCTGTACTGTGTTCTATATTTGTCAGTATTCTAGGTAATTCTGTATTTATATTTTCATTTTTATTGATTTCTTCTTCTTTTACTAATTCTCTTGTAATATAGTTTTCAATTTGTCCTGTGTCTATTATTATTAAATACTTTCGTTGATCTAGTATTCCTGTTATGTAATATTGGTAAGGTTGTATTTCGTTTATTTTTTGTTCTAATAATTTTGGTTGTAATTCATAGTCTATCCTTCTTGAGGTACTACTTCTTGATGATGATGGTGTATCATAATTTGTTCTTTTTGATGTACTTAGTCTTTCTTTTACTATTTCCAAATCTTCTTCAATATCTATTTCTTTATAACTATAATCATTATTATCAATGATAGTAACTATTTTGTCAAAAGGGTTTTCTATCTTAATTCTTTGAATCTTATTTCTAGCCATTATTTTATGTTTTGTTGTTAGTACATATAAATTTTTACATCTAGCTGTAAATACTTTACTGCCTGGTGCTAACTCTATTCCTGACATTTTCCAGTATAATACTAATGATTTATCTATATTTCTATCGTCCAAGGCTACTGAATAATTTGCACTTATTATAAATTTAAATTTTTGGTATATTAGATTTCTTTTAACTGCACTTATTATGCTTTTCTCTATAGGGTGAATTTATTCTATCATCTGCTAAATATATTTCTATTGGTGTATCTATTCCTTCTCTGAAACATGCTTTTATTAGTATTTCTGTTCCTCCTAGGTGTACGTATTTTATTGGATTTTTAGCCTTTATTTCTTAGATTTCTTTATTTATTATCTTTTTATTTATTATGGGTATTTTAGCTTTTCCTTGAGTATACTTGCAGTCTATTATGTGTTCTTTTTGGCTTACTACATAATATTCTTCTTGTTTTATTTTAAAGAAATTTCTTAATTTAGGTACTTCTAGTATTTTATCTATGCTCAAATCTAATTCTTTTCCTTTTATTTGTTCAAACATATTGTTGTCAAATATTATTTTTTATTCTGCACTTTCACTGTCTTGGTATTCTTCCTTACTTATTATTCTTATATCTTTCTTAGTCATTATCTGTCTCGTATTCTTTTATCTCATTTTCACTTTCTGTTTTTTCATATTCTTTTAATTCATATATGCTATCGTCATCGTTTAAATCGTAGTCTATATATTCTAGTTGTTTGTATTTTTCATTTTCTATTATTACTTCTGATATTTGTTTTTTAGTTATATTTCTGTGTATTTTACAATCTCTAGCTAAGTGTCCTATTTTGCCACAGTTGTAGCATTTACATTCTGTTATATTTTTCTTAGTTCTATGAGGTCTTTTTTGTTTATAATTTTTTATATAATATCTTTTTCTTGGTTTCTTATACTTGTATTTTGTCCTAAATGGTCTGTATTTTTTGATTCTTTTCTTGTATTTATATTTGTTTGTACATCCAAATTGTGGTGTTGTTTTTGTTGTACAACATGCTAAGTTTTTTATTAAGATTTTTTCCATTTTCATGTCTTCCTTATGTTTTTCACATAATTCTGTAAACCATTTTTGTAAGAATTTTATCCTAGCTCCTAGTGTATCTATTAATCCTGATTCTTGCCATTCTTTAGTTATTTTTGAACTAAATGGTTCTGGTAGTTTTGCGTAATATAATTTTCTTATTTCTCTGCTTTCTTCATTCGTATATAATCCTTTATAGTAATATTCTTTAAATGCACATGTATATTCATCTATATAACTCATTTTACATATAGTTAATTTATTTATTAGATTCCTATTTAATGCCTTATCTTTTTGTCGTTCATCTATTTCAGTCGTCATGCTACTAAATTCGTTTCTTATTGCCATTTCATATTTGTTTAATATTTCTATAGATGTTGCTGCTACTTCATTATTGGGTTTCTTATTATTTCTTAGTGTTTCTAAACTTTCTGCTGATAAGTTTTGTAACCATATTTTTGTTGTTCCTATGAGTGTTCTTTCTATATATCCAGGGGAATCTGCTACTGTTATTTTATTATCTATTAGTTATTTTGAAATATATCCTATCCATAATTGGATTGTTTTATTTGTATCTGCTACACAGTCTAGATCTAAGAAGTTATATTGTTCTATGTTCTGTCTAGGTGTCCAATTTCTGTTTAACCTTTTATCCCATGATGTTTTATTTCTATTTTCTCTTTCGTAAGTATAATAAATTGGGCTAGTATCTAATCTTTTTGGGCTTTTAGTTCCTGACGTACTAGGTTTTTCATCTACATCTTCCACATTAATTTTTATATTATTTTCTTTTTCTATTAGGTTAGTATATGTTTCTGAAGTTTCTGAATATTGGTCTAGATCTGCTTCTGAATTTTCATTATTTTGTTCATTTATTTCATCTATTCCTATCCTAGGTTGGTCTTCTAATGTACTTGTTTCTTCTAGTAATGTTTTAAATTTTTTTATTTCTTCTGTGAGTTTTAGTTCTTCACGTTGTTTTTCTCTAGCTTTTAATTTTTCTTCATACAATTGTTTAAGTTTTTCCAATTCTTTTTCTAATTCTTGGATTCTTGTATCTTTTTCTTCTTTAATCTGTTGTACTTCTA
Source organism: Datura wrightii (assembly GCA_035772735.1). NCBI lineage: Eukaryota > Viridiplantae > Streptophyta > Magnoliopsida > Solanales > Solanaceae > Datura > Datura wrightii. The sequence goes on from JASDFA010000016.1 coordinate 162,003,177, forward strand.
TTTGGGCTTGTTTTTAAATTTTTTCTATTTCTTTTTTCCTATCTATCTCTTCATTTTCTTTATTAATTCTTACCATTGCTGTTAAGCTGTCTTCTAGTTTTGCCGATTCTTTTTCTAACATTAAATATAATTGGTCTCCTATTTTTTTAAATCTTCTTCCTAAGCTTGAGTGTATAATTTTTATTTCTAGTCCTTTTTGACTCATATATTTTTCTTCTTCTAAGGCATATTCTTCTTTATTCATGGTAATTCGTGTTGTGATTTATATTCTAGGATTTGTAGTTGTCCTTCTAAATAAAATATTTCTTTTCTTTGTACTTTAATTGATGTGTGGCATACTCCTGCAACTATGTTATAGTTTAATCTCTTTTTTCTAAATTCGATTTCATTTATTATTTCATTTATTTTATTAAGTAGTTGTTGTTTATCTCTTCTTTGTTATTGATATTGTCTTTCATGTTTTCTTTTTTAGATATTTTATATAATTATATTCTGTTCTTGAAATTAGATCTATTAAGTATTCAAGTCTAACATCATCTGTTTTGCTTGAGCTTAATTGCTTATATTCGGGATATAGTATTTTTAATTGGTTTTTTAGTTTTTTGGCTTTTTTGTGAATATGTCCTTTCTTTGGTTTATGTAGTTTTTTATCCATTATTCGTTATCGGGGTCTTGTGTAAACATTTTGTCGTAATATTTATTTTTTAACGGCTCTATCCTTTGTATTTCTTTTATGTTTTCCAGTGCATATTCTAGATGTTCTAGATTTCTTTCTCTTATGTAATCATTTATATTAGTTTCTAACAAAATTACTAATAGTCTTATATTTTCCATAGTTTCTAACCAATATTCCATATATTCATAGTTTATCATTATTAATCTGAATCTATATCTAGTTCTATAATATCTGCTATAGTCATTTCTGTCCATCCTTGTTCTATTAGTTCTATGGTTGCATTTAGTTCTGTTATTTCCTCCAATATCTGAATTAAGGTTTTGAGTATATATAGGATGAGTATTTTATATCTATGATCTTCATCTAATAGGTACGAATTCATTTTTTGAATATTTTCTAAACATAATATTCCCTCTAATCTCTTTAGGTATTATTAGAAATTATCCGGTTATTATAACGTTATTTTGAATAATCTTTTTCGGTCACTACTATGCGTTTTCAGCTTTGATCAGTTACCCTAACATCGCCTCAACTTTGTGTACTCCCCTAAAACGGCTCTCTTGGCCTCACCGGTTTCCACCTTAGGATGGCATAGTCTGGGTTTACCTATTCGCAGCTTACTAACCTCGTACATAGCAAACTTAATCAAGATTTCTTCATTATAACGGCATAATAAGAAGATAATATCACATAATACTTAGGAGATTATAAGGAATATAAAAGTTTAGCTATTCATATCCATGAATTTATATACCTTATTTTGTAGATCTGCATCGTTGCTAGTTTTTTCCATAGCCTAATATTTTCTGGGTAGCTTGTTTTATTTTATGTGCTAGCTCTGATACCAATTTGGGGGGTTGCGGAATTAGGAAGTAGAAATGAGAGGAAATTGTTGTGAAAACGGATGCGGATGCCTTTGGCTTCCGTTTCACTTCTTATTTATAGACAAAAGAATGCCTTTACAAAAGAATGACCTTTACTATTCATGAACAGTAACTGACCTCTACTATTTACACAGTAATATGACCTTTACTATTTATTAATAGTATTTGCTTTTTACTGTTTGCACAGTATTTGACCTTTCATATTTATAAATAGTAACTGACTCTTACTATTTACTACTATTTACTTCATCTGCTATGAAGAAAAATTAAAAGCTAGAGAAAACAACGTGAATAATTAAAACTCACAGAAGAAATAGAAAAATTTAAAACATTACTAGAAGAAACAAGTACATTAGAAGACCAACCTAGGATAGGAATAGATGAAATAAATGAACAAAATAATAAAAATTCAGAAGCAGATCTAGATCAATATTCAGAAACTTCAGAAACATACACTAACCTAATAGAAAAAGAAAATAATATAAAAATTAATGTGGAAGATGTAGATGAAAAACCTAGTACGTCAGGAACTAAAAGCCCAAAAAGATTAGATACTAGCCCAATTTATTATACTTACGAAAGAGAAAATAGAAATAAAACATTATGAGATAAAAGGTTAAACAGAAATTGGACACCTAGACAGAACATAGAACAATATAACTTCTTAGATCTAGACTGTGTAGCAGATACAAATAAAACAATCCAATTATGGATAGGATATATTTCAAAACAACTAATAGATAATAAAATAACAGTAGCAGAATCCCCTGGATATATAGAAAGAACACTCATAGGAACAACAAAAATATGGTTACAAAACTTATCAGCAGAAAGTTTAGAAACACTAAGAAATAATAAGAAACCCAATAATGAAGTAGCAGCAACATCTATAGAAATATTAAACAAATATGAAATGGCAATAAGAAACGAATTTAGTAGCATGACAACTGAAATAGATGAACGACAAAAAGATAAGGAACTAAATAGGAATCTAATAAATAAATTAAGTATATGTAAAATGAGTTATATAGATGAATATACATGTACATTTAAAGAATATTACTATAAAGGATTATATACGAATGAAGAAAGCAGAGAAATAAGAAAATTATATTACGCAAAACTACCAGAACCATTTAGTTCAAAAATAACTAAAGAATGGCAAGAATCAGGATTAATAGATACACTAGGAGCTAGAATAAAATTCTTACAAAAATGGTTTACAGAATTATGTGAAAAACATAATGAAGACATGAAAATGAAAAAAATCTTAATAAAAAACTTAGCATGTTGTATAACAAAAACAACACCACAATTTGGATGTACAAACAAATATAAATACAAGAAAAGAATCAAAAGATACAGACCATTTAGGACAAAATACAAGTATAAGAAACCAAGAAAAAGATATTATATAAAAAATTATAAACAAAAAAGACCTCATAGAAATAAGAAAAATATAACAGAATGTAAATGCTACAACTGTGGCAAAATAGGACATTTAGCTAGAGATTGTAAAATACCTAAAAATCTAACTAAAAAACAAATATCAGAAGTAATAATAGAAAATGATAAATACAAACAACTAGAATATATAGACTACGAATTAAACGATGACGATAACATATATGAATTAACAGAATATGAAAAAACAGAGAGTGAAAATGAGATAAAAGAATACGAGACGGATAATGACTGAGAAAGATATAAGAATAATAAATAAGGAAGAATACCAAGATAGTGAAAGTACAGAACAAAAAATAATATTTGACAACAATATGTTTGAACAAATAAAAGGAAAAGAATTAGATTTAAGCATAGATAAAATACTAGAAGTACCCAAATTAAGAAATTTCTTTAACAAGAATATTATGTAGTAAGCCAAAAAGAACACATAATAGACTGTAAATATACTCAAGGAAAAGCTAAAATACCAATAATAAATAAAAAGATAATAAATAAAGAAATCCAAGAAATAAAGGCTAAGAATCCAATAAAATACGTACACCTAGGAGGAACAGAAATACTAATAAAAGCATGTTTCAGAGAAGGAATAGATACACCAATAGAAATATATTTAGCAGATGATAGAATAATTCACCCTATAGAAAAAAGTATAATAAGTGCAGTTAAAGGAAATCTAATATACCAAAAATTTAAATTTATAATAAGTGCAAATTATTCAGTAGCCTTGGACGATAGAAATATAGATAAATCATTAGTATTATACTGGAAAATGTCAGGAATAGAGTTAGCACCAGGCAGTAAAGTATTTACAGCTAGATGTAAAAATTTATATGTACTAACAACAAAACATAAAATAATGGCTAGGAATAAGATTCAAAGAATTAAGATAGAAAACCCTTTTGACAAAATAGTTACTATCATTGATAATAATGATTATAGTTATAAAGAAATAGATATTGAAGAAGATTTAGAAATAGTAAAAGAAAGACTAAGTACATCAAAAAGAACAAATTATGATACACCATCATCATCAAGAAATAGTACCTCAAGAAGAATAGATTATGAATTACAACCAAAAATATTAGAACAAAAAATAAACGAAATACAACCTTACCAATATTATATAACAGGAATACTAGATCAACGAAAGTATTTAATAATAATAGACACAGGACAAATTGAAAACTATATTACAAGAGAATTAGTAAAAGAAGAAGAAATCAATAAAAATGAAAATATAAATACAGAATTACCTAGAATACTGACAAATATATAACACAGTACAGAACAAAAATTAATTATTGGAGGAGTACCAATAAAAATAAAATTCAAAGTATATCAAGGAAAAGATAATATTACTTTAGGAATAAGATGGCTAGAAATAGTAAAACCTTATAATTTAGATGAAAAACAACTAATAATACATTATGAGAATAAGAAGATAATTATTAAAAGAACTTTGATATAAAATAATGCCAAAAATCTATATATTAACAAAAATTATAGCAGAAGGATATTATAATAGATATTACACACCTATGATAGATACAGGAGCAGAAGCAAATATGTGTAAATATAACTGTTTATCAGATAATAAATGGGAAAAATTAAAAACACCATTAATAGTTACCGGATTTAATAATGAAGGAAGTATGATAACACATAAGGCTAAAAACATAAAAATACAAATATGGGATAAAATATTAACAATAGAAGAAATGTATAGTTATGAATTTACTAATAAGGATATACTATTAGGAATGCCCTTTTTAGAAAAACTATACCCACATACCATAACAAAAACACATTGGTGGTTTACTACCCCATGTAATAAGAAAGTAGGAGCAAAAAGAGTTAGTAACAAGGTAAGAAAAAATACACCATGGATAAAAGGAAGTGAAAAAATTACCCAAAAATTAGAAAACATAACGCCAAGTGATCACAAAATAGAAATTATAATATTCACAATAGATAGAATACAAGCATTACAAAATAAGTTGAATTCATTATATAATGAAAATCCATTACAAGGATGGGAAAAACATAAGACAAAGATAAAAATTGAACAAATAGATAAAAATGGGATAAAAATGCAAACACATATAGTACAAAAAATAATTAATTCTAAAGAATTATTAGATACTAAGAAAAAATTACAATCCTTTTTAGGACTAGTTAACCAAGTACGAGAATATGTGCCAAAATTAGCAGAAAACTTAAAACCATTACAGAAAAAATTAAAAAAGGACATAGAATACTATTTTGATGAAAAAGATAGAAACCATATAAAAAAGATAAAGGACATGTGTAAAAACCTACCAAAACTATATTTTCCAGATGAAAATAGCCAATTTAATTATATAGTAGAAACAGATTCCAGTGACCACAGCTATGGAGGAGTATTAAAATATAAATATAAAAACGAAAAAATAGAACACCATTGTAGATACTACTCAGGCTCATATACTGAACCACAAATAAAATGGGAGATAAATAGAAAAGAACTATTTGCATTATATAAATGTTTATTAGCATTTGAACCATATATTGTTTATAACAAATTTATTGTTAGAACAGATAACACACAAGTTAAATGGTGGATAACTAAAAAGGTACAAGATTCAGTCACAACGAAAGAAATAAGAAGATTAGTTTTAAATATACTAAATTTTTCATTTACAATTGAGATTATCAAGACTGAAAGAAATACAATTGCAGACTACCTCTCCAGATACGAATACTGAAGGAGGAAAAGACAAAATGGAACAAATACTCAATCTCCTTACTACACTTTGTAAAAAAGTGGATAGTATGGACATAGAGATACAACACCTAAAAAGCAGAGCTAACAGTCAGCAGCATGACTCTAAACATGCGGAGCTACGTCGATCGGAAGACGCTAAAATTCCAGAGCTAGAAGGTGACGATGGGAAACACCAAAAAACCCAATCTAACAATTTGTTAAGTGCAGCTGCAGGGACATCATGAACTGCAGGAGATAAAAAAGATATCACCAAAAATAAACTATTTGATAAACCATTTACACCAAAAAGAAATATACCAATTACCCCTACTCCACAAACTACCACATACAAAGAAAGCCTAAACCAGGCCAAACAAACCTATAACCACATATCCAACAGATATATACAAAATATCCATAAAATACAAACCTTTTTGAATAAAAATCCAAGATCTACCAGCACCAGTAACCCAGAAGAAGACTATATAACGCAACATTTACAAGGATACAACAAACTGATAGCCCAACCTAAAACAAATGCTAACCTAGTAAGGACTTGTTGCGACTACGGACTACTTAGTACTGTATATACAGCAACAGGAGATGAAATAGCTACCATACCAGAAATACATAAAGCATTTACTACATACAAAAGAATAACTAAAGGCACATTCTTTTATATAAAAATATACTCGGCACCAGCAGAGATACTATATGATGAAATAAAATCAATTATACAAGTTGTAAAGATAGGATTGACAAGAGAAATGATTATACCAAAAAAAATAGACCAACAGGAGGAGATAACATGTACAAATATACCAGAATTCTACGCTAACAAAAGAATTATTGGCCTAGCTACAATATTAAACGAACTAGCCAATAATTACTTAAATGGGAATTCTATCTGGAGCTATTATGCTAGAGACCAAACAATGATATATGCAAACTCGAGAGAGCATAAAGAAGTAGACATGGAAGAACTACGCCAGTGGATACTTAGTCTGCTTAAACCAGATGAGATACCCACGACAAAAGCTATATGAAAAAATTATATTTCTCCAGCACTTCTGACAAGATATTGCAAGACTATAGGACAAAAATATCCAGATCACCATTGTTCAAAATGCCATGGTGAAGACAATAAACAGATACCCGAAGTTCAGCTGGAATGACAAAGACATAAAGAAGACATAAAGAAGACGTCGACATAAAAGGAAAAAATATATGTATATGTGTCTTTACTTTTTATAAAGTTTTTTGTTTTTTATGTAAAAGTCGTAAAGTAAATAGTAGTAAATAGTAAGAGTCAGTTACTATTTATAAATAGGAAAGGCCAAATACTGTGCAAACAGTAAAAGGCAAATACTATTAATAAATAGTAAAGGTCATATTACTGTGTAAATAGTAGAGGTCAGTTACTGTTCATGAATAGTAAAGGTCATTCATGAATAGTAAAGGTCATTCTTTTGTAAAGGCATTCTTTTGTCTATAAATAAGAAGTGAAACGCAAGCCAAAAGCATCCGCATCCGTCTTCACAACAATTTCCTCTCATCTCTACTTCCTAATTCCGCAACCCCCCAAATTGGTATCAGAGCTAGCACATAAAATAAAACAATCTACCCAGAATTATCAAGCTATGGAGAAAACTAGCAACGATGCAGATCTACAAAACAAGGTATATAAATTCATGAATATGAATAGCTAAACTTTTATATTCCTTATAATCTCCTAAGTATTATGTGATATTATCTTCTTATTATGCCGTTATAATGAAGAAATCTTGATTAAGTTTGCTATGTACGAGGTCAGTAAGCTGCGAGTAAGTAAGCCCAGACTATGCCATCCTAAGGTGGAAACCGGTGAGGCCAAGAGAGCCGTTTTAGGGGAGTACACAAAGTTGAGGCGATGTTAGGGTAACTGATCAAAGCTGAAAACGCATAGTAGTGACCGAAAAAGACTATTCAAAATAACGTTATAATAACCGGATAATTTCTAATAATACCTAAAGAGATTAGAGGGAATATTATGTTTAGAAAAAATTCAAAAAATGAATTCGTACCTATTAGATGAAGATCATAGATATAAAATACTCATCCTATATATACTCAAAACCTTGATTCAGATATTGGAAGAAATAATAGGACTAAATGCAACCATAGAACTAATAGAACAAGGATGGACAGAAATGACTATAGCAGATATTATAGAACTAGATATAGATTCAGATTAATAATGATAAACTATGAATATATGGAATATTGGTTAGAAATTATGGAAAATATAAGACTATTAGTAATTTTGTTAGAAACTAATATAAATGATTACATAAGAGAAAGAAATCTAGAACATCTAGAATATGCACTGGAAAACATAAAAGAAATACAAAGGATAGAGCCATTAAAAATTAAATATTACGACAAAATATTTACACAAGACCCCGATAACGAATAATGGATAAAAAACTACATAAACCAAAGAAAGGACATATTCACAAAAAAGCCAAAAAATTTAAAAACCAATTAAAAATACTATATCCCAAATATAAGCAATTAAGCTCAAGCAAAACAGATGATGTTATACTTGAATACTTAATAGATCTAATTTCAAGAACAGAATATAATTATATAAAATATCTAAAAAAGAAAACATGAAAGACAATATCAATAACAAAGAAGAGTACAAACAACAACTACTTAATAAAATAAATGAAATAATAAATGAAATCGAATTTAGAAAAAAGAGATTAAACTATAACATAGTTGCAGGAGTATGCCACACATCAATTAAAACACAAAGAAAAGAAATATTTTATTTAGAAGGACAACTACAAAGCCTAGAATATAAATCACAACACGAATTACCATGAATAAAGAAGAATATGCCTTAGAAGAAGAAAAATATATGAGTCAAAAGGACTAGAAATAAAAATTATACACTCAAGTTTAGGAAGAAGATTTTAAAAAATAGGAGACCAATTATATTTAATGTTAGAAAAAGAATCGGCAAAACTAGAAGATAGCTTAACAGCAATGGTAAGAATTAATAAAGAAAATGAAGAGATAGATAGGAAAAAAGAAATAGAAAAAATTAAAAAGCAAGCCCAAATAGAAGTACAACAGATTAAATAAGAAAAAGATACGAGAATCCAAGAATTAAACTAAAAGCTAGAAAAAGATAAAAATTAGCAGATTCCCGAATAATAGAGATTGATTTAAGAAAATTAAACTTACTAAACTTCAAATATAAAACTTAAATAAAACTAATGCAAACCTGCCTGTATTTTGTAATAATGATAAGCTAGGGTAATGGCATTTGGTTGGTTTCAAGTTGAGTTTTTCAAGCGTAATTAAACTAGCATGATTCTTCCTACGGTTGTTAGTTTCAAGTTACTATCCCATTTCTCACCACTATCCTTAGCATCCAAGAACTATCTCATGAACCCTAACGCCCATATCCCTATGGTCACAGGAGAACATGAAACGACGATAATACCTACTTGTATTTCAACTAAACGGGGTTGAAAGGTATATCCTTATCATCAACAACAACTTCTATCCTATCACCAATAGGTTCAAGGGTCTTTGAATTCCCATTCTATATTTATATTTAACCCTTTCGATTCCCTTTTTAAAGTTCAATCGAAAGCCAACAAATTATTTACAAGGTAATCAATCTCATAAATAATAAATTAAAACAAATAAATACAAACAACCATAGAGAAGAATCAAAACTAAGTTTATTACGCTTTCAAACAATCAACCATCCAGCATGGCAATAACCCAAGATTATAAGTTTAGCCACTCATAGACAAGTGGAAAAATGAATAAGTATTCATCATCATAGGAAAATACAAAGTAAAAAAGAGAAAACCTAGTTGCAGAACTTTGTCTTCCTTCTAAACGACTTATAAGCTTTCATGAATAAAATACGAAAAAGAAAATGAGAGGAGACTCATGTCTGACACCTTAGCCTCTTTTGAATATCAAAAGTTGTCCCCAAATTGATCAAAGATGTGTAACAAACAACCTAGTTCTCATATTTATAGATGAGCTTTTAAATGACGTTTCTACCTTTCAAGACATTACTTAAAAATCAGCATTTTTTGCCCCAAAATATGGCTGGCGCGCTGCCCCAGCCATAACATCAGTTTGAGATTTTTTTTCTTTTAAGTTTGAGTGCTAGTGTGGGGTGCCAATTAAATTTATTTCTCTGAACTTTGGGACTTGGTGCGGGGCGCCAACCATAGCATTAAACCCGTTAGATTCTCAAATATTCATTCCTTGCATTATTTTGAGCTCATTTTACTTAGTTTCCTGCTCAAATCATTTATTAGCGCATAAAACACACACATACATGAATTTAAGAATAAATTAAGGATTATGAACTCAAAATATAATCAAACATTCGTAAAAATATAGCAAATGGGCATGAAAATATGTCCAACATCACCACCCCACACTTAAACCATCATTCATCCTCGAACAATCCTTAAAACATACGTAAAATCATATTCACTATCACATTTGACACCACTATCAACTCATACTCAACCAACTCATATACAGAATACATAAAGTGGTTTATCATCATATTCAATTCTCAACAAAGCACATAGAAATATTTCACAAATACACAACCTCTATAAATGACTCATCTTTTCAATACAAAGGGATAACATGATTAAGTATGACACATGCAACAAGTAGTACACCAAATTAGAGCTCTTGTGCCCCTCATTTTTAGTGATGTTCCTCTCTCAACTTTATCAATATAAGACATGAAACATAATAAGTAATCCACACTCACACACACAAATGATGTAATGCACATATGCAACATACCATAAGCTTGTCCTTTATGTACGTTTAGACTACCTAATTGTTTCAAGCGATTAAGATCACAAGGACTTTTCTTGGTTGTAATGTTGGCTAAGGAACATGTAGGATTGATATTTCATTTTATAGTGACTACCTCCCTAAGAACTTTTAAGAAATATTTCACTTTACTAGTCCACCACATTTTCCATACTTGTTCACCTTTTATCTACTCACCCTTGTCTTATCTTTTCATGCCCCATTTTTCTTGGCTACTAGTTTTCTAACCATAGAGTAACTAAGGATTTTTCAACTAAAGCTCTATTTTTCAATTCTCTAGTAGCAAGTAAATAATATAATTTTTTTTATTGGCACCCCTTCTTCTCACTTTTCTCTTCTTACCACAACTTTTCTTTTTCCCAATACTTTGGTAGACCTTAACTTTCAAGTCTCAAAGTGCTTAAGACTTTGGATCAATAAGTCTGAGGCCTCACAAAAAGAGGGATTAAGCTACTATTGAGGCTAAGAAAGAATAAAGTTTTTAGGCTCAACAAGGGTAACTAGGGAGAATGACAAGGAAGGTAAAACAATTATGGGAAAACATGGCTTTTCAAAGAAATGTCTTGATCATCTCTCAACTTCCTACCAACTAGTTATCCTACATACATAGAGGCAAGTTATAGATGCTACAATATATACACACAAAAGAATTCAGCTCACCTCTCATGGCAACAAGAATCTAATCAGTTTCTACAGCTACACATTCACACAACCATATTGAATGACAAATTAATTTCATAATTAATCCCTAATGATATATTGAGTCAAATTAAAGAGATATGTGCGTCTCTCAAGGATTCCAACTTGTGCGATCAAAATAACCACTCTATTTACTCTAACATGGTAGCTAAGCAGAATATCAATAAGCATACAGTGGATGATCTACGACTTAATCCTAGAAAATAGAAAAAATATGATGAAACTTCCTTTAAGATGGTCGTCATCCATCTATTATAGGGAAACGTTATTATTATATGGTGACACACAAAAACAAAAATTACCCTATTCAAAAAGCCCTCTTTCGGAAAAGAACTAAGGTCATAAGAAAAACTGAAGGGTGGGTGACACAGCCATTTTCAAAAAAAAAGCTTTTCAAACAAAACATGATGGCATACTCACCCTTAACCGCAACATTCATGGAGACATATCCTCACCCCACACTTAAAGCTTTGCTCTATCCTCAGAGAAACTAAAATTAAATATCATATTAGAGTGAAAAATTACTCCCTGAGGCCCTCAGGGCCTAGCTAGCAGTATGTCTCTTGGATTCATAGGTCGCACAACCCCACACATAAGCTCAAATCATGCTCCTTAGCTTTGATTTTGGGTACTCAAACTTCCCATCTCTGCACACAAAACAAAAAACATAATAGTGACACCATATAAAAATAATAATAACTATATTATAACAAGTTGGTTTGCCTCCCAACAATCTTCTGATTTAATGTCACAGCACGATGCCATTAAGTTTCACCATTTTTCCATCCATTTTGAGCTTATAAATTTCACCCCTAGTTTCTTTTCCAATTTTCTATTATTCTTAAGAGGTGGTAGTGTAAACATGAAGGGACCAAGTACTAGATGTTGCATATTTTCTTTCTTGGCCCTTAAGTGAGGAATGTCATTGTGTGTCTTTAGCATAATGAATTTTAGAATATAGGGCATTGTTCCTCATCTACACCTCTATCCATAGGTTTGGAAGACTCTATTTCTATGTTTCCCCCAAAACACAATGTCGAGAAGTGTTTAGAATGAGGACCAATACGCCCTAACTCCAAGATTGCATTATGCTTGACATCCTCACTTTTATCCACCTCCTCAACATCGACATCTGCCAACAGAGAATAGTCTAATGGTTGAGATTCTTCTTCTTCTTTCCTGCACTGGCTAGTGTCCATAACACTCTATAGTTAGGCCTCAAAAGCCTCAACTTTTTCATCCAAAAGACCGTGCAGGTCATGGATACTTAAGCCAAATTGGCCTATCTCTTATTTGATCTTCTTTTCTTACCCTTGAGGTTCCTCTTGAGTATTAGCTAAGACTCTGACTTGCAAAGCATTACAAGTAGTAGTCTCATCCATCATCTCTATGAGCTTGGCAGTCATCCTTTCTAAAGCTCCTCCCTGTTTAGTAAGTTGCTCCATTATTACTTCCATATGCTCCGGGATCAGGTTTTCCATATTACTCATTGGAGCATAATGTTCCTCCTCTTTATTATTCCTGTAAGCATAAAAAACAAAAGGAGGATCGTAATAGGGGCTTGGGGAAGGGGAATAAAAATTTGGACAACCATTCCAATGGCCATCCAGACCACCACATACACCGCAAGTATGATAGTATTTCCAATAGTGAGGTCCTCCACAATTCAGACAAGGATCACTAAAATATGAATACCCATCATTCAACTTATTTATATACCAAGATTGTCACATCCAACCTTGGGAGGCATGATTGGAACCCAGTGCCATACTGAGATCTGGACAACCTGACTGGTCTGGTGCACTATTGGTACGCGCCTTTGACTTAATCCAAGAATTCGACGAGCTATATCTCGGCTGTAAATATAGCCTCTAGAAAATAAGGCCACATGTAGAAGAAGACATCTAACCAGCAATAACACAATAATAGAGATCCTACGCAGACCAAAAATACCACCATGCTGTCTATTTATAACTGAAATGAAATCAGGCAACTAAACTACGCTATAGCTGACAAGGCTGCTAATTGACAGCTAAACAAGGCCCCACACGGCCCACAACAAAATCTAATCACTGGAAATTTGTAGCCTGCTAGCCTCTAAGAGTGGAATAATGGTTGAGACAGGGCCCCGACCTACCAGTAAACTGTACGACAAAAGAACAAACCTCTTCTAATTATCAACTCCGGAGGAAAAAAGCTGAATAAACTGCTAACTCCAGCTGATGGCTAAGAATGCCCCGAATCTTGTCTATCCGCACCTACAGTCAAGTAATGTAGCGCCCTAAGGATGGGTGTCAGTACAATATACACTGAATATATAAGGCAGTAAAATAATAACTTACTGAGAACTGATAAATCTGAAGTAATCAAGAAGGAGGGTAAGAATTTAACCTGTGTAACCTCACCATCTGTAATATCTAACTAACAAGTATATAAATACAAATAAGAACCTAATTGGGCCCCCATAAGCCTAGAGGTACAAACAATATAGAATAACCTACCTGGGCCCCCATAAGCCCCGGCAAGTACAAATAATGCACACTCCTGCTATCTGGCTACTAAAGGTTCGTAAACATATTGTAACTCAAGAATTCTTGCTCTCTAAAGTTGTATTTGAGCCTGATGGCTCCTGTAGCTGCATCTATGTCTGAGCTATCTAGGTTGTGTAACTAGAACCCGAGCCTTGGCTCGACTATGGGTCATAATGTGGTTGTTGTAACTGGATCATGAGCCTTGGCTCGACTATAGATCATATTGTAGCTGTTGTATCTGGGCCCCGAGCCTTGGATCGACTATGAGACATAATGTAAGCTCTAAAAATTGGATACGACCCTTACGGCCTCAATTTGGTCCCCCCGGACATCGTACTGCTCCTGCGAGCATAACCCTGTAGGCAACAACCTCCAAACCCCAAATATCTTATACAACAATCAAGATGGCTAGGGTTAATTCTGACGAGGGTTACTATATCATCACTATCGTGTCAATTCAACTCATAACAACTGGCCACAATAGGTTTACTCTGAAATATTGTAAATACACAAGTCATACTAGCTTTATGACGAACGTAACTTGCCGACAAGGATATCCTTACATACCTTAAGTGCCAACTTTCGTTTAACTAGTGAGTTTCAACTTGTAACCGGTGGTTGTATCCAACTGTAGCCCTAATACTGAGAGAATAGGGCTAATTTCAATACTGAATTCGGTAAATAATGATAACTTTTGATAATATAGAAACTATAATTCAACTTCAAATAACTCGGCTGAAAACCTATAATTTCCTGAGAGTTCATATGGGAGAAGAGCTTACCTAAGGTTTGTGGCCATTTAGGATTCAATTTGGAGTAATTCTGACGACTTTTACTCGACAGAGTTCCGATTTTCCAAGCGAATTTTGGAGAAATAACTCCGTAGTAATGCTTCTCGTAGGCTTAGGACTTGTTACCTGAAGTTAGTTTGCGTTTGATGGTGTTTGATAGTGTAATTGGATGAAAATATAGTGAAAATTATGGTTTACTTCTTCTCTGGCTGAGGGAATATATGGGAAATGAATTAAAATGAGCAAAGAACCTATATATACATGAGCGATGGACTGAGGGGCACCTAGCTCCGACCATCACGCCAACCCAGTGCCACGCCGCGCCTCTCAAAGCGCCAGCAGGCCTGACGCGCTGAGCTGGCCAGTGCACTGCCTGCCGGCGCGTCGCACTGGCCCCTTGCGGCCTATCCTCGCTTGACCCTATTTTCGAGGCTCTTTTCATGTGCGTCAACCTCTCCTTACTCATCACTAATCCACGCATAGGCCCACTAACTGATAACATTTTATGGGGTGAACATCCTCCCCCCTTAGTAACATTTGTCCTCGAATTCCATCTTTAGGATTATAGGAATTAAATCTTTTAGTTAATACTTATAAAAATTTCAACAGAGTCACCTGTGTAGTATAGACTATCCCGAAACCTGAAACGTAGAAAATTCCAACATAGGCACCTCACAGGATACTATAAACAGCTATTTCACCACAAAGAGATAGCCAGCTAAACAGTACTGATAACATAAGCAGTAAAATAACAGCTGAATAACAACATCACCCTTATTGCACAGTATGAATTAATCCTGGAACAAATGAGGATATCTAGACCTCATGTCATCCTCAGAATCCTAGCTCATCTCTTCTTTATTTTTATTCCTCCACAACACTTTAACAGAGGCTACATCTTTAGTTCTCAGTCTATGAATCTGTCTATCTAATATTGCATGGGCACCTCTTCATAAGCTAACTCTTCGGTAACTTGGATATCCTCAACTGGCACAACTCTGGACAGGTCCCCTGTACACTTCCGCAACATAGACACGTGAAAGACTGGGTGAACAGACTCTAACTCTAAAGGAAACACTCATTCATATGCCACTCGACCTATCCTTCGGATGATTCGATACAACCCAATGAACCTCGGGTTAAGCTTGCCTTTCTTCCCAAATCTCATCACGCCCTTCATCAGCGACACTTTGAGGAATACCCAATCATTAACATTAAATTTCAAATCTCTAGGCCGCACATCAGAGTAGGACTTCTGACTACTCTAGGTCGTCAGTAGCCGCTCTCTGATAAGTTTTACTTTCTCTTCTGACTGGTGAATCATATCCTGTCCGACTAACTCTGCTTCTACGACTTTAAACCATCCAATGGGGGACCTACACTTCCGCCCATGTAATGCCTCATAAGGCATTATTTGAATTGTTGAATGGTAGCTATTATTATATGCAAATTCAATGAGGGGTAAATGCTTATCCCAGCTTCCCCCAAAATCTAGCACACATGCCCATAACATGTCTTCGAGCGTCTGAAGGGTGAGCTCTGCTTGACTGTCTATTTGGGGATGGAATGTTGTACTCATATTACCCTGTGTCCCCAAACCTTTCTGAAATGATTGCCAAAACCTAGCTGTAAAATGTGCCCCTCTGTCTGAAATGATAGATGCTGGGACACCGTGCAATCAGACTATCTCTTTAATATATAGCTCGGTGTAATCTTCAGTTGAGAATGTAGTTTGGACTGGCAGAAAGTGAGTTTATTTTGTCAGCCAATCAACAATCACCCAAATAGAGTCGAATTTGCATCTAGTACGGGGTATTCTTGTCACAAAGTCCATATTAACTGCCTCCTATTTCCATATAGGTATAGCCATCTCCTGAGTTAGGCCGCCAGGTTTATGATGTTCAGCTTTAACCTGGTGGTAGTTAGGACACTGCCCTACGAATTCGGCTACACCTTTCTTCATTCCAAGACACCTAAACATCTCTTTTATGTCTTGGTATATCTTTATTGAACCTGGATGAATAGAGAAACAGGAGTAGTGTACCTCCTCCATAATCTGCTGGCGGAGCCCAGCTATATCTGAAATGCAGAGGCGACCTTTGTACCTCAAAACCTCGTCTTCGGTTACCTCGAAAGCTGATAATTCACCTTGCTGAACCTTATATCTGAGCTGTGATAAATAAGAATCCTCATACTGCCACTCTTTTACCTCTACCACCAGGGACGATACTGCTGTATTCTGAATTATAGCCCTATTATCCTCTGAATCTACTAGCCAAACTGCTAAACTAGCTAGTCGGTGCAATTCTAGGGGCCATTTCTCGTTATTCTGGTCTCAGATGCGCTAAACTTCCCATAAATCTGTGGCTGAGGGTGTCAGCTATGATATTGGCCTTCCCTGGGTGATACAAAATGTTCACATCATAGTCTTTTAGCAACTCTAGCCAACGATGCTGTCTTATATTCAGCTCTTTCTTCTTGAAAATGTACTGGAGGCTTTTATGATCGGTAAAAATATCTACATGCACCCCATACAAGTAATATCTCCATATGTTTAAGGAGTGAATCACCACAGCTAACGGTATATCGTGGGTGGTATAGTTCTTTTCATATTTCCTAAATTGCCTTAAAGCAATTACCTTCCCATGTTGCATCAAAACACACCCTTACCCAATGCCTAAAGCGTCAAAATATACAACATAACCTTCTGAACCTTCTGGCAAAGCTAACACTGGTGCTGATGTCAACCTATTTTTCAATTCCTGGAAACTCTACTCATAGGCCTGATCCACTGAAACTTAGTTGCTTTTTGAGTTAACATAGTCAAAGGCGCTGACAGGGTAGAAAATCCTTCCACAAACCTTCTGTAATACCCGACTAATCCCAGGAAATTGTGAACCTCTATTGGAGTTGTAGGTCTAGGTCATGTCTTCACTACCTCAATTTTTTGTGAATCAACCTGAATACCAGCCTCAGATACAATGTGGCCCAAGAAAGCTACCGAATTTGACCAAAACTCGCATTTAGAAAACTTTTCATATAACTGGTGGTCTTTGATGATCTGAAGCACTGTTCACAAATGATCTCTGTGTTCCACTTGTAAGCGGTAGTATACCAGAATATCGTCAATGAATACTATCACAAATAGATCTAAATATGGCCTGAATATACTATTCATTAGGTCCATGAACACTTCTGGTGCATTTGTCAACTCGAAAGACATAACTAGAAAATCAAAATGACCATACCTAGTCCTAAAAGCCGTCTTCAGGATATCTTTCTCCCAAACTCGAACCTGATGGTACCCGGATCTCAAGTCAATTTTAGAAAAATATTTCACACTTGCAGCTGGTTGAACAAATCATCTATTCTTGGAAGAGAGTATTTATTCTTAATAGTGACTCTATTCAACTGCTGATAATCTATACACATGCGTCGAGAGCCATTTTTCTTCCTTACAAGCAGAACTAGTGCAACCCACGATGAAGTACTCAGCCTGATAAAACCCTTATTTAACAAATCTTTCTACTGTTCTTTTAATTCTTTTAATTAAGCAGGGGCATATAGGTTGAGTATCTAGTAACAAGTCTATAGAGAAATCTATTTCCCGCTCTGGGGGAATACTAGGAAGTTCATCTGAGAACACATCTGGGAACTCATTAACCACTGGAATAGACTGGAGAGTCGTGGATTCTGCTTGCATATCCCTAACCCTAACAATATGGTAGATACAACCCTTTGTTATCAACTTTTTCGCCTGAAGATAGGATATGAACTTAGCTTTTTGTGTAGCTGCATTATCTCTCCACTCTCGCACTACCTCTCCCGGGAAATGAAATCAGACATTCTGGTCCAATAGTCTATAGTAGTGCAACATGGTCCAGCAAATCCATACACATAATTACATCTAAATCAATCATCCTAGTTCTACTAGATCTACTAAGGTATAAAGACCCACAATCTCTACTATACAACCCTGATAAATTCTTTTTGCAATAATAGAGTCAACGACAGGTGTAGACACTGAGAAGGATCGCTGAAGCAATTCTGGCACTATATCAAACTTTCGGGCCACTAACGGGGTAACATACAACAAAGTGGTGCCCGAATCTATCCAAGCATAAACTGAGTGAGTGTAAACATCTAGTATACCTGTCACAACATCTGGCGACGACTCTTAGTCCTGTCATCTGGTAGTGCATATGTTACACCCCGTAAATTCTTGACATTTAGATGGCCTATTTGCATGTTGGTTAAGAGCTTTATAATGCCATACATGCTAGTAAAAGGCCCGGGGTAGACCGGACAAGCGCCAAGTCGGAGCATCGCAAGGCGAATGCGACTTATAAATCGCATTCGACAAATACGACTTATAAATCGCATTCGACAAATGCGACTTAAAGAGAAAGTCGGGAAAAGCACCTTTGCGATAGGCAGTGTGTCACGGAGGCTTCCCCTCCGCGATGGCCAGCGTGCCACGGGGGGGGGGGGGGATTCAGGCCCAAGTATATAAACCTCTCCACTTCGGTTTTTGTTGATAATTATCATAATTTTCCAGAAACAAACTAGAAAACAAAGGGAACGAGAGAATTCAATAAAATTTCATCCATTTACGCTATTAAACGCAGTTCAAACTCGAATTAATCTTGGGTAGTGAAGTATTAAGCTGCCGGGAGCATTCCTGCGGAGTTAGTTTCGTGAAATTCGGCCGGCGAATCGTCGTCCTACCGAGCTAAGGTAAGTGGAATTGTTCCAAATTAGTGTCAATATACTCCTATCCCTAAAGTGAGTCTTTCTCCCTTCTGGACTTCCGAGAAATAATGAGTTTTCGGCTGTTTTTCGATAAGTCAAAATTTGGGCTATATATATATTCAAAGTAGTATTTCTTCTAGAATATTGATGAATTTAGTTCTAATTTCTATGAATGTGAATACAATTGGAAGTTTTAGCTGAATATTGGCCGAGTTACGCCAGTTAGTCAGAAAGTCGGCAACTGAGGTATGTAAAGCCAGTTTCTTCAGCAAGTTAGTAATTCTAGTATAGTAAAAATAGAATAAATTCCAGAAGGAAGTTCCAAAAGCCGAGTATTAAGTATGTTTGTATTATTATGCCATATTCAAAATAAAAGTTAGTAAATTTGTACCAAATAGCGAGATATCAATCCAGACTCAGTACCAGATTCAGTTTAATTCAGTAAGAGGTTTAAAATAGAATGTTAGAACATGAACAGTATTATCAGATTTATTATACATGTTATATGTGATTATTGTTGTTTGTTGAGACCTGGTTGTTTAATGTGGGCACCCTTAGAGCTTCCTTGCCGCCCCAGGGTTAATAGCTGTGTCGACTCGCCCGCCAGAGGGTAAGGATACGTCACTCCAAGGAGTGGCATGCCGTCTGCAGTAGAAAGAAGATGGGATGCAGCATTCCCCATAGTAGGCTGATCAACATTATAGCATACCCTGTCGAGCGCTGGCGCCCAGGGCACAGATTACAGATTACAGATACAGATCTCAGATTATAGTTACAGGAGTCCTCCGGACTCAGATACAGTTATAGTCAGGGGCCTAGAGAGCCCAAGTTGTATACCCAGGGGGCCGGCGGGATGCTCGTAGTTATTAGATGAGTGGAGTTAATTTATTTTTAGATGGTTTGACCCGGGTAAGGGTATATAGACTACGTGTTGATTGGAACCTTCCGGCTTATGGTGGCTGGTATAGGTTCTTGTATGCTATATATATATGTAAATAGAAGGACTCCGCATCGACAGGTATGATTTTTATCTTCTTTCCAGTACAGTTAAGCTCGGAACAGATTCTTCTATTCCAGACAGTTTTAGCTATCCTCTGGCATTTCAGTAACTACCAGTTTACTGTTTATCTTCAGTTATGTTCAGTTTGCTTTACATACTCGGTACCAGTGGTACTGACGCCCATTTGGGGGCGCTGCATTACTTGCCTGCAGGTACTCATAGACGAAGAGCCAATCCCTCGTAATTCCAGCCAGCATACAAAGTCATCACCTCCTTTCATTCGGAGCTAGACAGCTAGAGGTTTATATCTTTTCTTTTGTTGTACAGTATGGGTAGGTTGGGGCCCTGTCCCGACAATCTTATCAGTACTCTTAGAAGCTTGCAGATTGTATATTCCCTGTGGTTAGCTGTACCGGTCGTGTGAGGTCGTGTGTATGTTTAGTTTGTATATGAAGGCCGTGTGGGGCCTTATTCAGTTTGTAGTGGTGACCTTGTCAGTCATGTAGCAGTTTAGCACTTGATTTCTTGATTCAGAAGTAACTAGACAGCATGGTGGCCTTGTCGGCCCGCATAGGTTCCTTCATACTACTATTGCTCTGGTTAGCTGATGCTTCCTTACAGGTGGCTATAGGCCTAGTCGGACGGAGGCTGTATTTATAGCTGTTGTATAGCCTAGCGTTTTCTTGAATTCAGAGTTAGAGCCAGCCTGGCACCAGAAGTGCTTAGGCTCAGCTAGTCTAGTAGTCCAGGTCTTAGTAGGGCACCAGGTGCCAGTCATGCCTCCCAAGGCGGGGTGTGACAAACTTGGTATTAGAGCAGGTCGTATCCTAGGGAGTCTGCAAGCCATGCTAAGTAGATTCTTGTCTATGGATGTGTTGTGCACCACATACTATAGGCAGGAGGCTGCAAGGCATGATAGGATGGTTACTCTTTCTTCCTATTCAGTCGTGTTGTAGAGCGGTACAGTATAGGGTTGCGTCCCTAAAACTTATCATACTCTTTGGTTACAGATACAAAGTTAAATCAGTGACACCCTATCACAGGCAGAAGATTGGATATAGTAGCAGGAGAGGGCACCAGTCAGTTTTAGGGTAACTACAGCAGCAGGAGGAGGTATCAGGGACCTCCCAATGTGATACCTCTATCGGTACCATCCCCAGTATATTTCTATAACTTCAGAATAGGGAGTCAGAATCATAGCGTATATACTAGTTGATTTATTTATTAAGATATGTAAGATTTGATTAAGGTGACAAATAATATTAGATTATCGGATAGATGTGAGAGAGAGAGGGAAATGCAGGATTTCCACCTCCATCTTTTCATATGTGGTACAGTTCCATGTTTCGGTTTCGTTGCAGTGAGAAAAGGCTATTCTTACCACTTAGTTTTGATTCCAGTATAGCAAGGAGCATAAGGATTGAGGCAATGTTGCCAAAGTAAGCAGTAAGTGAAGACGGATCAGTTGATTCCAGAAAGTGTTAGAAAGAGTAAGGAGCCCTATGATTACGTAAGTTGTGCAGACCCTCACGGTAATAAGTCAGAAGAGCGAGTAAGACTACTAGCTTACTCGAAGTGGGTGTAAAAGACCTGTCAGTGATGAACTCCCAGTAATAGTTAAGTTCGAGTCAGATAAAGGCCAAGTCCGCCATAGCACGCTAACGACGACAGGATATACCTGCAAGATAATGGTTATGATTTCAGTTATGATATCGAAAGGTAGGGAGGTCATATGAATCAGATAGGTCTGACTACAAGCCAGAAGAAGTATAAGCTTAGACTTGACCAGTAACCTTATTAACAATGTAAGGCAGGTACCTTGAACCCCAGAGCTCAGCTTAAGAAAGATAAGGGGAAGAAGCAGGAATACCAGATTTTGAGGGGAAATTAGAATCACCTCCAGATTGAGAGAATATCGTGTATTAAGGACTAAGCCTCGGACTGACAGTTAAGATACAATAAGATTATAGTTTAGAATGTTGCGGTACGTCCGCCTACAGAGAAGGTAAGAGGGTGCCGACCCAGAGACTCTAATCTAGTGTGGCCTAGAGGCAAGGTTCAACAGATAGTCACGGGCCCTTAATGTAATGCAAAGTAAGGCCACAAGGTGCGGATGTTGACCCCACGTTGTAAGAGTGGCGAAATTTCAAATAGCATATCATAGCTAAAGTGCATGTGTTTGTTGCTTCCAGAATGCGATGGAAATCCAATGAAATGGTATGAGAGGACAGGAGATATCATTAGACTGTAGAAGCAGTATATCAGGTGCAGTATGAAATTCAATAAACCATGTCAGAGATTACATATCACTACAAAATTTAGTATGTATTGTACGTAGTTGTTGATACATATATACAGATATCAGATATGCTGTGAGTAGTGCTAATAGGGTTACAGTCACACAGATTCTGGTTAGCTGCTAGGAAGTATATACAGATTGTACTGTAGGACCCCTCCCCAAAAAAAAGAGAGAAGGGGCAGGTTAAGCGTGATTCACATATGAATCCATAGAAACTTTCTCAATTCTCAGTTTATTGAGTTAATGGACTTATATGCTTGTTGCTAGATCTAGACTTCAGAAGCTCACAAGAGTTAGTAGCTTGAATCAGGTGGATGACGATACGGGCGCAGTTAGACGGTCTAACGACCAGTTGGCGCCTGTATTAGCAGGGAAGCATCCCTAAAGACCAGTAACGTTATCACCTGTGCCAGAACCAGAAATAGAGATTGACTAAGCATATTCCATAGGTTAGCAGCACCAGAATTCTCTAGTATGTTAAGTGGTCGTACATCATTTTTCCAGCCTTGTAGGTGAGAATCAGCCTTAGTCGACCTAGTAGTTATCATGTAGAACACCCCGTAAGCCCGCCAGTCATCCCAATCAGACAAAACCGTGAGTACCCCAAGGAAGGGTCCACAACAGTAGCCAGTGACGGGCCAGTACCCTAGCCAGTTCTCGTAAAATGTTAAGGTATATAGAATCCCAGGAGTGGGGGCTAGTCTTTACAAAGTTACCCAAAAGACTGAGAATTTCCTAGTACAGCAGTATAGATCCGAGTGGATACAAACCAGGCATGAGGAATTGGTAGTACTCTGCTAGCACAGTGTTTACTAAGACAAGGAAATCGGTAGGTTCCCTATGAAGATCCAGGGACGGATCGCCTGAGAGTAAATCTGACTAAGCCCAACTCTACAGTTGTTCAATTAGAAGAACAAAGCAGTTAGCTGTCCACAACTCTACAGTTATGCATGAGCTACAGATGTTCGAGTAAGACATTTAGAGCATTGTTAGACTACTTCAGCATTCGGGTCCTTCAACCCAGCCAATCAGTTATTCAGCCAGATTATTAGAGATCATGATCACTATCAGGATCCCCTGATTAGATACATGCACATGGTGTGCAGACAGTCACAGATTATCGCAGCAGTGAGTGGCATTAGCATGTGGGCCATAGGGCTAGATAAGCTCTAGCTATACAGAGAGATTACTTGTAAGTTTCTCCGATATGATAAATCAGTATGATCGTCAATTACATGCCAATTTCTCTAAAGGTGAATCTGGTTGAATTTAGTAGTCTTTTTGATCACATTGTGTCGGAGGTTGGTATATAGATAGATACACAAAAAATAGAAGCAGTGAAAACATGGCCCAGACCTACCACTCCGACCAAGGCACGCAGTTTCTTGGGGTTAGCCGAGTACTACCGAAGGTGTATGGAAGGATTTTCCACTTTTGCAGCACCTCTGACTAAACTGACGTAGGAAACAGCAAAGTTCTAGTAGGCTGAGGCATGTGAGCAGAGTTTTCAGGTAACCGAGGATGGAGTGTTGAGATATAAAGATCGCCTTTGCGTTCTAGACGTTGCAAGACTTCGCCAGTAGATTATGGGCAAGGTACACTATGCTCGTCATTCCCTCCATCCAGGTTCGACTAAAATGTACCGTGATATGAAAGAAATCTACCGGTAGCCAGGACTGAAGAAGGGAATAGCAGAATTCGTAGCTTAGTGTCCTAACTGCCAGCAAGTAAAAGCTGAACACCAGAAACCAGGCGGATTGACTCAAGACATAGCTATGCCTCTTTGGAAGTAGGAAGTAGTAACTATGGATTTTGTAGCAGGATTTCCCCACACCACGAAGAGATATGACTCGATTTGGATAATTATTGACAGACTGATAAAAATCAGCCCATTTTCTGCCAGTAAGGGCTACTTTCTCTGTCGAAGATGATGCTGAGCTGTATATCAGAGAAGTAGCCAGACTGCATGGTGTCCCAGTGTCCATTATCACCAGCAGAGGGGCATAATTTACAACTAAGTTTTGGCAGTTATTTCAGAGAGGCTGGGAACATAGATTAACCTGACCACAACTCTTCATCCTCAGACAGATGGGCAGGCAGAACGCACTAGTCAAACGCTGTTTCGAGCATGTGTGTTAGATTTTGGAGGTAGCCAGGATGGCGTCTACCGCTCATTGAGTTCGCCTATAATAACAGTTACCACTCAGCTATTCAGATGGCTCCTTGTGAAGCGTTGTATGGGTGGAAGTGTAGATCTCCAGCCGGTTGGTTTGAAGTAGGAGAATCAACATTGATTGGGCTAGAGATCATTCATCAATCAGAAGAAAAAGTAAAGCTTATCAGAGAACGCCTACTGACTACTTAGAGCCGCCAGAAATCGTATGCTGACGTGCGGCGCAGAAACCTGGAATTTAATGTGAATGACTGGGTGTTTTTGAAAGTTTCTCCAATGAAAGGGGTGATGAGATTTGGCAATAAAGGTAAGCTCAGCCCGAGATTTGTTGGGCCTTATCAGATTCTTCAAAGAATAGGCCAAGTAGCATACGAGTTGAACTTACCTCCAGAATTAGAGTCTGTTCATCCAGTTTTCCATGTGTCTATGCTGAGGAAGTATATAGGAGACCCCTCTAGAGTTGTCCCAGTTCAGGATGTCCAGGTTACGGAAGAGCTGGCTTATGAAAAGGTTCCAGTAGCCATACTAGACAGGCAGATTCGCAGGTTGAGAACTAAAGACATTACTTCTGTCAAAGCATTATGGCATAATAGGAATCGAGAGGAGATGACTTAAGAAGAAGAGGAAGATATGAAAGTCAGATATCCTCAACTGTTCCAGTCTTGATCAGCCAGAGGTACATTAGTATTGTTAGTTTTATGAATTGCCTTATGTTATCTGAATAAATGAAATAGTTGGCTTGGGTGCTGAATACTAGTGTTGTGTAGAGTACATGTATTGGACTTTTCTGCGTTTCAGGATTTTTGAGATAGTCCATATTATAGGGGAAACTCTTCCAATTTTTTTCTAGAATAAGTCAAGTAAGTTGAGATTCTTGCAAGCAGAAGTTTACATTCGAGGACAAATGTTCTTAAGAGGGGAAGGATGTTACACCCCGTAAATTCTTGACATTTATATGGCCTATTTGCATATTGGTTAAGAGCTTTAGAATGCCATACATGCTAGGAAAAGGCCCGGGGGAAGACCGGACAAGCGCCAAGTTGGAGCATCGCAAGGCGAATGCGACTTATAAATCGCATTCGACTAATGCAACTTAAAGAGGAAGTCAGGAAAAGCCCCTCCACGACAGGCAGCGTGTCACGGAGGCTTCCTCTCCGCGATGGCCAACGTGCCACGGAGGGGGGGGGGGTTCAGGCCCAAGTATATAAACCCCTGCACTTCAGTTTTTGTTGATAATTATCATAATTTTCCAAAAATAAACTAGAAAACAGGGGGATAATTCAATAGAATTTCATCTGTTTACGCTATTAAACGCGGTTTAAACTCAAATTAATCTTGGGTAGTGAAATATTAAGCTGCCGGGAGCATTCCTGCGGAGTTAGTTTCGTGAAATTCAGTCGGCGAATCGTCGTCCAGCCGAGCTTAGGTAAGTAGAATTGCTCCAAATTAGTGTCAATATACTCCTAGCCCTAAACTGAGTATTTCTCCCTTCTAGACTTCCGAGAAATAGCGAGTTTTCGGCTGTTTTTCGATAAGTCAAAATTTGGGCTATATATATATATATTCAAAGTAGTATTTCTTCCAGAATATTGATGAATTTAGTTCTAATTGCTATGAATGTGAATACAGTTGGAAGAAATAGCTGAATATTGGCCGAGTTACGCCAATTAGTCAGAAAGTCAGCAACTGAGGTATGTAAAGCTAGTTTCTTCGGCAAGTTAGTAATTCTAGAATAGTAAAAATAGAATAAATTCCAAAAGGAAGTTCTAGAAGCCGAGTATTAAGTATGTTTGTATTATTATGCCATATTCAGAATAAAAATCAGTAAATTTGTACCAAACAGCGAGATATCAATCCAGACTCAATATCAGATTCAGTTTAATTTAGTAAGAGGTTTCAAACAGAATGTCAGAACATGAACAGTAATATTAGATTTATTATATATGATTATTGTTGTTTGTTGAGACCTGGTTGTTTTATGTAGGCACCCTTAGAGCTTCCTTGCCACCCCAGGGTTAATAGCTGTGTCGACTCGCCTGCCGGAGGGTGAGGATACATCACTCCAAGGAGTGGCATGCCATCCGCAGTAGGACGAAGATGGGATGCAGCATTTCCCATTGTAGGCTGATCAGCATTATAGCATACCCTGTCGAGCGCTCGCGCCCAGGGCACAGATTACCGATTACAGATACAGATCTCATATTACAGTTACAGGAGTCCTCCGAACTC
This sequence comes from Datura wrightii, assembly GCA_035772735.1. NCBI lineage: Eukaryota > Viridiplantae > Streptophyta > Magnoliopsida > Solanales > Solanaceae > Datura > Datura wrightii. The sequence continues at coordinate 162,030,299 of JASDFA010000016.1, forward strand.
AGATATAGTTATAGTTAGGGGCCCAGAGAGCCCAAGCTGCATACCTAGGGGGCCGACAGGATGCTTGTAGTTATTAGATGAGTGGAGTGAATTTATTTTTGGATGGTTTGACCCGGGTAGGGGTATATAGACTGCGTGTTGATTGGCACCTTCCGGCTTATGGGGGCTAGTATAGGTTCTATGCTATATATATATATATATATATGTATATGTGCTACTTATTAAGTTGATAAATAGCAGGACACCGCATCGACAAGTATGATTTTTATCTTCTTTCCAGTATAGTTAAGCTCAGAACAGATTCTGCTATTCCAGACAATTTTAGCTATTCTCTGGCATTTCAGTAACTACCAGTTTACTATTTATCTTCAGTTATGTTCAGTTTGCTTTGCATACTCGATACCAGTGGTACTGACGCCCGTTTGGCGGCGCTGCATTACTTGCCTGTAGGTACTCATAGACGAGGAGCCGATCCCTCGTAATTTCATCCAACATACAAAGTCATCAGCTCTTGTCATCCGGAGCTAGACAGCTAGAGGTTTATTTCTTTTCTTTTGTTGTACAGTATGGGTAGGCCGGGGCCCTGTCCTGACCATCTTATCAGTACTCTTAGAGGCTTGCAGATTGTATATTCCCAGTGGTTAGTTGTACCGGTCATGTGAGTCCGTGTGTATGTTTAGTTTGTATATGACGGTCGTGTGGGGCCTTATTCAGTTGGTAGTGGTGACCTTGTCAGTCACGTAGCAGTTTAGCACTTGTTTTCTTGATTCAGAAGTAACTACACAGCATGGTGGCCTTGTCGACCCGCATAGGTTCCTTCATACTACTGTTGTTCTGGTTAGCTGATGCTTCCTTGTAGGTGGCTATAGGCCTAGTCAGCCGGAGGCTGTATTTACAGCCGTTGTATAGCCCGTCGTTTTCTTGAATCCAGAGTTAGAGCCATCCTGACACCAGAAGTGCTTAGGCTCAGCTAGTCCAGCAGTCCAGGTCTTAGTAGGGCACCAGGCACCAGTCATGCCTCCCAAGGCGGGGTGTGACAGCATATGTACGATCTTGACCGTCACCTGAACTGGATGCCCCTCATCTACCTTGGCCTCTGCCAGTTGAAGCTGAGGGCTTGCGCCTTTAGTAGGTGTTGGGGCATATGAACCTGCTGAGGATCTGTTCTGTTGGTCTTGACCGCCCTAACATCTAGTCAGGCAATCTCTCATTATGCGCCCCTTCTGTCCACAGGAATAACAGGAAGTGGAACCATACCTGCAGCTCCCCAAATGCAGCCTATTATAGGTACTGCATCGTGGTACTATTAATCCTATATGATCTGCACTCGTGAACTTTTATCGGGACCTGACTGCCTCCGACGATCTGATCTACTATCACTGTAGTTGCTGAAATGGGGGCCTAGGTGGCCTACTTAATAAACGGGCCCTGGGCCCACCTTGAAAATCTGCGGGTCTAGCCCTTTGATGCTAACCCTACCTACCCTTTCCATGGCGACTGACGCTGTCTGAGCTATCTATATTCTGAGCAAAGGCCTAGATTCGTGAGTTATCCATATTCTCTCACAGTGTGTCTATACCGCAAGACTCCACATATTCTGGCGCAAGTCCCATAATAAACCAGTGCACCCTGGATGGCATAGTATCGACAAATGAGGGTGCATACCTAGATAAGGAATCAAATCTAAATGCATATTCCCTGACACTCATTTTTCCCTGCTCCAGATGCAAACTACTGGACCTCTCAGGGAAAATAGTGGTCTTTGAAGGCCTCAAAGAAGCTAGGCCACGTAGGTGGAAGTGCATCTCTACCTCGGGATCTTTCCCAACATTCGTACCACAAAATAGCTACATCTCGTAATGGGAATACTGCTAGTTCAACTGATTATGTGGATGAGGCATGCATAACCCTGAATATTCTCTGTAGCTGATCTATGAAATTTTGGGGGTCCTCTCTATGATCTGTCCCTGTAAACTACGAGGGACTCAAGGCAAGGAACTCACGGACTCTCAAACTACCGGGCCCCTCAGTGGGCTCAATAGCAGCTAGTACTACTAGCTGAGGCTGACGCTAGGCAGCCATCATCTGAACCAACATATAGAATGCACCCCTGAGCTCCTGATCTGATGGCACATAAATGGCTAGGGGTGGTACTGGTATGTCTGCTGCCCTAGAGAGCTCTGAGTCTGCAGATGAGTGTTGGGGAGATCGAGGTGATGTCTCCCTGTCGCCCTCAGATCGGGCTGACTCTGTCGGGGGCCCCATACTAGTGCCCTCTTCTGCTGCCACATCTAATTCTCGACCAGTCGCAGTACGTCATACGTCAGACATTTCTCTGTAAATAAGTAGAATAACATAAGCTTAGGGAGTTACCCTATACAACACAGCTCTATAGCAAGACTGGAGGAAAAAGAAGAGTAACCACACTATTATGCCATGTAACCTCCTATCTATAGAATGTGGTCCACAACACATCCATAGATAAGACACTAGTTGACACGACTTGAAGACTGTCGGGGATACAACCTACTTTGATACCAAGTTTGTCACGCTCCACCTTGGGAGGCATGATTGGTACCTAGTGCAACACTGGGATTTAGACTAACCTGACTGGCTTGGTACACTACTGGTGCATGCCTGCAACTTAATTCAAGAATTCGATGAGCTATATCTCGGCTATAAATACAGTCTCTGGCAAATAAGGCCACCTATAGAAGAAGACAGCTAACCAACAACAACACAATAATAGGGATCTTATGCAGGCCGATAAGACCGCCGTGTTGTCTAGTTATAACTGAAATGAAATCAGGCAACTAAACTGCGCTATAGCCAACAAGGCTACTAACTGATAGCTTAAAAAGGCCCTACATGGCCATCATATGAAATAAAATATACATAGGCCCCACACGGCCTACAACAAAAGCTATCACTTGAAATTTGTAGCCTGCAAGCCTCTAAGAGTGGAATAATGGTCGAGACAGGGCCCTGACCTACTTGTAAACTGTACGATGAAAGAACAAACCTCTTTGAACTATCAACTCCGTAGGAAAGGAGCTGAATGAACTGCTAGCTCCAACTGATGGCTAAGAATGCCCCAAACCGTGTATATCTGCACTTGCATGCAAGTAATGCAGCGCCCCAAGGATGGGTGTCAGTACAATATATACCGAATATGTAAGGTAGTAAAATAATAACTAATTGAGAACTGATAAAACTGAAGTAATCAAGAAGGAGGGTAAGAATTTAACCTGAGTAGCCTTACCATCTGAAATATTTAACTAACAAGTATATAAATGCAAACAAGAACCTAACCAGGACCTATAAGCCCCGACAAGTACAAATAATGCACACTCCTGCTATCTAGCTACTAAAGGGTCATAAACATACTGTAACTCAAGAATGCTTTCTCTTTAAAGGTGTATCCGAGCCTAATGGCTACTATAGTTGCGTCTGTGTTTGAGTTGTCTATGCTGTGTAACTGGACCCCGAGCCTTGGCTCGACTATGGGTCATAATGTAATCTCTGATAATAGGACCCCGGTTCTTGGCTCGACTATGGGTCATAATGTAATCTTTAATAACTAGACCCCGAGCCTTGTCTCGACTATGGTTTTAATGCCCCAAAAACTCAATGACTAGACCCAGAACGAGTCATTCTGTGACCCATGGGGAGTGACCACAAGTCGTTAAGTGACTCGTGGTGAGGCCTGGGTGTTTAATTTGAAATCTAGGGAAAGTGGTAACCACGGGGGTGACCACGAGTCGTGATATGACCCGTGGTCTAGGATATATATAAGTTTGGGAAATGTTAGGCAGTGTACCCAACGGGTCCTCACCACGACTTGTTTGGGACACCACGAGTCATGGTGTTACCCGTGGGGACTCCAGGGTTTTTTAGACGGTGTGGTCCACGAGAGGTGACCACGAGTCATGGTCACTAACCACGTCTCGTTAGGTCCCTCGTGGAGACCTTCAGTGTGCTCCATGCAGTGTAGTCCACGAGTGTGAGTCATGGTCACTGACCACGACCCATTAGGTCACCCATGAGGACTGACACTTAGTTTTTCCCTATGAGTTTCCAAGGGTCTTTCAGTAATTTCCTACACTTCTAGACTTTAAACTACGTCATTTTTGTCATAATTTCAGACTTATTAGTGAGGTTAAATGGTTTCTTTCCTCATTCTCCACTCAGACCTTCAGAAAATAGATTGTAGAATTCTCTTAGGGACTCTCAGAGTAAGAACTAGGGCAGTCTACTTCCACTCTATATTCTAAAGGAATTTTGTCGGATTTCTTTATCAGGTATGTGGGAATTCAACAATGGAATAGTTCTTCCCTTGTATTCGCAAATTCCTCCCTATCTCTCTCTATCAGTGGTAGCCCTGAAATTACTAAATGTTAAGAAATTGCTTGTCATACTTCGTCTAAATCATATGAAATACTGTACCATGTTAATATTAGATATTTTCCATCATTTTGTGACTAAAATGATGTTAATTCTTACGAAGTGAAATTTAGCCCTATTTCTTGAACTAGAAAATCTTGAAATTTGCATTAGTGCTTGAATATCGAATTCTAGCTTGATTTTATCAATGTCGGAAAACTCCCATGTTGTTAGTAGCATTAAATCACAATCGAAATATTTTCAACTCAGTTTTTGTAAGAATGTTATAATTCTCAGTATCAGTCAAAAAATGTCAGTTGATTAGTTTAACTAAATAATTTTTCGAGGTGTCAATAATACCTTCCAGTTATCAGAATTAGATTCGAAATTCAATTTATTGGTCCACTAGGCGGTCATGACACTTTGGAAAAATAGCTTTGACTAGCCTTAGGACCCCAATTTCAGATTTTAGTTTGTTCTTTAGACAGTTATGACGCTTGTAGATAACAAGTTCTGACTATTCTTAGAACCCAGTTTTAGAATCTGGTTCGATAAGACTCTTAGGGTGCTTCCAGATATGTACACCTGACTAGTCTTTGACCCTAGTTTCGAGCTATCAGCTTTGTATTCAGACTAGGACTATCCAGTGGGAGTAGGACTTAGCACCGAGCCGACCGGGGTTCCAGCGCACCCAAGATCCCAAAACTACGTTGCCAGCGTAGGTTACAGTATTTATTAGCCTGATTGGCCCCAGACTTTTGTGATCACCTGGTTCATGCCTTTACACCCTGGCAAGGTATATTAGGTCCTACCAATGGGGTGTATACATCGGACTCCACGTATAGCTCACATGGTTATATGTCGGTTATAGACTCTCCCACTAGTTAGTTCAGTTCAGATCAGTATTCCAGACTTAGAACATGCTTTGACCATCAGACAGGGTCTTTTAGACCACCTCAGTAGTTCAATTATTCAGTTTAGTAGCTTTAGTTGGTCATTGCATGTCTTTTCAGTTCATCTTTTTCTTTTATTTGTCCTATTGTGTTATGTTCCTCTCACTTACTCAGTACATTCAAAGTACTGATGCATACTTTTATGTTGTATTATTTCACGATACAGCTACAGGATCTCAATGTCAACCCCGTTAGCCGACCACTCACCAAAGATAGCAACTATTTTAGTTGGTGATTCCTAATCCTTCGAGGATAGAGATTTATTCCTTCATTTATACTTTCATTCCTCTTTATTTAGATTTGGAGTTAGCTGGGGGCTTGCTCCAGCAGCTCATCAGTCATAGTGGCTTTCAGAATTAGATTTGTTTTTCAGACTTGTAGTGTTGTTTTAATATTTTCAAACACCATGAACCAACTTTGTTTGTTTAATGTATTTACATTTTTGCCTTAAATTTCCAATGTATGTATTTTTATATTACTTAGAATGCCAATGCATGATAGACTAGGGGTTGACTTGGGGTCACTTGTGACTCTAAGTACCGTGTTTCGTCTAGGGTGTAAACTCGGGGCGTGACAAACTTAGTATCAGAGCACTAGGTTCAGAGTATCCTCGAATGTTTGAAAGCCGCATCGAGTAGAGTCCTCTTCATGGGTGTGAAGCGCGCCATACTTATGACGGGGAGGCTACGAGATTTCATTAGGAAAATTCCCTCTATTTCATACTCCTTATCATGCATTGAAATTCAGTTCTAGAATCATTCTCCTAACTCAAGCCCTGCTTCATTCCAGTGAATCATGCCTCCACAACGCGGTAACGGAAGAAGGGACAGCAATGCTCAGCAACCTGCCCCACTAGCCCCGGCAGCCCCTCAGGACAACTCAGTATCGACCGCGGAATTCAGGTTGGCCATTCAGCTGCTCGCCCAAACTGTTACTGACCAAGTGAACCAGCAGATAGTTCTAATCAACAACAACGGTTCCGCAACAGCTATCTGAAAGCAGGACAACGATGCTGATCAAGGATAATGACCTCTCCAGCCTGATTGTCTATGCCCAACAGATTGAGACTGATAAACTAAGGGACATGGAGAGAAAGAATAAGCATGCAAGTACTAGCCAATTAGATTTTTTCCACCAGAGGTCTAGCAGTAGCAGCCACCCACAGCAGCAGCAGCAACAGCAGAGGGCTCCAACACCTAGCTCAGTTAGCGCCCCAACCTTGCGATCTAACCAGGATCGGATGGGTGGAGCATCTGGCTCTTAGTCTCAGAGTTATAGTGCCGGTAACAGGTATCCAGCTTGCCCCAAGTGCGGCAAGAACCACCCAGGAGAGTGTCTTCAGGGTCGAGAGGGCTGTTTTGGTTGTGGACAGCTTGGGCATCGGCTTAAGGAATGCCCATCAACAGGATGGTGGAGATGACAATCCATTACCTCCGCAGCTCCAACAGGCCGACCAGCTTAGCAGGCTAACACGTCAGGTATGGAAGGCAGTCAATGCCAAAATCATTTTTATGTATTATCATCTCGTTAGGATTAGGAGAACTCACCGGATATGGTCACGGGTATGTTACATCTTTTCCATCTAGATGTATATGCCTTGCTTGACCCGGGGGCCACACGATCATTCGTGACTCCCTATGTAGAAATTCAGTTCGGTATTAATCTAGAAAGTCCTCTCAGAACCCTTCTCGATCTCGACCCCAGTTGGCGAGTCAATTAGAGCCAACCGGGTGTATAGAAACTGCCTAATCTCAGCCTTCAATTAAGTCATTCTAGCTGACCTTGTAGAGTTATACATGGTCGACTTCGACCTCATCCTTGGCATGGATTGGTTACACTCCAGTTATGCCTTAGTCGACTGCAGAACTAGGGTCGTCAGGTTTCAGTTCCCTGATGAGCTAGCTCTAGAATGGTCAGGCAGTAGTTCAGCGCCAAAGAGTATTTTTATTTCCTACCTTAAGGCCAGAAAAATTATTTCTAAGAAATGTATTTACCATCTAGTTAGGGTCAAGGATTCTTACTCTGAGACCACAACTATCCAGTCAGTCCTTGTTATCAGTGAGTTTCCAGATGTGTTCCCCAAAGATCATCCCGGAGTTCCTCCTGAATGGGAAATTGACTTCGGCATAGACCTTATTCTAGATACTCAGCCCATCTCCATCCCTCCTTATAGAATGGCTCTGGCTGAACTTAAGGAGTTGAAGGAGCAGCTAAAAGATCTTTTTGATAAGGATTTTATTAGACCCAACATCTCTCCCTATGGTGCTCCAGTGCTATTTGTTCGAAAGAAAAATGGTACCCTTAGAATGTGCATCGATTACCGTCAGTTTAATAAGGTCACAATCAAGAATGGGTAACCCCTACCTAGAATTGAAGACCTGTTCGACAAATTTCAGGGAGCCAGTTGTTTCTCCAAAATAGATCTCAGGTCGGGGTATTATTAGCTAAGAGTCAGAGAGTGTGACATACCGAAAATAACTTTTAGGACTCGGTATGGTCACTTTGAGTTTGTGGTTATGTCCTTGGACTAACTAATGCCCCTGCAGCCTTTATAGACCTATTGAATAGAGTCTTCAAGTAGTATTTGGATATGTTTATCATTGTATTTATCGACGAAATTCTTGTATACTCCAGCAATGAGGAAAAGCATGCAAATCACCTGAGGATAGTGCTTCAGAAACTCAGAGAGCGCAGTTGTTCGCCAAGTTCAGAAAGTGTGAATTCAGGTTGAAGTCCATGACTTTCCTGGTTCATGTGCTCTCGGGTGAAGGTATTTAGGTTGATCCTCAAAAGATAGCAGTTGTGAAAGACTGCCCCAGACCTACCACCCCAACCAAAATCAAAAGTTTCTTGGGCCTAGCCGGGTATTATCGACGCTTTGTGGAAGGCTTTTCTTCTATAGCATCTCCACTTACTAGGCTGACGCAGAAGAAAGTGAAATTCCAATGGTCAGATGCGTGTGAGAAGAGTTTTCAGGAATTAAAAACTTGACTCACTACCGTAGTTAACCCTATCAGAAGGATCAGATGAGTTTGTAGTATATTGCGACGCTTCCAGAGTTGGACTCGGTTGCATTTTGATGCAGCGGGGCAAGGTGATAGCCTATGCCTCCAGACAACTCAAAGTTCATGAGAAGAATTATCCAACTCATGACTTGGAGTTGGCGGCAGTGGTGTTCGCATTGAAAATATGGAGACACTATCTGTATGAGGCTCACGTGGATGTCTTCACCGATCACAAGAGCCTTTAATATGTATTCAGTCAGAAGAACCTGAATCTTCATCAGTTAAGGTGGTTAGAGCTCCTGAAGGATTATGACATGAGCGTGCTATATCACCTAGGCAAAGCCAATGCGGTGGTGGATGCCCTAAGCAGAGTGTATATAGGTAGTGTGGCTCATGTTGAGGAAGGAAAAAAGGAATTGGCAAAGGACATTCATAGATTAGCTCAGTTAGGGGTGCAGTTGGTTCACTCAGCTGAGGGTGGAGTGGTGATGCAAAGCGAGTCAAATTCCTCTTTGGTTGTTGAGGTAAAGTCTAAACTGGATGAAGATCCCATTTTACTTAAACTTAAGAAAGCGGTTCTTAGGAAAAAGGTTGAGGCTTTCTCTAAAGGGGGAGATGGTGTGCTCCGTTAGCAGGGTAGATTGTGTGTACCGGATGTCGGTGACTTGAGACAGCAGATAATGGCTGAAGCACACAGCTCAAGATACTCCATCCACCCTGGTGCTACTAAAATGTACCGTGATTTGCGGGATATTTACTGGTGGAACAAAATGAAAAGAGACATCGACGAATTCGTAGCTAAGTGCCAGAAAGTCAAGGTCGAGTACCAAAGACTAGGAGGTATGATCTAGGATATCAGCATATCCACGTGGAAGTGGGAAGAAGTAAATATAGACTTTATTACGGGTCTACCTCGAACTCGTCGACAACATGATTTTATCTGGGTAGTAGTAGATCGGATGACTAAGTCAGTACATTTCCTCGCAGTTAAAACTACAGATTCAGCTAAGGACTATGCTAGGCTTTATATCCGGGAGTTGGTCAGGCTTCATGGGGTGCCATTATCCATTATTTGAAACAGAGGTACCCAGTTCACCTCGCATTTTTGGAAGTCTTTTCAGAAGTGACTTGGTACCCAGGTCAAGCTCAGCACAGCTTTTCACTCGCAGATAGATGGGCAAGCTGAGCAAACTATTCATACCTTAAAAGACATGTTGAGATCGTTCGCGGTCGATTTCAAGGGCAGTTGGGATGACCACTTGCCTCTTATCGAGTTTGCGTACAACAACAGCTACCACTCCAGTATCCAGATGGCCTCGTTTGAGGCATTGTATGGTAGAAGGTGTAGGTCACCTATTGGATGATTTGAGGTTGGTGAAGCTACTATAATCGGGCCAGACTCAGTTTATGAAGCTATACAGAAGGTACAACTCATCAGAGAAAAATTGAAAACAACTCAAAGTCATCAAAAATCTTATGCTGATGTGAGGAGAAGAGAGTTAGAGTTCGCTATGGATGATTGGGTCTATCTAAAAATTTTACCCATGAAAGGGGTGATGATATTTGGGAAGAAGGGAAAGCTCAACTCGAGATTGTGGACCCTACAGAGTTCTGAGGTGAATTGGCAATGTAGCCTATGAGCTGGAATTACCTTCAGAGTTGGCTTCTGTGCACCCAGTATTCCATGTGTCACTATTGAAGAAATGCATAGGTGATCCAACGTCCATTGTGCCATTGGACAGTGTAGAAATAAAGGATAGTCTCTCATAAGAGGAGGTCCCAGTCCAGATCCTTGACTGTCAGGTTCGTAAGCTTAGGAACAAGGAGGTAGGTTTAGTCAAGTTCTTATGGAGAAATCAGCATGTTGGGGGAGCTACGTGGGAGGCTGAAGTGGATATGATAGCCAGATACCCCCATTTGTTCCCTTCCAACTCAGTTTCAGTTTAACGTGTCAACTTCCTTCCCAAAACTACTTTTAGTTCATATTTCTCTATTTCTTTCATGTAACTGAACATCTGCATGATTAGCGAATTCAGTTCAGACTTGTGATTCAGTTCAGAGAGGGTCATTCCCCTAGTTTTCAGTTTTCATGATCAGTATTTGGATATAAAGATTGCCAATCTCTGCTTTCCTGTGTGTTTTCAAACATTCGAGGATGAATGTTTTTGAGGGGGAGATATTGTAATGCCCCGAAAACTCAAATACAAGACCCGAGACTAAAATTAGAGAAAACTAGAAAATCTGCACTAGGTCACAGAATGATTCGTTGTGTGACCCGTGGGGAGTAACCACGACTCGTTAAGTGACTCTTGGTGAGGGCTGGGAGTTTAATTTGAAATCTAGGGAAAGTGGTGACCACAGGGGTTACCTCGAGTCATGGTCTAGGATATATATAAGGTTGGGAAATGTTAGGCAGTGTACCCAACGGGTCCTCACCAAGACTCATTTGGGATACCACGAGTCGTTGTGTCACCCGTGGGGACTCCAGGGCATTTTAGATAGTATGGTCCATGAGAGGTGACCACGATTCATGGTCACTAACCGTGTCTCGTTAGGTCTCTCATGGTGACCTTCAATATGTTGTAGGCAGTGTAGTCCACGAGTGTGACCAGGAGTCGTGGTCACTGACCACGACCCGTTAGGTCACCCATGAGGACTGACACTCTATTTTTCCCTGCGAGTTTCCAAGGGTATTTCAGTAATTTTCTACCATTCTAAACTTTAAACTATGTCATTTTAGTCATAATTTCAGACCTATTAGTGGGGCTAAATGATTTTTTTTCCTCATTCCCCACTCAGACCTTCAGAAAACAAATTGTTGAATTCTCTCAGGGACTCTTACAGCAAGAACTAGGGCGGCCTACTTTCCCTCAGATTCTCAAGGAATTTTTTCACATTTGTTTATCAGGTATGTGGGAATTCTACAAGGGAATAGTTCTTCCCTTGTGTCCCTAGATTCCTCCCTATCTCTCTCTATCAGTGGTAGCCCTAAAATTACTGAATGTTAAGAAATTACTTGTCATACTTCGTCTAAATCATGTGAAATATTGTACCACGTTAACATTAGATATTTTCTATCAGTTTTGACTGAAATGATGTTAAATCTTGTGAAGTGAAATTTAGCCCTATTTCTTGAACTAGAAAATCTTGAAATTTGCATTAGTGCTTGAATATCAAATTCTAGCTTGATTTTATCAGTGTCGGAAAACTCCCATGTTGTTAGTAGCATTGAATCTCAATTTGAATATTGTCAACTCAATTTTAGTAAGAATGTTAGAATTCTCAATGTAAGTCAGAAAATGTCTGCTGATCAGTTTGACTACAAAATTCCCAAGGTGTCAGTAATACCTCCCAGTTATTAGAATCAGATTCAGAATTCAGTTTATTGGTCCACTAGGAGGTCATGACACTTTAGATAAATAGCTCTAACTAGCCTTAGGACCCCTGTTTCAGATTTTAGTTTGTTCTTTAGACGGTTATGACGCTTCTAGATAAGCAGCTCTGACCAGTCCCAGAACCCAGTTTTAGAATCTGGTCTGATAATACTCTCAGGGTGCTTCCTAATATGTACACCTGACTAGACTTGGGTCCCAGTTTCAAGCTATCAGCTTAGTATTCAGTCTAGGACTATCCAGTGGGAATAGGACTTAGCACCGAGTGGACCGGGGTTCCAACGCACCCAGGTTCCCAAAACTACGTTGCTAGTGTAGGTTATAATATTTATTGTCCTGATTGGCCCTAGACTTTTGTGATCACCTAGTTCATGCCTTTATATCCCTGACAAGGTATATTGAGTCCTATCGATGGGATGTATATATCGGACTCCATGTTTAGCATACGTGGTAATATGTCGATTATAGACTCTCACTAGTCGGTTCAATCTAGTTTCAATTAAGTTCAAATCAGTATTTTTAGACTTAGAACATGCTTTGACCATCAGACAAGGTCTTTTAGACCACCTCAGTAGTTCAGTTATTTAGTTCGTAGCTTTAGGTGGTCTTTGCATATCTTTTCAGTTTAGCTTTTCTTTTAATTGTCACATTATGTTATGTTCCTCTCACTTACTTAGTACATTCAATGTACTGATGCATACATTTATGTTGTATTGTTTTATAATACAGCTGCAGGATCTCAGTCTCAGCCCCGTTAGCCGACCGCTCACCGAAGATATCAGCTATTTCAGTTGGTGAGTCCTCATCCTTCGAGGACGGAGATTTATTTCTTTAGTTATAATTTCATTCCTCTTTATTTAGATTTGGAGTTAGCTGCGGGCTATTCCCAGTAGTTCATCAGTCATAGTGGCTTTCAGACCAAGATTTGTTTTTCAGACTCAAATTGGTATTTCAGACTTGTTGTGTTGTTTTAATACTTTCAAACACCACTAACCAGCTTTGTTTCTTTAATGTATTTACATTTATGCTTTAAATTTCCATTGTATGTATTTTTATATTACTCAAAATGCCAGTGCACTATAGATCAGGGGTTGACTTGGGGTCACTTGTGACTCTAAGTGTCGTGTTTCATCAAGAATGTAAACTCGGGGAGTGACAATGGGTCATAATGTGGTTGCTATAACTGGATCCAGAGTCTTGACTCGACTATGGATCACATTGTAGCTGCCGTATTTGGCCCCAAGCCTTGGCTCGACTATGAGCCATAATGTAAGCTCTGAAAACTTGATACAACCCTCACGGCCTCAATTTGGTCCCCCCAACCATCATACTACTCCTGCAAGCATAATCCTATAGGCAACAATATCCAAACCCAAAATATCGTATATAACAATTAAGATGGCTAGGGTTAATTCTGATGAAGGTTACTATAACATCACTATCGTCTCAATTCAACACATAACAATTGGCCACAATAGGTTTACTCTGAAATACTGTATACACTAGTTGTACTAACTTTATGAAGAACGTAACTTGCTGAAAAGGATAGCCTTATATACCTTAAGTGTCAACTTCCGTTTAACTGGTGAGATTCAACTTATAACCGGCGGTTCTATCCAACTGCAACCCTAATACTAAGAGGATAGAGCTAATTTCAATACTCAATTCGGAAGATAATGATAACTTTTCATAATGATAACTTTTCATAATAATATAAACTATAATTCAACTTCGAATAACTCGCCCAAAAACCTATAATTTCCCTAGAGTTCAGAAGGGAGAACTGCTTACCAAATGCTTGTGGCCATTTAGGTTTCAATTTAGAGTAATTCTGACGACTTTTGCTCGGCAGAGTTTTGATTTTCTGAGTGAATTTTCAAGAAATAACTCCTTAGTAATGCTTCCCATATTCTTAGGACTTGTTACTTGAAGTTAGTTTGTGTTTGGACAGTGTTTGATAGCGTAATTGGACGAAAATGTAGTGAAAATTGCGGTTTACTTCTTCTCTGGCCGAGGGAATATATGGGAAAAGAATTAAAATGAGAAAAGGACCTATATATATGTACACACACATGGGCGATGGACTAGGGGGCGCCTCGCGCCAACCCATTACCGCGCTACGCCTCCCAAAGCGCTACCAGGCTTGGCACGCCAAGTTGGCCAGTGCACTGCTGGTCGTCATGTCGCGGTGGCCCCTCGTGGCCTGGCCTCACCCGACCCTATTTTTGACGCTCTTTCCATACGCGTCAACCTCTCCTCACTCATCACAAATCCACTCATAGGCCTACTAACTAATAACATTTTATGGGGTGAACGTCCTCCCCCCTTAGTAACATTCGTCCTCGAATGTCATCTTCAGGCTTACAGGAGTTAACTCTTTTAGTTAATACTTAAAAAATTTGGCGAAGTCTTCTCTGTAATATGGACCATCCGAGTGAATTTATTTTCGCCTTGTTTGTGTGCAATATGTATATATTCTCATGTAATTGGTAATAAAATGTGAATTTATACTAACCAACATGATTAGCATTTGTTTTGCAGGAAAATATGATTTTTAGGAGCTAAAATGCATGTTGGAACTATATCGGAGTTGGACTTGAATACGAGCGTGGAAAAGACATTGGAATACACAAATTATAAGGGCTCCGCGATGGAGCCGTGCCACGCTACCATCACGGAGGCACACTGCCTGGAGAGGCAATTAAATGGCAATTTCCAGTGAGGCCTCGCGACAGCTCTGTGGCACGGAGATAGGCCTCCGCGTTGGCCTCCGTGCCACGTTGAGGCTAATTTACCGGACCCTGGATTTCCAGTGAAGGTCCACGTCCACGCCGTGTCACGGAGGCAGTGCTCCGCGTTGACCTCCGTGACACGTTGCTTGTTATTCCGGGAAAAATTTCCCACTAGTATAAATAGCACACTTAGGTTTATTTTAATTAGTTCAGACTTGGTGGAGCAAGGACGTGGGTTAGTAGCAGTTGAGGGACGAAAAAGCTAAGGGATTTCTTCTCTTCCTTTCTTCTTTCAATCAATTGTATGTATGATTTACACTTGTTTTAGGATGATCAATCCACAAATGAGTGGCTAATTTTCTTCCTTGCTAAGGTTTTGAACATGTGTAGTGAATTTTGATTGTAAATGATATGGTTTTCTTCTTCTTCTTTCATGTTGTTCTATTAATTCTTGTTCTTACTGCATTAGTGCTTGGCCGACATTAATGTACATCTAAAAAGTCCAATTTCACTTGAGAGAGCAAGAAATTGGAAAGTTGTGAATTAATAGGGTATTGTTCTTAACTTGATTTGGGAAAATTGGGTTTTGATGTGCTTTCCTGATAGAAATATACTTGAAAGCCATATTAGTCAATTTAGGAACCGGAATTGTATTGCTAGGTCGTAAATTGCATTTGATCATAGAAATGTAGACGAATGGTTTATGATTCTTAAGTGAAATTAAATACGAGAGTTTTAATTTCTAGGCTAAAGTTCTTGGCTAGCAACATGAAGAAGAGATTAACCGAATTATTATTACAATCGAATTCATTACTTGTTCTTAACCTTGGCATGCTCTTATCCATAGTTTAAAGTCACGGTAAATAATTGTTAATAGTTTTATTATATATTTTATAAACAAAAACTCAATTAACTGTTGGTTACGTTGTTGTTAGCATAGTTAGAAGTAAGATAAGAATATAGTATACTTAGGCAAATTTTACATACCCTAAGCCTCCTTGGATCGATACTTGGCTTACTTAGCCACTTTATTACTTGTTTGACCATGTGAACTTACGTGTCGGTTTATAATATATAATACCAACCGAACAGACCGAACAATGAACACTACTGGTGCATTTGTCAACCCGAAGGACATAACTAGAAACTCAAAATGACCATACCTGGTCCTGAAAGCCATTTTCAGGATATCTTTCTCCCGAACTCGAACCAGATGGTACCGGATCTCAAGTCAATTTAGGAAAAATATTTCGCCCCTTGCAGCTGGTTGAACAAATCATCTATTCTTGGAAGAGGGTATATATTCTTAATAGTGACTTTATTCAACTGTCGATAATCCATACACATGTGTAGTGAGCCATCTTTCTTTCTTACAAACAGAACTGACTCACCTCATGGTGAAGTACTCGGCCTATAAAACCCTTATCTAACAAATCTTTCAACTGCTCTTTTAATTCAGCGGGGTCCATTCGATATAGGGGAATGGATATAGGTTGAGTATCTAGTAACAAGTCTATAGAGAAATCTATTTCCCGCTCTAGGGGGATACCAGAAAGTTCGTATGGGAACACATTCGGGAACTCATTAACCACTGGAATAGACTGGAGAGTTGGGGATTCCTCTTGCATATCCCGAACCCTAAAAATATGGTAGATACAACCCTTTGTTATCAACCTTTTCACCTAAAGATAGGATATGAACGTACCTTTTGGCGTAGCTGCATTACCTCTCAATTCTTGCATTACCTCTCAATTCTTGCACTACCTCTCCCGAGAAATTAAATCAGCTAATTCTGGTCCAATACTCTACAGTTGCGTGACATGGTGCCAGTCAATCCATACCCATAATTACATCAAAATCAATCATCTCTAGTTCTACTAGATCTTCTAAGGTCTGCGACCCGCAATCTTTACTGTTCAACCCCGATAAATTCTTTTTGCAATAATAGAGTTACCAATAGGTGTAGACACTGAGAAGGGTCGCTCAAGCAATTCTGGCACTATATCAACTTTCGGGCCACTAACAGTGTAATATATGACAAAGTAGAGCCCGGAGCTATCAAAAGCATAAACTAAGTGAGAGCAAACATCCAGGTAGGGGTGGGCATTCGGTTTTTCGATTTAGTTTTTTTAAATTTCGGTTCGATTTTTTCGGTTTTCGGTTTTTCATGTAGTGTACCGAACACCGAACCAAACTAATTCAGTTCGGTTCGGTTTTTTTGATTTTTCTAATTCGGGTTTTTCGGTTATGGGCCTAATTAATGGGCTATTTTTTAACTTACAAAATGAGCTACTTTTTAAATTAAAAATGAGTTGTTTTATCTTTTTAAATTCAAAATAAATTATTTTAAGTTTGAATTCTAAAGTTTAATTCAACTAAGCTTAATTTTAACTTTTTAAATAAAGAAAATAGTGGGATCAATTGATTTACATTTAGTAGTACATACATAACATTTGAATTTTTGATAATAAATTTTCTCATATGCTTAATATCCTTATAACAAAACCAATAAAAAGTTAAGGGTCTTTTAAGATTTTAATAATCTGTGGTCCCTAATTTCTTGTTAAATAAATATTATATATTTCATTTTTCTTTCAAAGCATATTAATAATAGTAAGAATTTTCTTAACATGCTAAAACTATTATAAAACTTGTTATTTGTAAAAAAAACTTAAGCAATTGTATCAATTATATAAATAATTCTCTAAATGTAAATGTGCTTTGAGATTTGGGTTGGGTGTAGTATTTTTATTTTTTTGAAATTAAGTTATAATTTAAAAAAAAATATATGTAAAATTTCGGTTAAACCGAAAAACCAAAAAACCGAAATATGAAAACCGAAAACCGAACCGAAAAACCGAAATTTTAAAAAAAAAACGAAACCGAACCGAAAAACCGAAAAACCAAAAAAACCGAAACCGAAAAATTAAATTAATTCGGTTCGGTTCGGTTTTTCGATTTTCGATTTTTTTTCCCACCCCTACATCCAGGTAGTTCATATGTACGACTCTGACTCCTATCATCCCGGTAGTTCATATGTACGATTCTGACTGCTTGAATTGGATACCCCTGATCTACCTCGGCCTCTGCCAGCTGAAGCTGCAGACCTACGCCCTGCAGAAGGTGCTGGGGCATTTCTACCTACTGAGGATCTGTTCTGTTGGTCCTGACCGCCCTGGCGTCTAGTCGGGAAATCTCTCATTATGTGCCCCTCCTATCCACATGAGCTCGACTATGGATCATGCTGTATCTGTATTTGGGCCTCAAGCCTTGGCTCGACTATGGGCCATAATCTAAGCTCTGAAAACTAGATACCCCCCTCACGGTCTCAATCTGGTCTCCTCGAACATCATATAGCTCCTGCGAGCATAACCCTATAGGCAAGAACATCTAAACCCCAAATATTATATACAACAATCAAGCTAGCTAGGGTTAATTTTGAAGAGGGTTACTATATCATTACTATCGTCTTAATTCAACTCATAACAGCTTGCCACAATAGGTTTACTCTAAAATACTATAAATACACAAGTCGTACTAACTTTACGATGAACTTGCCGAAAAGGATAGCCTTACATACCTTAAGTGACAACTTCCATTTAACTGGTCAGTTTAAACATGTAACCAGCGGTTCTATCCAACTGCAATCCTGATACTGAGAGAATAGGGCTAATTTCAATACTAAATTCGGTAAATAATGATAACTTTTGATAATAATAGCAACTATAATTCAAATTCGAATAACTTGGCCAAAAACCTATAATTTCCCGAGAGTTCAAAAGGGAGAAGTGCTTACCTAATGCCTGCGGCAGTTTAGGATTCAATTTGGAGTAATTCTGATTACGTTTACTCAATGGAGTTCTAATTTTCCGAGCGAATTTTCAAGAAATAACTCTGTAGTAGTGCTTCCCATAGGCTTAGTAGTTGTTACTGAAGTTATTTTGTATTTGGATGGTGTTTGATAGCGTAATTGGACGAAAATATAGTGAAAATTGCAGTTTACTTCATCTCTGGCTGAGAGAATATATGGGAAATGAATTAAAATGAGCAAAGGACCTATATATATATATATATATATATATATATATATATATATATATATATATATATATACATGGGCGGTGGACTGGGGGGCTCCTCGCACCAGCCATCGCACCAACCCAGTGCCGCGTTGCGCCTCCCAAAGCGCAAGTAATCTTGGAACGTCGCATTGGCCCTCGCGGCCAAGCCTCGCCCGACCCTATTTCCGAGGCTCTTTCCATACGCGTCAAGCTCTCTTTACTTGTCACAAATCCATGCATACGCCCATTAATCGATAACATTTTATGGGGTGTAACAAAGATTCCATGTTAAGAAGAGTAGTACAACACTAAAAAGAAGGAAAAATAAAAATCTATGCAATATATACAGACTAGTGAAATAAAATTCTAACCTACAAATGATTAAATATATTTAAGTCCCCGGCAATGACGCCATAAACTTGATGTCGCCCAAGCATACGCAAGCGCACATGGTCGTCAAGTAATATAGGATTGTTAAGTCCAGATATCGTACCCACAGGGACTTGTTAATTTAATCATTATAAGGTTGTCACTTTAATTTCACTAATCTACAAAAAAAATAAAATGGAGATTGATTTAAGAAAATTAAACTACTAAACTTCAAATGAAAAGATTAAATAAAACCAATGCAAGCTTTATTGTATTTCGATAATGATGAAAAACTAGGGCAATGACACTTGGTTGGTTTCAGGTTGAGTTTTCCAGAAGTAATTAAACTAGCGTGATTCTTCCTACGGTTGTTAGTTTCCATTTACTATCCCATTTCTTGAGACTATCCCTAGCATCCAAGAACTATCTTATGAACCCTAACGCCTATTTCCCTATGGTCGCAGGAGAATATGAAACAAAGACTATGCCTACTTGTAATTCAACTAAACGGGGTTGAAGGGCATATCTCTATCCTCAACAACAACTTCTATCCTATTACTAATGGATTCAATGATCTATGAATTTTCATTCTGTATATATCTTTAACCCTTTCGATTTCCTATTCCAAGTTCAATTGAAAGCCAACAAATTACTTACAAGGTGATCAATCTCATAAATAATAAGTTAACCATAGAGAAGAATCAAAATAAAGTTTGTTACGCTTTCAAACAATTAACCATCCACCATGGACATAACCCTAGATTATAAGTTTAGTCACTCATAGATAAGAAAAAAAATGAATAAGTAGTCATCATCATACAAAAATATGAAGTAAAGAAGAGAAAACCTAGTTGTAGAACTTTGTCTTCCTTCCAAACGTCTTACAAGCTTTCATGAACAAAATACGGAAAAGAAAATGAGAGGAGACTCCTCTTTGGCATCTCAGCCTCTTCTAAATATCAAAAGTTGTCCCCAGATTGATCAAAGATGTGAAACAAATGATCTAGTCTTCATATTTATAGATGATCCTTCAAATGACGCTTCTGCCCTTCAAGACTTGGCTTAGAAATCAGCATTTTTCGCCTCGAAATAGGCCTGGCGCACTACCCTAGCCATAACACTAGTCTGAGATTTTTCTCTCTAAAGTTTGAGGGCTGGTTCGTGGCTCCATCCATAGCACTAGACTGAGAATTTATTTCTCTAAAGTTTGGGACTTGGTGCGGGGCGCCAGCCATAACACCAAACCCGTTAGATTCTCAAATCTTCATTCCTTGAATAATTTTGAGCTCATTTTGCTTAGTTTTCTACTCAAATCAACTCAAATCATTTGTTAGCACATAAAACACACACATACATGAATTTAATCATAAATTAAGTATTATGAACTCAAAAGATGATCAAACATTAGTAAAAATATGGCAAATGGGCATGAAAGTATGCCCAACATCATTCCTCGATTTCAAAATAAAGAATATCTACAATTAAGGAGTAAAACATGTTTAATGAAATTTAAGAAATATAAATACTAATACATGATTTAAAATATTTATAAATCACTTATAAGGGTTAGTTTGGTATGAAGAAAAATATTTTTGAAAACTATTTTTTAATTTTCTCATGTTTAGTTTATTTAAATGTTTAGTTTTTGTTTTTACAAATTGACTTATTTTTCTCAAATTTAAGGAAATGTCTTTGCTACATAAAGTTAGAAAATATTTTTCAAAGTCCCAACTCCCGACTCCTAATATTGACCCCGACCTAGGATCTAAGTCCTGGCCTTAATGTGGGACCCCACTCCCAATCCTAACCTCGACTCTCGACCTCTATGACAGCCCCGACATCGACCCCCACCCAAGACCCAAGTCTCAATCTCGACCTGACACTTGACTTTCAATCTCGATCTCTACTCCCCACCTCGAGCTTGACCTTGAACCTTGACCCGCAATCCCCAACACCAACACCAACCTCCAATATCAAAACTTGAACCCAATTGCTGACCTTGATCCTAACCCTCACCTGAACCTCGACCCCCGACCCTAAGTCCCTACCTCGACCTCGACCCTCGATCCCAACACCCTTCCATGGACGCCCGACCCCAATCCTTATTCCTTGACTTCGACCCCAACCTCGATCCCGACCCCATCCCTGATCCCTGATCCCCGACCTCCGATCTCAACCTCCAATCTCGATCTCAACCCTCAACCCTAACACCCTTCCCCTTTCCTTAACTCCAATCCTAATCTCACAACCCTTCCTTTAACCTCGACCCTGACTCTGACTCCCAACCTTGACCCTGATCCCGACCCCAACCTCGATCTCAACTCCCGAACTTGACCACGACTCTAACTCTCGACCTCAATCTCGACCCTGATCCCTAATCTCAACTTATAACCTCGACCCTGACCCCTGATTCTAGCTCCTGCTCTCGACCTCGGCCTCTAACCTAAACCCCGACCGTAACCTAAGACCTCACCTTGACCCGAGATCACAGTCTGTACACCTGATCCTGACTTTCTACACTCGACCCCGGCCTCTAACCCGGACCCCCGACCTTGATCTTCAACCACAACTTTCCCGATATTGACTCAAGACCCGACACTTGACCCCGACCCGAGACCCGACTCTTAACACCGACTCGAGAATCCATCCTCAATGTTGACCCGACCCTGATGATGAGTTGGTAATTTATCAATTCATTTGGCTTTTAAGCATGAGTTATTGCTTCGTTTTCACACAAATAAGGAAAGTCTTATGCCTTTTTCTCTTTGTTTGTGCAGGCATTTAACATAAACAAAAGAAAAGGAAGAATTGAACTGAAAGCAATCTACTGGAAGAAAAAAAAAAGACATGTGTGCTGCATATGGGCACCTACGAAATGCAGGTGCCATGCAGATAAAACTAGAAAAATAGGCCAAATTGGACCAGTGAACCACAGATGAGCATCTACAGAATGTAGGTGCTACCGCAGTTGACTCACAGAAGACACTACTTACGCTTGTTGGAGGATCTGAGAGCCGCAGATGGGCACCTGTAAAATGCAGGTGCCGCGCAAGTCACTAGATGCTGACAAGGGAAAAATCATACAGTTTTGGCATAAATGTACCTGAGAAGCTTCCAACGGAAATTTTGAGAAGTTGTGAAAAGGAATTTCAAATATTTTATCCTAATTGTAATTACACATTATGTCATATTGAATTTTGGAGAGAGAAGTTTATAAAGATAGAACGTAGAGTATAATTCTGTCTTTTTCAATTTTCATTAGGCAAAAACCTCCATTGTTGCAGATTTTGAGCTCAATTTTAGTACTTAATATGATGAAGTTAGAGGAATCCTTATGGGTATAATTTCTCTTTCCTTATTCATGAGTAGTTAAATTATTAGTTAGGGGTGTGTGCATGATGGGTGTTTAAATTTGATTAGGTGTTGATAATTTATTCCTTAATTCAATTAATGAGCATGAATCTTGTTATACCCCGTAGGATTTCCGGCACCTAGAAGACCTATTCGCATGTTGGTTAAGCATATTTGAAGGCTATACGTGCTAGAGAAAGGCCCGGGAAAAAGATCGGACGAGAAACCTGTCGAACCATCGCGGAAGGAGCCGAGGCAGAGCCCCTCCGCGATGGCAGCGTGTCACGGAGGTGAAGCCTCCGCGTTGGCTCCGTGACACGTTGGCCTTGTCCAGGCCCAAGTATATAAAGCCCCACTTCGGTTTTAAATCATATAAACTTATAAATTTCCAGTGAAACAGGGAGGAAACATCAGAGAAGAGAAAAGAACGAAGGGGGTAATATAATTTTCATCCGATTACGCTGCTAAACGTTGTCCAAACTCAAATTAACCCCAGATACTGAGGTACTTAGTAGCAGAGGGCATTCCTACGGATTTAGTTTCGTGAAATACGGCCGACGCTCATCGAGCTACCGAGCTAAGGTAAGTAGAGTTGCTCCAAACTAGTGTCTATGTGTTTCTAGCGGTGAAGTGAATATTTCTCTCTTCTGGACCTCTGAAAAATAGCGAGTTTTCGACCGTCTTTCAATAAGCCTAAGTTTAGGCTATAATTACATCGAAGTGACGTTGTTCATTTAAAATAAAGTTATATTTGGTATTAATTGATATATATATGAATGCAGTTGGGAGGAATAGCTGAAATACCGACCAAGTTACGCCAGTTAGTCGGGAAATCAGAAATGAAGGTATGTAAAGCTAGTTTCCTCGGCAAGTTAGTAAGCTCGGTATAGTAAAGTAATTTAAAGGCCAGTAGAATATTCAGAAGTCATGTGTTATGTTTATTACGAATGTTGGTACGATATTAGAAGCGTTATATTATAATTAGCATGAAACTTGCTAGCACGATATAGATTCTAATACAAGTGTTAGGAACTGCACAGCATGCTCAGTATGTGATGTAATACAGAATGTTAGGATATTATCGTATTCAGTTGAAACCCAGTAAAACAATGTAATATCTGTAAGGCATCTCAGAAATAGAACGATAGGTTAAAAACGAAGTTTAGGAAGCATGTCAGAAATAGTAAATCATGTTATTACAGAAACTCAGTATACAGTACAGTATGGCAGAAGATTATATTTGTACATATACACTATTATCAGTCTCAGCATGAATTAAGTACATACATATCGCTATCACTAGTTCAGCATACAGTAGACACAGATACATTATAACTATTAGCTTCAGCATGTGATATATGCAGATAATATTACTAGTTGAGACCATTGTATTGTCTTGGGGTTGGATTACCTAGCATCCCTGACCGCCCCAGGGTTAATAGCTGTATCGACTCGTCCGCCAGAGGACGAGGATACGTCGCTCTACGAAGTGGCATGCCGTCCCACAGGGGACGAAGATGGGATGCCAGTTTTCCCCATATTGTGCCTTGATCGGCCATTACACACCCCTGTCTAGCGGATATGCCCGGGTGTTGATTCAGGAGTCCTCCGGACTCAGATGCAGTTATAGTCAGGGGCTCAGCAAGCCCAAGTGCATACCCAGGGGACCGGCAGGATGCTTATAGCTATTATAGGAGATGGGATGACCGGGGTAGGGGTGTAGATTCTGTGCTGGTTGTACCTCCCGGCTTATGGGGGCCGGGTAAGGTTTGTGTGTGCTATATTATGTTATGTTATGTTATGCCATGTTACATTAGACACGAGTAGATCGACAGTAGAACGATACATCTCCAGGTATGACTCCTACTCCTTCCAGTATAATTAAGAGAAGGTATGATTTACATTAACAGACAGTTAATCTATTCCTTTCTACTTCAGTTTCATCAGTTGTATTGTTGTTTCCAGATATTTCTTTCAGTTATTGCTTTACATACTCAGTACCAGTGGTACTGACGCCCGGTGGGGCGCTGCATTACTTGCCTGCAGGTACTCATAGACGAGCAGGCGATCCGTCGTGATTCCGGTCAGCGATTAAGTATTCAGCTCCCATCATCCGGAGACTTAATCCCAGAGGTGTATTTCATTTTCTTTTGTTGTACAGTACGGGCAGGTCAGGGCCCTGTCCCGATCATTTCTATTGCTATTCCTAGAGGTTTGCAGTCTATATATATTTCCCTGTGGTCAGATGAGCTGGTCGTGTGGGGCCGTCCAGTTGTATAGCTGTTAGTACTTCTGTTTCCTTTATGTTGGTCGTGTGGGGCCATAGCTTGACAGTAGTGGTGACCTTGTCGGTCACGTAGCTATCCAGTATTTCTTTGTTGAGTTACAGATAACTAGACATCATGGTGGCCTTGTCGGCCCGCATAGGTTTTCCTATATTGACATGTCTCTGGTTAGCTGTCAGCACAGGTACAGGTGGCTATAGGCCTAGTCGGCCGAAGGCTCTATTTACAACCGTCATATAGCCCGTTGTTTCCCTAAATCTGAGTTAGAGCCAGCCAGGCACCAGATGTGCTCAGGCTCAGTAGTCCATCAGTTCAGGTCCTAGTAGGGCACCAGGTGCCTGTCATACCCCCCAAGGCGGGGTGTGACAAACTTGGTATCAGAGCAGGTCGTGTCCCAGGGAGTCTGCAAGCCGTGCTAAGTAGAGTCTTGTCTATGGATGTGTTGTGCACCACATACTATAGGCAGGAGGCTGCGAGGCATAATAGGATGGTTACCCTTCTTTCATACTCAGTCGTTCCATAGCACAATACAGTACAGGGTTGGTCCTTTTAAAACTTATCATATTCTTTGAATACAGATACAAGTCAGACTAGCGAAATCCTATCCCAGGCAGAAGATCAGATATAGCAACAGGAGAGAATATCAGCTAGTTACAAGGTAACTACAGCAGCAGGAGGAGATAACAGGGACCTCCCAATGTTATCTTTTTATTGGTACCATCCCCAGTATATGTCGATAATTTCAGAATAGGAAGTCATAAGCGTAACGTATAAATGAGTCGATTTATTTGTTAGATATATATATAAGACCTGATTAAGATAGTAGACAATATTAGATTATTAGATAAGTGTGAGAAAGAGAGGGAAATGTAGGATTCCCACCTCCATTCCTTCAGGTGTAGTACAGTTCCATGTCTTCGTATTATAGCAATAAGAAAAGGGTATTCCCACCTCTTGACCTGATTCAGCTTAAAGATTATATTCCGTAAGGGGCATAGGACTTGAGGTGAGGTTGCCAAATCAAGCAGTAAGTGTTACAAAGTATAAAGAGCCCCTATGATTACGTGAGTAGTGCAGACCCTTATGATAATAAGCCAGTAGAGAAAGTAAGACTGTTAGCTTACCCGAAGCAAGGGTAAAAGACCTGTCAGTAATGAATGCCTAGTAATAGTCAAATTTGAGTCAGAAAAAGGCCAAGTCCGCCATATACGCTAATAGACAGTAAGATATACCTGCAAGATTATAGATATGATTCAGTTGTGATATCGAAAGGGTGAGAGGTCATGTGAATCAGATAGGTCTGACTGCAAGTCAGGGGAAGTATGAACTCATACTTGACAAGTAATCTTATTAACAATGAAAAGCAGGTACCTTGAACCCCAGAGTTCAGCTTAAGCAAGATGAGGGGACGAAGCAGAAATGTCAGATTTTATGGGGAAAGTAGGATTACCCCTGGATTGATAGAATATCGTATTAAGGATTAAGCCTCGGGCTGACAGTAAGATTGCGGTTCAGAATACCGCAGTATGTCCGCTTATGGAGAAGTTAAGAAATTACCGATACAGAAATTCTAATCTAGTGTGGCCTAGAGATAAGGCCCAGCAGACAGTCATGGGCTCTCAATATAATGCCAAGTAAGGCCACAAGGCTCGGGTGTGGACCCACATTGTAAGAGTGGCGGAATGCCAATAGCAGGCCATGATCAAGCTCATATGTTGTTACATCTAGAATGGGATGAAAGTCTAAGGAACTGATAAGTCAGGGCAGGAGATATTATTAGACCGTAGGAGCGGTATATCATGTGCAGTATGAAATTCAGTAAGGCATGTTAGAGATTATGTATCACCATAAAATTCAGTATGTATTGTACATAGTAGTTGATATATATATATATATATATATATATATATATATATATCTACAGATGATAGATATGATGTAAGTAGTTGGCAATGGGGGTTACAGTCACACAGATTTTGGTTAGCTGCTAGGAAATATATACAGATCGTACTGCAGGACCCCTCACCAAAAGAGAGGGTGTCACGTTAAGTGGTCGTGCATCATTTTCCCAGTCTTGTAGGTGAGAGTCGGCCTTAGTCAACCTAGCAGCTATTATGCAGAACACCCCGCAAGTTAGCCGACCGTCTTAGTCAGACAAACCTGTGGGTACCCCAAGAAAGAGTCCATATCAGTAGTCAGTGACAGACTAGTACTTCAACTGGTTTTCGTAAGGTATTCAGATACAGAGCCCTAACAGAAGGCCAGTCTTTACAGAATGGTTCATAAGACCGAGAATTTCCAAGAACAGTAATATAAATCCAAAGGGGGTACGAATAAGGCGTAAGAAATTGGTAGTGCTATACTAGCACAGTGTTTACTAAGACAAGGACATCGGTAAGTTCCCTATGAAGATCTAGGGACGGATCGCCTGAGAGTAGGTTGGACTAAGCACAACATTATAATTGTTCAATTAGGAGGACGAAATAGTTAGCTGTCCACAACCCCGCAGTTATGCATGAGCTACAGATGTCCGAGTAGGACATGTAGAGCATCGTTAGACTACTACAACATTCGGATCATTTAACCCAGCTATTTAGTTAGTCAAGGTTATTCAGCAAGACTATTAGAGATCATGATGATTGTCAGGATCCTCTGATCAGATACGGGCACATGGTGTGCAGATAGTCGTTCAGGTTACCTTAGCAACAAGTAGCCTTAGTATGAGGCCAGAAGGCCGGATAAGCTCTAGCTATATCAGTAGATTACTTGTCAGATTCTCCGGTATAATAAACCAGTATGACCATCAGTTATATGTCAATTTTTCTAAATGTGAATTTTGGCTGAGTACAGTAGCCTTTTTGGTCACATTGTGTCGGAGGATGGTGTACAGGTAGATACACGGAAAATTGAAGCAGTGAAGACATAGCCCAGACCTACCACTCCGATCGAAGTACGCAATCCCTGTGGTTAGCCGTGTACTACAGAGGGTTTGTGGAAGGATCTTCCACCTTAGCAGTACCTCTGACTAAATTGACAAAGAAGGCAGCAAAGTTCCAGCAGACTGAGACGTGTGAGAAGAACTTCCAGGAGTTAAAAGACAGGTTAACATCAGCCCCAGTGTTAATATCGCCAGAAGGTACAGAGGGTTGATGTAGCATGGTAAAGTAATAGCTTATGCTTTCAGGTAGTTGAAGAAACATGAAAAGAATTGTCTTACCCATGACCTGGAGTTAGCTGCAGTAGTTTATGCCTTAAAGAGTGAATATTTTGTATCACCCAGGAAGGGCTAATGTGGTAGCAGATGCCCTTAGCTGTAAATCTATGGGGAGTTGGCATACTTGTAGCCTGAACAGCGAGAATTGACCCGAGAATTACACCAGTTAGCCGGTTTAGCCATTCACATAACAGAAATAAAGGACAACAGAGCGGTAATATAGAATGTCGCAGTGTTGTCGTTAGTGGTGGAAGTAAAGGAACGGCAGTATGGAGACCCTAGCCGGGTTCAACTTGAACACAAGGTTCAGCAAGGCGAGATGACATATTTTCAGGTAACCGGGGATGAAGTGTTGCGATATAAAGGCCGCATTTGTGTTCCAGATACTTTGGGGATTCACCAGCAGATTATGAGCGAGGCGCATTACGCTCGTTATTCTCTCCACCCAGGCGCGACAAAAATGTACCATGATATCAATAAAAACTACTGGTGGCCAGGTATGAAAAGAGAAATTTCTGAATTTGTAGCTCAGTGTCCTACTGCCAACAGGTGAAAGCAGAACATCAGAAACCAGGCGGTTTGACTCAGGATATAGCTGTACCTCTCTGGAAATGGGAAGCAGTGAATATGGATTATGTAACAGGATTACCCCGTACTAAACACAGACATGACTCTATATGGGTGATAGTTCACAGATTGACAAAATCAGCTCATTTCCTGCCAGTGAGAAGTACCTTCTCGGCTGAAGATTATGCTGAGTTGTATATCCAAGAGATAGTCAGATTGCATGGAGTGCCAGTATTCATTATTTCAGATAGAGGAGTACAGTTTATGGCTAGATTTTGGCAGTCATTTCAGAGAGGTCTGGGGACGCAGATCAATTTGAGCACAACATTCCACCCCCAGACAGATGGGCAAGCTGAGCGGACTATCCAAACGCTCGAAGATATGCTACGAGCGTGTGTGCTAGATTTTGGGGGTAGCTGGGATGAGCATCTTTCGTTGATTGAATTTGCTTATAATAACAATTATCATTCAGCTATCCAGATGGCGCCCTTTGAAGCATTATATGGGCAAAAATGTAGATCGCCGGTGGGCTGGTTTGAAGTGGGGGAATCAGTATTGGTTGGCCCAGACATTGTTCGGCAGTTAGAGGAAAAGATAAAGCTTATCTGAGAACGTTTACTGACTACTCAGAGCCGCCAAAAGTCTTATGCAGATATGCGGCGCAGGAATCTAGAATTTGCGATAAATGACTGGGTATATTTGAAAGTGTCTCCGATGAAAGGGGTGATGAGATTTGGCAAGAAAGGCAAGCTTAGCCCGAGATTCATTGGGCTATATCAGATTCAGCGAAGAATAGGCCGAGTTGCATACGAATTGAACTTGCCTCCGGAGTTAGCATCTGTTCACCCAGTATTCCATGTCTCTATGTTGAGGAAGTTTGTAGGAGACCCTTCTACAGTAGTTCCCGTTCAGGATGTCCAAGTCACAGAAGAGTTAGCATATGAAGAGGTTCCAGTAGCTATTTTAGACAGACAGATTCGCAGGTTGAGGACTAAAGATGTTGCGTCTGTCAAAGTATTGTGGCATAACAGGAACCATGAGGAAATGACGTGGGAAGCTGAAGAAGATATGAAAGCTAGGTACCCTCACCTATTCCAGGCCTAGTCAGGCGACAGGTATGTCCGTACTATTGCTTATGTAGTATCTTATGGTTGTATATGTATAAGTGAGAAAGATTGATACTTAGCCATCCAGTGAATCCTAAAGTATTGTGTATAGTACCTGTATTGGACTTTTCCGCATTTTAGGTTCTTGGTATAGTCCATATTACAGGGGAGACTCTGGCGAAATTTTTCTAAACAAGTAAGTTAAGTAGTCCTCTAGATAACAATATACATTCGAGGACGAATGTTCTTAAGGGGGGGAGAATGTTATACCCCGTAGGATTTCCGGCACCTAGATGACCTATTCGCACATTGGTTAAGCATATTTGAAGGCCATACGTGCTAGAGAAAGGCCCGGGAAAAATATCGGACGAGAAACCTGTCGAACCATCACGGAAGGAGCCGAGGCAGAGCCCCTCCGCGATGGCAGCGTGTCACGGAGGTGAAGCCTCCGCGTTGGCTCCGTGACACGTTGGCCTTGTCCAGGCCCAAGTATATAAAGCCCCACTTCGGTTTTAAATCATATAAACTTATAAATTTCCAGTGAAACAGAGAGCAAACATCAGAGAAGAGAAAAGAACGAAGGGGGTAATATAATTTTCATCCGATTACGCTGCTAAACGTTGTCCAAACTCAAATTAACCCCAGATACTGAGGTACTTAGCAGCAGAGAGCATTCCTACGAATTTAGTTTCGTGAAATACGGCCGACGAATCATCGAGCTACCAAGCTAAGGTAAGTAGAATTGCTCCAAACTAGTGTCTATGTGTTTCTAGCGGTGAAGTGAATATTTCTCTCTCCTGGACCTCTGAAAAATAGTGAGTTTTTGACCGTCTTTCGATAAGCCTAAGTTTAGGCTATAATTACATCGAAGTGACGTTGTTCATTTAAAATAAAGTTATATTTGGTATTAATTGATATATATATGAATGCAGTTGGGAGGAATAGCTGAAATACCGACCAAGTTACGCCAGTTAGTCGGGAAATCAGAAACGAAGGTATGTAAAGCTAGTTTCCTCGGCAAGTTAGTAAGCTCGGTATAGTAAAGTAATTTAAAGGCCAGTAGAATATTCAGAAGTCATGTGTTATGTTTATTACGAATGTTGGTACGATATTAGAAGCGTTATATTATAATTAGCATGAAACTTACTAGCACAATATAGATTCTAATACAAGTGTTAGGAACTGCATAGCATGCTCAGTATGTGATGTAATACAGAATGTTAGGATATTATCGTATTCAGTTGAAACCCAGTAAAACAATGTAATATCTGTAAGGCATCTCAGAAATAGAACGATAGGTTAAAAATGAAGTTTAGGAAGCATGTCAGAAATAGTAAATCATGTTATTACAGAAACGCAGTATACAGTACAGTATGGCAGAAGATTATATTTGTACATATACAGTATTATCAGTCTCAGCATGAATTAAGTACATACATATCGCTATCACTAGCTCAGCATACAGTAGACACAGATACATTATAACTATTAGCTTCAGCATGTGATATATGCAGATAATATTACTAGTTGAGACCACTTTATTGTCTTGGGGTTGGATTACCTAGCGTCCCTGACCGCCCCAGGGTTAATAGCTGTATCGACTCGTCCGCTAGAGGACGAGGATACGTCGCTCTACGGAGTGGCATGCCGTCCCACAGGGGACGAAGATGGGATGCCAGTTTTCCCCATATTGTGCCTTGATCGGCCCTTACACACCCCTGTCGAGCGGATACGCCCGGGTGTTGATTCAGGAGTCCTCCGGACTCAGATGCAGTTATAGTCAGGGGCTCAGCGAGCCCAAGTGCACACCCAGGGGACCGGCAGGATGCTTATAGCTATTATAGGAGATGGGATGACCAGGGTAGGGGTGTAGATTCTGTGTTGGTTGTACCTCCCGGCTTATAGGGGCCGGGTAAGGTTTGTGTGTGCTATATTATGTTATGTTATGTTATGCCATGTTACATTAGACAAGAGTAGATCGGCAGTAGAACGATACATCTCCAGGTATGACTCCTACTCCTTCCAGTATAATTAAGAGAAGGTATGATTTACATTAACAGACAGTTAATATATTCCTTTCTACTTCAGTTTCATCAGTTGTATTGTTGTTTCCAGATATTTCTTTCAGTTATTGCTTTACATACTCAGTACCAGCGGTACTGACACCCGGTGGGGCGCTACATTACTTGCCTTCAGGTACTCATAGACGAGCAGGCGATCCGTCGTGATTCCGGTCAGCGATTAAGTATTCAGCTCCCGTCATCCGGAGATTGAATCCCAGAGGTGTATTTCATTTTCTTTTGTTGTACAGTACGGGTAGGTTGGGGCCTATCCCGATCATTTCTATTGCTATTCCTAGAGTCTTGCAATTTATATATATTTCCCTGTGGTCAGATGAGCCGGTCGTGTGGGGCCGTCCAGTTGTATAGCTGTTAGTACTTCTGTTTCCTTTATGTTGGTCGTGTGGGGCCATAGCTTGACAGTAGTGGTGACCTTGCCGGTCACGTAGCTATCCAGTATTTCTTTGTTGAGTTACAGATAACTAGACAGCATGGTGGCCTTGTCGGCCCGCATAGGTTTCCCTATATTGACATGTCTCCGGTTAGCTGTCAGCACAGGTACATGTGGCTATAGGCCTAGTCGGCCGAAGGCTGTATTTACAACCGTCATATAGCCCGTTGTTTCCCAGAACCTGAGTTAGAGCCAGCCAGGCACCAGATGTGCTCAGGCTCAGCAGTCCATCAGTTTAGGTCCTAGTAGGGCACCAGGCGCCAGTCATACCCCCCAAGGCGGGGTGTGACAAATCTATTATTTCCTCTGAGTTTTAATTGAAAAATTAATGGTTGCAAATATTGATTTAGTCTTCTTATCTTGCTTTTGCTTGAGAGAGAGAAGTGAGATTTGGATGA
The DNA here is from genome assembly GCA_035772735.1 of Datura wrightii. NCBI lineage: Eukaryota > Viridiplantae > Streptophyta > Magnoliopsida > Solanales > Solanaceae > Datura > Datura wrightii. Next base: position 162,062,626 of record JASDFA010000016.1, read on the forward strand.
GGATTCAATAGTGAGGAATTGGGTTGTGATTCTTGGACTTGAGCTAGAGATAGTCAAGACCCATATTCATACCCCATAAGAGGATTAAGGCTAGAGATATCCTAATTCTTCCTCAAGCATTATGGGTTGGTTCATTGATTGGCTTTGAGGTTTGAGAAAACCCAAGGTAAACATATTCTCTTGGTTGAGAAACATAGGATGTAGCTTTATTCACCATTATCCACGCTATAAGTGAGTTTAAGGCATTTTAATCAACCTCAATCTAGTGGTACACCCCATTAGTTGCGCATCCCTAGTTCCCTCTCATTGATTGCAACTAGTGAATTCCCCCTGTTTTATTTTACAATTTGAATTTAATACTTGCTTTCTCTTTTCCCCCCAATATTTACTTTAAGTGGCTTAGATATGACGCTAGCTAATTTGACTTAATTTATAACTTTTGGATCATCTCTTCTTAATCTTTGTGGGATTCGACCCCAACACTCATCGGAAATTTATTTTTTGACAGTGACCGCAGCCACCTCCTTTAAAAAGAAGAGTTGTATTAAGTGTTATCCAAAAAATGGTGTCATTACTGGGGATTGAGATGTAATTTCCATTTATTTTTTATTAATTCAAATTTATTTTGCGTCTTGACTGTGATAGAGATTATGGTTATTTAGTTATGCTATATGAATGAGTTCTGAAATTGTATAAACTGTGACTATTGTTCTTGAAATGAAAGCACAATCTTGGTAATTCGTGTGTACCTATGAGTTATCCTATGTGATGACCGATTGATAGCATATTGAAATATGTTGATTAATGTTGGACGTCATGCCCGAGGTGAGTATCCAGGTGAATGATTATGATATGAGTGGCTCATGTCCGAGGGGAGTATCCGGACGAGCAGATGAGTGGGAGAAGGTAAAACACTGGTATAATACATGAATTTCTAGAGTCCCCTATAGGTCATTACTGGAAGGATAGAAATAAGACCCTCTAGCATGTGTGTACAAATATACATATGTGTGACATACATAGTAAATATAAAAATGTGCGACAAGCGTACAGATATACAGATGTGATACGTGATATGCCGACATAATCCGGGCATAACTTAAGGTGTACAGATATGATACAGAGACATGTAGAGTGAGACTGATGAGGTGTGGATGTAAATGTGCATTCGTGTCTTGAGTGTGGACATGAATCCATTAATATATATGGTTTTATACGATTAATAGTTTACTTGTGTCATTTGATGGTTACTTTAAGTGATCTGACTAAGTATGAATTAATGGATCCACGTTGGTCTTATTATTAGTCCCTTGTAATAAGTAATCATTGTTAATATTGTTTTGTGTTGGGTTGGTCCTGATTGTGGGACTAGTTTGGTTAAGAAAGAATAGCGTTAAGGTGGTAACATAATGATATGGGTGATTGATGACGAATGATAGCTAAATAAATAGATAACCAACATCCTTAATATATTATCAAGTCAATAAATAAATCTTGGTGAACGAGAACAGGCTTAGTTAGTGGTAATCGATTTATGTAGTGATGAAGATTATTATAGTTTTAAATAGTGACTTGAAAAGAGAAGTGCCAGTGAAATCGATCTACTGCCAAGCAAAGTACTACTGCAATGAGCAATTTCCCACTGCAACGAGACCGCTTTAGCAGTCAGGTATCCACTGCAGTGAGATTAGAAAATAGTATAGGGTTTGGAATTTGACAGCTAGGATTCCGAGGGAGAGTAGTGTGAACACTGTAAAAGTGAATAAATTGATTGTTGAACTCGATAGAATACAAACGTATAGTGAAGTTGATGAATTAATTGTTGAGTCTAATAAAATATAAATGTATAACGGAATTGAGGAATTTATTTATGGACTGGGTAGGATATTAGTGTATTTAATAGTTGTGGTTAATATTGGTTAACCGATTGCATGTTGATTATATACCTTTTCATAATCTAATTCTAGTCGGTTGATGATTCCTATCAGTATGCGTGGTGTACTGATACTATCTTGTTATACCTTTTTATTTTTTGGTGTAGATTGTGGCAGGTAATTTCAGTCTCATGATTAATGTGGCGATACTTAATATCAGCTTCTGCAGTCTTTCCGCAAGCAAAGTTGTGTCTTTTATTTGTTGTCAATATTTCGAGTAGAGCTCTTGTACCTGTCTAGATTAGATCCTTGGGAAGAGTCATTTTTGGGAACAATTATGTATAATTATGAGTTAAGAATTTTGTTTTGTACAAAGTTCAGTTATTTGTCTTGACTCTTTTATTGTGATAGAAATGGTTTTCTATAAAAAGGTTCTCCTGTCGAACTAAAGTCGAATAGGTGTCTGCACCATTTGTCATTTTTGGTCATGATAAAATAATATCTTATCATAAAAAATAAATTGAAGTCTCTCGAAGAGATTATATATGATAATAATATTCATGCTAGATTGTAATATGTGAAGTTGTTACGATCCAAAAATATTTTGTAGTAAACCTAAAGTTTACCAATAATAAAATTGTCATTTATTGAGACTGCAAATAATTGAATGATTAAATATCTCCAAATTACTATGGGTAAGAAATATGTATAAGAAATGTTACCCGATATGTACTACAAATATAAGCATGATATAATTACATGCTACAACAAGTCAGAAGTTTATTAATGTGAGATTCATAAAATAAGTAAACCTGGAGTTTACTAAAAATAAAGAGTATATATCATGGTAAACTTGAAGTTTACTAGTACAAATAATTTTATCAGTTGACATGATCATTTTTAGTCGTCCTGATTTAAATATGATGTGTTAATTGAATATCAGAATACATTGAAGAACTGATAATTCTTTTATGTTGCTTGTTCTCATAATAAGTTGATTATACCAGCTAATGTTGAGACTGAATTCCTAAATCTTTTAAAAGTATAAAATGTGAATATGAGCCCATTTACTTGTCATGTGATGTCTTAGGTAGATGTATCTATAAGATGGCCACATATGCGTTTATTGTCAGCCTATAGTTTGATATTTACATAGTTGCTTGCTCAATATAAATTGAGTAAAAGCATAATTTTCAGATTATGTAATCAATATAGTTCAACCTAATAATGTTTGTTTATATCTAAGCTGGTTTTACATTGAATGTCTCCAATAAATAGTTGAATCATTGCTTATGAGTCTGAAGCTTAGTGGATCGTACTATGATACGATATATTACATACAACAATACTTGTATGCTGACCAATAAATTATGATTAATCCCTCCCTCCGCTCAATTGGTTTAGAGTCAAGAACCTAATATTTTTCATCTAATAACTTTTACTGTGTGATATATGATTAATGAATCTATCATGTTGCACACAAATAAATTCTCCTAAGAAGATCAGGGATTTATGTTAGTTTTTCTAACAGGAGGGAGAGAGAATAAGCAGCTAAGAAATATATTGTGAATTATCATTAGTGCGACCCTTATCCAAAAAAATTCAAGTCAAATGCCTAAAATATTTGCTGACCCAAAATTAATTTCATATTTCAGCTGCAAATGCACCTATTGATTGTCCCTGAATGACAAAGTCTATAGTATGCATGTAGCATGATAGACCAATCGGTTCCAAATACAATAATCCTTGAAAAAAAGAAGATAAAATGATCATAATGAGGAAGAAACGTGCTCTTGAAAATCCTACGACATAACACTTTATGAAACCTCGCGAAAAGTTCAGATACCTGAAAATAATGAAGTAATGAAATCTCAGTTATTTATTTATTTGTGTTGCATTGTGAACCGATACAAAATGATATCTTGTCGACGATATCTTTAGTACAATATAGCACGTAATATTATAAATTAAGGATCTAAATTCTACGCCTATTTCCTAGGATGACGTAGGAATAATTACCAACTGAAATGATGCATCTTGATAAGCGTAAAACTTATTTGACTTACAATCCAGATACTAGAAGATGTCATGCTTTAAATATTAATAAATGTTTTCACTTGACAAAAGTTTTATGAAAATCTTCTTAAGGATTCACTATGCCTGAAGCATATATAAGTTCTTGAAAAACTTGTTTATAATCCTTATATGATATAAATTTATTTATCATAAGAATTGTTATTAAGTTTCATGAATATACAGGACATTCATCTAATCAACATAAGAGTTCGATCCAAATATGTTATTTATTTTCATGAATGGTTACTATCATACTATGATGTCCCACATGACCGTCAAATCATATAAGAAAATAGCAAAGGTTCACAGAGCAAGCTAGGAATGTACTTGGACTGATTTCAATAATATTATATGAAGATGATGCAACTCTATCAATGACATGGAGGTGCAAATGATCAACCAGTTCGTCAAATGATAAATTAATAGATATGATCCTAAGGACTCTACCTACCTCATCATGTGATATGTTGATATATATGATTGAAGTACATCATCTTCAAGAATTATATGATGCTTTAATCAAGGGGAGTAAAATACGCACTATACTCTTTTTTTTAACCAAGGTTTTACTCCATTGGATTTTTCTAGTAAGATTTTTAATAAGGCAGCTAGTAATGCGTATTATTAGATATGAGTACTCTTTTTCCTTCACTAGAATTTTATCCCATTGAGTTTTCCTAGTAAGGTTTTAATAAGACACATTATCTATTAATGAACATCCAAGGGGGACTATTATAAATATATTATATTATATGTTCATTGGATAAACTTGCAACTGGATAAACTTACAATTGGATAAGTTTGCAATCATATAAGTTTTTAATCTGTGTATTTGTATCATAATGAATGTCTGTCTTGTTTCTTTGAAGAAAAGTTAGGGTTAGTTTTTGGAGTTCTCCTTCATTGTATTTCATCTCTCAAGAGAAATAAGAAGTCCTCTCTTCTCTCTTTCTCAACAATATTCTTCTTTTTATTTTATTATTTTATAACAAAGCCGGTAATATTCACTCAAACTAGACAATATTTGTTACTAAATTACTAATTTTCAGTCCTTTTTAATATAATTATTTGGTTGTCGGGATAGATAATATTATTTTTATTTTTAATTATTTAATTAATTTTTTTAATTTAAAATTATAAAATAAATTAAAATGTAGGAAGTAGTATTAAAAATTAAAATTGGGGTGGTATATTAGAAACATGATGCAAATTGAGGGAGTGGTCCCAATAATGAAGTGAAAGAGCCAAACTTCACGCCTCTCAAGTCTTTAAATATTCAACAAGAAACAGATAAAAAGGGTCATGCATCCGAAAGAGACAACCTCTATCCAGGAGAAACCCAACGGAATGTGGGGATTGACTCTACTCATGCGTATAATCATGTCCTATTCTAAGGTTTCAATTGCCTCTCATCTCTACTTAATTAATCCTCCTATCACATACATATAACCACAAAAGTTTCTCAAAAAACAGAGAAGAGGAAATGAGATGCATTAGGACAAGTAGCTTAAAGAGGCTCTACACTTTCAGAAGGCACAGTTTTGATGGAGAATTTCCAAAAGGTTGTGGTTTCAATGGAGAAGACGAAAATAATACAAGTACCAAAGCTGATGCTACTTCCCTCTCAACACACACACATCTTAGACCCACGTGGAAATGCTTCTCTTATCAAGAAATTTTTCATGCCACCAATGATTTTCGTTCAGGTTATCTTCTCATTTATAGAAATTTGTTGTCACGCCACCAATGGTTTGTTGTAATAATTAATGAATTCAACTTAACCTCATATGATCGACATTTCTAGCATCTATTTTTATGAGTATTTGAATACTAATTAGTAATAATTGAAAGTTCAGAAAATATGGTGGGGAGAGGAGGGTATGCAGAGGTGTACAGAGGAGCATTAGGATGGAGAAGCAATAGTCGTAAAAATACTGACAAAAGCCACTGATGATGAGAGAAAGGAGAAGGAGTTCTCGACAGAAATTGGGAAATTTGCTCACGTTTTCCATCCCAATGTGACGTCACTGCGCGGTTGTTGTATTGAAAATGGCCTTTACCTCATTTTTCAGTTTTCCTCCAAAGGCTCTAATGCTTCAATTCTCCATGTGTCAAGCCCCATTTCAGGAGGCGCAACTGGCACCTAATGTCACACTGGACTCTAAGCTGATCTGGCTGGACACATACACTTCTGATGCATGCCATCAGCACATAGAAAGAAAATAAATGGCTATATCTTGGCTGTAAATACAGCCTCGGGCCGACTAGGCCATAATATATAACCTGCATAAGACAACTAACTCAGCAATCACGATAATAAAAGGATCCTATGAATGTCAAGTAGACCACCATGTTGTCTAAGTGTCACGCCCCACCTTAGGAGGCACGACTGGCACCTAGTGCCACACTGGGACCTGAACTGACCTGGCTGGGCTTAGGCACCTCTAGTGCCTACTAGTGACTCAAATTCAAGAAAACAAATGTAAGCACAGCCTCAGGCCGACAAGGCCACCTGTAAGAGAAACCAGCTAAACAATAACAAGCTAATAAAGGGACCCTATGCGGGCCACCATACTATCTAGTTATAACAGAAATAAAAACAGGCAGTTATGTTGGGCCCCACACGGTCAACATATAAAATAAGACATACATAGGCCCCAAACTACCAACAACAATCAACTAACTAACGATTGTAGTCTACAAGCCTCTAAGAATACAATTAATGTTTGGGATAGGGCCTCGTCCTACCCAAATACTATACAAATAAAAGATGGTGACCTTTACGACCTAACAACTCCGCATGAAAGGAGCTGGCCAAACTGTTGACTCAGAATAGCTTTTAGGAGATCTAACAAGTTATATGTCTAAACCTGCAGGCAAGTATGCAACACCCAATAATTGGGCGTCAGTACAATATATACCGAATATGTAAGGCAGTAAGAAAAGTTGAATAAACGCTGATAAAGAACTAAAAGTGAATAACAAGAAGGGGCAGAACTTTACCAGAAAGTTTTCTTATCCATAACCTGAATCTAGTCAAACACTACACCTATATGAGCTAAGACTGTATAATTACATATTTATAAATTATAACTAGCAGGAAAAAATGCAAACAAGAACCTAACTTGGACCCCATAAGCCTGAAAGGTACAATCAACACAGAATAACCCGCTTGGGGCTCTCATAAGCCCTGGCGAGCACAATTCAATCTATACACCCCTAACAAGGTCAATCTGAGTCACAAGTAACTATAGCCATCCTACTGGTCCCCTAGGTCTGCAACTGAGCCAACTCGGCTCCTAATCTGTAGTTGTGTCTGAGTCCAGTGGACTCCTGATAACTGCACCCTCTGCACCAGGCTCGACGAGGGTCAGTGATCCCTATATGGCATAAAAATAATTATCCATCCATGGAATGGACTGTAATATGGACCTTGGGCCTCTTCATAGTCCATTGGTACAACATCTAGCTCCTTGGAGTGATCATATAGCCCTGAAGGCAACGACACAGCTAGTAACCTTGAGATTGGTTAATGGAAGGCTATCCTAGATGGGGTCAATCCCAACCGGTACACTGCATCTTAATCTCAACTTGTCCACTCAAAAGGCGTATCTGGCTCATAAGGTCTAACGCAACCGTTACTCACTCCTAGAGTAATCTGCATAACTACTAACAAGCACACCACGTGTGCCTATATCTGATCAGAGGATCCTGATAGTGATCGTAATCTCTAACGGTCTGGACTGAATAGGGCGAGATATAGAGTGGCCCAATGATACTCTAAATGTCATGCTAGGACAGTGGTAACTGATAAGCAAACCATATTGTCGCAAATAGTTAACTGTCTAGTTCCTTTACTAAGGACAATTGTAGGGCTGCCACTTAACCAGACCTTCTCCTGAGCACTCAGCCCCTAACCTTCCCCAGGTGGTTTGCTATTATTCCTAGCCTGAAGGTAATACTATGCTACTGTAGTTCTAGTCCCTTGGACACTGACTTGGTCTATTCAGATTTCATATAACTTTTCTAGGAGATCCCTAACCTCGTAGGTAGTTTACTTGGTCCTAGCCACATGCGACAACCTGTACCTGAGTATCCATAAGAGTGGGCTGGGGCATTGGCCCCGAGTTTCACTACTGATAAGATTCCCTCTTTAGGGTACCCACGGGTCTATCTACCTCGTATGACTAGAGTGACCTCTTGGAGACCCATAGGTGTAACACTAAGTCGACTACAGCTAATAATTTCTAGCAGTATCTAACTATATAATAGGTCGCCACCTTTCTCATCGGCAACCTTGGTGCTGCTAACTCTAGGGTGGGAATATCTTATTCAAATTCTAGCCCTGGAGGCTGTCACAACCTGAATGTACACTTGGATCGTAGACATGGGACAAGGTACCCTGAGGGACCATGAGTCAACCCATGGCTCATGCATAAACTAACCTCATTCAAGTAAGCGGAATGACAATCATAAAGATATAGCGGAAATGTAATCATAACATAGCATCAAGAAATACCAACATTTACACAGCTGAATACTACATACTTGTCCAAAAGCCTCTAAAATGTAAGATGGGTTGATGGGACAACATCCCCAACTAACCAGACCAGTACTGAAACATAAACCACATGGAAGTCTATCAAATGGTCCTCGGAACATGAGGACTCACCAATAAGCTGATATCGAAAGCTGGGATGGACTACAGATGAGGATGAGCCTGAGATCCGCACCCTGTATTACGAAATGATACAACATAAAAAGTATGCGGTCAGTACGTGGAATGTACTAAGTATGCAAGGTAAGTAAAATGTACATTTAAAAGTAAAGTAAAACTCATAAATAGACATAGGATAAGGACATCATGCTTACATCAAAATCTTCATAATAATCATAAGGATCAAGGCTTTCAAATCATTCAATATCATTCATTATCATTACTATAAATAGTTTTACCATAATATAACTTGATCCAATAACACAAATATAACAATGCATAGAACATGTGGGACAATGGGAGGACTCATCATAACCGATACCATCATGGTAGAGCCTTTCATGCCCCCACTATCTCGCTCAAGTGGGCAGAGCCGGCCCTGGCTTTCCAGGAGAGGGTCTTGCATAAGGCTTGACATCACATTTGAGGGGATTTATCAATACGTCATAACATTTACAAACCCACAGTGGCACATGGTTATGAGACACCGGCGTAGTCCTTTGAACGTCGGGCTGCTCAATGCTAGACACGGCTCCCAAAAATATGCATATAGGCGCATACATAAATCATTAACATCATGCATAAAATTCATTGCCTAAGATATAACATTTATCATCATTAATCCCCTTTAAAACATGCTTATCCAAGAATCAAAGCCCTTTTATATCGGCTAACATTATAAATCGACAATTCATAAAATTCATTTCGTAAATCATAAATCATTCTTCATTATGTGGGCATTGCCCAATACTTCATCATACTCATTTCTTTCAAAATATACTCATAACATGGGTAACTTGGATTCATGCATTTCCATAATCAATAGACTTAAAATAATGAATATTCATCATAAATCATAATTTCTAGGAACTTCCATAAATGGGCCATTTAGATTTAAAAAGATTAAAACATGAACTTAAGAAAATAATAGTAAAACCTTCCCATAATGCATATTTGCATAAGAAAAGCTCAATTAAAACATACCCATAAGGAGAAATCACATTTACATGCTTTGGGTAAAACCCCATGGAATTTGAGTAGGAGAATTCATGAATTAACTCAAAATCCGGAATGGATGAGGAAGAATTCCACCCATTTTAAAACCCTACATACCTGGGAATGGATGAACTTAAGGTTTCTTGAACACCCACTGAGAATTTGAAGAAAAATTGGGGAAGAAGGCATTGAATCTCCCAAAAACCCCTCTAGAATCCTTGCATGAGAAAGGGTCATGAAATAGGGACTTAACTCCTCTTATCATACTCATAAAATAACCAAAACAACGTAGTTTAGGGTCTAAAAATGAGGAAAGGTCGAAAATACCCTTAAAATAATTTTCCTAAAATTTGGCCCGCACAGACCAACGACCCACCTAACGGATTGTGGCATCATACCACGACTCGTGGTATTGAGTCGTCGGATCCACTTCCTAATGAAATGTCTCAGATCCTTCACACGAATCAACAGGACGAGTCGTCACAACAACACACGGGTCGTTGAATCGACAGTTGTCAGCCCTTGACCAAGTCTGACCTCTGTTTCCACGAGCCTCACCACGACTCGTGGTGGCATACAACGAGTCGTGGTCTCCATCCGTTGCATGCACTGGAAACCTCAACCAACCAGTAACGACTTGAAACAACAGGTCGTTGTCTCTCACCACGGATCATGGGATGGCCCGTTGCTTCCTTCTTAGCCTAAGTTCAGTCCTTCTAATGACTGGTAACAATGACTCGTTGTTACTGATAACGAGTCATTACACTGTTCGTTGTTTCCTCTGATTCTCGAACTTCCAAAACCACGACTGCATATTACGACTCTTGGTATCCTACCACGAGTCGTAGGGTCATCCGTTCTGTGATATTTTTGCCAATTTTCTGCGCTTTTCAATTTTAAACTCCCGGGTCTATTCTTAGGCATTTTCGGGGTATTAGAGAGGCGCTAAGGTACGCCAACAGCCTCTGGGCGAGCGTCACTGTCTATCCACGCGTCAAATTGCAGGTTATATTGCCCATCTATGCCCTATGCTGTCCATTGTACTAAAATAGGACGAACAACTAACCCTAAGCCTCTAAGGCCTTGGCATGGCGGCAACACATCAGAGTTCTACTAACACAGTGAACAAAAGGACAGAGGTCTTACTATAACGCTTCTAGTGTGTGCCACACCTAACCTGCTCTTTCCCGATGAGGGATCCTATAGTCTCTCCTCGATACATTTTCTAACAGCTAACCACAACATATGTAAGCATTATCTACAAGCAGCAGCTAATACAACACATAGGATTGTTATCTATGTTCAATAGCATAAGTCGTATCATTATACGACGAGAATAACTTGCCGAGGAATAAACCTTAACATACCTCGAATGTTGATTCTCATTTATTTGGTTAGTTCAACCTATAGCCGGCGATTCCATTCCATTGCATCCTTTGTACTGAGATAATAAGGCTATTTCAATAATAGGAATCGGTGAATAATGATATCCTTCAATAAGTTTATCTACAACTTCAACCTCATTTCATTCGGCCAAAAACTTACAATTTCTTGAAAGTTTAGAAGGGGAAATGCTTACCTATTTCCCGTGGCCGTTTAGAATCTAATTTGGAATAATTCCGACAACCTTTACTCGGCGGCGTTTTGGTTTGATGAGCAAATTTTCAAGAAATAACTCCGTAGAAATTCTTCCTGTAGGCTTAGGACTTGTTACCTGAAGTTAATTTGCATTTGGATAGAGTTTGACAGTGTAATTTGATAAAAATCAGATGAAACTCGCGTTTTCACTCTATTTTGGTTTAAGGTACTGTTTTGTAAATGATTTGAATTATCAAGGGGGCTTTATAAAATTATTGAGGCGATGGGAATGGAGGCGTGGCGCGCCACCCATCGCGCCAATCCAGGGTGTGTCGTGCGCCAGCCATAGCACCGCACAAGGGTGTGCCGAGCGCCGGCTATAGCGCTAGACCGGCCGGCGCCCCGCGGTGCCCAATGCGCCTGGCCCCTATCCCCGGCCTCCTGCTTGCTCGATGCCACGTTCATATACTCATCCCCCGGGTCTTTTTTTACATGCGTCGTACTCTTAAACTCCCAACATTCGTACGAATGCATGGTTAAACGATAGGAATTTATGGGTTGTAACACCAAATGATAACAAAAGGAAGGCAGGCAGCTATATATAAAGTGCAACCGACAAGGCTACTAATGGGTTGCAAAACTAGGACCCACGCGGACAACATACAAAATATAACATATATAGGACCCACACGGCCAACAACGAACAACTAGATAGGAACTATACATTGTAGTTTGCAAGCCTCTAAGAGTGAAATATTGGTCGGGACAGGGCCCCAGCCTACTCAAAAGTTATATAACAAAGGACTGACAAATCTTTACAATCAGGAAACTCCGAATGAAAAAATTTGGCCGATCTGCGGACTCTCAAAAACTGCTACGGAGGTTCCGAAACCTGTCTATCTGAACCTGCAAGAAAGTATGCAGCGCCCCATGTATAGGTGTCAGTACAATATGTACCGAATATGTAAGGCAATAATAATAATAGAATAAAAGTTGATAAAGAACTTAAAGTAATCAGTGAAAAGGGGAAGACGATAACCTGTATGCGTTCATAACCATAGACTACATCTAGTAGACAACTATACAAACAGGAACTTAAGCTGTACATTTATACATTCATAAGCTATATATACCAAGCAAGTATACAAACAAGAATCTAACCTAGCCCCCATAAGCCTGAAAGGTACAATCAGTGCAGAGATAACCTACATGCGCCCCCATAAGCCCCGACAAGAGTCAATCAGTCTATATACCCCTATTGGTACCCCTAAGGCCTTGTAAGTAATTGCAACTGTCTCTCAAGCACACAAGGCCCTAGTGAGGGTCGATAATGCTATCTTGGAATAGAAGGAGTTCATTGGAGACTCCAACATGGACCCAAAGGCTTTAATTTAGTCCTTTCAGACAATTAATAGCTCCGTAAGCAATTCAAGTGCGTATCTCCGAAAGTAGTCTATAGTTCTTTAAATGGTAGCAGCATTGTAGCTCCTTAAGTAATCTATAGCTCCATAAGCTTTAGTAGCATGTTAGATCCATAAGCAATTTATAGTTCCGTAAGCAATTCTTACAACTAGCAACCTCTTAGCTATTCATGGCAAGAGGCTTGACCTCAACCAGGGTACTACGCTACAATCTCAAATCTAATCACTCGAAAGGAATACCTAGCCATATAGGCCAAATGAAACCACTATTCGCCCCTAAAATAGTCTATGTAGCTGCCAACAGGCACACCCCACGTGCCTACACCTGACTAGAGGGTCCTGGCAGCGATTACAACCTCAGTCGGGTTAGACGGACAAGGATGAGATTTAGGATGACCTACGTGATACTCTGAAGGTCATGCTAGGAGAATAGCAGCTCATCGCGAATAGCAAGGTCGTAGATGATCTTCTATATTGTTCCTTCTCATAGAATGACTGTAGGGCTACTACTAACCGGACATTGTTCCTGAGTAGCCAACCCTAACTTTCCACAAGTAGCTTACTATAATTCTTAGCCTGAAGGTAATACTGTGATACCGTGGTTCTAGTCCCCTAGACATCAAGTTGGTTTGTCCAGATTACATATGCTTCCTCTGAGCGATTCATAGCCTCAAAAACAGGTATATCTGGATTTAGCCCTCCTTGGCGAAACGTACATTGGCGTCTGCAAGAGTAGCCCGGGGCATAACCCCACTTCTAACCCACTAACAAGGTTCCCCTTAGGGTATCAACTAGTCTATCAGACATCTAACAACTAGGATGGTTTCCTGAGCAACGTATACGACAAGCATTAAGTCCGCTGAAGCTAACGGTCACTGATAGTAGCCAATCATATGGCAAGTTGTCGCTCAATTCATTAGGCTACCCTGGTGCCATCAACTCGAAGGTAAGACCACCCTTTCAATATTCAGGCTTGGAGGCGTCAAGGTGCGCCAACAGCCTATGGCGAGCTTTACTATCTATATAGGCGTCAAACAGAAAGTTATATCACCCAGTTTCACCCTATCATTTCCAACCCTACCAAATTAGGCCCAACAGCTAACTACAAGCTTCTATGGCCTTTGTACAATAGCAAGACATCAGAATCCCTCTAAACTGTAAACAAATAAATAAGAAACTCTATATGATGCTCCCAGCGTTTGTAACACTGTGTATACCTTTTCCCCATCGGGGAATACTATGATACAACCTCAATTTATCTCGTAGCGTCTAACCACAACATATATAATCATTATCTACTGGTAGAAGCTAATCACAACATACGTACTTACAACTTACCTACAAAAGTGTAGGCGTATCAACTATACGAGGGGAATAACTTGCCAAAGAAGTTAGCCTTAACATACCTCAATTGTCATTTTCTGCTCTCCCAATCCTATTCCAACCTAGAATAAGTAGTTCCTCCATCTCATAGCCTTTACATTGATGTAATAAATCTGTTCTTAATCTATGAAAACAGCTAACAACATCAAACAATACCCACAATGACCACAATTCATAATCTGCCAAAATTCAGTCAAAACTCACGAATTTATGAGAATTTAGAAGGTAGAAATACTTACTTATCACTTGTAGACGATTAGTACTTGATTAGAAGTGATTTGTACAAATTCTACTCAGTGGGACTCCATCGAGTGGGCCAATTTCAAAGAAATAACTCTGTAGTTACATTTTTGTAGGCCTATTTCAATCAAACGACGTTTGGTAGCATAATTTAGCTTCACTTCGGTGAAAACTTTGTGAAATAGTCGCCCAAGTCCGGAGATCTCTTGATGAAATGTTTTAAAATGAAATAACATTTGACTCACTTAATATAGATAAATATTGAGGCAGTGGCGGGGGAGGGGGGCAACGCACTATCCATCGTGCCAACCCACAGGCACGATGCGTCGGCCATATAGCAGGGTGGGCTGCGCGGCGTGACACCTAGTTCACCCTGCCTCCGGCCCCAACCTTTTGCTCGCACACTCCCCCTTCGGGCCTTTTTACGCATATTTCAAGCTCTCGACACTCTCACAAGCGCATGCACACATTCTCTAATCAATGACAACTTACAGGGTGTAACATCATTTCCCCCTTTGGAACATTCATCCTCGAATGTAAGGTATCCTCAAGAGATTTTGTTACTTAAAATTTGCCCAAAAAATTTGGGCAGAGTCTCCTCTATAATATGGTCTATCCAAAAATCTGAAACACAGAAAAGTTCAACACAGGAATCTCACAGGATGTTATAAGCAACTAAATAACATAGTTCCACCACATATATGTAAGCAACTAATAACAATAGAGACAAATGCAACTATGCAACACTTAAAACTATTTTTCCTTAATTGAAATTGTCTGAGTTTGTATACTATTATTTTAGAGCCTGGAACAACTGAGGATATCTAGACCTCGTGTCGTTCTCAGCTTCCCAATCCATTTCTTCTATCTTTCTGTTCCTCCATAAGACTTTACAAGGCTACATCTTTGGTTCTCAAGATATCCCCTGCGGACCTAACGATCTAGTATACCTATTGGAGTCTCCGGTGGGATGGCTCTTCGGTAACCTAAGCATCCTCGACTGGGATAGCCTTAGGAAAGGTCTCCTACATATTTGCGGAATATTGATTCATGAAAAACTGGATGAACCGATTCTAATCCCGAAGGCAACTCTAGTTTATAGGCCACTTGGCTGATCTTCTGGAGGATCTGGTAATGCCCGATGAATCTACGGCTAGGCTTTCCCTTCTTGTCGAATCTCATAACGCCCTTTTTTAGTGAAATTTTTAAAGATACTTAATCATTGCATCAACCTCTAAGTCCCTATGTCATACATTAGAATAGGATTTTTGATGACTCTGGGCTGTCAGTAAATGCTCTCTGATGTGCTCAATCTCCTCTTCTGATTGGTACATCTTGCCAAGTCCCATTAACTCTAATTCACTCACTTCCAACAATCTTGTACCATCCTATGGGTGACCTGCATTTCCATCCGTATAAAGCCTTATAAGGCACCATCTTAATGGTAAACTAGCGATTGTTATTATATATAATCTTCCATAAGAGGTAAATGGTCATTGCAACTTCCTTGAACTCTAGCACACACACCCGTACATATCTTCAAGTGTCTGAAATGTGCACTCTACTTGGCCATTGGTCTTGGGATGAGAAGTTGTACTTAAGTAAATCTGTGCCCCAATCCATTCTGACCCAACTTAGTTGTGAATCATGCCCCTCTATCAGATTGATAGACACTGGGACACCAGGTAGCCATACTATCTCTTAAATATACAATTCAACATAATCTACAACTGAAAATGTAGTTCTGACCGGCAAAAAATGAGTTGATCTCATTAGTCTTTCAACAATGACCCAAGTAAGGTCAAGTTTACGCCTGATACGAGGTAAATCCGTAAATAAATTCATATTGACTACTTTCCATGTTCATGCAGGCACGACTATCTCCTGAGTTAGCTCGCCAAGTTTCTAATGTTCAACTTTTACCTGCTGGTATTTGGAATACTGTGCTACAGCTCAACATTATCTTTCTCCTCCTCTTTTATATCTTGATTTGTTTTCATCAAACCCGGGTGGAGAGAATAATGGACATGGTGTACCTTTGGAATCCCTTCCACATTTGGAACGCAGAGTTGACCTCTGGGTCTCAAGACTCTGCCTCGTGCTATCTCGAAGGCCTATGACTCCTTCTGTTGGGCCTTATCTCTGGGCTGTACAAGGCTAGGGTCTTCGTACTGTCACTCCTTCACCTCCACAACTAGAGGTGATATTGCAATATTCTTGGTTATAGTCTCACTACCCTTTAAATGTAGACTGATGCTTATTTCTCAACATTCAGTGGCGATTCCAAGCTCTACCAAACCTCTACAACCTAGAGGTGGTTCTTTTCTCCCCCGTTCTCCTCCAGAGCTAGATGTTCATGTCTTGCCCTTACTTCTATAGGCTGAAATCCGAGGTTCATGCACCATACTGGCAAGGATATTACTAGCCAAGTCTACTAACATATGTTGTCCTGACCCGCACTCGAGCTGGTTCCCATCATATAATCTCTCTGCCCCTCAACATAATAAGCTGGGGGCCACCACCATTATTCTTCGAGTATTCACTATCGCCATCAACATACTACAGTAGGATTACAATTTCTGACCTGAGATTTATTATTACTGGGAGTCTTATTGCTTATGGACCCTCACACGTACTCGGTTGCTCCTACAAATCTTACCTGCCATCGTGATCTTTACTGTAGTGAAGGTCTAGGTGGCTTATTTAAGTACTAGGGGTCTTGACCATTTTTTTGACACCCCTAGGAATCAACGGGTCTAGCCCTCCTTTTTTATTTACTCTTGGAAACATAACGTCAATACTTACGCTCTCTTCTATACTGAAAAAGGTTGGGAAGCGGGAAATAACCATATCATACTACAGTGGGGCTAAGTTATGAAACTCGGCAAACTCCAAAGGGCTGGAGTAAGAATCTCGGGAGGTAAGAATCTCAAAATTTCACAATCTTTCGTACCTTTCAGGTAATCCAACATCAACTGTTGTCCCTGTCTAATATTGAGTAGCTACTAAGTAAGCCAACATACATACTACACTCCTGACCTCTTGTTCCGAGGGTGTAGGAATGGTTGGGAATGGTGCTAGCATATATGTTATCTTATGATGTTCCTGGTGCCCTGGGAAGATGCTGGGGAAATTGGAGGGATGTCTCCATCATGCTGTACTGCCCCCCAACCGTGGCATCCCATTGGTACCCTCTCCTGCCGTTGTATCTAACTTGCGGTTGGCTATAGTCTATCTTATATCAAACATTATTCTAGACAGACTTAACAACATAAGCTTAGGGACTCAACCTTATACAACTCAACTCTATAGCACGATCTCGAAAAGAAGTAGTGGTAACCATACTATCATGCCTCGTAGCTCCCTACTTATAAAATGTGGTGAAAAACACATTTATAAATAAGACTCTACTAAACATGGCTTGCAGACTCCCTAGGATACGATGTTTCTCTGATACCAAGTTTGTCAAGCCCCACCTTGGGAAGCATAATTGGCACCTAATGCCACATTGGGCTCTGAGCTAACTTGGCTGGACACATACACTTTTGGTGCATGCCAGCAGTATATAGCAAGAAAACAAACAGCTATATCTCAGCTATAAACACAACCTCGGCCCGACTAAGCCGAAATATATAACCTACACAAGATAGCTAACCCAGCAATCATGATAATAAAAGGATTCTATGCGGACCGACAAGACCACCATGTTGTCTAAGTCATTACAAAAGGAAGGCAGGCAGTTATATATAAACTACAACCGACAAGGTTTCTAATGGGTAGCTAAACTAGGCCCCACGCAGCTAACATACAAAACATAACATATATAGCCCCCACACGGCCAACAATGAACAACTAGATAGAAATTGTAGACTGTAGTCTACAAGCCTCTAAGAGTGAAATATTGGCTGGGACAGGGCACCGGTCTACCCAAAAGCTATATAACAAAAGACATGCAAATCTCTACTATCTGGCAACTCTGAATTAAAGGAGTTGGTCGATCTACTGACTCTGAATAATTGCTAAGGAGGTTCTGAAACGTGTCTATCTGAACCTGCAGGCAAGTATGCATCTCACCATGTATGGGCGTCAATGCTATATGTACTGAATATGTAAGGCAATAATAATAATTGAATACAAGCTGATAAAGAACTAAAAGTAATCAGCAACAAGGGGCAGATGATAACCTGTATGCGTTCATAACCATATACTGCATCTAGTAGACAATTATACAAATAGGAACTTAATTTGTACGTTTATACATTCATGAACCTAACCTGGCCCCATAAGCCTGGAAGGTACAATCAACACAGAGATAACCTACCTGGTCCTCTATAAGCCCCGACAAGCGCCAATTAGTCTATATACCCCTATTGGTACCCCTAAGGCCTTGTATGTAACTGCAACTGCGTCTTGGCACACCAGGCCCTAGTGAGGGTCGGTAATGCTATGTTGGCATAGAAGGAGTTCATAGGAGACTCCAGCGTGGCCCCAAAGGCCTTACTTTAGTCCTTTCAAACAATTAATAGCTCCATAAGCAATACAGTAGCTCTGTAAGCAATTCAAGTTCATAGCTCCGAAAGCATTCTATAGTTATGTAAATGATAGCAACATCATAGCTCCATAAGCAATCTATAGCTTCATAAGAGTTAGCAGCATCATAGCTCCATAAGAAATTTATAGCTCAATAAGCAGTTTGTACAACTAGCAGCCTCTTACCTATTCATGGCGAGAGGCAGTATGATATACGATTGACCCCAACTAGGGTCACTATGCTACAATCTCAAATCTAATCACTCATAAGGAATACCTAGCCCTATAGGCCTAATGCAACCACTACTCGCCCCTAAAATAGTCTATGTAGCTACCAACAGGTACACCCCACGTGCCTACACCTGACCAGAGGGTCCTGGAAGTGATTATAACCTCAGTCGGCTTAGACGGAAAAGGACGAGATCGTGGGTAACCTAAGTGATAATCTAAAGGTCATGCTAGGACAATAGCAGTTCATCGCGAACAGCAAGGTCATAGCTGACTGTCTATATAGTTCCTTCACTTAGAACAACTGTAGAGCTGCTACTAACTGGACATGTTCTTGAGTAGTTAGCCCTAACTAACCACAGGTAGCATACTATAATTCTTAGCCTAAAGGAAATACTGTGATACTGTGGTTCTAGTCCTCTGGACATCAACTTGGTCTGTCCAAATTACATATGGCTCCTCTAAACGATTCATAGCCTTGTAAGGAAGTATATCTGGATTTAGCTCTCTGTGGTGATGATAACACTCAAACCATACCTCCTACCGAAGTATGAAGCGGACGTTGTTAATAAAGAACTCAACTAGAGGTTGGGGTCGATCCCAGAGGTAATATGGAAGAGCTAGATTACAGCCGGTAAGTGAACTTGTTAGGTAGTTACTTCTAAATAGGGGGATTCTAAAGAAAAGCAATAATAAAAAAAATTGTCAAAAGTTCGGTTTTGAATTAATATTAAAGGATAACTAGGGTTTGTGTTCCCCATGGATATATAACTGCTTTAGGTATACACTCGTGATCATCACTAATACTTACTTATAGAACTGACAACAAAGGTTCATTCAAAAGACTGACCAGTCCCTATTGAATGACTATACTCAATCACTCGACCAAGTCTCATTAGCGGTTTCAAACTATCCGTTATCACTAAGTACCATATTTAACTATCATACAATCACAGCTCAAGTTACTACAATGACCAACAAGATTAATGCTCCGTTGTAATTCTCTTTTCCTAATCTCTACCTCTTAGACCTAAGCAAGTAAAGAATTCAGGCAAGTCCCAATGATGCGCACCGTTAAGAAACATTTAAGCATGAAGAGAATACAATTTAAGCGTATAATATTGGTTTAGAATCATTTTGTGCAGCCCTAATGTGTTAATCCACCATGGTTCCCACAACCTTAGCTATGGAGGTTTTAGCCTCTCATTGTTGTAAGGTTGTGATTTGCATTCATGATTAAGAACATAAACAATACTCACAATTATGAATGAGAAAGACACTTCTTTTAACAAATCAGCAAAATCTTCAAGAACAAGTAGCAAGAACAGGAAGATTCAAGAAAAGGTTGATCACAAGTCAAATCAACTAAATTCTCTCCTTTCTTAATGTTTTCTAACTATTCTCTCACATCCACACACACACGTTCTGAAAAATAAAACATAAAACATATTTATATAGACATAAAAATTCTTTTTCTAGGCTAACAGGGTGAATTTCCATATCTGGTTCCGCCAGTGCCACGACCCATCCTACGATCCGTACCATGATCCTACGAATCGTACCTTCCTCTCATACATTGTTGACAGGATGAATTCTAGCTAAGTGTTGGATCTTGGTAAGACTCATGTCTACATCCTATGAGTTTTACCATACTCCCGTGGATCAACTCTGAGACTTTGAAATACTTCTAAAGTCCATCACGAATGTTATGGTACGACTCGTTCCTTCGTTCCACGATTCGTACTGTCTATCCGTAGCAGGAGTCAGCCTCTTGTGCAAATCTTCTGCATCTTTTCACGACTTCTTCACCATGACTCGTACAAGCTTTGTACAACTCATACTGAGACTCGTATAATGCACCTCTTCATCCTTAGCCTTCTGAAACTTCTCACGACCAGCAGTACGACTCGTAAGACCTTTCTACGACTCATACTATGAATTGTGAGTTGAGCCTATTTTATACACTTCCAGGCTAACTTTAGCTCCAACACTAATTTATCCTGTAACCAAAGGAAAAGTGCCTTATATCCATATAAATATACCTAAGCCCATGTTATTTTCTCAGTTTTGAGCATCAAAAGTGTTGTAAATCCACAACACATCAACACCCTTAACTTAAGACTTTTGCATGTCCTCAGGCAAATAAAAGAAAAACTAGACACGACGCTCAACTAGAAAATAAACTTAAGATACTATTGCAAATACTCAAATAAAACTTGAACTTTCCATACAACCTCTTCTGACCCTTTTCCATTGACCAACATCATCTAATGTATTACAAGCAACCTCAAAACATAATAAACAGGGATCAAAACATGTCATCTAGTTATTAATAGGCAATCAAGTCATCACCAATGCTTTTCACACAGACCAATGGTAAAAGTAAACATAATACATGTACCCTCACACAAATGAAGTCCCCATTCATATATATATATAGTGTCAAACATGTCATGGGACTAAACAAATAAGGCGCCCACTCTCACAAAGAAGTTACAAGTATTATGTATTAGATACCATAGGCTTGCCCTTATTTTCTCTACTTTGGTTTATCAGATGGTCGGGTTATGATCACTATAGGACTTGATATAGCTTGTAATATAGGCTTAGGGATGGACATGATAAAGATGAAAGATTTTATAAGTAACTATCCCTTCCTTGGCACTACATACATTGGCTACACCATTCACCTATTTCACCCTTTATTCTTTACATTCTCTTTTCTTCCATTTTCACCTCTTTTATATACATTTGCATGGGCGTGGGGTATTTTCAACTTTTTTTAGTATTTTAATTTTCTTTTGAAATTTCTTTTTCAGGATTCTCAATATTTTTCATCTCTTTTCTTTTCACCTCACTACACCTCATTGTTCACCCTTTTTCTCTTTTCTTTCCCTTTTTCTCATTCCCACCATTTACATACCCCTACTCTAACCACTCTCAACTTAAGCATTTTGCCTATGTTGACGTTCACAATATCCAAAGAAGGACTAGGGCCAGAACAGGTTCGTTTTAAACAAATGGGTACGATTAATCGGTAAATCAAAAAAACATGGTCTATTAAGGCTCAAACTTGGGATCAAGGGATTCACGTAATTTTGGTAGGGTCATATAGGCTAAAAGTGAGCTAAACAAAAATGGCCTATGATTATATCCTAACCAACCATCCTTGTCCTATGCAAAGACCAACCAGGCAAGTTATAGATCTTCAACACAATACCGAACTAAGTACTATACCTCACTCACTCATGGTACATGAACTATTTTCACCTCACCTGTCTTGTTTATACATGGCTTAACAAGTCTACTCATGTTAATAAACTAAATGACATCAAAAGATCCACAGAAATCATGCATGCTATCACAAATACATAACTAATGCATCAAAAAATTTAAACAGGGTAAATGTTTTTCCAAAAACCAAAACTAGTGCATTCTCATTGGCTAAGTACTCCTAAGTTATTTCCTAATTAAACAAAAATCACAAACTAAAAGTAAAAATCCTACATATGCCAGTTCTACTAGATAGCATGCCCGAGGAAAAAGAAATATCGCAAGAAAAACCCTTAGACGAATCAAAAAATTTCCCAAAAATCACAAGTACACCCTTTCCCCTTTTTTGAAAAGTAAGCTTTGTCCCGGAAGCATAAACTATAAGAACATAGGGAAGAGAACATACTTATGGCGCTCTAGGCGCTCTTGTCATCTTGCGGAGGCGGTACCTCCGCTGCAATTGTGGAACTAGCGGTGGACGACACGCTCAATGATATGTCAACAGGGGGAGTGCCCCCCAGTAGTAGTGGCCGCTTCGACGACCTCTGTAACAATCTGGGCTGAATGTGGCTCACCCAAAGGGTTACGACCACTGGCAAGCTCGGGCTGAGCCATGGTGGAGCTGCCTACTCCTCTAGCTCACTCTTGCAGCTCAGAAAAATGTGTTTCATGAGTCCATAGGCTCTCTGCTCTAGCCTGGTTGCGCTCTTTTCTCTCCTCCTTCCTTCTCTCTCTCAAGCTCTCCTTTCCAACATCCTCAGTAGCTCTTTTCTTCCCCTTATCATCAGCAGTTGTTGTCAGCTCCCAATATGCTGCCAAATCAATCTCCTCATCAGGCTCGACATCTAGGTTCAGAAGAGTGGGGGCTTCTATACTGTTGGTTGTCGTGATGACAACTCAACTACTTGGCTCTAAAGAGCCCCCAACTCCACATGGAGATTGCTCGTGTCTGTTTGCTCTGCCATCCATACATTGAATCGGTTCTCAAATTCATCTAGGTGAGCATGTAGAGCCTGAGTTGCTGCCTCTATCTCTGACTTGACCCATTGCTTTACATTTTCCATCATGGCCTAAATCTTTCGCTCCGCCATGGTCAACCATTTGGCCAGCTTCTGGAGGAAGTCCTGTGGCACCAAAACATGACCTGCTATTGTCTGAGTCTGCAAGTAAGGCAGTGGTGCAGCTGAGGTGCTAGGAGCTAACTTTGAATGACCGGCATCTGTAGCTGGTGTCTCGCTCTGCTCCTGTGTAATGGGGACATTCACATGTGCGTCCCCTGCTAGTTGGACTGCTGGAATCGCGATGGGAATCCTGGCTCTGCTTACCAGGTCCATCTCATCCCAGATAAGGCCTATGTCTGCAATACTATGGCCTCCGATCAGCCGCTCCTCGCCCCGTCGTACTGGCACCCCTGCCTTTGTGCATAACCTAAATAAAAGACTCGGGAATGGGATAGTAGTGCTCATTCCCACCGCCTAGTCTCATATCTCATCTACTATGATCCTCGGGATATTGATGGGATAACGGGACATGAGGTATGCCACCAAAGTTGCCCTATCAGCACTCAATGTGTTGTCGTTGACTGTGGGTGCTAACAGATGGCGTACTCTTGTCCAGTAGGCTTTTGCTATGAAATTGAGCAAGTTCTTTGTCACCTGCTTTCCACCAGTTACCCACTTAGCTTCTTCCTTATTCTCAGCAATCACCTCTGCTAGCCATTTTAACTGCCTCCACCGCTCCTCCAAACACAACTGCCTAATCTGCTTCATTTCCTCCACCCTATACTCGTATTCTGGCATCATTCTTGTAGGCAGGAACTGAGGTCCATACAAAATTCAAGCAGTGGTCCGCTCAGATATATCAACCTATTGACCTCGAACCATGACACTCTCTAGATAGGGCTGGTCTTTTATCTTCTACCCCTCTTTTGCCTTTATCTCCATGGTGGCCAAATAGTTGGCGTAGAACTCCCGGACCATTTCTGCTGTATACTGAGCTGGGGTCTTGGCCATCCACTCAAAACCATACAAACTAAATATTTGCTTCATGTCCTCGACCTCATTGAGTGAGTTAGTGAGGATACGCAGCTCTTCTTGGATGCTCCTCCTTGGCTTATTTTTGGGTGATGAGAGAGATTCCCTGCTCATAGATCTCTCTAGCTCCCAGCACTCTCCACCGGACTGTGCGGTTCTCTCTAGGTGGGGTCTTTCCTGTGCAGCAGTAGGAGCCTCCTCCTCTGATTCTTAACTTCCACTTTATTCTCCATTTTAGGTCTCTCCTAACCCTTCTTTATCAATTGAGTCATTTCACGACTCCTGATGTTCTTCTCTAGCTCCCTCCTCGTACTGGGGAGCTTGAGTAGATGCGGCAGTGGCTGCTTTGGCTTGGGCCTTTGCTTTTGCCCTAGTGGTTCTGGTTCCATCAGTGTCAGAGGTGTCTATTTGGTAGTCCTCAAGTGAACCACTAGGGGAATTGCCTGCTTGTCCATCCCCGGACTCATATGTTTCATCAATTAATGTTCTTCGGGCTTTTATTTGGATGCCTTTCGCTTCTGTGTCATTATACTTGTAGAAAAAGAAGTTAGCATTCCATTTTTTGAAAAAGAAGAATTAGAAAGGAGAGTTTCAGATTCTCATCATGGGTCAACAGTACGGGTCGTACCATGAAGGTACGACTCGTAAGAAGTCCTAGACATTTTGCATGTTTATTACGACTCACAAGTACAACTCGTACCACGAAGGTACGATCCGTACCTTGAGTCATCTGATGGAGCCCCAACCTTATTATTTCTTTGGATTTTTCCACGATTCATGGTACAATCCGTAGGTCGATTCCACGAGTCGTAGGAGGGACTTTCTTATGAAACTTTGTTAAATTCTATGGTACGGGTGCTCAGTACGACTCGTCTTGACAAACTACGATCCGTACTGTGTTGCATACCACTTTCAAGCCTTAGTCAAATTTCTTTTAGAGTTTGCAGGGTTCTTTTTTCACATTTTTGGGTACTCAGATTTCCCCCAGGTCTAGGCATATCATTCAATCAATCTAACCCATGCTTAATCCTCCCCTTTTGAATTACTACCCGTAACTCATTGTGACTAGTTCATGCCCTAATTTTATCAACATTAAAGAGTATTCCCCAGTCATAAACAATTTCCTAACACCCTGATCATTGTCTTTCTATTCAAAGCTTTTTCAAGCATAACTCATGACTCACAGGGGTTTTGGCACCATCACTTTCGTCCTATGGTTGTTATCAACATTCAAAGAAATATACTTACTTGTTAGATGCTTCTTCAACTGGTAATCAAAGAACTTTTGTGGTATGAGTTATGAGGAGGGGTGTCGTTTGTGAGTCATGGGTTGTTCTCCTAGGAGAGGAGTCGGTTTAGGTATGAGGTTTAAATAGGTGAAGGGGCATATTTAAAAATCTAGGCCGAGCTGGGTTAAGTTGTTTATTTTACCCGTCACGACTCGTACCACGAATCATCGGAAATCCCTACGACTCCCCCCTTGGACTCGTAAGTTAGCATTTTAAAGACTTACCTGGGGACCTATGAGTGCATCCTATGACTTGTACAACTGAGGTACGATCCGTATGATGACTCGTAGGTCAAATCTTGGAATTATTTCTCTAATCCTCACCACAACTATTGCTATGACTCGTAGGATACCATCACGAGTCGTACTGAGAGTTGTAGCACTGATGTTTTAACCTCCTGTTTTTAGTTTCCCTGCACACTAAGCACACATTAGTTCAATAACTTGGGTTGCCTCCCAAGAAGTGCTTGATTTAACGTTGCGGCATGACACAGGTGGCCTAGTTACTCAGACTTCACCAAACCACCACGTGGGTTGCCTCCCAAGAACCGCCTGATTTAACGTCGTGGCACGATGCAAGTCTCTTGACTACTTAGAATTCATCAAGTGATTCATACTTATCCTTTAGTCTGAGATTACACTATATTCCTTGGGTTGCTTCATTGTCCGGCAGATGTTGAAAGTGACCTCTTCTTTGTTTAATCTGAACTTCAACAAGCCAGCCTCCACATCTACTAGAGCCCTCCTGGTTGCAAGAAATGGTTGCCCTAAAATGATGAGAACCTCATAATCAACCTCGCAATCCAAAATCATGAAGTCTGTTGGGAATATAAATTTTTCTACCTTGACAAGCACGTCGAATAGGATTCTCACTGGCTTTTTAACAGTTTTATCGGCCATCAGTAGCTGCATGTTGGTCGGTGTGGGGGCTCCCAATCCCAATTTCTTGAAATAGTCAAGCATGGGCTAATTAATAGATCTTTAGGCTTTGATTACCAAGGAATAGAGACTTTACAAATAAAGCCCACTACCAAGGGCATCAAATTAATGCTAGCTCCTAGATTGCAGAATGCCCTTGCGAACTCGACATTGGCAATCATGCATGGTATAGTGAAAGCACCTGGGTCTTCCTTCTTCTAAGCTAGGACCCTTGTAGCTATGGAACTACAGTGGTGTACTATGTCAACAGGCTCATAGCTCACCGATCTCTTCTTAGTCACCAAGTACTTCATAAACTTTGCATATCCTAGCATTTGTTCTAATGCCTCAATCGATGGTATGTTCACAGATAGTTGTTTAAGCATTGAAAGGAATTTTTGGAACTTACCATTCTCCGCCTTTTTCTTCATCTTTTGAGGGAATTATGGCAGTGGTTGCGGGGTAGCTTTATGCACTTGGGTTTCCCCTTGATCAATATCAAGTCCCTTCTCACCTCTCGGGGCCTCGTGCAACTCACCATTCTCCATCTCAGCACTCATATCATCTTCCTCAATTATGCTCTCTTTCTTCCACTTAACTTCAACTAGAAAAGGGGGGTCAATTGTGGTATTACCACTCCTAGTCATCACTACCATGCAGTGGCCATCGTTCTTTGGGTTTTGGACAGTATTTCTAGGTAGTGTACCATTTTGTCTAGGGTTCATTAATGCTGACAGTTTCCCAAGTTGATGTTCAATCTTCTTGATGGATGTAGCATGAGATTCCACTTTTTGACCCATACTTGATAATTCACTTCGGATCTCCTTTAGCTGCTCATCAGTGGACCTCACCTTTTTCAACATCTCAGCCATTATGCTCTCCAACTTTGATTGCCCAGCCTCCCCTTCTCGTGCATTGGGAGGCACATAAACTCCAGCCCGGTCATTGCAGTATCCATCATTTCTTCTCCATTCTCCTTCCGCTCACTGTCTTGGCTCTTGTCTCTGAACCCGTTTATGTTGTAGTTGTCTCTATACTGGTTCTAACCTTGATTTCTAGAACCTTGGCGCCAATAGTCTTGTTCAGACACCTGGGCGTTGGCTCGGGAACCCGCCACTTGGCTATCTAGGAAGTTTGTCTCTTCCTCAGAATTAGAGTGATCATCTCCTTGCTCCCTTCCTTGAGTTCCTACTGAATTTACCTTTTTGGCTCCAGCTCCCATAATATGTTTTGTCAGCAAGTCCAATGATATGCGCATATAAGCCAACTCCTGGTCGCATTCTTCTTTTTTCCTTCATTGGTCCGTAGCCAAACCAACAACATATATGCCAACCACTGCATCAGCCTCCCTCGTATGCCAAGCCCCGTTCGTCTTAGTCACCTTGTCAAGAATAGTGGCAGCTTGCTCCCAGGTGTGACTCATCAATGCTCCTCCTACCACCATGTCCGCTACAGCTTTGGTGCTATTATTCAAAGACATGTAAAAGATTTCCAACAAACTGTCATCTGGGATTTTATGTTTCGAGAACTTTGTCAACTTCTTTTTGAATTTCAACCAAGTTTCATGAAGTGCCTCTATCTTAATTTGTCGAAAATTGTAGATCTCATCTTTTAGCTGCAATATTCTGGATGGGGGAAAGAATCCCTCCAAAAAGTCCTGTTTGAGCTCCCTCCAGTTGGTTATGGAGTTGTTTGGCAACTCCTATAACCATAAAGTGGCTTCCCCTGATAGATAAAAAGGGAAGAGTCTGAGCCGTATGACATCCTGACTTAATCCAAGCAACCTATATGCCTTGCATATTCCTACGAAGTTCATCAAGTGCAGGTTGGCGTCATCCGCTGCGTGACCACTAAACACCCCTTTCATGTTTAACAATTGAATCATGGTGCTCGTAATGTCGAATTTGGCCGGAGCGGCCAGTGGTGGTGGCTCCAGTTGACCCAGCTTCATCAATATTTGGGTCCTCATCATTGAAGAATTGAGGGGAAAATCTATGAGCTATGTCGCCCCTCCCATGTTGACCAGAACTTACAACCTGTTCTCTACCATCATCCGCATCCTGCAGTGCAAATTGTCGAGCTAGTTCGGCTTGCCTAGCTTCTTCAGCTATGTGGGATTCTCTTTGATCTTGGTTCTCCATTCTATGCAGTGCTCGTTCAATTTCTGGTTTTAATGGAACAAGGGGATTTCTGCTACTCCGAGTGCTTGGCATTCACTGGAGAACAGCCTGTGGGTATCAAAAACACGAAGATAAATATAATTAAGGAAATAACTACCAAAAAGTCAAATACTAGCTAATAACCTAGTCTTAGTTGTATTCCCCGGTGACGGTGCCACTTTTTGATAACGCTTAAACCCTACCTCCTACCGAAGTATGAAGCGGACGTTGTCAATAAAGAATCCAACTAGAGGTTGGGGTCAATCCCACAGGCAATATGGAAGAGCTAGATTACAGCCGGTATATGAACTTGTTAGGTATTTACTTCTAAATTGGGGGATTCTAAAGAAAAGCAATAATAAAAACAATTATCAAAAGTTTGATTTTGAATCAATATTAAAGGATAACTAGGGTTTTTGTTCCCCATGGATTCATAACTGCTTTAGGTATACACTCGTGATTATCACCAATACTTACTTATAAAACTGATAAGAAAGATTCATTCAAATGACCGACCATTCCCTATTGAATGACTATATCAATTACTCGACCAAGTCTCATGAGCGGTTTCAAACTATCCATTATCACTAAGTTTCAATTTTAACTATCTTGCGACCATAGCTCAAGTTAATACAATGACCATCAAGATCAAGGCTCTGTTGTAATTCTCTTTTCCTAATCTCTACCTCTTAGACCTAAGAAAGTAAAGAATTCGGGCAAGTCCCAACGTTGCGCACCATTAAGAAACGTTTAAGAATGAAGAGAATACAATATAAGCATATAGTATTGGTTTAGAATCACTTTCTACAACCCTAGCATGTTAATCCACCATGGTTCCCACAACCCTAGCTATGGAGGTTTTAGCCTCTAATTGTTGTAAGGTTGTGATTTGCATTCATGATTAAGAACATAAATCAATACTCACAATTATGAATGAGAAAGACACTTCTTTTAATAAATCAGCAAAATCTTCAAGAACAAGAAGAATTCAATAAAAGGTTGATCACAAGTCAAATCAACTAAATTCTCTCCTTTCCCAATGTTTTCTAACTATTCTCTCACATTCACACACACATGTTCTAAAAAATAAAACATAAAATGTATTTATACAGACATAAAAATCCTTTTCCTAGGTAACAGGGTGAATTTCCATATCTGGTTCCGCCAGTGCCACGACCCATACTATGATCCGTACCATGATCCTACGAACCGTACCTTCCTCTCATACATTGTTGACTGGATGAATTTTGGCTAAGTGTTGGATCCTAGTATAACTCATGCCTGTGTCCTATGAGTCATATTGTACTCCCATGGCTCGACTCTGAGACTTTGAAATACTTTTGAAGCCTATCACGAATGTTATGGTATGACTCGTACCTTCGTTCCACGATTCATACTGTCTATCCATAGCAGGAGTCAGCCTCTTGTGCAAATCTTCTGAATCTTTTCAAGAATTCTTCACCATGACTCGTACAAGCTTTGTACAACTCGTAATGAGACTCGTATAATGCATCTCTTCATCCTTAGCCTCTGCAACTTCTCACCACCAGTAGTACGACTAGTAAGACCTTCCTACGGTTCGTACTGTGAATTGTGAGTTGAGCCTATTTTATACACTTCCAGGCTAACTTTTGCACATTTTAGCTCCAACACCACTTTATCATGTAACCAAAAAAAGTGTCTTATATCCACATAAATATACCTAAGTCCATGCTATTTTCTCAGTTTTGAGCGTCGAAAGTGCTATAGATCCATAGCACATCAGGCGACACGTACATGGGCGTCTGCAATAGTAGCCTGGGGTGTTGGCCCATAATCCACTAACAAGGTTTCCCCTTAGGGTATCAACTAGTCTATCAGACTTTAACAACTGGGATGGTTTCCTAAGAGACCTATACGACAAGCATTAAGTCGGCTAAAGTTAACAGTCACTGACAGTAGCCAATCATATGGAAAGTTATCTCTCAATTCATTAGGCAACACTGGTGCCATCAACTCAAAGGTAAGACCACCCTATCAAGATTCTGGCCCTGGAAGCGTCAAGGTCGGCCTATGGCGAGCTTTACTATCTATATAAGCTTCAAACAGAAGGTTATATCGCTCAGCTATGCCCTATGTTGTCCAACCCTACCAAATTAGGCCCAACAACTAAATACAAGCTTCTAAGGCCTTGGTATGATAGCAAGACATCAAAATCCCTCTAAACTATAAACAAATGAATAGGGAAATCTCTATGACACTCCTACCATTTGTCACACTGTGTATACTTTTTCCCCAATGGGGAATACTATGATACAACCTCAATTCATCTCATAGAAGCTAACCACAACATATATAATCATTATCTACTAGTAGAAGCTAATCACTACATACGTACTTGCAACTTACCTACAAAAGTATAGGTCGTACCAACTATACGACGGGAATAACTTGCCGAAGAGGTTAGCCTTAACATACCTCAATTGCCATTTTTTGCTCGCTCAATCCTGTTCCAACCTAGAACTAGTAGTTCCTTCAGCTCATAGCCCTTATGTTGATGTAATAAATATGTTCTTAATCCATGAAAATAGCTAACAAAATAAAATAATACCCACAATGACCACAATCCATAATCTTCCCAAATTTAGTCAAAAACTCATGAATTTATGAGAATTCAAAAGGTAGAAATACTTACATATCACTTGTAGACGATTAGAACTTGATTAGAAGTAATTTCTACAACTTCTACTCGGTGGGACTCCATCGAGCCGGGCCAATTTCAAAGAAATAACTTCGTAGACACATCCTTCGTAGACCTAGAAATCATTACCTGAGAAGAATTTGCAATCAAACGACTTTTAGCAGTGTAATTTAGCTTCAATTCAGTGAAAACTTTGTGAAATAGTCACCCATGTCTACAGCTCTCTTGATGAAATGTTTTAAAATGAAATAATATTTCACTCAACATATATAAATATTGAGACAATGACAGGGGTGCGGCGTGGCGCCCATCGCGCCAACCCACGGGCGCGACATGCTGGCCATCGCGTAGGGTGGGCTGCGACGCGGCGCCTGGTGCACCCTGCCTCTGGTGTAATACCTCGAAAATGCCTAAGAGTAGACTCAAAAATTTAAAATGAGAAGCAATAGGAAAATCTAAGATTTTACTCAGAATGACTCGTGGTATGAGTCACTAGAGGGTCAAGCCACCCGTGGTCAGATCCTGCAGGAGGAGACTAAGAGGTAACAGGTCCATGGTACGACCCATAGGATGATATAAAAAGTCGTAGGTTGGGGTCATTGTTTGTCACTAGGATACCATGGTTGGATGGTACGAGTCGTAGTACGACTCTTTGTGAGGAACAACGAGTCGTGGTAAGTGCCCATGGGAAGGAGCAAGAAATTCTCCTAGTCGAGGTAACGGATGGAACCCACGACTTTTTGGATGAAGGTACGGGTCATGGTGTGACTCATGGGAATTTCAGATGCAGGTTTCATCATAGGCAGTAACGGGTGGATACCACGAGTCGTGGTATCAATCGTGGTCACTGATAGTGCAAAATTTTCAGACTTTTCATTAAGAGTATTTTCATAATTTCTAAGCTCTAAGGTCCTAAACTACATCAATTTAAGCTCAATTAGAAGGGTGTTAAGAGTGTTAAACCTATACTAAGTCTTACCATTCTATGTATGCAAGTTTAAAGTTCTTCCTTGGAGATCAAGCTTGAGGAATTCCTTAATTTTTCTTCAATTTCCTTTGGGCTTTCAAGAAGGGGTGTCAATCAGATTTACTCAGTATGTAAGGCTATGAATGAGAGTTCCTTTCACTCTCATGCTCAAAATTCTTCTCAATTTCATGGATTTCAATTCTAGATTCAAGTTCATGATCACTGGGGTTTATTTCAAATTTTATGAAATTCTTTATGATCTATCTATGGGTCAATTCCCTTCATGTTCAAATCATGTTTTAAGATCTATGGGCAGATTTTATATCTATTTTGATTTATTAGTTTATAGTTTTAAAATTTTAATTAAATTATGCCCAATTATGTAAGTTTCATGAAAAGTCAAGTTATGATTCCATTATGATCTTGATCTTCTTAAGCCCTAAATTATAATTTATGATTATTGATATAATTTTTCTCGAGTACTCATCATGGATTTATGAATATCATGTATATGTATTTTCACAAGTATGCATGCTCTTCATGATTTATGAATTGATGACTATTGATCGACTCACGGGCCCTTGCTCATGGCTAATGATGTATTTCAAGTATGATCAAGTATGTTATGATTTACTTGGCCATGAACTTCATGAATGATTCATGATTATGATATGAGCCTCATATGCATATTTTCGGGAGCAGTATCTAGCACCAAGTAGATCCACCGTTTAGGTAAATCTCGTGGTCTCAGAACTACGTGTCGTCATAGGTATATTCATATATTATCGGATCCTTGTGATATCACTATAATGCACGTCCCTTGCTAGGAAATCCTGGGACAGTCCTAACCACTTGGGCAAAATAGTGGGACATCATGTAAGCTCTATCATGATGGTGTCGGTTAAGACGAGTTCTCCCATTGTACCTCATGAATTATGCATGGTTATGTTTATGTTATTTTGGCTCAAGTTATGTTTTATAATGTTTCTCTTATGACCATGATTATGATTGGATTATGAATAATTTGAAAACCTTGAGCCTTATATTTACATTATGATATTTACTTCATGTTCATGTTGTCCTACCCTTATGAACTCCTGTGTATTTTAACTGTCCGTTTTTACTTACCTTGCATACTCAGTACATTTCAAGTATTGACTGCATAACTATGTTGTATTGTTTCATGATACAGGTCAGAGGGACCAGTCTCAGCCGCATCACTAGTCTTATTTTCTCCTCAGGCATGTCTAGCCAGGATTGGTGAGTCCTCATCCTTCGAGGACATTCAGTTATCTATTGTTAAGTTCTTTTAGTTACAGACTTTGTCGAGCTAGTTGGGGATGTTGTCCCATCAGCTCATCAATTATGTTAGAGGCTTTTCATATATTATGTAGAAATCAGCTTGTCATTGTTGACTCTGTTTTAGATTGATATGTATACAGACTACCGCTTAAGCATGTTTTATTTTATCATTTTCCACTTATTGTATTCTCTTAGCTTCTATATTCATGTCATGGGTCGACTTGGAGTCTCTCGAAGTTTCTTGTCTCGTATCTCTATCCGGGTCTATGTTTAGGTCATAACATTTGGCCCCGATGTTGCACCTCAGTGCATGCGCAAGTGTACGCGGGAGTACAAGTAATACAGTGGCCCTTTTTAAGACCGGGATGTCGAACCCACAGGGACTGAATTATTTCAGTGAATTATCAAGTTCAAGTGTTAAAATTAACTTCACAAGTGTTGATTATAGAAAATTTCAGCAAATTCTAATTAAGTCTAGGAGTAACCACAAAATACTCGGGAAATGATATTAGAAGCAACTAGAGTTAAGCCTTACTAATCATGCAATGCTACAATTCACAATGGTTCGAGTATGAAAACTTCAATTGTTGTCTCACATAATTAAATTGCTTTGTTCAAGGTCTTTCGAGCCTCTAAACACGACAAACTAGTTGATATTGGGCAGAATTATATGCCCAAGTGATACTCAAATGCTTCATTTCGTCTTGTTTATTCATCGATAGTTGTACATTCTAATGTGATTTGTAGTTAAAATGTGAATTTATACTAACCAACATGATTAGTGTTGTTTTGCAGGAAAAATGTGATTTTAGGAGCTAAGATGCATGTTGGGAGAAATCGGGAATAGACACGGAAGCGAGCAGTGGAAAAGGCCAAGGTTATACAGCAAATTAAGGGTCTCCGCGATGGAGCCGTGTCACGCTGCCATCGCGGATGCATTCTGCCCCGGATGATAAAAATAGGCCAAGTTCCAGTTAAGGTCCGCGTCGGGGCCATGGCACGTTGGGCATAATTACCTGGAGGACCGGATTCCAGTGAGGGTCCGCGTTTGTGGCGTGTCACGATGGCAGTGCTCCGCGATGCACTCCGTGACACGTTGCTTGTTATTCCGGGAAAAATTCCCACTAGTATAAATAGCACACTTAGGTTTATTTTTAATAATTCTGACTGGGTTGAGCAAGAACATGGGTTACAGGAAGTTGAGGGGACGAAATTCTTAGGGTTCTTCTCTATCTCTTTCTTCCTTATTTCAATGATTTGTATGATTTACACTCATTTAACGATGTTTAATCCACAAATGAGTGGCTAAATTCACTTCTTGCTGAGGTTAAGAACATTTGTAGTGGAATGTGATTATTGATCATCTTGGTTTTTCATCTTTTCTTCCCTGGTTGTTCTATTAATTCTTGTTCTTACTGCATTAATGTGTGGCCAATGTTAATGTATATCTAAAAAATCCGGTTTGCGCTCGAAAGAGAAAGAAATTGGAAAGTTTTGAATTAATAGGATATGATCTCTTCTTGGTTTGGGAAAATTGAGAATTGATTTACCTTCACAATAGAAATATATATCTGAAAGTCGTATTAGTCAATTAAGGAATCGGTTTCGTATGGCTAGAACATGAATTTCTTCTTATCACAGAAATGTAGGTGGAAGGTTCATGATTCTTATGTTGGGTTAAATACAAGAATTTTAATCCATAGATAATAATTCTTGACTAGCAACCGAAGGAAAGATTAACAAATTTGTATCAATAAATTGCTTCCCTGCAAGTTTGCTTTAGCCTCAGCATGCTCATTACTATAGTTCAGACTCAAATTGTACATTTGTTTTAGATTAGTATAAATTAGGAAACAAACTCCCAAAATATTCTTGAAACTGTTGTCTACATTATTAGAGTTAGAGTTTATTAACACTTAATTAGATTATTACCGTGGTCCAGTCCTTGTGAGATCGATACTTGGCTACTCTATCCATTTTACTACTTGTTCGACCACGTGCACTTGCGTGTAGGCATTTCAACCCACCGACAAGTTTTTGGTGCCGTTGCCGGGGACTGGCAATTGGTAAAATTGTTGTCTTAAGTGTTAGTTTGCGATTTCTTATTAGTGTTGACAACTTGGTCTTAGCTTGTCTTTTGCAGATATTGAATTCTGTTGAACACTGGCAAGGGACAAGGAGCTGGTGGATTCACACTTAGAACCGGAAAGACAATTCCATCGTTAAAGGAGAGAAGCTCTAGAGAGAAAGCTGCAGTTGCTTAGACAGACAATCCTGGAGCAACAACAGAATCCACCCATTGTAAGGGCAGTGTTAGTGCCCGAAGAAATAGCAGCTAGGCCGGTTCGCGAAGTGGCAATCCCACATGCTAACAACGTTACATCTAGCATTCACAAACCTAAGCCAGGAGGGAGGTTCGAGCTTAAGTAGAATATGGTGCAATTGTTGCACACTAGCGGGCAATTCACAGGTCTCCCTCACGAGGTGCCACAACAACATCTCCAAAACCTTTTGGAGATAAGTGAAACTTACATCCTCGCTGGAGTGTCACCAGATTATGTCAGGCTTACATTGTTCCCATTTTCACTTTTGGGAGAAGCAAAGAGATGGCTGAAAGCTGAGCCACCTAATTCCATCACTACTGGGATGATCTTGCAAAGAAATTCTTGATACGGTTCTTTCCATCCGGCAAAACAGCAAGACTTAGAAGTCAAATTCTAAGTTTTAAACAAAGAGAGGGAGAGAATCTGTATCAAGCTTGGGAAAGATTCAAATCTATGTTGTGGGATTGTCCTCATCATCACCAATCCAATGATGTGCTGGTGCATACTTTCATAGAGGGTTTGGAACCCCACACAAAAATCTTGCTAGACTCAGCAGCTGGGGGACAAGCATTAGAAAAAACTTATGAGGAGATGTATACTTTGTTAAACTGTATTTCGCAGGGAAATCCAGAGTGGAATGTGGACTCTTCTAGAGGAGGAACAACGAAAGCGGCAGGAGTCTTGGAAGTGGATAGTTTTACAGCTATCACTGCACAGATAGCTGCATTATAGAATCAACTCAATACCCACTTCAGCAATATGAGCATGAATCATTCTCAAGCCCCAATGAATGTAGTGCAGCAGATTTGGTGTGACCACCACAGCAGTCGGGAGCATTGGAGAAGGAGAGGGAACACAATGATGATAGGGGGAAGGAGAAGGAAGCTGAATCAGAAATACCACCACCCCCGTTCCCTCAAAGATTAAAGAAACATAAGGAGGAAGCGTGTTTCAAAAAGTTCATGGAGGTGCTTAAACAGGTACACATTAATTTACCTCTTGTTGATGTTTTGCAGGGAGTGCCGAAGTACGCAAAATATATCAAGGACATCGTGGCGAACAAAAGCAGGTTGACGGAGTATGCTGCGGTGGCGCTTACGGAGGAGTGCACTTCCCGGATACAAAATCGGTTGCCTACAAAGCTCAAAGACCCTGGGAGCTTTACAATTCAACTTACAATCGGGCAGAGTATCCGAGCTCGTGGATTATGTGATTTGGGAGCGAGCATTAACTTGATGCTGACATCGGTATTCAAGAAATTGGGGCTAGGCAGTCCTAGACCGACAACAGTGATCTTGCAACTAGCGGATCGTTCTTTGGCCAGACCAGATGGCATTGTGGAGGACGTGTTGGTGCAAGTAGGCTCCTTTATCTTCTTGGTTGACTTCATTTTGCTGGATTTTGATCCGGATGCGAAAGTCCCATTTATTTTGGGACGTCCTTTCTTGGCGACCCGGAAAGCACTGATTGATGTAGCTGCACAGCAGCTAACCATGCGGGCACACGACAAGGTGGAGGTATTTGATGTGTACAAGGCCACGAAGCTTCCGGCCGTGTATGAGGAACTCTCAGTGATCAACGTGCTTAATTGAGCAAATATTGCTCAGAGTGTTGATTCGCGAGAGCCAG
This sequence comes from Datura wrightii, assembly GCA_035772735.1. NCBI lineage: Eukaryota > Viridiplantae > Streptophyta > Magnoliopsida > Solanales > Solanaceae > Datura > Datura wrightii. The sequence continues at coordinate 162,100,242 of JASDFA010000016.1, forward strand.
TGGGAAAACCACCGGTGAAGGACCCCCTAAAATTGGAATCGTGGTAAAAAGATCGAAGTGCCACGTTCTTAGTGAATGGGCCGCGATGTAAGCATTACTGGGGTGAGGACGGTAGTCGAGAGAAGACATCTATCACCCTAGAGGATGACTAAGCTTTAATGACGTCGAGCCGCGACGGTAAACCAGGTGCTGCACGGGAGGCAACCTGTGAAATTTTTGTAATACTTGAGCAGATTTCGTAGAAGAAAAAAAAGAAAGAAAAAAATTAGAAAAAAATAAAAATAAAAACAAAAATTTATTTTATGTGAAACCTATGAATTCTAACCAATTTCTTGTCGTGAGATGAATTTCAGGTTGAACGGAGGGCAAAAATGCAAAGGATCGCAAAGGAAAAATCGAGGTGAGGAAAATAATAAAAAGTGGCAAAACAGTGAGCCTGCGCGATGGCTCCATGTCACGGAGGAGGGCCTCCGCGTTACCCTCCGTGACACGTTGAGGTTAAATTCTGGAATTTTTAAAATTCCAGAATACCTCCGCGTTGGCTTCGTGTCACGGAGGGGGTGCTCCGCGTTACCCTCCGTGACACGTTGAGGCTTTAATCGCGACGGGTCACACCAGGTCGCCGGGTGACCCGCGCAAAATTACCCCTTTTTAACCTCGAATTCCCTCAATTTTCCCTCATTTCTCACCCCTTCCGCAACAAAAACCCAAAACTTCCCCCTTCCCCAATGTGACACGGACTAAGGCCCAAGTTTTCTCGACTTTTCTTCGATTTCATCACTCGTCCTTATATTAGTGGAGTAATACACTAGAGGCAAGCTTATGGGTCATGACATGATGCATGTGAATTCTTTGGGAGAGAGAGCGAAATTTTGTTCATATGCCCCTGCATATAATGTTTTTGAGATCATATGATTGTAAAGGGGGAAATTCTCTTGTGTTGTGAGGGCACATGCTTGACGAGAGATTTAATTTCATGTTGGATGTCTTGACCAGCTGAGTTGCATGAGTTTGCCGAGATCGAGAGTCGACTCTTGAGTCTAGGAGGTCTTAATGTGTTGAATGTCATTTTATTGATGAGACTATGCATGTTTTCTTGATGATTTTCTATGTAAATAATCGGTATAACCGTAGCTTGAATTATCGAGACAAAGTAGCTATGATTGGGTGTCAATTGCATGAGAAGTGAGATTATTGTTCGAGGACGAACAAAGTTTTAAGTGTGGGGTAAGTGATCTTGGGCAGAATTATATGCCCAAGTGATACTCAAATGCTTCATTTCGTCTTGTTTATCCATCGATAGTTGTACATTCTCATGTGATATATAGTTAAAATGTGAATTTATACTAACCAACATGGTTAGTGTTGTTTTGCAGGAAAAATATAATTTTAGGAAGCTAAGATGCATGTTGGGAGAAATCGGGAATAGACTCGGAAGCGAGCAGTGGAAAAGGCCAAGGCTATGCAGCAAATTAAGGGTCTCCGCGATGGAGCCGTGTCACGTTGCCATCGCGGATGCATTCTACCCCGGATGATAAAAATAGGCCAAGTTCCAGTGAAGGTCCACGTCGGGGCCGTGGCACGTTGGGCATAATTACTTGGAGGACCGGATTCCAGTGAGGGTCCGCGTTTGTGGCGTGTCACGAAGGCAGTGCTCCGTGATGCACTCCGTGACACGTTGCTTGTTATTCCGGGAAAAATTCCCACTAGTATAAATAGCACACTTAGGTTTATTTTTAATAATTCTGACTGGGTTGAGCAAGAACATGGGTTACAGGAAGTTGAGGGGACGAAATTCTTAGGGTTCTTCTCTATCTCTTTCTTCCTTATTTCAATGATTTGTATGATTTACACTCATTTAACGATGTTTAATCCACAAATGAGTGGCTAAATTCACTTCTTGCTGAGGTTAAGAACATTTGTAGTGGAATGTGATTATTGATCATCTTGGTTTTTCATCTTTTCTTCCCTGGTTGTTCTATTAATTCTTGTTCTTACTGCATTAATGTGTGGCCAATGTTAATATATATCTAAAAAAATTTGGTTTGCGCTCGAAAGAGAAAGAAATTTGAAAGTTTTGAATTAATAGGATATGATCTCTTCTTGGTTTGGAAAAATTGAGAATTGATTTATCTTCAGAATAGAAATATATCTGAAAGTCGTATTAGTCAATTAAGGAATCGGTTTCGTATGGCTAGAACATGAATTTCTTCTTATCACAGAAATGTAGGTGGAAGGTTCATGATTCTTATGTTGGGTTAAATACAAGAATTTTAATCCATAGATAATAATTCTTGACTAGCAACCGAAGGAAAGATTAACAAATTTGTATCAATAAATTGCTTCCCTGCAAGTTTGTTTTAGCCTCAGCATGCTCATTACTATAGTTCAGACTCAAATTGTACATTTGTTTTAGATTAGTATAAATTAGGAAACAAACTCCCAAAATCTTCTTGAAACTGTTGTCTGCATTATTAGAGTTAGAGTTTATTAACACTTAATTAGATTATTACCGTGGTCCAGTCCCTGTGGGATCAATACTTGGCTACTCTAGCCATTTTACTACTTGTTCGACCACGTGCATTTGCGTGTAGGCATTTCAAACCACCGAACACTAGTCTCACTTCTAAATCGTTGAGCGGGGATGTGACGTCCTAATTCGTGAGCAATTTAAATACATGGATGTGGTTTGCGGAGTTTGAACCCTTGATTATGGACTTTTGTACCTCTAATCATTTATCCGAAATTAGCTTCACAACTACTTCTACGAGTGGTGATGTGATAATTCTAAGCCGGTGTCTAGCTCATCCCATTTTAGTAACCAAGCAAGGAAAATTAGGTATAATTTCTATCCTAATCGTGAATCCTATCGTAAAGATAAGAACTTGCTCCCTACATTCTCTTATTCTAGCCTAAGGTTACTCTTTCAAGCTTTTACCTAAGCTTCACAGGTTTGTTTTCATGGTGATCAAGCATAAAAACATTAATAATAAAGAACGTAAGACACAACAACTAAAACTCAAACCAATGAAGAATTCATGCATTTACAATCATATTATGTAGCCTCAACCCTAGAGGAAAGGTTTTAGCCGCTCATGTTCGTACAAATACTCAAAAACATGATTATAGTAACGTACTTACAAGAATGGTTAAAAGAGAATGCAAAATAATGAATCCTAGGTAGAGTTCTTCACTTCTCCCTTCGCTCTTTTACGGGTTTACCAAAAATATTTCGTGATCAATAATTTTTGGAGCTAAGGTTTCAATTTATAGTAAGTGAAAATTTGCACCTTTTGGCGTGCATGGACTACCTCCGTGTCACGGAGCTGGTTGCCTTAATTTGCCTCCGTGCCACGGAGCAAACGCGCAAGCCCACTAGAATGTGTCCCTCAACAGGTCCTCGCGCTGGACTAGTGCGCGTCACCCAGCGTGGCACGGCGCTGGTCGCACTGATGGACGGGCGTGGCACGACTTTGTCGCGCAGGCCTCTTTTCATGACATGTCCTTGCACGCACATGGCATAAGCGTGGCACAGTGTTGGGCCCGTCACACACAGAGCGTGGCAAGCTGCCTGGCGCAGCTGCCATCTTGCAATCTTTTGCAATCCAAGCCTAATTTCATTTCTTTGCTTTAACCATCATTGTTTCAGTCCTTCATATGCATTTTACACCTATAAAACAAGGACTAATCATGTTGGTTAGTGCATACCCAAAAATATTCAAAGTCACATGAGAATGTAATTAATTTAATTGACAAACATGACTTAATTAAGTTATAAAATAGCACTTAGACACGTAATTATGCCCAAGATCACCCGACCTTTCGCTCACTCGACTATGTGCTCGCACACTCCCCATTTGGGCCTTTTACTACACATGTCGTGCTCTCGACACTCTCACAAGCGCACGCACACGTCTGCTAATCAATGACAACTTACGGGGTGTAACAGTATGGTACTACTACTAGTCTTCTTTCTTCAAGAATTTTAAAGATTTACAATTTTGCTTCTTTTGTTTTTTTTAATCTTCTACAATTCCCAATCTCATGTGAGAAATCACCCACTATGGACTGGGAAATAAGGTACAAGATTGCAGTTGGGACTGCAAGGGGTTTATATTACCTGCATAAGTCTTGTCCTAGAAGAATTATTCACAAGGATATCAAGGCTTCAAACATTTTATTGAGTGAGGAATATGAGCCACAGGTATCTTTGAGATATTATTTTAAATTTCAATGGCCACTAATTACTGCTGGTGATAATGTTAGAGCAATATTTTCATAGGGATGTTGCACTGTATGTCTAAGTTGTTGCACCAAGCTAAGTTTAACAAAAGAGGAATATACTTAGTACCTATTGGTTCATTAATTAATCATCCGTTGGTTGAGTGACAGATATCAGATTTTGGACTAGCAAAATGGCTTCCATCACAATGGACCCATCATTCTATTGTTCCAATTGAAGGGACTTTTAGGTAATGCAGTCCTTCCTTATGCGTAATTCCTATGTCATTTGCCAAAAATGAAACAAATGGTCATTTAACAAAATGTCTAATCTTGTAATATGGTATTTCTCCAGGCACTTAGTACCAGAATATTTCATGCATGGAGTAGTTGATGAAAAGACATGTTTTTGCATTTGGGGTGTTCTGCTTGGAGCTCATTTCTGGAAAAAAGCCTGTTGACAATTCGCATCAAAGCTTACATAGCTGGGTATAAATATTGTATTTTCTTGAATATTTTCATTACTCACTGGACTCTGAACCATAGCAACATTAGTACTTACCTCCAGTGTTTTAAATGGTGATCTCGGGACGGGGCATAGTAAAAATACATCGGGGCTATCTATGAGGCCAAATATATCGTCATGAGATGTAAGCCCTATCAGTTTGAATGTACCTTTTGGCATTTGGCAGGTTTTTGTTTTGAGGCATAAACCCTCACCTAATTAAAATTAAAATTGCTTAATAAATTCTTATATTAATATTAAAAAACATAAAATTTAATTTATTATTAAATTTTAAGAAGTTAAAAATCTAAATACTTTTTATTCTTTCTTTTCATCTTTCAGTGGGATAAAGGAAAAAATAATTGTTGTGCAACTGCAAGACAAAAGCGCATCATTTTTCATCATTTGCTCTGGTTTCTAACCGGAGGTTTCTTCTTTGGCGGGTTACTTTTTCTATAAGTTAATTTATGAATTTTTACTCAATTTTGTTTTAAAATATAATTAATTTTTTGAGATGAGCAGTTCTGATTATTCTTTTTTAGTCAATTATTGATTTTGATTAAGGTTTTAGTATGAAGTAATTATATGTACATTTCAACTTATTTTATATTTTCTTAAATTTTCTGTAATTCTTATATAATTTATCTTTTTTTAGTATTTATTTTAATTATGTTAATTTGTAAAATATTAAAAATTAAAGACTTATGAGACTTGCAACCCAAAGCCTCACCCATATCAGATAGAATATCTTATCTCGTGCTTGTGCCATTTGAAACTTTGCTTACATCAGGTTTGATTTAATTTACAGGCAAAACCTCTTTTAAACAGAGGAGTTATAGAAGAAGTAGTAGATCCTAGGCTACAAGGGACATTTGATTCTACACAGCTTTATAAACTTGCCTTCGCTGCTTCTCTTTGAATTCGTGCTTCTTCTACATGCCGCCCTACCATGAGTGAGGTAAATGAACTATCTATACTTCTTTTTTCTTTTATTTTTTTGGAGTTAAGAGTAAAAGTTTGAGTCAGGTAACTCATGAGATAATACATCACATGATTATAAATATTCATTTCCCAATAAATTTTTTTAAAAAAAACTTTAAAAACATTTATATTCACCAAAATGTTGAAATGCACTTGAAGATACAACTTACTTGGTCTAATTTATTAGGATAATGAGTAATTTCCAATTATTAGTACTTCATAGGATTCCCTTAATAATGTTGGAATACCCTTCCAACTTGCATAAAGTAAAATATTTGGTAGTATTATTTTCTATATATTTGTCTTGTTCTCCTAGATTAGCCAACTGAATCAATTCCAACTTGTCTCAATCTTCTTACAGCATATACAATAATTATTTCAAGAATGCATTATCGCCTTGTCTATATATCTACCCACTTTTTCAATGTTTTCTCTATAAATTAAAGGAATTCTTCTGACAGATGGATTGAACATCATTTTAATTTCTTTAATTTTATGAGTGTAGGCTAAGCATTCTTGTAATATTAATTAGGCAATTCACCTAAACACAGCAAACTTTTCTCACCTGCTTAATCAGGCTTTCCTGACAAGGACAACCTTAAACGAAAGTTCAATTCTTTTGCTATTTTTATGTTAATGTTCAAACTTTAAAAATTTTCCGACATTTTAAAAGGAAAAAAAAGATTTATTTTTCACTTTTAATGGTAAAAAGCTTTTAACTCATAATATTTTCAAGATTATTCTAAAATTATAAAATACAACTACCAAAGGTGCAATGAGATGATTAAAATTCCTTTCCTTCCAACTATGGGTGAAAATGAAGACCTTTCTATATGAAAGTGCTTTTATCCTTTAGTGGATCTATACGGCCAAGTTTAGACTAATCAGTGATCTTTAGATATGGAATAATTAAACGGAAAAAGAAAAAGTATTTTTTAAACATGGTAGATGATATTCACTTCATTATAAGAATTATTTCATAAACTTTGATCAGTACATCAGGCATGTTCAAAGTTGATTTCGCCGAATGCGTATTAAATTACCTTTCTATCTCAATTATGTGAAATTTGTTTTTTTAAGAGTTAATATTAATTAATTTTTAAATTAAATTGAATTAAATTAATTTAATATTTTAGAATTAAAATTAAAATATTTAAAAAATATATAAGTTATAATTTGTTAAATAAAAAATATTTTTAAAATTATAAATTAAAATTTATAAAATTTAAATATTAATAAAATAAAAATATCGCATAAATTGGGATAAAAGTTTGTAATATTCTAAAGACTTCAATAACATATGTGCAGTTCCATACAGAAATCATCAATTATTTCGAATATTTTTAGAAATCACTTTGCAGAGGCGTGCTGCAATTAAACAAATATATTTAGTCATTTTTGTCGTGTTGATGATGTGAAGTAATTGTATTTCCTTGTAAAATAATTTTGATTGTTTCGTCTCACCATACTGATCATGAAGTCTTTTATAGTTTGATTAAGAAGTTTATCTACGAACCTCCTTCACAAATTAATTTGATTAGAAAGAACATCCAGAGGTATGACAATGAAGTGGCCAAAATCATATTTAATGTAGAAAGTAGTATTAGAAATAAAAATTGGGGTGGTATATTAAAAACATGATGCAAATTGAGGGAGTGGTCCCGGTGATGAAGTGAAAAGAGCCAAACTTCACGTCCCTCAAGTCTTTAAATATGCAACAAGAAACAGATAAAAAGGGTCATCCATCCCAAAGAGACAACCTCTACCCGAGGGAAACCCAGCAGGGATGTGGGGATCGACTCTACTCCTACGTATAATCATGTCCTATTCTAAAGTTCAGCTTCCTCTCATCTCTACTTAATTCTCTACAATATACTATCAGACACACATTACCACAAAGTTTCTCAGGAAAAACAGAGAGGAAATGAGATACGTTCGTACAAGTAGCCTAAAGAGGCTCTTCTCTTTCAAAAGGCAGAGTTTTGATGGAGAATTTCCAAAAGGTTGTGGTTTCAATGGAGAAGAAGAAAATAATACAAGTAGCACTGCTGATGCTACTTCTCATAGACCCACATGGAAATGCTTCTCTTATCAAGAAATTTTTCATGCCACCAATGGTTTCCTTTCAGGTTATCTTCTTATTTATATAAATTTATTGTCATGCCATCAATGGTTTGTTGTAATAATTAATGAATACAATTTAACCTCATATGATCGACATTTCTAGCATCTGTTTGAATTCTAATTAATAATAATAATTGAATGTTCAGAAAATATGGTGGGGAGAGGAGGGTATGCAGAGGTGTACAGAGGAGTATTAGAAGATGGAGAAGCAATAGCCGTAAAAATGCTAACAAAAGCCACCGATGATGAGAGAAAGGAGAAGGAGTTCTTGACAGAAATTGGGACACTTGCTCACGTTTGCCATCCCAATGTGACGTCATTGCTCGGTTGTTGTATTGAAAATGGGCTTTACCTCATTTTTCAGTTTTCCTCCAAAGGCTCTGTTGCTTCAATTCTCCATAGTAATAGTACTAGTCCTCTTTCTTCAAGAATTTTAAAGATCTACAGTTTTGCTTCTTTTTTTTAATCTTCTACAATCTCAATCACAGATGAGAAATCACCCACTATGGACTGGGAAATAAGGTACAAGATTGCAGTTGGGACTGCAAAGGGTTTATATTACCTGCATAAGTCTTGTCCCAGAAGAATTATTCACAGGGATATCAAGGCTTCAAACATTTTATTGAGTGAGGAATATGAGCCACAGGTATCTTTGAGATATTATTTTAAATTTCAATGGCCACTAATTACTGCTGGTGATAATGTTAGAGCAATATTTTCATGGGGATGCTGCACTGTATGCCTAAGTTGTTGCACCAAGCTAAGTTTAACAGAAGAGGAATATACTTAATACCTATTGGTTCATTAATTAATCATCCGTTGGTTGAGCGACAGATATCAGATTTTGGACTAGCAAAATGGCTTCCGTCACAATGGACCCATCATTCTATTGTTCCAATTGAAGGGACTTTTGGGTAATGCAGTTCTTCCTTATGCGTAATTCCTATGTCATTTGCCAAAAATGAAACAAATGGTCATTTAACAAAATGTCTAATCTTATAATATGGTATTTCTCAGGCACTTAGCACCAGAATATTTCATGCATGGAGTAGTTGATGAAAAGACAGATGTTTTCGCATTTGGGGTGCTCTGCTTGGAGCTCATTTCTGGAAAAAAGCCTGTTGACAATTCCTATCAAAGCTTACATAGCTGGGTAATCAATAAATACTCTATTTTCTTGAATATTTTCATTAGTCATTGGACTCTGACCCATAGCAGCATTTTATTTACATTTCGACTTATTTTATATTTTCTTAAATTTTCTGTAATTCTTATATAACTTATCTCTGTTTAGTATTTGTTTTTATTATGTTAATTTGTAAAATATTAAAAAATTAAGATTTATGGGGCTTAGGCTCAACACTTCACCCCATGTCAGATAAAATGTCTTATCTCGTGCTTGTGCCATTTGAAACTTTGCTTACATCATGTTTGATTTAATTTACAGGCAAAACCTCTTTTAAACAGAGGAGTGATAGAAGAAGTAGTAGATCCTAGGCTACAAGGGACATTTGATTCTACACAGCTTTATAAACTTGCCTTCGCTGCTTCTCTTTGCATTCGTGCTTCTTCTACATGCCGACCTACCATGAGTGAGGTAAACTTACTATATATACTTCTTTTTCCTTTTATTTTTATGGAGTTAAGAGTAAAAGTTTGGTTCAGGTAACTCATAATATAATACATCACAAGATTATAAAATATTCATTTCCCAAAAATAAATTTTTAAAAAAAACTTTAAAAACATTTATATTCACTAAAAATGTTGAAATACACTTGAAGATACAACTTACATGGTCTAATTTATTACGATAATGAGTAATTTCCAATTATTATTACTTCATAGGATTCCCTTAATAATGTTGGAATACCCTTACAACTTGCATAAAGTAAAATATTTGGTAGTATTATTTTCTATATATTTGTCTTGTTCCCCTAGATTAGCCAACTGAATCAATTCCAACTTGTCTTAATCTTGTAAAAGCATATACAATAATTATTTCAAGAATGCATTATCCCCCTGTCTATATATCTGCCCACAATTTCAATGTTTGCTCTATAAATTAAACGAATTCTTCTGACAGATGGATTGAACATCATTTAATTTCTTTAATTTTATGAGTGTAGGCTAAGCATTCTTGTAATATTAATTAGGCAATTCACCTAAACCCTACAAACTTTTCTCACCTGCTTAGGCTTTCCTTTTAAAATGTTGGAATTGTCAAGATTATTTCATTAAACTTGTAAAATACAATCATGAAAAAGGTGCTGTGGGATAATTAAAATTCCTCCCTTCTAACCTCCTATAAGAAAGTGTTTTTATCCTTTAGTAGATCTATCCTACCAAGTTTAGAGTAATTTTGGATCAACGAACTTTAGATATCGAATAGTTAAACGGGAAAAGAAAAGAAAAAATATATTTTAACATGATAAATGATATTCACTTCTCTATATAATATGATGTAATGTTCTAAAAGCTTTAATAACATCTGTGCAGTTCAATACAGAAACAATCAATTTTCTCGAATATATATTTAGAGAAGATCAGTTTGCAGAGACAAGCTGCAATGAAACAAAATATATTTAGTCATTTTTGTCGTGTTGATGATGTGAAGCAATTGTAGTTCCTTGTAAAATAATTTTGATTGTTTCGTCTCACCAAACTGATCATGAAGTCTTTTATAGTTTGATTAAGAAGTTATCTACGAACCTCCTTCACAAATTAATTTGATCAGAAAGAACATCCAGAGGTGTGACAATGAAGTGGCCAAAATCATATTTAATGTGGGTCCTTTCATTAAATTTTCACATGTCACTTGCTCTATCTATATTTCTAGAGATGAGACATCATTATATTAATTAAAAGCTTGTTCTCACCCACCTTTGTTATGCTTTTTATTTATTTATTTATTTATTTATTTTATGTTTCACCTAATATGGAAGAATTATCTTTTTCAATTTACTAATAAAAAAGTAAAATATGAAATATAATTAACACAGAAAATTTTATTGCTCGAAAAAGTAAAAAGACATGATTTATTTTTATAAGCTATACCTCAAATTTTTAGTAAAATTTGAATAATTTTATATTACAGCTCTATTTATTATAAAAATAAAACATCATTATATTAATTATCATCCTGTTACGTTCTTCCCATCTTTGTCATCTTTATCTTTTTCCTAACTTTCATAGATCAGCACATTAACGAGGAAGCAAGTAACTTTCATAGATCAGCACATTAACGAGGAAGACTTGCTATATTGTTGTTGCTTATGTCTTACTCTACGCGACATAATTTGACTTATTTTTTTATTAAAACTATTAATTTATTCATTTCAATAATTACAAATCAACAAGAAGAATTTGAATTACAATAATGAATGTTACTTAGTTATTAGTATGGTGCATCTATTTAACCCAAAAAATAAAAGTATGAAACCAGAAAATTGATTTTTCAGTGCAATATGTGAAAACTTACCGTGCGCACCAGTTGTATGATTTTAATATAAATGCGATATTTTTCAAAACTTTGCAAATAATGTAAGAGAAGTTACACACCACATTTTGAAAGTATTAAAAGAATTAAATTTTGGTTGAATTGAATTTGTTTGTGCAAATATCGTAGCTATATGAGCAAATTTTTTTTTTCCCGATATTTTGAGAATATCATTTTTTCCCCATTTGAGGAAGAAAAATATTTAAAATTGAAAGAGTTGATTTATTTGTGGGGTACAACCCATGTAGTAGTAAATCCCATGTGCCAAATTACTTAGGCTAGTAAATGAACTTTGTAGGCTAGGACAAATTTTAGAATTAGTGCAAGTCTCTTAGGTGTAACTTTACACCTGGGATATCTTTCCTTTCTTTGTTAATAATATAAAGACAGTTGTTCTCTGGTGGACATAGGATCACTTTGATCCGAACCACGTTAAATCTTATGTTCTTTCTTTTACGTTTTCTCTAACAATTGGTATCAAAACCAAGGCTGTCTGAATATGCTTTGAGTTGCAGCATAGTCTGAACTTTGATATCAGAAAAGAATCACTTTGGTCTTTTGTCAACTAATAAGTAGTATATGTAGCAAAAAAGGAAGAACAAACAAAGATGAGTTTCTTGAAGTTTGAAATCGATAGATTCAATACGCGCAACAACTTCAATATCTAGAAGATCCATATGAAGGTGTTACAGCAAAGGGAAGGTCCAATCCATGTTGTTAAAGAAAAGTATCCTGATGGTACATCAGATTCTGACAAGAAAAATATTAAAGGGGGTGCATTGAGTATAATCGAATTGTCTCTTACACCTAACATGATTTGTGAAGTGAGTACAAGTACCAAAGAGATGATCAAATAGTTATGAAACAAGGTGCAAGGGCTTTACGAGGATCAATCGGTGATAAAAAAAATGTTGTTACAACGAAATCTTTACACATTAAAGATGGAGTCAGGTACTTTGTTACAATACCATTTAGACATATTCAATAACTTGTCATGAACTTACAGACTACAGGAATTAAAAAGGACTAGGAAATGCTTGCATGTGTTCTGCTATTTTCATTGATTTCAAGATTTGTGATATCGAGAGTTCAATGATATATACAAAGGAGTCTATTAATCTTGCTCAAGCGTGGAAATCAATTAACTCTAGTGATGTGCGGAGGCATTCTGATGGAGACAGAGATAATTAAGCTAGAGAGCTCTTTGTGAGAGGCTGGACTAGCCAACAGGGAAGGAGCAAATAAAAGCTTTATGTGAAAAAGAAGAATGCAGAGTCTTAGGGCTTCAAGAAGAAGAGACATTTGGATGAGATTTCCTAACATCAAAATTCAAGGAAAAGGCGAGTGCATCCATATTTGAAGAAGTACATATTTTTTATGATGAATATGTACTAATAGGATCATGCAATAATGAAGGTTATGGCAACAAATGGGTGTCAGACTCTGCTTGTAATACTTTTCATATGATATTCCGAAGAGATTGATTTAGCAGTTATGAGAAAAGTGAAGGAAGTGGTAAGGAAAATAATATAACTTGTGTAATAGTTGGCATTAGCTCATTTTGTTGCCATGATGGAGTCATGAGGACTATTGCATAAGTTTGTCATGTTCCTGATTTGAAGAAAAATTTGATCTCTCTAGATACTCTGGACAAAAATGGCTACAAGTACATGAGCTAAGGAGAAACTATAAAGGTGATTAAAGGTTCTTTAGTCATGTTGAAAGGCAAGCTAGAGGATGGACACTACACACTGGCAGAAAACATCGTTGTTAGCTCTGCAAATGCATCTACAATGCATTTATTTAATGATGACAAGGCAAGATTATGGAATATGAGATTGGGTCATATGAGTATACGAGGACTAAAGGTGTTGAGCAATCGTAACCTTTTGAATGGTGACAAGTTCAACACTCTTGAATTTTCTGAGCACTGGCAAACACAAGACGGAAGTGGTGCTAGACTACATCCATTAAGATTTATACGGTCCCTTTAGACTTTCATCGAAGGGTGAAAAGAGGTATCTTCTCACCTTTTTTCACAAAAAGTTTGGGTGCATTTTTTAACACAAAAAAGTGATGCTTTTGAAGCATTTGAAGAGTGAAAGATTCTGGTTGCAATCAAATGCAGCAGAAAATCAAGTATCTTTGCACAGACAGTGTCTTGAAGTTTTGCAGTGAAGAGTTAATTTATTTTTGCAAGATTTATGGGATCTCAAGACATAACACTGTCAAGCACACCTCATAACAGAATGGAGTTGCCTTGAAAATGAACTAAACTATTCTCAAAAATACTCGTTGTATTATCTTACAAACCAAAATGTCCAAAATATTTTGGGTTGAAGCATTTTACATTGCTTTTGATATTGTCAATGATCTCTAGTATCGACAATTGACTTTAATACTTCGAATGAGGTCTGATCAGGTAAATCCTCTGAGTCAAAAGATGTAGATCTTGAAAAAATTATTATCAATGAACAATACACAATTGCGACGGGAAAGGAGAAGAAGTAGCTACAAACATTAGAACACCTTGTAAAGCAAGAAAATCTGATTACATATGCGTTCGTTTCTACATAAGAAGAGATTAAGGATCTTAAATTTCCTTGTATGTTGAAGCAATTTCTTGCAAGGATGCTGCATAATGGTAATTAGTCATGACTGAAGAGATGGAGTCTCTTCAGAAGAATATAACATAGGTCTTAGTGAAAAGGCAAAAGGGGAAGAGGATAGTTGGATGTAAATGGGTCCATAGAAAGAAAGAGGCAATTTCTGAAGTGGAAGATGTGAGGTTCAAGGAAATATTGGTTGCAAAGGGTTTCATTCAGAAATATGGAGTTGACTACAATGGGATTTCCTCTCTAGTTATGAAGCATAGCTCAATTAGCGTGCTACTAGCATTGGTTGGACAATTGGAGTTGAAGCTTCAATAGCTTGATGTTAAAACTTCTTTCTTGCATGACGATCTAGAAGAGAAATATATATGGATCAACGTGAAAATCTTATAGTTGAAGTAAAAGAAGATCATGTATGCTAACTGAAGAAATCTTTGTATGGTTTGAAGCGATCTCCTAGATAGTAGTACAAACGGTTTGATGCATTCATGATCACACTTGAATTCACAACGAATGCATTTGATATTTGTGTGTATTGCAAAAAGATGTCTAGTAACTCAATGATTTATTATTATATGTTGATGAAATGCTTATTATTGCTAACAACATCATAGATATAAATGCTTTTTAAAAAACTATTGAGTAAGGAATTTGACATGAAGTATTTGGGAGTTGCAAAGAAAATCCTCAGTATTGAGATCTGAAGAGAAGATAATGTTGTACATCTTTCTCAGATGAGGTACATCAAAAGGGTTCTTGAGAGATTCAATATGCATAAGTGCAAGCCTGTAAATACACCGTTAACTCCTCATTTATACTTTAGGAGTTACAAGTACCTCAATCCGAGGATGAGGTGGAACATATGTCAAAAATTCCTTATGCAAACGCAATTTTGGTAGCATTATGTATGTTATGGTGTGTATATGTCCAAATATTGCTCAATATGTAAGTGTGGTAAGTAGATATATGCCCAATCCAGAAAGGAGGCACTGGGAACTGAGAAGTGGATGTTGAGATATTTCAAGGGATAGCTTCTGATATTGGTCTAACCTTTCAAAATAGTGGGGGAGGTGTTTCAGTTCTCGGTTATGTGGATTCTGACTGTGCAAGAGATATTGATAGAGGAAATCCACAATTGGATACATCTTTACCCTTGTTAGTAGTGTTGTTAGTTGGAAGTCGACTCTACAGTCGATGTCGCTTTTTCTACAGCAGAACCAGAATATATGGAAGAAACAGAGGCAATGAAAAAAGTTATCTGGTTGAAAGGTTTTGGTGGAAGAATTGAGTTTGGTTCAATAGGAATCAACTCTTAGAAGTGATAGTCAGAGTGCTATTCATTTGATTAAAAATCAAAGATTTCATGAGTGTACTAAACACATGGATGTCAGACTCCATTTTATTTGAGATATTCTTGAAGAGGAAACTATCAAGGTCGTGAAGGTTATCACAAACGATAATGTTGTAGACATGTTGACCAAGATAGTTTGCTCGCTAAGTTTGCACACTGCAAATACTTGGCGAGTGTACACATGCAACTCTGAGAGAACAATAATATTGTTAGGAGGAGGTGTGAGTGAGCCTAGCCAGGAGTGTGATTGCTGTCACCTCCCATGCTCTAGTTGTGCCTTTATCGGGTGTTTATTCGCCCACTCGTTCACAGTGCGATGTTCAACAAAGGTTTGATCCTTCTTGTTCTTACAACGAGGTTGCCCAGTAAACTTAAAAGTTGTGGTCGAAGTTGTTCATACACATGCTCGAGACGCAAATCAAGGTAAAAATTGAAAGAGTTGATTTTTTTTTTTGGGTCCAACCTATGTCGATGATAAATTTTGAATTGGCTTTTCCTTTCGTTTTTTGAGCTTGGAGCCCAAGTTTGGTCATCTATAAAAAGATGATCACTCTTCATTGTTTAATCATCCTAAAATCATAAAAGTTTTATAAGAGTAAAGAGTTGAGAGAGTAGTTCTCTTTAGGTATAAATAGGGATGGCAATAGGGCGGGTTAGGGCGGGGCAAGCTTTGACCTATTTAGATTTTAACCCGCCTTGTCCGGCGCTATTTGGCATTTCAAAAAATTGCCATCCCCCCCCCCCCCCCCGCCTCCCCTGCCCGCTAAGCCGCACCCTACCCCGCCCCGTTTACGTTATCTTTCATTTTTTTTCATTTAGCAACATGAATTTTTTTAACTTCTTTACCATCTATAAATGAAAGTTAATTAGATAAATACTTTATTTCTACGTCTCACTTTTCATCCTTCAACTTGACAAAAATAAATTATTCTAATTTGGTAAGTAAAATTTACTTTGTTATAATCTATTTGGCTTGATTCGGAATATGAAGGTTAAACTAACTAATATTCGGTGTGAATATGAACATAAAATCTTCAGTTTTTAAAAAATTAAATTTACAAATTTAGAAATTACATAAAAACTACTATAAGTCATAATAGTTTACCATTTAAAATATGTAAAAAAAAATATTTGAAAAGTTTATGATTAAAGAAATATTCTTTTAATTATTTAAATAGTAACTAAGATAAATAAATTAAAACGAAATAATGAGCATAAAATTTTATGATAAAAGAACTAAAAATATACTTTAAATAAAAAAATTCATTTCTCTTAGGACTATGTCTAAAGATGATAATCCTCACACTTTTAAAATATTGACATGATATTGCGCAAGAAGGCCGCGTCCTTTCGGGTATAAACAGTTACCGGTAATTTCAATTTTTTTTAACTTGAGTCTCACTCTGCCTACCATAACCCATTAAAAATTTTTAAAAATAATATTTTTTCATGATCCGCTCTGCCTTGCCCTATTTAAATTTTTCTTTGCCCTACTCTGTCCCACCCTATTTAAATTTTTCCCTACCCGCTCCACCCCAATTGCCACCCCTAAGTGTAATTGGTATATATCTTCTTTCTTTATTAATATTCTCAAATGGGTGTAGAATCACTTTGATCTGAACCCACGTCAAATTATGTTTTTTCAATTATTGTTTCCGCTAACATAAAAAAAATCTCTTTATATACTACACGAAAGACTTTTTGTGGCAACTAAAGGTGGACCACAAAGTAGAAAAGTCGCATTAAAGTCCTTAGGTTTTCGTGGGGCGACGCAACGATGATAACGCTAGAACAGTTATCATCCAGCGCAATATGATGGCGTTGTACACCACTTTCGGTGCTTCTATAATTGTGGCACAACGATATAAAATTTCTTAATTTGGATATATATTTTAAAAAAAAGATGTTTGTTCTACTAATACTTATTCTTTGTGTCATCAATTCAATTTGATGTACTAACGTAAATATGTTGTCTTTCGTCTGATGACAGATTCTGGAGATAATATTGGGAGGTGAAGTTGATAAAGAAAAATGGAAAATGCCAGAAGAGGAAGAAGACGAGCAAGAAGAGTTTTGGGGTTTTGAGGATCTTGAATGTGAATGTGATAGCTCCTTCTCAACTTCCCCACATGACACATTCTCAACCAGAAGCTCATAAATCCAAATCAGCATCATTTACCAAGTATATATGAGTACGACACGACTATATATGTTAGTGTTAGACATTTATAGATAACACTTAGGGGGTTAGTTTACTAGTCATAGTATACTCTCAATTTTTTATTTTTGAGGTTGAACTTCCATGTTTTAGAACTTCGGATATATGCTTGTTATTTTCCAAAAACCCGCATCATTAATTATTGTCCACATGTAAAATAAGATGATCAGAATAATTGATATCATGGATATCAGTATTTTAAAAGATTGGGGCGCGAGGCGAGACATCTTACGCAGCATGGGGCGAGGCGTAAGCCTCAAAACATAAGACATAAGTCTCATGGATCTACGGAGCGTTTTATCTCGTGTATCTTTAATTTTATAATGTTATTATTAAGAAAATAAGCAAAAATAATATCTTCAATAATTCTGCAAATAAAATTTAAATAAATCACCAATAATATAGAAAAATATTATAATTATTATTTGAGAAAGTTAACAACACAAAAATGATAATAACCAAGATAATCTTTAAAATAAAATCATCATCCACTTCATCATCGATATCCACAACTACTAGATCCTCAACTAATATCTGCATAGATTATTGTTTATATATTTCAAAGAAAGAGAAGAATAAATAGTGTAAGACCAATGCCAAAATATAGATAAAGTTGTTTTAGGAATATAGTGTTATGGAATCTCCATCCTATCAGTTTTAGGCATAATTATCTAAAAAGCTATTTATAATAATGTCATTTTTTAAGAGAGCTGCTTACTTTATTGATATATTTTAGGAAAAAACTATAATATGAAAATATAATATTGAAAAGTATAAACATCATTACACTCAAAATAAAAAAATATGATGTATACCAAAAGTATTTTCAAAGCGATAAATATTAAATTTAATATCGAGGGCATATGATTTTACGTCTGCGACTACACCTTAAATTCTAAGGCTTACTCTTAATGGATCTATGCCTTTCTTTTGTGCCTTAGAATATTTTTGATATGCCCTTCCCCTATACTCGCCTAAAAAACGCCTTTGAAAATATTGATGGATACTGATACACACACACACACATACACACTAGATAGTTTAAGGCAAGTGCACGAACCCAATATAACTGATTATAAATTTTAAATTAATTTAATATAGACAAAATTTAAGTTTTCGCTATTATTTTATCTATTAAAAAATATATTAAAGATTATTCACAAAAATATTATATAGTATTTTGACTAATATTTTATTTGCCCAAATCAAAACTTTCGCATTAATAAAATACTATATAAAATAATTTAACCTAAAAACATTTTCAAGAATTATTGTATCAATTATGGGAACATTCATTTTTAAGTGGTAAAACACCCAGGATTTAACATTTAATTACATTTTACTATCGCATAATGACATAAGTTTATTAGAACTCGAAGATAATTTATTTAGATTTAATAGAGTTATATAACAATCGTGAGTCTTTATGTATTATTCTCTTAAAGGCCAATACTTTAATTTATTGCTCACAAGTTAAAATTAATATTAAGAAGCACATCTGATTATCAGATGAAGTTTTACTATAACAAAACAAGGGTCAAAATCGACGGACATCGTCGAATTTTTGGTCAAAACTGACGGCTAACCTGACGGACAAAGGTTCCTCAAAATTTGGTTCGTCGGAATTGAAAAATCGACGGACAACATCGGTTAATACTGAGGAACGTCCTTCGGTTACCTAAACTTTAATTTAATGGGTTTTTTAAATTCCACCTAACGAGAAAAAAAAAGCTACTGACAGACACCCTCGGTTTTAGTTAATTAATTAATTTTTTATTAAAAAATAAAAATATCCTAATGTTGTCCGTCAGTATGTTCTTCATAGCTAAGACCAAACCGACTGACAATATCGATTGTCCGTCGGGTTTTTGGATTTCTATATCTGGCATTTTTGCAGAAAACCAACGGCCTTACCTACGCTGTCCGTCAATTTTTTGCAACAAAATCAGTAGAAGAAACCTACAATTTCTGCATTATTCACCTACCAAATTAAAATTCAATTCAATAACAGCTATAATCCAGCACTAATTGCTGCCAAATCAATTTCAAATCAACAACAACATCAATAACATAGCAATTATCAATTTAAAACATAAAAAATAATACTAAATATCCACCAAAATTATCTACTAAGTCAACAAACTTTAAAAACTTCAATATGTATATACAAAGTTTGTTAAATAATCCTAACAACTAAGGTGTCTCTTCGATATTTTCATCACCAGTCGAACCCTCATCTTCAACTGAGGTAGGAAGAGAATGGGCACGTCGTCTATGCACTCCACTAGCAAATAGGCTATTTACTTGTGCCTTGAGAGACTCGATGGTATGACACATAATCTTACTCTCTGTAATGCGTCTTGCCTCGGCATCTGCCAAGACACGTATAAGGTGTTTGATCTTCTGCAACATAGCAACGATCTGAACACCATCAACCGCCTCAACTGGCTAGAAGATCCAATACCTTCCAGTCTGGACTGAATCCGTCGAACTAGGTTCCTAGATTCTAGACTGTAGACTCTCTCCTTTTGTCTTTTTCCGGCCACTTTTTAATTCAAATCTGGATAGCGACATTCGATAGAGGCTAGATCGGCCCCTCTTAGGCTTCCTGATTCTGGTTGTACTCAGATAAGATTCATTGGTAATCTATCTACATAATTAAAAATAAAAGTGAGTATAATATGGTTGTTCAGGTTTCTAACAACCTGTTCGATCGTTATGGCACCCTGACGACCTAACCGTGGGTAAATTTAAAATTTTTGCAAGTCTAGGTTATGTCCCCGAACTTAAAGGATTATATGATGGACCATTTTGAATGGGCTAAATTAAAATCAGGTGGGCCCAGCGTAGGGCCACCATGGCAGATTGGTTCCGCTATAACAGGATAGCTGCAGCGGAAGACCCCTTGCTACAGCGGGCAATGCGAACTAGAATCACTAATCTTGGGCAGAATTTCATGCCCAAGTGATACTCAAATGCTTCATTTTGACTTGTTTGTCTATCATTATTGTGTATATTCTCATGTGATTTGTAGTTAAATATGAATTTATACTAACCAACATGATTAGTGTTGTTTTGCAGGAAAAATGGAATTTTGGGAAGCTAAGATACATGTTGGTGAAATCAGGAATGAACTTGGAAACAAGGAGTAGAAAAGGACAAGGAAGAGCAGCAAAAATAAGGGCTCCATGATGGAGCCGTGTCACGCTGTCATCGCGGAGGTATTCTGCCTCGGGTGAATTAAATTTAACAATTTCCAGTGGAGGTTCGTGTTACCTCCGTGGCACGTTGGCCAGGCTCCGCGATGCAGGTCGTGGCATGTTGAGGTGAAATTTCCTGGGAGCCGAATTCCAGTGAGGGTCCGCGATACCTCCGTGGCACGGAGGGAGTGCTCCGTGATACACTCCGTGCCACGTTGCTTGTTATTCTAGAAAAAATTCTCAATAGTATAAATAGCACACTTAGGTTTTATTTTAACCATTCTGACTTGGTTGAGCAAGAACGTGGGTTACAGGCAGTTGAGGGGACGAAAATTCTAGGGTTCTTCTCTATCTCTTTCTCTTTTATCTCAATTGTTTGTATGAATTCTACTTATTTGATGATGTTAAATCCACAAATGAGTGGCTAAATTCACTTCTTGCTGAGGTTAACAACAATTGTAGTGGAATGTAATTGTTAATCATTTCAGTTTTCATCTTTTCTTCAATGGTTGTTCTATCAATTCTTGTTCTTACTGCATTAATGTTTGGCCAATGTTAATGTATATCTAAAAAATTCAATTTTGATTTTGAAAAGGAAAGAAATTGGAAAGATGTGAATTGGTAGGATATGATCTCTTCTTAGTTTGGAAAATTGAGAATTGATTTACATTCAGAATAGAAATATATCTGAAAGTCTTATTAGTCAATTAAGAAATCGGGAATGTATGGCTAGAACATGAAATTCTTTTATCAAAGAAATGTAGATTAAGGCTCATGATTCTTAAGTTGGATAGGAGTCGAAAGTTCCAATCCATAGGCAGTAATTCTTGACTAGCAACCAAAGGAAAGATTAACTGAATTGTATTGATAAATTAATTCCCTACATGTTCGTTTTAACCTCAGCGTGCTCATTACTATTGTTCAGACTCACTTTATAATTTTGCCTTAGATTCTTATAAATTAGTAACTCAAATTCTCAAAATATTATTTATTTGGTTGTCTGCATTCTTAAAGATATAGTTCATTAACACTTAAGTTAATTAGTACCGTACTTCAGTCCCTGTGGGATCGATACTTGGCTTTACTTAAGCCACTTTACTACTTGTTCGACCACGTACACTTGCGTGTAGTCACCAAACCACCGAAAAAGTTTTTGGCGCCGTTGCCGGGGACTGGCAATTGGTAAATTTATTTTTTTTGTGTTAGTTTACAAATTCTATATAAGTGCTGACAACTTGATCTTAGCCTTTCTCTTGCAGATATTGAATGCTTCTGAACGCTGGCAAGAGACAAGGAGTTGGTGGATTCATATATAGAGCCGAAGAGACAATTTCATCGTCAAAGAAGGGAAGCTCTAGAGAAAAAGCTACACTTTCCCAGACAGGCAATCTTGGAGCAATAACAGAATCCACCACTTGTGAGGGCAAGGTTAGTGCCCGAGGAAATGGCAGTACGACCAGTTCGCGAAGTGGCAATCCCACATGCTAACAATGTTACATCAAGTATTCGCAGACCAGAGTCAGGAGGGAGGTTTGAGCTTAAAGAGAACATGGTGCAATTGTTGCACACCAGTGGGAAATTCACAGGTCTCCCTTATGAAGATCCACAACAACATCTCCAAAACTTTTTGGAGATAAGTGACACTTACATCCCCGCTGGAGTATCATCCGACTACGTGAGGCTTACATTATTCCCATTTTCATTATTAGGGGAGCAAAGAGGTGGTTGAAAGATGAACCACCCAACTCTATCACCACTTGGGATGATCTTGCAAGAAAATTTTTGATAAGATTCTTTCCATCTGGGAAAACAGCAAGACTTAGAAGTCAGATTCTAAGTTTTAAACAAAGAGAGGGGGAGAATCTGTATCAAGCTTGGGAAAGGTTCAAATCATTGCTAAGGGATTGTTCTCACCATCACCAGTCCAATGATGTGCTGATGCATACTTTCATAGAGGGTTTGGAACCCCACACAAAAATTTTGCTAGACTCAGCAGCTGGGGGAAAAGCATTAGAAAAGACTTATGAGAAGCTGTATACTTTGTTAAATCGTATTTCACAGGGAAATCCAGAGTGGAATGTGGACTCTTCAAGAGGAGGAACAAGGAAAGCGGTAGGAGTCTTTGAGGTGGATGGTTTTACAGCTATCGCTGCACAGATAGCTGCATTGCAAAATCAACTTAACATCCACTTCAGCAATATGAGCTTGAATCAAGCACAAGCCCCAGTTAATTTAGTGCAGCAAGTTTGGTGTGAAGTATGCGGTAGTAATGAACACTCAACTGAGTGTTGTGGTGCAAATCCAAATTCAATGAACTTTGTTGGGAACGTTCAGAGAAATAATCACCAACAGTATGGCAATAATTACAACTCGAATTGGAGGAATCATCTGAATTTCTCTTGGGGTAGTAACATCCATCAAGGGCAGAGTTCGAATCAGGCTGCGCAGAGAAATCAAGGGGGGCATCAGAATTATCAGTCTCAATACAGAGGAAACAATGCACCTTCTCCACCACCCATCAGCATTAAGGAAATGTTCAAAACAATGATAGCTAACCAAGCTCAAATGCAGGCTGATTATGTGAAATTAGCGACAGACTTAAAAAACAACCAGTTAGCTACAAAGGTGTTGGAGTACCAGTTTGGAAAACTAGCTGGAGCTCAAAACACCAGGCCTAGAGAAGGACTACCGAGTGACACTGACCCAAATCCTAAGCAGGTCAATGCAGTGACCACAAGAAGTGGATTACAACTCAAGGAGGTGGAACCAGAAAGACCATCTCAGCAATTAGGAGCAGTGGAAAAAAATAGGGAACATGATGATGAGAGGGGGAAGGTGAAGGCAGCTGAAGCAGAAAGACCACTGATCTTGGGCAGATTTATATGCCCAAGGGATACTCAAACGTATCATTTTTACCTTGTTTGTTGTGCAATGTGTATATAATATCATGTATTTGGTAATAAAATGTGAATTTATACTAACCAACATGATTAGCATTTGTTTTGCAGGATAATGTGATTTTTAGGAGCTAAAATGCGTGTTGGAACTATGTCGGAGTTGGACTTGGATGCGAGCGTGGAAAAGACCTTGGATGACACATTTTACACTGGCTCCGCGATGGAGGCGTGCCACGCTGCCATCGCGGTAGCACACTGCCTGGGCAGGAATTAATTAGGCAATTTCCAGTGTGCCTGCGCGTCAGTTTCGTGGCACGGAGATAGGCCTCTGCGATGGCCTCCGTGCCACGTTGAGGCCAATTATCCGGATCCTGCAATTTCCAGAGAGGATCCGCGTCCACGCCGTGTCACGGAGGCAGTGCTCCGCGTTGGCCTCCGTGACACGTTGCTTGTTATTCCGGGAAAAATTTCCCACTAGTATAAATAGCACACTTAGGTTTATTTTTAATCAGTTTTTTAGTTTTTAGACTGAGTTCAGAAGTGGAGAGCAGGAACGTGGGTTTGTGGCAGTTGAAGAATAGAAAAGCTAAGAGGTTTCTTCTCTTCCTTTCTTCTTTCCTTCAATTGTATGCATGATTTACACTCATTTTAGGATGATTAATCCAAGAATGAGTGGCAAATTCCCTTCTTTGCTGAGGTTTTGAACTTGTGTAATGAATTTTGGTGATAATTGATATGGTTTCTTCTTCTTCTTGCATGTTGTTCTATTAATTCTTGTGCTTACTACATTATTGATTGGCCACCATTAATGTATATCTAAAAAGTCCAATTTCACTTGAGAGAGCACAAAATTGGAAAGTTGTGAATTAATAGGGTATTGTTCTTAACTTGATTTGGGAAAATTGGGTTTTGATGTGCTTTCTTGATAGAAATATACTTGAAAGCCATATTAGTCAATTTAGGAACCGGAATTGTAGTGCTAGGTCATAAATTGCATTTGATCACAGAAATGTAGACGGATGGTTTATGATTCTAAAGTGAAATTAAATACGAAAGTTTTAATTTCTAGGCAAACGTTCTTGGCTAGCAACATGAAGAAGAGGATGACCAAATTATCATGATTATCAAGTTCATTACTCGTTCTTAACCTTGGCATGTGCATATCCATTGTCTAAATTCAAAAGTAAATAGTTGTTATTAATTGTAGTATATAAATAGTTTAGAAACAAAAACTCACTCAACTCTTGCTTGGATTGTTGTTAACATAGTTAGGAATAGAATAGAGATATAGTAAACTAGGCAGTTTTACATATCTAGAGCAGCCTTCTTGGATCGATACTTGGCTACTTAACCACTTTATTACTTGTTTGACCACGTGCACTTGCGTGTTGGTTGATAATATTTAATACTAACCGAATCAGGACCGAACAAGTTTTTGGCGCCGTTGCCGGGGAGGCTAGGCGATTTGTAAAATTTTGTTTAGTGTAAATTTACTGTATTTGTATTTTTATTTTCTTAAGTGTTAACAACTTGGTCTTAGCCTGTATTTTGCAGATTTTTATTTCTGTGAACACTGGCAAGGGACAAGGAGCTGGTGGAATCTTACTTAGAGCCAGAACGTGAATTGCACAGTCAACATAGAGAAGCTCTTCGGAAGAAGCTGCAGTTGCTTAAACAGTCTATGATGGAGCAACCAAATCCACCAGTTGTGCGGGCAGTGTTAGTGCCCGAGGAAGTAGCAGCCAGGCCGGTTCGCGAGGTGGCAATCCCACACGCTAATAATGTACATTCCAGCATCCGCAAACCAGAGCCTGGAGGGAGATTTGAGTTAAAGCAAAATATGGTGCAACTTTTGCACACTCGCGGGCAGTTTACCGGTCTCCCTCACGAAGATCCGCAACAACATCTCCAGAACTTTTTGGAGATAAGTGACACTTACATACCCGCTGGAGTGTCACCTGATTATGTTCGGCTCACCTTATTTCCATTTTCCTTACTTGGTGAAGCCAAGAGGTGGTTAAAAGCTGAACCACCCAACTCTATATCAACGTGGGATGATCTTGCAAGGAAGTTTTTGATCAGATTTTTCCCTTCAGGTAAAACAGCTAAACTTAGAAGTCAGATTCTAAGTTTTAAACAGAGGGAAGGAGAAAATCTTTATCAAGCCTGGGAAAGATTCAAGTCCATGTTGCGGGACTGTCCTCATCATCATCAGTCAAATGAGGTGTTGGTACACACTTTTATTGAGGGTTTGGAACCCCACACTAAAATTTTATCAGACTCAGCAGCTGGAGGGCAAGCGCTGGAGAAGACTTATGAGGAGCTGTACACTTTGCTCAACCGAATTTCACAAGGCAATCCGGAATGGAATGCAGATTCTTCAAGAGGTGGAGCAAGGAAAGCAGCGGGAGTGCTTGAAGTGGATGGATTCACAGCTATCGCTGCACAGATAGCTGCTTTGCAAAATCAGTTAAACACTCACTTCAGCAATATGAATTTGAACCAGCCTTCAGCCTCCGTCAATGCAGTCCAACAGATGTGGTGTGAAGTGTGTGGTAGTAGTGAGCATTCAGCTGAATGCTGTGGTGCAAATCCTGATTCTGTCAACTTTGTGGGCAATGCACAGAGGAATCAACAGCAGTTTGGTGGTGGCTACAACTCGAATTGGAGGAATCATCCGAATTTTTCGTGGGGTAGCAACAATCAACAAGGCCAAGGTTCAGGGAAGGGTATGCACAGAAACCAAGGAGGACAACAAGGCTAGCAGAATCAGTTCAGAAATCACAATGCCCTTCCTCCACCACCATCACCGACTATTGAGGAAATGTTCAAGACCCTGATTGCCAACCAGGCACAATTGCAGGCTGACTATGTCAAATTGGCAGCCGAAGTAAAGAACAATCACTTGGAAACCAAGGCTCTTGAATATCAGTTTGGGCAATTTGCTAGTGCCCAAAATACTAGACCAAGGGGAGGACTACCTAGCGACACGGATCCCAATCCTAAGCAGGTGAATGCAGTGACCACGAGGAGTGGTTTACAATTAAAGGAGGTGGAACCGGAAAGACCGCCTCAGAAGTCAGGAGCAGCAGATGTTGAGGGAGAACAAACCTCAGATACGGGGAAGACCAAAGAAGCTGAACCACCCCCGTTCCCTCAACGACTTAAGAAACACAAGGAGGAGGCGTGTTTCCAGAAATTCATGGAGGTACTTAAACAGGTACATGTTAACTTACCTCTCGTTGATGTCTTGCAGGGTGTGCCAAAATATGCGAAGTATATCAAAGACATCGTGGCCAACAAAAGTCGCTTGACTGAGTATGCCACAGTGGCTTTAACGGAGGAATGCACATCCCGTATTCAGAACAGGTTGCCCACTAAACTGAAGGATCCTGGAAGTTTTACTATCCAGCTGACGATGGTGCAAAGTATCCGAGCTCATGGGTTATGCGACTTGGGGGCAAGTATAAATCTGATGCCATCTTCGGTATTCAGAAAGTTAGGACTAGGGAGTCCTAGACCTACAACAGTGATCTTGCAGCTAGCAGACAGGTCTTTAGCTAAGCCGGATGGCATTGTTGAGGATGTGCTAGTGCAGGTAGGCTCCCTCATTTTTCCGGTAGATTTCATTGTTCTGGATTTTGAACCAGATGCGGAAGTCCCATTTATTTTGGGACGACCCTTTTTGTCAACCAGAAAGGCATTGATTGATGTAGCTGCGGGTAAACTTACAATGCAAGCACATGACAAGGTAGAGGTATTTGATGTGTTAAAAGCCATGAAGCTGCCGGCTATACATGAGGAGCTTTCGGAAATCAGCATGGTTGAACATGGAGAAAGTAAGCAGGCTGTTGAATCTCAAGACCCATTGGAGAGAGCGCTTACTCATTCTGATCATTTTGGGGATGGAGAAGCTTGTGGAATGGTTCAATTGTTGGATGGAGCACCTAAACATCCGAGAAGACAGGAATTTCAGTCCTTGATGAGATCACTAGAGCCGTTGCCGAAACCGTCTGTTGAGGAGGCACCGAAATTGGAGCTGAAAGAATTGCCTCCCCATTTAAAATATATTTTTTTGGGGGAGGGAGAGACGTTACCAGTTATTATCTCTGCAGACTTGACAGAGGAACAGGAACAGGCAGCTTTGGGGGTCTTAAGGAAGACGAAGAAAGCAATGGGTTGGAAAATGTCCGACATTCAGGGTATAAATCCAGCTTTCTGCACGCACAGGATATTTATGGAGACAGGAGCCAAGCCAACTGTTCAGCCGCAGAGGAGACTTAATCCAGCAATGAAAGATGTGGTAAGGAAGGAAATAATCAAGTGGCTTGATGCAGGTGTATTCTACCCAATTTCAGACAGTGAGTGGGTCAGTCCCGTTCAATGTGTTCCTAAGAAAGGGGGGATGACTATAATCACCAATGAGAAAAATGAGTTAATCCCCACACGAACCGTCACAGGCTAGCGAATTTGTATGGACTACCGAAAACTAAATGAAGCCATGAGAAAAGACCATTACCCCATTCCTTTTATTGACCAAATACTTGACAGGTTGGCAGGGCAGGAATATTATTGCTTTCTTGATGGGTACTCCGGCTATAACCAAATAGCCATCGCTCCTGAGGATCAAGAGAAGACGACGTTCACCTGTCCTTATGGGACATATGCTTTCAGGTGAATGCCGTTTGGGTTATGCAACGCACCCGCCACATTCCAGAGATGCATGATGGCTATTTTCCATGACACGGTTGAATATTTTGTTGAGGTATTTATGGATGATTTTTCTGTTTTTGGTAATTCGTTTGCTACTTGCTTGCAGAATCTTGACAGGGTGGTGGCTCGATGTGAAGAATCCAACCTCGTGTTAAACTGGGAGAAATGCCACTTCTTAGTGAAGGAGGGGATTGTCCTGGGCCACAAAGTGTCTAAAAAGGGGTTGGAAGTCGATCGTGCTAAAATTGAGGTTATTGAGAAATTGCCACCACCAGTATCCGTGAAAGGTGTACGCAGTTTTCTGGGACATGCAGAATTCTACAGACGATTCATTAAAAACTTTTCCAACATTTCTAGACCGCTATGCAGGCTGCTAGAAAAGGAGGTCAAGTTTGAATTAAACGATGAGTGTGTTGTAGCATTCGAAAAGTTGAAGCAGAAATTGATAGAAGCACCCATACTTACCTCTCCTGACTGGGAACAACCATTTGAGCTGATGTGTGATGCTAGTGATGTGGCTGTGGGAGCTGTATTGGGACAAAGGAAGAATAGAGTTTTTCATTCTATTTATTATGCAAGCAAGACGCTGAATACGACTCAGAGTAATTACACAGTCACAGAAAAGGAAATGCTAGCTCTGGTGTTTGCATTTGACAAGTTCCGGTCTTATTTGGTGGGTTCGAAAGTGGTGGTGTACACTGATTATGCAGCTATTCGATACCTATTCAACAAGAAAGATGCTAATCCCAGATTGATCAGATGGATCTTATTGCTACAGGAGTTCGACCTTGAGATTAGAGACAGAAAGGGGAGTGAAAATCAGGTAGCAGATCACCTATCAGTCCTGGAGAGTCGGTCGCATTTGATGGAAAGTGAGGACATTAATGAGGACTTCCCAGATGAGCAACTATTGGCACTGGGAGAAGCAGAAGTTCCCTGGTATGCTGACATAGTCAACTTGCTAGTGAGCGGAGTTTACCCCCCTGAAGCAACAGACCAGCAAAGAAGAAAATTGAGGCATGACAGCCGATATTATGTATGGGACGAGCCATATTTGTTCAAGCAGGGACCAGACCAGGTGATGAGAAGATGCATCCCAGAGAGTCAGATAGCAGAGGTGCTAAGGGGCTGCCATTCTTCGTTGTATGGAGGGCATCACGGAGGTGAGAGAACAGCATATAAGGTTCTTCAGTCAGGTTTCTTTTGGCCGACCCTGTTCAGAGATTCTATGGAGTATGTCAAAATGTGTGATAGATGTCAGCGGACAGGAACAATTGGCAGAAGACAAGAGATGCCTTTGCAGAACATACTGGAAGTTGAGCCCTTTGATGTATGGGGCATTGATTTCATGGGTCCATTCCCACCGTCATTTGGAAATCGTTACATCTTGGTAGCTGTAGATTATGTATCAAAATGGGTGGAAGCAATAGCTTGCCCCAGGAATGATAACAAGGTAGTAACGAAGTTTGTGAAGAAACACATTCTCACAAGGTTTGGGACACCCCGAGCAATTATTAGTGACGGAGGAGCTCATTTTGTCAATGCAAGCTTCAAGAAATTATTGGCTAAGTATGGGGTGCGCCATAAAGTGGCCACAGCATACCACCCACAAACTAGTGGGCAAGTAGAGGTGTCAAATAGGGAGGTAAAACAGATTCTGTAGAAAACGGTGAACACTCAACGGAATGATTGGTCTGGTAAACTTGATGATGCGTTGTGGGCCTACCGAACTGCTTAT
The DNA here is from genome assembly GCA_035772735.1 of Datura wrightii. Lineage (NCBI taxonomy): Eukaryota > Viridiplantae > Streptophyta > Magnoliopsida > Solanales > Solanaceae > Datura > Datura wrightii. The sequence goes on from JASDFA010000016.1 coordinate 162,130,299, forward strand.
AAGACACCGATTGGAACGTCACCATACCGATTGGTCTATGGCAAAGCATGTCATCTCATGGTTGAACTTGACCATCGAGCTTTCTGGGCTGTCAGAAAGCTAAATATGGACTTAGAGCTGGCGGGTAAAAAGAGATTGATGCAGCTCAGCGAACTTGATGAATTTCGCTGGCATGCCTATGAGAGTGCGAAGTACTACAAGGAAAGAACCAAAAGATGGCACGACAAGCATGTGGTGCATCGCATTTTCGAACCAGGACAGAAAGTTTTGCTTTTTAATTCAAGATTGAAATTGTTTCCTGGTAAGCTGAGGTCTAAATGGTCTGGACCGTTTGAAGTAGTGAGAATGACCCCTCATGGGGCGGTAGAACTGTGGCAAGAAGATAGGAGTGCTACGTTCTTGGTAAATGGGCAGAGATGCAAGCACTACGGGGAGATGACCAGGATCGGGACAAATCGTCCATCTCCCTAGTAGACACGTGAGCATAAAGGCTGTCGAGCCGCGACGTTAAACCAGGCGCTGCACGGGAGGCAACCCGTGAAAAATATTTTTTTCTTTCTTTAGTGTAAAGTTTTACTTTTATTTTATTTTCTTTTCTTTTTCGTGACTAGGCTTAGATTTGCATTTTATTTAGTAATTATTTATTTAGTAATTTAGTAATTTTTTTATTATTTTTAGTAGGGAATTTATTAATTTAACCAATTTTTGTTTAGTGAGGTGATTTTCAGGTATACTGGAGGAAAAATACTTGGAATCAAGGAAACGAGGCGAGGTATGAAAAATAAAATTTGATGGTGAAACAGAGCACTGGCGCGTTGGCGCCGTGTCACGGAGGCAATGCTCCGCGTTGGCCTCCGTGACACGTTGAAGGCAAATCTGGATTTTTCAAAATTCCAGTAAGCCAACGCGTTGGCTCCGTGTCATGGAGGAGGGGCTCCGCGTTACCCTCCGTGACACGTTGCCTTTATCCAGTGCCGGGTCACACCGGGTTTCCGGGTGACCCGCGTGTTTTCTTAATAAAAACCCCCGATTTCGCCCCTATTTTCCCCATTCCCTCTTCCCTTCGCGACCAAACACCCATTCCCCTACCCCCAAGCTCCGTGCCACGTTAATAGGCAAGGAAAACGTCAAGTTTTTGTTGATTCTTCAAATCCAAGGTATGTTTTCATCGTCTATCTCAAAGTTTTGGCGATTTTTGTCAATTTTGAGCATGTGAAGTGAGATATATCACCCTAGGTAGAAATTAAACATGATGTGAATTATTTTGTGATTGATTATGTTCGGATTGTTGTAGTTGACATTTGAACTTATCGATTGATTGAATAATTCGATTTTGATTGTTGAATTGTATTCTAGGGCTTGGGGTTGTTGAATTTTAACTTGGGTAACTTGATAGTTTGACGAAATTGATGCCGGGGTGTGTTTATTATTTGAGATAAGTCGTGGTAAATATTGTATAATTGTTGAAAGACGACTAATTCTCGAATTTTTGTGGGAAATTGCGTAATATGTGAATTGGTTGAATTGCTTATATTAGTTGTATATAAAATGTTTGTATTGTTGTTTCTATTTTGTTGTTGTTATTGTTGCTAAGTGCTATGGGTGAATAGCTATCGATAGTAGGATTGGGTTAGCTGTATGAAGTCTGAGTAGTTCGCTAGCCGTTATGCTGTTGAATTTCTGTGAACGCACTAAGCAATATGTTTATAGTTGATTGTGTTTGGGGTGTAAATAGAGCTATCCTTGCTAAAATGTTGTAAATATTGTTAAAGACTAAGGGTGGGGTAAATTTTGTTTAACCCGACCTTAGTCGAAGCTAACAAGTTTTTAGCTTAACGTTGTGCTTGTTTGTGTAAATTGACAGGTACAATGGCCAGCCGACAAGATAAAGGCAAGGGTGCTTCAACCTCAGGCACCGGCAGAAAGAGAATGAGACTGGGCATGGCTGTCCCAGCTGCACCTGCTGTTCCACGCGGTCAACACCGCCGATATGGAACATGATGGGTTACCGAGGAAGGGAAGAAGTGGTACGCAAAGCATAAGGTGAACAAATACTTCCCGGAGGAACATATTGCAAGGGAACCACTTGCACAGGAGTTCCCTCACATCGTACAGAGGATTGAGGCAGCTGGGCTCAGCTTTATCTTTCAGGAGCCCAAGGAGTGCAACCTTCACTTGGTCTGGGAATTCTACGCCAACTGGAACCCGGCCATCAGGAGCCATACTATTAAAATCAGAGGGCAGATTGTCACTTTGGAACCCCAGCAGTTTAATGCCATCGTGGGAGCGCGGGACACAGACGCCCACGTCCTCCGCCAGCTAAACATCACCCCACCGTACGCCGACATCAGACGTACGTTGTGTGGGGCTCGATCCACAGCCCGATGGAGTAGACACAAAGAGAGGGGTTATCACCAGACTCTGCCTTATTCGCAGATGAACAGGGAGGCCAGAATCTGGCTAAAAATTGTATGTTCGTGTTTGATCCCGGGACAGACGTGACCCGGGACCGTGTCTGCTTGGTGTATGCCCTTATAAAAGGGCTTGAGATTAATGTGGGGGCGGTCATAATATCCGCCATGAAGAGAGCCAGACTACACCAGGGCCACAGATACGGGTTTGGCGGACTCATCACCACCTTCCTCCGAGGCCTCGACGTTGAGGAAGAAGCCTTGGATTACATTCCGCAGTTGGAGCGGAGGGCCCTCGATGTGACAAAGACCAAGGCCCCCGACACTACACACGGACCTGTGCTGACTCTGGGCGAGCGACATGCTCGTGACGACTAGTATATGGCCCGTATGTTCGGCATGCAGATGCTGCATCTACGGATAGGTAGGAGACCAGCCACCGAGGATGAATTATGGCAGCTGGAGCTGGACTACCCCTTTGGCGAGAACGCCAGAGCCTTATGCAAGGTGGGGCCAGCCTTCGTGGAGCCGACTGATGACGATGTCCCTACTGATGAGGAGACACGTCGTGAGGACTCCGATGTGGAGTCCGATGACGACGATGGAGCTGATTCAGATATGGGCGACGAGGCCGCAGCACCGGATGAGGAAGTCGAATATTTCGACTGAGCAGGGAGTTCCACCACCCATATGTTGTGCTTTGTATTGTTGTGAATACTGGGGACAGTATTCGATTTAAGTGTGGGGTGGGGAGTAGTTAGGTGCTGGGTCGTAGGCTCTAAATTTGCTGTATAATTTTTCCTTGACGTTTATGTATGTCTGTGCTTTCCTTGTTGTTGTGAACTGATTTGTGATTTATGTGTATATATTTGTTTGTGGCTAATGATGTGTGTTTTTGAAAGTTATGGTTGCCTTTGTAAATATTTTGTAAATTTTGTAAATATTTTTTTTCTTTATCGATATGATCGATATTTTTCAAAATTTTTGCGAAAAGATTTTGCACTTATCAAAATATTTTGTAAATATTTTCTATCGAAATGATCGATGTGTTGCAAAAATTTTTGAAGTTTTATTTTTGGGTTTCTCGGAGTTTGTCTTCGGTTCTTTTACCGAGAATAGTCCCATTGAACCGATGTCATAGTTAGTGACCGTTCCCTATGATGGATGGATTACGACCGTCTTAAGGGAAATGTAGTCGATAGGAGTAGATGTTTTGTTTTTAGTTTCTTTGGTGGATTGCATCAATAAACTGTAGTTGCTTATGGTTGCTAAAATTTCGTTGCGTGTTGTAATTGATGTTCAAAATGTGAAAATGATTCGTTTGAAAGCATGCAATTTTGTAAATATGTTGAGTTACCTAGGCTATAGAATTTGGTTCATTATGATTGAGGCTTAATCTTGAATTCATGTAATTGACTAATTAAAGAGTCTGTGAATGCATCTTGATTCGAGCATGTGCATGAAGTGTGAGTGAGGCTTTGCTATTCCATGTCATTGTGAATTGTCTAGAACTTGCCTGGCGTGTATACAAAACGAAATGAAGGAGGTGTAGTGTCGGAAAGGATGTAGGCATTTCTTTGTTTTAACCGTTAGTTTCCATTTTTCTTGTCAAATTCTACCTTTTTATATGTTGTATACCCTAGTCAGCGCGTTGAGCCTTTAGCCGATTTCTTTCTTTTGTCCAGAATTGTATGAACTAAGCTTTATTCCTTCTTTTCATTAGCCTTGAAGTCTATAAGAAGCTCTTAAGCTCTTACAAAGAACAGAAAATGTTTCCCAAAGTGTTAAAGAGTGAAAAGAGTGAAAAGAAAAGAAAAGCAAAGTGAGGAAAGAAAAGATGATGTTGAAGAGGCACTAGTTGTAATTAAATGATAGTGAGGGTACATGAAAACCCTCTGTTTTGTGTCAAGTGTGCCTGATGAAATAGGCTGTATGAAAGTAAACCAGCATGAATGGGAGAAAAAGAGAAAAGAGAGGAACAATGTCCATGAGTCGATGGGAATGAGTTGAAAAGGCGCTTAAGGATGCTAGCGACTATTATTGGCTAATCCAATATATATATACTAGATCCATAGCTCAGTTACAACCCATTAAAAGTCCTAATTGATCCTACATTGCATTTCTTTATATTAGTGGAGTAATACACTAAGGGCAAGCCTATGGGTCATGACATGATGCATGTGAATTCTTTTGGGAGAGAGAGTGAAATTAATTTTTATATGCCCCTAGTTGCATGTTTGTGTGCTGCACGAACATAAAAGGGGAAGTTTCTCTCGAGTAGTGAGGGTACATGCTTGATGAAAGATTGATTTTCGTGTAGGATTTCTTGATTAGTTGATTTGCATGAGTTTGCCGATATCAAGAATCAATTCTTAAAAGTTTAGGAAGCCTCGATGTATTAAGGTCATTGTCTTGTACGACCAAGCATGTTTTCTTGATGATTTGCAAGAATTGAATAATCGGTATGACCGTAGCGTAAAATGTTGCACCATAGGGACGAAGGTTGGGATGTAATTTGCATGAGTTGTGTATGTGTTGTTCGAGGACGAACAAGGATTTAAGTGTGGGGTAAGTGATCTTGGGCAGATTTATATGCCCAAGGGATACTCAAACGTATCATTTTTACCTTGTTTGTTGTGCAATGTGTATATAATATCATGTATTTGGTAATAAAATGCGAATTTATACTAACCAACATGATTAGCATTTGTTTTGCAGGATAATGTGATTTTTAGGAGCTAAAATGCGTGTTGGAACTATGTCGGAGTTGGACTTGGATGCGAGCGTGGAAAAGACCTTGGATGGCACATTTTACACTGGCTCCGCGATGGAGCCGTGCCACGCTGCCATCGCGGTAGCACACTGCCTGGGCAGGAATTAATTAGGCAATTTCCAGTGTGCCTGCGCGTCAGTTCCGTGGCACGGAGATAGGCCTCCGTGATGGCCTCCGTGCCACGTTGAGGCCAATTATCCGGACCCTGCAATTTCCAGAGAGGGTCCGCATCCACGCCGTGTCACGGAGGCAGTGCTCCGCGTTGGCCTCCGTGACACGTTGCTTGTTATTCCGGGAAAAATTTCCCACTAGTATAAATAGCACACTTAGGTTTATTTTTAATCAGTTTTTTAGTTTTTAGACTGAGTTCAGAAGTGGAGAGCAGGAACGTGGGTTTGTGGCAGTTGAAGAATAGAAAATCTAAGAGTTTTCTTCTCTTCCTTTCTTCTTTCCTTCAATTGTATGCATGATTTACACTCATTTTAGGATGATTAATCCAAGAATGAGTGGCTAATTCCCTTCTTTGCTGAGGTTTTGAACTTGTGTAATGAATTTTGGTGATAATTGATATGGTTTCTTCTTCTTCTTGCATGTTGTTCTATTAATTCTTGTGCTTACTACATTATTGATTGGCCACCATTAATGTATATCTAAAAAGTCCAATTTTACTCGAGAGAGCACGAAATTGGAAAGTTGTGAATTAACAGGGTATTGTTCTTAACTTGATTTGGGAAAATTGGGTTTTGATGTGCTTTCTTGATAGAAATATACTTGAAAGCCATATTAGTCAATTTAGGAACCGGAATTGTAGTGCTAGGTCATAAATTGCATTTGATCACAGAAATGTAGACGGATGGTTTATGATTCTAAAGTGAAATTAAATACGAAAGTTTTAATTTCTAGGCAAACGTTCTTGGCTAGCAACATGAAGAAGAGGATGACCAAATTATCATGATTATCAAGTTAATTACTCGTTCTTAACCTTGGCATGTGCATATCCATTGTCTAAATTCAAAAGTAAATAGTTGTTATTAATTGTAGTATATAAATAGTTTAGAAACAAAAACTCACTCAACTCTTGGTTGGATTGTTGTTAACATAGTTAGGAATATAATAGAGATATAGTAAACTAGGCAGTTTTACATATCTAGAGCAGCCTCCTTGGATCGATACTTGGCTACTTAGCCACTTTATTACTTGTTTGACCACGTGCACTTGCGTGTCGGTTGATAATATTTAATACTAACCGAATCAGGACCGAACAACCACCACCCCCGTTCCCTCAAAGATTAAAGAAACACAAGGAGGAAGCTTGTTTTAAAAAGTTCATGGAGTTGCTTAAACAGGTACACATTAATTTACCTTTGGTTGATGTTTTGCAGGGGTGTCGAAATATGCAAAGTTTATTAAGGACAGCGTAGCCAACAAAAGCAGATTGACGGAGTATGCTACGGTGGCGCTTACGGAGGAGTGCACTTCTCGGATTCAGAACAGGTTGCCGACAAAGCTCAAGGACCCTGGGAGTTTTACAGTTCAGATCACAATCGGGCAAAGAAACCAAGCTCGTGGACTATGTGATTTGGGATAGAGCATAAACTTGATGCCGATATCGGTGTTCAAGAAGTTGGGGCTGGGCAGTCCTAGACCAACTACAGTGATCTTGAAGTTAGAAGACCATTCTTTGGACAGACCAGATGGCATTGTGGAGGACGTGCTAGTGCAAGTGGGCTCTCTCATATTCCCAGTAGATTTTATTGTCTTGGATTTTGAGCTGGATGTGGAAGTCCCATTTATTTTGGGACGTCCTTTCTTGGCAATCGGGAGAGCTTTAATTGATATAGGGTTAGGCCAGCTAATCATGCGAGCACATGACAAAGTGGAGGCATTTGATGTGTATAAGGCCATGAAGCTTCCGGCCATTTATGAGGAGCTATCAACAATCAATGTGCTAAACAAGGAAGAAATTCTTCATATTGTTGATTCTTAAGATCCATTGGAAAGAGCTTTGAGAGGCTCCGATCATTTCGGAGACAGGAATACTTATGAGATGGTGCAAATGTTGAATGAATCAAAATGGTATCTCAGGAAGCAAGAGTTTCAAGCATTGATGAGGTCCCTAGAACCATTGCCAAAACCATCTATTGAGGAAGCACCAAAACTGGAGTGGAAGACATTGCCTCCACATCTGAAATACGTCTTTTTGGGGGAAGATGACACCTTGCCAGTCATCATCTCCTCAAAATTGACGGAGACATAGGTAAAGGATGCATTGGTGGTTCTCAAGAGGAGGAAGAAAGAAATGGGCTGGCAAATGTCAGATATTCGGGGTATCAATCCAGCTTTTTGCACACACAGAATTTTCAAGGGGGAAGGAGCAAAGCCAACTGTACAACATCAGCGGAGGTTGAATTCGATGATGAGGGATGTGGTTAGGAAGGAAGTGATTAAGTGGCTTGATGCAGGTGTGGTCTATCCTATTTCAGACAGTGAATGGGTCAGCCCCGTTCAGTGTGTCCCAAAGAAAGGTGGGATGGCCGTGATCACCAATGAGAAAAATGAGCTGATCCCTACACGCATAGTCACAGGCTGGCGGATTTGCATGGACTACAGAAAGCTCAATGAGGCCACGAGAAAAGATCACTATCCTATCCCGTTTATTGATCAGATATTGGACAGATTGGCTGGTCAAGAATATTATTGTTTCCTTGATGGCTATTCTGGCTATAACCAGATAGCCATAGCACCGGAGGACCAGGAGAAGACTACTTTCACATATCCTTATGGGACATATGCTTTCCGGCGGATGCTATTTGGGTTATGCAATGCACCCGCCACATTCCAGAGATGCATGATAGCTATCTTCCATGATATGGTGGAAGATTTCGTCAAGGTATTTATGGATGATTTTTCTGTTTTCGATAATTCGTTTGCTACTTGTTTGCAGAATCTTGACAGGGTGCTAGCTTGTTGTGAAGAATCCAACCTTGTACTCTACTGGGAGAAATGTCATTTCTTAGTCAAGGAGGGTATCGTCCTTGGCCATAAAGTGTCTTGCAAGGGGTTGGAAGTCAATCGTGCAAAGATAGAGGTTATTGACAAGCTACCACCACCTGTGTCAGTGAAGGGTGTTCGCAGTTTTCTCGGACATGCAGGGTTCTACAGACGGTTCATCAAGAACTTCTCTAAAATTTCTAGACCAATATGCAGGTTGCTAGAAAAAGAGGTGAAGTTTGAGTTTGATGAGGATTTTGTCAAAGCATTCGAGGAGTTGAAACAGAAGTTGATAGAAGCACCTATCCTCATTTCTCTGGATTGGGAGCAACCGTTTGAATTAATGTGTGATGCAAGCAATGTGGCTGTAGGAGCTGTATTGGGGCAACGGAGGAATAGAATTTTTCATTCTATTTATTATGCAAGAAAAACACTGGACGTAGCCCAAGTCAATTATACAGTCACTGAAAAGGAGATGCTAGCATTGGTGTTCGCATTTGATAAATTCAGGTCCTATTTGGTGGGTTCTAGAGTAGTGGTGTGTACCGATCATACAGCGATTCGGTATCTGTTTAACAAGAAGGATGCAAAGCCCAGTCTGATTAGATGGATCTTGTTGTTACAAGAGTTTGACCTAGAGATTCGAGATAGAAAGGGGAGCGAGAATCAAGTGGCAGATCACCTATCGCGATTGGAAAGCCGGTCGCATGTAAAGGAAGGTGACATCATCAAAGAAGAGTTCCCGGATGAGTAGCTCTTGGCAATAAGGGAAGTGGAAATCCCTTGGTATGCAGACATTGTGAATTTGCTAGTAAGTGGAGTCTATCCACCGGAGGCTACATCTCAGCAAAGAAAGAAGTTGAGGCATGATTGCAGGTATTATATTTGGGATGAGCCATACTTGTTTAAGCAGGGACCAGATCAGGTGATGAGAAGATGCATTCCAGAGAGCCAGATTGCAGAAGTGTTGAGGAGTTGTCACTCTTCATTGTATGGAGGGCACCACGGAGGTGAGCGGACAGCACACAAGGTGCTACAGTTAGGTTTCTTTTGGCCTACGTTGTTTAGAGACTCTATGGCATACGTAAAAATGTGCGATAGATGTCAAAGAACAGGCACAATTGGTAGAGGCAGGACATGCCACTGCAACAGATATTAGAAGTGGAGATCTTTGATGTATGGGGTATAGATTTCATGGGCTTGTTCCCACCCTCATTTGGTAATCGTTACATCTTGGTAGCTGATTATGTATCAAAGTGGGTTGAAGCAAAAGCTTGCCCCAGGAATGACAACAAGGTGGTAACAAAATTTGTGAAAAAGCACATTTTCACCAGGTTCGAGACACCCCGAGCCATTATCAGTGATGGAGGGGCTCATTTTGTAAATGCAAGTTTCAATAATTTGCTAGCTAAGTATGGGGTGCGCCACAAGATAGCAACAACATATCATCCCCAAACTAGTGGGAAAGTAGAGGTGTCGAACAGAGAAGTAAAGTAGATTCTACAGAAGACAGTGAATGCACAACGTAGTGATTGGTCAAGCAAACTCGACAATGCATTGTGGGCTTATAGAACTGCGTACAAGACACCAATTGGGACTTCTCCGTACAGATTGGTCTATGGAGAGGCGTGTCATATGCCTGTGGAGCTAGAACACCGAGCTTTCTGGGCCGTGAGGAAATTGAACATGGATCTAGAGCTAGCGGGGAAGAAGAGGCTGATGCAACTCAGCGAACTTAATGAGTTTCGTTGGCATGCCTATGAAAGTTCCAAGTGCTACAAAGAGAAAACAAAGAGGTGGCACGATAAGCATAAGGTGCATCGGATCTTTGAGCCGGGGTAGAAAGTATTGCTATTCAATTCAAGATTGAGGCTTTTTCCAGGAAAATTGCGGTTCAAATTGTCAGGGCTGTTTGAGGTGGTAAGAATGACCCCGCATGGGGCAGTGGAGTTGTGGCAAGAAGATAGAAGTGCCACGTTCTTAGTAAATGGGCAGCGATGTAAGCATTATTGGGGTAAGGACGTTATTCGAGAGAAGACGTCCATCACTCTAGAGGATGATTGAGCAATGAATGACGTCGAGCCGCGATGGTAAATTAGGCGCTGCACGGGAGGCAACCTGTGAAATTGTTGTAATAGATGAGTAGAACTATTTGAAAAAAAAAGAGAAAAAGAAAAGAAAAAGAAAACAAATAAATAAATAAAAATTTTGTTTTGTGTTGAAACCTATGAATGCTAACCAATTTCTTGTGGTGAAGTGATTTTCAGGTGGAACAGAGGGCAAAAATGCAAAGAAACGCAAAGGAAAAAATCGAGGTGAGAAAAATAAAAATTGACACATTACAGTGAGCCTACACGATGGCTCCGTGTCACGGAGGGGGTGCTTCGCGTTACCCTTCGTGACACGTTGAAGAGTGTTCCAGATTTTTTTAAAAATTCAAAACACTGGCGCGATGGCTCCGTGTTACAGAGGGGGTGCTCCGCGTTACCCTCCGTGACACGTTGAGTGTTATTTCGCGTCGAGTCACACCAGGTCGCTGGGTAACCCGCGCGAAAAACACTTTTAAAACCCTGATTTCCCTAATTTCTTTCATTATTTTCCATTCCCTCCACGACCAACACCCCAAATTCCCTTCTTCCCCAACGTGACACAGACCTAGGCATCAATTTTCTTCAAGTTTTCTTCAATTTCATAGGATTAAAGGTATGTTCTTGAACTTTACCTCATTTTTGCTTGAATTTTCGATTCTTGAACATGTGTAGTGATTGAACCTTGCCCTAAGTGAGAATTAAGAATGAATTCATTTAAGTTATGATTGATTGATGTTCATAGTATCGTTGTGAGTATATGAACTCGATGAATGCATGTTTTTGTGAATTTTTGCGAAATTGGTAGCTAGGTTTGGAAATTGAATAGGAAGAAGACTAAAATTGTTTGAAATGTTAAACAAAATTGGGTTGTGCATGTTGGGTGAATTGAATTATGTTGTGATTAATGTTGAATATGCTAAGTAGACAAGGGATTTTTGGGAGAATGAAATTGGTGACTTGCATAGGTTGTTGAGAAAAAAATATTTGGCTAAGTGCTATGATGTTGAAAGTGAATCGATGGCGATAATTTTATTCATTGTACGAAGTCTGAGTAGTATATAGTAACTGTTCCATCGATTTATATGAATGCACTAAGCCGATTAAATGTTAAGAATGAGGAAAATCATGAATGTCTTGTCGAATTGTTTTGATTGTGGCTAAAGACTAAGTGTGGGGTGACCTAATTAAACCCAACCTTAGTTGAAGCTAATTATGACTTGAATAACATTGGGACTGTCTATTTGATTGTACAGGAACAATGTCAGGCAGGCAAGACAAGGGAAAGGGCGCATCCACATCGGGCGCCGACAGAAAAAGAATAAGATTGGGAACAGTAGTTCCAGCAGCACCAGCGGTTCCGAGAGGCCAACGCCAGCAATACGGAACCCGATGGGTGACTGACGAAGGGAAGAAATGGTATGCAAAACACAAAGAAACCAAATACTTCCCAGAGGAATTCCCTCGGATTTTACACCAGATTGACACCGCTGGGCTTAACTTCATCTTCGAAGAGCCTTGGGAGTGCAATCTCCATCTCATCCGGGAGTTCTATGCCAACTGGAACCCGACCCTCCGCAATCACACCGTAAAAATCAGGGGGCAGGTTGTCACTTTTGAGCCCCATCACTTGAATGCTATATTGGGGGCGCGGGACACAGACGCCCATGTCCTCCGGCAACTGAACATCACTCCACCTTATGCGGACATCAGACGCACTCTATGTGGAGCCCGTTCGACAGCAAGGTGGAGCAGGCACAAGGAGAGGGGCTACCACCAGACGTTGCCTTACTCTCAGATGAATAGGAAAGCCAGGATCTGGCTGAAGATTGTGTGCTCATGCTTGATCCTGGGGGTGCACATGACAGATGTCACCCGGGACCGAGTCTGCTTGGTGTATGCCCTGATGAAGGGGCTTGAAATAAATGTTGGGGCGGTGATCATCTCCGCCATGAAGAGAGCCTGACTGCATCAGGGGCACAAATACGGGTTCGGTGGTTTGCTTACCACGTTCCTGAGGGGCCATGATATCGAGGAGGAGGCCCTACATTACATCCCATAGATTGACAGGCATGGCATGCCTTGGATGTCACCAAAACCAAGGCACCTGACACTACTCATGGGCCAGTGCTCACACTAGCCGAGCAACATGCTTGGGATAATCAGTATATGGCCCGCATGTACGGGATGCAGATGCTGCAGTTGCGCATTGGTGGGAGGCCTGCAACGAAGGATGAGCTGTGGCAGCTCGAGCTGGATTACCCATTCGGTGAGAATGCCCGAGCTCTATGCAGAGTGGTGCCCGCATTTGTGGAGCCCGTAGATGATGATGTCCCTACTGATGAGGAGACACGCCGGGAGGACTCAGATGTTGAGTCAAATGAGGACAGTGGGGGCAATTTTGATATGGGAGACGAGGCAACGACACCTGATGAAGAAGTTGAATACTTTGATTAATTAGGGAGTTTCACCACCCACCTTCGTGATATGATGAAATTATGTGAACACTGGGGACAGTGTTCGGTTTAAGTGTGGGGTGGGAGTAGTTAGGTGCCAGCTGCTTCGTTTTTATTTTGTTTATGTTTATGTTTTGTGTTGTTGTGCCTGTGAAAAATGTGACCCTATGACTTTGTGTGGTGTGTCTGTAATTAAGTTGGTATTGTAATGAATGTTAAGCTGTTGTGTGTAAATATTTTTGTTTTCTATCGAAATTATCGAAATTTTTAAATTTTTTTTGTTAAATTTCTTTTATGTTGGGTTTCTCGGCCTTTGTTTTTGGTGCTTTTACTGAGAATAGTCCCATTGAACCGAAGTCGTAGACAGTGACCGTTCCCTATGATGGATGGATGACGACCGTCTTAAGGGAAATGTAGTCGATAGGAGTAGTTTTTTTCTTTCTTTTCTTTCTTTTGTTTGTTTCGCAAACATGTCGCTACTTCATGGTTCGTAATTCTTGTTATGTGTTGTACATGATATTAAGTTGCAAAGGTGATTCGTATGAAAGCATGAAAATGTGTAAACATGTTGAGATACCTAGGCCATAGAGTTTGATCCGGTGTGATCGAGGCTTAATAGTGAATAATTGTAATTAGCTGATTGAAGAGTCTGTGAATATGTCTTGAGTTGAGCATGTGCAATGAGTGTGAGGTGAGAGTTCGATTATTCCATGCTATTGTGAAGTGTCTAGAACTTGCCTGGTATGTGTACTAAATGAAATGAAGGATGTGTATTGTAGGAAAGGATGTAGGCGTTTCTTTGAATAAACCGAAAGTTTCTCCATTATCATACCTACCTTGAATGTGCATCCTAGTTAGCCCCATTGAGCCTTTAGCCTATCGTTTTTCTTTCTTTGAAGAGGTACAAACCGAGCTTAATCCCTTCTTTTCATTAGCCGTGAATTTGATCCAAAACTCTTAAGCGCTCAAGAAAAATAATTTTTCCCACAGTGTAAAGGAGTACAAAGTGGAAATGGAAGGAAAAGTGGAAGTGGTGAAAGTTAAAGAAAAGGTCAAAGGTGCACTTGCTAAAATTAAATAAAATAAAGATGTATAACTAATCTTTGCTAGTAAGTCGAGTGTGCTTAAAGAAATGGGAACAAAAATAAAGAAAAAGAAATTTCTTCAAGAATAAGAAGATGAAGGAAGAAAAAAATGGCCGTAATGATGGTGGGATGTATTGAAAAGCGCTTAAGGAAGCTAGTTGCAATTATTGGTTTGCCCAGTATTTTCTAGTTCCTTAGCTTACATTACAACCCGTTAAGTCCTACGTGATCTTACATCACTCGTCCTTATATTAGTGGAATAATACACTAGAGGCAAGCCTATGGTTCATGACATGATGCATGTGAATTTTTTGGGAGAGAGAGCGAAATTGTATTCATATACCCCTACATGTAGTGCTTTGGAAATCATATGATAGCAAATGGGTATTTCTCTTGTGTTGTGAGGGCACATGCTTGACGAGAGATTAATTTCGTGTCGGATGTCTTGATCATTTGATTTGCACGAGTTTGCCAAGATCGAGAATTGATTCTTGATCCTAGGAGATCTTAATGTGATGTACTTCATTGTATTGATGAGACTATGCATGTTTTCTTGATGATTTGCTATATTAGATAATCGGTATAGCCGTAGCTTTAATTGTTGAGCCAAAGTAGCTATGCGTGAGTGTCAATTGCATGGGAGGTGAGAATATTGTTCGAGGACGAACAAGGTTTTAAGTGTGGGGTAAGTGATCTTGGGCAGAATTTCATGCCCAAGTGATACTCAAATGCTTCATTTCGACTTGTTTGTCTATCATTATTGTGTACATTCTCATGTGATTTGTAGTTAAATGTGAATTTATACTAACCAACATGATTAGTGTTGTTTTGCAGGTAAAATGGAATTTTGGAAAGCTAAGATACATGTTGGTGAAATCGGGAATGGACTTGGAAACAAGGAGTGGAAAAGGACAAGGAAGAGCACCAAAAATAAGGGCTCCGCGATGGAGCCGTGTCACGCTGCCATCGCGGAGGTATTCTGCCTTGGGTGAATTAAATTTGGCAATTTCCAGTAGAGGTTCGCGTTACCTCCGTTGCACATTGGCCAGGCTCCGCGATGCAGGCCGTGGCATGTTGAGGTGAAATTGCCTGGGAGCGGAATTACAGTGAGGGTCCGCGATACCTCCATGGCACGGAGGGAGTGCTCCGCGATACACTCCGTGCCACGTTGCTTGTTATTCCGAGAAAATTCTCAACAGTATAAATAGCACACTTAGGTTTTATTTTAAACATTCTGACTTGGTTTAGCAAGAATGTGGGTTACAGGCAGTTGAGGGGACGAAAATTCTAGGGTTCTTCTCTATCTCTTTCTCTTTTATCCCAATTGTTTGTATGAATTCTACTTATTTGATGATGTTAAATCAACAAATGAGTGGCTAAATTCCCTTCTTGCTGAGGTTAAGAATAATTGTAGTAGAATGTAATTGTTAATCATTTCAGTTTTCGAGGGGACGAAAATTCTAGGGTTCTTCTCTATCTCTTTCTCTTTTATCTCAATTGTTTGTATGAATTCTACTTATTTGATGATGTTAAATCCACAAATGAGTGGCTAAATTCCCTTCTTGCTGAGGTTAAGAATAATTGTAGTAGAATGTAATTGTTAATCATTTCAGTTTTCATCTTTTCTTCAATGGTTGTTCTATCAATTCTTGTTCTTACTGCATTAATGTTTGGCCAATGTTAATGTATATCTAAAAAATTCAATTTTGATTTTGAAAAGGAAAGAAATTGGAAAGATGTGAATTGGTAGGATATGATCTCTTCTTAGTTTGGAAAATTGAGAATTGATTTACATTCAGAATAGAAATATATCTGAAAGTCTTATTAGTCAATTAAGGAATCGGGAATGTATGGCTAGAACATGAAATTCTTTTATCACAGAAATGTAGATTAAGGCTCATGATTCTTAAGTTGGATAGGAGTCGAAAGTTCCAATCCATAGGCAGTAATTCTTGACTAGCAACCGAAGGAAAGATTAACTGAATTGTATTAATAAATTAATTCCCTGCATGTTCGTTTTAACCTCAGCTTGCTCATTACTATTGTTCAGACTCACTTTATAATTTTGCCTTAGATTCTTATAAATTAGTAACTCAAATTCTCAAAATATTATTTATTTGGTTGTCTGCATTCTTAAAGATATAGTTCATTAACACTTAAGTTAATTAGTACCATAGTTCAGTCCCTGTGGGATCGATACTTGGCTTTACCTAAGCCACTTTATTGCTTGTTCGATCACGTGTACTTGCGTGTAGTCACCAAACCACCGAACAATCACGTAATTCTATCCAGGTTAGGAATTGAAAACCTTTTCATAAGGTTTGGTGAATAAAAATGCCGAGAAACAATAGTTAGGATTTCTAACAAAGAGAGAGAAATAAGGAGGCTATAGAAGGAAAGACTTTATCCACAAGAACTCGAAATTCGATGCGGGCACGCAACTGGGAACTTCTCGATGACAACTTGGTGCCCAGGTAGGCTATGGCTTACCTATGTGTTAGGCTTTGATTAACAAATCATATATATATGTATGATTGATGTTCCATTAATAATAAAAAAGGATGTTATCATGTTAATCACCACTAGTCAAACTATAGCCCATAGGTAAATATGAGATGGAAATTGTTACATCCTGTAAAAACGTTAATATTTAGTAGTCGTACGTGTGAATTTGTGATAAATAAAGGGAGTACGACGCATATAGAGAAGTCTAGGAAGTCGGGTCGAGTGAGGCCAGGCCGCGAAGGGCCAGGGCAACGCGCCAGCCGGCAGGACACCGGCCAGTGCAGTGCACCAGCCGGCAGGACACCGGCCAGCGTAGTGCGCCAGCAGCCTTGGGGCCTTGAGGGGCACGACGCGGCACTAGGGCTGGCGCGAGGCTCCTCCCTAGTGCACTTCCCTCCTATATAAATCCCTCATTTATCATTTTAAGTTCATTTTACAAATCAACACACGGCCAGAGAGGGAAAAGTGCGAGGAAAACAATAAATTTTTGTTTGTTTACGCTACGAAACGCCGCTCGAATTTAAATTAACTTTGAGTATCGAAGTTTAAGGCCATAGGGAGCATTACGACAGAGTTATTTTCATAAAATTCTCCTGGTGAATCAATATCCCGCCGTGTGAAAGTTGTCGAAATTGCTTCAAACTAACTTCTATATGGTCATAGGCTTCAAGTAAGCATTTCTCCCTTCTAAACTCGCGGAAAATTATACGTTTTCAGCCGTATTCCATCAAGTGAAGTATAGTTGGTATTGTTATTAAAAGTTATCATTTTTGCCGAATTGAGTATTAAACTAGTCCCATTTTCCCAGTAATACGATTACAATTTGAAAGGGCTATTGAATACAAATTGAAACTCTCCAGTTAATCAGAAATCGACAATCCAGGTATGTAAGGATATCCCTTCGGCAAGTTACGTTCATCTTAAAGTTTGTACGACTTGTGTATTTGTAGTATTTCAGCATAAACCTACTGTGGTCAACTGTTATGAACCTAATTGAGACGATAGCGATAAACTAGTAACCCTCGTCAGATTTAACCCTATCTAGATTGGTTCTGCTATCGATATAAGGTTGTTAGGTGTTGTTTCATAATGAGTTCTATTATATTGAGGCTGAGAGGGCCATTTGAGTTCCATTTATTGAGGCCACGAGGGCCATACAAAGTTCAATTTACGAAGGCCGCGAGGGCCATACAAAGTTCTATTTACGAAGGCCGCGAGGGCCATTTGAGTTCTATTTACTGAGGCCTCGAGGGCCATTTGAGTTCTATTTACTGAGATTGCGAGGGCCATTTAAGTTCTATTTACTAAGGCCGTGAGGACCATTTGAGTTCTATTTATTAAGGCCGCGAGGGCCATACAGAGTTCCATTTACTGAGGCCGCGAGGGCCATATTATGAGTTCCACTAGATTGAGGCCGCGAGGGCCATAATGAATTTCACTAGATTAAGGCCGCGAGGGCCATCCCGAGCTACAGCGTACACACCACCCTTAGTACTCAGGTAATAGGAGTGGACTTTGTTTGTACTTGCCAGGGCTTATGTGGGTCCAGGTAGGTTTTTTTGTGTTGTTTGTACCTTCCAGGCTTATGGGGCCTGGTTAGGTTCTTGTTTGCTTGTATAGACTTGTTGTGTAGATAATTCAGACAGTGAAGGTATTCAGGTTAAATCGTTACTCTCTTCCTTTAATTACTATAGTTTTACCAATTTTCAGCCAGTTATTATCTTTCTGCTTTACATATTCGGTACATGTTGTACTGACGCCCACTGGGGGTGCTGCATTATTTGCCTACATGTGTGGATAGACACGATTCGGGATGTTCCTAGCCTCTAGCTGAAGTTAGTAGTTAATTCAGCTTCTTCCCTTTGGAGTTGAAAGTCAGTAAAGATTTGTACTTTGATGTACAATTTATGGGTAGGTCGAGGCCCTGTCTCGACCATTATATCACTCCTAGAGGCTTGCGAACTGTTGTACATCCCCTGTAGTTAGTTGTTGTTGGCCGTGTGGGGCCCATGTATGCTTTATTTCCTGTGTTGGCCGTGTGGAGCCTTGTTTAGCTGTTAGTTGGTGGCCTTGTCGGCCATAATATAGTCTAATGCCTGATTTACTTTTTAGTTATGACTAGATAGCATGGTGGCCCTGTTGGCCCGCGTAGGATCCCTGTTATGGCATTATTGTGGTCAGTTGTCTTCTTTTATAGGTGGGCTTGTCGTCCATGGGCTGTACTTACAGCCGAGATATAGCCCATTCATTTCTTGAATTAAGTGTCAAACGTTCCCTAGTTTAATCAGGTTAGCTCAGACCAGTAGGGCACTAGGTATCAGTCATACCTCCCAAGGTGGGGCGTGACAGAAGTAATTGGGGAATAGAAAAGAAAGAAGTGATAAAATTATCGTAATATGTGATTTCGCAGGTACAAAGAACCTCGAGTTTAGATCATTGGATTTCCATTTTAGTTGTGGAATCATAAGGATTACATCTAATGTATGTCCCGAATAAGATTCCAAAGTATGGTCATGGGTGTAGGTGTTCGGGTTGTTCATGCGTCGTATGAGTTAGTGAGCTAGTAGGTCACTTTGATGGTATAGGTGCTTATGAATATTATGGTTTCCTGTTAAATAATAGTTCACTTGAGAAGGTCTATGTGTGTATGATTTTTATATTACGTGTTGAATAAATTGTTACTCCATACTAAAGAAGGGTAATTTGAATGTAGGGAGCGGGTAATGTGCTTATGCTTAGTAGGTGAGTTGAATGCGAAGAATCACCATGAGAGGAATCCATTGAATGCGAAGAATCACCATGAGAGGAATCTAAGGGAAGAATTGGGTTAGAGTACCGCTGCAGTGGGCTATAACTACCGCAGCGAGATCGTACCCGCGATAGTAATTCCACCGCAATGAGGCCTAATCTAGCGAGTTGGCTAGTTTACACCACGATTCGAACAATTTTTGGGAATGAGTAACTGATAGTGAAATGGCCTCGGGTCATGATTTTGCTATAGATTGTAATGAATAACTCTTGGTGTCGAAGGTAATTTTGTTGGATGAATTGAATGTGATCTACTGTTCCTGAGTCTTTGGGTGAAATCTGTGGTGACCAAGTTAGAGAATAAGGAGAAATGTTGAAATAGAAGAATGAGTCATTTCTTTTATGTTGATATGAGTGGTTTGTACCCAAGGTGAGCATCCGGGGAGAACAATATAGATATGAGTACACAGACAGGTATGATGAGATTTTCATACGGTTGGGTGTACAATACATGGATTTTTAGAGTCCCCTGTAGGTCATGACTAGAAGGGCAAACATAAGACCCTCTGCATATGTGTATAGTGATGTGATAGAGGCGTATGTCGGCACATCACCAGTGATTCAACTGTGAGATAGAGATCAGAAAAAGTATGCATACTAGTGACAAATAACAAATATACAAATGTGTGATAGACGTATATATACATAGATACGATATGGAATATACCGATATTTGATTCGGGTGTGGTATGAAGGATACAAATGTGATATGAGCTATACTGATATGATACATGTATGGTATAGATGTGCATAGGGTATGTGATGACCCGAGTCTACACCCTAGACAAGACATGGTACTTGGAGCCACAAGTGACCCCAAGCGAACCCATGGCTTAACATTGCACTGGTATACTAATTTAAACGTAAGCAGAAGCTATGTAAAGATAATTATTCAAATAATACTATTTTGAAAATAGTAAACATAATTGAAATGAACATTGAACAACTGTGTCTGAAAGCCAGCTAAAAGATGAGGAGTTGCTGGGACAAGTCCCCAGCTAACTCTAAAGTCTGACTATATAAAGAACTGACTAAAAAGAAAACATCGTCCCCAAACAATGAGGACTCACCAATAGCTACCGCTACTGAAATCATCGGGGGGGGGGGGGGGGAACTACTTACACTGCTATGACTGAGAACCTGCACCTATATCATAATACGATACAACATGGAATATGCATCAGTACTATGAATGTAATGAGCAAGTGAGATATACATAAAAAAACATGGAAATAAGCAACTGAATTGAGATAACATGAAATGACCAACTGGTACTGAATACTGATAGAAATTGAGCTATAATTGTGTTAAGTTCAATATAGACCCTGACTGACTATCATAAACATGTCCTGAAACTGAGTGACTTAACTGAACTAAATGGAGACTGAGTTGAATTGAACTGCACTGACAAGTGGGAGAGTCTATAACCGACATATGACCACGTGAATTAGACGTAGAGTCCGATGTATACACCCTATCGATGAGAGCCCACTGTACCTTGCCAGGGTATAGTGGCTGAGCTGGGTGATCATAAGTTTGAGGCCTGTTTGGGCTAATGACCTACGGTGGCAATGTAGTTTTGGGAACGTGGGCGCACTAAAACCCTGATCTGCTCGGTGCTAAGTCCTACTCCTACTGGATAGTCCTAACTTGACTACTAAATTGATCGCTCGAAACTGATGCTCTAGACTGTGTCAGAAATACTTATCTAGAAGTAACTTAAGAGTCTGTAGGACCTGATAATTGAAAGCTAGCATCCAAAGACTAGCTAGAGCTGCTTATCTGGAAGCATTGTAATCGTCTAAAGAACAAACTGATCACTGGAATTAGGGAGTATTTACAGAACTCCTCAAGAAATGACTATCGTCAAACTGATCAGCCAACTTATTGACAGATACTGAAAAGGACTAGTTATTGATTGAGACTGAACTAGCAATCAAACTGACTGTGAACTCACATGATGATAATAACATGGAAATCCAATAACTAACAGAGTCAAGCAACGTTTATATCTGGACGATTAGGCAAGACTTAGTTTACTATATTCATAGATCTAGGCTAAAACAATACTTCATGAAGAGAATAACAACATGCTTAATAAGTAGTGAAAACATAGCAAGAATTCATAGAACTACAATCCACAAGAAACATTCAGAATCTGACCGAAAGTTAACCCTATTTCTGATATTTAAGGCTAGAACTGATAAGAAATTACAAGAAGGTTTTGGGGCACAAGGGAAAAACAATTCACTTTTTGAATTCCCACATACCTGGGATTGAATTTCCTAGGAAGAACTTGGAGAATATGAGAAGAAAACTTGAAGCCCTAGCTTTGCTCTAAGAGAACTATATGTGGTTCTTCGTACTTCTGCTATCTGGTTTTTCTAAAAAGGATGAAGGAGAGGATCGACTACTCCTCTAATATCCCTCCTAAAAACACCCTATACGAGGTAGTTTAGAATTTAAGTCGATAGGGTTTTATGAAATTTTCCCTGAAACACTTATTGAAAATTTTCCCTTCAGGTGGTACTACTCAACCAACGAGTCGTACCACGGTTGTACGTCCCGTACCATGAGTCTTGCTTAGGGACTCTGCTCCACCAATTCCTCTTAAGTTTTTCATCGATGACTCCTACAACTCATAGCTACATCCCACGATTGGTGTTATGACTCATAACTAAACCTCGAGCCTGTATTTGATCTCTATCACAACTCATCCTACAAATCAGACCTTGGTTCCACGAGTCGTACTTTGACTTGGGATTACTAGGATTTCCCTGCCAGGATCTCTGAAATTTTCCACGACGACTATATACGATCCGTAACTCCTTGGTACAATCCTCTATATCAACTCGTGGTTCCTCCAACCTTAATCGATGACATTCACCATCCCCCCAGTTACAAGTCATGGTACGGCTCGTACCTCGACTGTACGGGTCATACTGTGAGTTGTACTGAGGAAATTTTTGCTAGTTTACTGTAGAATCAACTTTTAAATTTCCAAGCTAGTCTTAGGAAGTTATGAGGTATTACAATATCTCCCCCTTGGGAACATTCATCCTCGAATGGATACTAAGTAAGTAAGCTGAAAGATTGGGAAAAGAGCTACAATTCCCAAACAGAAAACTATAAACTGATTTCTGAAGGAGTGACTGATTCCGAACTTAAACAAGCGTACTAACTGAGTTGACACAACTAGTGTGCACATTGAAAACATGAATAGAGCTAATGAGTACAGAGCTGAATAGAGTACTAAGGAGGAGTTTAATACTTGATGCTGAAACTGATCTGGAAGGTAATAAATGGGGATACTTAGCCATCATGTTTGCTTCTACTTGCCATGTGGCTCCCTCAACTAGCTAGTTTATCTACAAAATCTTTACTGAAATGACCTTCTGGTTTCTCAGCTTACGAACCTGACGGTCTAGAATTTTAACTGGAACTTCTTTGTAAGAGGGACTATCTTTTACCGTGGCATAACTAAGGTCGGATCACAGATGTACTTCTTCAACCGCGACACATGGAAGACTGGTTATACATATGCTAACTCTAAAGGTAATTCTACCTCATAGGCCACATTGCCAATTCGTCTCAGAATCTTGTAGGGTCCTACATACCTTGGACTAAGTTTCCCTTTCTTTCCAAACCTCATCACCCCTTTCATAGGTGAAATCTTCAAATAAATCCAATCATCTACTACAAATTCTAGTTCTCTTCTCCTCACATCTACATATGATTTCTGGCGACTCTGAGCTATTTTCAACCCTTCTATGATAAGCTGCACTTTTTGCATAGCCCCATGAACTAAATCTGGCCCTATCAACGTGGCTTCACTGACCTCAAACCACCCTATAGGAGATCTACACCTCCGACCATATAATGCCTCAAACGGAGTCATCTGAATACTGGAGTGGTAGCTGTTGTTGTATGAAAACTCGATAGGTGATCATCCCAACTACCCTTGAAGTCGATACACATAATCCCTCAACATGTCTTCTAAGGTATGAATAGTTCGCTCATCTTGTCCATCTGTCTGAGGGTGAAAAGTTGTGCTGAGCTTGACCTAAGTACCAAGTCCTTTATGAAATGACTTCCAAAAATGTGAGGTGAACTAAGTACCTCTATCTGAAATGATGGACAAGGGGAGTCCATGCAGTCTGACTCCTGCATGTACATTCTAGCATAATCCTCAGTTGAGTCTAAAGTTTTAACTAGGAGGAAATGTGCTGACTTAGTCATCTGATCTATGATCACCCAAATGGAATCATGTTGCCAACGAGTATGACGTAGCCTATAATGAAGTCCATATTTACTCTTCCCACTTCCACGTGGGTATGCTGATATCCTGAGTCATACCCCCAGGTCTCTAATGTTCAACTTTAACTTGCTAGCAGTTCGGACACTTAGCCACAAATTCTACAATGTCCCTCTTCATGCCATTCCACCAGTACATTTCCTGTAGGTCACAATACATCTTAGTGGCACCTAGGTGAATAGAATACCTGGAGTTGTGGGCTTTTGCTAGTATTCATTGTCTCAAGTCATCTACGTCTGGACTGTAAAGTCTGTTTTGGTAATGAAGCACACCATCTCCCCCTTTGGAGAAAACCTCCACTTCCTTTCTTGGAACTGCTTCTTTCAGCTAGAGAAGTATGGGATCTTCATCCTACTTTAACTTAACCTCAACAACTAATGAAGATTCTGAACCACTCTGCATTACTACTCTTCCCTTAGCTGAATCCACCAACTGCACTCCCAGCCAGGCTAACCTATGAATATCCTTTATCAGCTCCTTTCTGCCCCCTTCAACATGTGCAACACTTCCTATGGACATTCTGCTTAAGGCGTCAGCCGCCACATTGGCCTTGCCTGGATGATATAGCACGCTCATGTCATAATCCTTCAATAGTTCCAACCACCTCCTCTGACGAAGGTTCAAGTCCTTCTGACTGAACACGTATTGAAGGCTCTTGTGGTTAGTGAATACATCTACGTGAACCCCGTAGAGGTAATGTCTCCAAATCTTAAATGCAAAAACCACCGCTACCAGTTCAAGATCATGAGTTGGGTAGTTCTTCTCATGAACCTTTAGCTGTCTAGAGGAGTAAGTTATCACCTTACCCCGATGTATCAAAATGCAACCGAGGCCAACTTGGGAAGCGTCACAATAGATTATGAATCCATCTCTTCCTTTTGGTAAGGTCAAAACTAGAGCTGTATTGAGTCGAGTCTTCAGCTCTTGAAAATTCTTCTCACATGCATCTACCACTAAAACTTTACCTTTTTCTGAGTTAGTTTATTCAGAAGGGACACGATGGAAGAAAACCTCTCTACAAACCGTCAATAATAACCAACTAAACCTAAGAAACTCCTGATACCTGTTGGGGAAGTGGGTCTTGGATAGTCTTTAACTGCTGCTATCTTTTGAGGATCTACCTGAATACCCTCACCTGAGATCGCATGACCGAGGAAGGCTACTGACTTCATCTAGAATTCACATTTGCTAAATTTAGCGAACAATTAGCGGTCTCTGAGAGTCTGCAACACTATCCTCAGATAGTTAGCATTATCTTCCTCATTTCTAGAGTATACAAAAATGTCGTCTATGAACACAATAAGAACATGTCCAGGTAAGATTTGAACACCCTATTCATTAGGTCCATGAAAGCTACAGGAGCATTGGTTAGACCGAACGACATAACCATAAATTCATAGTGGCCATATTGAATTCTAAAGGTTGTTTTTGGTATGTCACATTCCCTGACCCTAAGTTGATGATATCCCGATCTGAGATCTACCTTGGAAAAACAACTAGCTCCCTAAGGTTGATCAAACAAGTCATCAATCCGGGGTAGGGGATACTTGTTCTTGATTGTAACTTTGTTCAGATGACGGTTATCAATGCACATTCTGAGAGTACCATCTTTCTTTCGCACGAACAACATTGGAGCACCCATGGAGAGATGCTGGGCCTGTAAGGAGGAATAGAGATTGGCTACGTGTCTAGAATAAGGTCTATTCCAAAGTCTATTTTCTACTCTGGAGGGACTCCAAGAAGATCTTCGAGAAACACGTTAGGGAATTTGCTGACAACTGGAGCTAGCTGAATAGTTGGGGTTTCGGGGCAAGAATCTTTGACCCAAACTAAGTGATAGATGCACCCTTTCAAAATCATCTTTTTTTCCTTAAGGTAGGAAATAAACTGACCCTTAGGTGCTGAAACACTACCCACCCATTCTAAGACTAGCTCATTAGGAAACTGAAACCCGACGACTCTAGTTTTGTAGTCGACTAAGGTATAACTGAAATGAAACCAATCCATGCCGAGAATGAGGTCAGAATCGATCATGTCTATCTCTACTAGATCAACTAGAATAACTTTACTCAACATTGAGACTAGGCAAATTCTATATACCCGGGTGGCTCTAATTGACTCACCAACTAGGGTAGAGACTGAGAGTGGTTCTAAGAGGACTTCTGGGCTGATATCAAACTAAACAGCTGCAGGAGTCACAAATGGAAGTGTGGCTCCTAGATCTAGTAGGTAATATACATATAGATGAAAAAGACGTAACATACCCATGACCACGTTAGGTGAGCTCTCCTGATCCTGACGAGAAGACAAAGCATGAAAGTGGTTTTAGCGCTGACCTCCATTCATACCTGAAGTATTACCCTGCTGAGCTGAACGACCTACTGGGGTTGCTGAAGTAGTAGACTGAGTTTTACCATATCCTACTGACGGACACTCCTTTAGCCTGTGACCTAGTTGCCCACATCCGCAACAACCCTCTTTGCCCATGCGACATTCACCTGGATGGTTCTTGCCATATTTAGGACAAGTTGGAAAGCGATTGTTGGAGGTGTGACTCTGGGAATGGGATCCTGATGATCCACTCCTTCAGTCCTTGCAGGGTCGAAAAGAAGGAGCACTGGCTAATGTGGGTGTTGGAGGTCTCTACTACTGCTGTTGTTGGCAACTACTGCCGCCTGGCCTCTGCTGGCTATATTAAAACTGTCCTGTTTTGGCTCACTTGCTTTTCCTCTCTATATCTTTCAATTTTTCAACCTCTATTTGCTGGAAATGAATGATGAGGCTGGAGAGGTTAATGTCTTTGATTAGCATCGCAATTTTGCATTCTTTAAGCACCAGGTCTGAAACCTAATTCACAAACTTAAGCATACGAGCCCTCGCCTCAACTACCATCTCTGGGGAATACCTCGACAACCAAGTAAACTCCAATGCATGATCTTCCATTGTCCTATTACCCTACCTCAAATTCATTAATTTAGCGACCTTGGCCTCCCTTTGTTCCCGAGGAAAGAATCTGTCGAGAAATGACATAGCAAACTCATCCCACTCCACTGATCCTGCTTCAGCTAGCCTCCCTTCCTTCCATTGGTTGTACCAAATCTGAGCCACCCCTTTCAACTGGTAGGCAGCCATATCAACACTCTTTATGAACTAACACCCATAATTTGGGTGATCTTCCGTACCTCATCCATAAACTTCTGTGGGTCTTCTCCCACCTTGGATCAATGAAAAGCTGGAGGGTTCATTTGGGTGAAGTTTCAAACCCTGGCAGCAGCTGCAGACCCATTCACATTTACTAGAACCACCTGTAGGTTCACTTGGTTGGTCACAGTCTGAGCCAACAGCTAAATCGCTGCTCGAAATTCTGTAGAAAACACTTAATCGTCCTGAGGGGCTATTGGAGCTGGTGGGGCAGGTCGGTTGGCATTGCCAGCTCTCCTTCCATTTCATCATTTTGGAGGCATATTTTCACTGAAACGAATAGAGCACTATTAGGAGGACATTTTTGGGATTAAACTCAACACATGATAAGGAGTATGAACAAAAGGGAAATTTCCTAAAAATGCCTTATAGCCTCCCACTCATAAGTGTGGTGTGCTTCACACCTATGAAAAGGACTCTACTTGATGGGCTTTTAGACATCCTAGGATACTCTAAACCTAGGGCTGTGATACTAAGTTTGTCACAACTCGAGTTTACACCTTGGAAGAGATACGGTACTTGGAGCTACAGACCTCAAGCAAACCCATCACTTAACAAAGCATAGGTATACTGATTTAAACATAATCGGAAGTTGTGTAAAGATAATTATTCAAATTATACTATTTTGAAAATAGTAAACATAACTGAAATGAACACTGAGCAACTGTGTCTGAAAGTCAGCTAAAAACTGATGAGTTGCTGAGATAAGTTCCCAGCTAACTCTAAAGTTTGACTAACTAAAGAACTGACTGAAAAGAAAACATCGTCCCCGAATAATGAGGACTCACCAATAGTTACTAATGTTGAAATCATCGGGAGGGAACTACTGATGCTTCTACAATTGAGAACCTGCGTCTGTATCATAATACGATACACCATGGAATATGCATCGATACTTTGAATGTATTGAGTAAGTCAGATATACATAAAATATGGAAATAAGCAACTACACTGAGGTAACATGAAATGACCAACTGGTATTGAATATCGATAGAAATTGAGCTATAACTATGCTAAGGTCAATATAGACCCTAACTGACGGTCATAAACATGCCCTGAAGTTGAGTGACTGAACTAAACTAAACTGAGACTAAGCTGAATTGAACTTCACTGACAAGTGGGAGAGTCTATAACCGACATATAACCATGTGATCTAGACATGGAGTCTGATATATACACCCAACCGGTGAGAGCCCATTGTACCTTGCCAAGGTATAGTGGCTGAGCTCGGTGATTAAGCAACATTTGTATCTTGACAATTAAGCAAGACCCAGTTTACTGTATTCATAGAACTACAACTATAACAATACTTCATGAAGAGAATAACAACATTCTTAATAAGTAGTGAAAACATAGTTAGAATTCATAAGAACAACAATCCACAAGAAACATTCAGAATCTGACCGAAAGTTAACCCTATTTTTGATCTTCAAGGCTAGAACTGATAAGAAATTACAGAAATGTTTTGGGGAACAAGGGAAGAGCAATCCCATTGTTGAATTCCCACATACCTGGGGTCAAATTTCTTAGGAAGAACTTGGAGAATTTGAGAAGAAAATTTGAAGCCTTAAGTTTTCTTTGAGAGAACTATCTTTGGTTGTTCATACTTCTGCTATTTGGTTTTTTTGGAAAGGATGAATGAGAGTATCGACTACTCCTCTAAAATCCATCCTAAAACACCCTACATGACGTAGTTTAGAAGTTAAGTCGATAGGGTTTTACGAAAGTGCCCTTGAAACACTTAATGAAATTTCTGCCTGTCAGGTGGTACGACTCAACCTATGACTCGTACCATGGCCTACAGTCCATACAATGAGTCATGGTTAGGAATCTGCTCCAATGAATTCCTCTAAAGTTTTCCATGGATGACTCCTATGACTCGTACCTACATCCTACGATTTGTGTTATGACTCGTAAATAAACCCTTAGCCTGCATCTGATCTCTCTCATGACTCATCCTATGAGCCGTACCTTAGTTCCATGAGTCACACTTTGACTCGGGATTACTTAGGATTTCCCTGACAAGATCTCTGAAATTTTTCCCGACGGCTATATACGATCCATAACTTTGTGGTATGATTCGTTACGTCAAGTCGTGGTTCCACTAACCTTAATCTCTGACATTCACCATCTCCCCCAGTTGCGAGTCATGGTATAGATCATACCTTGATTATATGGGTCGTACTATAACTTGTTCTGAGGTAATTTTTGCCAGTTTTTTGCAGAATCAAATTTTAAATTTTCTAGCTAGTCTTAGGAAGTTATAGGTTGTTATAAGGTAAGACCAATAAGGTGCAAACTATATACATGTAGTTGTGTCTTTAATGTGGATATGATGTCACTAATATTATTGATTGCTTTACAAGTTTATAAAATACTTGTATTGATTGATGGTTATGGATGATTGTATTGTTAACATGGTTACATTTACTCCATGGTTGGTTGCTTGAATTTGGTTGAGTCTAAATTAATTGAGCTAAGTTGACTTTGTACTAGTTTTAGTGTTGGGTAGTTATGTCAAAAATGTTACATGCTGGGTGAGTCTTAACTATGGGAGCGATCCCATTAATAAATATAGAGTTTAGTTGGTAAAAGTGATATGTATTGTTAATAATTAGCGATGAATGAGTAAAGGCTAATCGACTTCAGTATATTGTAAGGGAGTAGTTGTAGGGAGTAACTGAAGAAGGTTTAATTAATAGTAATTGAAACAGATAAAGGCTAAGGGGATCATAGTCTAAAGAATGGAAGTGGAGTTGAGGAAGATAAGTACCAGTGAATATCGAGCTACAACTTAAGCAAGTCACGCTACAGCGGGTTGGCTTCAGTGGCCACGAAATTGCGGCAGCGGCCTAGTAATCGCTACAGCGGAATAATGGTACTAGTGTAGAAATTGAGAGTGATGAATTAGTTGTTGAAATTATGGTGTATTCGTATATGTATTGATGTAAAATGGTGTACTTAATTTGACGAACAAATTAAGAAACTTGACATAACCTACGTGTTTGTTGTTGTTATGGTTAGTAAGGATTAATCGATTGTAGGTTGATTATATACCATTGCGCGAGCTAATCTTAGTTGACCGATAATGCCTATCAGTATGTGTGGTGTACTGATACTACCTTGCTATATTTTTTTAGTGTAGATTTGGAAGGTTGAAGTTTCATGATTGACATGGAGTAATCATCAACAACTTTCATATTCTTTCTATAGACGAAGCTATGTCGTTTTATCTTGTCAGTATTCTATTAGAGCTCTTATACCTGTTTAGACTAGATTCTTGGGAGAGTCAAGATTCATGAAGAATTTTATGTATTGTTATGCTTGGGTAAATGTTGTATGGTGTAAGGTTATGAAACTCATGATATTTATTTTATTGTATTAGAAAGAGGGTTCTTCTGTCGAGTCAAGTCGAGTAGGTGCCCGCACAATCACCCATTTGGGTCATGAAAAAATTAAACTTAACATATTACTATTTATATATAAGTTTTATGGACTTACATAGGCTTGTTTAGTTCTTTGTTCAACCCTTGTGTCCGAATCTGACTTGTTCTTCTTCTTCTTCTTTACGTGGGTAGCCCGAAATAGCTCCTCTTGAGTTTGGTCGCGACCCAATTTTTTGGCCTTCAAACAAAATGTAATTAAAGTTATCCAATATATAAAATTTAATCAAATTTATACAAGTATTAAATATAATAATTACTTACTAATTCTCTAGCTATCATCCCTTGGCTCTTTGCACCCCCAGTGTGCTCTTCCACCTTTCCGTTCCCTCCTGACCTTGTTCGCCTATTCATACTTTGCCTGAAATTCTAATGTGCTCCAATATTTCATAAGCTCATTGTAAAGATGAGGTAGCATCCATTTAGGCCTCTTGTTCTTTTCTCTGTCATCTCTAAACCAATCGAATATTCTGGAACTGCCCTTCCTCTCCAAGTCATGGGTATTGTCTTATTGTGCTAAGAAAGCCAAATACACAATGCTCGCAATTAAATGATCAATAGTGTTAGATAATATATAATAATCAATAGTCAGAGAAGAATTTTACCAAATAATAATTAGTTTGTATACCTTAAACTAATTAAAATGCCTTGTCGTATCCAATATGGTATTTGATGAAGGGCGCACTCCCATACTTCGTAGACATAATTTTTTCCATACTTTGCTATGTTTTGAGGACAAATTATGTGTGTTTGCATGGTTTTATGTTATATATTTGTGAAAATAGCTAAGGCACATGATTGGATGCTTTCAGGTCTAAAAAAAGGATGGATTTTAGTGTATTTGATGCTTTGGAATGAATTTGAAGAAAATTGAATAAAGTGAGGACTGGGAGGAGAAAATCTGAAAAAGTGTCCAGTGAAGATAACAAGTGACATAACGAGTCGTCGTGTTAAGTGACGACTCATCGTCAGACACTGTGAGCATCCGTCAAGTACACTTGAGGATGTGATGATCCATGGCCACGAGGGACCTAACGACTCGTGCCTAGTCCTAGCGAGTCGTTAGGTGACCCGTTGCCATGACTAGGCCTAATGTTGACGATGATTGTGCTTGACTGAACATGAGGTCATTACTTAATTCATGACCACTGACGACTTGAAGTCTGTTTTTAATTAGGCTAAAAATCCCAAATTAAATCCATGAAGGAAAAAAAAGAAGGTGCAACGTGACAAGGCTCCAAACGACCCAAAAAATGGATTTCCCACTTCAACTAGGAAAAGGAAATTTAAATCCCAAGTCAAATTCATCAAGGAAAGGAAAAGCATAAATCTACTACTATAAATACCCCTTTATTTTCATGTAATAGGATTTTGTTTTTTTTCTTCAAGAATTGAAGTTTCAAGTTCAAAAGTCTTTAAGTAGGATTAGAGTTTTAAGTCTCAAGTTTTTAGATACAAGTTTGGTGTCTTACGTTTGGAACTTCGAGACGATTGCTGAATTGTTCTTCTTTATTGTTGCAATAATCAAGTGAATTTATTCCTATCATCATTGTAAGTATTAATTTTTGCTTTTAGTTATGAAATCTATTAATTTACTTATAAACATGATAGGCTAAAACCACCACAACTAGGGTTGTGGGAACCATGACAAATTAATACACATAGATAAAATACTTAGTGATTCTTGAATGAAGTTTATGCATTTATTGTTTCTTCCTTCATTTTAATTGATTTTTAATGGTTGTAAAAGTTAGAACTTGCCTTATTCTTACTTACCGAACCAAGGAGGTAGTGAATGTGAAAAGGGATTAACAACGGAGATTTGAGGCTATCGACTCTCATCTAATAGCTTGACCTTGTCGAGAAATAGCTAATCTGATATTAAGGGTAAGGGTTAATCAAGAATACACCCGTAGACGGACCAAGTTGCGTGGTGAAAATCATCTAGATAGGGAACCAACCATTTAGGTGAACCTAACTTACCAATATTGCATGCTGAGCACCGGAATAGATAACTAGTAAAAAACATCTTGTGGTTATGAAGTCATGGGGAACACTTATCCTAGTTAGTTACATTAATTTTGAAACAACAAACAATTTCTCAACATTGTTATTTATTAATTTTACAAATTCTCCCCTCTTAGGAGATAATTAACTAAAAAGATTAAGCACTAGTATTCTTCTACATCCTTCCGTATTCTTTGTGGGATCGACCCCAACCTCTAGTTGGGTTCTTTATTTACAACGTCCACTTCATACTTCGTAAGGAGGTGTGGTTTGAGTGTTATCAAAAAGTGGCGCCGTTGCCGGGAAATATGGTTTAGGATTAGATTAATTTCTTGTATTTAACTTTTAGTATTTATTTCTTTATTTTTGTTTTTCTTTTATTTTCTGACGTGTCATATGGCAGTGTGGTAAAACAACCGGCCAAGATGTGACCACAGTCACAATAGGTATCTTGATGAAGTCTAAGTAATCAAGATAACCCGTGTTATGCCGCAACGTTAAATCAGGTGCTACTTGGGAGGCAACCCAAGATAAATTTTTTATTCGTTTTTACGTGTTTGTTCAAGTGTGCAGGTGATAGGTCATAATTTTCAATAAAGATTAAGCTTAAATATTGAAGACAAGGCGTAGAGGCCCAGGGAGTTCTTCTTGCATTCTATTACTTTATACTTATTTGTTTTATCACTATGGATAGTGTAACCAATTAACTGTGAGGTGGGAGATGTGAACTTCATATTACCATGCATGCCTTAATTGCTAAATTTTCACATGGTAGGCCTAGTTTTTTTTTTTGAGATTTATGATTTGTCATGCATGCTTGTTGGTTTGTAGTATTATTTTTTTTTAATTTTGGGTTCCTCCGATTTTTGTTTTTGGTACTTTTCCAGGGGATAATCCCTTAGAACCGACTAGAGAGTCTAGATTTTTATTTTTATTTTTATTTTAGTCATTGAGTCATGACTTTGCCTGATGATGGATGGATGACGACTGTCTTAAGGGTAAATTAGTCATTAGGAAGAACAAAAACTTGGATCCTACGAATGCTAGGTGCTTCACTTTAAGTATCATTGAGACTTTATTAAATTCACTCAAAAATGTATGAAAAAGATAGAAATACTTAGTCTTTTGGGAACTTGACTCTTGTACTTGGAAAAAATGGGCTTAATTATGTTACGCATGCAATATGGATATATATGTTTATATGATCTTGATTTCCATTGTTAAACCATTTTTTGCCAATGTGTGAAGAATTATTTTTGATATACTCCATGCTTGTTAATTGATGTCTAAAACTTGCACGGTGTGTGTGTGAAGCGAAATAAGAATGATGGATTTAGGAAGTGATATAGGCATTTCTTTGGTAGCCATATTTTTATCCTATTTTACCTACCTTGATTGTAATTATCCTAGTTAGCTATGTTGAGCCTTAGCCTATTCTTTTGATATCCACATTAAAAGATTAATCCCTTTTATTCTATTGACTTATATTTGATCCAAATGACTCCTAGAGCACTTTAATGAAATTATTTTGTAGAGCATAATTGGAGAAGTGAAGGGAAAAGTTAAAAGTGTGGTGAATTGGAAGAAAAGAAAAAGGTGAAATTTTGCTTAACAAGGAGGGTGATTTTTAGTTGAAAAACAAAAAGAAGAAAGAGCTTTGAAAAATTGAAGATGAAAAAAATCATGATTTACCAATTAACCATACCCATTTGTTTACAATGAACCTGTTTTGGCCCTGGTCCTTCCTTGGATATTGTGAACCTCAACATAATAAAAATGCTTAAGTTGAGGGTGGCTAAAGTAGGGGTGCGTAAAGGGTGGGAACGACAGAAAGGAAAAGAAAAGAGTAAAAAAATATGTGTGAATAAGCTCAATGATGAAAAGAAAAATTCCCACTAGTCACCTAAGTTGAAAAATTGAAAAATAAAAGGAGGAATAAGGAGAAAATTGGAAATTGAGGAAAGATCTAAAAATCCAAGTGTTGTGAAGTATTAAAGTGCTTAGGGAGCTTAGTCACTATCTTGGCCAAATAGTTCCTACCTGCCGTTTAGCCTACATTACTACCAAATTAAAGTCCTAACTGATCCTTGATTCATAATTCTATATTAGTGGAGTATTACACTAAGGACAATCCTATGGGCCATCTTTTGCACGCATGTTGAGTTCTTCAGGAGAGTGAGCGAAATTTGTTATGTTTATGCCCAAGTTAATATTGTTTTATGTCTTGTGTGTAAAATGGCATCTCTCCAACTTGTGAGGGGCACAATGGTAAGATTTTGGTTTAATCTTGATTTTTAAACAACATATGATTCATGTTGGCCCAAAATATGTCTTGATGAGTGAGTTTTCAAAACTAAGTGATTTCGAACTTCGACATTTCAATATTGATCCTATATGCATGCGAGTTGAGTTGTTTGAGCTTAATTGATTTGTCTCATGATCCTAACTGCAAGTAGACCTGTTCGTAGGCTGAACTTTTTGCTTAAATGTTAGAAGGGAAGTAGTAGATTGTTCGAGGATGATAAATATTTAAAGTGTGGGGTGTTGATGAAGGGCGTACTCACGCACTTCATAGACATAATTTTTCCCATACTTTGCTATGTTTTGAGGATAAATTATGTGTGTTTGCATGGGTTTATGTTATATATTTGTGAAAATAGATAACACACATGATTAGATACTTTTAGGTCTAAAAGCGATGGATTTTGGTATATTTGATGCTTTAGAATGAATTTGAAGAAAATGAAATAAAGTGAGGACTAGGAGGAGAAAATCTGAAGAAGTGTCCAGTGAAGGTAACGAGTGACATAATGAGTCGTCGTGTGAAGTGATGACTCGTTGTCAGACACTGTGAGTGTCACGCCCCGCCTTGGGAGGCATGACTAGCACCTGGTGCCCTACTAGGACCTGGACTGCTGAACTAACTGAGCCTAAGCACTTCTGGTGAAGGGCTGGCTCTAACTTTGGAATCAAGAAAACGACGGGCTATATAGCGGCAGTAAATACAGCCCCCGACCGACAAGGCCTATAACCACCTGTTAAAAGCAAACAGCTAACCAGAAACAACTAAATATAAGGAGTCCTATGCGGGCCAACAAGACCACCATGATATCTAGTTATAGCTAAAGAAAATGAAATCAGGCGCTAAACTGATCTGTGACCGACAAGGTCATCAACTAATAGCTAAACAAGGCCCCACACGGCCATCACATATAGTCTAAATCACATATACGACCCCACATAGCCGATACATCTAACCATAGGGAATATGACACAATATGCAAGCCTCTAAAAATAATAAGATGGTCGGGACAGGGCCCCGGCCTACCCATATTGTACAGACAAAAAGAAAGTAAACCTCTGTCTTCCAAGCTCCGGATGAAAGGAGCTGAAGGCTCTGTATCGCTGACTGGAACTACGAGGGCTCTGCTCCTTGCATATGTACACCAGCAGGCAAGTAATGCAACGCCCCAAAATGGGCATCAGTACCACTGGTACTGAGTATGTAAAGCAATAACTATAAACATCTGAAAGTAAATAGTAAAGCTGACAGTAACTGAAGTAATAGGAAACGGACTGAAACTGACTGAGATAGAGGAATCAGGGCTAACATAGCTATACTGAGAAGAGTAGAAGTCATACCTGATAACATGGCATTCTACTCTCTATCTATCAATAACTAAAACAACATAACATAATCCTTAGCTGGCCCCTATAAGCCGGAAGGTGTAATCATCACAGAACAACCCACCTGGGCCCAAATCAGCTCTAGTGAGTACATCTCAATCTATTTTCCCCTACCCAGGTCATACCACATCACCTAGCAGCTATAAGCATCTGGCCGGTCCCTTGGGTATGCTGCTTGGGCCCGTTGGGCCCCTAACTATAGTTGTACCTGAGTCCGAAGGACTCCTGCAATCAACACCCCGGCCGCAAGTGCTCGACGGAGGTGTATAAAGGCCAACCACGACAAAATATGAGGAGCTGGCTCCCCATCTTCGTCCCTGGTAGACGGCATGCCGCTCCGTAGAGCGACGTATCCTCACCCTCTGGCGGACGAGTCGGTACAACCATTAACCTTGGGGTGGTCACGGAAGCTGTACAGGTAATAATCCATCCCAAAACAATACAATCAAGTCTCAACTGATAGCAATAACTACATGTGATACATACTGAACATGATAACAATTTCTGACGGGTTTTACTAAATTTCATACTTAGCATGATATACTGTTTCTGAAATACTTTACTGGGATTCATGTTGTTTTACTATTCTGGAGAAACTAACTTGCCGAAAGAGACTGCTTTTACATACCTCGACAGCCGGTTTACCAATTATCTGGCGAGGTTCGGCTAATATTTAGCTGTTCTTTCCAACTGTAATCATATTCACGAAAGAAGAGAGCTAACTTCATTACTATACTGGAAGAAACAATACTTTATATATATATATCTATTGACTATTCTTCATCTTATCGAAGAACGATCGAAAACTCGTAATTTCTCGGGAGTCTAGAAGGGAGAAGTACTTACTTTAAGCCTGAGATTGTATTAACACTAGTTTGGAGCAATTCCAATCACTTTGGCTCGGCGGGACGATGATTTGCCGGGAGAATTTTCACGAAACTAACTATGTAGAAATGCTCCCTGTAGCCTTATACTTCGATACCCGAAGTTAATTTGACTTTGGACAACGTTTGACGACGTAATCGAGAGAAAATTACATAAACCCTTTGCTCCCTCTCT
Organism: Datura wrightii; assembly: GCA_035772735.1. NCBI lineage: Eukaryota > Viridiplantae > Streptophyta > Magnoliopsida > Solanales > Solanaceae > Datura > Datura wrightii. The sequence goes on from JASDFA010000016.1 coordinate 162,167,127, forward strand.
GTTCTGATCAAGTAACTTATGAAATGAAATGAAAATGAAGGGTGAGGCCTTTATATACTTGGAGCCAGAAGCATAGCAACGTGGCACGCTGGCCATCACGCCAATTGGCTCCGTGCCACGCTGGCCATCGTGGAGGAGGTGCCTCCCTGCCGCGTTGCCCCTCTGGGCAGCACGGTTCGGCCTCCTCTTTCGAAAATCTAAGTTGGCACCCGTTCGGCCTTTCGCCAGGCCCTTTCCTCGCATGTATGGCATTCTAAAACTCCCAACCAATATGCGAATAGGCCAACTTAGTGCTAGAAACTTACAGGTTGTAACATCCTCCCCCCTTAAGAACATTTGTCCTCGAATGTTAACTTCTACCTGCAAGAATCTTAACTTGCAATTACTTATTCTGGAAAAAATTTCAGTAGAGTCTCCCCTATAATATGGACTATCCAAAAACCCTGAAACGCAGAAAAGTCCAATACAGGTACTCCACACCATACTATAGCATTTATTTCACAATAAATTGGAGTCAACTACTCCATATACATATGTATATACTGCAACTTATGAAACGATAATAACAACATACCTCTGGCTGCATAATCTGACTAAGTCTGGAATAACTGAGGATATCTGACTTTCATATCATTTTCTACTTCCCAGGTCATCTCCTCTCGGTTCTTATTCTGCCACAATACCTTGACAGAAGCAACATCTTTAGTTCTTAATCTACGGATCTGCCAGTCTAGTATGGCTAGTGGAACTTCTTCATAAGCTAACTCTTCTGTGACGTGAACATCTTGAACTGGGACAATCCGGGAGGGGTCTCCCATGCACTTCCTTAGCATTGATACGTGGAAAACTGGGTGAACAGATTCTATCTCTGGAGCTAAATCCAATTCATATGCCACCTATCCTATTCTTCGGCGAATCTGATAAGGCCCAACAAACCTCGGGCTGAGCTTTCCTTTCTTACCAAATCTCATCACACCCTTCATCGGGGAAACTTTCAAGAACACCCTCACCTATATTAAATTCTAGGTTTCTGCGCCGCATGTCAGCATAAGATTTCTAGCAGCTCTGAGTAGTCAACAGACGTTCGCTGATAAGCTTTACTTTCTCTTCTGACTGATGAATGATATCTGGCCCAATTAATGCTGATTCCCCTACCTCAAACCAACCAGTTGGAGATCTGCACTTTCACCCATATAATGCTTTATAAGGCGCCATCTGAATTGCTGAATAATAACTGTTATTATAGGCGAACTCAATAAGCGGTAGATGTTCATCCCAGCTACCTCCAAAATCTAACACACATTATCATAACATATCCTCGAGCGTCTGGATGGTACGTTCTACCTGCCCGTCTTTCTCAGGATGGAAAGTTGTGCTCAGGATACTTGTATCCCCAAGCCTCTCTGAAATGATTGCCAAAACTTAGCTGTAAACTGTGCCCCTCTGTTGGAGATAATTGACAACAGAACACCATGCAATTTGACTATTTCTTTAATATACAGCTCAACATAATCTTCAGCTAAAAAGGTAGCCCTTGCTGGCAGAAAGTGAGCTGATTTTGTCAACCTGTCAACAATTACCCAGATCGAATCATATCTACACCTAGTGCGAGGTAATCCATCTACAAAGTCCATATTAACTGCTTTCCATTTCCATAGAGGCACGACTATATCCTGAGTCAGTCCGCCTGGTTTTTGATGTTCAACTTTCACCTGTTGGCAATTGGGACACTGAGTTACAAATGCTGCTATCTCCTTTTTCATTCCTGGCCACCAGTAAATCTCTTTCACATCATGGTACATCTTTGTCGAACCTGGATGGAGAGAATAACGGGCATAGTGTACCTCGCCCATAATTTGCTGGCAAAGCCCTGAAACATCTGGAACACAGAGGCGATCCCTATATCTCAAAACTCCATCCTTGGTTACCTGAAGATCTGTCACTTCCCCTCGCTGAACCCTTTTTCTGAGCTGAACCAGGCTAGGATCTTCATACTGCCGTTCCTTCACTTCCACAACCAAAGATGACACTACGATGTTCTGGATTACTACTCTATTGTCTCCTATTTCTGCTATAAGAATGGCTAAATTGGCTAATTGATGCAATTCTCGGGCCAACTCCCGCTACTCGGGCTGTAAGTATGCCAATCTTCCCATAGATTTACGGCTAAGGGCATCTGCTACCACATTGGCCCTTCCTGGGAGATATAAAATATTCACATCATAATCTTTCAACAGCTCTAACCAGTGAAGCTACCGCAAATTCAATTCTTTCTGGGTGAAGATATACTGTAGGATTTTGTGATCAATGAAAATATCCACGTGGACACCATACAAGTAGTGTCTCCATATCTTCAAGGCATGAGTTACCGTAACTAATTCCAAGTTATGGGTAGGATAGTTCTTCACATGATTCCTCAGCTGCCTGGAAGCGTAAGCAATCACTTTACCATGCTGCATCAAAACACATCCTAACCTAACACCCGAAGCGTCACAATAAACTACATAACCCTCTGTTCCTTCTGGCAATGCTAACACTGGTGCTGATGTCAGTCTTTCTTACAGTTCCTGAAAGCTTTGCTCACACGCCTCAGTCAAATGGAATTTTGTTGTCTTCTGCGTCAGTTTAGTTAAAGGTGCTACTAAAGTGGAAAATCCTTCCACAAACCTTTTGTAGTACCCGGCTAATCCCAGGAAACTGCGTACCTCGGTCGGAGTGGTAGGTCTAGGCCATGTTTTCTGTTTGGGTGTTTGCTATATGGGTATATAAAACCGACACGCAAGTGCACGTGGTCAAACAAGTAGTAAGTGGCTTAAGTAAGCCAAGTATCGATCCAAGGAGACTCTGGATAAGTAAAAATTGCTCAAGTATACTATATTCTATCTTACTTCTATATATGCTGACAACAAAGTAACCAAAAGTTAAATAAATTGTTTATAAATTATACACTAAAACTATTAACAAATATCTACTTTGAATTGAAACTATGGATATGAGCATGCCAAGGTTAAGAACATGTAATGAACATGATTATCAACATGCATTGGTTAATCTTCTCTTCCAGTTGCTAGCCAAGAACATTAGCCTAGAGATTAAAACTCTCGTATTTAATCTCACTTAAGAATCATAAACCATCTGTCTACATTTCTGTGATCAAATGCAATTTATGACCTAGCAATACAATTCCAGTTCCTAAATTGACTAATACGGCTTTCAAGTATATTTCTATCAGGAAAGCACATCATAACCTAATTTTCCCAAATCAAGTTAAGAACAATACCCTATTAATTCACAACTTTCCAATTTCGTGCTCTCTCGAGTGAAATCGGACTTTTTAGATGTACATTAATGTCGGCCACACACCAATGCAGTAGAAACAAGAATTAATAGAACAACATGGAAGAAGAAGATGAAAAACCATATAATTCATTAATCAAAATTCATCACAAATGTTCATAACCTCAGCAAGGAAGGGAATTAGCCACTCATTTGTGGATTAATCATCCTAAAACAAGTGTTAATCATACAAACAATTGATTGAAAGAAGAAAGAAAGAGAGAAAAACCCTAAACTTTTTCGTCCCTCAACTGCCTGTAACCCACGTCCTTGCTCCACCAAGTCTGAATTCTGAAAAATAAACCTAAGTGTGCTATTTATAGTAGTAAGACTCTTTCCCGGAATAACAAGCAACGTGTCACGGAGTGCATCGCGGAGCACTGCCTCCGTGACACGCTACGGACGCGGAGGCTCTCTGGAAATCACCCGAACTTGGCCCCGATAGCACCCTGCCGCGTTGGCAGCGTGTCACGCTGCTTGGGCAGCGCGTTGCCACCTCTTGGTCGCGCAGCCAACCTGCCGTGGCACGTTGCCAACGCGCAGGTGGGCTGTTGTGGTCGGCCTGCCTGCCGTGGCACGTTGCCAACGCGCAAGTGGGCTGTTTTGTGCCTCCTCTTTGCCGACGTTCGCGTGTTAATTCCGTTTCCAAGCATCTACTTCACCAACTCTTGGATTAGTTACTCAAAAGTCATCAAAACCTACAAAACAAAGGCTAATCATGTTGGTTAGAACATATCTTCACTTCATATAAAATTACATGAAAATGTATACAATAACTTAGATAAACAAGACTAATTTAAGTCATAAAGCGTATCTCGGGCATGTTATTTTTGCCCGTGATCACAACCCCACACTTAAAGCCTTGTTCGTCCTCGAACAACCTTTTACATATCATGCATATGGATACTCCCACATAACTAATTTAGCAAGATAATTCAAGTTACGGCTATAATGATTACGTAAGATACAAGCTAAAAATAGAGCATGCCTGATTTGATCATTGAAATGAAGTACAACTATGTTAAGACTTCTTAACCTCAAAAATCGACTCTCAATCTTAGCAAACTCATGAAAATCAACTTATTAAGAAATCTCACCTGAATTATATCCTTCATTCAACATGTGCCCCTCACGGAAAGAGAGTTACCCAATTTCACAAGCAAAAATAATTTTTATATCACAACATGTGTGGGTACATGCATAGAATTACACTCACTCTCACAAAGAATTCACATGCATCATGTAATGACCCATAAGCTTGCCCTTAGTGTTTTATTCCACTAATTTAAGGATGTATGAATGTAAGATCAAGTAGGACTTTTTAGGTTGTAATGTAACTCAGGTGCGGGTAAGTACTATTATGATCAGTAATAGTGACTATCTTTCCTAAGCGCTTTTAATACATCACGCCTTCATTACAAACTTCCCTTCCTGCACTTCACCTTTTTCTCTTTTCATCTTTCTTTATCCTCTTTTGTTCCCCCCTTTCTTTAGGCACTTTTAGCTTATTAGTAAGGAGTTCTATAAGTAACTTTTCATTTGTTTATTTTCTTACTCCCTACTAATACTCACCCATATTCAAACAAGTGCACCCTCGACCTTTCTCAACTCTTACAATTGCTACTTTCCCTTCTTTTTCATTCTTCTCACTCCTTTACTCTTTCGGATTTTTCCTTTAAGCGCTTAGGAGTTTTGGTTCAATTTCAAGGCTAATGAAAGAAAAAGGATTAAGCTTATGTTGCAGCTGTCAAATAATAGGCTCAAGGCTCAACGGGGTTAACTAGGATTAATTTTTCAAGGTAGGTATAATGAGGGATAAAAGTTTGGTTCATTCAAAGAATTGCCTAAATCATCTCCTACAATTCACATCCTTCATTTCGTTTTATATACACACCAGGCAAGTTCTAGACATTTCATAATAGCACAGAATACTCAAAAACCTTACACTCATGGCACATGCTCAAATCAAGACACAATTAGTAGACTCTTACTCAGTTAATCACAAGAATTCAGAATTAAGCTTCCATCATATTGAGTCAAATTAAAGAGTCTAAGTGTCTCAAAAAAAGTTATACACTTGCATGCTTCACACTGAACATACTTGCATCTTACAACCACGTATAGCACATAAAAAGAACATCAAGCACCAATTAGTTATGGTTTCAAAAACCCAAAACCTACCGACTAATTTTTCCTCAAGACGGTCGTCATCCATCCATCGTTGGAAACAGTCCCTAACTATGACTAAAAACACTATACAGACAAAGGAAAGAAAGAAAAAGAAAATTTTTTAATCTTCGGTTCAAAGACCCCCCGTCGGAAAAGAACCGAAAAGAAAAACCAACAGGTGATGAATTCATGATTAACTCAGGTAAAAATTTTCAATTTTTTCAATTTTCTCACAAGCATTAAATTCACCAAAAATCGTTAAGCACAAAAATTTGAAATTTCCCTTGAAATTTCCCTCACCCCATACTTAAATCATGCTATGTCCTTATAGCATCAAATTAAAATTTAAAAAGGGTGAGAAATACTCCCTGAGGCCTTTAGGCCTAGCTAACAACATGCCTTTCTTCAACTTTGCACAAGTGGGTGTTCGACCCCGCACTTTTTCTCTTCCATGCTTGTTAGCTTCCTCCTCCACGGGTACTCAGACTTCCCCTCCATCTGTGCTTAGCTTTCCACCAAAACAACACAAGATGAAAAATAAATAAAATCAACTTAATGCAAGAAATTAAAATGGTACCTGTGGTACCCTTGGGTTGCCTCCCAAGCAGCGCCTAATTTTACGTCGCGGCACGACATATCAAGTTTCATCACTTTTTCCTCCACCTTGAGGATATGAATCTCACCCCTAATTTCTTCTCTAATTTCCTCTTATGCTCCAGGGGTGGTGGTGAAAAATTGTAAGGACCAAGCAGTAAATGTTGCCTTTTGAACCTATTGGCCCTTAAGTAAGCGAAGTCATTTTGTGTCTCTGAGTTAGCAAATTTCAAAATATACGGGGCTTGGTCCTCCTCTAGACATTTCTCTATAAGCTTGGAAGGCTCTATTTCTATGTTTTCAACCAAGTAGTAAGTTGTTATACCCCGTAGAATTCCCTGCACCTAGACGACCTATTCGCACGTTGGTTAAGGATATTTGAAGGCCATACGTGCTGGAGAAAGGCCCGGGAAAAGATCGGACGAGAAACCTGTCGAACCATCGCGGAAGGAGCAGAGGCAGAGCCCCTCCGCGATGGCAGCGTGTCACGGAGGAGGAGCCTCCGCGTTGGCTCCGTGACACGTTGGCCTTGTCCAGGCCCAATTATATAAAGCCCACTTCGATTTTAAATCAGTTATACACTTAGAAATTTCCAGGAAACAGAGAGAGAAATCAGAGAAAGAGGAAGAATGAAGAAATTATATAAATTTTCGTCCGATTACGCTGCTAAACGTTGTCCAAACTCAAATTAACTCCAGATACTGAGGTATTTAGCAGTAGAGAGCATTCCTACAGATTCAGTTTCGTAAAATATGGCCGATGAATTATCGAGCCACCGAGCTAAGGTAAGTGGAATTGCTCTAAATTAGTGTCTATGTGTTCCTAGCTGTGAAGTGAATATTTCTCCCTTCTGGACCGCTGAAAAATAGCGAGTTTTTGGCCGTCTTTCGATAAGCCTAAGTTTAGGCTATAAACGATAGGGAAAGTGACGTTGCCTTTTAAAATAAAGTAGTATTTAGTATTAATTGACATGTTTATGAATGCAGTTGGGAGAAAATAGTTGAAGTACCGGCCGGGCCTCGTCCGACAGACGGATAGTTCGAGGATAAGGTATGTAAAGTTAGTTTCCTCGGCAAGTTAGTAATCTTGGTACAGTACAGTAATTTAAAGACCAGTAGAATATTCAGAAGCCACGTATGATGTTTACTATGAATGATGGTACGATACTAGAAACGTTATGTTATGATCAACGTGAGATTTGCTAGCACGATATAGGTTCTAATATAAGTGTTAAGAACTGCACAGCATGCTTAGTATGCGATGTGACACAGAATGGTAGGACATCATTGTATTCAGTTGAAATTCAGTAAAGCAATGTAATATTTGTAAGGCATCTCAGAAATAGAACGACAAGTTAAAGTGAAGCTAGAAAGCACGTTAGAACTAGTAAATCATGTTACTATAGAAACTCAGTGTACAGCTTAGCTTTCAGCAGAAATACTACATCATGTTCAGCATTAGACTCAGTACAGTGTGGCAGAAGACTATATTTATATATATATACTATTATCAGTCTCAGCATGTACTAAATACGTACATATCACTATCATTAGTTCAGCATGTAATATATACGATCCTTTACCCCTATTAGTCTCAGCATGTGAGATATGCAGACAGTAATACTGGTTGAGACCGTTGTATTGTTTGGGGTTGGATTACCTAGCATCCATGACTGCCCAGGGTTAATAGCTGTATCAACTCGTCCGCCAGAGGACGAAGATACGTCGCTCTATGGAGTGGCATGCCGTCCCACAGGGGACGAAGATGGGATGCCAGTGTTCCCCATATTGTGCCTTGGTCGGCCCTTATACACCCCCGTCGAGCGGATACGCCCGGGGTGTTGATCCAGGAGTCCTCCGGACTCAGATACAGTTATAGTCAGGGGCTCTGCGAGCCCAAATGCATACCCAGGGGACCGGCAGGATGTTTACAGGGTTATAGGAGATGGGATGACCAGGGTAGGGGTGTAGATTCTGTGTTGGTTGTACCTCCCGGCTTATGGGGGCCGAGTAAGGTTTGTGTGTGCCATGCTATGTTATTTCATCAGTTACATTGTTGTTTTCAGATTTTGCTTTCAGTTATTGCTTTACATACTCAGTACCAGCGGTACTGACGCCCGGTGGGGCGCTGCATTACTTGCCTGCAGGTATTTATAGACGAGCAGGCAATACTACGTGATTCCTGTCAGCAATCGAGTATTCAGCTCCTGTCATCCGGAGACTGAACTCCAGAGGTGTATTTCAATTCCTTTTGTTGCATAGTACGGGTAGGTCGGGGCCCTGTCCCAATCATTTTTATTGTTATTCCTAGAGGCTTGCAGTCTGTATATTTCCCTGTTGTCAGTTGAGCCGGTCGTGTGAGGCCATGCAGTTGTTAGCTGTTAGTACTTTTGCTTCTTTTATGTTGGCCGTGTGGGGCCATAAGTTTGACAGTAGTGGTGACCTTGCCGGTCACGTAGCCTTCTAGTATTTTATTGTTGAGTTGCAGATAACTAGACAGCATGGTGGCCTTGTCGGCCCGCATAGGTTTCCGTATAGTTGCATGTTCTGGTCAGCTGTTATTACAGGTACAGGAGGCTATAGGCCAACGGGCCGGGGGTTGTGTTTATAGCCGTTATATAGCCCTTTGTTTCCAGAATTGTGAGTTAGAGCCAGCCAGGCACCAGATGTGCCCAGACTTAGCAGTCCAACAGTTCAGGTCCTAATAGGGCACCAGGTGCCAGTCATACCCCCCAAGGCGGGGCGTGACAAACTTGGTATCAAAGCAGGTTGTGTCCCAGGGAGTCTGCAAGCCGTGCTAAGCAGAGTCTTGTCTATGGATGTGTTGTGCACCACATATTATAGGCAGGAGGCTGCGAGGCATGATAGGATGGTTACCCATCCTTCTCAGTCAGTCGTGCTTTAGGGCGGTACAGTATAGGGTTGAGTCCCTAAAAACTTACCGTATTCTTTGATTACAGATACAAAGGTAGATCAGCATTACCCTACTACAAGCAGAAGATCAGACATAACAACAGAAGAAGGCATTAGCCAGTTACAGGGTAACTACAGCAGCAGGAGGAGGTAACAGGGACCTCCCAATGTTATCTCTTTTATTGGCACCGTCCCCAGTATATGTCGATAACGTCAGAATAGGAAGTCAGGAGTATAATGTGCATATGAGTTGATTTATTTATTAGCTATATAAGATCTGATTAAGATTACAGACAAGGTCAGACCACCAGGTAAGTATAAGAAAGAGAGGGAAATGCAGGAATCCCAAATACATCTTTTTGGATATGGTACAGTTAAATGCTTTTACTTGTTGCAGTAAGAAAAGGGCTATTCCCACCTCTTGATTTTGATGCCAGTATAGTAAAGGGGCATAAGACATGAGATGGGGTTGCCAAATCAAGCAGTAAGTAAAGATGGGCTGATTGATCCTAGTAAGTATTAGTAAGTATAAAGAGCCCTTATGATTACGTAAGCTGTGCAGACCCTTATGATAACAAGCCAGTAAAGAAAGTAAGACTGTTAGCTTACCTGAAGTAGGGGTAAAAGACCTGCTAGTGATGAATGCCTAATAATAGTCAAGTTTGAGTCAGTAAAAGGCCAAGTCCGCCATATATTCTAATAAATAGCAAGACATACCTGTAAGATTATAGTTATGATCTAGTTGTGACATCGAAAGATATAGAGGTCATGTGAATCAGATGGGCTTGAATATACGCCAGAAGAACTATAGGCCGAGGCTTGATCAGTAATCTCATTAGCAACGAAAGGCAGGTACCTTGAACCCCAGAGTTCAGCTTAAGCAAGATGAGAGGAAGGAGCAGGAATGCCAGATTTTGTGGGAAAATCAGGGTTACCCCCCCCCCAGATTGATAGAGTATCGTTTTAAGGATTAAGCCTCGGGCTGACAGTAAGATTGCGGTTTAGAATACCGCAGTATGCCCGTTCATGGAGAAGTTAAGAAATTACTGATACAGCAATTCTAATCTAGTGTGGCCTAGAGATAAGGCCCAACAGACAGTCATGGGCTCTTAATATAAGCCAAGTAAGGCCATAAGATTCGAACGTTGACCCCACATCGCAGGAGTGGCGGAATTTCAAATAGCAGACAATAACTAAGGTGGTTATGTTTGTTACTTCAGAATGGGGTGTCAATGCAATGAAATGATAAATCAGGGCAGGAAATATTATTAGGCCGTAAGAAGCAATGTATCATGTACGATATGAGATTCAGCAGAGCATGTCAGAGATTATGTATTACCGCAGAACTCAGTACATATTATACGTAGCTATTGATATATATATATATACACAGATAATAGATATGTTGTGAGTGGCTGCCTATAAGGGCTACAATCACAGATGCTGATTAGTAATAGAAAGCATATACAAATGGCATTGCAGGACACCCCCCCCCTCGCCAAAAAAAAAAAAGAAGAAAGAGGGAGAAGAAAGAAAGAAAAGAAGAAGAGAAAGGGCGGGTTAAGTGTGAATTACGTATGAAGTCATAGAAACTATCTCAGTTTTCAGTTATTAGGTTAACAGACTTATGTGTTGTTGTCAGATCTAGGCTCTAGGAGCTTACCAGAGTTAATGGCCTAAAACAGATGGCTAGATGATAAGGGCGCAGTTAGACGGTCTACCGACCAGCTGGCGCCTGCATTAGCAGGGAGGTGTCCCTGAAGATCGGTAACAGTAGTGCATGTGCTAGAACTAGGATTAGAGGCCGAATAGGCAAATTTTAGAGATTACCAATACCAAAATTGTTCTAGTATGTTAAGTGGTCGTACGTCATTTTCCCAGCCTTGTAGGTGAGAGTCGGCCTTAGCCAACCTAGCAGTTATTATGTGGAACACCCCATAAGCTAGCCGGCCGTCCCAGTCAGAATACCCGTGGGTACCCCAAGGAAGGGTCCACATCAGTAGTCAGTGACAGACTAGTACTTCGGCTGGTTCTCGTAAGATATATAGATACAGAGCCCTAGCAGAAGGCCAGTATTTATAGAATAGCTTATAAGACCGAGAATTCCCCAGAATAGCAGTATAAATCCAAGTAGATACACCCAAGGTGTAAGGAAGTGATAGTACCCTGCTAGCACAGTGTTTTTTAAGATCAGGGGATCAGTAGACTCCCCGTGAAGATCCAGAGATTGATCGCCTGGGAGTAAGTTTGATTAAGCCCAGCTTTACAGTGGTTTAAGCAAAATAACAGAGCAATTAGATGCCCACAAGTCTATGGTTATGCATGAACTGTAAGAACTCAAGTAGAACGGTTAGAGTATTGTAGACTACTGCCAAATTCGGGTCATTCAACCCGACTATTCAGTTATTTAAGGTTATGCAGCCAGATCATTGGAGGTAATGGTCGATATCAGGACCCCCTGATCAGATACGGGCACATGGTGTGCAGATAGTCGTTCAAGGTTACCTTAGCAACAAGTAGCCTTAGCATGCGGTCAGAAGGCCAGATAAAGCTCTAGCTATACCGGTAGATTACTTGTCAGATTCTCCGGTATAATAAACCAGTATGACCGTCAGTTATATGTCAAATTTTGTAAATGTGAATTTTGGTTGAGTTTAGTAGCCTTTTTGGTCACATTGTGTCGGAGGCTGGTGTACAGATAGATACACCGAAAATCAAAGTAGTGAAGACATAGCCTAGACCTACCACTCCGATCGAAGTACGCAATCCCTGCGGCTAGCCGGGTACTGCAGAGGGTTTGTGGAAGGATTTTCCACCTTAGCAGCACCTCTGACTAAATTGACACAGAAGGCAGCAACATTCCAGTAGACTGGGGCGTGTGAGCAGAACTCCTAAGAGTTAAAAGCCAGGTTAACATCAGCTCCAGTGTTAGTATCGCCAGGAGGTATAGAGGGTTGATGCAGCATGGTAAAATAATAGCTTATGCTTTCAGGCAGTTGAAGAAACGTGAAGAGAATTATCTTACCCATGACCTGGAGTTAGCTGCAGTAGTTTATGTCTTAAAGAGTGAAAATTTTGTATCACCCAGGAAGGGCTAATATGGTAGCAGATGCCCTTAGCCGTAAATCTATGGGGAGTTGGCATACTTGCAGCCTGAACAGCGAGAATAGACCCGAGAATTACACTAGTTAGTCGATTTAGCCGTTCACATAGCAGAAATAAAGGATAACAGAGCGATAATACAGAATGTCGCACTGTTGTCGTTAGTGGTGGAAGTAAAGGAACGGCAGTATGGAGACCCTAGCCAGGTTCAACTTGAACACAAGGTTTAGTAAGGAGAGGTGACATATTTTCAGATAACCGGGGATGAAGTGTTGCGATATAAAGGCCGCATTTGTGTTCCAGATATTTTGGGGCATCGCCAACAGCTTATGAGCAAGGCGCATTACGCCCGCTATTCTCTCCACCCAGGCGCGATGAAAATGTGCCATGATATCAAAGAAAACTACTGGTGGCCAGGTATAAAAAGAGAAATTGCTGAATTTGTAGCCCAGTGTCCTAACTGCCAACAGGTGAAAGTAGAACATCAGAAACTAGGCGAGTTAACTTAGGACATAGCTGTGCCTCTCTGGAAATGAGAAGCAGTAAATATGGATTTTGTGGCAGGATTACCCCGTACCAGACGCGGAAATGATTCTATTTGGGTAATAGTTGACAGGCTGACAAAATCAGCTCATTTCCTGCCAGTGACAGCTACCTTCTCGGCTGAGGATTATGCCGAATTATATATTAGAGAAATAGTTAGATTGCATGGAGTGCCGGTATCTATCATTTCTGATAGGGGCACAGTTTACAGCTAGATTTTGGCAGTCGTTCCAGAGGGGTCTGGAAACACAGATTAATTTAAGCACAACATTATACCCTCAGACAGATGAGCAGGCTGAGCGCACAGCTCAGACGCTCGAAGACATGTTGCGAGCGTGTGTGCTAGATTTCGGTAGTAGCCAAAGTGAGCATTTACCGTTAATTGAATTTTCCTACAAATAATAGCTATCATTCAGCCATCCAGATGGCGCCTTTTGAGGCATTATACAAGCGAAAATGTAGATCGCCGAATGGTTGGTTTGAAATAAGAGAATCAGTATTGGTTGGCCCAGACATTGTTCGACAGTCAGAGGAAAAGATAAAGCTTATCCGAGAATGTTTACTGACTGCTCAGAGCTGCCAGAAGTCTTATGCAGATATGCGACACAGAAATCTAGAATTTGCGGTAAATGACTGGGTATATCTGAAAGTGTCTCCGATGAAAGTGGTAATGAGATTTGGCAAGAAAGGCAAGCTTAGCCCGAGATTCATTGGGCCATATCAGATTCGGCGAAGAATAGGCCGAGTTGCATACGAATTGAACTTGCCTCCAGAGTTAGCATCTGTTCACCCAGTGTTCCATGTCTCTATGTTAAGGAAGTTCGTAGGGGACCCTTCTACAGTAGTTCCAGTTCAGGATGTCCAGGTCACAGAAGAGTTAGCTTATGAAGAGATTCCAGTAGCTATTTTAGACAGACAAATTCGCAGGTTAAGGACTAAAGATGTTACGTCTGTCAAAGTATTGTGGCGTAACAGGAACCGTGAGGAAATGACGTGGGAAGCTGAAGAAGATATGAAAGCCAGATACCCTCACCTATTTCAGGCCTAGTCAGGCGACAGGTATGTCCGTATTATTACTTATGCAGTACCTTATAGTTGTATGTGTGTGAATGAGAAAGATTGATACTTAGTTATCCAGTGGATCCTAAAATATTACGTGCAGTGCCTATGTTGGACTTTTCTGCATTTCAAGTTTTTGCTATAGTCCATATTACAGGAGAAACTCTGCCGAAATTTTTCTAAGAAAGTAAGTAAGTAGTCCTCTAGATAACAGTGTGCATTCGAGGATGAATGTTCTTAAGGGGGGGAGAATGTTATACCCTGTAGAATTCTCGGCACCTAGACGACCTATTCGCACATTGGTTAAGGATATTTGAAGGCCATACGTGCTGGAGAAAGGCCCAGGAAAAGATCGGATGAGAAACCTGTCGAACCATCGCGGAAGGAGCCGAGGCAGAGCCCCTCCGCGATGGCAGCGTGTCACGGAGGAGGAGCCTCTGCGTTGGCTCCGTGACACGTTGGCCTTGTCCAGGCCCAATTATATAAAGCCCACTTTGATTTTAAATCAGTTATACACTTAGAAATTTCCAAGAAATAGAGAGAGAAATCAGAGAAAGAGGAAGAACGAAGAAATTATATAATTTTCGTCCGATTACGCTGCTAAACATTGTCCAAACTCAAATTAACTCTAGATACTGAGGTATTTAGCAGCAGAGAGCATTCCTACGGATTCAGTTTCATAAAATACGGCCGACGAATCGTCGAGCCACCGAGCTAAGGTAAGTGGAATTGCTCTAAATTAGTGTCTATGTGTTCCTAGCTGTGAAGTGAATATTTCTCCCTTCTGGACCGCTGAAAAATAGCGAGTTTTTGGCCATCTTTCGATAAGCCTAAGTTTAGGCTATAAACGATATCGAAAGTGACGTTGCCTTTTAAAATAAAGTTGTATTTAGTATTAATTGACATGTTTATGAATGCATTTGGGAGAAAATAGTTGAAGTACCGGTCGGGCCTCGTCCGACAGACGGATAGTTCGAGGATAAGGTATGTAAAGTTAGTTTCCTCGGCAAGTTAGTAATCTTGGTACAGTGCAGTAATTTAAAGACCAGTAGAATATTCAGAAGCCACGTATGATGTTTACGATGAATGATGGTACGATACTAGAAACGTTATGTTATGATCAGTGTGAGATTTGCTAGCACGATATAGGTTCTAATATAAGTGTTAAGAACTGCACAACATGCTCAGTATGCGATGTGACACAGAATGTTAGGACATCATTGTATTCAGTTGAAATTCAGTAAAGCAATGTAATATTTGTAAGGCATCTAAGAAATAGAATGACAAGTTAAAGTGAAGCTAGAAAGCACGTTAGAACTAGTAAATCATGTTACTATAGAAACTCAGTGTACAGCTTAGCTTTCAGCAGAAATACTACATCATGTTCAGCATTAGACTCAGTACAGTGTGGCAGAAGACTATATTTATATATATATATACTATTATCAGTCTCAGCATGTACTAAATATGTACATATCACTATCATTAGTTCAGCATGTAATATATACGATCCTTTACCCCTATTAGTCTCAGCATGTGAGATATGCAGACAGTAATACTAGTTGAGACCGTTGTATTATTTGGGGTTGGATTACCTAGCATCCATGACCGCCCAGGGTTAATAGCTGTATCGACTCGTCCGCCAGAGGACGAGGATACGTCGCTCTACGGAGTGGTATGCCGTCCCACAGAGGACGAAGATGGGATGCCAGTTTTCCCCATATTGTGCCTTGGTCGGCCCTTATACACCCTCGTCGAGCCGATACGCCCGAGGTGTTGATCCAGGAGTCCTCCGGACTCAGATACAGTTATAGTCAGGGGCTCAGCGAGCCCAAGTGCATACCCAGGGGACCGGCAGGATGCTAACAGGGTTATAGGAGGTGGGATGACCGGGGTAGGGGTGTAGATTCTGTGTTGGTTGTACCTCCCGGCTTATGGGGGCCGGGTAAGGTTTGTGTGTGCCATGCTATGTTATTTCATCAGTTACATTGTTGTTTTCAGATTTTGCTTTCAGTTATTGCTTTACATACTCAGTACCAGCAGTACTGACGCCCGGTGGGGCGCTGCATTACTTGCCTGCAGGTATTCATAGACGAGCAGGCAATACTATGTGATTCCTGTCAGCAATCGAGTATTCAGCTCCTGTCATCCGGAGACTGAACTCTAGAGGTGTATTTCAGTTCCTTTTGTTGCATAGTACGGGTAGGTCGGGGCCCTATCCCGATCATTTTTATTGTTATTCCTAGAGGCTTGCAGTCTGTATATTTCCCTGTGGTCAGTTGAGCCGGTCGTGTGAGGTCGTGCAGTTGTTAGCTGTTAGTACTTTTGCTTCTTTTATGTTGGCCGTGTGGGGCCAGATGTGCCCAGGCTTAGCAGTCCAACAGTTCAGGTCCTAATAGGGCACCAGGTGCTAGTCATACCCCCCAAGGCGGGGCGTGACATAAGTGGCTTAAGTAAGCCAAGTATCGATCAAAGGAGACTCTGGATAAGTAAAAATTGCTCAAGTATACTATATTCTATCTTACTTCTATATATGCTGACAACAAAGTAACCAAAAGTTAAATAAATTGTTTATAAATTATATACTAAAACTATTAACAAATATCTACTTTGAATTGAAACTATGGATATGAGCATGCCAAGGTTAAGAACATGTAATGAACATGATTATCAACATACATTGGTTAATCTTCTCTTGCAGTTGCTAGCCAAGAACATTAGCCTAGAGATTAAAACTCTCGTATTTAATCTCACTTAAGAATCATAAACCATCCGTCTACATTTCTGTGATCAAATGCAATTTATGACCTAGCAATACAATTTCAGTTCCTAAATTGACTAATACGACTTTCAAGTATATTTCTATCAGGAAAGCACATCATAACCTAATTTTCCCAAATTAAGTTAAGAACAATACCCTATTAATTCACAACTTTCCAATTTCGTGCTCTCTCGAGTGAAATCGGACTTTTTAGATGTACATTAATGTCTGCCACACACCAATGCAGTAGAAACAAGAATTAATAGAACAACATGGAAGAAGAAGATGAAAAACCATATAATTCAATAATCAAAATTCATCACAAATGTTCATAACCTCAGCAAGGAAGGGAATTAGCCACTCATTTGTGGATTAATCATCCTAAAACAAGTGTCAATTGATTGAAAGAAGAAAGAAAGAGAGAAAAACCCTGAACTTTTTCGTCCCTCAACTGCCTGTAACCCACGTCCTTGCTCCACCAAGTCTGAATTCTGAAAAATAAACCTAAGTGTGCTATTTATAGTAGTAAGACTCTTTCCCGGAATAACAAGCAATGTGTCACGGAGTGCATCGTGGAGCACTGCCTCCGTGACACGCTACAGACGCGGAGGCTCTTTGGAAATCACCCGAACTTGGCCCCGGCAGCACCCTGCCGCGTTGGCAGCGTGTCACGCTGCTTGGGCAGCGCGTTGCCACGTCTTGGTCGCTCAGCCAACCTGCCGTGGCACGTTGCCAACGCGCAGGTGGGCTGTTGTGGTTGGCCTGCCTGCCGTGGCACGTTGCCAACCCGCAGGTGGGCTGTTTTGTGCCTCCTCTTTGCCGACGTTCGCGTGTTAATTTCGTTTCCAAGCATCTACTTCACCAACTCTTGGATTAGTTACTCAAAAGTCATCAAAACCTACAAAACAAAGGCTAATCATGTTGGTTAGCACATATCTTCACTTCATATA
This sequence comes from Datura wrightii, assembly GCA_035772735.1. Classification (NCBI taxonomy): domain Eukaryota; kingdom Viridiplantae; phylum Streptophyta; class Magnoliopsida; order Solanales; family Solanaceae; genus Datura; species Datura wrightii. Next base: position 162,184,553 of record JASDFA010000016.1, read on the forward strand.
AAATTACATGAAAATGTATACAATAACTTAGATAAACAAGAGTAATTTAAGTCATAAAGCGTATCTCGGGCATGCTATTTTTGCCCGTGATCATTTTCACTGCCTCTATCTTCTGTGTATCTACCTGTATACCAGGTTCTAACACAATATGGCCTAAGAAGGCTACTGAATTCAGCAAAATTCATATTTAGAAAATTTCGCGTATAGCTGGCGGTCTCTGAGAATCTGGAGCACTGTCTGCAGATGATCCTGGTGGTTTGCCTCTGAGCGAGAATACACCAGAATATCATCGATAAATACTATCACGAACAAGTCCAGGTATGATATGAAGATACTGTTCATCAGGTCCATAAATACTACTGGGGCATTTGTCAGCCCGAAGGACATAACTAAGAATTCAAAGTGGCCGTATCGGGTCCTGAAGGTAGTCTTTGGAATATCCCTTTCATGAACCCGAACCTGATGATATCCAGATCTTAAGTCAATTTTGAAAAAATACCTTGCTCCCTGTAGCTTGTCAAATAAATCGTCTATTCTGGGAAGCGGGTACTTATTCTTGACAGTAACTTTATTCAATTGCCGATAGTATATACACATACGGAGGGAGCCATCCTTCTTTCTCACGAACAGAACTGGCGCACCCCATGGTGAGGTACTCGGTCTGATAAATCCCTTATCTAGCAAATCTTTCAATTGTTCCTTTAATTCTTTGAGTTCAGCAGAAGCCATCCGATAAGGGGGAATAGATATGGACTGAGTGCCTTGTAATAGATCGATTGCAAAGTCAATTTCCCTTTCTAGGGGAATACCAGGAAGCTCATCTGGAAATACATCGGGGAACTCATTAACCACTCGAATAGACTGAAGGGCCGGAGGCTTTTCTCGAACATCCTGGACTCTGACAACGTGATAAATGCACCCCTTTGTGATTAGCTTTCTCACCCGAAGATAGGAAATAAACCTACCTTTTGGCGTAACTGTACTACCTCTCCACTCCCGTACTGCCTCCCCTAGAAAGTGGAATCGGACAGTCTTAGTCCAGCACTCAACATTGGCAAAACATGGAGCTAGCCAGTCCATACGCATAATGACATCAAAATCAACCATCTCTAGCCCTATTAAATCTGCTGTAGTCTGACGACTGGCAACCTCTACCCTACACCCCCGATAGACCCTTCTGGCTATAATAGAGTCACCAATGGGTGCGGACACTGAAAAAGGTCACTGAAGCAATTCCGACACAATACTAAACCTCCAAAGCCACTAACGGTGTAACATAAGACAAGGTGGATCCCGGATCTATCAACACATAAGCAGGATGAGAGCAAATATTCAGCATACCTGTCACAACATCTGGTGATGACTCTAAATCCTATATCCCCGGTAATGCATAGGTACGATTTGGACCCGCACTTGAACTGGAGGCCCCTGATCTGCCTCGGCCTCTACCTGCTGAAACTGAGGGCCTGCGCCCTGCCGGGGATGCTGGAGCTCGTGACCCTGCTGATGACCTATCCTGTCGATCTCGGTCACCCTGACCCCTAGCTGGACAATCTCTCATTTGATGACCCTCTTGTCCACAAATATAACATCCTGTGGAGCCATATCTGCACGCTCCAGAGTGGTGTCGGCTACAAATAGGGAAAAGTGGTATTGTATATCAACTCTGCTCTGCTATTGTGAACCCACTGCTCGTGAACCTGTGTCGGGCTCTAACTGCCCTCAGTGATTGAACCTGCTCCTCTACTGCTGTGATGGTGGCGGGGGTCTAGGCGGCCTATCTGATAGCCGTGGCCTAGGTCCTCCCCGGGCCTCCTCTTGTAAATCATCTGGCCTGTCCCTATGGTGCTGTTCCTGACTTGTTCTCCTGATCTCCCGTTGCCGCTATCTGATGCCCTCAATATTCTGAGCAAAAGCCTGTACTCGGGCAATATCCATATCCTCTTGCAGACTAGCTGTGATACAAGTCTCAACATATTCTGGGTTCATCCCCATAATGAAACGGTGTACTCTGGATGGCATGGTATCCACAAAAGCTGGAGCATATCAGGCCAAAGAATCGAATAGCAGGGCATATTCTCGAACACTCATCGGCCCCTGCTCCAGGTGTAGGAACTGATCAACCTGGGCCTGTCGAATCTCCCGAGGTAGATAATGATCCAGAAAAGCCTCTGAAAAGCTGGGCCAGGTCGGAGGGGAAACTTCTCTCCCTTGGGAGCTCTCCTAACTCTCATACCACAGTACAATGATGTCCCATAGCTGGAATACCGCCAATTCAACTGACTCTGTGGGTGTAGCATGCATTACCCTGAAGATCCTCTACATCGGTCTAGGAAATCCTAGGGATCCTCTGTCCGATCCGTCCCTGAAAACAATGGGGACTTAATGCCAGGAATTCTAAGACCCTCGAACTACCGGGCCCTCCTGATGATTCTGCAACTGCAGGTGGCATTGACTGGCGCTGAGCAGCCATCATCTGCGCTAACATAACCACTGTACTCCTGACCTTCTGGTCAGATAGTATAGGTATAGGAACTGCCGGAGGTGGTACCGTCATACAGGCCGTCCCAAGCGGCTCCTAATGTGATGGAGACTGCTGGAACGGTCAGGACGATGCTCCGTATCGCCCTCAGATCAGGCTGAGGCATCCTGCTGGTGCCCTCTTCTGCTGCCACATCCAATCTCCTACCTGTCGGAGGATGTCACTGGTCTGACATTTTATCTGTAAACAAAGAGTATAATAAGCTTAGGGACTCAACCCTATACTGTATCGCTCTATAGAATGATTAAATAAGAAGAAAGAGTAACCATCCTATCATGCCTTGCAGCCTCCTACCTATAGTATGTGGTGCACAACACATCCATAACAAGACTCTACTTAGCACGACTTGCAGACTCCCTGGGATACGACCGGCTCTGATACCACGTTCGTCACGCCCCGCCTTGCTAGGCATGGCTGGCACTTGGTGCCCTACTAGGACCTGGACTGCTGAACTAACTGAGCTTAAGCACTTCTGGTCAAGGCTGACTCTAACTCTGGAATCAAGAAAACGACAGGGTATATAGTGTCTATAAATACATTCCCTGGCCGACAAGGCCTATAGCCACCTGTTAAAAGCAAACAGATAACCAGAAACAACTAAATATAAGGAGTCCTATGCGGGCCGACAAGGCCACATGATATCTAGTTATAGCTGAAGAAAACGAAATTAGGTGCTAAACTGATATGTGACCGACAAGGTCATCAACTAATAGCTAAACAAGGAGCCACACGACCATCACATATAGTCTAAATCACATATATTGCCACGCACGGCCGATACATCTAACCACAGGGAATATGATACAATCTGCAAGCCTCTAAGAATAATAAGATGGTCGGGACAGGGCCCCGACCTACCCATATTGTACAGACAAGAAGAAAGTAAATCTGTGTCTTCCAAGCTCCGGATGAAAGGAGCTGAAGGCTCTGTATCGCTGACTGGAACTACGAGGGATCTTCTCCTCATCTATGTACACCTGTAGACAAGTAATGTAGTGCCCTAAAACGGGCGCCAGTACCACTGGTACTGAGTATGTAAAGCAATAACTATAAACATCTGAAAGTAAATAGTAGAGCTGACTGTAAACATCTGAAAGTAAATAGTAGAGCTGACAGTAACTGAAGTAATAGGAAACGGACTGAAACTGACTGAGATAGAGGAATCAGGGCTAACATAGCTATACTGAGAAGAGTAGGAGTCATACCTGATAACATGGCATTCTACTCTCTATCTATCAATAACTAAAACAACATAACATAAACCTTAGCTGGCCCCATAAGCCGGAAGGTGTAATCATCATAGAACAACCCACCTGGGCCCCCATCAGTCCTAGTGAGTACATTTGAATCTATTTACCCCTACCCAGGTCATACCACATCACCTAGCAGCTATAAGCATCCAACCGATCTCTTGGGTATGCTGCTTGGGCCCGCTGGGCCCCTGACTATAGCTGTACCTAAGTCTGAAGGACTCCTGAAATCAACACCCCAGCCGCAAGCGCTCGACGGGGGTGTATAAAGGCCAACCACGGCAAAATATGAGGAGCTAGCTCCCCATCTTCGTCCCTGGCGAATGGCATGCCGCTCCGTAGAGCGACGTATCCTCGCCCTCTGGCAGACGAGTCAGTACATCCATTAACCCTAGGGTGGTCTCGGAAGTCGTACAAGTAATCCATTCCAAAACAATACAATAAAGTCTCAATTGATAGCAATAACTACATGTGATACATACTGAACATGATAACAATTTCTAACGGGTTTTACTAAATTTCATACTGAGCATGATATACTGTTTCTAAAATACTTTACTAGGATTCATGTTGTTTTACTATTCTGGAGAAACTAACTTGCTGAAAGAGACTGCTTTTACATACCTCGACTGCTGGTTTACCGATTATCTGGCGAGGTTCGGCTAGTATTTAGCTGTTCTTTCCAACTGTAATCATATTCACAAAAGAATAGAGCTAACTTCATTACTATACTGGAAGAAATAATACTTTATATATATATCTATTGACTATTCTTCAACTTATTGAAGAACGATCGAAAACTCGTAATTTCTCGGGAGTCTAGAAGGTAGAAGTACTTACTTTAAGCCCGGGATTGTATTAATACTAGTTTGGAGCAATTCCAATCACTTTGGCTCGGCGGGACAACGATTTTCCGGGAGAATTTTCACGAAACTAACTCCGTAGAAATGCTCCCTGTAACCTTATACTTCGATATCCGAAGTTAGTTAGACTTTGGACAACATTTGACGGCGTAATCGAGCAAAAATTACATAAACCCTTCGCTCCCTCTCTGTTCTGATCGAGTAACTTATAAAATGAAATTAAAATGAAGGGTGAGGCCTTTATATACTTGGAGAAAGAAGCATAGCAACGTGCCATGGTGGCCATCGCGGAGGAGGTGCCTCCGTGCCACGTTGCCCCTCTAGGTAACACGATTCGGCCTCCTCTTGCAAAAATCTAACTTGGCACCCGTTAGGCCTTTCCCCGGGCCCTTTCCTCGCACATATGGCATTCTAAAACTTCTAACCAACATGCAAATAGGCCAACTAAGTGCTAGAAACTTACGAGGTGTAACAGTGAGCATCCGTCAAGTACATTGGAGGATGTGATGATCCATGGCCACGAGGGACCTAACGATTCGTGCCCAGTCCTAAGGAGTCGTTAGGTGACCCGTTGCCACGACTAGGCCTAATGCTGAGGACAATTGTGCTTGACTGATAATGACTCGTTTGAGGCCCTCACGAGTCGTTACTTAATCTGTGACCACTGACGACTTGGAGTCCGTTTTTAATTAGGAAAAGGAGCTAAAAATCTCAAATTAAATCCATGAAGGAACAAAAGAAGGTGCAACGTGGAAAGGCTCAAAATGACCCAAAAAATGGATTTCCCACTTCAACTAGGAAGAGGAAATTTAAATCCCAAGTCAAATTCATCAAGGAAAAGGAAAAGCATAAATCACTACTATAAATACTCCTTTATTTTCATGTAATAGGATATTGTTTTTATGTCTTCAAGAATTGAAGTTTCAAGTTCAGAAGTCTTCAAGTAGGATTAGAGCTTTAAGTCTCAAGTTTTAAGATACAAGTTTGGTGTCTTACGTTTGGAACTTCGAGACGATTATTGAATGGTTCTTTTTTATTGTTGCAATAATCAAGTGAGTTTCTTCCTATCATCGTTGTATGTATTAATTTTTTCTTTTATTTATGAAATATATTGATTTACCTCTAAACATGATAGGCTAAAACCACCACAACTAGGTTTTAAGGAACCATGACAAATTAACACATATAGGTAAAACACTTAGTGATTCTTGAATGAAGTTTATGCATGTATTGTTTCTTCCTTCGTTTTAATTGATTTTTAAGTTTGCAAACGTTAGAACTTGCTTTATTCTTACTTATCGGACCAAGGAGGTAGTGAATGGTAAAAGGGATTAACAACGAAGATTTGAGGCTATCAACCCTCATCTAATAACTTGACCTTGTCAGGGAATAGCTAATTCGATATTAAGGGTAAGGGTTAATCAAAATATACCCGTAGATGGACCAAGTTGCATGGTGAAAATCATCTAGATAGGGGACCAACCATTTAGGTGAACCTAACTTACCAATATTGCATGTTGAGCACCAGAATAGATCACTAGTATAAAACTCCTTGTGGTTATGAAGTCATGGGGAACACTTACCCTAGTTAGTTGCATTAATTTGGAAACAACAAACAATTTCTCATCATTGCTATTTATTACTTTTACAAATTCCCCACTCTTAGAAGCTAATTAACTAAAAAGCTTAAGCACTAGCATTCTTATACATCCTTCCATATTCTCTGTGGGATCGACCCCAACCTCTAGTTGGGTTCTTTATTGACAACGTCCGCTTCATACTTCGTAAGGAGGTGTGGTTTGAGCGTTATCAATATTTCACTCCAAGATGAATAAGGCCTATCATAAAGCCTTTGAATGCTCTCCCTGAGAGCATTTCCATTCTCTTTTTCCGGATAAAATCTATAAAAATGACAATAAACATGTCAATTTATAAATAAAATATTATAAATATAAATCAAAAACAAAAACAAACTTATCCAGATCCATCAGGCATGATAATCACACTACCAAGACTATCTGTTTCTGTTGGCTGTGGCTCTACATCTGCTAGTGCCGGTGCTCTATACGACTGGGTCAAGGATGGAGTACTATAAGTACTCCGTGGGTTTGACTTAGAGCTGCTATCTTTGAGTCGCAAGCTGGACAAGTGAGGAGTTGATCCACTCAGGGATGGAGTACCGAATGATGAATACGTTGAATTTCCCTGTGGTGGAAGAATGTTAGGTATAGGCATAAAAGTGTGAGAAGTAGGAGGAAATCGAGGCACAGAAGAATGTTTCAGATGACCAGTGTCATAGGGGACCTAGGACAGAGGTGGAGAAGAATGTGTATGTATAGTAAATGAAGGACCACCTGAAGCAGCGCTAGAATCTAGTGGTCTCTTATGTGTTTTCCTTCTACTCTTATTTGATTTATTACCCCTACTACTATGACCTCGATCAGCATCACTTGATGACATCTTCATACAAGTTTACATTAGAATATATAATTAAAAAATAATACAAGTAATAAATATAATAATTACTTAAAAGAAATAAACCAACTTGCTTATTGTCATTCTCCCATTCTTCTTCCTCGCTTGTTTCATTTTCATCATTCTCCCATTCTTCCTCCTCACTTGTTTCATAATCATCATTTGATTCTTCTCCCTCATTGATTCATTTTCATTATTTGATTCGTCCTCAACATTTGCAATTTCAATTACCTCATCATTAGAAACTTCTTCTAATATGTGTTCAGGATATTCTAAACTTTGTTCTAACTCAGCCACAGTTTGATGAACAACTGCCAAATCATTTTGGTACTCCATATATAACACATTATCAATCTCAATCCTAGCCACGGGCTTAGTCTTTGTAACCACCCACCAATCAACCTTAATTCTACGCAGAAGATATGGAGCAAAATATGCCTACTTAGCATTTTGTGCAATGATGAAAGAATCATAATGATCATACTACCTAGTGTGCTTAACTTCAATTATATTATGGTGTTGATTCACCATAGTACCTCTCTGCGATGGATCAAACCACTTACACCGAAATAGTACTATCTTTTTTCTTGGTCATCCAGCATACCTAACTTCCATTATCTTTTATATCACACCATAATAATCAACAGTTTGACAATTATTGTCTACATCTCCTTTAATGCACACTCCACTATTATTGATTTTCTTATACTTAGAAGTTTCTTTTGTTTGAAACTTGAAACTATTGACACAATATTTATTCATCAAGTGAATTGACTATCAGACCCGTATGCAATATCAATATCACTCACAATTTGTAAATGTTCAATAATGTTATTCTCATCATGAAAAATATTCTTTAAGTAAATGATTATGTTATACTTATATCATTAACATGATATTGAACACTAATAATGCTCAAATACACTCCTCGTTTAGAGAAAATGTAAGCGATCGTTGTATCAAAACAAATAACCTGATGCATGACGGGGTCGAATCCCACAAAGAATAGAGATTGATTTACACAAGAGTTGTTTAGTGAATTGAATTCATTCGCATCCAAACAATGAAGAAGTAAAAGCAAAGTTTGGGGGAAGTGATTGCAATATTATTATGAACTCAAAAATCATCTAATGAAGAAAGCAAGACAATCCAAATCGAGACACAATAATGAGCAAAGGCTAAAGGTGTGGTGTAGATGGGATGTCAATCGAATCGGGATTTATTAGATAATCAAGTTATTACTAATATGTGTAAATAACCTTGAAAAGGATGGCGCCCGATGTTTTTCAACCACTTGGTCGCCTTATCCTCAAGTCCTTTCGAACCTCAAGGTGCAATTCAACTATTCCAGTATTGGTTTGGGTTAGAGGCGAAGCTATTTCTAGCCATCAACCTCTAAAGGGATTATGATCATGAGTTTTGTCTATTTCTAGCCCAACCCGACATAATCAAATCCCAATCCTCTATTAAGTTCTTTCCCATTTTTTAATTCTTCTTTTTCAAGCCAAAATAAGTAAGAAAAAAATACCCATATTTGCAACTATGAGTAATCAACTATAATTTGGGAGAATTTAATAGATTTACACTAATTGAGTAATAACAAGATAAATTTAGCGATACTCAATTAAATTAAACATCCATCATCACACACCTCTAGCTATAGATTTAGCTACTCATAATTGAGAAATACAAGAGCATATTTTATCAATAAACTCAACAATTTCATCATTAAGAGTAAGCACAATCAAGCTAAAAATATCTCTACGATGGTGGTTATACCTTGCTGAAGAAGATGAAGATGAAATAGTAATATTCAAATGTTTCTTCTCTTCTCCAATGGAGTTCTCTCTCCCTCACAAAGGTAATGGGAATAATCCATAATTTGTTTGGAGTATTTTTTCTAGAATATATACAAAAGTAGGCCATAATATTCTCCTCTTTTTCAGGGCTAGACGTTTTTCCCTTTTTAGGCGCCTTTCACTTTTGACTCACCAGTAGTTCTCCAGTTTCCATCCGCGGGTCACCGAATGGTTGAGGCTAGTATCTAATGAAGTCCAGGGAAGTTAAGAGTTTGGCACCGAAAGTTCGTCGGATGCGATTCCGCGTGCCATCGGTTGCATTTGTTCTTTACTCCAGTGGATATCTACAGTCAACCGACATCTCGCTAGTGTCCACTGGTGGAGTGCCGATTGCACCTGAATTTCCTCCTTTTTACTCAATTTCATGCTCCTTTTCTTCAAGTTAGGTACCTGAAACATTCAAAGGAAAAGGGGTATAAAATCCAACTAAAATACTTGAAATCTAAGCTAAAACTCATGCGTAAGAGCCTAATGAGTTGGTAAATTACCAACTCATCAAACCCCCAAACTTGTACCATTGCTTGTCTTCAAGTAATGCAATTCTTATCAGTTGAGCAAATGAACAGCATGTCACTCCACAAGAGTTTATGCATCAATGACCACTTAATCTATGACAACTCATAAATGCTTACCAACTTACAGAAAAAAAAGAAGCAATTCTCCCAAAAAATGTGGAAAAGTTTCAAGAGGCAACCACAATTCATAGGCATGATTCACAATTTTTTTCATTTTACTAAACAAGAGCATAATTTATCCAATCAAATACATATAGCATCTCAAAACATAATCACTTCACATTCAAAGTTTTCCTTGGAGCTCATATATCTCATGCCTCAATCACACCTTTACCTCAATGCAAGTATGTCCTCAAAAGGGAGTGATGCCACTCATTATAAGAGATCCCCTTACTTTATCATAAATCAACGCACACATAAGGGATTATAGAATAAGATGATCATATTCACTCTCACAAAAGAAATCTCCATGCATACAGCTTGACCCGTAGGCTTGCCTTTCGTGTAATTCACCACTAATGTAGAGCAACTACACTCAAAATCGATTAGGGCTTGCTGGTCCTGATGAAGGCTAGGGGTGATGGTGGGAAAAATATTTTAGCTCTAGTGACTAGAACCTCCCTAATGCCTTTATGTGAACACTTTTCTCCTCCCCATCCAACTCTTTCGATCACTTTACCTTATTGCTCCTTTTTCATCCATCTTCATCTTTTATTTCTCAAAGACCTTCCTTGTACGTCTTTTGGCTCTCACATTAAGCCTTGTCTAAGAAAGAGATAACACTATTTCACTATTCTTTTTATTTTTTGGTAATTCAAGGTTTTTCAAACCATCATTTCATTCCTTTTGATCACAATTTGGTGCTACTTCACATTGGCTCATCACATTTCCTCTTTTTTTGTAAACCCCCAAACTTAGGATTTTTTCCTCTTTTTCATTGATTTCCTTATCTCTTCCTATGTATTGGGCTTCAAGCCCCATTATTTTCATTCATTCATCACTAGCAATTATGGAGGATGGGCCCAAGAAAAGGGTTACAAAAAGGACATTGGCTTGTAATGTGGTTTCCAAGAATAAAGAGCCCAAAGGCTCAATATTAGCAAGAAAGGGAAGAAATTTTTGGAGGTCATTTTTGGTGAAGTGACTAATCAAACAAAAGCTTAAAATCATGTTCTAAGTGCAGCTACATCTAAGATTTCTCCTTGAGTTACACTTAGGGCAAGTTCTGGACAAGAAGAGATGCATGAGATTCATTTAAATATCCTTACCACACAAGGCATCACACCCAAAAAGTTTACACAAGTCATTATTATCACAAGATTTTGATTCAAGACATGAGAGCATGCAAATCCACAAGCCAAATAGGGAATACGCAATGTATGACAAGAGAGTGCTACATTTCCCATTTCAAATGCCCATTTTTCTTTCAACTTCATTTTTCATGCCATACAAGAATTTTTGGTGGAACCTCTCAAACACAATTCCACAAAAGACTCAAATAAAGACATGGCATTTTCTCTTAAGAGAGTCGCTTCACAATCTATCATTGAGAAATGTCAACCCGGTTTGACAACAAAAAGAAAACAAAAAGAAAATGTTCCTTGAAAAAGAATCGTGATATGAAGAAAACCCTTGGAGTTTAATTACTATCTACTATTTACAAAAGAGACAATCAAAATTTGGATCACAATGCAACATTTGGCAATTAAAGCAAGGACGTATTTATTAACACAAACATCAAAGACCAATTTTCTAATCATCCATTTACAATTTTAACAAAACAAATAGCCCAGCAAGGGCAAACATCAAACATAGTTAAAATGAGCATGACAAAGGCTCACAACACTCTCACAAGTCAAAGTAAAAGCCCGACAACAGCCACAAATACAAATTCATCAAAGACCACAACACTCAACCCACCCCCGACAAAAAAATTTATATTGTCCCAAATGTATGCATGAAAAATAATAAGGGGAAAGGACTTCCTATTGTGGTAACTCGTCATCGGCCTCATCATCATCACCGCCAGCTCTAGCATTCCTATTAAAGACTTCACCACACAGATCCTCTGCCTCATCTCCTAAGTCCTCAAACAAATCATCAATGGGGCCTTGGACTATAGAAGGGGCATCCATCACTGCATCAAAGGAGATCAAGTTAGGTACCTCCATAGATGTCCAACTTTTCCACTCCCTTACTTTAGTATGGAGAGAGGTAACAACCCCTTCCACAACATCCACCCGCTTGCACAACTTGGTTAGACTCTCATACATGGACTTCATCTCTTTTTTCACTATTTGGGAGATAAGGGTAGGGAGGCTCTTAGCCAACTTCTGAAGCTGGCTCTCATAAGAGTTCATCATTTCCACAAGCCTGTGGAGACTGCTTGGTTGGGAGGATGCTAGAGGAGGTGATTCACCCCTAATAGGGGCTTCACCTGAGGCTTGTCCCGATGCCTCTGAGTGTGGCATGTTCATATCGGGGGCCAATAGAGCTTGCTTAGAACCATTGGAGAAAGAACCTTTTGGCAAATCAAAGGTCTGCATCCACTTCTACTTACTCTTGGGCGCATCTGCGTCCCTTTTTCGATCTACTACAATTACACCAGTAGCGGAGCTAGGGGCTTCATCTGGGAACAGTGGCACTTAGGCTTGTAGGAAAAGTTGAGAGATGAGCACAACATATGGCATGGAGATGTTTGTTTATCTTATTTTCCTCTTCATTTGAATAATCATAATTTCCCCAAAGTTTAGGGGGACCCCTATCATGATACAGGTGATAAGGATAGCTGCTTCCAAGTTTACCCGCTGCTCGTCCTTTGAGGGTATGATCTGACCACAAATGAAAATTAACCACAGTTTGACCTCAAACTTGAGATCATGGAGAGAAATCTCGCAGCCCATTATGGCCCAGAAGGGCGTGTCTGCAGTAATGACTGGGGCTATCCATGAGAACTTATTCATGTTGTCTATAATTCTGGCCATATATTCTGAGCCAATTTCAAGCTCATCCTCCAAAAATAGATAATTAATGGCTATAGGAGTGATGTCAGCCTCCACACTTTACATCCTAACTGAAGCCAGGCAAGGAAATTCGTCCACCTTTCCCTTATTATGCATGCTCTCCTGCCTAGCCTGGTAGGAAGGGTAAAATTAGGGGACGAGGTTGGGGTAGTAATCTGGGAATGGATTGGCAAAAACATGCCACTGCCTGTTAGTAAATAAAGCGGTAATGTAGGGGAGGTCACCTCGCAGCCCCACCAAGTCAAACCTTTTCTCCACGGTAATTGAACGACCCTTGAAAATGGCATAGTGCCCCTTCATGTAGGGCACACAGAAAATTATGGCCTCTCGAGAGTTGGTGGGTGCTGCGGATGCCTTTTCTTTCCCCTTTCCTTTTGTGGAAGAGGAGGCTGGGGCCTTGCCGTTGCTTAGGTTCCTGGATAAAGTCATGATTCTGCAAAATTGACATTAGTGCCATGGAACAATATTTTATTTTTGTGTTTTTCTGATGATAAAATAAACAAACAATGACTACTCTAAAGATTGAATGAGAAACAAGAGGAGGAATCATCATGAAAAAGCTGGCAGCACTGGTGAGACTTCAGCGAGCTGCAAGAGGTGACCCACGGTACGCTGATGAACCATTGGCGCTCGGCAGAACATAGGTAAATTAAAATTTCAACCAGCGGCTCATCAGCCAGCCGCCGATCTTGATCCGTGAAGCGCCGATGGAACGTTGAGTCAAGACAGTGGGCTAAAGCCAATTTTTCCCAAACTGGCATTTCACCAGATGACCAGCGATAGCCGATAGGTGTCGTCCCCATTGCCTAAAAATACAATTCAACATCTTACTCTTAAATGCACTTACTCATACCAAATATAAGCATTGGCTACATAAGAATAAAGAAACAAAATGACAATTTGCCCTTAAGAACGATGTCACCCGATCTATCATCGGAAAAATCGGGTCCTTTGTAGCCTTTGGGGTTACTCAGACTTCACCCTAACTCAAGTATTTAACACATCATGAGAATCTCCAACTTTACAATAGAAATAACCTCTCCAACACCCATTTAAGCATCAAACCCCCACCCTCAATAATTTCACATCATATCTACAACATTCATCATATGTATCCACAATAATGGAAATTCGGGGGAAATGGGTAGTAAAATGAAGGGAGAGACATGCTGACATCAAAGTTTAGTTGCAACAAAAACTAAAGATTGCAACAATACAAGAGTTTTAGAAGCACTTTACCAAAGCACCAGACTGAGAGTAGATGAGAAATGTGAAAGCTTGAACTTTCTCAACAATGGTGAAAAGTTTTTATTGCTAGCAGAGAGTAGGAATGAGTGAGAATAAGGGGAAGGAAATAGTTTGTAGGGATTCTTATAGATGGAGGAAGAGGAATGAGATTGGTTGATGAGAAAGTGTGGATTAATGGTGAATTAATTGAAAGGGAATGGGAAAGTGGAGTGTTGGAAGATGTAAAGTTGAGTGTTGGAAGATAAAGAGGTGTATGGGAAAAAGGTTAAAAGGTGGGAAAAAAGGGATTTTGGGAGAATAAAAAGGTGATGTATTCGGTTAGGGCAGTTTAAAAGCAACTGGGTCGGGTTAGTTAGTGGATTGGCCAAGATTTTCAAACAAAGCACGTACCTATATCAACGCCTCACTGGTGGTCACTGATGAGGAGTGGTGGCTCGCCGCCTTAATGCCACTGGCCTGTCTGTGGTTCCCAGTTGTCTGTTTAGTCTGTAGCTGTCGAGCGATGGTTCGCAGATTGAAATTTGAGTTCCGCTTGTGGCCCAGAGTTTGTGCTCCATATCTCAGGTACTCTGCATGGAAGCGATGTTCACTCGACGGTTCTCGGACTGGTGTCAGCATTCCGCCGGTGTATTGTCGGTGCTCCATTTGTGTTCCCAGGTTTCTGCCTCTCTCTCTTACTGTAGCGACAATTCCCATAACTAGACCTATGGTTTGCCAGTTTAGCACGGTGCCTGACCTATTTTTGCTCTTCTTCCTTGCTTCATTTCCACTTAGTCTTATAAAACAAAAACATCAAAACATCAAAATGCAATAAAGCACTTGGGTTGCCTCCTAGGGTGTGCCTTAGTTAACACGTGGCATGACGTATATCTCATTCATATTTCATTTTCCGGAGGATCATCCTCTGACTCGTCCTCTTTCATATCAACTCCTCTATTTTCATTTTCATCATTCAACACTCCAATCACCTTAAATTCACTTGGAGGCTCAGCGATTTGGCATACATTGAAGGTAACCTCTTTACCTCCCACATAAAACTTGAGGTCACCTAGCTCTACATCTACCAAGGATCAGCCTGTGGAGAGCAATAATCTCCCTAAGATGATTGGAACTTTCACATCCATCTCACAGTAAACCATAAAGTTAGCTGGTAGAATGAACTTATCTACCCATACCAATACATCCTCAAAAACACCCACTGGTTTCTAGATAGAGTGATCAACCATTAACAATCTCATCGAGGTAGGTTTGGTGTTGCCAAGCCCCAACTTCTTGAAGATTATGAGGGGCATAAAATTTATACTCACCTCTAGATTATAATGGGCTTTCTTGAACACACACAACCCTATGGTGCAAGGAATTATGAAGGCTTCTGGATCCTCCCATTTGGGGGGAAGGTTGCTCATTATCATGGAACTGCAATGATGTGTCATCTCTCCGGCGCCCACTTCCATTACCTTCTTCTTCCTCAATAGCTCTTTCATAAACTTTGCATATTCAGGCATTAGGAATAAGGCATCCACTAGCGGTATATTTATGGACAATTTGCTGAACATATCTATAAACTTGCTAAATTAATCATCCTTTTTCTTTTTGGTTAACCACTATGGATAAGGAGGTGGAACTCTTGGTTCTTGGTCTTTCTCACTCGAGGCCTTCATGCCCACATCTCCTTCCTCATCATTTGAGGGAGTCTCATCAACATCTTCTTCACCTTGATCCGCAACATCGCACAACCATGTGGTGCTTGTGGTCCCTCATCCGATTCTTCATGTGGTGCTTGTGGTCCCTTATTCGATTTTTTCACATCACTTACCATTGGGGTAACAACATCATTGGGCTTAACACCCATATCTCTCAGCATCTTGCCACTCCTAGTGATAATAGTCATGTACTGATTATCCCTTTTGGGATTTGGCATTGTATCAGTAGGAAGTGTTCCCTTCATCCGGGGGTTCATTTGAGAAGATAAGTGGTTAATTTGGGTTTCTAAATACTTGATAGAAGCCGAGTGTGAACTCACTATTTGGGCAAGATTAGTCACCTCCACTTTAAGTTCTTTGACCCCGTTATATGTAGATTCAACTTTTATGGGAACTCTTGGCAACATTTCTTCAATTTTTGAGTTCCCTACATCACTCACACCCTGTTGAGATAGGGAATTCTCAAATTTAGGAGGAGGAACATACGGATTTGTGCTTCTATGATAGCGGTCCCCCTTACAGTTTTTCTCTCTATTGCCCCATCTCTCATTTCGATCAGGCCACCTTTGCGCGTCACGATTCCTCCAACCTTGGTTCTCTTCCCTTTGGCGCCAAAGGCCTTGATTAGTCCCTTGGTACCCGGGTCGAGAACCCCCCATTTGATTTGCCATATATTGGCACTCCTCCTTATACCCTGGTGACGAAGACTCTTCCTTGAAATGCATTGGACTTTGTATTCCCACACTATTTACACCTTTAGGCCCGGATCCCATCACATGTTTAGTCATTAACTCCAGCTGAGTCATTATTTTGGCAAGATTTTCATCTCCCTCTTCCTCTTTCTATCTCATTTTAGCTATTAGCAAACTAGAACCAGCATCATGTGAAGATACATTTGTCTCCCTTGTATGCCACGACCTATTCGTCTTCTCTATCCTATCCAAAAGGTCTTTAGCTAGACCATACGTCTGGTCCATGAATGAGTGTCAGGCTAGGTTATTAGTGACTAATTTATTAATGGTGTCTAGATCTCAATAAAAGCTTTGAAGTAACACTCCATCAGAGAGACCATGGTTAGGACAAAGAGACACCTTCTTCTTAAACCTCAGCCATGCTTCATACAAAGGCTCACTCGGCTCTTGTCTAAAGTTTGTAATTTCATCCCTGAGTTGCAACATCCTTGGAGGGAAAAATCGATCCAAAAATGCTTCTGTCAACTCTTTCCATAAAGTGATGCATCCCAGAGGCAACTCTTCTAATCACATAGTTGCTTCTCTCATCAAGGAGAATGGGAAGAGTCTCAACCTTGTACACTCTTGGCTTATATTGGTTATATTAAAAGGTTTGGATATCTTGAGGAAGTTCCTCAAATGGCAGTTTACATCCTCACTCGGTTTACCACCAAAGAGCCCTTTTATCTACAACAGGTGAAACATCGTACTAGTGACGTGAAACACCGCATTCCCCACCGTAGCTGGTAGGAAAATGGCACCTGTGACCTCAGGCATGAAGGGGTTATCCTCTTCATGTTCCATGTTTCCTTCCACTGAATGATCTCCTGCTTGTGAATGTTGTCTCATATGAATACACCCTAGATGACCAACAGCAAGAACAATGTCAAAACAAATAAGATGCTTAATTAGTTCAAATTAACAAACAACTCAAGGATATCAAGTGCTACCCCGACAATGGCACCATTTTTGATAACGTTCAAATGCACTCCTTTTCAGAAAAAATATAAGCGATTGTTGTATCAAAATAAATAATCCAACAGGTGTCGAGTCTAATTTCATAGAGAATAGAGAATGATTTGCACAAGAGTTGTTTAGGGAATTGAATTAATTCGCATCGAAACAATGAAAATATAAAATTATATTTTGGGGGAAGTGATTTCAGTATTATTATGAACTCTAAAATCAGCTAATCAAGAAAACAAGAACCAAAGTTGAGAAATAATAATGAGCAAAGGCAAGAGGTGTGGTGTAGATGGGATGTCAATTGAAATAGAAATTTGCTAAACAATGAAGTTATTACTAATATGTGTGAATATCCTTAGAAAAGATGGCGCCTGAAGTTTTTCAATCACTTGGGCCGATTATCCTCAAGTAATTTCGAACCTCAAGGTGCAATTCAACTATTCCAATATTGGTTTGGTTTAGGGGCTAAGCTATTTCTAGCCATCAACCTCTAAAGGGATTATGACCATGAGTTTTGGCTATTTCTATCCCAACCCACATAATCAAATCCCAATCCTCTATTAAGTTCTCCCCCATTACTTAATTCTTCTTTTTCAAGCCAAGATTAAGTAAGAAAATAATACCCATATTTGCAACTATGAGCAATAAACTATAATTTGGTGAGAATTCAATAGATTTACACTAATTGAGTAATAACAAGACAAATCTAGCAATACCCAATTAAATTAAACACCCATCATCACACATCTCTAGCTATATATTTAGCTACTCATAATTGAAAAACACAAGAGCATATTTATCAATAAACTCAACAATTTCATCATTATAAGTAAGCACAATCAAGCTCAAAATATCTCTACAATGGTGGTTATACCTTACTGAAGAAGATGAAGATGAAAAAGTAATATTCAAATATTTCTTCTCTTCTCCAATGGAGTTCTCTCTCCCTCACAAAAGTAATGGGATTAATCCATAATTTCTTTAGAGTATTTTTTCTAGAATATGCACAAAAGTAGTTCATAACATTCTCCTTTTTTTCAGGGATGGACGTTTTTTCCCTTTTCAAGCATCTTTCACTTGCGAGTCACTAGTGGTTCACCGGTGTCCATCCGCGGGCCACCGATTGGTTGAGGCTAGTGTCTGGTGAAGTCCATGGAAGTTCAACATTTGGCATCGGGGGTTTGCTGGATGCGATTCTGTGGGCCGACGGTTGCATTTGTTCTTCAATCTAGTGGATATCTGCGGTCAGCCGGCGTTTCACTGGTGTCCTCCGGTGGAGCGCCGGTTTCCACCTGAATTTTTTCCTTTTTGCCCAATTTATCGCTCCCTTTCTTCAAGTTAGGTACCTGCAACATCCAAAGGAAAAATGGCATAAAATCCAACTAAAAGACTTGAAAACTAAGCTAAAGTTCATACTTAAGAGCCTCATGAGTTGGTAAATTACCAACTCATCAAACACTTACATAGTCTTTCAGCCAATCGGAGAACCTCATATATGGCATCATTACTCCACTGGCCTACAAAGTAACAGTTCAATAAATTGAGATTTTTTGTTAATTTAACCCTTAGTATTTAAATGATATTATTCACTAACATTATTTAGAACTTACTTAAGATATGATTGTATCTCGGGGCAATTAAGCAAGACATGTGTCACAACAGATTGCATTTTTCATACTACTTAAACCTCGTCTAGTTCATTTTTTAGAACCTCGATCTGGTTGATTAAAAATTAAAATCGGTGGGTGGCTAGGATCAATATCACCATCATTATTATACGTTGTCCTATTTCTCAAACTTGGCACTTGCTGCTCGAAATAGTAAGAACAAAAATAAGCAGTTTCCTTACAAGATAAGCTTCACAGATAGATCCTTCAATTTTAGACCTCTGTTTAACAGTATTTTTGCACTTGCCAAAGTTCTGTATAAAATTTGATGTTAGTTAAAAACCAACTTAAAAAAAAACAAAAGGAATTCATGGTATACAATGTCACATTTTTTGTACTTTTCAAATGGATACATCCATCTATATTGAACTGGACCTCCAAGGCGCACCTTATGTATGAGGTGAATCGGTAAATGTTCCATCACATTAAAGAAGCCACATGGGAAGATCTTTTCCAACTTAGTAGTAATCACATCCTTTCTAAGTTATCTTCCCACAAAGTGTTACTAAACAAACTTTTTGAGAACAAACTTACCTCTGTGATCGGCTTCCATATCCTATCAAGTAGTTGGTTAAATGCAATAGGAATTAATGTTTCTATAAAAACATGGCAATCATGACTTTTCATACCACACAACTTCTCTTCATTCATATTTGCATGCTTCACCAAATTTAAAGTGTAGCCCTCAGGAATCCTCAAATTCTTAACCCACTCACAAATCTCACATTTTTCATCCAATGTGAATGAAAAGCTCGTCTTGGGCTTTAACAGTTTATTATTATGTGTTTCCTGCAGCCATAGTTCCTTTCTTTTGTAGTATTCATTCAAGTCCATTCTGGCATTTGAATTGTCTTTTATCTTACCCTTAACATCTATCACCGTATTGAACAAATTATCAAAATAATTTTCTTTAATGTGCATCACATGAAGATTGTGTCATAGAAGGTTATCCTTTCAATATGGCAACTCTCAAAATATGCTCTTTTTTGTCCAATTTATGTCCCACACCATATCTAGAAAGTCTAGAAGGTGAAGCTTCTATAACCTTTAGCAAGTGACAAACTCTCTCCCAAATTTCATTTCCTGATAATGATGGAGGTGGCAGATCATTTTCAAACTTATTCTTTATGAAAACATGTTTCATTCTTCTAAACTCATTATCCATTGGCAAGAACCAATAGTGACATTCAAATCATGAAGTTTTACGATCATATTTTAATGTGAATGCTTTACTATTTTCCATGCAATACGGGCAAGCTAATTTTTCAACAGTCATCCAACCAAACAACATCCTATATGCAGGAAATTCATTTATAATCCACATTAAACAAGAACACAAAAGGACGTTTTGCTTAGTTATATGTCATAAGTCATTACACCTTCAGACCACAATTCTTTTAACTCATCTATCAAAGGTTGCAAATAAACATCAATCGATCTTTTTGAATTACGGGGCCCGGGACAATACAACTTAAAAATATGTAGGGAATTGTCATGCGCATTTCAGGTGGAAGAATATACGGAGTAAGAAATATAGGCTAGCAAGAGTAGGGTACATCAGAAGTAGAGAATGGTATGAAACCATTTGCACACAAACCTAATCTAACATTTCTTGGTTCACTAGAAAAATCAGGATAAGTTCTATCAAAATGTTTCTAAACTTCTCCATCTGATGGATAAGACATAACACCAGGAGCCCTTCTATTTTTATGGTGTTATCCCACATGATGAGCAAAACCTCATCGACGCATACAACCTCTGTAGTGAGGTATAAGAGGTAAATAATCCATCGCCTTAATTAGAACTACCTTCTCACCAGGAGTTTATTTAAAATGAGCATATCCACAAAATTTACAATTTTCTAGATCACCATCATTCTTATAGAATAGCATGCAACCATTTTCACAACAATGAATTCTATCATATGACAATCCTTACTTGGAAATCAATTTCTTTGCTTGATAGAAATTCTTAGGTATTTTCAACTCAGGGTTAACTAGTTCCCTAAAAGACCAACCATAGAGTCCATAGCAGCTTGAGGAACCCTCCAATATGATTTGATATTGATTAGTCTAACTGCAACGGACAACTCAGAATGCAGACTTTCTACACATAGTGGACGACTAGACTCTTCTAGTTGTTGGTAGAAGCGCATTGCTTCTTCATTGGGAGTTTCTTCGAAATACTATTCGGGTTCTATCCCATATTGTATCTTGAACGCATCATTGACCATTTCATGCACTCTATCATGTTGAACACTACTTTGATAATTGTGCAGACCTACTACATTCACCCACTGTCAAATTATAAAAATATATCATTCTCTCCATCAGTCTCACCATGATCAATCCACTCAAAATATCTTCGCTTAAACTCAAAATGGTAGATATGAACTATAATTTTATTATATTTAAAAATTTTATGCAGTTGCATCGCTTACAAGGAAGCCTAATCAACCCTTCAGTTTGAAAAGGATATAGTGACATTTCATGGTTGATAAATCCTCTAACACCTTTAACAAATTCATCTTTCCTGCCCCCACGATTTACATTATTTCTATTATACATTCACAAACGATGATTCATCCACAAAAATATAGATATTCAATTATAAATTAGATTACATATAAAATTAAATTAATTAATTTGTATTGACAATTAAATTTTATTATTTAATAGTTAATTTATATTAATAATTAAATTTTATTATTTATTTATTTTATTTATTTTATTCTTACACATTATAAATTTCTAACTTCTTTTCTAACTCAATCACTATGTTTCAATTTCTAACTCAATCACTCCATAAGTAAGTCAAATATATAAGTTTAAATTTCTAATTTTACTTTTAAATTATAAAATTCACAGGCAATTTCAAACGAATTAGGGAATAAACAAGAACATATGCTTTGAAATCTAACTAAATCTAGAAATGAAATAATTCAACTAAATCTATCAATGAAAGAATTAAACTAACATCAGCAATTTAACAATAACATTATGTAAATCTAATAATTCTAACAATATATAACTTACAATAATATTATCTAAATATAATAATTCTAACAATAACTTACAATAACATTATCTAAATTCAACAATTCTAACAATAACATTATTTATATTTAATAATTCTAACTAATAATTCTAATAATAACATTACAAGTCTAACATAACATTAACAATTTCACAAATATACTATTTTTAATCTAATAATAACATGAAAAAAATAAAATCCTAACCGTTAAAATTAAGGTTTAAAAAGTGAGGAGCAACAGCGGAGGAGGGGCAGCGGCAGGAGGGAGATGGCAGTGGTGGAGGAACAATGGGTGGTTGGATGGAGAAACACCAGTGATCTAAAAATGGGATGGTGGTTGGGAGGATTTGTTTTGTGGGGATGAGGGGAGGAGAGGGAAGAAAAGTGAGAAATGAGATTTTTTTTTCACATATGTAGTCTAATTTAATTAGACAAACTGACGGAAAGGGTCGGGTAGTCCGTCGATTTTTCTATTGAATGAATTGACTAGATCTTGATCAATAAACCTGTCACACCCCACCTTGGGGAGTATGACTGGCACCTGGTGCCTTACTGGGACCTGAACTGCTGAACTGCTAAGCCTGAGCACATCTGGTGCCTGGCTGGCTCTAACTCATATTTCTGGAAACAAAGGGCTATATAACGACTGTAAACACAGCCTCCGGCCCATTGGCCTATAGCCTCCTGTACCTATACTAGCAGCTGACCAGAAACATATCAATTCAGGGAAACCTATGCGGGCCGACAAGGCCACCATGCTGTCTAGTTATCTATAACTCAATCATGAAGCACTAGAAACTACGTGACCGGCAAGGTCACCACTACTGGCAAACCATGGCCCCACACGGCCAACATAAAAGAAAGAAGGAGTACTAACAGCTATACAACTGCACGGCCTCACACGACCGGCTCATCTGACCACAGGGAGATATACACAGACTGCAAGCCTCTAGGAATAGCAATAGAAATGATCGGGACAAGGCCCCGACCTACCCATACTATACAACAAAAGGAACTGAAATACACCTCTGAAATTCAGTCTCCGGATAACAGGAGCTGAATACTCGATCGTTGATATGAATCACGTAGTATCGCCTGCTCGTCTATGAGTACCTGCCGGCAAGTAATGCAGTGCCCCACCGGTCGTCAGTACCGCTGGTACTAAGTATGTAAAGCAATAACTGAAAGAAATATCTGAAATCAATAACATAACTGACGAAACTAAAATAGAAAGAACTAGATTAACTGTCTGATGGTGTAAGTCGTACCTGTTCTTAATCATGCTGGAGGGAGTAGGAGTCATACCTGGAGACGTATTGTTCTACTGTTGATCTACTCGTATCTAATGTAATATGGCATAACATACATAGCATAACATGGCATACACAAACCTTACCCGGCCCCCATAAGCCGGGAGGTACAACCAGCACAGAATCTACACCCCTACCCCGGTCATCCCATCTCCTATAAACCCCGTAAGCATCCTGCCGGTCCCCTGGGTATGCACTTGGGCTCGCTGAGCCCCTGACTATAACTGCATCTGAGTCTGGAGGACTTCTGAATCTACACCCGGGCGTATCCGCTCGACTGGGGTGTGTAAGGGCCGATCAAGGCACAAATATGGGGAAAACTGGCATCCCATCTTCGTCCCCTATGGGACGGCATGCCACTCCGTGGAGCGACGTATCCTCGTCCTCTGGCAGACGAGTCGATACAGCTATCAACCCTGGGGCGGTCATGGATGCTAGGTAGTCCAACCCCAACAATACAACGGTCTCAACTAGTAATACTATCTGCGTGTCTTACATACTGAAACTAATGGTGATAAAGTATATGTATATACTATATGCTGAACTAGTGATAGAAATATGTACGTACTTGGTATATGCTGAGGCTGGGAATAATATATATGTATGTACGAATGTAGTCTTCTGCCAGATTGTACTGAGGCTAATGCTGAACATGATATAGTCTGTCTGCTGAAACTATGTTGTATACTGAGTTTCTATAGTAACATGATTTACTATTCCTAACATGCTCTCTAACTTCATTTTCACTTATCGTTCTATTTCTGGGATGTCTTACAGGTATTGCATCGCCTTGCGGGGTTTTAGCTGAATACAATAATATCCTAACATTTCGTATTACCTCGCACTGAGCATGTTGTGCAGTTTCTAACGCTTCTATTAAGATCTATGTCATACTAGTAAGCTTCACGCAAATTATAATTCGATATTTCTAATATCGTATCAACATTCGTAATGAACGCAACACAGGACTTCTTAATATTCTACTGGCCTTTAAATTACGGTATTGCACCAATATTACTTAACTTGCTGAGGAAACTGGCTTTACATACCTTATTCTTGAACTATTCGTCCGTCGGACGAGACTCGGCCAACACTTCAACTATTTCCTCCCAACTGCATTCATAAATATGTCAATCAATACTAAATATAGCTTTATTTTAAAGAGCAATATCACTTTCGATATAGTTTATGGCCTAAACTCAGGCTTATCGAAAGACGGCCGAAAACTCGCTATTTTTCAGAGGTCCAGAAGGGAGAAATACTCACTTCACAGCTAGGAACACATAGACACTAATTTAGAGCAATTCCACTTACCTTAGCTCGGTGGCTCGACGATCCGTCGGCCGTATTTTACGAAACAGAATCCGTAGGAATGCTCTCTGCTGCTAAATACCTCAGTATCTGGAGTTAATTTAAGTTTGGGCAACATTTAGCAGCGTAATCGGACGAAAATTATATAATTTCCTTCGTTCTTACTTCTCTCTGCCACTCACCCTCTGTTTTTTGGAAATAATTGTGTGGTTAAATGATTTAAAACCGAAGTGGCCTTTATATACTTGGGCCTGGACAAGGCCAACGTGTCACGGAGCCAACGCGGAGGCCTCTCCTCTGTGACACGCTGCCATCGCGGAGGGGCTCTGCCTCGGCTCCTTCCGCGATGGTTCGATAGGTTTCTCGTCCGATCTTTTCTCGGTCCTTTCTTTAGCACGTATGGCCTTCAAATATGCTTAACCAACGTGCGAATAGGTCGTCTAGGTGCCGGGAATTCTATGGGGTATAACATTCTCCCCCCTTTAACAACATTCGTCCTCGAATGTACACTGTTATCTAGAGGACTACTTACTTACTTTCTAGAAAAATTTCGGCAGAGTTTCCTCTGTAATATGGACTATAGCAAAAACCTGAAATGCAGAAAAGTCCAACACAGGCACTGCACATAATATTCTAGGATCCACTGGATAGCTAGATATCAATCTTTCTTCATCATTTACAGACATATAACCATAAGGTACTGCATAAGTAATAATACGGACATACCTGTCGCCTTACTAGGCCTAAAATAAGTGAGGGTATCTGGCTTTCATATCTTCTTCAGCTTCCCACTTCATTTCCTCACGGTTCCTGTTACGCCACAATACTTTGACAGATGCAACATCTTTAGTCCTCAGCCTGCGAACCTGTCTGTCTAAGATAGTTACGGGAACCTCTTCATATGCTAACTCTTCTGTGACCTGGACATCCTGAACTGGAACTACTGTAGAAGGGTCCCCTATGAACTTTCTTAACATAGAAACATGGAATACTGGGTGAACAGATGCTAACTTTGGAGGCAAGTTCAACTCGTATGCAACTCGGCCTATTCTTCGCCGAATCTGATATGGCCCAATGAATCTTGGGCTAAGCTTGCCTTTCTTGCCAAACCTCATTACCCCTTTCATCGGGGACACTTTCAGATATACCCAGTCATTTACCGCAAATTCTAGATTTCTGCTCCGCATATCTGCATAAGACTTTTGGCGGCTCTGAGCGGTCAGTAAACGTTCTCGGATAAGCTTTATCTTTTCTTCTGACTGCCGAACAATGTCTGGGCCAACTAATGCTGATTCTCCTATTTCAAACCAGCCCACCGGCGATCTACATTTTCGCCCGTATAATGCCTCGAAAGGCGCCATCTGGATAGTTGAATGGTAACTGTTATTATAAGCAAATTCAATCAACGAGAGATGTTCATCCCAGCTACCCCCAAAATCTAGCACACACGCTCGCAACATATCTTCGAGTGTTTGGTTAGTCCGCTCAGCTTGCCCATCTGTTTGAGGATGGAACGCTGTGCTCAAGTTAATCTGCATCCCCAAACCTTTCTGAAACGACTGCCAGAATCTAGCTGTGAATTGTGCTCCTCTATCTGAAATGATGGATACCGGCACTCCATGCAATCTAACTATTTCGCTGATATATAATTCGGCATAATCCTCAGCTGAGAAGGTAGCCCTCACTGGCAGGAAATGAGCTGATTTTGTCAGTCTGTCAACTATTACCCAAATGGAATCATTTCTGCGTCTAGTACGGGATAACCCTGTTACAAAATCCATGTTTATCGCTTCCCATTTCCACATAGGTACCGTTATATCTTGCATCAAACCGCCCGGTTTCTGGTTCTCGGCTTTCACCTGCTGACAGTTAGAACATCTAGATACAAATTCGGCTATCTCAGCTTTCATACCTGGCCACCAGTAGATGTCTCTGATGTCGTGGTACATTTTCGTCGCCCCTGGATAAAGGGAATAGCGAGCGTAGTGTACCTCGTGCATGATCCTCCCACGAAGCCCTGAAACATTCGGGACACAGAGGCGGCCCTTACAACGTAGCACATCATCCTCGGTTATCTGAAAATCTGACTCCTTACCTGCCTGAATTCTATCTCTGAGCTGGACTAAACTAGGATCCTCGTACTGTCGTTCTTTTACCTCTGTAACTAATGATGACACAGCCGAATTCTGAATTACTGCTCTATTATTTTCTGTTTCCATTACTCGAACGGCTAGACCAGCTAGCTGATGAATTTCTTTGGCTAACTTCTGTTTCTCAGGTCGCAAATACGCCAAACTCCCCATTGACTTACGGCTCAGGGCATCTTCTACAACATTAGCTTTTCCGGGGTGGTATAGAATATTCACATCATAATCTTTTAACAACTCCAACCAGCGGCGTTGCCGTAGATTCAACTCCCTCTGAGTGAAAATGTACTGTAAGCTCTTATGATCTGTGTAAATATCAACATGGACGCCGTACAGGTAATGCCTCCACATCTTTAAGGCGTGAATTACTGCGGCCAATTCTAGGTCATGGGTAGGGTAATTCTTTTCGTGTTTCCTCAGCTGCCTGGAAGCATATGCAATTACTTTACCATGCTGCATCAATACACAACCTAACCTGACACCAGACGCGTCGCAATAGACTGAATAACCTTCTGTGCCTTCCGGCAATGCTAACACTGGGGCGGAGGTTAATCTGTCTTTCAGTTCTTGGAAGCTCTGCTCACATGCCTCTGTCCATTGAAACTTTGCTGCTTTCTATGTCAATTTGGTCAGAGGTGCCGCAATGGTCGAGAACCCTTCAACGAACCTCCTGTAATATCCTGCCAATCCCAGAAAGCTACGAACTTCCGTCGGAGTGGTAGGCCTAGGCCATGACTTAACTGCTTCTATTTTCTGCTTGTCTACCTGTATACCAGCGTCTGAGACGATATGCCCCAAAAAGGCCACTGAGTTAAGCCAGAATTCACATTTGGAAAATTTAGCATACAACTGGCGGTCCCTGAGGATCTGGAGCACTGTCCGCAAATGAGTCCGGTGATCTGCTTCAGAGCGAGAATACACCAGAATGTCATCAATGAATACTATTACGAACAAGTCCAGGAAAGGTCTGAAAATACTATTCATCAGGTCCATAAAGACTGCTGGGGCATTTGTTAACCCGAAGGACATAACTAGAAACTCAAAATGTCCATATCGGGTCCTGAACGCTGTCTTAGGAATATCTCTCTCACGTACTCGGACCTGGTGATATCTGAACTGCAAGTCAATCTTAGAAAAGTATCTGGCTCCCTGTAACTGATCAAATAAGTCGTCAATTCTGGGGAGCGGGTACTTATTCTTTACTGTAACTTTGTTTAGTTGCCGATAATCTATGCACATTCGGAGCGAGCCATCTTTCTTCCTCACAAATAGAACTGGCGCACCCCACGGTGAAGTACTCGGCCTGATGAAACCTTTATCCAATAAATATTTCAACTGCTCCTTTAACTCTCTGAGTTCTGCAGGAGCCATGCGGTAAGGAGGAATCGTTATCGGCTGAGTGCCTGGTAACAAGTTAATAGCAAAGTCTATTTCCCTTTGTGGGGGAATACCGGGTAACTCATCTGGGAACACATCAGGGAATTCATTCACCACTGGAACAGACTGGAGTGTCGGAGATTCTGCTTGAACATCCTGGACCCTGACCAGATGGTAAATACATCCCTTGGATAGCAACTTTCTCGCCTGAAGGTAGGAAATAAACCTACCTTTTTGGCGTAGCGGTACTACCCTTCCACTCCCGTACTGCTTCTCTTGGGAAGTGGAATCGGACCGTCTTGGTCCAACATTCAACATTGGCAAAACACGGTACTAACCAGTCCATACCCATTATGGCATCGAAGTCTATCATCTCTAACTCGACCAGATCTACTGTGGTCTGACGGTCAGCAACCTCTACTGTACACCCGTGGTAGATTCGCCTAGCTGTGATAGAGTCACCGACGGGCGTAGATACTAAGAAGGGCTGCTGCAATGATTCTGGTACAATTCTAAACTTTCGTGCCACAAATGAGTAATATAGGACAAAGTAGACCCTGGATCAATCAACACATAAGCAGGGTGTGAGCAGATAGTTAGCATACCTATCACAACATCAGGCGACGCTTCTGAATCTTACCTCCCTGGTAAGGCATATGTACGGCTTGGACCTGCACCTGTACTGGAAGTCTCTGATCTGCCCCAACCCCTGCCTGCTGAAACTGAGGGCCTGCGACGTACCGAGGATGCCGTGACTTGTGACCCTGCAGATGCTCTATCCTGTCTGTCCCGGTCCTCTCGACCTCTGGCTGGGCAATCTTTCATCAAATGGCCTTCTTGGCCACAAATATAACATGCGGTGGAGCCATATCTGCATGCTCCAGGATGGCATCGACTGCATATAGGGAAAAGTGGTAGGGTATACCTGCTCTGTTCTGCCCTCCTCTGTAATAATGAATCTGCCATCTGCGAGCTTCTACCAGTCTCTGGCTGCCCCCTGCGGCTGAATCTACCCCCCTGCGACTGTGGCGGAGGCGGGGGCCTGGGCGGCCTATCTGACAATCGTGGCCTGGGTCCTCCCCGGGCCTCCCTCTGTAACTCAACTGGCCTGTCCCGGCGACGCTGTTCCTGATTAACCCTTCTGATCTCCCGTTGTCGCTGTCTGATGCTCTCAATATTCTGGGGAAATGCCTGAACTCGAGCAATGTCCATGTCCTCTCGCAGTGTGGCTGTAATGCAAATCTCAACATATTCTGGATTCAACCCCATAATAAAACGGTGCACTCTGGATGCCATGGTATCAACAAAGGCCAGTGCATATCGAGCCAAAGAATCAAACCGCAAGGAATATTCCCGGACACTCATGGCCCCCTGCTCTAGATGTAGGAACTGATCTACCCGAGCTTGTCGAACCTCCCGCGGCAGATAGTGATCTAGAAAGGCTCCTGAAAAGCTGGACCAGGTGGGAGGGGAAACATCTCTCCCTCGGGACCTTTCCCAGCTTTCATACCACAACACGGCGATATCCCGTAACCGAAATGCTGCCAACTCAACTGATTCGGTAGGCGTGGCATGCATAACCCTAAAGATTCTCTGCATTTGATCCAGAAAATCCTGAGGGTCCTCTGTCCGATCCGTACCTGTAAACTGTGGGGGATTCAAAGCTAAGAACTCTCGGACCCTCAAACTACCAGGCCCTCCTGATGATTCTGCAACTGTAGATGGCATTGGCTGACGCTGAGCAGCCATCATCTGTGCTAACATAACCACAGCACTCCTAACCTCCTGGTCGGAGGGTGTCGGTATAGGGACTGCTAAAGGTAGTGTCGCCCCAAGCGGCTCCTGACGAGGTGGATACTTCTGAGAAGGCTGGGACGATGCCTCTGTAGTGCCCTCTGATCGGACTGTTTCTAAACGAGGGGGAGGCATCCTGCTGGTGCCTTCCCCTGCTGCAATATCTAAGCTCCAACCTGTGATAGGATGTCGCTGGTCTGACATTATCTGTAACCAAAGAATATAGTAAGCTTTTAGGGACTCAACCCTATACTGTACCGCTCTACAGCACGACTGAATAAGAATAAAAGACAACCATCCTATCATGCCTTGCAGCTTCCTACCCATAGTATGTGGTGCACAACACATCCATGGACAGGACTCTACTTAGCACGGCTTGCAGACTCCCTGGGATACGACCTGCTCTGATACCAAGTTTATCACACCCCACCTTGGGGGGTATGACTGGCACCTGGTGCCCTACTGGGACCTGAACTGCTGAACTGCTAAGCCTGAGCACATCTGGTGCCTGGCTGGCTCTAACTCATATTTCTGGAAACAAAGGGCTATATAACAGCTGTAAACACAGCCTCCGGCCCATTGTCCTATAGCCTACTGTACCTGTACTAGCAGTTGACCAGAAACATATCAATTCAGGGAAACCTATGCGGGCCGACAAGGCCACCATGCTGTCTAGTTATCTATAACTCAATCATGAAGCACTAGAAACTACGTGACCGGCAAGGTCACCACTACTGGCAAACCATGGCCCCACATGGCCAACATAAAAGAAAGAAGGAGTACTAACAGCTATACAACTGCACGGCCTCACACGACCGGCTCATCTGACCACAGGGAGATATACACAGACTGCAAGCCTCTAGGAATAGAAATAGAAATGATCGGGACAAGGCCCCGACCTACCCATACTATACAACAAAAGGAACTGAAATACACCTCTGAAATTCAGTCTCCGGATAACAGGAGCTGAATACTCGATCGTTGACAGGAATCACGTAGTATTGCCTGCTCGTCTATGAGTACCTGCAGGCAAGTAATGCAGCGCCCCACCGGGCGTTAGTACCGCTGGTACTAAGTATGTAAAGCAATAACTGAAAGAAATATCTGAAATCAATAACATAACTGACGAAACTAAAATAGAAAGAACTAGATTAACTGTCTGATGGTGTAAGTCGTACCTGTTCTTAATCATGCTGGAGGGAGTAGGAGTCATACCTGGAGACGTATTGTTCTACTGCCGATCTACTCGTATCTAATGTAATATGGCATAACATACATAGCATAACATGGTATACACAAACCTTACCCGACCCCCATAAGTCGGGAGGTACAACCAGCACAGAATCTACACCCCTACCCCGGTCATCCCATCTCCTATAAACCCCGTAAGCATCCTGCCGGTCCCCTGGGTATGCACTTGGGCTCGCTGAGCCCCTGACTATAACTGCATCTGAGTTCGGAGGACTCTTGAATCTACACCCGGGCGTATCCGCTCGACTGGGGTGTGTAAGGGCCGATCAAGGCACAAATATGGGGAAAACTGGCATCCCATCTTCGTCCCCTATGGGACGGCATGCCACTCCGTGGAACGACGTATCCTCATCCTCTGGCGGATGAGTCGATACAGCTATCAACCCTGGGGCGATCATTGATGCTAGGTCGTCCAACCCCAACAATACAACGGTCTCAACTAGTAATACTATCTGCGTGTCTTACATACTGAAGCTAATGGTGATAAAGTATCTGTATATACTATATGCTGAACTAGTGATAGAAATATGTACATACTTGGTACATGCTGAGGCTGGGAATAATATATATGTATGTACGAATGTAGTCTTCTGCCAGATTGTACTGAGGCTAATGCTAAACATGATATAGTCTGTCTGCTGAAACTATGTTGTATACTGAGTTTCTATAGTAACATGATTTACTATTCCTAACATGCTCTCTAACTTCATTTTCACTTATCGTTCTATTTCTGAGATGTCTTACAGGTATTGCATCGCCTTGCGGGGTTTTAGCTGAATACAATAATATCCTAACATTTCGTATTACCTCGCACTGAGCATGCTGTGCAGTTTCTAACGCTTCTATTAAGATCTATGTCGTACTAGTAAGCTTCACGCAAACTATAATTCGATATTTCTAATATCGTATCAACATTCGTAATGAACGCAACACAGGACTTCTGATTATTCTACTGGCCTTTAAATTACGGTATTGCACTAATATTACTTAACTTGCCGAGGAAACTAGCTTTACATACCTTATTCTTGAACTATTCGTTCGTCGGACGAGACTCGGCCAGCACTTCAACTATTTCCTCCCAACTGCATTCATAAATATGTCAATCAATACTAAATACAACTTTATTTTAAAGAGCAATATCACTTTCGATATAGTTTATGGCCTAAACTCAGGCTTATCGAAAGACGGCCGAAAACTCGCTATTTTTCAGAGGTCCAGAAGGGAGAAATACTCACTTCACAGCTAGGAATACATAGACACTAATTTAGAGCAATTCCACTTACCTTAGCTCGGTGGCTCGACGATCCGTCGACCGTATTTTACGAAACTGAATCCGTAGGAATGCTCTCTGCTGCTAAATACCTCAGTATCTGGAGTTAATTTAAGTTTGGGCAACGTTTAGCAGCGTAATCGGACGAAAATTATATAATTTCCTTCGTTCTTACTTCTCTCTGCCGCTCACCCTCTGTTTTCTGGAAATAATTGTGTGGTTAAATGATTTAAAACCGAAGTGGCCTTTATATACTTGGGCCTGGACAAGGCCAACGTGTCACGGAGCCAACGCGGAGGCCTCTCCTCCGTGACACGCTGCCATCGCGGAGGGGCTCTGCCTCGGCTCCTTCCGCGATGGTTCGACAGGTTTCTCGTCCGATCTTTTCCCGGGCCTTTCTTTAGCACGTATGGCCTTCAAAAATGCTTAACCAATGTGCGAATAGGTCGTCTAGGTGCCGGGAATTCTATGGGGTATAACAAAACCGACTGACAAAATGACACTATCTGTCGATTTTTCAAAATTATTTTAAATAAAAATTTATTTCTATACTTTTATTATTATTATTATTATTATCTTATAAAAATAATGATTAATTTAAAGCACGACTCTGTCCGTTGGATATATAAATTTATTATTATTATTTTAATTAAATCCAACACTATCCGTTGGATTACTAAATTGTATCTCGATAAAATTTTTCGCGCAAAAATAAGCAAAAAATACCGACGAAAAAATGAGGAACAATGAAGGTTTTCTAAAAAATTAAAATAAAAAATAGAATAACCGATGGACAGGCCCGATGTTTCCTCAATTTTTTCAGAGAGACCCAGTCCGTTGGTTTATGTCCCTCATTTATGGCTAGTTTTTTTTTATAGTGTTCAATATATAACTCATTTTAATTGGTAACCAAAATATTATTAGTATGATACAATATTTGTTTTTAATTCTTTTTTTTTCTAAAGAATGATAATCTATATTTAATAAGTACTTATATCATTTATATCAATTTAATGAAAAGTTTACGTATAATCTCATAAATCTTAAACTTTTCTATTTAGATTGAATTTTAAATTTATTAATGAAAGTCATCTATGTATTTGATATCTATAGTTAGATAGCAAATTCACTTCTTGGCTCATATTATTCTTTTGTTTCAAAATTTGATCTTATCAATGTTAATTAGTTATGTAATTTTCTCTATTATAATTATGCATTTGTTATTTTTATCATTTTTTTCTTAATAGTAATTTGCATTACCTAATTTTTTTTGATAATTAAGTAATTTTATTTATTAAGAAAATAAGTATTTATAAGTAAAGCAAAATTCATTTGCTTTTCTAATTGCTAATAAGTTATATGTTCAAAACATGATTAGTAATAGTTCGTATTCTATATTCAAAAAAACTTTTAATTAATTTTTGCTATGAATATAAAGATTGTGAAAATTCAAATTCCTCAAATATAATATTTTCATGGAATTTATTAATATTTTTCAAAATTTTACCGCCACATGTTGCGCCCAAATATCAGAAGGACAAGTAACTGTGTTAGTTTCAGAGTCCCAACTGTCGAAGTAGATCCTTGAAATCTTTCAGATCTTTCCTTAGTCCTCTATATTTTGTCTTTATGTCATTTTCATCATAACTGACTTGCTTGCCAGTTTTAGTCCATAATTCATCGATGATTATCTTCCAGCGCGGACCGCTGATTGTAGAACCATAAAATACATATTTTCTCCTGTCATCATGTAGGACATTGATGAAGACTGATATGTCATTGTCCATCTATTTTTTAGCATTTGAACCATGTGGTTTACTCATTCTTTTACGTTTCTACAATATAACAACAATATGATAACAAGTCGCATTCACTATGTTTCCTTTGATTACATAACATCTGAAAACTTGTTTCACATGAGCGCAAAGAAATTGATTAAAATTTTAGCTTATGTTTACCCTGTTAACTGGTGGAGGCACAACAACTGAATTTTTTTCTAAGTATCAAAATTATCTTGGCAAGTTATGTGTATTGTACTCTATTTCAGGATAATAAGCAGCAAAATATAAAAAGTAACCAACATGTACGAACATAAAAGATTCATATCTACAACTCATTCCTAAAGCTAATTAACCAAATCAAACACTACAAAACACTTTTGTAGAAATAAAAATCTGAAAGAGTAGAGAATATTTAACTCATCTATTAAAGATGATAACTTTTGTTGTTCAAATGGACTGTTGTATGAGTTGATAAATAAAGGATGGTTAGAAGTAATAAATCTGATTGATAAAGGTTGGTGAGAGTAAATGATTGGCAAACTCATATCCGATATATATAGTTGGCAAATGTTAGTAAGTGTAATAATACCAATTATAAAATTTATTTACATCTGAAATAAATGGTTGGTATATATAAAAAGTGATTTTTTTTACAAAATATATACTTGTGGGTCAAATTTTTCATTTTAAAAAGTTCATCTCACGATTTGAAATTCCAAATCAAGAATTTTTGAAATTTTAGGATTTCATCTCGTGATTTGAAATCATGAGATAAAATCACATGGCCAAATGCTGATTTCATCTCAGAATTTCCAATCACGAGATGAAATCACATGTATAAAATGCCTACTTAGAACAACCCAAAAAAATTCTAGATACAAATTCGAAAATAACTAGATACCTCGATGCAATCAAAAAATCTTTCGGATACACACATGTACAATCTAACTATACCTTTAAAATCACAAGATACAAACAACAAGCTATTAGAGCCAAATAGTGACAATCACCGACGAAATTGAATAAGGTCACAGAAAATTATGATTCATCAAAAATCGATCTAACCTAACTGTATTAACATATACAATTTCATCCACACATTGTATATGCAAAAATCATTATTTTAATATGAAATTGTTTAATTGGCAAACATGTGAAGCAGATATATGAGCACATTTGCTTATGTTGAAATAATATTAAGAGACGAATCTATATTATTAAAAGTATGAAGGCCCTTAAAATTGTTGATTGAACTTTGCCCTACATTAAAAAACATTGCAATAGATGAAATTGTCATTTATTATTTTCACATAATTATTATTTAATATTATTATTTTTAATTATTCCATCACCTTAACTTATCATATTTAGATTTCTATTTATGGCATAACTTTATTTGTGATGTAAATTTTAAAAAAAAAAAATCGATACTTTTTTTTTAATAATTTTTTTCCTTTTTGATTCATATTCCCTCACGAAAGTTGTCCACTAATTTTTTCCCTTTTTTTGGTGTTTTATTTTCCCTTTTTATAGTCAAGAATTCTATTTACATTCCATCATCAAAGTTCTTCACTAATTTTTTTCTTTTTTGATAGTAGTGTCCTAATATTCTTATATTTTTAAATTCTTTAGTTTATAAATTCTTTCACTTCTATAAAAAGATTTATAATACATAATTTTGATTCATCAATTGTTCACCATCAACACCAACTTTGTATGTTTTGTGTTAATTTATTTTTAATATTGTGAATTTTTTTTCATGTTGTGAATTTGGAAAAGACAATTGTAATTGTTATGTCACTCAAGTTGTTTATATTCAGAATAATTTAACTTATATTGTCTTTTTTAGTTCAGTCTAATATTATACTATGTCGTCTTATTTAATTGAGTCTTATATTATTATTATGTGATTTAAAATATATGTTATTTGTAACTGACATTCTTCATCTACTCATATATTCACAAGTTTCATCTATTCAGGTAAAATAATCTCTTCTCTCACAAATTTTTAAATAAAATTATAAATTATTATAATTAGAACTCTTGTGCACAATCTGTTTCAGATAATCTTGCAATAGAATCTGAAAAGAATTTCGTGAACGACATTGTGCAATTAACAAGTTAAGGCGATACGATTCTTGTTGGATGATAAAAGTCTTAGTAATAAGAGTTAGATTAGTAAAAGAGTATAAAAAGAGGACAAAGGAAAGCACTCGAGTGACTATGACATCAGTTGACGAAAAGCCAATAATTTTTTTTGTATTATATTCTATATTTATATTTAATATTTTTACATATATGTTTGAATTCTTAGTTCTTCTTCTTCTTCTTCTTCTTCTTCTTCTTCTTCTTCTTCTTATTATTATTATTATTATTATTTTATATTGTTATATATATATTTTTTAACCATTAAAGTTTAATAGTTTACAAAGCACAAAAGTTCATGCTATACTTTTCAATAATTATATTAAAAAATAAAAAAAATATTTACAATAAGACAAGATTTATTATATCATAAAGGGATTAATACTATTAATCCTAATTTTATATAAAGTAAACAAAGAGATTGAGGTTGGATTCAATTACAATACTATAGTTAATGAATGCAACAGTCACTTTTCTATTATTACTTTTTAAAATAATTTTATTTCATTTAAAGATACAGTACTACCACGACCCGCACGTACACCGGAGTCGTAGACATAGGATGCGAAGCCCCAAAAGACCCCAAGTCGACCCATGTCATGAGCATACATCTATTTCTTTCACATAAGCGGAAGACTTAACATAAGAAGACGTAAACATGTCATCATAACAGAGAAAATATAATACATGATCCATACATGACGGCTGAATACAACTTATAGTCTGAAGAGCCTCTAATCATAGAAGACGGATTGATGGGACAACACCCCAACTAACCTTACAATTCTGAAATTGAAAGAGAAACAATAGAGTCTGAACATATGGCCCCCGGAACATGAGGACTCACCAAATAAGCTGATGACAAACTCTGAGAATCTACTAAGGAGGGTGAGCCTGAGAGTCGGGTATTGTATCATGAAACGATACATCATAGAAAGTATGCGGCCAGTACGTGGAATGTACTAAGTATGCAAGGTAAGTAGAACAGAAAATTAAAATATGTATAAAACTCATAAGTGATCATAAGAATAGGACAACATGCTCATAACATAATTATAGTAATATGACATAAGACTTAAGGTTTTCAAAATATTCGTAACGTAAACATAATCATAATCATAATAAGAGAGCATTACTTAACATAACTTTAGCCAATAAGCATAATCATAAACATGCATAAATCATGAGGAACAGTGGGAGATTCTCTTAACTGACATACCCCATATGAGCACACATGAAGCCCGACTTGTAACCCTAGTCGGGAGGGTGTTTGTGCCTTACCAAGGGTAGGAACCATGAAAGGCGTGATCACACATGAAAAGGACCACTTGGGCCAAGGACAAATATGAAAGGATCCCAACATACCTACGGTGGCACATAGTTCATGAGATCCGGGGCATAACATGGGCTCGAAACCTACTCGGTGTTCGATACTACTCCCAAAACGTATAAAGTGCTCATAATAATACATACATGCGTTCATGGGCTAGTTAAATCATGATAATCATAAACATGCTTGAACATATAAGAGTTAGCCATGACTTGAGGTCCGTGGGTCGGACAAAAACAAAATTCATGATTGATAAAATTCATACACACTTGTAGATCATGCATATAGCTTGAAATTCAAAAGTTCATAATAGATAACATAATAAATTCATAAGTAAATTCATAATTCATGCTGGGCTTATCAAAAACACCAATGGATCAATGGATCATAAATCGATTCATCACGGGGCATGCATAATCAAGCTTAATTATTTAGAAATTTAAAATCAACAATATTATAATCAATATAAATCTCAAAAGATGATCAGATTATGACAAGATTTCAAAATCACAAGACCCATAATTAAATCATTTAATTTTATACAAATCAAATAAGAAAACCCCATGAGTTTTCAAATAAAATTTGGATAATTAATATAGAAGGAGCATGGGTGTGTCCACCCATTGAAGACCTTACATACTTGGAATTATCAAATCCTAACCCTCCTTAAAAGCCCAAGAATGAAATTGAAGGAATTGATGTAAAAAGCTCGAAATCTCCCCTTGAATCCCCTCTTAAAGTCTTGCATGCATGAATGGGGGTTTAAAATAGGTCATCCTCTTAAAATCCAGCCTTTCCCAAGCCAAAACGACGTAGTTTGGATCCTTATATCGTGAAAAGGTCAAAAATACCCTTAATGAACTTGCCCTAAAAACTGTCTAGATCGATCCCATGGGTGGGACTAACGGGTCGTTGGAACCAACGACGACTCGTCACATCTCGTGTTGAAGCCTCTGCTGGTAGCCCACTCTCAGAACCCAATCAACGGACAGTCAAGACGACCCATACCTTCAACCAATGACTCATCACATCGACGTGGTTAACCCCCTGAACCTTGGCATCTCGTCTCCTAACGGGTTACACCACGACCCCAAGAAACAACGGACCGTTATTATCCCCCATAGAGTCCACTGGAACAACTAAAACCCAAACCACGACCACAACCAATGACTCATGGTCTATTCTAACGGGTTGTTGGGACGCCCGTTGAAAGTCACCTGAACAATCTATCCCCTTCCTACGACTGCTAACGACGACTCGTTGTTCCACAACGAGTCGTCACATCTCCCGTGGTCTCCACTGACACCATCCTTTCCCCAACCAATGACAGTATACAATGACTTGTGGTTTGATACCACGAGTCGTTCTGTGGTCCGTTCTGTGATGTTTCTCCAGTTTTTCTGCACTTTTCAGTTTTAACTCTCGGGTTTATTCTTAGGTCTTCCTGGGGTATTACAATATCTCCCCCTTGGAAACATTCATCCTAGAATGTAGGAAACAAGCAGCAAACAGAAATATTCAATTATCATAACTATATACTGATTATTTTAACCGAAAGTTTTACGGAATGACTACCTCCGAATCAAATCCCATAGCTTACCTGACCTCATGCTTCACATACGCATTCATACACATAAAAGAAACTTGCACACATAAGCTGAACATGAAAACTAAATGGGATCATAGGGAAAATCTGATACCGCAAGTCAGAGCTGAGCTGGTAGAGAACAAATGTGGATATCTAGCCATCATATCCATTTTGGCTTCCCACGTGGCTCCCTCAACATGCTAATTCCTCCATAACACTTTCACTGATGCTACTTCTTTGTTCCTTAGCTTATGGACTTGACGATCCAAGATTTCAATGGGGATTTCTTCATAACTGAGGCTGTTTCTTACTCCAATGCTGTCTACTGGAACTACCAAGGCTAGATCACCCAGACACTTTCTTAAAAGTGACACGTGAAACACCGGATGAACTGAAGATAACTCCGAGGGCAAGTCCAACTCATATGCCACCTTACCAACTCTTCTCACAACCCAGTAGGGACCAAAATAGTGGGGACTGAGTTTCCTTTTCTTTCCGAACCACATGACTCCCTTCATGGGAGATACCTCTAGAAATACCCAATCGTCCACATCAAAATTCAAATCTCTTCTCCTTATATTAGCATACAATTTCTGACGACTTTGAGCGGTTTTTAACCAGTCCCTTATCAATTGGACCTTCACCATCGCCTCGTGAACCGCATCTGGCCCTATTATGGCTACCTCACCAACTTCAAACCATCCGATGAGAGATCTACACCTCCGCTCGTTGAGGGCCTCGAACGGTGCCATCTGGATACTAAAGTGATAACTGTTACTATAGGCAAACTCGATCAAGGGTAAATGATCATCCCAACTACCTTTGAGATCCATAATATATGCCCTCAACATATCCTCGAGGGTCTGAATGGTTGGTTCTGCCTGGACATCCATTTGTGGATGGAATGCTGTGCTGAGCTTAATCTGAGTCCCAAGTCCCTTCTGAAAAGACCGCCAGAATTGGGAGGTAAACTGAGTACCTCGGTCTGAAATAATAGACAAGGGCACTCCATGTATTCAAACCAACTTATGAATATACAACTTGGCATAATCATCTGCTGCATAAATGGTCTTGATCGGTAGGAAGTGTGCAGGCTTGGTTAACCTGTAGACTACCACCCAAATGGAGTTGTATTGCCGGTGAGTACGGGGTAGACTTGTAACGAAGTCCATATTAATTTCTTCCCACTTTCAAGTGGGGATGCTGATATTAGGAAGTACGCCTCCCGACCTTTGGTGCTCAACCTTCACTTGCTGGCAGTTTGGGCATTTTGCTATGAACTCCGCAATATCCTTCTTCATACCATCCCACCAATAGATTTCTCGCAAGTACCGATATATTTTTGTGGATCCTAGATGAATAGAATATATGGTACCATGTGCCTCATGCAATGTCTGAACTCTCAAATCACCTACATCTGGGACACATAAACGACCTTGGTATCGTAGCACACCATCTCCCCCCTGGGAGAAAACCTCCACCTTTTGACTCTACACCTCATCCTTCAGCTTCTTCAAAATGGGATCCTCATCTTGCCTGGAATTAACATCAACCACCAAGGACGATTCTGACCCGCTATGTACAACCACACCGCCATCGGCCAAGTTGGCCAATCTAACTCCCAGTCTTGCAAGTCAGTGGACATCCTTTACCAACTCCTTCTTCCCCTCATCCATATGAGACATACTCTTCATTGAGAGCCTACTAAGCACATCTGCAACCACATTTGCATTGCCTGAGTGGTAGAGGACACTCATGTCATAGTCCTTTAGCAACTCCAACCACCTCCTTTGTCGAAGATTTAAATCCTTCTGCGTGAACAAATATTGCAAGCTCTTGTGATCCATAAATACATCCACGTGAACCCCATACAAGTAATGCCGCCATATCTTTAATGCAAACACTACCGCAGCCAACTCAAGATCATAGGTTGGGTAATTCTTTTTGTGAACCTTTAACTGTCGTGAGGCGTATGCTATCACCTTCTCATGCTACATCAATACACATCCCAATTCGACTCTCGAAGCATCATAATATACAACAAAGTCATCAGTACCCTCGGGTAAATTCAACACTGGTGCTGAAGTGAGTCGAGTCTTCAATTCCTGGAAGCTTTTCTCACAATCCTCTGACCATTGAAACTTCACCCTTTTCTGAGTCAACCTAGTCAAAGGTGCTGCAATGGATGAGAAACCCTCCACAAACCTCTGGTAGTAGTCTGCTAGGCCCAAGAAACTCTGAATTTCTGAAGAATTCATCAATCTAAGACAATTCTTCACCACTTCGATTTTTTGAGAATCCACCCTTATGCCCTCACTTGATACCACATGGCCCAGAAATGCCACCGAGTCCAGCCAAAATTCACACTTGCTAAACTTTGCATATAGCTGACGATCCTTGAGGGTCTGAAACACTACCCTCAAGTGAACGACATGCTCCTCCTCGCTCCGCGAGTATATAAGGATGTCATCAATGAAAATAATCACAAACATGTCCAAGTATGCCTCGAATACCCTGTTCATTAGATCCTTAAAAGTTGCAGGAGCATTGGTTCGTCCAAAAGACATAACTACAAACTCGTAGTGGTCATACCGGGTTCTGAAATATGTCTTTGGAATGTCACACTCCCGAACTCTGAGCTGGTGATATCCGGACCTGAGATCTATCTTCGAGAAACACCTGGCACCCTGGAGCTGGTCAAATAAATCATTAATCCTGGGTAAGCGGTACCTGTTTTTGACGATGACATTATTAAGTTGTCGATAATCAATACACATCCGAAGGGAACCATCCTTCTTTCGAACAAATAGAAACGGTGCACTCCATGGAGACTCTCTTGGTCTAATGAAACCCTTATCCAACAAATCCTTTAACTAATCCTTTAACTCCTTTAGCTCGGCTGGAGCCATCCTGTAAGGAGGGATAGATAACATAATAAATTAAAAAGTTCATAATAGATAACATAATAAATTCATAAGTAAATTTATAATTCATGCTGGGCTTATCAAAAACACCAACGGATCAATGAATCATAAATCGGTTCATCACGGGGCATGCATAGTCAAGCTTAATTTTTTAGAAATTTAAAATCAACAATATTATAATCATTTTTAATCTCAAAAAATAATCAAAATCAGTAGATTATGACAAGATTTCAAAATCACAAGACCCATAATTAAATCATTTAATTTTATACAAATCAAATACATAACCCCATGAATTTTCAAATAAATTTTAGATAATTAATATAGAAGGAGCATGGGTGTGGAAGAATCCACCCATTGAAGACCTTACATACCTGGAATTATCAACTCCTAACCCTCCTTACAATCCCAAGAATGAAATTGAAGGAATTGAGGTGAAAAGCTTGAAATTTCCCCTCGAATCCCTTCTCAAAGTCTTGCATGCATGAATGGGGGTTTAGAATAGTCCATCCTCTTAAAACCCATCTTTTTCCCAAGCCAAAATGACGTAGTTTGTGTGCTTATATTGTGAAAAGGTAAAAAATATCCTTAATGAACCTGCCCTGAAAACTGTCTAGATCGATCCCACGGGTGGGACTAACGGGTCGTTGGCACCAACGACGACCCGTCACATCCCTCGTTGCAGCCACTGCTGGTAGCCTATTCTCAGAACCCAAACAACGGACAGTCAGGACGACCCGTACCTTCAACCAACGACTCGTTACATCGCCCATGGTTAACCCCCTGAACCTTGGCATCTCATCTCCTAAAGGGTCACACCACGACCCGTCACAAGAAACAATGGACCGTTGTTATCCCCCGTAGGGTCCACTGGAACAACTAAAATCCAAACCACGACCACAACCAACGACTCGTGGTCTATTCTAATGGGTCGTTAGGACGCCCATTGAAAGTCACCTGAATAGCCTATCCCCTTCCTACAACTGCTAATGATGACTCGTTGTTTCCTACAACGAGTCGCCACATCTCCCTTGGTCTACACCGACACCATCCTTTCCCCAACCAACGACAGCATACAACAACTCATGGTTTGATACCGCGAGTCATTCTGTAGTCCTTTCTGTCATGTTTTGCCAGTTTTTCTGCACTTTTCAATTTTAACTCTCGGGTCTATTCTTAGGCCTTCTCGAGGTATTACAAGTACAATCTTTAATAATTCCTTTAAATTTCATCAACTAATCTAACATTCAATATATGCAAAATATTTTAGTCCTATAGAAAAAAATTTCAATTTTTATTTTTCTTAAATAATTATGATTAAATTATTATCCTAATATTTATGACTTTGAAATTAATTAACATTATAGGTATTAAATTTTTACTTATTTGTAAGGTAAGAATTTCTAATATTTAGTATTGTAAAATTGACTAAAATTTTTCTTATTTGAACTATATTAAAAGTCCTAACATTTAAAATTTTAAAATTAATTATA
This sequence comes from Datura wrightii, assembly GCA_035772735.1. Classification (NCBI taxonomy): domain Eukaryota; kingdom Viridiplantae; phylum Streptophyta; class Magnoliopsida; order Solanales; family Solanaceae; genus Datura; species Datura wrightii. Next base: position 162,228,152 of record JASDFA010000016.1, read on the forward strand.
GTTTTGTTAACTTATATCAATCCTTTATTTATTAAGCTAACTAATTGTCCATCACGATTTTTTAATTTATGGTATGAAAAATAAATTAAAGAGTGCAATCTTAGTATGCATTAGTACATTGAATTCCTTTTTTTTCTTCTTTTTAAAGAAAAAATTTTTTACAATCGAAAATATAAATAAATATAGAAACATAACATACTTTAAACAATTTCAATTAATCAAGTGCTCTTGTTATTCACATTCTTTAGTTAAATCTACACTATTTTTTATTTTAATTTATGTGAAGGTTTTTGATTTGACACATATTAAGAACAAGAGAAAAAATGGAATTACAACCATCTCATAAAGGATTAAATGAAAATTTTAAAATAATATTATAACTAAGTAGAGTTTATCCTTTTAAAAATAGAGTTTTGTTTTCAATAATTTTGATGAGTCTTTCTTAATTTGGATGACTAATTACAAAACAATAAATGCATTTGTGATATGATATCAATTTATTGATACCAAAATACGTCAGTAATAACTCATAATATGATTAATTTTAAAAATTTTATTCTTACTAATATGAGGGACACTAAAACTATTAATTGTGAATAGAGCAAACAAAACCCCAAAAATTTATTTTTAGAATAGAAGAAAAACAGAGGGAATTAGAAGAAATCTGAAAGATTATTCGCTTGGAGTTTTGTCTAGAGTAACCATCCATTTTTTAACATTATATCACCCACTTGGTCTCCGGTGTATTTTTTTTATCTCATAATTTTCTATTTCTCACTTTAATACTCACAATACAATTTTTTGATTTCGACTTCAATCTCCTACGAGAGAAAAGAGAGATAGCGAGATGAACAATAGGGTTAGGAAAAATCGTATTGATGGTTGTTCCTTGGAGGAAGGAAGGAAAAGGGAAGGGGTCAGCCGTGGAGAGAGAGAGAGAGGAGATAAGGGCCTGGTAGTGAGGTGAGAGCGCGAGTTTTCTTTTTCTCATTTTTTAGGAATTTGCTATAAAACTCAATTATAGTTATATTTGATAATATTTTAAAATTATAGCTATATATCAAAAATATAATAATTATATTATACTTACTTAGGTAATTTATCCTATAAATAATAAAGGTTCAGATAAATGTTTTTGCAATAATAACAAACATTTGTTGATTTTCTTGAGAAACTAATTTTTTTAATAGTTACTGTGCATTTGACCGGAAAAATAACAAATGAAAGTACGTCGATTTTTTAAAGTCTGTCAATTCTCTTTTTTATTTACAAAAAATCATTGACAATTCGATAGAGTCAGTTGAATTTTAGGGTTTTTAATAGTGTTATTCGTGTTATGCCCCGTAAGTTTTTAATGTTTAGACGACCTATTCTTATGTTGGTTAAGAGTTTTAGAGTGCAATACATACGAGAATAGGGCCCGGGGAAAGGTCGAACGAGCACGGAGTCGGGACTGCGCGGGAGAAGGCCGGGCCAGCTGCCCAAAGGGGCAGTGTGGCACGGAGCCTCCCTGGCGAGTTAGGTGCCGTTGCATGCCCGACTATTGGCATGTTGCGGACCCCGTGTCCATCGTCCAACTTATATATATATTCGATGTCTTTCACTTGTTCACTTAAAAGTAAACCAGACCTGCAACCAGAAGTAACACACATGCGATTTTTAGGTGATTTTCCTCCGTTTACAGTGCGAAATACTGCCCGAATTCAAATTAACTTCAGGTATCAAAGTATAAGGCTACAGGGAGCATTACTACGGTGTTAGTTTCACGAAATTCGCCCGGTGAACCGTAACCCCGCCGAGCCAAAGTTGTTGAAATTGCTCCAAACTAGTGTCAATACGACAATAGGCTTAAAGTAAGCATTTCTCCCTTCTGGATTCTCAAGAAATTACGAGTTTTCAACCGTGTTCCGTCAAGTTAAAATATAGTTAATATTTATATATAAAGTTATCCTTTTCATTGAATTTAGTACTGGAATTAGCCTCATTCCTCTAATAATATGATTGCAGTTGAGAAGAGCAATTAAATACGAGTTGAAGCTTAATCAGTAATCGGCAAACGAGGTATGTTAAGGCAGTTTCCTTTGGCAAGTTAGTTTCCTTAGCATGATAACTCAGTTTGAATCCCTGTAAGAGTACCAGAAGCATACTATTATGATTAGCTATTGTTTTTAGCTGAGATTAGTATTGCATATTTAGTTTGGGATGGATTATGCCTGTATAGCCTTCATGACCGACCCCAAGGTTATTAGCTGTGTCGATGCCTGCCAGGGGCGAGATGACGTCCCTCTACGGAGCGGTATGACATCCACCAGGGACGACGATGAGGTCCCAGGTCCTCATATGTCGTGGTTAGATCTATAAACCCCCGTCGAGCCTGATGCCCGAGGTGCAGATATCAGGAGTCCACCGGACTCAGATACAGTTACAGTCAGAGGCTGAGCAGGCTCAGTTGCAGACCCAGGGGATTGGTAGGATGACTATAGCTATTAGTTGACCAGTGTGACTTTGGATAGGGGCATATAGACTGAGGAGTACTCACCAGGGCTTATGGGGGGCCCACGTTGGTTATTCTGTGTTGGTTGTACCTTCTGGCTTATGGGGGCCAGGTAAGGTTTATGTTGGCTTTAGTTATTGATTGTTAGACAGTAAGACGTTCTATTACTCAAATATGATCTCTATTCCTTCATTTCAGTTATTCTCAATTTTATCTCTTTATTTCAGTCATTTATAGTTATCGCCTTACATATTCAGTAAATATTGTACTGACACCCTTTTTGGGGCACTGCATTACTTGCCTGTAGGTACAGATAAACGAGGAGCAGGTCCCTCGTAGCTTTCAGCCAACATAACCAGAGTAGTTAGCTCCTTTCTTCCGGAGCTTATAGATAGAAGGTTTACTTCTTTTGAGTGTACAGTTTATGGGTAGGTCGGGGCCCTGTCCCGACCGTATATTACTCCTAGAAGCTTGCAGATTGTTTCTATTTCCCTGTGGTTAGTTGTTACTGGCCGTGTGGGGCCTATATGTGTTTTAGTTTATGTGTTGGCTGTGTGGGGCCTTGTTTAGCTGACAGATTGGTGGCCTTGTCGACCATAGTTTAGCTTAATACTGGATTTACTTTACAATCATAACTAGACATCATGGTGGCCTTGTCGGCCCGCATAGGATTCCCTATTGTTTCCTGATTCTTGTTAGCTGTTTTCCTTATAGGTGGCTATAAGGTCTTGTCACCTGGAGGTTATATTTATAGCCAAGATATAGCCCGTTGTTTTCTTAAATTGAGAAGTGAGCCTGCACAAGGAGTGCACAGCTTAGCTTAGTCAGTTCGGACCCCAGTAGGGCACTAGGTTCTAGTCATGCCTCCCAAGGTGGGGAGTGACAAACTTGGTATCAGAGCAGGTCGTATCCCAGGTAGTCTGCAAGCCGAGCTCACTAGAGTTTTGTCTATGGATGTGTTGTGCACCACATTCTATAGGCAGGAGGCTGCGAGGCATAATAGGATGGTTACTCTTTCTTCTTATCCAATCGTGCTATAGAGTTGTACAAGATAGGGTTGAGTCCCTAAGCTTACCATATTCTTTTATCTACAGATTAATGGCAGACCCGCGACACCCCACGACTGGTAGGAGATTAGATGTTTGTTCGGGTGTTATATGGGTATATAACTCACACGCAAGTGCACGTGGTCGAACAAGTAGTAAAGTGGCTTAAGTAAGCCAAGTATCGATCCCACAGAGACTGGGATGAAGTGCAATCTGTCAAGTGTACTATATTTCGATTCTAAAAATGCAGACAACAGTGTAACCAAGAGTTTGATATTCTGTTTTATAATTTTTATGCTAAATCTAAAATATCTATCTAAGTTGAATCTGAACTATGAATGAGAGCATGCTGAGGTTAAACGAACATGTAATGAAATTAATTATCGATGTAATTTTGTTAGTCTTTTCCTCAGGTTGCTAGCCAAGAACATTTGCCAAGAGATTAAAACTCTCGTATTTAACCTCACTTAAGAATCATGAACCATCCACCTACATTTCTGTGATTAAATGCAATTCATGTTCTAGCCATACAAACCCGATTCCTAAATTGACTAATACGACTTTCAGGTATATTTCTATCCTGAAAGTAAATCAATTCCCAATTTTCCCAAACCAAGAAAAGATCATATCCTATTAATTCACAACTTTCCAATTTCTTGCTCTCTCGAGTGAAACTGGACTTTTTAGATGTACATTAACGTAGGCCACACATTAATGCAGTAAGAACAAGAATTAATAGAACAACCATGGAAGAAAAGATGAAAAACCAAAGAATCAATGATCACATTTCATTACAATTGTTCATAACCTCAGCAAGAAGATGAATTAGCCACTCATTTGTGGATTAAACATCATTAAATGAGTGTTAAACATACAAGCAATTGAATACAAGGAGAAGGAAAGAGAGAAAAACCCTGATAATTTCGTCCCCTCAACTGCCTGTAACCCACGTTCTTGCTCCACCAAGTCAGAATATTGAAAAATGAACCTAAGTGTTCTATTTATACTGGTGAAAATTTTTCCCGAAATAACAAGCAACGTGTCACGGAGTGCATCACGGAGCACTGCCTCCGTGACACGCTACGGATGTGGACCTTCACTGGAACTGGGGGTCCAGGAAATAAAGCCCAACGTGGCACGGCGTGCAACGCGGAGCCAAGCCACCGTGCCACAGACCCATCGCGAACCCACATTGGAATTGGGCTGAAAATTCCCATCCAGGCAGAAGGCCTCCGCGATGGCAGCGTGACATGGCTCTATCGCGGAGCTCCTTTATTTTTTGCTGTCCAATGTCTTGTCCCTTTCTCGCATCCAAGTCCAACCCCGATATCCTCCAACATGCATTTTAGCTTCCCGAAATTACATTTTACCTGCAAAACAATGCTAATCATGTTGGTTAGTATAAATTCACATTTTATTACCAATTACATGAGAATGTATACACATTGATAGATAAAAAAGGCTAAAATGACATTTTTGTGTATCACTTGGGCATATAAATTTGCCTAAGATCACTTACCCCACACTTAAATCTTTGTTCGTCCTCGAACAACAATCCTACACTTCATGCAATTTACATCCCAACCTCGCTACTTTGGTTTGACAATTTAGGCTACGGTCATACCGATTATTCAATACAGCAAATTATCAAGAAAACATGCATGGTCCTATCAATGCAATGACCTTCAATACATCAAGACCTCCTAGACTTAAGAATCGACTCTCGATATTGGCAAACTCATGCAAGTCAGCTGATCAAGATATCCGACATGAAAATTAATCTCTCATCAAGCATGTGCCCTCACAACACAAGAGAATCTTCCCCTTTTTGCTCATATGACTCACAAAATTTTAAGCAGGGGCATGTAAACACAATTTCGCTCTCTCTCCCAAAAGAATTCACATGCATCATGTCATGACCCATAAGCTTGCCCTTAGTGCATTACTCCACTAATATAAAGGAGTGTGATGTAAGATCACGTAGGACTTTAACTGGTTGTAATGGAATCTACGGAACTAGTAAATATTGGGTTAGCCAATAATAGCCACTAGCATCCTTAAGCGCCTTTTCGACACATCCCATCAACTCATGGACATTGTTTCTTCTTTCACCCTCCCATTCTTGATGTTTTCCTTTAGTTTGGCCCATCTTATTAAGCACACTTGACACAACAACAAAGATTATTCATGCACCTTCATTATAGTTTATTTATAACAAGTGCACCTTCAACCTTTTCTTTTCTTCTATCACTCTGCTTTTCTTTTTCTTTTCACCATTCTCACTCTTTGACACTTTGGGAAAATGATTTTCTCTTCTTAAGCGCTTAAGAGTTTTGTATCGACTTTACGACTAATGAAAAGAAGGGATTAAGCTCGGTTTACACTTTTTGACAAAAGAAAGAAAAAAAATAATAGGCTAAAGGCTCAACGGGCTGACTAGGGTATACAATCAAGGTGGGTACGACAAGGAAAAATAGAAACACTCGGTTAAAACAAAGAAATGCCTACATCCTTTCCTAAAATACACCTCCTTCATTTCGTTTTGCACACACACCAGGCAAGTTCTAGACATTTCACAACAGCATGGAATAACAACACCTCACTTCACACTTATTGCACATGCTCAACTCAAGATGTATTCACAGACTCTTCAATCAACTAATTACAGGAATTCAAACATTAAGCCTCAATCATACTGAATCGAACTCTATGGCCTAGGTATCTCAACATATTTACCAAGTTGCATGCTTTTATACAAATCACCTTTGCATTTTAAAAATCATGTACAACACGAAACCAGAATTTCGCAACCATACAGTAACTACAGGTTTTGGGATGCAACCTACCAAAGAAAAAAACTGAAAAATAATTAAAAACTACTCCTAACGACTACATTTCCCTTAAGACGGTCGTCATCCATCCATCATAGGGAACGGTCACTACTATGACTTCGGTTCAATGGGACCATTCTCGGTAAAAGAACCAAAAACAAATGCCGAGAAACCCAAGAATTAAAAAAAAAATTTGAAAATATCGATCATTTCGATAGAAAAAATATATACAAAATAATTTTAAAAATGTCGATCATTTCGATAACAAAAATATGTACAAAATCAGCTAGAAACATTCAACAACACATGCCAATTTCACATAAATTTACAATACAGAACAACAACTTAACAATTCATAAATCACAGGGAACAACAAAATTTCACATGCACGACAACAGATTATAGCATACATACATAACAGCACAGCCCAGCACCTAACTACTCCCACCCCACACTTAGCTCGAACACTGTCCCCAGTGTTCACAAAAATTAAAATAGCACAAAAATCGGGTGGTGGAACTCCCTGATCAATCAAAGTACTCCACTTCTTCGTTGGGTGCTGCTGCTTCATCTCCCATGTCTGAATCGCCCCCGTCGTCATCATCGAACACCACATCGGAGTCCTCCTGATGTGTCTCCTTGTCTGTGGGGACATCATCATCCGTGGGCTCTACAAATGCTAGCCCCACTCGGCATAGAGCCCTGGCGTTCTCGCCGAAGGGGTAGTCTAGCTCGAGCTGCCATAGCTCCTCCTCTGTCGCCAGCCTCCCGCCTATCCTCAGCTGGAGCATTTGCATCCCATACATGCGAGCCATATACTGATCATCACGAGCATGTCGCTCGCCCAGTGTAAGCACTGGCCCGTCGGTGGTGTCGGGTCCCTTAGTTTTAGTAACATCTAAGGCCCGCCGCTCCATCTGCGGGATATAGTCAAGGGCCTCCTCCTCAACATCTAGGCCCCTGAGGAAGGTGGTGAGTAGTCCACCAAAGCCATACTTGTGCCCCTGATGCAACCGGGCTCTCTTCATGGCGGAGATAATCACCGCCCCCATGTTGATCTCCAGCCCTTTCATCAGGGCGTACACCAGGCATACATGATCCCGGGTTACATCTGTCATATGTACCCCCAGGATTAGGCAAGAACAGACAATCTTCAGCCATATTCTTGCTTCCTTGTTCATCTGTGAATAGGGCAAAGTTTGGTGGTAGCCCCTCTCTTTGTGTCTGCTCCATCTAGCTGTCGATCGGGTCCCACACAAGGTGCGTCTGATGTTCGCATATGGTGGGGTAATGTTCAGCTGTCGGAGTACGTGGGCATCTGTGTCCCACGCTCCTATGATGGCATTGAGGTGGTGGGGCTCCAAAGTGACTTTTTGCCCTCTGATTTTTATGGTGTGACTTCTGATAGTCGGGTTCCAGTTGGCATAAAATTTCCGAATCAGGTGCAAGTTACATTCCTTGGGCTCTTCAAAGATGAACTTGAGCCCAGCTGCCTCGATCTGGTGTACAATCCTAGGGAACTCCTGTGCCAACGGTTCCCGTGCTATATTCTCCTCGGGGAAGTATTTATTTTCTTTGTGCTTTGCGTACCACTTCTTCCCCTCATCCGTCACCCATCTTGTTCCGTATTGGAGGTGTTGGCCGCGTGGAACTGCTGGTGCTGCTGGGACTGCTGTGCCCAGTCTGATTCGCTTCCTTCCGGTGCCAGATGTTGATGCGCCTTTCCCTTTTTCTTGCCTGCTTGCCATTTTACCTGTCAACCCAAGTAGACAAGATCAACGTTAATCCAATGAGTGTTAACTTTGGCTAAAGTCGGGTTAAGCTAAGCTACCCCACACTTAGTCCTTAGCTACAGTTACAACATACCGGTAAGATTATCTTTATTTACACAAATAAACAACCAACTTACAGACATGCTTAGTGCATATGAAGAATTTGATGGTATACATTCTATGTACTACTCAGACTTCGTACAGTTAACAACAATCATTACCATCGATAACCTTTTAATCCATCGCACTCAGCAAGGAAAAACAAAGAAACGAAAACAACAACAAGAATTTATCTACACCAACCTATACAACCAACCAAATTCGTGCAAATTTCAATATTCCTCTAACCCGAGAATCCGTCGGTCTTTTAACATGATCACAACTAGCACACGGACTCATCTCACTCAACATGTACATCCCAACATGAATTTCACAAGTTCACTACATTTTTCACTTCAAATTCATAAACAAGCCCTAGAAATGATATTATCAAGCAAATTCCATTAATTTATGCAATTAACGAGTTCACGCAATCATAACGACATTCCGAACATTCATCAACAACAATTTCAATTGAATTCATGATTAATTTCTACTTAGGGAAAACTTAGCTCAACTCACATGCTCAATATCAAAGAAAATCGACAAGAAATGAGATGGAATCGAAGAACATACCTTGAAGTTGAAGAATTTACGCAAACTTCATGATTTTCTTAGCCTACTCCATGTCACGTTGAAGGGGGATGGGTTTTGGGGAGTTTGGTCGCGGAGTGATTGAAAAATAAGGGTAAGGGAGGGGTTTTCGGGGTTAAAAAGTAGGAAAATCGCGCGGGTCACCCGGCAACCCGGTGTGACCCATCGCGATATACACGGCAACGTGTCATGGAGTGCATCGCGGTGCACTGCCTCCGTGACACGGAGCCGTCGCGAGCATGTTCTGGAAATTTTTTAAAAAATCTGGATTATACCTTAACGTGTCACGGAGGGTAACGCAGAGGTCCACCTCCGTGACACGGAGCTATCGCCCTAGCTCACTATTTTGCCACTTTTTGTTAATTTTCATACCTCAAATTTTCCTTCACGATTCCGTGCATATTTTCCTTCGTTTGACCTGAAATTCATCTCACTACACAAACTTGGTTAGAATTATAGGTTTCACTCTAAAAAAATAAAAATAAAAACTAAAACGAAAAATTTTGTTGTTAATTACGAACAAGAAAAAAAAATCTATTCACAATTTACAAAGACAAAATTTTTTCCACGGGTTGCCTCCCGTGCAGCGCCTGGTTTACCGTCGCGGCTCGACGTCGTTAAGCTCAGTTGTCCTCTAGGGTGATGGACGATTTCTCTCGATCACCGTCCTCCCCCCAGTAGTGCTTACACCTCTGGCCATTTACTAAGAACGTGGCACTTCGATCTTCTTGCCACAACTCTACTACCCCATGCGGGGTCATTCCTAACACTTCAAATGGTCCCGACCATTTAGACCTCAGCTTTCCTGGAAACAACTTCAATCTTGAATTGAAGAGCAAGACTTTCTGTCCTGGCTCGAAAATGCGATGCACCACATGCTTGTCATGCAATCTTTTAGTTCTTTCCTTGTAGTACTTGGCACTCTCATAGGCATGCCAGCGGAACTCTTCGAGTTCACTGAGCTGCATTAGTCTCTTCTTGCCCGCCAGCTATAAGTCCATATTTAGCTTCCTGACAGCCCAAAAGGCTCGGTGCTCTAACTCCACCGGAAGATGACACGTTTTACCATAGACCAGTCGGTATGGTGAGGTTCCAATCGGTGTCTTATAAGCAGTTCTGTATGCCCACAATGCATCATCAAGTTTGCTTGATCAATCATTTCGTTATGTATTTACCGTTTTCTGGAGAATCTGCTTCACTTCTCTATTTGACACCTCTACTTGCCCACTAGTTTGGGGGTGGTATGCTGTCGCCACTTTATGGCGCACCCCATACTTGGCTAGTAATTTCTTGAAACTTGCATTGACAAAATGAGCCCCTCCATCGCTGATAATGGCTCGGGGTGTCCCGAACCTGGTAAGGATGTGTTTTTTCACAAACTTCGTTACTACCTTGTTGTCATTCCTGGGACAAGCTATTGCTTCCACCCATTTTGATACATAATCTACGGCCACCAAGATGTAACGATTACCAAATGACGGTGGGAATGGGCCCATGAAATCAATGCCCCATACATCAAAGGGCTCAACTTCCAGTATATTCTGCAGCGGCATCTCTTGTCTTTTGCCAATTGCTCCTGTACGCTGACATCTATCACACATTTTGACATATGCCATAGAGTCTTTGAACAGTGTCGGCCAAAAGAAACCTGACTGTAGAACCTTGTGTGCTGTTCGCTCGCCTCCATGATGACCCCCATACAATGAAGAATGACAGCCCCTCAACACCTCTTCAATCTGACTCTCTGGGATGCATCTTCTCATTACCTGATCTGGTCCTTGTTTAAATAAGTATGGTTCATCCCAAACAAAGTGCCGGCAATCATGTCTCAATTTCCTTCTCTGCTGGTCTGTTGCCTCAGGTGGGTAGACTCCGCTCACTAGCAAGTTAACTATGTATGTACCAGGGAACTTCAGCTTCCCCAACTGCCAAGAGTTGCTCATCTGGGAACTCTTCATTTATGTTATCACTTTCCATCACATGCGACCGGCTTTCCAATCGTGATAGGTGATCTGCTACCTGATTCTCACTCCCCTTTCTATCTTTGATCTCAAGGTCGAACTTCTGCAACAACAAGATCCATCTGATCAACCTGGGCTTAGCATCCTTCTTGTTGAATAGGTACCAAATCGCTGCATGGTCGGTGTACACCACAACTTTCGAACCCACCAAATAGGACCTGAATTTGTCAAATGCAAACACCAAGGCTAGCATTTCCTTCTCTGTGACTGTGTAATTGCTTTGGGCCGTATTCAGCGTTTTGCTTGCATAATGAATAGAATGAAAGATTCTATTTTTTCTTTGCCCCAATACGGCTCCCACAGCCACATCACTGGCATCACACATCAGCTCAAATGGTTGTTCCCAGTCCGGAGAAGTAAGGATAGGTGCTTCTATCAATTTCTGCTTCAACTCTTTGAATGCCTTAATACACTCATCATTCAACTCAAACTTTACCTCTTTTTCTAGTAATCTGCATAGTGGTCTAGAAATTTTGGAAAAGTTTTTGATGAATCGTCTGTAGAATCCTGCATGCCCAAGAAAACTGCACACACCTTTCACTGACACAGGTGGTGGCAACTTTTCAATAACCTCGATCTTAGCACGATCGACTTCCAACCCCTTTTGAGACACTTTGTGGCCAAGGACAATATCCTCCTTCACTAAGAAGTGGCATTTCTCCCAGTTTAGTACAAGGTTGGATTCCTCACAGCGAGCCAGCACCCTGTCAAGATTCTGCAAACAAGTAGCAAACGAATTACCGAAAACAGAAATATCATCCATAAATACCTCAACAAAATCCTCCACTATGTCATGGAAAATAGCCATCATGCATCTTTGGAATGTGGCGGGTGCATTGCATAACCCAAACGGCATTCGCCTGAAAGCATATGTCCCATAAGGACAGGTAAAAGTAGTCTTCTCTTGATCCTCCGGAACTATGGCTATTTGGTTATAACTAGAGTACCCATCAAGGAAACAATAATATTCCTGTCCCGCCAACCTATCCAATAGTTGATCAATAAACAGGATGGGGTAATGATCTTTCCTCGTGGCTTCATGAAGCTTCTTGTAATCCATGCAAATCCGCCAGCCTGTGACGGTTCGGGTAGGAATCAACTGATTTTTCTCATTGGTGACCACAGTCATCCCCCCTTTCTTTGGAACACACTGAATGGGGCTGACCCATTCACTATCTGAAATCGGGTAGACCACACCTGCATCAAGCCACTTGATTATCTCTTTCCTCACGACATCCTTCATTGCTGGATTTAGTCCCCGTTGCGGCTGAACGGTTGGTTTGGCTCCTGTCTCCATGAATATCCTGTGTGTGCAAAAAGCTGGATTGATACCCTGAATGTCTGATATTTGCCAACCTATTGCTTTCTTCCTCTTTCTGAGGACACCCAATGCTTCCTTCTCCTGTGCCTCTGTCAAGTCTACAGAGATGATGACTGGTAACATCTCATCCTCCCCCAAAAAGATATATTTTAAATGGGGAGGCAATTCTTTCAGCTCCAGCTTTGGTGCCTCCTCAACGGATGGTTTCGGCAAAGGTTCTAGAGACCTCATCAATGATTGAAATTCCTATCTCCTTGGATGATTTTGTGCTTCATTCAATATTTGGACCATTCCATACGCCTCTCTATCTCCAAAATGATCGGAGTGCATCAACACTCTTTCCAATGGGTCTTGAGATTCAACAATCTGACGAATTTCTTCATGTTTAACCACACTGATTGCTGAAAGCTCCTCATGTATAGCTGGCAGCTTCATGGCTTTAAACACATCAAATACCTCTATTTTGTCATGTGCTTGCATTGTTAGCTGCCCCGAAACTACGTCAATTAGTGCTTTCTCGGTCGCCAAAAAAGGACGTCCCAAAATAAATGGGACTTCTGCGTCTGGTTATAAATCCAGCACGATAAAATCTACCGGGAAAATCAGGGAGCCAACTTGCACTAGAACGTCCTCCACAATGCCATCAGGTCTGGCTAAGGACCGATCCACCAATTACAAGATTACTGTTGTGGGTCTAGGACTCCTTAGACCCAACTTTCTGAATACCGATGACGGCATCAAATTTATGCTCGCTCCCAAATCACACAATCCACGAGCTCGGATGCTCTGCCCAATAGAAATCTGTATAGTAAAGCTTCCAGGGTCTTTGAGCTTTGTGGGCAGTCTGTTTTGAATCCGGGAAGTGCACTCCTCTGTTAGAGCCACCGTAGCATACTCAGTCAACCGACTTTTGTTTGCCACAATGTCCTTTATATACTTAGCATATTTCGGCACTCCCTGCAAAACATCAACAAGAGGTAAGTTAATATGTACCTGTTTTAGCACCTCCATGAATTTCTTGAAACACGCCTCCTCCTTATGTTTCTTTAAGCGTTGAGGGAACGGGGGTGGTGGTCTTTCTGATTCAACTTCCTTAGTCTTCCCCCTTTCAGTACTTTGCTCCCTCTCAACTTCTGCTGCTCCCGATTGTTGAGGTGGTCTTTCTGGTTCCACCTCTTTCAGCTGCAAACCACTCCTTGTGGTCACTGCATTCACCTGCTTGGGATTGGGATCTGTGTCGCTCGGAAGTCCTCCTCTAGGCCTTGTGTTTTGGGCTCTAGCAAATTTCCCAAATTGATATTCAAGTGCCTTGGTAGCTAACTGGTTGTTTTTCACTTCGGCTGCCAATTTCACATAGTCAGCCTGCAATTGAGCTTGGTTAGCTATCATGGTCTTGAACATCTCCTCAATGCTGGGTGATGGTGGTGGAGGAGGTGCATTGTTGTTTCTGAATTGTGCTTGATAATTCTGCTCCCCTCCTTGGTTCCTTTGCACACCCTGACCCGAACTTTTCCCCTGATGGTTGTTGCTACCCCAAGAGAAATTCGGGTGATTCCTCCAATTGGAATTGTAGCTATTACCATACTGTTAGTGGTTCCTTTGCACATTTCCCACAAAGTTTACCGAGTCAGGATTGGCTCCACAATACTCAGCTGAGTGCTCACTGCTTCCACACACTTCACACCACATCCGCTGCACTGCATTAACTGGGGCTTGAGGCTGGTTCATTGTCATGTTGCTGAAATGGGTGTTAAGTTGATTTTGTAATGCAGCTATCTGTGCAGCAATAGCTATAAACCCATCCACTTCTAGCACTCCTGCTACTTTCCTTGTCCCTCCTCTTGATGAATCAGCATTCCATTCCGGATTGCCCTGCGAAATACGATTCAACAAGGTATACAGCTCCTCATAAGTTTTCTCCAGCGCTTGTCCTCCAGCTGCTGAGTCTAGCAATATTTTTGTGTGGGGTTCCAAACCCTCTATAAAAGTGTGCACCAGCACATCATTGGACTGATGATGATGAGGACAATCCCGCAACATGGATTTGAATCTCTCCTAGTCCTGATATACATTCTCTCCCTCTCTCTGTTTGAAACTTAGAATTTGACTTCTAAGTCTTGCTGTTTTACCGGAGGGAAAAAACTGTATCAAAAATTTCCTTGCAAGATCATCCCACGTAGAAATAGAATTCGGTGGCTCAGCTTTCAACCACCTCTTGGCTTCTCCCAATAGAGAAAATGGGAACAATGCAAGCCGGACATAATCTAATGACACTCTAGCGGGGATGTAAGTGTCACTTATCTCCAAAAACTTTTGGAGATGCTGCTATGGATCTTCATGAGGGAGACCGGTAAACTGCCCGCTAGTGTGCAGCAACTGCACCATATTCTGCTTAAGTACGAACCTCCCTCCTGGCTCAGGTTTGCGGATGCTAGATGTGACATTATTAGCATGTGGGATTGCCACCTCGCGAACCGGCTGAGCTGCTACTTCTTCGGGCACTAACACTGCCCGTACTACCGGTGGATTCTGTTGTTGCTCCATGATCGTCTGTCTGAGCAACTGCAGCTTTCTTTGTAGAGCTTCTCTCCGCTTACTATGAAATATTCTTTCTGGCTCTATATACGAGTCCACCAGCTCCTTGTCTCTTGCCAGTGTTCAACATAAATTAAATCTGCAAAATACAGGCTAAGACCAAGTTGTCAACACTAAGAAAATAAAAATAGAGTAAATTAACACTTAAAATAAATTCACCAATTGCCAGTCCCCGGCAACAGCGCCAAAAACTTGTTCGGGGTGTTATATGGGTATATAACTCACGCGCAAGTGCACATGGTCGAACAAGTAGTAAAGTGGCTTAAGTAAGCCAAGTATCGATCCCACAAGGACTGGGATGAAGTGCAATCTACTCAAGTGTACTATATTTCGATTCTAAAAATGCAGACAACAGTGTAACTAAGAGTTTGATATTCTGTTTTATAATTTTTATGCTAAATCTAAAATATCTATCTAAGTTAAATCTGAAGTATGAATGAGAGCATGCTGAGGTTAAACGAACATGTAATGAAATTAATTATCGATGTAATTTGGTTAGTCTTTTCCTCAGGTTGCTAGCCAAGAACATTTGCCAAGAGATTAAAACTCTCGTATTTAACCTCACTTAAGAATCATGAACCATCCACCAACATTTCTGTGATTAAATGCAATTCATGTTCTTACCATACAAACCCGGTTCCTAAATTGACTAATACGACATTCAGGTATATTTCTATCCTGAAAGTAAATCAATTCCCAATTTTCCCAAACCAAGAAAAGATCATATCCTATTAATTCACAACTTTCCAATTTCTTGCTCTCTCGAGTGAAACCGGACTTTTTAGATGTACATTAACGTAGGCCACACATTAATGCAGTAAGAACAAGAATTAATAGAACAACCATGGAAGAAAAGATGAAAAACCAAAGAATCAATTATCACATTTCATTACAATTGTTCATAACCTCAGCAAGAATATGAATTAGCCACTCATTTGTGGATTAAACATCATTAAATGAGTGTTAAACATACAAGCAATTGAATACAAGGAGAAGGAAAGAGAGAAAAACCCTGATAATTTCGTCCCCTCAACTGCCTGTAAACGTTCTTGCTCCACCAAGTCAGAATATTGAAAAATGAACCTAAGTGTTCTATTTATACTGGTGGAAATTTTTCCCGGAATAACAAGCAACGTGTCACGGAGTGCATCGTGGAGCACTGCCTCCGTGAAACTCTACGGACGCGGACCTTCACTGGAACTGAGGGTCCAGGAAATAAAGCCCAACGTGGCACGGCGTGCAACGCGGAGCCAAGCCACCGTGCCACGGACCCATCGCGAACCCACACTGGAATTGGGCTGAAAATTCCCATCCAGGCAGAAAGCCTCCGCGATGGCAGCGTGACACGGCTCCATCGTGGAGCCCCTTTAATTTATGCTGTCCAATGTCTTGTCCTTGCTCGCATCCAAGTCCAACCCCGATATCCTCCAACATGCATTTTAGCTTCCCGAAATTACATTTTACGTGCAAAACAATGCTAATTATGTTGGTTAGTATAAATTCACATTTTATTACCAATTACATGAGAATGTATACACATTGATAGATAAACAAGGCTAAAATGACACTTTTGAGTATGACTTGGGCATATAAATTTGCCCAAGATCAATGTTGCAGCAGGGGAAGGCACTAGCAGGGTGCCTCAGTCAGAGACTTCATCGCGGTCTCCGGAGCACTCTCCACTTATCAGGAGCCGCTTGGAGCGGAAAATGCGACAGCACCGCCTCCAGTAGTCTCTATACCAGTACATCGGATGAAGAGGTTTGGAGTGCTTTTGTTATGTTAGCTCAGATGATGGCTGCACAATGTAAGCCAGTGGCACCCACAGTCGCAGAGTCCTAAGGAGGGCCTGGTAGTTCGAGGGTCCGAGAGTTCCTCGCCTTGAGACCCCCGCAGATTACAAGGACGGATTAGGTGGAGGACCCTTAGGATTTCTTAGATCAAATGCAGTGGATCTTCAGGGTAATGCATGCTACACCTGCAAAGTCGGTTGAGTTAGTGGTATTCCGGCTACGGAACATCGCAGTACTATGGTATGAGAGTTGGTAGAGGTCTCGAGCGAGAGATGTTTCCCCTCCGACTTGGCCCAGCTTCTCAGAGGCTTTCTTAGACCACTACCTACCACGAGAAATTCGACAGACCTGGGTTGATCAGTTCCTACATTTGGAGAAGGGGTCGATAAGTGTCCAGGATTATACTATGAGGCTCGACTCCTTGGCCCGATATGCACCAGCTTTTGTGGATACCATGCCAGCTAGGGTGCATCGGTTTATTATGGGGATGAACTCAGAATATGTGGAGACCTGTATTATGACTACTCTGCGAGAAGACATGGATATTGCCCGCGTCCAGGCTTTTGCTCAGAATATTAAAGGGATCAGACAATGGCAACGGGAGATAAGAAGGGCAGATCAGGAGTAGCGCCGCAGGGCCAGACCTAGTGACATGCAGGTAGAGTACCAGGGTGGACCCAGGCCACGATTTTGAAGCAGACCACCCAAACCCCCACCACCACAACAGCAGCAGAGGAGTGGATCAGGTCTTCGAGGGCAATCAGGACCCGACGAGAGCTCACGATCATAAGGTTCACAGCAGCAGAGATGGGTGGAGCAGAGTAGATTCATCGTGCCTCTTTTCCCTATATGCAGTCGACGTCACTCCGGGCATGCAGATATGGTTCCACAACATGTTATACCTGTGGACAAGAGGGTCACCAGATGAGGGATTTTCCAGCCAGGGGTCAGACTGATCGGACCGACAGGATAGATCTTCAGTAGGATCGCTTGCCCCAGCATCTCCAGCAGAGCATAGGCCCTCGGCTCCAGCCGGCAGAGGCCGAGGTAGACCAGGGGAATCTAGCTCAGGTACCGGTCCAGCTCGCACTTATGCCTTACCGGGATGGCAGAAGTCAGAGTCGTCGCCAGATGTGGTGACAGGTATGCGGGACATTTGCTCTCACTCTATTTATGTATTGATAGATTCAGGATCCACCTTGTCTTATGTTCCAATTAGTGGCTCGGTTCGGTATTACACCAGAATCGCTTCAGCAACCCTTCTCAGTGTCCACACCCGTCGGTGACTCTATTATAGCCAAGAGGGTCTACCGGGGATGCACAGTAGAGGTTGTTGGTCGTCAGACTTTAGCAGACTTGATAGAAATAGAAATGATTGATTTTGATACAATTATGGGTATGGATTGGCTGGCACCATGCTATGCCAGTGTTGAATGTTGGACCAAGACTGTCCGAGTCCACTTTCCAGGGGAGGTTGTACGGGAGTGGATAGGTAGTGCAGCCACGCCAAAATGTAGGTTTATTTCCTATCTTCGGGCAAGAAAATTGATAGCAAAGGGATGTATTTATCATATTTTCAGAGTTCAGGATGTCCAAGCAGAATCTCTAACTCTTCAGTCCATTCTAGTAGTCAATGAATTTTCAGATGAGCTACCTGGCATTCCCCAGAACGGAAAATCAACTTTGCAATTGATTTATTACCAGGTACTCAGTCCATATCTATTCCTCCGTACCGAATGGCTCCTGCTGAGCTTAGAGAGTTGAAGGAACAATTGAAAAATCTATTAGATAAAGACTTCATTAGGATGAGTCTTCACCTTGGGGAGCACCAGTTCTATTTGTGAAAAAGAAGGATGGCTCCCTGCGTATGTGTATAAATTATCGGCACCTGAATAAAGTCACTATCAAGAATAAGTACCCGCTTCTTAGAATAGACGACTTGTTTGACCAATTGCAGGGGGCAAAGTATTTCTCGAAAATTGACTTAAGGTCAGGGTACCATCAGGTTCGGGTTCGTGAGAGGGATATTCCAAAAACCCAGAACCAGGTATGGCCATTTGAATTTCTAGTCATGTCCTTCGAGCTGATAAATGCTCTAGGTGTGTTCATTGACTTGATGAACAACATCTTCAGGCTGTATCTGGACCTGTTTTAGATAGTATTTATTGATAATATTTTGGTATATTCCCGCTCAGAGGCAGATCACCGGGATCATCTATGAATAGTTCTCCAGACTCTCAAGAATCGCCAACTGTATGTGAAGTTTTCTAAATGTGAATTTTGGCTGAATTTAGTAGCCTTTTTGCGCCACATTGTGTCAGATGCTGGCACTCAGGTAGACTCGCAGAAAATTGAAGCAGTGAAAACATGGCCTAGACCTACCACTCTGACCAAGGTACGTAGTTTCCTGGGGTTAGCTGGGTATTACAGAAGGTTCGTGGAAGGATTTTCCACCTTAGCAGCGCATTTGACCAAGTTTACTCAGAAAATAGCTAAATTCCACTGGACTGAAGCATGTGAACAGAGCTTTCAGGAGTTGAAAAATAGACTGACCTCAGCACCAGTATTAGCCTTGCCCGAAGGATCATAGGGTTATGCAGTATAATGCGATGCTTCAGGCGTTGGGTTAGGATGTGTTCTGATGCAGCATGGTAAAGTAATTTCTTACACTGCCAGGCAGCTGAAGAAGCATGAAAAGAAATACCCCATCCATTACCTGGAATTAGCCGCGGTGATTTATGCCTTAAAAATATGGAGGCACTATCTGTATGGCGTTCATGTAGATATTTTCACTGATTACAAGAGTCTCCAGTACATTTTCAAATAGAAATAATTGAATCTACTACAGCATCGCTGGTTAGAGTTGTTGAAAGACTATGATGTCAATATTTTGTACCACCCAGGGAGAGCCAATGTTGTAGAAGATGCCCTTAGCCGTAAATCCATGGGGAGTTTAGTACACCTGAAGCTAGGACAACGGGAACTGGCCCAAGAATTGCATCAGTTAGCCAGTTTAGTTGTTTGTATAGTAGATTCGTGAGACAGTGCAACAGTAATTTAGTATACGACAGTATCGTCGTTAGTTGTGGAAGTTAAAGAACGATAGTACGAAGACCCTAACCTGGTTCAGTTTAGAGACAAGGTTCAATGATGGAACGTTACATATTTCAGGGTAATCGAAGACGGAGTTTTGAGATATAGGGATTGCCTCTGTGTTCCAAATGTAGCAGGACTTTGCTAGCAAATTATGGGCGAGGTGCATTATTCCCGTTACTCTCTTCATCTAGGTTCAACAAAGATGTATCAAGACCTAAAAGAGATTTACTGGTGACGGGGAATGAGAAAGGAGATAGCAGAATTTGTAGCTCAATGTCCTAATTGCCAGCAGGTGAAAGCCGAACATCAGAAACCTAGCAGGCTGATATAGGAGATAATAGTGCCCATGTGGAAATGGGAGGCAATTAACATTTTGTGATAGGGTTACCTCGTACCAGGCGTAAATTTGATTCTATCTAGGTGATTGTTGACAATTTGACGAAATCATATTATTTTCTGCTAGTGAGGGCTACCTTTTCAACTGAAGATAATGCCGAGCTTTATATCAGGGAGATAGTCAGATTATATGGTGTCCCAGTATCTATCATTTCTAATAGGGTAGCGCAATTTATAGCTTGGTTCTGGCAGTTCTTTCAGAGAGGTTTAGGAACCTAGGTTAATCTGAGTACTGCATTTCACCCTTAGATAGATGGGCAGGCAGAACGTACAATTCAGACGCTCTAGGATATGTTACGGGCATGTGTACTAGACTTCGGAGGCAGCTAGGATGAATATTTACCCCTTATTGAGTTTTCCTACAATAACAGTTACAATTCAGCGATTTAGATGGTGCCTGATGAGGCTTTATACAGGCAAAAATGTAGGTCCCCAGTTGGTTGGTTTGAGGTTGGAGAGACAGGATTAATTGGGCCAGATATAATTCACCAGTCAGAAGAGAAAATAAAGCTTATCAGAGAACGTCTGCTGACAGCTCAGAGCTGCCAGAAATCTTACGCTGACATGCGGCGTAGAAACTTGGAGTTCAGTGTAGGTGACTGGTATTTCTAAAAGTCTCGCCAATGAAGGGCATAATGAGGTTTGGCAAAAAGGATAAGCTCAGTCGAGGTTTATTGGGCCATATCAAATACTCCGAAAAATAGGTCAGGTGGCATACGAGCTAGATTTGCCTTTAGGATTGAAATCTGTTCATCCAGTCTTCCATGTGTCGATGCTACGGAAGTGCATAGGGGATCCATTGTGCGTTGTGCCAATTGAGGATGTCCAAGTCAATGAGGAATTAGCCTATGAAGAGATTCCAGCAGCTATATTAGATCGGCAGGTTCGCAGATTAAGGACTAAGGATGTTGATTCTGTTAAGGTACTGTGGAGAAACAAGAATATAGAGGAAATGACTTGGGAAGCTGAGGATGACATGAAATCTAGATATCCTCACTTGTTCCAGTCTTAGTCCAGATTATGCAGTTAAGGTAAGTTATTGATTCAGTCGTTGTTTCATGAACTGTGTTATATACATTACTCAGTTGACTCCAGCCTTATTGTGAAATAGTTGTAATAGTATTATATGAAGTGCCTGTACTGGACTTTTCTGCGTTTCAGGATTTTTGGATAGTCCATATTACAGGGGAGACTCTGCTGAAATTTTCCAGAATAAGTAGCTACAAAAGTTAAGATGCCTATAAGCTAAAGTAGAACATTTGAGGATGAATGTTCCTAAGGGGGGGAGGATATTACGCCCCGTAAGTTTTTAATGTTTAGACGACCTATTCGTACGTTGGTTAAGAGTTTTAGAGTGCAATACGTACGAGAAAAGGACCCGGGAAAAGGTCGAATGAGCACGGAGTCGGGACTGTGCGAGAGAAGGCCAGGCCAACTGCCCAAAGGGGCAGCGTGGCACGGACCCTCCCTGGCGCGTTGGACGTCGTGGAATACCCGACTATTGGCGCGTTGGGGTCCGTTCTACAGACCCCATGTCCACCGCCCAAATTATATATATATTCAATGTCTTTCACTTGTTCACTTAAAAGTAAACCAGACCAGCGACCAGAAGTAATACACACGTAATTTTCAGGTGATTTTCCTCCATTTACGCTGTGAAACACCACCCGAATTCAAATTAACTTCGGGTATTAAAGTATAAGGCTGCAGGGAGCATTACTACGGAGTTAGTTTCGCGAAATTCACCCAGCGAATTGTAACCCCACCGAGCCAAAGTTGTGGGAATTGCTCCAAACTAGTGTCAATACGACCATAGGTTTAAAGTAAGCATTTCTCCCTTCTGGATTCTCAAGAAATTACGAGTTTTCGACCGTGTTTTGTCAAGTTGAAATATAGTTAATATTTATATATAAAGTTATCGTTTTCATCGAATTTAGTACTGGAATTAGCCTCATTCCTCTAATAATACGATTGCAGTTGAGAAGAGAAATTGAATACGAGTTGAAGTTCTCCAGTTAATCAGTAATCGACAAACGAGGTATGTTAAGGCAGTTTCCTTTGGCAAGTTAGTTTCCTTAGCATGATAACTCAGTTTAAATCCCACTAAGAGTACCAGAAACATGTCTATTATGATTAGCTGTTGTTATTAGCTGAGATCAGTATTCCATGTTTAGTTTGGGATGGATTATGACTATATATCCTTCATGACCGACCCCAGGGTTATTAACTGTGTCGACGTACGCTAGGAGCGAGATGACGTCGCTCTACGGAGGGGTATGCCGTCCGCCAGGGATGAAGATGAGGTCTTAGGTCCTCATATTCCGTGGTTGGCTCTATACACCTCCGTCGAGCCTGGTGCCTAGGGTGCAGATATTAGGAGTCTACCGGACCCAGACACAATTACAGTCAGGGGCCGAGCGGGCTCAGTTGCAGATCCAGGGGATTGGTTGGATGGCTGTAGCTATTAGTTGAACAATGTGACTTTGGATAGAGGTATATAGACTGAGGTCTTATGGGGGCACCAGGTGGGTTATTCTGTGCTGGTTGTACCTTCCGGCTTATGGGGGCCAAGTAAGGTTTATGTTTTCTTTAGTTATTGATAGTTAGACAGTAAAACGTTCTATTACTCAGCTATGATCTCTACTCCTTCATTTCAGTTATTCTCAGTTTTATCTCTTTATTACAGTCAATTACAGTTATCGCCTTACATATTTAGTACATATTGTACTGACACCCTTTTTGGGGCACTGCATTACTTGCCTGTAGGTACGGATAAACGAGGAGCAGGTCCCTCGTAGCTTTCAGCCAACATCACCAGAGCAGTTAGCTTCTTTCTTCCGGAGCTTGTAGATAGAAGGTTTACTTCTTTTGATTGTACAGTTCATGGTTAGGTCGGGGCCTTGTCCCGACCATCATATTACTCCTAGAGGCTTGCAGATTGTTTTTTTCCCTGTGGTTAGCTTTTATTGGCCGTGTGGGGCCTATATGTATTTTAGATCGGCTTGCCTTTGGCTTCCGTCCTGATTTCTATTTATAGACAAATTTACAATGACCCAGTTTAGTTATTCATAATTATGAATAAACATACCTCAGTTTGTAGTTTTGCATCACTGTTAGATTTTTCCATAATTCGGAAACAATAATAAGAAGCTTCTAGAGTTAAGGCCTGACAATCATTCAATGCTAAAATTCACCACGGTTCAAGTATATAAAATTCAATTGTTGTCTCACAGAGTTAATATGCAGTCTTCATGGTCTCTCGAGCCTCTAAACAAAACAAACTAGTCTCGCACCTACATCGTTGGGGATGTGACATCCTAATTCATGAACAATTTAACCATATGGATGTGGTTCACGGTTTATGCCCTTGATTATGGACTTTCATACCTCTGATCATTTAACCTAACTTAGCTCTGCAACTACTTCTATGAGTGGTGATGTGAAAATTCTAAGTCAGTGTCTAGCTACCGTCCCATTTATTAACCAAGCAACGCAAATTAGGTATAATTTCTATCCTAACCACGAATCCTATCGTAAAGACAAGAACTTTCTCCCTGCATTCTTTCGTTCTAATCTAGGGTTACTCTTTCGAGCTTTTGCCTAAGCTTAACGTGTTTGTTTTCATGGTGATCAAGCATAAAAGCAACAATAATTAAGAATGCAAGACAAAACAACAACTAAAACTCAAACCAAAGATGAATATCAAGTAATTACATTCATATCATGTGACTTCAACTCTAGAAGAAGGGTTTTATCCACTCATGTTCATACAATTACCCAAAAACATGTTTAAAGTAAAGTACTTACAAGAATGGTAAAAGAGAATGAAAGTTTTTGAACCCTAGGTAGAGTTTCTTTCGTTCTCCCTTCGCTCCTTTCCGTTTCTCCAAGAATATTTCGTGATAAAATGATTTTAGAAGCTAAGGGTCCTATTTATACTTAATAAAAATATGCAAAAGCTGGCCGTGGGTGAACTGGCTCCGTGTCACGGACCTGGTCGTGCCAATTTTCCTCCGTGACATGGAGCAAACGCCTGGGGCTACTGGAATTTTGGGCAGTGGCATGTCATGGCAGTGTGCTGTGCGCGTTGCCCAGCGTGGCACGACAGCCATCGCTCAGGCCACTGAGCGTGGCACGACGCCATTGCGCGCTACTACTGCTGCTTTGCCCCTCGCGCGCGCACACATGCCCTTGCGTGGCACGACAGTGAACAAGGCAAAGGGCCAGTGTAACATGCTGCCTGGCGCACCCTCCTGCTGGCGTGGCACGTTGGGTGGCACGACCTTAACACCATGTTGATTTCTTCATACGACTTCTTTGCAATCACTCCGTGCTTTCCTTTTGTGCATTAAACATCATTTTCAGTTCCTCATAAGCATAATTCACCTACAAAACATGGGCTAATCATATTGGTTAGTTCATGCACTAAATTATACAAAATCACATGTGAATGTAATTAATTAAATAGACAAATATGGCTAAATTCAAATTATAAAGTAGCACTTGGGCACGTAAATATTGCCAAGATCACTATCCCACACTTAAAGCGTTGTTCGTCGTCGAACAACTTTATTACATCTCATGCACACAAAGGATTCATACCTAAATAATTGAAGCAAGATGATTTAAGCTACGACTACACCGATTATTTCAGATAGCAAATTTAAAATAGAGCATGCAATATCTCACCATTAAAACCCTATATAGATAAGTTAAGACTTCCTAGCCTCAAGAATGAACTCTTAAACTCAGCAAATTCATGCAAATCAACCAATTAAGACATCCGACATGGATTTTATTCTTCATAAAAACTGTGCCGTCACAACAAGAGAGTTACTCATTTTTCAGTTACAAGCTTTCAAATTATAACATGTATGGGTATATGAATAAGAAATAAGCTCATTCTCAAAAAGAATTTCACATGCAACATGTATTGACCCATACGCTTGCCTTTGGTGTTTTATTCCATTAATTTAGGAATGTTTAAAATAAGATCAAATAGGACTTATTGGGTTGTAATGTATGCAAAGGGATAGATAGGTACTATTCTGGCCAGTAATAGCGACTATCTTCCCTAAATGCTTTTAATACATCACACATTTATAGCAGAGACCTATCCTCCTACTTCACCTTTATTTTTTTCAACTCTCAATTTCCTTTTTATTTCCCCATTCCATTAGGCACACTTAGGCTACTAGGAAGGAGTACTTAAGCAATTTTTTTACTCTTTTCTTCTTTTACTCCCTACCAACACCTATGCATTTTTAAAAAAGTGCACCTCTACTCTTTTCTTCTACTCCCACAACCACTATTTTCCTTCTTCTTCCAACTTCTCACTCCTTAACTTCTTTTGCATTTTCACTTAAGCACTTAAGAGTTTTGGATCAAATTCAAGGCAATTAAAAAGAAAGGATTAAGCTCATATTATGTCTAGCAAAAAATAGGCTAAAGGCTCAATGGGGCGAACTAGGATCATATATTAAGGGTAGGTAAAGGAAATGATCAAATTAAGCTCATTCAAAGAAATGCCTCAATCATCTCCTACAATAACATCTCTCATTTCATTTTGTATATATATCAGGCAAGTTCTAGACACTACACATTAGCATGAAATATATAATTATCCTCACACTCACGGCAAATGCTCAATTCAAGAAAAATTCAGTAGACTCTTAACTTAGCTAATCACAAGAATTCAGAATTAAGCTTTAGGAACATAGAGTCATATTCAATAACCTAGGTGTCGCAAACAAAGTTATACAACACATGCTTCAAAGTTAACACCACTTGCATCTCACAATTGTGTACAACACATAACAAGAAATCAAACTACCAATCAACTAAGGGTTCAAAAACAAAAACTTATTAAGTAATTTCCCTCAAGACGGTCGTTATCCATCCATCGTCGGAAAAAGTCCCTAACTATGAATGAAAAGTTATGTACAAACACAGAATTTTTTTTATTTCTCGGTTCAAAGTGCCCCCTTCGGAAAAGAATCGAAAAGAAAAATCAAAGGGGTGGGTGAAGTGCTCAACTAACAACTTTTTCATCAAAACAATATTATACCAAGCACCAACTTCACCCAAATTCACTAAGCACAAAATTTTAAATTTTTTAAATTTTCCTCACCCCACACTTGAATTATGCTATGTCCCAAAAGCATCAGATAAAATCAACACAAGGGTGAGAAAGACTTCCTGAGGCCTTTAGGACTAGCCAACAACATAATCTTTCTCCATTTTTGAATATGTGGGTCAACAACGCCACACTCATCTTTTGTCATGCTTCTTAGCTTCTGCTTCTAGGGTACTCAGACTTCCCCTAAATCTGTACTTAACAAACAAAACAAACAACAACAAGTGACAAATGCCAAAATACAAGACAACTAAAAGGAAAATGTACCTGTGGTACTCTTGGGTTGCCTCCCAAGCAACACCTTATTTTACATCGCGGCACGACTTAGACTATCCTTTTCAGGATATCCTCAAGCAAGTGGTCCCTCTTGGAAACCTTCTTCTTCTCCTTTTTTTTACGAGGGGGCAGCCTCCACTCTGTTCCTCTTTTCTTCTTCTACTTTAATTTCTGCCCTCCATCAGACTCGAGCTGAAGTATCAACATATGCTGCAGCAGTGGACCCATGGAATCTACCACCCCACACTTAGCATTTGACAAAACACTAATCTTGCAAAGATCTCTATAGGGTGTAGGTGAGTTGATCTCCTGATAGACTATGAAGAGCTCTTCTTCCTCACTGACCCTCATTTTTAAGGGTACCTGCTCTCACATGAATAATAGCTCCTCCAGTTGCCAAGAATGGTTGTCCCAGGATCAAGGGTACCTTATCATCCACCTTAAAATCAAGAATGATGAAGTCAGCAGGTATAATGAATTTACCTACTTTGATGAGAAGGTCCTCAATTATTCTCTCTGGTGCCACTGTGGACTTATCTGCCAGCTGCAGCATTACTCTTGTTGGCCTCGGCTTACCCAATCCCAGGTGTTAAATAGAGATAGGGGCATTAAATTGATTGCTGACCCTAAATCACACAGAGCCCTTATAATGTCAGCTTCACCAATTTGTATGGGGAGGATGAAACTCCAGGGGTCCTTGAGCTTTTTCGACATCTTGCTCATCACCCTATAGCTGAACTCCTCAGTAAGTGCCACTGTGTGGACATCCACTTACCTCACTTTGTTGTATACCACATCTTTCAAGTACTTGGCATACTTGGGCATACCCCACAAGACATCAAGTAGAGGCAAATTGATGTGAAGTTCTTTGAAAATATCAAAGAACTTTTTGAAGCATTCTTCCTCCTTGCTCTTCCTGATCCTTTGTGGGAATGGTGGTGGTGGTGTCTGTGCTTGCTGCAATGATGGTTGTGCATTATATTTTGCAGCACTCTAGTTATCTCCTCTGTCAATGGATAGACCCTTTTTGATTAGCTCCGGCTGCACCTCATTTCTCTTTTCTTTCGGTGGTACATCAACCAACTAATTTCCACTCCTCAGACTGATAGCATTGACCTATCGGGGATTTGTATCGGTATCACTAGGTAACCCTCCCTAAGGTCTGGTATGCTGCTCAGCTACCAGCTGACCCATCTGCTTCTCTAGATTTCAGGTGGACATCTGCTAGTTTTTCTAATCTAAAGTCATCCTTGCCTGATTCTCTTCCAGTTGGGTTTGAGTCGCCATAATTTTCTGCAACATCTCCTCAATGTTGGTATTGCTTGATTGGGCACTATTCTGCCTGTTTTGCTGCTGATACTGCTGCTGCTGAGGCTGCTGGTAGCTCTGACTCTAATTGCCACCCCAAAAGAAATTTGGGTGACTCTGCCAATTCTTATTATAGGTGTTCCCATATGTTTGATTATTTCTTTGAATATTTCCTACAAACTTGACTGATTCAGGATTGGCCCCATAAGAGTCTGCATTGTGCCCATTATTACCATAAATTTTGCACCAGCTAGGAGCCTGCTGAATTGCATTCACCTATCCCTGTGGTTGATTCATACTCAGTTTGCTGAAATGAGTCATCAGCTAGTGCTGCAATGACGCTTACTGTGCTGCCAAGGCATTAACACTGTCCACTTCTATCATCCCTGCTGCTCTCTTTCCTGCCCCTCTTGATGATTCACTGTGCCACTATGAGTTTCCTTGAGCAATTCTATTTAAGAGAATGTACAACTCATCATATGTCTTCTCCAGTGCTTGCCCACCCAATGCATAGTCTAATAAGATTTTCGTATGTGGGTCGATACTCTCCACAAAGGTGTGGGCTAACACCTCATTGGATTGCTAGTGATGAGGGCAGTTTCTCAGCAATGACTTGAACCTTTCCCAAGCCAAATACAAATTGTCCTCTGGCCGTTGCTTGAAACTTAAAATTTCACTTCTAAGCTTGGTAGTCTTGCATGAGGGGAAGAATCTGATGAGGAACTTCCTTGCAAGGTCATCCCAAGAAGTAATGGAATTCGGTGGCTCAACCTTCAACCACCTCTTTTCCTCTCCCAATAATGAAAATGGGAAGAGGGTGAGTCAGACATAGTTAGTTGACACTCTAGTAGGGCCAAAAGTGTCACTGATCTCCAAAAAGTTCTGTAAGTGCTACTGTGGGTCCTAATGAGTCATTCTAGTGAACTGACCACTAGAATGTAACAACTGCACCATATTTTATTTCAGCTCAAAGTTTCCTCCTAGATCCGGTTTGTGGATGCTGGAGGTCACATTTGTCGCTAGTGGGATTGCTACTTTGCGAACTGGTTGGGTTGCCATTGATTCAGGAAACAAATATTCTTACCCCACTAGTGGATGCTGTTCTAACTGCACCTTTTACCTCTTTAGCTTCCACTTTAGAGCTTTTCCCTGGAGCAAATATAATTGGTGTTCCGGCTCCAACAAAGGTTCCACCAACTCTTTATTCCTTTCCAGTTCTACAAGGAAAACCTGTTACCTGCAATAGAACAGACTAAGACCAAGTTTTTCAACACTTGGGAAAATAAAAATCACAAAAAACTAAAAGTTTGCTAAACTCTACCGATCCCCGACAACGGCGCCAAAAACTTGTTGCGCTCCAGCGCATGCGGTTGTACAAGTAATATAGTGGCTCTTGAAAAGCCGGATGTCGAACCCACAGGGGCTGGACTATTTCAATGAGTATCCAAGTTCAAGTGTTATATTAAATTTCACAAGTGTTGATTGTAAAGATTTCGTTTGTTTAATCTAAATCTAATTGATGATCACAAAATAAACGGGAAACGATAATAAGAAGCATCTAGAGTTAAGGCCTGACAATCATGCAATGCTACGATACCATGGTTCAAGTATATGAAATTCAGTTGTTGTCTCACGGAGTTAATATGCAGTGTTCATGGTCTCTCGAGCTCTAAACACAATAAACTAGTCTCACACCTACATCGTTGAGCGGGGATGTGACATCCTAATTTGTGAGCAATTTAAACCTATGGATGTGGTTCACGGGGTGTATGCCTTTGATCATGGACTTTCATACCTCTAATTATTTAACCTAACTTAGCTCTGCAACTACTTCTACGAGCGGTGATATGACAATTCTAAGTCAGATTCTAGCTATCATCCCGTTTAATTAACCAAGCAATGCAAATTAGGTATAATTTCTATCTTAACGGCGAATCCTATAGTAAATACAAGAACTTGTTCCCTGCATTCTTTCGTTCTAACCTAGGGTTACTCTTTTGAGCTTTTTCCTAAGCTTAACAAGTTCGTTTTCATGGTGATCAAGCATAGAAACAACAATAATTAAGAATGCAAGACAAAACAACAACTAAAACTCAAACCAAATATGAAAATCAAGCAATTACATTCATATCATGTGACCTCAACCCTAGAAGAAGGTTTTTAGCCACTCATGTTCATAAAATTACTCAAAAACATGTTTAAGGTAAATTACTTACAACAATGATAAAAGAGAATGAAAGTTTTTGAACCCCAGGTAGAGTTTCTTTCGTTCTCCCTTCGCTCCTTTCGTTTCTCCAAAAATATTTCATGATAAATTAATTTTAGAAGCTAAGCGTCCTATTTATACTTAATGAAAATATGCAAAATCTGGTTGTGGGTGAACTGGCTCCGTGTCACGGACCTGGTCGCACCAATTTTACTCTATGACATGGAGCAAATGCGTGGGGCTACTGGAATTTTGGGCAGCGACATGTCATTGCAGTTTGCTGTGCGTGTTGCCCAGCGTGGCATGACAACCATTGTGTAGGCCGCAGGGCGTGGCACAGCACCATCGCGCGCTGCTACTGCCACTTTGCCCCTCGTGCGCGCACACATGCTCTTGTATGGCACGACAGTAAATGCAGCGTAGGGCCAGCGTGACATACTGTCTGGCGCGCCCTCCTGCCGGTGTGGCACGTTGGGTGGAACTGCCTTGACACCATGTTGATTTCTTTATGCGACTTCTTTTCAATCACTTTCATGCTTTCCTTTTGTGCATTAAACATCATTTTCAATCCCTCATAAGCGTAATTCACTTACAAAACATTGGCTAATCATATTAGTTAGTTCATGCTCGAAATTATACAAAATTACATGAGAATGTAATTAATTAAATAGACAAACATGGCTAAATTCAAGTTATAAAATAGCACTTGAACACGTAAATATGCCCAGGATCACCCCATTAATAATTAATTAATAATATCATTTTGATATTGTCTTAGATCCAAAGCCTAAACACTCACAACATAGCTTTGACTTTATTCAAAGCCTCAGAATGATGTCAATTTATTCATCTGTATAATCTAGGAAAGAATTGAATCTGCAGACACTCATATTGTTATATTTCAATCCTATATCCAAAAAGTCAAGTAAAAAGTCAATCTTGAGCTCCAAGGTAAAAATTGTTATTTTATTGCAAAATTAGCTTACGTGTCAGTCATAGGTATTGAATATCAAATTTCAACAAAAATCGAGTCCGAATCGACCTCCAAATTAATAAAATACTCCCCCGTTTTAAATAAGTAGTGTTTTTAACTTATGCACACCATTTAAGAAAACTACCCAATCCTATAAAGAAAAATGTATTTTTACCTACTTACCCTTAATAAATATTTTGAAAAAGACGTAACTCTCTAATATTTTTTTGATCATGTAAAACTCTCTCCATTTAAATAAGGGTAAAATTGAAAGAACATAATTAATGTCTTCTTGATTATGTAAAACACCACTTATTTTTAAAAAAATTAAAAGGCTAAAATACCACTTATTTTGAAATGGAGGGAGTATCATTTTTAGATTCAAGCGAAACTTCCCAATTTTCCAATCAAATCAATGAATTATACTGACAAATAAATGATGAAACAACGGAGAAATATTAAAATCGAGGTTAGAATCTTACCCTCGAGCCAAATAATGAAGAATGTTTTCACAATTGCCCACATTTAATGTCACGCCCCGCCTTGGGGGGTATGACTGGCACCTGGTGCCGTACTAGGACCCGAACTGCTAGACTACTGAGCCTGAGCACATCTGGTGCCTGACTGGCTCTAACACAGATTTCTGGAAACAAAGGGCTATATAACGACTGTAAACACAGCCTCCGGCCAACTGGGCCTATAGCCACCTGTACCTGTAATGACAGCTAACCAGAAACATCTCAATATAAGGGAGCCTATGCGGGCCGACAAGGCCACCATGTTGTCTAGTTATCTGTAACTCAACACAAGACTACTATAAGACTACGTGACCGGCAAGGTCACCACTACTGTCAAACTAAGGCCTTACACGACCAACATAAACTGAAATGCTAAACAGCTATAACAAACTGCACGGCCTCACACGACTGGCTCAACTGACCACAGGAAAATATATACAGACTGCAAGCCTCTAGGAATATTGATAAGATGGTCGGGACAGGGCCCCTACCTACCCGTACTATACAACAAAAGGAAATGATATAAACCTCTGAAATATCAAGCTCCGGATGATAGGAGCTGATGACTCTACGATGGCTAGGATCACGAGGGATCGCCTCCTCGTCTATGAGTACCTGCAAGCAAGTAATGCAGCACCCCATTGGGCATCAGTACCACTGGTACCGAGTATGCAAAGTAACTGAAATAATACAACTGAATACAAATAACATAACTAACAAGTCTGTGAGCAGAAGATAACTGAATCTGAAGAGCTGATAGGAACTAGATCAAACCTCTCTACTCTGATAGGCAGGAGCGTGTCTGTAGTCACGGCGGCCTGCTGTCTATTAGCTAATATATATAAAGCACATAAATACATATACATATAGCAACCAAGAGCCAATACCAACCCCCATAAGCCGGATGGCGCCAAACAAGCAAACAATCTATATACCCCTACCCGGGTCAAAACCAGCCAAAAATAAGTCACTCCACTCATCTGCTCACTTCAGAGCTCCTCTACTGGCCCCCTGGGTCTCCGGCTCGGGCCATGGCCTCCGATATAAGCAACCGTGTCTGGGTCCGGAGGACTCCTGTGTAGACAGTAACAGATAGGGTCTGGATCCCCGGACACAACTCAACGGGGCTACCTAAAACCGGAGCTACACCTATAATAACTGAATGTACAGATAGTAACAGATAGGATCTGGTTCCCTGGACACAAAACTCAACAGGGCTACTGAAACCGGAGCTGCACCTGTAATGCTGATCAGACTACTATGGGGAAAGCTTCATCCCATCTTCGTCCAAGCTGGGGACGACATGCCACTCCTTGGAGTGACGTAAAACCCACCCGCTTAGTGGGCGATACGATTACCAACCTAGGGGCGGCGAGGACGCTCAATAGGGTGCCCTCACGCCACATCAAGTCTCAACAAACAAATATCACATATAGATAGCAAGCATGTATAACTGAAAAAGACTATCTGGGATCTGATTTCTTATTCTGATCTGTTTCTATGCTGAACTGATTCTTTACTGATTATACTGATTCTGAAATCTTTATTTAACTGCTTGGCTAATCTGTAGCCGGGATACTATCTGTCTGAATGGCTAATCTATAGCCATAAAACTGTCTGTCTATCTGATATTACTTTACTAAGTTTATTCTAAAAATCTGTATCTTTTACTCTACAACATGCTTGCTAATCATACAATAAGCTATACTGAATCTGGAATACTAACTCGCCCTTTGGTGCATGCTTTACTATCTTTCGGACCAAATACGATATGACAACACAACTCAGAATCTATTAGATTTACTTAGTTCTCAACATTCAACTCCGAGAGTTTCAAATACGGAGTTTACTATGATTTACCAAGCTAAGGCTTACTAACTTGCCGAAGAACAACTTCACATACTTTAACCTCGAGTTATCCGATTGTCGGACGAGGCTCGGTCAGTATTCCAGCTAAATCTCCCCAACTGCATTGATAAACACGTCAATTAGTACTAAATACAAAACTATTCTGAAGGACGGCGTCACTTTCAATATAATTATAGCCTAAACTTAGGCTTATCGAAAGACGGTCGAAAAATTGCTATTTTTCAGAAGTCCAGAAGAGAGAAGTATTCACTTCACAACTAGGAACACATAGACACTAGTTTGGAGCAATTCCACTTACCTTAGCCCGGTAGCACGACGATTCGTCGGCCGTTTTCGTAAAAAATAATCCGTAGGAATGCTCCCTGCTGCTAAATACCTCGATACCTGAGGTTAATTTGAGTTTAGACTACGTTTGGCAGCGTAATCGAATGATAATATATTAGCCCTCTTCGTCTCTCTCTGTTTCTCTGCGTTTTCTGGAAATTAAATAAGGAATATAACCTCATAAAATGAAGTGGGGGCTTTATATACTTGGGCCTGGACAGGCCCAACGTGTCATGGAGCCAACACGGAGGCTCAACCTCCGTGACACGTTGCCATTGCGGAGGGGCTCTGCCCCGGCTCCCTCCGTGATAGTTCGACAGGTTACTCCTCCGATCTTTTCCCGGGCCTTTCCCTAGCACGTATGGCTTTCAAATATGCTTAACCAACGTGCGAATAGGCCATCTAGGTGTCAGAAATCTTACGGGGTATAACAATTTCCCCCCCTTAGGAACATCCGTCCTCGAATGAAAGTGCTATTTAGAGGACTATTCAATTAACTCAACTTGCTCCTATGGAAATTTCGGCAGAGTTTCCCCTGTAATATGGACTATACCAAAAACCTGAAATGCAGAAAAGTCCAATACAGGTACTGCACACGATACTTAAGATTCACTTGATAGCTAAACATCAATCTTTCTCATTTATACATACACATCTATAAAGTATTGCATAAACAATAACACAGACATACCTGTCGCCTGATTAGGCCTGGAATAAGTAAGGATATCTAGCTTTCATATCTTCCTCAGCCTCCCACGTCATCTCCTCTCGGTTCCTATTACCCCATAATACCTTGACAGATGCAATATCTTTAGTTCTCAATCTACGAACCTGTTTGTCTAAGATGGCTACTGGAACCTCTTCATAGGCCAGCCCTTCCGTAACCTGAAAATCCTGGACTGGGACTGCTCTGGACGGGTCTCCTATACATTTTCTCAGCATAGATACATGAAAGACCGGATGAACGGATTCCAATTCTGGAGGCAAGTTCAACTCATATGCTACTCGGCTTATCCTTCGACGAATCTGATAAGGCCCAACAAACCTTGGGCTGAGCTTACCTTTCTTGTCGAATCTCATCACCCCTTTCATCGGAGATACTTTCAGAAATACCCAGTCATTTACATCAAATTCCAAGTCTCTGCGCTGCACATCTGCATATGATTTCTGGCGGCTCTGTGCAGTCAATAAGCGTTCTCGGATAAGCTTTACCTTTTCCTCTGACTGCTGAACAATGTCTGGCCCAACCAACGCTGATTCTCCTATTTCAAACCAACCAATCAGCGATCTGCATTTTCGCCCGTATAAAGCCTCAAAAGGCGCCATCTGAATAGCTGAGTGATAGCTATTATTATAAGCAAACTCAATTAACGGCAAATGCTCCTCCCAGCTACCTCCAAAATCTAGCACACATGCTCGCAACATATCTTTGAGCGTCTGAATTGTGCATTCAGCCTGTCCATCTATCTTAGGGTGGAATGCGGTACTCAAATTAATCTGCGTTCCCAGACCTCTCTGAAATGACTGCCAGAATCTAGTCATAAACTATGCTCCTCTATCTGAAATAATGGATACTGGTACTCCATGCAACCTAACTATTTCTCGGATATACAACTCTGCATAATCTTCGGCCGAGAAAGTAGTTCTTACGGGCAAGAAATGAGCCGATTTTGTCAGCCTGTCAACTATTACCCAAATAGAATCGTGCCTATGTCTGGTACTGGGTAATCCTGCTACAAAATCCATATTCACTGCTTCCCACTTCCAGAGAGGCACAGCTATGTCCTGAGTTAACCCACCTGGTTTCTGATGTTCTGCTTTCACCTGTTGGCAGTTAGGACACTGGGCTACAAATTCGGCAATTTCTCTTTTCATACCTGGCCACCAGTAGTTTTCCTTGATATCAGGGTACATTTTCGTCGCAACGGGGTGAAGAGAATAACGGGCGTAATGTACCTCATTCATGATCTGCCGGCGGAGGCCTGAAACATTGGGAACACATAAGCGGTCTTCACAACGCAGCACTCCATCCTCTGTTACCCGAAATCCTGGCGCCTTCCCTAGCGGAATATAATCTTTAAGCTGAACTAGGTCAGGATCCTCAAATTGCCGTTCTTTCACTTCCACAACTAATGATGACACGGCGGTGTTCTGAATTACCGCTCTACCGTCCTCTGTTCCTTCTACACGAACGGCTAGGCTAGCTAACTGATGTATCTCCTTGACCAATTCCCGCTGCTCGGGCTGCAAATAGGCCAAACTCCCCATGGACTTTCGACTAAGAGCATCTTCCACAACATTGGCTTTTCTCGGGTGGTATAGAATATTCACATCATAATCCTTTAACAGCTCCAACCAGCGACGTTGCCGCAGATTCAACTCCCTCTGAGTGAAGATATACTGTAGGCTCTTGTGATCTGTGAAAATATCAACATGAACGCCATACAGGTAATGCCTCCACATTTTCAAGGCGTGGATTACTGCGGCTAACTCCAGGTCGTGGGTGGGGTAATTCTTTTCATGTTTCTTCAGTTGCCTGGAAGCATATGCAATCACCTTACCATGCTGCATCAACACACAACCCAACCCAACACCTGATGCATCGCAATACACTGAATAACCCTCTATACCTTCCGGTAATGCTAACACTGGGGCGGAGGTTAATCTGTCTTTCAGTTCCTGGAAGCTCTGCTCGCATGCCTCTATCCACTGAAACTTTGTTGCTTTCCGCGTCAGTTTAGTCAGAGGTGCTGCTATGGTGGAGAACCCTTTAACAAACCTCCTGTAATATCCCGCTAATCCCAGAAAGCTATGGACTTCAATCGGAGTGGTAGGCCTGGGCCATGATTTGACTGCTTCTATTTTCTGCTTGTCAACCTGTATACCAGCATCCGACACAATATGCCCTAGGAAGGCTACTGAGTTAAGACAGAATTCACACTTGGAGAACTTAGCATATAACTGGCGGTCCCTAAGAATCTGGAGCACTGTCCGTAAATGAGTCCGGTGATTTGCTTCAAAGCGAGAATACACCAGAATATAATGAACACGATCACGAACAGGTCCAGGTATGGTCTGAAAATACTGTTCATCAGGTCCATGAATACTTCTGGGGCATTCGTTAACCCAAAGGACATAACTAGAAATTCAAAGTGTCCATATTGGGTCCTGAACGCCGTTTTGGGAATATCTCTTTCACGTACCCGAACTGGTGATATCCGAACCGTAAGTCAATCTTAGAGAAGTATCTAGCTCCCTGTAACTGATCAAATAAGTCATCTATTCTGGGGAGCGGGTACTTGTTCTTCACTGTAACTTTGTTCAACTGTCGATAATCTATGCACATACAGAGTGAGCCATCTTTCTTTTTCACAAATAGAACTGGCGCACCCCATGGTGAAGTACTCGGCCTGATGAAACCTTTATCTAGCAAATCTTTCAACTGCTCCTTCAACTCTCTGAGTTCTGCAGGAGCCATACGATAGGGAGGAATTGATATAGGCTGAGTGCCTGGTAACAAATCAATAGCGAAATCTATTTCCCTTTCTGGGGGAATACCATGTAACTCATATGGAAACACATCAGGGAACTCGTTCACCACCGAAATAGACTGGAGTGTCAGGGATTCTGCCCGAACATCCTGAACTCTGACCAGATGGTAAATACACCCCTTAGATATCAATTTCCTAGCCTGAAGGTAGGAAATAAACCTACCTTTTGGCGTAGCAGTGCTACCTTTCCACTCTCGCACTGCCTCCCCTGGAAAGTAGAATCGGACCATCTTGGTCCAACATTCTACATTCGCGTAGCACGACACTAGCCAATCCATACCCATTATGGCATCGAAGTCTATCATTTCCAGCTGTACCAGATCTACTGTAGTCTGGCAGTCAGCAACCTCCACTGTACACCCTCGGTAAATTCTGCTAGCTATAATAGAGTCACCGACTGGCGTGGATACTGAAAAGGGCTGCTGCAATAATTTTGGTGCAATATTGAACTTTCGTGCCACAAATAGGGTAACATACGATAGAGTGGATCCTGGGTCAATCAATACATAAGCAGGGCAGGAACAAATAGTCATCGTACCTGTTACTACATCCGGAGATGCCTCTGAATCATGTCTCCCTGGTAGTGCATAAGTACGGCTTGAACCCGTACCTGAACTGGAAGCTCTTGACCTACCTCAGCCTCTGCCTATTGAACCTAAAGGCCCACGCCCCACTGAGGCTGCTGGGGCTCGTGGCCCTGCGGATCCCCTGTCTTGACTGTCTCTACTCCTCTGACCTCTAGTCGGACAATCTCTCATCCGATGCCCCTCCTGTCCGCAAATATAACACCCAGTGGAGCCATATCTACAAGCTCCGGAGTATGGTTGATTACAATAGGGACAGGGTGAGGGTGCAAATCTGCTCTGCTCTCCCCTTCTCTGCTACGGAGATTATAGTGTTTTGGAACTGCCACTGGGCTTTGACTGCCCTCTACGCACATATCTACCTCACTGCTGCTGCTGTTATGGAGGAGGTGGGGGTCTAGGGGGTCTATCTGATAGTCGAGGCTTGGGTCCTCTCTGAACTTCTCTTTGCATCTCATCTGGTCTGTCTCTGCAGCGCTGTTCCTGACTGGTCTGTCTACTACCCTGCTGCCGCTGTCTAAGGCCCCTCTATGGTCTGAGCAAAAGCCTATACTCGGGCAATGTACATATCCTCTCGCAATGCGCCATCATACATGCCTCAGTATACTCCGGATTCAGACCCATGATAAATCTGTGGACTCTCGCTGGCATGGTATCAACAATTGCTGGAGCATAACGGGCTAAGGAGTCAAATTGTAAAGCATACTCGCGTACGCTCCTCGCCCCTTACTCTAGATGCAAAAACTGATCCATCCGAGCCTGCCTGATCTCTCGTGGCAAGTAACGGTCCAAGAAGGCCTCCGAGAAACTGGTCTAGGTCAGAGGGGTAACATCTCTCCCTCGGGACCTCTCCCAACTCTCGTACCATAGTACTGCTATGTCCCGCAACCGGAACACTGCGAACTCAACAGACTCTGAAGGGGTCACATGCATAACTCGAAATATCCTCTGCATCTGATCTAGAAAGTCCTGGGGGTCCTCTGCCTGATCTGACCCTGTAACCTGTGGGGGACCGAGTGCCAAAAATTCCCGGACTCTAGAACTGCCTGACCCACCTGAAGACTCTGCTGCTACAGGTGGCACTGGCTGGCGCTATGTGGCCATCATCTATGCCAACATAACTACAGCACTACGAACCTCCTGATCTGATGGCGAAGGCACAGGAGCTATCGGGGGTAGTGTAGTGCCCAACGGCTCCTGATGTGAGGGGGACTGCTGAGAGGGCTGTGATGAAGCCTCTATATCGCCCTCAGATCGGGCTGACTCTGACTGAAACTGAGGCATCCTGCTGGTGCCTTCTCCTGCTGCTGTGTCTAATCTCCTACCTGTGGCAGGGTGTCGCTGATCTTCCATTCTTATCTTTAGACAAAGGATACGATAAGTTTTAGGAACTCGACCTTATACTATACTGTGCTATGGCACGACTGAGTATGAAAGAAGAGTAACCATCCTATCATGCCTCGCAACCTCCTTCCTATAGTGTGTGGTGCACAACACATCCATAGACAAGACTCTACTTAGCATGGCTTGCAGACTCCCTGGGACATGACCTGCTCTGATACCAAGTTTGTCACGCCCCGCCTTGGGGGGTATGACTGGCACCTGGTGCCCTACTAGGACCCGAACTTCTAGACTACTGAGCCTGAGCACATCTGGTGCCTGGCTGGCTCTAACTCAGATTTCTGGAAACAAAGGGCTATATAACGACTGTAAACACAGCCTTCGGCCAACTGGGCCTATAGCCACCTGTACCTGTAATGACAGCTAACCAGAAACATCTCAATATAAGGGAGCCTATGCAGGCCGACAAGGCCACCATGCTGTCTAGTTATCTGTAACTCAACACAAGACTATTGTAAGACTACGTGACTGGCAAGGTCACCACTACTGTCAAACTAAGGCCTCACACAGCCAACATAAACTGAAATGCTAAACAGCTATAACAAACTGCACGACCTCACACGACTGGCTCAACTGACCACAGGGAAATATATACATACTGCAAGCCTCTAGGAATACTTATAAGATGGTTGGGACAGGGCCCCGACCTACCCGTACTGTACAACAAAAGGAAATGATATAAACCTCTGAAATATCAAGCTCCAGATGACAGGAGCTGATGACTCTACGATGGCTAGGATCACGAGGGATCGCCTCCTCGTCTATGAGTACCTGCAAGCAAGTAATGCAGCACCCCATTGGGCATCAGTACCACTGGTACCGAGTATGTAAAGTAACTGAAATAATACAACTGAATACAAATAACATAACTAACAAGTCTGTGAGCAGAAGATAACTGATTCTGAAGAGCTGATAGGAACTAGATCAAACCTTTCTGCTCTGATAGGCAGGAGCGTGTCTGTAGTCACGACGGCCTGTTGTCTATTAGCTAATATATATAAAGCACATAAATACATATACATTTAGCAAGCAAGAGCCAATACCAACCCCCATAAGCCGGATGGCGCCAAACAAGCAAACAATCTATATACCCCTACCCGGGTCAAAACCAGCCAAAAATAAGTCACTCCACTCATCTGCTCTCTTCGGAGCTCCTCTACCGGCCCCCTGGGTCTCCGGCTTGGGCCATGGCCTCCGATATAAGCAACCGTGTCTGGGTCCGGAGGACTCCTGTGTAGACAGTAACAGATAGGGTCTAGAGCCCCGGAAATAAAACTCAATAGGGCTATGTGAAACCGAAGCTGCACCTGTAATGCTGATTAGACTGCTATAGGGAAAGCTTCATCCCATCTTCGTCCAAGCTAGAGACGGCATGCCACTCCTTGGAGTGACGTAAAACCCACCCGCTCAGTGGGCGACACGATTACCAACCCTGGGGCGGCGAGGACGCTCAATAGGGTGCCCTCACTCCACATCAAGTCTCAACAAGCAAATAGCACATATAGATAGCAAGCATGTATAACTGAAAAAGACTATCTGGGATCTGATTTCTTATTCTGATCTGTTTCTATGCTGAACTGATTCTTTACTGATTATACTAATTCTGAAATCTTTATTTAACTGCTTGGCTAATCTGTAGCCGGGATACTATCTGTCTGAATGGCTAATCTGTAGCCATAAAACTGTCTGTCTATCTGATTTTACTTTACTAAGTTTATTCTAAAAATCTATATCTTTTACTCTACAACATGCTTGCTAATCATACAATAAGCTATACTGAATCTGCAATACTAACTCGCCCTTTGGCGCATGCTTTACTATCTTTCGGACCAAATACGATATGACAACACAACTCAGAATCTATTAGATTTACTTAGTTCTCAATATTCAACTCTGAGAGTTTCAAATATAGAGTTTACTATGATTTACCAAGCTAAGGCTTACTAACTTGCTGAAGAACAACTTCACATACCTTAACCTAGAGTTATCCGACTGTCGGACGAGGCTCGGTCAGTATTCCAGCTAAATCTCCCCAACTGCATTCATAAACACGTCAATTAGTACT
The DNA here is from genome assembly GCA_035772735.1 of Datura wrightii. Taxonomy (NCBI): domain Eukaryota; kingdom Viridiplantae; phylum Streptophyta; class Magnoliopsida; order Solanales; family Solanaceae; genus Datura; species Datura wrightii. The sequence goes on from JASDFA010000016.1 coordinate 162,269,421, forward strand.
AAATACAACACTATTCTGAAGGACGGCATCACTTTCAATATAATTATAGCCTAAACTTAGGCTTATCGAAAGACGGTCGAAAACTTGCTATTTTTCAGTAGTCCAGAAGAGAAAAGTATTCACTTCACAGCTAGGAACACATAGACACTAGTTTGGAGCAATTCCACTTACCTTAGTCCGGTAGCACAACGATTCGTCTGCCGTATTTCGCGAAACAAAATCCGTAGGAATGCGCCCTGCTGCTAAATACCTCGATACCTAAGGTTAATTTGAGTTTAGAATACGTTTGGCAGCGTAATCGAATGATAATATATTATTCCTCTTCATCTATCTCTGTTTCTCTGCGTTTTCTGGAAATTAAATAAGGAATATAACCTCACAAACCGAAGTGGGGGCTTTATATACTTGGGCCTGGACATGTCACGGAGCCAACACGGAGGCTCCACCTCCATGACACGTTGCCATCGCAGAGGGGCTCTGCCCCGGCTTCCTTCATGATGGTTCGACAGGTTACTCGTCCGATCCTTTCCCGGGCCTTTCCCTAGAACGTATGGCTTTCAAATATGCTTAACCAACGTGCGAATAGGCCATCTAGGTGTTGGAAATCTTACTGGGTATAACATTTAAGGTCTCTAACTCCCAAAATTGAAATAAGAATAAAATTTGAAATGGAATTTAAATCTATCTAGGTGCACTTTGCTTCGCGGACAAGGAGACCCACCACGATCGCGGTCAACCAACCCGAACTTGACCCATTGTGAACGCGATACCTATTGTAATACCTCATATTTTTAGGCTAAGATTTGACCCATGAAATATAAATATCCAGATCCAAAAGAATGAGAATATGATCAATCATGTGAGCTAAGGATTTATTTTTATGTAATACATTGGAACATAAGTGGGGAAGTGTATAAGAATTGAAAGGAACTAAATTAGAAGTACAAGATAAATTTCAAAACTATTGCCCTAAAAGTCACATGCGGGCCATACATTGGACCTATGATTTGTACATGGAATCTATGGACAACCTTTGCAGTTATGCCCTAGACAATACTATTTAGGGATAGTAAAATGAACTGAAGGCCTGTATACTGATTTACGGTCAGGATGTGGAATCCAACTCCTACCATTCTAAGTATGTGAGTATGTATGGCCGTAAAATTCATTGAAGGACCCTACATAGGGATCGAAAGTTAAAGGTCTTATGAGTCACTGTTTAAGGAGAGATACAGAGGTATGGTTGATTTTCTCAACTGTAAGTGAGATCTACAGATGTACTTATCATCCTAGACGAATACACCAAATTTGGAAGGGTTCGAATACGGCCAAGTCTACAGACTGTAAATGACTTTAATGTCTGTATTCAGTATTGTAAGTGGAGAGTTGGATTTTTCAAGGTTCTATTTAGGATCTGGTGGGATTTACTGTCTAACTTGCAGACCGTATGCTGATTCTATAGGCTATAAAATTAGGCCCAGGAAAATAGAAAGTTGTCTGCTTTAGATGCCCATAAATACCACCAAGACAGATTCTCTTTCATTTTTTCACCTCTCTAACTGCTAGTTTGAGCATACTCGTTTCCCCAAGTCATTCCATATCAACATAAGCATATTCTAAGTAATTCCAAACGATTCTAACATACGATTTTCTAAATAAGATTCTTTGTTAAAATTTTAGGGTTTCAAGAAAACTCAACTCAAGGGTCAAAAGCAGATTTTGAGCATTCTTCTTCAAAATTAAAGTCCTTTTTTCAATTATTGGAAACAATTAAGGCATGTAAGACTATTCACGTGCAAGAACATTATTGTTTTTTTCGACGACATATTTCTTCAAAATACTCATGAATTCTCCCGCATGAGACGATTATGATTAAATATGAAATAAAATCCTTTATTCATGTAAATTCACCATGAACTTTATGAACTCCTTTATATTCTTAATAGGATCTTATGATATGAGTCTTACGATTTTCACATGAAGGATTTGAAACACAAGAATTATGATTTTTCAAAAAGAAAGATCTTTATGATGTACATGATAGTTATTATGATATGACAAATATGAAAAATGAATTATTTATGAAAGTGAAGTATTTTATAATTTTCTATGATATGATGAAAATATCCATGATGAATACACCATGAAAGACTATTTATGATCCCATGAGCTACATCATATCAAGATGTTGAGGGAGCTAATGATATTACCCTTGATCTGCCTCAACTAGTGAGTTTGTACGTGGTTAGTATAATATAATTACCCAACACAAGAGTAGGGATCGCATCAACTTAGACTTGTTTAGGCCCTTACTATCAAGCAATTTCAAATGTGATTTGCAAATTGAGAGCTATTCGGATTAGGGGTAAAAGAGTGACTAACTAAGAATTGAAATGCTTAAGATTGTAATTCAAGATTAGAAAAAACTAGGAAAGTGTCCCCTATTTGGGTTTATTCCCCTAAATCACTCAAAAGAGCTAATTAAGAGTGGACTTTCAAATAATATGCAAGCAATCAACTTAATCAATTGATGGTTACAGTCTCTCAAGTATCCCAACAATGTCAATCTACACCAAGTTTCTTATATTGATGAGAACTTCATTCTATTCGATTGCAATTTGTCAATTAAATATGTCCTATGTCTAGGTAATCTATTAAACAAGGTTAAAAGCCTTGGGTCACTATTGATTGATGCTATCAAAACCTTAATTGTCTTTCTCAAGCACAATAGACGCAATTGGGGATGATTGGGGGGTTTTCAACCACCAATCTCACAATACAAAGCTAAAATCAATTAAATATTATCAAGCCCACAATCAATTTTACTCAATTGAGATCATTAGGGTTCATAAAACCATTGAGTTCATAATCCTAGATCTGGGTTTAGTTACTCATAGCTAAAGAAGAAGAGAAAAATAAGTAATTAGACATCTTATAAAATAATTTGAAGAGAGAGAAAACTTGAATTGATAGCTTTGATCTTCAATCCCCCATAGGTGTCTTCAATTACAAGCTAGAACTGTGGAAAGAATATGGAAAACTTACTAAAACTCTCTAAAATTATCACAACTACTCCCTCTCCCAAAAAGAACAAAAAAAAATATTTATACTAAATCCCTAAAATATCAATTTAATTTAATTCTGAAGGGTCCCAATTCGAGAGACGAACCATCTTTTAGAAAGACAGTCCGCATATTGAACATGTGACTGATTTTAGTGTTCTGCCTAGACTTTGTTTGTCCTTTGATTGACGGATAGTCTCTTGGAAAGACGATCCATTTTTTACTTTTGTTAATTTTTCCACCACAAAGTTGAGTTGGACAAACAGACCAATTGACGGTCCATCTTTTGGAAAGAAGGACCACATCTTTATTCGTCCTTTGCATCATGCTAGGTGGTTATATCTGGATCAGAAGACACTTGAACAAGCAGACTGCATCTTGGAAAAGTGGTTCGTCTTTCCTCCTTTTTTGGCAAATTTTAGTTACTTTCATGCCTCCTTTTATCATTTCATTGGATTCCTGAAACTTAGAAAAATAGAGTTAGTTATTAATACTTAAAGTCATGCAAAAATCCTTGAAAAGAAGTACAAATGCGTCGCAAATTTCCAAGACATCAACGCCCCCAACTTAAAGTTTTTGCTTGTCCTTAAGAAACTAAAATAAGATCATCTACTCTAGACCTAGACTTTTGCTTTGGCATCACAAAGTGCAATGACTAGGATGTTTTTGGCAAGCAACTATAAGCATACAATATTCAAGTAAGTCAACCCCTCTATTGTGCAAAAAAATCAGCTTTCTCACAACCATTGAGACTAAGCATGAAATCTCTATTCATGACATCATTTCACATGCAAAATACCTTGATTAAGAAGTAAATCATGCTAGCCATTATCATCCACATTCCCTCACAATTAGACCAAAGAAAGTGTTCATTCTTAAAATCAATAATCACACAAATTTCATGGACACAAGATCAAGAAAGAAGAGAAAGACACTCAACTCTCATAAAGATGTTCACAAGATAGGTCACAACTATCATATGCTTGCCTTTATCCTAAAATGACTCTTATTTTGAAAATTCGGGTTGAGATCATGTAAGGACATTTCTAAACTTGTAATATTGGTCCATAGGACTGGTAATACAAATATGGTCTTTTAGTGGCTCATTATCATCCTTGAATATTACATCACATTCATATTGTTATACCCCATAGGATTCCCGTCACCTAATGACCTATTTGCACGTTGGTTAAGCATATTTGAAGGCCAGACGTTCTAGAGAAAGGACCGGGAAAAAGATCGGACGAGAAACTTGTCGAACCATCGCGGAAGGAGCCGAGGCAGAGCCCCTCCGCGATGGCAGCGTGTCACGGAGGTGAAGCCTCCACGTTGGCTCCGTGACACGTTGGCCTTGTCCAGGCCCAAGTATATAAAGCCCCACTTCGGTTTAATTTCATTAAAACCTCTTAAAATTTCCAGAAAACGCAGGAGAACAGGGAGAGAACGAAGAAGTAATATAATTTTCATCCGGTTACGCTGCTAAACGTTGTCCAAACTCAAATTAACCTCAAATACCAAGGTATTTAGCAGCAGAGAGCATTCCTACGGATTTAGTTTCGTGAAATACGTCCGACGAATCATCGAGCCACCGAGCTAAGGTAAGTAGAATTGCTCCAAACTAGTGTCTATGTGTTCCTAGCTGAGAAGTGAATATTTCTCCCTTCTGGACCTCTGAAAAATAGCGAGTTTTTGACCTTCTTTCGATAAGCCTAAGTTTAGGCTATAAACTATATCGAAAGTGACGTTGCTCTTTAAAATAAAGTTGTATTTGGTATTAATTGACATATTTATGAATGCAGTTGGGAGAAAATAGTTGAAGTACCGGCCGAGCCTCGTCTGACAGATGGATAGTTCGAGGATAAGGTATGTAAAGCTAGTTTCCTTGGCAAGTTAGTAATCTCGGTACAGTACGGTAATTTAAAGGCCAGTAGAATGTTCAGAAGTCATGTGTTATATTTATTACGAATGTTGATACGATATTAGAAGCATCATGTTGTATTTAGCGCAAAACTTGTTAGCACGATATAGATTCTAAAATAAGTGTTAGGAACTGCACAGCATGCTCAGTATGTGATGTGACAAAGAATGTTAGGATATCATTGTATTCAGTTAAAGCCCAGTAAAGCAATGTAATATCTGTAAGACACCTTAGAAGTAGAATGATAAGTTAAAATGAAGTTAGAAAGCATGTTAGGAATAGTAAATCATGTTACTATAGAAACTCAGCATACAGCATGGCTTTCAGCAGAAAGACTATATCCCGTTCAGCATTATACTCGGTACAGCATGGCAGAAGACTATATATTATACACGTGTACTATTGTCAGTCTCAGCATGTATTAAGTATGTACATATTATTATTACTAGTTCAGTATATGGTATATATAAATACTTCACCACTATTAGCTTCAGTATATGAGATATGCAGATAGTGTTACTAGTTGAGACCATTGTATTGTTTTGGGGTTGGATTACCTAGAATCCATGACCGCCCCAGGGTTAATAGCTGTATTGACTCGTCCGCCAGAGGACGAGGATACAACGCTCTACGGAGTTGCATGCCGTCCCACAGGGGACGAAGATGGTTTGCCAGTTTTCCCCAAATTGTGCCTTGGTCGGCCCTTACACACCCCTGTCGAGCGGATACGCCCGGGTGTTGATTCAGGAGTCCTCCGTACTCAGATGCAGTTATAGTCAGGGGCTTAGCGAGCCCAAGTGCATACCCAGGGGATCGGCGGGATGCTTATAGTTATTATAGGAGATGGGATGATCGGGGTAGGGGTATAGATTCTGTGCTGGTTGTACCCCCTGGCTTATGGGGGCCGGGTAAGGTTTGTGTGTGCTATGTTATGTTATGATATGTTATGCCGTGTTACAGTAGATACGAGTAGATCGATAGTAGAACGATAAATCCTCAGGTATGACTCCTACTCCTTCCAGTATAATTAAAAGAAGGTATGATTTACATTATCAGACAGTTAATCCATTCCTTTCTACTTCAGTTTCATCAGTTGTATTGTTATTTTCAGATGTTTCTTTCAGTTATTGCCTTACATACTCAGTACAAGCGGTACTGACGCCCGGTGGGGCGCTGCATTACTTGCTTGCAGGTACTCATAAATGAGCAGACGATCCCTCGTGATTCCTGTCAGCGATCGAGTATTCAGCTCCTGTCATTTGGAGACTGAATCCCAGAGGTGTATTTCGTTTTCTTTTGTTGTACAGTACGGGTAGGTCGGGGCCGTGTCCCGATCATTTCTATTGTTATTCCTAGAGGCTTGCAGTCTGTATATATTTCCCTGTGGTCGGATAAGCAGGTCGTGTGAGGCCGTGCAGTTGTTTAGCTATTAGTACTTCTGTTTTCTTTATGTTGGCCGTGTTGGGCCATAGTTCGACAGTAGTGGTGACCTTGCCGGTCACGTAGCTATCCAGTACTTCATAGTTGAGTTATAGATAACTAGACAGCATGGTGGCCTTGTCGGCCCGCATAGGTTTCCCTATAGTTGCATGTTTTTGGTCAGCTGTCATTATAGGTACAAAAGGCTATAGGCCAATAGGCCGGGGGCTGTGTTTACAGCCGTTATATAGCCCTTTGTTTCCAGAAATGTGAGTTAGAGCCAGCCAGGCACCAGATGTGCTCAGGCTTAGCAGTCTAGCAGTATTGGTCCTAGTAGGGCACCAGGTGCCAGTCATACCCCCCAAGGCGGGGTGTGACAAACTTGGTTTCAGAGCAGGTCGTATCCCAGGGAGTCTACAAGCCGTGCTAAGTAGAGTCCTGTCCATGGATATGTCGTGCACCACATACTATGGGTAGGAGTCTGCAAGGCATGATAGGATGGTTGTCTTTTATTCTTATTCAGTCGTGCTGTAGAGCGGTACAATATAGGGTTGAGTCCCTAAAAGCTTACTATATTCTTTGGTTACAGATAATGTCAGACTAGCGATATCCTATCACAGGCCGGAGCTTAGATATTGCAGCATGGGAAGGCACCAGCAGGATGCCTCACCCTCATTTGGGAACAGCCCGGTCAGAGGGCACTATAGAGGCATCGTCCCAGCCTTCTCAGCAGTCTCCACCAGGTCAGGAGCAACTTGGGGCGACACTACCTTCAGTAGTCCCTATACCGACACCTTCCGACCAGGAGGTTAGGAGTGCTGTAGTTATGTTAGCACAGATGATGGCTGCTCAGCGTCAGCCAATGCCGTCTACAGTTGCGGAGTCATCAGGAGGGCCCGGTAGTCGGAGGGTCCGAGAGTTCTTGGCTCTGTATCCCCCACAGTTTACAGGTACGGACCGGACAGAGGACCCTCAGGATTTTCTGGATCAAATGCAGAGAATCTTCAGGGTTATACATGCCACGCCTACAGAATCAGTTGTGTTGGCAGCATTTCGATTACGGGACATCGCCGTGTTGTGGTATGAAAGCTAGGAAAGGTCCCGAGGGAGAGATGTTTCCCCTCCGACCTGGTCCAGCTTCTTAGGAGCTTTCTGGATCATTATCTGCTGCGGGAGATTCGACAGGCCCGGGTAGACCAGTTCCTACATCTGGAGCAGGGGGCCATGAGTGTTCGGGAATATTCCTTGCGATTTGATTCTTTAGCCCGGTATGCACCGGCCTTTGTTGATACTATGACATCCAGAGTACACCGCTTTATCATGGGGTTGAATCCAGAATATGTGGAAACTTGTATTACGGCTACACTGCGAGAGGACATGGACATTGCTCGAGTTCAGGCATTCGCCCAGAATATTGAGGGCATCAGACAGCGGCATCGGGATATCAGAAGGGTTAATCAGGAACAGCGTCGCCGGGGCAGGCCAGTTGAGTTACAGAGGGAGGCCCGGGGAGGACCCAGGCCACGATTGTTAGACAGGCCGCCCAGGCCCCCGCCTCTGCCACAGCCGCAGGGGGGTAGATTCAATCGCAGGGGGCAGTCAGAGACTAGTAGAGGCTCGCAGATGCCAGATTCACCATTACAGAGGAGGGCGGAGCAGAGTAGGTATACCCTACCACTTTGCCCTATATGCAGTCGACGCCATCCTGGAGCATGCAGGTATGGTTCCACCGCATGTTATATTTGTGGCCAAGAAGGCCATTTGATGAAAGATTGCCCAACCAGAGGTCGAGAGGACTGGGATAGATAGGATAGGGCATCTGCAGGGTCACGAGCCATAGCATCCTCGGCAGGGCGCAGGCCCTCAGTTTCAGCAGGCAGGGGTCGGGGTAGATCAGAGGCCTCCAGTATGGGTGCGGGTCCAAGCCGCACATATTCTTTACCAGGGAGGCAAGATTCAGAAGCGTCACCTGATGTTGTGACAGGTATGCTAACTATCTCACACCCTGCTTATGTGTTGATTGATCCAGGGTCTACTTTGTCCTACATTACTCCATTTGTAGCACGAAAGTTTAGTATTGCACCAGAATTATTGCAGCAGCCCTTTTTAGTATCCACGCCCGTCGGTGACTCTATTGTGGCTAGCAAAATTTACCGAGGGTGTACAGTAGAGGTTGCTGACCGTCAGACCATAGTAGATCTGGTCGAGTTAGAAATAATAGACTTCGATTCCATAATGGGTATGGATTGGTTAGTACCATGCTTTGCCAATGTTGAATGTTGGACCAAGACGGTCCGATTCCACTTCCCAGGAGAAGCAGTGCGAGAGTGGAAGGGCAGTACCGCTACGCCAAAAGGTAGGTTTATTTCCTACCTTCAGGCAAGAAAGTTGATATCTAAGGGATGTATTTACCATCTGGTCAGAGTCCAGGATGTCCAAGCAGGATCTCCGACACTCCAGTCTGTTCCAGTAGTGAATGAATTCCCTAATGTGTTTCCTGATGAGTTACTTGGTATTCCCCCAGAAAGGGAGATAGATTTTGCTATTGACTTGTTACCAGGCACTCAGCCGATATCAATTCCTCCCTATCGTATGGCTCCTGCGGAACTCAGAGAATTAAAAGAGCAGTTGAAAGATTTATTGGATAAAGGTTTTATTAGGCCGAGTACTTCACCGTGGGGTGCGCCAGTTTTATTTGTGAGGAAGAAAGATGGCTCGCTCCGAATGTGCATAGATTATCAGCAATTAAACAAAGTTACAGTAAAGAACAAGTACCCGCTTCCCAAATTTGATGACTTATTTGATCAGTTGTAGGGAGCCAGATACTTTTCTAAGATTGACTTGCAGTCCGGATATCACCAGGTCCGAGTACGTGAGAGAGATATTCCTAAGACAGCGTTCAGGACCCGATATGGACATTTTGAATTTTTAGTCATGTCCTTCGGGTTAACGAATGCCCCGGCAGTCTTCATGGACCTGATGAACAGTATTTTCAGACCTTTCCTGGACTTGTTCGTGATAGTATTCATTGATGACATTCTGGTGTATTCTCGCTCTAAAGCAGATCACCGGACTCATTTGCGGACAGTGCTCCAGATCCTCAGGGACCGCCAGCTGTATGCTAAATTTTCTAAGTGTGAATTCTGGCTTAACTCAGTGGCCTTTTTAGGGCATATCGTGTCAGACGCTGGTATACAAGTTGACAAGCAGAAAATAGAAGTAGTTAAGTCATGGCCTAGGCCTACCACTCCAACTGAAGTTCGTAGCTTTCTGGGGTTCGCAGGATATTACAGGAGGTTCGTTGAAGGGTTCTCGACCATTGCGGCACCTCTGACCAAACTGACACAGAAAGCAGCAAAGTTTCAATGGATAGAGGTATGCGAGCAGAGCTTCTAGGAACTGAAAGACAGATTAACCTCCGCCCCAGTATTAGCATTGCTGGAAGGCACAGAAGGTTATTCGGTCTATTGCGACGCGTCAGGTGTCGGGTTAGGTTGTGTGTTGATGCAGCATGGTAGAGTGATAGCACATGCTTCCATACAGCTGAGGAAACACAAAAATAATTACCCTACCCACGACCTGGAATTGGTCGCAGTAATCCACGCCTTGAATATGTGTAGGCATTACCTGTACGGCGTCCATGTTGATATTTACACAGATCACAAGAGCCTACAGTACATCTTCACTCAGAGGGAGTTGAATCTACGGCAACGCTGCTGGTTGGAGCTGTTAAAAGATTATGATGTGAATATTCTATACCACCCTGGAAAAGCTAATGTAGTGGCAGATGCCCTGAGCCGTAAGTCAATTGGGAGTTTGGCATATTTGCGACCTGAGAAGCGAGAGTTATCCAAAGAAATTCATCAGTTAGCTGGTTTAGCCATTCGAGTAATGGAAACAGAAAATAATAGAGCAGTAATTCAGAATTCTGCTGTGTCATCATTAGTTACAGAAGTAAAAGAATGACAGTACGAGGACCCTGATTTAGTCCAGCTCAGAGATAGGATTCAGAAAGGTAAGTAGTCAGATTCCAAATGACTAAGGATGATGTGCTACGCTGTAAGGGCCGCCTCTGTGTCCCGAATGTTTCAGGGCTTCGTGGGCGGATCATGCATGAGGTACATTACGCTCGCTATTCCCTCTATCCAAGGAGCGACGAAAATGTACTACGATATCAGAGACATCTACTGGTGGCCACGTATGAAAGCTGAGATAGCCGAATTTGTATCTAGATGTTCTAACTGTCAGCAGGTGAAAGCGGAGCACTAGAAGCCGGGCGGTTTGACGCAAGATATAACGGTGCCTACGTGGAAATGGGAAACGATAAACATGGATTTTGTAACAGGGTTACCCCGTACCAGACGCATAAATGATTCCATTTGGGTAATAGTTGACAGGCTGACAAAATCATCTCATTTCCTGCCAGTGAAGGCTACCTTCTCAGCTGAGGATTATGCCGAATTGTATATTAGAGAAATAGTTAGATTGCATGGAGTGCCGGTATCCATCATTTCAGATAGGGGAGCACAATTTACAGCTAGATTCTGGCAGTCGTTCCAGAGGGGTTTTGGAACGCAGATCTATTTCAGCACAACATTTCACCCCCAGACAGATGGGCAAGCTGAGTGGACTATCCAAACGCTCGAAGATATGCTACGAGCGTGTGTGCTAGATTTTGGGGTTAGCTGGGATGAGCATCTTTTGTTGATTGAATTTTCTTATAATAACAGTTATCATTCAGCTATCCAGATGGCGCCCTTTGAAGCATTATATGGGCGAAAATGTAGATCGCCGGTGGGCTGGTTTGAAGTGGGGGAATCATCTTTGGTTGGCCCAGACATTGTTCGGCAGTCAGAGGAAAAGATAAGACTTATCCGAGAACGTTTACTGACTGCTCAGAGCCGCCAGAAGTCTTATGCAGATATGCGGCGCAGAAATCTAGAATTTGCGGTAAATGACTGGGTATATCTGAAAGTGTCTCCGATGAAAGGGGTGATGAGATTTGGCAAGAAAGGCAAGCTTAGCCCGAGATTCATTGGGCCATATCAGATTCGGCGAAGAATAGGCCGAGTTGCATACGAATTGGACTTTCCTCCGGAGTTAGCATCTATTCACCCAGTATTCCATGTCTCTATGTTGAGGAAGTTCGAGGAAGTTCGTAGGAGACCCTTCTACAGTAGTTCCAGTTCAGGATGTCCAGGTCACAGAAGTGTTAGCTTATGAAGAGGTTCCAGTAGCTATTTTAGACAGACAGATTCGCAGGTTGAGGACTAAAGATGTTACGTCTGTCAAAGTATTGTGGCGTAACAGGAACCGTGAGGAAATGACATGGGAAGCTGAAGAAGACATGAAAGCTAGGTACCCTCACCTATTCCAGGCCTAGTCAGGCGACAGGTATGTCCGTATTATTGCTTATGTAGTATTTTATGGTTGTATATGTATAAGTGAGAAAGATTGATACTTAGCCATCCAGTGAATCCTAAAGTATTGTGTACAGTACCTGTATTGGACTTTTCTGCATTTCAGGTTTTTCGTATAGTCCATATTACAGGGGAGACTCTGGCGAAAATTTTCTAAACAAGTTAAGTAGTCCTCTAGATAGCAGTATACATTCGAGGACGAATGTTCTTAAGGGGGGGAGAATGTTATACCCCGTAGGATTCCCGACACCTAGATGACCTATTCGCACGTTGGTTAAGCATATTTAAAGGCCATACGTGCTAGAGAAAGGCCCGGGAAAAATATCGGACGAGAAACTTGTCGAACAATCGCGGAAGGAGCCGAGGAAGAGCCCCTCCGCGTTGGCTCCGTGACACGTTGGCCTTGTCCAGGCCCAAGTATATAAAGCCCCACTTAGGTTTAATTTCATTAAAACCTCTTAAAATTTCCAGAAAACGCAGGAGAACAGGGAGAGAACGAAGAAGTAATATAATTTTCATCCGGTTACGCTGCTAAACGTTGTCCAAACTCAAATTAACCTCAGATACCGAGGTATTTAGCAGCAGAGAGCATTCCTACGGATTTAGTTTCGTGAAATACGGCCGACGAATCGTCGAGCCACCGAGCTAAGGTAAGTAGAATTGCTCCAAACTAGTGTCTATGTGTTCCTAGCTGAGAAGTGAATATTTCTCCCTTCTGGACCTGTGAAAAATAGCGAGTTTTCGACCGTCTTTCGATAAGCCTAAGTTTAGGCTATAAACTATATCGAAAGTGATGTTGCTCTTTAAAATAAAGCTGTATTTGGTATTAATTGACATATTTATGAATGCAGTTGGGAGAAAATAGTTGAAGTACCGGCCGAGCCTCGTCCGACAGACGAATAGCTCGAGGATAAGGTATGTAAAGCTAGTTTCCTCGGCAAGTTAGTAATCTCGGTACAGTACGGTTATTTATAGGCCAGTAGAATGTTCAGAAGTCATGTGTTATGTTTATTACGAATGTTGATTCGATATTAGAAGCATCATGTTGTATTTAGCGCAAAACTTGTTAGCACGATATAGATTCTAATATAAGTGTTAGGAACTGCACAGCATGCTCAGTATGTGATGTGACACAGAATGTTAGGATATCATTGTATTCAGTTGAAACCCAGTAAAGCAATGTAATATCTGTAAGACATCTCAGAAGTAGAATGATAAGTTAAAATGAAGTTAGAAAGCATGTTAGGAATAGTAAATCATGTTACTATAGAAACTCAGCATACAGCATGGCTTTCAGCAGAAAGACTATATCCCGTTCAGCAATATACTCGGTACAGCATGGCAGAAGACTATATATTATACACGTATACTATTGTCAGTCTCAACATGTATTAAGTATGTACATATTATTATTACTAGTTCAGTATATGGTATGTATAAATACTTTACCACTATTAGCTTCAGTATATGAGATATGCAGATAATGTTACTAGTTGAGACCATTGTATTGTTTTGGGGTTGGATTACCTTGCATCCATGACCGCCCCAGGGTTAATAGCTGTATCGGCTCATCCGCCAGAGGACGATGATACGTCGCTCTACGGAGTGGCATGCCGTCCCACAGGGACGAAGATGGGATGCCAGTTTTCCCCATATTGTGCCTTGGTCCACACCCCTGTCGAGCGGATACGCCCGGGTGTTGATTCAGGAGTCCTCCGGACTCAGATGTAGTTATAGTCAGGGGCTCAGCGAGCCCAAGTGCATACCCAGGGGACCGGCGGGATGCTTATAGTTATTATAAGAGATGGGATGACCGGGGTAGGGGTATAGATTCTGTGCTGGTTGTACCCCCCGGCTTATGGGGGCCGGGTAAGGTTTGTGTGCTATGTTATGTTATGATATGTTATGTCGTGTTACAGTAGATACGAGTAGATCGATAGTAGAACGATAAATCCTCAGGTATGACTCCTACTCCTTCCAGTATAATTAAAAGAAGGTATGATTTACATTATCAGACAGTTAATCCATTCCTTTCTACTTCAGTTTCATCAGTTGTATTGTTATTTTCAAATGTTTCTTTCAGTTATTGCCTTACATACTCAGTACCAGCGGTACTGACGCCCGGTGGGGCGCTGCATTACTTGCCTGCAGGTACTCATAGACGAGCAGGCGATCCCTTGTGTACTTGTCATTTTTGGGTATCTTATTCGTCTGAGGCTTTTTTTTACTGTCTTTCTTTTCTCTCAGACATGCTATATACTAGAACCGACATGTTTAGGTTGTTTTTTCTGTTTGTTTGGTTAGAAGTAGCTTAGGATAACTTCATAGCCAATAAGTGCACTAGTTTGATGTTTTTGAAAAAAATTAATCTTGTTTAAAATTTTTCACGTTAGCTGTGTAGTTGATTGCATTTGCATAACTTCTATGGATCTTTATATTGAATTATTATTATTAGCAAGTGTAGTTGTAGCTAGCGTACATGAACTGGATAGGTAGAATTAGTGCAAATTGGTACTATGAGTGAGTGAGATTTAATACCCAGTTCAATACTGCGTTGAGGATCAAGAACTTGCCCGGTTAGTCTTTACATAGGTTTTAAGATAGTTGTTTAAGAATTGATCATAGGCCTTATTTGATTTGTAACCACTTTAGCTTAAATTACCCAACCAAATGAATATGAATCCCTTTGTCCCGATTTTGAGCCTTATGTTGACCATTTTTCTTTGAATACCCATTCACCTTTTTAATTATTTATAATAAACCTATTTTGGCCCTGGTCCCTCCTTAGATATTGTGAACCTCAACTCAGGCAAAATGCCAAAGTTGAGAGTGGCTATAGTAAGGGCACGTAGATTTTGGAGAGGTGAAAAAGAAAGAAAAAGGTTAAAAAAGGGCGGAGTGTGGTGTGAAAAGAGCTAGAAAAGAAAAATAAAAGAGAAAAATAAGTGAAAAATATTGAGAAAAACACACCATACCTACGCATTGCATTTAAAAAGGAGAAATGGGTGGAAAAAATTAATAAAGTGAAATTGGGTAAAAAGTGAAAAGTGAAGCCACAAATATGTAGTGCCAAGGAAGGTTTAGGCACTAAAGTCCATATTTAGCATACCTAGCCCGAAGTCTACATTACAAGACGAACAAAGTCCTATAGTGATCCTAGCATAGGTGTCTGAAAAGCCAAAGTAGAGAAAATAAGGTCAATCCTATGGTATCCCATGTACAATATTTGAAACTTCCTTATGAGAGTGAGAGTTTCATTTGTGCTGTCCCAAGTTTCATATTCTTATATGTTGATGAGTATTGGGGACTTCATTTGCTGTGAGGGTACCTAGTTTATGTTGCATTCTATCATTTGTCTATGTGAATAGCATTGGTGATAGCTAAATTCTATGCTAATAGTTGATGCCATATCTTGATCCCTATATGTTATTGGTTGTGATTATCCGTATGTATAACTGACTTAGTTTGAACAGAAAACAGTCAGTAGCTGTAATGGTTTAGAGTGCGATTGTTGTTGTGTTGGATGTAGGTATTCTGAGTTTACTTTCTAGTTAAGCTTCGTTTTTAGTTTTGTTTTCTTTGCTTGAGGACATGCAAAAGTCTTAAGTTGAGGGTGTTGAAGTTCTATGAGCTTACAACACTTTCAAAACTTAAAAATGAGAAAATAAGCATGGACTTAGGTGTGTTTATATGGATATGATGCACTTTTACTTTGTTTTCAGGGAAAATAGCTTTTGGGGTTAAATTGTGCAAAAGATGGGCAAAATTACAGAAAAGTGACTGAGTACAGATCTCAGTACGGGACATAAAAAATTGGTATGAGTCGTACTAAGTATCGTGGAAAAGTCTAGAAGATGAGTAAAGCAAAGAGTCAAAGTATGACTCTTGGTACGAGCCTTACAATGTTGGTACAAGCCGTACTATGGAAATCGTGATAAAGTTCAGAGGAATTTGCACAGGCCAAGTCTCCTTGTATAGGTGACAATCACGAGTCGTGACATCTACCTAAGACCCGTACCAAGGAGCCATGGAAAAGTTCATAGGGATTGAATATTGGCAGTTCTTAAGGTACAAAAGGAAGTCACAGGTCGTATGATCGAGGTATGAGTCGTACCAAGCCACCCATGGAAATATTCAGAAGATGCTAGGATTCTTAATATCAAAACATGAATGATTGTACAACTCATAGGTTCTTGATATGAGCCGTACCAACTCCCAACACTTAGCCGAAGTTAGCACAAGCCAGCCAATGTACGAAGCAAGGTATGACCCGTACAATCCTGGTACGGATCGTAACTGAAGAAAATGATAGTTATCAGCAATTTCCCTATTTACTTTGGAAAAAGTTTTACATATTTGTATAAATACCTTTTAGATTATTTTTGGTAGATATATCATATAGAGATTTGGAAATTAGGTTCTAACACGAATTCATTGAGAGAGCATTGTTGTTGATTTTTCTATTTAAGTCTTGGATAATTTCTTGCTTTGATTTCTTCCTTGTTCTTGAATAGTTCTTCACAAGTTCTTACAATATTCTAGTAGGTTTTCTTCTAATCATCTTTATAAGTATTAATTAATGTGTTTGTTTATGAATACTAATAATTATGTTACAACCATGAGAGGCTAAAACCTCCACAACTAGGGTTGTGGGAACCTTGGTGAATTAACGATCTAGGGCTACACAAGAATGATTCTAAACCAATGTTAAATGCTTGTACTGTATTCTATTCATCTTTAACATTTCCTTACGGAGAGCAACTTTAGTACTTGCCTGAATTCACTACTTTCTTGAGTCTAAAGAAGTAGAGATTGGGAAAAAAGAATTACAACAAAGCCTTGATCTTGATGATCATTGTATAACTAGAGCTGCGGATGCAGGATAGTTTATTTGGAACAAATTGATAACAGTGTAAGTGGAATCACTCATGAGACCTAATCCGATGAATGAGTATAGTCATCCAATAGGGATGAACTAGTCATTTAGATGAACTTATGTTATCAGTTTGACAAGTAAAGCATTGGGATAGATCACATGTGTCAACCCGAAGTAGTTATGAATCCATGGGGAACACTTACCCTAGTTATTTGCATAATTTGATAAACAAAAATTAACTTTAACAATTTCTTCTTATTTGCTTTCATAAAAACCCCCTTTCAAGAGATAACAATCCTAAAAGCTTGAATACTAGTGTTATTCTACATCCTGACCATATTCCCAATGGGATCGACCCCAACCTCTGTTGGGTTATATATTGACTCTTTGTTTCACTTATCTTCTTTACTTTTCATCATACTTAGTACCGCTCATACCAAGTTGTTACGACCTGTACTGAGATCCGTACTCAGTCACTTTTCTGCAATTTTTCCCATCTTTTGCAAAATTTAACCCCAACACCTATTTTCCCTGAAAATAAAGTAAAAGTGCATCATATCCATATAAACACACCTAAATTCATGCTTATTTTCTCAGTTTTAAATGTCGAAAGTGCTGTAAACTCATAGTACATAAGAGTGCAGTGTGTGTGTGGAGTGAAGATGCTCAGTCACAAGACTTGAGCAACTCTATATGCTTGACAATCAATGCTCGATGGTGAGATAGTGTGTGCGTGAAGATGATGCAAAATACGGTTGGGTTGAGCTTTTGAAAATCTTGAGTTGTAATAATGGTGAGCTTTTAATTACCAGAGGAAGGTAAAATACAAGATGAGTGAATATGGGTGAGTTCCCTCATTTGAAACCCTCGAGTACGCTATGTATCGGGTCAGGTGACGATTTAAAAAGTGCGTTCATCTTTTTTAATAGGAGATCCACTTCATTAAACAACCCATGACCCTAAATGACCTTTTTAGCCCTCCTCATTAATCTCAAAGGATGGTCCAAAAGATGGTCTTTTTAAAGATGTGGTCCGTCTTTCCAGCCATCCTTAGGAGGCTGAATTTTCCCTTTTCTGCCTTTGTTTATTTTTCTCCACTATCTTAAGAATAAACCTACATACGTCAGCACACAGTAGTCCAAAAACACTTGGATTTCCTCCTATGAAGTGCTTAATTTAACATTGCAGCATGACGTGGAAATACGCAAGGTATAGCATCCCTTGGATTGCCTCCTAAGAAGCACCTAATTTAACATCACGAGAAGATGCATGATACTTGAATCTGCACAAAGGTGGGTTGTCCTTAGGATGAAACTTCCTCACCCATTTTCTTTCTCTGGAGTCACTGAGATACTGCTTCACTCATTTGTTATTAGCCTTCTTCTTCTTGGGTGACTCCTTGAATTTATGACCAGCTTTGCCCTTCTTATCTTCCCGTTGTTTCAACCATAGAAATATTTCCAACATCTATCGAAAACAAGTGGCCTTTCCTTTCTTTAAAGGTAATCTTTTCATCTTTGACCTGGAACATGATATGATGGTTCTCCGAGTTCTTAAGTGTCCTCCCAGTAGCAAAAAAGGTCTCCCAAGAATAATGGGGATGTCCTTATCAACTTCACAGTCCAACACCATAAAATCAGCTAGGAGCACAAACTTCCCAACCTTTATCAAAATGTCCTCTACTATAGCTACTGGCGTTTTAATTGTCTTTTCGGTCATTTGGAGCCGAATAGAGGTGGGCTTCAACATAGACAAACCAGACTGCTTGTATATAGATAGGAGGTATCAAATATTCTAGCCCCATTATCACACAAAGAACACAAATCATCGTAGTGCCCAATAATACAAGGAATGGTGAACTCTTCTGGATCACCTTTTTTCTCAATACTTGTGCCAGCAATGATGGCACTTATCTGATGAGTTATTGGGATCACCTCTTCCTCACATGGCTTCTTCTTTATTATCAACAACTTCAAGTACTTGACAAAACTTGATATTTCTTTGATTGCATCTATGAACGGAACCTAGAGTGTAGCCTCTTTCAACCTCTCAATATGCTTAGCAATTTTGGCATCTAGAGCTTGCTTAGCCAGCTTTTGAGGAAAGGGAGGAGTAGGCAGAGGATAAGGTCTTACAAAGTCAACTAAACTCTCCTTATCCTTCTTCTTTCTTTTGGAATAACCATAACACCTTCTGCCACCACTTCAATCGGTCGCTTGATCAAACCTTCATTAAACACCACATCAATCGGTGGCTTCATCAAGCCCTTGTCAACACATTTTTCAACATCACCATAAACATGCACAATAATAGGTTGTACAATCTTGCCACTTCTAGTAACAATGGCCATGCAATGAGAATTGGAGGTACCAACATGCCCCTTAGGGTTGGTCACTGTATCACTAGGGAGATGCCCTTTTTGCTTGGGGTTGTGCTCTCTTGAGAGATCTCTCACTTGTTGCTCCAATTTCTAAATGGACGCTGTGTGAGAGCCAACAATTTGTATAAAACTTTTCAAACATGCATCAGGCCTCTCATGGTTGGAGGGAACTGTCTCCAACATGATTTTAATCATGGAACCCCCTTGCTCTTGTGAAGGTCCCTCCCTCCATTATTAAGAACTACTGGAAGGACCCCTCGGTAGGACATAGGAGTTTGAACTCTTATTTCCAAAGTTACCAATATTATGCTACCCTTGATTCAAGCCTCCGTAGTCATTCCTAGGATAGTATTGACCTTGAGCTTGCGATTGAGGTTGCCATTACCTTTGGTATGAGGAAGACAGATAAGAAAATGAGTTAAGGGTGACAAAAAACTTTGGTAATTAATAAAGGTGACAAGTTTGACCAGTCTTGATCAAAACTTTCTTTAAATTATAATTAAGTTAAATGGGGTGTGAAGTATAATATTTAAAACTTTTTAATCTTTTAAAAAATACAAAATAACCCAACCTATTAATTCAAAATCCTAATCCCTGCGACACACATCTATTCTTCTTTCTCTTTAACTTAACCGTTGTTCCCTCTTCCTGTTTTCTTCACTGCACTTCATCTTCTTCCAAAGCAATTTTTCTTCATAAATCATCACTCCAGTGAGCACAATCGACGCCAGTGATCCATTGACGCGCACTACTTTTCTTAGAGGTAATTTTTCTTTCACTTCTGTCAAATATAACTGTGTTGAATAGTTAGGGTTTTCGATTTTTTTTAACTCAAAGTGGTGATTTTTTGTTAAATAATAATAAGAAGAAGATGGATTTCGCATAATATGTTGTTGGATAACTTTATTTGTTGTATTTGTTGTTCTTGTTATGTTCTTTTAAAAATTTTTTCACTGGTACAAACTTATTTTTCTTGTGGAGTTTTTGTTGTTGCAGAAAAAAATATTGTGATGTTGTTAGATTTATTTTCCAATAGCTGAAGATGTTGTTGCAGCAACTTCCGCATTTGTTTGAATAAATCATAAGTTGCTGAGGTTGTTGCAACAAAATATTGTTGCAACCTCAGCAGTTGTTTGATTTTTTCAAATAAGAGGTCTAGTTGTTGTAACAACTTCCTCAACTGTTGGAAATAAATCAAACAGTTATTGGAGTTGTTGCAACAAGTCATTGGAGTTGTTGCAACAAGTTTACAATTTGTTGCAACAGCCTCAGTATATGTTTGATTTTGTCAAAAAACTCTTGAATTTGTTGCAACAACTCACACCCGTTGAAAAAAAAATTATTTTCCAAACAAGAGATGAAGTTGTTGCAACAACTTGTTGGTGTTGTTTTTGTACTCAGTGTTGTTTCATAATTTAGGGAGTAAAAAGGGGTCTGCAACTATTTTATTTTTTTTAACAGCTGAGGAAGTTGTTGCAATGTTATACCTCGATAACCCAAGGATTAGAACTGAAAGTAAAAAATGGAGAAAAACTAAAAATTCGCATCAGGTCATAGAACGATTCGTGAGGTAGGCCGTGAGGAGTGACCACGAGTCGTGAGGTCACTCGTGGTCAGCATGGTTTGGAAAGGTATGAGTGAGGAGGCCACGGGCCTAACCACGAGTCGTGGTCAGACATCACGACTTGTGAGGTCACCCATTGCCTACCTGTGAGGTTTGGCAAGTTTGGATGGGTAATGTAGGCCACGGAAGGTGACCACGAGTCGTTGTATGACCTCACGACTCGTGAAGTCACCTGTGGGGTCCCTTTGTATGTCTTGGACAGTGGACTCAACGGACCATGGCCACGAGTCGTGCTCCATGGAAACGACCCATGAGGTCCCTCATGGGGACTGGCGACCAGAAATTTCCTGCGTTTTAATAGGGGTGTTTTCATAATCCCTAAGTTCCTAAGGCCTAAACTACATCGTTTTGGTTTTTTTTTAAGTGATATAAGATGATTTAAGTCCTTTATGCATGCCCATTCTCATGCAAAACTTAGAGAGATTTTTGGGAGATTCAAGGTCTTCTTCCCCAAATTTCTATCAATTTCTTTGTGGGTATTCAAGGAACCTCGAAAGCTATCCATTCCCAGGTATGTAGGGTTTTAGAATGGATGAAATTCTTCCACACCCATGCCCAAATTTCAAACTTAATCATGAATCCTCTTATTCAATCCCATGGGGTTTTACCCAAAAGCATGAAAATGTGATTTCTCTTTATGGGTTTGATTTAAATGAGTTTTAATTATTGAATTATGAATGATGGGCAGATTTTACATTATTTTCTTTAAAATCATGTTTCAATCTTTTAAATCGAAAATGCCCATTTGATGAAAGTTTATGGAAGTTATGATTTATGATGAATACTTTATATTTTGAGTTTACTAATGATGGAAAAACATGATTCCAAACTCCCATGTTTATGAGAATATTTTGAATAAATTGAATATGATGAAGTATTGGTCAATGCCCACATGATGAAGATGATTTATGATTTATGAAGTGAATTATATGATTTATCGATTAATTATGTTGGCTGATGAAAAAGGCCAATGATTCTTGGCTAAGCATGTTTTAAAGGGGATCCATGATGATAAATTCTATATTCTAGCCAATGAATCTTAATGCATGATGTTATTGATTTATGTATGAGCCGATATGCATATTTTTGGGAGTCGTGCCTATCACCGAGCAGCCCGACGTTCAAAGGACTATGTCGGTGTCTCATAACCACGTGATACCATGGGTTTCTAAATGATATGATGTGTTGATAATGATCCCCTCAAATGTGATATCCAACCTAATGCACGACCCTCGCCTGCCAAGCCAGGGTCGGCTCTGGCCACTTGAGTGAGATAGTGGGGCATCATGAAAGGCTCTACCATGATGGTGTCAGTTATGATGAGTCCTCCTATTGTTCCGCATATTTTATGCATTGTTATGTTTATGTTGTTGGCTAAAGTTATGTTTTGATAATGTTTACTTACGACTATGAAAATGAATAATTATGAATGATTTGAAAGTCTTGAGCCTTCTGTTTTATTACAAAAATTTGATATAAGCATGATGTCCTTCTTTTATATTTATTTATGAGTTTTATTTACTCTAAAATGTCCGTTTTACTTACCCTGCATACTCGATACATTACACATACTAATCGCATGCTTTCTATGCTGTATCGTTTCATGATACAGGGCCCGGATCTCAGGCTCATCCTCACCCTTAGTCCATCTCAGCTTATGCTTTCAGCTTATTGGTGAGTTCTCATGTTCCGAGGGTCGTTTGACAGACTTTCATGTTATTTATGTTTCAGTATTGGCGTGTTAGTTAGGGGTGTTGTCCCATCAACCCATCTTATGTATTAGAGACTTTCAGACACGTATGTAGTGGTCAACTATATATATGTCCAGTATTTCCTGATGTTATGCTATAGTTACGTTTCTGCTATGTTTTTATGATTATCATTCTGCTTATTTGAATGAGATTAGTTGTATGCATGTGCCATGAGTCGATTTGGGGTCTCTCGGGTTCTCTTGTCCCATGTCTATGATCTGGGTGTATGTTTGGGTCGTGAAAAACTTGGTATCAGAGCAATAGGTTTGAAGTGTCCTAGGGTGTCTGGAAGCCGCGTTAGGTAGAGTCTTTTTCATGGGTGTGAAGTGCGCCACACTTATGATGAAGAGGCTACTAGATATTTAGGAGATGTTCCCTTCTTTCATGTTCTATGTCGTGAGATGAAAAGCCTTTCCATCCTTCTAATTCATGGGATTCGCAATTGCAGAATTATGGCTCCTAAAAGAATGATCATAAGGAGGTATAGAAATGATGAAGTCCATAGAGATGGCAATGACCATGGGCATCAGCAAGCCCCACCTGTTCAGGAACCCCAGGCATCAGAGCCAACTGCCCATGCTAAGTTTCGGGCGGCTATTCAGATGTTGGCGTAGGCCTTGACCGCTCAGGTCAAGTAGCAGGCTTTTGCGCAGGTTCCCCAGAATGGCAATGCAGTGATGGCTCGGATTAGAGGCTTCTTGAGGATGAACCCTCCTAAGTTTATGGGGTCAAAGCTGGATGAGGATCCACACAAGTTTATTAAAGGGATTTTGAAGGTCACTTAGGTTATGGGGGTGACAAATGGGGAGTGTGTGGACTTGGCCTCTTATCAGCTAAAAGAGGTCGCTCATATTTGGTACAAGCAATGAAAGGACAGCAGGGCCTCGGGAGCGAGCCTTATCAGCTGGGATGAGTTCCACATGGCCTTTTTCCCTTGGGAGATGAGGGAGTGCAAAGAAGCTGAGTTTGTGAACCTCAAGTAGGGAAAGATGATAGTGTTAGAGTATTCGCTTGAGTTCACTCATTTGTCAAAGTACGCCCTAGAGTTAGTGATGGATCAGAGGGCGTGAGTGAGCCAATTCGTTCATGGTGTGGCTGGTTATTTAGACAAATATTGTAGGACTGCCATGCTTCACCAGGATATGGAATTTCCTCGCATAGTGTTTTATGCCCAGTAGATGGAGGCGGCTCATGTGAGGGATAGGGAGGCAAAGAGGGCTCGGACGGATAGCCGTGGGTTTTCACATTAGAGGTCCGATGGTGGCTACCATCCACAGTTTCAGCAGAGATCACTAGCCCTAGCACAATCATTAGCTAGTGTTCCATACAGACCTAAGGGTGATTAGAGGAGTAGGGCTTAGGGTCGAGGGATTAGAGGGGCACCCAGTTAGAGTATACCTCTCCGGCTTGCAGGAAGTGTAGTAAGAGTCATGCCGAGGAGTGCCTGCTCTGTTCAGATGTTTACTATGGGTGTGGTAGATCTAGGCACATGCGCCGAGCGTGCCTATATGATAAATAGAGTGATGATAGAGGACGTGTAGATACCACCAAGATAGAAGCAGCCCCAGCTTATTCCGCTCTGCAGGGAGCATCGACAAGTGGTGGCGGACAACGCCAAAATCGCTTCTACGCCTTTGCCTCATGCCAGGAGCAGGAGACTTTGCCGGATGTGGTCAACGGTATGTTGCGTTTCTTTCATATTGATTTTTATGCCCTTCTAGATCTAGGAGCTACCTTGTCTTTCGTGACTCCTTACATTGCTAGTAGCCTTGGAGTTAGTCCCGTGACCTTGTCAAAACCATTTTCAGCTTCGACCCTTGTTGGTGATTCGGTCATAGCTACACGAGTATATAGAGAATGTCCGGTCATTGTGTTGCATAAGGTTACCTCCGCAGACCTTGTAGAGTTAGCCATGACTAACTTTGATATTATTCTTGGCATGGATTGGTTGTTTGCATGTTATGCTTCGATTTATTGTAGGACCCGTACAGTGGAATTTCTTTTTTTGGGTGAGTCAGTGTTGGAGTGGAAGGGTAGTTCGACAGTACCAGCAAGTCGGTTTATTTCCTATCTTAAGGCTTGGAAGATGATCTCTAAAGGTTGCATGAACCACCTAGTTAGGGTTAAGGATGTGGAGTCCAAGATCCCGACTATTCAGTCAGTTCCGGTGGTGCGCGAATATCCAGAGGTGTTTCCTGATGATTTTTCTGGTGTTCCTTCGGAGAGGGAAATTGATTTTGGTATTGATCTATTACCCCATACGCAGCCTATCTCTATTCCTCCCTACAGGATAGCCCAGCCAAACTAAAGGAATTGAAGGATCAGTTAAAGGATCTATTGGATAAGGGATTCATTAGACCGAGCAAGTCTCTATGGGGTGCACCAGTTCTATTTATTCGAAAGAGGACGGTTCCCTTCGCATGTGTATTGAGTATCGGTAGTTGAACAAGGTACCATCAAGAATAGGTACCCCATACCAAGAATTGATGATTTTTTTGACCAGCTTCACGGTGCCAAGTGCTTTTCCAAGATTTATCTCAAGTTTGGCTATCACCAGCTCAGAGTTCGGGAGAGTGACATTCCGAAGACTACTTTCAGGACTTGGTATGGTCACTACGAATTTGTTGTTATGTATTTCGGACTAACCAATTCCCCTGCAGCTGTTATAGATTTAATGAAAAGGGTGTTCAAGGCATATCTGGATATATTCATGATCGTGTTCATCGATGACATTCTTATATACTCCTAGAGTGAGGAGCATGCCACTCATTTGAGAATAGTGCTGCAAACCCTCAAGGATCGTCAATTATATGCAAAGTTCATTAAGTGCGAATTTTGGCTAGACTCGGTGGCATTTCTGGATCATGTGGTATCAAGCGAAGGCATAAGGATAGATTCCCAAAAAATTGAGGCGGGGAAGAATTATCCTAGACCGGTGAATTCTTTAGAAATTCGGAGTTTCTTGGGTTTAGATGGCTACTACCAGAGGTTTGTTGAGGGTTTCGCATCTATTGCGGCACCTTCGACTAAGTTGACTCAGAAAAAGGTGAAGTTCCAATGGTCGGAAGCTTGTGAGAAAAGCTTCCAAGAGTTGATGACCCGACTCACTTCAGCACCAGTGTTGACTTTGCCCGAGGATACTAAAGGCTTTGTTGTATATTCTGATGCTTCGAGAGTAAGACTGGGATGTGTGTTGAGGCAGTGTGGGAAGGTAATAACATATGCCTTCAGACAGCTGAAAGTTCATGAAAAGAATTACCCAACTAATGATCTTGACTTGGCCGTGGTGGTGTTAGCATTGAAGATATGGCGGTATTACTTGTATGGGGTCCATGCGGATGTATTTACGGATCACAAGAGCTTGCAATATGTGTTCACACAGAATGATGTAAATCTTCGGCAGAGGAGGTGGTTGGTGTTACTTAAGGACTATGACATGAGTGTCCTTTACCACCCGGGCAAGGTCAATATGGTTGCGGATGCACTTAGTAGGCTCTCTATGGAGAGTGTGTTCCATGTGGATGAGGGTAAGAAGGAGTTGGTGATGGTTGTCCACCGACTTGCAAGACTGGGAGTTAGACTGATCGACTCGAGTGATGGTGGCGTTATTGTGTGGAATGGGTCGGAATCGTCCTTAGTGGTCGATGTCAAATCTAAGAAAGATGAGGATCTGACTTTCAGGAAGCTGAAGGAAGTAGTGCAGAGTCAAAAGGTGGAGGTTTTCTCCCGGGGGTAGATGGGGTGCTACTATACCAGGGTCAACTATGTGTTGCCGACGTTGATAATTTGAGAGTTTGGATATTGCACGCGGCACATGGTACTAGATATTCTTTCCACCTGGGATCCACGAAGATGTATTGGGACTTGCGAGAAATCTATTGGTGGGATGGTATGAAGAAGGATGTTGCGGAGTTCGTAGCTAAATGTCCAAATTGTCAGCAAGTGAAAGTTGAGCATCAAAGGCGGGGAGGTGTACTTCAGGATATTAGCATTCCCACTTGGAAGTGGGAGGAAGTAAATATGATTTTTTTACAGGCCTACCTCATACTCGCAGACACTATGACTCCATTTTGGTGGTGGTAGACAGGTTAACTAAGGCGGCACACTTCCTACCGGTCAAGAACATGGATTCAGCGGATGATTATGCCAAGTTTATATTCGGGAGTTGGTTCGACTTCATGGAGTGCCCTTGTCTATTATTCAGACTGAGGTACTCAACTTACCTCTCAATTCTAATGTTCTTTTTAAAAAGGACTTGGGACGCAAGTTAAGCTTAGTACAACCTTCCATCCGCAAACAGACGACCAGGCATAACGAACCATTTAGACCCTCGAGGATATGTTGAGGGCATGTTTTATGGATTTTAAAGGTAGTTGGGATGATCATTTTCCCTTAATTGAGTTTGCCTATAATAACAGTTATCACTCCAGTATCCAGATGACACCGTTCAAAGCTCTTTACAGGCAAAGGTGTAGATCTCCCATAGGATGGTTTGAGGTTGGCGAGGAGGCTATGATAGGACCAGATTCTGTTCACGAGGCGATAGTGAAGGTTCAGTGATAAGGGACCAGTTAAAAACCGTTCAGAGTCTTCAGAAATCGTATGTTGATGTGAGGAGAAGGGATCTGGTGTTTAATATGGATGACTGGGTATTTATAAAGGTATATCCCATGAAGGGAGTCATGCGGTTTGAAAAGAAAGGGAAACTCAGTTCCCGCTACGTTGGTCCATACCGGGTTATGAGGAAGGTTGGTAAGGTGGCATATAAGTTGGACTTGCCTTCAGAATTAGCTTCAGTTCATCCCGTGTTTCATGCATCACTCTTGAAAAAGTGCTTGGGTGATCCAACTTTAGAAGTACCGGTAGACGGTGTTGGTGTAAAGGATAGCCTCATCTATGAAGAAATATCGGTGGAGATCTTGGATCATCAGGTTTGGAGGCTGATGAACAAAGAAGTCGCTTCAATTAAAGTATTATGGAGAAATCAACATGTTGAGGGAGGTACATGGGAAGCCGAAGCAGATATGACAGCGAAATACCTTTATTTGTTCCCTACTGGCTAAATTTTAGTTTGAGGTATCAGTTTTTCCCTAAACCTTTAATCAGCTTTTCATGTTCAGTTCATGTGTACAAGTTTGTTTTATGATATGGTATCTGTATGTGATGTCTAAATTCAGTTCAGCTATGTAGTTCTTTGCAAAGGTAGTCATTTCGTTAGTTTTCGGCTTAAATGACTGGTAATTGTATATGGTGATAGTTTGTTTTTGAGTTTTTTTGCATGTTTTTAACATTTGAGGATGAATGTTCCCAAGGGGGAGATATTGTTATACCCCTGGAACCCAAGGATCAGACCCGGAAGTAAAAATGGAAAAAAATGAAAATTCACACCAGGTCATAGAATGACCTGTGAGGTGGGTTGTGAGGAGTGACCACGAGTCGTGAGGTGACTCGTGGTCAGCATGGTTTGGCAAGGCCTGAGTGAGGATGCCATGGGCCTGACCACATGTCGTCAGACCTCACGACTCGTGAGGTCACCCCATGTCTACATGGAGGTTTGGCAAGTTGGGATGGGCAGTGTAGACCACGGAAGGTGACCACGAGTCGTGGTCTGACCTCACGACTCTTGAAGTCACCCGTGGGGTCCCCTTGGATATTTTGGACAGTGGACTCAATGGACCATGGCCAAGAGTTGTGCCCTATGGAAACGACCAGTGAGGTCCCTCGTGGGGACTGGCGACCAGAAATTCCCTGCATTTTAATAAGGGTGTTTTCATAATTCCAAATTTCCTAAGGCCTAAACTACATCGTTAGGATTTTTTTCTGAGTGAGATAAGATGAGTTAAGTCCTTTATGCAAGCCCATTCTCAAATCTTAGAGAGATTATTGAAAGATTCAAGGTCTTCTTCCCCAAATTTCCATCAATTTCTTTGTGGGTATTCAAGGAACCTCGAAAGCAATCCATTCCCAGGTATATAGGGTTTTAGAATGGATGATATTCTTCCACACCCATGCTCAAATTTCGAATTTAATTATGAATCCTCTTATTCAATCCCATGGGATTTTACCCCAAAGCATGAAAATGTGATTTCTCTTTATGGGTTTGATTTAATTGAGTTTTAATTATTGAATTATGAAGGATGGGTAGGTTTTACGTTATTTTCCTTAAAATCATGTTTCAATCTTTTAAATCGAAAATGCCCATTTGATGAAAGTTCGTGAAAGTTATGATTTATGATGAATACTCTATGTTTTGAGTTTATTGATGATGGAAAAGCATGATTCCAAACTCCCATGTTTATGAGCATATTTTGAAAGAATTGAATATGATAAATGTTACACCCCGTAGAATTTCCGGCACTTAGATGACCTATTCGCACGTTGGTTAAGTATATTTGAAGGCCATACGTGCTAGGGAAAGGTCCGGGAAAAGATCGGACGAGAAACCCATCAAAACCATCGCGGGAGGAGCCGAGGCAGAGCCCCTCCGCGATGGCAGCGTGTCACGGAGGTGAGGCCTCTGTGATGGCTCCGTGACACGTTGCCCAGGTTCAGCCCCAAGTATATAAGCCCCCACTTCGGTTTAAAATCATATTACACTTATACATTTCCAGAGAAACGTAGTGAAGCCGAGGAAGACAAAGAAAATTTAATATTTTCGTCCGATTACGCTGCCAAACGCTGCCCAAACTCAAATTAATCCCAGATACCCGAGTATTTAGCAGCAGAGAGCATTTCTACGGAATTAGTTTCGCGAAATACGGCCGACGAATCGGCGAGCCACCAAACTAAAGTAAGTAGAATTGCTCTAAATTAATGTCTATGTGTTCCTAGCTGAGAAGTGAATACTTCTCCCCTCTGGGCCGCTGAAAAATTGCGAGTTTTCGACCGTCTTTCGATAAGCCTAAGTTTAGGCTATAAACTATATCGAAAGTAACGTCGTTCTTTACAATAAAGCTGTACTTAGTATTAATTGACGTATTTATGAATGCAGTTGGGAGAAAATAGTTGAAGTACCGGCCGAGCCTCGTGCGACGGACGAATAATTCAAAGAGAAGGTATGTAAAGTTAGTTTCCTTCGGCAAGTTAAGTAATATTAGTGTAGTGTAACAAATTACGGACCAGTAGAATGTTCAGAAGTCAAATGTTGCGTTATTATGAATGTTGGTACGATGTGAGAAACATTGGGTTGTAATGTGTATGAAACCTATCAGTATGATATAGATTCTAACGCAAGCGTTAGAGATTGCCCAGTATATTCAGTGTGTGATGTAATATGCCATGTTAAGATATTGTTGTGTTCAGCTGAAACCCCGCGGAGGAGTACAGTATCCGTAAAGCACTTCAGAAAAAGAATAGCAGGCTAAAATGAAGTTCAGAAAGCATGTCAGGAATAGTAAATCAGGTTACTATAGAAAATCAGTATACAACATAGTTCAGCAGAAAGACTATATTCGTACATATATATATAGTACTTCCAGCCTCAGCATGTATCAAGTGTGTACATATTTCTATCACTAGTCCAGCATATAGTGTATACAGAAACTAAGCAAACAGCAGAGTTTTCAGCAGAAACATTATCTTATATAGCATTTGCCCAGTACAGCCCGGCAGGAGACTATATTCATATTTATACATCTTTACTTGCCTCAGCACGTATTAAATACGTACAGATTAATATCAGTAGCCCAGCATGTAATATATATGATACTTTACCCCTATTAGCCTCAGCATGTGAGATACCCAGACAGTATTACCAGTTGAGACCGTTGTATTGTTTGGGGTTGGATTACCTAGCATCCATGACCGCCCAGGGTTAATAGCTGTATCGACACATCCGCCAGAGGACGAGGATACGTCACTCTACGGAGTGGCATGCCGTCCCGCCAGGGGACGAAGATGGGATGCAAGTTTTTCCCCATACTTGTGCCTTGATCGGCCCTTACACACCCCAGTCGAGCGGATACGCCCGGGTGCAGATTCAGGAGTCCTCCGGACTGAGATGCAGTTATAGTCAGGGGCTCAGCGAGACCAAGTGCATACCCAAAGGACCGGCGGGATGCTTACAGCCACTATAGGAGATGGGATGACCGAGGTAGGGGTATAGATTCTGTGTTGATTGTACCTCCCGGCTTATAGGGGCCGGGTAAGGTTGTGTATGCCATGTTATGTCATGTATGTTGTGTTATGTTATATTAGACATGAGTAGATTAGTAGTAGAATGATACGTCTCCAGAAATGACACCTACTCCCTCCAGCATGATTAAGAACAAGTACGATCTACACCATCAGATAGTTAATCTAGTTCTTCTTATTCCAGTTTCGATAGTTATGTTATTGATTTCAGATATCCCTTCAGTTCTTACAGATTCAGTTATCTCCTGCTATTCAGAATTTTTAGTGATATTACTTGTATTCAGCTGTATTCAGTTTGCTTTACATACTCAGTACCAGCGGTACTGACGCCCAGTGGGGCGCTGCATTACTTGCCTGCAGGTACCCATAGACGCGCAGGCGATACCACGTGATCCCCATCAGTGGTCGAATATTCAGCTCCTGTCATCCGGAGACTGAATTTCTAGAGGTGTAGTTCAGTTCCTTTTGTTGTACAGTACGGGTAGGTTGGGGCCCTATCCCGATCATTTCTATTATTCTGCTTAGAGGCTTGCAGTCTGTATGTATTCCCTGTGGTCAGATGAGCCGGTCGTGTGAGGCCGTGCAGTTGTATAGTTGCCTTTACTCCTTTCTTTCTTTTGTAATGGCCGTGTGGGGCCATAGTTTGCCAGTAGTGGTGACCTTGTCGGTCACGTAGCCTTTCAGTATGTTATGTTTGAGTTACAGATAACTAGACAGCATGGTGGCCTTGACGGCCCACATAGGTTCCCCTGAATTAACATGTTTCTTGTCAGTTGTAATACAGGTACAGAAGGCTATAGGCCAATGGGCCGGGGGCTGTATTTACAGCCGTTATATAGCCCTTTATTTCCAGAAATGTGAGTTAGAGCCAGCCAGGCGCCAGATGCGCCCAGGCTTAACAAGTTCAGCAGGTCAGGTCCTAGTAGGGCACCAGGTGCCAGTCATACCCGCCAAGGTGGGGTGTGACAAACTTGGTATCAGAGCAGGTCGTATCCCAGGGAGTCTGCAAGCCGTGCTAAGTAGAGTCCTGTCCATGGATGTGTTGTGCACCACATACTATGGGTAGGAGGCTGCAAGGCATGATAGGATGGTTGTCTTTTATTCTGATTCAGTCGTGCTATAGAGCGGTACAGTATAGGGTTGATTCCCTAAAATCTTACCATATTCTTTGGTTACAGATAATGTCAGACCAGCGCCATCCTATTACAGGTCGGAACTTAGACATTGCAGCAGGAGAAGGCACCAGCAGGATGCCTCCCCCTCATTTGGAGACAGCCCGATCAGAGGGCACTACAGAGGCATCATCCCAGCCTCCTCAGCAGTCCCCACCACGTCAGGAGCCACTTGGGGCGACATTACCTTCAGCAGCCCCTATATTGACTCCTTCTGATCAGGAGGTTAGGAGTGCTGTAGTTCTGTTAGCACAGATGATGGCTGCTCAGCGTCAGCCAATGCCATCTACAGTTGCAGAATCATCAGGAGGGCCCGATAGTTCGAGGGTCCGAGAGTATTTAGCCCTGAATCCCCCACAGTTCACAGGCACGGACCGAACAGAGGACCCCCAGGATTTTCTGGATCAGATGCAGAGAATCTTCAGGGTTATGCACGCCACGTCTACCGAGTCAGTCGAGTTGGCCGCATTCCGGTTACGGGATATTACGGTGTTATGGTATGAAAGGTGGGAGAGGTCCCGAGGGAGAGATGTTTCCCCTCCCACCTGGTCCAGCTTTTCAGGATCCTTTCTGGATCATTATTTGCCGCGGGAGATTCGACAGGCCCGGGTAGACCAGTTCCTACATATAGAACAGGGGGCCATGAGTGTTCGGGAATATTCTTTGCAGTTTGATTCCTTAGCCCGATATGCACCGACCTTTGTTGATACTATGGCATCCAGAGTGCATCGCTTCATTATGGGATTGAATCCAGAATATGTTGAGATTTGCACTACAGCCACACTGCGAGAGGACATGGATATTGCTCGCATTCAAGCATTTGCTCAGAATATTGAGGGCATTAGACAGCGGCAACGAGAGGTCAGAAGGGTTAATCAGGAACAGCGTCGCCGGGACAGGGTTAAAGAACAATATTAAATATAGCTTTTAGTTTTTAAATGTATTTAATTCACTATATTTAATAATAAATATGATTGTTCTAAGCAATTCATAGTCAAATTAGTCGATTAAAGTTGACTATGCATACAATTGCTCGATCAATCATCTATTATGATCAAATTATTATGTTATTATTAAAGAACACTATTAAATCTAGATTTGAGTCTTTAAATTCATTTAATTTACTATATTTAACAATAAAATATGATTGATCCAAGCAATTCATGATCATATTACTCGATTAAAGTTGACTATGCGTACAATTACTCGATCGATCGTCTATTATGATCAAATTACTATATAGTTGTTAAAGAATATAATTAAATCTAGTTTTGAGTCCTTAAATGAATTTAATTAACTATATTTAGTAATAAATATGATTGATCTAAGTAATTCATGATAAAAGTACTAGATTAAAGTTGAGTACGCATACAATTGCTCGATCGATTGTCTATTATGATCAAATTGCTATGTCTTTGTTAAACAACACTATTAAATCTAGATTTGAGTCTTTAGATTCATTTAATTTACTATATTTAACAATAAATATGATTGATCCAAGAAATTCATGAGAAAATTAATCTAGACTTGCTACAACAAGTACAATAGTTGTTTGAAAATTTTCAGCAAGTTTATGAGTTGTTGCAACAGATTAGGTTATTGGCTTGAAATTTTCTAGCAAGTGCAATAGTTGTTGGCACCAGTCAGGCAACTTGTTTGAAAATTCACAACAAGTTTATGAGTTGTTGCAACAGATCAGGTTACTTGTTTGAAATTGTCCATCAAATGCAATAGTTGAGCAAGTTTACGAATTATTGCAACAGATTAGGTTACTTGTTTGAAATTGTCCATCAAATGAAACAGTTGTTGGACCCTGTCAGGCCAGTTCTTTGAAAATTCACAGTAAGTTTATAGTTGTTGCAACAAATCAGGTTACTTGTTTGAAATTCCCCAGAAAGTGCAACAGTTGTTGGCACCTGTCAGGCCAGTTGTTTAAAAATTCATAGCAAGTTTATCAGTTGTTGAAATATATTAGGTTGCTTGTTTGAAATTGTTCAGCAAGTGCAACAGTTGTTGCACTTGTAAGGCCAGTTATTTGAAATTCATAAGTTTATGAATTGTTACAACAGATTAGATTGCTTATTTAAAATTTTCCAGTAAGTGCAATAGTTGTTGGCACCTGTCAGGCTAGTTGTTTAAATATTCATAGCAAGTTTATCAGTTGTTCCAGCAAATTAGGTTGCTTATTTGAAATTGTTCAGTAAGTTCAATAGTTGTTGGCACCTGTCAGGCCAGTTGTTTGAAAATTCACAACAAGTTTATTAGTTATTGCAGCAGATTAGGTTAATTATTTGAAATTTTCCAGCAAGTGCAACAGTTGTTGGCACCTGTCAGGCAACTTGTTTGAAAATTCACAGCAAGTTTATGAGAATATGAATCAAGTACCCAAACAACAACAAGAATAAGTTTTATTATTACAAGTAAGATCAGATCTGTTCCTATGTAGTAGTTCTCTCCGTGCATGTGGTTCTTTTGTGCCCAATCCTTTTACATATGAGCATTTATTTTTATTTATCGGAAATGATTCCCCGATTGATGCCCTCCTCTTCATATGTCTTCTTCCCAATTTTTAGGCTCAATTAGTGATGATTTTATTCACCAAATCTTCATACGTGATATCTCTGTTCACAATCATCGCTATCGTCTCTACCCTTCCAATGCCAAATATAGCGGTTGTTGGATTCGATCCATTCACTATGAGAATCAACTCATATTATTATTTTCTCCCCCATTAATGGTCTTCAAGATACCTAAAGATATTTTATGTTAAAGTAAAAAAATTAGTCATTACAAGAGAAAAAACTGTGATAAACTAAAACAATTATTATAATGGTTGCAGCAACTGTTGAAGCTATTGCAACAACTGTTGAAGTTGTTGCAGCAACTTAAAGAGTTACTGAAACAATTAAAATAGTTGTTGCAGCAATTGAGTTGCAAAAATATTAGAAGTTTTTCTACAATAGATTACTCAGTCGTTCCAACAACTAACAACAAAAGATGCAGTAGTTGTTGCACTTGTTGCAACAAGTACTACAATAATTGCAGTTGTTGCAGCAAATACTACAACTGTTGCAACTTTTTTATAAGTTTTTGGAAAATTTTAAAAGTCTTTTAGTGTAGATTACTCAGTTGTTGCAACAACTACCAACAAAAGGTGCAACTATTACTGCAGTTGTTACAACAAGTACAACAGCTGTTGCCGTTGTTGCAATAAGCACAACAACTATTACAACTTCTTTACAAGTTGTTACAAAAAAATTAAAAGTTTTTTTACAACAGATTACTTAATTGTTGCAACAACTAACAACAAATGGTGCAGCAGCTACTACAATTGTTACAGCAACTACAACAACTGTTGTAGTTGTTGAAACAAGTGCAACAACTGTTGCAACTTCTTTACAAGTTATTGCAGAAAAATTAGAAGTTTTTTTTACAATAGACACTCAATTGTTGCAATAACTAACAGCAAAAGGTGCAACAACTGCTGCAATTGTTGCAACAACTACAAAAACTGTTGTAGTTGTTGCAGCAAGTGCAAGAACTGTTGCAAATCCTTTATAAGTTGTTGCGGAAAAATTAGAAGTTTTTACAATAGATTACTCAGTTGTTGCAACAATTAACAATAAAAGGTGCAGCAGCTGTTGCAATTTTTGCAGCAAGTACAACAACTATTGCATTTGTTGCAGCAAGTGCAATAACTGTTGCAATTTCTTTACAAGTTGTTCTGAAAAAATTAGAAGGTTTTTTACAACATATTACTCAATTGTTGCAATAACTAACAACAAAAGGTACAACAATTGCTGCAGTTGTTGCAGCAAGTACAACAATTGTTGCAACTTTTTTATTAGTTGTTGTGAAAAAAATAAAGACTGTTTTACAATAGATAGTGCAGTTGTTGCAACAACTATAACTATTACTGAATCTGTTGAAAAAATAAAATTTTACCCAAATGAATAAAATACACACAAAACCATATTGCGCACTTATCAAATATAATTTTTTGTGCTATTACAATAAAATATAGCCTAAAAAATATGTGAATCAGTGAATTTTTGTTCCACCAAATCTTCCAGAAGAAGAAGAAGAAGATGACGAAAAGGAAAAAAGAAGAAGAAGAAGAAGAAGAAGAAGAAGAAGATAAAAAGGAGGAGGAACGACAATAGCAGTAGCAGCCGAAGAAGAAGAGCAGGTCGTTGAGTTGGCGACTTTTTTCTCCTTTTTAAGTTAAGTTGGGTCAAAGTGTAAAAATAAAAAGATGAAGGATTATTCAAAAAGTGTTCACATATCTTTAAACACTAATTATAAACTTGTCACCTCTACTAAATGATTAAAACATGTGTCACTTTTTTTACATTTTAGAACCTTTTTGTCACCCTTAACTCAATGCCCCAAGACAGGTAGCCTTGATGTTCTTATGGACAATTGGGCCTCAAATAACCTCCGAATGTGTTTCCAACCTAGTTAGCATCTTCAACATGCATTGGAGGTTGCTTTTGGTATTGTTGGTATTGAAAAGGAGGAGGGGCACATCCATGCCCATACTATGGTCTAATTAGGGCTTCTTCCATGTGATGTACCTTCTTGACCTTAGATTCGGTCAACTTTTTAGTTAATAAGTAGTAGCCATAACAACCATAATCTAATCACACTCTTGGTTCTCCTTCATAAAATGAGATAATAAAGGAGCACCCATATTTAGGCCTCCACTTTGGTCTCCACCATGTCATGCTTGGTTATGCTTCACAATGTCAAGAATAATGGCAATCTGATTGTATGTTTTGTTCATAAAACAACCGCCTACCGCATTGTTGGCCACAGATTGAGTCAAAGGGTTTAGACCAGTGTAGAATTTCTCAAGAAATATGTGATCGAGGAACCCATGGGTGGGTTTCCTCATTAAGTATTGCTTGAAGAAATCCCATACTTCAAATAATTATTCTCCAAAAGCTGTCTGAAGTAAAATATTCTCTTTGTTCAGATTTATTGCTAGGTGAAAACCATTTCTTCAAGAACACGTTGACTAGCTCCTGGAATATGTGGATGGAGTTGAGAGGTAAATGGTGCAACTAAGTCACGTGCCTCCCCTGCCAATGAATATTTGAAGACTCAGAGGCAGGTGGCTTCATCAGAGACATTGTTTTTCTTTTGGAGGTTGCATACCTTCAGAAAGTTCTTGAGGTGTTAATATGGGTCATTGTCCATTAAATTGCGGAATTGGCCTTCTACTTTCAGCATAGTGTATATGATACCATCAATCTTAAATGATGTAGCATTTCCCCTTGGTGACACAATTGCGTTAATGTAATCAGCTTCATCGCTGACCTCCACAAACACATTGTCCACCTCTCCTTATGGAAAAACCATGATACCCCTGCTTGACAGGACAAAGCAAATCAAAAGTGAAAGAATAGATTCCAATAAACAAATCAGAATTTGAAATGCTAGATAGGACCTATTTCCACGTCCTCGACAATGACGCCAAATTAACAATATCTCCCTTAATCTACCTCAACTAGTGAGTGCGTACACAGTCGATATAGTAAAATTACTCAACTCAAGAGTAGAGATCATATCCAAAGAGACTAGTTTAGGTCCTTACTATTAAGCAATTTCAAACATGATTTGCAAATTACGAGCTATTCGGATTAAGGGTAAATATTAATTAACTAAGAATTGAAATGCTTAAAGTTGTAATTCAAGATTAGAAAAAACTAGGTAAGTGTCCCCTATTTGGGTTGATTCCCCGAAATCACTCAAAAGAGCTAATAAAGAGTGTTCTTTCAAATAATATGTAAGAAATCAACTTAGACAATTTATGGGTGTCTCTCAACTCTCCCAACAATGTTAATCTACATCAAATTTCTCAAATTGATGAGAAGTCCATTATCCTAGATTCTATTTTCCAATTAGATTCTGCTTATATCAAGGTGAATCAATTAGCCAAGGTTAAAAGCTTTGGGTCATTGTTGGTTGATGCTACCCAAATCATAATTTGCTTTCTCAAGCAGAACAGAGGCAATTGGGGATGATTGGGGACTATTTAACCATCAATCTCACAATATAAAGCTAAAATCAATCAAATATTATCAATTCCACAATTAATTTCACCCAATTGAGATCATTATGATTCCTAATCCTAGATCTGGATTTAGTTACCCATAGCTAAAGAAAAAGAGAAAAGCAAGTAATTAGACATCTTCACTTACAAAATAATTAGAAGAGAGAGAAAACTTGAATTGATAGCTTTGATCTTCAATCCCCAATAGGTGTCTTCAATTACAAGTTAGAACTATAGAGAGAATATGGAAAACTAGCTAAAACTATCTAACATTATCACAACTACTCCCTCTCTAAAAGAACAAAAAGACTTTATACTAAGTCCCTAGAACCTAATTTAATTCAAATCCATAAGGTCCCAGTTCATAGAGACTGACTGTCTTTTGGAAAGACGGTCCGCATATTGAATCATTGACTATTTTTGGTGTTCTACATATCCTTCATTCGTACTTCGATTCGTGGAACATCTTCTGAAAAGATGGTATATTTTTATCTTTCATAAATTCTTCCACCATAAAGTTGAGTTGGAAAGATGGACCAATTGGCAATCTATCTTTTGGGAAGATAGACTGCATCTTCAGTCGTCCTTTGCATAATTCTAGGTGGTTGTGTTTTGATTAGAAGACACTTGCAAAAGCAAACCGCATCTTGGGAATGTGGTTCATCTTTTGTTCTATTCCTGATAGACTTCAGTTACTTCCATGGCTCCTTTTATCATCTCATTGGATTCATGAAACTTAGCAAAGTAGATTTAGTTTGGGCATAAATTAGTACTTAAAGGCAATATATTAGTCCCTTGGTCGGTTTGTTCATATCCATTCATATATTATCAGAAATAAAATGGTGGAAACCCTATCCTCTACATATCCTTTATGTTTTTGATGATCTTGAGCCACAAATCCATGATCCTAGCTTATTTTTGTGCTTAGATCATTGTAGCCATCATGTAGCTTATGTTCTCATCGTTATTCTAGTGGTTTCATGGTTGTTGCTTGCAAGCCAATTGGGTATATGGTCTTATTTGATTTTCATCTAGATATAGTATTTATGGACTTGTGATAATTGATAGATATTCATTTTCAAGTTTGTATAATTAAATTCATAGAAATTTTACCAATTACGATGTTGTATGCCTTTTTCTCTGCCCTATAGTTATTGTATTGTGGTGTGTGGTTAAGGATCTGTTCATAGTAGTAGCTTGGTTCTCTATAGCATGAAGACTTAGCTAGGTTCTTGATCATCGATCGAGAGGTATGTTAAGGTTGCTCTTTTCTTCTTTTGGCTTATTTTTTATTGAATCCCGTATTGCCAATATATGGTGTGTTGACTATTTTATAGTCATTGAATCATTCCCTTATCCTTGTGATTAGCTATTATTTTGGTAGTGATTTTGGAGTCAGGTTTTGAGTGTTGTTGTAAGCGTGTTTGGGGTACATCAGTGGAGCATTTGAATACGTGAAGTTGGAGTTGTGTTGTGAATTTTGATTGGTGGCTTTGTTATGTCTATCTGTAGGTTGTTTTTGTGCTATTATTACTCTTTTTTGAGTTGTTTGTTTGTGGTGGAGTTTGGGAGTCGATTGTGTAACTCGAGTTGGCGTATAAATATGTTTATTTGTAGCACGACAGTGGGTCAGTGGAATACAAAATCTGGGATGTGTGGTTGAGAAGATTGGATGATAGATCATTATTTGTTGTTGTGGGATATTTAGGTTTTCATATTCATGTTATATGTTCATGTGTTTGTTGCATACTAATTGATGTTGACTTTGAGCCTTTGCGAGTATCCAATGGGTGATAGTAGCCCCAACACTGAATCAAGCCCAAAGTTAAGCCAACTTGAGTGGCATGTGATATCTACTCTGAAGGGTTGAGCTTTGGTATGGCTATGATGTTTACTCTAGCATAAGTATGCTAGTGTATAGTTGTGACATCTACTCCGGCTCACTGGAGCTTGAGTTAAGTTTTTGTAAAGCTATGATGTCTACTCTGACACACTAGAGCTTATACATTGCTAGTGTATGACTATGACATGTACTTTGACGCACTTGAGCTTGTAAGTGTAGTTAACTTGCAAGACCGTGAAGTAAGACCCGACAAGGTCAAACTTGTGAATTGCTTTACATCATAATTATTGATGCATTATATTGCATGTTATGTTATTGTACTGTATTGTATTCTGTATTATTACTAATTGTTGCAGTTAGCTATGCGTTAGATATATGAATTAGTTGAGAATTGTTGTTGTTGTCGAGCAGCCTTGGTTGATGGCAGGCAAGGTACTGTGACCTGTTGTTGGTTATATGTTAGTTTTTCTATTGATTTCATGCTAATATTTCTTGTGCATCCCTTCTTGTTATTCTATATCTTGCTTTTGTGACGTCTTACATACTTATGCTATTGGTATTAACCAGTAGGTAGAATGAGATCCTTGTAGCTGAGTGAGAGTCCTAACTATTGGTAAGATCCACCTTGTTCAGAGTTCCTAGTTATTTTTATTTGGTATGTATGTATATTTGGGTAGATAGGGTCCTATCCCAATTATATATTAGCTCATGTTACACCCGTAGAGGCTTACAAACTGTCATTTTGGGTTGTAAACTATTGTAGGCTTGGGTGGCCATATAGTACAATTGTTCTTGTTCAGGTGTGGATTTGCCAGCTTATAGTTGGTTTGAGGGCCTGCATTTGCTATAGACTCCAATGTTAGCTATTGTATTTACTTCTATTGTCAAATTCTATTGTTTTGCTGAGCCTCACCACCTCAAGCTTGTTTGTTGGTTAGTTAGGTGTAGGGTCCATTTGGTCAAATGAGGCACCAGGTGTCGGTCGTGCCTCCTCTGATTTGGGGTGTAACACTTTCATTATACCAAAATAGGTATTTGTTTTTTAGTATGTTTATTCCACATGTATTTGGACCACAACATTTTTGAGTTCCTAACCTCCACCATAATTTAGCAAAGAGTGCATTTGACACATCAAATAGAGATTAGAACTCTAAACCACCCTCTTGTACGAGCAGACACCGATTCTTCTAGGATGACCAATGTATAATTCTTCCCTCTTCTTTGTTGCTGTAGATAAACCCAGTAAATATCTTTTGTTACTCTACCAATATATATTTAAGAGGAGCTACTACTGATATCATGTAAACTAGCATGCTTTGTAACACACTTTTAATTAGAGTGGCTTTCCCTTTATATGACATCAATTTTCCTTCCATGAATGTAATTTAGCCTTGACTCTTCTTGATCATATCAACATAAAATATATCTTCTTTCTAGTATGGGACACAAAACAATCTAAGTGAAAGGAAATTGTCCCCTGGTGAAATCAGTGATACTTCTAATTGTATATTCAAATTGAGTGGACGCATTTTCATACATATTGTATGGTCTTGCATATGTTATCTTTCTGGAGGCTTCTTCATATCTTTTCAAAATTCCCATTATCTTCTTCGGTGATTCTGGTTTTAAAGAGGCAAATATAATAGTGTTATTTGCATATACAAGAAGATTTACCGAAGTGTTGATCTTGGGCATAATTACGTGCCCAAGTGCTATTTTATATCTTAATTTAGTCGGGTTTGTCTAATTATACACTTACATTCTTATGCATTTTTGTGTAAATTTGGGTATGCACTAACCAACATAATTAGTATTTGTTTTGTAAGTATAAAATGGATATGAGGGACTAAATAATGATGGGTGAAGTGAAGGAATGGAGTTGGGAGTGAAATTTCGAAAGATGGAAAGAAAACATGCCATGGCAAGGCTGGCCGCGCCAGGAAGCGCGCCACGCTGTGCGTGTGCTGCTCCCAGCGCCGTGCCATGCCAAGGCCATGCACACCAGATGCTACCCTCCAAGGCACCTACGCGCTAGCGTCCGTGCCACGCCAGGCACTACTGCTAGCTGCAGGCCGTGTTACATTGGCCATCGTGCGAGAGGAGCTCCGTGCCATGCCGTGTGTCGGGCAGGCATGTCACGCAAGACCTGCCAAGGATGAAAATTCCAATGGGCTTCTGTGTTACCTCCATGGCACGGAGGCAATTCGGAGCGTTCACCTCCGCGCCACGGAGCCATTCCATGACAGGTCAAAAATTGCAAATTTCCCATTTACTATAAATTAAACCCTTAGCTTCTAAAATTATTTGTCACTAAATATTTTCTGGAAACCATAGAGGAGCGAAGGGAGAAGTGAAGAACTCACCTAGGGTTCACTAATTTTACATTCTCTTTTATCTATTCTTGTAAGTACTCTACTTTAACGATGTTTTTAAGTTGTTGTACGAACATGAGTGGCTAAAACCCTTCCCCTAGGGTTGAGGCTAAGTGATATGATTGTAATGCATGAATTTGTTTTGGTTTGAGTTGTTAATTGTTGTTTTGTCTTACATTCTTTATTATGGTTGTTTTTATGCTTGATCACCATGAAAACATACATGTTAAGCTAGGTAAAATCTTGAAAGAGTAACCGTAGACAAGAACATAGGAATGTAGGGAGAAAGTTCTTATCTTTTGATATGATTCGCAATTAGGATAAATACTATACCTAAATTTCCTTGCTTGGTTGATAAAACGGGATGATAGCAAGACACCGAATTAGAATTGTGATTCCACCACTCGTAGAAGTAGTTTTGAAGCTAAGTTAGGTTAAATGATTAGAGGTACAAAAGTCCCTAATCAAGAGCACAAACCTCGCATACCACATCCATGAAGTTGAATTGCCCACGAACTAAGATGTCACATCCCCGCTAAACGATGTAGTTGTGAGGCTAGTTTGTCGAGTTTAGAGGCTCGAGAGACCATGAACATCGCATTTCCAGCTATGTGAGACAACAATTGATAATTTTATACATGAACCATTAAAATGTGTAGCATTGCATGATTATCCGGCCTTAGCTCTAGTTGCTTCTTATATTGTTTACATATTGTTTTATGACCACCCCAAAACTTAATTATAATTTACTAAAAACTTCTTAATCAACACTTGCGAAGTTTAATTTAACTCTTGAACTGGATAATTCGCTGAAATAAGTGTAGTCCCTGTGGGTTCGACATCCGACACTTGAAAAGGGCTAATGTATTACTTGTATGACCGCGTACGCTTGCGTGTGCGCTGGGGGTGCAACAAGTTTTTGGCACCATTGCCGGGGATTGGTGTGATTGTGAATTTCTTGTTTTGTGTTAGTGTCTATTTTTCTAAGCGTTGAAAATAATTTTATTTTATTAGTTTTAGATTTATTTTATTTTAGTTTTTAGTCTTATACCCTTCTTGACATGATATCATGGAACACAAATGGGTTGAATGGTAGATACTCATATTTTGGTGAGTCTTGTCTGAATTGTGGAGGACTCCACTTGTGGCAACACTGTCACACTTGCAGTATATGTGGTGGTCAAGATGGCCATTGGGATGGTTGTGCAAATGCATATTCCCCTTCCCCAAGCCCCTACTATGATCCTTCTGTTGTTTTTGATAAGTATAGGAATGATGAAAAGGAGGACTTGGAACACCAAGCTCAGATAGAAAACATGTTAAAACAGGTCCTTGAGCAGACAGAAGCAATGAGGGAGCAAATGGAAGTATTGGGACTTCAGACCAAGGAAAATGGAGAGGCCTTAGAAATGATAAGTGCCAAGTTCGTAGAGATGATGGTTGAGGCTGAAGTTTGCTTTGATTTGCAAGTAACCGTCTTATGCAATACTTAAGAGGGACTATAAGGAGAAGAAAATGGTGAGTTTTTGGAAGAAGCTCAACAGTTAGAAGCTCCTGAGAGTCCTCATGATGGTCTCACACATATGGCCAATCCAGTCATGAAAGGAGAGATAGAGTTCCAACCATTTGACATTCATGTGGAGTTAGATGTTGATGTGGAGAAGGTGTACACAAGTAAGGAGGTCAAACACAATGCAGTTTCCAAGTTGAGGTGTATTGTACCCACTCGAAGCATTTCTCGACATTAAGTTTTGTTGACAACCAAGAAATAGAATAT
Organism: Datura wrightii; assembly: GCA_035772735.1. Classification (NCBI taxonomy): domain Eukaryota; kingdom Viridiplantae; phylum Streptophyta; class Magnoliopsida; order Solanales; family Solanaceae; genus Datura; species Datura wrightii. The sequence continues at coordinate 162,313,226 of JASDFA010000016.1, forward strand.
TCCAAGCTTGTGGAGAAAGGTGTAGAGGAGGAACAAGCCCCGTATATTCTAAAATTTGCTGATTCCGAGAGACAAAATGACTTCACTTACGTAAGGGCCAATAAGTGCCAGAGGCAACATCTACTGCTTGCTCCTTCCATTTTTTCACCACCACCCCTGGAGAAGAAGAGGAAACTAGAGAAGAAATTAGGGGTGAGATTCATATCCTCAAAGTGGAGGAAAAAGTGGTGAAACTTGATGCGTCGTGCCACGACGTAAAATAAGACGCTGCTTGGGAGGCAACCCAAGAGAACCATAGGTTCAAATTCTTTTCAGTTTATTTGTAAATTTGGTTATTTTTCACTCTTGTTGTTTTTATTAGTTTTTAAGCACAGATTCAGGGGAAGTCTGAGTACCCATGAAAGTAAAAGCTAAGGAGCATGGCAAAAAGATGAGTGTGGGGTCGATGACCCACGTGTTCAAAAATGGAGAAAAACATGCTGTTAGCTAGGCCTAGAGGCCTCAGGAAGTATCTCTCACCTTTGTTTTAATTGTAATTAATGCTTTGGAGACATAGCATAATTAAGTTTGGGGTGAGGGAAATTTCAGATTTTTTGTGCTAAGTTATTTCGGGTGAATATGGTGCTGGGTATAATGCTTTTGTTGAAAAAATTTGAATTGAGCACAGTTCACCCACCCTTTGGTTTTTCTTTTCGGTTCTTTTCCAAAGGGGGTATTTTGAACTGAGACTCATTTTTTTGTACATAACTTTTCAGTCATAGTTAGGGACTTTTCCCAACGATGGATGGATGACGACCGTCTTGAGGGAAAATTAGTCTATAGGTTTTTGTTTTTGAACCCTTAGCTAATTGATGGCTTGATGTTCTTGTTATGTGCTATGCATGATTGTAAGATGCAAGTGGTTTTAATTGAAAATCATGTTAACCAATTGTATAACTTTAATTCAGAACCTAGGCTCTTGAATGTGACTCTATGTGCTTAAAGCTTAATTTTGAATTCTTGCGATTAGTTGAGTTAAGAGTCTGCTGAATTTGTCTTGAATTGAGCATGTGTTGTGAGTGTAAGGTTTTTGAATATTCCATGCTATTGTATAGTGTCTAGAACTTTTTTGGAGTGTATATAAAACGAAATGAGTGATGCTGATTGTAGGAGATGATTTTGGCATTTCTTTGAATGAGTCTAATTTTTATCCGTCGCTTTACCTACCTTGAATATCTGATCCTAGTTAGCCCCATTGAGCCTTAAGCCTATTCTTTGATAGCTGCAACATAAGCTTAACCCTTTTCTTTCATTAGCCTTGAATTCAATCCAAACTTCCTAAGCTCTTATGTGAAATTGCAAAAAAGTTGAGGGAGAAGTTGGAATGAGAAGAAAAATAGTGGTTGTGGGAGTTAAAGAAAAGATTAGAGATGCACTTTTTTAAAAAAAAAATTGAACAAGAGTTAGTAAGGAGTAAAAGAAGAAAAGAGCGAAAAAGAAATCAAAGAAAATAATTGCTTAAGTACTCCTTACTAGCAATTTGAGTGTGCTTAATGAAATGGGGAAACAAAGGCTGGAAAATGGGGGAAAAACGAATAAAGGTGAAGTAAGAAGATGGAAATTCCTAAGGAAAGTGTGATATTAGAAGCGCTTGGGGAAGATAGCCACTATTACTGGCAAAAATAGTACCTACCCGTCCCTTAGCTTACATTACAACCCGATAAGTCCTACTTTATCTTACGTTCAAACATTCCTAAATTAGTGGAGTAATACACTAAAGGAAAGATTATGGGTCAATACATGATGCATGTGAATTCTTTGTGAGAGTGAGCTTATTTATCATAATTATACCCATGCATGTTATAATTTGAAAACATATGAGTGAAAATGGGTAACTCTCTTTGTGTGATGGCACATGTTTAATGAAGGATAAAATTCATGTCAGATTTCTTGATCGGTTAATTCGCATGAGTTTGTTGAGATTGAGAGTCCATTCTTGAGGTAGGAAGTCTTTACATAGTTATATTTGATTTTGATGGTTAAATCTTGCATGCTCTATTTTTTTAACTTCCTATCTAAAACAATCGTTGTAGCCTTAACTTGAATTGTCTCGCTTCAATTAGCTATGTTTGAGTCTTCATGTACATGAGATGTAAAAGAGTTGTTCGAGGACAAACACGACTTTTAAGTGTGGGGTAGTGATCTTGGGCATAATTACGTGCCCAAGTGCTATTTTATAGCTTAATTTAGTCAGGTTTGTCTAATTATACACTTACATTCTTATGCGTTTTTGTGTAAATTTGGGTATGTGATCTTGGGCAAATTTATATGCCCAAGTGATACTCAAATTGTGTCATTTTAGCCTTGTTTATCTATCAATGTTTATATATTCTCATGTGATTGGTAATAAAATGTGAATTTATACTAACCAACATGATTAGCATTGTTTTGTAGGAAAAATGTAATTTCGAGAAGCTAAAATGCATGTTGGAAGAGATCGGGTTTGGACTCAGATGCGAGCAAGGGACAAGGCATTGGAAAGCACAAAATAAAGGGGCATCGCGATGGAGCCGTGTCACGCTGCCATCGCGGAGGCCTTCTTCCTGGAGAGGGAATTTTCAGCCTAATTCCAGTGAGGGTACGCGATAGGTCCGTGGCACGGTAGCATGGCTCCGCGTTGCACGTCGTGCCACGTTGAGCCTTATTCCCTGGACCCCTAGTTTCCAGTGAAGCTCCGCGTCGGTAGCGTGTCACGGAGGCAGTGCTCCGTGACACGTTGCTTGTTATTCCGGGAAAAATTCCCACCAGTACAAATAGAACACTTAGGTTCATTTTTAAATATTCTGACTTGGTGGAGCAAGAACGTGGGTTACAGGCAGTTGAGGGGACAAAATTATCAGGGTTTTTCTCTCTTTCTTCCTCCTTGAATTCAATTGCTTGTATGTTTAACACTCATTTAACGATGTTTAATCCACAAATGAGTTGCTAATTCATCTTCTTGCTGAGGTTAAGAACACTTGTAATGAAATGTGATTATTGATTCTTTGGTTTTTCATCTTTTCTTCCATGGTTGTTCTATTAATTGTTGTTCTTACTGCATTAATGTGTGGCCTACATTAATGTACATCTAAAAAGTCCGGTTTCACTCGAGAGAGCAAGAAATTGAAAAGCTGTGAATTAATAGGATATGATCTTTTCTTAGTTTGGGAAAATTGAGAATTGATTTACCTTCAGGATAGAAATATACCTGAAAGTCGTATTAGTCAATTTAGGAATCAGTTTTGTATGGCTAGAACATGAATTGCATTTAATCACAGAAATGTAGGTGGATGTTTCATGATTCTTAAGTGGGGTTAAATACTAGAGTTTTAATCCCTTGGCAATAATTCTTGACTAGTGATCACGGGCAAAAATATATGCCCGAGATACGCTTTACGACTTAAATTAGTCTTGTTTATCTAAGATTATTGTATACATTTTCATGTAATTTTAGATAAAGTAAAGATATGTGCTAACCAACATGATTAGCCTTTGTTTTGTAGGTTTTGATGACTTTTGAGTAACTAATCCATGAGTTGGTGAAGTAGAGGATTGGAAACGAAATCAACACGCGAACGTCGGCATAGAGGAGGCACAAAACAGCCCACCGGCGCGTCGACAAGGTGCCACGGCAGGCAGCTCACTCACAACAGCCCACCTGCGCGTTGGCAACGTGCCACGGCAGGTGGCCTCCGCGACCAAGGGCTGCCAACGCGCTGCCCAAGCAGCGTGACATGCTGCCAACGCGGCAGGGGGCTGCCCGGGACAATTTCGGGTGATTTCCAGAGGGCTTCCGCGTCCGTAGCGTGTCACGGAGGCCGTGCTCCGCGATGCACTCCGTGACACGTTGCTTGTTATTTCGGGAAAGAGTCCTACTACTATAAATAGCACACTTAGGTTTATTTTTCAGAATTCAGACTTGGTGGAGCAAGGACGTGGATTACAGGCAGTTGAGGGAGGAAAAAGCTCAGGGTTTTTCTCTCTTTCTTTCTTCTTTCAATCAATTGTTTGTATGATTAACACTTGTTTTAGCATGATTAATCCACAAATGAGTGGCTAATTCTCTTCCTTGCTGAGGTTATGAACAATGGTGATGAATTTTGATTATTGAATTATATGGTTTTTCATCTTCTTCTTCCATGTTGTTCTATTAATTCTTGTTTCTACTACATTGGAGTGTGGCCGACATTAATGTACATCTAAAAAGTCCGATTTCACTCGAGAGAGCATGAAATTGGAAAGTTGTGAATTAATAGGGTATTGTTCTTAACTTGATTTGGGAAAATTGTGTTTTGATGTGCTTTCCTGATAGAAATATACTTGAAAGCCGTATTAGTCAATTTAGGAACCGGAATTGTATTGCTAGGTCATAAATTGCATTTGATCACAGAAATGTAGACGGATGGTTTATGATTCTTAAGTGAGATTAAATACGAGAGTTTTAATCTCTAGGCTAATGTTCTTGGCTAGCAACAGGAAGAGAAGATTAACCAAATTATGATTATAATCATGTTCATTACTTGTTCTTAACCTTGGCATGCTCATATCCATAGTTTCAATTCAAAGTAGATAGTTGTTAATAGTTTTAGTATATAATTTATAAACAAATTATTTAACTTTTGGTTACTTTGTTGTCAGCATATTTAGACGTAAGATAGAATATAGTATACTTGAGCAATTTTTACTTATCCAGAGTCTCCTTGGTTCGATACTTGGCTTACTTAAGCCACTTACTACTTGTTTGACCACGTGCACTTGCTTGTCAGTTTTTAACCATATACCAAAACCACCGAACAAGTTTTTGGCGCCGTTGCCGGGGAGACTTGGCAATAGGTGAATTTGTTTTAAGTGTAATTTACTGTATTCTTATTTTTCTCAAGTGCTGACAACTTAGTGTTAGTGTTTGTTTTAATTCTTTTGCATTTTACTTTTTCTTTTTCGAATACCCTTATTGACATGACATCGTGGAATATAAATGGTTTCAATGGTGGATACTCATATTTTAGCGAATCTTGTCTGAATTGCGGAGGACACCACTTGTGGCAACACTGTAACACGTGCAATATATGTGGTGGTCAAGATGGTCATTGGGATGGCTGTCCGAATGCATATTCCCCTCCCCCAAGCCCCTACAATGGTCCTTCTATTGTTTTTTCTGAGTATAGGCATGCTGAAAATGAGGACTTGGGACGCCAAGATCGAATAGAAGACATGCTGAGACAACTCTTGGAGCAATAAGAAGCAATGAAGGAGGCGATGGCAGTATTGAGAATTCAGCAAGAAGAGAATGCAGAGGCTCTAGAAAGGATGAGCATCAAATTCACGGAGATGATCGCTGAAGCTAAAGCTTGTGATAAATTCTAGGTAACCACTTTAGCCAATATTCAAGAGGAACTACAAGAGGACCACAAGGGTGAATTTTTGGATGAAGCCCAACAATTAGAATCTCTTGAGTGTCCCCGTGAAGGGCTCACACTTATGGAAAATCAGAGTACCCCCCATTTGACATTAGTGAAGAGATAGATGTCGATGCTGAGAAGGAGTATACATGTAAGGAGGTCAAGCAAAATGCAGTTTTAGAGTTGAGGTGTATTGGACCACACTCTACGCATTTTTCGACGTTAAATTTGGTTGACAACATAGAAAGAGAGTCTTCCAAGCTTATAGAGAAATGTCTAGAGGAGGACCAAGCACCATATATTTTGAAATTTGCCAACGCGGAGAGACAAAATGACTTCGCTTACTTGAGGGCCAATAAAGTAAAAAGGCAACACCTACTGTTTGGTGCTTACAATTTTTCACCACCACCCCTGGAGCATAAGAGGAAATTATATAAGAAATTAGGGATGAGATTCATATCCTCAAGGTGGAGGAAAAAGTGGTGAAACTTGATACGTCGTGCCGCGACGTAAAATTAGGCGCTGCTTGGGAGGCAACCCAAGGGTACCATTTTAATTTCTTGCATCTAAGTTCATTTTATTTATTTTTCATCTTGTGTTGTTTTGGTGGAAAGTTAAGCGCAGATGGACGGGAAGTCTGAGTACCCGTGGAGGAGGAAGCTAACAAGCATGGAAAAGAAAAAGTGTGGGGTCGAACACCCACTTGCGCAAAGTTGAAGAAAGGCATGTTGTTGGCTAGGCCTAAAGGCCTCAGGGAGTATTTCTCGCCCTTTTAGATTTTAATTTGATGCTATGAGGACATAGCATGATTTAAGTGTGGGGTGAGGGAAATTTCAAGGGAAATTTCAAAAATTTCTGTTGTGCTTAACGATTTTTGGTGAATGTAATGCTTGTGAGAAATTTGAAAAATTTGAAATTTTTTTTATGAATTAAGCATGACTTCATCACCCGTTGGTTTTTCTTTTCGGTTCTTTTCCGATGGGGGGTATTTGAACCGAAGAATAAAAATTTTTATTTTTCTTTCTTTGGTCTGTATATAAAGTTTTTAGTCATAGCTAGGGACTGTTTCCGACGATGGATGGATGACGACCGTCTTTTGAAAAATTAGTAGATAGGTTTTGGGTTTTGGAAACCATAACTAATTGGTGCTTGAGGTTCTTGTTATGGGCTATAAATGGTTGTAAGATGCAAGTATGTTCAGTGTTGAAGCATGCAAGTGTATAACTTTGTGTGAGACACTTAGGCTCTTGAATTTGACTCAATATGATGGAAGCTTAATTCTGAATTCTTGTGATTAGCTGAGTAAGAGTCTACTGATTGTGTCTTGATTTGAGCATGTGCCATGAGTGTAAGGTTTTTGAGTATTCTGTGCTATTGTGGATTGTCTAGAACTTGCCTGGTGTGTATATAAAACGAAATGAAGGATGTGAATTGTAGGAGATGATTTAGGCATTTCTTTGAATGAACCAAACCTTTATCCCACATTATACCTACCTTGAAAAATTAATCCTAGTTAACCCCATTAAGCCTTGAGCCTATTCTTTGACAACTGCAACATAAGCTTAATCCTTTTTCTTTCATTAGCCTTGAAATTGAACCAAAACTCCTAAGCGCTTAAAGGAAAAATCCGAAAGAGTAAAGGAGTGAGAAGAATGAAAAAGAAGGGAAAGTAGAAATTGTAAGAGTTGAGAAAGGTCGAGGGTGCACTTGTTTGAATATGGGTGAGTATTAGTAGGGAGTAAGAAAATAAATAAATGAAAAGTTACTTATAGAACTCCTTACTAATAAGCTAAAAGTGCCTAAAGAAAGGGGGGAACAAAAGAGGAAAAAGAAAGATGAAAAGAGAAAAAGGTGAAGTGAGGGAAGGGAAGTTTGTAATGAAGGCGTGATGTATTAAAAGCGCTTAGGAAAGATAGTCACTATTACTAATCATAATAGTACTTACCCGCACCTGAGTTACATTACAACCTAAAAAGTCCTACTTGATCTTACATTCATACATCCTTAAAATTAGTGGAATAAAATACTAAGGGCAAGCTTATGGGTCATTACATGATGCATGTGAATTCTTTGTGAGAGTGAGTGTAATTCTATGCATGTACCCACACATGTTGTGATATAAAAATTGTTTTTGCGTGTGAAATTGGGTAACTCTCTTTCCGTGAGGGGCACATGTTGAATGAAGGATATAATTCATGTGGGATTTCTTAATCAGTTGATTTGCATGAGTTTGCTAAAATTGAGAGTCGATTCTTGAGGTTAAGAAGTCTTAACATAGTTGTACTTTATTTCAATGATCAAATCAGGCATGCTCTATTTTTAGCTTGTATCTTACGTAATCATTATAGTCGTAACTTGAATTCTCTTGCTAAATTAGTTATGTGGGAGTCTCCATATGCATGATATGTAAAAGGTTGTTCCAGGACGAAAGAGGCTTTAAGTATGGGGTTGTGATCACGGGCAAAAATATATGCCGAGATACGCTTTACGACTTAAATTAGTCTTGTTTATCTAAGATTATTGTATACATTTTCATGTAATTTTAGATAAAGTAAAGATATGTGCTAACCAACATGATTAGCCTTTGCTTTGTAGGTTTTGATGACTTTTGAGTAACTAATCCATGAGTTGGTGAAGTAGAGGATTGGAAACGAAATCAACACGCGAACATCGGCAAAGAGGAGGCACAAAACAGCCCACCTGCGCGTTGGCAACGTGCCACGGCAGGTGGCCTCCGCGACCAAGGGCTGCCAACGCGCTGCCCAAGCAGCGTGACACGCTGCCAACGTGGCAGGGGGCTGCCCGGGCCAATTTCGGGTGATTTCCAGAGGGCTTCCGCGTCCGTAGCGTGTCACGGAGGCCGTGCTCCATGATGCACTCCGTGACATGTTGCTTGTTATTTCGGGAAAGAGTCCTACTACTATAAATATCACACTTAGGTTTATTTTTCAGAATTCAGACTTGGTGGAGCAAGGACGTGGGTTACAGGCAGTTGAGGGACGAAAAAGCTCAGGGTTTTTCTCTCTTTCTTTCTTCTTTCAATCAATTGTTTGTATGATTAAAATTTGTTTTAGGATGATTAATCCACAAATGAGTGGCTAATTCTCTTCCTTGCTGAGGTTATGAACAATGGTGATGAATTTTGATTATTGAATTATATGGTTTTTCATCTTCTTCTTCCATGTTGTTCTATTAATTCTTGTTTCTACTGCATTGGTGTGTGGCCGACATTAATGTACATCTAAAAAGTCCGATTTCACTCGAGAGAGCACGAAATTGGAAAGTTATGAATTAATAGGGGATTGTTCTTAACTTGATTTGGGAAAATTGAGTTTTGATGTGCTTTCCTGATAGAAATATACTTGAAAGTCGTGTTAGTTAATTTAGGAACCGGAATTGTATTGCTAGGTCATAAATTGCATTTGATCGCAGAAATGTAGACGGATGGTTTATGATTCTTAAGTGAGATTAAATACGAGAGTTTTAATCTCTAGGCTAATGTTCTTGGCTAGCAACAGGAAGAGAAGATTAACCAAATTATGATTATAATCATGTTCATTACTTGTTCTTAACCTTGGCATGCTCATATCCATAGTTTCAATTCAAAGTAGATAGTTGTTAATAGTTTTAGTATATAATTTATAAACAAATTATTTAACTTTTGGTTACTTTGTTGTCAGCATATTTAGACGTAAGATAGAATATAGTATACTTGAGAAATTTTTACTTATCCAGAGTCTCCTTGGTTCGATACTTGGCTTACTTAAGCCACTTACTACTTGTTTGACCACGTGCACTTGCGTGTCGGTTGTTAACCATATACCAAAACCACCGAACAACTAGCAACCGGAGGAAAAGGCTAACCAAATTATATCGACAATTAATTTCATTCAATGTTCGTTTAACCTTAGCATGCTCACATTCATAGTTCAGACTCACATTAGATAATTGTTTAGACTTTGCATAATTATTAGAAATCAAAAATATCAAACTATTGGTTACACTGTTGTCTGCATTGTTAGAATTGAAATATAGTACACTTGAGCAGATTGCACTTCATCCCAGTCCATGTGGGATCGATACTTGGCTTACTTAAGCCACTTTACTACTTGTTCGACCACGTACACTTGCGTGTAGTTATATATCCATATATCAAATAGCCGAACAAGTTTTTGGCGCCGTTGCCGGGGACTGGCAATTGGTGAATTTGTTTTAAGTGTTAATTTACTATAGTTTTATTTTCTTAGTGTTGACAACTTGGTCTTAGCCTGTATTTTGCAGATTTAATCTCTGTTGAACACTGGCAAGAGACAAGGAGCTGGTGGACTCGAATTTGGAGCCAGAAAGATTATTTCATCGACAGCGGAGAGAAGCTCTGGAAAGAAAGCTGTAGTTGCTCAGACAGACAATCATGGAGCAACAACAAAATCCACCGGTAGTACGGGCAATGTTAGTGCCCGAAGAAGTAGCAGCTCGGCCGATTCGCGAGGTGGCAATCCCACATGCTAATAATGTCACATCTAGCATCCGCAAACATGAGCCAGGAGGGAGGTTTGAACATAAGCAGAACATGGTGCAATTGCTACACACGAGCGGGCAGTTTACAGGTCTCCCTCATGAAGATCCACAACAGCATCTCCAAAATTTTTTGGAGATAAGTGACACTTATATCCCCGCTGGAGTGTCATCAGATTATGTCCGGCTTACATTGTTCCCATTCTCACTATTGGGAGAAGCCAAGAGGTGGTTGAAGGCTGAGCCACCTATTTCTATTTCTACGTGGGATGATCTTGCAAGGAAGTTCTTGATACAATTTTTTCCCTCTGGTAAAACAGCAAGACTTAGAAGTCAGATTCTAAGTTTCAAACAGAGAGAGGGAGAGAATCTATATCAAGCTTGGGAGAGATTCAAGTCCATGTTGCGGGATTATCCTCATCATCATCAATCCAATGATGTGTTGGTGCACACTTTTATAGATGGTTTGAAACCCCATACAAAAATATTGCTAGACTCAGCAGCTAGGGGACAAGCGCTGGAGAAAACTTATGAGGAGCTATATAACTTGTTGAACCGTATTTCGCAGGGCAATCCGGAATGGAATGCTAATTCGTCAAGAGGCGGAACAAGGAAAGCAACAGGAGTTCTAGAATTGGATGGGTTTACAGCTATTGCTGCACAGATAGTTGCTTTACAGAATCAACTCAACACCCACTTCAGTAACATGACAATGAACCAGCCTCAAGCCCCAGTTAATGCAGTGCAGCAGATTTGGTGTGAAGTGTGCGGAAGCAGTGAGCACTCAGCTGAGTGTTGTGGAGAAAATCCTGACTCGGTAAACTTTGTGGGAAATGTACAAAGGAACAACTACCAACAATATGGCAACAGCTACAATTCCAATTGGAGGAATCACCCGAATTTCTCCTGGGGTAGCAACAACCATCAAGGGCAGAGTTCAAGTCAGGGTGTGCAAAGGAACCAAGGAGGGCAGCAGAATTATCAAGCACAATTCAGAAACAACAATGCAACTCCTCCACCACCATCACCCAACATTGAGGAGATGTTCAAGACTATGATAGCTAATCAAGCTCAATTGCAGGCTGACTATGTGAAACTGGCAGCCGAGGTGAAAAACAACAAGTTAGCTACCAAGGCACTTGAATATCAATTTGGGCAATTTGTTGGAGCCCAAAACACCAGACCTAGAGGAGGACTTCCGAGCGACACAGATCCCAACCCCAAGCAGGTGAATGCAGTGACCACAAGGAGTGGTTTGCAGCTGAAAGAGGTGGAACCAAAAAGACCACCTCAACAATCGGGAGCAGTAGAAGTCGAGAGGGAGCAAAGTGATGAGAGGGGGAAGACTAAGGAAGCAGAATTAGAAAGACCACCACCCCCGTTCCCTCAACGATTAAAGAAACACAAGGAGGAGGCGTGTTCCAAGAAATTCATGGAGGTGCTAAAATAGGTACATATTAACTTACCTCTTGTTGATGTTTTACAGGGAGTGCCGAAATATGCTAAGTATATAAAGGACATTGTGGCAAACAAAAGTCAGTTAACTGAGTATGCTACGGTGGCTCTCACGGAGGAGTGCACTTCCTGGATACAAAACAGACTGCCCACAAAGCTCAAAGATCCAGGGAGCTTTACTATACAAATCACTATTGGGCAGAGTATCCGAGCTCATGGGTTATGTGATTTAGGAGCGAGCATTAATTTGATGCCGTCATCGGTATTCAAAAAACTGGGTCTAGGGAGTCCTAGACCCACAACAGTGATCTTGCAATTGGCAAATCGGTCCTTAGCCAGACCTGATGGCATTGTAGAAGACGTTCTGGTGCAAGTTGGCTCCCGGATCTTCCCGGTAGATTTTGTCGTGCTGGATTTTGAACCAGACGCGGAAGTCCCATTTATTTTGGGACGTCCTTTCTTGGCGACCGGGAAAGAGCTGATTGATGTAGCTGCGGGGCAGCTAACCATGCGAGCACATGATAAGATTGAGGTATTTGAAGTGTTTAAAGCCATGAAGCTGCCGGCAATACAAGAGGAACTTTCAGAAATTAGTGTGGTTGAACCTGAAGAAATTCGTCAGATTGTTGAATCTCAAGACCCACTGGAAAGAGTGTTGATGCACTCCGATCATTTTGGAGATAAAGACGCCTATGAGGTGGTCCAAATGTTGAATGAGGCACAAAGGCATCCACGGAAACAGGAATTCCAATCATTGATGAGGTCCCTAGAACCGTTGCCGAAACCATCCATTGAGGAGGCACCAATGCTGGAATTGAAAGAATTGCCTCCCCATTTAAAATATGTCTTTTCGGGGGAAAATGAAACGTTACCAGTCATCATCTCCGCAGAATTGACAGAGGCACAGGAGAAAGAAGCTTTGGGTGTTCTCAGGAAAAGGAAGAAAGTAATGGGTTGGCAAATGTCAGATATTCAGGGTATAAATCCAGCTTTTTGCACACACAGGATTTTCATGGAGACTGGAGCAAAACCAACCGTTCAGCTGCAACGAAGGCTAAATCCAGCAATGAAGGATGTGGTGAGGAAAGAAATAATCAAGTGGCTTGATGCAGGTGTGGTCTACCCGATTTCAGACAGCGAATGGGTCAGCCCTGTTCAGTGCATTCCAAAGAAAGGAGGGATGACCATTGTCACCAATGAGAAAAATGAGTTGATTCCTACACGAACCGTCACAGGCTGGCGGATCTGCATGGACTATAGAAAGCTGAATGAAGCCACAAGGAAGGATCATTATCCCATCCCGTTCATTGATCAAATACTAGATAGGTTGGCTGGACAGGAATATTATTGCTTCCTTGATGGGTACTCTGGGTACAACCAAATAGCCATAGCTCCGAAGGACCAAGAGAAGACTACTTTTACCTGTCCTTATGGGACATATGCTTTTAGGCGGATGCCATTTGGGCTATGCAATGCACCTGCCACATTCCAGAGGTGCATGATGGCTATTTTCCACGACATGGTGGAGGATTTTGTTGAGGTATTTATGGATGATTTTTCTATTTTCGGTAATTCGTTTGCTACTTGTTTGCAGAATCTTGACAGGGTGCTGGCTCACTGTGAGGAATCCAACCTTGTACTGAACTGGGAGAAATGTCACTTCTTAGTCAAGGAGGGTATTGTCCTTGGCCACAAAGTGTCTAAAAAGGGCTTGGAAGTCGATCGTGCTAAGATCGAGGTTATCGAGAAGTTGCCACCACCTGTGTCAGTGAAAGGTGTTCGCAGTTTTCTTGGGCATGCAGGATTCTACAGATGGTTCATCAGAAACTTTTCCAAACTTTCTAGACCACTATGTAGATTGCTAGAAAAAGAGGTAAAGTTTGAGTTAAATGATGAGTGTGTGGTAGCATTCGAGGAATTGAAGCAGAAATTGATAGAAGCACCTATCCTTACTTCTCCGGATTGGGAACAACCATTTGAGTTGATGTGTGATGCAAGTGATGTGGCTGTGGGAGCTGTGTTGGGGCAAAGGAAAAATAAAATCTTTCATTCTATTTATTATGCAAGCAAAACGCTAAATACAGCCCAAAGCAATTACATCGTCACAGAGAAAGAAATTCTAGCATTGGTGTTTGCATTTGACAAATTCAGATCCTATTTGGTGGGTTCAAAAGTAGTGGTGTACACAGATCATGCAGCGATTCGGTACCTATTTAAATAGAAGGATGCTAAGCCCAGACTAATCAGATGGATCCTGTTGTTGCAAGAGTTCGATCTTGAGATCAAGGACAGAAAAGGGAGCGAGAATCAGGTGGCAGATCACTTATCACGATTGGAGAACCGTTCGCATATGATGGAAAGTGATATCATCAATGAGGAGTTCCCGGATGAGCAACTCTTGGCAGTAGGGGAAGCTAAAGTTCCTTGGTATGCAGATATAGTCAATTTTCTAGTGAGTGGAGTCTACCCACTTGAGGCAACAGACCAACAGAGAAGGAAATTGAGGCATGATTATCGGCATTTTGTCTGGGATGAACCATACTTATTTAAACAGGGACCGGATCAGATGATGAGAAGATGTATCCCGGAGAGTTAGATTGCAGAGGTGTTGAGGAGCTGTCACTCTTCGTTGTATGGGGGTCACCATGGAGACGAGTTAACAGCACACAAGGTTCTACAGTCAGGATTCTTTTGGCCTACACTGTTCAGAGACTCTATGGCATACGTCAAAATGTGTGACGGATGTCAGCGTACAGGAACAACTGGTAGAAGACAAGAGATGTCGCTGCAGAATATACTGGAAGTAGAGACCTTTGATGTATGGGGCATTGATTTTATGGGCCCGTTTCCACCATCATTTGGTAATCGTTACATCTTGGTGGTTGTAGACTATGTATCAAAATAGGTGGAAGCAATAGCTTGCCCCAGGAATGACAACAAGGTGGTAACAAAATTTGTGAAAAAACATATTCTTACTAGGTTCGGGTCATCCCGAGCCATTATCAGTGATGGAGGGGCTCATTTTGTCAACGCAAGTTTCAAGAAACTACTAGCCAAGTATGGGGTGCGCCACAAGGTGGCAACAACATACCACCCCCAAACTAGTGGGCAAGTAGAGGTGTCAAATAGAGAAGTGAAGCAGATTTTTCAGAAAACGGTAAATACACAACGGAATGATTGGTCAAGCAAACTTGATGATGCGTTGTGGGCATACAGAACTGCTTACAAGACACCGATTGGAACCTCACCATATCGATTGGTCTATAGAAAAGCGTGTCATCTGCCAGTGGAGCTAGAGCACCGAGCTTTCTGGGCAGTGAGGAAATTGAATATGGACTTGGAGCTAGCGGGCAAGAAGAGATTAATGAAACTCAGTGAACTTGAAGAGTTCCGCTGGCATGCTTATGAGAGCGCTAAGTACTATAAGGAAAGAACAAAAAGGTGGTATGATAAACATGTGGCGCACTGCATTTTTGAACTAGGACAGAAGGTATTGCTTTTCAATTCAAGGTTGAAGTTGTTTCCGGGAAAGCTGAGGTCCAAATGTTCAGGGCCATTTGAAGTGGTGAGAATGACCCCGCATGGAGCAGTAGAGTTGTGGCAAGAATATCGGAGTGCCACGTTCTTAGTCAATGGATAGAGGTGTAAGCACTACTGGGGGGAGGACGGTTTTCGAGAGAAAACGTCCATCACCCTAGAGGACAACTGAGCTGAATGACATCGAGCTGAGAAGGTTAACCAGGCGCTGCATGGGAGGCAACCCGGGAAAAAGTTTTTTCTTTGTAAATTGTGAATAGATTTTTCTTTTTCTTTTTCTTGTTTAACAACAAAATTTTTAGTTTTGTTTTATTTTTATTTTGAGTGAAACCTATAATTCTAACCAATTTCTTTGAGTAGAATGAATTTCAGGTCGAACGGAGAGAAATTATGCAAGGAATCGCAAAGAAAAATTCGCGGTATGAAAATCAATAAAAAGTGGCAAAACAGTGAGCTAGGGAGATAGCTCCGTGTCACGGAGGAGGACCTCTGCGTTACCCTTTGTGACACGTTGAGGTATAAATCCGGAATTTTAAAAAAAATTCCAGAATGCCCTCGCGACAGCTCCGTGTCACAGAGGCAGTGCTCCGCGATGCACTCCGTGACACGTTGCTATGTATATCGCGACGGGTCACACCGGGTCGCCGGGTGACCCGCGTGATTTTTCCACTTTTAAACCCCGATTCCCCCTCAATGTTTCCTTATTTCTCACACACTCCGCGACCAAACCCCATAAAACCCTCCCCCTTCAATGTGACATAGAATAGGCCAAGAAATTCATCGAGTTTTCTTCAATTCTTCAATCTCAAGGTATGTTCTTCGATTCCATCTCATTTCTTATTGATTTTCTTTGATATTGAGCATGTGATGTGAGCTAAGTTCGCCCTATGTAGAAATTAAATGTAAATTCAATTGAATTAGTATTGATAAATGTTCGGAATATCATTGTGATCGCTTGAACTCGTTAATTGCATAATTTAATCGAATTTTGTTGATACAATCATATTTAGGGCTTGTTTTTGAATTTGAAGTGGAAAAAGGTAGTGAACTTGTGAAATTCATGTCGGGTTGTACATGTTGAGTGAGATGAGTCGATGTGCTAATTGTTATGATGTTAAAAGACCGACGGATTCTCGGGTTAGGGGAATATTGAAATCTACAAGAATTGGGTGAATTGTATAGGTTCGTGTAGATAAATTCTTGTTGTTTTCATTCCTTTGTTTTTCGTTGCTAAGTGCAATGGGATAAAATGTGATTGATGGTAATGACGGTGGTTAGCTGTATGAAGTCTGAGTAGTACATAGAATATATACCGTCGAATTCTTCGTATGCACTAAGCATGTTTGTATAGTTGGTTGTTCATTTGTGTAAATAAAGATGATCTTGCCGGAATGCTGTAAATTTGGCTAAGGACTAAGTGTGGGGTAGCCTAGCTTAACCCGACCTTAGTCGAAGTTAATATTCATTGGCTTAACATTGATCTTATCTACTTGGGTTGACAGGTAAGATGGCATGTAGGCAAGAAAAAGGGAAAGGCGCATCAACATCTGGCGCCGGAAGTAAGCGAATCAGACTGGGCACAACAGTCCCAGCAGCACCAGCGGTTCCACGCGGCCAACGCAACCAATACGGAACCAGGTGGGTGACGGATGAGGGAAGAAGTGGGGTGCCAAGCACAAGGAAAACAAGTACTTCCCCGAGGAACACATAGCACCGGAACCATTGGCACAGGAGTTCCCTAGGATTGTCCACTGGATCGAGGCAGCTGGGCTCAACTTCATCTTTGAAGAGCCCAAGGAATGCAACTTGCACCTGATTCGGGAATTCTATGCCAATTGGAACCCAACTCTAAGAAGTCACACCATAAAAATCAGAGGGCAAATAGTCACATTTGAGCCCCACCACCTCAATGCCATCATAGGGGCGAGGGACACAGACACCCACGTGCTTCAACAGTTGAACATCACTCCACTCTATGCGGACATCAGACGCACATTGTGTGGGACCCGATCGACGGCTAGATGGAGCAGGCACAAGGAGAGGGGCTACCATCAGACTTTGCCCTATTCACAAATGAACAGGGAAGCCAGAATATGGCTTTAAGATTGTCTGTTCTTGCCTAATCCCGAGGGTACATATGACAGATGTAACCCAAGATCGTGTAGTGCCTGGTGTACGCCCTGATGAAAGGGTTGGAGATCAATATGGGGGCGGTGATTATCTCCGCCATGAAGAGAGCCCGGTTGCATCAGGGGCACAGATACGGATTTGGTGGGCTACTCACCACATTCCTGAGGGGCCTAGATGTTGAGGAAGAGGCCCTTGACTATATCTCGCAGATGGAGCAGTGGGCCTTAGATGTCACTAAAACTAAGGCACCCGACACCACCCACGGGCCAGTGCTTACACTTGGCGAGCGACATGCTCGTGATGATCAGTATATGGCTCCCATATATGGGATGCAAATGCTCCAGCTGAGGATAGGTAGGAGGCCGGCAACAGAGGAGGAGCTATGGCAGCTTGAGCTAGACTACCCTTTTGGCGAAAATGCCAGGGCTCTATGCCGAGTGGGGCCAACATTTGTAGAGCCCACGGATGATGTCCCCACAAACGAGGAGACACGTCGGGAGGACTCCAATGTGGAGTTCGATGATGACGACGGGGGTGATGCAGACATGGGAGATGAAGCAGCAGCACACGATGAAGAAGTGGAGTACGTTGATTGATCAGGGAGTTCCACCACCCGATTTTTGTGCTATTTTAATTTTTGTGGACACTGGGGACAGTGTTCGAGCTAAGTGTGGGGTGGGAGTAGTTAGATGCTGGGTGTGCTGTTATGTATGTATGTCCTAATCTGTTGTTGTGCCTGTGAACAAATATTTCTGACCCTGTGATTTGTGATTGTAAGTTGTTGTTCTGTATTGCAAATATATGTGAACCTGTTGTGTGTTGCTGAATGTTGCTAGCTGATTTTGTACATATTTTTGTTATCAAATTGATCGATATTTTTATTAATCGAAATGATCGATATTTTTAAAAATTTTTCAATTCTTGGGTTTCTCGGCGTTTGTTTTCAGTTCTTTTACCGAGGATAGTCCCATTGAACCGAAGTCATAGTTAGTGACCGTTCCCTATGATGTATGGATGACGACCGTCTTAAGGGAAATGTAGTCGTTAGGAGTAGATTTTTCAATTATTTTTCAGTTGTTTTTCTTTTTTTTGGGTTGCATCCCAAAACCTGTAGTTACTTTATGGTTGCGGAATTATGGTTGCGTGTCGTACGTGATATGTGAAATGCAAAGGTTATTCATATGAAAGCATGCAACTTTGTAAATATGTTGAGATACCTAGGCCATAGAGTTCGATTCAGTGTGATTGAGGCTTAATTTTGAGTTCCTGTAATTAGTTGATCGAAGAGTCTGTGAATATATCTTGAATTGAGCATGTGCAATAAGTGTGAAGTGAGATTTTGTTATTCCATGCTATTGTGAAGTGTCTAGAACTTGCTTGGTGTGTATTGTAGGAAAGGATGTACGCATTTCTTTGTTTTTAACCGAAAGTTTCTATTTTTCATTATCATACCCACCTGGATTGTGTACCCTAGTCAGCCCGTTGAGCCTTTAGCCTATTAATTTTTTTCTGTCGTCAAAAAGTGTAAACTGAGCTTAATCCCTTCTTTTCATTAGAAGTAAGTTTGATACAAAACTCTTAAGAACTTAAGAAGAGAAAATAATTTTCCCAAAGTGTCAATGAGTGAGAATGGTGAAAAGAAAAGAAATGCAGAGTGATGGAGGAAAAGAAAAGGTTGAAGGTGCACTTGTTATAAATAAACTATAATGAAGGTGCATGAATAATCTTTGTGTGGTGTCAAGTGTGCTTAGTAAGATGGGCCAAACTAAGGAAATACTTCAAGAATGGGAGGATGAAGAAAGAAACAATGTCCATGAGTTTGATGGGATGTGTTGAAAAGGCGCTTAAGGATGCTAGTGGCTATTATTGGTTAGCCCAATACTTACTAGTTCCGTAGCTTCCATTACAACTCGTTAAAGTCCTACATGATCTGACATCACACTTCTTTATATTAGTGAAGTAGTACACTAAAGGCAAGCTTATGGGTCATGACATGATGCATGTGAAGTCTTTCGGGAGAGAGAGCGAGATTGTGTTTATATGCCCCTGCTTGAAATTTTGTGAGTTCATATAATCAAAAAGGGGAAAATTCTCTTGTGTTGTGAGGGAACATGCTTGATGAGAGATTAACTTTCATGTCGAATGTCTTGATCAGCTGATTTGCATGAGTTTGCCAATATCGAAAGTCGATTCTTAAGTCTAGGAGGTCTTGATATATTGAAGGTCATTGCATTGATAGGACCATGCATGTTTTCTTGATGATTTGTTGTATTGAATAATCGGTATGACCGTAACCTAAATTGTTGAACCAAAGTAGCGAGGGTGGGATCTAAATTGCATGAGGTGTAAGATTGTTGTTCGAGGACGAACAAGGATTTAGGTGTGGGGTAAATGATCTTGGGCAAATTTATATGCCCAAGTGATACTCAAAGGTGTCATTTTAGCCTTGTTTATCTATCAATGTTTATATCTTCTCATGTGATTGGTAATAAAATGTGAATTTATACTAACCAACTTGATTAGCATTGTTTTGCAGGAAAAATGTAATTTCAGGAAGCTAAAATGCATGTTGGAAGAGATCGGGTTTGGACTCGGATGCGAGCAAGGGACAAGGCATTGGAAAGCACAAAATAAAGGGGCACCGCGATGGAGCCGTGTCACGCTGCCATCGCGGAGGCCTTCTTCCTGGAGAGGGAATTTTCAGCCTAATTCCAGTGAGGGTACGCGATAGGTCCGTGGCACGGTAGCATGGCTCCACGTTGCACACCGTGCCACGTTGAGACTTATTCCTTGGACCCCCACTTTCCAGTGAAGCTCCGCGTCGGTAGCATGTCACGGAGGCAGTGCTCCGTGACACGTTGCTTGTTATTCCGGGAAAAAATCCCACCAGTATAAATAGAACACTTAGGTTCATTTTTCAATATTCTGACTTGGTGGAGCAAGAACGTGGGTTACAGGCAGTTGAGGGGACGAAATTATCAGGGTTTTTCTCTCTTTCTTCCTCCTTGAATTCAATTGCTTGTATGTTTAACAGTCATTTAACGATGTTTAATCCACAAATGAGTGGCTAATTCATCTTCTTGCTAAGGTTAAGAACACTTGTAATGAAATGTGATTATTGATTCTTTGGTTTTTCATCTTTTCTTCCATGGTTGTTCTATTAATTCTTGTTCTTACTGCATTAATGTGTGGCCTACGTTAATGTACATCTAAAAAGTCCGGTTTCACTCGAGAGAGCATGAAATTGGAAAGTTGTGAATTAATAGGATATGATCTTTTCTTCGTTTGGGAAAATTGAGAATTGATTTACCTTCAGGATAGAAATATACCTGAAAGTCGTATTAGTCAATTTACGAATCGATTTTGTATGGCTAGAACATGAATTGCATTTAATCACAAAAATGTAGGTGGATGGTTCATGATTCTTAAGTGGGGTTAAATACGAGATTTTTAATCCCTTGGCAATAATTCTTGACTAGCAACCGGAGGAAAAGGCTAACCAAATTATATCGACAATTAATTTCACTACATGTTCATTTAATCTCAGCATGCTCACATTCATAGTTCAGACTCACATTAGATAATTGTTTAGACTTAGCATAATTATTAGAAATCAAAAATATCAAACTCTTGGTTACACTGTTGTCTGCATTGTTAGAATTGAAATATAGTACACTTGAGCAGATTGCACTTCATCCCAGTCCCTGTGGGATCGATACTTGGCTTACTTAAGCCACTTTACTACTTGTTCGACCACGTGCACTTGTGTGTAGTTATGTATCCATATAACAAACAGCCGAACAGTATGCACTAACCAACATCATTAGTCCTTGTTTTGTATGTATAAAATGCATATGAGGGACTAAATAATTGTGGGTGAAGTGAAGGAATGGAGTTGGGAGTGAAATTGCAATAGATGGCAAGAAAACATGCCAGGGCAAGGGTGGCCGCTCTAGGAAGCGCACCATGCTGTGCGTGTGCCGCGCCCAACATTGTGCCGCGCCCAACGCCAAGGCCATGCGCGCGAGATGCTGCACTCTAAGGTGCCTGCGCACTAGTGTCCATGCCACACCAGGCATTGCTGCGTGCCGCAGGCCGTGTTACGCTGGACATCGCGCGAGAGGAGCTCCATGCCATGCCATGTGTCGCGCAAGACCTGTCGAGGAGGCAAATTCCAGTGGGCTTTCACGTTACCTCCATGGCACGGAGGCAAATTGGTGCATTCACCTCCGTGCCACATAGCAATTCCATGACAGGCCAAAAATTGCAAATTTCCCATTTACTATAAATTCAACCCTTAGCTTCTATAATTATTTCTCATGAAATATTTTCTAGAAACCGTAGAGGAGAGAAGGGAGAAGTGAAGAATTCACCTAGGGTTCGACTAATTTTACATTCTCTTTCACCTATTCTTGTAAGTACTCTACTTTAACGATGTTTTTAAGTTATTGTATGAACATGAGTGGCTAAAACCCTTACCCTAGGGTTGAGGATAAGTGATATGACTGTAATGCATGAATTCTTTTTGGTTTGAGTTGTTAATTGTTGTTTTGTCTTACATTCTTTATTATGGTTGTTTTTAGGCTTGATCACCATGAAAACATACATGTTAAGCTAGGTAAAATCTTGAAAGAGTAACCGTAGACAAGAACATAGGAATGTAGGGAGAAAGTTCTTATCTTTCGATATGATTCACAATTAGGATAAATATACCTAAATTGCCTTGCTTGGTTGATAAAACGGGATGATAGCAAGATTACCGGCTTAGAATTGTCACTCCACCACTCGTAGAAGTAGTTGTGAAGCTAAGTTAGGTTAAATGATTAGAGGTATGAAGGTCCGTAATCAAGAGAACAAACCCCGTATACCACATCCATGTAGTTGAATTGCCCACGAACTAGGATGTCACATCCCCGCTCAACGATGTAGTTGTGAGGCTAGTTTGTCATGCTTAGAGGCTCGAGAAACCATGAACATCGCATTTCCAACTATGTAAGAAAACAATTGATAATTTCATACGTGAACCATTAAAAAATGTAGCATTGAATGATTATTCGACCTTAGCTCTAGTTGCTTCTTATATTGTTTCCAAATTGTTTTGTGACCACCCCAAAACTTAATTATAATTTAATAAAAACTTCTATAATCAACACTTGTGAAGTTTAATTTAACTCTTGAACTAGATAATTCGCTGAAATAAGTGCAGTCCCTGTGGGTTCGATGTCAGGCTCTTAAGAAGGGCTACTATATTACTTGTACGACCGTGTATGCTTGCGTGTGTGCTGGGGGCGCAACAGTTCTCCACTTTGGAATTCCATATCTAACAAATCGTCTAACATAAAATTAAGAGTTTAGAGCCATTGATAGCCTTAGATGGAAGAATGAACAAAGAAGAGGATAAAGGGTCCCCTTGCTTGACTCCACTAATTGACTTGAAAATACCAACAACATGGCCATTCACCAAAACTAAGTACCAGTTTTTTGAGATAAGCCTCTATATCATACTGATATAATGTTCTACAAAACCCATGGCCCTCAATACATTCACCAAAAAGTTTCATGAGACCCTATCATATATTTTGCCATGTCTAGTTTAATAATGACATTAGATGGATTTCCTTTAATTATGATGTAAGTGACAATTTTCCGAATAAGTAGAATGTTCTTAAATGTGCTCCTATTCTTAAAAAAGTCTGATTGATAGGAAAAAACCGGTGAAGGTACGATACCTTATATCCTGTCATGAACAACTCTAGAGATCACCTTGTTGATGAAGTTACATAAACTAATCGGCCTCATGTATACAAAGGTTTGAACTTTCATCTTCTTTCTTAGTAGTACTATATTTGTGTGCATGAAAAATTTAGGCAAATATGCACCATAAAAAGTGTCACCACCAAAAAGCATGCACATCATTCACAATAGTTACCCAATAATTTTTATAAAACAAACATGTGAATCAATCAGGCCTCCCAACACTCTCTTCATTCATAGCCCGCATTAATTTATTGACCTCATGTTTAGTAGGATATGAGCATAGTATCTTGTTCACTTTTTCATTAATTATGGATGCTATATATTGTAATATCTAAATGTTGTTATATTTCCCTTCTTGACTTAACCAATTTTGAAAGAACTATACTGCTACATCACAGATATATAAATATGTAACAATCCATTCCCTATTGCTATCTTTAATTCTGTTAAGTTATGGTTTATGTCTTTTTTCCTTTTATATAATTATGATAGTAAACAATGTTTCTATTCCCTTTCTATGTACCACCGCAATCCTACTTTTTGCCTCTAATATTGCTCCTCTAAGTGCAAGTATTTCTTCATCTTAACTTGTGATTTATGTAAACGTACTCTATTGTGTATTCTTGGCTCTTCCCAAAACAAAATTTCTTTGATGCTTATCACTTCTTCTCATATTTCTAGTTCCTTGAAAATATCTCCATATATCTCCTTTTTCATGCCCCGAGTCTATATCCTGGATGAGACACGGTACATGGAGTAACAAGTAACCCCAAGTCAACCCATGGTCTATCATAAAAGTGAAATTCTAAGTAAAAACATAGTGGAAGCTTTAAAGTAATAATATAAAACATTTATGAAAAAGAACTGAATCATAAAGTTTAAAAAACAACTGAAATAAAACTGACAGTCTAAAACTATGTTTGTATCTGAAAGCCATCTATTTGATGAATTACTGGGACAAGCCCTCAGCTAACTCTAAGTCTAATTGAAGAAATATAACTGGAAAGAAATAATCCTCGTCCTCGAAAAATGAGGACTCACCATTGATGCAGCTGAACTTCTGAGTGAGATCTGCTAATAGTGTTGGGACTGAGAACCTGCAGCTGTATCATAAAATGATGTAGCATAAAAGGTATACGTCAGTACTTTAAATGTACTGAGTAAGTAGGAGAAACCATACACAAGGAATAAAATAAGTGAACTGGAAAGACATACAATGACCAACTGAAATACTGAAATTGAATAACTCTGATATACTGAGATGGTCAAAATGACCCTATTTGATGGTCAAAGACATACCCTAAATCTGAGATACTAATCTGAAATACTATACAGAAATGATCTGAACTGACTAATCTGAGACTGAACTGAGCAACTAGTGGGAGAGGCTATAACCGACATATAACCACGTGAGCTAGATGTGGAGTCTGATGTATACATCCCATCGGTAGGACCCTATATACCTCGCTAGGGTATACAGGAATGAACTGAGTGATCACAGGTTTGGGTCCATGAGGCCAATAAAATATATCCTACAGTGGCAACATAGTTCTGGAAACCTGGGTGCACTGGAACCCCGGTCCGCTCGGTGCTAAGGCTTACTCCCACTGGATAGTCCTAGACTAACTACTAAGCTAATAGCTTGAAGCTGGGGCCCAAGACTAAGTCAGGGATACCTGTCTAAAAGTACCTTGAGAGCCCTATCAGATCAGATTCTGTACTGCCGTTCTAAGACTAGTCAGAGCTGCTTATCTAGAAGTGTCATAACCGTCTAAAGGACAAACTGTCATATGAAACTGGGGCGCTAAGGATGGTCAGAGCTGCTTATCTGAAAGTGTCATGAACGCCTAGAGAACAACTAAAATCTGATACTGAGTCTAATACTAATAACTGGGAGGTATGATAGACACCTCAAGGATTAAGTATAAACAAACTGATCAGCTGACATTTCTATATTATACCGGATATGCTAATGATTGACTAAGACTGGGCTAAAAAACATCTGACTGAATTCTCAACATTTTCTGGTATGGGAAACCCAACTGATAAAATCAAGCCTCAAGGAATAATTAGTCCAACAGGAAAAATTCTAGTTTACTGAATTCTAAGCTAGGGCTAAAACCATTCTTACAAGAATGAGTATTTACATGATAACTAGGTAGTGAAAATATGACAACAATCAACATAGACCATATTCCACATGTTAAAAACGAAGTCTGACATATCATTTATCCACATTTGAAAGTTCAAGGCTAGAACTGATAGAGAAGATAAAGAATATTCTGGGGACACAAGGGAAGAACTATTCCCTTGTTGAATTCCCACATATCAGGTGATGGAAATCCCTGTGAGAATCCTTTGAAATTTTGAGGAGAATTTGATTGCCCTAGCTTCTGCTCTGAGTGTTTTCTGAGAGAATTCTACATTCTAACTTTTGAGGGGATGTTAGAAATAAAATAAACCGTCGGTTATATTACACCCCAGAAATTTTTAAATGAATAAATATCCTAATGGCATGTTGGTTAAGGGATTTAGAAGGCAAGCAAAAAAAAAAAGTCAAAGTCAGTTTTTCATCTTAATATAGCTTAATTTCCAGCAAACAAAGAGGGTATATCCATGAAAGGCAAACCCACGACAAACATACATAATTTCCTTCCAATTACGTGACGAAACGCGGTCTAAACTCCGTTCCGGCTTAGATACAGAGGTATAAAGCTGCAGAGAGCAATCCTACGGAGTTGGTTTCGTGAAATTTGGCTGGCGAAACATTGTGCTACCGAGGTAAAGTAAATAGAATTGCTTTAAATTAGTACCAATGTGTTTCTAGCATTGCAATGAGCATTTATCCCTTTTGGACTTTCGAGAAATAACGAGTTTTCGATCGTTTTTCGAAAGGTTAAAGTTTGGGATAAATATATATCAAAAGTGATAATTTATCCCGGATATTAATGTATTTAGTTCTAATTGATATTTATATGAATGTAGTTGGGAGAAACAGCAGAAGTACCAACGGAAATCACATCGGTCATTCGGGTACTCAGAAACCAGGTATGTAAAGTTATTCTTTCGGCAAGCCAGGAAGTACAGTCTAGAAAATAAATAGAATAAAGGCTATTAATAGATACCCAGTGTACAGGAACGATTTTAGTACAATTTCCAGCAAGCATGCTAGTATATCATTACGTATCATGCAATAATCAGAATGGATAGTCAGATGATTTCAGATAGTATGTATTACATTTGTTGAGACTGTATCCGGTAATAGATGGAACATTTTATATTATTGAGCTATATCCAGTTTTAGATGGCATGTTCTATGTTATTGAGCTATATCCAGATATAATCAGATCAATAATCAGATATAGAAGTAGCTCCAGGTACCGATATAGCTCCAGAAACAGATATGGCTCTAGAAATTGATATAGCTTCATATCACAGATAACAATATTTAGATAAACAGATAAAGGCCAGGTAGCAATTAACCCAGTAATCAGAAACAGTGTAAAACAGAATATAGCATCAGTTGTTTAGTACGGACTGGCCTTGAAATAAAAGAAGAATATGATTAGTATTTTTTTCATTTGAGCATGCTTGCTGTGTATGTATTTTGTATGTTGAGACTTGTTATGGTATGTGGGCACCCTTTAGCATCTCCACCGCCCCTGGGTTATAGCTGTGTCGATACCAGATTCAGATATCACCACCAGCTGGGCGATGCCGTCTGCCTAGAGGACGATGATGGCCGACCACCATAATAATACGGTCCAGATTACCCTGCTTGTAGGGGCAGTTCAGTTTACTCTGTACAGAGCTAGATTACCCTGTTTACAGGGGCAGATTACTCTGTGTGTGCTTGTGGCCGGGGGCAGTTTCAGATACAGATTTTTATAAAATTTACCCTATTCCGTGCTTGCACCCAAGGGCAGTTTCAGTCACAGATACAGCAGCAGATTACCCAAGGGGGCCGGTAGGAGGAGCTCACAGTTATGATATGAGTGGAGTGACTTATTTTTGGTTGGTTTAGACCCGGGTAGGGGTAAATAGATTGTTCTGTTGGTTGGCACCTTCCGGCTTGTGGGAGTCGATCAGGTATTATGTGTATTATTATGTATATCTATATGTGCTATTAGATACTGATAGACAGTAGGACGACACGTCATCAGGTACGCTCAGTTTAGTTACAGAATAAATAAACTCTCCCCAGTTATCCTCAGCTAGATAGACTCAGCTACTTTCTGCTGATATGTCATGTTATTGTTGCTATTCATTTCAGTTGTATATTTCAGTTTTCTTTACATGCTCAGTACCTGTGGTACTGACACCCGTGGGGCAGTACATTGCTTGCCTACAGGTACTCACAGACGAGGAGCCGATCCCTCGTGATCCTAGCCAGCGCAGAGTTATCAACTCCTGTCATCCGGAGCTTGATATTCAAAGGTGTATTTCATTTTGTTTTGTTGTATAGTACGGGTAGGTCGGGGCCCTGTCCCGACCATTCTATTATTACTTCCTAGAGGCTTGCAGTCTGATGTTTCCCGTGGTGGTGGAGCCGGTC
This sequence comes from Datura wrightii, assembly GCA_035772735.1. Lineage (NCBI taxonomy): Eukaryota > Viridiplantae > Streptophyta > Magnoliopsida > Solanales > Solanaceae > Datura > Datura wrightii. The sequence goes on from JASDFA010000016.1 coordinate 162,340,592, forward strand.
GTGTGGGGTCGTGCATGTATATATGTGTTTAGTTCATGATGTTGGCCGTGTGGTGCCATCTTCTGGTTATAGTTAGTGACCTTGTCGGTCACAAAGGTGAATAGTAGTTGTTTCAGATTATAGTGTCATTGTTCTGGTTAGCTGTTGTGTATTGCAGGTGGCTATAGGCCTAATCCGCCGGGGGCTATATTTACAGCCGCTATATAGCCGGTTCGTTTCTTGAAATAGAGCCAGAGTCTTGCAGGCACCAGGTGCCCGTCATACCCCCCAAGGTGGGGTGTGACAAACTTGGTATCAGAGCAGTTCGTGTCGCAGGGAGTCTGCAAGCCATGCTAAGTAGAGTCTTGTCTATGGATGTGTTGTTCACCACATACTATAGGCAGGAGGCTGCGAGGCATAATGGGATAGTTACCCTTCTTTCATACTCAGTCGTGCCTAGCACAGTACAGTATAGGGTTGGTTCTTTTGAAACTTACCACCCTCTTTGTTTACAGATACTCTGGCAGACCAGTGGCACCCAGCTATAGGCAGGAGATTGGATACAGCAGCGGGCGAAGGCACCAACAGGATGCTTCACTTATAGCCAGATTCATCCCGGTCTGAGAGCAATACGGAGGTGTCATCTCGACCATCCCAGCAGTCTCCGCCTCGCCAGACAGCATTTGAGGCAGCACCGCCTCCAACAGCTCCTGCACCCACTTCATCTGATCAGGAGCTACATAGTGCGGTGGTTATGTTTACCCAGATGCTAGCTACTCAGCGTCAGCCAGTACCACCTACAGCAGCAGAATCCCTAGGTGGGCCAGGTAGTTCCAGGGTTAGAGAATTCTTGGCATTGGGACCACCTCAGTTTACAGGGTCGGATTCAGCGGAGGACCCTCAGGACTTTCTGGACCAGATGCAGAGAATCTTTAGAGTCATGCACGTAACCCCAGCAAAATCAGTTGAGTTAGCAGTGTTCCGGTTAAGGGATATTGCTGTTTTGTGGTACAAAAGTTGGGAGAGATCTCGGGGAAGAGATGCAACCCCTCCTACTTGGTCCAGCTTCTCAGAGGCCTTCCTGGACCACTACTTACCCCGGGAGGTCAGACAGGCCCGGATGGACCAGTTCTTACACTTAGAGCAGGGGGCCAGGAGCGTTCGTGAGTATTCTTTACAGTTTGACTCCTTAGCCCGCTATGCTCCAGCATTTGTGGACACCATGTCGTCTAGAGTCCACTGCTTTATTATGGGCCTGAATTCAGATTACACAGAGACGTGCATGACGGCTACCTTGAGAGAGGACATGGACATAGCCAGGGTACAGGCCTTCGCACAGGCAGTTGAGGGCCTGAGACAGCGGCAGCGGGGCGACAGGCAGGCGACTTCAGAGCAGCGCCGTAGAAATAGACTCGCTGAGATTCAGGGGGAAACCCCTAGGGGGCCGAGACCACAGTTTTCAGATAGGCCACCTAGATCTTTACCTCCGGTACAGCAGCAGAGAGGCAAATTTGTTTGCTGAAGTCAGTCATAGTCCGGTAGCAATTTACGGACAGTACCATCACCTCAGCAACGGAGGGCAAAACAGAGTAGATATGCACCTACCCCTTGTCCTATATGCCACCGACCTCATTCTGGAGCCTGCAGGAAAGGCTTCTCAGGGTGCTATCACTGCGGACAGGAAGGGCATTTAATGAGAGATTGTCCGGCTAGAGGATAGGGTAGCCGGGATAGTCTGGATAGAGCATCAGCAGGACCACGAGCTCCAGCAGCCTCAGCAGGACGCAGACCCTCAGGTTCAGCAAATAGGGGCCAAGGTAGATCAGGAGCCTCTATCTCAGGTGCAGGCCCCGGCCGTACCTGTGCATTACCAGGGAGGCAGGATTCAGAGGCATCTCCCTACGTGGTCACAGGTATATTGATTATCTGCTGATACCGTGTTTATGTATTGATTGATCCAGGGTATACCTTGTCATATATCACACCATTTGTGGCCCGAAAGTTGGGTATCGAACCAGAATTACTTCAGCAACCCTTTTCACTGCTTACACCGGTCGGTGACTCGATTACAGATAAAAGAGTTTACCGAGGGTGTACGGTAGAGGTTGTTGATCGCCAGACCACAGTAGACTTAATAGAACTTGAGATGGTCGACTTCGATGCCATTATGGGTATGGACTGGTTAGTTCCATGCTATGCCAAGTTAGAATGCTGGACCAAGACGGTCCGATTTCACTTTTCGGGGGAAGCAGTGCAAGAGTGGAAAGGGAGCACAGCTACGCCAAAAGGTAGGTTTATTTCCTACCTTCAGGCGAGAAAATTAATAGCAAAGGGATTTATTTACCACCTAGTTAGAGTCCAAGACATTTGGGTGGAGCCTCCGACTCTTCAGTCTGTTCCAGTGGTCAATGAATTCCCTGACGTATTTCCAGATGAGTTGCCTGGTATCCCTCCCGAAAGGGAGATAGATTTTGCAATTGACTTGTTGCCAGGGACTCAACCTATATCCATTCCCTCGTATCGCATGGCACCAGCTGAGCTTAGAGAGTTGAAAGAGCAGTTAAAAGATTTGCTCGACAAAGGCTTTATCAGGCCTAGTACTTCCCCGTGGGGTGCGCCAGTTCTGTTTGTTAGAAAGTAAGATAGCTCACTCCGTATGTGTGTAGACTACCGGCAGCTGAATAAGGTAACGGTTAAAAATAAATACCCGCTCCCTAGAATAGATGATTTGTTTGACCAATTGCAGGGGGCCAGATGTTTCTCTAAGATAGATCTGAGTTCCGGATACCACCAGGTCCGGGTTCGTGAGAGGGACATTCCAAAGACTGCTTTTAGGACCAGGTATGGTCACTTTGAATTTCTAGTCATGTCTTTTGGGCTGAAGAATGCTCCCGCAGTGTTTATGGACCTGATGAACAACATATTCAAACCGTATTTGGATCTGTTCGTGATAGTATTTATCGAGGATATTCTGGTATATTCTCGTTCAGAGACAGATCACCAGAACCATTTATGAACAGTACTCCAGATCCTTAGAGACCGTCAGCTGTACGCCAAGTTTTCTATGTGTGAGTTCTGTCTGAACTTAGTTTCCTTTTTGGGGCATATCGTGTCGGATGCTGGGATACAGGTGGACACACAGCAAAAAAAAGAGGCGGTCAAGACATGGCCCAGACCTACCATTCCGACCGAGGTCCGCAGTTTTCTGGGTTTAGCAGGGTATTATCGGAGATTTATTGAAGGATTCTCCACTATAGCAGCACCTCTGACAAAGCTGACACAAAAAGCAGTGAAATTTCAGTGGACGGAGGCATGTGAGCAGAGTTTTCAAGAATTGAAAGACAAATTGACCTCCGCCCCAGTACTAGCATTGCCAGAGGGAACAGATGGATATACGGTGTATTGCGACGCTTCAGGCTTTGGACTGGGTTGTGTGCTGATGCAGCATGGAAAGGTAATTGCTTATGCTTCCAGACAGCTGAGGAAGCACGAAAAAAACTATCCGACTCATGACCTGGAACTGGCCGCAGTGATCCACGCTCTGAAAATCTAGAGGAATTATCTGTATGGCGTCCATGTAGACATTTTTACAGATCATAAAAGCCTGCAGTACATTTTCACACAGAGGGAGTTAAATCTGCGGCAGCGTCACTGGTTAGAATTGCTGAAAGATTATGACATAAATATTCCCTACCACCTAGGGAGAGCTAATGTAGTAGTCGATGCCCTCAGTCGTAAGTCAATGGGGAGTTTAGTGTATTTGCTACCCTAGAAGCGGGAATTAGCCAAGGAAATTCATCAGCTAGCTGGTTTAGCCGTTCGAGTAGTAGAAACAGAAAATAACAGAGTGATGATTCAGAATTCTGCTGTGTCATCATTAGTTATAGAGGTAAAAGAACGGCAGTACAAGGACCCTGACTTAGTCCAGCTCAGAGATAGAGTTCAGAAAAGTAAGGAGCCAGATTTCCAAGTCATTGAGGATGAAGTGCTACGTTGTAAGGGCCGCCTATGTGTCCCGAATGTTTCAGGGCTTCGCCAACAGATCATGCATGAGGTACATTACGCTCGCTATTCTCTCCATCCAGGAGCAACGAAAATTTACCACGACATCAAAGACATCTACTGGTGGCCAGGTATGAAAGCTGAAATAGCTGAATTTGTATCTAGATGACCTAATTGCCAGCAGGTGAAAGCAGAACACCAGAAATCGGGCGGTCTGACGCAGGATATAACTGTACCTTTGTGGAAATGGGAAGCGATAAATATGGATTTTGTAACAGGGTTACCCCGTACCAGACGCAGAAATGATTCTATTTGGGTAATCGTTGACAGATTAACAAAATCAGCCCATTTCCTGCCAGTACGAACTACATTATCTGCTGAGGATTATGCCGAATTATATATCAGAGAAATAGTTAGATTACATGGAGTTCCGGTATCTATTATTTCAAACAGGGGAGCACAGTTTACATCTAGATTTTGGCAGTCGTTCCAGAGGGGTCTGGGAACGCAGATTAATTTGAGCACAACATTCCACCCTCAGACAGATGAACAGGCTGAGCGAACTATCCAAACGCTCAAAGATATGCTACGAGCGTGTGTACTAGATTTTGGGGGTAGCTGGGATGAGCATCTATCGTTGATTGAATTTGCCTATAATAACAGTTATCATTCAGCTATCCAGATGGATCCCTTTGAATCATTATATGGGAGAAAATGTAGATCGCCGGTTGGCTGGTTTGAAGTGGGAGAATCAGTGTTGATTGGGCCATACATCATTCAACAGTTAGAGGAGAAGGTAAAGCTTATCAGGGAACACCTACTGACTGCCTTGAGTCGCCAGAAGTCTTATGCAGATATGCAGCGCAGAAATCTAGAATTTGCAGTAGATGACTGGGTATATTTGAAAGTGTCTCCGATGAAAGGGGTGATGAGATTTGGCAAGAAAGACAAGCTTAGCCCGAGGTTCATTGGGCCGTATCAAATCCGGCGGAGAATAGGCCGAGTTGCATACGAATTGAACTTGCCTCCAGAGTTAGCGTCTGTTCACCCAGTATTCCATGTATCTATGTTGAGGAAGTTCGTAGGAGACCCTTCCACAGTTGTTCCAGTTCAGGATGTCCAGGTCACATAAGAGTTAGCATATGAGGAGGTTCCAGTAGCTATCTTAGACAGACAGATTCGTAGATTGAGAACTAAAGAAATTGCGTCTCTCAAGGTATTGTGGCATAATAGGAACCGAGAAGAGATGACCTGGGAAGCTGAGGAGGACATGAAAGCCAGATATCCCCACTTATTCCAGGCATAGGCAAACGGGAGGTATGTTAGAACTGTTTTTCTTATGAATGCTTATATTTCATATATGAATGTTATTATATCGTGTGGAGTACCTGTATTGGGCTTTTCTTCTTTTCAGGAACTTTGAGATAGTCCATAATACAGGAGAAACTCTGCCGAAATTTTTTTAGAAACAAGTTGAGTAAGTTGAGAAGCCCTCTAGACAAAATGTCATTCGAGGACGAATGTTCTTAAGGGGAGGAGGACATTACACCCCGTAAATTTTTAAATGAATAAATATCCTAATGGCATGTTGGTTAAGGGATTTAGAAGGCAAGCAAAAAAAAAAAGTCAAAGTCGGTTTTTCATCTTAATATAGCTTAATTTCCAGCAAACAAAGAGGGTATATCCATGAAAGGCAAACCCACGACAAACATACATAATTTCCTTCCAATTACGCGATGAAACGCGGTCTAAACTCCGTTCCGGCTTAGATACAGAGGTATAAAGCTGCAGAGAGCAATCCTACGGAGTTGGTTTCGTGAAATTTGGCTGGCGAAACATTGTGCAACCGAGGTAAAGTAAATAGAATTGCTTTAAATTAGTATCGATATGTTCCTAGCGTTGCAGTGAACATTTATCCCTTTTGGACTTTCGAGAAATAATGAGTTTTCGACCGTTTTCCAAAAGGTTAAAGTTTGGGATAAATATATATCAAAAGTGATAATTTCTCCCGGATATTAATATATTTAGTTCTAATTGATATGTATATGAGTGTAGTTGGGAGAAACAGCAGAAGTACCGACGGAAATCACATCGGTCAGTCGGGTACTCAGAAACCAGGTATGTAAAGTTATTCTTTCGGAAAGCCAGGAAGTACAGTCTAGAAAATAAATAGAATAAAGGCTATTAATAGATACCCAGCGTACAGGAATGATTTCAGTACAATTTCCAGGAAGCATGCTAGTATATCATTACGTATCATGCAATAATCAGAATAACGGATAGTCAGATGATTTCAGATAGTATGTATTACATTTGTTGAGACTGTATCCAGTAATAGATGACACATTTTATATTATTGAGCTATATCCAGTTATAGATGGCATGTTCTATGTTATTGAGCTATATCCAGATATAATCAGATCAGTAATCAGATATAGAAGTAGCTCCAGATACCGATATAGCTCCAGAAACAGATATGGCTCTAGGAATTGATATAGCTTCAGATCACGGATAACAATAATTAGATAAACAGATAAAGGCCAGGTAGCAGTTAGCCCAGTAATCAGAAACAGTGTAAAAATGAATATAGCATCAGTTGTTTAGTACGAACTAGCCTTGAAATAAAAGAAGAGAATATGATTAGTATTTTTTTCATTTGAGCATGCTTGCTGTGTATGTGTTTGTATGTTGAGACTTGTTACGGCATGTGGGCACCCTTTAGCATCTCCACCGCCCCTGGGTTATAGCTGTGTTGATACCAGATTCAGATACCGCCACCAGCTGGGCGATGCCGTCCACCTAGAGGACGATGATGGCCGACCACCATAATAATATGGTCCAGATTACCCTGCTTGCAGGGGCAGTTCAGTTTACTCTACGCAGAGCCAGATTACCCTGTTTACAGGGGCAGATTACTCTGTGTGCGCTTGTGGCCGGGGGCAATTTCAGATACAGATTTTTATAAAATTACCCTATTTCGTGCTTGCACCCAGGGGCAGTTTCAGTCACAGATACAGCAGCAGATTACCCCGTTGTGCACCTGCGCCCAGAGGCAGGAGTCTTCAGACTCAGACACGGTTTATTTTCAGAGGCCAAGGCCTGAGCTACATACCCAAGGGGGCTGGTAGGAGGAGCTCACAGTTATGAGATGAGTGGAGTGACTTATATTTGGTTGGTTTAGACCCGGGTAGGGGTAAATAGATTATTCTGTTGGTTGGCACCTTTCGGCTTATGGGAGTCGGTTAGGTGTTGTGTGTATTATTATGTATAACTATATGTGCTATTAGATACTGATAGACAGTAGGATGACACGTCATCAGGTACGCTCAGTTTAGTTACAAAATAAATAAACTCTCCCCAGTTATCCTCAGCTAGATAGACTCAGCTACTTCCTGTTGATATGTCATGTTATTGTTGCTATTCATTTCAGTTGTATATTTCAATTTGCTTTAGATGCTCAGTACCTGTGGTACTGACGCCCGTGGGGCGCTGCATTGCTTGCCTGCAGGTACTCACAAACGAGGAGCTGATCCCTCGTGATCCTAGCTAGCACAGAGTTATCAACTCCTGTCATCCGGAGCTTGATATTTAAAGGTGTATTTCATTTTATTTTGTTGTATAGTATGGGTAGGTCGGGGCCCTGTCCCGACCATTCTATTATTACTTTCTAGAGGCTTGCAGTCTGATGTTTCTCGTGGTGGTGGAGCCAGTCGTGTAGGGGGGCGTGCATGTATATATGTGTTTAGTTGTTGATGTTGGCCGTGTGGGGCCTTCTTCTGGTTATAGTTAGTGTTCTTGTCGGTCACAAAGGTGAATAGTAGTTGTTTCAGATTATAGTGTCATTGTTCTAGTTAGCTGTTGTGTATTGCAGGTGGCTATAGGCCTAATCGGCCGGGGGCTGTATTTACAGCCTCTATATAGCCGGTTTGTTTCTTGAAATAGAGCCAGAGTCTAGCAGGCACCAGGTGCCCGTCATACCCCCCAAGGTGGGGTGTGACAGGTTACCCCCTCTAAAAACCCTGATTAAAACCTAAAATGACTTAGTTTAGAGTCTAGGAGTTTAGGAAATTATGTAAAACTCCCTAGGAAATTCATAGGAAAAAGGATCTTGCCAGTCCCTATGAGGCACTCCACGAGTCGTGTGGTCAGGGATGACTCATGGTGCCCAATCGTGATGTACGCTAGAAATTTTCTACAAATTCCCTAACCTGCCAATGACAGACTGCACGAGTCGTCAGGAGACCTAATGACTCGTGACATCTCCCGTTGCCACTGAGCCAAAATTCCTCTTTAGGGGTCACCATGTGCTACTTGATGATTCGTTACCAAAGATAGTGACTCATGGTCACCTCCTGTAGTCCTCACTGCAAAAAATCACCCAGGGGTCACCACGGGTGACACCACTACTCTTGGCATCCCAAACGAGTCGTGGTGAGGACCCGTTAAGTGCACTACCCGAATTTTCCAACTTTTAGTCAACCCTTGACGACGACTCACATTACGACTTGTGGTGTTGACCATGACTCGTGGTCACACTCGTTGTCACACAATTTCCCAATTATCAACCAAGTTTGGACCCTCCCTCATAAGTCACTCCATGACTCGTGGCCTACCCCACGGGTCATAGGATGACTCGTTCTGTGACCTTGTGTAGAAAATCTTATTTTCTCCGTTTCAACTCTCGAGTCTGATCTTAGGGTTTCTGGGGAATTACAATATCTCCCTCTAGGGAACATTCATCCTTGAATGTTAGAAAACACACAGAAAAGTATAGAATGGCAATCATTATACTCAAATACTGATCATGAAAGCTTAAAATTAATGGAATAACTACCTCCAAACTGAACTACATGACTGAACTGAATTCATGAATCATACACATATTCATTAACTTGAAAGAAATTGGGATACATGGATTGAACATGTAACTGAATAGATTTTTTAGGGATAAATTGGTACCTTAAACTGAAACTAAGCTAGAAGGGAATAAATGTGGGTATCTAGCCATCATATCTGCTTCAGCTTCCCACGTAGCTCCTTCAACATGCTAATTTCTCTACAAGTCTTTGACTGAAGATACTTCTTTATTTCTCACCATACAAACCTGACGGTCGAGGATCTGAACTGGGACCTCTTCGTAAGAGAGACTATCTTTTACTCCCACACTATCCAGTGGCACAACTGAAGTTGGATCACCAATGCACTTCTTCAATAGTGACACATGGAATACTGGGTGCACAAATGCCAACTCTTAAGATAATTCCAGCTCATAGTTTACATTGCCAATTTGCCTCAGAATTCTGTAAGGTCCCACATATCTCGTACTGAGTTTTCCTTTCTTCCCAAATCTCATCACCACTTTCATGGAAGAAATTTTCAGATAAACCCAATCATCCACTACAAACTCTAAATCTTTTCTCCGCATATCAACATAAGATTTTTGATGGCTCTGAGTTGTTTTCAATCTTCCACAGATGAGTTGTACTTTCTGCATTTCCTTATGAACTGAGTTGGCCCTATCAGAGTAGCTTCATCAACTTCAAACCATCCGATAGGAGATCTACACCTTCTACCATGCAATGCCTCAAATGGGGCTATCTGAATACTAGTGTGGTAACTGTTGTTGTATGCAAACTCGATGAGTGGCAAGTGATCATCCCAACTGCCCTTGAAATCAATCACTCATGCTCTGCGTATATCCTCCAAGGTCTGGATAGTCTACTCTTCTTGTACATCTGTCTGCGGGTGAAAAGTTGTGCTGAGCTTGACCTGACTACCGAGTCCCATCTGAAAAGATTTCTAGAAATGAGAGGTGAATTGGGTACCTCTATCTGAAATGATGGACAAAGGCACCCTATAAAGTCTGACCAACTGTAGATATAAAGCCTAGAATAATCCTCGGTTGAGTCTATGTTTTAATTGGGAGGAAGTGTTCTGACTTAGTCATCCGGTCTACTATCACCCAGATTGAATCATGCTGCTAATGAGTACGAGCTAGACCTATAATAAAATGCATATTTACTTCTTCTCACTTCCATTGTGGGTATGATGATATACTGAGTCATACCTTTCGGTCTCTGGTGCTCTACCTTGACCTGCTGGCAGTTCGGGCACTTAGCTACAAATTCTGTGATATCTCTCTATTATACCCCAAAATCCAAAAGATCAAACCCAGGAGTAAAAATGAAGAAAACTAGATATCAGGCACTAGATAACAGAATGAGTTATTTTGTGATAAGTTGGGTAGACCACGAGTCAAGAAGTGAATCGTGGTGAGGTGCAGGACTTGAGTTGTAATTTTGAGTTTTAAAGTTCCCATAGACATGACCACGAGTCGTGGTCAGTCCCCACAACTCGTTGAGTTAGTAGTGGTTAAGGGTTATGGGAAGGTGAGAAAGAAGTTGGTAGTGTACCCTAGGGTGGACATCACGAGTCGTGGTTAGGCACCATGATTCGTTAGGTGAGTGGTGGTTAGCCTTTGGTGAGAGACTTGAGATGTTGAGCAGTGAAGGCAACGAATGGTGACCACGAGTCGTGGTCACCAACGACTATCCGTTAAGTCCCTCATGGGGACCATTTTAGGAAAGTGGCCGTGCACATGACGACAGATGATGACGATTCATCCCCCTTGGTAACGACTCATCCAATCCCTCGTTTGGACTAGCAGTCAGTTATTTTCTGAGAATTTAGTAAGGGCTTTTCCATAATTCCTATTATTCTAAGATCTAAACTATGTCATTTTAAGCTATGAATGATGAGTTTTAAGAGGGTTAAGTTCATTTAGGCCATTCTTACTCATGCATGCAAAGTTAGAGAGCCAGAGAGGTGATCAAGCTTAATTCCTTCAAGTTTTTCTTCAATCATTCATTGGGCAACCAAGGGAGTGGTGAAATTAGTCCATCTCAGGTATGTAGGGTTATGAATGGGTGAATTCGTTCACACCATGACCAATCCCTCTCTAAATCATGAAAATTCATATGTTTCTCCTACGGGGTTTTTACCCAATGCATGAAATTCCTAATTTTCTACATGGGTATGATTTAAATATATTCCTATTATTGAATTATGAGTCATGAGCAAGTTTTACATCATTTACAATTTGTTTCAAGCTTTATAAACTAAAGTGCGCATTTATGAGAAGTTCATGAAAGTTGAGATTTATGACGAATGTACATTATTGATGAAAAACATATTTCAAGTTACCCATGTTTATAATCATGTTTTCAAGTGAATTAAGTATTTTCAAGTATGTTGAAGTATTAGGAAATGCCCATATGTTCAAGTATGATTTATGATTTTCCCGAATTAAGCCCACATGGTTTTGGAGTTAAGACTCCCATTTTTGTTTAGCTTGTGGTATGATTTGAGAAAAAGCTCCTCATATACGATTCCAGATTTGATATGTATTTGATTATTAAGATTTGGAAATAGACGATGGTAAGCTTCGCTAAAAAATGATGGAGGGCATATGCATGTTTTTGGGAGTATTGTCTAGCACCAAGTAGGTTAGGGGTCAATCCACTCTATGCCTTAGAAATATGCGCCAATATAGGTTTATACATATCATATATAATTTGGGACCTCTCTTTTAAGATATCCCCTGCCCTAAATGGGCTTGGATGGCTCTACCCAGTTCAGTGTTGTAGTTGGGATCATATAAGCTCTATCATGGCAATGTCAGTTATAAGACGAGTCTCCCATTGTTCATCATGATTTTAGTTATGCATGTTTATAGTTATTGATATATATATATATATGTTCTAAAGCAAGTTTGACCTAGTGTTCAATTTTATTTATGATTATTAGATTTCAGCTTCGGGTCAATTGATTCAGTTATGATGTTAGTTATGTTGAGAACATGATTTTAGAAAATAGCATCCAAGCCTACTCTCAGACTCTTGTTTTGATCATGTTTTATATTATGCATGTTTTAAATGATTTTTACTTATTTAAGCGGTTTTACTTAACTTACATACTCGATATATTCCATGTACTGGTCACATACTCTATGCTGTATCATTCTATAATATAGGCTCTGATCTTCAGACTCATCCTCGTCACTAGTCAGCTTTCAGAACTAGCATCATTCCTTGTAGGTGAGTCCTCATCTGTTGACGACCCCTCTTCTATTTAGTTATGGTTGTGTATTTTTGGTTTCTGACTTAGAGAGTTAGTTGGGGTCTTGTCCCATCAACTCAGTAGACTTAGAGGCTTTACAAGTAATAGATTGTATTCAACTTTAAACTTATGTGTATTTTGGGATTATATGTTATGCTTAGACTTTTACTATGCTTATTATCTTAAGTGTTCCATTTTATTTGATTGAGTTAGATGTATGTTCATCCCATGGATTGACTTGGAGTCTCTCGGGGTTGCTTGTCCCGTGTCTCGATCCGCGCCTATGTTTAGGTCATGACAAACTTGGTATCAGAGCAATAGGTTTGAAGTGTCCTAGAGTGTCTGAAACCCGTGTTAAGTAGAGTGTTTTTCATGGGTTTGAAGCGCGCCACACTTATGATGAAGAGGCTATGAGACATTTAGGAAATGTTCCCTCCTTTCATGATCTATGTCGTGCGGTGAAATATCTCTCTATCCTCCTAACTTGTGCTATTTGCGATTATAGAATCATGCCTCCCCATAGAGTAAATGACAGACGAATGGAAATGGAAATGTCGACGAGGATGGAAATGGGGACGGGCACCTACAAGCCCCACCAGCCCATGAGCACCATGCACCGGAGCCAATTGCCCACATCGAATTCAGGGCAACAATTAAGATGCTAGTGCAGGCCTTGATTGCCCAGGTCATCCAGCAGGTGATGGCGCATGTCCCAAAAAATGGGAATGCGGCGGCCGCATGTGTCAGAGATTTCCTAAGGATGAACCCACCAGGGAGAGAGATGCCAAGAGGGCCAGGACAGACAACTATAGATTCTCTCAGTCGAGACTAGGTGGTGGGCACTGATAGTAGACCCACCAGAGATCTTCAGCGCTGAGTATGCCATCCAGACCTAGGCATGACCAGAGAGGCCGAGCATCAAGCTCTAGGGGTCAAAGAAGCAGGCCCACGGATTCCAATATCTCAGTTTGCAGCAGGTGTGGTCGGGGGCACACGAGTCTGTGCTTGGGGGTACAGCTGCTTGCTTTGGGTGTGGGAAGCCTAGACATATGCTCAGAGATTTCCCAACAGCTAGACAGGGCCATGATTGGGGCTGAGGCCTAGCTTCCAGTTCAACAACTCCACCTGCATGCACAGCCCAGCAGGGGGCATCTACTAGCACAGGTGGTGGTCAGCTCCAAACAGATTCTATGCCTTAGCATCTCGCCAGGAGCAGGAGGTCTCCCTGGATGTAGTCACTGGTATGTTACAAGTTTTCCATCTTGATGTACATGCATTGTTAGATACAGGGGCTACCTTGTCTTTTGTGACACCTTATGTGTCTAGTAGTTTTAGAGTCAGTTGCGAAATCTTGTTAGAATCTTTCTCAGTCTCTACTCCAGTGGGTGGTTTAGTCATAGCTAGAAGGGTGTATAGAAGTTGCTCGATCACAGTCCTTCAGAAAGTCACCTCAGCAAATCTAGTAGAGTTAGCCATGACCAATTTTGAGGTTATCCTCAACATGGATTGGCTATTTGCATGTTATTCCTCATTTATTATAGAACCCGGGTAGTAGAGTTCAAATTTTTGGGTGAGCCAGTCATAGAGTGGAAGGGTAGTTCAACTGTGCCTGTAGGATGTTTTATTTCCTACCTTAAGGCTAGAAGGATGATCTCCAAAGGTTTTCTATACCATTTAGTTATGGTTAAGGATTTTATGTCTGAGACCCCAACTATCCCGTCAGTTCCAGTAGTATGCGAGTATCTAGAAATCTTCCCAGATGATTTACCGGGAATCCCTCCCAAGTGGGATATTGATTTTGGTATCGACCTTCTTCCTGATACATAGCCTATATCTATTCTTCCTTAAAAATGGCTCCAGCTAAGCTGAAGGAGTTAAAGGAGCAGTTGAAGGAACCTTTAGATAAGGGTTTCATTAGACCGAGCAAATCCTCATGGGGTGCACCGGTTCTCTTCATTCGAAAGAAAGATGTCTCTTTTCGTATGTGTATTGATTATCGGCAATTAAACAAGGTCACCATCAAGAACAGGTACCCTTTACCCAGGATTGATGATTTGTTTGACCAGCTTCAGGGTGCTAAGTGCTTTTCGAAGATAGATCTTAGATTTGAATACCATCGACTCAAGGTTCGGGAGAATGACATCCCGAAGAAGGCGTTTAGGACGCGGTATGGTCATTATGAGTTTGTAGTTATGTCTTTTCGACTAACGAATGCTCCTGCAACTTTTATGGACTTGATGAACAGGGTGTTCAAGACATACTTAGATATGTTCATGATCATGTTTATTGATGACATCCTGATATACTCTTTGAGCGAGGAGGAGCATGCCACTCATTTGAGGGTGGTACTACAGACTCTCAAGGATCGCCAACTGTATGCCAAATTCAACAAGTGTGAGTTTTGGTTGAACTCAGTGGCATTTTTTGGCCATGTGGTATCAAGTGAGGGCATAAAGGTGGACTCTCAGAAAATAGAAGCGGTAAAGAACTAGCTTAGACCAGTGAATCCTTTAGATATCAGGAGCTTTTTGGGCTTAGCTGGCTACTATAAGAGATTTTTTGAGGGCTTTTCATCTATTGCAGTGCCATTGACCAAATTGATCCAAAAGAAAGTGAAATTTCAATGGTCGCATACTTTTGAGAGGAACTTTCAGGAGTTGACGACTCGACTTACCTTAACACCGGTGTTAACCCTACCCGAGGCTACTGATGGGTTTGTGGTGTATTGTGATGCTTCTAGAATCGTCCATGGTTGTGTATTGATGCATCACGACAAGGTTAAGAATATTCTTCCAGACAGCTGAAAGTTTATCAGAAGAATTACCCGACCCATAATCTTGAATTGGCGGCAATGGTATTCACCTTGAAGATATGGAGACATTATTTGTGCGGGGTCCATGTAGATGTGTTTATAGACCAGAAGAGTCTACAATATGTTTTTACCCAGAAGGATCTAAATCTACAGAAAAGTAGGTGGTTGGAGATACTTAAGGATTATGACATGAGTTTCCTTTACCATCCAAGCAAGGCTAATGTAGTAGCAGACACACTTAGTAGACTCTCTATGGAGAGTGTGTCCCATGTGGATGAGGGGAGAGAGGTGCTAGTGAAGGATGTGCATTGTTCGCGGTTAGTTGCTACGGTTAAAAACCGACACGCAAGTGCACGTGGTCAAACAAGTAATAAAGTGGCTAAGTAGCCAAGTATCGATCCAAGGAGGCTCAAGATATGTAAAATTGCCTAATTTACTATATTTCTATTTAACTTCTAATTATGCTAACAACAATGTAACCAATAGTTAATTGAGCTTTTGTTTCTAAGCTATATACTACAATTAATAACAACTATTTACTTTTGAATTCAGACAATGGATGTGAACATGCCAAGGTTAAGAACAAGTAATGAACTTGATAATCATGATAATTTTTGGTTAATTCTCTTCTTCATGTTGCTAGCCAAGAACATTCGCCTAGAAATTAAAACTCTAGTATTTAATTTCACTTTAGAATCATAAACCATCTGTCTACATTTCTGTGATCAAATGCAATTTATGACCTAGCACTACAATTCCGGTTCCTAAATTGACTAATACGGCTTTCAAGTATATTTCTATCAGGAAAGCACATCAAAACCCAATTTTCCCAAATCAAGTTAAGAACAATACCCTATTAGTTCACAACTTTCCAATTTCTTGCTCTTTCGAGTGAAATTGGACTTTTTAGATGTACATTAATGTTGGCCAATCACTAATGCAGTAAAAACAAGAATTAATAGAACAACATTAAAGAAGAAGAATAAAACCATATCAATTAAAATCAGAATTCATTACACATGTTCAAAACCTCAGCTAGGAATAGAATTAGCCACTCATTCTTGGATTGATCATCCTCAAATGAGTGTAAATCATACGTACAATTGATAGAAAGAGGAAAGGAAGAGAAGAAATCCCTTAGCTTTTCCAATCTTCAACTGCTGCTAACCCACGTTCCTGCTCTCCACTTCTGAACTCAGTCTCAAAACTAAAAACTACTTAAAATAAACCTAAGTGTGCTATTTATACTAGTGGGAAATTTTTCCCGGAATAACAAGCAACGTGTCACGGAGGCCAACGCGGAGCACTGCCTCCGTGACACGGCGTGGACGCGGACCTTCACTGGAATTTCCAGGGTCCGGTAAATTAGCCTCAACGTGGCACGGAGGCCATCGCGGAGGCCTATCTCCGTGCCACGGAGCTGACGCGCAGGCACACTGGAAATTGCAAATTTAATTCCTGCTCAGGCAGTGTGCTACCGCGATGGTAGCGTGGCACGGCACCATCGCGGAGCCCCTATAAAATATGCCTTCCAAGGTCTTTTCCACGCTCGCATCCAAGTCCAACTCCGACATAGTTCCAACATGCATTTTAGCTCCTGAAAATCACAATTACCTGCAAAACAAATGCTAATCATGTTGGTTAGTATAAATTCACATTTTATTACCAATTACATGATATTATATACACATTGCACAACAAACAAGGTAAAAATGATACGTTTGAGTATCACTTGGGCATATAAATCTGCCCAAGATCACTTACCCCACACTTAAATCCTTGTTCGTCCTCGAACAACACATACACAAATCATGCAAATTACATCCAAACCTTCGTCACTATGATGCACCAATTTAGGCTACGGTCATACCGATTATTCAATTTTTGCAAATCATCAAGAAAACATGCTTGGTCGTACAATACACTGACCTTTAATACATCAAAGCTTCCTAGACTTTAAGAATTGATTCTTGATATCGGCAAACTCATGCAAATCAGCTAATCAAGAAATCCGACACGAACATCAATCTTTCATCAAGCATGTGCCCTCACAACTCGAGAGAAACTTCCCCTTTATGTTCATGCAACACACAAACATGCAAGTAGGGGCATATAAAAATTAATTTCACTCTCTCTCCCAAAAGATTTCACATGCATCATGTCATGACCCATAGGCTTGCCCTTAGTGTATTACTCCACTAATATAGAGAAATGCAATATAGGATCACGTAGGACTTTAATGGGTTGTAACGGGGCTATGGATCTAGTATAGATATATTGGATTAGCCAATAATAGTCGCTAGCATCCTTAAGCGCCTTTTCAACACATTCCCATCGACTCATGGACATTGTTCCTCTCTTTTCTCTTTTTCTCCCATTCATGATGGTTTACTTTCATACAACCCATTTCATCAAACACACTTGACACAAAATTAAGGGTTTTCAAGTACCCTCAATAACATTTAATTACAACAAGTGCCTCTTCAACATCATCCTTTCTTTCTTCACTTTGCTTTTCTTTTTCTTTTCACTCTTTTCACTCTTTAACATTTTGGGAAACATTTTCTGTTCTTTGTAAGCGCTTAAGAGCTTCTTATAGACTTTAAGGCCAATGAAAAGAAGGAATAAAGCTTAGTTCATACAATTTTGGACAAAAGAAAGAAATCGGCTAAAGGCTCAGCGGGCTGACTAGGGTATACAACATATAAAAAGGTAGAATTTGACAAGAAAAAAAAATGGAAACTATCGGTTAAAACAAAGAAATGCCTACATCCTTTCCAACACTACATCTCCTTCATTTCGTTTTGTATACACACCAGGCAAGTTCTAGACAATTCACAATGACATGGAATAGCAAAACCTCACTTCACACTTCATGCACATGCTCGAATCAAGATGCATTCACAGACTCTTTAATTAGTCAATTACATGAATTCAAGATTAAACCTCCATCATAATGAATCAAATTCTCTAGCCTAGGTAACTAAACATATTTACAGAATTGCATGCTTTCAAACGAATCATTTTCACATTTTGAACATCAATTACAACACGCAACAGAATTTTAGCAACCATAAGCAACTACAGTTCATTGATGCAATCCACCAAAGAAAAACTAAAAACAATTAAAAATCCTACTCCTACCGACTACATTTCCCTTAAGACGGTCGTCATCCATCCATCATAGGGAACGGTCACTAACTATGACATCGGTTCAATGGGACTATTCTCGGTAAAAGAACCGAAAATAAACACCGAGAAACCCAAAAAAATAAAAATCGGAAAAAATTTTGCAACACATCGATCATTTCGATAGAAAGAAAATATTTACAAGTGCAAAATATTTTTGCAAAAATTTTTGAAAAATATCGATCATGTCGATAGAGAAAACAAAAAAATATTTACAAAATTTACAAAATATTTACAATGGCAACCATACTTAAAAAAAACACACATCATTAACCACACAACAAATATATACACATACATCGCAAACAGTTCACAACAGGGAAAGCACAAACATACATAAACATCAAGGAAGAATTGTACAGCAATTTAGAGCCTTGACCTAGCACCTAACTACTCCCCACCCCACACTTAAATCGAACACTGTTCACAAAAATACAAAGCACAAAATTTTGGGTGGTGGAACTCCCTGCTCAGTCGAAATATTCGACTTCCTCATCCGGTGCTGCGGCCTCATCGCCCATATCTGAATCAGCTCCATCGCTGTCATCGGACTCCACATCAGAGTCCTCACGACGTGTCTCCTCATCAGTAGGGACATCGTCATCAGTCGGCTCCACAAAGGATGGCCCCACCTTACATAAGGCTCTGGCGTTCTCGCCAAAGGGGTAGTCCAGCTCCAGCTGCCATAATTCCTCCTCGGTGCTGGTCTCCCACCTATCCGTAGCTGCAGCATCTGCATGCCGAACATACGGGCCATGTACTGATCATCACGAGCATGTCGCTCGCCCAAAGTCAGCACAGGTCCTTGTGTAGTGTCGGGGGCCTTAGTCTTTGTCACGTCAGGGGCCCTCCGCTCCAACTGCGGTATGTAATCCAAGGCTTCTTCCTCAATGTCGAGGCCTCGAAGGAAGGTGGTGATGAGTCCGCCAAACCCGTATTTGTGGCCCTGGTGCAGTCTGGCTCTCTTCATGGCGGATATTATGACCGCCCCAACATTAATCTGAAGCCCTTTCATAAGGGCATACACCAAGCAGACACGGTCTCGGGTCACATCTGTCATATGGACTCCCGGGATCAAACACGAACACACAATCTTCAGCCATATTCTGGCCTCCCTATTCATCTGCGAATAGGGCAGAGTCTGGTGGTAACCCCTCTCTTTGTGTCTACTCCATCGGGCTGTGCATCGAGCCCCACACAACGTACGTCTGATGTCGGCGTATGGTGGGGTGATGTTTAGCTGGCGGAGAACGTGGGCATCTGTGTC
Source organism: Datura wrightii (assembly GCA_035772735.1). Lineage (NCBI taxonomy): Eukaryota > Viridiplantae > Streptophyta > Magnoliopsida > Solanales > Solanaceae > Datura > Datura wrightii. The sequence continues at coordinate 162,359,959 of JASDFA010000016.1, forward strand.
CCGCGCTCCAACGATGGCATTCAGCTGCTGGGGTTCCAGAGTGACAATCTGCCCTCTGATTTTAATAGTGTGGCTTCTGATGGCCGGGTTTCAATTTGCATAAAATTCCCGGACCAAGTGAAGGTTGCACTCCTTGGGCTCCTGAAAAATAAAGCTGAGCCCAGCTGCTTCAATCCTCTGTACAATGCGAGGGAACTCCTGTGCGAGTGGTTCCCTTGCAATATGTTCCTCCGGGAAGTACTTGTTTTCTTTGTGCTTATTATACCATTTCTTCCCCTCATCGGTGACCCATCGTGTTCCGTATCGGCGGTGTTGGCCGCGTGGAACAGCAGGTGCAGCTGGGACTGCAGTGCCCAGTCTCATCCTTTTTCTGCCGGTGCCTGAGGTAGAAGCACCCTTGCCTTTATCTTGTCTGCTAGCCATTGTACCTGTCAATTTACACAAACAAGCACAACGTTAAGCTAAAAACTTGTTAGCTTCGGCTAAGGTCGGGTTACACAAAATTTACCCCACACTTAGTCCTTAACAATATTTACAAAATTTCAGCAAGGATAGCTCTATTTACAACCCCAAACACAAGCAACTATACACATATTGCTTAGTGCGTTCACAACAAAAATTCGACAGCATAACGGTTAGTGTACTACTCCGACTTCATACGGCTAATTCCCAATCCTACTATCGCTAACAATTCAACCATCGCACTTCGCAACAAAACAACAACAAAAATAAAAACAACTAGAAAAACATTTTATATACAAGCTAATCTAAACAATCTAACCAATTCACACTTTTTGCATTTTCCCACAAAAATTCGAGAATTTGTCGTCTTTTAACATTTATACAATATTTACCACGACTTCTCTCAAATAATAAACACACCCCGGCATCAATTTCACCAAACTATCAAGTTGCCCAAGTCAAATTCAACAACCCAAGCCCTAGAATACAATTCGACAATCAATTTCGAATTAGTTACATAATCGATAAGTTCAAACGCTAACTACAACAATCCGAACATAATCAATCACAAAATAATTCAACATCATGTTTAATTTCTACCTAGGGTGGTATATCTCACCTTACATGCCCAAAGTTGACAAAAATCGCCAAAAAAAATTGAGTTAGACGATGAAAACATACCTTAGAATTGAAGAACCGAAGAAACTTGACGTTTTTCCTTGCCTATTAACGTGGCACGTTGCTTGGGGAGGGGGAAATGGGTGTTTGGTCGCGGAGGGAAGAGGGAACTGGGGAAAATTGGGCGAAAATCGGGGTTATATTTAAAGAAAACACGCGGGTCACCCGGAAACCCGGTGTGACCCGACACTGGATAAGGGGCAACGTGTCACGGAGGGTAACGCGGAGCCCCTCCTCCGTGACACGGAGCCAACACGTTGGCTTACTGGATTTTTGAAAAATCCAGATTTTGCCTTCAACGTGTCACGGAGGCCAACGCGGAGCATTGCCTCCGTGACACGGCGCCAACGCGCCAGTGCTCTGTTTCACCAATAAATTTAATTTTCAAACCTCACCTCATTTTCTCGATTCCATGTATATTTCCTCTGTTATACCTGAAAATCACCTCACTAAACAAAAATTGGTTAAATTAATAGATTTCCCTAACTAAAGTAAAAAAATACTAACTAAAATGCAAATCTAAACCTAATCAAGAAAAGAAAAAGAAAAATAAAAAGTATTTACACTAAAAAGAAAGAAAGAAAATATTTTTCACGGGTTGCCTCCCGTGCAGCGCCTGGTTTACCGTCTCGACTCGACGTCTTTTAAGCTCATTTATCTACTAGGGAGATGGATGATTTGTCCCGATCATGATCATCCCCCCAGTAGTTCTCAACCTTATCCGGTGGCCTACCTAGTAACTCTCGGGAATCACTCAATCCATTAGCATTCCCATGATCAATTATGTTGATCACCGAGAGTTCCTTATAAACAGTCGGGAGCTTAGGTACCTTGTACACGTCGAACACTTCGACCTTGTCATGTGCTCGCATCGTGAGTTGACCCGCAACTACATCAATTAACGCCTTTCCAGTTGCCAAAAAGGGTCGTCCCAAAATAAATGGAATTTCAGCATCTGGTTCAAAGTCCAGAACAATAAAATCGACCGGAAAAATGAGGGAGCCTACTTGCACTAACACATCCTCAACAATGCCATTCGGCTTAGCCAAAGACCTGTCTGCTAGCTGCAAGATTACCGTTGTAGGTCTAGGACTCCCTAGACCTAACTTTCTGAATACCGAAGATGGAATCAGATTTATGCTTGCCCCCAAGTCGCATAATCCACGCGCTCGGATACTTTGCCCAATAGTCAGCTGGATAGTAAAACTTCCAAGGTCTTTCAATTTTGTGGGCAACCTATTTTGAATACGGGAAGTGCATTCCTCCGTTAAAGCTACCGTGGCATACTCAGTCAAACGACTTTTGTTAGCCACGATGTCTTTAATATATTTCACATATTTTGGCACTCCCTGCAAGACATCAACAAGAGGTAAGTTAACATGTACCTGTTTAAGTACCTCCATGAATTTCTGGAAACACGCCTCCTCCTTGTGTTTCTTAAGTCGCTGAGGGAACGGGGGTGGAGGCCTTTCTGGTTCAGCTTCTTTAGTCTTCCCCTTATCTGAAATATGCTCTCCCTCAACATCTACTACTCCTGACTTTTGAGGCGGTCTTTCCGGTTCCACCTCCTTCAACTGTAAACCACTCCTCGTGGTCACTGCTTTACCTGCTTTGGATTTGGATCCGTGTCGCTAGGTAGTCCTCCTCTGGGTCTAGTATTTTGGGCACTAGCAAACTGCCCAAACTGATAATCAAGAGCCTTGGTCGCCAATTGATTATTCTTCACTTTGGCTGCCAATTTGACATAGTCAGCCTGCAATTGTGCCTGATTAGCGATCATGGTTTTGAACATCTCCTCAATAGTCGGTGATGGTGGTGGAGGAGGGGCATTATGATTTCTGAATTGAGCTTGATAATTTTGTTACCCTCCTTGGTTTCTGTGCATACCCTGCCCTGAACGTTGGCCTTGTTGATTATTGCTACCCAACAAAAAATTCGGATGGTTCCTCCAATTTGAGTTGTAGCCACTACCAAACTGCTGTTGATTTCTCTGTGCATTGCCCACAAAGTTAACAGAATCAGGATTTGCACCACAGCATTCAGCTGAATGCTCACTACTACCACACACTTCACACCACATCTATTGAGCTGCATTGACTGAAGCTGAAGGCTGGTTCAAATTTATATTGCTGAAGTGAGTGTTTAGCTGATTTTGCAAAGCAGCTATCTGTGCAGCGATAGCTGTGAATCCATCCACTTAAAGCACTCCCACTGCTTTCCTTGCTCCACCTCTTGAAGAATCTGCATTCCATTCTGGATTGCCTTGTGAAATTCGGTTGAGCAAAGTGTACAGCTCCTCATAGGTCTTCTCCAGCGCTTGCCCTCCAGCTGCTGAATCTAACAGAATTTTAGTGTGGGGTTCCAAACCCTCAATAAAAGTGTGTACCAACACCTCATTGGACTGATGATGGTGAGGACAGTCCCGCAACATGGATTTGAATCTTTCCCAGGCTTGATAAAGATTTTCTCCTTCCCTTTGTTTAAAACTTAGGATTTGACTCCTAAGTCTGGCTGTTTTACCAAAAGGGAAAAATCTGATAAGAAACTTCCGTGCAAGATCATCCCACGTTGATATAGAATTGGGTGGTTCAACTTTTAACCACCTCTTGGCTTCACCAAGTAAGGAAAATGGAAATAAGGTGAGCCGAACATAATCAGGTGACACTCCAGCGGGTATATAAGTGTCACTTATCTCCAAAAAGTTATGGAGATGTTGTTGTGGATCTTCTTGAGGGAGATCGGTAAATTGCCTGCTTGTGTGCAAAAGTTGCACCATATTCTGCTTTAATTCAAACCTCCCTCCAGGCTCTGGTTTGCGGATGTTAGAATGTACATTATTAGCGTGTGGGATTGCCACCTCGCGAACTGGCCTTGTTGCTGCTTCATCGGGCACTAAAACTGCCCGCACAACTGGTGGATTTGGTTGCTCCATCATAGACTGTTTAAGCAACTGCAGCTTCTTTCGAAGAGCTTCTCTACGTTGACTATTAAACTCACGCTCAGGCTCTAAGTAAGATTCCACCAGATCTTTGTCCCTTGCCAGTGTTCACAGAAACAAAATCTGCAAAATACAGGCTAAGACCAAGTTGTTAACACTTAAGAAAATAAAAATACAAATACAGTAAATTTACACTAAACAAAATTTTACAAATCGCCTAGCCTCCCCGGCAACGGCGCCAAAAACTTGTTCACGGTTAGTTGCTACAGTTAAAAACCGACACGCAAGTGCACGTGGTCAAACAAGTAATAAAGTGGCTAAGTAGCCAAGTATCGATCCAAGGAGGCTCAAGATATGTAAAATTGCCTAATTTACTATATTTCTATTTAACTTCTAATTATGCTAACAACAATGTAACCAATAGTTAATTGAGTTTTTGTTTCTAAGCTATATACTAAAATTAATAACAACTATTTACTTTTGAATTCAGACAATGGATGTGAACATGCCAAGGTTAAGAACAAGTAATGAACTTGATAATCATGATAATTTTTGGTTAATTCTCTTCTTCATGTTGCTAGCCAAGAACATTCGCCTAGAAATTAAAACTCTCGTATTTAATTTCACTTTAGAATCATAAACCATCCGTCTACATTTCTGTGATCAAATGCAATTTATGACCTAGCACTACAATTCCGGTTCCTAAATTGACTAATACGACTTTCAAGTATATTTCTATCAGGAAAGCACATAAAAACCCAATTTTCCCAAATCAAGTTAAGAACAATACCCTATTAATTCACAACTTTCCAATTTCTTGCTCTTTCGAGTGAAATTGGACTTTTTAGATGTACATTAATGTTGGCCAATCACTAATGCAGTAAAAACAAGAATTAATAGAACAACATTAAAGAAGAATAATAAAACCATATCAATTAAAATCAGAATTCATTACACATGTTCAAAACCTCAGCTAGGAAGCGAATTAGCCACTCATTCTTGGATTGATCATCCTCCAATGAGTGTAAATCATACGTACAATTGATAGAAAGAAGAAAGGAAGAGAAGAAATCCCTTAGCTTTTACAATCTTCAACTGCTGCTAACCCACGTTCCTGCTCTCCACTTCTGAACTCAGTCTCAAAACTAAAAACTACTTAAAATAAACCTAAGTGTGCTATTTATACTAGTGGGAAATTTTTCCTGGAATAACAAGCAACGTGTCACGGAGGCCAACGCGGAGCACTGCCTCCGTGACACGGCGTGGACGCGGACCTTCACTGGAATTTCCAGGGTCCGGTAAATTAGCCTCAACGTGGCACGGAGGCCATCGCGGAGGCCTATCTCCGTGCCACGGAGCTGACACGCAGGCACACTGGAAATTGCAAATTTAATTCCTGCTCAGGCAGTGTGCTATCGCGATGGTAGCGTGTCACGGCACCATCGCGGAGCCCCTATAAAATATGCCTTCCTAGGTCTTTTCCACGCTCGCATCCAAGTCCAACTCCGACATAGTTCCAACATGCATTTTAGCTCCTGAAAATCACAATTACCTGCAAAACAAATGCTAATCATGTTGGTTAGTATAAATTCGCATTTTATTACCAATTACATGATATTATATACACATTGCACAACAAACAAGGTAAAAATGATACGTTTGAGTATCACTTGGGCATATAAATCTGCCCAAGATCAGCATCGACTTGCAAGGTTGGAATTTCATTTGGTTAACTCGACCGATGGCGGTGTTATAGTTCAGAATAGATCAGAATCGTCCTTGGTGACTGATGTAAAAGCTAGACAAGACGAGGATCACATTTTGGTAAAGTTAAAGGAAGTCGTCCAGAATCAGAAGGTAGAGGTCTTCTCCAAAGGGGGAGATGGTGTGCTTCAATACCAGGGTCGCTTGTGTGTTCCAGACATTGATGATTTGAGAAATAGGATATTGCATGAGGCTCACATTTCCAAATATTCGATAACATCCAGGTTCCACCAAGATGTACCATTACTTACGGGAAGTCTATTAGTGCAATGGCATGAAGAAAGACATTGCAAAATTTGTAGCTAAGTACCTAAACTGTCAGCAGGTGAAGGTTGAGCATTAGAGATTGGGAGGTGTGCTTCAGGATATCAATATTCCTACTTGGAAGTGGGAAGAAATCAATATGGAATTCATCACAGGGTTGTCTCACACTCGTCAGCAATATGACTCCATTTGGATTGTTGTAGATAGGTTGACCAAAGCCGCTCACTTTCTACCAGTCAAGACCACTGATTCAGCGGAGGATTAATGCCAAACAATACATGTGAGATCTAGTTTGGTTGCCTAGAGTGCCCTTGTCCATCATATCTGATAGAGGTATTCAATTTACCTCTAAGTTTTTTAAGTCGTTTCAAAAAGGACTAGGTACTCAGGTTGAGCTCAGTATAGCATTTCACCCGCAAATAGATGGTCAGGGGGAGAAGACAATTTAGATTCTCGAGAACATGTTGAGAGCATGTGTGATTGAATTTCAGGGTAGTTGGGATGACCATTTGTCTCTTATTGAGTTTGTGTACAATAAAAGCTACCGTTCCAACATTCAGATGGCTCTATTTGAGGCTCTCTATTGGTTGGTTTGGAGTTAGTAAAGCTGCGATGATAGGACCAGATTTAGTCCATGAGGCCCTGGAGAAAGTTCAACTCATACGAGCAGGTTGAAAACAACTCAAAGTCGCTAAAAGTCCAATGTCGACGTGAGAAGGAGAGATCTAGAGTTCGAAGTTGATGATTGGTTGTTTCTAAAGGTGTATCCCATGAAGGGAGTGATGAGGTTTGGGAAAAAAGAAAAACTCAGTCCCTGCTATGTTGGTCCCTACCGGATTTCCAAGCAGGTTGCAAGGTGGCATATGAATTGGAGTTGCCCTCAGAATTACCTTCTACGCATCCTGTTTTCCATGTATCACTCTTAAAGAAGTGCTTGGGTGATCCATCTTTAGTTGTTTCGGTGGAGAGTGTAGGAGTGAAAGACAACCTTCGTTATGAGGAGACCTCGATAGAGATACTGGATCATCAGGTTTGAAGGCTAAGAAACAAGGAAGTAGATTTACTTAAAGTTTTATAGAGGAATCAACATGTTGAGGGAGCTATGTGGGAAGCCGAAGCAGACATGATGGCTAGATATCCATATTTATTCCTACCGAGTCAGTTGCAGCTTGAGGTATCAGTTTTTGCCCTAAAGCTCTACACAGTTTCATGTTCAGTTCATGTGCCCCAGTTTCTTTCATGTATATGGATGTATGTATGATTCATGAATTCAGTTCAGCCATGTAGTTTGGATTGGAGTTAGTCATTTCGTCGGTTTTCAACTTATATGATCAGTATTTGAATATGATGATTTCATTTCTCTGCTTTTCTGTATGATTTTCAACATTTGAGGATGAATGTATCCAAGGGGGAGATATTGTTATACCCCAAAAGCCCAAAGATCAGACCTGCGAGTTAAAACAGAGAAAATTGGAAATCTGGCACCAGGTCACAGAACGAGTCGTTTTGTGATTCATGGGGTAGACCACAAGTCGAGAAGTGACTCGTGGTGAGGTGCAAGACTTGAGTTGAAATTTTGAGTTTTGAAGTTCCCACGAACATGAAAATGAGTCATGGTCAGTACCCACGACTCGTTGAGTCAGTCTTGGTTAAGGGTTATGGGAAGGTGAGGAAGAAGTTGGTAGTGTACCCTACAGGTGGACACCACGAGTCTTGGTCAGGCACCACGATTCATTAGGTGAGTGGTGGTTAGCCTCTGGTGAGAGACTTGAGATATTGGGTAGTGAAGGAGATGAATGGTGACCATGAGTCGTGGTCACCAATGATGATCTTTTTAGTCCCTCGTGGGGAACCTTCGAGGAAAAGTGGCAGTGCACACAGCGACAGCTGATGACGATTTATTCCCCCTGGTAACGAATCATCCAATCCCTCATTGGGACTGGCAGTCAGTTATTTTCTGTGAATTTAGTAAGGGCTTTTCTGTAATTTCTATGATCCTAAGACCTAAACTATCGCTTTTAAGATATGAATGATGAGTTTAAAGAGGGGTAAGTTCATTTTAGGCCATTCTTACTCATGCATGCAAAGCTACAGAGCTAGAAAGGTGATCAAGCTTAATTCCTTCAAGTTTTTCTTCACTCTTTCATTGGGAAATCAAGGGAGTGGTGAAATAAATCCATCTCAGGTATGTAGGGTTATGAATAGGTGATTTCGTTCACACCCATGCCTAATCCCTCTCTAAATCATGAAAATTCATACGTTTCTCCGACGGGGTTTTAACCCAATTCATGAAATTCCTAATTTTCAACATGGGTATGATTTAAATATGTTCCTATCATTGAATTATGATTCATGGGAAAGTTTTACTTTGTTTTCAATTAGAATCATGTCTCAAGCTTTATAAACTAAAGTGCCCATTTATGAGAAGTTCATGAAAGTTGAGATTTATGACGAATGTTCAAGTATTGATGGGACATTATTGATGAAAACATGTTTTCAAGTTACCCATGTTTATAATCATGTTTTCAAGTGAATGAAGTATTTTCAAGCATGTTGAAATATTGGGCAATGCCCATATGTTCAAGTATGATTTATGATTTTGCCGAATTAAACTTACCACATGGTTTTGGAGTTAAGACTCCCATTGATGTTTAGCTTGTGGTATGATTTGAGCAAGAGCTCCTCATATGTGATTTCAGATTTGACATGTATTCGATTATTAAGCTTCGTCAATAGATGATGGTAAGCTTCGTTGAAAACTGATGGAGAGCATATGCATGTTTTTTGGAGTAGTTTCCAGCACTGAGTAGGCTAAGGGTTGATCGACCCTATGCCTCAAAACTACATGCCAATGTAGGTTTAAACATATCATATATACTTTGGGACATCGCTTGTGAGCTATCCCCTGCCCAGAATGGATCTCGAGCTTGATATCGATATCATGTTATCGTCCTTATCCCTAGCAAGGCTTTGGATGACTCTACCCACTTGAGTGTGATAGTTGGAACCACGTAAGCTCTATCGTGGTAATGTCGGTTATAAGATGAGTCTCCCTTTGTTCCTCATGATTTTAATTATGCATGTTTATCATTCTCGATATATGTGTGTATGCGTGCTCTAAAGTAGGACCCAATGTTCAGTTTTACTTATGATTATCAGATTTCATCTTTGGGTCAATCGATTCAGTTATGATGTTATGTTATGTTCAGATCATGATTTCAGAAAATAGCATGCAAGCCTACTCTCAGACTCTTTTTTTGATCATGTTTTATATTATGCATGTTTTAAATGATTTTTACTTATTTAAGTGGTTTTACTTACGTTGCATACTTTGTACATTCCACGTATTGACAACATATTCTATGTTTTATCATTTTATGATACAGGCTCCGATCTTCAGACTCAAACCCATCACTAGCCAACTTTCGGAGTTAGCATCAGTCCGTATTGGTGAGTCCTCATCTGTCGAGGGCCCTCTTCTATTCAGTTGTGGTTGCGTATTTTGAGTTCCTGACTAATAGAGTTAGTTGTAGTCTTGTCCCATCAATTCATCATACTTAGAGACTCGTGTGTATTTTCGGATTATATGTTATACATAGACTTCCGCTATGCTTATTATGTTAAGTCTTCTGTTTTATTTGATTGAGTTAGATGTATGTTCATGCCATGGGTCGACCTGGAGTCTCTCGGGGTTCCTTGTCCCATGTCTCGATCCTGGCCTATGTTCGGGTCGTGACACTCTCTTCATGCCTTTCCACTAGTAAATATCCCATAAATCGTGGTACATCTTTGTAGCACCTAGGTGGATGGAATATCTCGAACTGTGTGCTTCAACCAGTATCTGCTATTTCAAATCATCCACATCCGGTATGCACAACCTACCCTGGTAACAGAGTACATCATCTCTCCCTTTGGAGAAAGCCTCCACTTCTTTTTTAAGAGTCGTCTCCTTCAACTTAAGCAGTATAGATCTTCATCCTGCCTTGACTTACCTTCAATTATCAATGAGGAATCTAATATACTCTACACAACTACTCCGCCCTCAGTTGTATCAACCAACTGTACTCCCAATCGAGCTAACCTGTGTATATCCTTTGCTAGTTCCTTTTTTCCCTATTCAACATGAGCCACGCTCCCCATAGACACTATTCTTAGGGCATCAACCACATTGGCTTTGCTTGGGTGATACAACACACTCATGTTATAGTCCTTTAGTAGGTACAACCACCTTCTCTAATGAAGATTCAGATCTTTCTGATTGAATACATACTGAAGGCTCTTGTGATCGGTGAAAACATCCACATGAGCCCCGTACAGGTAGTGCCTCCATATTTTCAATGCAAACACCACCACTGCCAACTCAAAGTCATGACTCAGATAGTTCTTTTTCATGAACCTTGAGCTGTCTGGAGGTGTAGGCTATCACCTTACCTCGCTGCATCAGAATGCAACCGACTCCAACTCTGGAAGCGTCGCAATACACTACAAACCCATCTCTTCCTTCTAGTAATGTCAAAACTAGAGAGGTATTGAGCCAAGTTTTCAACTCCTGGAAACTCTTGTCACACGCATCTGACCACTGAAATTTTGCCTTTTTATCAGTCAACTTAGTCAGGGGAGATGCAATAGAGGAAAAACCTTTCACAAAACATCAAAAATAACCGGCTAGAACCAAGAAACTTTTGATTTCGGTTGGGGAGGTAGGTCTGGGCCAGTCTTTCACCATTGCTATCTTATGAGGATCCACCTAAATACCCTCACCGGAGACCACGTGACCAAGGAAAGTCACAGACTTCGACCAGAATTTGCATTTGCCGAACATGGCAAACAACTGGCGGTCTTTGAGTGTCTGAAGCACTATCCTCAGGGGATTAGCATGTTCTTCCTCATTTCTGGAGTATATCAGAATGTTGTCGATAAATATAATTAACATATCTAGATACTGCTTGAAGACTCTGTTAATCAGGTCCTTGAAAGATACGGGGGCATTAGTCAGTCCGAAGGAGACAACCAGGAATTCGTAGTGACTATACCGAGTTCTGAAAGTTATTTTCGGTATGTCAAACTCCCTGACTCTTAGCTGATGATACCCTGACATGAGATCTATCTTGGAGAAACAATTGGATCCCTGAACCTGATCGAACAAGTCGTCAATCCTGGGTAGGGGATACCAGTTCTTGACTGTGACCTTGTTCAGCTGATGATAATCGATGCACATTCTGAGGGTACCATCTTTCTTTTGCACGAATAGTACACGAGCACCCCAAAAAGAGATTCTGGGTATGATAAAACCTTTATCAAGAAGGTTTTTTAGTTGCTCCTTCAACTCCTTAAGCTCAGCTAGAGCCATTCTGTAAAGAGGGATGGAGATGGGATAAGTATCTGGGAGAAGGTCTACATCGAAGTCTATTTCCCACTTAGGAGGAACTGCGAGAAGATCTTTGGGAAACACATGAAGGAACTCACTAACAACTGGAAGTGACTGTATAGTTAGGATCTCAGAGCTGGAATCCTTGACCCGAATTAGATTGTTACACTCTTTGGAAATAAGCTTTCTGGCCTTAAGGTAGGAAATAAACTGACCCTTAGGCGCTGAACTATAGCCCCTCCACTCTAAAGCTGGCTCATTAGGGAACTGAAACTTGATGACCCTAGTTCTACAGTCGACTAAGGCATAACCGGAATGTAACCAATCCATGCCAAGAATGAGGTCAAAGTCCAATATGTCTAACTATAGAAGATCAGTTGGAATGACTTTATTGAAGATTGAGACAGGGCAATTCCTATACACCTGGCTGGCTCTAACTGACTCACCAACAGGGGGTGTAGACTAAGAATGGTTCTGAGAGGACCTCTGGACTGATATCAAACTGGACTGCTACATAGGGAGTCACAAAGAAAAGTGTGGCTCCTGGATCAAGTATAGCATCCACGTCTAGATGAAAAAGGCGTAACATGCCCGTAACCATGTCAAGGGAGCTCTCCAGATCCTGATGAGAGGACAAAGCGTAAAAACAGATTTGGCACTGGCTGCCATCTGTACCTGAAGTGTTGGCCTACTGAGCTGGTCGACCTGCTGGAGCTACTGAAGTAGTGGATTGTTATCTCCCCCTTCCTGCTGTTCGGTGGTTTGCTATAGGGTTAAAAACCGACACGCAAGTGCACGTGGTCAAACAAGTAATAAAGTGGCTAAGTAAGCTAAGTATCGATCCAAGGAGACTCTGGATAAGTAAAATTGCTTAAGTATACTATATTCTAGTTTACTTCTAATTATGTTGACAACAATGTAACCAAAAGTTAAATAATTTTGTTTATAAACTATATACTAAAACTATTAACAAATATTTACTTGAATTGAAACTATGGATAAGAGCATGCCAAGGTTAAGAACAAGTAATGAATTCGATAGTAATCATAATTCGGTTATTCTTCTCCTCATGTTGCTAGCCAAGAACATTAGCCTAGAGATTAAAACTCTCGTATTTAATCTCACTTTAGAATCATAAACCATTCGTCTACATTTCTGTGATCAAATGCAATTTATGACCTAGCAATACAATTCCGGTTCCTAAATTGACTAATACGGCTTTCAAGTATATTTCTATCAGGAAAGCACATCAAAACCCAATTTTCCCAAATCAAGTTAAGAACAATACCCTATTAATTCACAACTTTCTAATTTCTTGCTCTCTCGAGTGAAATTGGACTTTTTAGATGTACATTAATGTTGGCCACACACTAATGCAGTAAGAACAAGAATTAATAGAACAACATGAAAGAAGAAGATGAAAAACCATATAATTCACAATCAAAATTCAATACACATGTTCAAAACCTTAGCAAGGAAGAGAATTAGCCACTCATTTGTGGATTGATCATCCTCAAATAAGTGTAAATCATACGTACAATTGATTGAAAGAAGAAAGAAAGAGAGAAAAACCCTTAGCTTTTTCGTCCCTCAACTGCTGCTAACCCACGTCCTAGCTCCACCAAGTCTGAATTATGAAAAATAAACCTAAGTGTGCTATTTATATTAGTAGGAATCTTTCCCGGATTAACAAGCAACATGTCACGGAGTGCATCGTGGAGCACGGCCTCTGTGACACGCTACGAACGCGGAGGCTCTCTGGAAAATCACCCGAAATCGGCCCAGGCAGCACCTTGCCGCGTTAGCAACGTGTCACGCTGCCTGGGCAGCGCGTTGTAGCCCCATGGTCGCGGAGTCGACCTACCGTGGCACGTTGCCAATGTGCAGGTGGGCTGTTTTGAGCGGCCTGCCTGCCATGGCACCTTGGCGACACGCCGGTGGGCTGTTTTGTGCCTCTTCCTTGCCGACGTTCGCGTGTTAATTCCGTTTCCAAGCTTCTACTTCACCAACTCATGGATTAGTTACTCAAACATCATCAAAACCTACAAAACAAAGGCTAATCATGTTGGTTAGCACATATCTCCACATTATATAAAATTACATGAAAATGTATACAATAACTTAGATAAACAAGACTAATTGAAGTAATAAAGAGTATCTCGGGCATATATTTTTGCCCGTTATCACAAGCCCACACTTAAAGCCTTGTTCGTCCTCGAACAACCTTTTACATATCATGCAAATGGAGACTCCTACATAACTAATTTAGCAAGATAATTCAAGTTACGGCTCTAATGATTACGTAAGATACAAGCTAAAAATAGAGCATGCCTGATTTGTCCATCGAAATGAAGTACAACTATGTTAAGACTTCTTAACCTCAAAAATCGACTCTCAATTTTTGCAAACTCATGCAAATCAACTGACTAAGAAATCCCACATGATTTATATCCTTCATTCAACATGTGCCCCTCACGGAAAGAGATTTACTCAATTTCACACGCAAAAACAATTTTTATATCACAACATGTGTGGGTACATGTATAGAGTTACACTCACTCTCACAAAGAATTCACATGCATCATGTAATGACCCATAAGCTTGCCCTTAGTGTTTTATTCCACTAATTTAAGGATGTATGAATGTAAGATCAAGTAGGACTTTTTAGGTTGTAATGTAACTCAGGTGCGGGTAGGTACTATTATGATCAGTAATAGTGACTATCTTTCCTAAGCGCTTATAATACATCACGCCTTCATAACAAACTTCCCTTCCCTCACTTCACCTTTTTTCTCCTTTTAGTTTTCTTTTTCCTCTTTTGTTCCCCCATTTCTTTCGACACTTTTAGCTTATTAGTAAGGAGTACTTAAGCAATATGTTTCATTCATTCCTTTTCTTACTCCCTACTAATAACCAACCATTTTCACACAAATGCACCTTTTTCCTTTTCTCAACTATTTACAACTTGCTATTTTTCCTTCTTTTCCATTCTTCTCACTCCTTTACCCGTTCGGATTTTTCCTTTAAGTGCTTCGGAGTTTTGGTTCAATTTCAAGGCTAATGAAATAAAAAGGATTAAGCTTATGTTGCAGCTGTCAAAGAATAGGCTCAAGGCTCAAAGGGGTTAACTAGGATTAATTTTTCAAGGTAGGTATAATGAGGGATAAAAAGTTGGTTCATTCAAAGAAATGACTATATCATTTCCTCCAATTCACATCCTTCATTTCATTTTATAAACACACCAGGCAAGTTCTAGACAATCCACAATAGCACGGAATACTCAAAAACCTTACACTCATGGCACATGCTCAAATCAAGACACAATCAGTAGACTCTTACTCAGCTAATCACAAGAATTCAGAATTAAACTTCAATCATATTGAGTCAAATTCAAGAGCCTAAGTGTCTCAAACAAAGTTATACACTTGCATACTTCACACTGAACATACTTGCATCTTACAACCATGTATAGCACATAAAAAGAACATCAAGCCCCAATTAGTTATGGTTTCAAAAACCCAAACCCTATCGACTAATTTTCCTCAAGACGGTCGTCATCCATCCATCGTTGGAAACAGTCTCTAACTATGACTAAAAACTTTATATACAGACAAAGAAAAAATTTTTATTCTTCGGTTCAAAGACCCCCCATCGGAAAAAAACCGAAAAGAAAAACCAACGGGTGATGAAGTCATGCTTAATTCACAAAAATTTTTCAAATGTTTCACAAGCATTACATTCACCAAAAATTGTTAAGCACAACAAAATTTTTTGAAATTTCTTGAAATTTCCCTCACCCCACACTTAAATCATGCTATGTCCTCATAGCATCAAATTAAAATTTACAAAGGGTACGAAATACTCCCTGGGGCCTTTAGGCTTAGCTAACAGCATGCGTTTCTTCGACTTTGCACAAGTGGGTGTTCAACCCCACACTTTTTCTCTTCCATGCTTGTTAGCTTCCTCCTCCACGGGTACTCAGACTTCCCCTCCATCTGTGCTTAACTTTCCACCAAAACAACACAAGATGAAAATAAACAAAAATTAACTCAATTGCAAGAAATTAAAATGGTACCTGTGGTACCCTTGGGTTGCCTCCCAAGCAGCGCCTAATTTTACGTCGCGGCACGACGTACCAAGTTTCACCACTTTTTCCTCCACCTTGAGGATATGAATCTCACCCCTAATTTCTTTTCTAATTTCCTTTTATGCTCTAGGGGTGGTGGTGAAAAATTGTAAGGACCAAGCAGTAGATGTTTTCTTTTGAACCTATTGGCCCTTATGTAAGCGAAGTCATTTTGTCTCTCTGAGTTAGCAAATTTCAGAATATATGGGGCTTGGTCCTCCTCTAGACATTTCTCTATAAACTTGGAAGACTCTATTTCTTTGTTGTCAACCAAACTTAATGTCGAAAAATGCGTAGAGTGTGGTCCAATACACCTCAACTCTAAAATTGCTTTGTGCTTGACTTCCTTACTTGTGTACACCTTTTCAACATCGACATCAATTTCTCCATTAAGGTCAAATGGGAGATATTCTTTTTCTTCTTCCATGAATGGAATTTCTATAGGTATGAGCCGATCACGGAGACACTCAAGAGATTCTAATTGTTGGGCTTCATCCAAAAATTCACCCTTGTATTCCTCTTGTAGTTCCTCTTGAATATCGGCTAAAACTGTCACCTGCAAATTATCACAAGCTTCAGCCTCAGCACACATCTCTGTGAGTTTGACGCTCATCCTACTTACAGCCTCTGCATTCTCCTTTTGCTGAATTATTAATTCTGCCACCGACTCCTTCATTGCTTCTGATTGCTCCAGGAGTTGTTTCATCATGTCCTCTATTTGAACTTGGCGTCCCAAGTCCTCATTTTCAACATGCCTATATTCAGCAAAAACAACAGAATGATCATAACAGGGGCTTGGGGGAGGGGAATATGCCTTTGGACAATCACCCCAATGGCCATATTGACACCCACATATATTGCACGTGTTACAGTTCTGCCACAAGTGGGGTCCTCCGCAATTCATGCAAGATTCGCCGAAATATGCGTATCCACCATTTATATTCCAAGATGTCATGTCAATGAGGGTATCCGAAAGAGAGAAAAAGTAAAATGAACAAAGAATTAAAACAAATACTAAGACCAAGTTGTCAACTCTTAAGAAAATAAAACAAAAATACAGTAAATTTACACTTAACACAATTTCACAAATCGCCTAGCCTCCCCGGCAACGGCGCCAAAAACTTGTTCGGTGGTTTGTTATAGGGTTAAAAACCGACACGCAAGTGCACGTGGTTAAACAAGTAATAAAGTGGCTAAGTAAGCCAAGTATCGATCCAAGGAGACTCTGGATAAGTAAAATTGCTTAAGTATACTATATTCTAGTTTACTTCTAATTATGTTGACAACAATGTAACCAAAAGTTAAATAATTTTGTTTATAAACTATATACTAAAACTATTAACAAATATTTACTTGAATTGAAACTATGGATAAGAGCATGCCAAGGTTAAGAACAAGTAATGAATTCGATAGTAATCATAATTCGGTTATTCTTCTCTTCATGTTGCTAGCCAAGAACATTAGTCTAGAGATTAAAACTCTCGTATTTAATCTCACTTTAGAATCATAAACCATTCGTCTACATTTCTGTGATCAAATGCAATTTATGACCTAGCAATACAATTCCGGTTCCTAAATTGACTAATACGGCTTTCAAGTATATTTCTATCAGGAAAGCACATCAAAACCCAATTTTCCCAAATCAAGTTAAGAACAATACCCTATTAATTCACAACTTTCCAATTTCTTGCTCTCTCGAGTGAAATTGGACTTTTTAGATGTACATTAATGTTGGCCACACACTAATACAGTAAGAACAAGAATTAATAGAACAACATGAAAGAAGAAGATGAAAAACCATATAATTCACAATAAAAATTCAATACACATGTTCAAAACCTTAGCAAGGAAGAGAATTAGCCACTCATTTGTGGATTGATCATCCTCAAATGAGTGTAAATCATACGTACAATTGATTGAAAGAAGAAAGAAAGAGAGAAAAACCCTTAGCTTTTTCGTCCCTCAATTGCTGCTAACCCACGTCCTAGCTCCACCAAGTCTGAATTATGAAAAATAAACCTAAGTGTGCTATTTATATTAGTAGGAATCTTTCCCGGATTAACAAGCAACGTGTCACGGAGTGCATCGCGGAGCACGACCTCCGTGACACGCTACCAACGCGGAGGCTCTCTAGAAAATCACCCGAAATCGGCCCAGGCAGCACCTTGCCGCGTTGGCAACGTGTCACGCTGCCTGGGCAGCGCGTTGTAGCCCCATGGTCGCGGAGTCCACCTGCCGTGGCACGTTGCCAACGCGCAGGTGGGCTGTTTTGAGCGGCCTGCCTGCCATGGCACCTTGTCGACGCGCCGGTGGGCTGTTTTGTGCCTCTTCCTTGCCGACGTTCGCGTGTTAATTCCGTTTCCAAGCTTCTACTTCACCAACTCATGGATTAGTTACTCAAACATCATCAAAACCTACAAAACAAAGGCTAATCATGTTGGTTAGCACATATCTCCACATTATATAAAATTACATGAAAATGTATACAATAACTTAGATAAACAAGACTAATTGAAGTAATAAAGAGTATCTCGGGCATATATTTTTGCCCGTTATCACCTACTGACAGGCATTCTTTGAGGAGATGACCATGCTTTCCACACCCAAAAAACCCTCTCGGCCCTGAAGACACTCTCCTGGATGGTTCTTGCCATACTTAGGGTAAGCTAGGTAGTTGTAGCGGTTGCGGGCGCTATGACTCTGGGGTTGTGAGCCAGATGCTCCATCCCGCCGATCCTTGTGGGATTATAAGGTAGGGGCACTGGCTGAAGTGGGTGATGTGTCCTCGCAAGTGTACGGGTCGTAAAAGTAATATAGTGGCCCTTTTTAAGAGCCGGATGTCGAACCCACAGGGACTAGACCAATTCAGCTAACTATCGAGTTCAAGTGTGATATTCAATGCCGCATGTATTGATTATAGATGTTTTCGATAGAGTTAATTAAGTCTAGATGTGGTTAACGAAATACTCTGAATTAATTCAAGGAGCAACTAGAGTTAAAGCCGGATAATCATGCGATACTACGATTTGCAATGGTTTAAGTACGAAACTATCAATTGTCGTCTCACATAATTGGAATTGCATGTTCATGGTCTTTCAAACCTCTAAACACGACAAACTAACCTCACTACTACATTGTTGAGCGAGGATGTTATTTCTAGTTCGTGGGCAATTCACTACGTGGATGTGATTTGTGGGGTTTATGCTCTTGATTAGGGACTTTCATACCTCTAATCATTTAACTCAACTTAGCCTCACAACTACTTCTTCGAGTGGTGATATGATAATTCTAAGTTGGTGTCTAGCTCATCCCATTTTATCAACCAAGCATGGTATTAGGTATATTTCTATACTAACACAAATCATATCGTGAGATACAATCTTGCTCCGTACATTCTCTTGTTCTTGCCTAGGTTATCTTTCTCAAGCATGTACCTAAGCTTAACCCACTTGTTTTCATGGTGATCAGTCATAAAAACAACCATAATTCAGAATACAAGACAAAACAACAATTAATAACTTAAGACCAAAACAAAATTGCAAAATCACAATCATATCTTATGGCTTCGACCCTAGAGGGAGGGTTCTAGCCACTCAAGTTCATTTAATTACAAGAAAACATAATTAAAGTAACCTACTTACAGGAATTGGTAGAAGAGAAGATGAAATTGATGAACCCTAGGTGAGTTCTCCCACTTCTCCCTCACTCCTTGGCAGTTTTTCAGAATAAAATCGTGACTTCCGTTTTTGGGAGCTAAGGGACCTATTTATAGTAAATGAGAATTGTGCAAAATTATGCCTGTCATGGAATGGCTCCGTGACATGGAGTGTATCGCGGAGCACTGCCTCCGTGACACGGTGTGTATCGCGGAGCACTGCCTCCGTGACACGGTGTGTATCGCGGTGCACTGCCTCCATGACACGGTGTGTATCGTGGAGCACTACCTCCGTGACACGGTGTGTATCGTGGAGCACTGCCTCCATGACACGGAGGTATCGCGGAAGCCCTCTGGAAATCGCCCAATTTATTCCAACTTTGGTGTTTCGCTCCCGATATCATTCCTCCATTTCACCAAATCATAGATTGGGTCCTCCAATGCATTATTTCCTTCAAAAATAAAGACTAATCTTGTTGTGTTAATATTACTTCTCATTTATATAAAAACACATGAGAATGTATATAAAAAAATAGATAAACAAGGCAAAACTAAGTTATAAAGTATCACTTGGGCATGCTATTTTGCCCACGATCAGTGGGTGCTGGAGCCCTCTGTTGCTACTGTTGTGGGTGGCTACTACTGCCATATCTCTAGTGGCCATAATCTGACTGGCTAGTTCTTGCCCATTTGTTCTCTCACTCCAAGTATTTTTATTTTTCTACCTCAATTTGCTAGGCATGAACTATGAGTCTGGAAAGATCGATGTCCTTAATATGAATTGCAGTACTGCACTTCTTGAGGACCGAGTTTTACACTCCATTAACAAATTTCAGTATACGAGCCCTTGGCTCGGCTACCATCTATGGAGCATATTTAGACAACCTTGTAAACTCCAGTGCATTCTCTTCCACCATCCGATTTCCTTATTTCAGAATCATGAATTCAACCACTTTAGCCTCCCTGAGCTCTCGGGGGAAGAATCGAATGAGGAAGGCTATAGAGAACTTCTCCTATCAAACCGGTCCTACTTCTGCTAGTCTCTCCTCCTTATATTGTTTGTACCAGATCTGGGCTACCCCTTTCAGCTAGTAGGCACTCTCTGAGGAGCTTATACCCATAATTCGAGTGATCTTTATAATCTCATCCACAAACTTCTATAGGTCCTTTCCCACCTTAAATCCATGGAAAAATAGAGGGTTCATCCGGGTGAAGCCTCGAACTCGGGCAACTGCTGCGGACCCATTATTGTAGACCGGGACCAACTGCTGGTTTATCTAATTAGTAACTGTCTGTGTAAGAAGCTGGATGACCGCCCTAAACTCCACGAAGGACATTGAGTCATCCTGAGGGGATGCTAGAGCTGGTGGGGCAGGTAGGTGAGTGTTACTAGCCCTTCTTCCATTACACGTCATGGAGGATTGATTTCACTAAAATGAAATAGAGCACGAGTTCGGAGAACGATTCTAGAATTGAATTTCAATGCATGATAAAGAGTATGAACAAAATGGAGTTTTCCTAATAACATCTCGTAGCCTCTCCGTCATAAGTGGGGCGTGCTTCATACCCATGAAAAGGAATCTACTTGACGCGACTTTCAGATATCCTAAGATACTCTAAACCTAGTGCTCTGATACCAAGTTTTTAATGCCCCGAGTCTATACCCTAGACAAGACACGGTACATGGAGTCATAAGTAACCCCAAGTCAACCCATGGTCTATCATAACTCT
This sequence comes from Datura wrightii, assembly GCA_035772735.1. Lineage (NCBI taxonomy): Eukaryota > Viridiplantae > Streptophyta > Magnoliopsida > Solanales > Solanaceae > Datura > Datura wrightii. Next base: position 162,380,945 of record JASDFA010000016.1, read on the forward strand.
AGCATTCTATGTAAAAACATAGTGGATGCTTTAAAGTAATAATATGAAATATTTATGAAAAAGAACTGAATCATAAAGTTTAAAAAAGAACTGAAACAAAGCTGACAGTCTAAAACTATGTTTGTGTCTAAAAGCCATCTACCTGATGAGTTATTGGGACAAGCCCCCAGCTAACTCTAAGTCTAACTGAAAAATATAACTATAAAGAAATAATCCTCGTCCTTGAAAGATGAGGACTCACCAATGATGCAGCTGAAAACTTCTGAGTGAGATCTATTAACGGTGTTGGGACTGAGAACATGCAGTTGTATCATAAAATGATATAGCATAAAAGGTATGCGTCAGTACTTTGAATGTACTAAGTAGGAAAAAACATACACGAGGAATAAAATAACTAAACTGGAAAGACATGCAATGATCAACTGAAATACTGAAACTAAATAACTATGATTACTGAGATGGTCAAAATGACCCCGTCTGATTGTCGAATACATGCCCTAAATCTGAGATATTGATCTGAAATACTATACAGAACTGATCTGAACTAATTAATCTGAGACTGAATTGAGCTGACTAGTGGGAGAGGCTATATCCGACATATAACCATGTGAGCTAGACGTGGAATCCGATGTATACTCCCCATCGGTAGAACCCAATATACCATACAAGTGTATGAAGGCATGAACTGAGTGATCACATGTTTGGGGCCATGAGGCCAAAAAAATATATCCTACGGTGGCAATGTAGTTCTGGAAACCTGGGTGCAGTGAAACCCCGATCCACTCGGTGCTAAGTCATATTACCATTGGATAGTCCTGGACTGACTACTAAGCTGATAGCTCAGAATTGGGGCCCAAGACTAAGTCAGGGATACCTATCTGAATGTACCCTAAGAGTCTAATCAGACTGGATTCTGTACTGGTGTTCTAAGACTGGTTAGAGCTGCTTATCTGGAAGCGTTGTAACCATCTAAAGAAGAAACTGTAATCTAAAACTGGGGTATTAAGGCTGGTCAGAGATGCTTATTTGAAAGTGTCATGACCACCTAGAGAACCACTAAAATCTAATACTGAGTCTAATACTGATAACTGGGAGGTATCACAGACACCTTAAGAATTAACTATAGTCAAACTGATCAGCTGACATTTTTGTATTATACCGAATATGCTAATGATTGACTGAGACTGGGCTAACAAACATCTGACTGAATTCTCAACATTTTCTAGCAATATGGGAACCTAACTGCTAAAAATGAAACCACAAGGAATAACTGGTCCAATAGGTAAAATTCTAGTTTACTGAATTCAAAGCTAGGGCTAAAACCATTCTTTCAAGAATGAGTATTAACATGATAACTAGGTAGTGAAAATATGACAACAATCAACATTGACCATATTCCACATGCTATAAACGAAGTCTGACATATCATTTATCCACATTCGAAAGTTCAGGGATAGAACTAGTAGAGAAGATTTTGGGGACACAAGGGAAGAAGTATTCCCTTGTTGAATTCCCACATACCTGGTGATGGAAATCTCTGAGAGAATCCCTTGAAAATCTGAGGAGAATTTGATTTCCCTAGCTTCTACTCTGAGTCTTTTCCGAGAGAATTCTACATTCTAAATTTTAAGGGGATGTGAGAAATGAAATAAACCATAGGTTAACCCCTCTAAAACCCTTGATTAAAACCCAAAATGGTGTATTTAAGAGTCTAGGAGTCTAGGAAATTACATAAAATTCCCTAGGAAATTTGCACGAAAAAGGACCCTGTTAGTCCCCATAAAGCACTCCATGAGTCGTGAGGTCAGGGACGACTCGTGGTGCCTAATCATGATGTGCACTGGAAATTTTCTATAGATTTCCCAACCTGCCAATGATTGACTTCACAACTCTGTAGGAGACCTAACAACTCGTGACGTCTCCCACTGCCGCAGAACCAAAATTCCTCTTCAGAGGTCACCACGGGATACTTGACGATTCGTTAATTGTAGTCCTCATTGCTGAAAACCATATGGGGTTCACCACGGGCGGCACCACGACTCGTGGTGAGGACCTGTTAAGGGCATTACTGTCATGCCCCGAGACTACACCGTGATGTAATACGGTACTTGAAGTCAGAAGTAACCCCAAGTCGACCCCTGGTCTATCATACACTGGTAATATGAGTAAAAGATGCATAGCGAAAATTTTGAAGTAATAACATAGAAGCATTTTTATGAAATTTAAGATGAAACTTAAAACATGAAATCTAAACATCTGTAGTCTGAAAGCTTTCTAATTGACGAGTTACTGGGACAAGCCCCCAGCTTACTCTATGTCTAAATAAAAATTGTAAACTAACTGTATGAAAATGAAATAAGGCCCTCGAATGATGAGGACTCACACTTCAACTGCGGCTGAGGATTTGAATCGTGGCGGCTTACATTGCTGAGTTTGGGAACCTGCAGATGTATCATCAAATGATACAACATAAAATTATGCATCAGTACTTTGAATGTACTGAGTAAGTGGGAGAAAACATAATTGAATATAAAGTCTGAACTGAAATGACACTCAATGACCAATAGGTAAGCTGAACTAAACTACTGATGTAAACTGAAATGGTCAAGATGACCCTGTCTGATGGTCATAGACCTACGCTAAGTATGAGTGTTCTGAGTCTAAAATACTGTACTGCACTGAATTAAACTGATAAAAATAGAATCGAACTGAGCTACTTATTATGAACTTAACTAGACTGACTAGTGGAGAGTCTCAAATCGACATATAACCACGTGAGCTAGACGTGGAGTCCGATGTATACACCCCACCGGTAGGACCCAATATACATTGCTAGGGTATAAAGGCATGAACTGTGTGATCACAAAAGTCTAGGGCCAATCAAGCCAAGTAATATTGTGACCTACGCTGGCAGCATAGTTCTGGGAACCTGGGTGCGCTGGAACCCCGACCCGCTCGGTGCTAAGTCCTACTCCAATTGGAAAACCTAAACTGAACTACAAGGCTGATAGCTCAAAACTGGGGTCCAAGACTAGTCAGGGACATATAACTGAAAGTACCCTGAGAGTCTTATCAGACCATATTCTAAAACTGGGTTCTAGACTAGTCAGAGCTGCTTATCTGGAAGCGTCGTAACCGTCTAAGAATAAACTGTAAACTGAACTGGGGTCCTGGGGCTGGTAAGAGTTATATATCTAAAATGTCATGACCACCTAATGGACAAATAAACTGGATTTCGAGTCTGATTCTAATAACTTGGAGGCACCACTAACACCTCGGGAAAAGACTAAAGTCAAAGTGATCAGTTAACACTTCCTATATAGTTCTGAAGAGGTTCTACATTCTATCTAAACTAAACTACTAAGAAGCTAAAAGAGAACTCAACTCATTCCAACGACACTGGAATTTCATAATATAGCGAAATTTCAAGAATTTAAAGGAATCTCATCCAACAAGGCTAAAATTGTTGTAATTGTTCGGGTGGTTTTGGGGTTATAAAAACGACAAGCAAGTGCACGTGGTCAAACAAGTGGTAAGTGGCTTTAGTAAGCCAAGTATCGATCCAACAGAGACTTGGATGAAGTGCAAATTGCTCAAGTGTACTATATTTTACTTCTAAAAATGCAGACAACAGCGTAACCAAAAAGTTGATAGTTTGTTTTATAAATTTTATACTAAAACTAAGAACAATTATCTACTTTGATCTGAACTATGAATGAAAGCATGCTGAGGTTAAACGAACATGTAATGAAACTAATTATCATCATACTTTGGTTAATCTTTTCCTCCAGTTGCTAGCCAAGAACATTTGCCAAGAGATTAAAACTCTCGTTTTTAACCTCACTTAAGAATCATGAACCATCCATCTACATTTCTGTGATCAAATGCAATTCATGTCCTAGCTATAGAATTCCGGTTCCTAAATTGACTAATACGACTTTCAGGTATATTTCTATCCTGAAAGCAAATCAAAATTCAATTTTGCCAAATCAAGTAAAAAACATATCCTATTAATTCACAACTTTCCGATTTCGTGCTCTCTCGAGTGAAACCGGACTTTTTAGAGGTACATTAATGTTGGCCACACACTAATGCAGTAAGAACAAGAATTAATAGAACAACATGGAAGAAAAGATGGAAAACCAAAGAATCAATGATCAAATTTCATTACAATTGTTCATAACCTCAGCAAGGAGAGGAATTAGCCAGTCATTTGTGGATTAAACATCATAAAATGAGTGTTAATCATACAAGCAATTGAATTAAAGAAGAAAGAAAGAGAGAAAAAACCCTGAACTTTTCATCCCTCAACTGCCTGTAACCCACGTCCTTGCTCCACTAAGTCAAAATATTAAAAAATGAACCTAAGTGTTCTATTTATACTGCTGGGAATTTTTCCCGGAATAACGAGCAACGTGTCACGGAGTTCATCATGTAGCACTGCCTCCGTGACACGTTACTAACGCGGACCCTCACTGGAACTGGGGATCCGGGAATTTAGGCTCAACGTGGCACAGCGTGCATCTAGGAGCACTGGCTCCGTGCCATGGAGCAAACACGGACCTCCACTGAAATTTGGGTGAATTTTCCCCATCCAGGCAGAATGCCTCCGCGATGGCAGCGTGACACGGCTCCATTGCGGAGCCCCTTTAATTCATGTTGTCCAATGCCTTTTCCCTTGCTCGCATCCAAGTCCAACTCCGATGTCATCCAACATGCATTTTAGCTTCCCGAAATCACATTTTACCTGCAAAACAATGCTAATCATGTTGGTTAGTATAAATTCACATTTTATTACCAATTACATGAGAATGTATGCACATTGATAGATAAACAAGGCGAATATGATACTTTTGAGTATCACTTGGGCATATAAATCTGCCCAAGATCACTTACCCCACACTTAAATCCTTGTTCGTCCTCGAACAACAAGCATACAATTCATGCAATTTACATCCCAACCTCGCTACTTCGGATCGAAAATTTAGGCTACGGTCATACCGATTATTCAATACAACAAATCATCAAGAAAACATGCATGGTCTTATCAATGCAGTGACCTTCAATACATTAAGACCTCCTAGACTTTAAGAATCGACTCTCGATATCGGCAAACTCATGCAAATTACCTGATCAAGATATCCGACACGAAAATTAATCTTTCATAAAGCATGTGCCCTCACAACACAAGAAACTCTTCCCCTTTTTGCTCATATGACTCACAAACATTCAAACAGGGGTATGTACACACAATTTCACTCTCTCTCCCAAAAGAATTCACATGCATCATGTCATGACCCATAAGCTTGCCCTTAGTGTATTACTCCACTAATATAAAGAAGTGCGATGTAAGATCACGTAGGACTTTAATAGGATGTAATGGAAGCTATGGAACTAGTAAATATTGGATTAGCCAATAATAGCCACTAGCATCCTTAAGCGCCTTTTCAACACATCCCATCAGCTCATGGACATTGTTTCTTTTTTTTTTTCATCATCCCATTCTTGATGATTTTCTTTAGTATGGCCCATTTCATTAAGCACACTTGACACAACAACAAAGATTATTCATGCACCTTCATTATCGTTTATTTATAACAAGTGCACCTTCAACTTTTTCTTTTCTTCCCTCACTCTGCTTTTCTTTTTCTTTTCAGCATTCTCACTCTTTGACACTTTGGGAAAATGATTTTCTCTTCTTAAGCGCTTAAGAGTTTTGTATAGACTTTACGGCTAATGAAAAGAAGGAATTAAGCTCGGTTTACACTTTTTGGACAAAAGAAAGAAATAATAGGCTAAAGGCTCAACGGGCTGACTAGGGTATACAATCACAGAAAGGGGGGTATGACAAGGAAAAAAATAGAAACTCTCGGTTAAAACAAAGAAATGCCTACATCGTTTCCTACAATACACCTCCTTCATTTTGTTTTGTACACACACCAGGCAAGTTCTAGACACTTCACAATAGCATGGAATGTCAACACCTCACTTCACACTTTTTGCGCATGCTCGATTCAAAATGTATTCACAGACTCTTCAATCAGCTAATTACATGAATTCAAACATTAAGCCTTAATCACACTGAATCAAACTCTACAGCCTAGGTATGTCAACATATTTAAAAATTTGCATGCTTTCATACGAATCACCTTTGCATTTTGAATATCATGTACAACACGCAACCAGAATTTCGCAACCATATAGTAACTACAGGTTTTGGGATGCAATCCACCAAAGAAAAACTAAAAAAATTAATTGAGAAAAAAACTACTCCTAACGACTACGTTTCCCTTAAGACGGTCGTCATCCATCCATCATAGGGAACGGTCACTACTTAAGACGTCGGTTCAATGGGACCATTCTCGGTAAAAGAATCGAAAACAAACGCCGAGAAACCCAAAATTAAAAAAATGTCAAAAATATCGATCATTTCGATAGAAAAATTATTTACAAAATATTTTAAAATTTACAAACTATTTTAAAATTTTTTAAAAATCGATCATTTCGATAACAAAAATATGTACAGAAACTGAATCAGCTAGCAACATTATGTACAGAATCAGAATCAGCTAGCAACATTCAGCAACACACATCAATTTAACAAATATTTACAAATACGAAACAACTTATGAAACAACTTGAAAATTCACACTCACAGGGACACACAACATACATGATAACAGAAGAGAGCATACATACAAACCAGCCCAGCCCAGCACCTAACTACTCCCACCCCACACTTAGCTCGAACACTGTCCCCAGTGTTCACAAAAATTAAAATAGCACAAAATCGGGTGGTGGAACTCCCTGATCAGTCAAAGTATTCCACTTCTTCGTCGGGTGCTGCTGCTTCATCTCCCATATCCGAGTCGCCTCCGTCGTCATCATCGGACTCAACATCGGAGTCCTCCCAACGTGTCTCCTCGTCGGTGGGGACATCATCATCTGTGGGCTCTACAAATGCTGGCCCCACTCGGCATAGAGCCCTGGCGTTTTCTCCAAAAGGGTAGTCTAGCTCGAGCTGCCATAGCTCCTCCTCTGTCACCGGCCTCCCACCTATCCTTAGCTGGAGCATCTACATCCCATAAATCCGAGCCATATACTATTCATCACGAGCATGTCGCTCGCCAAGTGTAAGAACTGGCCCGAGAGTGGTGTCGGGAGCCTTAGTTTTAGTAACGTCTAAGGCCCATCGCTCCAACTGCGGGATATAGTCCAGGGCCTCCTCCTCAACATCGAGGCCCCTGAGGAAGGTAGTCAGTAGTCCACCAAATCCATACCTGTGCCCCTGGTGCAACCGGGCTCTCTTCATGGCTTATATAATAACCACCCCGACATTGATCTCCAGCCCTTTCATCAGGGCATACACCAGGCATACACGATCCCGGGTTACATCAGTCATATGTACCCCCGGGATTAGGCATGAGCAGACTATCTTCAGCCAGATTCGGGATTCCCTGTTCATCTGTGAATAGTGCAACGTTTGGTGGTAGCCCCTCTCTTTGTGTCTGCTCCATCTAGCTGTTGATCGGGTCCCACACAATGTGCGTCTGATCTCCGCATACGGTGGGGTAATGTTCAGCTATCGAAGGACGTGGGCGTTTGTGTCCCGCGCTCCTATGATGGCATTGAGGTGGTGGGGCTCCAGAGTGACTATTTGCCGTCTGATCTTGATGGTGTGACTCCTGATCGTCGGGTTCCAATTGGCATAGAACTCCCGAACCAAGTGCAGATTGCATTCTTTGGGCTCTTCAAATATGAACTTGAGCCCAGCTGCCTTGATCTGGTGGACTATCCTGGGGAACTCCTGTGCCAATGGTTCCCGTGCTATATGCTCCTCGGGGAAATATTTATTTTCCTTATGCTTCGCGTACCACTTTTTCCCCTCATCGGTCACCCATCTTGTTCTGTATTGGCGGCGTTGGCCGCGTGGAACTACTAGTGTAGCTGGGACTTCTATGCCCAGTCTGATTCGTTTCCTTCCGGTGCCTGAAGTTGACGCGCCTTTTCCTTTCTCTTGCCGGCTTGCCATCTTACCTGTCAACCCAAGTAAACAAGATCAATGTTAAGCTCATGGATATTAACTTTGGCTAAGGTCGGGTTACGCTAGGTTACCCCACACTTAGTCCTTAGCTACAGTTACAACAATACGACAAGAATATCTTTATTTACACAAAACAAACAACTATATAATCATGCTTAGTGCGTTGGAAAAATTCGACGGTATAACTTCTGCGTACTACTCCGACTTCGTACAGCTAATCACAATCACTACCATCGCTAACATTTTAACCATCACACTTAGCAAAGAAAAACAAGGAAACAAAAACAACACAAAAATATATCTACACACGAACCTATCCAACCAACCAATTCTTACAAATTTCAACATTTCCCCCAACCCAAGAATCCGTCGTTCTACTAACATCCTAACAATTTGTACATCGACTCATCTCATTCACCACGTACAACCCGGCATAAAATTCCCAATTTCAATACATTTTCAACTTCAAATTCAACTAACAAGCCCTAGAATTGATTTTATCAATTAAATTCGATCAATTTATGCAATTGACAAGTTCAAGCAATCATACGACATTCCAAACATTCATCAATCAACAATGAAATCAAATTCATGATTAATTTCGACTTAGGGCAATTTAGCTCACCTCCCATGCTAAAAATCGAAGAAAATCGACAAGAAATTGAGAGGGAATCGAAGAACATACCTTGTTTTTGAAGAATCGAAGAAAACTTGGTGAATTTCTTGCCTTACTCCGTGTCACGTTGATGGGGGATGGGTTTTGGGGGTTTTGGTCGCAGAGGGATTAGAAAATGAGGGAAAAGGGGAGGTTTTTGGGGTTAAAAAGTAAGAAAGTCGCGCGGGTCACCCGGTGACCCGGTGTGACCCATCGCGATATACAAGGCAACGTGTCACGGAGTGCATCGCGGTGCACTGCCTCCGTGACACGGAGCCATCGCGAGGCTGTTCTGGAAATTTTAAAAATTTTCGGGTTATACCTAAACGTGTCACTGAGGGTAACACGGAGGTCCTCCTCCGTGACACGGAGCTATCGCCCCAGCTCACTGTTTTCCACTTTTTATTAATTTTTTCATACCTCGACTTTTCCTTTGCGATTCCATGCGTATTTTTCTCTGTTTGACCTGAAAATCATCTCACTATACAAAATTGGTTAGAATTATAGGTTTCACTCTAAATACAAATAAAACAAAAACTAAAACGAAAACTTTTGTTGTAAATCAAGAAAAAGAAAAAGAAAAATCTATTTACACTTTACAAACTGAAAGAAAGAAAAAAATAAGTTTTTCACGGGTTGCCTCCCGTGCAGCGCCTGGTTTACCGTCGCGGCTCAACGTCGTTTAAGCTCAATTGTCCGCTAGGGTGATGGATGATTTCTCTCGATCACTGTCCTCTCCCCAGTAGTGCTTACACCTTTCCGGTGGTTTTCCCATTAACTCTCGGGAATCCTTCATCTGCTTATCATCAACTTGATCAATCACATTGATCACCGAGAGTTCTTCATGCACCATCGGGATCTTGGGTGCCTTGTACACATCGAACACCTCTACCTTGTCATGTGCTCGCATTGTTAGCTGCTCCGCAGCTACGTCGATTAGTGCTTTCCCGGTTGCCAAGAAGGGACGTCCCAAAATAAATGGGACTTCCGCGTCTGGTTCAAAATCCAGCACGACAAAATCTACCGGGAAGATTAGGGAGCCAACTTGCACCAGAACGTCCTCAACAATGCCATCCGGCCTAGCTAAGGATCGATCCGCCAACTGCAGGATTACTGTTGTGGGTCTAGGACTCCCTACGCCCAACTTTCTGAATACCGATGAAGGCATCAAATTTATGCTCGCTCCCAAGTCACACAATCCACGAGCTCGGATGGTCTGCCCAATAGTAAGCTGGATAGTAAAACTCCCAGGGTCTTTTAGCTTTGTGGGCAGTCTATTTTACATCCGGGAAGTGCACTCCTCCATTATAGCCACCGTAACATACTCAGTCAACCGACTTTTGTTTGCCATGATGTCCTTTATACACTTCGCATAATTCGGCACTCCCTGCAAGACATCAACAAGATGTAAGTTAACATGTACCTGTTTCAGCACCTCCATGAATTTCTTGAAACACGCCTCCTCTCTGTGTTTCTTTAGTCATTGAGGGAACGGGGGTGGAGGTCTTTCTGATTCAACTTCCTTGGTCTTCCCCCTCTTAGAACTGTGCTCCCTCTCAACTTCTGCTGCTCCCGACTGTTGAGGTGGCCTTTATGGTTCCACCTCTTTCAGCTGCAAACCACTCCTTGTGGTCACTGCATTTACCTGCTTGGGATTGGGATCCGTGTCGCTTGGCACTCCTCCTCTAGGCCTTGTGTTTTGGGCACTAGCAAATTGCCCAAATTTATATTCAAGTGCCTTGGTAGCTAACTGGTTGTTTTTCACTTCGGCTGCCAATTTCACATAGTCAGCCTGCAATGGAGCTTGGTTAGCTATCATGGTCTTGAACACCTCAATGCTGGGTGATGGTGGTGGAGGAGGTGCGTTGTTGTTTCTAAATTGAGCTTGATAGTTCTGCTGCCCTCCTTGATTCCTTTGCACACCCTGACCCAAACTTTGGCCCTGATGGTTGTTGCTACCCCATGAGAAATTAGGATGATTCCTCCAATTGGAGTTGTAGCTACTACCATACTACTGGTGGTTCCTTTGTGCATTACCCACAAAGTTTACCGAGTCAGGATTGGCTCCACAACACTCAGCTGAGTGCTCACTGCTTCCACACACTTCACACCACATCTGCTGGACTGCATTAACTGGGGCTGGAGGCTGGTTCAATGTCATGTTGCTGAAGTGATTGTTCAATTGATTTTGCAATGCAGCTATCTGCGCAGCGTTAGCTGTAAACCCATCCACTTCAAGCACTCCTGCTTCTTTCCTTATCCCACCTCGTGATGAATCAGCATTCCATTCTGGATTGCCCTGTGAAATCCGGTTCAACAATGTATACAGCTCCTCATATGTCTTCTCCAGCGCTTGCCCTCCAGCTGCTGAATCTAGCAATATTTTGGTGTGGGGTTCCAAACCCTCAATAAATGTGTGCACCAACACATCATTGGACTGATGATGATGAGGACAATCCCGCAACATGGATTTAAATCTCTCCCAGGCCTGATATAAATTTTCTCCCTCTCTCTGTTTGAAACTTAGAATTTGACTTCTAAGTCTTGCTGTTTTACCAGAGGGAAAAAACCTTATCAAGAACTTCCGTGCAAGATCATCCCACGTAGAAATAGAATTCGGTGGCTCAGCTTTCAACCACCTCTTGGGTTCTCCCAATAATGAGTATGGGAACAATGTAAGCCGGACATAGTCTGGTGACACTCCAGCGGGGATGTAAGTGTCACTTATCTCCAAAAAATTTTGGAGATGCTGCTGTGGATCTTCATGAGGGAGACCGGTAAATTGCCCACTTGTGTGCAACAATTGCACCATATTTTGTTTAAGTTCAAATCTCCCTCCCGGCTCTGGTTTGCGGATACTCAATGTAACATTATTGGCATGTGGGATTGCCACCTCGCGAACCGGCCGTGCTGCTGCTTCTTCGGGCACTAACACTGCCCGTACGACCGATGGATTCTGTTGTTGCTCCATGATCGTCTGTCTGAGCAACAACAGCTTTCTTTTTAGAGCTTCTCTTCTCTTACTGTGAAATATCCTTTCTGGCTCTATATACGATTCCACCAGCTCCTTGTATCTTGCCAGCGTTCAACAACAATTAAGTCTGCAAAGTACAGGCTAAGACCAAGTTCTCAACACTAAGAAAATAAAAATACAGTAAATTAACACTTAAAACAATTTCACCAATTGCCAAGTCCCCGGCAATGGCGCCAAAAACTTGTTCGGGTGGTTTTGGGGTTATAAAAATGACACGCAAGTGCACGTGGTCGAACAAGTAGTAAGTTGCTTTAGTAAGCCAAGTATCAATACCATAGAGACTTGGATGAAGTGCAAATTGCTCAAGTGTACTATATTTTACTTCTAAAAATGCAGACAACAGTGTAACCAAAAAGTTGATGGTTTGTTTTATAAATTTTATACTAAAACTAAGAACAATTATCTACTTTGAATCTGAACTATGAATGAAAGCATGCTGAGGTTAAACGAATATGTAATGAAACTAACTATCATCATACTTTGGTTAATCTTTTCCTCCAGTTGCTAGCCAAGAACATTTGCCAAGAGATTAAAACTCTCATATTTAACCTCACTTAAGAATCATGAACCATCCGTCTACATTTCTGTGATCAAATGCAATTCATGACCTAGCTATACAATTCCGGTTCCCAAATTGACTAATACGACTTTCAGGTATATTTCTATCCTGAAAGCAAATCAAGACTCAATTTTCCCAAATCAAGTAAAGAACATATCCTATTAATTCACAACTTTCCAATTTCGTGCTCTCTCGAGTAAAACCTCGGACTTTTTAGATGTACATTAATGTAGGCCACACACTAATGCAGTAAGAACAAGAATTAATAGAACAACATGGAAGAAAAGATGGAAAACCAAATAATCAATGATCAAATTTCATTACAATTGTTCATAACCTCAGCAAGGAGAGGAATTAGCCAGCCATTTGTGGATTAAATATCATAAAATGAGTGTTAATCATACAAGCAATTGAATTAAAGAAGAAAGAAAGAGAGAAAAAACCTTGAACTTTTCATCCCTCAACTGTCTGTAACCCACGTCCTTGCTCCACCAAGTCAGAATATTAAAAAATGAACCTAAGCGTTCTATTTATACTGCTGGGAATTTTTCCCGGAATAACGAGCAATGTGTCACGGAGTGCATCGCGGAGCACTGCCTCCGTGACACGCTACGAACGCGGACCCTCATTGGAACTGGGGGTCCGGTAATTTTTGCTCAACGTGGCACGGCGTGCATCGCGGAACACTGGCTCCGTGCCACGGAGCAAACTCGGACCTCCACTGGAATTTGGGTGAATTTTCCCCATCCAGGCAGAATGCCTCCGCGATGGTAGCGTGACACGGCTCCATCGCGGAGCCCCTTTAATTCATGCTGTCCAATGCCTTTTCCCTTGCTCTCATCCAAGTCCAACTCCGATTTCATCCAACATGCATTTTAGCTTCCCGAAATCACATTTTACCTGCAAAACAATGCTAATCATGTTGGTTAGTATAAATTCACATTTTATTACCAATTACATGAGAATGTACACACATTGATAGATAAACAAGGCGAACATGATACTTTTGAGTATCACTTGGGCATATAAATCTGTCCAAGATCATTAATCAGTGGAATAATTTCTCAACATATATTTATAACAAGAAATATTAGGAAATTCAGCTCAAAACATACTTCACAAACTAGACAGAATTTAATACGCACTAATCTTTACTGGAGAATATTGGACTGTAAATCACTTTGGAAAGAACAAAAACAATGTTATAACCCGAGAACCCAAGGATCAGACCCGGGAGTCAAACGGGGAAAATCTGAAAAAAATAATGCAACAGTGTAGGACGAGTCATTAGAAGACTCATGAGGAGACCCCATGAGTCGTCAGGTGGCTCGTGGAAAGGCTAGAATGGGCTGAGGAGTTGAGGTCCCCATGGGCGTGGGAATGACCCGTGATCAGCTACCACGAGTTGTCAAGTCTACCATGGGATGAGGTTGAGGTTTAAGTAAGAGGTCTGACTAGTGCACCTAAAAGATGGGACCCCATGAGCCATCGTCATTCCCAATGACTCGTGAGGTGGGTCGTGAGCAAGCCTATGGAATTTTAATTGAGGATGAGGCATTGTACTTGATGGGCGATACGATAAGTCATTGCCCGTCCTGATGAGTCGTCAGATCACCCGTTAGGGTTACTTGGCAGTTATTTTCTGCGAATTAGTAAGGGGCTTCTCATAATTTCCTAAACTCCTAAGGCCTAAAATATGTCATTTTAAGGTCAAAATAGGGTCTTTTAAAGAGAATTAGTCCATGTTAAGCCTCACTTATGCATGCAAGAGTTAGAGAAGGGAGTAGAAGGTGAATCAAGTGTTCTTCCTCAAAATTCTCCAAATTCCATCTTGGACTTTCAAGGGGACATCAAGAACCAAGTGTTCCCAGGTATGTAGGGTTTAGAATGGGTGAATCTTTTCACACCCATGCCCAAATTTTATTTTAAATCATCAATTCTCCTATTCAAGTCTATGGGATTTTACCCAAATGCATGAAAATGTGATTTCTCTTTACGTGTATGATTTAACTGAATTTTAGTTATTGAATTATGAATGATGGGTAGGTTTTATTTTATTTTCTTTAGAGTCATGTTTCAAGCTTTTTAAATCTAAAATGCCCATTGATAAAAGTTCATGAAGGTTATGATTTATGATGAATATTCAATATTTTGAGTTTATCGATAATGGAAATGCATGAATTCAAGTTTCCATGTTTATGAGCATATTTTGAAAGAATTGAGTATGTTAACATATTGGACAATGCCCACATGTTGAAGAATGATTTACAATTTATGAAACGAATTACATAATTTATCAAATTATAATGTCGGTCCGATGAAAAAAGCCTTTGATTCTTGGCTAAACATGTTTTAATGGGGATCAATGATGATAAATGTTATATTTTAGCCAATGAATCTTAATTCATGATGTTATTGGTTCACGTAAGAGCCTATATGCATGTTTTTGGGAGCCATGTCTAGCACTGAGCAGCCCGACGTTCAAAGGACTACGTCGGTGTCCCATAAACACGTACCACCATGGGTTTCTAAAAATATATTGTATTGATAATGATCCCCTCAAATGTGATATCATGTCTAATGCACGGCCCTCGCCTGGAAAGCCAAGGTCGGCTCTGCCCACTTGAGTGAGATAGTTGGGGCATCATGAAAGACTCTACCATGATGGTGTCGGTTATGACGAGTCCTCCAATTGTTCCACATATTTTATGCATTGTTGCATTTATTTTATTGGCTCAAGTTATGTTTTGATAAAGTCTACTTACGATTATGATAATGAATGATTTATGAATGATTTGAAAGACTTGAGTCTTATGTTTCTTACGGAGTTTAGGATATATGCATGATGTCTTTCTCCTACGTTTACTTATGAGTTTTACTTTACTTTTAAATGTCCGTTTTACTTAACTTGCATACTCAGTACATTACACGTACTGACCGTATACTTTCTATGCTGTATCTTTTCATGATACAGGGTCCGAATCTCAGGCTCATCCTCATCCTTAGTCCATCTCTACTCTCGCTCTCAAATAATTGGTGAGTCCTCATGTTCTGAGGGCCGTTTTACAGACTTTTATGTTATCTTGTGTTTCAGTAGTGGTCGGGTTAGTTGGGGATGTTGTCCTTGTTACACTCCAAAAAATTTTTGGTAATTATTTGATGCTTTTATTCTATGTTAAGGGAAGTACGAGTTGTATATTTGCGTAGATGACAAGGGAAATGTGTACGAACGGAAAACCAATGAGTATGTGATGTATAAGTAAGGGTAAACTTTAAATAATGATATATCCTAGTATATAATGAATTAGAAGACCCAAGACCTATCAAATTGAAGGTCTTTGAGTCTAGTTTTCAGAACATCAAACGAATCATCAATCGGAGTTCAGAATAAAATGTTATAGGCGTTTTATGGTAGCACTATCAGGTAGTGACATGGCCACCGCCCTAAAAACGGCCACCGCCCAAACAACTTTATATTTTAAGTTTTTGGTTATGAAATCATTTTTAAATTTTCCAGGTTTGAGGTGCTTGCTTACCCTCTGAAATTCTTTCTCTTTTCCAGTAGCAAAGCCTTAAAAACCAAGAGGAAATCCCTCAAGAAAACACCATCAAAACTCAAGCAAAAGTTGATGGAAGTGAAGACAACATTGCGGTGAAGTTGTTGCTTCCTTGTAGCTTCGTTTTGGCAGTGTTTGGGAATATTTTGAGCTAACGTTATGCTCCATCTTATTAGGAATTGTTCATAAGAAATAGTAAGTCACTTCCCAATTTTTAAATCTCTAATAAGTGTATGAATTTTTGAAGGAAAACTAGAAGAAAGTTATGGTTTGTATGTTCACTTGTTGTAGTTGTTGTGCTGTTATTTTGCTGCCTTATTGGGAAGTGATTTGGAGGAAAATACTCCTATTATATTCAAAAATATTCTCATTCCAAGAGTAAGTGTTTATAATTTCTTAACTTTCCTAAAAATCCTAGCTAAAGCTAGAAGTTTGAGGTTATGTTGGGCTGCCGTTGTTTGTATGTTGTTGTTGAACTTCTGCTCATTTTTGAAGGTTGAAATAGCTGTGTTTTTCTGAGAATATACTTTATATTTGTGGGAGGTTTTCATAATAAAAGTGAGGTAATTTCCTACCTCTATTTTCCCCCATAGTTGTAGAAACAAGTTGAAATAAGAAATGCAAAGTGTTGCCTTATTTGTTTGTGTTGTGACTGCCTATTGATGTAACATTTTGGCTGGATAAATTGGCTTGTAACTGACTTGTCACTTGGTGATAAACTCAAGTAATTTCATGGGCTAAAGTTCTGGTTGTTGAAAGAAAGAAACGACATAAGAAAGCTCGCCGGAAAAAAAAGGTATGTAAGGCGCTCTTTGTGTCTTGATTTTCAAGCCTGAATTCACACCAAAGATTAATCCGGCATTCCCCTGTACTTGAGCTTCTGTAGTAGCATATTATGGTTCTTCCCAGTTGTTATAATTACTTGGTATTAGTTTGTGTATTTTCTAAAGAGTTGGAACACATGAATGTAAAGCGGAGATTGCAATTGCATTCGATTATGGTCATAGTTGTAAATTGATTTGGAAGTCCCCTCGGTGTGGGCACTATGAGCTTGTTGTCACGCCCCACCTTGGGAGGCATGACTGGCACCTGGTGCCCTACTAGGACCTGGAGTACTGGACTAACTGAGCTACGAATTCTGCTATCCCCTTCTTCATTCCTGGCCACCAATAGATTTCTTTTATATCATGGTACATTTTTGTCGAACCTGGGTGGAGAGAATAACAGGCATAATGTACCTCGCCCATAATCTGCTGGCGAAGCCTTGCAATGTCTGGAACACTAAGGCAATCTTTATATTGCAATACCCCATCCTTGATTGTCTGAAAATATGTCACCTCTCCTTGCTGAAGTCTGTTTCTATGCTGAACCAGGCTAGGATCTTCACACTGCCGTTCCTTTACTTCCACGACTAAAGACGACACTACAGTGTTTTGGATTACCGCTTTGTTGTCCTCTGTTTCTGCTACATGAATGGCTAAATTGGCTAACTGATGCAATTCCCGAGCTAATTCCCGCTGCTCAAGCTATAAGTGTGCCAGACTTCCCATAGATTTACGGCTAAGGGCGTCTGCCACAACATTGGCCCTTCCTGGGTGATAAAGAATATTCACATCGTAGTCTTTCAACAGCTCTAACCAGTGATCCTGCCGCAAGTTCAGTTCTTTCTGGATGAAGATATACTGTAGGCTCTTATGATCAGTGAAAATATCCACGTGGACGCCATACAAGTAATGTCTCCATATCTCCAAGGCGTGAATTACTGCGGCCAATTCCAGGTCATGC
The DNA here is from genome assembly GCA_035772735.1 of Datura wrightii. Lineage (NCBI taxonomy): Eukaryota > Viridiplantae > Streptophyta > Magnoliopsida > Solanales > Solanaceae > Datura > Datura wrightii. The sequence goes on from JASDFA010000016.1 coordinate 162,398,579, forward strand.
GTAGGATAGTTCTTTTCATGTTTCCTTAGCTTTCTGGAAGCATAAGCAATTACTTTACCATGTTGTATCAGCACACATCCTAACCCAATACCTGAAGCGTCACAATAAACTGCATAACCTTCTGTACCTTCTAGAAATGCTAACACTGGAGCTGATGTTAACCTTTCTTTCAATTCCTGGAAGCTCTGCTCACATGCCTCAGTCCACTGAAATTTTGCTACCTTCTGTATCAGTTTAGTTAGAGGTGCTGCTAAGGTGGAAAATCCTTCAACAAACCTCCTGTAGTACCCCGCTAATCCCATGAAACTTAAAATATGAGCAAGACGAGTTTAAGAGACAAGGTTGGAAATTAGGTAAGAAGGCAAGTGCGTACAAGAATTGTTGGAATAGTGAACACGAGAGTAAATAATTAGGTACGGAATGACGAATCCTGCTTGGAAAAGAATTTAAGATGAATACGAAAAGTAGAGCTAAAGGTTGTTAAATTTGATGATATGTATTATGATTGTTAATGAACTAGGAAAATAACTAGCAAGATTTACCCTATTCTAAAGATGTTTAGTGAAAGAGTTATAAATAAAGTTATTTATGCTCAGTTGTGTTAAGCTAATGAAAGGCCAATAAAGTGTTAACTCCTTGAGAAATAATTAGAATCGAATATCCTGAGATAGTGACTCAAGTTAAAGAGAAGTTCTTCATTGTACGTTTAAACAATTATCTTTGATTATTTGTTTTAAGAGTTGGATTAACTTTTTCATGTTTTAAAGGATTTTATTTTTCTTGGAAGTTTCTAATCTGTTTATATTGCTGTTGAGCTTTTCTAAGCTCCACATATATTGCAATGTTTCACATGAGCTTTCCTACATTGTCTGAAGCACGACTATAAGTCTTTATTTATCATCATAATTTGGTTAATCTTTTCCTCCAGTTGCTAGCCAAGAACTACTGCCAAGAGATTAAAACTGTCGTATTTAACCTCACTTAAGAATCATGAACCATCCACCTACATTTCTGTGATTAAATGCAATTCATGTTCTAGCCATACAATTCCGGTTCCTAAATTGAATAATACGACTTTCAGGTATATTTCTATCCTGAAAGCAAATCAAGACTCAATTTTCCCAAACCAAGTAAAGAACATATCCTATTAATTCACAACTTTCCAATTTCTTGCTCTCTCGAGTGAAACCGGACTTTTTAGATGTATATTAACGTAGGCCACACATTAATGCAGTAAGAACAAGAATTAATAGAACAACATGGAAGAAAAGATGAAAAACCAAAAAATCAATGATCAAATTTCATCACAATTGTTCATAACCTCAGCAAGGAGAGGAATTAGCCACTCATTTGTGGATTAAACATCTTAAAATGAGTGTTAATCATACAAGCAATTGAATTAAAGAAGAAAGAAAGAGAGAAAAAACCCTGATATTTTCGTCCCACAACTGCCTTTAACCCACGTCCTTGCTCCACCAAGTCAGAATATTGAAAAATGAACCTAAGTGTTCTATTTATACTGCTGGGAATTTTTCCCGGAATAACAAGCAACGTGTCACGGAGTGCATCGCGTAGCACTGCCTCCGTGACACGCTACGGACGCGGACCCTCACTGGAATTGGGGGTCCAGGAATTTAGGCCCAACGTGGCACGGCGCGCAATGCGGAGCCAAGCCATCGTGCCACGGACCAAATGCGGACCTCCATTGGAATTTGGGCGAAATTTCCCTATCTAGGCAGAAGGCCTCCGCGATGGCAGCGTGACACGGCTCCATTGCGGAGCCCCTTTAATTCATGTTGTCCAATGCTTTATCCCTTGCTCGCATCCAAGTCTAACCCCGATATCATCCAACTTGCATTTTAGCTTCCCGAAATTACATTTTACCTGCAAAACAATGCTAATCATGTTGGTTAGTATAAATTCACATTTTATTACCAATTACATGAGAATGTATACACATTGGTAGATAAACAAGGCTAAAATGGTACTTTTGAGTATCACTTGGGCATATAAATTTGCCCAAGATCACTTACCGCACACTTAAATCCTTGTTCGTCCTCAAACAACAATCCTACACTTCATGCAATTTACATCCCAACCTCGCTACTTCGGTTCGACAATTTAGGCTACGGTCATACTGATTATTCAATACAGCAAATCATCAAGAAAACATGCATGGTCTTATCAATGCAATGACCTTCAATACATTAAGACCTCCTAGACTTTAAGAATCGACTCTCGATATTGGCAAACTCATGCAAATCAGCCGATCAAGATATCCGACATGAAAATTAATCTTTCATCAAGCATGTGCCCTCACAACACAAGAGAATCTTCCCCTTTTTGCTCATCTGACTCACAAATATTCAAGCAGGGGCATGTAAAAACAATTTTGCTCTCTCTCCTAAAAGAATTCACATGCATCATGTCATGACCCATAAGCTTGCCCTTAGTGTATTACTCCACTAATATAAAGAAGTGCGATGTAAGATCACGTAGGACTTGAACGGGTTGTAATGGAAGCTACGGAACTAGTAAATATTGGATTAGCCAATAATAGCCACTAGCATCCTTAAGCGCCTTTTCAACACATCCCATCAACTCATGGACATTGTTTCTTTTTTTTTCATCATCCCATTCTTGATGATTTTCTTTAGTATGACCCATCGTATTAAGCACACTTGACACAACAACAAAGATTATTCATGCACCTTCATTATCGTTTATTTATAGCAAGTGCACCTTCAACCTTTTCTTTTCTTCTCTCACTTTGCTTTTCTTTTTCTTTTCACCATTCTCACTCTTTGACACTTCGGGAAAATAATTTTCTTTTCTTAAGCGCTTAAGAGTTTTGTATAGACTTTACGGCTAATGAAAAGAAGGAATTAAGCTCAGTTTACACTTTATGACACAAGAAAAAAAATAATCAGCTAAAGGCTCAACGTGCTGACTAGGGTATACAATCAAGGTGGGTACAACAAGGAAAAATAGAAACTCTCGGTTAAAACAAAGAAATGCCTACATCCTTTCCTAGAATATACCTCCTTCATTTCATTTTGTACACACACCAGGCAAGTTCTAGACACTTCACAATAGCATGGAATATCAACACCTCACTTCACACTTTTTGCACATGCTCAATTCAAGATGTATTCACAGACTCTTCAATCAACTAATTACAGGAATTCAAAGATTAAGCCTTAATCACACTGAATCGAACTCTATTGCCTAGGTATCTCAACATATTTACAAAGTTGCATGCTTTCATACGAATCACCTTTGCATTTTGAATATCATGTACAACACGCAACCAGAATTTCGCAAGCATCCAGTCACTACAGGTTTTGGGATGCAACCCACCAAAGAAAAAAAACTGAAAAATAATTGAAAAAAAATCTACTCCGAACGACTACATTTCCCTTAAGACGGTCATCATCCATCCATCATAGGGAACGGTCACTACTATGACTTCGGTTCAATGGGACTAATCTCGGTAAAAGAACCGAAAACAAATGCCGAGAAACCCAAGAATTAAAAAATTGTTCAAAATATCGATCATTTCGATAGAAAAAATATGTACAATTTAAAAAAATTTATCGATCATTTCGATAACAAAAATATGTATAGAATCAGAATCAGCTAGCAACATTCAGAAACACACATCCATTTCACATAAATTTACAAATACAAAACAACTTAACAATTCACAACTCACAGGGGCACACAAATTTTCACATACACGACACAGAATAGAGCATACATACAAAACAGCCCAGCCCAGCACCTAACTACTCCCACCCCACACTTAGTTTGAACACTGTCCCCAGTGTTCACAAAAATTAAAATAGCACAAAATCAGGTGGTGGAACTCCCTGATCAGTCAATGTATTCCACTTCTTCGTCGGGTGCTGCTGCTTCATGTCCCATGTCCGAGTCGCCTCCGTCGTCATCATCGGACTCCACATCGGAGTCCTCCCGACGTGTCTCCTCGTCTGTGGGGACATCATCATCTGTGGGCTCTACAAATGCTGGCCCCACTCGGCATAGAGCCCTGGCGTTTTTGCCGAAAGGGTAGTCTAGCTCGAGCTACCATAGCTCCTCCTCTGTCGCAGGCCTCCCGCCTATCCTCAGCTGGAGCATCTGCATCCCACACATTCAAGCCATATACTGGTCATCACGAGCATGTCGCTCGCCAAGTGTAAGAACTGGCCCGTGGGTGGTGTCGGGAGCCTTAGTTTTAGTAACATCTAAGGCCCGCCGCTCCATTTGCGGGATATAGTCAAGGGCCTCCTCCTCGACGTCTAGGCCCCTGAGGAAGGTGGTGAGTAGTCCACCAAAGCCATACCTGTGCCCCTGGTGCAACCGGGCTCTCTTCATGGCGGAGATAATTACCGCCCCCACATTGATCTCCAGCCCTTTCATCAGGGCATACACCAGGCATACACGATCCCGGGTTACATTTGTCATATGTACCCCCGAGGTTAGGCATGAGCAGACCATCTTCAGCCAGATTCGGGCTTCCCTGTTCATCTGTGAATATAGCAGAGTCTGGTGGTAGCCCCTCTCTTTGTGTCTGCTCCATCTAGCTGTCGATCGGGTCCCACACAATGTGCGTCTGATGTCCGCATACGGTGGGGTAATGTTCAGCTGTCGGAGTACGTGGGCGTCTGTGTCCCGTGCTCCTATGATGGCATTGAGGTGGTGGGGCTCCAAAGTGACTATTTGCCCTCTGATCTTGATGGTGTGACTTTTGATCGTCGGGTTCCAATTGGCATAGAACTCCCGAACCAGGTGCAAATTGCATTCCTTAGGCTCCTCAAATATGAAATTGAGCCCAGCTGCCTCGATCCACTGGACCATCCTAGGGAACTCCTGTGCCAATGGTTCCCGTGCTATGTGCTACTCGGGGAAATATTTGTTTTCTTTGTGCTTTGCGTACCACTTTTTCCCCTCATCAGTTACCCATCTCGTTCCGTATTGGCGGCGTTGGCTGCGTGGAACTACTGATGCAGCTGGGACTGCTGTGCCCAGTCTGATTCGCTTCCTTCCGGTGCCTGAAGTTGATGCGCCTTTTCCTTTCTCTTGCCGGCTTGCCATTTTACCTGTCAACCCAAGTAAACAAGATCAATGTTAAGCTCACGGATATTAACTTCGGCTAAGGTCAGGTTACGCTAGGTTACCCCACACTTAGTCCTTAGCTACAGTTACAACAATACGGCAAGATTATCTTTATTTACACACAATAAACAACTATACAATCATGCTTAGTGCATTCAAAAAATTCGACGGTATACTTTCTGCGTACTACTCAGACTTTGTACAGCTAATCACAATCACTACCATCGCTAACATTTTACCCATCACACTTAGCAAAGAAAAACAAAGAAACAAAAACAACAACCAAACTTTATCTACACGAACCTATACAACTAACCAAATTCTTACAAATTTCAACATTCCCTTAACTCGAGAATCAGTCGTTCTATTAACATCCTAACAATTTGTACATCGACTCATCTCATTCAACACATCCATCCCGGCATAAAATTCACAATTTCAATACATTTTCAACTTCAAATTCAACATACAAGCCCCAGAATTGATATTATCAATCAACTTCGATTAATTTATGCAATTGACAAGTTCAAGCAATCATAACGACATTCCGAACATTCATCAACAACAATTAACTCGAATTCATGATTAATTACTACGTAGGGCAATTTAGCTCACCTCTCATACTCAATATCAAAGAAAATCGACAAGAATTTGAGAGGAAATCGAAAAATATACCTTGTCTTTGAAGAATCGAAGAAAAATCGTTGAATTTCTTGCCTTACTCCGTGTCACGTTGATAGGGGATGGGTTTTGGGGGGGTTTGGTCGCGGAGAGATTAAAAAATGAGGGAAAAGGGAGGGTTTTCGGGGTTAAAAAGTAAGGAAATCGCGCGGGTCAGCCGGCGACCCGGTGTGACCCGTCGCGATATACAAGGCAACGTGTCACAGAGTGCATCGCGGTGCACTGCCTCCGTGACTCGGAGGCATCGCAAGACTGTTCTGGAAATTTTTAAAATTTTTGGATTCTACCTCAGCATGTCACGGAGGTAACGCGGAGGTCCACCTCCGTGACACGGAGCTATCGCCTCAGCTCACTGTTTGCCACTTTTTATTAATTTTTCATACCTCGACTTTTCCTTCGAGATTTCGTGCATATTTATCTCTGTTTGACCTGAAATTCATCTCACTATACAAAACTGGTTAGAATTATAGGTTTCACTCTAAATACAAATAAAACAAAAACTAAAACGAAAAATTTTTTTTTTGGAGTAAATCAAGAAAAAGAAAAAAGAAAAGAAAAATCTATTTACACTTTACAAAATGAATGAAAATTTTTTTCACGGGTTGCCTCCCGTGCAGCACCTGGTTTACCGTCGCGACTCGACGTCGTTAAGCTCAATTATCCTCTAGGGTGATGGACGATTTCTCTCGATCACCGTCCTCCCCCCAGTAGTGCTTACACCTCTGGCCATTTACTAAGAACGTGGCACTCCGATCTTCTTGCCACAATTCTATCGCCCCGTGTGGGGTCATACTTACCACTTCAAATGGTCCCGACCATTTAGACCTCAGCTTTCCTGGAAACAACTTCAATCTTGAATTGAAGAGCAAGACTTTCTGTCCTGGCTCAAAAATGCGATGCACTACATGCTTATCATGCCATCTTTTAGTTCTTTCCTTGTAGTACTTGGCACTCTCATAGGCATGCCAGCGGAAGTCGTCAAGTTCACTGAGCTGCATTAGTCTCTTTTTGCCCGCCAGCTCTAAGTCCATATTTAGCTTCCTGACAGCCCAGAAGGCTCGGTGCTCTAATTCCACCCGAAGATGACATGCTTTGCCATAGACCAGTCGGTATGGTGAGGTTCCAATCGGTGTCTTGTAAGCAGTTCTGTATGCCCACAACGCATCATCAAGTTTGCTTGACCAATCATTCCATTGTGTATTTACTGTTTTCTGGAGAATCTGCTTCACTTCTCTATTTGACACCTCTACTTGCCCACTAGTTTGGGGGTGGTATGCTGTCGCCACTTTATGGCGCACCCCATACTTGGCTAGTAATTTCTTGAAACTTGCATTGACAAAATGAGCCCCTCCATCGCTGATAATGGCTCGGGGTGTCCCGAACCTGGTGAGGATGTGTTTTTTCACAAACTTCTTTACTACCTTGTTGTCATTCTTGGGACAAGCTATTGCTTCCACCCATTTTGATACATAATCTACGGCCACCAAGATGTAACGATTACCAAATGACGGTGGGAATGGGCCCATAAAATCAATGCCCCATACATCAAAGGGCTCAACTTCCAGTATATTCTGCAGCGGCATCTCTTGTCTTCTGCCAATTGCTCCTGTACGCTGACATCTATCACACATTTTGACATACGCCATAGAGTCTCTGAACAGTGTCAGCCAAAAGAAACCTGACTATAGAACCTTGTGTGCTATTCTCTCGCCTCCGTGATGACCCCTATACAATGAAGAATGACAGCCCCTCAACACGTCTGCAATCTGACTCTCTAGGATGCATCTTCTCATTACCTGATCTGGTCCTTGTTTAAATAAGTATGGTTCATCCCAAACAAAGTGCCGGCAATCATGCCTCAATTTCCTTCTTTGCTGGTCTGTTGCCTCAGGTGGGTAGACTCCGCTCACTAGCAAGTTGACTATGTCTGCGTACCAGGGAACTTCAGCTTCCCCAACTGCCAAGAGTTGCTCATATGGGAACTCTTCATTTATGTTATCACTTTCCATCACATGCGACCGGCTTTCCAATCGTGATAGGTGATCTGATACTTGATTCTCGCTCCCCTTTCTGTCTTTGATCTCAAGGTCGAACTCCTGCAACAACAAGATCCATCTGATCAACCTAGGCTTAGCATCCTTCTTGTTGAATAGGTACCGAATCGCTTCATGGTCTGTGTACACCACAATTTTCGAACCCACCAAATAGGACCTGAATTTTTCAAATGCAAACACCAAGGCTAGCATTTCCTTCTCTGTGACTGTGTAGTTGCTTTGGGCCGTATTCAGCGTTTTGCTTGCATAATGAATAGAATGAAAGATTCTATTTTTTCTTTGCCCCAATACGGCTCCCACAGCCACATCACTGGCATCACACATCGGCTCAAATGGTTGTTCCCAGTCCGGAGAAGTGAGGATAGGTGCTTCTATCAATTTCTACTTCAACTCTTCGAATGCTTTAACACACTCATCATTCAACTCAAACTTCACCTCTTTTTCTAGCAATCTGCATAGTGGTCTAGAAATTTTGGAAAAGTTTTTGATGAATCGTCTGTAGAATCCTGCATGCCCAAGAAAACTGCGGACACCTTTCACTGACACAGGTGGTGGCAACTTTTCAATAACCTCAATCTTAGCACGATCGACTTCCAACCCCTTTCGAGACACTTTGTGGCCAAGGACAATACCCTCCTTCACTAAGAAGTGGCATTTCTCCCAGTTTAATACAAGGTTGGATTCCTCACAGCGAGCCAGCACCCTTTCAAGATTCTGCAAACAAGTAGCAAATGAATTACCGAAAATAGAAAAATCATCCATAAATACCTCAACAAAATCCTCCACCATGTTATGGAAAATAGCCATCATGCATCTCTGGAATGTGGCGGGTGTATTGCATAACCCAAACGGCATTCGCCTGAAAGCATATGTCCCATAAGGACAGGTAAAAGTAGTCTTCTCTTGATCCTCTGGAGCTATGGCTATTTGGTTATAACCAGAGTACCCATCAAGGAAGTAATAATATTCCTGTCCCGCCAACCTATCCAATATTTGATCAATAAGCGGGATGGGGTAATGATCTTTTCTCGTGGCTTCATTCATCTTCCTGTAATCCATGCAAATCCGCCAGCTTGTGACGGTTAGGGTAGGAATCAACTCATTTTTCTCATTGGTGACCACAGTCATCCCCCCTTTCTTTGGAACACACTGAACGGGGCTGACCCATTCACTGTCTGAAATTGGGTAGACCACACCTGCATCAAGCCACTTGATTATTTCGTTCCTCACCACATCCTTCATTGCTGGATTTAGTCTCCGTTGCGGCTGAACGGTTGGTTTGGCTCCTGTCTCCATGAATATCCTGTGTGTACAGAAAGCTGGATTGATACCCTGAATGTCTGACATTTGCCAACCCATTGCTTTCTTCGTCTTTTTGAGGACACCCAATGCTGCCTTCTTCTGTGCCTCCGTCAAGTCTGCAGAGATGATAACTGGTAACGTCTCACCCTCCCCCAAAAAGATATATTTTAAATGGGGAGGCAATTCTTTCAGCTCCAGCTTCGGTGCCTCCTCAAAGGATGGTTTCGGCAAAGGTTCTAGAGACCTCATCAATGATTGAAATTCCTATCTCCTAGGATGATTTTGTGCTTCATTCAACATTTGGACCATTCCATACGCCTCTCTATCTCCAAAATGATCGGAGTGTGTCAACACTCTTTCCAATGGGTCTTGAGATTCAACAATCTGACGAATTTCATTATGTTCAACCACATTGATTGCTGAAAGCTCCTCATGTATAGCTGGCAGCTTCATAGCTTTAAACACATCAAATACCTCTATTTTGTCGTGTGCTTGCATTGTTAGCTGCCCCGCAGCTACGTCAATTAGTGCTTTCCCGGTTGCCAAGAAAGGACGTCCCAAAATAAATGGGACTTCCACGTCTGGTTCAAAATCCAGCACGACAAAATCTACCGGGAAAATTAGGGAGCCAACTTGCACCAGAACGTCCTCTACAGTGCCATCAGGTCTGGCTAAGGATCGATCCGCCAACTGCAAGATTACCGTTGTGGGTCTAGGACTCCCTAGGCCCAACTTTCTGAATACCGAAGACGGCATCAAATTTATGCTCGCTCCCAAATCACACAATCCACGAGCTCGGATGCTCTGCCCAATAGTAATCTGGATAGTAAAAGTCCCAGGGTCTTTTAGCTTTGTGGGCAGTCTATTTTGGATCCGGGAAGTGCACTCCTCCATTAGAGCCACCGTAGCATACTCAGCCAACCGACTTTTGTTTGCCCAAATTGATATTCAAGTGCCTTGGTAGCTAACTGCTTGTTTTTCACTTCGGCTGCCAATTTCACATAGTCAGCTTGCAATTGAGCTTGGTTAGCTATCATGGTCTTGAACATCTCCTCAATGCTGGGTGATGGTGGTGGAGGAGGTGCATTGTTGTTTCTAAATTGTGCTTGATAATTCTGTTGCCCTCCTTGGTTCCTTTGCACACCCTGACCCGAACTTTGGCCCTGATGGTTGTTGCTACCCCATCAGAAATTAGGATGATTCCTCCAATTGGAATTGTAGCTACTACCATACTGTTGGTGGTTCCTTTGCACATTACCCAGAAAGTTAACCGAGTCAGGATTGGCTCCACAACACTCAACTGAGTGCTCACTGCTTCCACACACTTCACACCACATCTGCTGTACTGCATTAACTGGGGCTTGAGTCTGGTTCAATGTCATGTTGCTGAAGTGGGTATTAAGTTGATTTTGCAATGCAGCTATCTGTGCAGCGATAGCTATAAACCCATCCACTTCTAGCACTCCTGCTACTTTCCTTGTCCCACCTCTTGATGAATCAGCATTCCATTCTGGATTGCCCTGCGAAATACGGTTCAACAAGGTATACAACTCCTCATAAGTTTTCTCCAGCGCTTGCCCTCCAGCTGCTGAGTCTAGCAATATTTTGGTGTGGGGTTCCAAACCCTCTATAAATGTGTGCACCAGCACATCATTGGACTGATGATGATGAGGACAATCCCGCAACATGGATTTAAATCTCTCCCAGGCCTGATATAAATTTTCTCCCTCTCTCTGTTTGAAACTTAGAATCTGACTTCTAAGTCTTGCTGTTTTACCGGAGGGAAAAAAACCGTATCAAGAACTTCCGTGCAAGATCATCCCACGTAGAAATAGAATTCGATGGCTCAGCTTTCAACCACCTCTTGGCTTCTCCCAATAATGAGAATGGGAACAATGTAAGCTGGACATAGTCTGATGACACTCCAGCGGGGATGTAAGTGTCACTTATCTCCAAAAAATTTTGGAGATGCTGCTGTGGATCTTCATGAGGGAGACTGGTAAACTGCCCGCTAGTGTGCAGCAACTGCACCATATTTTGTTTAAGTTCAAATATCCCTCCTGGCTCAGGTTTGCGGATTCTAGATGTAACATTATTAGCATGTGGGATTGCCACCTCGCGAACCGGCCGAGCTGCTGCTTCTTCGGGCGCTAACACTGCCCGTACTACCGGTGGATTCTGTTGTTGCTCCATGATCGTCTGTCTGAGCAACTGCAGCTTTCCTTGTAGAGCTTCTCTTCGATTACTGTGAAATATCCTTTCTAGCTCTATATACGATTCCACCAGCTCCTTGTCTCTTGCCAGTGTTCAACAGCAATTAAGTCTGCAAAATACAGGCTAAGACCAAGTTGTCAACACTAAGAAAATAAAAGTACAGTAAATTAACACTTAAAACAAATTCACCAATTGGCAAGTCCCCGGCAACGGCGCCAAAAACTTGTTTTGTTTGTCTTGTGGGTATATAAAATGACACGCAAGTGCACGTGGTCGAATAAGTAGTAAGTGGCTTTAGTAAGCCAAGTATCGATCCCACAGAGACTTGGATGAAGTGCAATTTGCTCAAATGTACTATATTTTCCTTCTAAAAATGCAGACAACAGTGTAGCCAAAAGTTTGATAGTTTGTTTTATAATTTTTATACTAAAGCTAAAGACAATTATCTACTTTGAATCTGAACTATGAATGAGAGCATGCTAAGGTTAAACGAACATGTAATGAAATTGATTATCATCATAATTTGGTTAATCTTTTCCTCCAGTTGCTAGCCAAGAACTATTGCCAAGAGATTAAAACTCTCGTATTTAACCTCACTTAAGAATCATGAACCATCCACCTACATTTCTGTGATTAAATGCAATTCATGTTCTAGTCATACAATTTCGGTTCCTAAATTGACTAATACGACTTTCAGGTATATTTCGATCCTGAAAGCAAATCAAGATTCAATTTTCCCAAACCAAGTAATGAACATATCCTATTAATTCACAACTTTCCAATTTCTTGCTCTCTCGAGTGAAACCGGACTTTTTAGATGTACATTAACATAGGCCACACATTAATGCAGTAAGAACAAGAATTAATAGAACAACATGGAAGAAAAGATGAAAAACCAAAGAATCAATGATAAAATTTCATCACAATTGTTCATAACCTCAGCAAGGAGAGGAATTAGCCACTCATTTGTGGATTAAACATCTTAAAATGAGTGTTAATCATACAAGCAATTGAATTAAAGAAGAAAGAAAGAGAGAAAAAACCCTGATATTTTCGTCCCTCAACTGCCTGTAACCCACGTCCTTGCTCCACCAAGTCAGAATATTGAATAATGAACCTAAGTGTTCTATTTATACTGCTGGGAATTTTTCCCGGAATAACGAGCAACGTGTCACGGAGTGCATCGCGGAGCACTGCCTCCGTGATACGCTACGGACGCGGACCCTCACTGGAATTGGGGGTCTAGGAATTTAGGCCCAACGTGGCACGGCGCGCAATGCGGAGCCAAGCCACCATGCCACGGACCAAACACGGACCTCCAGTGGAATTTGGGCGAAATTTCCCTATCTAGGCAGAAGGCCTCCGCGATGGCATCGTGACACGGCTCCATCGCGGAGCCCCTTTAATTCATGCTGTCCAATGCTTTATCCCTTGCTCGCATCCAAGTCCAACCCCGATATCATCCAACATGCATTTTAGCTTCCTGAAATTACGTTTTACCTGCAAAACAATGCTAATCATGTTGGTTAGTATAAATTCACATTTTATTACCAATTACATGAGAATGTATACACATTGGTAGATAAACAAGGCTAAAATGGTACTTTTGAGTATCACTTGGGCATATAAATTTGCCCAAGATCATATATCATACCCAAAGGGACTTCTGATTTAACAAGCTCTAGTTATTTTAATTGCTGTATAGTTATTCAAGTGCAAATTGTAACCAACAAAAGTTTTGATGGTTTGTTTGTTTCTAAGAAAACGAATAAATTCTAGAAAGAAATGTTATGATGTGGTCATTTGTCATGACCCGAAAGTAGATCCGGATCCTAACACGGGACAAGGAACCCCAAAAGGCCCCAAGTCGACCCATGCCATAAGCATACATCTACTTCATTCACTTTAAATGGAAGACTGAACATAATACATAGCGGAAACATAACGTAACATAACATGTCATAACATTCAGAAACACTGAACATATAAATAAGCTAAGTACTACATACTGTCTGAAAGCCCTCTACTGTATAAGATGGGTTGATCGGACAACACTCCCAACTAACCTGGCCAAATACTGTAACATAGAATAACATAAATGCCTAATCAACGGCCCTCGAAACATGAGCACTCACCAACAAAGCAGAGAGAGAACTCTGAGATGATCTAAAGATGAGGATGAACCTGAGAGTCGGGTCCTGTATCATGAAACGATAAAACACAGAAAGTATACGGTCAGTAGGTGTAATGTACCGAGTATGCAAGGTAAGTAAAACAAATATTTAAAATACATGAAACTCATAAAACATCATGAGAGTAGTACATCATGCTCATATCATAAATATCGTGACATAATGTAAGGCTCAAGGTTTTCAAATCATTCGTAAGTAATCATAAGAGAGACTTTAACAAATCATCACTTGAGCCAATATCATGAACATGACAGTGCATAAAAATATGCGGAACAATGTAATGACTCATCATAACCAACACCATCTGGTAGAGCCTTTCATGATGCCCCAACTATCTCACTCAAGTGGGCAGAGTTGCCCCTGGCTTGCCAGGAGAGAGACGTGCATTATTTGATATCATGAAATGAGGGGATCATTATCATTATAATGTATCATTATACACCCACGGTGGCACGTGGTTATGAGACACCGACATAGTCCTTTGAACCCGGGTTGCTCGATTCTAGACACGGCTCCCAAAAAACATGCATATAGGTTAATACATAAATCAATAATATCATTCATGTAGATTTGTGGCTAAAATAAACATTGATCATTCGTTGATCCCCATTAAACATGATTAGCCAAGAATCAAAGGCCCTTTAGTCGACTAACATCATAAATCCATAAATAATGAAAATCATTTCCTAAATCGTAAATCATTCATCATCATGTGGGCATTGCCCAATACTTTAACATGCTTTACAATACTCAATTCATTTTAAAACATACTTACAAACATGGGTAACTTGAAAACGTGCTTTTCATCATCAACAATTCATAAGTCATAAGACCAATGCATACCTGAAATCATGCACATAACTTGTAAATCATCAAATCATGTTGGGTATTTGAATAAACCCATATTTCAAATCATAGATCATTCTAGATTTGTAGATATAAACTATTAAAGTGTAAACCATTAATCCCTTCATCATAGATCATGCATAAGTAGGCTTAATAGAGTAGAGAATGAAATGAATAAATTTACAATAAAAGATAGTTGTAAAATTTGATCCAAATTCATAAAATATGATTTAAATCATACATCATAAAAGCACATTAAAAAATCATTAGATTTTCACAAAAATTGAATTAAAACCCTTTGAGATTTTTGGTAGAATTTCATAAACTAATAGAAGATGGGCATGAGTGTGAATGAAAAACCCATTCATAACCTTAGTGTTATACCCCGGGAGCTCAAGGTTCGGACTCGGGAATTGAAACGGAGAAAAAGTGGGAAATTTTATTACAGCCTTAGGACGAGTCATCTCACGACTTGTGAGGACAGCCCACGAGTCGTCAGGTGACTCATGGGGGGAAGGAAGTATAGTTGGGAAATTGGATTGGTAGTGTACCCGATAGAAGCTGACCACGATCATTGGAGGTAGTAACGAGTCATGCTGAGAGTCGTGGGAAGAGGTGAGTGAAAAAGGAAGAGGTAAGGTAGTGTACTCAACGAATGGTGACCACGAGTCGTGAAGTGACCCATTATGAGCCCAGAAGGATAGACAATACCGTGCACTTGAAGAGTAGGGCGACGAGTCGTTTCCCTGGACCACGAGTCGTCAGGTCGTCCATTAGGACCACCTGGCAGTAATTTCCTGTGAATTTAGTAAGGGCCTTTTCGTAATTCTAAAGTACCTAAAGTCTAAACTATGTCGTTTAAGGCTCGTTTTAGTGGGTTTTAGGAGGGGAAAACCTATTCAAAGTTATTTCCTTCAATGCATGCAAACTTGAGAGGTTAAGGAGGTGATCTAGAGCAAGTCTTCAAGGTTTTCATTCAAATCCTTCTTGAGAAATTAGAGAAGAATCAATCCCTTCCAGGTACTAGGGTTATGAGTGGGTGTTTCCTTCCACACGTATGCCCAATTTCTTCTAAGTATGAGAAATTCCTATTATCATGTTATAGGGTTCTACCCAAATGCATGAATCTTCAATTTCCTTACATGGGTATGAATTGATTATGATTTTATTAATGAATTGTGAAACATGGACTAATTTATAATGATTTCAATTAAAAATTATGTTTCTAGTCTTATGAATGTTGAAGCCAATTGATGATATGATCATGAAATGTGAGATTAGCGAAGTAAATGTGATAATGATGAGATATTATGATGAAAAGCATGATTTTAAGCTACCCATGATTATAATTATGTTTTCAATAAGAATTGAGTATTTCTAAGTATGATAAAATCTTGGGCAATGCCCACATGTTAAGTTTAAATGAGGATTTTTCTCGAACTAAGCTTACCACATTGTTTTGGAGTGAAAACTCCCAAATTTTATATTCTAGCTTGTGGTGTGTTTTGAGTTTAAGTCTTCTTACGCGTAGCTTACCACATGGTTTTGGAGCAAAGGCTCCCAAGTATGTTTTCAGCGTGTGGTATGTTTCGAACTAAAGCTTCTCATATGGATGACTTCGTATTTGAGATGTATTTCATCATTGAGCTTTGTCACTAGACGATGTTGAGCTTCATTATATACGATGTAAAACATTTTCATGTTTTTGGGAGAAGAGTCTAGCACCGTGTGGGTTAAGGGTCGATCACCATATGCCCCAAAACTACGCACCAACATAGGTTGATACCATTATATTATTGGGACCTCCCTCAAGAGCTATCCCTGGCCCTAATATCCCTTGAGCTTGATATTTATATCATGGTAGCATCCTTAGCCCTGCAAGGTTTTGGACAGCTTTGCCTACTTGAGTGTAATAGTTGGGACCATGTAAGCTCTATCGTGTTATGTTGATTAAGTGACGAGTCTCCCATTGTTCTATATGATTTAGATATGCATATTAATTACTCATCATTATTATATACACATGCATGTTCTAAAAACAAGGTCTGACTCAATGTTCAGCTCTTCTATAAATATCATATTGCAGCTTTGAGTCATTCGAGTTAGTCTGACGTATAAAGATATGTATTGTCATGATATGAAAAGATAATGATTTCATAAAGAATGCATGAAAGACCTACTCTTAGTTTACTAATGTTTATGTTTTAATTAATGTGTTGTGTTTAAATGATTTTACTTACTTTGGCGGTTTTATGTACCTTGCATACTCAGTATAGTCCACGTATTGACCACATATTTTCTATGTTGTATCATTTCGTGATACAGGACCCGACTCTCAGGTTCAACCCCGCACTTAGATAGCTCACTGGAGTTAGTGTCTGCTTATTGGTGAGTCCTCATCTTTCGAGGACCAAAATATCTATCCCTTTCTTTATGTATTTCAATTTTCATCTTGTTGAGTTAGTTGGGGTCTTGTCCCATCAACTCGTTATGTTTAGAGGCTATTCAGACATATGTATGTATTTAGCTTTAGATTTTATAATCAGATGTTATATTCAAGTTGGACTTCCACCATGATTGCATTGTTTGTTATTCAGTTCTAGATTGAGTTAGATATATGCTTATTCTATGGGTCGACTTGGGGTCTCTTGGGGCTCCTTGTCCGGTGTTACGATCCAGGCCTCCGTTCAGGTTGTGAAAAACTTGGTATCAAAGCCATAGGTTTGAAGTATCCTAGGGTATCTTAAAGTCGAGTTAAGTAGAGTCTGTTTCAAGGGTGTGAAGCACTCCACACTTATGTCTAAGAGGCTACGAGACATTTAGGAATCGTTCCCTTTGTCACGCCCCGCCTTGGGGGGTATGACTGGCACCTGGTGCCCTATTAGGACCTGAATTAATAGACTACTGAGCCTAAGAACATCTGGTGCCTGGCTGGCTCTAACTCAGATTCATGGAATCAACGGGCTATATAACGGTTGTAAATACAGCCTCCGGCTGACTGGGCCTATAGCCATCTATACTGTAATATCAGCTAACCAGAATCATGCTAATATAGGGAAACCTATGCGGGCCGACAAGGCCACCATGCTGTCTAGTTATCTCTAACTCAATATAACAAATATTGAACATCTACGTGACAGGCAAGGTCACCACTACTAACTAGATATGGCCCCACACGGCCAACATAAACAACCATACTAAACAGCTAAACAAACGCACGACCCTGCACGACCGGCACAACTAACCACAAGGAGATATATACACCATCTGCAAGCCTCTAAGAATACTGATAAGATGGTCGGGACAAGGCCCCGACCTACCCATACTATACAACGAAAGAAAGTGATATAAACCTCTGAAATATTAAGCTCTGGATGACAGGAGCTGATTACTCTGCGCTGGCTAGGATCACGAGGGATCGACTCCTCGTCTACGAGTACCTGCAGGCAAGTAATGCAGCGCCCCAAACGGGCGTCAATACCACTGGTACCGAGTATGCAAAGAAAACTGAACATAATTGGATATAAACAACAATGCTAGTAAATTCTGAATAACAGGAAGTATCTAAAACTGTCTAAACTAGCAGGATCTGGAATAGGCTTATTTGTACTGAAGGTAAGGTAGAATCATACCTGTCGTCATGGCGACCTGCTGTCTATCAACTGATAGATATAATGTATATACATATATATATATAACACACAAGAACCTATACCAGCCCCCATAAGCCGGAAGGTGCCAACCAACACACAATCTATATATCCCTACCCGGGTCAAAACCATCCAAAAATAAATCACTTCACTCGTCTACTAACTACGAGCACCTCTACCGGCCTCTGGGTCTCCAGCTCGGGCTATGGCCTCTGATATAAATAACTGTGTCTGAGTCCGAAGGACTCTTGTACTGTAAACTGTAATCTGTATCTGTAATCTGCCCCCTGGGTGCAAGCGCACAACAGGGTAAGCTATACTGCTATGCTGATCAGCCTGATATGAGGAATGCTCCATCCCATATTCGTCCTACTACGGATGGCATACCACTCCTTGGAGTGGCGTATCCCCACCCTCACGGTGGGTCGGCACAGTTACCAACCCAGGGGCGCCGAGGACGCTCAAGGGTGCCCTCATAACACAAATAGGTCTCAACAAACAATAATCACATATAGCAAGCATGTTTAAACTGAAAATACTATCTGTACTCTGATTTCTGATTCTGAACTCTTTTCTGTGTTATGTTGATTCTCATACTGAGCTATACTGTATCTGAGATATTATCGGACTGTCTGATATTGCTTTACTAACTTTTATTCTGAATATATATATCCTAATATCATAAAACATGCTTGCTAAATTCAAACTGGACTTAATTCTCGACTTCTGAGTTCTTCTTTTATACATCACGCTATTTACTATACTAGATTACTAACTTGCCGAAGGAATTAGCTTTACATGCCTTCGCTTCAGATTTCCTGACTAAATGGCGTAGCTCGGTCAGTACTTCTGCTATTTCTCCCAACTGCATTCATATATATGTCAATTAGTATTACATACACTAATATTTTGGAAGAAAATATCACTTTCAATATATATATAGCCCAAACTTTGGCTTATCGAAAAACGGTCGAAAACTCACTATTTCTCAAAAGTCCAAAAGGGAGAAATACTCACTTTAGGGCTGGGAGTATATTGACACTAATTTGGAGCAATTCCACTTACCTTAGCTTGGTAGCACGACGATTCGCCGGCCGAATTTCATGAAACTAAATCCATAGGAATGCTCCTTACTGCTTATTACCTCGGTATCTGGAGTTAAATTGAGTTTGGACGGCGTTTGACGGCATAATCGGAAGGAAATTATCAAGAAACCTCATCTCCCTCTATTTTCCCTCGACCTTACTGGAAATTATATGAAAAATAACTTTAAAACCGAAGTGGAGGGGCTTATATACTTAGGGCTGGACAGGGCCTCCGTGACACTGAGCCGACGTTGCCATCGCGGAGGGGCTCTGCCCCGGCTCCTTCCGCGATGGTTCGACGAATTTCTTATCCGGTCTTTCCCTGGGCCTTTTCCTAGCATGTATGGCATTCAAAAGCTTTTAACCAACATGCGAATAGGCCATCTACATGTCGAGAATTTACAGGGTGTAACACCCTTCTTTCATGATCTATGTTGTGTGATGAAAAGTCTTTCTATTCTTCTAATTGGGCTATTCGCAGTTAAAGTAACTTGGCTCCTCGAAGAGTGAACGGAAGTAGGAATGGAGATGGTGAAGGCCACGAGGATGGAAATGGTCATGGGCATCAGTAAGCCCCACCAGTTTAGGAGCCTCAGACACTGGAGCCAGCTGCCCATACTGAGTTTTGGGCCGTTATTCAGATACTTGTCCAGGCCTTGACCGCTCAGGTTAATCAGCAGGCTGCTTCGCATGTTCCGCAAAATGGCAACACAACAGCGGCTCGAGTCAAAGACTTCTTGATGATGAACTCGCCAGAGTTCCTTGGGTCCAAGGTAGATGAGGACCCACATGAGTTCATGGATGAGATTGTCAAGATCACCCAAGTCATGGGGGTGAATGGGGTTGAGTGTGCCGTGTTGGCCTCCTGTTAGCTAAAAGGGGTCGCGCACATTTGATTTCTCCAATGGAAGGATAGCAGGGTTGCAGAAGCAGGTCCAGTCACTTGGGAAGAATTCCATATTGCATTTCTAGATCGGTTCTTCCCTCGGGAGATGAGGGAGCTAAATGGCAGTTGATTTCATGAATTTGAAGCAAGGGAAAATAACTATACAAGTGTATGCTCTTGAGTTCACTCGTCTATCGAAATATGCCCTAGAGTTGGTAGCTGATCAGAGGATGCGGGTGAGTAGATTTGTCCATGGAGTAGCAGGCTATTTGGACAAGGATTGTAGGACTGCTATGCTCCATCAGGTTATGGATTTTCCACAGATAGTGTTGTATGCCTAGAAGATGGAGGTAGCATATTGAGAGAGAGGGAGGCCAAGAGGGCCAGGACCAAGGACCAAAGATACTCTCAGTAGAGGTCCAGTGGTTGGCACCGACAGAAGACCCACCAGAGATCATCCACCTCAGCTTCTTCAACATTAAGTGTGCTATCCCGACCTAGACATGATCAGAGAGGGCGAGCATTAGGCTCAAGGTATCAGAGCAGTAGACCCGCAGATTTTAGCATGCCAGCTTGTAGCAGATGTGGTTGGGGGCACACAGGCTAGTGTTTGGCAGGTTCAGGTGCTTGTTTTGGGTGTGGGCAGCCCGGATACATTCTTAGAGATTGTCTAGCTGCGAGACAGGATCAGGCTGGGGGTCGAGGCCCAACTTCTAGCTCAACAGCCCCTCCCGTACGCTCAACACATCAGGGGGAATCTACTAGCACAGCTGGCGATCAGCGCTAGAATAGATTCTATGCTTTAGCAACCCGTCAGGACCAGGAGGTATCCTCGTATGTGGTCATTTATATGTGCGAATTTTCCATATTGATGTTTATGCTTTGCTAGATCCTGGGGCTACCTTGTCTTTTGTGACATCTTATGTGGCCAGTAGCTTTGGAGTCAGTCCCGAAGTCAAGTCAGAACCCTTCTCAGTTTCTACTTCAGTAGGTGACTCAGTTATAGCTAGACGGGTGTATAGAGGTTCCCAATCTCAGTCCTTCATAAGGTTATCTCAGTAGATTTGATAGAGTTAGCCATGACCAATTTCAATGTTATTGTCAGCATGGATTGTCTATTTGCAAGTTATGCTTCAGTTAAATGTAAAACCCAGGTAGTAGAGTTTAGATTTCTGGGTGAACCAGTCTTAGAATGAAAGGGTTGTTCAGTTGTGCCTGTAGGTCAATTTATTTCCTACCTTAAGGCTAGGAAGATGATTTTCAAGGGTTGCATGTACCATCTAGTTAGGGTTAAGGGTGTCGAGTCCAAAACCCTAACTATCCAGTTAGTCCCAATAGTACGTGAGTATCCAAAGGTCTTTCCTAATGATTTGTCAGGTGTTCCTCCCAAGCGGAAGATTGATTTTGGTATAGATATTCTTCACGATACGCAACCTACATCTATTCCTCCATGACGAATGGCTCCAACCGAGCTAAAAGAGTTGAAAGAGAAGTTGAGGGACCTGTTAGATAAGGGCTTCATTAGCCCAAGCAAATCTGCATGGGGTGCATCAGTGTTATTTGTCTGGAAGAAGGATGGTTCATTTCGGATATGCATTGACTATCGACAATTAAACAAGGTCACCATTAAGAACAAGTATCCTTTACCAAGGATTGATGATATGTTTGGCTAGCATTAGGGTGCCAAGTGTTTCTCCAAGATTGATCTCAGGTTCGGGTATCATCAGCTCAGAGTTCGGGAGAGTGATATCACAAAGACAGTCTTTAGGACGCAGTATGGTAATTATGAGTTTGTAGTTATGTATTTTGGGCTAACGAATGCTCATACATCTTTCATGGTCTTGATGAATAGGGTGTTTAAGCAATATCTGGACATGTTCATGATCGTGTTCATTGATGACGTTCCTATATACTCTTGAAGCAAGGAGGAGCATGCCGCTCATTTGAGAGTAGTGCTTCAAACTCTCAAGGATCGCAATTGTATGCCAAGTTCGGAAAGTGCGAGTTTCGATTGGACTCCGTGGCATTTTTGGGCCATGTGGTATCGAGTGAGGGCATAAAGGTAGATTTTCAGAAAATCGAGGCGGTGAAAAACTGGCCTAGACCAGTGAGTCCCCCAGATATTTGGAGTTTCTTGGGCCTAGTAGGCTACTACCGGAGATTTGTTGAGGGTTTTTCATTAATTGCTGCACACTTGACCAAGTTGACTCAAAGAAGGTGAAGTTTCAATGGTCAGAGGCTTGTGAGAAGAGCTTCCAAGAATTAAAGACTCGACTCGCTTCAGCACCAGTGTTGACCCTACCCGAGGGTACCGATGGTTTTGTGGTGTATTGTGATGCTTCAAGGATCGAACTCGGGTGTGCATTGATGCAACGGGGAAAAGTGATAGCATATGCCTCAAGACAGTTGAAAGTCCATGAGAAGAATTACCCGACTCATGACCTTGAGTTGGCCATGATGGTATTCACCTTGAACATATGGCGGCATTATTTGTATGGGGTCCAGGTGGATGTATTTATGTATCACAAGAGTTTACAATATTCACGCAGAAGGATCTCAATCTTCAACAAAGGAGATGGTTGGAGCTACTCAAGGACTATGATACGGGTGTCCTTTACCATCTGGGTAAGGTTAATGTGGTAGCGGACGCACTTAGTAGGCTCTCTATGGAGAGTGTGTCCCACGTGGATGATGGAAAGAAGGAGCTGGTGAGAGATGTATATGGACCCGCAAGGTTGGGAGTTTGGTTGGTCGACTCGACCGACGGTGGTGTTGTTGCTAGAACTGGTCAAAATCGTCCTTGGTGATTGATGTGAAAGCTAGACAAGATGAGGATTCGATTTTCTTAAAGTTGAAAGAAGCCGTTTGAAATCAGAAGATGGTGGTCTTCTCCCAAGGGGGAGATGATGTGCTACGGTACCAGGGTCACTTATGTGTTTCGGATGTCGATGACTTGAGAAGTTGGATGTTGCATGAGGCTCATGGATCCTGATATTCTATCCATCCCGGTGCCTCCAAGATGTATCATGACTTGCGAGAAATATATTGGTGGAATGGAATGAAGAGAAATATTGCAGAATTCGTAGCCAAGTGCCCAAACTGTCAGCAAGTAAAGGTAGAGCATCAAAGGCTGGGAGGAGTACTTCAGGACATCAATGTTCCTACTTGGAAATGGGAAGAAATCAACATGTATTTCATAACAGGATTACCTCATACATGCCGATGATATGATTCCATTTGGGTGGTGGTGGACAGGTTGACTAAGGCTGCACATTTCCTACTGATGAAAACCACGAATTTAGCGGATGATTATGCCAAACTTTATATCCGAGAGTTGGTTTGATTACACAGAGTGTCCTTGTCTATTATTTCCAACCAAGGTACTCAATTTACCTACCAATTCTAGCGGTCTTTTCCGAAGGGACTTGGGACTCAAGTTAAGCTCAACACAGCCTATGATCCACAAACAGATGGCCAAGTGGAGCAAACAATCCAAACTCTCGAGGACATGTCGAGAGCATGCGTGATGGACGTCAAAGGTAGTGAGGATGGTCACTTTCCCCTAGTCGAGTTTTCTTACAATAACAACTATCATTCCAGTATCCAAGTGGCATCGTTCGAGGCTCTCTATTGGCAGAGATGTAGATCGCCCATCAGATGGTTGGAGGTTGGTGAGGCAGCTATGATAGGGCTAGATTAGGTTCATGAGTCTATGGCGAAGGTTCAGTTGATAAGGGATAGGCTAAAAACCGCTCAGAGTCATCAAAAGTCATATGTTGATGTAAGTAGGAGAGAGTTGGAGTTCGAGATGGATGATTAGGTATTTCTGAAAGGTATCTCCCATGAAGGGAGTCATGTCATTTGGGAAGAAAGGAAAACTCAATCCCTGCTATGTCGGTCCCTACCAGTTTATGAGAAGAGTTGGTAAGGTAGCGTACGAGTTAGACTTACCTTCAGAGTTATCTTTCGTGCATCTAGTGTTTCATGTGTCGCTTTTGAAGATCGTTTGGGAGATCCATCCCTAGTAGTCTCGGTGGACAGCATTGGTGTAAAGGATATCCTCAGCTATGAGGAAGTTTCAGTTGACATATTGGATTGTCCAGGTTCGGAGGCTGAGGAACAAGGAAGTGTATTCAGTAAAGGTATTATGGAGAAATCAGCATGTTGAGGGAGCTACATGGGAAGCCGAAGCGGATATGATGGCTAAATACCCACACTTATTCTCTACCGACTCAATGTCAGCTTGAGGTATCAGTTTTGATCTAAAACTCTATTTAGTTTCATGTTCAGTTCATGCACGCAAGTTTCTTTTATGTATATGGGTGTGTATGTGATTTGCGAATTCAGTTCAGCTGAATATTTTGAATCGAAGGTAGACATTCCGTCTATTTTTGGTTTAAATAATCAGTATTTGAATACGATAATTGAATGTTTCTGCATTCTTCTTTTTTGCAACATTCGAGGACGAATGTTCCTAAGGGGGAGATGTCGTTATACCCCCGGAGCTCAAAGATCGGACCCAGGAGTTGAAACGGGAATAAAGTGGGAAATTTTTTTACAGCCTTAGGACAAGTCATCTCATGACTCTTGAGGACAACCCATGATTCGTCAGCTGACTCGTGGGGGTGAGGAAGTATAGTTGGGAAATTGAATTGGCAGTGTCCCCAACGGAAGCTGACCACGACTTATTGGAGGTAGTAACGAGTCGTGGTGAGAGTCGTTGGAAAGGGTGAGTGAAAAATAAAGAGGTAAGGTAGTATACTCAACGACTGGTGACCACGAGTCGTGGTCACCCCTGATGAATCGTAAAGTGACCCGTTACGAGCCCAGGAGGATAGACAAGGTAGTGCAATTGACGAGCAGGGTGACGAGTCATTTCCTTAGACCACGAGTCGTCAGGTCGTCCGTTAGGACCACCTGGCAGTAATTTCCTACAAATTTAGTATGGGCCTTTTGGTAATTCCTAAGTTCCTAATGTCTAAATTACGTCATTTAAGGCTCATTTTAGTGGGTTTTAAGAGGGAAAAACCTGTTCTAAGTTATTTCCTTCCATGCATGCAAACTTCAGAGATTGAGGAGGTTATCTAGACGAAATCTTCAAGGTTTTCATTCAAATCTTTCTTAGGCAATCAGAGAAGTGGTAGAATCAATCTCTTCTAGGTATGTAGGGTTATGAGTGGGTGATTCCTTCCACACTCGTGACCAATTTCTTCAAATTATGAGAAATTCCTATGATTAGGTTATATAGTTTTACCCAAATGCATTAATCTTCAATTTCCTTACATGGGTGAAGCATGGGCTAATTTTATAATGATTTCAATGAAATATTACGTTTCTAGTATTATGAATGTTGAAGACCATTGATGATATGATTATGAAAAAGGTGAGATTAGCGAAGTAAATGTGATAATGATGAGATATTATGATGAAAAGCATGATTTGAAGCTACCATGTTTATAATTATGTTTACAATGAGAATTGAGTATTTCGAAGTATGATAAAGCCTTGGGCAATTCCCACATGTTAAGTTTAAATGAGGATTTTTCCCGAACTAAGCTTACCACATTATTTTAGAGCGAAGATGTAACACCCCGGAAGTGCTTAGGAATAACTTTGGGAATTAAGAATTCAAAGTGCACAAATCTGGGAAAAATGTTGCAGGACAAGCTATAGGACGACTCGTGGTAGACAACCACGAGCCGTTGTATGTGGTCATGGTGTGAAGCCACGCCTAGTGGTAGGGTGGACCACGGGTGTCACAACGATCCATTGTGAGCAGGCACGGGCCAATGTTAGTGGTCGTGGGAAGGAAGTGGATCTGGGCAGTGGCTAGGATGGTTTGAAACCATGGTCCGTGGTTTGGAAGGATGACTTGTCCTGTCGAGCCGAGGTTGCAACTCTGAAACCAGGAAGTTTGGCAGTCTAGACCACGGGAGATTACCACGGGTTGTGGTATCTTCCCACGGTCCATTGGTTCAATCGTGGGATCATCCAGTGCAAATTTTCCTGCGATTTTAGTAAGGGTATTTCTATCATTTCCTAGTCCTAAGGCCCTATACTACGTCGTTTAGGGCTCGTTTTGGAGGGTTTTAGTGGGGGAAGACCTATTCTAAGTGCATACTCCCCATGCATGCAAGGTTTAAGTCTTGAAGGAGGTGATTCAAAGCCAAAATTCAAGGTTTCCTTTGGAATCTAATCTTGGGTAATTGAAGGGTGGTAGAATTCCTCATTTCCATGTATGTAGGGTTTTCATGGGTGTTCTCCTTCCACACCCATGCCCAATTTCTCCCTATTCGAATAAAACTCCTATGATCAAGTGTGGGGTCTTTACCCAATTGCATATTTTCTCAATTTTTATACATTGGTATGAATGGTTTTATGTTCTTAGTATTGAATATGAAGCATGTGCAGATTTTTAAAGTGTTTCTAATTTAATTTGAGTTTTCTAGTTTTAAGAAATTAAAGGCCCATGGGTAGGGAGTTCATAAAGAAGAGATTTTCGATGAATGTATGATGTTGGTGATATTTTGTAGAAGAAAAGCATGCTCTAAGTTACCCATGTATATAATCCAAGTATTGGATATGAATCTAGTATAGTCAAGTATGATGAAGCTTTGGGTAGTGCCCAATGTTGAGTATGAATGATGATTTTCTCGAATTAACTTTATTACCTCATTTTGGAGTGAAATCTCCCAAATTCTAATGTTTTCAAATGAATTGAATGAGTTCAAGCGTGATAAGGTTTTGGGAAAGGCCTTTATATTGATGATGATGAGGTGATATTTCTAAAGTAAGCTTACCGCAAGATTTTGGAGTAAAGGCTTCCTCTATTCTTTGAGCTTGTGGCATGTTTCATAGTAAAGCTTCTCATATGCATGAATTCATAATTGAGATGTATGTTGTCATTGAGCTTTATTTCATACGATATTAAGTTTAAGCATGATTTCATTATTGAGCTTCTTCAATAGACGATGTTGAGCTTCGTTTTCATATGATGTTGAGTTTATGCATGATTTCATGATGAACTTCGTCACTAGACGATGCTGAGCTTCGTATTTATATGATTTAGAGCATTGCATGATTTGGAAGAATAGTCTAGCACCGAGCGGGCTAAGGGTCGATAACCTTATGCCCCTGAACTACGCGCCAACGTAGGTTGATTCTACTATATTATTGGGACCTCCCTTGTGAGCTATCTCCAGCTCGATTGGCCCTTCAGGTTTGATATCGATATCATGGTAGTTTCCTTAGCCCTGAAAAGGTTTTGGGCGGCTCTGCCCACTTGAGTGTAATAGTCGGGACCACGTAAGCTCTATTGTGGTATGTCGGTTAATTGGCGAGTCTCCCATTATTCGTATGATTCAGATTTGCATATTCACTAGTCATGACCACCATGTATGCATGCATGTTCTAAAAGTAAGGTTTGACTGTATGTTCAGCTTTTCTATAAATGTTGCATCTCAGCTTTGAGTCATTTGAATTAGTTGATGTCATAAAGTTATGCATTATCACATCATGAAAGGGATTATGATTTCGAAGAATGCATGTGAGTTCTCTCAGTTCTCTAAATGTTTATGTCATGTAATGATTGGTTTGGATGATTTTACTTATTATAGCGGTTTTACTTACCTTGCATACTCGTTACATTCCACGTACTGACCGCATACTATCACACCCCACCTTGGGGGGTATGACGGGCACCTGGTGCCTGCTAGACTCTGGGCTGCTAAACGGTCCAGCCTAAGCACATCTGGTGCTTTGTCTGACTCTGGCTCTATTTCAAGAAACGAACCAGCTATATAGCAGCTGTAAATACAGCCCTCGGCCGATTAGGCCTATTGCTACCTGCAATGCACAACAGCTAACCAGAACAATGACACTACAATCCGAAGCAACTTCTATTCACATTTGTGACCGACAAGGTCACTAACTATAACCAGAAGAAGGCCCCACGCGGCCATCATCAACAACTAAACACATATATACATGCATGGGCCCACACGACTGGCTCCACCACCACAGGGAAACATAAGACTGCAAGCCTCTAGGAAGTGATAATAAATTGGTCGGGATAGGGCCCTGACCTACCCAAACTATAATCAAAAGGAAATAGGAACAACCTCCGACTGTCTAGCTCCGGAGGATAGGAGCTGATAACTCTACTGACTAAATCACGAGGGATCGACTCCTCATCTATGTGTACCTGCAGGCAAGCAATGCAGTGCCCCCATGGGCATCAGTACCAAAGGTACTGAGCATGTAAAACAAACTGAAATATACAACTGAAATGGGTAACAACAATAACATGACATATAAGTAGGAAGTAGCTGAGTCTATCTGGCTGAGGATAACTGGGAAGAGTTTACCTATTCTGTAACTAAATTGGGCGTACCCGACGACGAGTCGTCCTATTGTCTAGTAGTATCTAATAGAACATATACATATACATATAAATACACATAATACCTGACCGACCCCCATAAGCCGGAAGGTGCCAACCAACAGAACAATCTATTTACCCCTACCCGGGTCTAAACCAACAAAAAATAAGTCACTCCACTCATCTGATAAGTGTGAGCTCCTCTTACCGGCCCCCTTGGGTACGTAGCTCAGGCCTTGGCCTCTGACAATGACCTGTGTCTGAGTCCGAAGACTCCTGCCTCAGGACGCAAGCGCTCAATGGGGTAATCTACTGCTGTATCTGTGACTGAAACTTCCCCTGGGTGTAAACACGCGATAGGGTAATTTTATAAAAATCTATATTTGAAACTGCCCCCGGCCACAAGCACACACAGAGTAGTCTGCCCCTGTAAACAGGGTAATCTGGCTCTGCGCAGAGTAAACTCAACTGCCCCTGCAAGCAGGGTAATCTGGACCGTATTATTATGGTGGTCGGCCATCATCATCCTCTAGGCGGACGACATCGCCCAGCTGGGGGCGGTATCTGAATCTGGTATCGACACAGCTATAACCCAGGGGCGTCGGGGATGCTAAGGGACACCCACATGCCATAAAAAGTCTCAACATGCAAAACACATGCATAACAAGCATGCTCAAATGAAAAATACTAATCATATTCTCTTCTTTTATTTCAAGGCCAGTCCATATTAAACAAATGATGCTATATTCTGTTTTACACTATTTCTGATTGCTGGGCTAACTGCTACCTGGCCTTTATCTGTTTATCCGATTATTGTTATCCGTGATCTGAAGCTATATCAGTTTCTAGAGCCATATCTATTTCTGGAGCTACATCTGTATCTGGAGCTATTTCTATATCTGGTTACTGATCTGATTATATTTGGATATAACTCAATAACATACAACATGTCATCTATAACTGGATATAGCTCAATAACATAAGATGTGCCATCTATTACCGGATATAGTCTCAACAAATGTAATACATACTATCTGTAATCTTTCTAATTCATTATACTACTTTTACAACTTCCATTTTGGGTATTATGTAAGAACATGCTGAGCTACTGGCTGATACCACATTACTATCTAAAATCATTTGACTATACGTTATTCTGGTTATTGCATGATACGTAATTATATACTAGCATGCTTGCTGGGAATTGTACTAAAATCGTTCCTGTACGTTGGGTATCTGTTAATAGCCTTTATTCTATTTATTTTCTAGACTATACTTCCTGGCTTGCCGAAAGAATAGCTTTACATACCTTAATCTCGGTTTATCCGACTAACGGAAGAAACTCGGTCAGTACTCCAGCTATTTCTCCCAACTGCTGTTACACATATGCCAATTAGAACTAAATACACCAATATTCTGGAACAAAACGTCACTTTCGATATATTTATAGCCTAAACTTTGGCTTATCGAAAGACGGTCAAAAACTCGATGTTTCTAGAAAGTCCAGAAGGGAGAAATATTCACTTTAAGGCTAGAAATATATTGACACTGATTTGGAGCAATTCCACTTACCTTAGTTCGGTAGCACGACGATTCGCTGGCCGAATTTCGCAAAACTAAATCCGTAGGAATGCTCCTTACTTCTTAATACCTCGGTATCTAGAGTTAATTTGAGTTTGGACCGCGTTTGACGGCGTAATCGAGCGATAACTTAATAGTACTTTCGCACCCTCTCTGCTTTCTCACGAATTCTAGAAATTATTTATTATCATAATGAAATGAACCGAAGTGGAGGATTTATATACTTGGGCCTGGACAGGGCCAACGTGTCACGGAGCCAACGCGGAGGCTCCACCTCCGTGACACGTTGCCATCGCGGAGGGGTTCTGCCCCGGCCCCTTCCGCGATGGTTCGACAGATTTCTCGTCCGGTCTTTTCCCAGCCCTTTTTCTAGCATGTATGGCTTTCAAATACTCTTAACCAACACGTGAAGAGGCCATCTATGTGTTGGGAATTTTACGGGGTATAACATTCTCCACCCCTTAAGAACATTCGTCCTCGAATGTAAACTTCTATCTAGAGGACTTCTCAACTTACTCAACTTGTTTCTAGAAAAATTTCGGCAGAGTTTCCCCTATAATATGGACTATCCCAAAAACCTGAAATGCAAAAATGTCTCATACAGGTACTTCACATAATACTATAGTATTTAAATGACAGATTAAAATAGACCTTCTCATTTATATATACTATAAGGCACTGCATAAGATAATAATACTAATATACCTGTCGCCCGACTAGGCTTTAATTAAATGAGGGTATCTAGTCTTCATATCTTCCTCTGCCTCCCAAGTCATCTCCTCTCAGTTCCCGTTACGCCACAATACCTTGACAGACGCAATATTTTTAGTTCTCAATCTACGAATCTGTCTGTCTAAGATGGCTACTGGAACCTCTTCATATGCTAACTCTTTTGTGACCTGGACATCCTGAATTGGAACAACTGTGGAAGGGTCTCCTATGAACTTCCTCAACATAGATACATGGAATACTGGGTGAACAGACGCTAACTCTGGAGGCAAGTTCAATTCATATGCAAATCGGCCTATTCTCCGCCGAATCTGATATGGACCAATAAACCTCGGGCTAAGCTTGCCTTTCTTGCCAAATCTCATCACCCCTTTAATCGGAGACACTTTCAAATATACCCAATCATCCACAGCAAATTCTAGATTTCTGCACTGCATATCCGCATAAGACTTCTGGCGGCTCTGAGCAGTCAGTAGGCGTTCTCTGATAAGCTTCACCGCCTCTTCTGACCGATGAATAATATCCGACCCAACCAGAACTGTCTCCCCCCCTTCAAACCAGCCGACTGGTGATCTACATTTCCGCCCGTATAATGCTTCAAAGGCCGCAATCTGGATAGCTGAATGATAACTGTTATTATAGGTAAATTCAATCAACGGCAGATGCTCATCCCAACTACCCCCAAAATCTAGTACACACGCTCGTATCATGTTTTCGAGCATTTGAATAGTGCGCTCAGCCTGTCCATCTGTCTGACGGTGGAATGCTGTGCTCAAATTAATCTGTGTTCCTAGTCCCCTCTGGAACGACTACCAAAATCTAGTTGTAAATTGTGCTCCTCTGTCTAAAATAATAGATACTGGCAGTCCATGTAATCTAATTATTTCTCGGATATATAATTCGGCATAATCCTCGGCCGAGAAGGTATCTTTCACTGGCAGGAAATGAACTGATTTTGTCAGCCTGTCAACTATTACCCAAATAGAATCGTGTCTATGTCTGGTATGGGGTAACCCTGTTACAAAATCCATATTTATCTCTTCCCATTTCCAAAAAGGCACGACTATATCCTGCATCACACCGCCCGATTTCTGTTGTTCTGCTTTCACCTGCTGAGAGTTAGGACATCTAGATACAAATTCAGCTATTTCAGCTTTCATACCTGGCCACTAGTAGATGTCTCTGATGTCGTGGTACATTTTTGTTTCTCCTGGATGGAGGGAATAGCCAGCGTAATGTACCTCGTTCATAATCTACTAGCGAAGCCCTGAAACATCTGGAACACAGAGGCGGCCTTTACATAACAGTACTTCTTCCTCAGTTATCTGAAAATCTGGCGTTTTCCCTTGCTGAATTCTGCCCTTAAGCTGGACTAGTTCAGGATCCTCGTACTGCCATTCTTTTACCTCTGTAACTAACGATGACACAGCAGAGTTATGAATCACCGCTCTATTATTTTCTGTCTCTACTACTCGAACGGCTAAACCAGCTAGCTGATGAATTTCCTTAGCTAACTCCCACTTCTCAGGTCGCAAATACGCTAAACTCCCAATTGACTTATGGCTGAGGGCATCTGCTACTATATTGGCTTTTCCCGGATGATACAGAATGTCCACGTCATAATCTTTCAATAACTCCAACCAGCGACATTGTCGCAAATTAAACTCCCTCTGAGTGAAGATGTACTGCAGGCTTTTATGATCTATAAAAATGTCTACATGAACGCCATGCAGACAATGCCTCCAGATTTTTAGAGCGTGGATCACTGAGGTTAACTCCAGGTCGTGGGAGGGTAATTCTTTTCGTGTTTCCTCAGCTGTCTGGAAGCATACGCAATCACCTTACCATGCTGCATCAACACACAACCCAGTCCAATGCCTGAAGTGTCACAATACACCGCATACCCATCTGTTCCCTCTAGCAATGCTAGTACTGGGGCGGAGGTCAATCTATTTTTCAATTCTTGAAAACTCTGCTCACATACCTACGTCAACTGAAATTTCACTGCTTTCTGTGTGAGCTTTGTCAGAGGTGCTACTATAGTGGAGAATCCTTCAACAAATCTCCGGCAATACCTTGCTAAACCCAGGAAACTATGCACCTCGGTCGGAATGGTAGGTCTGGGCCATGTCTTGACCGCCTCTATTTTCTATGTGTCCACCTGTATACCAACATCCAACACGATATGCCCCAAAAAGGCAACTGAGTTCAGCCATAACTCACACTTAGAAAACTTGGCGTACAGCAGGCGGTCACTAAAGATCTGGAGTACTATTCGTAAATGGTTCTGGTGATCTGTCTCTAAACGAGAATATACCAGAATATCATCGATAAATATTATCACGAACAGATCCAAATACGGTCTGAATATGTTGTTCATCAGGTCCATAAACACTGCAGGAGCATTCGTCAACCCAAAAGACATGACTAGAAATTCAAAGTGACCATATCTGGTCCTGAAAGCAGTCTTTGGAATGTCCCTCTCACGAACTCAGACCTGGTGGTATCCGGACCTCAGATCTATCTTAGAGAAACATCTGGCCCCCTGCAACTGGTCAAACAAATCATCTATTATAGGGAGCGGGTATTTGTTTTTAACCGTTACCTTATTCAGCTGCCGGTAGTCTATACACATACGGAGTGAGCCATCTTTCTTTCTTACAAACAGAACTGGCGCACCCCACGGGGAAGTACTAGGCCTGATAAAGCCTTTGTCGAGCAAATCTTTTAACTACTCTTTCAACTCTCTAAGCTCAGCTGGTGCCATGTGATATGGCGGAATGGATATAGGTTGAGTCCCTGGCAACAAGTTAATTGCAAAATCTATCTCCCTTTCGGGAGGGATACCAGGCAACTCATCTGGAAATACGTGAGGGAATTCATTGACCACTAGAACAGACTAAAGGGTCGGAGGTTCCACCCGAACGTCCTGGACTCTACTTGGTGGTAAACACATCCCTTTGCTATTAATTTTCTCGCCTGAAGGTAGGAAATAAACCTACCTTTTGGCGTAGCTGTGCTCCCTTTCCATTCTCGCACTACTTCACCCGGAAAGTGAAATTAGACCGTCTTGGTCAAACATTCTAAGTTGGCATAGCATGGCACTTACCAATCCATACCCATAATGGCATCGAAGTCGACCATCTGAAGTTCTATCAAGTCTACTGTGGTCTGGCGATCAGCAACCTCTACCGTAAACCCTCGGTAAACTCTTTTAGCTGTAATCGAGTCACCGACCAGTGTAAGCACTGAAAAGGGCTGCTGAAGCAATTATGGTTTGATACCCAACTTCCGGGCCACAAATGGTGTAATATATGACAAGGTAGACCCTGGATCAATCAATACATAAATAGGGTATGAGCAGATAATCAATATACCTGTGACCACGTCGGGAGATGCCTCTGAATCCTGCCTCCCGGGTAATGTATAGGTACGGCTGGGGCCCGCACCTGAGCCAGAGGCTCCTGATCTACCTCGGCCCCTATTTGCTGAACCTGAGGGTCTGCCCCCTGATGAGGCTGCTAGAGCTCGTGGCCCCGCTGATGTTCTATCCAGACTATCCCGGCTACCCTATCCTCTGGCCGGATAATCTCTCATTGAATGCCCTTCCTGTCCGCAGTAATAGCACCCCGAGAAGCCCTGCCTGCAGGCTCTAGAATGTGGTCGGTGGAACATAGGACAAGGGGTAGGTGCAAACCTACTCTATTCTGCCATCCGCTGCTGAGGTGATGCTACTATCCGTAAACTGCTACTGGACTTTGACTGACTCCGGCGAACAAATCTGCCTCTCTACTACTGTACCGGAAGTAAAAATCTGGGTGGCCTATCTAACAATCGTGGTCTCGACCCCCTAGGGATTTCCCTTTGAATCTCAGCGGGTCTGTTTCTACGGCGCGACTCTGAAGTCGCCTGCCTGTCGCCCCGCTGCCGCTGTCTGAAGCCCTCAATTGTCTATGCGAAGGCCTGTACCTTGGCTATGTCCATGTCCTCTCTCAAAGTAGCCATCATGCACATCTCTATGTAATCTAAATTCAGGCCCATAATAAAGCGATGGACTCTGGACGACATGGTGTGCACAAATGCTGGAGAATAGCGGGCTAAGGAGTCGAATTGTAAAGAATACTCACGGATGCTCCTGGCCCCTGCTCTAAGTGTAAGAACTGGTCCATCCGGGCCTGTCTGACCTCCCGGGGTAAGTAGTGGTCCAAGAAGGCCTCTGAGAAGCTGGACCAAGTAGGAGGGGCAGCATCCCTTCCCCAAGATCTCTCCCAACTTTCGTACCACAAAACAACAATATCCCTCAACCGGAACATTGGTAATTCCACTAATTTTGTTGGGGTTATGTGCATGACTCAAAAAATTCTTTGTATCTGGTCCAGAATGTCCTGAGGGTCCTCCGCTGAATCTAAACCTGTAAACTGAGGGGGTCACACTGCAAAGAATTCTCTAACCTTTGAACTACCTGGCCCACCTAGGAATTCTGCTGCTGCAAGCGGTACTGGCTGACGCTGAGTAGCTAGCATCTAGGTTAACATAACCACCGCATTACGTAGCTCCTGATCAGATGAAGTAGGTGCAGGAGCTGTGAGAGGCGGTGCTGCCTCAAATGGTGTCTGGCGAGGCGGAGACTACTGGGAGGGTCGAGATGACACCTCCGTATCGCCCTCAGATCGAGCTGAATCTGGCTGTAAGTGAGGCATCCTGCTGGTGCCTTCGTCCGCGCTGTATCCAACCCTCTACCTATGGTAGGGTGTCGCTGGTCTGCCATTTTTATCTGTAGACAAAGAATATGATAAGTTTTAAGAACTCGACCCTATACTGTATTGTTCTATGGCACAACGGAATATGAAGAAAGAGTAACCATCCCATTATGCCTTGCAGCCTCCTGCCTATAGTATGTGGTGCACAACACATCCATAGACAAGACTCTACTTAGCATGGTTTGCAGACTCCCTAGGACACGAACTGCTCTGATACCGCATACTGTCACACCCCACCTTGGGGTGTATGATGGGCACCTGGTGCCTGCTAGACTCTGGGCTGTTAAACGGTCCAGCCTGAGCACATCTGGTGCTTTGGCTGACTCTGGCTCTATTTCAAGAAACGAACCGGCTATATAGCGGCTGTAAATACAGCCCCCGGCCGATTAGGCCTATAGCCACCTGCAATGCACAACAGCTAACCAGAGCAATGACACTATAATCCGAAGCAACTGCTATTCACATTTGTGACCGACAAGGTCACTAACTATAACCAGAAGAAGGCCCCACACGGCCATCATCAACAACTAAACAGATATATTCATGCACGGCCCCACACAACCGGCTCCACCACCACAAGGAAACATCAGATTGCAAGCCTCTAGGAAGTGATAATAAATTGGTCAGGATAGGGCCCCGACCTACCCAAACTGTAATCAAAAGGAAATAGGAACAACCTTCGACTGTCTAGCTCCGAAGGATAGGAGCTGATAACTTTGTTGACTGGATCACGAGGGATCGACTCCTCGTCTATTTGTACCTACAGGTAAGCAATGCAGCGTCCCCACGGGCATTGGTACCAAAGGTACTGAGCATGTAAAGCAAACTGAAATATACAACTGAAATGGGTAACAACAATAGCATGACATATATGCAGGAAGTAGCTGAGTCTATCTGGCTGAGGATGACTGGAGAGAGTTTACCTATTCTTTAACTAAACTGGGCGTACCTGACAACGTGTCGTCCTACTGTCTATCAGTATCTAACAGCACATATAGATATACATATAAATACACACAACACATGACCGACCCCCATAAGCCGGAAGGTGCCAACCAACAGAAAAATCTATTTACCCCTACCCGGGTCTAAACCAACCAAAAATAAGTCAGTCCACTCATCTGATAACTGTAAGCTCCTCCTACCGGCCCCCTTGGGTACGTAGCTCAGGCCTTGGCCTCTGACAATGAATTGTGTCTGAGTCCGAAGACTCCTGCCTCTGGGCGCAAGCGCTCACTGGGGTAATCTGTTGTTGTATCTGTGATTGAAACTGCCCCTGGGTGTAAACACACAACAGGGTAATTTTATAAAAATCTGTATCTGAAACTGCTCCCAGCCACAATCGCACACAGAGTAGTCTGCCCTGTAAATAGGGTAATCTGGCTGTGTGCAGAGTAAATTGAACTGCCCCGGCAAGCAGGGTAATCTGGACCGTATTATTATGGTGATCGGCCATCATCGTCCTCTAGGCGGACGACATCTCTCAGCTGGGGGTGGTATCTGAATTTGGTATTGACACAGCTGTAACCCAGGGTTGGCGGGGATGCTAAGGGACACCCACATGCCATAACAAGTCTCAACATACAAAGCACATAAACAACAAGCATGCTCAAATGAAAAATACTAATCATATTCTCTTCTTTTATTTCAAAGCCAGTCCGTATTAAACAACTGATGCTATATTCTGTTTTACACTTTTTTTGATTGCTGGGCTAACTGCTCCCTGGCCTTTATCTGTTTATCTGATTATTGTTATCTGTGATCTGAAGCTATATCAGTTTCTAGAGCCATATCTCTTTCTGGAGCTACATCTGTATCTGGAGCTATTTCTATATCTGGTTACTGATCTGATTACATCTGGATATAACTCAATAACATAGAATATGCCATCTATAACTGGATATAGCTCAATAACATAAGATGTGCTATGTATTACCGGATACAGTCTCAACAAATATAATACATACTATCTGTAATCTTGCTAATTCATTATACTACTTTTACAACTTCCATTCTGGGTATTACGTAAGAACATGCTGAGCTACTAGCTGATACCACATTACTATCTAAACTCATCTGATTATCCGTTATTCTGATTATTGCATGATACGTAATGATATACTAGCATGCTTGCTGAGAATTATACTAAAATCGTTCCTGTACGCTGGGTATCCGTTAACAGCCTTTATTCTATTTATTTTCTAGACTGTACTTCCTGGCTTGCCGAAAGAATAGCTTTACATACCTTAATCTCGGTTTATCCGACTAACGGACAAAGCTCGGTCAGTACTCCAGCTATTTCTCTCAACTGCAGTTACACATATGCCAATTAGAACCAAATACACCAATATTCTGAAAGAAAACGTCACTTTCGATATATTTATACCCTAAACTTTGGCTTATCGAAAGACGGTCAAAAACTCACTGTTTCTCAAAAGTAAAGAAGGGAGAAATATTCAATTTAAGGCTAGAAATATATTGAAACTAATTTGGAGCAATTCCACTTACCTTAGTTCGGTAGCACGACGATTCACCGGCCGAATTTCGCGAAACTAAATCCGTAGGAATGCTCCTTACTTCTTAATACCTCGGTATCTGGAGTTAATTTAAGTTTGGACCGCGTTTGACGGCGTAATCGAGCGATAACTTAGTAGTACTTTCGCACCCTCTCTGCTTTCTCACGAATTATGGAAACTATTTATTATCATAATGAAATGAACCGAAGTGGAGGCTTTATATACTTGGGCCTGGACAGGGCCAACGTGTCACGGAGCCAACGCAGAGGCTCCACCTCCGTGACACGTTGCCATCGCGGAGGGGTTCAGCCCCGGCTCCTTCCGCGATGGTTTGACAAGTTTCTCGTCCGGTCTTTTCCCGGCCCTTTTTCTAGCATGTATGACTTTCAAATACTCTTAACCAACACGCGAAAAGGCCATCTATGTGTTGGAAAATTTACGGGGTATAACACATACTTTCTATGTTGTATCGTTTCATGATACAGGATCCAACTCATATCTTCGACCCCGATCTTAGTCAGCTTATTCAAGTTAGCACCTGTTTAGAGTTGGTGAGTCCTCATCCTTAGAGGACTAGACTTTCAGTTTCTTCTATGTATTTCAGTTTTAGTATTGTAGAGCTAGTTGGGGTCTTGTCCCATTAGTTTGTCCAGATTAGAGGCTTTTCAAACTCATACGTGTATTCAGTTTCAGATGGTTATTCTTACGTAATGTTGCTTTAGACTTCTGCTGAGAGTATATTTTTGTTTTCTTTATTTTTGAATGAGTTACTTGTATGCTCATACTATGGGTTGACTTGGGGTCCCTCGGGGTCCCTTGTCCCCTATCTACGATCTGGGCCTCCATTCGGGTCGTGACAAACTTGGTATCAGATCCGTAGGTTTGAAGTGTCCTAGGGCATCTAAAAGTCGCATTAAGTGGAGTCTTTTTCATGGGTGTGAAGCGCACCACACTTATGACGGAGAGGCTCCCAAATGTTTTAGGAAATGTTCCCATCTTTCATGATCTATGTCATGCGTAAGAAGTCTTTCTATCTCTCTAATTCGTGCTATTCGAAATTGTATAGTATGGCTCCTCGAAGAGTGAATGGACGGAGAAATAGAGATGGTGAATTCCATGAGGATGGCATGGGTCATGGGCATTAGAAGCTCCCACCAGTTCAGGAGCCTTAGGCACCGGAGCCAGTCGCCCATGATGAGTTTCGGGCTGCTATCCAGATGCTTGCACAGGCCTTGACTGCTCAGGTCAATCAGTAGGCTATTGCGCATGTTCCGTAGAATGGTAGTGCATCAGCGGCTCGAGTCAGCGACTTCTTGAGGATGAACCCGTCGGAGTTTCTTGGGTCCAAGGTAGATGAGGACCCACACGAGTTCGTGGATGAAGTTGTCAAGATCACCCAAGTCATGGGGGTTAGTAGTGTTGAGTGCACAAAGTTGGCCTCCTAGCAGTTGAAAGGGGTTGGCGCATATTTGGTTCCATCAATGGAAGGATAGCAGGGTCGCCGGAGCAGGTCCGGTCACTTGAGAATAATTCCATGTTGCATTCCTGAATCAGTTCTTCCCTCAGGAGATGAGGGAGCTGAAGGCAGCTAAGTTTGTAAATCTGAATCAAGGGAGGATGACAGTACTAGAGTATTCCCCAACAT
Source organism: Datura wrightii (assembly GCA_035772735.1). NCBI lineage: Eukaryota > Viridiplantae > Streptophyta > Magnoliopsida > Solanales > Solanaceae > Datura > Datura wrightii. The sequence continues at coordinate 162,438,219 of JASDFA010000016.1, forward strand.
TCACCCACCTATCGAAGTATGCTCCTAAGTTAGTGGCTGACCAGAGGACGCGAGTGAGAAGGTTTATGCATCGGATAGCAGGTTACTTGGATAAGGAATGCAGGATTGCTATGCTCCATCAGGATATGGACTTTCCTCGAATGGTGTTGTATGCCCAACAGATGGAGGCAGCACATTCGAGAGAGAGAGTGGCCAAGAGGGCCAGGAATGATGATCATAGATCTCCTCAGCTTAGGTCAGGAGGTGGGCACCATCAGCAGACCCACTAGAGATCATCCGCCCCAATTCATCAGCTTTGAGTGTGCCATCCCTCCCTAGGCATGATCAGAGAGGGAGAGCATCAAGCTCGAGGGGTCAGAGCATCAGGCCCACAGATTCAAGTGTCCTAGCTTGTCGTAGATATGGCCGAGGGCATGTAGGCCAGTGCTTGGAATATTGGGGTGCGTGTTTCAGGTGCGAGAAACCCGGACACATGCTTATAGATTGTCCAGTAGTGAGACAGGATCAGGTCGGGGGCCGTGGTACAATTTCTGGCTCAACAACCCCACCCCTCGCTTAGAATATTAGGGGGCATCTACCAGTGTAGCTGGCGGTTAGCGCCAGAACAGATTTTATGCCCTAGCATCCCGTTAGGAGCAAGAGGTCATCCCAGACATGCTTACTGGTATGTTATGAGTCTTCCATGTTGATGTTTATGCTCTATTAGATCTAGGGGCCACCTTGTCCTTTGCGACACCTTATGTAGCCAGTAGCTTTGGAGTCAGTCCTGATGTCTTGTCAGAATCCTTCTAAGTTTCTACTCCTGTAGGTGACTCAGTTACAACTAGACGGGTGTATAGAGATTGCCTAGTCTTGTCCTCCATAAGGTCACCTCAGCAGATCTGATAGAGTTAGCCATGATGAATTTTGATGTTATTCTCAGCATGGATTGGTTGTATGCATGTTATGCTTCTATTAATTGTAGGACCCGGTTAGTAGAGTTCAGATTTTTAGGTGAGCCAGCCTTAGAATGGAAGGGTAGTTCAGTTGTGCTTATAGGTCATTCCATTTACTACCTCAAGGCCAGGAAGATGATTTCTAGGGTTTTCTTGTATCATTTGGTTAGGGTAAAGGATATTGAGTTCGAGACCCCGACTATCCAGTCAGTCTTAGTAGTACGTGAGTATCTAGAGGTCTTTTCTGATGATTTGCCAGGTATTCCTCCCGAGCGAGAGATTGACATCAGTATGGACCTTTTTCATGATATGCATCCTATATCTATTTCTCCCTATAGGGTGGCTCTAGCTAAGTTAAAAGAGTTGAAGGATTAGTTAAAGTATTTACTAGATAAGGGCTTCATTAGACCGAGCCAGTCTCCATGGGGTGCACCAGTTTTATTTGTTCAGAAGAAAGATGATTTCCTTCGTATGTGTATTGATTATCGACAGTTGAACAAAGTCACTATCAAGAACAGGTACCCCTTACCCAGGATCGATGACTTGTTCGATCAGCTTCATGGTGCTAAGTGTTTCTCGAAGATACATCTCAGATCTGGTTATCATCAGCTTAGAGTTCGGGAGAGTGATATCCCAAAGACGACATTCCAAAAACTGTATGGTCATTATGAGTTTGTAGTTATGTCGTTTGACTAACGATGCTCCTACAACTTTTACGGACCTGATGAACAGGGTGTTCAAGACATATTTGGATGTGGTTGTGATCATGTTCATTGATTACATCTTGATATACTCTCAGAGCGAGGAGGAGCATGCCGCTCACTTGGGAGTAGTGCTTCAAACCCTCAAGGACTAGCAGTTGTATGAAAAGTTCAGCAAGTGTGAGTTTCTGTTGGACTCCGTGGCATTCTTGGGCTATGTGGTGTCTAGGGAAGGCATAAAAGTAGATTCGCAGAAAATTGAGGCAGTGAAGAATTGGCCCAGACCAGTAAATCCTTCGGATATTCTGTGTTTCTTGGGCTTCGCTGGCTACTACTGGAGGTTTGTTGGGGGTTTCTCATCCATTGCAGAGCCTTTAACTAAGTTGACTCAGAAGAAGGTGAAGTTTCAGTGGTCGGAGGCTTGTGAGAAAAGCTTCCAAGAGTTGAAGACTCGACTAACTTCAGAACAAGTGTTGACCCTACCCGAGGGTAACGATGGTTTCGTGGTGTATTGTGATGCTTCCAGAGTTGGACTTGGGTGTGTGTTGTTGCAACATGGGATGGTGATAGCTTATGCCTCTCGACAACTGAAGGTGCATGAAAAGAATTATCCGACCCATGATCTTGAATTGGCTGCGGTGGTGTTTGCATTGAAGATATGGCGGCATTACTTGTATGGGGTCCACGTGAATGTATTTACGGATCACAAGAGCTTGCAATATGTGTTCACCCAGAAGGATCCAAATCTTTAGCAAAGGAGGTGGTTGGAATTGCTAATGGACTACGATATGAGCGTTCTTTACCACCCGGGCAATGCTAATGTTGTTGCGGATGCACTTAGAAGGCTCTATATGGAGAGTGTGCCCCACTTGGATGAGGGAAAGAAGGAGTTGGTGAGAGATTTCCATCGACTCAGAAGGTTGGGGGTTAGATTGATCGACGTGACCGATGGTGGTGGTGTTGTACATAAAAGGTCAGAATTGTCCTTGGTGGTTGATGTTATGTCCAGGCAAGATAAAGATCCAATTTTGAGGAAATTGAAAGAGGCAGTTTAGAGTCAAAAAGGTAGAGGTTTTCTCCCAAGGGGGAGAGGGTGTGCTATGATATCAGGGTCGTCTATGTGTCCCTGATGTTTATGATTTGAGAGTCTGAATATTACATGAGGCACATGGTATTAGATATTCTATTCATCCAGAACCCATGAAGATGTATTGAGACTTGTGAGAAATCTATTTGTGGGATGGTATGAAGAAGCATATTGCAGAGTTTGTAGCAAAATGTCCAAACTGTCAGCAAGTGAAAGTCGAGCATCAAAGACCCAGAGGCATACTTCAGGATATTACCATTCCCACTTGGAAGTGGGAAGAAACCAATATGGACTTCATTACAGGCTTACCCTAGACTCGTAGGCAATGTGACTACATTTGGGTTATCATGGACAGGTTGACAAAGACGACTCATTTTCTACTGGTCAAAACTACTGACTCAGTGGAGGATTATGCCAAGTTGTACATACGGGAGTTATTTTGGTTGCATGGAGTTCCTTTGTCCATCATTTAAGATAGAGGTACCCAGTTTGCCTCTCAATTTTTGAGGTCCTTTCAGAAAGGACATGGGACTCAAGTCAAGCTCAGTACGACTTTTCATCCGCAAACGGATGGCCAAGCCGAGCGAACAATCTAGACTCTTGAGGAAATGTTGAGGGCATGTGTTATGGATTTTAAAGGTAATTGGGATGATCATCTATCATTGATTGAGTTAGCCTATAATAACAGTTACCACTTTAGTATCCAAATGGCACCGTTCGAGGCTCTTTACAGGCGAAGGTGTAGATCTCCTATCAGATGGTTTGAGGTTGGTGAGGCAGCTGTGGTAGGACCAGATTCAGTTCATGAGGCGATGGTGAAGGTTCAGTTGATAAGAGACCAGTTGAAAACTGCTCAGAGTCGTCAAAAATCGTATGCCGATGCGAGGAGAAGAGATTTGGAGTTTGATGTGGATGATTGGGTGTTTCTAAAGGTATCTCCCATGAAGGGAGTCATGCGGTTTGGGAAGAAAGGGAAACTCAGTCCTCGCTATGTGTTCCCTACCAGGTTGTGAGAAGAGTTGGTAAGGTGGCGTATGAGTTTGACATTCCATCGGATTTATCTTCGGTTCATCCCGTCTTCTATGTGTCGCTTTTGAAAAAGTGTTTGGGTGATCCAGCCTTGGTAGTCCCGGTAGACAGCTTTGAGGTAAAATATAGCCTCAATTACGAAAAAATTCCTGTTGAATTTTTAGATCTCCAGGTTTGAAAGTTGAGGAACAAAGAAGTAGCTTCGGTTAAGGTACTGTGGAGAAATTAGCACATTGAAAGAGCTACATGGGAAGCCGAAGCGGATATGATGGCTAGATACCCACATTAGTTCTCTAACGGCTTAGTTTCACCTTGAGGTATCATTTCTTCACTCAGACTCTAATTAGTTTTCATGTGTTGAACTATGTGCATAAGTTTCTTTTATGTATGTGGGTGTGTATGATTGGTGATACCAGTTCAGCTGTATAGTTTGAAATGAAGTTAGTAATTCTGTCAATTTTCGGCTTAAATGATCAGTATTTGATTATGATAATTGTATGTTCTATTTTCTGATTGTTTCCTACATTTGAGGACGAATGCTTCCAAGGAGGAGATATTATAATACCCAGGAAGTTCTTAGGAATAACTTAGGGAGTTAAGAATTCAAAGTGCAGAAATCTGGGAAAAAATGTTGCAGGACGAGCCATAGAACAACTCGTGGTAGCAAATCACGAGCTGTTGTATGTGGTCATGGTGTGAAGCCAGGCCTGGTGGTAGGGTGGACCACGGGCATCAAAACGACCCATTTTGAGGCAGCACGGGCTATCGTTAGTGGTCGTGGGAAGGAAGTGGATCTGGGTAGTGGCTAGGACGGTTTGAAACCACGGTTCGTGGTTTGGAAGGATGACTCGTCCTATCGAGCCGAGGGTGCAACTCTGAAACCGGGAAGTTTGGCAGTCTAGGCCACGGGAGATTACCACGGGTCGTGGTATCTTCCCATAGTCCATTGGTTGAATCGTGGAATCGTCCAGTGCAGGTTTTTCTGCGATTTTAGTAAGGACATTTATGTCAATTCCTAGTCCTAAGGCCCTATACTACTTCGTTTAGGGCTCGTTTTGAAGGGTTTTAGTGGGGGAAGACCTATTCTAAGTGCATACTCCCTATACATGCAAGGTTGAAGCCTTGAAGGAGGTGATTCAAGGCAAAAATTTAAGGTTTCCTTTGAAATCTTTTCTTAGGTAATTGAAGAGTGGTAGAATTCCTCATTTCCAGGTATGTAGGGTTTTAATGGGTGTTCTCCTTCCACACCCATGCCCAATTTCTCCCTATTCGAATGAATCTCCTATGATCAAGGGTGGGGTCTCTACCCTATTACATATTTTCTCAATCTTTATACATAGGTATGAATTTTTTATGTTCTTAGTATTGCATATGAAGCATGGGCAGATTTTTAAAGTGTTTCCAATTTAACTTGAGTTTTTTAGTTTTATGAAATTAAAGGCCCATGGGTAGGGAGTTCATAAAGAAGAGATTTTCGATGAATGCATGATGTTGATGAGATTTTGAAGATGAAAAGCATGTTCTATGTTACCCATGTCTATAATCGAAGTATTGGATATGAATATAGTATAGTCAAGTATGATGAAGCTTTGGGTAGTGCCCAATGTTGTGTATGAATAATGATTTTCTCGAATTAACTTCATTACCTCGTTTTGGAGTGAAATCTCCCAAATTGTAATGTTTTCAAATGAATTGAATGAGTTCAAGCATGATAAGATTTTGGGAAAGCCCCTTATATTGATGATGATTAGGTGATATTTCTAAAGTAAGCTTACCGCAAGATTTTGGAGTAAAGGCTTCCACTATTCTTTGAGCTTGTGGTATGTTTCATAGTAAAGTTTCTCATATGCATGAATTTATAATTGAGATGTATGTTGTCATTGAGCTTCATTTCATACGATGTTGAGTTTAAGCATGATTCATTATTGAGCTTCATCAATAGAAGATGTTGAGCTTTGTTTCGATATGATGTTGAGTTTATGCATGATTTCATGTTGAGCTTCGTCACTAAACGATGTTGAGCTTTGTGTTTATACAATGTAGAGAATTTCATGTTTTAGGAGAAGAGTCTAGCACCGAGCGGGCTAAGGGTCGATAACTCTATGCCCTAGAACTACGCGCCAACGTAGGTTGGTTCTACTATATTATATGGACCTCCCTTGTGAGCTATCGCCAGCTCGATTGGCCCTTCAGCTTGATATCGATATCATGGTAGTGTCCTTAGCCCTGGCAAGGTTTTGGGCGGCTCTGCCCACTTGAGTGTAATAGTCGGGACCACGTAAGCTCTATTGTGGTATGTCGGTTAATTGGCGAGTCTCCCATTGTCCGTATGATTCAGATTTGCATATTCACTACTCATGACCACCATGTATGCATGCATGTTCTAAAAGTAAGGTTTGACTGAATGTTCAGCTTTTCTATAATTGTTGTATCTCAGCTTTGAGTCATTCAAATTAGTTGATGTTATAAAGTTATGCATTGTCACATCATGAAAGGGATTATGATTTCAAAGAATGCATGTGAGTTCTCTCAGTTCTCTAAAAGCTTATGTTATGAAATGATTTGTTTGGATGATTTTACTTATTATAGCGGTTTTAATTACCTTGCATACTCAGTACATTCCATGTACTGACCGCATACTTTTTATGTTGTATCGTTTTATGATACAGGACCCGACTCGCAGCTTCGGCCCCGATCTTAGTCAGCTTCGTCAAGTTAGCACCTGTTTAGAGTTGGTTAATCCTCATCCTTCGAGGACTAGACTTTCAGTTTCTTCTATGTATTTCAGTTTCAGTATTGTAGAGCTAGTTTGGGTCTTGTGCCATCAGCTCATCCAAATTAGAGGCTTCTCAGACATGTATTAATTTTCAGATGTTTATTCTTATATGATGTTCCTTTAGACTTCTTCTGATAGTATATTCGTGTTTTCTTTAGTTTTGAATGAGTAAGTTGTATGCTCATAGTATGGGTCGACTTGGGGTCCCTCTAGGTCCGTTGTCCCGTGTCTACGATACGGGTCTCCGTTCGGGTCATGACAGAAGACTCCCAAATTTTATATTCAAGCTTATGGTATGTTTTTAGTTAAGTCTTCCTACTCGTAGCTTACCACATGGTTTTGGAGCAAAGGCTCCCAAAGTATGTTTTCATCTTGTGGTATGTTTAGAACTAAAGCTTCTCATATGCATGATTTCATATTTGAGATGTATTACGTCATTGAGGTTCGTCACTAGATGATGTTGAGCTTCTTTATATACGATGTAGAGAATTTTCATGATTTTGGGAGAAGAGTCTAGCACCGAGTGGGTTAAGGGTCGATCACCCTATGCCCTAGAACTACGCGCCAATATAGGTTGATACCATTATATTATTGGGACCTCCCTCGAGAGCTATCCTCGGCCCTAATGGCCGTTGAGCTTGATATTGATATCATGGTAGTGTCCTTGACCTGGCAAGGTTTTGGATGGGCCGTGACACCTACATACCTAATTATAGCTGATTCTTACACTTCTTTGACTGCCCAAGAAGAATTTGAGAAGAATTGGAAGGGCTAAGGCTTGATCTTCTCTCTAATTCTCTCTAACTTGTATGCATGGGTTTTGAATAGGTTATAATGACTTAACCTATCTTAATACACTTTGAAAATAACTTAAAAAACGGTGTATTATAGGACCTTAGAGCATAGGAATGACGAAAATACCCTTAATAATTTTGCAGGAATTTACTGCTCGTCAGTCCCCATGAGGGACCTAACGAGTCGTTACCACCACCCACGAGTCATCACCTCAGTCGTTAGGTACAGTCTATCAGATTACCTGGGCTTGTCATAGGAGACTTCACGAGTCTTCACAGGTGACCAGGACTCGTGGTCACCACTCGTCACCCTCACTTTCCCGATTTCAAATAAAGCCTATCTTGCTAACCACAAACCTCCCCACGATTCGTGGTGTTTGACCACGATTTGTGGGGTCAATCCATTATGTGCACTTCCTTACACTTTTCCCCTTCTTAATTCACTTTTCCATGGCTGACTTATTGAGTCGAGGGGGCTGACCATGACTAGTGGTCATGCCCGTGAGGATCCCTTTCCACTACTTCCTTCAACTCAACCCAGCCCTTCACCATGAGTCACCTCACGACTCGTGGTCCTCCCCTACTGATGCAAAAATTTCAGTTTTCTCCACTTAAACTCCCGGTTCTGATCTTCAGAATTCCAGGGTATAACAATATCTCTCCCTTGGGAACTTTCGTCCTCGAATGTTGAAAATCATACAGAAACACAGAGAAATACAATTATCACACTCGAATACTGATCATTTAAGCTGAAAACTGATGGAATGACTATCTCTAATTCATACTACATGGATGAACTGAATTCTCTAATAATATACACATCCATATACAGAAAAGAAACTTCAACACATGATCTGAACATGAAAACCAAATAGAGTCATAAAGCAAAACATATACCTCAAGTCGGAACTGAGCCGGTAGGGAAACATTCTAGCCATCATATCTGCTTTGGCTTCCCATGTAACTAATTCAACATGTTGATTCCACCATAATACTTTAACTGAAGCTATTTCTTTGTTCCTTGCCTTCGAATCTATCGATCCAATATTTCCACCGACACCTCCTCATAGCGGAGGCTATCTTTCACACCAACGCTGTCCACCGGGACTATTAGAGCTGGATCTCCCAAACATTTCTTCAAAAGCGATACATGAAACACAGGATGCACGGAAGATAACTCTGAGGACAACTCCAACTCATATGCTACCTTACCAATTCTTCTCATAATTTGGTAGGGAACAACATAACGGGGACATAGTTTTCCTTTCTTCTCAAACCGCATTATTCCTTTCTTCTCAAACCGCATTACTCCCTTCATGGGAGATACCTTCGGAAATACCCAATTGTCTACCTCAAACTCCAACTCTCTCCTCCTCAAAATCAGCATATGGCTTTTGATGACTTTGAGCGGTTTTTAGCCTATCCCTTATCAACTGAACCGAGTCTGGCCCTATCATAACTGCCTCACCAACCTCAAACCATCCGATGGGAGATCTACATCTCCGCCCATAGAGACCCTCGAACGGTGCCATTTGGATACTGGAGTAATAGTTGTTATTGTAAGCGAACTCGATCAGGGGCAAGTGATCATCCCCACTACCGTTAAAGTCCATCATGCAAGCTCTCAACATGTCTTCGAGAGTTTTAATTGTCCGTTCCGCTTAACCATCCGTTTGCGGATAATATGTTATGCTGAGTTTAACCTGAGTCCCAAGCCCTTTCTGAAAAGACCACCAAAACTGAGAGGTAAATTGAGTACGTCAGTCTGAAATGATAGAAAAGGGCACTCCATACACTTGAACAAACTCCCGAATATACAGTTTGGCATAATCCTCCACCGTATCCGTAGTTCTGACCGGTAGAAAACATGTAGCCTTGGTCAACCTGTCTACCACAACCATAGAATCATAGTGTCGACGAGTACGGGGCAGGCCTGTGATGAAGTCCATATTAATCTCTTCCCACTTCCAAGTGGGGATGCTACTATCCTGAAGTACGCCTCCCGACTTTTGATGCTCGACCTTCACTTGTTGACAGTTCAGGCACTTGGCTACGAATTCTGCAATATCCCTCTTCATGCCATTCAACCAATATATTTCCCACAAATCATGATACCTCTTGGCGGTACCTAGATGAATAGAGTACCTGGATCCATGAGCCTTATGTATCATCCGACTCCTCAAATCATCGACATTCGGAACACACAGGCGACCCTGGTATCGAAGCACACCATCTCCCTCTTGGGATAATACCTCCCCCTTCTGACTTCAAATGACTTCTTTCAGCTTTACGAAAATGGGATCCTCATCTTGTCTAGCTTTCACATCCTTCACCAAGGAAGATTCTGATCCTATTTGCATAACAACACCGCCATCGGTTGAGTCGACCAACTTAACTCCTAACCTTGCAAGTAGATGGACATCTTTCACCAGATCCTTCTTTCCATCATCCACATGGGACACAATCTCCATAGAAAGTCTACTAAATACGTCCGCTACCACATTAACCTTAGTCGGGTGGTAAATGACACTCATATCGTAGTCCTTGAGTAGCTCCAGCCACCTCCTATGTCGAAAATTGAGATCTTTCTGTGTGAACACATATTGTAAGCTCTTGTGGTCCATAAACACATCCACAAGGACCCCATACAAGTAATGTCGCCATATCTTCAATGCGAAGACCACCACGACCAATTCAAAATCGTGGGTCGGGTAATTCTTCTCATGGACTTTCAACTTTCTCGAGGCCAATACGTACTTGAGTCTGATCCTCACAGCATCACAATACACCACAAAACCATCGTTACCCTCGGGTAGGATCAACACCAATGTTGAAGTAAGTCGAGTCTTCAACTCTTGAAAGCTATTCTCACAAGCCTCTAACCATTGGAACTTTACCTTTTTCTGAGTCAACTTGGTCAAAGGTGCTGCAATAGATGAGAAACTCTCAGAAAACCTCCGATAGTAGCCAGCCAGACCCAAGAAACTCCGAATATCCGAAGGATTCACCGGTCTAGGACAATTCTTCACCGCCTCGATTTTTTGACAATCCACCTTTATACCTTCACTTGACACCACATGACTCAACAAGTCTACTGAATTCAACCAAAACTCACATTTGCTGAATTTGGCATATAGCTGGCGATCTTTGGGAGTCTGAGGTACTACTCTCATATAAGCAGCATGCTCCTCCTCCTCTAGAGTATATCAAGATATTATCAATGAGCACGATCACGAACATATCCAAATATGGCTTGAACACCCTGTTCATCAGGTCCATCAAAGTTGTAGGAGCATTTGTTAGTGTAAAATACATAACTACAAACTCATAATGACCATGTCGCGTCCTAAAAGTTGTCTTCAGAATATCACACTCCCGCACTCTGAGCTAATGATATGTAGACCTGAGATCTATCTTTGAGAAACACTTGACACCTTGAAGCTGGTCAAACAAATCATTGGTCCTGGGTAAGGGATACTTGTTCTTAATGGTGACCTTGATCAATTGCCAATAATCAAGCACATCCAAATAGAACCATCCTTCTTCCGGACAAATAACACTGGTGCACCCTATGGAGACTTGCTCGGTCTAATGAAGCCCTTATCTAATAGGTCCTTCAACTGATCCTTTAACTCTTTTAGTTCGGTTTGAGCCATCCTGTAAGGACGAATAGATATAGGCTGCGTTTTGGGTAGAAGGTTAATGCAAAAATCAATCTCCCGCTCTGGAGGAACACCTGGAAAATCATCAGAAAAGACCTCTGGATACTCACACATCACCAGAGCTGACTGGATTGTCGGGATATCAGACTCAACATCCTTAACCCTAACTAGATGATACATGCAACCCTTAGAAATCTTTCTAGCCTTAAGATATTAAATAAATCGACCTGCTGGTACAAACAAACTACCCTTCCATTCCAAAATTGATTCACCCAGAAAACAAAATTCCACCGCACAATTTCTACAATTTACAGAAGCATAACATGCATACAACCAATCTATTCCAAGAATAATATCAAAGTTATTGATGGCTCACAAACAAGGTCTGCAGAGGTGACATTATGCAATATAGTGACCAGGCATCCACTATATACCCGGCTAGCTACAACTGAATCACCGACAGGAGTATAAACTAAAAATGGTTTTGATAGAGTCTAGCAATGCATCAATATCAATATGAAAAACTCACAACATACCAGTGACCACATCCGGTGAAGTCTCCTGCTCCTGGCGCGGGGAGAGGGCATAGAATTTGTTTTGGCATTATCCACCACCCCCACTAGAGGATGCTCCTTGCGGAGTTGAACGTGTTGGAGCTGCTACTATCCTGGTGGTCTTTGTACGACTCCTATCACCATCATGTCTAGCAAATGGACACACTCGATGCATATGGCCGGTCCTACCACACCCATAGAAAATATCTGAGCCGAGAAAACACTCTCCGACATGACTCTTGTCGCACTTTCTGTAGGCTAGGAAGGTACGCTCTATCTGCGTGCCCCTCTAATCCCTCGATCCCGAAGACCTGCTCTTATGATCACCCTTGGGTCTGGATGTAACACTAGCTGATGATGGTGCTGGAGCTAGTGACCGCTGCTGAAACTGAGGGCGGTGGCCACCGCCAGATCTCTGATGAGTAAACCCATGTCTATCTGTCTGAGCCCTCTTTGCCTCCTTCTTCCCCTACATGAGCTGCCTCAATCTGCTGGGTGTACTTTACTATGCGAGGAATGTCCATATCCTGATGAAGCATGGAAGTCCTGTAATTCTTGTCCAAATAACCATCTACTCCATGGATGAAACTACTCACCCGTATCCTATGATTGGCTACCAACTCTAGGGAATACTTTGATAGGCGTGTGAACTCAAAGGCATACTCTTGCAACGTCATTCTCCCTTGCTTCAAATTAACAAACTCAGTTATTTTCAGCTCCCTCATCTCATAAGGGAAGAATAGGTCTAGGAATGCAACATGGAACTCTCCCTAACTGATCGGAACTGCTCCGACGACCCTTCTATCCTTCTATTAGCGAAACCAGATATGCCCAATCCCTTTTAACTAATAAGAGGCCAACTCAACGCACTCAAACCCATTCACCCCTATTACTTGGGTGATCTTGACAATCTCATCTACAAACTCATGTGGGTCCTCATCTACCTTGGATCCAAGGAACTCTGGCGAGTTCATCCTCAAAGAGTCTCTGACTCGAGCCGCCGCTGCGTTGCCATTCTACAGAACATGTGCAACGGCCTGCTGATTGACCTGAGAAGTCAAGGCCTACACAAGCATCTGAATAACGGCCCAGAACTCAGCATTAGCAGTCGGCTCCGGTGCCTAGGGCTCCTGAACTGGTGGGGCTTGCTGATGCCCATGACCATTGCCATCCTCGTAGCCGTCACCATCCCCATTCCTCCTTCCATTCATTCTTCGTGGAGCCATGATTCTGCAATCGCGAATAGAAAGAATTATAAGGATAGAAAGACTTTTTATCGCACGACATAGATCGAGAAAGAAGGGAACATTTCCTAAGCGTCTTGTAGCCTCTTCGTCATAAGTGTGGCGCACTTTATACCCGTGAAAAAGACTCAACTTAATGCGGCTTTTAGACTCCCTAGGACACATCAAACCTATTTCTCTGATACCAAGTTTGTCACAATCCAAACATAGACTCGGATCATAACACGGGACAAGGAACCTCGAAAGGCCCCAAGTCGACCATGGCATAAGCATACATATACTTCATTCACTTTAAACGGAAGATTGAACATAATAAATAGAGGAAACATAATGTAACATAACATGTCATAACATTCGAAACACTAGAAATACACATAAGTTGAGTACTACATACTGTTTGAAAGCCTCTACTATATAAGATGGGTTGATGGGACAACACCCCCAACTAACCCGGCCAAATAATGTAACATAGAATAACATAAATACCTAACCAACGGTCCTTGGAATATGAGGAATCACCAAAAAAGCTGAGAGCGAACTATGAGGTGATCTAAAGATGAGGAAGAGCCTGAGAGTCGGGTCCTGTATCATGAAATGATACAACATAGAAAGTACGCAGCCAGTACGTGGTATGTATCGAGTATGCAAGTTAAGTAAAAAAGACATTTAAAATACATTAAACTCATACAACATCATGTAAGTAGGACACCATGCTCATATCATAAATATCTAACATAACGTAATGCTCAAGGTTTTCAAATAATTTGTAAATCATTCATTTTCATAATCATAAGAGAGACTTTAATAAATCATCACTTGAGCTAATATCATGTACATGGAAGTGCATAAAAACATGTGGAACAATGGAAGGACTCATCATAACCAACACCGTCATGGTAGAGCCTTTCATGATTTCCCAACTATCTCACTCAAGTGGGTAGAGTCACTCCTGTCTTGCCAGGCGAAGGAAGCACATTATGTGATATCACGAAAAGAGGGTATCATTATCATTATAATGTATCATTATAGACCCATCGTGTCATATGGTGAACGTCGGGCTGCTCGATGCTAGACACGGATCCAAATAACATGCATATAGGCTCATACATAAATCAACAACATCATTCATGTAGATTCATGGCTAAAATAAAAATTCATCATTCATTGATCCCCATTAAACATGATTAGCCAAGAATCAAAGGCCCTTTAGTCAGTAAATATCATAAATCGATAAATCATGAAAACCATTTCATAAATCATAAATCATTCATCATCATGTGGGCATTTACCAATACTTTACCATGCTTTACAATACTCAGTTCATTCAAAAACATGCTTATAAACATGGGTAACTTGAAAACGTTCTTTTCATCATCAATAGTTCATAAGTCATAAGGCCCATGCATACTTGAAATCATGCACATAACTTGTAAATCATCAAATCATGTTGGGTATTTGAATAAACCAATATATCAAATCATAGATCGTGATGGGTTTGTAAATATCAACAATTGAAGTGTAGATCATAAATCGGTTCATCATAGATCACGCATAAGTAGGCTTAATTTAGTAGAGATTGAAATCAATAAATTTATAATCGAAAATAGTTGTTAAATCTGATCCAAATCCATAAAATATGATGTAAATAATAGATCATAAAAGACAATTAGAAAATCATTAGATTTTCACAAAAATTGAATTAAAACCCCATGATATTTTTGGTAGAATTTCATAAACTAATATAGGATGGGCATGGGTATGAACAGGAACACCCATTTGTAACCCTACATACCTGATTATAGCTGATTCTTACACTTCTCTAACTGCTCAAGAAGAATTTGAGAAGAATTGGAAGGGCTAAGGCTTGATCTTCTCTCTAATTCTCTCTAACTTGCATGCATGGATTTTGAATAGGTTAGAATGACTTAACTTGTCTTAATACCCTCTGAAAATTAACTTAAAACAACATACTGTAGGACCTTAAAGCATAGGAATGACGAGAATACCCTTAATAATTTCACAAGAATTAAATGCTCGTCGGTCCCCATGAGGGACCTAATGAGTCGTTACCACCGCCCATGAGTCGTCATCTCAGTTGTTAGGTACACTGTCTATCAGATCACCTGGCTCATTACGGGGGACTTCACAAGTCATCATAGTCATAATCATCACTCGTCACCCTCATGTTCCTGATTTCAAATAAACCCTATCCTGCTGACCACGACCCCCCTTACGAGTCGTGGTGTCTGACCACGATTCGTGGTGTCTATTCGTTATATGCACTGCCTTACAATTTTCCCCTTCTTAATTCACTTGTCCATGGATGACTTGACAAGTCGTGGGGACTGGCCCGTGAGGACCCCCTTCCACTACTTCCTTCAACTCAACCCAATCCTTCCCCATGAGTCACCTCAAGACTCGTGGTCCTTCCCAACGGGTCACAGAACGACTCGTTCTATGAGCTGGTGCAAAAATTTCAGTTTTCTCCGTTTTTAGACTCCCGAGTCTGATCTTCGGGCTTCTGTCGTATAACATCATTATTTATAATAAATTCTAGGGTTATGACTGTTGTTAACAATCTTGTCTAGCATCAATTTTCTGTTACTATTTATCTTATCTAGTTGTTGGTTGATGGGATTAATTATATGATTATTCTTTTGATCTTATAATCATTTATTCATATGTAATTCTATGTCTATATTTCTATGATCAAGAATAATACATGTAAAATAATTTAGCTTCTCCCAAGTAAAAACCAAGAAAGGCGTTCTAGGTATAATTTTTATCCTAGTCGCAAATCAAATCTAAGTTTAACTTACAGAAAAGATCTTTTCCCTTATATCCCTCGTTCTATATATTTCTCAACAAGAATAAATACATTTCAATGGTACCTAATTATCCAAAGAGTAAAGGCAAGAATATCATAACAACCAATTTGATAAACGAATACGTCAATTCAATTGTCTAGTAAACATTCATATTATATCCATTACCCTACAACAAGGGTTCTTAGCCAATCATAATTAAGAAAAGATCCAAGAATTTGATGTGTTCATTCATAGTAAAGACTTAAAAAAGTAAGAAGAAAAGAAACCTAATAATAGAATCTCATTTCCTCTTGATGCTTAATAGAATAATGACCAACCCCTCTAAAAAGATCCTAAGGGGATGTAAATATAGTAGTGAAAAATATCCTGCTATCCTAGGTAGGACTAGATTACATGACTTAATAGTTTCCAGTCTGGACCAGCCCAGGTGCACCGCGCCTATCAATCAGCCAGACTGTCTGGCTGAAGTTGTCCCTCTAGTGCACCGCTCGTCTTATTGCCTCAGCCTAATAGTTTTTCATCCTTCTGGAGTTTTTCCCCTGGTGCCTCACGCCAGCCATTGTCCCACTTAGATTTACCCGAAAACTTCTTCTAAAAATTCCAATAATTTGAAAATCAATCATGTGTGCGATTTATAAAATTCTAGGTGGGCAATAAATTCTAAGGACCCAAGATGGGCAGGTGGAAGGATGAAAAAACACTAACATATATTTTGGTGAAGAGAAAGATTTGAGACTAAGAAATGATATCAGCGGATGCCATAACTAAAGTTTTCTAAAAATAGAAAATCTTTTGTAAAATATGCAGTATAACAAGGTGTCTTTATAAATAAGAAAACTAAACGTGCAACTATAATTTAAAAACTCAAGGTTAGTTACATTGTTCTTTTGAAAAACAACGAACGAAATGCTAATATGCATGAAAATAAATATGGTAAATAAATCACTTAGCAAATAATGACAGTAAAACACAGGCTACACAAAGGAATACTTGACAAGTATTGCAAGTCCTAATATAAGAAAGGCCTCTTTTTACCAGTGATAAGCCTATGTTTCAAAAACAATGTGCCAAACAATAAAGTAATTCAAGCCTTTTGATTTATTAAAGTCGGGGAATTATCATTCATATTGATAGAATTTGACTATTACATTCTTTGAAAAATGAAAAAAGGAAATAACAATGGGAAAAACCTAAATTTAGAATTGAGGAAGCTATGGAAGTTTTGAAGTTGAAATAAGTCAAATTCTTAAGTCCAAACTCATCATGGGATATTTCAGTAGTGTCAGGTGCGGACCGTGGCAGGTAAGTAGGCACAGGGAGGCCCTTATACCCTGGTACTAGAGAGACTTAGGCCTACATATAAGGTATATTGATAGTTTTCCCAAGGAGATGACATTGTACCCAATATTCTGTGATCAAATTAGAAAAACTATCGGTTTTCACCACAAAGCCGAGTATAGATGTTGGTGGTCAGTTTAGAAACATATATAGTATTCTATCATAGAATTGGCAATGTAATCTTGAATTTACAAAGTGAGAATATCATTCCAATCTATGGTTAGCTACAGAATCCTAGGTAGTTTATAGTATGGTCAAAATAACCTCGGACTCATACATATAGTCACAAAGAGGTATTGCTTGTGTTTGACCAAATTGTTGCATCACGCGAATGGGAGCATAAGGCTAGATTTGCAGAAACCTACTAGTTCTATGTGTTAAAGTACAGGACTCCTAATTACCAGGCATAGTTTCAGCAGATATTTATACCATGAAGCCTCCACATGGAAACATACCTACTAAAAGCACTGTTTGGGCGATCCATGAACCGATTCATCTTCTCTATGTGGCTATTGGTCCTATTCAAACAATACAATCATATTTTCTATATTAGTGGATGCTCATGGAAATTCTTTATATCCTACATTTGAAGAAGTAAGATACAGCCGCCGAAAAACTTCTCTCCGCAACTATAATTAGACAAACCCTTAATATCTCAGCTAATATCATATGATGATAGTGATCCTTTGCTCATAAATTTCTTTGGATAGTGGACAAGATACAAAAATGATGCTTGTGTTAATATTTCTAAATGATGCTTGTGTTAATATTTGTAGATTATCTACAAAAGATTAGAGTTCCGAATAAATCTATAGAGAAAATAGCAGGGCTTCTATCCTCTCATTTGAGAAATGAATAGGAGAACTCATCTTGATAAGACTAATAGTCATCCTTGCCTCTATACCTTTTGCATAGATACTCTAGAGGAACCCAATTGTTTTTGAGACATTAAAGATGTGGATTCTCTCTTAACCCAAGTACCTTAAGAAGTTTTTACCCAGCTGTCTTGTGAAAATGACCAACTTTCCCCCTAATAGGGTAAATTAGTAAAATCAACAACTTTGTCCAATGTAGGTGCTATCTCAAAATCGTTGAATTTAAAAACCATCCGAAGAGGATCCCAATATTGCAAAATTGCTACGACAATTTTTTGTCATGAACACTATGGATTAGGGAGGTGAGAAATTCCAGTCACTTCTTGATATCATACCCATATAATCCCTGGGTGTTCTCCTACCACTTCTTAAGTTCCACTGGGATAGTGACAAGCATTTGGATATTTTTGAAGTGTGGGACAAAAAGTTCCATTTTTTACAAAAAGAAATGAACAAAGTCATATCTTAACATAGTCTATTAGGATTGGATCCATCTATTACAACATGAGCACATAGCATGATTCATCATTGCGTTTTAATAAAAAACCTCATTGACGCAGGGGTAAATTTCCTAAATATGGATTTAATACCAAGGACTGATCCATCTAAGTTGTTTCATGAATGCAACATGAACTATTTTTTCTAGAGTAAAAATATTTTTCTAGATTTTAGGAGTCGCACTGATTAAGTAGGAGAAGGTATGTAGTAGAACTAACATACCAGTCTCCAAAACTAAGGATATTAAAAAAGGTTTGGAGAAGCAAAATACACTTCATCGCATGTTTAATGTGTGTTTTTGTTTGAGGAGGACACGGTAGGAAGTGCAATAGAAGTGTAGGGAAAGCAGTAGTATGTAATTTCTTTCAAACAAATAAGAAAGACATGTTTGGCTTTTGTTTGCGTCCTTTCAAACAAAAAGATATAAAGTAGGCAAGTAATAGGGAGAAAATAGCAGGAAAAAAATAGTACAACTTAAAGCAAGTAGTAGGTAGAATATAAATAAACATCCCCAAATATTAATCATAAATTTGGAAACAGCCTCTTGTAGAAATATAAGGTGAGACTGCATACAATAGACCCTGATGGTCCAGTCTTTCTCCGGACCCCACGCATGGCGGGAGCTTTAGTGCGCCGGGCTACCAACCTAAATCTTATAAGTTCAAAGCCTAAAGTCTTTTTTACCTAATAGAGTTTTTAGTTTGTCGCACCATATTTCAAATGGGTTTAAAATAGTTCACAACTTCATGGCTGTATTTTTAATGGTTTAAAAGAGTTTAGAGTTACCACCTTACTTCTAATGGTGTATTAAAAAAATTATTTGTATTGAAATGAATACTATGTTTTAATCTACAAAAACCTATGAGATCCTGGGTAAGGGTTTATTGACTTGAGATGAAGGTGTTAAGCACCCCTTAGAGCCTATCAAAAGATAATCCTTAAATTTAGTCTAAGATACACTAGGGGATTTATTTAATCTACTATTACTTCTTTCTAAAAGGTGCTAGAAGTATTAATGCTAAAGTAAAGAAAAATGGTTAAAATAAATCATAATTAAGAAATATATAAATATACAAGTGATATACATAAAATATATGGGCGAGATATATGATATATGGGTGGTGTTGTGAATATTTTGGTATATAGATAATATATTATATATAAGAAAGTAATATGCTTAATGACATATAGGATAATATTGAAGAGTATATAAAGTGGTATGCGTATATAAGATATATATGAGATTATATGCATGTGTGTATATGAGTTATATCAGTGTACATAAGGAGGTATACAAAGTGTATGACATGGCATGCATATATGAAGTAATATCATATATGATGTGAGAGGTGATATAGGTGTATGTTATATGTGTGTGTGTGTATCTATATATAAAGAGAGAGAGAGAGAAAGATATGTTTGTAAAGTACATATGAAGTATTATATATGGCATATAAAGGAGTAGAGTAATATTTGCAATATATATGGTGTATAATATATAAAATATGAAAAGATGTAGGATGTAAAATATATATATATATATAAGGCATACTGTAATACCCTAAAAGTTCCTAAGACCATATTCGGGAAGCAATATATGTTTCAGCAGAAAACTCTGGAAATTTTCTCTTAGTACGAGTCATAGATAGATGGAATGGGTCATGGGAAGACCCGTAGTTCAATTAAGAGACTCTTCCCTCAGACACAAGTCCACACCACGAGTTGTGGTTTGGTAATACGACTTCTGGTCATGGAGTCGTAGTATGTTACGGGGGTTATCATGTGTTGGTCCTCTAGGTGATGGTATGACTCGCAGTATAGAATTACGAGTCATGAAAATAATCAGAGAGATCGAGAAAAATAGAGCTAGCTAGTTATAGGAGGAACCACGATCCATAGGTTATTGGTACGACTCGTGGTATGTGTCATGCCCCGAGCCTACACCCTGGACGTAACACGGTACTTGAAGCCATAAGTGACCCCAAGTCAACCCCTGGTCTATCATTCACTAGAATTCTGAGTATAACAAGATTAACAGAAATTTAAAGTAATAAAATTAAGGCATTTTTATGAAAATTTAACATAAAACTTAAAACATGGAAACTGAATGTCTGTAGGTCTGAAAGCCTTCTAACTGATGAGTTACTGGGACAAGCCCCCCGGCTAACTCTAAGTCTAAAGTAAAACTGCAACTGACTATAAGAAAATGAATGTACATAGCCTGGGATCCTCAGTAGGTCACCACGAGGGACCTAACGAGTCATGGTCAACGACCACGACTCGTGGTCACCAGTTGTAGACCACACTATCTCATTCTGGAGATTTAATGCTAAGTCCAGTAATGAGTCACCTAATGAGTTGTTGGCACAGATGACGACTCGTTGCCGACACTCGTCAGTTACACTAGTCAACTAAATATATTTCCAACTTAGGCCTGACCACGAGTGACTTAACGGGTCGTGGTCAGTGACCGCAACTCGTGATGTCCCTCGTTGAGTACATTGTCTCCCCTCTTTAAATTATTAAACCTCCTTCCCACGGGTCACCTAATGAGTCGTGAGGTCACTTAACGACTTGTTAGGTGGGTCGTCCTTAAGCTTTTCTACAACTTTTTTTTTCATATTTCCTGATTTAAGTCCCGGGATTAGATTTTGAGTTTCTGGGGCATTACAATATCTCTCCCTTGAAAATATTCATCCTCGAATGTTAAAAAACACAAAAGAAATAGCAAATAGCAATCAAAACTTTCAAATACTCTTCATTTGACTCCAAAACTGCCGGAATGACTACCTTCGCTTCAAAATACATAACTGATCTGAATTTACTTTTCATATATACATCCAAGGCACAAAAGAAACTTATACACATGAATTGAATTCAAAAGTTAGATTAGGTACTAAGGAAAAACTAGCATTTCAAGCTACAACAGAGTCGGTAGAGAACAAGCACAGGTATTTGGCCATCATATCTACTTTGGCTTCCCACATAGCTCCTTCAACTAGCTGATTTCTCCATAGGACCTTCACTAAGGCTATTTCTTTATTCCTCAACTTAAGAACCTGGCGGTCAAGGATCTGGACTGGTACCTCCTCATATGTGAGACTATCCTTTATTCCCATGCTGTTCAATGCCACAATTGAGGTTGGATCTCCAATGCACTTCTTCTAAAGTGACACATGAAAAACTTGGTGTACAACTACTAGTTCTGAAGGTAACTCTAGTTCATAGGCCACGTTGTCTATATGCCTCAAAATTCTATAAGGTTCCACATATCTCGGGCTGAGTTTTCCCTTCCTTCCAAACCTCATCACCCCTTTCAGGGGCAAAATTTTGAAGTATACCCAGTCATCAACTACAAACTCTAATTCTCTTCTCCGCGCTTCAGCATAAGATTTCTGACGGCTCTGTGTGGTTTTCAACCTTTCTCGGATGCTTTGAACTTTCTACATTGCCTCGTGAATCGAGTCTGGCCCTATTAAGGTAGCTTCACCAACTTTAAACCACCCTATAGGAGATCTACACCTTGTACCATACAATGCTTCAAATGGGGCTATCTAGATGCTAGAATGGTAGCTGTTGTTGTATGCAAACTCGATAAGAGGAAAATGGTCATCCCAATTACCCTTAAAATCGATCACGCACGCTCTTAGCATATCTTCTAGGGTCTGAATGGTCTGCTCAGCTTGCGCATCAGTCTGCGAATGAAAAGTGGTGCTGAGTTTGACTTGAGTGTTGAGTCCCTTTTGAAAGGACTTCCAGAAGTTTGAAGTGAACTAAGCCCCCCTTGTTTGAAATAATAGCCAAAGGCACCCCATGGAGTCTGACTAACTCTCGGATGTAAAGTTTGGCATAGTCCTCAGCTGAGTCTATGATTTTAATTGGGAGGAAATGAGCTGACTTAGTCATTCGATCTACTACCACCCAAATTAAGTCATGATGTGGGCGTGTCCGAGGTAGACCCCTAATGAAATCCATATTCACTTCTTCCCCCTTCCACGTGGGTATACTGATATCTTGGGTCATACCTCCTAGTCTCTGGTGTTCTACCTTAACTTGTTGGCAATTTGGGTAGTTGCCTACAAATTCAGCGATGACTCTTTTCATGTCGTTCCACTAGTAAATATCCCTCAAGTTGCAGTACATTTTAGTAGCACCAGGGTCAATGGAGTATCTCGAGCTATGTGCCTCAGCCAATATCTACTGTCTCAAGTCACCAACATCCAGCACACACAATCTTCCCTGGTATTGGAGCACACTATCTCCCCCTTTGGAGAAAGCCTCAACCTCCCTTTTGAGAACTACTTCCTTAAGGTTAAGTAGAATCGGATCTTAA
This sequence comes from Datura wrightii, assembly GCA_035772735.1. Lineage (NCBI taxonomy): Eukaryota > Viridiplantae > Streptophyta > Magnoliopsida > Solanales > Solanaceae > Datura > Datura wrightii. The sequence goes on from JASDFA010000016.1 coordinate 162,460,873, forward strand.
TCTTGTCTGGACATAACTTCAACTACCAAGGATGAATTCGATCCACTTTGCACTACCACCCCACCTTCGGCTGAGTGCACCAGCTGCACCCCTAACCGGGCTAGTCTGTGAACATCCTTTGCTAACTCCTTTTTGTCTTCCTCGATATATGTCACACTCCCCATAAACCGTCTGCTTAGGGCATCAGCCACCACATTGGCCTTGCTCGGGTGATACATTAAACTCATGTCATAATCGTTTAGTAACTCCAACCACCTTCTCTGACGTAGATTTATATCCTTCTAACTCAGCATGTACTGAAGACTCTTATGATTTGTAAATACATCTACATGAGCTCCATATAAGTAATGCCTCCATATTTTTAGCTCAAACACCACCTTTGTCAACTCCAAGTAATGAGTTGGATAATTCTTCTCATGAACTTTGAGCTGTCTAGAGGCGTAGGCTATCACTTTGGCCCACTGCATAAGAACGCAATCGAGCTCAACTCTGGAAGTGTCACAATTAACAAGCAATCCATCTGTCCCTTCTGGCAAGGTTAACACTGGAGCGGTAGTGAGTCGAGTCTTCAACTCTTAAAAACTCTTCTCACACTCATCCGACCATTGAAATTTCACTTTCTTCTGAGTTACCTTGGTTAGAGGAGATGCTATAGAGAAGAAACCTTTCACAAACCGTTAGTAATATCCGGCTAAGCCCAGGAAACTCCTGATTTCAGTAGGAGACGTAGGTCTGGGCCAATCTTTCACTGTTGCTATCTTGTGAGGATCTACCTATATTCCCTCGCCCGAGACCACATGACCCAAGAAAGTCATAGACTTCAACCAGAATTCACACTTGCTAAACTTGGTGAATAGCTGGCGGTCCATGAGTTTCTTTAATGCTATTCTTAGGTGATGGACATGCTCTTCCTCATTTATGGAGTATACTAGAATGTCGTTGATAAATACAATGACGAACATATCTAGATACTTCTTGAAGACTATGTTCATTAAGTCCATGAAAGCTGCTGGGGCATTTGTTAACCGGAAGGACATCACCTCAAATTCGTAGTGACCATACCGAGTCTTGAATGTTGTTTTTGGTATGTCACACTCCCTAACCCTTAGCTGATGGTACCTTGAACTGAGATCGATCTTGGAGAAACAACTGGCTCTCTGAAGTTGGTCAAATAGGTCATCAATTCTGGGTAGGAGATACCTGTTCTTAACTGTGAATTTGTTCAGCTGATGGTAACCTATGCACATTCTGAGGGTATCTTCCTTCTTACACACGAATAACACTAGGGAACCCTAGGGAGAGATGTTGGGTGTGATAAAACCCTTGTCAAGAAGATCTTTTAGCTACATCTTAGGCTCAACTGGAGCCATTCTGTAAGGAGGGATGGAGATAGGCTGAGTGTCTGGAAGGGGATCTATTCCAAAGTTTATTTCCCGTTCAGGGAGAACTTCAGGAAGATCCTTGGGAAATACGTCTAGGAACTCACTGACCACTGGGACTGACTGGATGGTTGGGGTCTTAGAGTTGAAATGCTTGACCTAAACTAGCTGATATATACATCCTTTGGAGATGCGTTTCTGGGCATTAAGGTAGGAAATAAACCTACCCTTAGGCAGTGAACTACTTCCTGTCCATTCTAACACTGGTTCATTCGAAAACTGAAACTTGACAACTCTAGTTCAGCAATCGACTAAGGAATAGTAGGAGTGTAACCAATCCATGCCAAGAATGAGGTCGAAATCGACCATGTCTAGCTCTTCAAGATCAGCTGGAATAACTTTACCCAGGATTGAGACTGGGCAGTTTCTATACACCCGACTGGCTATAACTGACTCACCAATGAGGTTGAAGATTGAGAATGGTTCTAAGAGGACCTCTCGACTGATGTTAAACTGGAATGCTATATAGTGAGTCATGATCAAGAGAGTGACTCTTGGATCTAAGAGGGCATACACGTCTAGATGGAAGAGATGTAACATACTAGTAACTACATCAGGTGAGCTTTCCTGATCCTGACAAGAAGATAGAGCATAGAAATGATTTTGGCGTTGACCGCCATCTGTACCTGATCTGTTAGCCTACTAGGCTGGTCGACCTTTTGGAGCTGATGATGTGGTGGATTGTGGTTCCCCTCGCCCGGCTGATGGGCACTTCCAGAGCCGATGTCCGAGCTATCCACAACCAAAACAACCCTGTCGACCTTGAAGGAACTCGCCCGGGTGGTTCCTAACACACTTGGGACAAGCTAGATACTTGTTCCTTGTACTATGGGCTTGAGACTTAGTGCCAGATGACCCACTCCTCCGATCTTGGCGGGATCGAAAGGTTGGGGCATTGGCCGAACTAGGTCCTGGGGCTCTCTGCTGCTGTTGCTGCTGTGGGCGGATACTACCTCTAGACCTTTGATGGCCGAAATCTGACTGGCCAGTCCTTGCTCGTATGTTATTACGCTTCAAATCTTTAAGCTTTTTGACCTCAATCTGCTGGGCATACAAAAATAAGCTAGAGGGATCCATATCCTTGATTAGCATCGCCATCCTGTACTCCTTAAGGACCAGGTTTGACATTCCATTAACAAAGTTCATCATGCGAGCCCTTGGATCGACTACCATATCTGGAGCATACTTAGACAACCTAGTAAACTCCAAAGCATACTCCTCCATAGTTCTGTTGCCCTGTCGTAACTTTATAAACTCTGCCATCTTAGCCTCCGTCAGCTCTCGAGGAAAACCCTATCAAAGAAAGCTATGTGGAACTCCTCCCACTCCACTGATCCTACTCTTGTTGGCCGCCCCTCCTTCCACTGCTCATACCACACCTGGGCTACCCCTTTCAGCTGGTAGGCAGCCAGATCGACACTCTCAGAGGGACTAACACCCATAATTCGGGTGATCTTTCTAATCTCATCTAAAAAACCTTGTAGGTCTTCGGCCACCTTTGTTCCATAAAAGTCTATAGGGTTCATCCGGGTAAAATCCCGCACACGAGCATCTGCTGTGGACCCATTTGTGGATACTGGAACCACCTGCTGATTCACCTGATTGGTGAATGTATGAGCGAGTAGCTGGATAGCCGCTCTGAACTCTACAATGGACACTATGTCGTCCTGGGGGGCTGCTGGAGCTAGTGGGGCAGGACTATTGCATTGCCGGCCCTTCTTTCGTTACTACGCTTAGGAGGCATGGTTCATTGAAATGAAATAGCGCACGAGTTAGAAGGGCGTTTCTAGAATTGACGTTTTACGCATGATAAAAGGAGTATGAACAAAATGCAATTTTCCTAAAAACATCTTGTAGCCTCTTCATCATAAGTGTGGCGTGCTTCATACCCATGAAAAGAATTCTACCCGATGTGTCTTTCATACTTTCCAAGGATACTCTAAACCTAGTGCTCTGATACCAAGTTTGTCATGCCCCGAGCCTACACCTTGGACATAACACAGTACTTGAAGCCATAAGTGACCCCAAGTCAACCCTTTGCCTATCATTCACTAGAATTCTGAGTATAACAAGCACAGTGGAATTTAATGTAATAACATTAAGGCATTTTAACTGAATATCCGTAGGTCTGAAAGCCTTATAACTAATGAGTTATTGGGACAAGTCCCCCAGCTAACTCTAAGTCTAAAGTAAAACTGCAACTGACTATAAGAAAATGAAAATAAGGCCCTCGAATGATGAAGACTCACACTAAATCTGCGCTGGGGAGGAGCTGACTCATGGCGATTAATGCTGTTGGATTTGGGAACCTGCAGCTGTATTGTGAAATGATACAACGTAAAAGTATGTGTCAGTACTTTGAATGTACTGAGCAAGTGAGAGATGTAAATAACAGGAAAGAACTAGTAACTGAACAGAAATGACATGAAATTAAAACAGAAAATACTAAAAACTGATACAACTAGAATATACTGATATGGTCAACAATGATCCTGGCTGATGGTCATAAACATGCCCTAAATTTGAAAGACCGAGTCTGAGATACTACACTAAACTAATCTAGACTGAGAAATCTGAGACTGGACTAACTGACTAGTGGGAGAGTCTATAACTAACATTTAACCACGTGAGTTAGACGTTGAGTCCGATGTATACTGCCCATCGGTAGGACTCGATATACCTTTCCAGGGTATAAAGGCATGAACTGATCACAAAAGTTTGGGGCCAATCAAGCCAAGTAATATTGTAACCTACACTGGCAACGTAGTTTTGCGAACCTGGGTGCACTGGAACCCCGGCCCGCTCGGTGCTAAGTCCTACTCCCACTACAAACCTATACTGAACTGCTAGGCTGATAGCTCAAAACTGGTGTCCAAGACTAGTCAGGCACGTATAACTTAAAGTACCCTGAGAGTCTTATCGGACTAGATTCTGAAGCTAGGTTCTAGACTGGTCAGAGCTGCTTATCTAGAAGCTTCGTAACCATCTAAGAACAAACTGTAAACTGAACTGGGGTCCTGGGGCTGGTCAGAGCTATAAATCTAAAATTTCATGACTGCCTAATAGACCAAAACTAAATTCTGAGTTTTATTCTGATAACTGGAAGGCACCACTGACACATCGGGAAAAGACTGGAGTAAACTGATTAGATGACATTTCTGACTAACACTGGTTATTCCATTTTTTCTGACTGAAACTGAATTAATAATAGTCTAACTAGTTTTCAATACAATTAACAACATGGAAAATCTCAATACTGACAGAATCAAGCAAAAATATTGGTATGTAAACACTATTGCAAGATTGTAGTTTTCTTGAATACAAGACTAGGGCTAGATTTTATACTTATAGGAATGAGCAACGATACAATCACAATCTAGTAGAAAATATCAACAATATAACATAGATGATAATTCAAAGGATTTAAAGGAGGTCTAACAAATAATTTCTTCACTTTTGAAAGTCCCAGGGCTAGTATTGATAGGGAAAAACAAGGAAGGATCTTGGAGACACAGGGGAAGAACTATTCCCTTGTTGAATTCCCACATACCTAACTAAAATTCTTCCAGAGAAAGAAACTTGAACTGCTGCAAGAGATAAGAAGCCCTAGTCTTGCGTTGAGGGTTCTTGAGAGGAGAACATTTGATCTTTTTTGAGAACTGAGTGTGGGGAATAAGGAATGAACCATTTTTCCCCACTAAAATGTATAAAATTAACACTAAAACGAGGTAGTTTAATGCTTGGGAGAGTAGGAAATTACTAATATCCCTTAGAAATTCACTGGGAAAAACTGTCAGGTGCCCCTAACGGGTGACCTAACGGGTCGTGATGACTGACCATGACTCGTGGTCATTCTCGTCAGATACACTACCTGGGATCCTCAGTAGGTCACCACGAGGGATCTAATGAGTCGTGGTCAATCACCATGACTTGTGGTGACTAGTCATGGACCACACTATCTCATTCTAGAGATTTAATGCTAAGTCTAGTAATGAATCACCTAACGACTTGTTGGCATAGATGATGACTCGTTGCCGATACTCATTAGGTAGACTGGTTAACTAAATATATTCCCAACTCTGGCCTGACCATGAGTGACTTAACGACCAAGACTCGTGATGTCCCTCGTTGGGTACACTGTCTCCCCTGTTTAAATTATTAAACATCTTTCCCACGGTTCACCTAACAAGTCATGAGGTCACTTAACGACTCGTTAGGTGGGTCATCCTGAAGCTTTTCTGCAATATTTTTTTTAGATTTCCTTATTTAAGTTTCGGGATTAGATTTTGAGTTTTCGGGGCATTACAGTGCATGTCACGACCCGAGTTAGGACTCTGAATCGAGACAAGGGACCTAGAGCCTCGAAGGACTCATAGCTAACCCAGACACATGTATAGCAATCCTAAAGCATAATTAAAGTGGAATTTAAAACATGAACATAGCATAAGAGGAATTATGATGTATATCAAAAGATCATAAACAGAGTTAATACCTGACTAAGCTGAGCATCTGCATAATGTCTGACAAGCCTCTAATCGTCTGACGGACTGATGGGACAAAACCCCTAACTAGCCCGCTAAAGAAGGAATTGAAATAACATAAAACATAATCTAAACTAAATGTCTTCAGAAGATGAGGACTCACCAAGGATGGTACTAGTGTTGAACTGAGGGGAGAGTGGGGCTAACAGTGAGATTCAGATGAATGGGCCGGACTTGTATCATGAAACAATACAACATAGAGTATGCGGTTAGTACTTAAAATGTACTGTATACACAGGATAAGTAAATACGGACAGTAAACATATAAAAGTCGTGAGAGTAGAATATGTCTTAAAAATGAGATAATAAACTTAACTTAAACATGAGGGCTCAAGGTTTTCAAAAGTATTCATAACTGGTCATATTCATAATCATAAGAAAACCAATGTAAAAGCATAACTTGAGCCAAGCTATCATAAACATGATCATCCATAAACATAAGGAACAATGGGAGGATTTGTCATAACTGACACCATCATGATAGAGATTACATAATGCCCCAACTATCACATTCAAGTGAGCAGGGTCGTCCCAAGCTTGCCAAAGAAAGGGATGATAAATGTGGCGTGATATCACTAATGGGACCAACCTAGAGTCCATGAATATAAACCTATATTGGCACGTAGTTCCAAGACTCAAGGTTGACTTAAACCCCGCACCCACTCGGTGCTAGACAATACTCTCAAAACATGCACATGGATCATATAAATATCATAGAATCATATATGAAGTTCATGGGCTAGTTTAAATCATGATAATCATGAACATGCCTGTCATACTTGAACTAGCCATGAAATAAGGGCCCGTGAGTCGGCCATGATCATAAACATAATACACGTGAAAAGTCATGCATAATTGGGGAAAATCCACATACTTGATGTTCAAAAATTCATGAAGAGTTCTTGACACAAATCATAAGCCATAAATCATAAATCATAAATTAGGGCTTACGAGAATTTAAATCATAATAGAATCATAGAATTTCATTAAAAGGAATTTTAGCCCTATAGGTATATAATCATTCTTGTAACATGAGAGACCATAATTTCATGAAAAATTGAAGAAATCTTAAAATCCCAATCATGGAAATCATAAATTTTTATTAATACATCTATACTCATAAGAGAATCATGGAGAATGATCATAACTCAATATAAATCCCTTAAATTTCATAACTATGGTTTTATGGATGGGTGATCATGAATTTGATTAGAGAAGGAAATGAGGGTGGAATAACCCATCATTAAATTAGCCCACATACCTGAAATTGAGAAGTAACAAGTGTTGAAATCCCCAATTGATTCTTAGGAGACACTTGAGCAAGAACCCTAGAAAGCTTGAGAGGATAAGATAGTCTTAGGTCTTCCAATTAGAGTGTTAGGAAGAGAATGAATAGGGTAGGGTTGATTATCCCTCTAAAACACCCTTCTCCAAGCATAAAGCAACATTTTTTAGGGCTTAGGAGTTCAGAAATTATGAAAACACCCTTACTAATTTCATAAAAAATTACACACTGCTATTAGTAATGACCCACACCACGAGTCGTACCACGATACCACGACTCATTGGTTCTCTCATTGTTTCCACTGATCTTGACCAACTTATGAAGTTTTCCACAAGTCATACAATGGTTCATACCATCAAATGACTAGTTGTTGGACCCGTCCGTTACCACTCCTGGAAATTTCTCTGCCCCTTCCTACTAGTGTATGTCACGACTCATTGTTCCCCACAACATGTCGTATCTTGTTTTGTGCCTTCCAACCCTGACACTCTGAACTAACCAACGACTCCATACCACGATCCATTATTTTTCATGACGAGTCATACCATGAGCCATACCTCCTAGGCCTGACATACAAGCAGCTTCCAATGACTCTTAATACGACTAATTACATGATCCTACAAGTCGTACATTGAGTCATTGCTACTGAAATTCCCCGACAGGTTTTGAACATGATCGATCCTAAGACCCGTTATATCTAACCACGACTTGTACCATGAGTCATTTTGAGAAACAATTTCCCCTTTTTTTTGCAGATCATAATTCAAATCCCGAATCTAGTCTTAGGCAGTTTTGAGGTATTATAATATCCCCCCTTTGGAAATATTCATCCTCGAATGTAGACAAAGTATACTAAAAAGTTAGGGAAGGAACTAAAACCCCAGAAATTGAACAACTAAAGCTGAAAACTGACGGAGTGACTTGCTCTGGAATGAAATACATGGTTGAATGGAATTCATGAAATATACATACATGCAATGACATGAAAGGAACTTAGAGACATGAACTTGACATAGGACTGAATAGAGCTTTAGGGAGGAAACTAATACCTCAAACTGGAATGGAACTAGGGGGAATAAGTGCGGACATCTAGCCATCACATCTACTTTGGTTTTCCACGTGGCTCCTTCAGCAAGATGATTCCTTCACAAAATTGTTACTGAAGCTACCTCCTTGTTCCTCAATTTATGAACTTGATGATCAAGGATATCAATTGGTACCTCCTCATAGGTAAGGCTTTCCCTCACCCCAATATTTTCTACCGAAACAACCAAGGCTGGATCACCGATGCATTTCTTCAACAAGGACACATGGAACACCGGATGCACTGAAGCTAACTCTACTGGTAGCTCCAACTCAATAAGCCACCTTGCCAATGCGTCTCACAATCCTGTATGGCCCAATATATTAGGGCTAAGCTTTCTTTCTTTTCGAACCTCATAACTCCCTTTATGGGAGACACCTTCAGAAATACCTAATCATCAACCTCGACCTCAAGCTCTCTCTGTCTAAATTACGCAAAAGATTTCTGATGACTCTGAGCTATTTTCAGCTTGTCTCTAATAAGCTGAAATTTGTCCATGGCATCATGAACTGAATCTGGCCCTCTCAATGCGGCCTCACCAACCTTGAACCAACCAATAGGCGATCTACACCTCCTCTCATAGAGAGCCTCAAATGGAGCCATCTGAATGCTGGAGTAATAACTGTTGTTGTAGGCAAACTCGAAAAGAGGCAAGTGATCATCTCAACTACCATTGAGATGGATCACACACGCTCTCAACATATCCTCAAGGGATTGAATGGTTCACTCAGCCTGACCTTCTATCTGCGGGTGAAAAGCTGTGCTAAGCTTTATGTGAGTACCAAGCCCTTCTGAAACAACCTCTAGAACTAGGAGGTGAACTGAGTACCTTAGTCTGAAATGATGGATAAGGGCATCCCATGCACCATACTAACTCCCGAATGTACAATCTAGCATAATCCTTAGCAGAATCAGTAGTCTTGATTGGTAAGAAATGAGCGGTCTTAATCAACCTGTCCACAACCACCCATATGGAGTCCTACTATCGGTGGGTATGAGGCAACCCTGTGATGAAGTCCATATTGATCTCCTCTCACTTCCAAGTAGGAATTCTATTGTCTTGCAACATACCTCTAGGCCTTTGATGCTCAACTTTCACTTGTTGACAGATTTAGCACTTAGCTACAAACTCTGCTATGTCCTTCTTCATGCCATTCCACCAATAGACTTCCCATAAGTCACGGTACATCTTGGTGGCACCTATATGGATCGAATATCGGGAATCATGAGCCTCATGCAACATTTTTTCACTCAAATCATCAACACCCTGAACACATAAATGACCCTAATATCAAAGCACACCGTCTCTCCCTAGGGAGAAAACCTCCACTTTTTGATTTCAAACTGCTTCCCAACTTCACTAAGATAGGATCCTCCTCTTTCCTAGATTTGAGCTCAATCACTAAATATGATTCAGACCCATAATGAATAATAACACCACCGTCTGACAAATAACCAAGGCAAATTTCTAACCGCTAAAGCCGGTGCACATCTCTCACCAACTCCTTTCACCCATCCTCAACATGGGACACACTATCTATGGACAACATACTAAGCGCATCTGCCTCTACATTGGCTGTGCCCGGATGATAAAGGACACTCATGTCATTATCTTTGAGAAGCTCTAGCCATCTCCTTTATTGCAAGTTCAAGTCCTTCCGAGTGAATATGTACTGTAGGCTTTTGTCGTCCTTGAACACATCCACATACACACCATACAAATGATGCCTCCAAATCTTCAAGGCAAAGACTATAACCGCCAACTCAAGATTGTGAGTTGGATAATTCTTCTCATGGGTCCTAGGCTGTCTAGAACTATATGCAATCACTTTACCACGCTGCATCAATACATACCCAAGATTGATCCTCAAAGCATCACAATACAATATGAATCCATCAGTACCCTCAATAAAGTCAAGATTGGAGCTGAAGTGAGTCGAGTCTTTAACTCTTGAAAGCTCTTCTCACAAGCATCTGACTACTGAAACTTAGCCTTTTTTCGAGTCAACTTGTTGTCAGCAGTGCTGCAATGGAGGAAAAACCCTCTACAAACATCTGGTAATAGCCAGCTAAACCTAAAAATCTTCTGATATCCCTAGGAGTGAATAGTCTAGGTCAATTATTCACCGCCTCTATCTTCTGAGAGTCCACCTAAACACCTTACTGGACACTATATGACATAAGGATGCAACTGAGCTAAGCCAAAACTCACACTCGCTAAACATAGAAAATAACTGGCGGTCTTTAAAAGTCTGCAACACAACCCTTAAGTGAGCAGCATGCTCCTCCTTGCTTTGCGAATATATGAGAATATCATATATGAAGACAATCACGAACATATCCAAGTACAGCTTGAATACCCTGTTCATCAAATCCATGAAAGTTGCAGGGGCATTCGTCAGTCCAAAAGACATAATTACAAACTCATAGTGACCATATCAAGTCTTGCAGGTTGTCTTTGGAATGTCACTCTCCCTAACTATGAGCTAGTGGTAGCCAGATCTGAGGTCTATCTTAGGAAAACATTTAGCACCCTGAAGCTGGTCAAACAAGTCATTGATCTTGGGGAGGGGATATTTGTTCTTAATTGTGACTTTGTTCAACTTCCAATAGTCAATATACATACTTAGGGAACCATCCTTCTTTCGCACAAAGAGAACTGGTGCACCCCACGGAGACTTACAAGTCTTGATAAACCCTTTGTCTAGGAGATCTTTCAACTGCTCTTTCAACTCCTTTAGCTCGGCTGGAGCCATTCTGTAAGGAGGAATGGATATAGGCTGCATTTCGAGACGAAGGTTGATACCAAAGTCAATATCCTACTCGCGAGGAACTCCTGGTAGATCATGATGGAACACCTCTAGATACTCAGATACAATAGGGACAGACTAGAGAGTTGAGGTCTCGGACATGGCATCCTTAACCCGAGCTAGGTGGTACACACAACCCTTAGAAATCATCTTTCTGGCCTTAAGGTAGGAAGGTCAGCTAAACTACACTTTCATTCTAGGACTAGCTCACCTAGAAATCGAAATGCTACCAAATGGGTCCTATAATTAATGGAGGCACAACATGCATATAACCAATCCATACCAAAGATAACATCAAAATCGTTCATATCTAACTCTACTATGTCGACTAACGTGACTTTTTGAAGGATTGTGATAGGGAAATTACTGTATGCCCATTGAGATATAACTGAGTCACCAACTAGAGTAGAGACTGAGAAGGGTTCTGATAGGATTTTAGGATTGAAACCAAAGCATACGGCAACATAGGATGTCATGAAGGATAATGTGGCCCTGGAATCAAGCAATGCATAACAATCAAGTTGAAATACTCATAACATACCAGTAACCACATCGGGTGAAGTCTCCTGCTCCTAGCGAGACAAGAGTGCATAGAATCTATTCTAGCACTGACTGCCAGATGCACTAGTAGAAGCACCCTACTAGAAAGGACGTGCTATTGGAGCTGCTGCTGAATTGGTGGCCTGAACATGGCCTCTGCTGTCACCCTTTCTAGCTAAGGGACACTCCCTACGCATGTGTTCGGGCTTCCCATACCAGAAGCAAATATCTGATCCAACTAGGCACTCTCCTATATGGTTCTTACCATACTTTCTACAAACTGGGAAAGTGCGCTCTACCGTCTTGCTCCTCTATCCCCTAAAACCTAACGCGCTGCTCCTCTGATCGCCTTGAAGTTTGGACGGAACACTAGCTAATGACCGTGTTTGGGACAATGACCTCTGATGGGACTGGGGTAGATGTCTGCCACCGAACCTCTATTGGGAAAACCTAAAGCTTTTTTTCCAAGTCCTCTTGGCTTCTCTCTTCCTCTCCTTCATCTTCTCCGCCTCCATCTACTGGGCATATAAGACCAATTTGGGGAAGTCTATGTCCTTGTGCAACATGGCGGTCCTGCACTATTTGGCCAAAGAGTCTACTTCTCCGTTCATGAACCAGCTCACCCGAGCCCTCTGATTAGCCACCATCTCCAGTGCATACCTCGACAACTGGGTAAACTCTAAAGCATACTCCTGAATGGTTATGTTGTTCTGCCTTAGGTTGACGAACTCTGTTTCCTTTGCTTCCCTCAGCTTAATAGGGAAAAACCTATATAAGAAGGCATTCATGAACTCATCCCACCCCACGGGAACCGCTCCAGCTCCCCTGCTATCTTTCCACTGACAAAACCAAATGTGAGTGACCCCTTTTAGCTGATAAGAGGCTTAATCTGTGCTCTCCTCTCCCATCACCCCCATAATCTGGGTGATCTTATGAATCTCCTTGAGGAACTCATGTGGGTGCTCATCCACCTTTGACCCATGGAACACAAGTAGGTTCATCCTGAGAAAGTCCCATACACTTGCCGCCACTGCATTTCCATTCTAAGGAACTGAACCACAACCTGCTGGTTGACCTGAGTGTTCATGGGTTGTGCCAACATCTGAATGGTTGTCCTAAACTCAGTATGAGCAACCTGCTCGAGCAAAGGGTCCATTGGTGCTGAGGGGACCTGTTGATTCCCATCTCAATTGTCGTTTCTTCTAGCATTACCTCTGCAAGGAGGCATGATTCCACAATTGTGTAAAGCTAGAGTTAGAGGGAGAGTTGGACTCATAGCACGAAATAGAATCATGAAAGAAGGGAAGTTTACTAAAATGTCTCGTAGCCTCTTCGCCATAAGTGTGGCACACTTCACACCAATGAAAAAGACTCTACTTAATGCGGCTGTCAGACACCATAGGATGCTCTAAAACCTAATTCTCTAATACCAAGTTTGTCACGACCCAAGCTGGGACCCTAGATCGAGATAGGAGACCTAGAGCCACGAAGGACTCCAAGCTAACCCATGGCATAATTAAAGAAAAATTTAAAACATAACCATAGAATAAGAGGAAGCCTGATGTATTTCAAAAGATCATAAACAGAGTTAACACCTTACCAAGTTGAGCATCTACATAATTTCTGACAAGCCTCTAACCATCTGATGGGATGATGGGACAAAACACCTGTTCGGCTTCTGTGGTGACTACACGCAAGTGCACGTGGTCGAACAAGTAATAAAGTGGCTTAAGTCAAGCCATGTATCGATCCCACAGGGACTGAGCTACGGTACTAATTAACTTAAGTGTTAATGAACTATATCTTTAAGAATGCAGACAACCAAATAAATAATATCTTGAGAGTTTGAATTTACTAATTAATACGAATCTAAGGCAAAATTATAAAGTGAGTCCGAACAATAGTAATGAGCAAGCTGAGGTTAAAACGAACATGTAGGGAATTAATTTATCAATACAATTCAATTAATCTTTCCTTCGGTTACTAGTCAAGAATTATTTCCTATGGATTGGAACTTTCGACTCCTATCCAACTTAAGAATCATGGGCGTTAATCTACATTTCTGTGATAAAAGAACTTCATGTTCCAGCCACACATTCCCGATTTCTCAATTGACTAATAAGACTTTCAGATATATTTCTATTCTGAATGTAAATCAATTCTCAATTTTCCAAACTAAGAAGAGATTATATCCTACCAATTCACATCTTTCCAATTTCTTTCCCTTTCAAAATCAAAATTGGATTTTTTAGATATGCATTAACATTGGCCAAACATTAATGAAGTAAGAACAAGAATTGATAGAACAACCATTGAAGAAAAGATGAAAACTTAAATGATTAACAATTACATTGTACTACAATTGTTCTTAACCTCAGCAAGAAGTGAATTTAGCCACTCATTTGTGGATTTATCATCATCAAATAAGTAGAATTTATACAAACAATTGAGATAAAAGAGAAAGAGATAGAGAAGAACCCTAGAATTTTCGTCCCCTCAACTGCCTGTAACCCACCTTCTTGCTCATCAAAGTCAGAATGTTTAAAATAAAACCTAAGTGTGCTATTTATACTATTGAGAATTTTTCTCGAAATAACAAGCAACGTGGCACGGAGTGTATCGCGGAGCACTCCCTCCGTGCCACAGAGGTATCGGGGACCTTCACTGGAAGTCGGCCCCCCAGGCAATTTAACCTCAACGTGCCACGACCTGCATCGCGGAGCCTGGCCAACGTGACATGGTGCTATCGCGCACCCCCACTGGAAATTGCCAAATTCATTTCCTCTGAGGCAGAGTGCCTCCGCGATGGCAACGTGACACGGCTCCATTACGGAGCCCTTGTTTTTGCTGATCTTCCATGTCCTTTCTCACTCCTTGTTTCCAAGTCCATTCCTGATTTTACCAACATGTATCTTAGCTTCCCAAAATTCCACTTTACCTGCAAAACAACACTAATCATGTTGGTTATTATTAATTCACATTTAACTACAAATCACATGAGAATGTACACAATAATGATATACAAACAAGTCGAAATGAAGCATTTGAGTATCACTTGGGCATGAACTTCTGCCCAAGATCACTTACCCCACACTTGAACTCTTGTTCGTCCTCGAACAATATTCTCAGATATCATGCAATTGACACTAATGCATAGCTACTTTGGCTCAACAATTCAAGCTATGGCTATACCGATTATTTAATATAGCAAATCAACAAGAAAACATGCATAGACTCATCAATACAATGAAGTACATCACATTAAGACCTCCTAAGCTCAAGAATCAATTCTCGATCTTGGCAAACTCATGCAAATCAACTGATCAAAACATCCGACACGAAATTAATCTCTTGTCAAGCATGTGCCCTCACAAAACAAGAAAACTACCCCCTTTTCTATCATATGATTTCCAAAGCACTACATGTCAGGGTATATGAATACAATTTCGCTCTCTCTCCCAAGGAATTCACATGCATCATGTCATGAACCATAGGCTTGCCTCTAGTGTATTACTCCACTAATATAAGGACGAGTGATGTAAGATCACGTAGGACTTAACGGGTTGTAATGTAAGCTAAGGAACTAGCAAATACTGGGCTAACCAATAATAGCAACTAGCTTCCTTAAGCGCTTTTCAATACATCCCACCATCATTACAGTCATTCTTTTTTCTTCCTTCATCCTCCCATTGTTGAAGAATTTTTTTCTTTGTTCTTGTTCCCATTTCTTTAAGCACACTTGACTTACTAGCAAAGATTAGTTATACATCTTTAGTTTATTTAATTTCAGCAAGTGCACCTTTGACCTTTTCTTTAACTTTCACCACTTCCGCTTTTCTTTCCTTTTCACAATTCTCACTCCTTTACTCTGTGGGAAAATTATTTTTCTTGAGCGCTTAAGAGTTTTGGATAAAATTAACGGCTAATAGAAAGAAGGGATTAAGAACGGTTTCTACCTCTTCAAAGAAAGAAAAAAAAAGGCTAAAGGCTCAGTGGGGCTAACTAGGATGTACATTCAAGGTAGGTATGATAATGGAAAAACTTTCGGTTTAATCAAAGAAACGCCTACATCCTTTCCTACAATACACATCCTTCATTTCATTTCGTAAACACACCAGACAAGTTCTAGACACTTCACAATAGCATGGAATAATCAAACCCTCACCTCACACTCAATGCACATGCTCAAGTCAAGACATATTTACAAACTCTTCAATCAGCTAACTAAAAGAATTCACTACTAAGCCTCGTCACACCGAATCGAACTCTATGGCCTAAGTATCTCAACATGTTTACACATTCGCATGCTTTCATACAAATCACCTTTGCAACTTAATATCATGTACAACACGTAACAAGAATTCCAAACCATGAAGTAGCGACACGTTTAGGACACAAACAAAATAAAGAAAGAAACAAAAAAACTACTCCTATCGACTACATTTCCCTTAAGACGGTCGTCATCCATCCATCATAGGGAACAATCACTATCTACGACTTCGGTTCAATGGGACTATTCTCGGTAAAAGCAACGAAAACAAAGGCCGAGAAACCCAACATAAAAGAAATTTAACAAAAATTTTTTAAAAATTTCGATAATTTCGATAGAAAACAAAAATATTTACACAACAACCAACAGCTCAACACAACACACAACAGCTTAACATTCATTACAACACCACTTAGTTACAGAACACATAACACAAAGTCACAGGGTCACATTTTTCACAGGCACAACCACAAAACATAAACATAAAAAAAAAATGAAGCAGCTGGCTCCTAACTACTCCCACCCCACACTTAAACCGAACACTATCCCCAGTGTTCACAAAATTCAACATATCACAAAGGTGGGTGGTGAAACTCTCAGATCAATCGAAGTATTCAACTTCTTCCTCAGGTGTCGTTGCCTCGTCTCCCATGTAAGAATCGCCCCCCTGTCCTCATTCGACTCAACATCTGAGTCCTCTCGTCGTGTCTCCTCATCAGTGGGGACGTCATTATCTACAGGCTCCACAAATGCGGACCTCACTCTGTATAGAGCTCGAGCATTCTCACCGAATGGGTAATCAAGCTCGAGTTGCCATAGCTCATCCTCCGTTGCAGGCCTCCCGCCAATGTGCAGCTGCAAATCTGCATCCCGTACATGCAGGCCATATACTGATCATCCCAAGCATGTCGCTCGGCTAGTGTGAGCACCGGCCCATGAGTAGTGTCAGGTGCCTTGGTTTTGGTGACATCAAAGGCACGCCTGTCAATCTGTGGGATATAATCCAGGGCCTCCTCCTCGATATCATGGCCCCTTAGGAATGTGGTAAGTAAACCACCAAACCCGTATCTGTGCCCCTAATGCAGTCGGGCTCTCTTCATGGCGGAGATGATCACCGCCCCAACATTTATTTCAAGCCCCTTCATCAGGGCATACACCAAGAAGACTCGGTCGCGCGTGACATCTTTCATGTGCACCCCCAGGATCAAGAATGAGCACACAATTTTAGGCCAGATCCTGGCTTCCCTATTTATCTACGAGTAGGGCAGTGTCTGATGGTAGCCCCTCTCCTTGTGCCTGCTCCACCTTGCTGTCGAACGGGCTCCACATAGAGTGCGTCTGATGTCCGCATAAGGTGGAGTGATGTTCAGCTGTCAAAGGACATGGGCGTCTATGTCCCGCGCCCCTAAGATAGCATTCAAGTGATGGGGCTCAAAAGTGACAACCTGCCCCCTGATCTTGACAGTGTGACTGCGGAGGGTCGGGTTCCAGTTGGCATAGAACTCTCGAATGAGATGGAGATTGCACTCCCTGGGCTCTATGAAGATGAAGTTCAGCCCAACAGTGTCAATCCGGTGTATGATCCGCGGGAATTCCTGTGCCAGCGGCTCCCTTGATATATGCTCTTCCGGGAAGTATTTGGTTTCTTTCTGTTTTTTATACCATTTCTTCCCTTCATCAGTCACCCATCGGGTTCCGTATTATCGGCGTTGGCCTCTCAGAACCGCTGGTGCTGCTGGAACTGCTGTTCCCAATCTTATTCTTTTTCTGCCGGCGCCTAATGTGGATGCGCCCTTTCCCTTGTCATGCCTGCCTGACATTGTTCCTGTACAATCGAACGTACAATCCCAATGTTATTCAAGTCACAGTTAGCTTCAACTAAGGTTGGGTTTAATTAGGTCACCCCACACTTAGTCTTTAGCCACAATCAAAACAATTTCGACAAGACATTCATGATTTTTCTCATTCTTAACATTCAACCGGCTTAGTGCATTCATATAAATCGATGGAACAATTACTATGTACTACTCAGACTTTGTACAATGAATAAAATTATCGCCAACAATTCACTTCCACCATCATAGCACTTAGCCAAAATTTTGTTCTCAACACCCTATGCAATTTACCAATTTCATTCACCCGAAAACCCCTTGTCTACGTAGAATATTCAACATTAATCATAGCATAATTCAATTCACCCAACATGCACAACCCAATTTTGTTCAACATTTCAAACAATTTTAGTCTTCTTCATATTCAAATTCCAACCCTAGCTAATAATTTTGCAAAAATTCAATAACACATGTATTCTTCGAGTTCATATACTCACAACAATACTATTAACATCAATCAATCATAACTTAAATGAATTCAAGCTTAATTTCCACTTAGGACAAGTTTCAATCACTGCACATGTTCAAGAATCGAAAATTCAAGCAAAAATGAGGTAAAGTTAAAGAACATACCTTTAATCCGATGAAATTGAAGAAAACTTGAAGAAAATCGATGCCTAGGTCCGTGTCACGTCGGGGGAGAAAGGAATTTGGGGTGCTGGTCACGGAGGAAAGGGAAAATAATGAACAAATTGAGGAAAATCGGGGTTTTTAAGTGGTATTTCGGGCGGGTTACCCAGCGACCCGGTGTAACCCGACACGAAATAACACTCAACGTGTCACGGAGGGTAACACGGAGCACCCCCTCCGTGACACGAGCCATCGCGCTAGTGTTCTGGATTTTTAAAAAATCCAAAACACTCTTCAACGTGTCACGGAGGGTAACGCGAAGCACCCCCTCCGCGACACAGAGTCATCACGTAGGCTCACTTTAATGTGTCAATTTTTGTTTTTCTCACCTCAATTTTTTCCTTTGTGTTTCTTTGCATTTTTCCCTCCGTTCCGCCTGAAAATCACTTCACCACAAGAAATTGGTTAGAATTCGTAGGTTTCAACGCAAACAAAATTTTTATTATACATATACATATATTTTTTCTTTTTCTCTTTTTCTTTTTTTTTCTCTTTTTTTTTTTCAAATATTTTGTTATACCCCATAAAATTTCCAACACATAGATGGCCTATTTGCTTGTTGGTTAAGAGTATTTGAAAGCCATACATGCTAGAAAAAGGCCCGGGAAAAGACCGGACAAGAAACCTGTCGAACCATCACGGAAGGAGCCGAGGCAGAGCCCCTCCGCGATGGCAACGTGTCACGGAGGTGGAGCCTCTGCGTTGGCTCCATGACACGTTGGCCCTGTCCAGGCCCAAGTATATAAAGCCTCCACTTCGGTTCATTTCAGTATTACATCATTTAATTTCCAAAACTCGTGAGAAAACACAGAGGGTGCGAAAGTACTATGAAATTATCGCTCAATTACACTGTCAAACGCGGTCCAAACTTAAATTAACTCTAGATACCGAGGCATTAAGCAGTAAGGAGCATTCCTACGGATTTAGTTTCGCGAAATTCGGCCGGTGAATCGTCATGCTACCGAACTAAGGTAAGTGGAATTGCTCCAAATTAGTGTCAATATACTCCTAGCCCTAAAGTGAATATTTCTCCCTTCTGGACTTTCGAGAAATACCGAGTTTTTGACTGTCTTTCGATAAGCCAAAGTTTAGGCTATAAATATATTGAAAGTGACGTTTTCTTTTAGAATATTGGTGTATTTAGTTCTAATTGGCATATATATAAATGTAATTGGGAGAAATAGTTGGAGTACTGACCGAGCTTCATCCGTTAGTCGGATAAACCGAGGTTAAGGTATGTAAAGCTATTCTTTCGGCAAGCCAGGAAGTACAGTCTAGAAAATAAATAGAATAGAGGCTATTAATAGATACCCAGCATACAGGAATGATTTTAGTACAATTTACAGCAAGCATGCTAGTATATCATTATGGTTCATGCGATAATCAGAATACCATATAGTCAGATGATTTTAGATAGTAATGTGGTATCAACTAATAGCTCAGCATGTTTTTACGTAATACCCAGAATGGAAGTTGTAAAAGCGATATAATGAATTAGCAAGATTACAGATAGTATGTATTACATTTGTTGAGACTATATCCGGTAATAGATGGCACATCTTATGTTATTGAGCTATATCCAGTTATAGATGGCATGTTCTATGTTATCGAGTTATATCCACATATAATCATATCAGTAATCAGATATAGAAATAGCTCCAGATACAAATGTAGCTCCAGAAACAGATATGGCTCTAGAAACTAATATAGCTTCAGATTACGGATAACAATAATCAGATAAATAGATAAAGGCCAGGTAGCAGTTAGTCCAGCAATCAGAAACAGTGTAAAGCAGGATATAGCATCAGTTGTTTAATACGGATTGGCCTTGAAGCAAAAGAAGAGAATATGACTAGTATTTTTCATTTGAGCATGCTTGTTGTGTATGTGTTTTGCATGTTGAGACTTGTTATGGCATGTGGGCACCCTTTAGCATCCCCACCGTCCCTGGGTTATAGCTGTGCCGATACCAGATTTAGATACTGCCCCCAGCTGGGCTATGCCGTCTGCCTAGAGGACGATGATGGCTGACCACCATAACAATGCGGTCCAGATTACCCTGCTTGCAGGGGCAGTTCAGTTTACTCTGCGCAGAGCCAAATTACCCTCTTTACAGGGGCAGACTACTTTGTGTGCATTTGTGGCCGGGGCAGTTTCAGATACAGATTTTTATAAAATTACCTGGTCGCGTGTTTACACCCAGGGGCAGTTTCAGTCATAGATACAGCAGTAGATTACCCTGTTGAGCGCTTGCGCCCAGAGGCAGGAGTGTTCAAACTCAGACACAGTTCATTGTCAGAGGCCAAGGCCTGAGCTACATACCCAAGGGGGCCGGTAGGAGGAGCGCACAGTTATCAGATGAGTGGAGTGACTTATTTTTGGTTGGTTTAGACCCGGGTAGGGGTAAATAGATTGTTCTGTTGGTTGGCACCTTCCGGCTTATGGGGGTCGGTCAGGTATTGTGTGTATTTATATGTATATGTATATGTGCTATTAGATACTGCTAGACAATAGGACGACTCGTCGTCGGGTACGCCTAGTTTAGTTACAGAATAGGTAAACTCTTCCCAGTTATCCTCAGCCAGATAGACTCAGCTACTTCCTAATATATGTCATGTTATTGTTGTTACCCATTTCAGTTGTATATTTCAGTTTGCTTTACATGCTCAGTATCTTTGGTACTGACTCCCGTGGGGGCGCTGCATTGATTGCCTATAGGTACACATAGACGAGGACTCGATCCCTCGTGATCCAGTCAGCAGAGTTATCAGCTCCTATCCTCCGGAGCTAGACAGTCGGAGGTTGCTCCTATTTCCTGTTGATTACAGTTTGGGTAGGTCGGGGCCCTGTCCCGACCAATTTATTATCACTTCCTAGAGGCTTGCAGTCTGATGTTTCCCTGTGGTGGTGGAGCCGGTCGTGTGGGGCCGTGCATGTATAGTATATATATGTTTAGTTGTTGATGTTGGCCGTGTGGGGCCTTCTTCTGGTTATAGTTAGTGACCTTTTCGGTCACAAATGTGAATAGCAGTTGCTTCAGATTATAGTGTCATTATTCTGGTTAGCTGTTGTGTATTGCAGGTGGCTATAAGCCTAATCAGCCGGGGGCTGTATTTACAGCCGCTATATAGCCGGTTCGTTTTTTGAAATAGAGCCAGAGTCAGCCAAAGCACCAGATGTGCTCAGGCTGGACCGTTTAGCAGCCAAGAGTCTAGCAGGCACCAGGTGCCCGTCATACCCCCCAAGGTGGGGTGTGACATATTTATACTCATCTATTACAATAATTTCACGGGTTGCCTCCCGTGCAGCGCCTGATTTACCGTCGTGGCTCGATGTCATTCAATGCTCAATCATCCTCTAGAGTGATGGACGTCTTCTCTCGAATAACGTCCTTACCCCAATAATGCTTACATCGCTGCCCATTTACTAAGAACATGGCACTTCTATCTTCTTGCCACAACTCCACCGCCCCGTGCGGGGTCATTCTTACCACCTCAAACGGCCCTGATCATTTGGACCGCAATTTTCCTAGAAAAAGCCTCAATATTGAATTGAATAGCAATACTTTCTGCCCCAGCTCAAAGATCCGATCCACCATATGCTTATCGTGCCACCTCATTGTTTTCTCTTTGTAGCACTTGGAACTTTCATTAGCATTGCCAACGAAACTCATCAAGTTCGCTGAGTTGCATCAGCCTCTTCTTACCAGCTAGCCTAGATCCATGTTAAATTTCCTCACGGCCCAGAAAGCTCGGTGTTCTAGCTCCACAGGTAGATGACACGCCTTTCCATAGACCAATCTGTACGGAGAAGTCCCAATTGGTGTCTTGTACGCAGTTCTATAAGCCCACAACACATCGTTGAGTTTGCTTGACCAATCACTACGTTGTGCATTCACAGTCTTCTGTAGAATCTGCTTTACTTCTCTGTTGGACACCTCCACTTGCCCACTAGTTTGGGGATGATATGTTGTTGCTACCTTGTGGCGCATCCCATACTTAGCTAGCATATTCTTGAAACTTGCATTTACGAAATGAGCCCTTCCATCACTGATAATGGCTCGGGGTGTCCCCAACCTAGTGAAAATGTGCTTTTTCACAAATTTTGTTACCACCTTGTTGTCATTCCTGGGGCAAGCTGTTGCTTCAACCCACTTTGATACATAATCAATGGCCACCAAGATGTAACAATTACAAAATGACGGTGGGAATGGGCCCATGAAATCTATACCCCATACATCAAAGATCTCCACTTCTAATATCTGCTGCAGCGGCATTTCTTGCCTTCTACCAATTGTGCCTGTTCTTTGACATCTATCACACATTTTTACGTATGCCATAGAGTCTCTAAACAGTGTAGGCCAAAAGAAACCTAACTGTAGCACCTTGTGCGTTGTCCTCTCGCCTTCATGGTGCCCTCCATACAATGAAGAGTGACAACTCCTTAACACTTTTGCAATCTGGCTCTCCGGAATGCATCTTCTCATCACCTGATCCGGTCCCTACTTAAACAAGTACAGCTCATCCCAAATATAATACCTGCAATCATATCTCAACTTCTTTCTCTGCTGAGCCGTAGCCTCCGGTGGATAGACTCCACTCACTAGAAAATTCACAATGTCTACATACCAAGGGATTTCAGCTTCCCTTATTGCCAAGAGCTGCTCATCTGGGAACTCTTCTTTGATGCTGTCACCTTCCTTCACATGTGATCGGCTTTCCAATCGCGATAGGTGATCTGCCACTTGATTCTCGCTCCCTTTTCAGTCCCGAATCTCTAGGTCAAACTCTTGTAACAACAAGATCCATCTGATCAACCTGGGCTTTGCATCCTTCTTGTTAAATAGATACCGAATCGCTGCATGATCGGTATGCACCACTACTCTAGATCCCACCAAACAGGACCTGAATTTATCAAACGCGAACACTAGTGCTAGCATCTCCTTTTCTGTGACTGTATAATTGACTTGGGTTGCGTCCAATGTTTTGTTTGCATAATGAATAGAATAAAAAATTATATTTCTCCGCTGCCCTAATACAACTCCTACCGCCACATAGCTTGCATCAAACATTAATTCAAACGGTTGCTCCCAATTCGGAGAAATGAGGATAGGTGCTTCTATCAACTTCAGTTTCAACTCCTCGAATGCTTTGACACAATCCTCATCAAACTTGAACTTCACCTCTTTTTCTAGAAACCTGCATATTGGTCTAAAAATTTTAGAGAAGTTCTTGATGAACCGTCTGTAGAACCCCGCATGTCCGAGAAAATTGCGAACACCCTTCACTGACACAGGTGGTGGTAGCTTTTCAATAACCTCGATCTTTGCATGATCGACTTCCAACCCCTTGCAAGACACTTTATGGCCAAGGACGATACCCTCCTTGACTAAGAAATTACATTTCTCCCAGTTGAGTACAAGGTTGGATTCTTCACAACGAGCTAGCACCCTGTCATGATTCTGCAAACAAGTAGCAAACGAATTACCGAAAACAGAAAAATCATCCATAAATACCTCGATGAAATCTTCCACCATATCGTGGAAGATCGCTATCATGCATCTTTAGAATGTGGCGGGTGCATTTCATAAACCAAATGGCATCTTCCGAAAATCATATGTCCCACAAAGACATTTGAAAGTTGTCTTCTCCTGGTCCTCCGGTGCTATGGCTGTCTGGTTATAGCCAGAAAGCCATCAAGGAAACAATAATATTCTTGACTAGCCAATCCGTCCAATATTCGATCAATAAATGGGATAGGATAGTGATTTTTCCTTGTGGCCTCATTGAGCTTTCTGTAGTCCATGCAAATCCGCCAACCTGTGATTGTGCGTGTAAGGATCAACTCATTTTTCTCATTGGTTACCACGGTCATCCCTCCTTTCTTTGGAACACACTGAACGGGGCTGACCTATTCGCTGTCTGAAATAGGATAGACCACACCTGCATCAAGACATTTAATCACTTCCTTCCTAACCACATCCTTCATCATGGGATTCAACCTACGCTGATGTTGTACAGTTGGCTTTGCTCCTTCCTCCATCAAAATTCTGTGTGTGCAAAAAGCTGGATTGATACCCCGAATGTCTGACATTTGCCAGCCCATTGCTTTCTTCCTCCTCTTGAGAACCACCAATGTATCCTTTACCTGTTCCTCTGTCAATTCTGTGGAGATGATGACTGGCAAAGTGTCATCTTCCCCCAAAAAGACGTATTTCAGATGTGGAGGCAACGTCTTCAACTCCAGTTTTGGTGCTTCCTCAATAGATGGTTTTGGCAATGGTTCCAGGGACCTCATTAACGGCTGAAAGTCTTGCTTCCTGAGATACCATTTTGATTCATTCAACATTTGCACCATTGATTCATTCAACATTTGCACCATCTCATAAGTATCTCTATCTCCGAAATGATCGGAGCTCATCAACGCTCTCTCCAATGGATCTTGAGAATCAATAATCTGAAGAATTTCTTCTTGGTTTAGCACATTGAGTGCTGAAAGCTCCTCATAGATGGCCGGAAGCTTCATGGCCTTATACACATCAAATACCTCCACTTTGTCATGCGCTCGCATGGTTAGTGTTCGGTGGTTTTTAGGTATATAACTACACGCAAGTGCACGTGGTCGAACAAGTAGTAAAGTGGCTCAAGTAAGCTAAGTATCGATCCCACAGAGACTGGACTAAAGTAACAATCTACTCAAGTGTCAACAAACTTTAATTCTAAATTGTAGACAACAATGTGAAGAAAAGGTTGATATTTTGTTTCCTAATTTTATACTAAGTCTAAAACGAATATACAAATTGAGTCTGAACTATAAGTATGAGCATGCTGAGGTTAATTGAACATGTAGAGAAATAAATTATCGATACACTTTGGTTAATCTTTCCTCTGGTTGCTAGTCAAGAATTATTGCCTATGGATTAAAACTCTCGTATTTAACCCAACTTAAGAATCATGAACCTTCCACCTACATTTCTGTGATAAAACGAAGTTCATGTTCTAGCCATACAAAACCGATTCCGTAATTGGCTAATACGACTTTCAGGTATATTTCTATCCTGAAGGTAAATCAATTCTAAATTTTCCCAAACTAAGAAAAGATCATATCCTATCAATTCACAACTTTCCAATTTCTTGCTCTCTCGAGTGAAACCAGACATTTTAGATGTACATTAACGTTGGCCACACATTAATGCAGTAAGAACAAGAATCAATAGAACAACCATGGAAGAAAAGATGAAAAACCAATTTCTCAATAATCACATTTCAATACAATTGTTCTTAACCTCAACAAGAAGGGAATTTAGCCACTCATTTGTGGATTAAACATCGTTAAATGAGTGTTAATCAAACAAGCAATTGAAATAAAGAAGAAGGAGATAAAGAAAAACCCTGAGATTTTCGTCCCCTCAACTGATTGTAACCCACGTTCTTGCTCCACCAAGTCAGAATTCTTAAAAATGAACCTAAGTGTTCTATTTATACTAGTGGGAATTTTTCCCGGAATAACAAGCAACATCTCACGGAGTGCATCGCGGAGCACTGCCTCCGTGACACACCACCAACGCGGACCCTTACTAGAATCCGAACGTCCAAGTATTTAGGCCCAACGTGGCACGGTGTGCAATGCGGGGCTTGGCCAACGTGCCACGGCCCCAACGTGCACCTCCACTGGAAATAGGCATAATTTCACCATCCAAGCAGAATGCATCCGCGATTGCAGCGTGACACGGCTCCATCACGGAGCCCCTTTAATTCGTGCCTTCAAGTGATTTTTTTCCTTGCTCGCTTCTGAGTCCAATCCCGATCTCTCCCAACATGCATCATAGCTCCATAACTTTATATTTTTCCTGCAAAACAACGCTAATCATGTTGGTTATTATAAATTTACATTTTATTACAAATCACATGAGAATGTATAAACATCGATAGATAAAAAAGTCAAAATGACACATTTGAGTATCACTTGGGCATATAAATTTGCCCAAGATCACTTACCCCACACTTAAATCCTTGTTCGTCCCCGAACAATAATCTTACACCTCATGAAATTGACATCCCATCCTGGCTACTTTGGCTCGACAATTCAACCTACGGTTATACCGATTATTTAATATAGCAAATCATCAAGAAAACATGCATAGTCTTATCAATAGAATGACCTTCAACACATTAAGACCTCCTAGACTCAAGAATCGACTCTCAATATCGGCAAACTCCTGCAAATAAGCTGATCAAGATATCCGACACAAAATTTAATCTCTCGTCAAGCATGTTACTTCACAACACAAGAGAATTTCTTTTCCTTTTTAATTACATGAACTCAAAGACATTACATGCAGGGGCATATAACACAAGTTCACGCTCTCCCAAAAGAATTCACATGCATCATGTCATGAACCATAGGCTTTCCTTTAGTGTATTACTCTACTAATATAAGGACGTGTGATGTAAGATCACGTAGGACTTAACGGGTTGTAATGTAAGCTACAAAATTGGTAAATACTGGGCTAACCAATCATAACAACTAGCATCCTTAAGCGCTTTTTCAATACATCCCATCAACCTCATGGGCATTGTTTTTTCCTTCATCCTCCCATTCTTGAAGTCTGTCTTTATTTTTCACCCCATATCTTTAAGCACACTTGAGTCAATAACAAAGATTATTTATACATCTTCATTATATTTAATTTATAACAAGTGCACCTTCAACCTTTTCTTTTCTTTCATCACTCTGCTTTTTCTTTTCTTTTCACCATTCTCACTCCTTGACACTGTGGGAAAATTATTTTCTTTTCTTGAGCACTTAAGAGTTTTGGATCAAATTCACGGATAATGAAAAGAAGGGGTTAAGCTCGGTTTATACCTTTTTGAAAAAAGAAAAAAATAATAGGCTAAAGGCTCAATGGGCTAACTAGGATGTACATTCAAGGTGGGTACGATAATGAAAAAAAAAAGAAACTTTCGGTTAAAGCAAAGAAATGCCTACATCCTTTCCTATAATACACATCCTTCATTTCGTTTCGTACACACACCAGGCAAGTTCTAGACACTTCACAATAGCATGGAAGAAACGAAACCTCACTATACCTTCATTTCACATGCTCAACTCAAGACACATTCACAGACTTTTCAATCAGCTAATTACAAGAATTCAAACATTAAGCCTCAATCACACTGAGTCGAACTCTATGGCTAAGGCATCTCAATATATTTACAAAGTTGCATGCTTTCATACGAATCACCTTTGCATTTCAAACATCATGTACAACACGCAACCAGAATTTTGCAACCATAAAGTAACTACAGGTTTTGGGATACCAACCAATAAAAGAAAAAAACAAAACTAAAAGATAAAATGAACAAAAGAAATCTACTCCTAACGACTACATTTCCGTTAAGACAGTCGTCATCCATCCATCATAGGGAACGATCACTAACTACGACTTCGGTTCAATGGGACTATTCTCGGTAAAAGAACCGAAAACAAACGCCGAGAAACCCAAAAATTTAAAAATTCATGAAAAATTTTAAAAATATCGATCATTTCGATAAAACAAAAATATGTAAAAAACCAGCTAACAACATTCAACAGCACACAACAGCTTCACCTTAATTACAATACAGACATACACAAAAATCACAGGGTCACAAGTTTATCCAGGCACAACAACAGAACAGAAACATACATTAATAACAACAGCAACCAACACCTAACTACTCCCACCCCACACTTAAATCGAAAACTGTCCCCAGTGTTCACAAAATTCAGCATAATACTAAAGTAGGTGGTGAAACTCCCTGATCAATCAAAGTATTCCACTTCCTCGTCAGGTGTCGCTGCCTCATCTCCCATGTCTGAATCGCCCCCGTCGTCATCCTCTGACTCCACATCGGAGTCATCACGACGTGTCTCCTCATCTGTGGGGACA
Organism: Datura wrightii; assembly: GCA_035772735.1. Lineage (NCBI taxonomy): Eukaryota > Viridiplantae > Streptophyta > Magnoliopsida > Solanales > Solanaceae > Datura > Datura wrightii. The sequence continues at coordinate 162,489,295 of JASDFA010000016.1, forward strand.
TCATCATCAGTGGGCTCCACAAAGGCTGACCCCACTCCACATAGAGCCCTGGCATTTTCGCCAAACGGGTAGTCTAGCTCGAGCTGCCATAGCTCCTCTTCTGTTGCCGGCCTCCCGCCTATACGCAGCTGGAGCATCTGCATGCCAAACATGCGAGCCATGTACTGATCATCTCGAGCATGTCGCTCGGCTAATGTGAGAACTGGCCCGTGAGTGGTGTCGGGTGCCTTAGTTTTGGTAACATCTAAGGCCCGCCTCTCCATCTGCGGGATATAGTCAAGGGCCTCCTCCTCAATATCCAGGCCCCTCAGGAAAGTGGTTAGTAAGCCACCAAACCCATACATGTGCCCTTGATGCAAACAGGCTCTTTTCATGGTGGAGATAATCACCGCCCCCACATTGATCTCCAGCCCTTTCATCAGGGCGTAGACCAAGCATACACGATCCTAGGTGACATCTGTCATATGCACCCCCGGGATCAGGCAGGAACAAACAATCTTCAGCCATATCCTAGCTTCCCTGTTCATCTGTGAGTAGGGCAAGGTCTGATGGTAGCCTCTCTCCTTATGCTTGCTCCAACGTGCTGTAGACCGAGTTCCACACAAAGTGCGTCTGATATCCGCGTATAGTGGAGTGATATTCAGCTGCCGCAGCACATGGGCGTCTGCGTCCCGCGCCCCCAAGATGGAATTAAGGTGATGGGGCTCAAAAGTGACTATTTGCCCCCTTATCTTGATGGTGTGACTTCTGAGTGTCGGGTTCCAATTGGCGTAGAATTCCCGAATCAGGTGCAGGTTGCACTCTTTGGGCTCTTCAAAGATGAAGTTCAGCCCGACTGCCTCTATCCTGTGGACAATTCTAGGGAACTCCTGTGCCAACGGTTCCCTAGCAATGTGTTCTTCGGGGAAGTATTTGCTTTCCTTATGCTTAGCATACCATTTCTTCCCCTCCTCTATCACCCATCTGGTTCCATATTGACGGCGTTGGCCGCGTGGAACTGCTGGTGCTGCTGGGACTGCTGTTCCCAGTCTAATTCTTTTCCTTCCGGCACCTGATGTTGATGCGCCCTTCCCTTTATCTTGCCTGCTTGCCATTGTTTCTGACAAACCAAAAAGACAGTCCCAATGTTATTCCAGGTAAAATTAGCTTCGACTAAGGTTGAGTTAAGCCAGGCCACTCCACACTTAGTCCTTAGCCACAATCACAACATTACGGCAAGATCATACTTATTTCCAAAAAAAAATAAAAAAAACAAAACATAACAAATATGCCTAGTGCATTCAGAGAATTCGACGGTATAAAGTCTATGTAATACTCAGACTTCGTACAACTAGTCACAACATTACCATCGATAACATTTCATCACATAGCACTTAGCAAACATTTCTATCAATAAAATCGATACAATTCCCCCAATTTCTATGTAATTTCAACAATTTCATTAACCCGACAATCCGTCGCACCTTAATCATCTTAACGTTAAGCACAACCTCATGTTCCTCACCTAACATGCACACACTAAGAATAATTACACATTTCAACTCAATTTTAACATCTTCATATTCGAATTCTAACCCTAGCTACCATTTCGCAAGAATTTCAATAAAACATGTATTTATCGAGTTCATACCATTACATCGACAATATGAACATCAATCAATATAATTTACATGAATTCATGCTCAATTTACACTTAAGGCAAGTTTTCCTCACTTACTATGCTAAAAATCAGTAAAATAAGGTAAGAAATGAGATGAAGTTAACAAACATACCATAAATTCGATGATATCGAAGAAAAGTTGATAAAATTGAGCTCCTAGTCCGTGTCACGTTGGGGAAGGGGGGATTTTAGGGTGTTTGTCCCGGAGGAAGTGAGAAAATGGAAAAAATGAGGGAAAAACGGGGTTAAAAAGAAGGTTTTTCGCGCGGGTAACCCGGCTACCAGGTGTGACCCGTCGCGAAATACACTTCAACGTGTCACGGAGGGTAAAACGGAGCATGCCCTCCGTGACACGGAGCCATCGCGCAGGTGTTCTGAAATTTGTAAAAATTCCAGAATTACCTTCAACGTGTCACGGAGGGTAACGCGGAGGCCCTCCTCCATGACACGGAGCCATCGCGTGGTCTCACTGTTTTTCCACTTTTTATTATTTTTCGTACCTCGATTTTTCCTTTGTGATCCTTTGCATATTTATCCTCCATTCAACCAGAAATTCATCTCACCACAAGAAATTGGTTAGAATTTAGAGGTTTCACGTAAAATACAAATTTTGTTTTTATTTTTATTTATTTCTCATTTTTTCTTTTTTCTTTTTTTCTATAAAATCTATAAAAATATTACAAAAATTTTCACGGGTTGCCTCCCGTGCAGCGCCTGATTTACCGTCGCGGCTCGACATCATTAAGCTTAGTCATCCTCTAGGGTGACGGACGTTTTCTCTCGACTACCGTCCTCACCCCAGTAATGCTTACATCTTTCCGGTGGTTTCCCCAATAATTCTCGTGACTCAACTTTTTGGAAAACATCAGCTCGATTAATCACATTGATCACCGAGAGTTCCTCATACACACCCGAGAGCTTGGTGGCCTTGTATACATCAAACACCTCCACCTTGTCGTGTGCTTGCATAGTTAGCTGCCCTGCAGCTACGTCAATAAGTGCTTTCCCGGTAGCCAAGAAAGGACGTCCCAAAATAAATGGGACTTCCGCGTCTGGCTCAAAATCCAGCACGACGAAATCTACTGGCAAGATAAGGGAGCCCACTTGCACCAGCACGTCTTCCACAATGCCATCAGGCCTGGCGAAGGAACGATCCGCTAGTTGCAAGATCACTATTGTTGGTCTAGGACTCCCTAGCCCTAACTTCTTGAATACCGATGACGGCATCAAGTTAATGCTCGCTCCCAAATCACATAATCCGCGAGCTCGGATACTCTTCCCAATTGTAATTTGTATAGTAAAGCTCCCAGGGTCCTTGAGCTTTGTGGGCAACCTGTTTTGTATCCGGGAAGTGCATTCCTCCGTAAGAGCCACCGTAGCGTACTCTGTCAACCTGCTTTTGTTTGCCACGATGTCCTTAATATACTTTGCGTACTTTGGCACTCCCTGCAAAACATCAACAAGAGGTAAGTTAATGTGTACCTGTTTAAGCACCTCCATGAACTTTTTGAAACACGCCTCCTCCTTGTGTTTCTTTAATTGTTGAGGGAACGGGGGTGGTGGTCTTTCTGGTTCAGCCTCCTTTTTCTTCCCCCTCTCATCACTTTGCTACCTCTCAATTTGTGCTGCTCCCGATTGTTGAGGTGGTCTTTCTGGTTCCACATCTTTAAGCTGCAAATCACTCCTTGTGGTCACTACATTCACTTGCTTGGGGTTGGGATCTGTGTCGCTCGGAAGTCCTCCTCTAGGCCTGGTGTTTTGGGCTCCAGCAAAATTGCCCAAACTGGTACTCTAGCGCCTTTGTAGCTAACTGATTGTTCTTTACCTCGGCTGCCAATTTCACATAGTCAACCTGTAATTGAGCTTGGTTAGCTATCATTGTCTTGAACATCTCCTCAATGTTGGGTGATAGTGGTGGAGGAGGTGCATTGTTGCTTCTATATTGTGCCTGATAGTTCTGCTGCCCTCCTTGAGTCCTCTGCGCCCCCTGATTCGAACCTTGCCCTTGATGGTTATTGCTACCCTTAGAGAAATTCGGGTGATTCCTCCAGTTGGAATTATAGCTGTTGCCATACTGTAGGTGGTTGTTTCTCTGTACATTTTCCACAAAGTTCACCGAATCAAGATTTGCTCCACAACACTCTGCTGAGTGTTCACTACTCCCGCACACTTCACACCAAATCTGCTGCACTACATTCACTGGGGCTTGAGTCTGGTTCATGCTCATGTTACTGAAGTGGGTGTTAAGTTGATTCTGTAAAGCAGCTATCTGTGCAGCAATAGTTGTAAAACCATCCACTTCTAGGACTCATGCTGCCTTCCTTGTTTCTCCTCTTTATGAATCAGCATTCCACTCTGGATTTCCCTGCGAAATACGATTTAACAAGGTATACAGCTCCTCATAAGTTTTCTCCCACGCTTGTCCCCCAGCTGCTGAGTCTACCAAGATTTTTTTGTGGAGTTCCAAACCCTCTATGAAAGTATGCACCAGCACATCATTGGATTGGTGATGATGAGGACAATCCCGCAACATAGATTTGAATCTCTCCCAGGCTTGATACAGATTCTCTCCCTCTCTCTGTTTAAAACTCAGAATTTGACTTCTAAATCTTGCTATTTTACCGGATGGAAAAAACCGTATCAAGAATTTCCTTGCAAGATCATCCCACGTGGTGATAGAATTAGGTGGCTCAGCTTTCAACCACCTCTTGACTTCTCCCAAAAGTGAAAATGGGAACAATGTAAGCCTGACATAATCTGATAACACTCCATCAGGGATGTAAGTGTCACTTATCTCCAAAAAATTTTAGAGATGTTGCTGTGGATCTTCATGAGGGAGACCTGTGAACTGCCCGCTAGTGTGCAGCAATTGCACCATGTTTTGTATGAGCTAGAACCTCCCTCCTGGCTCAGGTTTGCGGATGGTAGATGTGACATTATTAGCATGTGGGATTACCACCTTGTGAACCGGCCTAGCTGCCATGTCTTCAGGAACTAACATTGCCCTTACAACTGGTGGATTCTGTTGTTGCTCCATGATTGTTTGTTTGAGCAACTGCAGCCTTTTCTCTAGAGCTTCTCTCCTTTGACGATGAAATTGTCTTTTCGGCTCTAAATATGAGTCCACCAGCTCCTTGTCTCTTGCCAGTGTTCAACAGAAATTAGTATCTGCAAAATACATGCTAAGACCAAGTTGTCAACACTAAGAAGAAATAGTAAACTAAGACTTAAGAAAAATTTACCAATTGCCAATCCTCGGCAACGGCGCCAAAAACTTGTTCGGTGGTTTTTGGGTATATAACTACACGTAAGTGCACATGGTCGAACAAGTAGTAAAGTGGCTCAAGTAAGCCAAGTATAGATCCCACAGAGACTGGACTAAAGTGACAATCTACTCAAGTGTCAACAAACTTTAATTCTAAATTGCAGACAATAATGTGAAGAAAAGGTTGATATTTTGTTTCCTAATTTTATACTAACTCTAAAATGAATATACAAATTGAGTCTGAACTATAAGTATGAGCATGCTGAGGTTAATTCAACATGTAGAGAAATAAATTATCGATACACTTTGGTTAATCTTTCCTCCGGTTGCTAGTTTAGAATTATTGCCTATGGATTAAAACTCTCGTATTTAACCCAACTTAAGAATCAAGAACCTTCCACCTACATTTCTGTGATAAAACGAAACTCATGTTCTATCCATAAAAAACCGATTCCGTAATTGACTAATACGACTTTCAGGTATATTTCTATCCTGAAGGTAAATCAATTCTCAATTTTCCCAAACTAAGAAAAGATCATATCCTATCAATTCACAACTTTCCAATTTCTTGCTCTCTCGAGTGAAACCGGACTTTTTAGATGTACATTAATGTTGGCCACACATTAATGCAGTAAGAACAAGAATCAATAGAACAACCATGGAAGAAAAGATGAAAAACCAATTTCTCAATAATCACATGTCAATACAATTGTTCTTAACATCAGCAAGACGAGAATTTAGCCACTCATTTGTGGATTAAACATTGTTAAATGAGTGTTAATCATACAAGCAATTAAAATAAAGAAGAAGGAGATAAATAAAACCCTCAGATTTTTGTCCCCTCAACTGCCTGTAACCCACGTTCTTGCTCCACCAAGTCAGAATTCTTAAAAATGAACCTAGTGGGAATTTTTCTCGGAATAACAAGCAACGTTTCACGGAGTGCATCGCGAAGTACTGCCTCTGTGACACACCACCAACGCGGACCCTTACTGGAATCTGGACGTCCAAGTATTTAGGCCCAATGTGGCACGGCGTGCAACGCGGGGCTAGGCCAATGTGCCACGGCCCCAACACGCACCTCCATTGGAAATAGGCATAATTTCACCATCCAGGAAGAATGCATCCGCGATGGCAGCGTGACACGGCTCCATTCCGGAGCCCCTTTAATTCATGCCTTCAAGTGATTTTTTTCCTTGCTCGCTTCCGAGTCCAATCCCGATCTCTTCCAACATGCATCATAGCTCCATAACTTTATATTTTTCCTACAAAACAACGCTAATCATGTTGGTTAGTATAAATTTACATTTTATTACAAATCACATGAGAATGTATAAACACCGGTAGATAATCAAGGCAAAATGACACATTTGAGTATCACTTGGGAATATAAATTTGCCCAAGATCAGTTAGCTGGCCTGAAGCTACATCAATCAAAGCTCTCCCGGTTGCAAAGAAAGGACGTCCCAAAATAAATGGGACTTCCACATCCGACTCAAAATCTAAGATAATAAAATCTACCTGGAAGATGAAGGAGCCCACTTGCACCAGCACGTCCTCCACAATGCAATCTGGTCTGGCGAAAGGACGATCCGCTAACTGCAAGATCACTGTAGTTGGTCTAGGACTGCCCAGCCCCAACTTCTTGAACACCGAGGTCGGCATCAAGTTTATGCTTGCTCCCAAATCACATAGTCCGCGAGCTTGGATACTTTGCCCGATTGTGATCTGAATTGTAAAGCTCCCAGGGTCCTTGAGCTTTGTTGGCAACCTGTTCTGAATTCGGGAAGTGCACTCCTCAGTAAGCGCCACCGTAGCATACTCCGTCAATCTGCTTTTGTAAGCTACGATGTCCTTGATATACTTTGCATATTTAGGCACTCCCTGCAAAACATCAACCAAGGTAAATTAATGTGTACCTTAAGCACCTCCATGAACTTTTTAAAACAAGCTTCCTCCTTGTGTTTCTTTAATCTTTGAGGGAACGGGGGTGGTGGTCTTTCTGCTTCAGCTTCCTTCTCCTTCCCTCTCTCATCATCATGTTCCCTATCTTTTTCCACTTCTCCTGATTGCTGAGGTGATCTTTATGGTTCCACCTCCTTGAGTTGTAAACCACTCTTTGTGGTCACTGCATTGACCTGCTTGGGATTCAGGTCAGTGTCACTCGGTAGTCCTCCTCTGGGCCTGGTGTTTTGAGCTCCAGCTAGTTGTCTAAACTGGTACTCCAACGCCTTTGTAGCTAACTTGTTGTTTTTGAAGTCTGCCGCTAATTTCACATAATCAACCTACATTTGAGCTTGGTTAGCTTTCATTGTTTTGAACATTTCCTTAATGTTGTTGGTTGATGGAGGAGGTGCATTATTTCCTCTGTACTGAAACTAATAATTCTGCTGCCCCCCTTGATTTCTCTACATACCCTGATTCGAACTCTGCCCTTGATGGATGTTACTACCCTAAGAGAAATTCGGATGATTCCTCCAATTTGAGTTGTAATTATTGCCATACTGCTGCTGGTGATTATTATTCTGGATGTTTCCAACAAAGTTCACTGAATCTGGATTTGCAACACAACACTCAGCTGAGTGTTCATTACTGCCACATACTTCACACCAAACCTGCTACACTAGATTAACTGGGGCTTGTGGTTGATTCAAGCTCATATTGCTGAAGTGGGTGATGAGTTTATTTTGCAATGCAGTTGTATGTGCAGCGATAGCTGTAAAACCATCCACCTCAAAGACTCCTGCCGCATTCCTTGTTACTCCTCTGGAAGAGTCCGCATTACACTCTGGATTTCCCTGTGAAATACGATCTAACAAAGTATACAGGTCCTCATAAGTCTTTTCTAATGCTTGTCCCCCAGCTGCTGAGTCTAGCAAGATTTTTGTGTGGGGTTCCAAACCCTCTATGAAAGTATGCACCAACACATCATTAGACTGGTGATGGTGAGGACAATCCCTTAGGAATGATTTGAACCTTTCCCAAGCTTGATACAGATTCTCCCCCTCTCTTTGTTTGAAACTTAGAATCTGACTTCTAAGTCTTGCTGTTTTCCCGGATGGAAAGAATCTTATCAAAAAATTTCTTGCAAGATCATCCCAAGTGGTGATAGAGTTAGGCGGTTCAGCTTTCAACCACCTCTTTGCTTCCCCCAATAATGAAAATTGGAATAATGTAAGCCTCACATAGTCGGATGATACTCCAGCGGGAATGTAAGTGTCACTTATCTCCAAAAAGTTTTTGAGATGTTGTTGTGGATCTTCATGAGGGAGACCTGTGAATTGCCCGTTGGTGTGCAACAATTGCACCATATTCTATTTAAGCTCAAACCTCCCTCCTGGCTCTGGTCTGTGAATACTTGATGTAACATTGTTAGCATGTGGGATTTCCACTTTGCGAACTGGCCTAGCTGCCATTTCCTTGGGCACTAACACTGCCCTCACAAGTGGTGGATTCTGTTGTTGCTCCAGAATTGCCTGTCTGAGCAACTGTAGCTTTTTCTCTAGAGATTCCCTTCTTTGAAAATGAAATTTTCTTTCCGGCTCTATGTATGAAATCACCAACTCCTTTTCTCTTGCCAGTGTTCAGAAGAATTCAATATCTGCAAGAGAAAGGCTAAGATCAAGTTGTCAGCACTTAAATAGAATTTTTAAACTAATACTAAGAAAATAATTTTACCAATTGCTAGTACCCGGCAACGGCGCCAAAAACTTTTTCGGCTTCTGTGGTGACTACACGCAAGTGCACGTGGTCGAACAAGTAGTAAAGTAGCTTAAGTAAAGCCAAGTATCGATCCCACAGGGACTGAACTACGGTACTAATTAACTTAAGTGTTAATGAACTATATCTTTAAGAATGCAGACAACCAAATAAATAATATTTTGAGAGTTTGAATTTACAATTGATACGAATCTAAGGCAAAATTATAAAGTGAGTCTGAATAATAGTAATGAGCTACGAACATGCAAGGAATTAATTTATCAATACAATTCAATAAATCTTTCCTTCGGTTGCTAGTCAAGAATTATTGCCTATAGATTGGAACTTTCGACTCCTATCCAACTTAAGAATCATGAGCCTTAATCTACATTTCTGTGATAAAAGAATTTCATGTTCTATCCATACATTCCCGATTACTCAATTGACTAATAAGACGTTCTGATATATTTCTATTCTGAATGTAAATCAATTCTCAATTTTCTAAACTAAGAAGAGATCATATCCTACCAATTCACATCTTTCCAATTTCTTTCCTTTTCAAAATTAAAATTGTATTTTTAGATATGCATTAACATTGGCCAAACATTAATGCAGTAAGAACAAGAATTGATAGAACAACCATTGAAGAAAAGATGAAAACTGAAGTGATTAACAATTACATTCCACTACAATTGTTCTTAACCTCAGCAAGAAGTGAATTTAGCCACTCATTTGTGGATTTAACATCATCAAATAAGTAAAATTTATACAAACAATTGAGATAAAAGAGAAAGAGATAGAGAAGAACCCTAAAATTTTCGTCCCCTCAACTGCCTGTAACCGACGTTCTTGCTCAACCAAGTCAGAATGTTTAAAATAAAACCTAAGTGTGTTATTTATACTATTGAGAATTTTTCCCGGAATAACAAGCAACGTGGCACGGAGTGTATCGCGGAGCACTCCCTCTGTGCTACGGAGGTATCACGGACCTTCACTAAAAGTCGGCCCCCCAGGCAATTTAACCTCAACGTGCCACGACATACATCGCGGAGCCTGGCCAACGTGACACGGTGCTATCGGGCACCTCCACTGGAAATTGACAAATTCATTTCCTCTGAGGCAGAGTGCCTCTGCGATGGCAACGTGACACAGCTCCATCGCGGAGCCCTTGTTTTTGTTGATCTTCCATGTCCTTTTTCACTCCTTGTTTCTAAGTCCATTCCCAATTTTACCAACATGTATCTTAGCTTCCCAAAATTCCACTTTACCTGCAAAACAACACTAATCATGTTGGTTAGTATAAATTCACATTTAACTACAAATCACATGAGAATGTACACAATAATGATATACAAACAAGTCGAAATGAAGTATTTGAGTGTCACTTGGGCATGAAATTCTGCCCAAGATCAACACCCAACTAGTCCGCTAAAGAAGGAATTGAAATAAGATAAAATGCAATCTAAACTGAATGTCCTTAGAAGATGAGGACTCACCAAGGCTGGTATTGGTGCTGAATTGAGGGGAGACTGGGTCTAACAGCAAGACTGAGATGGATCGATCGGACCTGTATCATGAAATTATAAAACATAGAGTATGCAATTAGTACTTGAAATGTACTACATATGCAGGATAAGTAAATACAGACAACAAACATATGAAAGTAATGAGAGTAGAATATGTCTAAAACATGAGATAATAAACATAACTTAAAAATGAGGGCTCAAGGTTCTCAAAACTATTCATAACTAGTCATATTCATAATCATAAGAGAAACAGTGTAAAAACATGACTTAAGACAAGTTATCGTAAACATGATCATACATAAACATAAGGAATAATGGAAGGACTCGTCATAGCCGATAACATCATGATAGAGCTTACATGATGCCCCAACTATCTCACTAAACTGGGTAGAGTTGTACCAAGCTTTCCAAGGTAAGGGACAACATATGTGGCCTGATATCACTAATGAGACCCACCTAGAGTCCATGAATATAAACCTACGTTGGCACGTAGTTCTAAGACTCAGGGTTGGCTTAAACCTCGGGCCTATTTGGTGCTAGATAATACTCCCAAAAACATGCACATGGCTCGTATAAATATCGTGAAATCATACATGAAGTTCATAGGCTATTTTAAATCATGATAATTGTAGGCATGCCTGACATACTTGAACTATCCATGAAATAAGGGTCTGTGAGTTAGCCATGATAATAAACTTAATACTCTTGAAAAGTCATGCATCATGCATAATTGTGGAATATCCTCATACTTGAATTTCATAAATTCATGAAGAGTTCTTGAGAGAAATCATAATTCATAAATCCTAAATCATAAATTAGGGCTTACGAGAATTTAAATCATAATAGAATCATAGAATTTCATAAAGAGGAATTTTAGCCCTATAGGTTCATAATCATGCTTGTAACATGAGAGACCATAATTTCATGAAAACTTTACGAAATCTTAAAACCCCAATCATGCAAAATATAAATTTGTACCAATACAACCATACTCACAGGAGAATCATGGAGAATTACAATAACCCAATGTAGATCCCTTAAATTTCGTAACTGGGGTTTTAGGGATGAGTGATCATGAATTTGATTAGGGAAAGGCATGAGGGTAGAAGAACCTATCATTTAATTATCCCACATACTTGAAATTGAGAAGTAACAATAAGTCTTGTAATCCCTAATTGATTCTCAGGAGAAACTTGAGCAAGAACTCTAGAAAGCTTGAAAGGATTTGAGAGTCTTAGGTTTTCTAATTAGACTTTTAGGAAGAGAATGAATAGGCTAGAGTTGATTATCCCTCTAAAATACCTTTTCAAGCTTAAAATTATGTAGTTTAGAGTTTAGGAGTTTAGGAATTATGAAAACACTATTACTAATTTCACAAAAAATTACATACTATTAGTAGTAATGACCCACACCACGAGTCATACCATGATACCACGATTCATGGACTTCTCTCATTGTTGCCACTGATGTTGCCCAAATTTTGAAGTTTTCCACGAGTCACACAACGGTTCGTACCATCACACGATGGGTTGTTTGAACAATCCATTTCCATTCCATGAAATTCCTCTACCCCTTCCTACAAGTGCAAGTCACGACTTATTGTTCCCCACAACAGGTCATATCTTGACCCATGCCTTCCAACCCTGACACTCCTGAACTAACCAATGACTCCTTACCATGATCCTTTGTTTGCCACGATGAGTCGTACCTCCCAAGTGTGACACTCAAGTAGTTTCCTAGGATTCCTAGTATGACTTGTTACATGATCCCTTGGGTTGTACCTTGACTTATTGCTACTGAACTTCTTCGGCAGATTCTAACCCCAATCGATCCTACGACCCATTATATCTTACCATGACTCATACCACGAGTGAGAAAAAAAATTGCCTTTTTCTGCAGATCATAATTCAAATTCAGAGTATAATCTTAGGCACTTCCAGGGTATTACAATATAGGTCATAGTAACTAGCAATGTAGTTTTCCCTCCGAAATCATCAAGCGTATTTTCATAATTTCTAGGCTCCTATGTCCTAAACTATGTCATTTCAAGCTTGGGAAAGGGTGTTTTAAAGGTGTTAACAACCCTAGAACATTCATTTTATTCCTAACCCTTTCATTAGAAGATCAAAGCCTCTCGTGAAGCAAGAATTCCCCATCTTCATCTTCCTCAAATATTCTTGTGTTTTAAGTCAAGTGTCGAAATCAGTTACCCAAGTATGTGGGGTTCTAAATGAGGCGTTCCTTCCACCCTCATGACCAAGTTTCCCATCTAGCTCATGAATTTGAATTATAATCAAGTGTATTAATTTCTACGGTTTTAACGCAACCTCATGAAACTACTTATGTTATGTTTATGGGTCTAATCCCCTCATATTTTCATGTATGTTTTAAGTCTAATGGGTATATTTTAATACTCACTTTAATGATAAATTCATGATTTCATGTTATTACAAATTGTGCCCCTATTATGCAAGTTTTATGAAAAGTCAAGCTTATGATTCATAATTTCAAGTATGAAGAGATATCTAACATGAACGAATGTTAAAAAGTTTCCCCATGTATGAACCCATGATTTTTACTTGTGAAGTCTAGTTTGATTAAGCATGATTTTAAGATTTGAGCAAGCCCACAGAAGTTAAGTATGTTTTCATGTTTTAGCTAAGGTAAATAAGATTAGCTTATTATATGGTTTGAAGTCAATTCTCCTAATTTAGCTCATGATATGTTTGGAGCAAGGAATCCTAATGTTCAGATTTCATGCTATGTATAAATTATGATTTTAGCTTCGTTGAAAAATGATGTGAGCATTATGCATGTTTTTGGGAGTAGTGTCTAGCACCAAGCAAGCATGGGGTCCGTTGTTCACCGGTCTTAGAACTATGCGCCAATGTAGGTATATACACATTAGGATCTCCCTTGAGATTTTTCCCCCGCCCTAAGGGGCTCGACTTGATATCAATATCATGGTAGTGTCCTTAGCCCTAGCAAGGTTTTGAATGGCTCTGCCCACTTTAGTGTTATAATTGGGGCATCCACTAAGCTCTAGCATGGTGGTGTCGATTATGTCTAGTCTCCTATTATTCCTTATGTTTATACATGATTATGATTATGATACTTTGGCTCAACTTATGTTCTTACAAGTTTTCTCTTATGATTACGATTATGATCAGATTATGAATAGTTTTGAAAACCTTGAGCCCTCATGTTTCAATTATGATTACTTTCTCATGTTTTCTTTTGAAAGTTTCTACTCTCCTAAACACTTATGTATTTTATTGTTTGTTTTTACTTACCTCGCATACTCGGTCCATTCAAAGTACTAATAGCATACTTTATGCTATATCATTTCATGATACAAGTCCAAGCGATTCAACTCAGTCTTGCCATTAGTCCTGATTCCACCTCAGTCCATCTTAGTATCTATATTGGTGGGTCCTTATCTTTCGAGGATGTTATCAGTTTTATGTTCTTAGTATGTTTCATTTAAGTTTTGGACTTAGAGAGCTAGTTGGGGGTGTTCTACTTATCTTGGGCAAATTTATATGCCCAAGTGTTACTCAAATGTGTCATTTTAGCCTTGTTTATCTATCAATGTTTATACATTCTCATGTGATTGGTAATAAAATGTGAATTTATACTAACCAACATGATTAACATTGTTTTGCAGGTAAAATGTAATTTTGGGAAGCTAAAATGCGTGTTGGAAGAGATCGGGGTTGGACTCGGATGTGAGCAAAGTACAAGGCATTGGAAGGCACAAAATAAAGAGGCTCCGCAATGGAGCCGTGTCACGCTGCCATCGCGGAGGCCTTCTGCCTGGATAGGGAATTTTCAGCCTATTTCCAGTGAAGGTTCGCGTTGGGTCCGTGGCAGGGTGGCCTGGCTCTGCGTTGCATGCCGTGCTATGTTGGGCCTGATTACCTGGACCCCCAACTTCCAGTGAGGATCCACGTCGGTGGCATGTCAGGGAGGCAGTGCTCCGCGATGCACTCCGTGACATGTTGCTTGTTATTCTGGGAAAAATTTCCACTAGTATAAATAGAACACTTAGGTTCATTTTTCAATATTCTGACTTGGTGGAGCAAGAACGTGGGTTACAGGCAGTTGAGGGGACGAAATTATCAGGGTTTTTCTCTCTTTCCTTCTCTTTTAATTCAATTGCTTGTATGTTTAACACTCATTTAACGATGGTTAATCCACAAATGAGTGGCTAATTCCTCTTCTTGCTGAGGTTAGGAACAATTGTATTGAAATGTGATTGTTGATCAAAATTGGTTTTTCATCTTTTCTTCCATGGTTGTTCTATTGATTCTTGTTCTTACTGCATTAATGTGTGGCCTACATTAATGTACATCTAAAAAGTCCGGTTTCACTCGAGAGAGCAAGAAATTTGAAAGTTGTGAATTAATAGGATATGATCTTTTCTTAGTTTGGGAAAATTGGGAATTGATTTACCTTCAGGATAGAAATATACCTGAAAGTCGTATTAGTCAATTTAGGAACTGGGTTTGTATGGCTAGAACATGAATTTTCATTTAATCACAAAAATGTAGGTGGACGGTTCATGATTCTTAAGTTGGGTTAAATATGAGAGTTTTAATCCATTGGCAGTAGTTCTTGACTAGCAACCGGAGGAAAAGACTAACCAAATTATACTGATAATTAATTTCTTTACATGTTCATTTAACCTCAGCATGCTCACATTCATAGTTCAGACTCACAGTAGTTAATCGTTTTAGACTTAGCATAAAAATTAGAACCCAAAAATATCAAATTCTTGGTTACACTGTTGTCTTCATTGTTAACATTAAAATATAGTAACACTTGAGTAGTTCGTTACCTTATCCCAGTCCCTGTGGGGTCGATACTTGGCTTACTTAAGCCACTTTACTACTTGTTCGACCACGTGCACTTGTGTGTAAGCATATAACCCACCAAACGGGCGAACAAGTTTTTGGCGCCGTTGCCGGGGACTGGCAATTGGTGAAATTGTCTTAAGTGTTAATTTACTATACTTTTATTTTCTTAGTGTTGACAACATGGTCTTAGCCTGTATTTTGCAGAATTAATCTCTGTTGAACACTAGAAAGAGACAAGGAGCTGGTGGACTCGTATTTAGAGCCGGACAGATTATTTCATCGTCAGTGGAGAGAAGCTCTAGAAAGAAAGCTGCAGTTGCTCAGACAAACACTTATGGAGCAACAACAGAATCCACCAGTACTACGGGCAATGTTAGTGCCCGAAGAAGTAGCAGCTCGGCCGGTTCGTGAGGTGGCAATCCCACATGCTAATAATGTCACATCTAGCATCCGCAAAACTGAGCCAAGAGGGAGGTTCAAGCTTAAACAAAACATGGTGCAGTTGCTGCACACTAGCGGGCAGTTTACAGGTCTCCCTCATGAAGATCCACAGCAGAATATCCAAAGTTTTTTGGAGATAAGTGACACTTACATCCCCGCTGGAGTGTCATCAGATTATGTCTGGCTTACATTGTTCCCATTTTCACTATTGGGAGAAGCCAAGAGGTGGTTGAAAGCTGAGCCACCTAATTCTATTTCAACGTGGGATGATCTTGCAAGGAAATTCTTGATACGATTTTTTCCCTTCGGTAAAACAGCAAGACTTAGAAGTCAAATTCTAAATTTCAAACAGAGAGAGGGAGAGAATCTATATCAGGCTTGGGAGAGATTCAAGTCCATGTTGCAGGATTGTCCTCATCATCATCAATCCAATGATGTGCTGGTGCACACTTTTATTGAGGGTTTGGAACCCCATACAAAAATATTGCTAGACTCAGCAGCTGGGGGACAAGCGCTGGAGAAAATTTATGAGAAGTTGTATACCTTGTTGAACCGTATTTCGCAGGGCAATCCGGAGTGGAATGCTGATTTGTCAAGAGGAGGGACAAGGAAAGCAGCAGGAGTTCTAGAAGTGGATGGTTTTACAGCTATCGCTGCACAGATAGCTGCTTTACAGAATCAACTCAACACCCACTTCAGTAACATGACAATGAACCAGCCTCAAGCCCCGGTGAATCCAGTGCAGCAGATTTGGTGTGAAGTGTGCAGAAGTAGTGAGCACTCAGCTGAGTGTTGTGGAGAAAATCCGGACACGGTGAACTTTGTGGGAAATATACAAAGGAACAACCACCAACAGTATGGCAACAGCTACAATTCCAATTGGAGGAATCACCCGAATTTCTCCTGGGGTAGCAACAACCATCAAGGGCAAAGTTCGAGTCAGGGTATGCAAAGGAACCAAGGAGGGCAGCAGAATTATCAAGCACAATTTTGAAACAACAATGCACCTCCTCCACCACCATCACCCAGCATTGAGGAGATGTTCAAGACGATGATAGCTAACCAAGCTCAATGCAGGCTGACTATGTGAAATTGGCAGCCGAGGTGAAAAACAACCAGTTAGCTACCAAGGCACTTGAATATCAATTTGGGCAATTTGCTCGAGCCCAAAATACCAGGCCTAGAGGAGGACATCCGAGTGACACAGATCCCAACCCAAGCAGGTGAATGCGGTGACCACAAGGATTGGTTTGCAGCGGAAAGACGTGGAACCAGAAAGACCACCTCAACAATCGGGAGCAGCAGAAGTCGAGAGGGAGCAAAGTGATGAGAGGGGGAAGACTAAGGAAGCTGAATCAGAAAGACCACCACCCTGTTCCCTCAACGATTAAAGAAACACAAGGAGGAGGCGTGTTTTAAGAAATTCATGGAGGTGCTGAAACAGGTACATATTAACTTACCTCTTGTTGATGTTTTGCAGGGAGTGCCGAAGTATGCCAAGTATAAAAAGGACATCGTGGCAAACAAAAGTCGGTTGACTGAGTATGCTATGGTGGCTCTCACGGAGGAGTGCACTTCCCGGATACAAAATTGACTGCCCACAAAGCTCAAAGATCCTGGGAGCTTTGCTATACAAATCACTATTGGGTAGAGTATCCGAGCTCGCGGGTTATGTGATTTGGGAGCGAGCATTAATTTGATGCCGTCATCGATATTCAAAAAGCTGGCTCTAGGGAGTCCTAGACCCACAATAGTGATCTTGCAATTGGCGAATCGGTCCTTAGCCAGACCTGATGGCATTGTGGAGGACGTTCTGGTGCAAGTTGTCTCCCTGATCTTCCCGGTAGATTTCGTCATGCTAGATTTTGAACCAGACGCGAAAGTCCCATTTATTTTGGGACGTCCTTTCTTGGCGACCGGGAAAGCGCTGATTGATGTAGCTGCAGGGCAGCTAACAATGCAGGCACATGACAAGGTGTAAGTGTTCGATGTGTATAAGGCACCCAAACTCCCGACTGTGTATTAGGAACTCTCGGTGATCAATGTGATTGATCGAGTTGATGATGAGCAGATAAAGGATTCACCAGAGTTATTGGGAAACCCACCGGAATGGTGTAAGCACTACTGGGGGGAGGATGGTGGTCGAGAGAAAATGTCCATCACCCTAGAGGACAACTGAGCTGAATGACGTCAAGACGCGACGGTAAACCAGGCGCTGCACGAGAGGCAACCCGTGAAATTTTTTCTTTGTAAATTGTGAATAGAATTTTTTTTTTCCTTTTTCTTGATTAACAACAAAATTTTTAGTTTTTATTTTTGTTTTTATTTTTATTTTGAGTGAAACCTATAATTCTAACCAATTTCTTGTAGTAAGGTGAATTTCAGGTCAAACGGAGGGAAAATATGCAAGGACTCGCAAAGGAAAAGTCGAGGTATGAAAATCAATAAAAAGTGGCAAAACAGTGAGCTAGGGCGATAGCTCCGTGTCACGAAGGAGGGCCTCCGCATTACCCTCCATGACACGTTGAGGTATAAATCCGAAATTTTAAAAGAATTCCAGAACACCCTCGCGACAGCTCCGTGTCACGGAGGCAGTGCTCCGCGATGCACTCCGTGACACGTTGCTGTGTATATCGCGACGGGCCACACCGGGTCGCAGGGTGACCCACACAATTTTTCTACTTTTAAACCCCGAATCCCCCTAAATTTTCCTTATTTCTCACACACTCCGCGACCAATCTCCCTTAAACCCCTCCCCCTTCAACGTGACACGGAATAGGCCAAGGATTTCATTGAGTTTTCTTTAATTCTTCAAATTTCAGGTATGTTCCTCAATTCCATCTCATTTATTGTCGATTTTCTTCGATATTGAGAATGTGATGTGAGCTAAACTAGCCCTATGTAGAAATTAAGCGTAAATTCAATTGAAATTGTTGTTGATGGATGTTCGGAGTATCATTGTGATCGCTTGAACTCGTTAATTGCATAATTTAATCGAATTTTGTTGATACAATCATAGCTAGGGCTTGTTTTTGAATTTGAAGTGGAAAAATGTAGTGAACTAGTGAAATTCCTGATGGGTTGTACATGTTGAGTGAGATGAGTCGATGTTCTAGTTATTATTATGCTAAAAGACCGACGGATTCTCGGGTTAGGGGAATATTGAAATTTGCAAGAATTGGGTGAGTTGTATAGGTTTATGTAGATAAATTCTTGTTGTTTTCATTTCTTTGTTTCTCCTTGCTAAGTGCGATAAGATAAAATGTTATCGATGGTAATGATTGTGGTTAGCTGTACGAAGTCTGAGTAGTACATAGAATACATACCGTCGAATTCTTCGAATGCACTAAGCATGGTTGTGTATTTGGTTTTTTGTTTGTGTAAATAGGTATGATCTTGCCGTAACGCTGTAATTTTAGCTAAGGACTAAGTGTGGGGTGGCGTAGCTTAACCCAACCTTAGTCGAAGCTAATACTCATTGGCTAAACATTGATCTTGCCTATTTGGGTTGACAGGAAAAATGGCAAGCAGGCAAGAAAAGGGGAAAGGCGCATCAACATCTGGCGCCGGAAGAAAGAGAATCAGACTGGGCACAGCAGTCCCAGCAGCACCAGCGGTTCCACGCGGCCAACGCCGCCAATACGGAACCAGGTGGGTGACGGAAGAGGGGAAGAAGTGGTACGCAAAGCACAAGGAGAGCAAGTACTTCCTCGAGGAACACATAGCACGGGAACCATTGGCACAGGAGTTCCCTAGGATTGTCCACAGGATTGAGGCAGCTGGGCTCAACTTCATCTTTGAAGAGCCCAAGGAATGCAACTTGCACCTAATTCGGGAATTCTATGCCAATTGGAACCCGACTCTCAGAAGTCACACCATCAAAATCAGAGGGCAAATAGTCACCTTTGAGCCCCTCCACCTCAATGCTATCATAGGGGCGCGGGACACAGATGCCCACGTGCTTCGACAGCTGAACATCACTCCACCATATGCGGACATCAGACACACCTTGTGTGGAACCCGATCGACAGCTAGATGGAGTAGACACAAGTAGAGGGGCTACCATCAGACTTTGCCCTATTCACAGATGAACAGGGAAGCCAGGATATAGCTTAAGATCGTCTGTTCCTACCTAATCCTGGGGGTACATATGACAGATGTAACCCGGGATCATGTATGCCTGGTGTACGCCCTGATGAAAGGGCTGGAGATCAACGTGGGGGTGGTGATTATCTCTGCCATGAAGAGAGCCCGGTTGCATCAGGGGCACAAATACGGATTCGGTGGGCTACTCACCACATTCCTGAGGGGCCTAGATGTTGAGGAAGAGGCCCTTGACTACATCCCGCAGATGGAGCGGCGGGCCTTAGATGTCACTAAAACTAAGGCACCCGACAACACCCACAGGCCTGTTCTTACACTTGCCGAGCGACATGCTCGAGATGATCAGTACATGGCTCGCATGTACAGGATGCAGATGCTCCAGCTGAGGATAGGTGGGAGGCCGGCAACAGAGGAGGAGCTATGGCAACTCGAGCTAGACTACCCTTTTGGCAAAAACGCCAGGGCTCTATGTTGAGTGGGGCTAGCATTTGTAGAGCCCACGGATGATGATGTCCCCACAGACGAGGAGACACGTCGGGAGGACTCCGATGATGACGATGGGGGTGATTCAGACATGGGAGATGAAGCAGCAACACCTGATGAAGAAGTGGAGTATTTTGATTGATCAGGGAGTTCCACCACCCAATTTTTTGTGCTATTTTAATTTTTGTGAACACTGGGGACAGTGTTCGAGATAAGTATGGGGTGGGAGTAGTTAGGTGCTGGTTGTGCTATTATGTATGTCCTAATCTGTTGTTGTACCTGTGAACAAAATTTTCTGACCCTGTGATTTGTGATTGTTAAGTTGTTGTTCTGTATTGTAATTATATGTGAAACTATTGTGTGTAGCTGAATGTTGCTAGCTGATTTTGTACATATTTTTGTTTATCAAAATGATCAATATTTTTACAATCTTTTTTAATTCTTGGGTTTCTCGGCGTTTGTTTTCGGTTCTTTTACCGAGAATGGTCCCATTGAACCGAAGTCCTAGTTAGTGACCGTTCCCTATGATGGATGGATGACGACTGTCTTAAGGGAAATGTAGTCGTTAGGAGTAGATTTTTCATTTATTTTTCAGTTGTTTTACTTTTGTGGGTTGCATCCCAAAACTTATAGTTACTTTATGGTTGCGGAATTCTGGTTGCGTGTTGTACATGATATTTAAAATGCAAATGTGATTCGTATGAAAGCATGCAACTTTGTAAATATGTTGAGATACCTAGGCCATAGAGTCGATTCAATGTGATTGAGGCTTAATATTTGAATTTCTGTAATTAGCTGATTGGAGAGTTTGTGAATACATCTTGAATTGAGCATGTGCAATAAGTGTGAAGTGAGGTTTTGTTATTCCATGCCATTGTGAAGTGTCTAGAACTTTCCTGGTGTGTGTACAAAATGAAATGAAGGAGGTGTATTGTAGGAAAGGATGTAGGCATTTCTTTGTTTTTAACCGAAAGTTTCTATTTTTCATTATTGTACCCACCTTGATTGTGTACCCTAGTCAGCCCGTTGAGCCTTTAGCCTATTAATTTTTTGTTTTGTCAAAAAAGTGTAAACCGGCTTAATCCCTTCTTTTCATTAGCCGTAAGTTTGATCCAAAACACTTAAGCGCTTAAGAAGAGAAAATCATTTTCCCAAAGTGTCAAAGAGTAAGAATGGTGAAAAGAAAGAAAAGCAGAGTGATGGAAGAAAAGAAAAGGTTGAAGGTGCACTTGTTATAAATAAACTATAATGAAGGTGCATGAATAATCTTTGTTGTTGTGTCAAGTGTGCTTAATAAGATGGGCCAAACTAAAGAAATACTTCAAGAATGGGAGGATGAAGAAAGAAACAATGCCCACGAGTTTGATGGGATGTATTGAAAAGGCGCTTAAGGATGCTAGTGGCTATTATTGGCTAGCCCAATATTTACTAGTTCCGTAGCTTACATTACAACCCGTTAAACTCCTATGTGATCCTACATCACACTTCTTTACATTAGTGGAGTAATACACTAAAGGCAAGCTTATGGGTCATGACATAATGCATGTGAATTCTTTTGGGAGAGAGAGCGAAATTGTGTTTTATGCCCCTACTTGAAATTTTGTGAGTTCATATGATCAAAAAGGGGAAAATTCTCTTGTGTTGTGAGGGCACATGCTTGATGAAAGATTAATTTTCGTGTCAGATGTCGTGATCAGTTGATTTGCATGAGTTTGCCAATATCGAGAGTCAATTCTTAAGTCTAGGAAGTCTTGATGTATTGAAGGTCATTGCATTGATAGGACCATGCATGTTTTCTTGATTATTTGCTGTATTGAATAATCGGTATGACCGTAACCTAAATTGTCGAACCAAAGTAGCGAGGTTTGGGTGTAAATTGCATGAGGTGTAAGATTGTTGTTCGAGGACGAACAAGGATTTAAGTGTGGGGTAAGTGATCTTGGGCAAATTTATATGCCCAAGTGATACTCAAATGTGTCATTTTAGCCTTGTTTATCTATCAATATTTATACATTCTCATGTGATTGGTAATAAAATGTGAATTTATACTAACCAACATGATTAGCATTGTTTTATAGGTAAAATGTAATTTTGGGAAGCTAAAATGCGTGTTGGAAGAGATCGGGGTTGGACTCGGATGTGAGTAAAGGACAAGGCATTGGAAGGCACAAAATAAAGAGGCTCCGCGATAGAGCCATGTCACGCTGCCATCGCGGAGGCCTTCTGCCTGGATAGGGAATTTTTGGCCTATTTCCGGTGAAGGTTCGCGTTGGGTCCATGGCACGGTAGCCCTTGCTCCGCGTTGCATGCCGTGTCACGTTGGGCCTGATTACTTGGACCCACAACATCCAGTGAGGGTCCGCGCCGGTGGCGTGTCACGGAGGCAGTGCTCCGCGATACACTCCGTGACCCGTTACTTGTTATTCCAGGAAAAATTTCCACTAGTATAAATAGAACACTTAGGTTCATTTTTCAATGTTCTGACTTGGTGGAGCAAGAACGTGGGTCACAGGCAGTTGAGGGGATGAAATTATCAGGGTTTTTCTCTCTTTCCTTCTCTTTGAATTCAATTGCTTGTATGTTTAACACTCATTTAACGATGGTTAATCCACAAATGAGTGGCTAATTCCTCTTCTTGCTGAGGTTAGGAACAATTGTATTGAAATGTGATTGTTGATCAAAATTGGTTTTTCATCTTTTCTTCCATGGTTGTTCTATTGATTCTTGTTCTTATTGCATTAATGTGTGGCCTACGTTAATGTACATCTAAAAAGTCCGGTTTCACTCAAGAGAGCAAGAAATTGGAGAGTTGTGAATTAATAGGATATGATCTTTTCTTGGTTTGGGAATATTGGGAATTGATTTACCTTCAGGATAGAAATATACCTGAAAGTCATATTAGTCAATTTAGGAACCGGGTTTGTATGGCTAGAACATGAATTTTCATTTAATCACATAAATGTAGGTTGACGGTTCATGATTCTTAAGTTGGGTTAAATATGAGAGTTTTAATCCATTGGCAGTAGTTCTTGACTAGCAACCGGAGGAAAGACTAACCAAATTATATTGATAATTAATTTCTTTACATGTTCATTTAACCTCAGCATGCTCACATTCATAGTTCAGACTCAAGTAGTTAATCGTTTTAGACTTAGCATAAAAATTAGAATCCTAAAATATCAAATTCTTGGTTACACTGTTGTCTGCATTGTTAAAATTAAAATATAGTAACACTTGAGTAGTTCGTTACCTTATCCCAGTCCCTGTGGGATCGATACTTGGCTTACTTAAGCCACTTTACTACTTGTTCGACCATGTGAACTTGCGTGTAAGAATATAACCCACCAAACGGGCGAAACCATCGGCTCATCAGAAAATTTAGAGGTTTATCAGACATTATGTAGTGTTTTAAGCTTTTTTGAACATTAATTCCATTGATATATGTCAACTTTTGCTCAAAGATGTTTTGCCTCAATTTACGCTTTAATTATGCTCTTTGAATTGTTATGCATGTGCCATGGGTTAACTTGGAGTCATTCATGGCTCTAGACTAGGGTCCATGCTCGGGTCATGAAAAACATGGTATCAGAGCATTAGGTTTTGAAAGAGTCCTAAGGTGTCTGCAAGTCGCGTTAAGTAGAGTTTTTTTCATGGGTGTGAAGCGCACCACACTTATGACAAAAAGGCTACGAAGAGTTTTAGGAAACTTTCCTTCTTTCATGATTCTATCTCATTCTATGAGTTCAACTCTCTCCCTATTCCTCTAACTCGATCTTTATGCATTTTCAGAATCATGCCTCCTCACCGAGTGAATGGGAGAAGAAATGGAAATGGAGATGGGCATCAGTAGGCCCCACAAGCTCCAGAGGATTATGCTGAGTTAAAGGAGGCATTCCAAATGTTAGCATAGGCCATGCCCGCTCAGATCAATTAGCAGGTAGTGGCCCATGTTCCCTAGAATGGGAACACAGTAGTGGCCAAGGTACGCGATGTTCCCAAGATGAGCCCACCTGAGTTTCTGGGGTCGAAGGTGGATGAGGACCCGCATAAGTTCATTGAGGAACTACAGAAGATCACCCAAATTATGGGAGTGATTGGAGAGGAGAGTACAAATTTAGTCTCCTATCAATTGAAGGTAGTTTCCCACAAATGGTTCCGCTAGTGGAAAGAAAGTAGAGCAGTGGGAGCAGTTCCTCTGAGTTGGGATAGGTTTGTGACTGCCTTCTTGAATAGGTTCTTCCCTTGAAAGTTGAGGGAGGAAAAGGAGGTGGAGTTTGCCAACCTGAAACAGCACCACAGTTTGTCCAAGAGTATGCCTTGAGTTTACTCGATTGTCTAAATATGCACCAGAGATGGTTGCATATCAGAGGGATCCTATGAGCAAGTTTGTGAATGGAGTGGCAGACTCACTGGTCAAGGAGTGCAGAGCTGTTATGTTTAATAGTGACCTAGATTTCTCATGATTGGTCATATATGCATAGCAAATTGAGGCAGAGCATATGAAAGAGAAGGAGAGGGAGGCCAAGAGAGCTAGGATAGGGAGTTGTGGGCATACCCAATAGAAGTCAGGTAGCGGACATCATCCCTAATTTCACCAAAGGTCATCGACCCCAGCGTCGTCAGTAGCCAGCAGTCTGTCCAGACCTAGATGTGATTAGCGGGGTAGAGCATCAGGTTCTAGATGTCAGGAGAGCTTGGCAGGAAAGCCCATCATTCTAGTTTGATAGTGATATGGTAACATCAGAGAGTGTTTAGTAGGTTCAGGCACGTTCTTCAGGTGTGGGAATCCCGGACACATACTCAGAGATTGCCCATCAGCCAAACAAGGCCATGACAGAGGCCATGACCC
Source organism: Datura wrightii (assembly GCA_035772735.1). NCBI lineage: Eukaryota > Viridiplantae > Streptophyta > Magnoliopsida > Solanales > Solanaceae > Datura > Datura wrightii. The sequence goes on from JASDFA010000016.1 coordinate 162,514,181, forward strand.
AGCCACCAGCTCAACAGGATGTATCCATTAGCGCTGGGGGCGGCCATCACTAGAAAAGATTTTATGCACTTTCATCTTGACAGGAGCAGGAGTGTTACCCGATGTGGTCACTGGTATGTTACGAGCACCCCATCTTGATGTGTATGCATAACTAGATGCAGGGGCTACCTTATCTTTTTTGACTCCTTATGTTGTTTTTAGTTTGAGATTTAGTCCCAAAATCCAATTAGAACCCTTCTCAATCTCTACTAAAGTCGGTGAGTCAGTTATAGCTTGACATGTATACAAAAATTGCCCCGTCATCGTCCTTCAGAATGTCACTTCTGCTGACCTAGTAGAGTTGGACATCATCAATATCAATGTCATATTCATTAGGGATTGGCTATATGCTTGTTATGCTTAAGTTGATTGTAGAACCCATGTGGTAGAGTTTTGATTTTCGTCTGAACCAGTCTTAAGGTTGAAGGGTTGTTTAGTTGCGCCTATAGGTCGTTTTGTTTCCTATCTTAAGGCCATAAATATGATTTCCAAGGATTGTGTTTACCATATAGTTCAGGTTAAGGATTTTACATACGAGATCCCTACACTCAAATCAGTTCCTATTGTATGCAAGTATCATGAGGTTTTTCTTGATAGATCTACACAGAGTCCCTCCCGAGTGGAAGATCAACTTTAGTATTGACCTTTTTCCCAATATGCATCCTGTATCTTTTCCTCCTTATAAAATGGTTTCAGCCACTAAAGGAGTTGAAGGAACAATTGAAAGACGTCCTAGATAAGGGGTTTATCAGGCCTTGTAAGTCTCCATAGGGATCCCTAGTTCTCTTTGTTCGGAAGAAGGATGGTTCCGTTCGTATGTGTATTGATTATCAATAGTTGAACAAGGTCAAAATCAAGAATAAGTATCCCCTCCCCAAGATTGATGACTTATTTGACCAGCTTTAAGGTGCTAAGTGCATTTCAAAGATAGACCTCAAATCCAACTATCACCATCTTTGAGTTAGGGAGAGTGACATTCTGAAGACAACTTTCAAGACTCGGTATGGTCATTACGTAGTTATGTCTTTTCTACTAATGAATGCCCCTGCAACTTTTATGGATTTAATGAATGGGTGTTCAAACAGTATTTGGATATGTTTGTGATTATCTTCATAGATGATATCCTCATATACTCTCAAAGCGAGGAGGAGCATGCCGCTCATTTGAGGGTTATGTTGCAGGCTCTTAAGGACTGTCTGTTGTTTTCTAAGTTTAGCAAGTGTCAGTTATTTTGAGTAAGCATGATTTTATGATTTTGGAAAGCCCACACAAGTTAAGTATGTTTCATGATTTAGCTAATGTTAATAAGATCAATTTATCATATGGTTTGAGTTAATACTCTAGGGCTTGAACTAGAGTATTACGGAGTCCTGTATTACAGCTACATTGTGAGAGGACATGGACATATCACGAATTCAGGCCTTTGCTTAGAATATAAAAGAAATCAGACAGCGTCAGTATGGGGGTCGAAACGGTGGATCAAGAGCATCATTGGAGGGATAGACCCGCTAATTTTAAGGGTAGGTCTAGGCCTCATTTGTCAAGTAGGGCACCTAGGCCCTTACCTTAGCAGTGACAAGGCAGCAGATGAGATCTTCGTGGACAGTCTAGTCCCGGTGAGAGTTCACGAGTGTCAGGCTCATAACAACAGAGAGGCCTAGACCAGATGAATCCAGCTATACCATATTATAGTACTTGCAGTGGGCAACATTTTAGAAGATGAAAATATAGCTCCACTGCTTGTTATTCTTATGGGAAGGATGGTCACATGATGAGGGATTGTCTGATAAGGGATCATAGTGATTCGGACTACTGCCTCAGCAAGGTCACATGCTCCAGTAGCTTCTGCAGGGTGCATGCCCTTAGTTTCAGCAGGCAGAGGGAGAGGTAGATCAGGGGCATCTAGTTTTGGCACTGGTCCGGATTGTACTTATGCATTATTAGGGCAATAGGATTCTAATTTGTCGCTAGATGTTGTGATAGGTATGTTGAATGTCTGCTTCCACTTCGTTTATTCTTTGATATATTCAGTTTCTACCTTGTCTTATGTTACTCGACCATATTCTATCTCTACACCCATTGGGGAATCTATTATAGCCAAGAGAATCTATCGAGGTTGTACGGTGGAGATTGTTTGCTGACAAACCTTTGTTGACTTATAAGAGCTAGAAATGGTTGACTTTGATGTGCTTATAGGCATGGATTAGCTAGCGCCATGTTATTCCAATGTTGAGTGCTAGACAAACACTTTTTGATTCCACTTCTCAGGTTATTCCAATGTTGAGTGCTAGATAAACACTGTTCGATTCCACTTCCCAGGGGAGATAGTGCGGTAATGGAAAGGCAATGCAGTTATGCCAAAAGGTTAGTTCATATCCTATCTTCAGGAAAGGAAGTTTATTGCGAAGGGATGTATTTATCGTATTATTAATGTTTGAGATGTGCAAGCAGAATCCCCGACTCTTTAGTCTATTCTAGTAGTTAGTGAGTTTCCAAATGTATTTCCAGATAAGCTTCCTGGTATTCCCCTCAAAACGGGAGATTGACTTTTCCATTGATATGCCACCAGATACACAACCTATATCTATTCCTCCTTCCTGAATGGGTCCTATCGAACTGAGGGATTTGATTGATCAGTTGAAAGACTTTTTAGATGAAGGGTTCATTAGGCCTTGTGCTTCACCATGGGGTGCGCTAGTCTTATTTGTGAAATAGAAAGATGGGTCACTACAGATGTGTATAGACTATAAGCAGCTGAATAAGGTTACTGTTAAGAATAGATATCCCCTTCTGAGAATAGATGATTTATTTGATCAGTTGCAGGGGTATAAATACTTCTTGAAGATTGACTTAATATCAGGATACCACCAGGTACAAGTTTGAGAGAAAGATATTCCAAAGAATACTTTTAGAATCAGATATGGCCACTTTAAGTTCCTTGTTATGTCCTTAGGATTTATGAATGGTCCTGCACTATTTATGGACCTGATGAACAACATTCAAGCTATGATTAGATTTGTTCCTGATAGTATTTATCGATGATATTCTTGTATACTCATGTTTGGAAGCTGAACATAGAGACCATTTGCGAGTAGTACTCCAGGTCCTTAGAGATCATGAGTTATACGTGAAGCTCTTTAAATATGAGTTCTGGTTAAACTTTGTAACCTTCTTGGGCCATATTGTGTCAGATGCAGGAATTTAGGTTGACCTGCAGAAGATAGAGGTTGTAAAGACTTGGCCCAGACCCACAACTCCAGCTCAAGTTCACAGCTTTCTGGGATTAGCTGGGTATTATAGAAGATTTACGGAAGGATTCTCTGCCCTATCATCACCATTGCCGAAGTTGACTAAGAAACAGCTAAGTTCCAGTGGACTAAGGCTTGTGAGAAGAGCTTCCAGTGGTTGAAAGACAAACTGACATCTGCACCAATATTAGTCTTGCTAGAGGGTTCAGAGGGCTACACTATTTATTGTGATGCTTCAGGCATTGGGTTAGGATATGTTCTGATGCAGCACGACAAGGTGATTGCCTATGCTTCGAGGCAGCTAAGGAAGCACGAGAAGAACTATCCAACCCATGATTTAGCATTAGCTTTAGTTGTTTATGCTCTGAAGATTTGGAGGCATTACTTAAATGGTGTGCATGTAGATATCTGTACTAATAATAAGAGCCTCTAGTATATTTTCAAGCAGAAAGAGTTGAATTTGCAACAACATCATTGGCTGGAGTTGCTAATGTACTATGATGTAGATATCTTGTATCACCCAGGGAAGGCTAACATTGTAGTCGATGCCCATAGTCGCAGATTCATTGGATGCTTATCATATTTAAGGCTAGAGAAGAGCGAATTAGCTCGAAAGCTGCACCAGTTGGCCATTTTAGGAGTGTGATTGACGGACTTAGATCAAAGTAGAGTTATGATCCAAAATACAGTAGTATTATCTCTAGTTGTGGAGGTGAAAGAGCAAAAGTACAAAGACTCTAGCCTAGTACAACTTAGAGGCAAGGCTTAGTAGGAAGGGTTTTTGTCCTTTGAGATAACAGGAGATGGAGTCTTGAGATTCAGAGATCGACTCTGGGTTTAAACTGTGACAGGGCTTCATTAGTAGATTATGGTAAAGGTACATTACTCCCGTTATTCTCTTCACCCGTGTTGGACCAAAATGTACCATGATATAAAGGAGATTTATTGGTGGAATCAAATGAAGAAAGATATTGATGATTTTGTAGCACAATTTCCCAATCTCCAGTAGGTAAAAGCTGAACATCAAAAACCTGGAGGGCTGGCTTAGGAGATAGTCATGCCTATGTGGAAATGGGAAGCAATCAATATGGATTTTATTATAGGCTTACCTCGTACTAGGCATAAATTTGACTCCATTTGGGTCATTATTGATAGGATTATGAAATCGTCCCATTTCTTGCCAATCAGGACAACATTTTTAGTTTACGACTATGCTGAGTTGTATATCAAAGAGATAGTAAGACTGCATGGTGTCCTAGTGTCTATCATCTTTGATAGAGGGGCACAATTCACAGCAAGATTCTGGAAGTCATTTTAGAAGGATTTGGGGGTACAGGTTAACATGAGTACAACTTTTAATCCCTAGATAGATGGCCAAGCTGAGCGCATTATTAAGACGCTCAAAGATATGTTACGGGCGTGTGTGCTAGACTTCAGAGGAAGTTGGGATGATCACCTACCTCTTCTTGAGTTTGCATATAATAACATTATCCGTTGTACCATTAAGATGGCACCTTATGAGGCTTTGTATAGGTGAAAATGCAGGCCCCCCAAAGGAAGGTTTGAGGCAGGTGCGTCAGGGTTTCTCGAACCTAACATGATACATCAGTCAAAAGAGAAAGTTAAGCTCATTACAGAGCATTTTTGACAGCCTAGAGTCATCAGAAGTCCTATTCTGATATACGATGTTGAGACTTAGAGTTTTATGTTGATGACTGAGTATTCCTGAAAGTCTCTCCTATGAAAGGCGTTATGAGATTTGGCAAGAAGGGCAAGTTTAGCCTAGACTCATTGGGCCATACCAAATCCTCCAGAAGATAGGCCAAGTGGCTTATGAGTTAGAATTGCCTTCTATGCTAGAATCTGTTCATCAAGTATTTTATGTATCGATGCTATGAAAGTGCGTAGAGACTCTTCTCGAGTTGTCCTAGTCGAGGATATTCAAGTCATAGTGGAGTTGTCCTACTAGGAGACCCCAATAGCTATACTAGATCGACAGGTCTGTAGATTGAGAACCATAGATGTCACTTCTGTTAAAGTGTTGTGGAGGAACAAAAATGTTGAAGAAATGACTTGGGAAGCTGAGGAGGACATGAGGTCTAGATACCCTCACTTGTTCCATACTCTATGACAATAGCATACTGACTCAAACAGTTATAATTGAGGTGAGATAGTTACTCAGATATTATACTGTTGTTTTAGTTTTCATTGTTGATTGCTCGCCTTATTGTTGTGGTGTTATGTTGTATAGTTACTTGAGCTATGCTATATAGTTTGTTGTCCTATGGATGCCTATGTTGGACTTTTCTACATTTCAAGTTTCCAGATAGTCCATATTACAGAGGAGGCTCTACCAAAAATTTTCTAGCAACGCCTAAGAACTGAGTCTCTTAAGATTGAATTAAATTTGAGCATGAATGTCCCTAAGTGGGGGGGGGGATGATGTTACACCCCGTAAGTTTTCATTGTCTAACTGATGTGTGTGTATGCATGTCGAGAGTTCTTAAAGTACGGCACATGCAGGAGAACAATCGACAGTGGAACATGTGAGCGTGTCATCAAGTAAGCAGGTGGAAGGAGATAGGAGGTAGACAGCACCAGGCGTTGTGTCACTGAACCCCCTCCCACGTAGGGAGTGATGCGTCGCGCCTCTGTCCTTTCGTGATGGGAGGTGCGCCTGGGACCCCTTGCACTGAGTCCCTTATATATATTTAGGTTGTTAAAGTTGTTCATTTAAAATATTTCCCAAAGAAGAGAAACATCTTAAGCGATTTCCCCATTAGATTTTCAACAAAGTAAAGGCAAATTTCACTATCAAATCACCTTCAATCACAAATTCTTCTTGGATACTGAATCCCAGGGTTATGAAGAACATATCTATCGAGTTGAATCTTTGAAATTGACTCAGTTTGATGGAACCCTAGCGATTAGAAGTCGTAGAAACAATGTATATCTTAGAAAAGTACATCTACAAGTGATATTAAGTACTTCTACCCTCCTAATCTATATGAATTCATAAGGTTTTGCTGAATTGAACTCGTTATTACTCATTGTCATTATGTTTGTGGGATGATATTGCTAGACTACTTCTTGAAATAAAATAGCCTTGTCCCCTTGATATATGAGTTGTGATATAGAGGGATAGCAAGTCCTTAATTGAAATAGGATTGGTTGAGAAGAGTTCAAAAATTGAGTATGTTATATCTAACCTCCTTCGACAAGTTACTGTTACGACCCGAGCTTGGGCCCAGATCGAGACACGGGAAAAGGAGCCTCGAGAGACTCCAAGTCAATCCATGGAATGAACATACATCTAATAAATCATCAAAATGGAAGATCAATCATAATAAACTGTTATACCCCGAAAGCCTAAAGATCAGACCCGAGAGTTGAATCGGAGAAAACTTAAAACTGGCATCAGGACACAGAACGGGTTGAGGTGACCCGTGGGAGCCTACCACGAGTCATTATGTGACTAGTGGTGAGTCTTAGGAGATGAGTTGGAATTTCCAAATTTTGATCCCCACAAATGAGACCACGATTTGTGGTCAGGCCCCATGATTCGTTAGATTAGTCATGGGAGGTGATTAAGAAGGATAAAGGAAGAAGGCAGTGTACCTAACGGAAGGTCCCCATGAGTTGCGGTGAGCCACCACGATTCATGGGGAGGGTCGTGAGCAGCATGGTGAAGCGATGTAAAATCCTAGACAGTGTATATGATGAGTGATGACCACGACTCGTGGTCACCAGTGACAAATCGTGAGGTCACTCATGACGAGCTCAGATGACTTGATAAGCAATATACATGAAGGATGATGCCATGAGTAATGACCAAGGGTGAAGAGTCGTCATGTCCCTCGTGGGGGCTGATTAACAGTTATTTTCTATGTCTTTAGTAAGGCCTTTTCCGTAATTTCTAAGATCCTAAGGCTAAACTACGTCGTTTTAAGTTACGAATGATGACTTTTAAGAGGGTTAAGTTCATTTTACGCCATTTTCATTCATGCATGCAAGAGTGATAGTCTAGAGAGATGATCAAGGAAAATCCTTTAAGGTTCTCTTCAATTTCTTCTTGGGCATTCAAGGAAGTGTAAGAATTAGCTCTAACCAGGTATTTAGGGTTATGAATGGGCGAACCCTATCACACCCATGCCCAATCCCTCTTTAATCATGAATTTCCTATGTCAAATCTATGGGGTTTTAACCCAATGCATGAATTTCCTAATTATCTATATGGGTATGATTTAAATATGTAAATACTATTGAATTATGAATGTAGGGCAAGTTTTATATTATTTTCAATTGAAATCATGTTTCAAGTTTTATGAATTAAAAGGCCCATTAATGAGAAGTTCATGAAAGATGAGATTTGTGATGAATGTATGATTATGATGACATATTATATTGAAAAGTATGTTTTCAAGCTACCCATGTTTAGAAGCATGTTTTCAATGTGAATTAAGTATTTTCAAGCATGTGAAAGTATTGGGAAATGCCCATATGTTCAAGTATGATTTATGATTTTCCTAATTAAGCTTACCACATGGTTTTGGAGAGAAGATTCCTAATTATCTTTCATCTTGTGGTATGGTTTGAGTTAAACCTTCTCATATGCATTATTTCAGATGTGAGATGTATTTGATTATTGAGCTTCATCAATAGATGATGTTGAGCTTCGTTGAAAAATGATGGAGAGCATATGCATGTTTTTGAGAGTAGTGACTAGCACCGAATAGGCTAAGGGGTTGATCACCCTATGCCTCAGAACTACGCGCCAACGTAGGTTTATACTTATACATATATTACTTCGGGAACTCCCTTGTGAGTTTTCCTCTGCCCTATTGGGCCACAAGCTTGATATCGATATCATGGCATTGTCCGTAGTCTTGGAAAGGCTTTGGACGACTCTTCCCACTTGAGTGTGACAGTTGGAACCACGTAAGCTCTATCGTGGTATGTCGGTTAAAAGATGAGTCTCCCATTATTCCTCATGATTTCAGTTATGCATGTTTATCATTCATGAGATTTATATATCTATATATGTTCTAAATCATGTGTGACTCAATGTTCAGCTTTACTTATGACTATCAGATTTCATCTTTGAGTCAATCGATTCAGTAATGAAGTTATGTTGTGTTATGATGGGATCATGATTTCAGAAAGAATACATGCAAGCCCTACTCTCAGATACTTGTTGTTTATATTTAACATTATGCAGGTCTTTAAATGATTTTACTTATTTAAAGCGGTTTTACTTACCTTTCATACTCGGTACATTTCATGTACTGACTGCATAATATATGTTATATCATTTTATGATACAGGACCCAACACTCAGACTTAGCCCCGTCCATAGCCAGTCTTATGAGATAGCACCTTACGCTTGTTGTTGAGTCCTCATCTCTCGAGGATCATGCTTATTAATATTTCTCTATGTATTTTAAGTTTCAACTTATTCGAGTTAGTTGGGGTCATGTCCCATCAACTCATCATGTTTAGAGGCTTTTCAGACAAAAGGATGTATTCAGCTTCAGATTATGTATTCTGATGTTATGTTTATTTCAGACTTTCTCCAAGAGTATTATGTTGATTCTTCAGTTTTAGTAATTGAGTTAGATGTATGTTCATATCACGAGTCGACTTGGAGTTTCTCAGGGCTCCTTGTCTCGTGTCTCGATCCGGGCCTCCATTCAGGTCATGACATAAACATAGCGGAAGTATAAACATAACATAGCATTAGAGTATACAACGTGAGTCTGAAGCTGAATATAATCTATGTCTAAAAAGCCTTTAATTTTGATGAGTTGATGGGACAAGACCCCAATTAACTCTCTATGTCTGAAACTGAAAATGTAAAGATAACTGATAAGGAATGGTCCTCGGGAGATAAGGACTCACCAAGTCAGACTGGATGCTAACTCCATAAAATTGGCTAGTGACGGGGCTGAGTCTGATATCAGAGCCTGTATCAAAAAATGATACAACATAGAGTATGCGGTTAGTACATGGAATGTGCCAAATATGCAAAGTAGGTAAAACCGGTTAAGTAAGTACAATCGTTAAAACATGCTTAATATAAAATATAATTAAGATAATAATCTGAGAGTAGGTCTTGCATGCTATTTTATGAAATCATGATCTAAACATAACTGAATATCATAACTGAATGGAATGTCCCAAAGCTGAAATCTGATAATCATAAGTAAAACTGAACATTGGGTGAAACCTGTTTTAGAACACATACACACACACACACACACACACACACACACATATATATATATCATTGATGATAAACATGCATAACTGAAATCACGAGAAACAATAGGACACTCGTCGTATAATCAACATTACCACGATAAAGTGATTACGTAGTCCCGACTATCACACTTAAGTGGGTAGAGCCGTCCAAAGCCTTTCCAGGGCTAAGAACGATACCATGATATTAATATCAAGCTCGAGACCCCCTTGAGGTAGGGGAAAGCTCCAATGGAGGTCCCAAAGTATATAAGTAAACCTACATTGGCACGCAATTCTGAGGTATCGGGTTGACTGACCCTTAGCCTACTGGTGCTAGATATTATTCCAAAAAACATGCATATTCTCTCAGTCACTTTCAACAAAGCTGAACATCGTATAGTGAAGAAGCTGAATAATAACGTATATGCATAATCAAAAATCATAGCATGAGGAGCCTTCGCTAAAATAATACCACAAGCTGAATAAAATTGGGAGTCTAGACTCCAAAACTATGTGGTATACTAATTGAAATGAAATCATAAATCATACTAGAATATATGAGCTTTCCCATTACTTAAACATGCTTGAATACTTGATTCCCTTGAAAACATGATCATAGGTACGGGTAACTTGAAAACATGCTTTTCTTATAAATATGTCAACATACTTGAACATACAGCATAGATATCAACTTTCATGAACTTTTCATGGATGAGCATCATAATTCATAAAACTTGAAAACATGATTTACAATTGGAAAAATTGTAGAAATTTCCCATGAATCATAATTCAACTATAGAAACATGCTTAGATCATACCCATGGTAGAAACTTAGGGAATTCATGCATTGAGTAAAACCCCATAGGATCAACATATAAATTTTCATAAATTAGCGAGCATTGGTGTGAACAATTTCACCCATTCATAACCCTACATACTTGAGAGAATATGATTCTACAACGTTTTTGATTGCCCAAGGAATAATTGTGGAAGAACCTTGAGAGATTGTACTTGATCACCCCTCTAGACTTTTAAACTTGCATGCATGAATTAGGCTAGGCATAGAATGACTTAACCCTTCTTAAAGCACTCCATTCTGACCTTAAAATGACGTAGTTTAGACCTTAGGATCATAGGAATTATGGAAAAGCCATCAATAAACTCGCAGGGAAAAACAGAATACTAGTCCCAATGAGGGACTGGACGAGTTGTTGTCCATGGCCACAAATCGTGGCCTTCCATATGCCGTCTTCACTGGAAACTTCTTCAAACATTCCACCACGAGGCACTTAATGACCCGTTACTGGTGACCCCGACTCGTCTTCACCTTTCGTCACCCTCACCACGGAGAAATTACGTGGGTGTCACCACGAGCCACACCATGACTCGTGGTGCTCCCGTTGAGTCATGGTGAGGACCCGTCAAGTTCATCTTTCAACAAACCTTGGCCAGAGCTGACCTAACGAGTTGTGATGCTGAACACGACTCGTGGTAATATCCGTTGGCCACTCCAAACCTAAAATTTCTAGCTAAGTCCAACTCCTCACCATAAGTCACCTAACGACTCATAGTCATCCTGACGGGTAACAGGACTCCTTCCGAGTCTGCAAAATCAGAATTTCAATCAAATCACACATCGCAGTATACAGGGCCTTCTAATTCTTTAAGAGGTTTATCAACTCGTTCTGTTACCTGGTGCAGAAAATCCTGTTTTCTCTATTTCAACTCCCAGGTCCGATCTTAGGGCTTGTGGGGTATAATGATATCTCCCTCTTGGGAACATTCATCCTCAAATATTGGAAAACATACAGAAAATCATATAAATGCAATATCATAATGAAATACTGATTGTATAAGCCAAAAACTGATGGAATGACTGACTCCGATTTGAAATACATGATTGAACTAAATTCACTAATCATACATAGATCCTTTTACACGAAGGAAACTGAGGTACATGAAATGAACAAGAAACTTAATAGAGTTTTAGGAAAAAACTGATACCTTAAGCTGGAACTGAGCCAGAAGGGAATAGATGTGGGTATCTAGCCATCATATCTGCTTCGGCTTCAACATAGCTTTCTCAACATGCTGATTCCTCAATAAAACTTTAACTGAAACTAATTCTTTGTTTCTTAGACTTTAAACCTAACGATCCAGTATTTCCACCGGAACCTCCTCATTGCTAATGTTGTCCTCACACCTATAGTGTCCATTGGAACAACCGGAGTTGGATCACCCAAGAACTTCTTTAAGAGAGATACATGAAAAACTGGATGGACTACAACTAATTCTAAGGGAAACTCCAATCCATATGCTACCTTGTCAACCCGTTTCACAATCCAGTAAGGGCCAACATAACGGAGCCTGAGTTTCCCTTTCTTTTCGAACCTCATCACTCCCTTCATGGGAGACACCTCCAGAAACACCCAATTATCATCTACGAACACAAGTTATCTCCTCCTTACATCCGCATAGGACTTTTGGCAACTTTAAGCTATTTTCAACCTGTCCCTTATGAGCTAAAATTTCTCCATGGCCTCATGGACTGAATCGGGTCCTATCATCCAAGCTTCACCGACTTCAAACCAACCAATAGGCAATCTACATCTATGCCCATAGAGAGCCTCAAACAGAGCCATCTGAATGCTAGAATGATAGCTGTAATTATGTGCAAACTCAATGAGAGGCAAATGATCATCCCAACTACCCTTGAAGTCTAATTACACACACTCTCAACATGTCCTCCGGAGTCTAAATAGTCCACTCCGCTTGACCATCGATTTGCGGGTGAAATGTTTTACTAAGCTTGACTTGACTACCAAGTCCTTTTTGAAATGTTCTCAAAAATTAAGAGGTAAACTGAGTACCTCTATCTGATATGATGGACAAGGGCACTGCATGCAACCGAACTAACTCTCCAATGTACAACATAACATAATCCTCCACTGAATTGGTAGTTTTGACCGGTAGAAAATAAGTCGCTTTAGTCAATCTATCTACAACAACCCAAATGGAGTCATATAGCCAATGAGTGTGAGGCAAATATGGAATGAAGTCCATATTAATCTCCTCCCACTTCCATATATGAATACTAATGTCTTGAAGCACACCTCTCGATCTTTGATGCTCCACTTTCATCTGTTGACAATTCGGACACTTAGCCACAAATTCAGCAATGTCCTTCTTCATGCCATTGCACCAATAGACTTCCCATAGGCCAAGGTACATCTTGGTGGCACCTGGATGTATGGAATACCTAGAACCATAAGCCTCGTGGAACATCTGATTTCTCAAATCATCAACATTCATAGCACAAACGACCTTGATATCGAAGCACATCATCTCCAACTTTGGAGAACACCTCTACCTTCTAATTCAGAACAACTTCCGTTAACTTTACCAAAATAGGGTCTTCGTCTTGTGTAGGTTTTATATCAGTCACCAAGGATGATTCTGATCCGTTCTGAACAATAACACCACCATCGATCGAGTCAACCAAATAAACTCCCAACCGTGCAAGTCGATGCACATCCTTCACCAACTACTTCCTCTCCTTGTCTACATGAGACACACTCTCCATAGAAAGCCTACTAAGAGCGTCTGCCACAACATTAGCCTTTCTTGAATGGTAAAGCACATGCATATCATAATCCTTAAGTATCCCCAACCACCTCCTTTGACATAGATTTAGATCCTTATGAGTAAGTATATATTGTACGCTCTTGTGGTCGGTAAACACATCTTCATGGACCTTGTACAAGTAGTGCCTGCAAATCTTCAAGGCGAATACTACCACTGCCAATTCGAGATCATGAGTCGGGTAATTATTTTCATGGACCTTCACCTTCCTTGAAGCATATGTTATAACCTTATGATGCTGCATCAACACACAACCAAGGCCAATCCTTGAAGCATCACAATATATCACATATGCATCGGTACCCTTGGGTAGGGTTAATACCGGTGCTAAGGTTAGTCGAGCCTTCAATTCCTGGAAGCTCTTCACACAAGCCTCTGACCATTGGAACTTCACTTTCTTCTGAGTCAATTTGGTCAATGGAGCTGCAATAGATGAAAAACCCTCAACAAATCTCCGATAGTACCCAACTAAACTGAAGAAACTCCTGATGTCCGAAGGATTCACAGGTCTAGGCCAATTCTTCACAACCTCTATCTTTTGCGACTCTACCTGTACACCCTCAATTGACACCTGATAATGCGAGTATGAAGTAGACGTTGTCAATAAAGAACCCAACTTAGAGGTTGGGGTGGATCCCATAGGAAATATGGAAGATCTAGATTATAGTCGATATGTGAACTTGTATTGTAGTTACATCACAATTAGGGGGATTCTAATAATAATCAATAGTAAAAACAAATCAGTTGTCAAGCTTATGGTTGTGAATCAATAATTAAAGGATAACTAGGGTTTGTGTTCCCCATGGATTCATAACATCTTTAGGTATACACTCGTGATCTTCATCAATACTTACTTACACAACTGATAACTTAGGTTCATTCAAATGATCAACCAATCCCTATTGAATGACTATATTCAATTGCTCGACCAAGTTTCATGAGCGTTTCCAAACTAACCGTTATAACTAAGTTCCAGATATAACTATCCTATGAGCACAGCTCAAGTTAATACAATGATCATCAAGATCAAGGCTCCATTGTAATTCTCTTTTCCTAATATCTACCTCATCAACCAAAGAAAGAAAGAATTCGGGAACTTCCTAACATTGTACACCACTAAGAATCATTACATCATGAAGAGAATACAATATAAGTAATTAGTATTGGTTTTAGACTCACTTTGTGCAACCCTAGCTTATTACTCCACCATGGTTCCCACAACCCTAGCTATGGAGGTTTTAGCCTCTCATAGTTGCAAGGTTATGAAGTGTGTTCATGATTAAAGACATAAAAACAATATTTACAAATATGATTGAGAAAAATGCTTCCTTTAATTAATCCGCAAAATATTGAAGAACAAGTAGCAAAAACAATATGAATTGAAAAAAAGGTTGATCACAAGGTTGAACCAATTCAATTCTTTCTTTCAAAGATGTAAAATTGTCTACTACAATGTTTTCCAACTAAAACTGATTCTTCTCAATGTCACTTATGAAAAATAAAACATAAAATGTATTTATATAGACATAAGAATCTTTTTCCTAGGCTAACAGCGCGATTTTCCATATCTGGCGCCGACCTCGTCACGGATCATCCTACGACTCGTAGGAGCATCCTATGGTCCGTGGTAGTGTCTCGTGGTTTGGATTGTTGGCTGATTTTGGCTAAGTGTTGAGCCAAGGTATGATTCATACCTCCTTCCTACAACTCGTACCAGGCTCCCATGGCTTGATTCTGAATCTTTGCAATTTTTCTGAAGTTCACCATGACCGGTATGGTACGACTCATACAAAGCTCTCATGGGTCGTGGTATCCTCTCATACTGAGAATCAGCCTCTTTCGAAATTCTTCTGGAGTTCGTCACGACTTCGTTACCATGACTCGTACAAGCTTGGTACAATCCGTGGCAAGACTCGTAAGTTCATTCTTCAAGCTTCAGCCTTCTGCCTCTTATCACGACCGTCAGTACGACTCGTAGGTCCATCCTATGGATTGTACTGTGGATTGCATTTTTGCCCTTTTATTGCACACTTTAGCATCCTTTTGCAAATTTACGCTCCAACACCCATTTATCCTGAAATCAAGGAAAAGTGCCTCATATCCACATAAATACACCTTAAGTCCATGCTATTTTCTTAGTTTTGAGCGTCAATAGTGTTGTAAATCCATAGCACATCAACACCACTGACCTAAAAATGCCGTTGTGTTTAACCAAGTCTCGCATTTGCTGAATTTAGCATACAACTAAAGATCCTTAAGAGTCTGTAGCACCACCCTCAAATGAGAGGCATGCTCCTCCTCACTCCGAGAGTATATCAAGTATGAATTGAACACTCTGTTCATCAAATCCATAAAAGCTGCAGGAGCATTCATTAGTCCAAAAAAAATAACTACAAATTCATAGTGACCATACCATGTCCTGAAGTCTATCTTCGGGATGTCACTCTCCCGAACCCTAAGCTGATATATGGATCTGAGGCCTATCTTTGAAAAGCACTTAGCACCTTGAAGCTGGTATAAAAAATCACCAATCCTAGGAAGAGGATACCTGTTCTTGATGGTAACTTTTTTTAATTGCCGGTAATCAATACACATATGAAGAGAACCATCTTTCTTTAGGACAAAGAGAACTGGTGCACCCCATGGGGATTTGCTCAGTCTAATGAAACCCTTTTCTAGGAGGTCCTTTAATTCCTCCTTCAATTCCTTTAGCTCGGCTGGAGCTATTATGTAAGGAGAAATAGATATAGGTTGCGTATCGGGAAGAAGGTCAATACAAAAATCAATCTCCAGGTTGGGTGGAATTCTTGGTAGATTATATGGGAAGACATCTGGATCCTAACATACTACTGGAACTGACTGGATAGTCGGGGTCTCGGATGTAGAATCGTTAACCCTAACTAGATGGTACACGCAACCCTTAAAGATCATCTTTCTGGCCTTAAGGTAAGAAATGAAATGACCTACAGACATAACTGAACTACCCTTCCCCTCTAAGACTAGCTCACCCAAAAATCTAAACTCTACTACCCGGGTTCTTAAATTCACTAAGGCATAACATGAGAATAGCCAATCCATGCTGAGAATAACATAAAAATCGGTCATGGATAACTCTACTAAATCTGCTGAGCTGATTTTCTAAAGGACTATGACAGGGAAATCTCTATACACCCTTCTAGCTATAATTGAATCACCGACTGGAGTAGAGACTGAGAAGGGTTCTGATAGGATTTTGGGACTGACTTCGAACTACTAGCAACATAGGGCGTCACAAAGACAAAGTAGCCCCTGGATCTAACAAAGCATATACCTCAAGGTGGAAAACTCATAACATACTAATGACTACATCTTGGGAGATCTCCTACTCCTGGCAAGATGCTAGGGCATAGAATCTGTTTTGGCGTTGACCACCACCTATGCTAGTAGATGCCCCCTGTTGAGCTGCGCGTGCTGGTGGAGCTGCTGAACTAGAAGCTGGGCTTTGGCCCCCATCATGGCCCTGTCTAGATATTGGGCAATCTCTGAGCATATGTCCCGGCTCGCCACACTTGAAGCAAGCACTTGTACCCACAAAACACTGACCTGTGTTTCTTTGGCCATATCTGCAACACTCTGGAGGGATAGTCTAGGTGGGTCTGCTACCTTGACCTCTCGAGCCTAATGCTCGTCCTCTTTGGTCGTGCCTAAATCTCGATGGCACACTCATCGCCGATGATGCCGGGACTAACGATCTCTAATGGGACTATTGACAGTGACAACCACCTGGCCTTTGCTGAGAGAACCCATAACTGTCTGTCTTGGCCCTCTTGGCCTCTCTCTCTCTCACATGCACCGCCTCCATCTACAGGGCGTATAAAACTATCTGAGGAAAATCCACATCCTAAAGAAGCATCGTGGTCTAGCAATCCTTGTGTAGGTAGTCTGCCACTCCATGAACAAACCTGCTCACTTGAGCTCTCTGATCAACCACTAACTCTGGTGCGTACTTGGATGGACGAGTGAACTATAAGTCATAATCCTGCATTGTCATCTTCCCTTGTATCAGATTAACAAACTCGACCATTTTCAGCTCCCTCATCTCAGGAGGGAAGAACCGTTCTAAAAAGGCGGCATGGAACTCATCCCAACTGATAGGGCCTGCTCCCACTTCCCTACTATCCTTCCACTACTTAAACCAGATGTACGCATCCCCCTTCAACTGATATGAGGATAAGTCGGCGCACTCCTCTCCGGTCACCCCCATGACCTGGGTGATCTTTAGAATCTCATTGATGAACTCATGTGAATCTTCGTCCATTTTTGACCCCAGAAACTCTGGAGGGTTTATCCTTAGGAAATCTCCGACTTGTGCTACCACCACATTCCCGTTCTGAAGGATATGCGCTACCGCCTGCTGGTTGACCTGGGTGGTCAAGGCCTGTGCTAGCATCTGAATAGCTGCCCTAAATTCAACATGGGCAACCAGCTCCGATGCATGGTTCTCATGGGTTGGTGGGGCCTATTGATGTCTGTCTCCATTGCCATCTTCGTGGCCATTTCCATTTCTATTTCTCCTTCCATTAACTCGGCAGAGAGGCATGATTCTGCAAATGAGTGTAGCACGAGTTAGATGGACAGCTAGAACATAGATCATGAAAGAACGGAACATTTCCTAAACGTCTCGTAGACTATTCATCATATGTATGGTGCGCTTCATACCCATGAAAAAGACTCTACCTAATGCGGCTTTTAGACACCCTAGGACACTTCAAAACATAATGCTCTGATACCAAGTTTTTCACGACCCGAGCATGGGCCCAGGTCAAGACACGGGACAAGGAGCCCCGAGAGACTCCAAGTCGATCCATGGCATGAACATACATCTAAATCAATCCTTAAAATGGAATATCAATCATAATAAACATAGCAGAAGTCTAAACATAACATAAAATCAAAACATACAACAAGAGTCTGAAGTTGAATACATCTATGTCTAAAAAGCCTCTATTTCTAATGAGTTGATGGGACAAGTCCCAAACTAACTTTCTAAGTCTGAAACTGAAAATGAAAAGATAACTGATAAGGAATGGTCCTTAGGGAATGAGGACTCACCAACTGCGACTGGATGCTAACTCTGGAAAACTAGCTAGTGACAGAGTTGAGTCTGGATATCGGAGTCTGTATCATAAAACGATACACCATGAAGTATGCGACCAATACTAGGAATGTACCGAGTATGCAAGGTAAGTAATACCTCTTAAGTAAGTGCAATCATTAAAATGTGCATAATATAATATATAATATAGATAAGAATCTGAGAGTAGGACTTGCATGCTATTTTCTAAAATCATGATCTGAACATAACTGTACATCATAACTGAATCGAATGACCCAAAGCTGAAATATGATAATCTGTCACAACACGAACGTAGACCACTATCGTAACACGGTACAAGGAGCCCTGAGAGACTCCAAGTCAACCCATGGCATGAACATACATATAACTCAATATCAACAAAGCAGAATACTTAGCATAACTACATAACGGAATCATAAACATTACATAATGGAATCATAAACATAACATAACATAGCAAGTGGAACGTAGAACATACGTAACAGCTGAATACTACATATAGTCTCAAAGCCTCTAACATATCCAATTAGTTGACGGGAAAACATCCCCAACTAACGCGGCAAGTCTAGAAAACTGAACATGAAAAGATAAATGCAATCAAATTGGCCCTCAGAGAATAAGGACTCACCAAAGAGCTGGATCCTTAACTCCGAGATGAACTACTGACGGTGCTGGGTCTGAAGATCGGAGCCTGTATCATGAAATGATACAACATAGAATATGAGGTCAGTATGTGGAATGTATCGAGTATACAAGGTAAGCAAAATGGTTATTTGAAAATACATAAAAGCTCATAACGGATCATAAGAGTGGGACAACATTCTCATAACATAAATATCATAAGATAACATAAGGCTTAAGCTTTTCAAATCATTTGTGATACATTCATTACCATAGCCATAAGAGAAACTTTATAAATCATAACTTGAGCCAAAATTACATGAGCATAATAATGCATAAAACATGCGGAATAACGGGAGATTCTTATAACCCACATACCCTATATGAGCACACATGGAGCCCGAGATATAAGTCCCTACTCGGGAGGGTGTTCGTACCTTGCCAAGGGTAGAACCATGAAGGGCATGATATCACACATAAAAGGCCCATTTGGCCAAAGGAGACAGTCTCAAGGGAGGTCCCATCATGTCCTTAGCTGGTATGTAGTTTTGTGATTCGGGGCAAAATCTGGAACCTAAACCTACTCGGTGTTAAATACTACTCCCAAAACACATATAGTGCTTATAGTATAATACACATGAAATATATGGGTTAGTTAAATCATTAATCATAAGCATGCTTGTAAATGTGTGAACTAGCCATGAGAGTGAGGCCCGTGAGTCGGCCAAAATTGTATATCATAAATCATGAGGTTCATGCATACTTGTAACTCATGTATACCATAAATCATAAATCACAATGGGTTTATGAATATCAACAATAGAGGTAAAGATCATAACTCGATTCATCATAAAACATGAATAATTAGGCTTAATTTAATAGAAATTGAAATAAATAAATTTATAATTGAATTAGTGGTAAAATCTAATCATAATTCTTGAAATATGATGTAAAACATGAGAAGTAATAACCCATGTATAGATCATTAGAATTTCACAAGATTTAAGATAAAACCTCATAAGATTTTTACATAAAACTTCAGGAATTAGGAGAGAATGGGCATGTGAACAAAAACACTCACTCATAACCCTACATACCTAAGGAAGATCCGATTTTACCACTCCTCGAAAGCCAAATGGAAAATTGAAGGAAAACTTGAAGAAGAACAAGCTTTATCACCTTCCTAATTTTATAACTATGCATGCATGGACTAGGATAGGTTTTACCTATATAAAACATTGCATTTCGAGCCTTAAATGACGTAGTTTAGGATCCTAGGACTTAGAAATAATGAAATTTACCTAATAAAATATCTAAAATTTCTGCACTAATGGTGACAACGACCGTCCTAATGGGTCGTTGTTGGATACCACGACTCGTGGTATCGATCAATCATTTTCACTACCCAACTGCACATCCTCATGTTTGACCCCATGACTCAACAGGATGAGTCGTCCCTTCAGAAAACAGTATGTTAGGTAGTTTGTTCGCCCCCCCCCCCCCCCCCCTTGACGACCTGCACTAAGTCTTCCCACAAGCCACGCCATGACTCGTTCTTTCTTTCCAACGGTTGCGGTTTCCTTCCGTTACATCGACTGGAGGTTTTAATTCTCCTTCCCACGACTATTGACCACGACATGTCGTTACTTGCAACGGGTCATTCCATGACTCGTCACTTCATCCTTGACGAGGGGTCAGCCTCCCCATGTCAACAACCAACAATTCATTGCATCTAGATATGGGTCTGTCATGCCCCATCTTGGGGGGTATGACTAGCACCTTGTCACGCCCCGCCTTGGGGGGTATGACTGGCACCTGGTGCCCTACTAGGACCTGAACTGCTAGACTATTAGGCCTAAGCACATCTGGTGCCTGGCTGGCTCTAACTCAGATTCAGGAAAACAACGGGCTATATAACGGCTGTAAACACAGCCTCCGGCCGACTAGGCCTGTAGCCACCTGTATGAACTTCAGCTAACCAGAAACATACTTACAAGGGGGAAACCTATGCGGGCCGACAAGGCCACCATGTTGTCTAGTTCTATGTAACTCAACAATAGCATGCTAAATAATTACGTGACCGGCAAGGTCACCACTACTGACTGGTTATGTCCACACACGGCCAACAGGAACTGAAATACTAACTATAACAAACTGCACGGCCTCACACGACCGGCTCAACTGATCATAGGGAAATATATACAGACTGCAAGCCTCTTGGAATGACAATAGAAATGATTGGGACAGGGCCCCGACCTACCCGTACTGTACAACAAAAGAAAATGAAATACACCTCTGAATATCAAACTTCGGATGACAGGAGTTGATAACTCTGTGCTGGCTAGGTTCACGAGGGATCGGTTCCTCGTCTGTAAGTACCTGCAGACAAGTAATGCAGCGCCCCACGGGCGTCAGTACCACAGGTACTGAGCATGTAAAGCAACTGAAACACACAACTGAAATGAATAACAACAGTAACATGACATATAAGCAGGTAGTAGCTGAGGCTATCTAGCTGAGGATAACTGGGGAGAGTTTATTTATTTTGTAACTAAACTGAACGTACCTGAAGACGTGTCGTCCTACTGTCTATCAGTATCTAATAGCACATATAGATATACATATAAATACACACATAACCTGACCGACCCCCATAAGCCGGAAGGTGCCAACCAACAGAACAATCTATTTACCCATACCTGGGTCTAAACCAACCAAAAATAAGTCACTCCACTCATCTGACAACTGTGAGCTCCTCCTACCGGCCCCCTTGGGTGCGTAGCTCAGGCCTTGGCCTCTGACAATAAATTGTGTCTGAGTGCGAAGACTCCTGCCTCTGGGCGCAAGCGCTCACGGGGTAATCTGTTGTTGTATCTGTGACTGAAACTGCCCCTGGGTGCAAGCACGCAACAGGGTACCTTTATAAAAATTTGTATGTGAAACTGCCCCCGGCCACAAGCGCACACAGAGTAATCTGCCACTGTAAACAGGGTTATCTGGCTCTGCACAAAGTAAACTGAACTGCCCCTGCAAGTAGGGTAATCTGGACTGTATTATCATGGTGGTCGGCCATCATCATCCTCTAGGCAGACGGCATCGCCCAGCTGGTGGCGGTATCTGAATCTGGTATCGACACAGCTATAACCCAGGGGCGGTGGGGATGCAACGGGACACCCACATGCCATAGCAAGTCTCAACAAACAAATAACACATACAAATAGCAAGCATGTATAACTGAAAAGGCTATCTGAAATCTACTTCTTATTCTGATCTGTTTCTACACCGAGCTAACTCTTACTAATTATACTGATTCTGTAACCTCTGTTTAACTGTACGGCTAATCTGTAGCCAAGATATTATCTGTCTGAATGGCTAATCTATAGCCATAACTGTCTGTCTATCTGATCTTTCTTTATTGACTTTTATTATGAAAATTTGTTTCTTTTATTCTACTACATGCTTGCTAATCACGTAATAGGCTATACTGAATCTGAAATACTAACTTGCCCTCGGGCGCATACTTTTCTAACTTTCAGACTGAATACGATATAACAACGCAAATTAGGTTTACTGAACTTTGCACAATACTTAAGATTCAACTCCGGGAATTCTACTACAGAGTTTATTGTACTATACAAGGCTAAAGCTACTAACTTGCCGAAGGAACTAGCTTTACATACCTTAACCTCGAGTTATCCGTCTGTTGGACGAGGCTCGGTCAATACTCCAGCTATTTCTCCCAATTGCATTCATGTATACGCTAATTAATACTAAATATAGCGTTATTCTAAAGAACGACGTCACTTTCGATATAATTGTAGCCTAAACTTAGGCTTATCGAAAGACGGTCGAAAACTCGCTATTTTTCAGAAGTCTAGAAGGGAGAAGTATTCACTTCACAGCTAGGAGCACATAGACACTAGTTTGGAGCAATTCTACTTACCTTAGCTCGGTAGCTTGACGATTCGTTGGCCGTATTTCGTGAAACAAAATCCATAGGAATGCTCCCTGCTGCTAAATACCTCGGTACCTGAGGTTAATTTGAGTTTGGACCGCGTTTGACAGCGTAATCGGAAGGAAATTATCAAATAATCCTCGTTCCTCTTTCTCTCTGCTTACCCTATGTTTTTCACTGGAAATTATAAGAAAATTTAATGAAAAATCGAAGTTGGAGGCTTTATATAATTGGGACTTATAAGACATTCCGGGAATGCGATTTATAAGTCGCATTCCTGAAATGCGATTTATAAGTCGCATTTTGCCTTGCGACGCGCCGACTTGGCGCTTGTCCGATCTTTCCCCGGGCCTTTTTCTAGCATGTATGGTTTTCAAATACTCTTAACCAACACGCGAATAGGCCATCTATATGCCGGGAATTTACGGGGTGTAACAGGGTCGCTCCTAGACCCGTTACTCCCAACTCCGCCCCTGCAGTATCTTACCACTGATGCCTCCCATGGGTCGTTGGTTGGACCAACGATCCGTTAGATGTCCCGTTCTATGGAAATTTTTCCAGATTCTACCAACTTTGAGTTTTAAATATAGGGTCGAGTCTTAGGCACTTTCGGGGTATTATAATATCTCCCCCTAGGGAACATTCTTTCTCGAATGTTGAAACACATACAGAAAAGCAGAGAAATGCAATCATCATATTCAAATACTGATCATTTAAGTTGAAAACTGGTGGAAAGACTATATATGATTTAAACTATATAGTTGAACTGAATTCACAAATCATACATACATCCATATGCATAAAAGAAACTTGGGCATATAAATTGAACATGCAAACTATAGAGTTTTAGGTCAAAACTGATACCTTAAGCTGGAACTGAGCGGATAGAGAATAAATGTGGGTATCTAGCCATTATATCTGCTTCGGCTTCCACGTAGCTCTCTCAACATGCTGATTCCTCCATAACACTTTAACTGAAGCTACTTCCTTGTTCCTTTGCCTTTGAACCTGACGATCCAGTATTTTCACTTGAACCTCCTTATAACTAAGTTTGTCTTTCAAACAACACTGTCCACCAGGACAACTAGAGCTGGATAACCCAAACATTTCTTTAAGAGCGACACATGGAAAACAAGATCCATTGAAACTAATTTTGACGGAAACTCCAATTCATATGCCACCTTGCCAACCCGTTTTACAATCCGGTAATGGCCAATATAACGGGGCCCTTTCCAAATTGCATCACTCCCTTCATGGGAGATACCTTTAGAAACACCCAATCATCCACCTCGAATTCTAATTCCCTCCTTCTCACATGGACATAAGACTTTTGGCGGCTTTGAGCTTTTTTCAACTTGTCCCGTAAGAGCTGAACCTTCTCCATAACCTAATGGACCGAATCTGGTCCTATTATCACCGTTTCACTAACTTCAAACCAGCCAATAGGAGATCTACATCTCCGCCCACAGAAAGCCTAAAATGGAGCCATCTGAACACTGTAATGGTAGCTGTTATTGTATGCAAACTCGATAAGAGGCAATTGATCACCCCAACTACCCTTAAAGCCAAACACGCATGCTCTCAACATGTCTTCGAGAGTCTGAATTGTCCGCTCCACCTGACAATCCATTTGCTGGTGAAATGCTGTGCTTAGATTAACTTGAGGACCAAGTCCTTTTTTAAATGACCTTCGAAACTAAGAGGTAAATTGGGTACCTTAGTCTAAAATGATGGATAAGGGCACTCCATTCAATCGAACTAGCTCCTGGATATATTGTTTGGCATAATCCTCTACCGAATCTATGGTTTTGATTGGTAGAAAATTAGAAGCCTTGGTCAACCTGTCTACCACAATCCAAATGGAGTCATATTATCAACAAGTACTAGGTAAACCTTTCATGAAGTCCATATTAATTTCTTTCCATTTCCAAGTAGGAATACTAATATCCTGAAGCACACCTCCCGGTCTCTGATGCTCAACCTCTACTTGCTGACAGTTTCGACACTTAGCTACAAACTCCTCGGTGTCATTTTTCATGCCATTCCACCAATAGATTTCCCATAAGTCATGGTACATCTTGGTGGTACCTAGATGGATAGAATACCAGGATCCATGAGCCTCATGCAACATCCGTCTCCTCAAATCATCAACATCTGGAACATATAAGCGACCCTGGTATCTAAGCACACCATCTCCCATTTTGGAGAAGACCTCTACCTTTTGATTTTGAATGGCTTCATTAAAATTTACCAATATCGGGTCCTCATCTTGTCTAGCTTTTACATCAGTCACCAAGGACGATTTCGATCCATTTTGAACAACAACACCGCCATCGGTTGAGTCTACCAACCTAACTCCCAACCTTGCGAGTCGATGCACATCCCTCACCAGCTCCTTCTTCCCCTCATTCACATGAGACACACTCTCCATAGAGAGTCTACTAAGTTCGTCTGCTACTACATGGACCTTACTCGATGGTAAAGGACACTCATATCATAATCCTTAAGCAGCTCCAACCACCTCTTTTGCCGATTATTAAGATCCTTATGGGTAAACACATATTGTAAACTCTTATGGTCCGTACACACATCCACATGGACCCCGTACAAATAATGTCTCTGTATCTTCAAGGAGAATACCACCGCAGCAAATTCAAGATCATGGGTCGGGTAATTCTTCTCGTGAAATTTTTGCTATCTAGAGGAATATGTTATAACCTTCCTGTACTGCATCAACACACAGCCAAGTTCGATCCTTGAAGCATCACAATACACCACGAACCCATCGGTACCCTTGGGTAGGGTTAACACCGATGCTAAAATAAGTCAAGTCTTTAACTCTTGGAAGCTCTTCTCACAAGCCTCCATCCTTTGGAATTTCACCTTCTTCTAGGTCAATTTGGTCAAAGGTGCTGCCATCGATGAGAAACCTTCCACGAATCATCAATAGTAGCTAGCTAAACCCAAGAAGCTCCAAATATCCGAAGGATTCACCGGTCTAGGCCAATTCTTCATCGCTTCAATTTTCGGAGAGTCCACCTTTATACCCTCATTTGATATCAATGGCCTAAACCTGCCATTGAGTTCAACCAAAATTCACACTTGCTAAATTTGGCATATAATTGGCGATCCCTGAGAGTCTGCAGCACTGCTCTCAAATGAGTGGCATGCTCCTCCTCACTCCAAGATTATATCAGGATGTCATCAATAAACACAATCACGAACATATCCAAGTATGGCTTGAACACCCTGTTCATCAAGTCCATAAAAGCTGCAGGAGCATTTGTTAGTCCAAAAGACGTAACTACAAACTCATAATGACCATACCGCATCATGAAGGTTATCTTCGGGATTTCACTCTCTCAAACTTTGAGTAGATGGTACCCGGATCTAAGATATATCTTTGAAAAGAACTTTGCACCCTGAAGCTGGTCAAATAAATCATCAATCCTTGGTAGAGGATACCAGTTCTTGATGGTGACTTTATTCAATTGCCGATAATCAAAGCATATCCGAAGGGAACCATCCTTCTTTTGGACAAATAAAATTGGTGCACCCAATAGAGACTTGCTTAATCAGATGAAACCCTTATCCAAGAGATCCTTCAACTGCTCTTTCAACTCTTTTAGCTCGGCTGGAGCTATTCTGTAGGGAGAAATAGATAATGGCTGTATTTGGAGAAGAAGGTCAATACTAAAATCTATTTCCCTCTCGGGAGGAACACTTGGTATATCATTGGGGAATACTTAGGTGTACTCACATACTATCGAAATTGACTGGATAGTCGGGGTCTCCGACTCAACGTCCTTAACCCTACTAGATGATATACACAACCCTTGGCAATCATCTTCGTGGACTTATGATCTGAGATAAAATGACCTACAAGCACAACCGAACTAGCTTTCAACTCCAAGACTGACTTACTCGAAAAGCGGAACTCAACCGCATGGTTTCTACAATTAACAGAAGCATAACACGCGTATAACCAGTCCATGCCGAGAATAATATCAAAGTCAGTCATGGATAACTCTACAAGGTCTGTAGAGGTGACTTTATGCAATACGGTGATCAGGCAACTTATATATTCCCACCTAGCTACAATAGAATCACGAACGAGAGTAGAGATTGAGAATGGTTCTCATAAAATTTTGGGAATGACTCAAAAGATACTAGCAATATAAGGTGTCACAAAAAACAAGGTAGCCCCTACATCTAACAAAGCATAAACATCAAGGTGAAAACACTCGTAACATATCAGTAACCACATCTGATGAAGTCTTCTACTCCTTATCGGTCGCAAGGGAATAGAACCTATTATGGCGCTGACCGTCAATTTAACTAGTTGAAGCGCCCTACTAGGAGGGACATTTTGCTGATGCGATTGAATTTTCAGCTGGTATATGGGCTCTGCCGCCCCCTGATTTGGCCGAAGGGCAATCCTGAATTTGTGTCCGAGTTTTCCACACTTGAAACAAGCGTCTGAGCAAACTAGGAACCTCCCTAGGTTATTCTTACCGCACCTTGCACAGGTTGGGAAGGTGCGCTCTATCTGCATGCTACCTTGACTCCTTGAATCTGAAGCCCGGCTCCTCCGATCCCCTCGTGATCTAGATGGTGCACTAGATGATGATGGTGCTAGAGCAAAAGACCTATGATGAGACTTCTAGCATTTTTTGCCCTTGATCTAGGCTGAGAAATCCCATAATTGTCTTTCCTGGACCTCTTGGCCTCCCTCAACCTCCGATACACCGTCTCCATCTGCTGGGCATATAACACTATGCGGAGAAAATCTATGCCTCGATACAGCATTGTTATCCTACAGTCCTTATGTAGGTAATCCACCACTCTATGAACAAATCGGCTCACCTGAGCCCTCTAGTCTGCCACTAACTCTGGTGCATACTTGGATAAATGAGTGAACTCCAGAGCATACTACTGAACTAACATGTCACTTTTCTTCAGATTTAAAAACTCAGCCACCTTCAGTTCCCTCATCTCATGAGGGAAGAACTGATCCAAAAAGGCTTCATGAAACTCTTCCTAACCGATAGGGCTTGCTCCCACTGCCCTACTATCTTTGAATTGTTTAAACCAAATATACATAACCCCTTTCAGCTGATAAGAGGCCAAATCATTGCACTCCCCATTTTTCACCCCCATGACCTGGGTAATGTTTAGAATCTTATTGATGAATTCATGCAGGTCCTCATCTACTTTTGACCCGAGGAACTCTGGCGGGTTCACTCTCAAGAAATACCCGACTCGAGCCGCCGCTGCATTTCCCTTTTGCGGAACAAGTGCAATTGCCTATTGATTGACTTGAGTGGTCAAGGCCTACATGAGCATCTGAATAGCTGCCCTATATTTAGCATGGGCAACCCGCTTCGGTGAATGGTGCTCCTAGACTGGTGGGGCCTGCTGGTGGCTATTTCTATTGCCATCCTCGTGGACATCTCCGTTTCCATTCCTCCTACCATTTACTCTACGGGGATCCATGATTTTGCAATTGCGAAGAGCATGAATTACGAGGATAAGGAGACATTTCATCGCACGACATAGATCATGAAAGAAGGGAATATTTCCTAAACTTCTCATCGCCTCTTTGTCATAAGTGTGGCGCACTTCACACCCATGAAAAAGACTTTACTTAACGCATCTTTCGGATACCCTAGGACACTTCAAAACTTAATAATCTGATAACAACTTTTTCACTACCCGAACATAGACCCGAATCGTAACACGAGACAAGGAGCCTTGAGAGACTCAAAGTCGACCCATGGCATGAACATACATATAACTCAATATCAATAAAGCGGAATACTTAGCATAATGACATAACGGAATCATAAAAATAACATGACATGGCAAGAGGAACATACTACATACATAATTGTTGAATACTACATATAGTCTGAAAGCCTCTAACATATCCGATTGGTTGATGGGACAACATCCCTAACTAACTCGGCAAGTCTAGAAAACCGAACATGAAAAGATAACTGAAATCAAATTGGCCCTCAAAGAATGAGGACTCAACAAAGAGCTAGATTGTAAACTCCGAGATGAACTACTAACGGTGCTTGGTCTGAAGATCAGAGCCTGTATCATGAAATGATACAACATAGAATATGCAGTCAGTATATGGAATGTACCGAGTATACAAGATAAGCAAAACGGACATTTAAAAATACATAAAAGCTCATAAGGGATCATAAGAGTGGGACAACATGCTCATAACATAAATATCATAAAATAACATAAGGCTCAAGGTTTTCAAATAATTCGCGATCCATTCATTGCCATAGCCATAAGAGAAACTTTATAAATAATCACTTGAGCCAATAACATGAACATAATAATGCATAAAACATTCAGAACAATGGAGATTCTTATAACCGACATACCCCATACGAGCACATATGGAGGCCGACCTGTAAATCCCTAGTCGGAGGGTGTTCATACCTTTCCAAGGGTAGAATCATGAAGGGCATGATATCACACATGAAATTCCCATTTTGGCAAAGGGGACAATCTCAAGGGATGTCCCATCTTGTCCTAGGGTGGCACGTAGTTTTGAGATTGGGAGAAAAACCAGGGCCCTGAACCTACTCGATCATAAAGACTACTTCCAAAATATATGTAGTGCTCATAGTATAATATGCAAAAACACATGGGCTAGTTAAATCATGATAATCATAAGCATGCTTGTAAATAAGTGAACTAGCCATGAGAGTAAGGCCCGTGAGCCGGCCAAAATTGTAAATTGTAAATCATGAGGTTAATGCGTACTTGTAACTCATGTATATGCTTTTTAAAACATAAATTCGTAATGGGAATTTGAATAAATCCATACCATGACTGATAAATCATGATGGGTTTATGAACATAGACAATAGAGGTAAAGATCATAACTCAATTCATAATAAAACATGCATAATTAAGCATAATTTAATAGAAATTGAAATAAATAAATTTATAATTGAATTAGTGGTAAAATCTAATCATAATTCTTGAAATATGATGTAAAACATGAGAAGTAACAACCCATGTATATATCATTAGAATTTCACAAGATTTAAGATAAAACCTCATATGATTTTTAAATAAAACTTCAGGAATTAGAAGAGAATGGGCATGTGAACAAAAACACCCACTCATAACCCTACATACATAGGGAAGATCCGATTTTACCACTCCTCGAATGCCAAATGGAAAATTGAGGGAAAACTTGAAGAAGAACAAGCTTTATCACCTTCCTAATTTTATAACTATGCATGCATGGACTAGGATAGGTTTTACCCTCATAAAACATTGCATTTCGAGCCTTAAATGACGCAGTTTAGGATCCTAGGACTTAGAAATAATGAAAATGGCCTTAATAAAATTTTTAAAATTTCTGCACTGGTGGTGACAACGACTGTCCTAACGGGTCGTTGTTGGATACCATGACTCGTGCTATCCATCCATTGTCTCCACTACACAATTGCACATCCTCAGGTTCGACCCTATGAATCCATAGGACGAGTCGTCCCTTCAGAAAACGGTCTGTTAGGTCGTCCGTTGTCCCCCCTCCCCCTTGACGACCCGCTCTAAGTCTTCCCACGAGCAACGCCATGACTCGTTCTTCCTTCCAACGGTCGTGGTTTCCTTCTGTTACATCGACTGGAGGTTTTAATACTTCTTCCCACGACCGTTGACCACGACATGTTGTTACTTGTAACGGGTCATTCCATGACTCGTCACTTCATCCTTGACGAGGGGTCAGCCTCCCCATGACAACAAACAATGACTCATTGCATCTAGAAATGGGTCGCTCCTAGACCCGTTACTCCCAACTCTGTCCCTGCAATATCTCACCACGGATGCCTCCCGCGGGTCATTGGTTGGACCAACGATCTGTTAGATGACCCGTTCTGTGGAATTTTACCCAAATTCTGCCAACTTCCTGTTTTAAATCTAGGGTCGAGTCTTAGGCACTTTAGGGGTATTATAGTATCTCCCCCTAGGGAACATTCATTCTCGAATGTTGAAAAACATATAGAAAGCAGAGAAATGCAATCATCATATTCAAATATTGATCATTTAAGTTTAAAACTGGTGGAAAGACTATATCCGATTTAAACTATATAGTTGAACTGAATTCACGAATCATACATACATCCATATGCATCAAAGAAAGTTGGGCAAATAAATTGAACATGCAAACTATAGAGTTTTACGTCAAAACTGATACCTTAAGCTAGAACTGAGCCGATAGAGAATAAATGTGGGTATCTAACCATTATATCTGCTTCGGCTTCCCACGTAGCTCCCTCAACATGCTGATTCCTCCATAACACTTTAACTGAAGCTACTTCCTTGTTCCTTTGCCTTTGAACCTGACGATCCAGAATTTTCACTGGAACCTCCTCATTACTAAGGCTATCTTTCAAACAACAGTGTCCACCAGGACAACTAGAGCTGGATAACTCAAACACTTCTTTAAAAGCGAAACATGGAAAACAAGATCCACGGAAACTAATTCTGACGGAAACTCCAATTCATATGCCACCTTGCCAACCCATTTTACAATCCGGTAATGGCCAATAGAACGGGGGCTGAGTTTTTCTTTATTTCCAAACCGCATCACTCCCTTCATGGGAGATACCTTCTGAAACACCCAATCATCCACCTCGAATTCTAATTCCCTCCTTCTCACATTGACATAAGACTTTTGGCGGCTTTGAGCTATTTTCAACTTGTCCCTTAAGAGCTGAACCTTCTCCATAGCCTCATGGACTGAATCTGGTCCTATCATCACTGTTTCACTAACTTCAAACGAGCCAATAGGCGATCTACATCTCCGCCCATAGAAAGCCTCAAACGGAGCCATCTGAACATTGTAATGGTAGCTGTTATTATATGCAAACTCGATAACAGGCAAATGATCACCCCAACTACCCTTACAATCAATCACGCATGCTCTCAACATGTCTCCGAGAGTTCGAATTGTCTTCTCCACTTTACCATCCATTTGCTGGTGAAATGCTATGCTGGGTTTAACTTGAGGACCAAGTCCTTTTTGAAATGACCTTCGAAATTAAGAGGTAAATTGGGTACCTCAATCTAAAATGATGGATAAGGGCAATCCATTCAATCGAACTAGCTCCCGGATATATTGTTTGGCATAATCTTCCGCCAAATCCATGGTTTTGATCGGTAGAAAATTAGAAGCCTTAGTCAACCTGTCTATCATAGTCCAAATGGAGTCATATTATCAACGAGTATGAGGTAAACCTATCATGAAGTCCATATTGATTTCTTTCCATTTCCAGGTAGGAATACTGATATCCTGAAGCACACCTCCCGTTCTCTGATGCTCAACCTCTACTTTCTTACAGTTTGGAAACTTAGCTACAAACTCCTCGGTGTCCTTTTTCATGGCATTCCACCAATGGATTTCCCGTAAGTCATGGTACATCTTGGTGGCACCTAGATGGATAGAATACATGGATCCATGAGCCTCATGCAACATCCGTCTCCTCAAATCATCAACATATGGAACATATAAGCGACCCTGGTATCGAAGTACACCATCTCCCACTTTGGAGAAGACCTCTACCTTTTGATTTTTAATGGCTTCATTAAAATTTACCAATATCGGGTCCTCATCTTGTCTATTTTTTACATCAGTCACTGAGGACGATTTCGATCCATTTTGAGCAACAACACCACCATCGGTTGAGTCTACCAACCTAACTCCAAACCTTGCGAGTCGATGCACATCCTTCACCAGCTCCTTAAGTAGCTCAAACCACCTCTTTTGCCGAAGATTAAGATCCTTATGGGTGAACACATATTGTAAACTCCTATGGTCCATAAACACATCTACATGGACCCTATACAAATAATGTCTCTATATCTTTAAGGAGAATACCACCGTAGCCAATTCATGATCATGGGTCGGTTAATTGTTCTCGTGAACTTTTAGCTGTCTAGAGGCATATGCTATAACCTTCCTATACTGCATAAACACACACCCAAGTTCGATCCTTGAAGCATCACAATACACCACGAACACATTGGTACCCTTGGGTAGGGTTAACACCAGTGCTAAAGTATGTCAAGTCTTTAACTCTTGGAAGCTCTTCTCACAAGCCTCCATCCTTTGGAATTTCACCTTCTTCTAGGTCAATTTTGTCAAAGGTGGTGCAAAGATGAGAAACCTTCCATGAATCATCGATAGTAGCTAGCTAAACCCATGAAACGCTAAATATCCAAAGGATTCAACAGTCTAGGCCAATTCTTCACTGCTTCTATTTTCTAAGAGTCCACCTTTATACCCTCACTTGATACCAATGGCCTAAAAATGCCACTAAGTTCAACCAAAATTCGCACTTGCTAAATTTTGCATATAATTGGCGATCCTTGAGAGTCTGCAGCACTACTCTCAAATGAGTGGCTTGCTCCTCCTCACTAAAAGATTATATCAGGATGTCATCAATGAACAAAATAACAAACATATCCAAGTATGGCTTGAACACCCTGTTCATCAAGTCCATAAAAGCTGCAGGAGCATTCGTTATTCCAAAAGACATAACTACAAACTCATAATGACCATACCACGTCATGAAGGTTATCTTCGGGATTTCGCGCTCTCGAACTTTGAGTTGATGGTACCCAGATATAAGATCTATCTTTTAAAAGCACTTGGCACCCTAAAGCTGGTCAAATAAACCATCAATCCTGGGTAAAGGATACTAGTTCTTTAGGGTGACTTTGTTCAATTGCCGATAATCAATGCATATCCGAAGGGAACCATCCTTCTTTCGGACAAATAAGACTGGTGCACCCAATAGAGACTTGCTTAGTCTGATGAAACCCTTATCCAAGAGATCCTTCAACTACTCTTTAAAGTCTTTTTACTTGGCTGGAGCCATTCTGTAGGGAGAAATAGATATTGGCTGTGTTTCGAGAAGAAGGTCAATACCAAAATCTATTTCCCTCTCGGGAGGAACACTTGGTAAATCATTAGGGAATACTTAGGTGTACTCACATACTATCGAAATTGATTGAATAGTCGGGGTCTCGGACTCAACGTCCTTAACCCTAACTAGATGATATATACAACCCTTGTCAATCATCTTCCTGGACTTAAGATAGGAGATAAAATGACCTACAAGCACATCCGAACTACCTTTCCACTCCAAGACTGACTTACCTGGAAATCGAAACTCCACCGCATAGTTTCAACAATCAACAAATGCATAACACGCGTACAACCAGTCCATGCCGAGAATAATATCAAAGTCAGTCATGGATAACTCTACAAGGTCTGTAGAGGTGACTTTATCCAATACGGTGATCAGGCAACTTATATACTCCCACCTAGCTACAATAGAATCACAAACGAGAGTAGACACTGAGAATGGTTCTCACAAAATTTAGGGAATGACTCCAAAGCTACTAGAAATATAAGGTGTCACAAAAAACAAGGTAACCCCTACATCTAACAAAGCATAAACATCAAGGTGAAACACTCGTAACATACCAGTAATCACATCTGATGAAGTCTTCTACTCCTGATCGGTCGCAAGGGCATAGAACCTATCATGGCGCTGACCGTCAGTTGAACTAGTTGAAGCGCCCTATTGGGAGGGATGTGTTGCAGGAGCGATTGAACTTGCAGCTTGTATATGGGCTCTGCCGCCCCCTGATCTAGCGAAAGGGCAATCCTGAGTTTGTGTCCGAGTTTTCCACACCTGATACAAGCGTCTGAGCTAACTAGGCACCTCCCTGGTTATTCTTACCGCACCTTGTACAGGCTGGGAAGGTGCGCTCTATCTGCATGCTACCCTGACACCTCGAATCAAAAGCCCGGCTCCTCTGATCCCCTCATGATCTAGATGGTGCACTAGATGATGATGGAGCTGGAGCAAAAGACCTATGATGAAACTGCTAGCATTATTTGCCCTTGATCTAGGTTGAGAAATCCCATAATTGTCTATCCTAGCCCTCTTGTCCTCCCTCAACCTCCGATACACCATGTCCATCTGTTGGGCATATAACACTATGCGGAGAAAATCTATGTCTTGATGCAGCATGTTTATCCTACAGTCCTTATCTAGGTAATCCGCCACTCTATGAAAAAATCGGCTAACCTGAGCCCTCTAGTCTGCCACTAACTCTGGTGCATACTTGGATAAATGAGTGAACTCCAGAGCATACTACTAAACTAACATGTCACTTTTCTTCAGATTTAAAAACTCAGCCACCTTCAGTTCCCTCATCTCATGAGGGAAGAACTGATCCAAAAAGGCTTCATGAAACTCTTCCTAACCGATAGGGCTTGCTCCCACTGCCCTACTATCTTTGAATTGTTTAAACCAAATATACATAACCCCTTTCAGCTGATAAGAGGCCAAATCATTGCACTCCCCATTTTTCACCCCCATGACCTAGGTAATATTTAGAATCTTATTGATGAATTCATGCAGGTCCTCATCTACTTTTGACCTGAGGAACTCTAGCGGGTTCATTCTCAAGAAATCGCTGAGTCGAGCTGCCGCTGCATTTCCCTTTTGCGGAAAAAGTGCAATTGCCTGTGGATTGACCTGAGTGTTCAAGGCCTACACCAGCATCTGAATAGCTGCCCTATATTCAGCAAGGGCAACCCGCTCCGGTGAATGGTGCTCCTGGACTGGTGGGGCCTGCTAGTGCCCATTTCTGTTGCCATCTTCGTGGACATCCCCGTTTCCATTCCTCCTACCATTTACTCTACGGGGAGCCATGATTCTACAATTGCAAAGAGCATGAATTAGAAGGATAAGGAGACATTTCATCGCACGACATAGATCATGAAAGAAGGGAATATTTCCTAAACTTCTCATCGCCTCTTTGTCATAAGTGTGGCGCACTTCACACCCATGAAAAAGACTCTACTTGACACAGCTTTCAGATACCCTAGGACACTTTAAAACTTAATAATCTGATAACAAGGTTTTCACTACCCGAACATAGACCCGAATCGTAACACGAGACAAGGAGCCCTTAGAGACTCCAAGTCGACCCATGGCATGAACATACATATAACTCAATATCAATAAAGCGGAATACTTAGCATAACGACATAACAGAATCATAAACATAACATAACATGGCAAGCGGAACGTACCACACACATAACAGCTGAATACTACACATAGTCTGAAAGCCTCTAACATATCTAATTGGTTGATGGGACAACATCCCCAACTAACCCGGCAAGTCTAGAAAACCAAACATGAAAAGATAACGGCAATCAAATTGGCCGTCAAAGAATGAGGACTCACCAAAGAGCTGGATCCTAAACTCCGAGATGAACTACTAACGGTGCTGGGTCTGAAGATCAGAGCTTGTATCATGAAATGATACAACATAGAATATACGGTTAGTATATGGAATGTACCGAGAACACAAGGTAAGCAAAACGAACATTTAAAAATACATAAAAGCTCATAAGGGATCATAAGAGTGGGACAACATGCTCATAACATAAATATCATAAAATAACATAAGGATCAATGTTTTCAAATCATTCGCGATCCATTCATTGCCATAGCCATAAGAGAAACTTTATAAATAATCACTTGAGCCAATAACATGAACATTATAATGCATTAAACATTCAAAACAATGGAGATTCTTATAACCGACATACCCCATATAAGCACATATGGAGGCCGACCTGTAAATCCCTAGTCGGAGGGTGTTCATACCTTGACAAGGGTAGAATCATGAAGGGCGTGATATCACACATGAAATTCCCATTTTGGCAAAGGGGGCAGTCTCAAGGGAGGTCCCATCATTTCCTACGGTGGCACATAGTTTTGAGATTGGGATAAAAACCTGAGCCCTGAACCTACTCGGCCATAAATACTACTTCCAAAATATATATGGTGCTCATAGTATAATACGCAATAATACATGGGATAGTTAAATCATGATAATCATAAGCATGCTTGTAAATACGTGAACTAGTTATGAGAGTAAGGCCCGTGAGCCGGCCAAAATTGTAAATTGTAAATCATGAGGTTAATGTGTACTTGTAACTCATGTATATGTTTTTTAAAACATAAATTCATAATGGGAATTTGAATAAATCCATACCATGACTAATAAATCATGATGGGTTTATGAACATCAATAATAGAGGTAAGGATCATAACTCAATTCATAATAAAACATGCATAATTAAGCATAATTTAATAGAAATTGAAATAAATAAATTTATAATTGAACAAGTGGTAAAATCTAATCATAATTTTTGAAATATGATGTAAAACATGAGAAGTAATAACCTATGTATACATCATTAGAATTTCAAAAGATTTAAGATAAAACCCCATAAGATTTTTAAACAAAACTTCATGAATTAGGAGAGATTGGGCATGAGTGTTAGCTAAAACACCCACTCATAACCCTAAATACCTGGGGAAGATCAAATTTTACCACTCCTTGAAAGCCCATTTGAAAATTGAAGGAAAACTTGAAGAAGAAGAAGCTTGATCACCTTCCTAATTTTCTAACTTTGCATGCATGGATATGAATGAGCCTAGGATAGGTTTTACCCGCATAAAACACTGCATTTCAATCCTTAAATGATGTAGTTTTTTACCCTAGGAAGTAGAAGTGATTAAAATGCCCTTATTGAAATGTAATACCCCGAAAGTTCTTGAGAATAGACCTGGGAATTAAAAGTGGAAAACTGTTGAAATGGGGAAAATTTCATAGAACGGACCATGGAACAACTGAT
Organism: Datura wrightii; assembly: GCA_035772735.1. Classification (NCBI taxonomy): domain Eukaryota; kingdom Viridiplantae; phylum Streptophyta; class Magnoliopsida; order Solanales; family Solanaceae; genus Datura; species Datura wrightii. The sequence goes on from JASDFA010000016.1 coordinate 162,551,815, forward strand.
GGTAATAAAGCACGGTCATTAATTGGAGTCGTTGGTTAGGTAAGGTTGGGTGGAAGTGGAGAAAATGGATGACACAATGACTCGTTGTTTGTAACAATAAGTTGTTGTCATCAGACGTTGGAGGAGTTTGTGTTCAATAGGAGGCATACAACGGGTCTTCCAACGACTTCGTATGGGATGTAACAACTCATCGTTGTCGTTCATGGTTTGGGTGCAGGAATTTCAAGTGTATGTGATGGATCTTGACCATGAATCGTTGGAGCAAACAACGAGTCGTGGTGAGGCTCATGGTATAAAGGTCCATCTTTTGTGAAAGGGAAACACGGTCGATATAACGAGCCATTGTGTTAGAGGATTTGTCGTCCTATCCATCCTTTGTCTAGATCCAGAGGTATGTCCCATGCAATGTAAGCAACGAGAAACAGAGTGGGTCATCATTCTTTCCAATGACTCGTTGGTTCCGTCCGTTAGTTCAACCCGACCAATTTTCAGGGCAGATTCGTTAAGGGAATTTTAAATTTTTTCACATTATGAGACCCTAAAGTACATCTTTTATACTTATGGAAGCTGGTTTTTAGCAGGGATGATCTATTCTAAGCCTTTATTCATGCATGTATGAGTTTAGAGGGGTGATCAAAAAGATGATTCAAGGTTTTCTTCCCCAATTACTTTCAATTTCTTCTTGGGCATTCAAGGGACGTTAAGAATTAGTTGTTTCAGGTATGTAAGATTCTTAATGGGTGATTTCCTACACACCCATGCCCCTCCTCTATGATTTAACTAGAATTTCTACTAAAAACTCATGGGGTATTAAAGTTTTTTTTATATAGAAGTATAGTGATTTCTTAATGGGTTTTATGATTTTATTATCTTATCATATCCTATGGGTTTTGATAAGTTTTTATTATTTAAATTAATTTTAATGTTATCAATTTTGATTTTTATGTAATCAAGCCCAATTATGACTGACCCACGATGTATCGATTTATGATCCATTTTTCTATTATTGATATTTACAAGCCCAACATGAATTATGAGTTAAATTTTGTATTTAATCTATTACCCATCATGGTTTTATGAATTCGAAGCTATATGCATGATTTACAAGTATGTATAAACGTTATAACTTATTAATTATGTTTTGGCCGACTCACGTGCCTTAATTCATGGATAGTTCATGTATGTACAAGCATGTTTATGATTATCATGATTTAACTATCCCATGAATTCATGCATGTTATACTATGAGCACTTTATATATTTTGGGAGTAGTATCGAACACCGAGTAGGTTCAGGGCTTAGGTTAAGCCCCGGATCTCATAAACTACGTGCCACCGTAGGTATGTTGGGACCTCCTTCATGACTTTCCCCGGACCAATTGGCCCTTTTTCATGGTGATATCACACTTTCATGGGAATACCCTTGGCAAGGTACGAACACCCTCCCGACTAGGGTCAAAAGTCGGGTTTCATGTGTGATCATAAGGGGTATGTCGGTTAAGAGAATGTCCCAATGTTCCTCATGATTTATGCATGTTATGATTATGTATTTTGGCTCAAGTAGTGTTAATTAAAGCTCTTTCCTTATGATTATTATTATGTTTACATTACGAATGTTCTGAAAACCTTGGGCCTTATGACATGCTATGATGATTTACGATATGAGCATGATGTCCTACTCTCGTTATCATTTTTGAGTTTATATATACATTTTAAATTTTCGTTTTACTTACCTTGCATACTTAGTACATTCCACATATTGACTGCATACTTTCTATGCTCATCGTTTCATGATATATGCCCCAGCTCTCAGGCTCACCCTCACCCATAGATTGTTTCAGAGTTGCTTCCAGCACAGTTTGTGAGTCCTTATGTTCCAAGGGCTATTTGATAGACATATTGGTACTTTCTATTTCAATGCTTGTTCGGGTTAGTTGGGGGTATTTTCCTATCAACCCATCATACGTATTAGAGGCTTTAAGACAAATGTTTAACACTCAGCTTTTATGTCCTAGTGTGTCAGATGTTTTGACATATTATGTTATGCTATGTTTCCGATATGCCTTAAGTTCAGTCTTCCGCTAATGTTATTGAATTAGATGTATGCTCATGCCATGGATCGACTAGGGGTCTCTCGAGGATCCTTGTCCCGTGTCTATGATTCGAGTGTACATGTAGGTCATGAAAAACTTTGTATCAGATCTAGGTTTGAAGTAACCTTGGGTGTCTAAAAGCCGCATTGAAGTAGAGTCTTTTTCAATGGTGTAAAGCGCACCACACTTACGATGAATAGGCTACGAGACGTTTAGGAAATGTTCCCTTCTTTCATCATCTATGTCATGCGATGAAAGTCCTTTACTCCTCTAATTCATGCTACTCGCATTTGAAAATTCATGCCTCCACACTGAGTGACACTAGAAGAAATGGTAACGGTAATGATCATGAGGGTGCCAATGGTGAGGAGCATTAGCCAGCCCAACCTGTTCACGAGGAGCACGCACCAGAGCCAGCTGCCCACACAGAATTTACGGAAGTGATTCAGATGATGACACAGGCCATGACTGCCTAGGTCCAAAATCAAACAGTGGTGTATTACTCTCAAAATGGGAATGCGACGATAACTAGGGTGATGGATTTCTTGAGGATGAGCCCTCCTGAGTTCATGGGCTCAAAGGTGGACGATGATCCCTACGATTTCATTGAGGAGATTCTCAAGATGACCTACATTTTGTGGGTTAATAATGGGGAGTGTGTTGACTTGAAATCCTATCAGCTAAAGGGGGTGTCTCATATAAGGTTTAAGCAGTGGAGAGATGCCGGGGAAGTTAGTGCAGGCCCGATAGGTTCGGAGGAGTTTCACGCGACAGTTATGAAATTGTTCTTCCCTCCGGAGATGAGGGAGATTAAGGCGGCTGAGTTTGTTAATTTGAAATTGGGAAACATGTCCGTTCTGGAGGACGCATTGGAGTTCACCCGATTATCCAAGTATTCTTCAAAGTTGGTGGCGAATCAGAGGGCTCGGGTGAGACGTTTTGTGCATGGGGTGGCGGATTACTTGGACAAGGATTGCAGGATCTCCATGCTTCATCAGGATATTGAATTTCTAGGTATTGTAGTGCATGCACAACAGATGGAGTCGGTCTACCGGAGGTAGAGGGAGGCCAAAAGGGAAAGGACCGATAGCTATGGGGATTCTCAGGTCAGGTTAGGGGGTGGACAGTGTCAGTAGTCCCAGCACAGGTCAATTGCTCCAGCTCCATTATCAGCCAGCACGCCATCTAGGTTCATGGATGTTTAGAGAAGCAGGGCTTCAGGCTTAAGGGATCAGGGTAGCATACAAGTGGAGCGCACTTTTCTAGTTTGTGCAAAGTGCGGCAAAAATCATCCCGGGAGGTGCCTAGTTGGCGCGGATGCTTGTTTTTGGTATGGCAAACCCGAACATAGAAATCACAGATTTCCGTTTAGCCAGTTCTATCGCTCCACAGCACGTCCCCCTCAGCAGGGTGCCTCTAATAGTTCAGCATGCGGTCAACACCAAAACCGGTTTTATGCTTTAGTACCCCGCCAGGAGCAGGAGGCTTCACCAGATGTGGTCACTAGTATGTTGCAAGTCTTTCATATTGATGATTTTGCCTGGTTAGATCAAGGAGCCACTTTGTCTTTTGTGTCCCCTTATATTGCTAGTAGTTTTGGAGTTAGCCCTGAAATCCTATCAGAACCGTTCTTAGTCTATACTCCATTCGGTGATTCAGTTGTAGCTAGGCGGGTGTATAGAGGTTCCCCCATTACAGTGTCGCATAAGGTTACCTCTGCAGACTTAGTAGAGTTAACTATGAGTGACTTTGACATCATTTTGGGTATGGATTGGTTATTTTCGAGTTATGTTTTGATAAATTGTTGGACCCATGTGATGGAATTTCGGTTTCCAGGTGAGTCAGTTTTATAGTGGAAGGGTAATTCAGCTGTACTAGCCGGTTGGTTTATTTCATATCTTAGGTCTAGGAAATGTATCATCTAGTTAGGGTTAAGGATGTTGAGTCCGACACCCCGACTATCTAGTCAGTTCCTATAGTGTGTGAGTATCCAGAGGTTTTTCCTGAGGATTTGCCAGGTGTTCCTCCTGAGAGGGAAATTGATTTCGGCATTGATATCTTACCTGATATGCAGCCCTTATCTATTCCTCATTACAGGATGGCTCCAGTGGAGATAAAGGAGTTGAACGATCAATTGAAGGACTTTTTAGATAAGGGCTTTATCAGGCCGAGCAAGTCTCCATTAGGTGCACTGATGTTATTTTTCTGGAAGTAGGATGGTTCCCTTTCGCATGTGTATTGATTAATGGCAATTGAACAAGGTCACCATCAAGAAAAGGTACCCCTTACCAAGGATTGGTGATTTTTTTGACCAGCTCCAGGGTGCTAGATGTTTCTTAAAGATAGATCTCAGGTTCGGGTATCATCATCTCAGGATTCGAGAAAGTGATATCCTGAAGACAACCTTAAGGACATGGTATGGCCATTATGATTTTGTAATTATGTCTTTTGGACTAACCAATTCCCCTACAGCTTTCAGGGACTTGATGAACAGGGTATTCAAGCAATATCTAGACATGTTCGTGATCGTGTTCATCGATGATATCCTTATATACTCCCGGAGCGAGGAGGAGCATGCTGCTCACTTGAGAGTAGTGCGTCAGACCCTTAAGGATCGTTTGTTGTATGCAAAGTTCATCAAGTGTGAATTGTGGTTACACTCTGTGGCATTCTTAGGCCGTGTGGTATTGAGTGAAGGCATAAAGGTACATTCTTAAAAAATTGAAGTGGTAAACAATTGGCCTACACCGGTGAATCCTTCGGAAATTCGGAGTTTCTTGGCCCTAACAGGATACTATAAGTGGTTTGTGGAGGGTTTTTCATCAATTGCAGAACCATTGACCAGGTTGACTCAAAAAAAGGTAAAGTTCCAATGGTCAGAGGCTTGCGAGAAAAGCTTCCAAGAGTTGTAGACTCGACTCACTTCAACACTAGTGTTGACCCTACCCGAGGGTATGGATGGCTTTGTTGTGTATTTTTATGCTTTGAGAGCTGGACTCGGATGTGTATTGATGCAGTGAGGAAAAGTAATTGCATATGCCTCCCGACAGTTAATGGTTCACCAGAAGAATTACTCGACCCATGATCTAGACTTGGCAGCGATGGTGTTCGCATTGAATATATGGCAGCATTACTTGTATGGAGTCCATGTGGATTTATTTACAAAGGAGGTGGTTAGAACTTCTCAAAGACTGTGATATATGTGTTCTTTACCACCCGGGAAAGGCTAACGTAGTAGCGGACGCACTTAATAGACTCTCTATGGAAATTGTGTCCCATTTGGAGGAATGAAAGAAGGAGTTGGAAAAAGATATCCATCGACTTGCAATGCTGGGAGTGAGGCTAGTCGACTTAGCTGACGGTGGTGTTATTGTGCAAAGTGGATTAGAGTTATCCTTGGTGGTTGATGTCAAATCTAGCAAAAGATAACGATCTGATTTTGAGGAAACTGAAGGAAGCTATGTGGAGTCAAAAGGTGGAGGTTTTATCCCAAGGGGGAGATGGGGTGCTTCGATATCAGGGTTATCTATGTGTTCCCGACATTGATAATTTGAGACGCCAAATATTGCATGCGACATATGGTACCAAATATTCTATACATCTGGGATCCACGAAGATGTATCGGGACTTGCGATAAATCTATTGGTGGGATGGTATGAAGAAGGATATTGCAGAGTTCGTAGACACATGTCCAAATCGTCAACAAGTAAAGGTTGAGCATCAAAGACCAGGAGGAGTACTTCAAGATATTAGCATTCCTACTTTGAAGTGGGAAGAGATCAATATGGACTTCATTACAGGATTATCTCGTACTCACCGGCAGTATGGTTCTATTTGGGAGGTGGTGGACAGGCTGACCAACGTGACACATTTCCTACAGATCAAAACCACTGATTCAGTGAATGATTATGCCAAATGTATATTTGGGAGTTGGTTCGACTTCATGGAGTGCCCTTTTCAATTATTTCAGATCGAGGTACTTAGTTTACCTCCCAGTTCTGGCAGTCTTTTAAGAAGGGGCTTGGGACTCAAGTTAAGCTCAGCGCAACCTTTCATCCGCAAACAGATGGCCAAGTCGAATGAACAATCCAGACTCTTAAGGACATGTTGAGAGCATGTGTGATGGATTTCAAAGGTTGCTGGGATGATCATTAGCCCTTGATCGAGGTTGCTTATAATAACAACTATCACTCTTTATGGGCGAAGGTGTAGATCGCCCATTGGATAGTTTGAGATTGGTGAGGCAGCGATTATAGAGCCTGAATCCGTTCATGAGGCTATGATAAAGGTTCAATTGGTAAGTGGCCGATTGAAAACCGCTCAGAGTCGTCAAAAGTCATATGCGTATGTGAGGAGAAGGGATTTAGAGTTTGAGGTAGACGATTGGGTATTTCTAAAGGTATCTCCCATGAAGGGAGTGATGCAGTTAAGGAAGAAAGGAAAACTCAGTCCCCGCTATGTTGGTCCCTACCGGATTATGAAAAGATTTGGTAAGGAAGCATATGAGTTGGACCTGCCCTCATAGTTATCTTTTGTACATACCGTGTTTCATGTGTCACTTTTGAAGAAATGTTTCAGGGATCCAACCCTAGTAGTTCCGGTGGACAGCGTCGGTGTCAAGGAAAGCCTCAGCTATGAAGATGTTCCTATGGGACTGTCAAGTTTGGAGGCTAAGGAACACAGAAGTAGCATCAATTAAGGTCCTATGGAGAAATTAGCATGTTTAAGGAGCTACGTGGGAAGCCGAAGCGGATATGATGGCTAGATACCCGTATTTATACTCTACCAGCTCAGTTTCGACTTGAGGTATCAGTTGTATGCTCTATGAATCTATCTAGTTTTCATGTTTAGTTCGTGTGTTCAAGTTTCCTTTATGTGTATGAATGGCTATGTGAAGAATGAGATCAGTTTAGCTATGTGATATTAATCAGAGGTAGTTATTCCGTAAGGTTTCAGTTTAAATGATTAGTATTTGAATATGATAATTTCATGTCTCTATTTCTTCTTGTTTCCTACATTCGAGGACGAATGTTCCTAAGCGGGAGATATTGTAATACCCTGAAAGTGCTTGAGAATAGACCTGGAGTTAAAAGATGAAAACTACTGAAATGGGTTAAATTTCACAGAACGGACCACGGAAAGACTCGTGGTATCAAACCACGGGTCGTTAAATGCATTTGTTGGTTAGGTAAGGATGGGTGGAAGTGGAGACAATGGACGACACAACGACTTGATGTTGGTAACAACAAGCTGTTGTCATTAAACATTGGAGGAGGTTGGGTTCAACATGAGGCATACAACGGGTCTTCTAATGACTCGTTGTGGGATGTAACGACTCTTCGTTACCGGTCGTGGTTTGGGTGCAGGAATTTCCATTGTATGTCAAAGATCGTGACCACAACTCGTTGGAGGAAACAACGAGTCCTGGTGAGGGTCATGGTAAGAAGGTCCAGCTTTTGTGAAAGGGAAACAACGGTCGGTATAACGACCCATTGTCTCAGAGGACAAGTTGTCCTATTCATCTGTTGTCCAGATCTAGAGGCAAGTCCCATGCAGTGCAAGCAACGAGCAACAAAATAGGTCATTGTTCCTTCCAACGACCCGTTGATTCTATCCGTTAGTTCAGATCGGCCAGTTTTTAGGGTAGATTCATTAAGGAAATTTTGACTTTTTCACGTTATGAGACCCTCTACGTCGTTTTAACTTATGGAAGGTGGGTATTAGGGGGGATGATCTATTCTAAGCCTTCATTCATGCATGCATGAATTTAGAGGGGAGATCAAAAGGTGATTCATGGTTTTCTTCTCCAATTCCTTTCAATTTCTTCTTGGGCATACAAGGGAGGTTACGAAATAGTGGTTCCAGGTATGTAAGGTTCTTAATGGGTGATTTCTTCCATATCCATGCCCCTCCTCTACAATTTTATTAGAACTTCTACAAAAAACTCATGGGGTTTTAAAGTTGTTTGATATAGAAGATAGTGATTTGTTAACGGGTTTTATGATTTTAGGATCTTATCGTATCCTATGGGTTTTGATCAGTTTTTATTCTTTAAATTAATTATAGTGTTACCAATTTTGATTTTTATGTAATCAAGCCTAATTATGCATGACCCATGATGTATTGATTTATGATCTACTTTTCTATTATTGATATTTACAAGCCCAACAGGAATTATGAGTCAAATTATGTATTTATTCTATTACTCATCATGATTTTATGAATTCCAATCTATATGTATGATTTACAAGTATGTATGAACGTTATAACTTATTAATTATGTTTTGGCCGACGCGCATGCCTTAATTCATGGCTAGTTCATGTATGTACAAGCATGTTTATCTATCATGATTTAACTAGCCCATGAATTCGTGCATGTTATACTATGAGCACTATATATATTTTGGGAGTAGTATCGAACACCGAGTAGGTTCAGGGCTCAGGTTAAGCCCCGAATCTCATAAACTACGTGCCACCGCAGGTATGTTGGGACCTCCTTCATGACTTTATGCAGCCCAATTGGCCCGTTTTCATGGTGATATCACACTTTCATGGTTCTACCCTTGCCAAGGTACGAACACCCTCCCGACTAGGGTCACAAGTCGGGTTTCATGTGTGTTCATATGGGGTACGTCGGTTAAGAGAATGTCCTACTGTTCCTCATGATTTATGCATGTTATGATTATGTATTTTGGCTCAAGTCGTGTTAACTAAAGCTCTTTCCTTATGATTATGATTATGTTTACATTACGAATGTTCTAAAAACCTTGGGCCTTATGACATGTTATGATGATTTACGATATGAGCATGATGTCCTACTCTCATTATCATTTATGAGTTTATATATACATTTTAAATGTCCGTTTTACTTACCTTGCATACTTAGTACATTCCACATATTAACCGCATACTTTCTATGCTATATCGTTTCATGATATAGGCCCGAGCTCTAAGGCTCACCCTCAACCATAGATTGTTTCAGAGTTGCTTCCAGCGCAGTTGGTGAGTGTTTGTGTTCCGAGGGATATTTTATAGATATGTTGCTACTTTCTATTTCAGTGCTTGTCCAGGTTAGTTGGGGGTGTTGTCCCATCAACCCACCATACGTATTAGAGGCTTTCAGACAAATGTTCAGTACTCAGCTTGTATGTCTTAGTGTCTCGGATGTTTTGACATATTATTGTATGCCATGTTTCCGATATGCCTTATGTTCTGTCTTCTTCTTAAGTGATTGTATTAGGTATATGCTCATGCCATGGGTCGACTTGGGGTCTCTCTGGGCTCCATGTCCCGTGTCTACGATCTGGGTGTACGTGCGGGTCGTGACATGAAATTCCTGTGCCAGTGGTGACAACGACCATCCGAAGGGGTCGTTGTTGGATACCACGACTCATGGTATCCATGCTTTATACGGCTTCACATCATCAGGTTTGACCCTACGACTTGACAGGATGAGTCGTCCCTTCACACAATGGTCCATTAGGTCTTCTATTGTTCCCTCCCTTAACGACCTGCCCCAAGTCTTCCCATGAGCCACACCACGACTCGTTCATCCTTCTTATGAGTCATGGTTTCCTTCCTTTACATCGACTGGAGGTTTTAATACTCCTTCCTACGACCATTAACCATGACCCATTGTTACCTGCAATGGGTCATTCCATAACTCGTCACTTCATCCTTGACCAAGGGTCAGTCTCTCTACGACCACAAACAGCGACTCATTGCTTCTGGCAACGGGTCGTTCCTAGACCCGTTACTCCCAAATCTTCCCCTGTAGTATCTCACCACGGATGCCTCCCATGGGTCAGTGGTTGGACCAACGATTCGTTTTAGGTGACCCGTTATGTGGAATTTTTCCCAGATCCTGCCAACTTCCAGTTTTAAATCCCTGGTCTAGTCTTAAGTAAGACTGAACATTAGGTCAAACCTACTTTAGAACATATATATATATATACACACATATATATATATATATCATGTATGATAAACATGCATAACTGAAATCATGAGGAACAATGGGAAACTCGTCATATAACCGACATTACCATGATAAAGCTTATGTGGTTTTGACTATCACACTCAAGTGGGTTGTCACGACCTGAGAGTAGACCTGGATCATAGACACAGAACAAGGAACCCCGAGAGGCTCCAAGTCGAGCCATGGTATAATCATAGCATACACTTAACAAAAAAGACAACTAACAATATGAATAAGCGGAATTGATAACAAAATCTAATATAACCTATAATATAGAAGTCTTAACAACACTTAAATACAATGCAGAAAATCTATCTAAACAAGTCTGAAAGCCTTCTACTAACTGATGAGTTGCTAGGACAAGCCCCCAGCTAACTCCAAAGGTCTGTAAACTGAAAAATAATTAAATAAGAATATAAGCCACGTCCTTGGAATATGAGGACTCACCGCTAGCAGCTGTAAGAGGGGGAAGCGTATCTACTCATGCGGCTGGATCTAGAGACCTGGACCTATATCATAAAATGATATAGCACAAGAGGAGTACGGTCACTATTTGGAATGTACTGAGTATGAAGGAATGTAAATAAATAGCTAATAAGTATAAGTACACAAACAGGGAGTAGTATAAATCACAGGATTAGTAACATAACCAAAACGAGATACAACAACCTCATATGAGATCCACATATTCATATAAACATAATCATATTATAAGGACATGCACTATTATAAGTTCAATGATGAATAAAAGTAGTAATCATAATGATAAAAAGATGCAATGCCATGACTGATATCATGAGGGTCCCCAACTGTCTAAGGGAGCAAAGGCTCTAATATAGCGTGTCACTAACTAGCTAGGGATGTTAGTCCCGACTGAAGGAGAAGAAACATGCATGGCTAGTAGCTAGGGATGTGAGTCCCGACAGACTAGGGAAATGCTCTTGCTAACGAGAATCACGACTTACTTAGGAAACATTCTTGCTAACGAGAATCTCGACCGTCTAGGGAAACATTCTTTCTAACGAGAATCCCTATCCACTAGCGTAATCTAAATTGCAATAGCTTATTAGAGACAAGGATGTTTACTGATTTTTTATCATGCAACATTCTCATCAACGGGATAGGGGCTACTTTCTAGTAACATCAAGCCCAATAGTTGAACTATCATTTTCATGCGTTATCATCATAATTCACCTCATCATGGAGTCCAATTATGTGACGACCCGAACGTACACCAGGATAGTAGACATGGGACAAGGGACCCCAAGAGACCCCAATCAACCCATGGCACATGCATTCAACTAATCTCATTAAAATAAGAGTCACGATACTCATGAAACATAGAGGGAAGGTAATTATAGCATACCATCCGAAATACTGAACATATACACAATTGAGAACCACATATTTGTCTGAAAGCCTCTAATACATAAGATGGATTGATGGGACAATATCCCCAACTATACTGACTAAAACTGAACATAAACATCATGAAAGCGTATCAAATGGCCCTCAAAACATGAGGACTCACCAATAAGCTGAAAACGGTGGCTGAGATGGACTAAGGATGAGGATAAACCTGAGATCCGGACCTAGTATCATGAAACGATACAACATAGAAAGTATGCGGTCAGTATGTGAAATGTACTGAGTATGAAATGTAGGTAAAATGGGAATTTTTAATGTAAAGTAAATCTCATAGATAGACATAGACGAAGGACATCATGCCTACATAAAAATCTTCATAATGATCATAAGGCTAAAGGCTTTCAAATCATTCATAATCGTTCATTATCATAATCATAGGAAAACTTAATCAAAGCATAACTTGATCCAATAAAATAAACATAACAATGCATAAAACATGCGGAATAATGGGAGGACTCGTCATAACCGACACCATTATGATAGAGCCTTTATTGATTCCCCACTGTCTCGCTCGAATGGGCAGAGCCGACCCTAGCATTCTAGGCAAGCGTCGTGCATAAGGTGTGATATCACATTTGAGGGGATCATTATTAATACATCACATCATTTACAACCCATGGGGGAACGTGGTTATGAGACACCGACGTAGTCCTTTGAACGTCGGGTTGCACGGTGCTAGACACGACCCCTAAAAACATGCATATAGGCTCATACATAAATCATTAAAATCATGCATAAAAATTCATTGGCTAAGATATAACATTTATCATCATTGATGCCCTTTAAAACATGCTTAGCCAAGAATGATGGCCGTTTTTCATCGGCCAACATCATAAATCGATAAATCAAGTAATTCACTTCACAAATCATAAATCGTTCTTTAACATGTGGGCATTTCCCTATACTGTATCATATTCAATTCCTTCCAAAATATGCTCATAAACATGGGTAACTTGAATTCATGCCTTACCATCATAAATAAACTCAAAATAATAAATATTCATCATAAATCATAACTTTCATGGAATTTCATCAAGGGAATTTTAGATTTAAAAAGATTGAAACATGATTTTGAAGAAGGTAAAATTTAAAATCTGCACTACATGCATAAATCTATAATTAAAACTCAAGTAAATCATGCCCATAAGGTGAAATTATATTTTCGTGCTTTGGGTAAAACCCCATGGAAGTTGAATAGGAGGATTGATGAATTAACTCGAAATTGGGCATGGGTGAGGAAGAACTCCACCCATTTTAAAATCCTACATTCCTGGGAATAGATGGACTTAAAGTTCCTTGAGAACCCACAAAGAAATTAATGAAAATTTGGGGAAGAAGGCCTTAAATCTCCCAAAAACCTCTCTAAGCTTGTGCATGAGAATGGGCATGCATGAAGGGCTTAACCCATCTTATCTAACTCAGAAACATATCAAAGATGACGTAGTATAGGCCTTAGTGACTTAGGATGTTACAAAAACACCCTTATTAAAACGCAGGAAATTCTGGTCGCTAGTCCCCACGAGGGACCTAACGTATCGTTGCCACAGGACATGACTTGTGGCCTTGATCCGTTTAGTCCACTACCTAAACATCCAAGTGAACCCCACAGGTGACTTCATGAGATGTGAGGTCAGACCACGACTCGTGATCACCTTCAATGGCCTACACTACACATCCCCACTTGCTAATCCTCCAGGGTTGACCACGGGTGATCTCACGAGCCATGAGGTCTGACCATGAATCGTGGTCAGGCCCGTGGCCTCCTCACTTAGGCCTTTCCAAACCATGTTGACCACGAGTCACCTCACGACTCGTGGTCAGTCCTCACGACCAACCTCTCATGTCGTTCTGTGACCTGATGCGAATTTTTAGTTTTTCTTCGTTTCCACTTCCTGGTGTAATCCTAGGGTTCCCAGGGTATAACAATATCTCCCCCTTGGGAACATTCATCTTCGAATGTTAGAAACATGCAGAAAACTGAGAAACAAGCTATCACTATATACAATTATCAGTCATTTAAGTCAAAAACGAACGGAATGACTACCTCCGAAAGGAATTACATAGCTAAACTAAATTCAGACATCACATACATTTACCATATCATAAATAAACTTGTACATATGAACTAAATGGGAAAATATGATTAAAGTTTTAGGGAAAAACTGGTATCTCAATCGAAAATTGATGCAGTAGGGAACAAATGAGGGTATTTAGCTATCATTCTTCTTCGACTTCCCACGTAGCCCCCTCAACATGCTAATTTCTCCTTAATACTTTAACTGAAGCTACTTCTTTGTTCCTCATCCTCAAACCTAACCATCCAAGATTTCAATGGGAATTTCTTCATAACTGAGGCTTTCCTTCACTCCAATGCTGTCTACCGGAACTACCAAGGTTGGATCACCCAAGAACTTCTTCAAATGTGACACATGAAAGATGGGATGAATCGAAGATAGCTCCTAGGGCAAGTCCAACTCATACGCCACCTTACAAACTCTTCTTACAACCCCGTTGGGGCTAACATAGTGGGGACTGAGTTTATCTTTCTTTCCGAACCGCATGAATCCCTTCATGGGAGATACCTTAAGAAATACCCAGTTGTCGGCATCAAACCCCAAATCTCTTCTCCTCATATCAACATACGATTTTTGATTACTCTGAGCGATTTTTAATCGGTCCCTGATCAACCGAATCTTGACATCGCCTCATGAACCGAATCTAGTGCTATCATAGCCGCCTTACCAAGCTCGAACCATCCGATGTGAGATCTACAACTCCGTCCGTAAAGAGCCTTGAACGATGCTATCTAGATATTGGAGTTGTAACTATTATTATAACCAAACTCGATCAAGGGAAAATCATCATCCCATCTACCTTTAAAATCCACAACACATGCCCTCAACATATCCTCAAGGGTCTGAATGGTTTGTTCTTCCTGGCCATCTGTTTGTAGATGGAAGGTTGTACTGAGCTTAACCTGCATCTCAAACTCTTTTTGAAAAGAACGCCATAATTGAGAGGTAAACTGAGTATCTTAGTCTAAGATAATAGACAAGGGCACTCCATGAAGTCGAACCAACTCTCGAATATACAACTTAGCATGATGATCTGCTGAATCCGTGGTCTTAACCGGTAGGAAGTGTGCCGCCTTAGTTAGACTGTCCACCACCAACCAAATGGAGTCATAGTGTTGAAGAGTACGAGGTAGGCTTGTAACAAAATCCATATTAACCTCTTCCCACTTCCAAGTGGGGATGCTGATATCCTGAAATATGCCCCCCGACCTTTGATGTTTGACTTTCACTTACTGGCTATAAGGACATTTTGCTATAAACTCCGCAATATCGTTTTTCATACCATCCCACCAACAGATTTCTCACAAATCCCAATACATTTTAGAGGATCCCGAATGATAATATCTGGTTCCATGTGCCTCATGCAATATCCAATCTCTCAAATTCTCGTCGTCTGGAACACACAGTTGACCCTAGTATCGTAGCACACCATCTCCCCCTTGAGAGAAAACCTCCAGCATCTGACTATGCACCACCTCTTTCAGCTTCCTCAAAATTGGATCCTCATGTTGCTTGGATTTACCATGAACCACCAAGGACGATTCTGACCGGTTATGTACAACAACACTACTATCGGTCGAATCGATCAATCTAACTCCCAGCCTTGAAATTCGATCGACATCCTTCACCAACTCCTTGTTTCCCTCTTCCACATGGGACACACTTTCCATGGAGAGTCTACTAAACGCATCCGCAACCACATTAGCCTTGCCCGAGTGGTAAAGGACAATCATGTCATAGTCCTTAAGTAACTCCAACCACCTCATTTGCCGAAGATTTAGATCTTTTTGTGTGAACCCATATTGCAAAATCTTGTGATCCGTAAATACATCCATGTGGACACCATACCAGTAATTTCGCCATATCTTCAATGCAAATACCACCGCGACCAGCTCAAGATCGTGGGTCGGGTAATTTTTTTCATGAACATTAAGTTGTCTCGAGGCATATGCTATTACATTCCCACGCTACATCAACACACATCCAAGCTAGACTCTCAAAGCATTACAATACACTACGAATCCATTAGTATCCTCGGGTAAGGTCAACACTGTTGTTGAAGTGAGCCGGGTCTTCAACTCTTTGAAGCTTTTCTCACAAGCATCCGACCATAGGAATTTTTCCTTTTTCTGAGTCAACTTAATCAAAGGTGCTGCAATGGATGAGAAACCCTCAACAAACCTCCGGTAGTAGCTTGCTATGCCTAGCAAACTCTGAATTTCTGAAGGATTCACCGGTCTGGGCCAATTCTTCACTGCATCTATCTTCTGGGAATCTACCCTTATGCCTTCGCTTGATACCACATGTCCCAGGAATGCTACCGAGTTTAGCCAAAATTCACACTTACTAAACTTTGCATACAGCTGACGATCCTTGAGGGTTTGCAACACTATTCTCAAATGAGTTGCATGCTTCTCCTTGCTCTGGGAGTATATAAGAATGTCGTCGATAAACACGATCACGAACATATCCAAATATTTCTTGAATACCCCATTCATCAGGTCCATAAAAGCTGCAGGAGCATTGCTAAGCCTAAAAGACATAACAATAAATTTGTAGTGGCCATATCGAGTCCTGAAGGCGGTCTTTGGGATGTCCTCTCCCGAACTCTAAGATGGTAATACCTGGACTTGAGATTGATCTTGGAGAAGCACTTGGCACCCTGAAGCTGGTCAAACAAATCATCGATCCTCGGTAAGGGGTACCTGTTCTTGACGGTAACCTTGTTCAACTGTTGATAGTCAATACACATATGAAGGGAACCATCCTTCTTTTGAACAAATAGAACTGGCGCACCCCATGAAGACTGGCTCGGCCTAATGAAGCCCTTATCCAATAGATCCTTTAACTGATCCTTCAATTCCTTTGGTCCTTCTGGGGCCAGCCTGTAAAGAGGGACAAAAATAGGTTGTGTATCTGGTAATAGATCAATACCGAAATCAATTTCCCATTCTGGAGGAACACTTGGAAAATTCTCGGGAAACACCTCTGAATATTCACACACCACCGGAACTAACCGGATAGTCGGTGTCTCGGACTCCACATCCATAACCCTAACTAGGTGGTACATGCATCCCTTAGAGATCATCTTCGTAGTATTAAGATAAGAAATAAACCGACCTGTTGGCACTGCCGAACTGCCCTTCCACTCCAAAACTGACTCACCCGGCAAACGAAACACCATGGTACTAGTCCTACATTTAATTGAAGTATAACATGAAAACAACCAATCCATGCCAAGAATAATGTCAAAGTCAGTCATGTCTAACTCTACAAGGTCTACAGCGGTAACCTTATGCAACACCGTAACGGGGCAACCTCTATATACCCGCCTAGCTACAATTGAATCACTGACTAGAGTAGATACAAAGAATGGTTCAGACAGAATTTCGGGACTAACTCCAAAACTACTAGCAATGAAAGGGGTCACAAAAGACAATGTAGGTCCCGCATCTAGCAAGACATAAACATCAATATGAAAGACACACAACATACCAGTGACCATGTTTGTCGAAGTTTCTTTCTCCTGGCGCAAGGCAAGGGCATAGAATCTATTTTTGCGCTGTCGACCACCTATATTAGTCGATGCTCCCTGCGAAGAGGAACGGGCCAGAACTGCTGCTGTTCTGGCGATCTGTGCTCGACCCCTATCGTCACCCTGTTTGGCATATGGACATGCTCGATGCATGTGCCCTGATCTACCACAATCGAAGCAGACATCCGAACCTAGTAGGAACTCCCTCGTGTGACTCTTGCCGCACTTCCCGTAGACTGGAGAGGTATACTCTAATTGGGTGCCCCTATGATCCCTCACCCTAAAGCTCTGCTCCTCTAATCACCCCTGGGCCTGGATGGGACACTAGTTGATGACGGCTGGGGCTAGTGGCTTCTGCTGAAACTATGGATGGTAGCCACTGTTGGACCTCTGATGTGAAAACTCACGACTATCTGTCCGAGCCCTCTTTGCCTCCCTCTCCCTCACATGAGGCACCTCCATATGCTGGGCGTACAACACTATGTGAGGAAAGCCATATTCTGATGAAGCATGGTAATCCTACATTCCTTGTCTAAATAACAGCCACGCCATGAACAAATTGGCTCACCCGCGCCCTCTGATCCATCACTAACTCTGTAGAGTATTTTGACAGCCAGGTGAACTCAAGTGAATACTCCATCACTGTCGTTTATCCCTGCTTGAGGTTCACAAACTCTGCTTCTTTCAACTCCCTCATTTCCCGAGGGAAGAACCTCTCCATCACTGTCATTTATCCCTGCTTGAGGTTCACAAACTCTGCTTCTTTCAACTCCCTCATTTCCCGAGGGAAGAACCTATCGAGAAAGGCCATGTGGAACTCATCCCAGCATATAGGGCCCGTTCCTGCTGCCCTACTGTCCTTCCATTTCTTTTACCAAATATGAGAGACCTCTTTTAGCTTGTAAGAGGCCAAGTCAACACACTCCTCATTTGCTACCCCCATAACCTGGGTGACCTTCAAGATCCCTTTGATGAACTCGTGTAGATCCTTATCCACCTTTGATCCCGTGAACTCGGGAGGGTTCATCCTAAAGAAGTCTCTAATTCGAGCCGCCGCTACATTGCTATTCTGTGGAACCTGCGCAACAGCCTGCTGATTGACATAAGTGGTCAAGGCCTGCGCCAGCATCAAAATCACCGCCCGAAACTCGGCATGGGAAACTGGCTCTAGTGTCGGGGGCTCTGAAACAGTTGGGGCTTGTTGATGCCCAAGGTCATATCCATCTCCGTGGCCTTCATCATTTCCATTCCTCCTTCCGTTCATTCTTCTAGGAGCCATAATTCTGCAATTGCGAATCGCACGAATTAGAATGAAGGAATGGCTTTTCATTGCACGACATAAAACATGAAAGAAGGGAACATTTCCTAAATGTCTAGTAGCCTCTTTGTCATAGGTGTGGCGCACTTCACACCCATGAAAAAGGCTCTACTTAACGTGGCTTTCAAATATCCTAGGATCTCTCAAACCTATTGATTTGATACCAAGTTTGTCACGACCTGGACATACGCCCAGATTGTACAAATGGGACAAGGGACCCCGAGAGACCCCAAGTCAACCCATGGCATATGCATTCAACTAATCTCATTCAAATAAGCAGAACGATACTCATGAAACATAGAGGGAATGTAATCAGAGCATATCATACAAAAATATTGAACATATACACAATTGAGCACCACATACTAGTCTAAAAGCATCTAATATATAAGATGGGTTGATGGGACAATATCCCCAACTAAGCCGACCAAAACTGAACATAAAAACATGAAATTGTATCAAACGACCCTCGAAACATGAGGACTCACCAATAAGCTGAAAACGTAGGCTGAGATGGACTAAGGATGAGCATGAGCTTGAGATTTGGACCCTGTATCATGAAATGATATAGCATAGAAAATATACGGTCAGTACATGGAATGTACAAAGTGTCACGCCCCGTAACTGGGGGAAGGGCGCGACTGGCTCCCCATACCTGACTGACTGGAAAGTTGGCTATATGACATCTATAACTACAACACTTAAACCATCCAGGCCACCTATCATAATCAACTAAAGAATAAACTGGACCCATAAGGTCTCAATAATACGGGCTAAACAATCGAAATGCAACAAGGCAATTATTGTGCTAAACCAAGCAATAATAAGCCGAAGAGGCCACAAACTGAATAACACCGTACACACTAAGTCCACAAAGCCTCTAAAGAGTAAAATGATTGATGGTCGGAATAGGGCTCCGACCTACCCATAACCGCATCGCGAAACTCAAGCATAAATAACTACGCCCTAGCTCTAGGAAGAAGGGAGCACACCAACCATCTGTTGATCTCACGAATTGCTACTCAAATGGCCATCCTGACCTCTACCTGCACCTGCGGCATGAACGCAGGTCCCCAAGCAAGGGGATGTCAGTACGAATGAAATGTACTAGTATGTGAGGCTGAAACTGTAACCATGAGATAACAATCATGTAATAACTAACTTAGCACATAAACATATAAAGGATAAATATAACCTGGAACTCTGCAACCTGTAATTGATATCAACTTACTATATCATAACTAAACTCAAGATAACTGAACCAGCAAAAAGGAATGGTAACAACCTGGAATCCTTAAGACTGAAACCTGATAATAACTCTATAATGAGATGAAAATGCAATTAAGAAATGCACAAGAACGAAACTATAATTGTAATGCCAATGACCAACCAACCATAAATCCATATCTAAAGTTCGTCCGTCGGGTGTACCACACTGGGGTAAAATAAAAATATCTCCAGCCGATGTACCACATCGGGGTAAAATAAAAAGATCTCCAGCCGATGTGCCATATCGGGGTAAAATAAAAATATCTCTAGCCGGTGTGCAATACAGAGGTAAAATAAAAACATCTCCAGCCGGTGTAATACCGGAGTAAAATAAAAACATCTCCAGTCGGTGCAGTATTGGGGTAAACTAAAAACATCTCCAGCCGGTGCAATACTGGGGTAAAATAAAAACATCTCCAGTCGGTGCAATACCGGGGTAAAATAAAAACATCTCCAGCCGGTGCAATACTGGGGTAAAATAAAAACATCTCCAGCCGGTGCAATACCGGGGTAAAATAAAAAGATTCTCAATCATAATCATTAATGGAGCCGATAAAGCTTATATTGAGTCAATTTAACACATGTAGCATTGAAATGAAAAATGCTTAATCTGTGGTCATAATCGGTCTCTTTCGTAACATATAAATACAAGTGAGCCCATATACAATGTAACATTAGAAAGTGTGCACATATATCACGTAAAGCTGTCAAATTATATACAAACATGTCAACTCAGTGACTCGACGGACCTTCAGGAGGTTTAGCCAACATAAGAATTTTAGAAGACTTACAAGGAATGTCCTATAGATAGTCTTACCAATTTAATGTATCGCTTGAGTAGAAGCACATAGATTCCTATTTCTATACAATCCTTTGACATCTGAGAACTACATATATATACTGCCTACAGGGTGGTTCCTTTACATGTATCGACAACTATACATTGGAACTTCATTGCCAAACTTATCACGTCGATGAGCACATGCAGTTCTCAATTCATTTGCCTTATTTGTAGGAAAACGTGAGACTTATAACTTGAAGCTTGGAGTTATTGTCATAACGCTTAACATATACGTAGAGCGTAGAGCTGAATTACTGACATACAACATATAAGACTTCTGTCTAATGTATAAACTCATATTTAGTTAGCTGAGTGACCTCCAGGCGACTTCTTGGGATTAAAAGTTCTAAGCTTAACTGATCATTATCATAGCCTGCACTTATACTTACTTAGACATTAGGATCATTGGTACCTGGGAGAATCTCTCCTCAAAATTTAGGAAATTCAACTGATAGCTCAACAAGAGCTAAACATAAAGATGCGTGACTTGAATATAACTGAAAGAATTCAACTGTATGTTATAACATGAAAATCGTACACATTAAGACTTCTTAATGGGAAGACATATAAAGACTTGAGTTCTTAGACTTGTATACAACATCAGATACTTAACCGAGACATTCACATAATTCTCAAAAAATGATCTATCAAAAACTTCTTAGATCAGCTAGCACATTTCAACATAAACTAGGGATGTAAAGACAGAACTTAAGGCTTTGAGACTTGGAGCTCTGTAACTTGGGAACTCGTGAGTAACTCTCTAAATGATGCCTTATAGGTAAATAAATATATATAGTCATAATTTGGGTGATGCTGGATTAACTTACACAACTTTGAAATTATCTGCGGAGCTTAAGAAAGCTTACATAATCATAAGTGACTTAGAAGATCCTAGGATTACCTTTTTCAGACATGGTAGAAAATTTCAACACTTCTAATAGATTACTTAACCTAATCCTTTAGGGGCATAGCAGAGAGCTTCTCAACTTAAGTTACTATTTTGCAGACGTTCAACTCTAATTATTTCATAGAAGGTTAACACTTCAGTGATTATTCCTCAACGTAACACATACTGAACATAAACATCTTAATATATAACTCTTTTGCTAAACATCTTTAGAACAGGGGTAATCTTCCTACCTGTTGCCTACCTCGTTCACAATTGTAACCCATAACGTCTAATTTAACAATATTTAGCTCTACTTTCCTTATTCATCTTAACTTCTTTGCCAAAAATTATTCACTCTACACTCAAGTCTTTACCCTCGTGTTCACTATTCCATCAATTCTTATATACACTTACCTCTTTGCCTAATTTATAACTTAGCCACGCTTTCCCCGTTAACATGTACCGATAAAGCTTTTTCGCTACGTGCCACTTGCTTAGCTTTAAAGAGGAAAAAACATAAAATCTACTTTTCATCTTAAGCACTTTAAAACATAAACATATAGGAGGGATTAACAATTTTATTAAAACGTCATTTCTATAAGCTCGTTTACCCTCAATCGGCTTAACGTCATCTTCTTAGCTTAAGTTCAATTACGTGTCGTCGTCTTAGCATTTCGTACCAATTTCACTAAGTGACCAGATCTTAACATATATTCAAAATGACATATACAGCATACTGAAAAGGACCAGCTCATGGTGCCCACGTTAAGGGGACTTCAGACTCGATTTAGAACTCCGGCAGCAATTGTATAAAAATTACGCCTTTCCCTTCATGTTTGTTCGCTTCAACCATTCTTAACAATTCAAGCTTTATGCCAAGTAGTTCTAACCCCTTGGAAAGGATCATACATTCCTCAATATGATTTTAAGAACATAGGAATATTGATCCTTTCAATAACTTAGTTTCGTGCTTGAAAAACAAGGAAAGGGACGCCTTCACATACCTTTCTCCGATGGACTTTTCTCAGGCCGATTTCCTATCTCAATGATCATCCTTCAACCCCATTAATCCAGTGGTTTTATAGGACAACAACAATCTTAATCTATATAAAAAAAATGCATCCAATATAACTAATTAGAGGCAGTCAAAATAGCAACAACACACGGCAACATCAACAACATTAGCCATTTTCTCAACTAATTTTCATTAACTTTTGAGGGAGTAAACAGAGGAAATTTTACCTTAGTTTTTCTGTGATTCTACCCCTCAATATGAAGTAAAATTCCAGCAAAATAAACAGCCAAAAAGCGTAAGGAAAATGAGCAAAACTCAGCTAACAAACAGTCCATTGGCAGCTCACTTAGCTGCCAGTTTCCAGATTTTCGCTCTGCAATTTGAGAGGTTTAAAAGGGGAGAAATCCTTACCTTTTCTCCTGATTTCAAAACCTACTAAAAGATGGATATATAGTCAGTCCAAATAAATTTTTAAACGCCGAAAAACTTCTTCAAAACCTTTTCCAAAACGAGCTCCAAAACAGCCCCTAACGTACTTGGCAAGGGAATCTCAACTTATCTTGTGATTTTCTTGAACTTTGCTTGATGTTCCTCCTTGATTTTCTTTGTCCTAGCTGCTGGAATTGAGAGATAAATGGAATACCTAGTAAGCTGGTAGGTTTAGATTTAGCTGGAAATGTTTTCTACAAGGGAAAATATGATTTTAAAGTAAATAGGGCGGTGGAGGCGCTAGGGCGTCATGCGCACGTCACCGCTCGTGATGGTTCGGTAAAATGACCATAACATTTTACTCCGAAGTCCGATTGACAAGAGGTTTGATGTTCTGAAAACTAGACTCAAAGACTTTTAGTGTGATAGGTTGTGGGGCTTCTAATTCATTATATATTTGTAGATATGGTCATTTAAAGTTGACCCTTATTTACAAACTTCTCATACTCTTCGCTTTTCACTTTTCACATGTTTCCCTCCTCACCTACGGACAACATACAACCCATAATCCCTTTATTATGACATATAACTATCAAATAGTCATCAAAAAAAAATCCCGGGGTGTAACACAGAGTATGCAAGGTAATTTAAACGGGCATTTTTAATGTAAAGTAATTCTCATAAATAGAAATAGAAGAAGAAAAACATGCCTACATCAAAATATTCATAATAATCATAAGGCTAAAGTCTTTCAAATCATTCACAATTGTTCATTATCATAATCGTAGGAAAACTTAATCAAAACATAACTTGATCCAATAACATAAACATCACTACGCAAAAAACATGCGGAATAATGGGAGGACTCGTCATAACCGACACTATCATGATAGAGCCTTTCATGATGCCCCACCATCTCGCTCAAGTGAGCAGAGCCAACTCTGGCTTGCCAGGAGAGGGCCGTGCATAAGGTGTGATATCACATTTGAGGGGATCATTATTAATAGATCATATCACTTACAACCCACGGTGGCACGTGGTAATGAGACACCAGCGTAGTCTTTTGAACGTCTGGCTGCTCGGTTCTAGACACGGCTCCCAAAAACATGCATATAGGCTCATACATAAATCATTAACATCATGCATAAAAATTCATTGGCTAAGATACAAAATTTATCATCATTGATTCCCTTTAAAACATGCTTAGCTAAGAATCATGGCCCCTTTTCATTGGCAACATCATAAATCGATAAATCAAGTAATTCACTTCATAAATCATAAATCATTTTTTAACATGTGGGCATTTCCCTATACTTCATCATATTCAATTCCTTCAGAAATATGCTCATAAACATGGGTAACCTGAATACATTCCTTTCCATCATAAATAAACTCAAAATAATGAATATTCATCATAAATCATAACTTTCATGGAATTTTGATCAGTGGCCATTTTCTATATAAAAAGATTGAATCATGATTTTGAAGAAGGTAAAATTTAAAATCTGCAGAACATGCATAATTCTATGATTAAAACTCAATTAAATCATGCCCATAAAGATAAATCATATTTTCATGCTTTAGCTAAAACCCCATGGAATTTGAGTAGGAGGATTCATGAATTAACTCGAAATTGGGCATGGGTGAGGAAGAATTCCACCCATTTTAAAGCCTTACATACCTGTGAATAGATGGACTTAATGTTCCTAGCACCCACAAAGAAATTGATGAAAATTTGGGGAAGAAGGCCTTGAATCTCCCAAAAACCTCTCTAAGCTTGTGCATGAGAATGGGCATGCATAAAGGGCTTAAGCCATCTTATCTAACTCATAAACATATCCAAAATTATGTAGCGTAGGCCTTAGGGACTTAGGAAGTTACGAAAACACCCTCATTAAAATACAAGAAATTCTAGTCGCCAGTCCCCTCAAGGGACCTAACGGAGCATTGCCACAGGGCACGACTTGCGGCCTTGATATATTGAGTCCACGGCCCAATCATCCAAGGGAACCCCATGGATGACTTCACGAGTTGTGAGGTAAGACCACGACTCGTGGTCCCCTTTCGTGGCCTACAGTGCCTATCCTCACTTGCCAATCCTCCAGGGTTGACCACGGGTGACCTCACAAATCATGAGGTCTGACAACAACTCGTGGTCAGGCCTGTGGCCTCCTCACTTAGGCCTTACCAAACCATGCTGACCACGAGTCACCTTACAACTCGTTGTCACTCCGCACGACCAACCTCATGGGTTGTTCTATGACCTGGTGCAAATTTTTAGTTTTTCTCCATTTCCACTTCCGGGTTTGATCCTTGGGTTCCTGAGGTATAACAATAACTTCCCCTTGGGAACATTTGTCCTCGAATGTTAGAAACATGCAGAAACTCAGAAATAAACTAGCACCATATATAATTACCAGTCATTTATGTCGAAAACGGACGGAATGACTACATCCGGAAGGAACTACACAACTAAACTAAATTTAGACATCATATACATTTACCATATCATAAAACAAACTTGTACACATGAACTGAACGGGAAAAGATGATTAAAGGTTTAGGGAAAAATTGGTACCTCAAACTGAAACTGAGCCGGTAGGGAACAAATGAGGGTATTTAGCTAGCATATCTGCTTTGGCTTCCCACGTAGCCCCCTCAACATGCTGATTTCTCCATAATACTTTAACTGAAGCTACTACTTTGTTCCTCAGCCTCCGAACCTGAATATCCAAGATTTAAATGGGAATTTCTTCATAACTGAGGTTTTCCTTCACTCCAATGCTGTGTACCGGAACTACCAAGGTTGGATTAGCCAAGCACTTCTTCAAAAGTCACATATGAAAGACGGGATGAACCGAAATTAGTTCCTAGGGCAAGTCCAACTCATACGCCACCTTACCAACTCTTCTCACAACCCGATAGGGGCCAACATAGAGGGGACTGAGTTTACCTTTCTTTCCAAATCGCATGACTTCCTTCATGGAGATACCTTTAGAAATACCCAATCATCCACACCAAACTCCAAATCTCTTCTCTTCACATCAGCACACGATTTCTGATGACTCTGAGCGGTTTTCAACCAGTCCCTTATCAGCTGAACCTTCACCATCACCTCGTGAATTGAATTTGGTCCTATCATAGCTGCCTCACCACCCTCGAACCATTCGATGGGAGATCTACACCTCCACCCGTAAAGAGCATCAAACGGTGCCATCTGGATAGTAGAGTGGTGACTGTTATTATAAGCAAACTCGATCAAGGGAAAATGATCATCCCAACTACCTTTAAAATCCATAACGCATGCCCTCAACATATTCTCAAGGGTCTAAATGGTTCATTCTACCTAGCCGTCTACTTGCAGATGGAAGGCTGTACTGAGCTTAACTTGCGACCCAAGTCCTTTTTGAAAAGAACACTAGAATTGAGAAGTAAACTGAGTACCTCGGTCTGAAATAATATAAAAGGGAACTCCATGAAGTCAAACTAACTCCCGAATATACAACTTAGCATAATCATCCACTGAATCCATGGTCTTGACTGGTAGGAAATATGCAACCTTAGTTAACCTATCAACCACCACCCAAATGGAGTCGTAATATCAGCGAGTACATGGTAGGCCTGTAACAAAATCCATATTAATCTTTTCCCACTTCAAAGCGGGGATGCAGATATTCTAAAGTACGCCTCCCGGCCTTTGATGTTCGACTTTCACTTGCTGGTAGTTTGGACATTTTTCTACGAACCACGCAATATCCTTCTTAATACCATCCAACCAATAGATTTCTAGCAACTCCCAATACATCTTCGTGGATCTCGAGTGGATAGAATACCTAGTACCATGTGCCTCATGTAATATCCAAACTCTCAAATTATCAACGTCTGAAACACATAGTTAACCCTAGTATCATAGCAAACCATCTCCCCCTTGGTAGAAAACCTCCACCTTCTGACTCTGCACCGTCTCCTTCAGCTTCCTCAAATTGGATCCTCATCTTGCCTGGATTTAACATGAACCACCAAGGACGATTCTGACCCGTTATGTATAGCAACACCACCATCGATCGAATCGATCAATCTAACTCCCAACCTTGCAAGTTGGTGGACATCCTTCACCAACTTCTTATTTGCCTCATCCACATGGGACACACTTTTCATGGAGAGTCGACTAAGCGCATCCGCAACCACATTATCCTTGCCCGGGTGGGAAAGCACACTTATGTCATATTCCTTAAGTGACTCCAACCACCTCCTTTGCCGAAGATATAGATCTATCTGTGTGAACAAATATTGCAAACTCTTGCGATCCATAAATACATCTACGTGGACCCCATACAAGTAATTCTACCATATCTTCAATGCAAATACCACCGCAGCCAACTCAAGATTGTGGGTCGGGTAATTCTTTTCATGAACTTTCAGCTGTCTCGAGGCATATGACATTACCTTCCCACGCTGCATCAACACACATCCCAACCCAACTCTTAAAGCATCACAATACACTACGAATCCATTAGTACCCTTGGGTAAGGTCAACACCGATGTTGAAGTGACCTGGGTCTTCAACTCTTGGAAGCTTTTCTCACAAGCATCCAACCATTGGAATTTTATCTTTTTATGAGTCAACTTAGTCAAAGGTGCTGCAATGGATGAGAAACCCTTAACAAACTTTTGGTAGTATCCTGCCAAGACAAGGAAACTCCAAATTTCTAAAGGATTCACCAGTTTGGGCCAATTTTTCACTGCCTCTATCTTTTGGGAATCTAACCTTATGCCTTCGCTTGATACCACATGTCCCAGAAGTGCTATCGAGTTTAGTCAAAATTCACATTGACTAAACTTTGCATACAGCTGACGATCCTTGAGGTTTTGCAACACTATTCTCAAATGAGTGGCATGCTTCTCCTTGCTCCGGGAGTATATAAGAATGTCGTCGATGAACATGATCAAGAAAATATCCAAATATTTCTTTAACACCCTGTTCATTAGGTCTATAAAAGTTGCAGGAGAATTGGTTAGCCCAAAAGACATAACAACAAATTCATAGTAGCCACACCGAGTGCAGAAGGCGGTCTTCGGGATGTCACTCTCCCGAACTCTAAGGGTGTGATACTCGTACCTAAGATCGATATTGGAGAAGCACTTGGCACCCTAAAGCTGGTCAAACAAATAATCGATCCTGGGTAAGGGGTACCTGTTCTTGACGGTAACCCTTTTCAACTGTCGATAGTCAATACACATGTGAAGGGAACCATCATTCGTTCGAACAAATTGAACTGGCGCACCCCATGGAGACTGGCTCGGCCTAATGAAGCCCTTATCTAATAGATCCTTTAACTGATCCTTCAATTCCTTTAGTTCGGCAGGGGTCATCTTGTAAGGAGGGATAGAAATAGGCTACATATCTTGCAATAGATCAATATCGAAATCAATTTCCCTTTCTGGAGGAACAATTGGCAAAACCTCGGGAAACACCTCTGGATATTCGTATAACACCGGAATTGACTAGATAGTCGGGGTCTCAAACACCAAATCCTTAACCCTAACTAGGTGTTACATGCATCCCTTAGAGATCATCTTCCTAGCCTTAAGATAGGAAATAAACCAACCTATTGGCACTGTCGAACTACCCTTCCACTCTAAAACTGACTCACCCAAAAACGAAACTCCACGGTACGGGTCCAACAATTAATCAAACCATAACATGTAAACAACCAATCCATATAAAGAATAATCTCAAAGACAGTGATGGCTAACTCTACAAGGTCTGCGGGGGTAACCTTATGCAACATCGTAATGGGGCAACGTCTATACACCCGCCTAGCTACAATTGAATCATTGAGTGGATTAGATACGGAGAATAGTTCTGACAGAATTTCGGGACTAACTCCAAAACTACTAGCAATGTAAGGGGTCAAGAAAGACAATGTAGCTTTCGGGTCTAGCAAGGCATAAACATCAATATGAAAAACACGAAACATACCAGTGACCACGTCTGTCGAAGTCTCCTGCTCCTAGCACGAGGCAAGGGCATAGAATCGGTTTTGGCACTGTCTTCCAACTCCACTAGTCGATGCTCCCTGCGGAGCGGAACAAGCGGAACGTCTGCTATCCTGGTGATCCTTGCTCGATCCCTATCATTACCCTGTTTGGAATATGGACATGCTCGACGCATGTGCCCAGATCTACCACACCGGAAGCAGATATTCGAATCGAGTAAGCACTCCCCGGTGTGATTCTTGCCGCACTTCCCGCAGGCTGAAGAAGTATAGTATAATTGGGTGCCCCTCTGATCCCTCAACTCTGAAGCTCTGCTCCTCTAATCATCCCTGGGCCTGGATGGGACACAAGCTGATGACAGGGCTGGGGCTAGTGGCCTCTGCTGAAATTATGGACAGTAGTCACTATTGGACCTCTAATGTGAAAATCCACGACTACCTGTCCGAGCCCTCTTTTCCTCCCTCTCCCTCGCATGAGCCGCCTCCATATGCTGGGTGTACAACACTATGTAGGGAAAGTCCATATTCTGATGAAGCATGGCAGTCCTGCAATCCTTGTCTAAATAAATGGCCACGCCATGAACAAATTGGCTCACTCGCGCCCTCTGATCCATCACTAACTCTGCAAAGTATTTTGACAGTTGGGTGAAATCAAGTGAATACTCCATCACTGTCATTTATCCCTGCTTGAGGTTCACAAACGCCGCTGCTTTGAACTCCCTCATTTCCCGAGGGAAGAACCTATCGAGAAAGGCCATGTGGAACTCATCCCAACTGATAGGGCCCGTTCCTGCTGCCCTACTATCCTTCCATTTCTTTTACCAAATATGAGAGACGTCTTTTAGCTGGTAAGAGGCCAAGTCAACACACTCCCCATTTTCCACCCCCATAACCTGGGTGACCTTCAAGATCCCTTCGATGAAGTCGTGTGGATCCTCATCCACCGTTGATCCCGTGAACTCGGGAAGGTTCATCCTCAAGAAGTCTCTAATCCGTGCTGCTGCTTCATTGCCATTCTGGAGAACCTGCGCAATAGCCTACTGATTGACATGAGCGGTCAAGGCCTGTGCCAGCATCTAAATCGCCGCCCGAAACTCGGCGTAGGAAGCTGGCTCTGGTGCCGGGGGCTCTGAAATAGTTGGGGCTTGCTGATGCCCAAGGTCATTGCCATCTACGTGGCCTTCATAATTTCCATTCCTCCTTCCATTCATTCTTCTAGGAGCCATAATTCTGCAATTGTGAATCGCACGAATTGGAAGGATGGAATGGCTTTTCATCACACGACATAAAACATGACAGAAGGGAACATTTCCTAAACGTCTAGTAGCCTCTTTGTCCTAGGTGTGGCGCACTTCACACCCATGAAAAAGGCTCTACTTAACGTTTCTTTCAGATATCCTAGGACACCTCAAACCTATTGATCTGATACCAAGTTTGTCACGACCTGAACATACACCCAGATCGTAGACACGGGACAAGGGACCCCGAGAGACCCCAAGTCAACCCATGGAACATGCATTCAACTAATCTTATTAAAATAAGCAGAACAATACTCATGAAACATAGCGGGAACGTAATGACAGCATATCATCCAAAAATACTGAACATATACACAGTTGAGCACCACATACTAGTCTGAAAGCTTCTAATACATAAGATGGGTTGATGGGACAATATTCCCAACTAAGCCGACTAAAACTGAACATAAACTACATGAAAGTGTATCAAACGGCCCTCAGAACATGAGGACTCACCAATAAGCGAAAAATGTAGGCTGAGATGGACTAAGGATGAGGATGATCCTAAGATCCAGACCCTATATCATGAACCGATACAGCATAGAAACTATGCGGTCAATACGTGGAATACACTGAATATGCAAGGTAAGTAAAATGGGCATTTTTAATGTAAAGAAAATCTCATAAATATACATAGAAGAAGGACATCATGACAACATCAAAATCTTCATAATAATCATAAGGCTCAAGGCTTTTAAATCATTCATAATTGTTTATTATCATAATCATGGGAAAACTTAATCAAAACATAACTTGAGCCAATAATACAAACATAACAATGCATAAAACATGAGGAACAATGGAAGGACTCGTCATAACCGACACCATCATGATAGAGCCTTTCATGATGCCCCACTGTCTCTTTCAAGTGGGCAGAGTCAACCCTAGCTTGCCCGACGAGGGTCGTGCATAAGGTGTGACATAACATTTGAGGGGATCATTATTAATACATCATACATAAATCATTAACATCATGCATAAAAATTCACTGGCTAAGATATAACATTGATCCCCTTTAAATCATGCTTAGCTAAGAATCGTGGAACCTTTTCATCGGCCAACATCATAAATCGATACATCAAGTAATTTACTTCATAAATCATAAATCGTTCTTTAACATGTGGGCATTGAACTATCTTCATCATATTAAATTCCTTCAAAAATATTCTCATAAACATGGGTAACTTGAATTCATGCCTTCCCAACATAAATAAACTCAAAGTAATGAATATTCATCATAAATCATCACTTTCATGGAATTTCATCAATAGGCATTTTATATTTAAAAAGATTGAAACATGGTTTTGAAGAAGGTAAAATTTAAAATCCGCACAACATGCATAATTCTACAATTAAAATTCAATTAAATCATGCCCGTAAAGAGAAATCATATTTTCATGATTTGGGTAAAACCCCATGGAATTTGAGTAGGAGGATTCATGAATTAACTCGCAATTGAGCATGTGTGAGGAAGAATTCCACCCATTTTAAAACCCTAAATAACTTGGAATAGATGGACTTAAAGTTCCTTGAGCACGCACAAAGAAATTGATGAAAAATTAGGGAAGAAGGCCTTGAATCTCCCAAAAACCTCTCTAAGCTTGTTCATGAGAATGGGCATGCATAAAGGGCTTAACCCATCTTATCTAAGTCAGAAGCATATCCAAAACGACGTAGTTTAGGACTTAGGGACTTTGGATGTTACAAAAACACCCTCATTAAAATGTAGGAAATTCTGGTCCCCAGTCCCCACGAGGGACCTAACGAATCGTTGCCATAGGGCACGACTCTGACCTTGAACCGTTGAGTCCATTGCCCAAACATCTAAGGGAATCCCATGGGTGACTTCACGAGTTGTGAGGTCAGACCACGACTTGTGGTCTCCTTCCGTGGCCAACACTGCCCATCCTCACTTGCCAATCCTCCAAGGTTGACCACAGGTGACCTCACGAATCATGAGGTCTGACCATGACTCATGGTCGGTCCTGTCGCCTCCTCACTCAGGCCTTGCCAAACCATGCTGACCACTAGTCACCTCACGACCAACCTCACGGGTCGTTCTGTTACATGGTGTGAATTTTTTTTTTCTCCGTTTTCATTTTCGGGTCTGATCCTTTGGTTCCCGGTGTATAACAAATTAATAGCTATCCCAAGAATCTTACGCTCACGAGTATTCTATAGAGTCATATTACTGCATATACTATCATGACATTTAGAATTCCAAGTTCATCTCATTCAACGTGTAATATGAGATCATACATGGTTTATAAAATACAACTCATACTCTATCAAGATACATGACTTCATTTATTTAGGTCTACAACATTCCACACAATTTTCATAAAAACCATTGAAAACACTTTAGCCATGGGCTTTTCTGATTCCAAGATTTTTATAAAAACAATTTTAGTGAGGAAAAATTTATTTCAATTACTCAAGCCCACAACTCCTACTCAATCTAACAAAGTCATCAATATCATAATCAAGTCATTAGGGTTAATTATTCTATATTTCCACGCTTCCATAGGTAATCAAAGGAGAAATGAACAATACCCATTAAACACTTAAATCGAGTTAGGAAGAACATACTACACCCATACATACTCAACCTATATTTTCACAATTTGCTCATATTCATGCATGGCTATGAAAATTAATTGAACAAAAAGCAACACCTATTCATTACTCGAGCCAATTTATGAACAACATGTTATCTTGAAGAAATCCTATCATATGATCCATACTCCAAACAACCCATCAAATTAACATCCCAAATAAATTCCTTAATTGCAGTAAATATTTGCATTTAAGAAAAGGAACGAAGAAGAAATTACTCATTATACAAACCCTAGATCATGATATTCTAAATAAATTAAATCGGATTCTTATTACAAGGATGGAAGAATATCCTTGTTGAAGTTCCGCATACCTGGTAGACGAAAATCCCACTCAAAACTCTTCCTTGAAGCTTGAAGAACACCTTGGTGACACCCTAGAATTTTTTAGAAGAGAGGAGGAAGAAGGAGAGTTGAGAGAATGGGGGTTTAGGCATGAAAGGCCCTTAAAGTTGTGCAAGGTAGAATCCAAAACGACGTGGTTTAGGAATGTAAGTCTTACGACGAAAATGCCATTAATGAAAAACCCTGAAAAGCTGCTCTGCCCCTGACCACGACTCATACCACGAGTCATACCATGAAGTAATAACTCGTGGTCACCTCTCACAGTCACCACTTCTCAAATCCTCTGAATCTGGCCATGACACGCTCACCATGACTCGTAGTGACCTTCTACTAGTTGTACTAATAGTCGTTGTATCATCCACCCTCACCAATTATGACTTAACCACACTCCTCATCACGACTCGTTGCCACAACCTATGAGTCGTATCATGACCCATAACTCCGTCCTACGTGTCGTACCATCACCCGTACAATCATCCATATGTTATCCTGAAAGATTCATCACGACTTCTGGCCACGGTTCGTATCCACATACTACGGCTCATGGTGGGGACTTGTGGTTGGGAAAATGACTTATCTGATTTGAACCAGGGTTTTCCTGCGACCTGTACAATTGACCTACTTCTCGTACATGAGTCGTACTGAGGCAATGTTGTAGATTTTTCTGCTAAGCTCATTCCAAATCCTTAATTTTAATCATGGAAACTTTTGGGGTGTTACACTATCTCCCCCTTAGGAACATTGTCCCTCGAATGTTGGCTGAACATACTGAAAAGATAGAGATGAAGTCGATATCCAAATACAAATCAATCATAGCTAAACACCAACGGAGTATCTGACTCCAGACCAACCTGGTACACCAACTCTGAATATTCACACCGAACATGGATACCATGACTCAAGGGAGGTCGAAGAACTTGAAACCAGCATAGAGCTACACAAAACACCAGATGCAAATTCTTTCCCCTTTTTATCTGGCACATAATTGACACGGACTAAACCTTCGTTCTCAAATCGACTTTCGATACTAAGTCATGATTCACAATATCTAATCTAACTATAGTAAGGATTTCATAAGCACGAGTCATCCCCGACATCTAGGACTAAGCACATACATAAGATACTCTGACTCGATGGAGTTAACAAAAAACTTCCAAAGAGTGAACTCAATCCGAGCACATAAGAAAACATTGATCAACACACATAACTGATTCATAACATGAAGATAAGCAATAAGGACTCATAGGGAATGACTGGCCCCGCTAACTGAAACAGTTACTTCTAATCCTCGGAAATTTACACATAGGAATCGACACCACTTTAACTTCAACTGAAATTACCAGAGAAATTATCTGAACCTCGAAGGGATTGACATAATGAAACTGCTAGAGCTGGAAATTATTTTGAGCATTCTCAAGATCTAACTTATTTTACATATACACTATCTCCCCCTTAGCTTAAAGTCATCATCCTAAGGCTCCCGAATCTTACTTAAGGTCAGGCTGAATTACTAATTCTTATCTCCTCTTTCACTTCTAAGCTTCACCACAAGCTTATACTAATAGCTATTTACGTTTCACATCAACAATCTTTTTTCACCATCACAACAGAGCTTCTTATTTAGTACTAAGGTTCACAACATAAAAGGGGACAACACAAGATTCATAATATACCTGTGGCCACTACTGGTGCCTGTCCCTTATCCTGATGGGCTGCTACTACATAAGAGGGGTTTTTGATGATGTCCGCCCTTGGGTTAGAGGATGCACCCTACTGAAACGAGCGGGCTATAGGAGCTACTGAAGAGGTGGTCGAGGATCTTCTCTCTCGTCACTGAGCCGCCGCGCAATCTCGGTGCATATGCGTCTCCTAGCCACACCAAAAATAAACATTTGTGCCGGCTATGCAAACTCCCAAGTGGTGCTTTCCACAGCTCATACACATTGGCTATGTGATCTCCCATACTCTGAGCTTATACAGGGTACTAGCTGTCGAAGGTTCTGGGGCTACTGATCTCCGATGGTGGTTTGAATGATATCCGGTACCCGACATCTGATGGGAGGACTCTAAGTCTCCAGTCCTTGCACTCCTTGTCCCTCTCTCTATTTCTACCACCTTCTTTGGTTCCATTTGTTGAGCAAATATTACCAAGCGTGGAAAGTCTATATCCTGGTGCAACATGGCAATCCTACATTCCTTGAGAAAGGAGTCTGACACTCCATTCATGAACCTGCTCACTCGGGCCTGTAGGTCGGCTACTATTTCTGGCGTAAACTCCAACACATACTCTTGGACAGTCATGTCATTTTGCGTTAAGTTAATAAACTCTGATGCCTTTGCCTCCCTCAACTTCGGAAGGAAAAACCTATCCAAGAATGCTGTAATACATTCATCCCAACCTATGGGAACTGCTTCAATTCCCCGACTGTCTTCCACTGACAATACCAGACATAAGCAACTCCCTTTAACAGGTAGGAGGCTAAGTCCGCGCTATCTTTCCCTGTCACCCCCATGATGTGAGTAACCTGTATCTCCTTTAAAAACTCATATGGGTCTTCATCAACCTTTGACCCCAAGAACTCGGGTGGGTTCATCCGAAGAAAACCTCTTATCCTTGTCGCCCTTCATTTTCGTGTTGTGGTGCACGGGCCACCGCCTGCTGATTAATTTGAGCTGTTAGGGCCTGAGCCAACATGTGGATGGCTGCTCGAAACTCAGCATGCCTAAAATGATCATCTATTGGGTCTGCCTGGGCTGGTGGTACCTGCTGACGGCCGTTACCACGTCATCTTCCATTCGCTCGTTGGTGAGGTATTATCTGTGTGCACTTAAAGCACGAGTCAGGGGAGGAACTATTTAGAAATTCATACCCTATGCACGATAAGAATCATGAAGAGAAGGGGAAAATTCCTAAAACATCTCATAGCCTCTTCGTCATAAGTGTGGCGCGCTTCACACCCATGAAGAAGGCTCTACGTAACGCAACTTTCAGACACCCTAGGACACTCTAAACCTTTTCTCTGATACCAAGTTTGTCACGACTCGAGAGTAGACCCAAATCGTAGACACGGAAGAAGGAACACCAAAAGGGTCCAAGTCGACCCATGACATAATCATAGCAAACACTTAACATACAAGACAACTAACAATATGGATAAGTAGAACTGATAACAAAATCTAATATAACCCACAATATAGAAATCTTAACAACACTTAAATACAATGCGGAAATCTGTCTAAACAAGTCTGAAATCCTTCCATAAACTGATGAGTTGCTGGGAAAAGCCCCCAGCTAACACCAAAAGTCTGAAAAACTAAAACACAATTAAATAAGAATATAATCCATGTCCTTGGAAGATGAGGACTCACCGCTAGAAGCTTTAAGAGTGGGAAGCGTATCTAATCACACGGCTAGATCTGGAGACCTAAATCTATATCATAAAATGATATAGCACAGGAGGTGTGCGGTCAGTACTTGGAATGTACTGAGTATGCAGGAACGTCAATAAATAGCTCATAAGTATAAGCATAAAAGCAGGGAGTACTATAAATCACAAGATTAGTAACGTAACCAATATCTGATATAACAACCTGGTATGAGATCCACATTTTCATATAAACATAATCATATTATAAGGACATGGATTATTATAAGTTCAATTATGCACAAAAGTAGTAATCATAATGATACAGAGATGCAATGTCGTGACTGATATCATGAGGGTCCCCGACTGTCTAAGGGGGCGAAGGATCTTATATAGCAAGTCACTAACTAGCTATAGATGTTAGTCCCGACTGAAGGAGGAGAAACATGCATGGCTAGTAGCTAGGGATGTGAGTCCCGACAGACCATGGAAATGCTCTTGCTAACAAGAATCCCGACTGACTAAGGAAACATTCTTGCTAACGAGAATCCTGACTGACAAGGAAAACATTCTTGCTAACGAGAATCACGACTAACTAGTGGTAATCTAAATTGCAATAGCTAATAAGAGATAAGGACCTTTACTGATTTTTCATCATACAACATACTCAGCAACATGAGGGGGGCTACTTTCTTGTAAAGTCAAGCCCGATAGTCGAACTATCATTTTCATATGTTATCATCATAATTCTACTAATCATGGAGTGCAATCAATAGCTATCCCAAGCTTCTTACGCTAACGAGCATTCTACAGAGTCAGATTATGCATATACTATCTGACATTCTAAATTCCAAGTTCATCTCATTCAACATGTAATATGAGATCATACATGGTTTATAAAATACAACTCATACTCTATCAAGATACATGACTTCGTTTATTTAGGTCTAAAACATACCACAAACTTGTCATAATCACTCATTTGTTAACTCTTTAGCCATAAACGTTTTAGATTCCAAGATTTTTATAAAAACAATTTTAGTGAAGAAAAAGAATAAAAATTCGGCCCAAGTTTTGTGTTTCAACAATGGAGATGCAATCTTGTCATACCCAATCAATTAAATCTAGAACATGGTGATGACACATAATTTACTTCAATTACTCAAGCCCACAACTCCTACTCAATCCAACATGGTCATAAATATCATAATAAAGTCATTAGGGTTAATTTTTATATAATTCCACACTTCCATCAAAATCACGAATTTCTATGGTAATCAAAGGTGAAATTGACAATTCTCATTCAACACTTAAATCGAGTTCGGCATAATATACTACACTCATATATATTCAACCTATATTTTCACAATTTCTTCATATTCATCCATGGCTACGAAAATTAATTGAACAATAAGAAACAACCATTCATTTCTAAAGCCAATTTATGAACAATATGTTATCCTCATGCATTCCCAACATATGATCCATACTCCAAACAACACATCAAATTAACATCCCAAATAAATTCCATAATTGCAGTAAATATTTGCATTTAAGAAAAAGAATGAAGAAGAAATTACCCATTATTCAAACCATAGATCACGATATTCTAAATAAATTAAATCAGATTCTTACTAAAAAAAATTTGGGGCACAAGGATGGAAGAATATCCTTGTTGAAGTCCTGCATACCCGGTAGATGAAAATCCCACTCGAAACTCTTCCTTGAAGCTTGAAGAACACCTTGGTGAAACCCTAGAATTTTTTATAAGAGAGGAAGAAGAAGGAAAGTTGAGAGAATGGGGGGTTAGGCATGAAAGGCCCTTAAAATCGTGCAAGGTAGAACCCAAAATGACATGGTTTAGAAATCTAGGGCTTACGAATTACTAAAATACCATTAATGAAAAAAACTGAAAAACTGCTCTAACCCCCACCACGACACATACCACGAGTCGTACAATGAAGTAAGGACTAGTGGTCACCTCTCATAATCACCAATTCTCAAATCCTCTAAAAAATGCCACGACTAGCTCACCACGACTCATAGTGACGTTTTATGAGTTTTACTGACAGTCGTTGTATCATCCACCCTCACCAATTACTAATTAACCACAACTCCTCATCATGACTGGTTGCTACAACCTATAAGTTGTACCATGACCTGTAACTCCATCCTAAAAGTCGTACCATCACCTTTACAATCATCCACATGTTAACCCGAAAGACTCGTCATGACTTCTGGCCATGGCTCATACCCACATACTACAGCTCGTGGTGGGGACTTGTGGTTTAGAAAATGACTTATCTGATCTGAACCACAGGTCATCCTACGACCCATACAATCGACCTACGACTTGTACCTTGAGTCATACTGAGGCAATGTTGCAGATTTTTCTTGTAAGCTCATTCCAAATCCTGAATTTTAATCTTGGGAACTTTTGGGGTGTTACAATATCTACCCCTTGGGAATATTCACCCTCGAATGTTTGTTGAACATACTAAAAAGATAGAGACAAAGCCGATATCCAAAAACTAATCAATCACAGCTAAACGCCAATGGAGTATCTGACTCCGGTCCAACCTGGTACACCAACTCTTAATATTCACAACTAACATGCATTGCATGACTCAAGGGCGGCCGAAAAACATGAAACCAGCATAGAACTAGACAAACACTAGAAGAAAATTCTTTCCCCTTTTAACCTGGCACAAAATTGAGATGGACTAAACCTTCGTTCTCAAATTGCCTTTCGATACTAAATCAGGATTCACAATATCTAATCAACTGGGGGTAAGGATTTCATAAGCATGAGTCATCCCCGACATCTTGGACTGAGCATATACATGAGATACTCTGACTCTACTGAGTTAACAAACAACTTCCAAAGAGCGAATTCAATCCGAGTACATAAAAAAATATGTATCAATACAGATAATTGATTCATAACATGAAGATAAGAAATAAGGACTTATAGGGAAAGACTGGAATCACTAACTGAAATGGTTATTTCTAAACCTCAGAAATCTGCACATTG
Organism: Datura wrightii; assembly: GCA_035772735.1. Lineage (NCBI taxonomy): Eukaryota > Viridiplantae > Streptophyta > Magnoliopsida > Solanales > Solanaceae > Datura > Datura wrightii. The sequence goes on from JASDFA010000016.1 coordinate 162,591,340, forward strand.
GAATCAACACCACTTTAACTTCAATTGAAATTACCAGAGAAATTATCTGAACCTCAAAAGGATCGACATAATGTAACTGCTGGAGCTGTAACTTCTTATGAGCATTCTCAAGATCTAACTTATTTCACATATACACTATCTCCCCCTTATCTTAAAGTCATCGTTCAAAGGCTCCCGAATCTTACTTCAGGTCAGGCTGAATAACTAATTCTTAACTCCTCTTTCACTTCTAAGCTTCACTACAAGCCTTATACTAACAGCTATTAAAATTGCACATCAACAATCTCTTTTCACAATCACAACAAAGCTTCTTATTAGTTACTAAGTTTGGCAACATATAAAGGGAAAACAAAAGATTCACAACATACCTGTGGCCACTACTGGTGCCTTGCCCTTATCTTGATGGGCTGCTACTACATAAGAGCAGTTTTGTCCGCCTCCTGGGTTAGAGGATGCACCCTGCTAAAAGATGCTGGCTATAGGAGCTACTAAGGAGGTGGTCGAGGATCTTCTCTCACCCCACTTAGCCGCCATGCAATATTGGTGCATATGGCTCGCCTTGCCACACTAAAAAGAAACAACTGTGCTGGCCGTGCTAACTCCCAAGTGGTTCTTTCCACAGTTCATACATAATGGGTACGTGATCTCCCCTACTCTGGGCTTATATGGGGTACTAACTGTCGAAGGTGATGGGGTTGCTAATCTCTGATGGTGGTGCGAGTGATATCTGGTACCCGACCTTTGATGAGAGGACTCTAAGTCTCCAGTCCTGGCTCTCTTGGTCCCTCTCTCTTTTTCTATGACGTGCTCTGCTTCCATTTGTTAAGAAAATATTACCAAGCATGGAAAGTCTATGGCCTGGTGCAATATGGCAGTCCTGCATTCTTTGACCAAGGAGTCTGACACTCCATTCACATATCTGCTCACTCGAGCCCGTAGGTCGGTTACCATTTCCGGCGCGTAATTAGACCACCGAGTGAACTCCAACGCATACTCCTAGACAGTCATGTCATTTTGCCTCAAGTTAAAGAACTCTGCTGTCTTTGCCTCCCTCAACTTCCGACGGAAAAACCTATCCAAGAACGTTGTCATAAATTCATCAAAACCTATGGGACCCACTTCAATTCCCTAGCTGTCTCTCAGCTGACAATACCAGATGTAAGTAACGCCCTTTAACTGGCAGGAGGCTAAGTCCGCGCTCTCTTTCCCCGTCACCCCCATGATGTGAGTAATCTTTTGTATCTCCTCCAAAAACTCATATGGGTCCTCATCCACCTTTGACCCCAAGAACTTGGGTGGGTTCATTCGAAGAAAACCTCTTATCCTTTCCACGGCTTCATTTACATGCTGTGGTGCACGAGTCATCGCCTTCTATTTAATCGGAGCTGTTACGGCCTGAGCCAACATGTGGACGGCTTCTCGGAACTCAACATGCCTAAAATGATCATCTATTGGGTCTGCCTGGGCTGGTGGTACTTGTTGACGGCCGTTACCACGTCCTCTTCCATTCGATCGTCGGGGAGGCATTATCTGCGTTCGCTTAAAGAACGAGTCAGGGGAGGAACTATTTAGATATTCATACCCTACGCATGATAAGAATCATGAAGAGAAGGGGAAAATTCCTGAAACGTCTCATAGCCTCTTCGTCGTAAGTGTGGCGTGCTACACACCCATGAAGAAGGCTCTACGTAATGCAACTTTCAAACACCCTAGGACACTCTAATCATTTGCTCTGATACCAAGTTTGTCACAACCCGAGAGTAGACCCAGATTGTGGACACCAAAGCAAGAACATCGAGAGGGTCCAAGTCGACCCATGACATGATCATAGCAAACACTTAACATAAAAGACAACTAACAATATGGATAAGCGGAACTAATAACAAAATCTAATGTAACCCATAATATAGAATTTTAACAACACTTAAATACAATGCGGAAATCTGTCTAAACAAGTCTGAAAGGCTTCTACAAACTGATGAGTTATTGGGACAAGCCCCCCGCTAACTCCCAAGGTCTTAAAACTGAAACATAATTAAATTAGAATATACGCCACATCCTTGGAAGATGAGGACTCACCGCTAGCAGCTGTAAGAGGGGGAAGCGTATCTAATCACGCTGTTTGACCTTGAGACCTGAATCTATATCATAAAATGATATAGCACAGGAGGCGTGCGTTCAGTACTTGGAAAGTACTGAGTATGCAGGAACGTAAATAAATTGGTCATAAGTATAACTATAAACGCAAGGAGTACTATAGATCACAGGATTAGTAACGTAACCAAAATGAGATACAATAACCTGGTATGAGATCCACATATTCATATAAACATAATCATATTATAAGGACATGGATTATTATAAGTTCAATGATGCACAAAACTAGTAATGAAAATGATACAGAGATGCAATACCGTGACTGATATCATGAGGGTCCCCTACTGTCTAAGGTAGCGAAGGCTCTGATATAGAAAGTCACTAACTAGCTAGGGATCTTAGTCCTAACTGAAGGAGGAGAAACATGCATGGCTAGTAGCTAGGGATGTGAGTGCCGAAAGACTAGGAAAGATTCTTGCTAACGAGAATGCCGACTGACTATGGAAACATTCTTGCTAACAAGAATCCCGACTGACTAGGGAAACATTCTTGCTGACGAGAATCCCGACAGACTAGTGGTAATCTAAATTGCAACAGCTAATCATAGACATGGACGTTTACTTATTTTTAATCATACAACATTCTCAGAAACTGAATAGGGGCTACTTTCTAGCAACATCAAGCCCAATAGTTGAGTTACCATTTTCATATGTTATCATCATAATTCACCTAATCATGGAGTCCCATCAATGGCTATCCCAAGCATCTTATGCTAACGAGCGTTCTACAGAGTCACATTATGCATATACTATCTGACACTCCAAATTCCAAGGTCGTCTCATTCAACATGTAATATGAGATCATACATGATTTATAAAATACAAGTCATACTCTATCAAGATACATGACTTCGTTTATTTAGGTCTACAACATACCACACACTTGCCATAATGACTCCTTTGTGAACTCTTTAGCCACAGATCTTTTAGATTCCAAGATTTTTATAAAAACAATTTTATTGAGGAAAAACAATAAAAAAATCCACCCAAGCTTCGTGTTTCAACAATGGAGATGCAATCTTATAATGCCCAATCAATTAAATCTAGAACATGGTGATTGCACATAATTTACTTCAACTACTCAAGCCCACAACTCCTACTCAATCCAACATGGTCATCAATATCATAATAAAGTCATTAGGATTAATTTTGCTACATTTCCACACTTCCATCAAAATCATGAATTTCTACGGTAATCAAAGGAGAAATGAACAATTCCCATTCAACACTTAAATCGAGTTTGGCAGAATATACTACACCCATACATATTCAACCTATATTTTCACAATTTCTTCATATTCATGCATGGCTACGAAAAGTAATTGAACAATAAGCAACAACCATTCATTTCTCAAGCCAATTTATGAACAATATGTTATCCTCATGCATTCCCAACATATGATCCATACTCCAAACAACTCATCAAATTAACATCCCAAATAAATTCCATAATTGCAGTAAATATTTGCATTTAAGAAAAAGAATGAAGAAGAAATTACTCATTATTCAAACCCTAGATCATGATATTCTAAATAAATTAAATCGGATTCTTACTGAAAAAATTTTGGGGCACAAGGATGGAAGAATATCCTTGTTGAAGTCCCGCATACCTGGTAGACGAAAATCACACTCGAAACACTTCCTTGAAGCTTTAAGAACACCTTGGTGAAACCCTAGAATTTTTTATAAGAGAGGAGGAAGAAGGAGAGTTGAGAGAATGGGGGGTTAGGCATGAAAGTCCCTTAAAATCATGCAAGGTAGAACCCAAAACGACGTGGTTTAGGAATCTAGGACTTATAAATTATGAAAATGCCATTGATGAAAAAACCAGAAAAACTGCTCTGCCCCAGACCATGACTCATACCACGAGTTGTAACATGAAGTAAAGACTCGTGGTCACCTCTAGTCGCCACCAGTTCTCAAATCCTCTAGAAAATGCCACGACTAGCTCACCACAACTCATAGTGACCTTCTATGAGTTGTACTGACAGTCGTTTTATCATCCACCCTCACCAATCATGAGTTAACTACAACTCCTCATCATTACTCGTTGCTATAACCTACGAGTGGTACCATGACCTGTAACTCCATCCTACTGTCGTACCATCACCCGTACGATCATCTATATGTTAACCCAAAATACTCGTCATGACTTTTGGCCATGGGTCATACCCACATACTATGACTCATGGTTGAGAAAATGACTTATCTGATATGAACCACAGGTCCTCCTATGGCCCACACAATCAACGTACGACTCATACCTTGAGTCGTACTTCGGCAATGCTGCAGATTTTTCTGCTAAGCCATTCCTAATCCTGAATTTTAATCTTGCAAATTTTTGGGGTGTTACAATATCTCCCCCTTGGGAACATTCACCCACAAATGTTGGCTGAACATACTAAAAATATTGAGATGAAGCCGATATCCAAATACCAATCAATCACAGCTAAACGCCAATAGAGTATTTTACTCCAGTCCAACCTGGTACACCAACTCTGAATAGTCACAACTAACATGCATACCATGACTCAAGGGCAGCCGAAGAACTTGAAACAAGTATAGAACTAGACAAAACACCAGAAGAAAATTCTTTCCCCTTTTTATCTGGCACAGAACTGACACGGACTAAAGCTTCGTTCCAAATCTCCTTCCGATACTAAGTCAGGATTCATAATATCTAATCTACCTGAGAGTAAGTATTTAATTAGAACGAGTCATCCCCGACATCTAGGACTGAGCACATACATGAGATACTCTGACTTTACTGAGTTAACAAACAACTTCCAAAGAGTGAATTAAATCCAAGCACATAAGAAAATATGGATCAACATACATAACTGATTCATAACATGAAGATAAGAAATAAGGACTCATAGGGAATGACAGGCCCTGCTAACTGAAATGATTACTTCTAAACCTCCGAAATCTGCACATAGGTATCGACACCACTTTAACTTTAACTGAAATTACCAGAGAAATTATCTAAACCTCGAAGGGATCGACATAATGCAACTGTTAGAGCTAGAACTTCTTATGAGCATTCTCAAGATCAAACTTCTTTCACATATACACTATCTCCCCCTTAGCTTAAAATCATCATCCTAAGGCTCTTAAACCTTACTTCAGGTCAGGCTAAATTACTAATTCTTAACTCCTCTTTCACTTCTAACCTTCACCACAAGCCTTATACTAACAACTATTTACATTAGACATCAACAATCTCTTTTCACAATCACAACAGAGCTTCTTATTCAGTACTAAGGTTCGCAACATATAAGGGGAAAACACAAGATTCACAACATACATATGGCCACTACTGGCGCCGTTCCCTTATCCTGATGGGTTGCTACTGCATAGGAGCGGTTTTGATGATGTCCACCTCCTGGGTTAGAGGATGCACCCTCCTAAAATGAGAGGGCTATAAGAGCTATTAAAGAGGTGGTCGAGGATCTGCTCTCACCCCGCTTAGCCGCCGCACAATCTCAGTGCATATGGCCCGCCTTGCCACACCAAAAACAAACATCTGTGTCGGCCATGCAAACTCCCAATTGGTGCTTTCCACAACTTATACACAATGCCCTTGCTTCTTGACAGGAGCAGGAAACTTCACCAGATATGGTTATCGGTATGTTACGAGTATTCCACCTTGATGTATATGCAATGTTAGATCTAGGGGCTACTTTATCTTTTGTGAAACCCTATGTTGCTAGTAGTTTCTGAGTCATACCCAAAATTTTATCAGAACCTTTCTCAGTCTCTACTCTAGTTGGTGATTCATTTATAACTCGACGGGTATATAGACATTGCCCTATCACGGTTTTTAAAAAAGTCACCTCAGCAGATTTAGTAGATTTAGTCATGACCGATTTTGAAGTTATCTTCGGCATGGATTGGCTACATGCATGTTATGCCTTAGTCAATTGTATAAACCGTACAGTAGAGTTTAGATTTTTTTGGTGAGTCAATCCTAGAGTGGAAGGGTAGTTCAGTTGTGCCTGTAGGTCATTTCATTTCATACCTTAAGGCTAGAAAGAAGATTTCTAAGGGTTGCGTATACCATATAGTCAGGGTTAAGGATGGTACGTCATAAATCCCAACTCTCCAGTCAGTCACTATATTGTGTGAGTACCCAGAAATGTTCCCAGATGAGTTATCGGGAATCCCTCCCTAGCGAGAGATCGACTTTAGTATTGACCTTCTTCCCAATATGCAGACTATATCTATTCCTCCTTACAGAATTGCTCCAGCTGAGCTAAAGGAGTTGAAGGAGCAGTTGAAGGATCTTTTAGACAAGGGTTTCATTAGACCGTGCAAATCCCCATAGGGTGCACCAGTTCTCTTTGTCCACAAGAAGGACAATTCTCTTTGTATGTGAATTAATTATCGGTAATTGAACAAAGTTACGATCAAGAATAGGTATCCTCTCCCAAGGATTGATGATTTGTTTGACCAGTTTCAGGGTGCCAAGTACTTTTCAAAGATACACCTCATATCTGGATACCATCAGCTCTGGGTTCGGGAGAGTGACCTCCTAAAGATAGCGTTCAAGACTCGGTATGATCACTATGCGTTTGTAGTATGTCTTTTGGACTAAGAAATGCTCCTGCAGCTTTTATGAGTTTGATGAACAGGATGTTCAAGCAATATTTGGATATGTTTGTGATTGTGTTCATTGATGATATTCTCATATACTCGCGGAGCGAGGAGGAGCATGTCGCCCATTTGTGGGTGGTGCTATAGACTTTTAAGGATCGCCAGTTGTATTCTAAGTTCAAAAAATGTGAGTTCTGTTTGAACTCAGTGGCCTTTTTATGTCATGTGATGTCAAGTGAGGCCATGCAGGTAGACTCTCATAAGATAGAAGCGGTGAAGTATTGGCCTAGACTGGTGAATTCTTCGGATATCAGGAGTTTCTTTGATTTAGTTTGTTATTGTAGGAGATTTGTTGTGGGGTTTTCATCCATTGCGGTCACGTTGACTAAATTGACCCCAAAAAAAGTCAATTTTCAATGGTCGGAGGCTTGTGAGAAGAGCTTCCTATAGTTGAATACTTGACTCACTTCAGCACTAGTGTTGACCCTATCTGAGGGTACCGACGGGTTCGTGGTATATTATGATTCCTCAAGGATCGGCCTTGGTTATGTGTTGATGCAGCATGGTAAAGTTATAGCCTATGCTTCCAGGCAGCTGAAGGTCCATGAAAAGAACTATTTGACTTACGACCTCGAGTTGGCGATGATAGTATTTGTCTTGAAAATTTGGAGACACTTTCTTTACGGGGTTCATGTAGATGTGTTTAGGGACCACAAAAGCCTACAGTACGTGTTTACCCAAAAGGATCTAAATATACGACAAAGGATTTGGTTGGAGCTTCTTAAAGATGATGAGATGAGTATCCTTTATCATTTGGGCAAGGCAATTGTGGTGGCAGATGCTCTTAGTAGGCTTTCCATGGAGAGTCTATCTTATATAGATGAGGAGAGGAAAGAATTAGTAAAGGATGTGCACCGACTTACACAACTATGTATTTATCTGGTTGACTCGATGTATGGTGGAGTCATTGTTCAGAATGGATCAGAATCATCTTTAGTGACTGATGTTAAGGCTATGCAAGAAGAGGATCCTATTTTGGTGAAGTTAAAGGAAGTGGTTCAGAATTAGAAGGTTGAGGTTTTCTCCCAAGGGCGAGATGGTGTGCTCCGATATCAAGGTCAGTTGTGTCTACCAGATGCTGGCGAATTGACGGAGGAAATGTTGCATGAAACTCATGGTTCCAGATATTCTATCCATCCAAGTGCCACCAAGATGTACCGTGACCCACAGGAAGTCTATTAGTGGAATGACATGAAGAAGAAAATCGCAGAGCTTGTGGCTAAGTGTCCGAACTGTCAACAGGTAAAGGTTGAGCATCAGAGACCAGGTGGTGTGGTTTAGCACATTGGTACCCTACTTCAAAGTGGGAGGAACTTAATATGGACTTCATTATGGGGTTGCCTCGTACATGCTGATAGTATGACTTTATTTGGGTGGTTCTGGATAGGTTGACTAAGGTCAAAACTATCGATTCAGTGGAGGATTATGCTAATCTGTACATTTGGAAGTTAGTTCAGTTGCATGGAATGCCCTTGTCCATCATGGAAATTAGAGGTACTCAGTTTACCTCCAAGTTTTGGGGATCATTTCATAAGGGTCTTGGTACCCAGGTTAAGCTTAGCACAATATTTCACCCGCAAATAGATGGTCAGGCAGAACAAACCATTCACAATCTGGAGGATATGTTGAGAGTGTGTGTGACAGATTTCAAGGGTAGTTGGGATGACCATTTGTCTCTTTTTGAGTTTTCATATAACAACAGCTACCATTCCAGCATTCAGATGGCTCCATTTGAGGCTCCCTATGGGTGAAGGTGTAGATCACCTATTAGTTGGTTTGAAGTCGGTGAAGCTGCGGTGATAGGATTAGATTCAGTCCATGAGGCCATGGAGAAAGTTCAGCTTAAGGGATAGGTTGAAAATAGCTCAAAGCCGCTAAAAGTCCCATGCGGATGTGAGGAGGAGGGAGCTTGAGTTTAAAGTTGATGATTGGGTCTTTCTGAAAATATCTCCCATGAAGGGAGATATGAGGTTCATAAAGAAAGGGAAACTCATTCCCTGTTATGTTGGTCCATACCAAATTGTGAGAGATGTTGGCAAGGTGGCCTATGAGTTGGAGTTTCCCTCAAAATTAGCTTCAGTTCATCCAGTTTTCCATGTAGTGCTCTTGAAGAACTATCTGGGTTATCCAACTTTAGTTTTTCCGGTGGAGAGTGTAAGTGTGAAGGATAGCCTTAGCTATGAGGAGGTTTCGGTGGAAGTACTTGATTGTCAGGTTCAAAAGATAAGAAACAAAGAAGTAGCTTTAGTGAAGGTGTTGTGGAGGAACCAGCACGTTGATGGAGCTACGTGGGAAGCTGAAGCAGATATGATGGCTAATCACCCGCATTTATTCCCTCCCGACTCAGTTTCTACTTGAGGTATCAATTTTCTTCCCAGTACTCTATTAAGTTTCATGTTCAGTTCATGATTCCCCAGTTTCCTTCATTTCAATGTATGTATGTTTTATTTATGAATTCAGTTCAGTCATGTATTTTAGTCCAGAGTTGGTTACTCCGTCAGTTTTTAGCTTCAATATTAGCATGGTAGTTGCATTTCCCAGCTTTTCACTATGTTTACCCACATTTGAGGATGAATGTTCCCAAAGGGGAGATATTGTAATACCCTGGAAGTTCCTGAGACTATACTCAGGATTTGAAATGAAAAGTAGTAGAAGATATGAAATTTCTTCTCAAGATTATTCGTTGTACGGGTCGTTGCTGGGACTAACGGCCCGTTGGAGGTGCACGTTGTGAAAATCTGCAGAGTAGGCAGGGAAGTAACGGGTCTCAAAATGACCCGTTAGAGGATGTAATAGGTCATTGTATGGAGGTCGTTGGGAGGATGGTCTTGGTAAAAAGGGTTGGAACGTATCATAGGATGACTCATTGTTCGAAAGGACGAGTCGTTATATGGTCCCGTCGGAAGGGTTCTCAGAAGGCAGGCAGTGGTGACAACGGATGGTTGCCACGAGTCATTGGAGCTAGGGAAGGCTCATGGTACCTATCATGATAGCAAGCCTGGGGCTGAAACTTAGGGCTGAAGAAACAAGGGAAGCAACGACTCGTGGAAGCTTGTAACGACCCGTTGGACCAGTCATTGTCACGACAGTTCCAGGTTTTTCATTAAGGGTATTTTTGTCATTCCTAAGCCCTAAAGTCCTAAACTACATCGTTTTAAGCTATGAATAGTGTGTTTTAAGGGGGATAAATCTATTCTAAGTATCTCCACTCCATGCATGCAACGTAAAGCTTTCCTTGAAGATCAAGTTTCAAGAAAATCATCAAATTCTCTACAATTTCATTTGGGATTTCAAGTGGGAGTGTGATTCAATTTACCCAGGTATGTGAGGCTATGAATAGGAGTTCATTTAATTCCCATGCCCTAGATTTTTCTCAATTCTATGGAATTCAATTCTAGATTCAAATTTACTGATCTTACAGGTTTTATTCCAATTCGTTTGATATTCTCTAGGATCTATCTATGGGTCAATTCCCTTCATGTACCAAATCATGTTTCATGATCTTTGGGCAGACTTTACAATTATTTTGATTATTAATTTATAGTTTCAACTTCTAAGTAAATTATGCCCTATTATGCAATCTTCATGAAAAGTCAAGTTATGATTCTATTATGATTTTGATCTTATCAAGTCTAAAATTATGATTTATGATTCATGTTATGATTTATCTTCAAGTACTCATAATGGATTTATGAATATCAAGTAAGAATGTTTTACAAGTATGCATGGTTTTCATTATTTATGGATATATGACTCTTGGCCGATTCAGGTGTCTTTATTCATGACTAATCATGTATTTCAAGTGGGATCCATCATGTTATTATTTATTTGGCCATGAACTTAATGAATGATTTTACGATAATGCTATAAGCCTAATGTGCATATTTTTGGGAGTAATGTCTAGCACCGAGTAGACCTGGTGTTCAAAGAAAAACCCCGTGGTCTCAAAAATACGTGCAATCATAGGTTATATATATATTTACTTATTATTTGATCGCTGCGATATCACCACACACGCACGTCCCCCTGCCTGGCAATCTGAATACGGTCCTGACCACTTGGGCGAAATAGTGGGGCATCATGTAAGGCTCTATGATTATGGTGTCGGTTAAGACGAGTCCTCCCATTGTTCCTCATGATTTATGCATGGTTATGTTTATGTTACTTTGGTCCAAGTCATGTTTAATGAAGCTTTCTCCCATGATTATGATTATGACTGATTTATGAATGTTTTGAAAACCTTGGTTCCTTATGTTTACATTATGATCTTTACTTTTTGATCACGTTGTCCTACTCTTATGAACTCTTATGTATTTTAATTGTCCGTTTTTACTTACCTTGCTTACTCAGTATATTCAGGTACTGACCACATACTCTTTGCTATATCGTTTCATGATACAAGTCTGAGGGATCAGACTCAGCCGCATCATTAGTCCCTACTTCCCTCTCAGACCTATCCAACTGGTGTTGGTGAGTCCTTATCTTTCGAGGACATTAAGTCATATATAGTTTGTTATGTTCTTTTAATTTCGACATTAGCATGATATATATATGTATACTTCCGCTATTATGTATGTTAAACTTCCGTTTTCTTATGATTGAGTTAGATGTCATGTTCAAGCCATGGGTCGACTTGGACCCTCTCGAGGTTCTTTGTCCCGTGTCTTGATCTGAGCCTATGTTCCAGTCATAACGGATAGTGACTAAACCCTCCTTGGCACTGCATACTCATTTCTTCACTTTTCACTTTTGACCCCATTTTCCACTTTATCATGTCTTTCCTCCTTTTTCTCCGTTTAAATGCAATGTGTGGGTGTGGTGTGTTTTTCTCATATATTCCCATTTCTTTTTCTTTTATTATCTTTCCTTTTAATTTTTCCTATTTCGGCTATTTTTCTTTATTTCTTTTCACACCACACCTCGCCCTTACTTTAACCTTTTTTTTTTCTTTCTTTTCCACCTCCCAAAAATCTACGGACCCCTAGTATAGTCACCCTCAACTTAGGCATATTGCCTGAGTTGAGGTTCACAATGTCCAAGGAGGGACCAAGGCCAAAATAGATTTATTATAAACAATGGGAAATGTGAATGGGTAATTAAAGAAAAATGGTCAATTTAAGGCTCAAAATAAGGATCAAGGGATTCATTTTCATTTGGTTTGGTAATTTAAGCTAAGGTGGCCAAAATAAAAAATGTCCTATCATTATTTTCTAACCAACTATCCTAAAACTTATGTAAGGACCAATCGTGAAAGTTCTAGATCCTGAACACGGCATTGAACTAAGTATGCATCTCACTCACTCATAGTACTAGTTTGCATTGATTCTACTTATTCAGTTCATGCACGGCTAGCTACAACTACACATGGTAGTAAAGTAAATTCCATATAAAGATCCACAGAAGTCATGTGATTGCAATTAACAACATATCTAACATCAAAATTTTTCAACAAGATCAATTTTTTCCCCAAAACATAAAACTAGTGCAATTATTGCTTGTAGAGTAATTCTAAGATACTTCTAATTAAACAAATAACACAAACAACCTAAACATACAGGTTCTACTAGATAGCATGTCTGAGGAAAAAGAAACACGGCAAGAAAAATCCTCGGACGAACAAAACAACCAAAAGCAACAAGTACACCCCCTCTTGAAAAGCATGTGTCACGACCGGAACGGAGGTACGGATCGTAACACGGGACAAGAAGACCAGAGAGACCCCAAGTCGGCCCATGGCACAACCATACATCTAACCTCAATCAAGAAACTGAACAATCAGTAAAATACTCAAAATGGAAGTCTAACTTGAACACAACATCAGAATACGAAATCCAAAGCTGAATAAATACATAGGTCTGAAAAGCGTCTAAAAATGATGAGTTGATGGGACAATACCCCAACTAACTCAACAAAACTGAAACTGAAATACACGTAAGAAATGTGAGGAGTCTAGTCCTCGAGAGATGAGCACTCACCAAAATTAAAAATGCTAACTTTGAGAAGCTTATTACGAGTGTAGATGAACTTGACAACCAGGTCCCGTATCATGAAATTATACATCATAGAGTATGCGGTCAGTATGTGGAGTGTACAGAGTATGCAGGGTAAGTAAAACCACTTAATTAAGTAAAATCATTTAAAGGCAATGCATAATATAACATCAACAATAAGAGTCTGAGAGTAGGGCCTGCATGCATTCTTTCTGAAATCATGACTCTCCATAAATGAACATAACATGACTTCTTGACATTACAACAGAATCGATTAACTCAAAGTTGAATTCTGACATTTATAAGTAAAACCGAACATTGAGTCAAACTTGCTTTAGTACATGCATATATATATAAAAATCATAAGTAATGAATATGAATATTTGAAATCATGAGGAACAATGGGAGACTCATCTTTTAACCTAAATACCATGATAGAGCTTACGTGGTCCCACCTATCACACTCAAGTGGGTAGAGTCGTTCGAAGCCCTGCCAGGGCTAGGGACGATACCCTGATGTCGATCTCAAGCTGAAGGCCCATTCGGGCAGGGGAAGGTCACAAGGGAGGTCCCGAAGTAATAAATAATAGTGTAAACCTACGTTGGCACGTAGTGCTGAGGCATAGGCTGATCGACCCTTAGCCTACTCGATGTTATACATTACTCCCAAAACATGCATGTGCTCTACATTGTTTTACAATGAAGCTCAACATCGTCCATTGATGAAGCTCAATAATCAATACATCTCAAATATGAAATCATGCTTATGAGAAGCTTTAGCTCAAAGCATACCACAAGCTGAAAATATAATTGGGAGCCTTCGCTCCAAAACGATGTGGTAAGCTATGCATAGAAAAACTTTAACTCACAACATACCATAAGCTGAAAATATAATTGGGAGTCTTCTCTCCAAAACAATGTGGTAAGCTTAATTTGGAAAAATAATCATTCATACTTAACATGTGGGCATTGCCCAAAACATTATCATACTTAAGAATACTCAATTCTTATTGAAAACATAATTGTAAACATGGGTAGCTTCAAAACATACTTTTCATCATAATATCTCATCATCATCATATTCTCATCACAAATCTCATCTTTCATGAACAATTCATCTATGGGCTTTTAATTCATAAAACTAGAATCATGATTTTTAATTTAAAACATTATAAAATTTTCCCATGCTTCATAATTTAATAGTTGAATCATAATCAAATCATACCCATGTATAATAATAGAAGATTCATTCATTTGGGTTAAAACCCCATAGATTAGGCATAGGAATTTCATGCTTTAGAGAGGGATTGGGCATGGGTGCGAAGGGAATCACCCATTCATAACCATACATACCCGTTCGTAGTTGATTCTAACACTTATTTAGATGCCCAAAAGGAAATTGAAAATAAATTGATGAATGCTTAGCTTGATCACCCTCTCAAGTCTTCTACCTTTCATGCATTAATGAATGAGGCCTAAAATGAACTTAACCCCTTTAAAAATCACCATTCATAACTCAAAATGTCGTAGTTTAGGCCTCAGGAACTTAGGAATTATGGAAAATCCCTTACTTAATTCGCAAAAACTAACTATCAGGTGGTCCTAACGGAGGACCTAACGACTCATTGCCCGGGGTCATGACTCATGGAGTCATCTGTTAAGTACACTGCCTTGCCTCAACAAAATTTATTCCATGCTTGGTGACGACTCACTCCACAAACCATGGGGGCTGACCATGACTCGTTGGGGAGCTTTTGTCAAGTCCACTTCCCCCTTTTCTTTTCTTATTCCCCATCCCCACGGCTGACCTAGCGACTCGTGGGACCTGACCACGAGTCGTGGTCATGCCCGTGGGGTCTCACTTCTCAAGTTTTCAAATTCATTCCATGGCCTTCCCCCACGAGTCACATCACGACTCGTGGGTTGATCTCACGAGTCTCCCCACGACTCGTTCTGAGTCTGATGCCAAATTTCACTTTTTCTTTGTTTCAACTTCTGGGACTGATCTTTGGATTCTCGAGTATAAAAATATACCCCCCTTGGGAACATTCGTCCTCGAGTATTGGAAAACACATAGAAAAGTAGAGAAAATTTAATTATCATATTCAAATACTGATCATTTAAACTGAAAACTGACGGAATGACTACCTCTGATTCGAATCACATAACTGAACTGATTTCATGAATCATACACACATCCATATACATAAAAGAAACTTGCACACATGAACTGAACATGAAACTAAATAAAGTCTGAGCGCAAAACTGATACCTCAAGCTGAAACTAGGCTGGTACAGAATAAATGTAGGTATCTAGACATCATATCCTCTTCGGCTTCCCACGTAGTTCCTTCAACATGTTGATTCCTCCATAACACTTTAACTACAACAACTACCTTGTTCCTTAGCCTTCGAAACTGTCGATCCAAAATTTCCACCGGAACCTCCTCATAGCTATGGCTTTCTTTTACACCAACACTGGCCACTGGGACAACTAAGGCTGGATCACCCAAACACTTCGTCAAAAGCAATACGTGAGACACATGATGCACCGAAGCTAATTCTAAAGGTAACTCCAAGTCATAAGCCACCTTGTAACTCCAAGTCATAAGCCACCTTGCCAACACGTCTCACTATCCGGTATGGGCCAATATAGAGAGGACTAGGTTTAGCTTTCTTTCCAAATTGCATTACTCCCTTCATGGGAGACACCCTCAGAAATACCCAGTCATCGACTTCAAATTCTAATTCCTTTCTTCTCTCGTCCGCATAAGACTTTTGGCGACTCTAGACAGTTTTCAATCTTTCTTTTATCAATTGAACCTTCTCCATTGCCTCATAAACCGAATCTGGCCCTATCATTGCTGCCTCACCAACCTCAAATCATCAGATGGGCGGTCAACATCTCCACCAATAGAGATCCTCGAACACCGCCATCTGGATACTAGAGTGATAGCTGTTATTGTAGGCAAACTCGATCAGGGGCTAGTGATCATCACAACTACCTTTGAAGTCCATCACGCATGCTCTCAACATGTCTTCGAGAGTCTAGATTGTCTGCTTCGCTTGACCATCAATTTGCGGGTGAAATGTTATGCTGAGCTTAACTCGCGTACCAAGCCCTTTTTGAAATGACCTCCAAAACTTAGAGGTAAGTTGAGTACCTCGATTTGAAATGATGGATAAGGGCACTCCATGCAATCGAATTAACTCTCGGATATATAGTTTGGCATAATTTTGTGGTTTTCACTAGTAGGAAATGAGCAGCCTTGGTCAACTTGTCTACCACAACCCAAATGGAGTCCTATTGTATGTGAGTATGAGGTAGTCCAGTTATGAAATCCATGTTCATCTCTTCCCACTACCAAGTGGGAATGCTGATATCCTAAAGTACGACTCCCGGCCTTTGATGCTCAACCTTTTCTTGCTGACTGTTCAGACACTTGGCTATGAATTCTGCAATATCGTTTTTCATGCCATTCCACCAATAGATTTCCCTTAAGTCACGGTACAACTTGGTGGCACCCGAATGGATAGTATACCTGGATCTTGATTGACTCAAAGATGAATTCTGACATTTATATTACAGTTGAACATTGAGTCAAACCTACTTTAGTACATGTATATATATATATATATATATATAAATCTCATGAGTGATGAATATGCATATTTGAAATCATGTGGAATAACGGGAGACTCGTCTTTTAATCTACATACCACGATAGAGCTTACATGGTCCCAACTATTACACTCAAGTGGGTAGAGCCGTCCGAAGCCTTGCCATGGCTAGGGACGATATCATGATATCGATATCAAGCTGAAGGCCCATTCGGGAAGGGGAAGCTCACAAGGGAGGTCATGAAGTAATAAATAATAGTGTAAACCTATGTTGGCGCATAGTTTTGAGGCATAGGGTGATCGACCATTAGCCTACTCGGTGCTAGACATTACACTTCTACATTTTATTACAATAAAGCCCAACATCATCCATTGATGAAGCTTAATAATCAATACATCTCAAACATGAAATCATGCATATGAGAAGGTGAAGCTCAAAACATACAACAAGCTGAAAATATAATTGGGAGCCTTTGCTCCAAAACCATGTGGTAAGTTATGTATAGGAAAACTTTAACTCAAAACATACCACCAGATGAAAATAAAATTAGGAGTCTTCACTCCAAAACAATGTGGTAATCTTAATTCGGGAAAATCACCTTTCATACCTAACATGTGGGCATTGCCCAAAGTTTTATCATACTTAGGAATACTCGGTTCTTATCGAGAATATAATCATAAACATGGGTAGCTTCAAAAAATACATTTTGTCATAATATCTCATCATCATCATATACTCATCACAAATTTAATCTTTCATGAACATTTCATCTATGGGTTTTTAATTCATAAAACTAGAATCATGATTTTTAATTGAAAACATTATAAAATCTTCCCATGCTTCATAATTCATTAGTAGAATCATAATCAAATCATACCCATATATAGAAATAGAAGATACTTTAAAGAGGGATTGGGCATGGGTGTAAAGGGAATCACCCATTCATAATCCTCCATACCTGTTGGTAGCTAATTTTTACACTTCTTTAGATGCCCAATAGGAAATTGAAGTAAAATTGATTAATGCTAAGCTTGATTACTGTCACGACCCGAACGGAGACCTAGATCGCGGCACGGAACAAGGAGCCCCTAGAGACCCCAAGTCGACCCATGGCATAAGCATACATCTAACTCAATCAAGAACTGAATAACCATAAATACAATAATAGCATAAGTCCAACGTTAATATAACATCAGAGTATAAAATCCAAAGTTGAATCGATACATATGTCCGAATAGCCTCTAATCATGACGAGTTGATGGGACAAGACCCCAACTAACTCAACAAGCTGAAACTGAAATACATAAAGAAAAGATGGATAGTCTATTCTTCAGAAGATTAGAACTCACCAATAAGGCAACGCTAACTCCGATAAGATGACTAAGAGTGGGGCTGAAGCTGAGAGTCGGGTCCTGTATCATAAATTAATAGAGCATAGGAGTATGCGGTCAGTACGTGAAATGTATCGAATATGCAAGGTAAGTAAAACCGCTAGTGCAAGTAAAATCATTTAAACATAACGAATTAATTAAAACATAACATTAGAAAACTGAGAGTAGGACTTGCATGCATTCTTTCTGAAATTATGACCTCTTCATAAGATTGTACAACATGCTTCATAACATCATAACTAAATCGATTGACACAAAGCTGAATTCTGACATTTATAATTAAAAGATTAATATTAAGTCAAACCTTCTTTAGAACATGCTTTTACATAAATCAAATAAGAAATGAATATACATGTCTTAAATCATCAGGAACAATAGGAGCCTCGTCTTTTGACCGACATACCACGATAGAGCTTACGTGGTCTCGACTATTACACTCAAGTGGGCGGAGCCGTCGAAAGCCTTGCAAGGGCTAAGGACGCTACCATGATATCGATATCAAGGTAAAGGCCCATCTAGGCAAGGGAGGCTCACTAGGGAGGTCCCAAATAAAAAATAGTATCAGCCTACATTGGCACGTAGTTTTGAGGCATAGGGTGATTGACCCATAGCCTACTCCATGCTAGACAATTCTCCCAAAAACATGTCTATGCTCTAAATCGTACATAACGAAGCTCAAAATCATCTATTGATTAAACTCAATAATCAAATACATCTCAAATACGATATCTTGCATATGAGAAGCTTTAGTTCAAAACATACTTCAAGCTGAAAACATACTTGGGAGTTTTTGCTCCAAAACCATGTGGTAAGCTATGCCTAGAAAGACTTATCTCAAAGCATACAACAAGCTACAATATAAATTTGAGAGTCTTCACTCCAAAATAATGTGGTAAGCTTAGTTCGGGAAAATAATCATTTAAACTAAACATGCGGACATTTCCCGAAGCTTTATCATACCTAGAAATACTCAATTCACATTGACAAAAAACAATGATAAACCTGCGTAGCTTCAAATCATGCTTTGCATCATAATACCTCATCATTATCACATATACTTTCGAAATCTCACATTTCATGATCATCTCGTCAATGGGCTTCAACATTCATAAGGCTAGAAACATATTTTTAATTGATATCATTGTAAAATTTTCCCATGCTTCACAATTCGATAATAAAATCATAATCAATTAATACCCATACGTAGAAATAGATAATTCATGCATTTGGGTAAAAACCCCATAGATACATCATAGAATTTCATACTTTTAGGAGAGGGATTGGGCATGGGTGTGGAAGAAGTCACCAAATTATAATCCTATATACCTGATGGAGGTGGAATCTTACTCTCCCTTGAATGCCCAAAAAGGAATTGAAAGAACTTGACACCTTGAATCACCCTTTGATCACCTCTCTATAACTCTTCTATTCTCTTGCATGCTTGAATGAAGACTTTAGGATAGTTTCTCCCTCTAAAACCCACCTTTCATAGGCTAAAACGACGTAGTTTAGGCTTTAGGAACTTAGGAATTATGAAAAGACCCTTACTAATTTCGCAGGAAAAGACAGCCAAGAGGTCCCAATGAGGGACCTAACGACTCGTTGCCTCAGTCTGTGATACACGCTACCAAAAATTCATCAAGGGATCCTACGAGGGACCCCACAAATCGTGGTGGCTGACCACAACTCGAGGTCACTACCTGTGGTCCCCACTGACCAAAACTCCTTGCCAAGCATCTAGTCCAGATGACAGGTGACCTTACGAGTCCTGTGGTCTAACAACGACTCCTGATCATGCCCGTGGTCTTCCCCAAACGATAACACCTCCTTTCTTGAGCAGGAGTCACTTCACTCCTCATGGTCACTCTTCATGGGTCACTTAATGACCCGTTCTATGACCTGGTGCAAAATTTATGGTTTTCTCTATTTCAACTCTCTGATCTGATATTTGGGCTTATGAGGTATAACAATATCTCCCTCTTGGAAAAATTCGTCATCTAATATTGGAAAACACACAAAAAAGAAGAGATATGCAATTTCATAATCCAATACTGATCATTTAAACCAAAAACCGACGGAAAGACTACCTCCGATTCAAAATACACAGCTGAACTAAATTTAGGCATCACATACATTTACCATAAGATAAAAGAACTTGTGCACATGAACTGAACATGTAACTAAATAGAGTTTTATTTTAAAAAATGATACCTCAAGCTGACATTAAGCTAGTAGAGAATAAATGTGGGTATCTAGCCATCGTATCCACTTCAGCTTCCCACGTAGCTCCCTCAACATGTTGATTTCTCCATAACACCTTTACTGAAGCTACTTCCTTGTTCCTTAGCCTCCGAACCTGACAATCCAATATTTCCATTGGAACTTCCTCATTGCTAAGGCTATCCTTTACACCAACACTGTCTACTGGGATTACTAGAGCTGGATCTCCCAAACATTTCTTCAAAAGCGATACATGAAACACAGGATGCACGGAAGACAACTCTGAGGGCACGTTCAACTCATACGCTACCTTACCAACTCTTCTCATAATCTGGTAGGGAACAACATAACGGAGACTGAGTTTCCCTTTCTTCCTAAACCGCATGACTCCCTTCATGGGAGATACCTTCAAAAACAGCCAATCGTCCACCTCGAACTCCAAATCTCTCCTCCTCACATCAACATATGACTTTTGATGACTTTGAGCGGTTTTCAGCCAGTCCCTTATCAACTGAACCTTCACAATAGATTCATGAACTGATTCTGGCCCTATCATAGCTGCCTCATCAACCTCAAACCATCCGATGGGAGATTTACATCTCCGCCTATAGAGATCCTAGAACAGTGCCATTTGGATACTAGAGTGATAGTTGTTATTATATGAAACTCGATTAGAGGCAAGTGATCATCCCAACTACCTTTAAAGTCCATCACACAAGCTCTTAACATGGCTTCGAGAGTTTGAATTGTCCGCTCTACTTGGCCATCCGTTTGCGGATGAAACGCTATGTTCAGCTTAACTTGAGTCCCAAGCCCTTTTTGAAAAGACTACCAAAACTGAGAGGTAAATTGAGTACCTCGGTTTGAAATGATAGACAAGGGTACTCCATGCAATCGAACCAACTCCCAGATGTATAGCTTTGCGTAATCCTCTGCTGAGTCCGTGGTTTTGACTGGTAGAAAATGAGCAGCTTTAGTTAGCCTGTCTACCACCACCCATATAGAATTATACTGTCAGCGAGTACAAGGTAGGACTATAATGAAATCCATATTAATCTCTTCCCACATCCATGTGGGAATGCTCATATCCTGCAGTATGCTTCCCAGTCATTGATGCTCACCTTTACTTGCTGGCAGTTTGGGCACTTGGCTAGGAATTCTTCAATATTCCTCTTCATGCCGTTGAACCAATATATTTTCCGCAACTCATAATTCATCTTTTTGGAACCCAGATGGATAGAATATCTGGATCCATGAGCCTTAGGCAACATCCGACTCCTTAAATCATTAACATCTAGAACACATAGGTGACCCAGGTATCGCAGCACACCATCTCCCCCTTGGGAGAAGACCTCCTCCTTCTAACATTGAACGACTTCTTTTTGCTTTACCAAAATCGGATCCTCATCTTTTCTATCTTTCACATCAGTCACCAAGGATGATTCTGACCCATTCTGGACAACAAAACCGCCATCGGTCGAGTCAACCAACCTAACTCCCAACCTGGCGAGTCAATGTACATCTTTCACCAACTTCTTCTTTCCTTCATCTACATGGGACGCACTCTGCATATAGAGCCTACTAAGTGTATCCGCTACCACATTAGCCTTACCTGGATGGAAAAGGACACTCATATCGTAGTCCTTGAGTAGTTCCAACCACCTCCTTTGCCGAAGATTGAGATCCTTATGCGTGAATACATATTGTAACTCTTATGGTCCGTAAATACATCCACGTGGACCCCACACAAATAATGCCGCCATATCTTCAAGGCCAATACCACTATGGCCAATTCAAGGTCATGAATCAGGTAATTATTCTCATGGACTTTCAACTATCTTGAGGCATATGTTATCACTTTCCCATGCTGCATCAACACACACCCAAGTCCGATCCTTGAAACATCACAATACACCACAAATCCATCAGTACCCTCGGGTAGGGTAAACACTAGTTCTGAAGTGAGTCGAGTCTTCAACTGTTGAAAGCTCTTCTCGCAAGCCTCCGACCATTGGAATTTCACCTTCTTCTGAGTCAACTTGGTCAATGGTGCTGCAATGGATGAGAAACCCTCAGTAAACCTCTGATAATAACCAGCTAAACCCAAGAAACTCTGAATATTTTGAAGGATTCATCGGTCTAGGGCAATTCTTCACCGCCTCGATTTTATGAGAATCTACCGTTATTCCTTCACTCGATACCACATGGCACAAAAATGCTACAAAGTCCAACCAAAACTCACACTTCCTGAACATGGCATACAATTAGGGATCCTTGAGAGTCTGAAGTACTACTCTAAAGTGAGCGCCATGATCCTCCTCACTCCGAGAGTATATAAGGATGTCATCAATGAACACAAACACGAACATATCCAGATATCGCTTGAACACCTTGTTCATCAAGTCCATGAAAGCTACAGGAGCATTCCTTATTTTAAAAGACATAACTACAAACTCATAATGCCCATACCACGTCTTGAAGGCTATCTTTGGGATATCACTCTCCCGATCTCTAAGTTGATGATATCCAGACCTGAGATCTATCTTTGAGAAACACTTGGCACCCTGAAACTGGTCAAACCAATCCTCAATCCTAGGTAAAGGATACCCATTCTTGATGGTGACTTTGTTAAATTGCCGATAGTCAATACGCATGCGAAGAGAACCATCCTTCTTTGCGACAAAGAGAACTAGTGCACCCTATGGGGACATGCTCGATCTAATGAAACCCTTATCTAACAACTCCTTCAACTGCTCTTTCAACTCTTTTAGCTCATATGGAGCCATCCTGAGGGATGAATAGATATAGGTTGCATTTCGGGAAGAAGGTCAATATCGAAATCAATCTCCCGCTCAGGAGGACCACCTGGCAAATCATCAGGAAAGACCTCTGGATACTCACGTACTACTAGAACTGACTAGATATTTGGGGTCTAGTACTCGACACCATTAACCCTAACTAGATGGTACATGCAACCCTTAGAAATCATCTTCCTGGCCTTAAGATAGGAACTGAAACAACCTAAAGGCACAACTGAACTACCCTTCCATCCTAAGACTAGCTCACCCATAAATCTGAACTCTACTGCCTAGGTTCTACAATTTACTGAAGCATAGCATGAAAATAGTCAATCCATGTCGAGAATAACATCAAAATTGTTCATGGCTAACTCTATCAAATCTGTTGAGGTGACCTTATGAAGGACTGAGACTAGGCAACCTCTATACACTCATCTAGCTATAACCGAGTCACCTACTGAGTGGAAACTGAGAATTATTTTGACAAGACTTTGGGACTAACTCTGAAGTTACTAGCCACATAAGTTGTCACAAAAGACAAGGTAGCCCCCGAATCTAGCAAATCTTAAACATCAATATGGAAAACTCAAAACATACTAGTGACCACATCCGTGGAGACCTCCTTCTCCTATTGGGAGCCTAAAGCATAGAATCTATTCTGGCGCTGACCTCCAGCTATGCTAGTAGATGCCCCCTGATGTACTAAGCATATAGGAGGGGCTGCTAAGCTAGAAGATGGGCCTCGGACCCCAACCTGATGATGTCTCACAGCTGGACAATCTCTAAACATGTGTCCAAGCGGCCCCCACTCAAAACAAGCACCTAAACCTACCAAACACTAGCTTGTGTGTCCTCAACCACATCTAAAACAAGCTAGGATGCTGGAATCTTCGGGTCTACTGCTATGACCCCTCGAGACTGATGCCCATCCTCTCTGATCATGTATGCACCTAGATGGTACACTCAGTGTCGAAGATGCTGGGGTTGATGATCTTTGGTGGGTCTGTTGTCGGTGCCCACCCCCGGACCTCTACTGAGATAATTTATGGTACTTGTTCCTGGACCTCGTGGCCTCCCTCTCCCTCGAATGCACCACCTCCATCTACTGGGAATACAACACTATCCATGGGAAATCCATCTCTTAATGGAGCATAGCGGTCTTACAATTCTTGTCCAAATAGACCACTACTCCATGGACGAATCTACTCACCCACATCCTCTGATTGGCTACCAACTCTGGGGCATATTTTGATGGGTGACTGAACCCAAGGGCATACTCTTGTGTAGTCATTCTCCCTTGCTTCAAATTCATGAACTCAGCTGTCTTTAGCTCCCTCATCTCTCGAAGGAAGAACCGATCTAGAAATGCAACATGGAACTCTTTCTAAGTTACCGGACATGCTCCTGCGACCCTACTATCCTTCCATTGCCGAAACCAGATATGCGCGACCCCTTGAACTGATAGGAGGCAAACTCGGAGCACTCAACCCCATTCACCCCCATGACTCGGGTGATCTTAACAATCTCATCTACAAATTCATGCGGGTCCTTATCTACTTTGGACCCAAGGAACTCCGGCAGGTTCATCCTCAAGATGTCTCTGACTCAAGCTGCCACCGCATTGCCATTTTGCCGAACATGCACAAAGGCCTGCTGATTGACTTGAGCGGTCAGGGCCTGCACAAGCATCTGAATAGCAGCCTGGAACTCAGCATGGGCAGCTGGCTTTGATTCCAGGGCCTCCTAAACTGGTGGGGCTTGCTGATGCCCATGACCATTTCCATCCTCGTGGCAGTCACCATCTCCATTCCTCTTTCCATTCATTCTTCGAGGAGCCATGATTCTACAATCGCGAATAGCATGAATTAGAAGGATAGAAAGACTGTTTGTCAAACGACATAGATCATCAAAGAAGGGAACATTTCCTAGACGTCTCGTATCCATTTCATAGGTGTTACGCGCTTCACACCCATGAAGAATACTCTACTCAATGCGGCTTTCAAACACCCCAGGATCATTCAAAACCTATAGCTTTGATGCCAAGTTAGTCATAACCCAAACAGAGGCCCAGATCACGACACGGGACAAGGAGCCCTTAGAGACCCCAAGTCAACCCATGGCATAAGCATACATCAAACTCAATCAAGAACTGAATAACCATCAATACAACCATAGCGGAAGTATAACTTGAATATAACATCATAGTATAAATTCCAAAGCTGAATACATACATATATCTGAATAGCCTCTAATTATTATGAGTTGATTGGACAAGACCCCAACTAACTCAATAAGATGAAACTGAAATACATAAACAAAAGATGGATAGTATAGTCCTCGGAAGATTAGGACTCACCAATAAGGCAACGCTATATTCGATAAGCTGACTAAGAGTGGGGCTGAATGTAAGAGCTGGGTCCTGTATCATAAAATAATAGAGCATAGAAGTATGCGGTCAGTACGCGAAATGTACTAAGTATGCAAGGTAAGTAAAACTGCTAGTGTAACTGAAATCATTTAAAGACAATGCATTAATTAAAACATAACATCAGAAAACTGAGAGTAAGACTAGCATGCATTCTTTATAGAATCACGACGTCTTCATAACATGATATAACATACTTCATAACATCATAACTAAATCGATTGACTCAAAGCTGAATTATGAGTCAAACATCCTTTAGAATATGCACTTACATAAATCTCATAAGTAATGAATATGCATGTTAGAAATCATGAGGAACAATGGGAGACTCAATTTTTAACCGACATACCATGATAGAGCATACGTGATCCCTACTATTACACTCAAGTGGGTAGAGCCGTCCAAAGCCTTGCTTGGGCTAAGGATGCTACCATGATATAGATATCAAGAAAAACTCCCATTCGGTCAAGGGAAGCTCACACGGGAGGTCCCAAGTCATATAATCAACCTATGTTGGTGCGTAGTTATGAGGAATAGGGTGATCGACCCATAGAAAATACTCCCAAAAGTATGAATATGCTCTACATTGTATATAACGACGCTCAAGATCGCCCATTGACAAAGCTCAATAATCAAATACATCTTAAATACGAAATCATGCATATGAGAAGCTTTAGTTCAAAACATACCACAAGATGAAAACATATTTTGGAGCCTTTGCACCAAAACCATGTGGTAAGCTATGCACATGAAGACTTAACTGAAAACATACCACAAGCTAGAATATGAATTTAGGAATCTTTGCTCCAAAACAATGTGGTAAGCTTAGTTCGGAAAAATCATCATTTAAACTTAACATGGGGGCATTGCCCAAAGCTTTATCATACTTAGAAATACTCAATTCTCATAAAAAATATAATTATAAACATGGGTAGCTTCAAATCATGTTTTTCATCACAATATCTTATTATTATCACATATACTTCACAAGTCTCGATTTTCATGATCATCTCGTCAATGGGCTTCAACATTCATAAGGCTAGAAACATAATTTAATTGAAATCATTATAAAATTTTCCCATGCTTCACAATTTGATAATACAATCATAATCAATTCATGCCCATGCATAGAAATAGATAATTCATGCATTTGGGTAAAAACCCCATAGAAAAATCATATAATTTCATATTTTTTGGAGAGGGATTAGGCATGGGTGTGTATGAAGCCACCCATTCATAAGCCTACATAACTGATGGAGACTGAATCTTACTCTCCCTTTTATGCCCAAAAAGGAATAGAAATAAATTGAAGAAGAAAACCTTGAATCACCCTTTGATCTCCTCTCTATCACTCTTCTATTCTCTTGCATGCATGAATGAAGACTTTAGGATAGTTTCCCCCACTAAAACCCCCCTTTCATAGCTAGTATGACGTAGTTTAGGCTTTAGAAACTTTGGAATTACGAAAATACCTTTGCTAATTTTGCAGGAAAAGACTGCCAAGAGGTCCCAATGAGGGACCTAACAACTCGTCCTCACTGGCCATGACTCGTTGCCTCAATCCATGATGTACACTGCAAAAAATTCATCAGGGGTCCCCATGAATAGTGGTGGCTGACCAAGACTCGTGGTCACCACCCATGATCCCCACTACCAAAAATCCTTAACAAGCATTTACTCCCGGCCACAGGTGACCTCACGAGTTGTGTGGTCTGACCACGACTCGTGGTCATGCCCGTGGTCTTCCCCAGACCACACCACCTCCTTGCTTGACCACGAGTCACTTCACGACTCGTGGTCACTCCTCACGAGTCACCTAACAACCCGTTATGTGACCTGGTGCGGAATTTTAGTTTTTCTCTATTTCAACTCCCGAATCTGATCTTTGGACTTCCGGGTTATAACAATCACCTACTCAGGTCTTCTACCTTGCTTGCATGTATGAATGAGGCCTAAAATGAACTTAACCCCTTTAAAAGTAACTATTCATAACTCAAAACGTCATATTTTCGGCCTTAGAAACTAAGAAATTTTTTAAAAGCCCTTACTAAATTTGCAGAAAATAACTTCCTGGTGGTCCAAAAGGAGGACCTAACGACTCGTTGCTCAAGGTCACGACTTGTGGAATGATCCATTAAGTACACCGCCTTTCCTCGACAAAATTTATTAGATGCTTGATCATGACTTACCCCATGAACGTGGGGATAACCACGACTTGTGGGGACCTTCCGTCAAGTCCACTGCCTTTTTTAAAATTTTTCTTATTCCCCTCCCCACGGCTGACCTAACGACTCATGGGACTTGAGTATGAGTCGTAGTCAAGCCTGTGGGATCTTACTTCTCTAGTTTTCAAATTCATTCCATGACCTTATCCCATGAGTCATATCATGACTCGTGGGTTGATCTCACGAGTCTCTCCACGACTCATTCTGATTCTGAGGCCAAATTTCACTTTTTCATCATTTCAACTCCTGGTGCTGATCTTTGGCTTTCGGGGTATAACAACATGCTTCATCCCTAAAGTATAGAATCTAAAAATAAGGGAAAGGGACATACTTGTGGTGCACTAAGCACTCCATTCATCCTATGGAGGTGGTACCTCTACTGCAACGTGGCGCTAGCGATGGCCGGCCTACTCAAAAAGGACATCACAAGGGGGAATAGTCACCCACTCTATAGTAACAGTCGCCTCAGCGACCTTAGTATTAACCATGGACGAATGTGGCTCCCCCGGAAGGTCCTTTCCACCTGTAAGCACTCTATAGGCAGTGGTGGAGCTCCCTGCTCCTTTAGATTGCTCCTGCAACTCTAACATATGTGCGTCATGAATTCGTAGGCTCTCCACTCTTGCCTGCTTGGTCTCCTTCTTCTCCTTCTTTTTCCTATTCTTTGAGGGCTCATCTCCAACAACCTTTGAGACCCTCTTCTTACCCTTACCTCCACCAGCCACAGATGGGACCCAATAAATCTCAAAATTGAGCTCAACATCTAGGTCCAAAGGAGTGGAGGCTGCTATAATCACCGGTTGTCTAGGTTACAACTCGGTCACTTGGCTCCAAAGAGCCCCCAACCCCTTCTTGAGGCTACATATGTCTGGCTGCTCAGTTAGGTGCTCATTGAAATGGTGCTCGAGGCTGTCTAACTATCCATGCAACACCCTCATAGCGTCATCTATCTCAACCTTCACCCAAGGCTTAATGTTCTCCATCATGGATTGGACCTTTCTCTCGGACACTGTCAAACGTTTTGCCATCTTTTGGAGAAACTACGTGGGACCAACATATACCCAGCTGGGGTCTAGCTCAGGATACCCATCGGAGGTGCAGATGAAGTACTAGGAGCTGCCTCTTTGAGGCCAACCTCTCTAGCCGGCATCTCACCCTGCTCCAAAGAGGTTGGGGTGTCAATATGTTCCCCCCTAATACCCATGGTACTAGGACTGCAATAGGAAGTCTTACCTGGCTTCCAAGTTGATCTCATACCTTAAAAACCCTATATATGTCAACATTTGGCCTCCAATCAAAGTATGTACCTCCTTATTCACCTTTAGGCCCACCTCCATATGTAATCTGAACACAAGACTCGGGAAGGGGATGGTCTTGCTTAATCCCAAAGCTCAGTCACGAATCTCCTCTATAATAACCCTTGAAATATTGATGGCATATCGACACATGATACATGCCATCAAGATTGCTCTATCTGCATAAAGGGTATTATCGTTAACTGTCGACACTGATTAGTGGAAGACTAGTGTCCCGCAGGCCTTCGCTATGAAGTTCACCAAGGCTTTGATGACCTTCTTTCCCCTAGCCACGGAGTCCACCTCCTTTTCGTCATTTGCCAGAACCCCTGCTAGCCACTTAATATGACTCCGCCTTTCCTCGTGGCCCAGTTACTTTACCTTTTCAGGGCAGCTACATGATAATCAAACATAGTTGTCATGTCAGGAGCTCTGAACTGTGGACAATAAAGTATTCGAGTAATAGTCCACTTGGAGATATCAACCATGTGACCCCGCACCATAAAACTCTAAAGATTGGGCTATTCCTTTAATATAAGCCCACCTTCGGCATTCTACTCCATAGTGGCCAAATAATTGGCATAGAACACTAGGACCATTTTAGGACTACAGTTCTCCTGAGTTCTAGCCCTCCAGTCAAATCCATAGAAGCTCAATATTCGCTTCATTTCTTCTACCTCTTCCAAGTCATTGGTGAGGATCTGTGGTTCTTCTTGTATACACCATCTCGAGTGGTTCTTTAAGGTGAGATACAAACCCTACTCATATATCTCCAGACCACTGGGTACTCTCCACCTAATAGTACGGTTCCCAAAGGTGGAGTTTCATCAGCTTCCTCCTCACTGGTCTGCTCCACAATTTCGGCCTCATTGCCACCATCTTCGGATTAGGCCCCGTCGAAGTCTTCTTCCTTATTAGAGCCATTCCCAAACCCTTGAGCTTTTTCCTTTGCTCCCTCTTTAGACTTGGGAACAATGGACGGAGCATTAGAGGTGGCCTCAGCCTCTACTTTGTCCTGAGCCATAGTGATTCATAGTTCATCAATATCGGATGTCTCCACTTGGTACTCCTCCATCGAACCACTAAGTGTATATCCATCATGATCGAAGTCGGAGTGAGCATCCCCTAGTGCCCTCTGAGCAGCAATCTCAGCCCTAGCTCGCTTGTCTTGGGGATTCATCTTTGATTTCCTTTTTTGCGTCATTGTACTTGGGGAGAAAAGGTTAGTATGCATGATTGGAGAAAAAGAAAGCACGGAAATTACCCTCTGAAGTTTTCCATGAGTCTACAGTGGGTCATACCATAGTGGTTTCACTCATACTAAGATTTGTAGTTTCATATAGGTCCTGTCACGATTCCTACTTACGGCTCATACTATGATGGTATCGATCGTACTAAGAGTCGTACTGAGGAGTTCCTTAAATTGTGGTTCTTTTGTATTTCTTCATGACTCATGCTACAGATCGTGACTTTTTTTCGCAAGTTTTAGTAAGGGTCGTACAATCTTCTTTGGACTTTGACCTTTTCAGATTTGTGGTACAATCACATGGTACGACTCGTAGTAGGACACTATGGGTTATGAAAATTTTGTACCATCATGTTCAGTCTAAAATGGCTCGGGACAGTCCCAACTGTCCATTCTACGAGTTGTAATACAAAACCAAGAGTCATAGGAGGGCCTGCGAAGCATGTACTAGCCTTAATTTGTTCGGTTATTTAGGCAAACAATATTTTTGATCCGGGTACTCAGACTTCCCCATTTTATAATAAATGTCAATTATTCACACCTACCCAGTTCATCCCCAACATTCATAGCACCCCGTAACTCAGTTTTTAACAATACAAGTTTAGTTGTTCGAGCGTTTGAATTCCTACCCATTCAACATAATCACACAACCTACTGATCATCTTCCTCGATCCATTCTTGTGAGTTAGATGAATCATAGAGTTCAATACGTTCACATAGAGAAATATTTTTGCAACTTTAAACATGTTTACTTAATTTCTCAAGTGTATTCTTGACTTCTTGCTTGATTTAGTGATTATGGTAGGAATTGCAAATGTACAGGTGTAGTCTTGCACAATTTCGAGCTTGAATCGATTGGGATGTTAGGTGAGAGTCGTGGGTTCAATAGTTAAGTTTGTGTGGGAGTGAAAGACTAAGAAATTTGATTTTAAATTGATTAGGGTAGATATCTAAGCAATTCAAGTTTAGTCTGGTCTAATTTTTTAATTCATCCCATCACAACTCGTACCACAAGTCATAGGTTTGACCTACAACTTGTCCCTTGGACTCATAGAACAAGACTTAGAAAACGAACCTAGAGACTTACGAGTGGTTGTTACGACTCGTACCGCTAAGGTATGGTACGTAAAATTCCTCATAGGTCAATGTATCTGAAATTCTATGCTTAGCTTAATTCATCTTTATAGTGAGTACTGCGACTCCTACAATCAAGGTACGAGTCATAATTGCCATCCGTAATATGAATTTCTTCTTCTTCTTTTTACCCCAACCTATACTATGGCCCGTAAAAAGCTCTTACAAGTCGTACTGAGGCTCGTAGTACTGGCCTTGTTTGAAATTTTTCACCCACTAGATTTTGTTTTCTTGCACACTGAACACAACAAAGTTAAGTTACTTGGGTTTCCTCTCAAAATGTGCTTGATTTAACATCACGACATGATGTAGGTGGTTTGGTTACTTGGATTGACTCCTAAGAAGCGTCTGATTTAACATCATGGTATGATGCAAGTCTCATGATTACTAGAATTCATCAAGAAACTCATAATCATCCTCATGCTGAGAACACCCTAAACTCATTGGGATGCTTCATTGAACGGTAGACGTAAAAAGTGAACTCCTCTTTATTCAACCTAAATTTCAGTTGGCTAGCCTCAACATCCACCAAAGCTCTCCTAGTGGCAAGGAATAGTGATCCCAAGATAATGGGAACCTCAGAATCAACCTTGCAATCTAGGATCATGAAGTCCGCTGGGAAGATGAAATGGTACACCTTTATAAGCACACGAACTAAGACCCCCATTGGGTTTTTGATTGAGCGGTCTGCCATCAATAGCCGCATTGACGTTGGTATGGGGGCTCCCAAGTGATGTTCCATGATTTTACGACACTTTCGACGCTTAAAACTAAGAAATTATGCACATTCTGGGTATGCTTATATAGGTGTGATGTGTTTTGTGCTTAATGTTGCAGGAAAACAGGTTCGGGAGTGAACTGGTCAAATTAATACTGAATACCACTGAAAAGGTGACTGCCATGCACTTCATGAATCATTGGCAGGAGGCACGACTCATTGCCTAAGGCATGGGAAAAATATGGATTTTTGATGATGCAAGACAGTGTACCTAACAAGTTGAGGAAATGACTCTTTACAACAGGTAACGATTCGTGAGGTCAACCGTCAAAGCTGAAAGAGGAAGTCTTAATAAAGTGGCTAGTGTAGTTGACGATAGAAATCATGAGTCGTCACATGAAGGAACGACTCGTTGGCAGATCACTAGGACCAACCGTAAGGTGCACTGGAATTTTGGAGGAAGGAGACCACGAGGGACATAACGACTCGTGCTCAGGAATGACGAGTCGTTAGGTGACCCGTTGCCATGACTGGGAACATTGCCAAGGACGACCGTTTTAACCAAGAAATGACTCGTCAGAGGGCCAAACCAACCATCACCAAGCCCGTTGCCACTGCCGACCTATTTCCAGTTTTAATTAGTAAAACAATTTTTTGGAACTATAAATACACAGTTTAGGTTTATTTTTGAGAGATGATTTTAGAAGGAGACGATTTTTGACAAATATAGAGCAATTGAGAGAGATGATTGTTTAGTTTTAAACTAGAATTTTTGGTTTTGATCAATTGTTCTTGATTGAAGAAACAAAAGTAGCATTTGAGTTTATTCATCTATTATGGAGCTTTTATTCAATCTATGTGGTTTTTATTCTACGATAATTTATAAGTAGTAATTATGATTTCTTCAATATTTTGTGATTGCGATAATACAAGTAAGAGTAGCTAAACCCATAAACTAGGTTTGTGGGAACCAAGATGAATTAACACACATAGGTAAAAACACTTACTGATTCTTGAACAGGGTTTTATGCATGTATTGTTTTTCCCTTCGTTTTGATTGATTCTTGACAGTTGCAAACATTAGGACTTTCCTTATTTTTACTTATCGGACCAAGGAGGTAAAGAATGCGAAAAGGGATTAACAACGTAGATTTGAGGCTATCAACCCTCATATAATAGCTTGAACTGTTCTGGGGATAGCTAATCGGAAATCAAGGGTATGGGTCAACTATAATACACCCGTATACGGACCAAGTTGCATAGTGATAATAATCTAGATAGGGGACCAACCATTTAGGTGAACCTAACTAACCAATATTGAATGTTAAAACACCGGAAAAGATTACTAGTGTATAAGACTTGTGATTATGAAATCTTGGGGAACACAATCCTAGTCAAGTCGTTAATTGAAGACAAACTGAATTTGATTTTAGCATTCATAAATTTTACTTTTTTTATTATTCTATATTTTTCCCCCTTTGGAAATTAGTAACTCAATAGTAATAGTTATTCACATTAACTTAAGTTCTTACCATATTCCCTATGGGATCGACCTCAACCTTTTTTGGGTTCTAGATTTGACAATCAACCTCTTATATCTCAATTATGAGGTTTAATTTAGGCGACATCACTAAGCCCAACTATTTGAACAGAGCCAACAGCATCAAGTCGATTCTTGCTCCTAACTCACACATTTCCTTTACAAACTCAAAATCACCAATCGTACACGGAATGGTGAAGGAACCCGGATCCTCCCTTTTCTATGCCAGGACCCGTGAAGCTATGGCACTGCAATGATGCAAGTTACCAACCGGACCTCTTTTTTGTCACAAGATCCTTCATAAACTTGGCATATCCAAACATTTGCCCCAATGCCTCGACCAATGGTATGTTCACAGATAGTTGTTTAAACATAGAGAGAAACTTTTAAAACATACCATCTTCTGCCTTCTTGTTCATCCTTTCAGGGAACGGTGGCGGCTGGCGTGGGATAGCCTTATAGGTTTGTGTGGCCCCTTGTTTCTTACCATTATCAACCTTTGACTCCTTTGCCTCAACTAGAGTTCCTGTTAACTCAGCATCACTTATGAGCTATTGCTCAACAAGCTCATCTTCCTCATCAATCATGATATCCTTCCTTCTTTCCATCTCAACTAAAATCGAGGGGGATCAACTATGGTCTTTCCACTCGGATTCATCACAGCCATACTACGACTATCATTCTTTGGATTTTTCACTATGTTATTAGGTAGTGTTCCCTTTTGCCTTGGGTTTAGGGACACTGATAGTTGGCCTAGTTATTGGTTGTTGTGGCATGTGACTCAACTTTTTGGCTCTGCCAAATATCTCTCTCCGAATTTCCTTCAGCTAATCACAGTGGATCTCACTTTCCTGAGCATCTCAGCCATCATGTTCTCTAATATTGAGGGTGCAATCTCACCCTCACGTACATTAGGTGGAACATGTAAACCTGTCCGATCACTGTGACAACCATTGTTATTTCTCCATTCTCCTTAACGCTCATGACCTCGTCTCCTATCCCTATACCTATTTCGATTGTAGTTGTCTCAATACTGGTCTTGACCTTAATTTGAAAAACCTTGGTGTCTTGGCTAGACTCTTGGGCATTGGCCTGAAAATCTACCACCTGGTTGTCCAAGGAGTTCTCCTAACCTTGAGCTCCCACTGAGTTTACCTTTCCCATACTAGAAGCACTAATATGCTTAGTTAGCAGGTCTGATGATGTTTGCACATGGGCTAGGTCCTGAAAAATGCTCCTCCTGCTTTCTATATTAATCCGCAGTCATACCAATGGCATACGTACTGGCAACTGCTTCTTCTTCCCTAGTGTGTTAGGCCCTATTCATATTAGTGACTCTATCAATAATAGTGGAATCTTGCTCTCATGTGTAATTCATCAACGCTCCTCCCGCCATAGTGTCTACTACATGTTTTGTGCTGTTGTTCAAGGACCTGCAAAAAAATTCCAACAAACTATCATCTAGAATTTAGTGTCTAGGGAACTTGGTCAACTTCTTCTTAAACCTCAACCATGTCTCATGAAGTGCTTCCGTTTTCAGTTTTCGAAAGTTATAAATCGCGTCCTTTAACTGTAGCATCCTAGAGGGGGGAAAGAACCTTTCAAAGAAGGCTGATTTAAGACCCCTCTAGTTAGTTATGGAGTCATTGGGCAACTTCAATAACCAAAGTGTGGCCTCTCCAATTAAAGAGAATGGAAAGTGTCTCAACGAATAACATATTGACTTACCTCGGGTAACCTATACGCCTTGCATATGCCAACAAAGTTCATCAAGTGTAAGTTGGCATCATCAGCTGCATTACCACTAAAAACCCCTTTCATGTTCAATAACTACATCATGGTGCTAGTGATATCTAACTTCACCCCAGCAGGCAAAGGTGGTGGTACGATGGCTCCAATTGACCCTACATCATCAATGTACGGTTCATCCTCATCATAGAACTAAGGAGCATATCTTTGACTTCTATTGCCCCTACCATGCACACAACATTCACTGCCTCCTCTTGAGCATCTTCTTGTTCCTGAAGTGCTACTAGCCGAGCTAACTCAGCATGGCGAGCCTCTTCATCCAAACGTGCATCTCTCTGCTCAGGGTTCTCCATTCTCCAAAGTGTTCGCTCTAGTTAAAGATCAAGAGGAATCAGGGGGTCTCCATTTCATTGTGAAGTTGGAATTCACCAAGAAACAACCCATGGATGTCAAAAACAAAAAGAAAATATAAATGAGGAAATAACAGCTAAAAGTTAAACATAAAATTACTCTAATCCTAAGTCGTATTCCTCGGCAACGGCGCCATTTTTGATAACGCTCAAATCACACTCCTGTTAAAGTCTTACATGGACACTGTCAATATATAACAATGGTCAATTCTACAGGGAATATGGTTAGAATAAAAAATAATGCTAGTATTAAGACCTTAAGATTGTTATATCCTAAAAGGGGGGTTCTTATGAAAGCAAATAAGAAGTAATTGTGAGAGTTAATTTTTGATTATTAGATTATGCAAATAACAAGGGTAAGTGTTCCCCATGGGTTCATAACTACTTAAGGTTTACACAAATGATCTATCCCAATGTTTTACTTGTAGAACTGATAACATAAGTTCATCCAAACAACTGGTTCGTCCCAATTGGATGACGATACTCAATCAGCGAATTAGATCTCATGAGTGGCTCTACATCATCTGTTATCAATTTGCTCTAAATTATCTATTGCGTGACCACAACTCAAGTTAAACAATGATCATCAAGATCAAGGCTTTGTTGTAATTCTATTTTCCTAATTTGAACTTCTTAGATTCAACCAAGTAGTGAATTAGGGAAAGTCCTTACATTGCACTCCATTAAGAAATATTAAAGATGAAGAGAATACAATACAAGTGTTTCACATTGTTTTGGAATCATTTTTGTGTAACCCTAGTTTGTTAATTCACCTGGTTCCCACAACCCTAGTTGCAGAGGATTTATCCTCTCATGGTTGTAAGATATTTATTAGTATTCATACACAAACACATAATTGGAATACTTACAAAGATGATCAGACGAAAACCCACTTGAATATTGCAAGAATTTATGAAGAACAATTCAAGAACTATGAAGAAATCAAATCAAGAAAATCTCCAATACTTGAATAGAAAAATCAACAAGTTCTTTCTCACGTGGTATAACTTGTTTTCCAACTCTCTACCAAAAATAACTTAAAAGGTATTTATACAAATATTCAGAACCTTTTCCAAAGTAAATAGGGAAAACTACTAAAACTACTTCCAACTTCACCTATGACCCTATAATACTCCAAAAGTGCCTAAGACTAGACTTGGGAAGTTGAAATGAAAAAAATAGAAAAATATGAGACTTCTCTCAAAATTACTCATGGTACGGGTTGCTCTTGGGTCTAACTACCCATTAGAGGCACTCGTGGTGAGGTTCTGTAGAAGAAAACTTGGGAGTAATGGGTCTAAGGATGACCCATTGGTTTCTATAACGAGTCGTGGTAAGGGGGTCATTGTGAGGGTGGTTCTTGTCAAGGTGGCCAACACAAGTCATGGCACGACCCATTGTATGAGACAATGAGTCGTGGTATGGTTCTGTTGGGAGGATTTCTAGGAAGTGAGTAGTGGTGACAACGGACGAACATGACGAGTCGCTGGGGCTAGTAATTACTCATCCTATCCAGTCATGGTGGTAGACCTAACTTTGGAAAATGGAGTGAAACCATGAGTAAGGCAACAACCCGTTGAAGCAAAGAAAGAATTGGTGTAGGCCTTATTGTCACTAACAATGCAGAAATTCCATACTTTTCATTAAGGGTATTTTCATAATTCCTAAGCCCTAAGGTACTAAACTACGTAATATTAAGCTCAGTTATCAGGGTTTTAAGGGTGTTAAGCCTATTCTAAAAATTCCCACTCCATGCATGCAACTTAGAGCACTTCCTTTGAGATCAAGCTTGAAGAATTTCTCCAATTTCTTGCCAATTTTCTTTTGGCTTTCAAGAGGAAGTGTAAATATGATTTACCCAGGTATGCAGGGTTATGAATGAGTGTATCCATTCACTCCCATTCCCAATCCCTCTCATATTTCATGTGATTTCTAAGTTGATGAATATATGGGGTTTTAACTCAACTTGTGAATTCTCTAAGTATCTATCATGGGTATCCTCTATGTATTGTTATATGTTGATTTATGATTCATGGGTATGTTTTATAATGTTTTAAATTACAAAATATGATTTCAAAGTTTTACAAATAAGATGTCCATCTATGGAAATTTATGAAAAGATGAGATTATGATCTATGCTTCTAGTTATGATGAGATGCTCATGATGAAAGTATGATTTCGAATTACCCATGTCTATATTCATGTTTTGAGTAATAAAAGTCAATTTCATGCATGTTTAAGTATTGAGAAAGCCTATATGATCAAGTATGTTTCAGGATTTATTTAAATTTCATGTTATTTGCTTACCACATGGTTTTGGAGTCTAGACTCCCACTCTTGTTCAGCTTGTGGTATAGTTTGAGTCAAGGCTCTCTATGTATGTTTTCAGAATGTGTATGTCATGTCATGATTTAGCTTCCTCGAAAGACGATGGTTCAGCTTTGTTGAAAAATGATGGAGAGCATACACATATTTTTTGGAGCAGTGTCTAGCACTGAGTAGGCTAAAAGTCCGTCAACCCTATTCCTCAGAACTACGTGCAAACATAGGTATGTTCAGATTATTTGGGACCTCCCTTGTGATCTTCCCCTGCCCCCAAGGGGAATTCAGCGTGATATAGATATCATGGTAGCGTCCTTAGCCTTGGCAAGGCTTTGGACAGCTCTACCCACTTGAATGTAACTGTCGGGACCACGTAAGCTCTATCATTGTAATGTCGGTTATATGATGAGTCTTCCATTTTTCCTCATGATTTCAATTATGTATGTTCATCAGTCATGATAATATGTTTTCAGCAGGTTTAACCCAATTTTCAGTTTTACTTATGAATAATAATTTTCAGCTTTGGGTCATTCACAGTTATGATATTCAGTTATGTTCAAATGATGTTTTTAGATAATAGCATGTAAACCCTACTCCCAGAATCTTACAATGACATGATTTATGATGTTCGTGATTTCATGATTTTACTTATTTATTAGTTTTACTTACTGTGCATACTCGGTACATTCTACGTACAAACCGCATACTCTACGT
The DNA here is from genome assembly GCA_035772735.1 of Datura wrightii. Lineage (NCBI taxonomy): Eukaryota > Viridiplantae > Streptophyta > Magnoliopsida > Solanales > Solanaceae > Datura > Datura wrightii. The sequence goes on from JASDFA010000016.1 coordinate 162,629,951, forward strand.
TGTATTGTTTCATGATATAGTCTCAGACATTCAAGTTCAGCCCTGTCGTTAGCCGTATCCTTGGAGGTTACATCCCTTAGTCTGTGTTGGTGAGCCCTCATCCTTCGAGGACCATTGTATTAGATTATGTTCAGTATTTTCAGTTACAGTTTAGTGAGTTAATTGGGGCCTTGTCGCATCATCTCGTCAGTGTGTAGAGGCTTTTCAGACTTAGCATGTATTCAGCTTCAAAATTGTGTTATGTATTCAAATGTTCGGATGTTATCATATTTTAAGACTTCCACTTATTTATGTTGAGTGTTAGATATCAGGTTCATGCCATGGATTGACTTGGAGTCTCTTAGGGCTCTTTATCTCATGTCTTGATCTGGGCCTAATTCTATAATACCAGGTTTGTCACAACCCGAACATAGGCCCGAATAGAGACACGGGACAAGGAACCCTGAGAGGCCCCAAGTAAACCCATGGCATGAATATAATAGCTAAAAGCATACAACACACGGAAACTGAAACATTAAAACATGCTTATGCGGAATTCTAAAAATCTAATAACATCTGAAAAACGAAAAACATAATACTATTCTGAAGCTGAATACATGCTATGTCTGATAAGCCTCTATAACCTGACGAGTTGATAGGACACGGCTCCTAACTAACTCACTACAAACTGTAACTAAAAATACTAATACGAGATGATAAACAATGGCCCTCGAAAGATGAGGACTCACCAACAGCTGGGTAACGTTAACTTTGAATGTTTGACTAATAGAAGGAATGAACCCGAACATCGAAGCCAGTATCATGAAATTATACAACATAGAGTATGCAGTCAGAATTTGGAATGTACTGAGTATGTAAGGTAAGTAAAAACAAATAGTTAAAATACATAAGAGTTCTTAAGAGTAGGACAACATGATCATGAAGTAAATATCATAATTTAAACATAAGGCTCAAGGTTTTCAAACCATTCATAATTTCAATTGTAATCACAGTCATAAGAGAAACTTTATAGAGCATAACTTGAGCAAAAATAACATAAACATAACCATGCTTACATCATGAAGAAGAATCGGAGGAATCTTGTTGAATGACACTATCATGATAGAGCTTACATGATGCCCCACTATTTCGCCCAAATGTTTAGGACCGTCCCAGACTTGCTAGGAAAGGGCGTGCATGATGTGACATCACAGGGGATCCAAAAATATATGTATATACCTATGGTAGCACGTAGTTCTGAGATCACGGGGTTTACCTGAACTCTGGGTCTACTCGGTCTAGACACTGCTCCCAAAAACATACACATGAAGCTCATATTATAATTATGAATCATTCATGAATTTCATGGCCAATTAAAACATAACTTACTTGATAATACTAGAAATACATGATTAGCATGAGTAAGGGCCCGTGAGTCGGCTAATATTCATAAATTCATAAGTCATGAGGAACATGCATACTTCTAAAAATACATATACTTGATATTCATAAATCCATGAAGAGTACTTGAAGAGATCGAAATCTTTCATGGCTAACTATATCAAATCTGTTGAGGTGACTTTCTAAAGGACTGAGATCGGGCAGCCTCTATACACCCGTCTAGCTATAACTAAATCACCTACTGGATTAGATACTGAGAAGGGTTCTAAAATGACTTTGGTACTGACTCCGAAGCTACTAGCCACATAATGTATCACAAAAGACAAGATATCCCCCAGATCTAAAAAAGAATATACATCAAGATGGAAAAATCATAACGTATGAATGACTACATCCGGGGAGACCTCCTGCTCCTGTCGGGATACTAAAGCATAGAATCTGTTTCGGTGCTGATCGCCACCTATGCTGAGCGTGCAGGTAGGGATTCTAAATTGGATGTTGGGCCTCGGCCCCCATCATGGTCCTGTCTAGATGCTGGGACGTCTCTGAGCATGTTTCTAAGCTTTCCACACCCGAAACAAGCACCTGTACCAGCTAAGCACTTGCCCGTGTGTCCCCGACCACATCTGCGGCAAGCTCGGATACTAGAATCTGCGGGTCTACTGCTCTGACCCCTCAAGTCAGGTGCTCGCCCCCTATGATCATACCTAGGCCTGGATGGTACACTCAACGCTGAAGATGATGGGGCTGAAGATCTCTGGTGGGTCTACTGTTAGTGCCCGCCACCTGACCTCGGTGAGAATATCTACAACTATCAGTCCTGGCCCTCTTAGCCTCCCTCTCCCACATGTGTGTCGCCTCCATTTGTTGGGCGTAAAAAGCTATCCGAGGGAAATCCTTATCCTGGTGGAGCATAGCGGTCCTAAAATCCTTGTCCAAATAGCCCGCCACTCTATAAATAAATCTGCTCATCCATACCCTCTAATCAATCACTAACTCTACGGCTTACATCAATAGGCGAGTGAACTCAAGGGCATACTCTTGCACGGTTATTCTCCCTTTCTTAAGATTCACGAACTTAGCTGCCTTGAGCTCCCTCATCTCAAGAGGGAAGAACCGATCAAACAATGCAACATGGAACTCCTCCCAAGTGACAGGACTTGCTCCGGCAGCCCTACTATCTTTCAATTGCCGAAACTAGATGTGTGCGACTCCTTTTAGCTGATATAAGGCCAACTCCGCACACTCAACTCCGTTCACCCCCATGAATTGGGTGATCTTCACAATCTCATCAATGAACTCAAAAGGGTCCTCATCTAATTTTGTCCGGAGGAACCATGGCGTGTTCTTTCTCAAGAAATTCCAAACTTGAGCAGTCGGCGCATTATGATTTTATGGGACATGCGCAACTGCCTACTGGTTGACCTGAGCGGCCAGGGCTTGGCGAGCATCTGAATAGCTTCCTGAACCTCAGCATGGGAAACCGGCTTCGGTGCATGGTGCTCCAAGACTGACGAGGCCTGTTGGTTCCCGTTTCCGTTTCCATCCTCATGGCCGTCTCTGTTCATATTTCTCCTACCATTTACTCTTTATGGAGCCATGATTCTGCAGTCGCGAATAGCAAGAATTAGAAGGATAGGGAGACAGTTCATTGCAAGACATAGATCATGACACAAGGGAACATTTCCTAAACATCTTGTAGCCTCTTCATCATAAGTATGGCGCGCTTCACACCCATGAAAAAGACTCTACTCAACACGGCTTTCAAACACCCGAGGACACTTCGAACCTATGGCTCTGATACCAAGTTTTTCACGACTCGAATGGAGGACCGAATCACAACACCGGACAAAGAATCCAGAGAGACTCCAAGTCGACCCATGGCATGAACATACATCTAACTCATCCAATAAGACTGAAGAATCGACATGATAATCTTAGCAGAAGTTTAAAATAAACATAACATCATAATACACAATATGAAGCTAAATACATCCCTTTATCTGAAAAGCGTCTAAGATGATTTGATGGGACAATACCCCAACTAACTCAATAAAGTTGAAAGTAAAAGTACATATGGAAATCTGAATAATCATAGTCCGCGGGAGATGAGGACTCACCAATGAGCGAAAGGTTGCTAACTCTAAAAATTGACTATAAATGGGGCTGAGCCTGAGTGTCGGGTCCTATATCATGAAATGGTACAACATAAAGTATGTAGTCAGTACGTGTAATGTACCAAGTATGCAAGGTAAGTTAAATCGCTTTAATAAGAAAAAATCATTTAAAAACATGCATAATGTAAAACATAAACAATACGAATCTGAGAGAAGGGCTTGCATGCATGCATTCTGAAATCATTATCTCACCATAATATAATATAACATCATAGCTGACTCAATTGACTCAAAGCTGAAATCTAATAGTCAGGAGTACAAATTAACATTGAGCCAAACCTGCTTTAAATCATATATGGATATAGAAATCTCATGAATGATAAACATGCATAACTGAAATCTTGGGGAATAATGGGAGACTCGTCTTTTAACCGATATATCATGATAGAGCTTACATGGTCCCAACTATCACACTAAAGTGGGTAGAGCCATCCAAAGCCTTGCCAGGCTAGGGACGATACCATGATATCGATATCAAGCTCGTAGCCCAATAGAGCAGGGGTAGCTCACAAGGGTGGACCTAAAGTAATATATATATATATATATATATTATAAACCTATGTTGGCGCGTAGTTTTGAGGCATAGGTGATCGACCCTTAGACTATTCAGTGCTAGACACTACTCCCAAAAACATGAATATTCTCTCCATCGTGTTTCAATGAAGCTCAACAACGTCTATTGATGAAGTCCAATAATCAAATACATCTCAAATATGAAATCATGCATATGAGAAGCTTTAGCTCAAAACGTACCACAACATGAAATATAATTGGGAGTCTTCGCTCCAAAACAATGTGGTAAGCTTAATTAAGAAAATCATAAATCATACTTCAACATGTGGGCATTGCACAATACTCTCACATGCTTGAAAATACTCAATTCACATCAAAAACATGATTATAAATATGGGTTTCTTGAAAACATGCTTTTCATCATGCTATCTTATCATAATCATACATTTATCGCAAATCTCATCATTCATGAACTTCTCATCAATAGGATTTTTAATTCATAAAACTTGAAACATGATTTTTAATTGAAAACAATATAAAACTTGCCCATTCTTCATAATTCAATAGTAGAAACATATTTAAATCATACCGATGTAGAGAATTAGGAAACTAATGCATTGGGTTAAAACCCCATAGATTAGACATAGGAACCTCATGATTTAGAGAGGGATTGGGCATGGGTGTGAAAGGATTCACCCATTCATAACCCTACATACCTTATATAGATTATTTTTATACTTCTTTGAATGCCCAAGAAGAAATTGAAGAGAATGTTGAAGGATTTTCCTTGATCACCTCTGTAGACTACCACTCTTGCATGCATGAATGAAAAATGGCCTAAAATGAACTTAACCCTCTTAAAAGTCATCATTAATAACTCAAAACGACGTAGTTTAGGCATTAAGATTTTAGAAATTATGGAAAAGCCCTTACTAAATTCGCAGAAAATAACTGGCAGTCAGTCCCTAATAGGGACATGCTGATTCGTCGCCTCTGGCCACGACTCATGGCATCATCCATAAAGTACATTGCTTATCAAGTCATCTGGGCTTGTCACGGTTCACATCATGATTCATTGCTTTTGACCACGACTCATGGTCACCACCCGTCATGTACACTACCTCAATCTTAATTAAACATTACCCTGCTGGTCACGACTCATCCCACGATTCGTGGTGACTAACCACAACTTGTGGGGTCCTTCCATTAGGTACACTGCCTTCTTCTTCTCCTTTCTCACTCACCCCTTCCCATGACCGACCTAACGAGTCATGGGGCGTAACAACAACTCGTGGTCTCATCTGTGGGGATCCAAATTCCCAAATTCAAGACTCATCTCCTAAGCCTAACCACAGGTCACATCACGACTCGTGGGCTACTCTCACGTGTCACATCATGACCCGTCCTATGTCCTAATGCTAGTTTTAATTTTTTTTCAACTCCCGGGTCTGACCTTTAGGCTTCCAAGGTATAACAATAATGTACCACAAACCCATCGGTACCCTCCGGTAGAGTCAACGCTGGTGCTGAGGTGAGTCGAGTCTTCAGCTCTTGGAAGCTCTTCTCACAGGCCTCTGACCATTGAAACTTCACTTTTCTCTGGGTCAAATTTGTGAATGGTGCTACAATGGATGAAAAACCTTCCATAAATCTCCTGTAGTAACCATCTAAGCCCAAGAAACTCCTAATATCTGAGGGACTCACTGGACTAGGCCAATTCTTCACAACTTCTATGTTTTGAGAGTCCACGTATACACCCTCACTTGATACCACATGACCCAAAAATGCTACCGAATTTAACCAAAACTCACACTTGCTGCACTTAGCATACAACTGGCAATCCTTAAGAGTTTGTAGTACCACCCTTAAATGAGCGGCATGCCCCTATTCGCTCCGAGAGTATATGAGAATGTCATCTATGATCACGATCACGAACATATCAAAATATAGATTTAACACCCTATTCATCAAATCCATAAAAGTTGTAGTAGCATTCGTTGCTCCAAAAGACATAACTACAAACTCATAGTTACCATACTTAGTCCTGAAAGTTGTCTTCGAAATATCACTCTCCTGAATATTGAGCTGATGATACCTGGATATGAGATCTATCTTTGAGAAACACTTGGAACCCTGAAGTTGGTCAAACAAGTAATCAATTCTTGGGACAGGATACCTGTTCTTGGCTGTAACCTTGTTCAACTACCAATAGTCAATACCCATCCGAAGAGTACCATCTTTCTTTCGAACAAATAGAACTGGTGCACCCCACGGGGATTTGCTTGGTCTAATGAAACCCTTATCTAAGAGGTCTTTCAACTATTTCTTCAACTCTTTTAGCTCACCTAAAGCCATTTTATAAGGAGGAATAGAGAAGGTCAATACCAATATTGATCTCCTATTCGGGAGGAATTCCCGATAAATCATCTAGAAACACTTTTGGATATTCACACACCACAGAAACTGATTAGATAGTCGGGATTTCTTATGCAGCATACGTAACCCTAACTATACGGTACACGCAACCTTTAGAGATCATCTTTTTGGACTTACGGTAGGAAATGAAACAACCTACAGGCACAACTGAGCTTCCCTTCCACTCTAAGATTGGCTCACCCGGAAACCGAAACTCTACCGCACGGGTTCTATAATTTACTGAGGCATAACATGCATGTAGCCAGTCCATGCCAAAGATAACATCAAAATCTATCATGGATAGCTCCACTAAATCTTCTAAGGTGACATTCTGAACAACTGTGATAGGTCATTTCTACATACCCATCGATCAATAACTAAATCACCAACTAGGGTAGAAACTGAGAAGAGTTTTGATAGGATTTCGGGGATGACTTCAAAAATACTAGCAACATAGGGCATCCTTAAAGATAAGGTAGCCTCTAGATGTATCAATGCATATGCATAAAAGTGGAATACTCGTAACATACAAATGACCAAATCTGGTGAAGTCTCCTGCTACTGATGAGATGCAACAACATATAACCAGTTCTGGCGCAGACCACCACCTGCACTGGTGGATAAACCCTACTGCGTTGGGTGTGCTGGTGCTGTTGCTGAACTGGTAGCCTGAGCATGGCCTCTGCTATCATCCTTCCAAGCTAAAGGGCACTCCCAATGACTGTGCCCTGGTCTACCATACCCAAAAAAGATATCTAACCCAATCAAGCACTACCTTATGTGATTCTTTCCACATATCCCATTGACCAGGAAGGTACGCTCTGCCTGGATGCTACTCTATCCCTTCAAGCCTGATATTCTGCTCCTCTGGTCACCTCGCTGTCTAGATGGAGTACTGTCCAATGTTGGCGCTAGAGCTAGTGACCTCTATTGGGTCTGCAGACGATGTCCGCCTCCCAATCTCTGTTGGGAGAACCCATAAATGTCTGTCCTAGCTCTCTTGGCCTCTCTCTCTCTCAAATGAACAGCCTCCATCTGTTGGGCGTACAAAAGCAATTGAGGAAAGTCAATGTCCTGATGAAGCATAGCGTTCCTACAATCTTTGACTAGGTAGTCCGCTACTCCATGCACAAACCTGCTTACCCGAGCTCTCTGATCAGCCACCAGATCTGGTGCATATTTGGACAAATGAATAAACTCCAAAGCATACTCATGGACTGTCATGTTATTATGCCTCAAGTTCATGAACTCATCTTCATTTATCTCCCTCATCTCACAGGGACCGAAGTGATCCAACAACACGGTAAGAAGCTCATCCCAACCAATGGGACTCGCTCCAACAGCTTTGCTACCCTTCCACTGTCTAAACCAGATATGTGAAACCCCTTTCAACTGATACGAGGCTAGGTCTGCGCACTCCTCCCCCATCACCCTCATGATTTGGGTGATCTTCAAAATCTCATCATTAAACTCATGCGGATCCTCGCCCACCTTGATCCGAGAAAGTCTTGAGGGTTCATCCTAACAAAGTCCCTGACTTTTGCCGCCACCGCACTCCCATTCTGGGGCACATTGGCTACCATCTACTGGTTGACCTGGGTGGTCAATGCATTTGCCAACATCTGAATGGCTGCCCTAAACTATTCATGGGCAACTTACTCGGGCACTTTATCCTCTGGGGATTGGTGGGGCCTGTTGGTGCCCCTCCCCATTGCCATTCTCATGGCAATTTCTATTTCTGTTTCTTCTTCCATTAACTCGGCAAGGTGGCATGATTCTGCAAACGTGTATAATAGGAGTTAGAAGGATAGAGAGACTTTTTATCGCATGACATAGATCATGGAAGAAAGGAAGTTTCCTAAAATGTTTTTTAGCCTCTTCAACATAAGTGTGGTGCACTTCACACCAATGAAAAAGACTCTACTTAATGCAGCTTCTAGACACCATAGGATACTTGACAACCTAATTTTCTGATACCAAGTTTGTCATGACCCGAACATAGGCCCGGATAGAGACACGGGAAAAGGAACCCCGAGAGGCCCCAAGTCCACCCATCGTATGAACATGATAGCTAAGAGAATACAACACGCAGAAACTAAAATATTAAAAATGCTTAAGCGAAATTCTAAAAATCCAATAACATCTGAACAATGGAAAATGTAATACTGATCCGAAGCTGAGTACATGCTATGTCTGATAAGCCTCTATGACTTGACGAGTTGATGGGACAAGACCCCCAACTAACTCACTACAAACTGAAACTAAAAATATTGATACAAGATGATAAAAAACGGCCCTCGAAGGATGAGGACTCACCAACAGCTGGGTAATGCTAACTCTGAAGGTCTAACTAATGGTGGGACTGAAGCTGAACGTCCTAGCCTATATCATGAAACGATAAGCATAGAGTGTACGATCAGTAATTAGAATGTACTGAGTGTGCAAGATAAGTAAAAAATGAATAGTTAAATTGCAGAAGGGTTCATAAGAGTAGGAAAGCATGATCATTAAGTAAATATCATAATGTTAACATAAGGCTCAAGATTATCAAACCATTCATAATTTCAATCGTAAATCATAGTCATAAGAGAAACTTTATAAAGCATAACTTGAGCCAAAGTAACATAAACATAACCATGCATAAATCATGAGGAACAATGGGAGGACTTGTCTTTACCAACACCATCATGATAGAGCTTACATGATGTCCCACTATTTCCCCCAAATAGTCAGGATCGTCCTAGGCTTTCCAGGTAAGGGACGTGCATTATGTGATATAATAAGGGATCCAAAAATCATGTATATACCATTGGTGGCATGTAGTTCTGAGATCATGGGGTTTATGTCACCACCCGAACATAGGCCCGAATTGAGACATAGGACAAAGAACCTCGAGAGGCTCCAAGTCGACCCATGGAAGAACATAACATCTAACTCATTCAAATAATATGGAATACCATCATGAACAACATAACAGAAGTCTAAACATTACATCACATATGAGTACATATATAAGTCCAAAGCTGAATACAAACTATGTCCGAGAAGCCTGTAATACTGACGAGTTGATGGGACAAGGCTCCAACTAACTCACTATAGTCTGGAAATTTAAAATTCTAGATCATATCTGAATAGAAATGTCCTGGAAAGATGAGAACTCACCAACTCAGATTGAAAAGCACTAATGTTGGGAATCGAGCTATCGGCTAGACTGAGTTTTGATATTGGAGCCTGTATCATAAAATGATACAACATAGAGTATGCGGTCAGTACGTGGAATGTACCGAGTATGAAAGGTAAGCCAAACCACTAAGTAAAAATCATAATCATGCATATCATAAAACATAATCAAGATAAGATTCTATGAGTAGGGCTTGCATGCTATTTTCTGAAATCATGATCTGAATATAACTTAACATCATAACTGAATCTAATGATCCAAAGCTGAAAGCTGATAATCATTGTTCAGGATTTTAAATGACTACACGCAAGTGCACGTTGTCGAACAAGTAGTAAAATGGCTAAAGTAAGCCAAGTATCGATCCCAAAGGGACTGGACCAAGGTAATAATCGAATCAAGCGTTAATGAACTCTAAATCTAATAATGCAGACAACAGTTTCAAGAAGATTTTGGGAGTTTGTTTCCTAATTTATACTAATCTAAAACAAATGTACAAATTGAGTCTGAGCTATAGTAATGAGCATGCTGAGGCTAAAACGAACATGCAGGGAAGCAATTCATTGATACAAGTCGGTTAATCCTTCCTTCGGTTGCTAGTCAAGAATTATTGCCTATGGATTAAAACTCTCGTATTTAACCCAACTGAAGAATCATGAACCTTCCACCTACATTTCTATGATAAAAAGAAATTCATGATCTAGCGATACGAAACCGATTCCTCAATTGACTAATATGACTTTCAGATATATTTCAATTCTGAAGGTAAATCAATTCTCAATTTTCCCAAACCAAGAAGAGATCATATCCTACCAATTCACAACTTTCCAATTTCTTTCTCTTTCGAGCGAAAACCAGATTTTTTAGATGTACATTAACATTGGCCAAACATTAATGCAGTAAGAACAAGAATTGATAGAACAACCATGGAAGAAAAGATGAAAAACCAAGAAGATCAATAATTACATTCCACTATAAATATTCTTAGCCTCAGCAAGAAGTGAATTTAGCCACTCATTTGTGGATTAAACATCATCAAATGAGTATAAATCATACAAAAAATTGAAATAATGGAGAAAGAGATAAAGAAGAACCCTAAGATTTTCGTCCCCTCAACTGCCTGTAACCCAAGTTCTTGCTCAACCAAGTAAGAATAATTAAAAATAAACCTAAGTGTGCTATTTATACTAGTGGGAATTTTTCCCGGAATAACAAGCAACGTGTCACAGAGTGCATCGTGGAGCACTGCCTCCGTGACACGGCGCAAACGCGGATCCTTACTGGAATCCAGTCCTCCAGGTACTTATGCCCAACGTGCCACGGCGTGCAACGCATGGCTTGGCCAATGTGCCATGGCACCAACGCGAACCTTCACTGGAACTTGGCCAATTTTAATCATCCGGGGCAGAATGCCTCCGTGATGGCAGCGTGACACGGCTCGATCGCGGAGCCCCTTAATTTGCTGCATTTCCTTGTCCTTTTCCACTACTCGCTTCCGAGTCCATTCGCGATTTCTCCCAACATGCATCTTAGCTTCCTAAAATTACATTTTTCCTGAAAAACAACACTAATCATGTTGGTTAGTATAAATTTACCTTTTAACTACAAATCACATGAGAATGTACAAATATCGATGGATAAACAAGACGAAATGAAACATTTGAGTATCACTTGGTCATATAATTCGGCCCAAGATCAATCATAGGTAAAACTCAACATTGGGTCAAACCTGATGAAAACATAATATCATGACTGATGTGAATGCATAACTAAAATCATAAGGAACAATAGGAGACTCGTTATATAACCGATATTACCACGATAGAGCTTACATGGTCCTGACTATCACATTCATGTGGGTAGAGCCGTCCAAAGATTTGCTAGGGATAAGGACGCTACCATGATATCAATATCAAGTTGAAGGCTCCATAGGGGCAGGGAAAGGTCACAAGGGAGGTCTCAAATAATCTGATCAAACCTACGTTAGCGCATAGTTCTGAGGCAAAAGGTTGATTGACCCTTAGCCTACTCAGCGCGAGACACTACTCCCAGAACATGCGTATGCTCTCCATCATTCTTAACGAAGCTGACCATCGTCTAGTGACGAAGCTGACTCATGACATACATACATAAATCTGAAATCATACATGAGGATCCTTGGCTCAAACCATACCACAAGTTGAACATAATTGGGAGTCTAGATTCCAATATCATATGGTAAGATAATTAACATGAATTCAAAACATAGTTGATAATATGGGCTTGCCCAATACTTAACATGATTGAAATAACCTTAATTCTCTTGAAAACATGAACATAGACATGGGTAATTTGAAAAAAATGCTTTTCTCATATATATCCCATCATATTTGAACATACATATCATAATCTCAACTTTCCATGAACTTCCATGAATGGGAAATATAATTTGTAAAACTTGAAAATATATGTTTGTGATTGAGAACCTTGTGAAACTTGACCATGAATCATAATTCAACATTTACAACCTTCTTAGATCATACCCGTGATAAAACATAGAGAATTCACATATTTGGGTTAAAACCCCATAGATTCATCCATAAGGATTTCATGAAATAGAGAGGGATTGGGCATGGGTGTGGACTATTGCACCCATTCATACCCTTACAGACCTGAAGAGATTTGATTTCACAACTTCCTTAATTTCCCAAAGAGAAATGAGGAAGAAGTTTGAAACTAGACTTGATCACCTCTCAACCTTTTAATCTTGCATGCATTTATTAGAATAGGCTTAGAATGACTTAACCCTTCTTTAAAAATACTATTTTGAGCTTAAAACGACATAGTTCAGGCCTTAGCAACATAGGAATTAAGGAAAAGCCCTTAATAAATTCGCAGGAAAAAACATATTGCAAGTCCCAATGAGGGACTGGACAGATCGTTGTCAGTGACTACGACTCGTGGTTACCTCCCGTCACCTTCACTACCAAAAACCTTCTGCGGGTTACCACGGAGGACACCACGACTCATGGTGTACACCCGATGTCTCGTGGTGATGACCCGTTTGGTGCACTGCCTGTTCTTCTTCCATCCTTCAATCACCTTTGACCACGGGTGAGCTAAAGGATCGTGGGGTTGACCGCGACTCGTGATCACACCCATGGTCACCCCAAACATGAAATTTCCAAACTTGGTCAAACTCCTTTCCACGAGTCACTTAATGAATCATGGTGTTCCTGACGCATCACTGGATGACTCATCCTGTGACCTGGTGCAGAAATTTCTAGTTTCTCCATTTAAACTCCCCGGTCTATTCTTGGGGTTTTTAGGGTATTACAATATCTCCCCCTTACGAAAATTAATTCTTGAATGTAGAAAATCATACTGAGACGGAGAGAAATGCAATCATCATACTCAAATACTGAACATATATACTAAAAACTAATGGAATGACTGACTCCAATTTGAACTACATGACTCAACCAAATTCCTGAATCACACATACATCCATTTGCATGAAAGAAACTGGGGTACATGAGTTGAACATAAAACTGAATAGAATACCAAGAAGGAAACTGATGCCTCAAGCCGAAACTAAACCAAAAGGGAATAGATGGCGGTATTTAGCCATCATATCTACTTCAGCTTCCCACGTAGCTCCCACAACATGCTGATTCATCCATAAAACCTTGAATAAAGCTACTTCTTTGTTTCAAAGCTTACAAACCTGACGATCCAGTATTTCTACAGGAACCTCCTCATAACTAAGGCTGTCCTTCACACCTACACTCTCCACCAAAACAACTAGAGCCGAGTCACCCAAGAACTTCTTTAAGAGCGATACATGGAAAACTGGATGGACTGAAGCTAATTTTTAGGGCAACTCCAATTCATATGCTACATTGACAACCCTTTACACAATCCAGTATGGGCAAATATAACGGGGACTGAGTTTCCCTTTCTTTTTGAACCTCATCACTCCCTTCATGGGAGATACCTTCAAAAACACTTAATCATCAACTTCGAACTCAAGATCTCTCCTCCTCACATCCATATAGGACTTTTGGAGACTCTGAGCTATTTTCAACGTATCCCTTTTAAGCTGAACTTTCTCCATAGCCTCATGGACTGAATCTAGACCTATCATCGCAGCTTCACCGACTTTAAATCAACTAATAGGAGATCTAATCTCCACCTATAGAGAGCCTCAAATGGAGCCATCTGAATGCTAGAATTGTGGTTGTATTTATACGCAAACTCAATGAGAGGCAAATGATCATCCCAACTACCCTTGAAATAAATCACACATGCTCTCAACATATCCTCAAGAGTCTAAATTGTCCACTCGACCTGACCATCTGTTTGCGGGTGAAATGCTACGATAAGCTTGACCTGGGTACCAAATCCCTTTTGGAACGATCTTAAAAACTAGGAAGTAAATTGAGTACCACTATCTAATTTGATGGACAATAGAACTCCATGCAGCCAAACTAACTCCTGAATGTACAACTTAGCATAACCCTCCGCTGAATCAGTAGTTTTGACCAGTAGGAAATAAGTTGTTTTAGTCAACCTGTCCACAACAACCGAAAATGGAGTCATACTGTCGACTAGTGCGAGGCAACCCTTTGATGAAATCCATATTGATCTCCTCCCACTTCCAAGTGGGAATACTGTTGTCTTAAAGTACACCTCCCAGTCTTTAATTCTCAACCTTCACTTGCTGACATTCTGACACTTAGCTTCAAACTCCTCTATGTCCTTCTTCATGACATTCCACCAATAGGCTTCCCGTAGGTTTCAGTACATCTTGGGGGCACCTGGATGTATGGAATATCTGGAACCATAAGACTCCTATAACATTCGATCTCTCAAATCATGATCATTCAGTACACACAAACAAACCTGATATCGGAGCACACCATCTCCACCTTTGGAGAAGACCTCCACCTTTTGATTCTAAATAACTTACTTTAACTTTACCAAAACAGAATCCTCATCTTTCTAGCTTTTACATCAGTCAACAACGATGATTTGGATCTATTCTGCACAATAACACCACCATCGGTCGAGTCAACCAAACGAACACCCAACCATGCAAGCCGATACACATCCTTCACCAGCTTCTTCCTCCCTTCATCTTCATGGAACACACTCTCCATAGAAAGCCTACTAAGAGGGTCTACTACCACATTAGACTTGCCAAGATTGTAACGGACACTCATATCATAATCTTGAGTAACTCTAACCACCTTCTTTGACGTAGATTTAGAACCTTATGGGTAAACACATATTGTAGGATTTTGTAGTCCGTAAACAAATCTACATGGACCCCATACAAATAGTATCTCAAAATCTTCAAGGAAAATACTACTGCCGCCAATTAAAGATCATAAGTCGGATAATTCTTTTCATTAACCTTCAGCTGCCTGGAAGCATATGCTATAACCTTATCATGTTGCATGAATACACAAACAAGATCTCCAAATAATCACAATATACCACAAACCCATAGGTACCCTCAGGTAGGGTTGGCACCAGTGCTGAGGTGAGTCCAGTCTTCAACTCATGGAAGCTCTTCTCACAAACCTCCGACCACTGAAACTTCACCTTCTTCTGCGTCAACTTAGTCAATGGGCTGCAATGGATGAAAACCCCTTAACAAATCTTTGATAATAACCATCTAAATTCAAGAAACTCTTGATATCCAAAGGGCTCACCAGTCTAGGACAATTCTTCACCGTTTCTATCTTTTTAGAGTCCATCGGTACACCCTCAGTTGACACCACATGGCCAAAAAATGCCACTGAGTTCAACCAAAACTCTCATTTACTGAATTTAGCACATAATTAGAGATCCTTAAGAACCTGTAGCACCACCCTCAAATGAGCAGCATGCCCCTCCTCACTCTATGAGTATATAAGGATGTCATCTATGAACACAATCACGAACATATCAAAATATGGCTTGAACACCCTGTTCATCAAATCCATACAAGTTGTTGGAGCATTCGTTAGTCCCAAAGACATAACTACAAACTCGTAATGACCATATCGAGTCTTAAAGGTTGTCTTTGGAAAATCGCTCTCCCAAACCCTAAGCTGATAAAATCTGGATCTAAGGTCTGTCTTGGAAAAGCAGTTAGCACCCTGAAGTTGGTCAAACAAATCATAAATCCTAGGGAGAGGATACCTATTCTTAATTGTGACCATATTCAATTGCCAATAATCAATGCACATATGAAGAGAACCATCCTTCTTGAGGACAAAGAGAACTGGTGTACCCCATAGGGATTTGCTCGGTTTGATGATACCCTTGTCTAAAAGGTATTTCACCTACTCCTTCAACTCCTTTAGCTCGTTTGGGGCCATTTTGTAAGGAGGAATAGATATAGGCTGCGTACGAGAAGGTGGTCAATACCAAAATTGTTCTCCCACTCGAGAGGAATTAACACTTCTGTATACTCACATACTATTGGAACTGACTGGATAGTTGTGTTCTTGGACATAGCATCCTTAACCCTAACTACATGGTACACGCAACCCTTAGAAGTAATCTTTCTGGCCTTAAGGTAAGAAATGAAATGACCTACAGGCACAACTGAACTACTCTTCCATTCTAAGACTAGTCCACCTAGAAATCTGAATTCTACTGCATGGGTTCTACAATTTACTAAGGCATAACATGTGTATAACCAATCCATACCGAGGATAACATCAAAGTTTGTTATAGCTAACTTTACTAAATCTAATGAGGTGACATTCTGAAGGACTATGAAAGGGCAATTTTTATACACCCGTCTACCTATAACTTAACCACCAATTGGAGTAGAGACTGAGAAGGTTTCTAATATGATTTTGGGACTGACTTCGAAACTACTATAAACATAGGGCATGACAAAAGACAAGGCAACCCCTAGTTCTAACAATGCATATACACTCAGGAGGGCTAGTCTTTGCGGGTCTACTACTCTAGCCCCTTGAGCTTGATGCTCATCCCTTTTGAACGTGCTTGGACATGGATAGCACACTCAGATAAAAAGCTGTTGGGGATGAAGATCTCTGTGATACTGCTGACGGTGTCCACTAGGTCTCTGGTGGGAGAATCTGAAACTATTAGTCCTAGCCTCCTTGTCCTCTCTCTCCCGCTCACTCATTTGTACTGCTTCCATCTGCTGGGCGTACAGGAATATCTGAGCAAAGTCAATGTCCGGAAGAAGCATCACGGTCTAGCAATCCCTGGCCATGTAGTCTACTATCCCATGCACAAACCTGCTCACTCAAGCTCTCGGATCCGCCACCATCTCAGGTGCATACTTGGAAAGACGAGTGAACTCCATGGCATACTCCTAAATTGTCATCTTCCCTTGCTTTAGATTCACAAACTCAGCAGCTTTGATCTCCCTCATCTCCCGAGGAAAGAACCGATCCAGAAAAGTAGTATGAAACTCATCCCAATTGATAAGTCCTGCTCCAACTACCCTACTATCCTTCCATTGCTTGAACCAAATGTGCGCGAACCCCTTCAACTGGTACGAGGCTAAATCGGCGCACTCCTCCCCAGTCACCCCATAATGTGGGTGATCTTCAAAACCTCCTCAATGAACTCATGTGGATCCTCATTACCTTTGATCCAAGGAACTCGAGAGGGTTCATCCTTAGAAAATCCCTAACTCTTGTCGCCGCCGCATTGCCATTTTGAGGGACATGCGCTACCGCCTGCTGATTGACCTGGGAGGTCAAGGCCTATGCTAACATCTGAATGGCTACCCTGAACTCCACTGGGCAACTGGCTCAGGTACATGCTCCTTGTAGGCTGGTAGGGCCTGCTGATGCTTGTCTCTATTGCCGTTCTCATGGCCATTCCCAATTCCGTTTCTCCTTCTATTAAATCTGTGGGGGAGGCATGATTCTGCAAATGCATATAACATGAGTTAGAAGGATGGAGAGACACTTTATCGCACAACATAAATCATGTAAGAAGGGAACATTTCCTAAATATCTCGTAGCCTCTTCGTTATAAGTGTGGCGCACTTTACACCAATGAAAAAGACTCTAGTTAATGCAGCTTTTGGATACCTTAGGACACTTCAAAACCTAATTCTTTGATACCAAATTTGTCACGATCAAAACATAATCCCCGATCAAGACACGGGACAAAGAACCTCGAGACGACCCATGGCATGAACATAAGATATAACTTATTCAAATAATACGGAAGATCATAGTGAACAACATAGTGGAAGTATAAATATAACATCACATCTGAGTATATACATAAGCTTAAAGCTGAATACAAACTATGTCTGAGAAGCTTCTAATACTGACGAGTTGATGGGATAAGACCCCAACTAACTCACTATAGTTTTAAAACTGAAAATACTTGACTTATCTGAATAGAAAGGCCCTTAAAAGATGAGGACTCACCAACTGAGATTGAGAAGCACTAATGCTGGGAATATGACTATTGATGGGACTGAGTCTGGATATCGGAGCTTGTATCACAAAATGATATAGCATAGAGTATGCGGTCAATATATGGACTATACCGAGTATGTAAGGTAAGAAAAGCGCTAAGTAAATATAATAAATCATGCATATCATAAAAGATAATCAAGATAAGATTCTGAGAGTAAGGCTTGCATGCTATTTTTTGAAATCATGATCTGAACATAAATGAATATCATAACTGAATCGAATGACCCAAAGCTGGAAAATGATAATCATAGGTAAAACATAACATTGGGAAAAACCTGTTGAAAACATAATATCATGATTGATGTACATGCATAACTGAAATCACGAGGAACAATGTGAGACTCGTCATATAACTGACATTACAACAATAGATATGATGTGTCCCTACTATCGCACTCAAGATGGCAGAGCCATCCAAAGCTTCTCCATGATCAAGGACGCTACCATGACATCCATATCAAGCTGAAGGCCAGTTGGGGGCTGGGAAAGGTCATAAGGGAGGTCCCAAATAATCTAATCATACCTACGTTGGTGCATAGTTCTGAGGCATAGGGTTGACTAACCCTTAGCCTACTCGTTGCTAGACACTACTCCCTAAAACATTGGATAAGCTCTCCATCGTTTATGAACGAAGATGACCATCATCTAGTGATGAAGCTAACTAATGACATACATACATAAATCTAAAATCATACATAAGGAGCCTTGGGTCAAACCATACCACAGGCTTGACATAACTGGGAGTCTAGACTCCAAAACCATGTGGTAAGCTAATTAACATGAATTAATAAAACATACTTAATCATGTGGGTGTCACGACTTGAATGTAGACCTGAATCGTAGCACTGTACAAGGAGCCCCGAGAGACTCCAAGTCGACCCATGGCATGAACAATCATCTAATTCCATATCATTAAAGGAGAATACTTAACATAATGATATAACAGAAGCATAAACATAACATAGCATAATAAGCGGAACGTACTACATACATAACAGTTAAGTACTACATATAGTTTGAAAGACTCTATTATATCAGATAGGTTGATGGGACAACATCCCCAACAAACATCTAAAACATATGGTCCTTGGAGAATGGGGACTCACCAAGAAGCTGGATGCTAAACTCTAAGATGGACTACTAATAGTGTCAGATCTGAAGATTGGATCCTGTATTATTAAACGATACAACATAGATTATGCAGTCAGTGCGTGGAATGTACCGAGTATGCAAGGTAAGTAAAAAGAACATCTAAAAAGTACATAAAAGCTCATAAATGATCATAAGAGAGGGAAACATGCTTTTATCATCAATATCATAAGATAACATAAGGCTCAAGGTTTTCAAATACTTCGTAAATCATTCACTATCATAGTCATATGAGAAACTTCATTAATAATCACTTGAGAGAAATAACATAAACATAACAATGCATAAAACATGCGGAACAATGGGAGGAATCTTCATAACCGACACCATCATGGTAGATCCGTACATGATGCCCCAACTATCTCACTCATGTGGGTAGAGTCGCCCCTGGCTTACCAGGCGAGGGACATGCATTATGTGATATCATGAAAGAGGGGATCATTAACATTGTAATGTATCATTATAAACCTACAGTGGCACGTAGTTACAAGACACCGGCGTAGTCCTTTGAACACTGGATTGGTTGGTGCTAGCCACTACTCCCAAAAACATGCACATTAGGCTCGTATGTAAATCACTAACATTTTTCATTGATATTCATGGCCAAATAAACATTATCATCATTGATCCCCATTAAATACATGATTAGCCAAGAATCAAGGGCCCTTTAGTTGGCCAACATTATAAATCGATAAATCATGAGATCTATTTCATAAATCGTAATTCATTGTTGAACATGTGGGCATTGCCCAATACATTACAATGCTTGAAAATACTCAACTCATTGGAAAAAATGATTATAAACAAGGGTAACTTGAAAACATTCTTTTCATAATCAATAATACCTCATAGATGAACATTCACCATAAGCTTTGACTTTCATGAACTTTTCATAAATGGACATTTTAATTTGTAAAACATGAAACAAATTTTTTTAATGAAAAACATCATAAAACTTGTCCGTAATCGTAATTCAATAATAATAACTCAATTAGATCAAGCTCGTGTAGAGAGATCAAAATTTCATGCATTGGGTAAAAACCCCATAGAATTTAGATAGGAAATTTCATGAATTGAAAGGGATTGGGCATGGGTGTGAAAGGATACACCCATACATAACCCTATATACATAGGGAAATCAAATCTCACCACTCCTTGAAAGCCCAATGGAAAATTTATAAAAAACCTTGACGAACAAGCTTGATCATCTCCTCAATCCCTTAACTTTGCATGCATGAAAATTAATAAGCCTAGGGTGGGTTTTACCCACAATAAACACTGACATTTGAGACTTAAATGACGTAATTTAGGACCCTAGGACTTAGGAATGATGAAAATTCTCTTAATGTAAACCTTGAAAATTCTGCACTGGTTGGACCAACGGACGGTCCCACGAGTCATTATATGGTACCATGACTCGTGGTATCGAGACGTTGGATTCACTATATCTTTCATATTTTCAGATTCCCTTCGTATGACTCGACAAAATGAGTCATTCTTCCCAACAACGATCCGTTACGACGTTCGTGGTTCCCCCATTCCAGTTTTGTACCAGTCCTTCCCACGAGCCTCAGTACACCTCATTACCTCCTCCAATGAGTCATGGTTTGCTTCCATTATGTACATTGGAGAATATTGACATTTCTTCCTATGATTGGTGACCACGTCTCGTTACTTCTCACAAAGGGTCGTGGGACGACTCGTTACTTTACTTTATCTCACACCCCACCTTGGGAGGCATGAATGGCATCTAGTGATAAACTGAAATCTGACTAACCTAGCTAGGCTTATGCACATCTGGTGCATGCCTGCAACTCAATTTAAGAAAACAACGAGCTATATTTCAGCTGTAAATACAGCCCATGGACGACAAGTCCATATAGCCACCTACAAGCAAAAATAGCTAAAGGGAATCTTTGTGGCCGACAAGACCATCATGCTGTCTAGTTATAACGGAAATAAAAATCAGGCAACTACAACTATACTCTAGCCGATAAGGCCACCATCTAAAAGCTAAACAAGGCCTCACACAGCCATCAAACGAAATAAAATATATATAGGCCCCACACGACCAACAACTTGCTAACCACAGGAAATCTATAAATCTGCAAGCCTCTAGGAGTGGAATAATGGTCGAGACAGGGCCCCGACCACCCATATACTGTATAATCAAAAGAGTAAACCTTCTAACTATTAGTTCCGAAGGAAGGGAGCGGACTGTACTGCTAATTCTGGCTGGATACTAGGAGGGTCTTGATCCGCGTCTATCCGCACTTGTAGGAAAATAATGCAGTGCCCCAAGGATTGGCGTCAGTACAATATATACCGAATATGTAAGGCAGTAATGGAAAATAACTGAATAAACTTGAATAGAAACTGAAAGTAACTAAGTAGAAGGAATAGGGATATAACCTGAATAACATAACTTCCTATTGTCTAATCTATCCGTAAATAGCACAAACTAAACCTTACCTGGCCCCCATAAGCCAAAAAGGTACAATCAGCACAGAATAACCCACACGGGGCCCCCGTAAGCGTTGGCAAGCAGACTTTAATCTATATACCCCTAACAAGGTAAAAATAAGTCAACTAGTAACTATAGCCAACCTACCAGTCCCCTAGGTCTGCAACTGAGCTCACTTGACCCTTAAAGTGTAACTGTGTCTTAATCCAATAGACTCCTGATAACTGCACTACGAGCAGTAGGCTCGACGGGAGTGTGATGCCGATACAACATAGAATTGGTAGTCCAACCATGGAATGGACTGTATAAGGCACTTGGGCCTCATCATCGTCCCTTGGGAAGGTATATTTCTCCTTGGAGAAATGTCATATAGCTCTTGGTAGGAAACGACACAGCTAGTAATCGTGAGGTTGGTCATGGAAGGCTACATAGGGTAAAGTCAATACCAAACAAAACATAGAGTATATGTCTCAGCTAATAGCAACAGCTAGTCACCATAACAATACTTCTAGATCCTTTACTAGGACTCAAACTATATTACAAATCTATAGAAACTAACTTACTGATGGATTTTTCCTTAGCATACCTCAATTGTCGTTTCCTCAATAACCGATGAGTTTCAACTTGTATTTGTCAGCTCTTTTAAACTATAATCGTATTATTAGGTGAAAGAGACTAATTTCAATACCAGATTAGGCTTAAAATGATAACTTTTAATACCAATAGAAACTATAATTCAACTTTGTAAAATACAACCGAAAACCTATAATTTCCTGAGAGTTCAGAAGGGATAAATGCTTACTTGAAGCTTGTAACTATTTAAGAATCAATTTGGAGCAATTTTGATAACCTCTAGTCAGTGGAGTATAGATTTTCTAGGCGTATTTTGAGAAAATAACTCCATAAGAATACTCATGCAGGCTTAGAACTTGATACCTGAAGTTTTTGGAAGGCGTTTGGTAGCGTCACCTGATGAAAAACTATTGAATTTTGCAAATCCTCTTACTTCTAGCCGAATATGAAACGTTGGAAAATGATTCAACAAAGTGAAGGGGCCTTTATATATGTGCCTTGGCGGTGGATTGGGGGCGCCTCGCCCCAGCTATCACAGAAAACCATTGCCGCACCACGCCCCTCAAGGCACCAGCAGGCTTAGCGCGTCGCGCGGTCCTGTGCGCGCTGGCCCCATCCTACCCGGCTTCCGAGGTTTTCTCTACATGCGTCAAGATCTTATTATTCGTCATAAATCCACGCATACGCTTGCTAATCATTAACTTTTACAAGGTGGAATCCTCCCCCTTAAGAACATTCCTCCTCGAATGTCATTCTCAGGCTTAAAGGGGGTTAACTCTATTACCCAAGATTTTAGAAAAATTTCAACAGAGTCTCCTCTTTAATATGGACTATTTGGAAACCTAAAATGCCAAAAAGTCCAACATAGGTGCCTCATAGGATGCTACAATAACCAATATACAATAAATGGGGGGTAGCTAAGCAACAATACTGATAACACAAGTAGTAAAATAACAACTGAACAACAATCTTACGATAACGGCATGATCTAGATCAATCCTAAAACAGGTGTGGATATCTAGATCTCATGTCGCCCTCTACTTCCCAAGTCATCTCTTCTATATTCCTGTTATTCCATAATACTTTAACAGAGGCGACATCTTTAGTCCTTAACGTATAAACCTTTCAATCTAATATGACCACTAAAACCTCTTTGTA
Organism: Datura wrightii; assembly: GCA_035772735.1. Classification (NCBI taxonomy): domain Eukaryota; kingdom Viridiplantae; phylum Streptophyta; class Magnoliopsida; order Solanales; family Solanaceae; genus Datura; species Datura wrightii. The sequence continues at coordinate 162,653,414 of JASDFA010000016.1, forward strand.
CGCTAATTCCTCATTAACCTAAACGTCCTTAACTGGCATAACTCGGGATGGGTCGCCTATACACTTTTGCAGCATTGATACATGAAAGACCGGGTGAACAGATTCTAACTCTGGAGGTAACGCTAGCTCGTATGCCACTTGGCCTATTCTCCAGAGGATCCAATATAGGGCAATAAATTTTGGTATAAGCTTGCCCTTCTTACCAAACCTCTTCACGCCCTTCATGGGCGAAACCTTTAGAAATACCCAGTCATCAACATTGAATTCTAGATCTCTACGTCGCACATCGGAGTATGACTTCCGACGACTCTAAGCTGTTAATAAGCGTTCTCTAATTAGTCTGACCTTCTCTTCTGACTGGTGAATCATGTTAGGTCCAACTAATTCTAACTCCCCTACTTAAAACCATCCGATAGGGGATCTGCATTTTTGCCCATATAAGGCCTCATAAGGCGCCATCTGGATTGCCGAATGATAATTGTTCTTATAAGATAATTCAATAAGGGACAAATGCTCATCCCAACTGCCCCCAAAGTCCAAGACGCACACTCGAAACATATTCTCTAGCATCTGAATTGTACGTTTTGCCTGCCCATTTATCTAAGGATGGAATGCTGTACTCAAATTAACCTGTGTTCCCAAGTCTTTCTAAATGACTGCCAAGTGTTTCCCAAAAATAGACCTTAGATCCGGATATCATCAGCTTAGGGTTAGGGAGAGTGACATCCGTAAAACAGCCTTTAGGACTCGGTATTGTCACTATGAGTTTGTTGTTATGTCTTTTTAACTAATGAATGCTCCTGAAGAATTTATGGATTTGATGAAAAGGGTGTTCAAGCCAGATCTGTACATGTTTGTGATCGTGTTCATATATGACATCTTCATATACTCACGGAGCGAGGAGGAGCATGCTACTCATTTGAGGGTTGTGCTACAGACTTTTAAGGAACGCCAGTTGTATCCTAAATTCAGCAAGTGTGAGTTTTGGCTGAACTCAGTAGCATTTCTGGGTCATGTGGTGTCAAGTGAGAGTGTACAGATGGACTCTTAAAAAATAGAAGTTGTGAAGAATTGTCCTAGACCAGTTAGTCATTCAGATATCAGGAGTTTCTTGGGTTTGGCTGATTACTATAGGAAGTTTGTGAAGGGTTTTCAACCATTGTAGCACCATTGACTAAGTTGACCTAGAAGAAAGTGAAGTTTCAATGGTCAGAGGCTTATGAGAAGGGCTTCTAAGAGTTGAAGACTCGGTTCACCTCAGCACCAGTGTTGACTCTACCTGAGGGTACTGATGGATTTATAGTATATTGTGACGCCTGGAGGGTCAGCCTTTGTTGTGTAATAATACAACACGGTAAGGTTACAGCCTATGCTTCTAGGTAGCTTAATGTCCATGAAAAGAACTATTCAACTCACGAGGCATACTTTATCTTTTGTCACACCCTATGTTGCTAGTAGTTTTGAAGTCAGTACGGAAATCCTTTCAGAGCTCTTCTTAGTATCTACTCCAGTCAGATTTTTATCCTAGCTCAACGGATATAAAAAAATTACCGTGTCATAGTTCATCATATGGTCACCTCAGCAGATTTAGTGTAGTTAGCGATGATAGATTTTTATGTTATCTTTACTAAGGATTGGCTACATTTACGTTATGCCTCAATATATTGTAGAACCCATGCAGTAGAGTTTCGATTTACGAGTGAGCCAATCCTAGAGTGGAAGGTAGTTCAGTTGTGCCTATAGGTCACTTCATTTTCTACTTAAGGATAGAAAGATGATCTCTAAGGGTTGCATGTACCATCCTGTTAGGGCTAAGGATGCTCCGTCTGACACCCCAACTATCCAGTCAGTTCCTATAGTGTGCGAATATCCAAAAGTGTTTCCAGATGATCTACTGGAATTCCCTCCCGAAAGGGAGATCGACATTGGTATTGACCTTCTTCCCGATACGCAGCCTATATCTACTCCTCCTTACAAAATGGCTCCAGCTAAGATAAAGGAGTTGAAGGAGTAGTTGCAGGACCTCTTAGACAAGGGTTTCATCGGACCTAGCAAGTCCCCATAGGGTGCAACATTCTATTTGTCCAGAAGAAGGATGGTACTCTTCGGATGTGCATTGATTATCGGCAGTTGAGCAAAGTCACAATAAAGAATAGGTATCCCCTCTTAGAATTGATGGCTTGTTTTACCAACTACAGGGTGCCAAGTGGATCTCAAAGATAGACCTTAGATCTGGATATCATCAGGTCAGGGTTAGGGAGAGTGACATCCTGAAAATAGCCTTTAGGACTCGGTATGGTCACTATGAGTTTGTTGTTATGTCTTTTTAACTAATGAATGCTCCTAAAGATTTTATGGATTTGATGAAAATGGTGTTCAAGAAATATCTGTACATGTTTGTGATCGTGTTCATAGATGGCATCCTCATATACTCTCGGAGCGAGGAGGAGCATGCTACTCATCTAAGGGTGGTGCTACAGACTCTTAAGGAACGCCAGTTGTATTCTAAATTCAGCAAGTGTGAGTTTTGGCTGAACTCAATAGCATTTTTGGGTTATGTGGTTTCAAGTGAGAGTGTACAGGTGGACTCCTAAAAGATAGAAGTTGTGAAGAATTGTCCTAGACCAGTTAGTCCTTCAGATATTAGGAGTTTCTTGGGTTTGGCTGATTACTACAGGAAGTTTGTTGAAGGGTTTTCATCCATTGCAGCACCATTGACTAAGTTGACCTAGAAGAAAGTGAAGTTTCAATGGTTGGAGGCTTATGAGGAGAGCTTCTAAGAGTTGAAGACTCGGTTCACCTCAGCACCAGTGTTGACTCCACCTGATGGTACTGATGGATTTATGGTACATTGTGACGCCTGGAGGATCAGCCTTGGTTGTGTAATAATACAGCACGGTCAGGTTATAGCCTATGCTTCCAGGTAGCTTAATGTCCATGAAAATAACTATCCGACTCACGAGCTCGAGTTGGCAGCGGTAGTATTCACCTTGATTATTTGGAGACACTACCTGTATGGGGTCCATGTGGATGTGTTTACGGACGATTAGAGTCTATAGTATGTGTTTAACAAGAAGGATCTAAATCTACGTCAAAGAAGGTGGTTGGAGCTTCTTAAAGATTATGATACGAGTGTCCTTTACCATCCAGGCAAGGCTAATGTGGTGAGAGACACCCTTAGCCGACTTTCTATGGAGAGTGTGTCTCATGTAGATAAGGGGAGGAAAGAGTTGGTGAAGGATATGCATAGACTTGAACAACTAGAAGTTCGCCTTATTGATTTGACAGATGGTGGAGTCATTATTTAGAATAGTTCAGAATCCTCTTTGGTTAATAAAGTCAAGACTAGGAAAGACGAGGATCCGATCTTGGTAAAGATGAAGCAAGCAGTTCAGAATCAGAAGGTTGAGGTCTTCTCCCAAGGGAGAGATGGTGTACTTTGATATTAGGGTCGTTTGTGTGTTCCAAGTGTGGATGATTTGAGAGATCGGTTGTTTCATGAGGCTCATGGTTCCCAATATTCTATATATCCAGGCACCACCAAGATGTACCATGATCTATGAAAAGTCTATTGGTGGAGTGGCATGAAGAAGGACATATCAGAGATTGTGGCTAAGTGCCCAAATAGTCAACAAGTAAAAGTTGAGCATCAAAGACCTAGAGTTGTACTTCAAGAGATTTGCATCACAACTTGGAAATAGGAGGAGATGAATATGGACTTCATTATAGGGTTGTCTCATAGTCGTCGACAGTATGACTCTATTTGGGTGGTTGTAGATAGGTTGTTTAAGATAGATCGCTTTCTATCAATCAAAACTACCAATTTAGTGGAGGATTATGCTAAATTGTATATTCAGGAGTTAGTTCGGTTTCATTGAGTGCACTTTTCAATCATATAATATAGAGGTACTCAGTTTACCTCCCAGTTTAGGTCATTTTAGAAGGGACTCGATACTCAGTTCAAGTTTAGCATAGATTTTCACCTGCAGACAAATAGTCAGGAAGAGCGGACCATTCAGACACTTGAGGATATGTTGAGAGCATGCGTGATTGATTTCAAAGGTAGTTGGGATGATTATTTACCTCTCATCGAGTTTGCATATAACAACAGTTACCATTCCAGCTTTCAGATGGCACCACTTGAGGCTCTTTATGGGCGGAGGGATAGATCACCTATTGGTTGGTTTAAAGTAGGTGAAGTTACAATGATAGGACCAGATTCGGTTCATGAGGCTATGGAGATTGTCCTACTCATAAGGGAAAAGGTTGAAAATAGCTTGAGTCCTCAAAAGTCCTATGCTGATGTGAGGAGCAGAGAACTTAAGTTTGAAGTTGATGATTGGGTGTTTCTGAAAGTGTCTCCCATAAAGGGAGTAATGAGATTTGAAAAGAAGGAGAAACTCAGTTCCTACTATGTTGGCCTGTACAGGATTTTGAGATGTGTTGAAAAGGTGGCTTATGAGTTTGAGTTGCGCTAAAAATTTAGCTTCAGTACATCAGTTTTCCATGTATCGCTTTTGTAGAAGTGCATGGGTGACCCAGCTTTGGTTGTTCTTATGGAAAGCGTAGGTGTGAAGGATAGCCTTAGTTATGGGGAGATACTGGTCGAGATTCTTGATCGTCAGGTTCGAAAGTTGAGGAATAAAGAGGTAGCTTTATTAAAGGTCTTGTGGATAAATCAGCTTGTTGAGGGTGCTACATAGGAAGCCGAAGCAGATATGACAGTTAAATACCTGCATCTTTTCACTTCTGTTCTAGTTCTAGCGTGAGGTATCAGATTCTTCCTTAGTACACTATTCAGTTTCATGTTCAGTTCATGTGATCGAGTTCCTTTCATGTCAGTGAAAGTCTGTGTGATTGATGAATTCAGTTCAGTCAAGTGTTTCAGTCCGAAGTCAATCACTCCGTCAGTTTTCTGCTTCAGGTGTTCAATATTTGGGATGGAAGGTCCTTTCCCCAGTTATTCAACATGTTTACCCACATTACAAGACAAATGTTCCCAAAGGGGAGATATTGTAATAACCAAACGTTCCTAAGAAATAGATGGGAGAATTAGAAATGAGTGTTATAGAAACATTTAAATTTTTACACTAGAACGACTTGTGGTATGAGTCACGACAGAAAGTGATGGATCGTGGTCTAAGTCGTGGTAGAATTCTAAAGTTTGTGTCCAAACCATTACTCACACCACAAGTCGTGAGGTGTGGGTATGACTCATGGTTAAGAGTCGTGTTGAGTTTCCTGGTGGTGCCAGGATATGATGTCATAGATCCGATGAATCGTCGTGCTACCGGGCTAAGGTAAGTGGAATTGCTCCAAACAAGTGTCTATGTGCTCCTAGTTGTGAAGTGAATACTTCTCCCTTCTGGACTTCTGAAAAATAGCGAGTTTTCAACCGTCTTTCGATAAGCCTAAGTTTAAGCTACAATTATATCGAAAGTGACGTCGTTCTTTAGAATTTACGACTCATAGTAAGTAACCACGAGTCTTGATGGAAGTCATGGTCAGGAATTTTCTATTAGAGGGGGTGATGTCACAACTAATAGTACGACTCATGGTAGGACACCATGAGTCGTGATATGCAATTTTGGTATGATTCAGAGATGTTGCAGGGAAGAGCAGTGGTGACCACGAGTCGTTACTTCGTGGTATGTCTTGTGGTGAGAGTCGTGATGACTGGTAGTCCCTATTTTCCAGACTTTTCATTAAGGGAAATTTCGTAATTCCTAAGATCCTAAGTCCTAAACTACGTCATTTTAAGCTCAATTAGGAGGGTTTTAAGAGTGATTCATCTATTCTAAGCTTACCCATTCTGCATGCAACATTAAGGAGTTCATTGAAGATCAAGCTGAGTATTCCTTATGTTTTTCCTCAATTCACTTTGGTTTTCAAGGGAGATTGTGAAATCAAAGTACCCAGATATGTAAGGTTATGAATGGGAGTATTCTTTCACTCTCATTCCCAAAGCCTACTCTAATTCATGACATTTAAGGTTGATGAATCTATGGGGATTTAACTCAAATTGTGAAATTCTCTAAGAATCTATCATGGGTAATTTCTACTCATGTTTCTAATGATGTTTTATGATTCATGGGTATGTTTTATAATGATTTTCAATTATAAATTATGATTTCAAAATTTTAAAACATGATTCCCAAATATGTAAGTTCATGAAGAGTAGAGATTATGATCTTTGTTTTCAAGTATGATGAAATGTCTATGATCAGATTATGATTTCAAATTACCCATGTCTATATCCATGATTTTGACTATCAACTCCAATTAAAACCATGTTTAAGTTTGGGCAAGCCCATATGATCAAGTATGTTGTATGATTTACTTCAATTTTATGATATTAGCTTACCACATGGTTTTGCACTCTAGATTCCCACATTTCAACTTGTGGTATGGTTTAAGCCAAGGCTCCTTATGTTATGTTTTCAGATAATGCATGTACTATAATGATTTAGCTTCATCGAAAGACAATGGTTTAGCTTCGTTGAAAAATGAAGGAGAGTATATGATGGTTTTTGGCAGTAGTGTCTAGCACCGAGTAGGCTAAGGGTTCAGTTAACCCTATGCCTCAGTACTGCATGCCAATGTAGGTTTATTCTGATTCTTTGGGACCTCCCTTGTGAGCTTTCCCTACTCCCGAGGGACCTTCAGCTTGATATCGATATCATGGTAGTGCCCTTAGCCCTAGCAAGGCTTTGGATGGCTCTGCCAACTTGAGTGTAATAGTCAGGACCACGTAAGTGCTATCATGGTAATGTCAGTTATATGATGAGTCTCCCATTGTTCCTCATAATTGTAGTTATGTATGTTCACCATTCATGATATTATATTTTCAGTAGGTTTGACCCAAATATTTCAGTTTTACTTATTATTATTAGTTTCAGCTTTGGGCTATTCAATTCAATTATGAGATTCAGTTTTAGCATGCAAGCCTTACTCTCAGAATCATGTGATGAAATGTTTTATGATATGCATGATTTCAGTTTTAATTACTTGGCAGTTTTACTTATCTTGCATACTAGATATATTTCAAATACTGACCGCATACTCTATGATGTATCATTTCATGATATAGGCTCAAACATTTAGGTTCAGTCCCGTTGCTAGTCAGTTCTCAAAGTTAGCATATCCAGCTTGTTGGTAAGACCTCATCCTCCAAGGACCTCTTTATCAGTTTGTTATCAGTATCTTGTAGTTTCAATTTATTAGTGAGCTAGTTGGGGTTTTGTCCCATCAGCTCATCGGGATATTAGAGGCTTACCAGACATAGTACGAATTCAGCTTTGGATCAGAGTTATGTATTTCTATTGTCCTTACGTTATTCAATATGCAAACTTCCGCTATTTCAAATGTTAGCCTTCCGCAATTATTGATGTTGAACTTTAGTCGTCATGTTCATGTCATAGGTGGACTTGGAGCCATTTATGGTTCTAGGTTCCTTGTCTAGATCTGGGCCTATGTTCGGGTCATGATAGAACAACTCCCATGAATATGGCGTATATTTTCAGTATAGTTACAGCTGCACCAATCCTACAAAAATGGATAGAATCTTCATAGAACAACAACCCAAAACGACTCCACAACATCTACTCCTACTTCTTGTTTTAGCAATGAAATTCTTGCAAGTTTAATAGCTGGAAATGCTTACCTTCTACTTTCCTTCAAATCCTATTCAGTTGGAGTATAATTGGAGCTTCATATTTCCTCAAACGCAGCAGCGTCACTACCCAAAATGTGGCAATAACCTTCAGCTAAACACATAAAAAATGCAGCCAAGCTTAGCTTCCAATTTCTAGTCTTTATCTAAGATTTTTGGCAAGTTTAAAAGGTAGAATCCTTACCTTCTTCCTTAAATCCAATCCCTACTAAAATGGAGTATGTATGCAGATTGGTACTACTTAAAAAATGCAGCAAAAACACTCCTAACGCACTGCCTAAACACAACAGCAAGAATCACCAACACCCCTCCTCAACTTTGGAAATGATCCTCTTTACTTGAACTTTTGCTGTGTGAATTTTAATTAAGGTTCTTCCTTGATTTTGTTGCAGGAAAGTAGAGAGAATATTTATCTAGGCAGGTATCTCCTTAGTATTAAGAATGAAAATGAAATTTAATAGCTTTAACACTTAAAATATAAGGGTAGGGTGGTGATGCCTTTTTAAGGCGGTGGCCAGTCACCTACTTGACAATGCGTTGGTAAAATGCCTATAACTTTTTACTTCAAACTCCGAGTGATAAGAGGCTTTATTTTCTTATAATGATACTCAAAGATCTTTAATTATATAGGTCATGAGACTTCTAACTCATTCTAGTTTAGGACATATTATCGTTTAAAGTTGATCCTTAATTATAAACTTCGCTTACTCTTCGCTCTTCCATTTGTACAAGTTTCTCTCCTCACCGACAGCCCACATACAACCTATACATTCTTTAACATAGCATACCAACATCAAATAATTATTAAAAAATATTTATGCGGTGTAACACCCTTTCTAATGACACGATACCAAACTCAAAGAAAGATAATCATTGCATAATTATTCTCGCAAGGAGTGGAAAAGTTGTTATTAATGCAGGTGATAAGCCCAAAATGGTTTTGGGTTCCCAAAAAAATGAAAATGAAGTGAATGAGGAGGTGCCAAGAACACCTATTTGTGTTGATAATAAAGAGGTGTTAGAGGAGGACGAAGTTGATGCTCGTCCTCAATAGGAGAATGTGGATGAAGAGGGCGAGGAGGTCCCCAATTCAAAAGGCCAAGCGCCTAGAGTTCCACCTCATTAGCCTCAGTGGCTAACCCAAAAAAAGAGTACAACTAGTTTAAGAAATTTATCGAGATATATAGCAAGTTGTCTATCAACATACTGCCGGTAGATGCGTTGCTCCAAATGCCAGGTTGCTTAATTCATGAAGGAGATTCTGAAAAAGTAAAATGTTGTGGATGCGGGCACAATGGAGGTGTCACATCATTATAATGCAGTGATGCCAAGCAATCTGGCTCCTAAAAGGGAGGATCTGGAGCATTCACTATTCCTTGCACCTTTGGGGTGTATGTGTTCAACAAGACTCTCTGTGACTTAGGGGCGAGCATGAAATGGATAACCCTTGTGATCTTCAAACAACTAGGATTGGGTAGTCCCAGACCTACCACAATGAGGATACTTATGGTTGATCAATCTATAAAGTGTCCCATGGGAATTCTTGTGGATGTATTAATCAAGGTAGACAAATTCATCCTTCCAGCCTACTTCATTCTATTAGAATGCAATATAGATATTGAGGTTCCCATTATACTCCGGCGACCATTCTTTTCCACTAGGCGAGCTCTTCTAGATTTTGAGCTTGGAGAGCTGAAATGTCGAGTTGGTGATGCCGAGGTAACATTCAATATGTGTCAACCAACGAAACCACCTAATGATAGCAAGATGATAGCTATAATTGATTACAATGATAAAGAAGGAGATGATCTTAATTAGGAGGAAAAACCTCCAGATGAATGATAAAGTTTTGAGGTGAAACCGTCGTGCCGCGACATTAAATCAAGCGCTTCTTGTGAGGCAACCCAAGTGTCTTTGAATTTATTTTTACTTCATATTTTTGTTTTCTTTATTGTGTAGGAGGATTGGATTGTGAACAAGGTGAAAGAAAATAATGAATGGACATCTGTGTGGGACATGTCCAGCATTAGGAACAGCCTCAAGCTGGTGGCCAAAACGCAGGTACCAACCTTTAGAGCATAAGTCCAATCCAGGTATGGTCCAGAATGCTTGGAAAAGTGAGGAGAATCTACGTCTCATGTGCACAAATAAGTGAAGATCCGCAAAAAGCAGGTGTAGCGCAGGATTGAGATAGTGCAGCTGGGAAGAAAATATAAAAAATTAATGTTTCTTGCGTCTCACCTGCGAAACTCAAAAGCAAATCTGTGAGATGCAGGTGGACCACACAATCGAGGTAGTGAACTAGGAAAAAAGAAGGTCACCTATGTATGAACTACGATTCGTAGATACATATTTGTGGTTGCAGGATCAGCACAAGTGAAGGAATAAGGTAAAACTTTAAAGTTGATCGACCCAATTGACTAGCCTTACCCAGGTCCCCCCATGTCTCTTCACCTTCATCCCTTCTTCTTAAAACCCCCATTTTCTACACCAATTTCCCATTTCCTTAATTCCTCAACCACTATTTCACTTTCTGACATTCTCCCATTAACTCTCCATCAATTCCACCATAACTTTTCACCTTCTCCTTCCCTATAAATATAGACCTTCTTCACCTTCTTTGATCATCACCAACGATCGATCACATTAAACAAAAGGAGAAGAGCATGGGGTGGTGCCATTTTTGTGTGAAGAAAATCTATCAAATTTAAAATTTAATCTCTCTACTCACCTTTTTGGTTTGTCTTTTCATTTTCATCCTTTCTTATTTGAGCTTAATGATATATAAATCATAATAGGCATGATAGTTTTCATTTTCCATGACACATCTTGGCCCCATTTCCCCTAATATATGTTCTCTATGTCTATGTTGAATTTGAATTTTGGGTGTTTTGTGGGGGAGGTACGAAATTGCAATCTATGTGGGTTAATACTCTTGGTACATGATGCTTAAGTTAGTGGGTGTACTATCTTGCTTAAAAGTTTTAGTTGGGTGTGAAGTCTGTGTAACCCATTTGCTTGAAATGCACAATTTTTCTCAATTATAGATAGGGTGACATCTTTCTTAAGGGAAAATTGTCATTTCTTCTTATGTTCTTGATAATGTAGATGAAAATATGATAATGTGGGTGAGCCATGTGAAATAAAATAGCCTTGATGAATGTGGTTCAGATGAGTCATGAGATGATTCTCGATGATAGATGGGATAACATCCTTTTTAAGAAAAGTCGTTACGTGGTTATATTGGTCTTGTTGGTTGATTGACATTGTGGTATATCTTTAGAAGAAGTTTAAACACCCGTGAGATAAGAACTTTTTTCATACTTTCATGGCAAATTCAAAGTGAAATTGTATGGGTTCAAGTCTAGACACTGTCAGCAACTACACGATGTAGTTCTTGACCTACAGAACGTAGGTGCGACATAGGAATGAAGATTGAGCTTCGGAATATTATAAATTGTCATCCATTAGGGAGAATGACAAATACCATCTATGAGATGTTTTTTTTGGTTCATTAATTAGGGAGAATCACAAATACCATCTATGAGATGTTTTTTTGGTTCATCAATTAGGGAGAATCACAAATACCATCTATGAGATGTTTTTCTTTTGGTTCTTCGAAATGGTCATTTTTTCCTGTGGCGTTTAGTTCTATCTTTTTTTATTTTTATTTTTGATGATCTAGTTTGCGGTTTCCTTATATAAATACAATACACTAGGACAATCAGAAGTATTGGATTGTATGAACGCTAATATTTCACCTGATGATTGAATATATTTATTGTTTGATTTTCATCCATCTTTTTTTGTAAGTAAAGTTATTTGAGGGTTTGCTGTGGGGATTGAACCCACGACCACAAGGTTAAGATATGTATGCTCATCCATATTTTTTATTTCGTTCTTATCTTATACCCTTTATATTCGAACAAAGTCATTAGTTCCAACTTCAAATTTCTTGGATGGAACACTATTTTAGTGGATATCTCAATGCTAACCTCCAGTGGCACCAATTCTTGGATGTTCTACCTAGGTACAACCCCAACCTGGTGGTAGTGTTCTATGCCTCTTATTACGTAAGGAAAGACTCGATGAAACATCACGGGAAGGTGGATGGGTTCCCAAATCTTCCATTAGTTTGGGTTCATGAAGTAGAGGTGGATATCACCCCTGATGCTATAAACTCGATCTACTAGGGTGATGAAATTAAAACAGGGACTGAGTTTTCTAAGAAGGTGGCAACCAAGGCCGATCAATGCTTATGGGTTGCTAGGACTATTGCAGATGGACAACTGTTGTGGCCGACCATGAGAGGAGAAATTCTGAGGAAATACCTCCAATTTAAAGCAAAACTATTGCTTGACTTGGTGTGTTGTTGTCTCATGCCATCCAATAATGACTAGTGGATCAATATTGAAGTCGCCATCCTAATTGCATGCATCATGTCAAGAGTGCATGTCAACTTTTGCGAGATAGTCACCACATAATTCAAAAGAAAGGCTAGCCAACAAGGTCTCTCCATGACCTTCCCCGTCCTCATCAGCCATCGGTATGCTAATGTAGGGGTCCCGTACTTTCTTAATGAAAGGCCTAGCTCCACTATCAGGGTGATTGATATTGAGAAAAAGAAGATGCATATTCTCCCAAAAACAAGAAGAAGTTGCTTCAAACCTGGGATTCCCTAGAAGACTCAACAGCCCATGACTTTGATGAGCCTCCATTGACCTCAATTATGCCACTCCCGATATATCGGGACATGCATCAGCGAAAGTGCCACATCAAGGGTCTTCACTACCACCTTCATCTTCCAAGCCGAGTGGGCTTCAAAAGATGAATGTTATGACCCAATCTCATGAAAACCAACTAAATAAATTGCCAATGAGTTGCAAGCCTTGATCTAGAAGTCTGTGAAGAGTGTCATGAAGGATGTTTTTGACAGCTTAAATAAGCTGTGCTGTCGAGTTCATATGGTTGAGGGAGCAGTGTCCTCTCTCTGGGCTAACATGAGAGAATTGAAAAGTTCGACATCCATAGTTGATTCTAATGTTATCTTCTAAGATGAAGCAATGCTTGCCCCCCACACAACTTGAGGGCCTATTGATTACTTTCTTGCAGGCTTAGGGAATGACAATGAGGCCGAGCATGAAAAGGATGGTGGTGAGGCTAAGGAGGCTGATGATGATAGAGAGGAGAGCTGGTTCAAGGACTTCTTACCCCTCTTTTTTCTTCTTTTGTACATTAGGGACAATGTATAACTTTTAGTTGAGGATGGTGACTGCTCTTTTTCTATTGGTTATTTTGTTTTTCATTTGACTATTAACTCTTGTTGCCATTGTCGAGCTTACTTTTGATTTTGTTTTAGTATTTAGCTTGGTTGCTTAAATGAATGAATACCCTCGCCAGGCTTGGTTTGAATTAATTAAATCGTTTGGCTGTTTTTTCTTGCTTTGATGATGTGAAGTTCCATTGATGGGTTGGTATTAAATTTCAATAAGTTCTTGACCCTTTGCAAATATCCTTTGTAGATAGTAGATAGTAATAATCTCTAAGGGTTTTCTTTATATCACAGTTCTTTCCCAAGGAGCAGATTTTTCATTATCATTTTGTGTATCGATCAGGGTGACATTTTCATATGGTGGATCGAGAGGCGACTTTCTTATGAGAAAATACCATGACTTTGACTCATTATTTCACTTACTTTGATGGGTACCACCAAATATTTTTAGCATAACGAAATGTTTTTTTGGAATTGAAAATGGGCTTGAATTTGAAAAGAGCACTCTCTTGTCATGAGTTGTACATTCTTTGTTTGACTTTTTGATTTGTAAAATGAATGTGTAAGACATGAAATATCTTGTCTAAAGTCATACTTTCCAATTGATCTTGAGGATAGATGAACTTCTTGGAGTGTTATTCCTTGTGTGGCTAGAATTTTTGCGCTTAATTCATGTGTGTGAATATCGTCTAGAACTTGCTCTAAATGTGATTCAAGGTGAAATCTTAGATGTAGTTGCACTTAGAAAATGACCTTAAGCTTTTATTTTTGTTAGTTACTTCACCAGTAAATGACCTCCCTGAACATCAACACTTGTTAACCAATGTTTGAGCCTTAAGCCTTTTTCTTGGCAACAACATTGCAAGCCTAATACCCTTTTTAATCCTCTCATTTGGCACCGATTCCTCCCTAATTTCTAGTGATGAAAGAAAAATGGGACTTTAAACTGAACATTTGCGGGTGGTAAAATGAAAAGTAATGAAGGTAGAAGCCTAAATTTGGGGGTCTACAGAAAGAGGAAAAGAGGAATGAACTTCTATATGAGGAAGCACCTACTGCTCAATGAACAGATAAAATTGCGGGTTGAAAAACTCGTGATCAAAAGAAGAAAAAGAGAAATGTTGAATGGTGCTATCTATCATTTGGGTGAGGCGTAATGAAAAAAATTGAAGGTGTTACAAGGGTGGATCTTGAGAAAAATATTTGTGAATGATGAGAGGGGAGAGATAAGATGTCACGACCCGAACATACACCCGGATCGTAGACACGGGACAAGGGACCCCGAGAGACCCTAAGTCAACACATGACACATGCATTCAACTAATTTCATTTAAATAAATGGAATACTAAGCATAAAACATTGCATAAAACTAACCATGGCATAACCTCGGGAAATACCAAACATTTACATAAGTTGAATACTACTCGTTTGTCTGGAAGCCTCTAATACGTAAGATGGGTTGATGGGAAAACATCCCCAACTAACCCAAGGAATACTGAAACATAATCAGCAGGAAAGTTTTTCAAACAGCCCTCAAAACATGAGGACTCACCACCAAGCTGATATCGTAGGCTGGGATGGACTAAGGATGAGGATGAGCCTGAGATCCGGACCCAATATCATAAAACGATACAGCATATAAAGTATGCGGTCAGTACGTGGAATGTACTGAGTATGCAAGGTAAGTAAAACGGACATTTTAAAAGTAAAGTAAACTCATAAATAGACATCGGAGAAGGACATCATGCTTGCATCAAATCTTCGTAATTAAACATAGGGCTCAAGACATTCAAATCATTCATAATCACTTATTGTCATAGTCGTAAATAACTTTATCATAATATAACTTGAGCCAACAATGTAAATATAACTATGCATAAAACATGCGAAACAATGAGAGGACTCGTCATAACCAACACCATCATGGTAGAACCTTTCATGATGCCCCACTGTCTCGCTTAAGTGGGCGGAGCCGACCCTGGCTTGGCAGGTGAGGGTTGTGCATAAGGCATGATATCACATTTGAGGGGATCATTATCAATACATCATATCATTTACAATCCACGGTGGCACGTGGTTATGAGGCACCGGCGTAGTCCTTTGAACGCCGGGCTGCTCGGTGCTAGACACGGCTCCCAAAAACATGCATATAGGCTCATATATAATTCATTAACATCATGCAGAAAAATTCATTGGCTAAGATATAACATTTATCATCATTGATCCGCTTTAAAACATGCTTAGCCAAGAATAAAGGCCCTTTTCATCGGCCAACATCATAAATCGATAAATCAAGTAATTCGTTTCATAAATCATAAATCATTCTTTAACATGTGGGCATTGCCCAATGCTTCATCATATTCAATTCTTTAAAGATATGCTCATAAACATGGGTAACTTGAAAATCATACTTTTCTATAATCAATAAACTCAAATTATAGAGTTTTCATCATAAATCATAACTTCCATGAACTTTCATCAAATGGGCATTTATGATTTAAAAGCTCGAAACATGTATTAAAGAAAATAATAATAAAACCTTCCCATGATTCGTAATTCAATAATTAAAACTCAATTAAATCATACCCATAAAAAGAAATCACATTGTCATGCTTTAGGTAAACCCCCAAGAAATTTGAGTAGGAGAATTCATGAATTAACTTGAAATTTAGGCATGGGTGGGGAAGAATTTCACCCATTTTCAAACCCTAAATACCCGGGAATAGATGGAGTAAAAGTTCCTTGAGCATCCAAAAGGAAATTGATGAAAATTTGGGGAAGAAGGCCTTTAATCTCCCAAAAACCTCTCTAAAATCCTTGCATGAGAATGGGCATGCATAAAAGGCCTAACCCATCTTATCTAATTTAGAAACATATCCAAAACGATGTAGTTTAGGCTTTAGGAACTTAGGAAGTTACGAAAACACCTTTATTAAAATGCAAGAATTTCTAGTCGCCAGTCCTCACGAGGGGCCTAACGGGTCATTGCCACAGGATAAGACTCGAGGACTTGATCCATTGAGTCCACTGCCCAAATCTCCAAGGGAACCCCATGGGTGACTTCACGAGTCGTGAGGTCAGACCACAACTCGTGGTAACCTTCTGTGGCCTACACTACCAATCCCATCTTGCCAAACTCCAGGCTTTACAACGGGTGACCTCACGAGTCGTGAGGTCTGACCACGACTCATGGTCAAGCCCCTGGCCTCCTCACTCAGGCCCTACTACACCATGATGAACATGAGTCACCTCATGACTCGTGGCCACTCCTCACGACTCACCTCATGAGTTGTTCTACGACCTGGTGCGAATTTTAAATTTTCCTACGTTTTCACTTCCTGGTCCGATCCTTGGGTTCCTGGGGTATAAAAATATCTCCATCTGGGAACATTCATCCTCGAATGTTAGAAACATGTAGAAAACTCAGAAACAATCTGTCACCATATATGATTACCAATCATTTAAGTTGAAAACTGACAGAATGACTACCTTTGAAAGGAACTACATATCTAAATTGAATTCAGACATCACATACATTTACCACATAACAAAACGAACTTGTACACATGAATTGAATGGGAAAAACTGATTAGCTATTTAGGGCAAAACTGGTACCTCAAACTAAAACTATGTAGGTAGGGAACAAATGAGGGTATTTATCTATCATATCCTCTTTAGCTTCCCACGTAGCCCACTCAACATGTTGATTTCTCCATAATACTTTAACTGAAGCTACTTCTTTATTCCTTAGCCTCCGAACCTGACGATCCAAGATTTCAACGGGAATTTCTTTGTAACTGAGGCTGTCCTTCACTCCAATGTTGTCTACTAGAACTACCAAGGATGGATCACCCAAGAACTTCTTCAAAAGTGACACATGAAAGACGGGATGAACCGAAGATAGCTTCTAGGGCAAGTCTAACTCATACGCCACCTTACCAATTCTTCTCACAACCCGTTAAGGGCCAACATAGTGGGGACTGAGTTTACCCTTCTTTCCAAACCGCATGACTCCCTTTATGGGAGATACCTTTAGAAATACCTAGTCGTCTACATCAAACTCCAAATCTCTTCTCCTCATATCAGCCTACGATTTCTGACGACTCTGAGAGGTTTCCAACCTGTCCCTTATCAGCTTAACCTTCACCATCGCCTCATGAACTGAATCTGTTCCTATCATAGCTGCCTCACCAACATCAAACCATCTGATGGAAGATGTATACCTCCGCTCGTAAAGAGCCTCAAACGGTGCCATCTGGATACTGGAGTGGTAACTGTTATTATAAGAAAATTCGATCAAGGGCAAATGATCATCCCAACTACCTTTAAAATCCATAACACATGCCCTCAATATATACTCAAGGGTCTGAATGGTTTGTTCTGCCTGGCCGTCTATTTGCGGATGGAAGGCTATACTGAGCTTAACCTACGTCCCAAGCCCTTTTTGAAAAGAATGCCAGAAATGTGAGGTAACTGAGTACCTCGGTCTGAGATAATAGACAAGGGCACTCCATCAAGTCGAACCAACTCCTGAATATAAGACATAGCATAATCATCCGCTGAATCCGGGGTTTTGACTTGTAGGTAGTGTGCCGCCTTACTTAGCCTGTCCACCACCACACAAATGGAGTCATAGTGTCGGCTAGTACGAGGTAGGCCTGTAACAAACTCCATATTAATATCTTCCCACTTCCAAGTGGGGATGCTAATATCTTGAAGTACGCCTCCTGGCCTTTGATGTTTGACTTTCACATGCTGGCAGTTTTGACATTTTTCTACAAACTCTGCAATATCTTTCTTCATACCATCCCACAAATAGATTTCTCACAAATCCCGATACATTTTCGTGGATCCTAGATGAATATAATATCTGGTACCATGTGTCTCATGCAATATCCGAACTCTCAAATCCTCGACGTCTGAAACACATAGTTGACCCTGGTATCGTAGCACACCATCTCCCCTTTGGGAGAACACCTCCACTTTCTGACTCCGCACCGCCTTCTTCAGCTTCCTCAATATTGGATCCTCATCTTTCCTGGTTTTAACATCAACCACCAAGGGCAATTCTGACCTATTATGTACAACAACACCGCCATAGGTCGAATCGATCAATCTAACTCCCTGCCTTGTGAGTCGGTGAACATCCTTCACCAACTCCTTCTTTCCCTCATCCACATGGGACACACTTTCTATGGAGGGTCTACTAAGCGCATCCGCAACCACATTAGCCTTTCCCGGGTTGTAAAGGACACTCATGTCATAGTCCTTAAGTATTTCCAACCACCTCCTTTGTCGAAGATTTATATCCTTCTATGTGAACACATATTGCAAAGTCTTGTGATCCAGAAATACATCCAGGACCACATACAAGTAATGCTTCCATATATGCAATGCAAACACCACCGCGGCCAGTTCGAGATCATGGGTCGGGTAATTCTTTCATGGACCTTCATCTGTCTCAAGGCATATGCTATTACGTTCGCACACTGTATCAACACACATACCAGTCCAACTCTCGAAGCATCACAATAGACAATGAAGCCATCGGTACCCTCGGGTAAGATTAACACTGCTGCTGAATTGAGTCAGGTCTTCAACTCTTGGAAGCTTTTCTCAGAAGCATCCGACCATTGGAATTTTACCTTTTTCTGAGTCAACCTGGTCAATGGGGCCACAATTGATGAAAAGCCCTCAACAATTCTTTGGTAGTATCCTGCTATGCCCAAGAAACTCCGAATTTATGAAAGATTCACCAGTCTAGGCCAATTCTTCACCACCTCTATCTTTTGGTAATCTACCCTTATGCATTCGCTTGATATCTCGTGAAATAGAAATGCTATCGATTTTATACAAAATTCACACTTGCTGAATATTGCATACAGCTGATGATCCTTGAGGGTTTGCAACACTATCCTCAAATGAGTGGCATGCTCCTCTTTGCTCCGAGAGTATATCAAGATGTCATCGATGAACACAATCACGAACATGTACAAATATTGCTTGAACACCCTATTCCTCAGGTTCATAAAAGATGCAGGGGCATTGGTTAGTCTGAAAGACATGACAATAAATTCGTAATGACCATACCGGGTCCTGAAAGCGGTCTTGGGGATGTTACTCTCTTGAACTCTAAACTGGTGATACCCGGACCTGAGATCAATGTTGGAGAAGCACTTGGCACCCTGAATCTGGTCAAAAAAACCATATATCCTAGGTAAGGGTTACCTGTTCTCGATGGTATCCTTGTTCAACTGCCGATAGTTAATACACATGTGAAGGGAACCGTCCTTCTTTTGATCAAATAGAACTGGTGCACAATGAAGCCCTTATCCAATAAATCCCTTAACTAATCCTTCAATTCCTTTAACTCGGCTAGATCCATCCTGTAAGGTGGGATAAAAATAGGCTGCGTATCTGGCAATAGATCAATACCGAAATTAATTTCCCTTTCCAGAGGAACACCTGGCAAATCCTCGGGGAATACCTTTGGATATTCACACACCACCGGAACTGACTGAATAGTCTGGGTCTCCGACTCCACATCCTTAACCCTAACTAGGTGGTACATACACCCCTTAGAGATCATCTTCCTAGCCTTAAGATAGGAAATAAACCAACCTGCTGGCAATGCCGAACTACCCTTAAATTCCAAAACTGACTCACCTAGAAAACGAAACTCCATGGTATGGGTCCTACAATTAATCGAAGCATAACATGCAAACAACCAATCCATACCAGGAATAATGTCAAAGTTAGTCATGGATAACTCTACCAAATCTGGGGAGGTAACCTTACGTAACAAAGTAATAGGGAAACCTCTATATACCCACCTAGCTAAAACTGAATCACCGACAGGAGTAGATTCGTAGAATGGTGCTAACAGAATTTCAGGACTAACTCCAAAACTATAGGCAATGTAAGGAGTCACGAAAGACAATAAGGCTCCCGGGTCAGGCATGGCATAAACATCAGTATGAAAGAAATGCAACATGCCAGTGAACACATCTAGCGAGGTCTCTTACTCCTGGCATGAGGCAAGGGCATAGAATTGATTTTTGCGTTGACTGCCACCCCCACTAGTAGATGCTCCCTGTGGAACTGAACGGGCTGGAGTTGCTGATGTCCTGGTGGTCTGTGCACGACCCCCATCATCACCTTGTCTAGCATATGGACACACTCAGCGCATGTTCCTAGATCTACCACACTCGAAGCATACATCCGAATCGAGCAGGCACTCCCTGGTCTGACTCTTGCCTCACATCCCGTAGGCTGGAGAGTTATACTCTAACTGGGTGCCCCTCTGATCCTTTGACCCTAAAGCCCTGCTCCTATGATCACCCCTGCTCCTAGATGGGATATTAGCTTATGATAGGGCGTGGACTAGTGACCTCTGTTGGAAGTGTGAATGGTAGCCACCACCGAACCTCTGATGTTAAAACCCACGACTATCTGTCCGAGCTCTCTTTGCCTCCCTCTCCCTCGCATAAGCCACCTCCATCTTCTGTGCGTACAACACTATGAGAGGAAAGTCCAAATCCTAATGAATCATGGCATTCCTGCAATCCCTGTCTAAATAACCGGCCACACCATGAACAAATCAGCTCACCCGTGCCCTCTGATCCATCACCAACTCTAGGGCAAACTTTGACAACCATGTGAGCTCAAGCGAATACTCCAGCACTATCATCTTCCCTTTTTTGAGGTTAACAAACTCAGCTGCTTTCAATTCCCCCATCTCCCGAGGGAAGAACCTATCAAGAAAGGCCATGGGGAACTCATACCAGCTGATAGGGCCTACTCCTGCTGCCCTGTTGTTCTTCCATTGCTTGTAGCAAATATGGGCAACCTCTTTTAGATGATATGAGGCCTAGCCTTAAGATAGGAAATAAAGCAACCTACTGGCACCGCCGAACTACCCTTCCATTCCATAACTGACTCACCCAAAAAACGAAACTCCACAGTACGGGTCCTACAATTAATCGAAGCATAACATGCAAATAACAAATCCATACCAGGAATAACGTCAAAGTAAGCAATGGCTAACTCTACCAAATCTGTGGAGGTAACCTTATTCAACACAGTAATAGGGAAACCTCTATGTACCAACCTAGCTAAAACTGAATCACCGACATGAGTAGATTTAGAGAATGGTGCTGAAAGAATTTCAGGACTAACTCCAAAACTACTGGCATTGTAAGGAGTCACGAAAGGCAATGAGGCTCCCCGGTCTAGCAAGGCATAAACATCAATATGACAGACACGCAACATACCAGTGACCACATCTAGCTAGGTTTCCTGCTCCTGGCATGAGGCAAGGGCATAGAATCGATTTTGGCGCTGACTGCCACCACCATTTGTAGATGCTCCCTGTGGAACTGAACGGGCTGGAGCTGCTGCAGTCATGGTGGTATGTGCATGATCCCTATCATTACCTTGTCTATCATATGGACACGCTCAGTGCATATGCCAAGATCCACCTCACAAGAATCAGACATTCAAATCGAGCAGACACTCCCTCGTGTGACTCTTGTCGCACATCCCGCAGGCTGGAGAGGTATACTCTAAATGGGTGCCCCTATGATCCTTCAACCCCTAAAGCTCTACTCCTCTGATCACCCCTAGTCCTAGATGGTACACTAGATGATGATGGGGCTGGGGCTAGTGACCTCTGTTGGAACTGTGGACGGTAGCCACCACCGGACCTCTGATGTGAAAATGCATGACTATCTGTCCGAGCTCTCTTTGCCTCCCTTTCCCTCGCATAAGCCACCTCTATCTTCTGGGCGTACAACACTATGAGAGGAAAGTCCATATCCTAATGAAGCATGGAAGTCCTGCAATCCTTGTATAAATAACCGGCCACGCCATGAACAAATCGGCTCACCTGCGCCCTCTGATCCATCACGAACTCTGGGGCATACTTGGAAAAACAGGTGAGCTCAAGCGAATACTCCAGCATTGTCATCTTCCCTTGTTTGAGGTTAACAAACTCAGCTACTTTCAATTCCCTCATCTCCCTAGGGAAGAACCTGTCAAAAAAGGCCATGGGGAACTCATCCCAGTAGATAAGGCCCACTCCCGCTGCCCTGTTGTTCTTCCATTGCTTGTACCAAATATGGGCAACCTCTTTTAGCTGATATTAGGACAAGTCTACACACTCCCTATTTGTCACCCCCATAACCTGAGTGACCTTTAAGATCCCTTCAATGAACTCATGTGGATCCTCATCCATCTTTGATCCCGTGAACTCAGGACGGTTCATCCTCAAGAAGTCTATAATCCGAGCCACCACTGCATTGCCATTTTGTGGAACCTGTGCAATAGCCTGCTGATTGACTTGAGTGGTCAAGGCCTGTGCCAATATCTAAATCATCACCCAAAACTCGGTGGGGGAATCTAGCTCTGGTGCTTGGGGCTTCGGAATAGGTGGGGCTTGTTAATGCCCATGGTCATTACCAGCTCTGTGGTCTTTAACATTTCCATTCCTCCTTCCGTTGATTCTCTTAGGAGCCATAATTCTACAATTGTGAATCGTACAAATTACAAGGATGGAAAGACTTTTCATCGCACCACATAAAATATGAAAGAAGGGAACATTTCCTAAATGTCTAGTAGCCTCTTCGTCATAGGTGGGGCACACTTTACACCCATGAAAAAAGACTCTACCTAACGTGTCTTTCAGACACCTTAGGACCCTTCAAACCTATTGCTCTGATACCATGTTTGTCACGACCCAAACGTATACCTGGATCGTAGACACGAGACAAGGGACCCCAAGAGACCCCAAGTTAACCCATGGCACATGCATTCAACTAATCTCATTTAAATAAATGGAATACAAAGCATAAAACATCATAGAAATGTAACCATGACATAACATCAGGAAATACCAAACATTTTACAAAAGTTGAATACTACTCATTTGTCCGCAAGTCTCTAATATGTAAGATGGGTTGATGGGACAACATCCCCAACTAACTCGAGAAATAATGCAACATAATCAACAACAAAGTTTATCAAACGACCCTCTAAACATGAGGAATCATCAACAAGCTGATATCGTAGGCTGGATGGACTAAGGATGAGGATGAGTCTGAGATCCGGACCCTGTATCATAAAATGATACATCATAGAAAGTATGTGGTTAGTACGTGGAATGTACTAAGTATGCAAGGTAAGTAAAACAGACATTATAAAAGTAAAGGAAACTCGTAAGTAGACATAGGAGAAGGACATCATGCTTGCATTAAATCTTCGTAATAAGACATATGACTCAAGACATTCAAATCATTTCTAATCACTCATTATCATAGTCCTAAAAAACGTTATCATAATATAACTTGAGCCAATAATATATACATAACTATGTAGAAGACACGCAGAACAATGGGAGGACTCGTCATAATCGACACCATCATGGTAGAGCCTTTCATGATGCCCCACTGTCTTGCTCAAGTGGGCAGAGCTGACCCTGGCTTGACAGGAGAGGGTCTGCATAAGGCGTCATATAACATTTGAGGGGATCATTATCAATACATCACATCATTTACAACCCACGATGGCTCATAGTTATGCGACATCGGTGTAGTCCTTTGAACGCCGAGCTGCTCGCTGCTAGACACGGCTCCCAAAAACATGCATATATGCTCATACATAATTCATTAACATCATGCATAAAAATTCATTTCCTAATATATAACATTTATCATCTTTGATCCCCTTTAAAACATGCTTAGCTAAGAATCAAGGCCCTTTTCATCGGCCAATATCATAAATCGATAAATCAAGTAATTCGTTTCATAAATCATAAATTATTCTTTAACATGTGGGTATTGCCCAATACTTCATCATATTCAGTTCTTTCAAAATATGCTCATAAACATGGGTTATATGAAATTCTTACTTTTCTATCATAAATAGACTCAAGTTATAGAGTACTTATCATAAATCATAACATTAATGAAATTTCATCAAATGGGCATTTTTGATTTAAAAGATTGAAACATGAATTAAAGAAAATACTAATAAAACCTTCTCATTATTCATAATTCAATAATTAAAACTCAATTAAATCATATGCATAATGATAAATCATATTGTCATGCTTTGGGTAAACCCCCATGGAATTTGAGTAGGAGAATTCATGAATTAACTTGAAATTTGGGCATGGGTGGGGAAGAATTTCACCCATTTTAAACCCTACATACCTGGGAATAGATGGACTTAAAGTTCCTTGAGCACCCACAAAGAAATTGATGAAAATTTGGGGAAGAAGGCCTTGAATCTCCCAAAAACCTCTCTAAAATCCTTGCATGAGAATGGGCATGCATTAACCCATCTTTTCTAACTCAGAAACATATCCAAAATGACATAGTTTAGGCCTTAGGGACTTAAAAAGTTAGGAAAACACCCTTATGAAAATGCAGGAATTTCTGGTCGCCAGTCCTCACGACCTGATGGGTCGTTGCTACAGGGCACGACTCGTGGCCTTGATCCGTTGAGTCTACAATCCAAACCTCCAAGGGAACCCCACGGGTGAATTCATTAGTCGTGAGGTCAGACCACGACTCGTGGTCACCTTCCGTGGCCTACACTGCCCATCCCATTTTGCCAATCCTCCAGGGTTGACGATGGGTGACCTCACGAGTCGTGAGGTCTGACCATGACTCATAGTCTAGCCCGCGGCCTCCTCACTCAGGCCTTGCCACACCATTATGACCAAGAGTTACCTTACGACTCGTGGTCACTCCTCACGACTCACCTCATGAGTCGTTCTATGACTTGGTGTGAATTTTAAGTTTTTCTCAGTTTTCACTTTCGGGTCTTATCCTTGGGTTCCAGGAGTATAACATAAGATGAAACAAACTCGCTAAGTTTAATGGGATGCTTGAATGAGTGCATTAAAGGCATTAGGGAGGTTCTAGTCACTAGAGCTAAATGTTATCCTACCTTTATCTCTTAACCTTCATTATGACCCGTAAGTCCTTTGTGTTTTAACGGGTAGAAACTCTGCATTAGTAGTGGATTACATAAAGAGCAAGCCTATGGTTCAAATGTGTATGCACTAGAAATTCCTTGAGAGAGTGAGCATGTTTACTTCATTTCATAATCTTTATGTTTGAATTACATCTATGTAAATGGGATTTTCGCTTATGGGGAGTTGCATCACTTCGTTGGACTAAATGCTAAAACATGTTTTTTCAATTGAGAGGTATGAATGCGACAAGTTTCACAGTGAATTTTGAGGTAAACTTTGAATGTTGATTTTAAATGACTTGAGATGCTTATTGAGCTTTGATTTGTTGAAATGTGTTCCTGGTTAGAATTAAAATAAATGAAAGTGAGATATGCCAAAATGCTTGTAGTTACCAATTGAATTTATACAATATGTTTTGAGTCTTTTTTATTTTCTTGAGTCGGTGTGATAAATTTGTGGTTGTCTTAAGTTTTAGTATTCCTTGATGTAGCTCTTGTGATGTAGATGGTTAATTCAATTCCAAGCTATGGGTGCATGCATTCCTTGGGGATATGTAATGGTTCAAGTTTAGGGGTTTGACGAATAGTAATTTACCAACTCATTAGGCTTTTAAGCATGAGGTGTTGCTTTGTTTTCACAAAAATTATGAAGATTTTATGCCTTTTTTCTTTGATTGTGTAGGTAATGAATTTAGACAAAGAAAATAGAAGAATTGAACAAAAAGCACTCTACTGTAAGTGAGGAACATGCGTGCTGCACATTGGCACCTGTGAAATGCGGGAGCAAATGCAGTCAGTACTGGGAAGAAGATGAAGTGAACCTATGAAGCACAAGTTGGCACCTGAAAAATGTAGCTAGCACTGGAATAATGCTTCCCTAAACTGTAAAGCTATTGTGGCTCGTGGATGGGCACCTACGAAACATAGGTGCCTCGCAAGTGACCAAAACATTGACAAGGGAAAAATCATCCAGCGGTGGCACAAGTGCACCTAAGAAGCTTCCAAAGACAAATTTGAAAAGCTATGCCAGAGGAAATATGCATATTTTACCGCAATTGTACACACCTATGTCTAACACATCATAGGGAAGCATTGAATTATAGAGAGAAATAGTTAGAGAAAGAGTAGAGTACATTGTTGTTAATCTTCTTCAATATTTTGAGCAAATTACACCATTGTTACATATTTTGAAAGCTTAATTTAATATTTATGAGGGTCATTATTGATGATTTACCCATGGATATATTCTCTCTATCCTTATTAATGAGTAGCTAAATTGCTAGCTAGGGGTGTGTGCTTAGTAGATGTTCAAACTTGATTGGGTATTGATAGATTGTTCTTAAATTCAATCTATAAGCATGGATCTATTGTTTCCTCTAAATTTTAATTGAAAAAATAGTGGTTTAAAACACTAGTTTAGTTTACTTATCTTGCTTGAGCTTGAGAAAGAAGAGCCAGATTTGAGTGAGGAAACAATAGTGAGGATTTGTAGTGTAGATGTGCAAAGTTGAGCTAGATATAGTCAAAACCCATATCTACACTCTATTAAAGGGTTGAGTCTTGAGATAGCTTGACCCTTCCTCAATATTTGTGGATGATTATTTGATTATAACCTTGGGGTTTGAGAAACTCAAAGCAAAAGCATCCTTGTGGTCGAAAGACAAGAGGATGTATTCTGATCCATGCTATTCATGCTAGAAATTAAATTTAAGGCAATTGAATCAATCTCAATCAAGTTGGAACTTCATCTATTGCACATCCCTAGCCCTTTCTCAGAATATTGCAACAAATCACTTGCTCAATCTCGTTCTATAATTTTGAATTCGATATTGTTTTAATTTTTTCCATAATTTTACTCTCCAAATGTTAAACAATGATGTTTTCTATTTTGAGTTAGTTTACAACTTTTGGAGTATCTCTCTCAATTCCTTGTGGGATTCGACCCCGACACCCATCAGGTATTTTGTTTTTCACAATGGCCGTTTTCACCTCCCTTAACTAAGAGAGATGTATTGAGCATTTTCACTAATTCAAATAAAAAAATAAAATTTTAATGAGCAAAGCACACTCATAGACCTGTGAGAAATAGAAGTAATATAGAGAGAAGGGAGTTTCACCTTGTGTCGAACAACAAACTAGGTGCCCTATTGCATCATCATCAAATATTTTGACATCGAACTGTCTTTTAAATTTTTCATCAAACTCGAAAATAATATAAACAAAGGAAAAGTGAGAGATCAATAGTGAAATATGCAAGGAAGACTTGTATGTGTGAATTTGTGTATGAATTACTATATTAAAAAAATTTATTGAGTGTGTGAACCCGTGTGAGAAATAATATGTGTCCCTCTATTTCTATAGAGTGAAGGCCTCTATTTAAAGAATGGAAAAATTGGGGTTCCAGATTTGAAAGAAAGGTAAAATCTGAGAAGATAGGAAAATTAACACAAATAAAAGTGGGAAATCACCTTTTTCAGAGCATGAAAATGACATTCCAACCATTGGAGAGCTCGATCCCTTATGATTTTGAATGGAGTCATCAAGTTTTGAGATGAGAACAAAGGTGGGAACATAAAACCCTCAATGTTTCACGGATTTGGGCTGGTTGGTTTCCATGGTGTGGAAGAGAAAAAGAGAAAAAATGGTAAAGTTTTAATGGTCATCTTGCTAATTTCGATGATCTGTAGAGAAAGGATGAAGGAGGTGTGGGCATGGTCGGTATCATTGTTCCTTTTTTGGGGAAGAGAGAGAGGTTTGAGAGCTACATGGGAGAGGGAGGAGGGAGCTTTGTGCGGCAAGGGTTTCCATAAGAGATGAGGGAGAAGAAAAGTCAAAAGGGGTCTACTGTTAGGTCTGTTTTGATAAAATGGAATGACATAGGTATAAAAATAATTTTTAGGTGGATTTGAGTAGGTTGGGTGTAATACCCCACGTATTTTAAAGGAGAAAAGGTCAAAATACCCCTCTACTTTTTTATTAGCTAATTTTTCCCCTAGTTATACTATAGGAAGAAATATATCCCTACCATTACCAAAGTATGCATAAACGCCCTTTCATGGATGGAAACCCACAAATTAAATTAAAATACCCAATTTTCTAAACATAACTTGTTCCTCATTTAACCCAATCCAGAACACACCTATTTCTAATCTCCCCTACCCAAACACACAGACCCTTCTTTCTTCTTCTCTCTTTCAACCATCAATGCTAAAATTCATACCATTTTAATCTAAGAAGATCATCATAATATTTTCTCTTTTACCACAAATTTTATTTTGGTCACCATTTTTTTAATAATATGGAAGAGGACTAAAATCACATCATAGGTCCACACTCACACATCAAACCGTACAACAAAATGGATAGAGAACTGTAGTTGTTTTGTGTTATAGAAACACACTCCATTTCTGTTTTCATACTCTCCACCTCTCCACATTCCATTTCCATTTTTTTACTTCCTCTTCTTCTCCTCTTCCTTCGTAGAATATTCTCCATTTTACCACACTATTTACGAGCATCCGTAGATTTAGTTAGAGTTTTTTGACCCATATAGAAAAAGCTGCTTCGTTTAAACAAACCTACAGCCACATCCACCAGGGTTAAATCATGTATCCTCTCTGCCCCACCCACCACACAGGTGGAAAGGCACAAAACTAGTGATTGTTGAAAGAGAAGAGAAAAAAGAAGGGTCTGTCTACTTTTGTAAGGGGAATTAGAGTTAGGTGGGTTTCAGGTAGGGTTAAATGAGGACGAGTTAATTAGATATTTTAATTTAATTTGGGAGTTTCAATCTTTTGAGGGGCACTTTTGCATACTCTGGTATTGATAGGGTATATTTGACCCTATAGTATAACTAGACACATAATTAGCTAATAAATTAAAGTAGAGGGGTACTTTTAACCCTTTTCTGTATTTTAAAATAACTATCACGCTAAGTTGAAGACATACAAGTAAAATCTTTTTTACTTTAGGTTGTCCAATGATGAGATGTTAGGAGAATAAAATTCTAAATGGATGATCATATCATAAAATAGATATATGAAGGGGATTAAAGAATTAAATTAAGATTTTAGGCCAAAGAGATCTTGGTAACGAAACTTCTAGTTCATGATTTTATTATGATAAAGTATTTTAAATAAGGCATGTATATGGTCTAACTTAGAATGAGCATATTTACTGATCTATAATAAGTTAGAAATCATACTATCTATCAAATTAAAGTTCTTTGAGTCTAATTTAAAGAATATTAAATTGCTCATCAATTTGACATAAAAGTAAAAAAGTTGTGATTATTTTAGAGTGGACTATCCAGGCAGAATCGTGTCACAGGTTTTGATGCCTTTATAAGGCAAAACTCAACCTTAAATTTCATTTCTATCCCCCATAATTTCCAGAATAGGTAGCAGCACGCCCACCTTACCTCTTCTCTTAGGTTTTCATGAAAAACTGAACAGAATTCATGGATGAAATCACCTCTAATCATCCAACAATCTAGGACATAGATTACTAAGGCTGTAAGGATCATTGTGACGAAGTTATTTTGTAAATATTTTCTCATATTCAAATGTACTAAGGCGGTATAAATTCTAGAAGAGGTGATTTCCTCCATCTCTCAAAGCCAACGTGAGTAATTCTACCTCCTCTCTTTCTATTAATCCGTAGTTATACGCTTTTGATGTTGGGCATATTTGTATGCCCATTTGCTATATTTTTACCCATATTTTACCTTATTTTGAGTTCATAATCCTTATGAAATGCATGAATTCATGTTTATGTGTGTCTTATAAGCTAACAAATATTTTTAGATGTTTTGAGCAGGAAATCAATGAGAAAGGACTCAAAAATGATCCAAGGTGTGAAGGAAGAAGAGTTTGAAAATCTGGCCTTGGTGAGATAGCTAGCGTGGCGCGTGATGAGTTGGTAATTTACCAACTCATTAAGCTTTAAGCGTGAACGTTTTCTTTGTTTTCAACTCTTTTAGGAAGGTTTTATATCCTTTCTCTTTGATTTTGTAGGTACGCAACTCAAACAACAAAAGCATAGAAATTGAAATAAAAAGCAAAGTACTGAAGGAAAAACACTAACTGACCTGTTGACAATAATCGACCCATGGCCAACCCAAACCATTCCAACTTCTCCCATGTCCTTTCACCTCCATTTTTCTTCACCTTTTTATCTTCCCCATAACCCCATTACCAACCATTTCCTCTTCCCCATTAAACCCATTTACTCCCACCATTAAACCCACCAATCCACTCACATTTCCTCTACCCATAAAACCCACTCCCCTTCACCATTTATTTTACCATCTCTCACTACTCTCTCTCTACAAAACCACTAGAAGTTCAAGTTTTTTTGGGTTGGCTTATAGTTGAGAAAATATTTTAAGTTCTCAATATGACTTACTCTATTCTCTCACTTGGTATTATGTTTCTCACTCTTGTTTTATTTCCTTACTTGAGGTTTGTAGTACAAAAGAAAGTAATTTAGTTTTGAAATTATTCTTGACCCATGTTCCTCCATACCCATCTTGTCATTTTCATTCTTATAATAGCTTTGTTTGTTATGGGTAAGGTAGGGGGAAGTAAAATTGGAAAAATGTGGGTAGAAGTTGTGGTGATAATGTTATATCTCTTGCATATGTCTTATGTTTTGAAATATCAGTTGGGGGTGAAATCTAAGTAACTATGTGCTTGAAATGCACGGGTTATCCCGATGATAAATAGGTTGACGTCTTTCTTAAGGGAAAATATCATTCTTTTCTTTTATGCTATTTATAAATGTGGAACATGAAATGTGAGAAATTAAGTTGCTAGAATTGGGTTGGATTGGGCATTCAACGTTTCTCAATGATAGACGAGGTAACTTCCATCATAAGGCAAAGGCGTTGAGTAGTCCCAATAGTCTTTGTGGTTATCTAATTGATTGAAATATCTTGCAGGGAAGTCTGAGTACCTGTTCGGTGAAATAAGCTTGACTTTTGTGAAAAATGGCAAATCTCGAGCAGGGAAATTGGTGTTGGCCACTACCAAAAACCTGCGAATTACAGATCCCCATCTGTGAAATGTAGGATGAAACGCAGGTAAGGGATTCAATCTCAGGTTACTATCTCCTACATGTGTTACAACATGCGAACCGTGGATCAGGTCCTGCAAAATGCAGGGGTGACAAAAGTTTGTCTAGATTCTACCGCAAACCTGCGATGCACCTGCAAACCATAGGTCTTCACTTGTGAAACGCATGTGCAGTGCAGGTGCTTCCAGTTTGTAATGTTAAGCTCTCATGTTGGTTAACCTCCAATATTTTTATTTTTTTTCCTTAGATTAGTATAGTTGTTACTTTTAATTTACTTATTAGAAAACACAAATATATTATGTGGCACTAATGTTGTTACGCAGTATCATGAATTCCTCTAGGCACTCATCCTAAATCAAAGGGAAGGGAAAGGCTAAAGCAACCCTAGCCTCTGCCAACACCGGGGATGCCATTTCCTTAATGTACCTAACATGAAAAAGCACTACCTCATATTTGTATAGAGACTTATCACTATAGAGAAATGCTTCGACTTAGTAGGGATGGGGGATGACTTCCCCAACATCAATGCCCAATTCAATGAAAGGCATTGACACATGTTCACAAAGCCTTTGCGAAACTACTTCCCAAATTTGGTGGCTGAGTTCTATGCCTCGTATCAAGCGAGTCAAGATGAAATGAGGCACAAAAGGAAGGTAGATGATTTCCCTTGCCTAGTTTAATTCATGGTTCGAGGTATGGAGGTGGACATTACTCCGGACGCCATCAATGCTATCTTTTGGGAGAATGAGATTGATCGGGGACAGAGTTTACAAGAAAAGTGGGAAACAAAGAAGATCAGTTTGCTTGGGTTGCGTGCATTATTACAACTGATCAGTCACTCTTGTTCACCATGGGGGGAAAATTTCAAGGCAAGACCTCAAATTTGAGGTCAAGTTGTGCCAGGAGGTTGTTTGTAGCTGTATCATGCCATCCGAAAATGATTAGTGAGTGAACCTCGAAGCAATCATACTAATTGCTTGCATCATGACATGCATGCCCATATATTATGGGGAAGTGGTGGTTATTCAAATAAAGTGAAAGGCCAGACAACAAGAGACCTCAATGCCATACGCTGTTCTCGTAAGGCAACTGTGCAAAAAAGTAAAAGTTCCACTATTTCCCAATGAAATAACAAGCACTGCTACTAGGGTCATTGGTGTCAACAAGAAATGGGATGTTGATGCTCCCAAAAGTAATAGAAAAAGGATACAAGCATGGAACATACCCGTGGGCTTCAGCTCACATGACATCAATCGGACCACCTTGGCCCCCGATCTCAAAAATCCAAACCCCGAGTTGTCAGGACATGTTTCTATGGAAACACCTTTTAGAGGGTCTTCACCTCCCCTTACATCCTCTAGAATGAATGAGATCCACAAGCTAGCCAAAATAACATGCTCTCATGAGAACCAACTCTAAAGGTTGGCTCAAGATCTGCCAGCTCTTATAAATGGTCGGTGAAAAAGAAAATAAAGGATGTCTTTGAGAGCATTAGCAAGCTATGCTCCTATGTAGATATGGTGGAAGGAGCAGTCTCATCTCTCTAAGCTGATGTGAGAGAGCTCCGAATTAGGGCATCTATGGCAGACCTCGACATGAGCTTCTCTGACAAAGCCATGGCTTCCCCATTGATATCCTGAGGACCAATTAATAACCTATTTTCAAGCTTTGATGAGGAAGAGGGGACCGAGCAAAAGAGGTAAGGGAGATGGAAATGAATAGGCTGATGAGGATGTCAAAGAGTAGCCGAATTAGAGAGTTCTTACCCATCTTTGTTTTTAGTTTGTACACTGGGGAAAATGTAAATTGGTAGTTGGGGGTGGGATGTCTCTGTTGTTAGGTAATTCTTATTTCGTGAATCTCTTGTGCTCTTGTTGGGTATAATTTCCTAGTGTGTTGATGTTTTAAAATTTTTGCTTAGTTGAATGGACACTCTTTTCGGGCTTGTTTTGATAATGTTGGTTGCCATTGATGGGTCAATTTTACTTTGCCAAATGTTTGATGACCCCTGTTTCATATTTGTCTTTGTTCATAGTAGATAGAAATAAACTCAAAGGCTTTTATTTATCATGATTCTTTCCCAAGGAGCAAAAATGTTTTTCATTTCTTCTGATGTCGAATCAGCTGACATTTTCCTATGATAGATTGAGAGGCGACACTCTTAAGGGAAAATGCCAAGTCTAGCATTTGTTTGAGTCTTTTGTTGCATTCTATTTTGAGAAGTACCACCAAATTTCTTTTTTATTGGCATTGCAAAGGATTTTTGAGAAAAACCACACTTGAAATTGGAAAATATGCACTCTCTTGTCACGAGTTGCACATTCCTTGATTGGATTTTTTGAATCACATGCTAGCTTATTTAAAGTCATACGCTTGATGTGATTTTGGAATTATGCAAACTCCTTGGATTGTGAAGCCTTGTGTAGTGAGGTATTTAGCTGAATTCTCATGTGTGGATAATTTTCTAGAACTTACTCCGAGTGTGACTCAAGATGAAATTCTCAATGTGGTTGCACTTAGAATATGCTCCTAGGCTTTGGATAGTCACTTCATACAAAATGACCTCCTTGAATATCTATCTTAATTAGCCAATGTTTGAGCCTTTGAACCTTTTTTCTTTGGAAACCATATTACAAGCCTATTAGTCTTTTGCATTCCCTCTCTTGGAACCCATCCTCCCTAGTTGCTAATGTTGAAATAATGAAAAATTGAGCTTGAAGCCCAATAAATGGTAAGAGATAAGGAAGAACTAAGGCAAAAGCCTAAGTTCGGGGGTGTGGAAAAAGGGGAAGAATATGAGCGCTTTAATGATGGGTAGTACCAAATTGTTCTTAAACGAATGAACTGATTGGTTGAAAAACCTGTAGCATTAAAATTAAATGAATTCTTTAATGGGTACTATCTCTTGCTTAAATAAGGCTAGTTGTGAAACCAAAAGTGTTACAAGGATGATTCTTGATGAAAAATAAGAACGATGAACAAGGAAAGGTAAGGTGGAGTGAGTTCATTAAAGTAGCGGGGTATTTAAAAGTGTACAGAAAAGATATTAGAGAGGTTCTAGTCACTACAGCTAAACATTTGTCCTATCCTTACCCCTAACATTCATGATATCCTGCATGTCCTTAGAGATTTTTATTGTGGCAACTCTATATTAGTGGTGAGATACACGAAGGGAAAGCCTATGGGTCAATTTGTATGCACTTGAATTTCTTTGTGAGAGTGAGCATATCCGCTTTATTATATAATCCCTCTATGTGAAATGCATGAAAAATGAAGGGGATTCTCTCTTTGTATGAGTGGCATCGCTTTCTTGGGGAACATACTTAAATGTGTTTTAAATTGAAAGGTGTGATTGAGGCAAGTGTGAAGTGAACTTTAATGCAAACGTTGAATGTGGACTATCAATGCCTTGAGATGCTACATGAGGATCGTTTTGATGAACTATGCCCCTTGTTTTAAATGTAAGAAAATATTTGTGCAATGTGCCAATTGTTTGTGGTCATCTCTTGAAGTGTATGCAACATGTTTGAGTCTCTTCTTTGTATTGAGTAGGTGTGCAATTTTGGGGTTGGCCTATGTTTTAGGGATCCTTCATGCATCACTCTTGTGATGTGGCATTCTTAAGTCACTTTCTTAGTTTTGAGGAAATGCCTTGCTTGAGAACAAGCAATAGTTCAGGTTTGGAGGTTTGATGAGATGGTAATTTACCAACTCATTGAGCTTTTAACCATGAGCTTTTGCTTTGTTTTAAACTCATTTAGGAAGGTTTTATTACCTAGCTGTTTGATTTTGCAGGTATGAAACTCAAACAGGGAAAGTAGAGGAATTGAACTAAAAAACATAGTGTTGTAGGAAGAAGACCGACGGTTCGCAGCATGGCACCTGCGAAACACAGGTCCCACACAGAATCACACTAGTCGAGAGCTGAAGCACACTTGCAAAATGCAGATGCAACCGCGAGACACGACCAGCTATCTCTGATGTAGAGCTGTAAGAGACTTGCTCTCACAGATGGGCATCGGCGAAACGCAGCTTCTTCGCATGTGAGTCTGTTCTGAAAAAAGTAAAATTATCTAGCTCTGGCACAAGGATATTCTGGAAGTTTCTCAGGGAAAAAATGGGAATCCGTGAACAGTAAAAGAGGATCAGACTTTTCCTAATCTGTACACACCTTGATATTTGAAGAGTGTAACTTTTTGAATATCAATTTTTATAGATAGAGAAATATTGAGAGAAGTGAGAGCTTATGTCACGATCCGAACGTACATCCGGATCGTAGACACGGGACAAGGGACTTCGAGAGACCTCGAGATACCCCAAGTTAACCCATGGAACATGTATTCAACTAATCTCATTTAAATAAACAGAATATTAAGCATAACGCATCGCGGAAATGTAACCTTGACATAGCATCAGAAAATACCAAACATTTACATAAGCTAAATACTACTCATTTGTCTGAAAGCCTCTAATAAATAAGATGGGTTGATGGGACAACATCCCCAACTAACTCGAGCAATACTGAAACATAATCAATTGAAAAGTTTATCAAACGGCCCTCAGAACATGAGGACTCACCAGCAAGCTGATATCGTAGGCTGGGATGGACTAAGGATGAGGATGAGCCTATGATCCGGACCTTGTATCATGAAATGATACAACATAGAAAGTATGTGGTCAACACGTGGAATGTAATGAGCATGCAAGGTAAGTAAAATGAACATTTTAAAAGTAACATAAACTGATAAATAGACATAGGAGAAGGACATCATGCTTGCATCAATATCTTCATAACAAAACGTACGGCTCAATACTTTCAAATCATTCATAATCATTCATTTTTCATAATCGTAAATAACTTTATCATAATATAACTTGAGAAAATAACATAAACATAAAAATGCATAAAACATGCAGAATAGGACTCATCATAACCGATACCATCATGGTAGAGCCTTTCGTGATGCCCCCCTGTCTCGCTTATGTGGGCAGAGTCGACCCTAGCTTGCCAGGAGAGAGTCATGCATAAGGTGTCACATCACATTTGAGATGATCATTATCAATACATCATATATTTTACAACCCACGGTGGCACGTGGTTACGAGACACTGGTGTAGTCCTTTAAATGGCGGGCTGCTCGGCGCTAGACATGGCTCCCAAAAACATGCATATATCCTCGTACATAAATCATTAACATCATGTATAAAAGTTCATTTGCTAAGGTATAACATTTGTAATCATTGATCCTCTTTAAAACATGCTTAGCCAAGAATCAAGGCGCTTTTCATCGGCCAACATCATAAATCGATAAATCATGTAATTCACTTGATAAATCATAAATAATTTTTTAACATGTGGGCATTTCCCAATACTTCATCATATTCAATTCTTTCAAAACATGCTCATAAATATGGGTTATATGAAATTCTTACTTTTCTATCATAAATAGACTCAAATTATAGAGTACTTATCATAAATCATAACATCAATGAGATTTCATCAAATGGACATTTTGGATTTAAAAGATTGAAACATGAATTAAAGAAAATACTAATAAAACCTTCCCATCATTCATAATTCAATAATTAAAACTCAATTAAATCATATCCATAATGATAAATCATATTGTCATGCTTTGGGTAAAACCCCATGGAATTTGAGTAGGAGAATTCATGAATTAACTTGAAATTTGGGCATGGGTGGGGAAGAATTTCACCCATTTTAAACCCTACATACCTGGGAATAGATGGACTTAAAGTTCCTTGAGCATCAAAAAGGAAATTGATGAAAATTTGGGGAAGAAGGCCTTTAATCTCCCAAAAACCTCTCTAAAATCCTTGCACGAGAATGGGCATGCATAAAGGGCCTAACCCATCTTATCTAATTCAGAAATATATCCAAAACGATGTAGTTTAGGCTTTAGGGACTTAGGAAGTTACGAAAACACCTTTATTAAAATGCAAGAATTTCTAGTCGCCAGTCCTCACGAGGGACCTAACGGGTCGTTGCCACAGGGTAAGACTCGAGGACTTGATCCATTGAGTCCACTACCCAAACCTCCAAGGGAACCCCATAGGTGACTTCACGAGTCGTGAGGTCAGACCACATACCTTCTGTGGCCTACACTACCCATCCCATCTTGCCAAACCTCCAGGGTTGACCATGGGTGACCTCACCAGTTGTGAGGTCTACCACGACTCTTGGTCAAGCCCGTGGCCTTCTCACTCAGGCCTTGCTACATCATACTGAGCACGAGTCACCTCACGACTCATGGTCCCTCCTCCCGACTCACCTCATGAGTCGTTTTGTGACCTGGTGCGAATTTTAAGTTTTTCTCCGTTTTCACATCCTGGTTTGATCCTTGGGTTCCTAAGGTATAACAACATCTCCCCCGGGAACATTCATCCTCGAATGTTAGAAACATGCAGAAAACTCAAAAACAAGCTATCACCAAATATGATTACCAATAATTTAAGTCAAAAACTTACGGAATGACTACCTCGAAAAGGAACTACATAGCTAAATTGAATTCAGACATCACATACATTTACCACATCACAAAACAAACTTGTACACATGCACTAAACGGGAAAAGCTGATTAAAGATTTAGGGCAAAACTGGTACCTCAAACTGATACTGAGCCAGTACGGAAAAAATGAGGGTACTTAGCGATCATATCCGCTTCAGCTTCCCTCGTAGCCCTCTCAACATGCTGATTTCTCCATAATACTTTAACTGAAGCTACTTCTTTGTTCCTCAGCCTCCGAACCTGACGATCCTAGATTTCAACGGGAATTTCTTTATAACTGAGGTTGTTCTTCACTCTAATGTTGTCTATCGGAATTACCACGACTGGATTACCCAAGCACTTCTTCAAAGGTGAGACATGAAAGATGGGATGAACCGAAGATAGCTTCATGGGCAAGTCCAACTCATACGCCACCTTACCAACTCTTCTCACAACTCGGTAGGGGCCAACTTAGCGGGGACTGAGTTTACCTTTCTTTCCGAACTGCATGACTCCCTTTATGGGAGAATCCTTTAGAAATACCCAATCGTCCACATCAAACTCCAAATATCTTTTTCCTCACATCAGCATACGATTTTTGATGTCTCTGAGCGGTTTTCAGACGGTCCCTTATCAACTGAACCTTCACCATCACCTCATGAACCGAATCTTGTCCTATCATAGCTACCTCACCAAACTCGGACCATCCGTTGGGAGATCTACATCTCCGCCCGTAAAGAGCCTCGAACGGTGCCATCTAGATACTAGAGTGGTAACTGTTATTATAGGCAAACTCGATCAAGGGCAAATGATCATCCCAACTACCTTTAAAATGCACATGCCCTCAACATATCCTCAAGGGTATGAATGGTTTGTTCTGCCTGGCCGTCTGTTTGCAGATGGAAGGCTGTACTGAGCTTAACCTACATCCAAGCCCTTTTTGAAAAGAACACCAGAATTGAGAGGTAAATTGAGTACCTCGGTCTAAGATAATAGACAAGGGCACTCCATGTAGTAGAAGAAACTCCCGAATATATAACTTAGCATAATCAGTAGAAAAATCCATTGTCTTGATCGGTAGGAAGTGTGCTACCTTAATTAGCCTGTCCACCACCACCCAAATGGAGTCATAGTATCAGTGAGTACGAGGTAGGCCTGTAATAAAATCCATATTAATCTCTTCCCATTTCCAAGTGGGGATGTTGATATCCTGAAGTACGCCTCCCAGCCTTTGATGTTTGACTTTCACTTGCTGGCAGTTTGGACATTTTGCTACGAACTCCGCAATATCTTTCTTCATACCATCCCACCAATAGATTTCTTGCAAATCCTGATACATTTTCGTGGATCCTGGATTAATAGAATATCTGGTACCATTTTCCTCATGAAATATCCGAACTCTCAAATTCTCGACGTCTGAAACACATAGTCGACCCTGGTATCGCACCACACCATCTCCCCCTTGGAAGAAGGCCTCCACCTTCTCACTCCACACTTCATCGTTCATCTTCATTAATATTGGATCCTCATCTTGCATGGTTTTAACATAAACCACCAAGGTCGATTTTGACCCATTATATACAACAACACCGCCATCAATCGAATCGTTCAATTTAACTCCCAGCTTTGCGAGTCGGTGGACATCCTTCACCAACTCCTTCTTTCCCTCATCCACGTGGGACACACTTTCCATGGAGAGTCTACTAAGCGCAACCGCAACCACATTAGCCTTGCTCGGGTGGTAAAGGACACTCATGTCATAGTCCTTAAGTAATACCAACCACCCCCTTTGCCGGAGATTTAGATCCTTTTGTGCGAACACATATTGCGAACTCTTGTGATCCATAAATACATCCACGTGGACCCCATACAAGTAATTCCGCCATATCTTCAATGCAACCACCACCACAGCCAACTCGAGATCATGGGTCAAGTAATTCTTTTCATGGACCTTCAGATGTCTTGAGGAATATGTTGTTACCTTCCCACGCTTCATCAACGCACATCCCAGTCTGACTCTTGAAGCATCACAATAGACAATGAAACCATTGGTACCTTTGGGTCTTCAACTCTTGGAAGGCTTTCTCACAAGCATCCGACCATTGTAATTTTACCTTTTTCTGAATCAACCTAGTCAATTGGGCTGAAATTGATGAAAAACCCTCAACAAATCTTCGGTAGTAGCCTGCTAACCCAAGAAACTCTGAATTTCTAAAGGATTCACCAGTCTCGGACAATTCATCACTGCTTTGATCTTCTGCACGTCTACCCTTATGCCTTCGCTTGATACTACATGCCCCAGAAATGCTACCAAGATTAGCAAAAATTCACACTGACTAAACTTTGCATACAGCTGACAATCCTTGAGGGTTTGCAGCACTATCCTCAAATGAGTTGTATGCTCCTCCTCGCTCGGGAGTATATAAGAATGTTGTCGATGAACACGATCACGAACATATCCAAATATTGCTTGAACACCCTATTCCTCAGATTCATAAAAGCTGCAGGGGCATCGGTTAGTCCGAAAGACATGACAATAAATTTTTAATGACCATAGCAGGTCTTCACAGCGGTCTTGGGGATGTCACTCTCCCGAACTCTGAGCTGGTGATACTCGGAAGTGAGATCAATCTTGGAGAAGTACTTGGCACCCTGAACCTGGTCAAACAAATCATAGATCCTAGGCAAGGGCTACCTGTTCTTGACGGTAACCTTGTTCAACTGTCGATAGTCAATACACATGCGAAGGGAACCGTCCTTCTTTCGAACAAATAGAAATTGTGCACCCCATGGGGACTGGCTCGGTCTAATGAAGCCCTTATCCAACAAATCCCTTAACTGATCCTTCAATTCCTTTAGCTTGGCTGGAGCAATCATATAAGGAGGGATAAAGATAGGCTACGTATCTTTCAATAGATTAATACTGAAATCAATTTCCCTTTTCGGAGGAACACTTAGCAAATCCTCGGGAAATACCTCTGAATATTTGCATACCACTGGAACTATCTGAATATTTGGGTCTCAGACTCCACATCCTTAACCCTAACTAGGTGGTACATACACCCCTTACAGATCATCTTCCTAGCCTTAAGATAAGAAATAAATTGACTCGTTGGCACTGCTGAACTACCCTTCCACTCCAAAACATACTCACCCAAAAAATGAAACTCCACAATACGGGTCCTACAGTTAATCGAAGCATAACATTCAAACAACTAATCCATGCAAAGAATAATGCCAAAGTCAATCATGGTTAACTCTATAAGGTCTGTCGGGGTAACCTTATGTAACACAGTGACTGGGCACCCTCTATATACTCATCTAGCTACGACTGAAACACCAACTAGGGTAGAAACTGAAAACGGTTCTGACAAGGTCTCGGGACTAACTCCAAGGCTACTAGTAATGTAAGGAGTCACGAAAGACAATGTGGCTCCCATGTCTAACAAGGCGTAAACATTAATATGAAATACATGCAACATATCAGAGACCACGTCTGGTGAAGTCTCCTGCTCTTGGCGCGAGGCAACGACAAAGAATCGATTTTGGCGCTGACTGCCACACCTACTAGTAGATTCTCCCTGTGGAGCTGAACGGGCTAGAGCTGCCACTGTCCTGGTGGTCTGTGCTCCACCCTTATCATCAACCTGTCTGGCATATGGAATTTCTAGGCACATGTGCCCAGATCTACCACACCTAAAGCATACATCTGAACTGAGCAGGCACTCCCCGGTGTGACTCTTGCTGCACTTCCCGCAGGCTGGAAAGGTATACTCTAACTGAGTGCCCCTCTGATCCTTCAACCCTGAATCCTTGCTCCTATGATCACCCCTGGGCTTGGATGGGACACTTGCTTATGATGGGGCTAGGGCTAGTGGCCTCTACTGAAACTGTGGACGGTAGCCACCGCCGGACCTCTGAT
The DNA here is from genome assembly GCA_035772735.1 of Datura wrightii. NCBI lineage: Eukaryota > Viridiplantae > Streptophyta > Magnoliopsida > Solanales > Solanaceae > Datura > Datura wrightii. The sequence continues at coordinate 162,694,845 of JASDFA010000016.1, forward strand.
GTGAAAACCCACGACTATCTATCCGAGCTCCCTTTGCCAGCCTCTCCCTCACATGAGTCGCCTCTATCTACTAGGCGTACAAAACTATGTGAGGAATGTCGATATCCTGATGAAGCATGGCAGTCCTACAATCCTTGTCTAAGTAACCGGCCACGCCATGAACAAATCAGCTCACCCACACCTCTGATCCATCACCAATTCTGGGGCATACTTTGACAACTGGGTGAACTCAAGCGAATACTCCAGAACTGTCATCTTTCCTTGTTTGAGGTTAAAAAACTTAGCTACTTTCAATTCCCTCATCTCCTGAGGACAGAACCTATTAAAAAAGGCCATGTGGAACTTATCCCAGCTGATAGGGACCGCTACCGCTGTCCTGCTGTCCTTCCATTGCATGTACCAAATATGAGTGACCTCTTTTAGCGGATATGAGGCCATGTCTACACACTCCCCATTTGTCACCCCCATAACCTGAGTAACATTCAAGATCCCTTCAATGAACTCATGCAAATCCTCATCCATCTTTGATCTCATGAACTTAAGAGGGTTCAATGAAGTCTCTAATCTGAGCTACCGCAACATTGCCATTCTGTGGAACCTGTGCAACAGCCTGCTGATTGACCTAAGCGGTCAAGGCCTGCGCCAACATCTGAATTTCAGCGCAAAACTCGGCATGGGCAGCTGGCTCTAGTTCTTGGGGCTTCAGAACAGGTGGGGCTTGCTGACGCCCATGGTCATTGCCATCTCCATAGCATTCATCATTTCCATTCCTCCTTCCATTCATTCTCCTAGGAACCACAATTTTGCAATTGCAAATCGCATGAATTAGAAGGATGGAAAGGCTTTTCATCGCACGACATAGAACATGAAAGAAGGGAACATTTCCTAAACGTTTAGTAGCCTCTTCGTCATAGGTGTGGCACGCTTCACACCTATGAAAAAGACTCTACCTAACGCGGCTTTCGGACACCCTAGGACACTTCAAACCTATTGCTCTGATACCAAGTTTGTCACGACCCGAACGTATACCTGGATCGTAGACACAAGACAAGGGACCCCAAGAGACCTCAAGTCAACCCATGGCGCATGCATTCAACTAATCTCATTTAAATAAATGGAATATTAAGCATAACACATCGTGAAAATGTAACGATGAAATAACATCAGAAAATACCAAACATTTACATAAGCTAAATACAACTCATTTGTCCTAAAGCCTCTAATACGTAAGATGGGTTGATGGGACAACATCCCCAACTCACCCGAGCAATGCTGAAACATAATCAACAGAAAAGTTTATCAAATGGCCCTCGGAACATGAGGACCTACCAACAAGCTGATGGCGTAGGTTGGGATGGACTAAGGATGAGGATGAGCCTGAGATCCAGACCCTATATCATGAAATGATAAACATAGAAAGTACGCGGTCAGTACGTGGAATGTATTGAATATGCAAGGTAGGTAAAATGGACATTTTAAAAGTAACATAAACTCATAAATAGAGATAGGAGAAGGACATCATGCTTGCATCAATATCTTCGTAGTAAAACATAAGGCTCAATACTTTCAAATCATTCATAATCATTCATTTTTCATAATCGTAAATAACTTTATCATAATATAACTTGATCCAATAACATAAACATGAAAATGCATAAAATATCCGGAACAATGGGAGGACTCGTCATAACCGACACCATCATGGTAGAGCCTTTCATGATGCCCCACTGTCTCGCTCAAGTGGGCAGCGCAACCCTGGCTTGCTAGGCTAGGGTCGTGCATAAGGCGTGATATCACATTTTAGGGTATCATTATCAATACATCATATCATTTACAACCCACGGTGGCACGTGGTTAGGAGACACCAGCGTGGCCCTTTGAACGTCGGGCTGCTCGGTGCTAGACATTGGTCCAAAAAACAACCATATAGGCTCATACATAAATCATTAACATCATGCATAAAAGTTCATTGGCTAAGGTATAACATTTATCATCATTGATCCCCTTTAAAACATACTTAGCAAAGAACCAAGGCCTTTTTCATCGGCCAACATCATAAATTGATAAATCATGTAATTCACTTCATAAATCATAAATAATTTTTTAACATGTGGGCATTTCCCAATACTTCATCATATTCAATTCTTTCAAAACATGCTCATAAATATAGGTAACTTGAAAATGATACTTTTGTATCATCAATAAACTCAAATTATAGAGTAGTCATAATAAATCATAACTTCCATGAACTTTCATCAAATGGACATTTTGAATTTAAAATCTTGAAACATGAATTGAAGAAAATAATAATAAAACCTGCCCATCATTCATAATTCAATAATTAAAACTCAATTAAATCATACCCTTAAAGAGAAGCTACATTGTCATGCTTTGGGTAAATCCCCATGGAAGTTAAGTAGGAGAATTAATGAATTAAATTTGGGTATGGGTGGGGAAGAATTTCACCCATTTTAAAATCCTACATACCTGGGAATAGATGGACTTAATGTTCCTTGAGTACCCACAAGAAATTGATGAGAATTTAGGGAAGAAGGCCTTGAATCTCCCAAAAACCTCTCTAAAATCCTAGCATGAGAATGGGCATGCATAAAGAAATTAACGCATCTTATCTAACTCTGAAACATATCCAAAATGATGTAGTTTAGGCCTTAGGGAATTAAGAAGTTACGAAAACTCCCTTATTAAAATGCAGGAATTTCTGGTCGCTAATCCTCACAAGGGACCTAATTGATTGTTGCCACAAGGAATGACTCGTTACCTTGATCCATTGAGTCCACTGCCCAAACCTCCAAGGGAACCCCTCGGGTGACTTCACGAGTCGTGATGTCAGACCACGACTTCTGGTCACCTTCCGTTGCCTACACTACCCATCCCATCTTGGCAAACCTCCAGGGTTGACCACGGGTGACCTCACCAGTCGTGAGTCTGACCACAACTCATGGTCAAGCCCATGGCCTCCTCACTCAGGCCATGCTACACCATGCTGACCACGAGTCACCTCACGACTCACATCACAAGTCGTTCTGTGACCTGGTGTGAATTTTTAGTTTTTCTCCATTTTCATTTCTCGGTTCTGATCCTTGGGTTCACAGGGTATAACAACTTGTCTTCTTCTTCTTCTTCAAGTTGTTAGGGTAAAAGCCCACCATTGAAGCATACTTTGAAGCTTAAATTTCTACTTAATGATGAATGTTAATGAGTCTTTTGTTGATATAAAATCTTTATCCCCAATAATGAGTAGTTAATTTTATTGCTAGGGGTGTGTACTTGATATGGGTTTAGTACGGATTGGGTATTGTTATATTAGTCTTAGAATCAGTTATTTTGCATGAATATAATGCTTTCTCTAAGGTTTAGTTAAAATATTTATGGTTACAAACATAAGTGATGTTTACATATCATGCTTTTTCTTGAGAAAGGAAACTACAGTATAGGTGCGAAAGCATTAGTGGGGAATTAAGTTTTAAAGGTGTGGGGTTCGGCTAGAGATAGACAAGACCCATTTTCATAACTCATTTAAGAGTTAAGCTAGAGATAGCTTAACTCTTCTCAAAGTCAATATGGGTAATTTGTTATGTGAGCTTGGGGTTTGAGAGAACCAAAGTAAAAGGTACCCAAGTTGTTGAAAAACATCAGGTACAACCTTGTCCATGGCTATTCATGCTTGCAATTGGTTCTTTAGACATAACAATTAACCACTATCCTAACGATGCCTCATCAATAGCACGCCCCTATTACTTGATCTCATTGTTGCTTTAAATTTGCATTGCCCTATTTTGTTAGCACATTTAGCATCATATAGTGATCTTATTTCCCCCAAATTTGCGTTATCAATTGTTATGCAATGATGCTAGTTGGTTTTGAGTGATATACAACTTTAGTTGCAATCTTTCCCATTCCCTGTTGTGGAGCAAATCCTGACTCGGTGAACTTTGTGGGAAATGTACAGAGGAACAACCACCAACAGTATGGCAACAGCTACAATTCCAACTGGAGGAATCACCCGAATTTCTCTTGGGGTAGCAACAACCATCAGGGGCAAAGTTCAAGTCAGGGGGCGCAGAGGAATCAAGGAGGGAAGAAGAACTATCAGGCACAATATAGAAACAACAATGCACCTCCTCCACCACCATCACCCAGCATTGAGGAGATGTTCAAGACGATGATTGCTAACCAAGCTCAATTGCCGACTGACTATGTGAAATTGGCAGCTGAGGTGAAAAACAACCAGGTAGCTACTAAGGCACTTGAATATCAATTTGGGCAATTTGCTGGAGCCCAAAACACCAGACCTAGAGGAGGACTTCCGAGCGACACGGATCCCAACCCCAAGCAGGTGAATGCGGTGACCACAAGGAGTGGATTGCAGCTGAAAGAGGTGGAACCAGAAAGACCACCTCAACAATCATGAGCATCAGAAGTTGAGAGGGAGCAAAGTGATGAGAGGGGGAAGAAAAAGGAAGCTGAATCAGAAAGACCACCACCCCCGTTCCCTCAAAGATTAAAGAAACACAAGGAGGAGGCATGTTTCAAGAAATTCATGGAGGTGTTGAAACAGGTACATATGAACTTACCTCTTGTTGATGTTTTGCAGGGAGTGCCGAAATATGCAAAGTACATACAGGACATTGTGGCAAACAAAAGTCGGCTGACTGAGTATGCTATGGTGGCTCTCACGGAGGAATGCACTTCCCGAATATAAAACCAACTGCCCACAAAGCTCAAAGATCCTGGGAGCTTTACTGTACTAATTACTATTGGGCAGAGTATCCGAGCTCGTGGATTATGTGATTTGGGAGCGAGCATTAATTTGATGTCGTCATTGGTATTCAAAAAACTGGGTCTAGGGAGTCCTAGACCCACAACAGTGATCTTGCAATTAGCAGATCGGTCCTTAGCCAGACCTGATGGCATTGTGGAGGACGTTCTGGTGCAAGTTGGCTCCCTGATCTTCCCGGTGGATTTCGTCATGCTGGATTTTGAGCCAGACGCGGAAGTCCCATTTATTTTGGGACGTCCTTTCTTGGAGACCGGGAAAGCACTGACTGATGTAGCTGCAGGACAGCTAACCATGCAAGCACACGACAAGGTGGAAGTGTTCGATGTATACAAGGCCATCAAGCTCTCGACTTTGTACGAGGAACTCTCAGTGATCAATGAGATTGATCGAGTTGATGATGCGTAGATAGTTGAATCACGAGAGTTAATGGGAAAACCACTAGAGCAATGTAAGCACTACTGGGGGGAGGACGGTGGTCGAGAAAAAATGTCTGTCACCCTAGAAGACAATTGAGCTGAATGACGTCGAGCCGCGACGGTAAACCAGGCGCTGCACGGGAGGCAACCCGTGAAATTTTTCTTTGTAAATTGTGAATAGATCTCTTTTTCTTTTTCTTGATTAACAACAAAATTTTTAGTTTTATTTTTGTTTTTATTTTTATTTTGAGTGAAACCTATAATTCTAACCAATTTCTTACCGTAAGATAAATTTCAGGTTGAACGGAGGATAAATGTGCAAGAGATCGCAAAGGAAAATTCGAGGTATGAAAATCAATAAAAAGTGGCAAAACAGTGAGCTAGGGCGATAGCCCCGTGTCACGGAGGAGGACCTCCGCGTTACCCTCCGTGACACGTTGAAGTGTAAATCTGGAATTTAAAAAAAAAATTCCAGAATGCCCTCGCGATAGCTCCGTGTCACGGAGGGCATGCTCCGCGTTACCCTCCGTGACACGTTGATGTTTATATCGCGACGGGTCACACCGGGTCGCCGGGTGACCCACGCAATTTTCCCGCTTTTTAACCCCGATTCTCCCTCTTTTTCCCTCATTTCTCACACAGTCCGCGAGCAACCTCCGAAAAACCCATCCCCCCTCGACGTGACACGAACTTAGGACAAGAATTTCATCGAGTTTTCATCAATTCTTCGAATTTAAGGTATGTTCTTCAACTCTATTTCAATTTTTGTCGAATTGTTTTCGATATTGAACTTGTGATATGAGCTAAACTTTCCCTAAGTAGAAATTGAGCTTAAATTCTATTGAATTATTGTTGATTGATGTTCGGAGTATCATTGTGATTGCTTGAACACGATAATGAAATAGTTTAATCGAATTTGTGATAAAATCATAGCTAGGGCTTGCCTTTGAGTTTGAAATGGAAAAATTTAGTTGAATTAGTGAAATTCATGTTGGGTTGCACATGTTGAGTGAGATGAGTCGATTGTTCTAACTGTTACTATGCTCAAAAACCGACGGATTCTCGGGTTAGGGTAATATCCGAAGTTGCAAGAATTGGTTGAATTGTATAGGATCACGTAGTTAATTTTTTTCTTTTTTTCTTTTGGTTTGTTTCTTCTTGCTAAGTGCTATGAGATAAAATGTTGTCGATGGTAATGATTGTGGTTAGCTGTACGAAGTCTGAGTAGTACATAGAATATATACCGTCGAATTCATCGAATGCACTAAGCATGTTTGTTATATTTGGTTGTTTGTTTGTGTAAATAAGTATGATCTTGCCGTAATGTTGTAATTTTAGCTAAGGACTAAGTGTGGGGTAGCCTAGCTTAACCCAACCTTAGTTGAAGCTAATATTCATTGGCTTAACATTGAACTTGTCTGTTTGGGTTGACAGGAACAATGGCAAGCAGGCAAGACAAGGGAAAAGGCGCATCAACATCTGGCGCCGGCAGAAAAAGAATCAGATTGGGCACAGCGGTCCCAACAGCACCAGCGGTTCCACGCAGCCAACGCCGCCAATACGGAACCAGGTAGGTGACAGAAGAGGGGAAGAAGTGGTATGCAAAGCACAAGGAGAGCAAGTACTTCCCCGAGGAACACATAGCACGGGAACCGTTGGCATAGGAGTTCCCTAGGATCGTCCACGGGATCGAGGCAGTTGGGCTAAACTTCATCTTTGAAGAGCCCAAGGAATGCAACTTGCACTTCATTCGGGAATTCTATGCCAATTGCAACCCGACTCTCAGAAGTCACACCATCAAAATAAGAGGGCATATAGTCACCTTTGAGCCCCACCACCTCAATGCTATCCTAGGGGCGCGGGACACAGACGCCCACGTGCTTCGACAGCTGAACATCACTCCACCATATGCGGAAATCAGACGCACTTTGTGTGGAACCCGATCGATGGCTAGATAGAGCAGACACAAGGAGAGGGGCTACCATCAGACTTTACCCTACTTACAGATGAACAGGGAAGCCAGAATATGGCTTAAGATCGTGTGTTCCTGCCTAATCCCGAGGGTGCATATGACGGATGTAACCGGGGATCGTGTATGCATGGTGTACGCCCTGATGAAAGGGCTGGAGATCAATGTGGGGGCGGTGATTATCTCCGCCATGAAGAGAGCCCGGTTGCATCATGGGCATAGATACGGATTTGGTGGACTACTCCCCACATTCCTGAGGGGCCTGAATGTCGAGGAAGAGGCCCTTGACTACATCCCGCAGATGGAGCGGCGGGCCTTAGATGTCACCAAAACTAAGACACCCGACACCACCCACGGGCCTGTTCTTACACTTGCCGAGCGACATGCTCGGGATGATCAGTACATGGCTCGCATGTACGGGATGCAGATGCTCCAGCTGAGGATAGGCGGGAGGCCAACAATAGAGGAGGAGCTATGGCAGCTCGAGCTAGACTACCCTTTTGGCGAAAATTCCAGGGCTCTATGCCGAGTGGGGCGAGCTTTTGTGGAGCCCATGGCTGATGATGTCCCCACAGATGAGGAGACACATCGGGAGGACTCCGATGTGGAGTCTGATGATGACGATGGGGGTGATTCAGACATGGGAGATGAAGCAGCAACACCTGATGAAGAAGTGGAGTATTTTGATTGATCAGGGAGTTCCACCACCCAATTTTTTGTGCTAGTTTAATTTCTGTGAACACTGGGGACAGTGTTCGAGATAAGTGTGGGGTGGGAGTAGTTAGGTGCTGGTTATGTTGTTGGGTATGTTTTGTTCTGTTGTTGTGCCTGTGAAAAAAAATTTTGTGACCCTGTGATTTGTGATTGTGAAGTTGTTGTTCTGTATTGTAATTATATGGGTAATGTAAAACTGTTGTGTGTTGCTGAATGTGCTAGCTGATTTTGTATATATTATATTTTTGTTTATCGAAATGATCGATATTTTTAAAATTTTTCTCTTTTTTTGAATTCTTGGGTTTCTCGGCGTTTGTTTTCGGTTCTTTTACCGAGAATGGTCCCATTGAACCGAAGCTTAGTTAGTGACCGTTCCCTATGATGGATGGATGACGACCGTCTTAAGGGAAATGTAGTCGTTAGGAGTAGATTTTTTTCATTTATTTTTTAGTTGTTTTTCTTTTGTGGGCTGCATCCCAAAACCTGTAGTTACTTTATGGTTGAGGAATTCTGGTTGCGTGTTGTACATGATATTTGATATGCAAAGGTGATTCATATGAAAGCATGCAACTTTGTAAATATGTTGAGATACCTAGGCCATAGAGTCGATTTAGTGTGATAGAGGCTTAATGTATGAATTCTAGTAATTAGCTGATTGAAGAGTCCGTGAATATGTCTTGAATTGAGCATGTGCAATAAGTGTGAAGTGAGGTTTTGTTATTCCATGCTATTGTGAAGTGTCTATAACTTGCCTGGTGTGTGTACAAAATGAAATGAAGGAGGTGTATTGTAGGAAAGGAAGTAGGCATTTCTTTGTTTTTAACCGAAAGTTTCTCTTTTTCATTATAGTACCCACCTTGATTGTACACCCTAGTCAGACCGTTGAGCCTTCAGCCTATTATTTTTTTCTTTTGTCAAAAAGTTGTAAACCGAGCTTAATCCCTTCTTTTCATTAGCCGTAAATTTGATCCAAAACTCTTAAGCGCTTAAGAAGAGAAAATAATTTTCCCAAAGTGTCAAAGAGTGAGAATGGTGAAAAGAAAAGAAAAGCAGAGTGATGGAAGGAAAGAAAAGGTTGAAGGTGCACTTGTTATAAATAAACTATAATGAAGGTGTATGAATAATCTTTGTTGTGGTGTCAAGTGTGCTTAATAAGATGGGCCAAACTAAAGACAAACTTCAAGAATGGGAGGATGAAGGAAGAAACAATGCCCATGAGTTTGATGGGATGTATTGAAAAGGCGCTTAAGGATGCTAGTGACTATTATTGGATAGCCCAATATTTACTAGTTCCGTAGCTTACATTACAACCCGTTAAAGTCCTACGTGATCTTACATCACACTTCTTTATATTAGTGGAGTAATACACTAAAGGCAAGCTTATGGGTCGTGACATGATGCATGTGAATTCTTTTGGGGGAGAGACTGAAATTGTGTTTATATGCCCCTGCATGTAATCGTTTGAGTTCGTATGATCAAAAAGGGAAAAATTCTCTTGTGTTGTGAGGGAACATGCTTGATGAGAGATTAATTTTCATGTCGGATGTCTTGATCAGTTGATTTGCATGAGTTTGCCAATATCGAGAGTCTATTCTTAAGTCTAGGAGGTCTTGATGTATTGAAGGTCATTGCATTGATTGGACCATGCGTGTTTTCTTGATGATTTGCTGTATTGAATAATCGATATGACCGTATCCTAAATTGTCGAACCAAAGTAGCGAGGTTGGGGTGTAAATTGCATGAGGTGTAAGATTGTTGTTCGAGGACGAACAAGGATGTAAGTGTGGGGTAAGTGATCTTGGGCAAATTTATATGCCCAAGTGATACTTAAATGTGTCATTTTAGCCTTGTTTATCTAGCAATGTTTATACATTCTCATGTGATTGTTAATAAAATGTGAATTTATACTAACCAACATGATTAACATTGTTTTGCAGGTAAAATGTAATTTTGGGAAGCTAAAATGCGTGTTGGGAGAGATCGGGGTTGGACTCGAATGTTAGCAAAGGACAAGGCATTGGAAGGCACAAAATAAAGAGGCTCCGCGATGGAGCCGTGTCACGCTGCCATCGCAGAGGCCTTCTGCCTGGATAGGGAATTTTTGGCCAAATTCCAGTGAGGGTGCGCGTTGGGTCCGTGGCACAATGGCCTAGCTCCGCGTTGCACGCCGTGCCACGTTGGGCCTTATTACCTGGACGCCCAGTTTCCAGTAAGGGTCCGCATCAGTGGCGTGTCACGGAGGCAGTGCTCCACGATGCACTCCGTGACACGTTGCTTGTTATTCCGGGAAAAATTCCCACTAGTATAAATAGAACACTTGGGTTCATTTTTAATTATTCTGACTTGGTGGAGCAAGAACGTGGGTTACAGGAAGTTGAGGGGATGAAATTATCAGGGTTTTTCTCTATCTCCTTCTTCTTTAATTCAATTGTTTGTATGTTTAATACTCATATAATGATGTTTAATCCACAAATGAGTGGCTAATTTCTCTTTTTGCTGAGGTTAAGAACAATTGTATTGAAATGTGATTGTTGATTAAGTTGGTTTTTCATCTTTTCTTCCATGGTTGTTCTATTGATTCTTGTTCTTACTGCATTAATGTGTGGCCTATGTTAATGTATATCTAAAAAGTCCGGTTTCACTCGAGAGAGCAAGAAATTGGAAAGTTATGAATCAATAGGCTATGATCTTTTCTTAGTTTGGAAAAATTGAGAATTAATTTCCCTTCAGGATAGAAATATACCTGAAAGTCGTATTAGTCAATTTAGGAACCGGGTTTGTATGGCTAGAGCATGAATTTTGTTTAATCACAGAAATGTAGGTGGGTGGTTCATGATTCTTAAGTTGGGTTAAATATGAGAGATTTAATCCATTGGCATTAGTTCTTGACTAGCAACTGGCGGAAAGGTTAACAAAATTATATCGATAATTAGTTTCTTTACATGTTCAATTAACCTCAGTATGCTCACATTCATAGTTCAGACTCACATTAGATACTCGTTTTAGACTTAGCATAAAAATTAGAACCCAAAATATCTAACTCTTGGTTACACTATTGTCTTCATTGTTAGAATTAAAATATAGTACACTTGAGCAGATTGTTACCTTATCTCAGTCCCTGTGGGATCGATACTTGGCTTACTTAAGCCACTTTACAACTTGTTCGATCACGTGCACTTACATGTAGTTATATACCCATATAACAAACAGCCGAACACCAGGTCCTTAACTCCAGAAGAAAATTTGATCAACACCTTGGAGAGATAAGTGGTGTGGCGTGCTAGAAGGATCCATAATCTTAGAATTTTTACTAACACCTTTTTGCATTGGCTGGAGTGACACACCAGGAGCTAAATTTTAGAGGAATTGCGAGCCAAGCCCAGCGCATTGGTTGGCGCAACGCGCCAAGACCATTCCGGGATGAATTTTTCTTCTTTTGAAAGCTAATTACATGAGGGGGAAAGCGTCCTTTAAGGTATTGCTTATAAATATAACATCTAGGTCATTTTCTATCTATCTTAAATCATGTTTTTTATCCTATTGATCTTTGTATGCAACTTTTGGGGGGAGAGACAAGAAGTTCATTACTTCCTCAGATTTTTCTTCTTTTCTTTATCGTTTATAATTTGAATGATGATTATGTTTTTGGGTTTCCACTTGAACATGAGTGTCTAAACTCCTATTATAGGATTTTGGCCATAGCTAATGATTGAAGATTGATGGTTTAATTAAGATACTTCTGGATTCTTCTCAAAGGTTGTTTATTCTTACTTATGATTATTGCTTATTCGTTAGATTGATCACCTCATGAATAAATCTGTTATCTTTTGGTTGAACTGGGAAAAAAGAACCAAAAGAGTTAAAAGTAAGTATAGAACAAGTATTCAAAGACTCTTGTTCAACTGAGCCTAAGATAGAAGCATTGTTGAGGATAGGAAGATACCCTTCAACCCTGTTATGTTGATACCGAATGTGCTATGAGTTTATATGACTTTCAACACTTAAAACTAAGAAAATAGCATGGGCTTAGGTATGTTTATATTGATATAAGATACTTTTACTTTGATTGAAGGGAAAATAAGTGTCGGAGCAAAGATGTGCAAAAGAAGCCTTAGAATGCAGAAAATCAGCCAAAGAATCAGTCTTAGTACAAGTTGTACCTTGATTGTATGAGCCGCACTGAGAACCGCGATGAAAGTTAGAAGGCTGAAGTGATAAGAAGGAAACATATGAATCTCAATACGAGCCATACCAAGAAGGTACGAGCCGTAACTGGAGTTGTGGAAATGTTCAGAGAAAATTGCACAATGGCAGACTGTTGTTATTGATTGACTCAGGAATCGTGGCATCAACGTACGAATCATACCAGGAGCTATGGTGAACTTTAGAAGATTCTTTAGTACTTGGCATAACTTCAGAAACTACAAATAGTGTCATTCGTAGGAAGAAGGTATGAGTCATACCACAACACTCGTGAAGAACTCCAGAAGATATTAGAGTTCTTAGGGATGAACCACAAAAGCATTGTATGACTTGTAGGATGATGGCATGAGTCATACCATCCTTCCAACAATTAGCCGAATCTGCAGCAACCAAGGATTTACGGCGAGCAGGTATGACCTGTACGATCCTACTACGGGTCGTAGGTCCAGTCGTGATACAGTCGGCACTAGATATGGAAAATTCCCTGTTAGCTTAGGAAAAGGTTTCTAATGTCTGTATAAATAGCCTTTACGTTTTATTTTAGTTAGAGAAGGATAGAATGGAGTTAGTAGACATGTGAAGAACTATTTTTGTGAATTTTTCTCAAGTTTTAAGGAGAAATTCTTGGTATCAAAGTCTTGATTTCCTACATTATTCTTGTCATGCCCCGAGTCTACACCCTAGATGGGACAGGTACTTGAAGCCACAAGTGACCCCAAGTGAACCCCTGGTCTATCAGACACTGGTATTTAGAGTAAAATGTATATAGCAGAAGCTTTGAAATAATAGCATAAAAGCATTTATGAAAATAAAATATAAGACATAAAGCTTAAGAACATCTGAAGTCTAAAATTAATTCTAGGTCTGAAAATCCTCTAACTGATGAGTTTCTAGGACAAGCCCCAACTAACTCTAAGTCTAGCTAAAAATAATGAACTAACTGAAAGAGAATGAAATAAGGCCCTCGAATGATGAGGACTTACACTTCAACTGCATTGGAGGATCTGAATCGCAGCGGCTAACGATGCTGAATCTAGGAACCTGCAGCTGTATCATGAAATGATACAGCATAAAAGTATGCATCAGTACTTTGAATGCACTGAGTAAGTGAGAGAAGACATAGCTGAATATAAATAACTAAACTGAAATGACATGCAATGACCAACTAACATACTAAACTGGATCACTGAAGTAAACTAAAATGGTCAAGATGACCCTGTCTGATGGTCATGGGCATGCCCTAAGTATGAAAATGCTGATTCTGAGGTACTGTACTGAACTGAGTTGCTTATTCTAAAGCTGGACTGGACTGACCAGTCAGAGATTCTATAATCGACATGTAACCAGGTGATCTAAATGTGGAGTCCGATGTATACACCCCATCGGTAGGACCCAATATACCATTCCAGGGTATAAAGGCATGAACTGGGTGATCACAAGAGTCTAGGGCCACTCAGTCCAAGTAATACTGTAACATACGTTGGCAACGTAGTTTAGGGAACCTGGGTGCACTGCTAAGTACTACTCCCACTGGAAAAACCTATACTAAACTACCAAGCTGATAGCTCAAAACTGGTGCCCAAGACTAGTCAGGGACATATAATTGAAAGTAACATGAGAGTCTTGTCGAACCAGATTCTTAAACTGGGTTCTAGACTGGTCAAAGCTTCTTATCTAGAAGCTTCGTAACCGTCTAAGAACAAACTGTAATCTAAACTGGGGTCCTGAGGCTAGATAGAGTTATGTATATAAAATGTCATGACCGCCTAATGGACTAATAAATTGGATTTTTAATCTGATTCTGATAACTGGGAGGCACTATTGACACCTTAGGAAATACTGAAGTGAAACTAATAAGTTGAAAAGTTCTAAATAGTTTTGAAGAGGTTCTACATTCTAACTGAACTGAACTACTAAGCATCTAATAGAGAACTCAACTCATTCCAACAACACAGGAATTCCATAATGTGGAAAAATTTCAAGAATTAAAGAAATCTTATCCGACATGGGTAAAATCAGTCTTTTCAATGGAGTATTCACTCAACATATAAACAATAAGAAATACTAGAAAATTCAGCCCAAATCATACTTCACAACTAAATGGAATTTAATACACAAATGGTCTTTACCGGAAAAGTTAGGGCTTAAATTAACTTTGACAAGAATATCACCAATTTCAGGTAACAATTGATGGAGATCATATCAATAATACGCAAGGATATCATTCTGTGTGAAATTTACAAAAAAAACAAGTAAATCTACTCGTTTTCGAAAGCCTGGGGCTGAAACTGATAGAGAACTGAGAGGGTTTTGGGGGACACAAGGGAAGGACGATTCCCTTGTTGAATTTCAACATACCTGGAAATATTTTCCCCCGAGAAAGAAACTTGAAAAGCTAGAACTGGTGAGGAACCCTAGATCTTGCTTGAGAGCTCTTGAGAGAAAACATACACAAATCTTTCTGAAATTCTGAGTGGGAATAAGGGGAAAATCGTTTAACCCCTCTAAATTCCTTCAAAACAATCTCAAAATGACGTATTTTAGAGTCCTAGAGAATAGGAAATTACTAAATAACCCTTGGAATATCGCTGGGTAAAACTGCCAGGTTACCCTAATGGGTGACCTCACAGGTTGTGGCGACTGACCACGACCCGTGGTCACACCTATTGGGTACACTGCCCAGGTTTCTCTGCAGGTCACCACGAGGGACCTAACGAGTCATTGCAGGTGACCATGACTCGGGTCACCACCCGTCAAGTACACTGCCAACTTCTAAAATTCTAGGTTCTGGCCTGACCACGAGTGACTTCATGAGTCGTGGGACCTGACCATGACTCGTTAGGTCGCTTGTTGGAAAACTATCTCCCTTTTAAAAAATCTCAAACCTCCTTCTCAAGGATGACCTAACAAGTCATTCGGTCACTTAACAATCGTTTAGGTGAGTTGTCCTGTAGCATTTTTGCAGATTTTCCAAGTTTTCTTATTTAAGTCTCGGATCTAGATTTTGAGTTTTCAGGGCATTAAAATATCTCCTCCTTGGAAACATTCGTCCTCAAATGTTAGAAAACACAAAGGAAAGCAGAGAAACACCAATCAAAATTCCTGATACTACTCATTTAACTCCAAACTGTCAGAATGACAGCCTCCATTTCAAAATACATAATTGAACTGAATTTACTTTTAATACATACATCCACAGTTGTAAAAGAAACTTATACACATGAATTGAATTCGACCACTAGATTAGGTCCTAAGCCAAAACTAACATATCTTGGACTGAGCTTCCTCCTCTTTCCGAACCTCATCACCCCTTTCATGGGCGAAATTTTTAGGTAAACCTAGTCATCAACTGCAAACTCCAACTCTCTTCTCCGCACATCAGCATAAGATTTCTGATGGCTCAGAACTATTTTCAACCTTTCTCGGATGAGTTGAACTCTCTACATTGCCTTGTAAACTGAGTCTAGCCCTATCAAGGTAGCTTCACCAAGCTCGAACCATCCTATAGGAGATTTACACCTTCTCTCATATAATGCTTCAAATGGGGCCATCTAGATGCTAGAGTAGTAACTTCTATTGTATGCAACTTGATAAGAGGCAAATGGTCATCCCAATTACCCTTGAAATCAATCACGCACGCTCTTAGCATATCTTCTAGGGTCTGAATAGTCTGCTCAGCTTGCCCATCGGTCTGCGAGTGAGAAGTTGTGTTGAGATTGACCTGAGTGCCTAGTCCCTTTTGAAAGGATTTCCAGAAGTGTTAGGTGAATTGAGTCCCTCTGTCCGAAATGATAGATAAAGGCTCCCCATGGAGTCTGACTAGCTCTCAGTTGTAAATTCTGGCATAATCCTCAGCTGAGTCTGTGGTTTTAACTGAGAGGAAATGTGCTGAATTAGTCATCCGGTCTACTACTACCCAAATTGATTCATGTTGCCAACGAGTCCAAGGTAGACCCGTAATGAAATCCATATTTACTTATTCCCACATCCATGTGGGTATATTGATATCTTGAGTCATACCTCCTGGTCTCTGGTGTTCCACCTTAACTTGCCGGCAGTTTGGGCACTTAGCTACAAATTCAACAATATCTCTTTTCATGCCATTCCACCAGTAAATATCCCGTAAATCACAGTACATCTTAGTAGCACTAGGGTAAATGGAATATATAGAACTATTCGCTTCAGCCAATATCTGTTGTCTCAACTCACCAACATTCGGTACACACAACATGCCCTGGTAGCAGAGCACTCCATCTCCCCTTAGGGAGAAAGCTTCAACCTCCTTCCGGAGAAATACTTCTTTAAGTATAAGTAGAACTGGATCTTCATCCTGTCTGGACTTAACTTTAACTGTCAAAGATGAGACTGACCAGCTTTGCCTTACCACATAACCTTCGGCTGAACCCACTAGTTGCACCCCTAACCGTGCTAGTCTGTGAACATCCCTCACTAACTCCTTCCTGGCTTCTTTAATATGAGCCACGCTCCGCATAGAACTTCTTCTTAGGGCATCATCCACCATATTGGCTTTTCCCGGATGATACATCACACTCATGTCATAGTCTTTTAGCAACTCCAACTACCTTGTCTGAGGCAGATTTAGATCCTTCTAACTCAGCACGTACTGAAGACTCTTATGATATGTGAATGCATCTACGTGAGCTCTATATAAGTATTGCCTTAATATTTTTAGTGCAAACACCATCGCTGCCAAATCCAAGTCATGAGTGGGATAGTTCTTTTCATGAACTTTGAGTTGTTTAGAGGCGTAGGCTATCACTTTGCCCCGCTACATCAAAACGCCTCCGAGCCCAACTCTGGAAGCATCATAATAAACAACCAATCCATCTATTCCTTCTGGCAGGGTCAGAACTGGAGTAGTAGTTAGTTGAGTCTTCAACTCCTAGAGACTCTTATGACACTAATCCGACCACTGAAATTTCACCTTCTTCTGAGTTAACTTAGTCAAAGGAGAGGCTATAGAGAAGAAACATTCCACAAATCGGTAATATTCTGCTAAGCCCAGGCTACAACTGATCTCAGTAAAAGAGGTAGGTCTGGGCCAATCTTTCACAGCCGCTATCTTGTGAGGATCAACCTGAATACCTTCACCCGAGACCACATGACCTAAGAAGGTCACAGACTTTAACCAGAATTCGCACTTGCTGAACTTGGCAAACCACTGGCGGTCACTGAGTGTCTGTAATGCTAATACTAGGTGGTTGGCATGCTCTTCCTCATCTCTGGAGTATACTAGAATGTCATCGATAAATACAATGACGAACATATACAAATACTGCTTGAAGACTCTGTTCATTAAATCTATGAAGGTTGTCGGGGCATTTGTTAACCCGAAGGAGATCACCACAAACTCGTAGTGACCATACTGAGTTCTGAGTGCTGTTTTTGGTATGTCACACTCCCTTACCCTTACCTGATGGTACCCTAACCTGAGATCGATCTTGGAGAAACAACTGGCTCCCTGAAGTTTGTCAAACAGATCATCAATTCTAGGTAGAGGGTACTTGTTCAACTAACGATAATCTATGTATGTTCTGAGGTTACCGTCTTTCTTACGCACGAATAGCATTGGAGCACCCAAGGGAGAGATGTTGGGTCTGATGAAACCCTTGTCAAGAAGAACTTTTAATTGCTCCTTCAACCCGTTAAGCTCAGCTGGAGCCATTCTATAATGAGGGATGGAGATGGGCTGAGTATCTGGGAGAAGATCTATTTTGAAGTTTATTTCCCGTTCAAGAGTATCTGACTCGCCAACTGGGGTGGAGACTAAGAATGGTTCTGAGAGGACCTCTAGACTGATATTGAACTCGACTGCTACGTAGGGAGTCACGAATGAAAGAGTGGCTCTTGGATCTAGGAGGGCATACACATATAGATGAAAGAGATTTAACATACCCGAAACTACGTCAGGTGAGCTTTCCTGATTCTGACGGGATGATAGAGCATATAAATGATTTTGGCATGGACCACCATCTCTACCTGAGGTGTTGGCCTGCTGGAGTTGATGATGTGGTAGATTGTGATCTCCCTCGCTCTGTAAATAGGCACTCCCTAAGCTTGTGTCCAAGCTGTCCATACCCAAACCTGCCCTCTCGTCCCTAAAAGAACTCTCCTGGGCAGTTCCTACCACACTTGGGGCAAGCTGGATATCTGTTCCTAGTACTCTGAGTCTTAGACTGAGTGCCAGATGACTCACCCCTCTGATCTTGGCGGGATAGAAACATTGGGGCGCTGGCTGAACTGGGTACTGGGGCTCTCTGCTGCTATTGCTGCTATGGGCGGCTACTACTGCTAGACCTTTGATGGTCGTAATATGACTGGAAAGTCCTTTCTCGTTTGTTCTTACACTTCATATCCTTCAACTTTTCGGCCTCAATCTACTGGGCATACACAATCAAGCAGGAGAGGTCCATATCCTTAATCAACATCGTTGTCCTGCATTCCTTGAGGACCATATTCGACACCCCATTAACAAATTTCAACATGTGTGTCCTTGGTTCAGCTACCATCTCGGGAGTGTACTTAGACAGCCTAGTAAACTCCAGAGCATACTCCTCCACAGTTCTGTTGCCTTGTCTCAAATTCATAAACTCCGCCATCTTTGCCTCCCTTAATTCCCGAGGGAAAAACATATCCAAGAAAGCTATGTGGAATTCTTCCCACTCTACTGGTCCTACTCCCGCTGGCCGCCCCTCTCTCCATTGGTCATGCAAGACCTGATCTACCCTTTTTAATTGGTAGGTATCAAGGTTAGCACTTTTAGAAGAGCTAACCCCCATAATGCGAGTGATCTTCCTGAACTCATACACGAACTCCTAGGGATCCTCCTCTACTTTGGACCCCTAAAAAGATAGAGGGTTCATACGGTTGAAGTCACGCACCCTCGCAGCTGCTGTAGTCTCGTTCGTGGCTACTGGAACCACCTGCTACTTCACCTGGTTGTTGACTGCTTGGGCTAGCAGTTAAATGGCCGCCTTGAATTCTGTGGTAGGTACCGAATCATCTTGAGGGGCTGTCTGTGCTGGTGGGGCAGGTCTGTTGGCGTTGCTGGCCCTTCTTTCGGTATCATGTCTAGGAGGCATGATTCACTGAAACGAAATAGAGGACGAGTTAGAAGGACGTTTTTGGAATGGAACTTTAACACATGATAAAGAGTATGAACAAAAGAGAATTTTTACTAAGAACATCTCATATCCTCCTCGTGATAAGTGTGGCGCGCTTCACACCCCCGAAAAGGACTCTACTCGATGCGGCTTCCAGACATTCCGAGGATACTCTAAACCTAGTGCTCTGATACAAAGTTTGTCATGCCTCGAGTCTACAACCTGAATGGGACACGGTACTTGAAGCTACAACTGACCCCAAGTCAACCCCTGGTCTATCAAACAATGGTAATTCTGAGTAAAATGAATATAGCGGAAGCTTTGAAATAATAGCATAAAAACATTTATGAAAATAAAATTGAGCACATAAACTTTAAGACCATCTGAAGTCTGAAATTAATTTTGTGTCTGAAAGTCCTCCAACTGATGAGTTCTGGGACAAGCCCCAGATAACTCTAAATCTAGCTACAAATAATGAACTAACAGAAAGAAAATTAAATAACGCCCTCGAATGATGAGGATTGACACTTCAACTGCATTGGAGGAGGATCTGAATCGCAACAGCTAACTCTACTGAATCTGGGAACCTGCAGCTGTATCATGAAACGATACAACATAACAGTATGCATCAACACTTTGAATGTACTGAGCAAGTGAGAGAAGACATATCTGAATATAAATAACTAAACTGAAATGGCATGCAATGACCAACTAAAATACTAAACTACACCACTGAAGTTAGCATAAATGGTCAAGATGACCCTGTCTGATGGTCATGGGCTTGCCCTAAGTCTGAATGTTCTGAGTCTGAGATACTGTACTAAATTGAGCTGCTTATTCTAAAACTGGACTGGACTGACTAGTGAGAGAGTCTATAACCGAAATGTAACCACGTGTGCTAAACGTGGAGTACGATATACATCCACATTGGTAGGACCCAATATACTTTGCCAGGGTATAAAGGCATGAACTGGGTGATCACAAGAGTCTAGGTCCACTCAATCTAAGTAATACTATAACTTATGCAGGCAACGTAGGTTTGGGAAGCTTGGTATGCTAGAACCTCGGCCCCCTCGGTGCTAAGTCCTACTCCCATTGGAAAACCTATACTGAACTTCTAAGATGATAGCTCGAAATTATGGTCCAAGACTAGTCAGGACATATAACTGAAAGTAACCTGAGAGTCTTGTCGGAGCAGATTCTGAAACTGAGTTCTAGACTGGTCAGAGCTGCTTATGTAGAAGCGTCGTAACTAATCTTGGGTTGAATTATATACCCAAGTGATACTCAAATGCTTCATTTCTTCTTTGTTATCTATCGTTATTTGTGCATTCTCATGTGATTTGTAGTTCAAATGTGAATTTATACTAACAAACATGATTAGTGTTGTTTTGCAGGTAAAATGGAATTTTGGGAAGCTAAGATACATGTTGGTAAAAATCGGGAATGGACTTGGATGCAAGGAGTGGAAAAGGTCAAGGAAGAGCAGCAAAAATAAGGGCTCCGCGACGGAGCCGTGTCACGCTGCCATTGAGGAGGCATTCGGCCTCGGGTGATTTAATTTTGGCCATTTCCAATGAAGCCTCGCGTTACCTCCGTGACACGGAGACCATGCCACGCGATGCAAGCCGTGGCACGTTGAGTACAATTACCTGGGACATCAATTTGCAGTGTAGGTGCGCGATAGCTCCATGGCATGTTGGCCAGGCTCTGCGACGCAGGCCGTGGCATGCCAAGGTGAAATGTGTAAGGAGCCAAATTCCATAGAGGGTCCACGATACCCCCATGGCACGGAGGGAGTGCTCCTCAATACACTCTGTTCCACGTTGCTTATTTTTTCGGGAAAAATTCCCACTAGTATAAATGGCACACTTAGGTTTTATTTTATACAATTCTGACTTGGTTGAGCAAGAACGTGGGTACAGGTAGTTGAGGGGACAAAAATTCTAAGGTTCTTCTCTATCTCTTTCTCTTTTATCTCAATTGTTTGTATGATTTATAATCAGTTGATGATGTTTAATCCACAAATGAGTGGCTAAATTCACTTCTTGCTGAGGTTAAGAACAATTGTAGTGGAATGTAATTGTTGATCATTTTAGTTTTCATCTTTTTCTTCAATTGTTGTTCTATCAATTTTTGTTCTTACTGCATTAATGTTTGGCCAATGTTAATGTATATCTAAAAAATCCAATTTTGATTTTGAGAAGGAAAGAAATTGGAAAGTTGTGAATTGGTTGGATATGATCTCTTCTTAGTTTGGAAAAATTGAGAATTGATTTACATTCACAATAGAAATATATTTGAAAGTTTTATTATTCAATTAAGGAATCAGTTTTGTATGGCTAGAACATGAAATTCTTTTATCACAGAAATGTAGAATAAAGGTTCATGATTCTTAAGTTGGATAGGAGAAGAAAGTTCCAATCCATAGGCAATAATTCTTGACTAGCAACCGAAGGAAAGATTAACTGAATTTTATTTAGAAATTAATTCCCTGCATGTTCCTTTTTAACCTCAGCTTGCTCATTACTATTGTTCAGACTCACTTTATAATTTTGCCTTAGATTCTTATAAATTAGTAACTCAAATTCTCAAAATATTAGTTGTTTGG
Source organism: Datura wrightii (assembly GCA_035772735.1). Classification (NCBI taxonomy): domain Eukaryota; kingdom Viridiplantae; phylum Streptophyta; class Magnoliopsida; order Solanales; family Solanaceae; genus Datura; species Datura wrightii. The sequence goes on from JASDFA010000016.1 coordinate 162,716,683, forward strand.
TTGTCCGCATTCTTAAAGATATAGTTCATTAACACTTAAGTTAATTATTACCGTAGCTTATTCCCTGTAGGATCGATACTTGGCTTTACTTAAGCCACTTTACTACTTGTTCGACCACGTGTACTTGCGTGTAGTCACAGAAATACCGAACACGTTTTTGGCGCCGTTGCCAGGGACTGACAATTGGTAAAATTGTTTTCTTAGTGTTAGTTTACAATTTCTATATAAGTACTGACAACTTGATCTTAGCCTATCTTTTGCAGATATTGAATTATGTTGAACACTGGCAACAGACAATGAGTTGGTGGATTCATACATAGAGCCGGAAAGATAATTTCATCATCAAAGAAGGGAAGCTCTAGAGAAAAAGCTACAGTTGCTCAGACAGACAATCCTGGAGCAATAACAGAATCCACCACTTGTGAGGGCAGTATTAGTGCCTGAGGAAATGGCAGCTAGGCTGGTTCGCGAAGTGGAAATCCCACATGCTAACAATGTTACATAACGTATTCATAGACCAGAGCCAGGAGGGAGGTTTGAACTTAAACAGAAGATGGTGCAATTGCTGCACACCAGCGGGCAATTCACTGGTCTCACTCACGAAGATCCACAACAACATCTCCAAAACTTTTTGGAGATAAGTGACACTTACATCCCCGCTGGTATCATCTGACTACGTGAGGCTTACATTATTCCCATTTTCATTATTGGGGGAAGCAAAGAGGTGGTTGAAAGATAAACCACCTAACTCTATCACCATGTGGGATGATCTTGCAAGAAAATTTCTAATACGGTTCTTTCCATCCGGGAAAATAGCAAGACTTAGAAGTCAGATTCTATGTTTTAAACAAAGAGAGGGGGAGAATCTGTATCAAACTTGGGAAAGGTTCAAATCATTGCTAAGGGATTGTCCTCACCATCACCAGTCCAATAATGTGTTGATGCATACTTTCATAGAGGGTTTGGAACCCCACACAAATATTTTGCTAGACTCAGCAGCTGGGGGACAAGCATTAGAAAAGACTTATGAGGAGTTGTATACTTTGTTAAATTGTATTTCGCAGGGAAATACAGAGTGGAGTGCGGACTCTTCTAGAGGAGGAACAAGGAAAGCGGCAGGAGTCTTTGAAGTGGATAGTTTTACAGCGATCGCTGCACAGATAGCTGCACTACAAAATCAACTCAACACCCACTTCAGCAATATGAGCTTGAATCAACCTCAAGCCCCAGTTAATGTAGTGCAGCAGATTTGGTGTGAAGTATGCGGTAGCAATGAACACTCATCTGAGTGTTGTGGTGCAAATCTAGATTCAGTGAACTTTGTTGGGAATGTACAGAGAAATAATCACCAGCAATATGGCAACAACTACAACTCAAATTGGAGAAATCATCCGAATTTCTCTTGGGGTAGTAATAGCCATCAAGAGCAGAGTTCGAATCAGGGTACGCAGAGAAATCAAGGAGGGCAGTAGAATTATCAATCTCAATAAAGAGGAAATAATGCACCTCCTCCACCACCCACCAGCATTGAGGAAATGTTTAAAACAATGTTAGCTAACCAAGCTCAAATGCAGGTTGATTATGTGAAATTGGCAGCAGACATAAAAAAATAACAAATTAGCTACAAAGGCGTTGGAGTACCAGTTTGGAGTAACAGTTTGGAGAACTAGCTGGAGCTCAAAACACCAGGCCAAGAGGAGGACTACCGAGTGACACTGACCCGAATCCCAAGCAGGTTACTGCAGTAACCACAAGGAGTGGTTTACAACTCAAGGAGTTGGAACCAGAAAGACCACCTCAGCAGTCAGGAGCAGTGGAGAAAGATAGGGAACATGATGATGAGAGGGGGAAGGAGAAGGAAGCTGAAGCGGAAAGACCACCACCCCCATTCCCTCAAAGATTAAAGAAACATAAGGAGGAAGCTTGTTTCAAAAAGTTCACGGAGGTACTTAAACCGGTACGCATTAATTTACCTTTGGTTGATGTTTTGCAGGGAGTGCCTAAATATGCAAAGTATATCAAGGACATCGTAGCTAACAAAAGCAGATTGATGGAGTATGCTACGGTGGCGCTTACTGAGGAGTGCACTTCCCGAATACAAAACAGGTTGCCAACGAAGCTCAAGGACCCTGGGAGCTGAACAATTCAGATAACAATTGGGCAAAGTATCTGAGCTCGCGGATTATGCGATTTAGGAGCGAGCATTAACTTGATGCCGACATCGGTGTTCAAGAAGTTGGGGCTGGGCAGTCCTAGACCAACTACAGTAATCTTGCAGTTAGCAGACCGCTCTTTGGCCAGACCAGATGGCATTGTGGAGGATGTGCTAGTGCAAGTGGGCTCCCTTATCTTCCTGGTAGATGTCATTGTCTTAGATTTTGAGCCGGATGTGGAAGTCCCATTTATTTTGGGATGTCCTTTCTTGGCAACCTGGAGAGCTTTGATTGATGTAGCTGCAGGGCAGCTAACCATGCGAGCGCATGACAACATGGAGGTAATTGATGTATATAAGGCCATGAAGCTTCCGGCCATATATGAGGAGCTTTCAGCAATCAATGTGCTAGACCAAGTAGATATTCTTCAGATTGTTGATTCTCAAGATCCATTGGAAAGAGTGTTTATGAGCTCTAATCATTTCGGAGATAGAGATACTTATGAGATGGTGCAAATGTTGAATGAACCAAAGTGGTATCTCAAGAAGCATGACTTTCAGCCTTTAATGAGGCTCCTAGAACCATTGTCAAAACCATCTATTGAGGAAGCACAAAAACTGGAGTGGAAAACATTGCCTCCCCATTTAAATATATCTTTTTGGGGGAAGATGACACTTTGCCAGTCATCATCTTCGCAGAATCGACGGAGGCACAGGTAAAGGAAGTATTGGTGGTTCTCAAAAGAAAGAATAAAGCGATGGGCTAGCAAATGTCAGATATTTGGGGTATCAATCCAACTTTTTGCACACATAGAATTTTCATGGAGGAAGGAGCAAAGCCAACTGTACAGCCTCAGTGGAGGTTGAATCTGATGATGAAGGATGTGGTTAGGAAAGAAGTAATTAAGTGGCTTGATGCAGGTGTGGTCTATCCTATTTCAGATAGCGAATGGGTCAGCCTCGTTCAGTGTGTCCCAAAGAAGGGAGGGATGACCGTGGTCACCAATGAGAAAAATGAGTTGATTCCTACACGCACCGTCACAGGCTGGCAGATTTGCATGGACTACAGAAAGCTAAATGAAGCCACAAGGAAAGATCACTATCCTATCCCGTTCATTGATCAGATATTGGACAGATTGGCTGGACAAGAATATTATTGTTTCCTTGATGGGTACTCTAGCTATAACCAAATAGCCATAGCACCGGAGGACCAAGAGAAGACCACTTTTACATGTCCTTACAGGACATATGCTTTCAGGCGGATGCCATTCGGAATATGCAATGCACCAGCAACATTCCAGAGATGCATAATGGCGATCTTTCAGGGTTCTACAGACGGTTTATTAAGAACTTCTCTCAAATTTTTAGAACAATATGCAGGTTGCTAGAAAAAGAGGTGAAGTTCTAGTTTGATAAGGATTGTGTCAAAGCATTCGAGGAGTTGAAGTAGAAATTGATAGAAGCACCTATCCTTATTTCTCCGGATTGGGAACAACCATTTGAACTGATATGTGATGCAAGCGATGTGTAATGGGAGCTGTATTGGGGCAGCGGAGGAATAGAATTTTTCATTCTATTCATTATGCAAGCAAAACACTGGACGCTGCCCAAGTTAATTATACAGTCACAGAAAAGGAGATGCTAGCAGTGGGATTTGCATTTGAAAAATTAAGGTCCTATTTGGTGGGTTCTAGAGTAGTGGTGTATACCGATCATGCAGCGATTCGGTATCTATTTAACAAGAAGGATGCAAAGCCCAGGCTGATCAGATGGATCTTGTTGTTGCAAGAGTTTGACCTAGAAATTAAGGACAGAAAGGGGAGCGAGAATCAAGTGGCAGATCACCTATCACGATTGGAAAGCCAGTCGCATGTGAAGGAAGGTGACAACATCATAGAGGAGTTCCCGGATGAGTAGCTCTTAGCAATAAGGGAAGCTGAGATCCCTTGGTATGCAGACATAGTGAATTTTCTAGTGAGTGGAGTCTATCCACAGGAGGCTACGGCTCAACAAAGAAAAAAATTGAGGCATGGTTGCCGGTATTTTATTTGGGATGAGCCATACTTATTTAAGAAGGGACCGGATCAGGTTATGAGAAGATGCATCCCGGAGAGCCAGATTGCAAAAGATTTGAGGAGTTGTCACTCTTCATTGTACAGAGGGCACCACGGAGGCGAGTACAGTGCCCAAGGTGCTACAGACAGGTTTCTTTTGGCCTACACTATTTAGAGACTCTATGGCATACGTAAAAATGTGTGATAGATGTCAAAGGACATGCAGAATTGGTAGGAGGCAAGAGATGCCGGTGCAGCGTATATTAGAAGTGGAGATCTTTGATGTATGGGGTATTGATTTCACGGGCCCGTTCCCAGTGTCCTTTGGTAATCGTTGCATATTGGTGGCCATTGATTATGTATCAAAGTGGGTTGAAGCAACAGCTTGCCCCAGGAATCACAACAAGGTGGTAACGAAATTTGTGAAAAAGCACATTTTCACAAGGTTCGGGACACCCCGAGCCATTATCAGTGATGGAGGGGCTCATTTTGTAAATGCAAGTTTCAAGAACTTGCTAGCTAAGTATGGGGTGCACCACAAGGTAGCAACAACATATCACCCCCACACTAATGGGCAAGTGTAGGTGTCGAACAGAGAAGTGAAGCAGATTCTCCAGAAAACAGTGAATGCACAACGTAGTGATTGGTCAAGCAAACTTGACGATGCATTATGGGCTTATAGAATTGCTTGCAAGACACCAATTGGGACTTCTCCGTACAGATTGGTCTATGGAAAGGCGTGTCATCTGCTGGTGGAGCTAGAACACCGAGCTTTCTGGGCCGTGAGGAAATTGAACATGGATCTAGAGCTAGCGGGTAAGAACAGGCTAATGCAACTCAGCGAACTTGATGAGTTTCATTGGAATGCTTATGAAAGTGCAAAGTGCTACAAATAGAAAACAAAGAGGTGGCACGATAAGCATATGATGCATCGGATATTCGAGCTGGGGCAGAGAGTGTTGCTTTTCAATTTAAGATTGAGGCTGCTTCTAGGAAAATTGCAGTCCAAATGGTCAGGGCCGTTTGAGGTAGTGAGAATGGCCCCGCACGGGGCAGTGGAGTTGTGGTAAGAAGATCGAAGTGCCACGTTATTGGTTAATGGGCAGCGTTGTAAGCATTACTGGGGTGAGGACGTTATTCGAGAGGAGACATCCATCACTCTAGAGGATGATTGAGCGTAAATGACGTCAAGCCACAACGGTAAACCAAGCGTTGCACGGGAGACAACCCGTGAGTTGTAATAGATGAGTAGAATTAGTTGGAAAAAGAAAAAGAAAAAAAGAAAAAAAGAAAACAAAAGAAAAAAAAATAAATAGAAAAAAAGTATTATTGTTGCATTGAAACCTATGAATTCTAACCAATTTCTTGTTGTGAAATGATTTTCAGGTGGAACGGAGGGCAAAAATGCAAAAAAACGCAAAGGAAAAAAAATCAAGGTGAGAAAAATAAAAATGGCATGAAAGTGAGCCTATGCGTTGGCTCCGTGTCACGGAGGAGGGCCTCCGCGTTCCCCTCCGTGACAAGTTGAGGGTCTTTTCGCGTCGGGTCACCGGGTAACCCGTGCGAAAAACCTCCTTTTTAACCCCAAATTCCTTCACTTTTTCGTATTCTTTCAATTCCTCCGCGACCCACACCCTAAATTCCCTCCTCACCCAACGTCACATGGACCTAGGCACTAGATTTCTTCAAGTTTTCTTCAATTTCATCGGATTAAAGGTATGTTATTGAACTTTACCTCATTTTTGCTTGAAATTTCAATTTTTGAGCATGGGTAGTGATTGAAACTTGTCATAAGTGAAAATTAAGCTTGAAATCATTTAAGTTATTGATTGATTGATGGTCATAATATCGTTGTGAGTATATGAACTCGATGAATGCATGTTGTAGTGAATTTTTGGCAAAATTGGTAGCTAGGGTTGTAATTTGAATTGGAAGAAAGCTAAACATGTTTGAAATGTGAAAAAAATTGGGTTGTGCATGTTGGGTGATGTGAATTATATCGTGATTAATGATTGAATATGCTAAGTAGACAAGGAAATTTCGGAAAAATGAAATTGGTGAATTGCATAGGTTGTTGAGAACAAAAATTTTGCTAAGTGCTATAATGATATAATGGAATCGATGGTGATATTGTTATTCGTTGTATGAAGTCTGAGTAGTACATAGTAATTATTCCATCAAATTATATGAAGCCACTAAGAATGTTGAATGTAAAGATTGTGAAATCATGAATGTCTTGCCGAATTTGTTTTAATTGCGGCTAAAGACTAAGTGTGGGGTGATTAAATTAAACCCAACCTTAGTCGTAGCTAGTTATGATTTGAATAACATTGGGATTGTATGGTTATATGTGCAAGAACAATGTTGGGCAGACAAGATAAAGGAAAGGGCGCATCCACATCAAGCGCCGGCAGAAAAAGAATTAGATTGGGAACAATAGCCCCAGCAGCACTAGCGGTTCCGAGAGGCCAACGCCGACAATACGGAACCCGATGGGTGACTGATGAAGGGAAGAAATGGTATGCAAAACACAAAGAAACCAAATACTTCCCGGAAGAGCATATAGCAAGGGAGCCGTTAGCACAGGAATTCCCGAGGATCGTACACCGGATTGACACTGTCGGGCTGAACTTCATCTTCGAAGAGCCCAAGAAGTGCAATCTCCATCTAATTCGGGAGTTCTACGCCAATTGGAACCCGACCCTCCGCAGTCACACCGTCAAGATAAGAGGGCAGGTTGTCATGTTTGAGCCCCATCACTTGAATGCTATATTAGGGGCATGGGACACAGACGCCCATGTACTCCGGCAGCTTAACATAACTCCACCTTATGCGGACATCAGACGTACTCTATGTGGAGCTCGTTCAACAACACGGTGGAGCAGGCACAAAGAGAGGGGCTACCATCAGACACTGCCTTACTCTCAGATGAACAGGGAAGCCAGGATTTGGCTGAAAATTGTGTGTTCCTACCTGATCTCGGGGGTGCACAAGACAGATGTCACCCGGGATCGAGTGTGTTTGGTGTATGCCCTGATGAAAGGGCTTGAGATAAATGGAGCCCGCTTGCATCAAGGGAACAGGTATGGGTTCGGTGGTCTACTTACCACATTCCTAAGGGGCCATGATATCAAGGAGCAGGCCTTAGATTACATCCCAAAGATTGACAGGCGTGCCCTGGATGTCACAAAAACCAAGGAACCTAACACTACTCATGGGCCTGTTCTCACACTAGCCGAGTGACATGCTCGGGATGATCAGTATATGGCCCGCATGTACGGGATGCAGATGCTGCAGTTGCGCATTGGCGGGAGGCCAGCAATAGAAGATGAGCTTTGGCAACTTGACTTGGATTACCCCTTCGGCAAAAATGCTCGGGCTCTATGCTGAGTGGGGCCAGCTTTTGTGGAGCCTGTAGATGATGATGTCCCCACCAATGAGGAGACCCGCTGTGAGGACTCAGATGAGGACAACGAGGGCGATTCGGATATGCGAGACGAGGCAACGACACCTGATGAAGAAGTTGAATTTTTTTGATTGATCAGGGAGTTTCACCACCCACCTCTGTGATATGTTGAATTTTGTGAACACTGGGGATAGTGTTCGGTTTAAATATGGGGTGGGAGTAGTTAGGTGCTAGTTGTTCTGTTGTTGTGTTGTTGTGCCTGTGCAAAATGTGACCCTGTGACTCTGTGTGATGTGTTTTGTAATTAAGTGGTGTTGTAATGAATGTTAAGTTGTTGTTTGTTGTGTGAGCTGTTGTTGAGCTGTTGTTGAATGGTTGTTGTGTAAATATTTTTGTTTTCTATCGAAATTATCGAAAATTTTAAAATTTTTCATTAAATTTCTTGTATTTTGGGTTTCTCGGCCTTTGTTTTCGGTGCTTTTACCGAGAATAGTCCCATTGAACCAAAGCCATAATTAGTGACTGTTCCCTATGATGGATGGATGACGACCGTCTTAAGAGAAATTTAGTCGATAGGAGTAGTTTCTCTTAATTTTTTTCTTTTGCGGGAGTAGTTTCTCTTTATTTTCTTTCTTTTGTTTGTTTCCCAAACGTGTCGCTACTTCATGGTTCGGAATTCTCGTTACGTGTTGTACATGATATTATGTTGCAAAGGTGATTCGTATGAAAGCATGCAAATGCATAAACACGTTGAGATACCTAGGCCATATGCTTCGATTCGGTGTGATCTAGGCTTAATAGTGAATTCTTGTAATTAGCTGATTGAAGAGTCTATGAATATGTCTTGAGTTGAGCATGTGCAATGAGTGTGAGGTGAGTTTTCGATTATTCCATGCTATTGTGAAGTGTCTATAACTTGTCTGGTGTGTGTCCGAAACGAAATGAAGAATGTGTATTGTAGGAAAGGATGTAGGCATTTCTTTGACTAAACTGAAAGTTTTTCCATTATCATACCTACCTTGAATGTACATCCTAGTTAGCCCCATTGAACCTTTAGCCTATTTTTTTCTTTCTTTGAAGAGGTACAAACTGAGCTTAATCCCTTCTTTTCATTAGCCTGAATTTGATCCAAAACTCTTAAGCGCTCAAGAAAAACAATTTTCCCACAGTGTAAAGGAGTGAGAATTGTGAAAAGGAAGGAAAAGCGAAAGTGGGGAAAGTTAAAGAAAAGGTCAAAGGTGCACTTTCTGAAATTGAATAAAATAAAGATGTATAACTAATCTTGGTTACTAAGTCGAGTGTGCTTAAAGAAATGGGAACAAAAAAAAAGAAAAATTTCAAGAATGAGAAGATGAAGGAAGAAACAATGCCCATAATGATGGTGGGATGTATTGAAAAGTGCTTAAGGAAGCTAGTTGCTATTATTGGTTAGCCCAGTATTTACTAGTTTCTTAGCTTACATTACAACCCGTTAAGTCCTACGTGATCTTACATCACGCGTCCTTATATTAGTGGAGTAGTACACTAGAGGCAAGCCTATGGTTCATGACATGATGCATGTAAATTCTTTGGGAGAGAGAGCGAAATTGTGTTCATATACCCCTACATGTAATGCTTTGGAAATCGTATGATTGCAAATGGGGAGATTCTCTTGTTTTGTGAGGGCACATGCTTGACGAGAGATTAAATTTAATGTCGGATGTCTTGATCAGTTGATATGCATGAGTTTGCCAAGATCGAGAGTTGATTCTTGAGCTTAGGAGGTCTTAATGTGGGGTATGTCATTGTATTGATAAGACCATGCATGTTTCTTGATGATTTTCTAGATTAAATAATCGGTATAGTCGTAGCTTGAATTGTCGAGCCAAAGTAGCTATGCGTGGGTGTCAATTGCATGAGATGTGAGAGTATCGTTCCAGGACGAACAAGGTTTTAAGTGTGGGGTAAGTGATCTTGGAAAGAATTATATGCCCAAGTGATACTCAAATGCTTCATTTTGTCTTTGTTATCTATCGTTATTTATGAATTCTCATGTGATTTGTAGTTAAAAGGTGAATTTATACTAACCAACATGATTAGTTTTTTTTTGCAGGTAAAATGGAATTTTAGGAAGCTAAGATACATGTTGGTAAAAATCGGGAATGGACTTGGAAGCAAGGAGTGGAAAAGGTCACGGAAGAGGAGCAAAAATAAGGGCTCTGCGATAGAGTCGTGTCATGCTGCCATCGCGGAGGCATTCTACCTTGGGTGATTTAATTTTGGCCATTTCCAGTGAAGCCTCGCATTACCTCTATGACATGGAGACCATGCCACGCGATGCAAGCCGTGGCACGTTGAGTAAAATTACCTGGGACATCAATTTCCAGTGTAGGTGCACGATAGCTCCGTTGCACGTTGGCCAAGCTCCGCGATGCAGGCCGTGGCACGCCAAGGTGAAAAGTCTGAGGAGCCAAATTCTAGAGAGGGTTTGCGATACCCCCGTGGCACGGAGGGAGTGCTCCGCGATACACTCTATGCCACGTTGCTTGTTATTCTGAGAAAAATTCCCACTAGTATAAATAGCACACTGAGGTTTTATTTTAAACAATTCTGACTTGGTTGAGCAAGAACGTGGGTTACAGGAAGTTGAGGGGACGAAAATTCGAGGGTTCTTCTCTATCTCTTTCTCTTTTATCTCAATTGTTTGTATGATTTATACTCATTTGATGATGTTTAATCCACAAATGAGTGGCTAAATTCACTTCTTTCTGAGGTTAAGAACAATTGTAGTGGAATGTAATTGTTGATCATCTTAGTTTTCATCTTTTTCTTCAATGGTTGTTCTATCAATTTTTGTTCTTACTGCATTAATGTTTGGCCAATGTTAATGTATATCTAAAAAATCCAATTTTGATTTTGAGAAGGGAAGAAATTGGAAAGTTGTGAATTGGTAGGATATGATCTCTTCTTAGTTTGGAAAAATTGAGAATTGATTTACATTCAGAATAGAAATATATCTGAAAGTCTTATTAGACAATTAAGGAATCGGTTTTGTATGGCTAGAACATGAAATTGTTTTATCACAGAAATGTAGATTGAAGGTTTATGATTCTTAAGTTGGATATGAGACGAAAGTTCCAATCCATAGGCAATAATTCTTGACTAGCAACCGAAGGAAAGATTAACTGAATTGTATTGATAAATTAATTCCCTGCATGATCGTTTTAACCTCAGCTTGCTCATTACTATTGTTCAGACTCACTTTATAATTTTGCCTTAGATTCTTATAAATTAGTAACTCAAATTCTAAAAATATCAGTTGTTTGGTTGTCTGCATTCTTAAAGATATAGTTCATTAACACTTAAGTTAATTATTATCGTAGCTTAGTCCATGTGGGATCGATACTTGGCTTTACTTAAGCCACTTTACTACTTGTTCGACCACGTGCACTTGCATGTATTCACAGAAACACCGACCAGTAACCATCTAAGAACAAACTGTAATCTGAACTGGGGTCCTAAGGCTAGCCATAGCAATATATCTAAAATATCATGACCGCCTAATGGACCAATAAACCGGATTGTGAATATAATTCTAATAACTGAGAGGCACCACTGAAACCTCAAGAAAAGATTGAAGTCAAACTGATCAGTTGACAAGTTTTGAATAGTTTTGGAGAGATTCTACATTCTAACTGAACTGAACTACTAAGCAGCTAATAGAGAACCCAACTCATTCCAACAACATGGGAATTCAATAATATGGCAAAATTTCAAAAATCAAGGAAATCTTATCCGACAAGGCTAAAATCATTCTTTTCTATGGAGTATTCACTCAACATATAAACCATAAGAAATACTAGAAAATTCAGCCCAAATCACACTTCAAAACTAGACGGAATTTAATACCCAAATGGTCTTGAAAAGTTAGGGGTTAAGTTCACTTTGACAAGAATATCAACAATTCAGGTAAAAATTGATGGAGATCATATCAATAATAAGCAAGGATATCATTCTATGTTAAATTTACAGAAAGAACAAGTAATCTCCTCGTTTTCAAAATCTCAGGGCTAAAACTGATAGAGAAACGATGAGAGGGTTTTGGTTGACACAAGGAAAGGACAATTCCCTTGTTGAATTCCCACATACCTGGCTAAATTTTCCCTAGAGAAAGAAACTTGAAAGGCTGCAACTTGTGAGGAACCCTTGACCTTGCTTAAGAGCTCTTGAGAGAAAACTTGCGCAAAACTTTCTAAAAGTCTGAGTGGGAATGAGGAAAAAACCATTTAACCCCTCTAAATCCCTTCAAAACAATCTCAAAACGATGTAGTTTAGTGTCTAGGAGAATAGGAAATTACTAAATAGCCCTTGGAGAATTGCTCGGAGAAACTGCCAAGTGACCCTAACGGGTCGTGGCGACTGACCACGATTGGTGGTCACACCCGTTGGGTACACTGCCCAGATTTCTCTGTAGGTCACTATGAGGGACCTAAAGAGTCGTTACAGGTGACCACAACTCGTGGTCACCCCCCATCAAGTACTCTCCCGACTTTTAAATGTCTACGTTCCGGCCAAATCATAGGTGACTTAACGAGTCGTGGGACCTGACCATGACTCGTGAGGTCTCCTGTTGGGAACACTGTCCCCCTTTTACAAAATCTCAAACCTACTTCTCGCTGATGACCTAAAGAGTCGTTAGGTCACTTAACAACCCATTAGGTGAGTCGTCTTGTAGCATTTCTATAGATTTTCCAGATTTTTTGATTTAAGTCCCTGATCTAGATTTTGAGTTTTTGGGGCATTACAGTTCTTGAGATTGTTCTTTGATATTCAGAGCTGGTTTTCATCCAACTATTGTTGTATGTATTTATTATGTGTTTTTGAGTGAATACAAATTATAATTTTCCAACCATGAGAGGCTAAAACCTCTACAACTAGTTGTAGTGGGAACCATGATCGATTAACGAATTAGGGTTGCACAAAAGTGATTCAAAACCAATGCAAAAAGCATGTATTGTATTCTCTTTATGTTTAAACGCTTCTTAACGGTGTACAATGTTAGGACTTCCCCAAATTCTTTACTTTCTTGAACCTAGAGAAGTAGATATTAGGAAAACAATATTACAACAAAGCCTTGGTCTTTATGATCATTGTATCAACTTGAGTTGTGGTCGCAGGATAGTTAAATTTGGTACATATTGATACTAGTTAGTTTGGAATCACTCATGAGACTTGACCTAGTAATTGAGTATAGTCATCCAATAGGGATGAAGCAGTCGTTTGGATAACTCTGGTTATTAGTTTTACAAATAAACATTTGGATTGATCACATATGTATACCTGAAGTAGTTATGAACCCATGGGGAACACTTACCCTAGTTGTTTGCAAATATTTATTTAAATCACAATTATAATCTTTGTTTTAATATTATTTTCTTTTAAACCCCCCATTTTGGAGATAACTCACCAACAAGATCAATTATCGGCATTAGTCTAGATCTTACCCTATTCTCTGTGGGTTCGACCCAACCTCTTAGTTGGTTTATTTATTTAGAATGAACACATCATAAATTTTCAGGAAGTGTGAGTTGGAGAGTTATCAAAAAGTGGCACAGTTGCCAGGAAACACTGCTAAGATTAGATCAATTGCTTATATTTGACTTTTGGTTGTTATTTCCTTAATTACATTTTGTTTTTGTTTTTGGACATCCATAGGTTATTTCTTGGTGAATTCCAAGTACTCTTTGAAGTGGAAACCCCCTGATTCCATTAGATCTCAAACTTGAATAAACATTGCATAAGATGAAAAACCAGGAGCAAAGAGATGCCCGCACAGCTGAAGAAGCTAGGTAAGCCGAGCTAGCTCGGAAAGCTGCACTTCAGGATGCGGAAGATGCTCGAGATGAGGTCATCAATGATGGTCGAAATGGGAGTGACAACAAAGGCCAAAGGTATGCCCTTTAGTTCTTCCATGAAGATGACCCAGATATTGATGAAGTCGGGTCAATCAGAGCCATTATACCACCACCACTGCTTGCTGGGGCCAAATTTTACATCACTAGCACCATGATTCAGTTATTGAACACGAAAAGGGTGTTTAGTGGTCATGCAGCTGAGATGCCAACCTACACCTAATGAATATCGTGGAAATATGCAACACATGCAGGTTGCCTGGAATCATCGAAGATGCTGTAAGGCTAAGAGTCTTCCCCTTCACTCTGTCTCGGAAGGCCACATTATGGTTATTCGAGTTGCCCAACGACTCCATTACCAATTGGAGGGAGCTCAAGAAAGCCTTCTTAGAGAGATTCTTTCCACCTTCTAGGATGCTGTAGCTGAAGGATGAGATCTACAATTTCCGACAATTGAAGACTAAGGCACTTCATGAGACCTGGTTGAGGTTCAAAAGGAAGTTGACCAAGTGCTCAAACCACAAAATTCCTAATGACAGTCTGTTGGAGATTTTTTATAGATCGTTGAACAATAGTACAAAAGTAGTAACAAACAAAGTGGTTGGAGAATCACTGATGAGTCACACATAGGAGCAAACCGCTACTATTCATGACAAGGTGATAAAAACAAATATATCATGGCACATCCAGGAAGCAGAAGCAGTGCTCAGTACATATGTTGTTGGTTTGACTACAGACCAATGTTGGAAAGAAGAAGAGTGTGACCAGGAATTGGCCCATATGCGCACATCGTTGGATTTTCTTACTAAGCACATCATGGGAGAGGGAGCTAGAAAGGTGAATGCAGTTGAGACAAAAGGACAGGAGCTAGGGCCAGACCACTTAGATTTTGAGTAGGAGGCAAACTTCTTGGAAAACCAGGTGGCGGGTTTCCGAGCCAACGTCCAAGGGTTTGGATAAGACACTTGACACCAAGGTTCTAGAAACCAAGGTCGGAACCAATATAGAGACAACTATAATCGTAATGGGTTCTATGGTAGAAGCTGAGGTTTTGAGCACGAGGGAGACTAGAGAAGGAATGATGGTTACTGCAACAACCGATCTAGATTGTACGTGCCTCCTAATGCACGTGAGGGGGAGGATGGACATTATCGAAGTTAGAGAGCATAATGGCTTACATGCTAAAGAAGGTAAGGTCCATAGATGATCATTTAAAAGATATCTGTAGTGATATATCAAGCATGGGTCAGAGAGTGGAGTCACATGCATCGGTTATCAAGTAGATCGAACAGCAGGTAGGGCAACTGTCAACATCTATGAACCCTAGGCCAAAGGGCACACTACCTAAAAATGTAGTCCAGAATCCAAAGAATGATGGTCACTATATGGCTGTGATGACTAGGAATGGAAAGACCACGTTGACCCTCCTCTACATTTTGTAGTTGAAAGGTAGAAAGAAAGCATAATCGAATATGAAGAAGATTTTTATGAGAACGAACACAATGAGGATGTTGAGTTGACTGAGACCCCAAATGTTGAAAATGGACTTGAAGCTGAACAAGGAGCCACGCAAATTTATAAGGCTATTCCACGACCACCGCCACTGTTCCCCCAAAGAATGAAGAAGAAGGTGGAGAATGGTAAGCTTCAAAAATTCTTTTCAATGCTCAAACAGTTATATGTGAACATATCATTGGTTGAGGCATTGGTACAAATGCCGAAATATGCCAAGTTCATGAAGGACCTTGTGACGAACAAGAGGTAGGTGAGCTATGAGCCCGTTAATATTGTACACCATTATAGTGCTATAGATTCATAGGTCCTAACACAAAAAAAGGAAGATCCAAGTGCCTTTACTATTCCATGCACAATTGGCATTGTTGACTTCACAAGAACACTCTTGTGATTATGGAGCAAGCATCAACCTGATGCCATTAGTTGTGTTTAAGTAGCTGGGCTTGGGAGCCCCACACAGTCTACCATGCGGCTGCTGATGGCTGATAGAACTGTGAAAAATCCTGTGGGGATCCTGTTCGATGTGCTTGACAAAGTTGATAGATTTATACTCCCAGCGGATTGATCTTGGGCATAACTGCGTGCCCAAGTGCTATTTTATCACTTAGTTTAGGCAAGTTTGTCAATTTGAATAATTACATTCTCATGCGATTTTGTATATTTATGTGCATAAATTAACCAATGTGACTAGCCCTTGTTTGTATGTGTGAAATGCTTAGGATGGGTTAAATATGACAATGCACAAGCTAGGAGAAACATTGGAAAGAATTGGAGGAAGATGGCATGAAGATGGAATGAGAGGTTAACTGCCGGCAAGGGCAGTGTGCCACACAGCACAATCTATGCACTAGGCACCAAACCATGCCTTTTCTACGTACTCGAGAAGAGAGATCGTCATGCATGCCTTGTGCTATGGGAAACGTTCCACGGCAGGCGCAAGGTGCGACCAGTAGTGTGCCATATCAGGCGACGTGCAGGGCTACGCACATGACCGGTCGAGAGGATACTATCCATTGGGCATGCGCAGAATCCCTGTGCCACAGAGCTGTTTCTATGCGATCGGCAGCGTAGCACGAAGGCAGTCCATGGCCGACCAAATTTTGCATTTTTTCCATTTAATATATCGGACACTTAGTGTTATACCCCGTAGAATTCCCGGCACCTAGACGACCTATTCGCACGTTGGTTAAGCATATTTGAGGGACATACGTGCTAGAGAAAGGCCGGGAAAAAGATCGGACGAGAAACCCGTCGAACCATCGCGGGAGGAGCCGAGGCAGAGCCCCTCCGTGATGGCAGCGTGTCACGGAGGTGAGGCCTCCGCGATGGCTCCGTGACATGTTGACCAGGTTCAGGACCAAGTATATAAGCCCCACTTTGGTTTAATTTCATTTTAATCAAAGGAAATTTCAGAAAAAAATAGAGGCTACGGCAGAGAGAAGTAAGAACGAAGGAAATTATATAATTTTCGTCCGATTACGCTGCTAAACGCTGCCCAAATTCAATTTAACTCCAGATACTGAGGTATTTAGCAACAAAGAGCATTCCTATGAATTCAGTTTCGTAAAATACAGCCGACGAATCGTCGAGCCACCGAGCTAAGGTAAGTGGAATTGCTCTAAATTAGTGTCTATGTGCTCCTAGCTGTGAAGTGAATATTTCTCCCTTCTGGACCGTTGAAAAATAACGAGTTTCTGGCCGTCTTTTGATAAGCCTAAGTTTAGGCTATAAACTATATCGAAAGTGACGTTGCCTTTTGAAATAAAGTTGTATTTAGTATTGATTGACATATTTATGAATGCAGTTGGGAGAAAACAGTTGAAGTACCGACCGAGCCTCGTCCGACAGACAAATAGTTCAAGGATAAATTATGTAAAGTTAGTTTCCTCGGCAAGTTAAGTAATCTTGATACAGTACAGTAATTTAAAGGCCAGTAGATTGTCCAGAAGTCATGTGTTACGTTTGTTACGACTGTTGGTACGATATTAAAAGTATCGAGTTACAACTTGCGTGAAATTTGTTAGTACGATATAGATTCTAATATAAGCATTAGAAGCTGCACAGTATGCTCAGTATACAATGTTACACAGAATGTTAGTATATCATTGTATTTAATCGAAACCCAGTAGAGCAAAGTAGTATCTGCGAGATAGCTCAGAAATAGAATGATAAGTTTAAATGAAGTTAGAAAGCATGTTAGGATTAGTAAATCATGTTACTATAGAAAATCAGTATACAGCAAAGTTTTCAGCATAAACACTATATCCTGTTTAGTATTAGCCCCAGAACAGTTTTGTAGAAGATTATATGTATATATATATTGTTACCAGCCTCAGCATGCATTAAGTACGTATATATCGCTACCATTAGCTCAGCAAATAGTATATACAGATACTTTATCCCAGCTAGCCTTAGTATGTGAGATATGCAGATAGTACTACTAGTTGAGACCGTTGTATTGTTTGGGGTTGGACTACCTAGCATTCATGACCGCCCCAGGGTTGATAGCTGTATCGACTCGTCCGCCAGAGGACGAGGATACGTCGCTCTACGGAGTGGCATGCCGTCCCACAGGGGACGAAGATGGGATGCCAGTTTTCCCCATATTTGTGCCTTAATCGGCCCTTACACACCCCAGTCGAGCGGATACGCTCGGGTGTAGATTCAGGAGTCCTCCGGACTCAGATGCAGTTATAGTCAGGGGCTCAGCGAGCCCAAGTGCATACCCAGGGGACCGGCAGGATGCTTACGGGGTTTATAGGAGATGGGATGACCGGGGTAGGGGTATAGATTCTGTGCTGGTTGTACCTCCCGGCTTATGGGAGCCGGGTAAGGTTTGTGTGTGCTATGTTATGTTATGATGTGTTATACCCTGTTACAGTAGATACGAGTAGATCGACAGTAGCATGATAAATTCTCAGGTACGATTCCTACTCCTTCCAGTATAATTAAGAAAAGGTATGGCTTACATTATCAGACAGTTAATTCATTCCTTTCTATTTCAGTTTCATCAGTATATTATTGTTTCTCAGATACTTCTTTCAGTTGTTGCTTTACATACTCAGTACCAGCGGTACTAACGCCCGGTGGGGCACTGCATTACTTGCCTGCAGGTACTCATAGACGAGCAGGCAATACCACGTGATTCCTGTCAGCGATCGAGTATTCAGCTCCTGTCATTCGGAGACTGAACCCCAGAGGTGTATTTCATTTTCTTTTGTTGTTTAGTACGGGTAGGTCGGGGCCCTGTCCCGATCATTTCTATTGCTACTCTTAGAGGCTTGCAGTCTGTATATTTCCCTGTGGTCAGTTGAGCCGGTCGTGTGAGACCATGCAGTTGTTAGCTGTTAGTGCTTTCGCTTCTTTTATGTTGGCCGTGTGGGGCCATAAGTTTGACAGTAGTGGTGACCTTGCCGGTCACGTAGCCTTCTAGTATTTTATTGCCGAGTTGCGGATAACTAGACAGCATGGTGGCCTTGTCGGCCCGCATAGGTTTCCCTGAATTGATATGTTTCTGGTCAGCTGTTAGTACAGGTACAGAAGGTTATAGGCCAATGGGCCGGGGGCTATGTTTACAACCGTTATATAGCCCTTTGTTTCCAGAAATGTGAGTTAGAGCCAGCCAGGCACCAGATGTGCCCTGGCTTAGCAGTCCAGTAGTTCAGATCCTAGTAGGGCACCAGGTGCCAGTCATATCCCCCAAACTTGGTATCAGAGCAGGTCGTGTCCCAGGGAGTCTGCAAGTCGTGCTAAGTAGAGTCTTGTCTATGGATGTGTTGTGCACCACATACTATAGGCAGGAGGCTGCGAGGCATGATATGATGGTTACCCTTCCTTCTCGGTCAGTCGTGCTTTAGAGCGGTACAATATAGGGTTGAGTCCCTAAAAACTTACCGTATTCTTTGATTACAGATACAAAGGCAGATCAGCATTACCCTACTACAGGCAGAAGGTCAGATATAACAACAGAAGAGGGCATTAGCCAGTTACGTGATAACTACAGCAGCAGGAGAAGGTACCCGAGACCTCCCAGCATGATACCTTAGTCGGTACTATTCCCAGTATACGTTGATAATGTCAGAATAGGAAGTCAGAAGTATAATATATATATGAGTTGATTTATTTATTAGCTATATGAGATCTGATTATGATTATAGATAAGGTCAGACCACCAGGTAAGTATGAAAAGGAGAGGGAAATGCAGGAATCCCAAATACATCTTTTCGGATATGGTATAGTTAAATGTCTTTATTTGTTGCAATAAGAAAAGGGCTATTCCTACCTCTTGAATTTGATTCTAGTATAGTAAGGGGGCATAAGACTTGAGATGGGGTTGCCAAGTCAAGCAGTAAGTGAAGATAGATTGATTAATTCCAGTAAGTGTTAGTGAGCGTAAAGAGAAAGTAAGACTGTTAGCTTACCCGAAGCAGGGGTAAAAGACCTGTTAGTGATGAATGTCGGGTAATAGTCAATTTCGAGTCAGAAAAAGGCTAAGTCCGCCACATATGCCAAAAGATAGCAAGACATACCTGTGAGATTATAGTTATGATCGAGTTGTGACATCGAAAGATATAGAGGTCATGTGAATCAGATGGGCTTGAATATACGCCAGAAGAAGTATAGGCCGAGACTTGATCAGTAATCTCATTAGCAACGAAAGGCAGGTACCTTGAACCCCAGAGTTCAGCTTAAGCAAGATCAGAGGAAGAAGCAGGAATGCCAGATTTTGTGGGGAAATCAGGGTTACCCCCCCCCCCCCCAGGTTAATAGAGTATCGTTTTAAGGATTAAGCTTCGGGCTGACAGTAAGATTGTGATTCAGAATACCGCAGTATGTCCGCTATGGAGAAGTTAAGAAGTTACCGATACAACAATTTTAATCTAGTGTGGCCTAGAGATAAGGCCCAGCAGACAGTCATGGGCTCTTAAAATATGTCTAGTAAGGCTACAAGATTCGAACGTCGACCCCACATCTCAAGAGTTGCGGAATTTCAAACAACAGACAATAACTAAAGTGTTTATGTTTGTTACTTTCAGAATGGGGTGACAATACGATGAAATGTCAAGAGAAGGCAGGAGGTATTGTTAGACTATAGAAGCAATATATCATGTCCAATATGAGGTTTAGTAAAGTGTCTCAGAGATTACGTATCACCACAGAATTCAGTATGTATTGTACGTATTTATTAATATATCTGTGCAGATAATAGATATGCTGTGAGTGGCTGCCTATAAGGGCCACAATCACAGATGCTGATTAGTAATAGAAAGCATGTATAAATTGCATTGCAGGACACCACCCCCCCCCCCTTGCCAAAAAAAAATAAAGAGGGAGAAGAAAGAAAGAAAAGGAGAAGGAAAAGGGCAGATTAAGTATGAAATATGTATGAAGTCATAGAAACTATCTCGGTTCTCAGTTATTAAGTTAACAGACTTATGTGTTGTTGTCAGATCTAGGCTCTAGGAGCTTACCAGAGTTAATGGCCTAAAACAGATGGCTAGATGATAAGCGCACAGTTAGACGGTCTACCGACCAGCTGGCGCCTGCATTTACAGGGAGGCGTCCCTGAAGATCGGTAACATTAGTGCGTGTGCTAGAACCACGATTAGAGGCCAAGTAGGCAAATTTCAAAGATCAGCAATACCAGAATTGTTCTAGTATGTCAAGTGGTCGTACGTCATTTTCTCAGCCATGTAGGTGAGAGTCGGCCTTAGCTAACCTAGCAGTTATTATGTGGAACACCACATACGTCAGCCGTCCGTCCCAGTCAGAATACCCGGGGGTACCCCAAGGAAGAGTCCACATCAGTAGTCAGTGACAGACTAGTACTTCAGCTGGGTTTCGTAAGATATTCAGATGCAGAGCCCTAGCAGAAGACCAGTAGTTACAGAATAGCCTGTAAGACCGAGAATTACCCAGAATAGCAGTATAAATCCAAGTGGATACACACAAGGCGTAAGAAATTGATAGTACCCTGCTAGCACAGTGTTTATTAAGACCGGGGGATCAGTAGACTCCCCGTGAAGATCCAGAGATTGATCGCCTGGGAGTAAGTTGATTAAGCCCAGTCTTATAGTGGTTAAAGTAAAATAACGGAGCAATTAGATGCCCACGAGTCTGCGGTTACGCACGAACTATAAGCACTCAAGTAGAACAGTTAGAGTATTGTTAGACTACTACCAC
The DNA here is from genome assembly GCA_035772735.1 of Datura wrightii. Lineage (NCBI taxonomy): Eukaryota > Viridiplantae > Streptophyta > Magnoliopsida > Solanales > Solanaceae > Datura > Datura wrightii. The sequence goes on from JASDFA010000016.1 coordinate 162,737,884, forward strand.
ATTCGGGTCATTCAGCCCGACTATTCAGTTATTTAAAGGTTATGCAGCTAGGTCATTAGAGGTCATGATCAATATCAGGACCCCCTGATCAAATACGTGCACATGGTGTACAGACAGACACACAGAAAAATTGAAGTAGTGAAGACATAGCCTAGACCTACCACTCCGACCGAAGTATGTAATCCCTGCGGTTAGCCGGGTACTGCAGAGGGTTTGTGGAAGGATTTTCCACCTTAGCAGAACCTTTGACTAAATTGACACAGAAGGCAACAAAGTTCCAGTAGACTGAGGCGTGTGAGCAAAACTTCTAGGAGTTAAAAGCCAGGTTAACATCAGCTCCAGTGTTAGTATCGCCAGAAGGTACAGAAGGTTGATGCGGCATGGTAAAGTAATAGCTTATGCTTCCAGGCAGTTGGGAAAACGTGAAGAGAATTATCTTACCCGTGACCTGGAGTTAGTTGCAGTAGCTTATGCTTTAAAGATTGAAAATTTTGTATCACCCAGGAAGGGCTAATACGGTAGCAGATGCCCTTCACCGTAAATCTATGGGGAGTTGGCATACTTTCCGCCTGAACGGCGAGAATAGACCCAAGAATTACACTAGTTAGCCGGTTTAGCCATTCACGTAGCGGAAATAAAGGATAACAGAGCGATAGTACAGAATGTCGCAGCATTGTCGTTAGTGGTGGAAGTAAAGGAACGGCAGTATAGAAACCCTAGCCAGGTTCAATTTGAACATAAGGTTCAATAAAGAGGGGTGACATATTTTCAGATAATCGAGGATGAAGTGTTACGATATAAAGGTCGCATTTGTGTTCCAGATATTTTGGGGGCATCGCCAGCAGCTTATAAGCGAGGCGCATTACACCCGCTATTCTCTCCACCCAGGAGCGACGAAAATGTGCCATGATATCAAAGAAAACTACTGGTGACTAGGTATAATAAGAGAAATTGTTGAATTTGTAGCCCAGTGTCCTAACTGCCAACAGGTGAAAGCAGAACATCAGAAACCAGGCGAGTTAGCTTCGGACATAGCTGTGCCTCTCTGGAAATAAGAAGCAGTAAATATGGATTTTGTGGCAGGATTACCCCGTACCAGATGCGGAAATGATTCTATTTGGGTAATAGTTGACAGGCTGACAAAATCAGCTCATTTCCTGCCAGTGAAGGCTACCTTCTCGGCTGAGGATTATGCCGAATTATATATCAGAGAAATAGTTAGACTGCATGGAGTGCCGGTATCTATCATTTCTGATAGGGGAACACAGTTTACGGCTAGATTCTGGCTGTCATTCTAGAGGGGTCTGGAAACACAGTATTCTATCCTCAGACAGACGAGCAGGCTGAGCGCACAATTCAGACGCTCGAAGACATGTTGCGAGCGTGTGTGCTAGATTTCGATAGTGGCCAAAGTGAGCATTTACTGTTAAACGAATTTGCCTACAATAATAGCTATCATTCAGCCATCCAAATGACGCCTTTTGAGGCATTATACGAGCGAAAATGCAACTCGCCGAACGGTGTTTTAAATCAGAGAATCAGTGTTGGTTGGCCCAGACATTGTTCACCAGTCAAAGAAAAAGGTAAAGCTTATCCGAAGAATGCTTACTGACTGCATAGAGCCACCAGAAATCGTATGCAGATATGCGAGGTTCGTTGGGCCTTGTCGGATTCGTTAAAGGACAGGCCGAGGAGCATATGAGTTGAATTTGCCCCCAGAATTAGAATCCGTTCGTCTGGTCTTTCATGAATCTATGCTGAGGAAATGCATAGGAGACCCGTCCAGAGCAGTCCCAGTCCAGAATATCCAGGTTACGAAAAAGCTGGCCTATGAAGAGGTTCCAATAACTATCTTAAACAGACATATTCGCAGATTAAGAACTAAAGATATTACGCCTAACAAGATATTGAGGCGTAAGAAGAACCAAGAGGAGATGACTTGGGAAGCGGAGGAAGGCATGAGGACCAGATATCCTCACCTATTTCAGGCCTAGTCAGGCGACAGGTATGTCCACATTATTACTTATGCAGTACCTTATGGTTGTATGTCTGTGAATGAGAAAAATTGATATTTAGTTATCCAGTGGATCCTAGAATATTATGTGCAGTGCCTGTGTTGGACTTTTCTGCATTTCAGGTTTTTGCTATAGTCCATATTACAGGGGAAACTCTGCCGAAATTTTAGTAAAGTAAGTAGTCCTCTAGATAACAGTGTACATTCGAGGATGAATGTTCTTAAGGGGGGGAGAATGTTATACCCCGTAGAATTCCCGGCACCTAGACGACCTATTCGCATGTTGGTTAAGCATATTTGAGGGCCATACGTGCTAGAGAAAGGCCGGGAAAAAGATCGGACTAGAAACTCATCGAACCATCGCGGGAGGAGCCGAGGCAGAGCCCCTCCGCGATGGCAGCGTGTCACGGAGGTGAGGCCTCTGATGGCTCCATGACACGTTGACCAGGTTCAGGCCCAAGTATATAAGCCCCACTTCGGTTTAATTTCATTTTAATCAAAGGAAATTTCAAAAAAAAACAGAGGCTACGGCAGAGAGAAGTAAGAACGAAGGAAATTATATAATTTTCGTCCGATTACGCTGCTAAACGCTGCCCAAATTCAAATTAACTCCAGATACTGAGGTATTTAGCAACAGAGAGCATTCCTACGGATTCAGTTTCGTAAAATACGGCCGACGAATCGTCGAGCCACCGAGCTAAGGTAAGTGGAATTGCTCTAAATTAGTGTCTATGTGTTCCTAGCTGTGAAGTGAATATTTCTCCCTTCTGGACCGCTGAAAAATAGCGAGTTTCTGGCCGTCTTTCGATAAGCCTAAGTTTAGGCTATAAACTATATCGAAAGTGACGTTACCTTTTGAAATAAAGTTGTATTTAGTATTGATTAACATATTTATGAATGCAGTTGTTAGAAAACAGTTGAAGTACCGGCCGAGCCTCGTCCGACAGACGAATAGTTCAAGGATAAAGTATGTAAAGTTAGTTTCCTCGGCAAGTTAAGTAATCTTGATACAGTACAGTAATTTAAAGGCCAGTAGATTGTCCAGAAGTCATGTGTTACGTTTGTTACGACTGTTGGTACGATATTAAATGTATCAAGTTACAACTTGCGTGAAATTTGTTAGTACGATATAGATTCTAATATAAGCATTAGAAGCTGCACAGTATGCTCAGTATACGATGTTACGCAGAATGTTAGTATATCATTGTATTTAATCCAAACCCAGTAGAGCAAAGTAGTATCTGTGAGACAGCTCAGAAATAGAATGATAAGTTGAAATGAAGTTAGAAAGCATGTTAGGATTAGTAAATCATGTTACTATAGAAAATCAGTATACAACAAAGTTTTCAGCATAAACACTATATCCTGTTTAGTATTAGCCCCAGAACAGTTTGGCAGAAGATTATATTTATATATATATTGTTACCAGCCTCAGCATGCATTAAGTACGTATATATCGCTACCATTAGCTCAGCAAATAGTATATACAGATACTTTATCCTAGCTAGCCTCAGTATGTGAGATATGCAGATAGTACTACTAGTTGAGACCGTTGTATTGTTTGGGGTTGGACTACCTAGCATTCATGACCGGGTAATAGGAGATGCTTACGGGGTTTATAGGAGATGGGATGACCGGGGTAGGGGTATAGATTCTGTGCTGGTTGTACCTCCCGGCTTATGGGGGCCGGGTAAGGTTTGTGTGTGCTATGTTATGTTATGATGTGTTATACCCTGTTACAGTAGATACGAGTAGATCGACAGTAGCCCGATAAATTCTCAGGTACGATTCCTACTCCTTCTAGTATAATTAAGAAAAGGTATGGTGTACATTATCAGACAGTTAATTCATTCCTTTCTATTTCAGTTTCATCAGTATATTATTGTTTCTCAGATACTTCTTTCAGTTGTTGCTTTACATACTCAGTACCAGCGGTACTGACGCCCGGTGGGGCGCTGCATTACTTGCCTGCAGGTACTCATAGACGAGCAGGCGATACCACGTGATTCCTGTCAGCGATCGAGTATTCAGCTCCTGTCATCCGGAGACTGAACCCCAGAGGTGTATTTCATTTTATTTTGTTGTTTAGTACGGGTAGGTCGGGGCCCTGTCCCGATCATTTCTATTGCTACTCTTAGAGGCTTGCAGTCTGTATATTTCCCTGTGGTCAGTTGAGCCGGTCGTGTGAGGCCATGCAGTTGTTAGCTGTTAGTGGTTTTGCTTCTTTTATGTTGGCCGTATGGGGCCATAAGTTTGACAGTAGTGGTGACCTTGCCGGTCACGTAGCCTTCTAGTATTTTATTGTCGAGTTGCGGATAACTAGACAGCATGGTGGCCTTGTCGGCCCGCATAGGTTTCCCTGAATTGATATGTTTCTGGTCAGCTGTTAGTACAGGTACAGAAGGCTATAGGCCAATAGGCCGGGGGCTGTGTTTACAGCCGTTATATAGCCCTTTGTTTCCAGAAATGTGAGTTAGAGCCAGCCAGCCACCAGATGTGCCCTGGCTTAGCAGTCCAGTAGTTCAAATCCTACTAGGGCACCAGGTGCCAGTCATATCCCCCAAGGCGGGGTGTGACACTTAGCTCCTAAAATCACTTATCACAAAATATTTGGAGAACGGAGAGGAGCGAAGGGAGAAGTGAAGAACTCTACCTAGGGTTCATTATTTTTCATTTTCTTTTAACTACTCTTGTAAGTATCGTAGTCTAATTATGTTTCTGAGTACTTGTATGAACATGAGTGGCTAAAAGCCTTCCTCTAGGGTTGAGGCCAGATGATATGATTGTAAATGCATGAATTCTTCTTTGGTTTGAGTTGTTAGTTATTGTTTTGTCTTACATTCTTCATTATTGTGTTTTTATGCTTGATCACCATGAAAACAAACGTTTTAAGCTTAGGTAAAAGCTCGAAAGAGTAACCCTAGGCTATAACACAAGAATGAAGGGAGCAAGTTCTTATCTTTACGATAGGATTCTTGGTTAGGATAGAAATTATACCTAATTTTCCTTGCTTGGTTAGTAAAATGGGATGATAGCTAGACACCGACTTAGAATTGTCACGTCACCGCTCTTAGAAGTAGTTTCGAAGATATGTTAGGTTAAATTATTAGAGGTACAAAAGTCCATAATCAAGGCCACAAACACCGCAAACCACATCCACGTAGTTAAATTGCTCACAAATTAGGATGTCACATCCTCGCACAACGATGTAGGTGTGAGAATAGTTTGTCATGTTTAGAGGCTTGAAAGGCCATGAACAATTCATGAGACAGCAACTGAAGTTTTCACACCCGAACCATTGTGAATTGTTGCATTGCATGAATCTTAGGCCTTAACTCTAGTTGCTTCTTGTATTGTTCTCGATTGTTTTGTGATCACGTCCAGATTTAATTAAAATTATCCAAAATCTCTTCTATCAACACTTGTGAAGGTTTAAGTAACACTTGAACTTGATTATTCTCTAAATTAGTCCAGACCCTGTGGGTTCGACATATGGCTCTTAAAAAGGGCCATGCACTGGGGCACAAACAATTTTTTGGCGCCGTTGTTGGGGACTAGCAGGTTTTAGTGAAATTTTCTATTTTTGTGTGAATTTTATTTTCCTTAAGTGTTGAAAAACTTGGTCATAGTCTGCTAGGTCGAAGGTAACACCAACTAACTTTGCTCAGGAGGGAAGCTCTAGAGCGGAAGTTGAAAAGGTTACAAGAACAGTTACAACAACCTCCACTAGTTGAGCAAGCAGAGTTGTTACCTAATCAGATGGCAGCCCGACCAGTTCGCAAAGTGGCAATCCCACTAGCGACAAATGTGACCTCCAGTATCTGCAAACCGAAGCCCCGAGGGAACTTTGAGCTTATGTAGAACATGGTGCAGTAGTTACATTATGGTGGCCAGTTCACTAGAATGACTCATGAGGTCCCACAATAGCACTTATAAAATTTCCTAAATATTAGTGACACTTTGGTCCCCAACCAGAGTGTCAACTGATTATGCCCGACTCACACTCTTCCCATTTTCATTGTTGGGAGAGGAAAAAAGGTGGTTGAAGGCTGAGCCACCTAATTCCATTACTTCTTGGGACGACCTAGCAAGGAAGTTCCTCTTCAGATTCTTCCCTTCAGGCAAGTCTGCCAAGCTTAGAAGTGAGATATTAAGTTTCAAGCATAGGCCAGAGGAGAACTTATATTTGGCGTGGGAGAGATTCAAGTCATTGTTCAGAGAACTCCCCCATCACTAGCAGTCCAATGAGGTGTTAGCTCACACCTTTATAGATAGTCTAGACACACATACGAAGATTCTATTAGACTCTGCATTGGGTGGACAAGCACTGGAGAAGACATATAATGAGTTGTACACTATGTTGAATAGGATTGCTCAAGAAAATCTAGAATGGCACAGCGAATCATTAAGAGGGGTAGGAAAGAGAGCAGCATGGCTGATAGAAGTGGACAGTGTCAATGCTTTAGCAGCACAGCTAGCATCATTTCAACATCAGATGATGACTCAGTTCAACAAATGGAGTATGAATCAACCGCAGGGACGATGAATGCAATTCAGCCGGCTCCGAGTTGGTGTGAATTCTATGGTAATAATGGGCACAATGTAGAATCTTACGAGGCCAATCCTAAATTTAGTCAATTTTGTGGGGAATGTTTAGAGAAATAATCAGAATTTTTTAAACACCTACAATAAGAATTGGCAGAGTCACCCAAATTTTTTCTGGGGTGGCAACCAGAGTCTAAGCTACCAGCAGCCTCAGCAGCAGTGGTATCAGCAACATAATCGGTAGAACGGTGGACAGTCAAGCAGTAGAAATATTGAGGAGATATTGTAGAAAATTAAGGCTACTCAGACACAATATGCAGAGAATCAGGCACATATGGCTTTAGATTTGAAAAATCAGCAGTTGGCCACCCGCATTCTAGAGAAGAAGATGGATCAATTAGCAGCTGCTAAGCACACTAGACCTTAGGGAGCATTACCTAGTGACACAGATACAAACCCCCGATAGGTCAATTCCATCTGTTTGATGAGTGGCAAGCAATGGCTGATGCACCACCAAAAGAAAAGAGAAATGAAGTGTAGCCGGAGCAGTTAAACAAGGTCTATCTACTAACAAGGGAGATAATAAGAGTGCGGCAAAACACAATGCACAATCATAATTGCAGGCAGCACAGAGACCACCACCACCATTCTCGCAAAGGCTTAAGAAGAGAAAGGAGGAAGAATGCTTTAAAAAGTTCATTGATATTTTCAAAGAACTTCACATTAATTTGCTCTTACTTGATGTTTTTTACAGGGAATGCCAAAGTACGTTAATTACTTGCATGATGTGGTGGCCAACAAAGTGAGGTTGGTGGATGTCCAAACGGTGGCACTAACTGAGGAGTGCAGTTACATGGTGATGACCAAGATGCCAAAAAAGCTCAATGATCCAAGGCGTTTTACCTCCCCATACAAATTGGTATAGATGGAGTGATAAGGGCTCTTTGTCAATTAGCGGCAGCAGTAAATATAATGCCCCTATATATGTTTAATACCCTGGGGTTGGGTCAGCCAAGGCCAACACGAGTAATGTTGCAGCTGGCAGACAAGTCCACAGTGGTACCAGAGGGAATAATTGAGGACCTTCGTATCAAAATGGGTAAGTTCATTATACCCACTGATTTCATCATTCTTGACTTTAAAGTTGATAATAAGGTACCCTAATCTTGGGACGGCCATTCTTGGCAACTGGAGGAGCCATCATATATGTGAGAGCAGGTACCTTTAAAATGAGGGTCGATGATGAAGAAGAGCTCTTCAAAGTCTACAATAGATCAACCCACCCACACACTACAGAGATCTTTGCAAGATCAATGTATTGTCAGATGCAAACTGTGGGGTGGTGGATTCTATGGGTCCACTATTGTAGGAGATGATGATATTTAAGCCCGAATCTGATGAAGGGCTTAAATTAAAGAAGTTGGAAGAAGAGAGGGACAGAGTGGAGGTTGTTCCTTCTAAAATAAAATAGAAAAGAAGATGGTTCTCGAAAGGGAACACCTATTTGAGGATATCCTAAAAAGGATAGCCCACGTCGTGCCACAACGTAAAATAAGGCGCTGCTTGGGAGGTAACCCAAGTGTTACCACAGGTATAGATTATTTTTATTTTGTTTTTTTTGTTTATTTTCACTTTTTATGGTTGTTGTGGTGACTTAAGAATAGATTGAGAGGAAGTCTGAGTACCCTTAGAAGAGGAAGCCAAGGAGCATGACAAGAAGATGAGTGTGGGGTCGATGACCCACTTGTTCAAAAATGAGGAATAATATGTTGTTAGCTAGGCCTAGAGCCTCAGGGAGTATTTATCACCCTTGTATTATTTTTAATTGATGCTTTGGGGACATAGCATGAGTCAAGTGTGGGGTGAGGGAAATTTCAAAATTTTGTGCTTAATGAATTCAGGTGAAGTTGGTGCTTGGTTATAAATGCATGTGTTGTTACAATTGAAATTGAGGATATTTCACCCACCCTTCAGTTTTTCTTTTCGATTCTTTTCTGAAGGGGGGCACTTTGAACCAATAAATAAAAATTTCCATTGTCTGTACATAGATAGTGTTAGTCATAGTTAGGAACTCTTCCCGATGATGGATGGATGACAACCGTCTTGAGGGAAAATGAGTCAATAGGTTTTTGTTTTTGAACCCTTAGCTAACTGATGGCTTGATGTTCTTATTATGTGTTGTACACGATTGTGAGATGCAAGTGGTGCAAATTTTGAAGCATGTTTAGCAATTGTGTAACTATGTTGACAAACTGAGGCGCTTAAATGTGACTATGTTTAAAGGTTAATTCTGAGTTCTTGTGATTAGCTGAGTTAAGAGTTTGCTGAATTTATCTTGAATTGAGCATGTGCTATGTGTGTAAGATTTTTGAATAATCCATGTTATTGTGTAGTATCTAGAACTTGTCTGTTGTGTATACAAAATGAAATGAGGGATGTCGATTGTAGGAGATGATTTAGGCATTTCTTTGAATGAGCCTAATTTTTATCCATAGTTTTACCTACCTTGAATGTCTAATCCTAGTTAGCCCCATTGAGCCTTTAGCTATTCTTTTCTAGCCACAATATTAGCTTAATCTTTTTTTCAATAGCCTTGAATTTGATCCAAAACTCCTAAGCGCTTAAGTGAAATTGAAAAAGAAGTTAAGGAGTGAGGTGTTGGAATAAGAAAGAAGAGATTAGTTGTGGGAGTTGAAGAAAAGACTGGAGGTGCACTTGTTTAAAAATGAATAAGAGTTAGTAGGGAGTAATAGAAGAAAAGAACGAGAAAAATTGCTCAAGCACTCACTGCTAATAGCTTAAGTGTGCCTAAGGAAATGGGAAAACAAAGAGGAAAATTGGGAGTTGAGAAGAATAAAGGTGAAATAGGAGGATAGAGATTCGTAATGAAAGGGTGATGTATTAAAAGCGCTTAGGGAGGATAGTCAATTTTACTGGCCAGAATAGTACCTACCTGTCCCTTAGCTTACAATAAAAACCACTAAGTCCTACTTGATATTACTTTAAAACATTCCTAAATTAGTGGAGTAAAACATTAAATGTAAGATTATGGTTCAATACATGTTGCATGTGAATTCTTTGTGAGAGTGAGCTTATTTCTTATTCATATAACCATATATGTCGCAATTTGTAAACTTACGAGTGAAAAAAATGGGTAACTCTCTTGCTGTGAGGAAACATTGTTGATGAAGGATAAAATTCATGTAGGATGTCTTACTTTGTTGATGTGCATGAGTTTGTTGAGTTTGAGAGTCGATTCTTGAGGCTAGGAAGTCTTAACATAGTTATATGTGATTTTAATTATTATATCTTGCATGCTCTATTTTTATCTTGCCATCTAAAACAATTGTTGTAGCCTTAGCTTGAATTGTCTTGCTTCAATTAGTTATGTATAAATTTTTCATGTGCATGATATGGAATGGAGTTACTCGAGGATGACCAAGGCTTTAAGTTTGCGGTACTGATCTTGGGCATAATTACGTGTCCAAGTGCTATTTTATAATTTGGTTTAGTCAAGTTTGTCAATTTAAATAATTACATTCTCATGTGATTTTGTATATTTATGTCCATAAATTAACCAATGTGATTAGCCCTTCTTTGTAGGTGTAAAATTCTAAGCGTGGGCTAACTATGAAGATGCACAAGCTAGGAGAAACATTGGAAAGAATTGGAGGAAGATCACATGAAGATGGCATGAGAGGTGAACTGGTGACAAGGGAAGCGTGCCATGCAGCATAATCTGTGTGCTAGGCGTCGTGCCATGCCTTTGCTGTGCACACGAGAAGAGAGGTCATTAGGCAAGCCCTATGTGATGGGCCACGTGCCATGGAAGGTGCAAGGTGCGACTAGGACCGTGCCACGCCAGGCAACGCGCATGGCTTCCACACAAGATCTGTCGAGAGGACACCACCCAGTGGACATGCGCGACAGCCCCGTGCTATGGAGCTGATGTTGCATGATGGGCAGCATGGCACGGAAGCAGTCCATGGCCAACAAAAACTGCATTTTTTCCATTTAATATAAATAGGACACTTAGCTCCTAAAATCACTTATCATGAAATATTTTGAGAATAATAGAGAGGAGCGAAGGGAGAAGTGAAGAATTCTACCTAGGGTTCGTTATTTTTCATTTTCTTTTAACTACTCTTATAAGTATCATACTCTAATTATGTTTTTGAGTATTTGTATGAACATGAGTGGCTAAAACCCATCCTCTAGGGTTGAGGCCTCATGATATAATTGTAAATGCATGAATTCTTCTTTGGTTTGAGTTTTGTAGTTGTTGTTTTGTCTTACATTCTTCATTATTGTGTTTTTATGCTTGATCACCATGACAACAAACTCGTTAAGATTAGGTAAAATCTTGAAGGAGTAACCCTAGGCTAGAACCCAAGAATGTAGGGAGCAAGTTCTTATCTTTATGATAGAATTTGCGGTTAGGATAGAAATTATACCTAATTTTCCTTGCTTGGTTAGTAAAACGGGATGATAGCTAGACACCGACATAGAATTGTCACATCATCTCTCTTAGAAGATGTTATGTAGCTAAGTTAGGTTAAATAATTAGAGGTTCGAAAGTCCATAATCAAGGGTACAACCCATAAACAACATCCACGTAACTAAATTGCTCACGAACTAGGACGTCACATCTCCACTCAATGATGTAGGTGTGAGACTAGTTTGTTGTTTTTAGAGGCTCAAAAGACCATGAAGACCACATTTTAACTATGTGAGACAGCAACTGAAGTTTTCATACTCGAACCATTGTTAATTGTAGCATTGCATGAATATCAGACCTTAACTCTAGTTGCTTCTTGTATTGTTTCTCGATTATTTTGTGATCATGTTATGCCCTAGAAGCCCAAAAATCAGATACGGGAGTTGAAACAGAGAAAAAGTTGAAATTTACATCAGACACAGAACAAGTTGTAAGGAGATTCGTGAAAGCAGCCCATGAGTCGTGATGTGACTCGTGCGAAGGCCCAGAGATTTAATGTGAAACTTCAGAAATGAGACCCCACGAGCATGACTATGACTCGTGGTCATACCCCAAGAGTCATTAGGTCAATCGTGGGGTTAGTGAGAAGGAAAAGAGAAAATGAGATGCAGTGTACTCGACGGAAGGACCCCATGAGTCGTGGTCAGTCCCCATGATTCGTGGGGAGGGTCATGGTTAGTTAATTGAGGAATTAATTGGCATGGAGGAAGTGTATATAACGGGTGGTGACCACTACTTGTGGTCACCAATACCAAGTCATGAGATTGACCGCGCGAGCCCAGGTGATCAGATGAGCAATGTACTTAACGGACAACTCCACAAGTCCTAGCCCAGGGTAACGAATCGTCAGGTCCCTTGTTGGGATCACCTGGCTGTTATTTTCTACAAATTTAGTAAGGGCTTTTTCGTAATTCCTAAGGTCCTAAGGCCCAAACTACGTTGTTTTGTGTGATGAATAGTGTCTTTTAAAGGGGTTAAGTTCATTTTATGCCTTATTTCTTCATGCATGCAAGGTAGAATACTAGAGAGGATGATCAAGCCTAGTATTCATCAATTTCTCTTCAATTTCCTATTGGTCACTCAAAGAAGTGTAAGAATCAGCTACCAACAGGTATGTAGGGTTATGAATGGGTGGTTTCTTTCACACCCATGCCCAATCCCTCTCTAAATCATGAATGATCTATGACTAATCTATGAGATTTTAACCCAATGCATGAATTTCCTAATTCTTTATATGGGTATGATATAAATACGTTTATGCTATTGAATTATGAAGCATGGGCGAGTTTCATAATGTTTTCAATTAAATCATGTTTCAAGCTTTATGAATGAAAAAGCCCATTGATGAGAAGTTCATGAAAGATGAGATTTGTGATGAATGTATGATGATGATGAGATATTATGATGAAAAGTATATTTTTAGGTGACCCATGTTTATAATCATTTTTTCAATATGAATTGAGTATTTTCAAGAACGATAAAGCTTTAGGAAAATCCCACATGTTCAAAGTATGGGTGATGATTTCTCGAACTAAGCTTGCCATATGGTTTTGGAGCGAAGGCACCCACTTATTTTTTCAACATGTGGTATGTTGACTTAAAGTTTTTCATATCCATAGCTTTCCACATGGTTTTGGAGCGAACACTCCCAATTATCTTTCAGCTTGTGGTATAGTTTGAGTTACAACTTCTCTTATGCATGATTTCCACTTTGAGATGTATTTGATTTATGAGCTTCGTCAATAGACGATGTTGAGCTTCGTTGAATAACTATGCAGAGCATATGCATGTTTTTGGGAGTAATGTCTAGCACCGAGTATGCTAAGGATCTATCACCCTATGCCTCAGAACTACACGCCAATGTAGGTTTATACATTATGACTTTGGGAACTCCCTTGTGTGAAAGTTGGGACCACATAAGCTTTATCATGGTATGTGGGTTAAAAGACGAATCTCCCATTGTTCCTCATGATTTCAGTTATGCTTGTTCATTACTCGTAAGATTTATATATGTAAGCATGTTCTAAAGCATGTTTGACTCATGATTAGCTTTACTTATAAATACCATATTTTATCTTTGAGTCAATCGAGTATGTTATGATATGTTATGATGATATGCTATGTTAAGGTGAAATCATGATTTCAGAAAGAATGCATGCAAGCCCTACTCTCAGATTCTTGATGTTTTACATTGTCTTAAATGATTTTATTTACTTAAGCGTTTTTACTTACCTTGCATACTCGGTACATTTCACGTATTGATGCATACTCTATGCTATATAATTTCATGACATAGGAACTGGATCTCTGGTTCAGCCCCACTCATAGTTCGACTTCATAGTTAGCACCTTTGCTATTGGTGAGTCCTCATCTCCCGAGGACCAGAATAATCAGATTTCTTATGTACTTTTAGTTTCAGATTATTGAGTTAGTTGGAGTCTTGTCCCATCAACTCATCACGGTTAGAGGCTATTCAGATATACTATTGTATTCATCTTCAGATTGTGTATTCTAATGTTATGTTTATGTTTAGACTTCCACTTTGATTATACTGTTGATTCTTCAGTTTCGTTGATTGAGTTAGATGTATGCTTATTCCATGGGTCGACTTGGGGTCTCTCGAGGTTCCTTGTCCCGTGTTGTGATTTGGGCCTCCGTTTGAGTTATGACAAACTTGGTATCAGGCAATAGGTTTGAAGTGTCCTAGGCTGTCTGAAAGTCACGTTAAGTAGAGTCTTTTTCATGGGTATGAAGCGCACCACACTTATGACAAAGAGGATACGAAACATTTAGGAAATGTTCCCTTCTTTCATGATCTATGTTGTACGATGAAGTTCCTTCCCATTATTCTAATTATGCTATTCGTTATTGCAGAGTCATGGATCCGCGAAGAATGAATGGTAGAAGGAATGGGAATGGTGAAGGCCACGAGGATGGCAATAGGAACGGGTACTAGCAGGTGCCACCAGTTTAGGAGCACCAGGCACCGAAGCCGGTTGCCCATGCTGAGTTTCAGACAACTATTCAGATGCTTGCGCAGGCCTTGACCGCTCAGGTCAATCAGTAGGTTGTTGTGCATGTTCCGCAAAATGGCAATGCAGCGACAACTCGAGTTAGAGACTTCTTGAGAATGAACCCTCCAGAGTTTCTCGGGGCAAAAGTGGGTGAGGACTAATCTTGGGCAGAATTATATGCCCAAGTGATACTCAAAGGCTTCATTTCGTCTTGTTTATCTATCGTTATTTGTACATTCTCATGTGATTTGTAGTCAAAATGTGAATTTATACTAACCAACATGATTAGTGTTGTTTTGCAGAAAAATGTAATTTTAGGAAGCTAAGTTGCATGTTGGTGAAAATCGAGAATGGACTCGGAAGCGAGCAGTGGAAAAGGTCAAGGAAAAGCAGCAAATATAGGGGCTCCGCGATGGAGCCGTGTCAAGTTGCCATCGCGGAGGCAGTCTGCCTCGAATGATTTATTTTGGCAAATTTCCAGTGAAGGTCTGTGTTGCCTCCATGACACGGAGGCAATGCCACGCGATACAAGCGGTGGCAACTTGGGGATATTTACCTGGAACATCAACTTCCAGTAAGGGTTCGCGACGGCACCGTGGCACGTTGGCCAAGCCCCACGTTGCATGTCGTGGCACGCTGAGGAGTAAAATGCTGAGGGACTTGATTCCAGAGAGGGTCTGCGTTAGCTCCATGTCATGGAGGCAATTCTCCGCGATGCACTCTGTGACACGTTTCTTGTTATTCCGGGAAAAATTTCCACTAGTATAAAAAGCACACTTAGGTTTATTTTTAAGAGGGCTGACTGAGTTGAGCAAGAATGTGGGTTACAGGCAGTTGAGGGGACGAAATTCTTAGGGTTCTCTCTAACTCTTTCTCCTTTCTTTCAATGGTTTGTATGATTTATACTCATTGGATGATGTTTAATCTACAAATGAGTGGCTAAATTCACTTCTTGTTGAGGTTAAGAAGATTTGTAGTGGAATGTAATTGTTGATCATTTTGGTTTTTCATCTTTCCTTCCATGGTTTTTCTATCAATTCTTGTTCTTACTGCATTAATGTCTGGCCAATGTTAATGTATATCTAAAAAATCTAGTTTTATCTTGAAAAGGAAAGAAATTGGAAAGTTGTGAATGTGTAGGATATGATCTCTTCTTACTTTGTGAAAATTGAGAATTGATTTACCTTCAGAATAGAAATATATCTTATAGTCGTATTAGTCAATTAAGGAATCGGTTTCGTATGGCTAGAACATGAAATTCTTTTATCACAGAAATGTAGGTTGAAGGTTCATTATTCTTTAGTTGGGTAGAATACAAAAGTTTCTGTCCATAGACAATAATTCTTGACTAGCAACTGAAGGAAAAATTACCCGAATTGTATCGATAAATTACTTCCCTGCATGTTCGTTTTAGCCTAAGCTTGCTCATTACTATAGTTCAGACTCACTTTATAATTTTTTCTTACACTAGTATAAATTAGGAAACAAATTCTCAAAAATCTTCTATAAACTGTTGTCTGCATTTTTGAAGTTATAGTTTATTAACACTTAAGTTGATTAATACCTTAGTTCAGTCCCTGTGGGATCGATACTTGACTTACTTTATCCATTTTACTACTTGTTCGACCACGTGCACTTGCGTGTAGTTGCGAAATAGCCCGAACAAGGTTTGGCGTTGTTGCCAGGGACTGGCAATTGGTAAAATTGTTTTCTTAATGTTAGTTTACAATTTCTATATAAGTGCTGACAACTTGATCTTAGCCTGTCTTTTGCAGATATTGAATTCTGTTTAATATTGGCAAGAGAGAAGGAGCTGGTGGATTCATACTTATAGCCGGAAAGACAATTTCATCGTCAAAGGAGAGAAGCTCTAGAGAAAAAGCTGCAGTTGCTCAGACAAACAATCCTGGACCAACAATAGAATCCACCACTTGTAAGGGCAGTGTTAGTGCCCGAGGAAATAGCAGCTAGGCCGGTTCGCGAAGTGGCAATCCCACATGCTAACAATGTTACATCAAGCATTCGCAAACCTGAGCCAGGAGGGAGGTTTGAGCTGAAACAGAATATGGTGCAATTGTTGCACACCAGCGGGCAATTCACAGGTCTCCCTCACGAAGATCCACAACAACATCTCCAAAACTTTTTAGAGATAAGTGACACTTACATCCCCGCTGGAGTATCACTCGATTATGTAAGGCTTACATTATTCCCATTTTCACTATTGGGAGAAGTAAAGAGGTGGTTGAAAGATGAGCCACCTAACTCTATCACCACTTGGGATGATATTGCAAGAAAATTTTTGATACGGTTCTTTCCATCCGGGAAAACAGCAAGACTTACAAGTCAGATTCTAAGTTTTAAACAAAGAGAGGGGGAGAATCTATATCAAGCTTGGAAAAGATTCAGATCCAAGTTACGGGATTGTCTTCACCATCACCAGTCTAATGATGTTCTAGTGCACACATTCATAGAGGGCTTAGAACCCCACACAAAAATTTTGCTAGACTCAGCAGCTGGGGGACAAGCATTAGAAAAGACTTACGAGGAGCTGTATACTTTGTTAAACCGTATTTCACAGGGAAATCCAAACTGGAATGCGGACTCTTCTAGAGGAGGAACAAGTAAAGTGACAGGAGTCTTGGAAGTGGATGGTTTTATAGCAATCACTGCACAGATAGCTGCATTACAGAATCAACTCAACACCCTCTTCAGCAATATGAGCTTGATTCAACCTCTAGCCCCAATTAATGTAGTGCAGCAGATTTGGTGTGAAGTATGCGGTAGTAATGAACACTCAGTTGAGTGTTGTGGTGCAAATCCTGATTCAGTGAACTTTGTTAGTAACGTGCAGAGAAATAATCACCAACAATATGGCAACAAATACAACTCTAATTGGAGGAATCATCCGAATTTCTCCTAGGGTGAAAACAGCCATCAAGGGCAGAGTTCGAATCAGGGTGCGTAGAGAAATCAAGGAGGGCAGTAGAACTATTAGACTCAATACAGAAGCAACAATGCACCTCCTCCACCACCACTACCCAGCATTGAGGAAATGTTTAAAACAATGATAGCTAACCAAGCTCAATTGTAGGCTGATTATGTGAAATTGGCAGCAGATGTAAAGAACAATTAGTTAGCTACAAAGGCGTTGGAGTACCAGTTTGGGCAACTGGCTGGAGCTCAAAACACCAGGCCTAGAGGAGGACTACCGAGTGACACTGACCCGAATCCCAAGCAAGTAAATGTAGTGACCATAAGGAGTGGTTTACAACTCAAGGAGGTGGAACCAGAAAGACCACCTCAGCAGTCGGGAGCAGTGGAGAAAGAAAGGGAATAGAATGATGAGAGGGGGAAGGAGAAGGAAGCTGAACCAGAAAGACCACCACCCCCGTTCCCTCAAAGACTAAAGAAACGCAAGGAGGAAGCGTGTTTCAAAAAGTTCATAGAGGTGCTTAAATAGGTACACATTAATTTACCTCTTGTTGATATTTTGCAGGGAGTGTTGAAGTATGCAAAGTATATCAAGGATATCGTAGCTTACAAAAGCAGATTGACGGAGTATGCTACGGTAGCGCTTACTGAGGAGTGCACTTCCCGAATTCAGAACAGGTTGCCAACAAAGCTCAAGGACCCTGGGAGCTTTACAATTCAGATCACAATCGGGCAAAGTATCCAAGCTCGGGGACTATGTGATTTGGGAGAAAGCATAAACTTGATGCCGACCTCGGTGTTCAATAAGATGGGGCTGGGCAGTCCTAGACCAACTACAGTGATCTTGCAGTTAGCGAATCGTTCTTTGGCCAGACCATATTGCATTGTGGAGGACGTGCTGGTGCAAGTGGACTCCCTCATCTTCCCGGTAGATTTTATTATCTTAGATTTTGAGCCGGATGTGGAAGTCCTATTTATTTTGGGACGTCCTTTCTTGGCAACCGGGAGAGCTTTGACTGATGTAGCTGCAAGCCAGCTAACCACGCAAGCGCATGACAACGTGGAGGTATTTGATGTGTACAAGGCCACGAAGCTTCCGGCCATATATGAGGAGCTTTCAGTAATCAACGTGCTAAATCAAGCAGATATTGTTCATATTATTTATTCTCGAGATCTAGTGGGAAAACCACCGATTGAGGACACCCCAAAACTAGAGTTGTGGCAAGAAGATCAAAGGGCCACGTTCTTGGTTAATGGGCAGTGGTGTAAGCATTACTGGGGTGAGGACGTTATTCGAGAGAAAACATCCGTCACTCTAGAGGATGATTGAGTGTCAATGACATCGAGCCGCGACGGTAAACCAGGCACTGCACGGGAGGCAACCCGTGAAATTGTTGTAATAGATGAGTAGAATTAGTTAAAAAGAAAAAGAAAAAAAAGAAAAAGAAAAAAAGAAAAAAAAGAAAAAAATTAATAAAAATAAAAACAAAAATTGTGGTTCTGTTTGAAACCTATGAATTCTAACCAATTTCTTGTTGTGAGATCAATTTCAGGTGGAACAGAGGGCAAAAATGCAAAGAATCCCAAAGGAAAAAAATCGAGGTGAGAAAAATAAAAAAGTGGCATTACAGTGAGCCTATGCGTTGGCTCCGTGTCATGGAGGAGGGCCTCCGTGTTACCTTCCGTGACACATTGAAGCCAATTCTAGAATTTTTACAAATTCCAGAAGGCTGGCGCG
This sequence comes from Datura wrightii, assembly GCA_035772735.1. Taxonomy (NCBI): domain Eukaryota; kingdom Viridiplantae; phylum Streptophyta; class Magnoliopsida; order Solanales; family Solanaceae; genus Datura; species Datura wrightii. Next base: position 162,756,624 of record JASDFA010000016.1, read on the forward strand.
ATGGCTCCGTGTCACGGAGGGGATGCTCCGTGTTACCCTCCGTGACACGTTGAGTTGTATTTGGCGTCTAGTCACACTGGGTCACCAGGTGACCCGCGCGAAAAAACCTCTTTTTGACCCCGAAATCCCCTCATTTTTCCCATTTCTCACTCCCCTCCGCGACAAACCCCCTAAAATCCTCCCTCCCCCAACGTGACACGGACCTAGGATCAAAGTTTCTTCAACTTTTCTTCGAGTTCATCGAATTAAAGGTATGTTCTTGAACTTAACCTCAGTTTTTGCCTAAATTTTCAATTTTTTAGCATGTGAGGTGAGTAATGCTTTCCCTAAGTGTAAATTAAGCTTGAATTCGTTTAAAGTATTATTGATTGATGTTCGTAGTATCGTTGTGAGTATATGAACTCAATGAATACATGTTTGTTTGAATTTTTGGCGAAATCGGTAGCTATGGTTGGAATTTGAATAAGAAGAAACTAAATGTGGTTGAAATGTGAAAATTTTGGGTTGTGCATGTTGGGTGAGGTCAAGTATGTTGTGAATATAGATGAATATGCTAAATAAACAAGGGAATTTTTAGGAAAATGAAATTGGTGAATTGCATAGGTTGTTGTGTTGACACAATTCTTGGCTAAATGCTATGTGATGAAATGGAATCGATAGTGATATTGTTATGTGTTGTACGAAGTCTGAGTAGTACTTAGTAGTTATTGCATCGACTTATCTGAATGCACGAGGCATGTTGATTGTAAAAGTTGGGAAAGCATGAGTGTCTTGTCGAATAGTTTTAATTGGGGCTAAAGACTAAGTGTGGGGTAGCCTAGCTCAACCCAACTTTAGTCGAAGTTAATTTTTGACTTGAATAACATTGGGACTGTCTGTTTGATTTGACAGGAACGATGTCAAGCAGGCAAGACAAAGGAAAGGGCGCATCTACATCAGGCGCTAGTAGAAAGAGGATTAGATTAGGAACAACAGTTCCAGCAGTACCAGCGGTTCCGCGTGGCCAACGCCGTCAATACGGAACCCAATGGGTGACTGACGAAGGGAAGAAATGGTATGCAAAACACAAGGAGACTAAATACTTCCTTGAGGAGCACATTGCAAGGGAGCTACTTGCACAGGAATTCCCCAGAATCATACACCGGATTGACACTGTCAGGCTTAACTTCATCTTCGAAGAGCCCAAGGAGTGCATTCTCCATTTGATTCGGGAGTTCTACGCAAACTGGAACCTGACACTCCACAGTCACACCATCAAGATAAGAGGGCAGGTTGTCACCTTTGAGCCCCATCACCTGAATTCCATATTGGGGGCGCGGGACACAGACGCCCATGTACTGCGGCAGCTGAACATAGCTCCACCTTATGCGGATATCAGACGCTCTCTGTGTGGAGCCCGTTCGACAGCACGGTGGAGCAGGCACAAGGAGACGGGCTACCATCAGACACTGCCTTACTCTCAAATGAACAGGGAAGCCAGGATTTGGCTTAAAATTGTGTGTTCCTGCCTGATCCCGGGGGTGCACATGACAGATGTCACCCGGGATCGAGTGTGCTTGGTTTATGCCCTGATGAAAGGGCTTGAGATAAATGTTGGGGCGGTGATCATCTCCGCCATAAAGAAGGCTCGTTTGTATCAACGGCATAGGTACGGGTTTGGTGGTTTACTTACCACGTTCCTGAGGGGCCATGACATCGAGGAAGAGGCTCTAGACTACATCCCAAAAATGGATAGGTGTGCCTTGTACGTCACCAAAACCAAGGCACCCGACACCACTCACGGGCCAGTTCTCACACTAGCCGAGCGACATGCTCGGGATGATCAATATATGGCCCGCATGTACGAGATGCAGATGCTGCAGTTGCGCATAGGCCGGGAGGCCAACAATAAAATATGAGCTATGGCAGCTCAAGCTAGATTACCCCTTTAGCAAAAATGCCTGGGCTCTATGCTGAGTGGGGCCAGCTTTTGTGAAGCTTGTAGATGATGATGTCCCCACTGATGAGGAGACACACCGCGATGACTCAGATGTTGAGTCAGATGAGGACAGTGGGGGAGATTCAGATATGGGGGACGAGGCAACGACACCTGATGAAGAAGTGGAATACTTCGATTGATCAGGGAGTTTCACCACCCACCTTTATGATATATTGAATTTTGTGAACACTTGGGACAGTGTTGGGTTTAAGTGTGGGGTGGGAGTAGTTAGGTGCCAGTTGTTTTATTGTTGGTTATGTTTATGTCTTGTTGTGGTGCCTGTGAAAAAATTGTGACCCTGTGATTTTGTGCGTATGTTTTGTATTGTAATTCGGTGTTGCACTGAATGTTAAGCTGTTGTGTGTTGTGGTGAGTTGTTGTTGGTTGGTTGTGTAAACATATTTTTGTTTTCTATCGAAATTATCAATATTTTTTAAATTTTTTTTGGAATTTTTTATGATTGGGTTTCTCGGCCTTTGTTTTCAGTGCTTTTACCGAGAATAGTCCCATTGAACTGAAGTTGTAAATAGTGATCGTTCCCTATGATTGATGGATGACGACCATCTTAAGGGAAATGAAGTCGATAGGAGTAGTTTTTTTTCTTTCTTTTATTTTCTTTCTTTTGTTTGTTTCCCAAACATGTCACTACTTCATTGTTCGAAATCCGTGTTGCGTGTTGTACATGATATTGAGACGCAAAGATGATTCATATGAAAGCATGCAAATGTGAAACATGTTGATACACCAAGGCCATAGAGTTCGATTCGGTGTGATTGAGGCTTAATATTGAATTCTTGTAATTAGCTAATTGAAGATTCTGTGAATGAGTCTTGAGTTGAGCATGTGCAATGAGTGTGAGGTGAGGTTTCGATTATTTCATGCTATTGTGAAGTGTCTAGAACTTTCCTGGTGTGTGTGCAAAACGAAATGAAGGATGTGTATTGTAGGAAAGGATGTAGGCATTTCTTTGATTAAACCGAAAGTTTTTTCCTTATCATACCTACCTTGAATGTACATCCTAGTTAGCCCCATTGAGACTTTAGCCTATTTTTTTTCTTTCTTTGAAGAGGCAGAAACTGAGCTTAATCTCCTCTTTTCATTAGTCGTGAATTTGATCCAAAACTCTTCAGCGCTCAAGAAAAATAATATTCCCACAGTGTCAAGAAGAGAGAATTGTGAAAAGGAAGGAAAATCGTAAGTGGTGAAAGTAAAGAAAAGGTCAAGGGTGCACTTGCTGAAATTAAATAAAATGAAGATTTATAACTAATCATTGTTATTAAGTCGAGTGTGCTTAAAGAAATGGGAACAAAAATAAAGAAAAAAAATTCAAGAATGAGAGGCTGAAGGAAGAAACAATGCCCATAATGATGGTGGGATGTATTTAAAAGCGCTTAAGGAGGCTAGTTGCTATTATTGGTTAGCCTAGTATTTACTAGTTCCTTAGCTTACATTACAACCCGTTAAGTCCTACGTGATCTTACATCAAGCTTCCTTATATTAGTGGAGTAATACACTAGAGGGAAGCCTATGGTTCATGACACGATGCATGCGAATTCTTTGGGAGAGAGAGCGAAATTGTGTTCATATACCCTTAAGTGTAATGCTTTGAGATCATATTATTGAAAAGGGGGAAATTCTCTTGTGTTGTGAGGGCACATGCTTGACGAGAGATTGAATTTCATGTTGAATTTCTTGATCAGTTAATTTGCATGAGTTTGTCGAGATCAAGAGTCGATTCTTGAGTTTAGGAGGTCTTAATGTGATGTATGTAATTGTGTTGATGAGACTATGCATATTTTCTTGATGATTTATTATATTAAATAATCGGTATAGCCGTAGCTTGAATTGTCGAGCCAAAGTAGCTATGCGTGGGTGTCAATTATATGAGATGTGAGAGTATTGTTTGAGGACGAACAAGGTTTTAAGCGTGGGGTAAGTGATCTTGGGCAGAATTATATGCCCAATTGATACTCAAACGCTTCATTTCGTCTTGTTTATCTATCATTATTTGTACATTCTCATGTGATTTGTAGTCAAAATGTGAATTTATACTAACCAACATGATTAGTGTTGTTTTGCTGGAAAAATGTAATTTTAGGAAGCTAAGTTGCATGTTGGTGAAAATCGGGAATGGACTCGCAAGCGAGCTGTGGAAAAGGTCAAGGAAAAACATCAAATATAGGGGCTCCGGGATGGAGCCATGTCACGCTGCCATCGCGGAGGCAGTATGCCTCGGATGATTTATTTTGGCAAATTTCCAGTGAAGGTCCACGTTGCCTCCGTGACACGGAGGCAATGCCACGCGATACAAGTCGTGGCATGTTGGGGAAATTTTACCTGGAATATCAAATTCTAGTAAGGGTTCGCGACGGCGCCGTGGCACGTTGGCCAAGCCCTGCGTTGCATGCCGTGGCACGCTGAGGAGTAAAATGTTGAGGGACCTGATTCCAGAGAGGGTCTGCATTAGCTCCGCGTCACGGAGGCAGTGCTCCGCGATGCACTCCGTGACATGTTGCTTGTTATTCCGGGAAAAATTCCCACTAGTATAAAGAGCACACTTAGGTTTATTTTTAAGACGACTGACTGAGTTGAGCAAGAACGTGTGTTACAGGCAGTTGAGGGGACGAAATTCTTAGGGTTCTTCTCTAACTCTTTCTCCTTTATTTCAATGGTTTTTATGATTTATACTCATTGGATGATGTTTAATCCACAAATGAGTGGCTAAATTCACTTCTTGCTGAGGTTAAGAACATTTGTAGTGGAATGTAATTGTTGATCATTTGGGTTTTTCATCTTTTCTTCCATGGTTATTCTATCAATTCTTGTTCTTACGGCATTAATGTCTGGCTAATGTTAATGTACATCTAAAAAATCCAGTTTTATCTTGAAAAGGAAAGAAATTGGAAAGTTGTGAATTGGTAGGATATGATCTCTTCTTAGTTTGGGAAAATTGAGAATTGATTTACCTTCAGAATAGAAATATATCTGAAAGTCGTATTAGTCAATTAAGTGTTATACCCCGTAGAATTCCCGGCACTTAGATGACCTATTCGCACGTTGGTTAAGTATATTTGAAGGCCATACGTGCTAGGGAAAGGCCCCGGAAAAGATCAGATGAGAAACCCGTCGAAACCATCGCGGGAGGAGCCGAGGCAGAGCCCCTCCGCGATGGCAGCGTGTCACGGAGGTGAGGCCTCCGCGATGGCTCCGTGACACGTTGCCCAAGTTCAGGCTCAAGTATATAAGCCCCCACTTCGGTTTAAAATCATTTCATACTTATAAATTTGCAGAGAAACGCAGTGAAGCCGAGGAAGACGAAGAAAATTAAATATTTTCCGATTACGCTGCCAAACGCTTCCCAAACTCAAATTAATCCCAGATACCCGAGTATTTAGCAGCAGAGAGCATTTCTACGGAATTAGTTTCGCGAAATACGGCCGACGAATCGGCAAGCCACCGAACTAAAGTAAGTAGAATTGCTCTAAATTAATGTCTATGTATTCCTAGCTGAGAAGTGAATACTTCTCCCTTCTGGGCCGCTGAAAAATAGCGAGTTTTTGACCGTCTTTCGATAAGCCTAAGTTTAGGCTATAAATTATATCGAAAGTGACGTCGCTCTTTACAATAAAGTTGTATTCAGTATTGATTGACGTATTTATGAATGCAGTTGGGAGAAAATAGTTGAAGTACCGGCCGAGCCTCGTCCGACGGACGAATAGTCGAAGAGAAGGTATGTAAAGTTAGTTTCCTCGGCAAGTTAAGTAGTACTGAGACAGTATGGTAATTTACAGACCAGTAGAATGTTCAGAAATCGATTATTGTGTTATTATGAATATTGGTGCAATATGAAAAGTTTTGGGTTGTAACGTGTACGATACCTATCCGTATGATATAGATTCGGACGTAAGTGATTAAGATTGCCCAGTATATTCAGTGTATGATGTAATATGCCATGTTAAGATATTGTTGTGTTTAGCCGAAGCCTCGTGAAGTAGTACAGTGTCCGTAAAGCATTCCAGACTAAGAATAGTAACTAAATAAAGTTTGGAAAGCATGTTAGAAATAGGAAATCATGTTAATACAGAAACTCAGTAAACAGTATAGCTTTCAGCAGAAACACCATCTTGTATAACCTTTGCCCCAGTACAGTTTGACAGGAGACTATATTCATATTTATACTTACCTTTCTCAGCATGTATTAGACACCTACAGATTACTATTATTAGCTCAGCATGTGATTTATATAATACCTTACCCCTGTTAGCCTTAGCCCGTGAGATATACAGACAACACGACTAGTTGAGACCATTGTATTGATTGGGGTTGGATTACCTAGCATCCTTGACCACCCAGGGTTAATAGCTGTATCGACTCGTCCGCCAGAGGACGAGGATACGTCACTCTACGGAGTGATATGCCGTCCCGCAAGGGGACGAAGATGGGATTCCAGTTTCCTCATATTGTGCCTTGGTCGGCCCTTATAGACCCCCGTCGAGCGGGTACGCCCGGGGTGTTGATTTTGGAGTCCTTCGGACTCAGGTACGGTTATAGTCAGGGGCTCAGCAAGCCCAAGTGCATACCCAGGGACCGGCAGGATGCTTACAGCCACTATAGGAGATGGGATGACCGGGGTAGGGGTATAGATTCTGTGTTGATTGTACCTCCCGGCTTATGGGGGCCGGGCAAGGTTGTGTATGCCATGTTATGTTATGTATGTCATGTTATGTTACATTAGAAATGAGTAGATTAGTAGTAGAATGATACGCCTCCAGACACGACACCTACTCTTCCCAGTATGATTGAGAACAGGTACGACTTACATCTTCAGACAGATCATCTAGTTCTTCCTGTTTCAGTTTCGTCAGTTATATTATTGATACAGATATCTTTTTCAGTTATTGCTTTACATACTCAGTACCAGCGGTACTGACGCCCGGTGGGGCACTACATTACTTGCCTGCAGGTACTCTTAGACGAGCAGGCGATTCTACGTGACTTCCTGTCAGCGGTTGAGTATTCAGCTCCAGTCATCCGGAGGCTGAATTTCAGAGGTGTATTTTAGTTCTTTTTGTTGTATATTATGGGTAGGTCGGGGCCCTGTCCCGATCAATTCTATTGGTATTCCTAGAGGCTTGCAGTCTGTGTATGTTCCCTGTGGTCAGTTGAGCCGGTCGTGTGAGGCCGTGCAGTTGTTTCGTTATTAGTATTCTCACTTTCTTATGTTGGCCGTGTGGGGCCATAGTTTGTCAGTAGTGGTGACCTTGCCGGTCACGTAGCTTTTTAGTATGTTATGTTTGAGCTATAGATAACTAGACAGCATGGTGGCCTTGTCGGCCCGCATAGGTTTCCCTGAATTACCATGTTTCTGGTCAGCTGTTAGTACAGGTACAGAAGGCTATAGGCCAATGGGCCAGGGGCTGTGTTTACAGCCGTTATATAGCCCTTTGTTTCCAGAATGTGAGTCAGAGCCAGCCAGGCGCCAGATGCGCCCAGGCTTAACAGTTCAGCAGGTCAGGTCCTAGTAGGGCACCAGGTGCCAGTCATACCCCCCAAGGTGGGATGTGACATTAAGGAATCGGTTTCGTATGGCTAGAACATGAAATTCTTTTATCACAGAAATGTAGGTTGAAGGTTCATGATTCTTAAGTTGGGTAGAATATGAAAGTTTCTATCCATAGGCAATAATTGTTGACTAGCAACCGAAGGAAAGATTAACCGAATTGTATCGATAAATTACTTCCCTGCATGTTCATTTTAGCCTTAGCTTGCTCATTACTATAGTTCACACTCACTTTATAATTTTGTCTTAGACTAGTATAAATTAGGAAACAAATTCTCAAAAATCTTCTTTAAACTGTTGTCTGCATTTTTAAAGTTATAGTTCATTAACACTTAAGTTGATTATTACCTTAGTTCAGTCCTTGTGGGATCGATACTTGGCTTACTTATTTTACTACTTGTTCGACCACGTGCACTTGCGTGTAGTTGCGAAACAGCCCAAACAAGGACCCTCATGAGTTCATAGATGAGATACTGAAGATCACCGAAGTCATGGGGGTGAATGGGGTTGAGCGCGTAGAGCTAGCGTTGTACCAGTTAAAAGGGGTCGCGCATATCTGGTTTTGCCAATGGAAGGATAGCAGGGTCACCGGAGCAGGCCCTGTCACTTGGGAAGAGTTTCATGTTGCATTCTTAGATCGGGTCTTGTGAGATGAGTGAACTAAAGGTAGCTGAGTTCGTGAACCTGAAGCGAGGTAGCATGATGGTGCAAGTGTATGCTCTTGAGTTCACTCGCGCATCAAAGTACACCCCAGAGTTAGTAGCCGATCAGAGGGCCCGGATGAATAAGTTCGTTCATGGAGAGTGGGCTATTTGGATTATGATTGTAGGACTGCTATGCTTCACCAGGACATGGATTTCCCTTGGATTGTCTTCTATGCCCAGCAGATGGAGGCGGTAAGTCTGGGAGAAAGGGAGGCCAAGAGGGTCAAGACCGATGACCACAGATTCTCACAGCGAGGTCTGGTGGTGGGCTTCCACGGTAGACCCACCACAGATCATCAACCCCAGCATCTTCAGTATTAAGTGTGCCATCCAGACCGAGGCATGATCAGAGAGGGCGAGCATTAGGTTCTAGGGGTCATAGAAGCGGACTCACAAATTCTAGCATTCCAGCTTTTCGGGGATATGGTCAGGGTCACATGGGCCAGTGCCTAGCAAGTACAAGTTCTTATTTCAGGTGTGGAAAGCCTGGACACATGCTCAGATATTGCCAAGTAGCGAGGCAGGATCATGATGGAGGCCTCGCTTCTTATTCCGCAGCCCCACCTATATGCTCAGCATATAAGGAGGCATCCACTAGCACAGGTGGTGGTCTGTGCTAGGAAAGATTCTATTCTTTAGCATCTCTCTAGGAGAAGGAGGTCTCCCCTGATGTGCTGACTGGTATGTTATGAGTTTTCCATCTTGATGTTTATCATTTGCTAGATTTGGGGGATACCTTGTCTTTTGTGACACCATATATGGCCAGTAGCTTCGGAGTCAGTCCCAAAGTCTTGCTAGAACCCTTCTCAGTTTCTAGTCCAGTGGGTGACTCAATTACAGCTAGATGGGTGTATAGAGGTTGCCCGGTCTCAATCCTTCATAAAGTCACCTCAGCAGATTTGATAGAGTTAGACATGAAATATTTTAATGTTATCCTCGGCATGGATAGGCTATTTTCGTGTTATACTTCAGTTAATTGTAGAGCCCAGGCAGTAGAGTTCAGATTTTCGACTGAGCCAATCATAGAATGGAAGGGTAGTTCAATTGTGCCTGTAGGACGTTTCATTTCCAACCGTAAGGCCAAAAAGATGATTTCTAAGGGTTGTATGTATCACCTAGTTAGGTTTAAGGATGTTGAGTCCGAGACCCCGAATATTCAGTCAGTTCTAGTAGTGCATGAGTACCCAGAAGTATTCCTTGATGATTTAGCAGGCGTTCCACCCGAGAGGGAAATCGATTTTTGTATTGACCTCCTTCTCGATATGCAGCCTATATCTATTACTCCCTATAGAATGTATCCATCCAGGAAAAAAGAGCAGCAAGAGCATTTGAAGGACGTGTTAGATAAGGGTTTCATTAGATCGAGCAAGTCCCCATAGAGTGCACCAGTTCTCTTTGTCCTAAATAAAGATGGTTCTCTTCGAATGTGTATTGATTATCGGCAATTGCACAAAGTCACCATGAAGAATAGGTATCCTTTACCCAAGATTGATGATTTATTTGACCAGCTTCAGGGTGCCATGTGTTTATCGAAGATAGATCTCAGATCCGGGTATCATCAACTTAGAGTTAGGGAGAGTGACATCCCAAAGATAGCCTTTAGGACGTGGTATGGTCATTAGGAGTTTGTAGTTATGTATTTTCGACTAACGAATGCTACTACAGCTTTTATGGACTTGATGAACAGGGTGTTCAAGCTGTACCTGGATATGTTCGTGATTGAGTTTATTCATGACATCTTGATATACTCTCAGAGCAAGGAGGAACATGGCACTCTTTTGAGAATAGTCCTTCAGACTCTCAAGGATCGTTACTTATATGCCAAATTCAGCAAGTGTGAGTTTTGGTTAGCATTTTTGGGCCATGTGGTATCAGGTACTTAGTAGGCTCTCTATGGAGAGTGTGTCCCATGTGGAGGAGGGGGAAAAGTAGTTGGTGAAAGATGTGCATCAACGTGCAAGGTTGGGAGTTAGGTTGGTTGACTCGACCAATGGCGGCGTTGTGGTTGTTCAGAATCGTCCTTGGTGACTGATGTAAAATCTAGGCAAGATGAGGACCCAATTTTGGTAAAGTTAAAGGAATCCATTTAGAATCAGAAGGTAGAGGTCTTCTCCAAATGGGGAGATGGTGTGCTTGGTACTAAGGTTGCATGTGTGTTCCAAATGTAGATGATTTGAGGTGTCATGTTACATGAGGCTCATGGATCTAGGTACTATATCCATCTAGGTGCCACCAAGATGTACCGTGACTTATGGAAGTCTATTGGTGGAATGGCATGAAGAAGGATATCACAGAATTTGTGGCTAAGTGCCCGAACTATCAGCAAGTAAAGGTCGAGCACAAGAGACCGGGAGGTGTACTTCAGGATATCAGCATTTCTACTTGGAACTCAGAAGAAATTAATAGTGACTTCATCATAGGTTTACCCCATACTCATCGACAGTATGACTCTATTTGGGTTTTTGTAGACAGATTGACGAAGGCTGCTCATTTTCTACCAGTGAAAACCACGGAATCGATGGAGGATTATGCCAAACTATATATTCGGGAGCTAGTATGATTGCATGGAGTTCCCTTATCCATCATTTTAGATAAAGGTACTCAATTTACCTCTTATTTTTGGAAGTCGTTCAAAAAAGGATTGGGTACACAAGTTAAGATCCGCACAGCGTTACACCCACAAACGGATGTTCAGGCGGAGCATACAATAGAGACCCTTGAGGACATGTTGAGAGCACGCGTGATTGACTTTAGAGGTATCTAGGATGAGCATTTGCCACTTATCAAGTTTGCATATAATAACAATTATCATTCCAGTATCCAAATGGCACCGTACGAGGCTCTCTATGGGAGGATGTGTAGATTGCCCATTGGATGGTTTGAGGTTGGCAAAGCAGCAATGATAAGACTAGATTTGGCTCACGAGGCTATGGAGAAGGTTCAATTGATAAGGGACTGGTTGAAAACTGCCCAAAGTCGCCAAAAGTATTATGCTAACATGAGAAGAAGAGAACTAGAATTCGATGTCGATGACTCGGTATTTCTTAGGGTGTCTCCCATGAAGGGAGTGATGAGGTTCGAAAAGAAGGGGAAACTTAGTCCTCGCTATGTCAGCCCATATAGGATCATGTGACGTGTTGGCAATGTGGCCTATGAGTTGGAGTTTCCTTCAAAATTAGCTTCTGCGCATCCTGTATTCCTTGTATCACTCTTGAAGAAGTGTTTGGGTGATCCAACTCTAGTTGTTGAGTGGACCGTGTTTGAGTGAAAGAAAACCTTAGTTATGAGGAGTTTCTAGTAGAAATACTGGATCGTCAGGTTTGAAGGATAAGGAACAAGGAAGTAGCTTCATTTAAGGTATTATGGAGAGATTAGCATGTTAAGGTAGCTACTGGGAAGTCGAAGCAGATATGATGGCTAAATACTGTTCGCGTGATTGTGGGTATATAAAACGACACGCAAGTGCACGTGGTCGAACAAGTAGTAAAGTGGCTTTAGTAAGCCAAGTATCGATCCCACAGAGACTTGGATGAAGTGCAATTTGCTCAAGTGTACTATATTTTACTTCAAAAAATGCAGACAACAGTGTAACCAAAAGTACGATAGTTTGTTTTATAATTTTTATACTAAAGCTAAAAACAATTATCTACTTTGAATCTGAACTATGAATGAGAGCATGCTGAGGTTAAACGAACATGCAATGAAATTAATTATCATCATAATTTGGTTAATCTTTTCCTCCAGCTAGCCAAGAACATTTGCCAAGAGATTAAAACTCTCGTATTTAACCTCACTTAAGAATCATGAACCATCCGTCTACATTTCTGTGATCAAATGCAATTCATGTCCTAGGCATACAATTCCGGTTCCTAAATTGACTAATACGACTTTCAGGTATATTTCTATCCTGAAAGCAAATCATGACTCAATTTTCCCAAACCAACTAAAGAACATATCCTATTAATTCACAACTTTCCAATTTCTTGCTCTCTCGAGTGAAACCGGACTTTTTAGATTTACATTAACGTAGGCCACACATTAATGCAGTAAGAACAAGAATTAATAGAACAACATGGAAGAAAAGATGAAAAACCAAATAATTAATGATCAAATTTCATCACAATTGTTCATAACCTCAGCAAGGAGAGGAATTAGCCACTCATTTGTGGATTAAACATCTTAAATTGAGTGTTAATCATACAAGCAGTTGAATTAAAGAAGAAAGAAAGAGAGAAAAAACCCTGATATTCTCGTCCCTCAACTGCCTGTAACCCACGTCCTTGCTCCACCAAGTCAGAATAATGAAAAATGAACCTAAGTGTGCTATTTATAGTAGTGGGACTTTTTTCCGGAATAACAAGAAATGTGTCACGGAGTGCATCGCGGAGCACTGCCTCCGTGACACGCTACGGACGCGGAAGCTCTTTGGAAATCACCCGAACTTGGCCCCGGCAGCACCCTGCTGCGTTGGCAGCGTGTCACGCTGCTTGGGCAGCGCGTTGGCACCTCTTGCTCGTGCAACCAACCTACCGTGGCACGTTTCCAACGTGCAGGTGGGCTGTTGTGATCAGCCTGCCTGCTGTGGCACATTGCCGACGCGCCGGTGGGGTGTTTTATGCCTCCTCTTTGCCGACGTTCGCGTGTTAATTCCGTTTCCAAGCCTCTACTTCACCAACTCATGGATTAGTTACTCAAAAGTGATCAAAACCTACAAAACAAAGGCTAATCATGTTGGTTAGCACATATCCTCACTTCATATAAAATTACATGAAAATGTATACAATAACTTAGATAAACAAGACTAATTTAAGTCATAAAGCATATCTCGGGCATGCTATTTTTGCCCGTGATCACAACCCCATACTTTTACATATCATGCATATGGAGACTCCCACATAACTAATTTAGCAAGATAATTCAAGTTACGACTATAATGATTACGTAAGATACAAGCTAAAAATAGAGCATGCCTGATTTGATCATTGAAATGAAGTACAACTATGTTAAGACTTCTTAATCTCAAGAATCGACTCTCAATCTTAGAAAACTCATGCAAATCAACTGATTAAGAAATCCCACATGAATTATATCCTTCCTTCAACATGTGCCCCTCACGGAAAGAGAGTTACCCAATTTCACACGCAAAAACAATTTTTGAATCACAACATGTGTGGGTACATGCATAGAATTACACTCACTCTCACAAAGAATTCACATGCATCATGTAATGACCCATAAGCTTGCCCTTAGTGTTTTATTCCACTAATTTAAGGATGTATGAATGTAATATCAAGTAGGACTTTTTAGGTTGTAATGTAACTCAGGTGCGGGTAGTTACTATTATGATCAGTAATAGTGACTATCTTTCCTAAGCGCTTATACATCACGCCTTCATTACAAACTTCCCTTCCCTCACTTCACCTTTTTCTCTTTTCATCTTTCTTTTTCCTCTTTTATTCCCCCCTTTCTTCAGGAACTTTGAGCTTATTAGTAAGGAGTTCTATAAGTAACTTTTCATTTATTTATTTTCTTTCTCCCTACTAATACTCACCCGTATTCAAACAAGTGCACCTTTGTCCTTTTCTCACTTCTACAACTTGCTACTTTTCCTTTCTTTTCATTGTTCGCACTCCTTTACTCTTTCGGATTTTTCCTTTAAGCGCTTAGGAGTTTTGGATCAAGTTCAAGGCTAACGAAAGAAAAAGGATTAAGCTTATGTTGCAGCTATCAAAGAATAGGCTCAAGGCTCAATGGGGTTAACTAGGATTTATCTTTCCAGGTAGGTAAAATGAGGGATAAACATTTGGTTCATTCAAGGAAATGCCTAAATCATCTCCTACAATTCACATCCTTCATTTCATTTTATAAACACACCAGGCAAGTTCTAGACATTTCATAATAACACAGAATACTCAAAAACCTTACACTCATGGCACATGCTCAAATCAAGACACAATCAGTAGACTCTTACTCAGCTAATCACAAGAATTTAGAATTAAGCTTCTATCATATTGAGTCAAATACAAGAGCATAAGTCTCTCAAACAAAGTTATACACTTGCATGCTTCAACACTAAACATACTTGCATCTTACACTCATTTATAGCCTGTAACAAGAACCTCAAGCATCGATTAGCTACGGGTTCACAAACCCACAACCGATCGACTAATTTTTCCTCAAGACGGTCGTCATCCATCCATCGTCGAAAACAGTCCCTAACTATGACTAAAAACACTATATACAGACAAAGGAAAGAAAGAAAAAGAAAATTTTTATTCTTCGGTTCAAAGACCCCCCGTCAGAAAAGAACCGAAAAGAAAAACCAACGGGTGATGAATTCATGGTTAACTCACAAGAAAATTTTCAATTTTCTCACAAGCATTACATTCACCAAAAATCGTTAAGCACAAAAATTTGAAATTTCCCTCACCCCACACTTAAATCATGCTATGTCCTCATAGCATAAAATTAAAATTTAAAAAGGGTGAGAAATACTCCCTGAGGCCTTTAAGCTAGCTAACAACATACAACTTTGCACAAATGGGTGTTCGACCCCACACTTTTTCTCTTCCATGCTTGTTAGCTTCCTCCTCCACGGGTACTCAGACTTCCCCTCCATCTGTGCTTAGCTTTCCACCAAAACAACACAAGATGAAAAATAAATAAAATCAACTTAAATGCAAGAAATTAAAATGGTACGCATGGTACCCTTGGGTTGCCTCCCAAGCAGCGCCTAATTTTACGTCGCGGCACGACGTATCCAGTTTTACCGCTTTTTCCTCCACCTTGAGGAGATGAATCTCACCCCTAATTTCTTCTTTAATTTCCTCTTATGCTCTAGGGGTGGTGGTGAAAAATTGTAAGGACCAAGCAGTAGATGTTTTCTTTTGAACCTATTGGCCCTTAAGTAAGCAAAGTCATTATGTCTCTCTAAGTTAGCCAATTTCAAAATATACGGGGCTTGGTCTTCCTCTAGACATTTCTCTATAAGCTTGGAAGACTCTATTTCTATGTTTTCAACCAAACTTAATGTCGAGAAATGCTTCGAGTGTGGTCCAATAAACCTCAACTCTGAAACTGCATTGTGCTTGACCTCCTTACTTGTATTCACCTTCTTAGCATCGACATCTATCTCTCCATTAATGTTAACTGGGGGATACTCTATCTCTTCTTTCAGGAATGGATTCTCCATAAGTGTGAGCCCATCACAGGGACACTCAAGAGATTCTAATTGTTGGGCTTCATCCAAAAAATTCACCCTTGTCTTCCTTTTGTAGTTCCTCTAGAATATCGGCTAAAACTGTCACCTGCAATTTACCACAAGCTTCAGCCTCAGCAATCATCTCCGTGAATTTGACGCTCATCCTTTCAAGAGCCTCTGCATTCTCTTCTTGCTGAATTCTTAATACTTTCATCGCCTCCTTCATCGCTTCTGATTGCTCCAAGAGTTGTTTCAGCATGTCTTCTATTTGAGCTTGGCGTCCCAAGTCCTCATTTTCAACATGCCTATATTCAGCAAAAACAACAGAAGGATCATAGTAGGGGCTTGAGGGAGGGGAATATGCATTCGGACAGCCATCCTAATGGCCATCTTGACCACCACATATATTGCACGTGTTACAGTGTTGCCTCAAATGGGGTCCTCCGCAATTCAGACAAGATTCGCCAAAATATGAGTATCCACCATTTAAACCATTTGTATTCCACGATGTCATGTCAATAAGGGTATCCGAAAAAGAAATAAATAAAATGAAAAAGAATTAAAAAAAAACACTAAGACTAAGTTGTCAGCACTTAGAAAACAAAAATACAGTAAATTAACACTTAAAACAAATTCACCAATTGCCAAGTCCCCGGCAACGGCGCCAAAAACTTGTTCGCGTGATTGTGGGTATATAAAATGACACGCAAGTGCACATGGTCGAACAAGTAGTAAAATGGCTTTAGTAAGCAAGTATCGATCCCACAGAGACATGGATGAAGTGCAATTTGCTCAAGTGTACTATATTTCACTTCGAAAAATGCAGACAACAGTGTAACCAAAAGTTCGATAGTTTGTTTTATAATTTTTATACTAAAGCTAAAAACAATTATCTACTTTGAATCTGAACTATGAATGAGAGCATGTTGAGGTTAAACGAACATGCAATGAAATTAATTATCATTATAATTTGGTTAATCTTTTCCTCCAGTTGCTAGCCAAGAACATTTGCCAAGAGATTAAAACTCTCGTACTTAACGTCACTTAAGAATCATGAACCATCCGTCTACATTTCTGTGATCAAATGCAATTCATGTCCTAGCCATACAATTCTGGTTCCTAAATTGACTAATACGACTTTCAGGTATATTTCTATCTTGAAAGCAAATCAAGACTCAATTTTCCCAAACCAAGTAAAGAACATATCCTATTAATTCACAACTTTCCAATTTCTTGCTCTCTCGAGTGAAAGCGGACTTTTTAGATTTACATTAACGTAGGCCACACATTAATGCAGTCAGAACAAGAATTAATAGAACAACATGGAAGAAAAGATGACAAACCAAATAATTAATGATCAAATTTCATCACAATTGTTCATAACCTCAGCAAGGAGAGGAATTAGCCACTTATTTGTGCATTAAACATCTTAAATTGAGTGTTAATCATACAAGCAATTGAATTAAAGAAGAAAGAAAGAGAGAAAAAACCCTGATATTTTCGTCCCTCAACTGCCTGTAACCCACGTCCTTGCTCCACCAAGTCAGAATAATGAAAAATGAATGTGCTATTTATAGTAGTGGGACTTTTTCCCAGAATAACAAGCAACGTATCACGGAGTGCATCGTGGAGCACTGCCTCCGTGACACGCTACGGACGCGGAAGCTCTCTGCAAATCACCCGAACATGGCCCCGGCAGCACCCTGCCGCGTTGGCAGCGTGTCACGCTGCTTGGGCAGCGCATTGGCACCTCTTGGTCACGCAGCCAACCTTCCGTGGAACGTTTCCAATGTGCAGGTGGGCTGTTGTGATCAGCCTGCCTGCCGTGGCACGTTGCCAACGCACCGGTGGGCTGTTTTTTGCCTCCTCTTTGCCGACGTTCGAGTGTTAATTCCGTTTCCAAGCCACTACTTCACCAACTCATGGATTAGTTACTCAAAAGTCATCAAAACCTACAAAACAAAGGCTAATCATGTTGGTTAGCACATATCTTCACTTCATATAAAATTACATGAAAATGTATACAATAACTTAGATAAACAAGACTAATTTAAGTCATAAAGCGTATCTCGGGAATGCTATTTTTGCCCGTGATCAAATACCCATATTTATTCTCTACCAGCTCTGTTTCATCTTGAGGTATCAGTTTTGCACTCAGAATCTATTTAGTTTTCATGTTTAGTTCATGTGCGCAAGTTTATCTTATGTATATGGATGTATGTATGGTTTGCGAAATCAGTTCAGCTATGTATGTTGAATCGAGGGTAGTCATACCGCCAGTTTTTGGTTTAAATGATTAGTATTTGAATATAATGGTTGCATTTCTCTCTTCTTATAGGTTTTCCAAAATTCGAGGAAGAATGTTCCCAAGGGGGAGATATTGTTATGCCTTTGAAGCCCAAAGATCTGATTCAGGAGTTGAAACAGAGAGAAAGTTGAAATTTTGCATCAGACACAGAAGGAGTCGTGAGGAGACTCGTGAGAGCAGCCCACGAGTCGTGATGTGACTCATGGGGAGGCCCAGGGATTTAATGTGAAACTTGAGAAATGAGACCCCACGAGCATGACCACAACTCGTGGTTAGACCCCACGAGTCGTTAGATCTGTCGTGGGGTGAGTGAGAAGTAAAAGAGAAGAGGAGAGGCAGTGTACTCGACTGGAGGACCCTACCAGTCATAGTCAATCCCCATGATTTGTGGGGAGGGTCGTGGTCAGCTAACTAAGGAACTAATTGGCATGGAGGCAGTGTACTTAACGGGTGGTGACCACGAGTCGTAGTCACCAGTAACGAGTCATGAGGTTGCTTGTGACGAGCCCAAGTGATCAGATGAGTGGTGTACTTAACGGATGAATCCAAGAGTCGTGGCCCAGGATAACGAGTCATTAGGTCCCTCGTTGGGACCACCTGACAGTTATTTTTTGTGAATTTAGTAAGGGCTTTTCTGTAATTCCTAAGGTCTTAAGGCCTAAATTACTTCATTTTGAGTTATGAATAGTGAATTTTATAGGGGTGAAGTTCATTTTAGGCTTTATTTCTTTATGCATGCAAGGTAGAATACATGAGAGGGTGATCAAGCCTAGCATTCATTAATTTCTCTTCAATTTCCTATTGGGCATTCAAAGAAGTGTAAGAATCAGCTACCAACAGGTATGTAGGGTTATGAATGGGTGGTTTCTTTCACACCCATGCCCAATCCCTATCTAAATCATGCATGATCTATGACTAATATATAGGGTTTTAACCCATTGCATGAGTTTCTGAATTCTTTACATGGGTATGACTTAAATACGTTTCTACTATTGAATTATGAAGCATGGGTGAGTTTTATAATGTTTTCAATTTAAAATCATCTTTCTAGCTTTATGAATGAAAAAATCACATTGATGAGAAGTTCATGAAAGATGAGATTTGTTATGAATATAAGATGATGATGTTATATTATGATGAAAAGTATGTTTTGAGGCTACCCATGTTTATAATCATGTTTTCGATTTGAATTGAGTATTTTCAAGAGAGATAAAGCTTTGGGAAAAGCCCACATATTCAAAGTGTGGGTGTTGATTTCTCGAACTAAGCTTACCATATGGTTTGGAGCAAAAGCTCCTACTTGCATTTTCAACTTGTGGTATGTTGAGTTAATGTTTTTCATATCCATAGCTTACCATATGATTTTTGAGCGAAGACTCCCAATTATCTTTCAACTTGTGGTATGATTTGAGTTAAATCTTCTCTTATGCATGATTTTCGCTTTGAGATGTATTTGATTTATGAGCTTCATCAATAGACGATGTTGAGATTTGTTGAATAATGATGTAGATCATATGCATGTTTTTGGGAGTAATGTCTAGCACCGAGCAGGCTAAAGGTCGATCACCCTATGCCTCAGATCTATGCGCCAGCTTAGGTTTATACCTTATGACTTTTGGACCTCCTTTGTGAGCTATCCCCTGCCATATTGGGCCACGATCTTGATATCGATATCATGGTATTTTCCCTAGCCCTGTCAAGGCTTTGGACGACAATACTCACTTGAGTGTGATAGCTGGGACCACGTAAGCTCTATCGTGGTATGTTGGTTAAAAGACGAGTCTCCCATTATTCCTCATGATTTCAGTTATGCACGTTCATTACTCACGAGATTTACATATTTAAGCATGTTCTAAAGCATGTTTGACTCAATGTTCAGCTTTACTTATAAATACCATATTTCAGCTTTGAGTCAATCGAGTATGGTATGATATGTTTTGATGATATGTTATGTTAAGGTGAAATCATGATTTTAGAAAGAATGCATGCAAGCCCTACTCTCAGATTCTTGATGTTTATGTTTACATTATAAATTATCTTAAACGATTTTACTTACTGAAGCGATTTTACTCACCTTGTATACTCAGTATATTCCACGTACTGATGCATACTCTCTGATGTATCATTTCATCATACAGGACTCAGCTCTCAGGCTCAGCCACACTCATAGCACTCATAGTTTGACATCAGAGTTAGCACCTTCGTTATTGGTGAGTCCTCATCTTCCGAGGACCAGAATAATCAGATTTCTGATGTACTTTCAGTTTCAGATTGTTGAGTTAGTTGGTGTCTTCTCCCATCATCTCGTCATGATTAGAGGCATTTTAGACATACGGTTGTATTCAACTTCATATTGTGTATTTTGATGTTATGTTTATGTTTATACTTCCCCTTTCATTATATTGTTGATTCTTCAGTTTCTTTTATTTAGTTAGATGTATTCTTATTCATGGGTCGACTTGGGGTTTGTCGGGGGTCCTAATCCCATGTTGTGATCCAAGCCTCCATTCGGGTCATGATAGATCACCTCTAGATTTAATTAAAATTATCCAAGATCTCTTCTATCAACACTTTTGAAGCTTAAATTAACACTTGAACTTGATTATTCGCTTAATTTGTCCAGTCCCTGTGGGTTTGACATTTGTCTCTGAAAAAGAGTCACTGTATTACTTGTACGACCGCGTGCGCTGGGGTGCAAACACACACTTCGTGAACCCTGATTGCGAGGTTGATTTTGAGGTTCCCATCACTTTAGGTTGACCATTCCTTGCCACTGGGAGGGCCTTAGTAGATGTGGACGCTGTCCATTTGAAGTTCAAACTCAATAAAGAAGAGGTCACCTTCAATGTCTATCGTTCAATGAAGCAATCGAAAGAATACAAAGTGGTCTCAGCAATAGAAGATAAATCTGAGTTCCTTGACGAAGTCTGTGGAGTCAAGAGACTTGCTTCATGCCGTGACGTTAAATTAGGCTCTTCTTGGGAGGCAACGCAAGTGGTTGTTTTGTGAATTCTGAGTAACCAAGCCACCTACGTCGTGCCACAATGTTAAATCAAGCGCTTCTTGGGCGGAAACCCAACTTAATTAACTAATGTGTGTTTAGTGTGCAGTGGAGACAAAAGCAAGTGGTAGAAAAATTGCTGAACAGGCAGGTGCTATGGTTCTCAGTACGACTCGTGAGAGGCTTGTATGAGTCATAGAACGAGTCTTGGTGAGAATCAGAGATGTACTTCAGTGCATTAGTTCAGGGTACGGTTGGTCCTAGACTCGTAACTTTATTGTACCGGTCATAATACTGACTATGCCTATGAACTATGCAAGGCATGGACCATAATGAATAGCAAAGACCTATGAGTCAAAGTACGAATCGTACCCCAGTTGTACGAATCGTAAGATGTGCTTGTAGGTCCAAAGGTATGTCTTTCAATATCTCTAGTACGGGTCCAAGGGATAAGTCATAGGATCTTCCTATGACTCGTCGTACGAGTGGTGATTGGTCAAAAACTTTAAATTTACCCGACTTGGCTTTGATTTTTAAAAATCGGCCCTAGGACCTATATAAGCCTAAATGAATCATACTACTCTCCCACTCTCACTAAACCTAAAATCACGACTCCCTCACACCCGTAACTCATCACCAAAAAGCATTGAACAAGTTCTAGCTCATAGATTACATCGAAAAATCATAACTTGAACCCTAGTCTTGATCCACAGCTGAAGTATCAACATTCAAGTAAGTGTATTCCTTCAAATTTGATAGATATAACTTGTATGCCTCATATAAATGTGTTAAACCCCTAGGAGTTCTCTCATTGCTTGAAAAATTACAAAAGGATAATGACCAAGGGCCTAACTGAGTCGTGCGCGACTGGGTAAGAGCTCGAATTTGATTAAATTATGCATTGAACTGTTAAAAGTCGAGTTACGGGTCATGATTAAAAGGGGAGGATGAGTAGTGTTAAAACCAGTTAAATTAATGCCTAGGCCTAGGGAATTCTGAGTACCTAAACGTAAAAATAAAACCCCTTGCAAATTGAACCGAAATTGAGGCAGGGACAGGCTTAACAAGCCTTCCTACGACTCGTGGTTTCATACTACGACTCATAGGATGGATCCTTGGGACTGTCTCAAGACAAATTTGAAAAATATCACAAGGTACGAATCCTAGTACGGCTCGTGGTTTACTGCTACGAGTTATAACAAGAATCTAAAAAGGGTCAAGTCCACAAGTTACAATACGATGTTTCCTATGACTCGTGGAATCAACTTGCAGGTCGTACCATGAGTAGTGAAAAAATAAAAAAAAATTATTTTAAAGGGGCATCCTCATACAACTTGTGGTACGGATCGTACCTTCATGGTATGAGTCGTACCTCAGAGGCGTGGCACTAACTTGAGATATTATGGGTCTCAGTACAAATCGTACCTCTAAGGTATGATATGTACTGTTAACCCTTGATAAACTTCAGAGGCATTTGTTCTTGTTTTCTTTTTCTCAGATATGAAATTCTAACCCTTTTTCTCCACATGTACAATGATACTGAAGCGCAAAGCATCAAAGGCAACTGCAAAGAGGACATTACTTGATGAGACATCTAAATCCGATCAAGCGGGCAGCTCCGCTAGTGGTTTAGTAGAGGAGTACAGGGTTAACACATCGGACACTCACGGGACCCGAACCACTAGGGTGAATGCCAAAGCCCAAGCTGTGGCAGCTACCGCCACATCTTCCGATGCTCCCTAGTTTGAGGAAGGATCTGAGGAAAGAGCTCAAGAGTCGGGAAGCGGCTCTAATGAGGAAGAGGGGTCCAAAGAGACCCAATTCGGAGATGCAAGCAGCGGTGCTGGATTGGAGGAGGAGTTACCAAATTCCGAGTAGGAGTAGACTCCGCCTAGGGAGAATCACACTATCCAGTGGAGAGTTCCAGGAGCCCAGGAGAGATATGAACAGGGAATTACTCTCACCGCAAAAACAAACGTACGCGGAGCATTCAAGAAGAGCTGCAGATCCTCACAAATTCATTGAATGAGGTGGAGGAGATGAAGTGGATATTTAGCTTCTATGGCTTTAAGTAGATGGATAGGGACCCAGACCAATACAATCTAGAAATTTTTCGGGAGTTCTACACCAACTATTTAGCAACCATGGAGTAGAAGTCTAAAGAGGGGAAAAATTGACTGATCATCCCAAGCTGGAGAGCGTCCTGGTTAGAGGCTGAGAGGTCAACATATCTGAGTGCACTATTGCTCAGATACTATATGGGCACCAGTTCATACCTCCACATTCTATGCCAAAATATGCATATAGAGTGGAGGAATTGAAATAGATCAAGAAACTTGGCTTTGAGGAAGGATACAGATACAATGGTTTTCCAGCGGTATGGCTAAGGACAAAGAAGAGGAAGAGTGGGTCACTAGCAGCAAGCAGGTCACGAAGAATTCCTTAAATTTCATAGCAAAGGCCTGCTAGTTGTTAATGCACCACTAGCTGGGACTGACAGTTAATAACAATAACCTCAGTGCAGATAGAGTAGGATTAGTGGCCTGTATCATGTCTAGATACCCCATCAACATTCTGAGGGTCATTGAAGAGGGGATGTGAGATAGGGCTATGGGATTGTGCACTACCATCCCATTCCTAAGTCTTATCTTCAGATTATGCATCGAGGCAGGCATCAAAGTGTGCCAGTATAAGGAGTGCAAAACATTGGCCTGATCCGGGATGAAATGAACTATGTAAGTGGGGCCCGACTTTCCACCACCGTTCCTCTTACTCCACCAGTTGGGGGAGCACAGGTGAATTCTCCTACCTTACAGGAGTAGGAGAGACACCAGCTACAGTTGCCAGTTATTCAGATGTAGCTCCCAGCACTTCTGCTGCACCACCTACTAGCCTCCCAAGCCAGACTCTAGCCAGGTACATCCTAGTGCCCAGGAACTTCTCCAGAAGCTGGCCAAGAGACTGACCATGGCTGAAAGGAAGATCCAATCAATGATGGAGAATGTTAAGCCCTGGGTGAAGGCCGAGATTGAGATAGCTGCACAAGACTTGCATGAAAGATTAGAAGGATTGAAAGTAGGTATAATACATGTATGACCAAGCAGACTGATACGAGCAGCCTCTGTGAGGAGATAAGGGCTCTTCGGAGCCAAGTGGTCGAGCTGTCATCATGGCAGCTGGCACTCATACCAGCTCCCACTCTTCCTGACCTCGATGATGATTTAGATGAGGAGCTTGATCTAGCGACCTACTTGGAGCCCACAGGAGCAGTGAATGAAAAAGGAAAAAAAAGGGCCTCTGAGAATTTTGGAGATGAGACACCAAAAAAGAAAAAGAAGAGAGAGAAAAGAGAACACAAGCAGGCACGAGTAGAGAGCCTGCAGACTCATGACGCACACTTGTCAAAGCTGCAGGAATAAGCTAGAGGAGCAGGTAGCTCCACAATGTCCTAGGCAGAACTTTCCAGTGGCAGGGAACATTCGGGCCAGCCACATTCAGCCTCGGCCGTTCTAGAGGTCGTAGAGACGTTTGAGACTACTGAGGGGGTAGGCACTCCCCCTATTGACCCACCAGTGAGTGCGCCAGCGCCACGATTTCAGCGGATGCACCTGCTTTGTTGGATAACAACGACACTTAGAGTGTCGCAGGTATGTTCCCTTCCCTGAGTTCTTACATTCTATGCTTCGGGGACAAAGCATGCTTTTTAAAAAAGGGGAGGGGGTGTGCTTGTATTTTTGGGTTTTTAATTCGTCCGAGGATTTTTTTTGACGTGTTTCTTTTCACTCGGGCATGCTATCTATTAGAACCGGTATATTTAAGATTTTATCTTTGTGATTTTATTTAATTAGAGAGTATCTTAGGAGTACTTAGCCAATGAAGTGCACTAGTTTTGGTATTTTGAAAAATGGACCCTGTTTAAATTTTTTTGATGAATTAGTTGTGTACTTGTGATTGCATGCATGATTTCTGTGGATCTTTTTATGTCATTTAGTATATTAGCATGTGCAGTATTTTTTAAGCCATGAATAAACCAGACAGGTAGAGTGAATGCAAGTTATGTACCCTGAGTGAGTGAGGTCTAATACTTAGTTCAATGTTGTGTAGAGGATCTAGTACTTGCTCAGTTGGTCTTTGCATAGGTTTTAGGATAATTGGTTAGGAAAGGTTCATTGGCCATCCTTTTTAGCCCATTTTTATCTTAAATAACCCTACAAAAATTACATGATTGCCTTGATCCAAATTTTTGAGCCTTAAATAGACCATTTTTCTTTGATTAACCAATCAACTGTACCTATTTTTTATAATGAATCAGTTTTGGCCCTGGTCCCTCCTTGAATATTGTGGCCCTCAACATAGGCAAAATGTATAAGTTGAGGGTGGCTAGAGGAGGGGTGCATAAATTGTGGGAAGGTGAAAAAGGGAGAGAAGAAAAAAATAGGTAAAAAATGAGGTGTGGTGTGACCAAAGAAAAAGAAAAGAAAAAAATTGAAAAAAAAAAGAAAATTCAAAAAGAGAATGATCCATAAAAAGGCTCCAAAAAACAGACCACACTCATACAAGTGCTTACAAATGGTTAAAGGGAGGAAAAAGTTGAGAAACCAAAAAGGGTTAATTAAGTGAAAAAAGTGAAAAAAAATGGAGCCATATTTATGTAGTGCCAAGGAAGGGTTTAGTCACTTGAAAATATCTCATATCTACCATACCCAGCCCAAAAGTGTACATTACAAGATAAAACAAGTCCTATAGTGATCCTAACCTGACCTTCTAACAAACTAAAGTAGAGAAAATAAGGGCAAGCCTACGGTATCTGATCTGTAGTATTGTAAACTTCTTTGTTAGAATGACAATCCCGCTTGTTATGTCCCATGTTATACATTTTACTATATATGTGTGAGAGACTTCATTTGTTGTAAGGATACATGGCTTGTTTTTAACTTTATTAGTGGTCTGTGTAAAGAGCATCGGTGATGACTTCACTACTCGTTAATAGCTAGATTACATGTCTAGATTCCTGTTTATCATGTTTTGTGGTTGCTTGTAGTGCATGTGGTAGTTTGGTTCATGGGAAAAGAGTCAAAAGCTTTTTGAGTTAATAGTTCACATTTTGTTTGATGTTGGCTGTAGTATCTTGTCTGTTTTCTAGTTAAGCACCGTGTTTAGTTTTTATTCTTCTTTGCCTAAGGACATGCAAAAGACTTAAGTTGAAGTTGTTGATGTGCTATGAGTTTACAACACTTTCGAAGCTTAAAATTATGAAAATAGCATGGACTTAGGTATGTTTATATGGATATAAGGCACTTTTACTTTGATTTCATGGAAATTAAGTGTTGCAGCAAAGATGTGCAAAAGAAGCCTTAAAATGCAAAAAATCAGCCAAAGTACCAGTCTTAATATGAGCTGCGCCTTGATTGTATGAGCCGTACTGAGAACCGTGATGAATGTCTGAAGGTTGAAGTGAGATGAATGAAACATACGACTCTCAGTACGAGCCATACCAAGATGGCACGAGCCGTAACCGGAGTCGTGGAAATATTCAAAGAAAATTGCAGAAAGGCAGACTCTTGGTATGGATGGACTCACGAATCATCGCATCAATGTAAGAATCTTACCAGGTGTCGTGGTGAACTTCAGAAGATTCTTCAGTACTTGGCAGAACTTCAGACACTACAAATAGTACGAGTCATAGGAAGAAGGTAAAAGTCGTACCAGAAAACTCATCAAGAATTCCAGAAGATTTCAGAGTTTTCAGGGCCATACCATAAAAGAATTGAACAACTCATAGTATGAAGTTACGAGTCGTACCAGCCTGCCAACACTTTGCCAAATCTGCAGCAGCCAAGGACTCATAGAAAAAGCAGGTACGACCCGTACAATCCTACTACGGGGTATAGGTCTAGTCCTTACACAGTCAACACCAGATATGGAAAACTCCCTGTTAGGTAAAAGTTTTTAATGTCTGTATAAATATACTTTACATTTTATTTTAGTTAGAGAAGGACATAATTGAGTTAGTCAACGTGTGAAGAACTATTTTTGTGAATTTTTATAAAGTTTTGAGGAGCAATTCTTGGGATCATAGTCTTGATTTCCTACATTGTTCTTGAGATTGTTCTTTGATAATCAAAGGAGGATTTCATACAACTATTGTTTAAGTTTTAATTATGTGTTTGTCTTTGAATAAAAACTATAATCTTACAACCATGAGAGGCTAAAACCTCCACAACTAGGGGGTTGTGGGAACCATGGTGGATTAACGAATTAGGGTTGCACATAAATGATTCAAAACCAACGTAAAAAGCTTGTATTGTATTCTCTTCATATTTAAATGATTCATAACGGTATACAATGTTAGTACTTGCCCAAATTCTTTACTTTCTTGAACCTAGAGATGTAGATATTAGTAAAAGAAAATTACAACAAAGCCTTGGTCTTTATGATCATTGTATTAACTTGAGTTGTGGTTGCAGGATAGTTAAATTTAGAATATATTAATAATGGTTAGTTTTAAATCACTCATGAGACCTGGCCCGGTGATTGAGTATAGCCATCCAATAGGGATGAACCAGTCATTTGGATGAACCCTAGTTATTCATTCTACAAGTAAGCATTGGAATTGATTATGTGTGTATACCTGAAGTAGTTATGAACCCATGGGGAACACTTACCCTAGTTTTTTGCATATCTTGATTTAAATCACAATTATAATATTTGTTTTAATAATGTTTTCTTTTAGACCCCTATTTTTGAGATAACTCACCAGCAAGTTCAATTACCGGCATTAGTCTAGATCTTACCCTATTCCCTGTGGGTTCGATCCCAACAACTTAGTTGGGTTCTATATTGACAACGAATGCTTCATACTTTGTTAGGAAGTGTGAGTTTGAGCGTTATTGTCACACCCCACCTTGGGAGGCATGACTAGCACTTGGTGCCCTGCTAGGACCTGAACTGTTGAACCGACTGAGCCTAAGCACCTCTGGTGCGGGCTGACTTTAACTCCAGAATCACGAAAACAATGGGCTATATAGCGGCTGTAAATACAACCCCCGGCCAACAAAGCCTATAGCCCCTGTGAAAGTAAACAGCTAACTACAGACAAACAATCATAGGGAGTTTTATGGGGCCGACAAGGCCGCCAATCAACAGCTAAACAGGCCCCACACGGCCAACACGCATCATCTAAAGCACATATGGCCTGTCACGACCGATATTATCTAACCATAGGAAATTAACACAATCTGCAAGCCTCTAGGAGTAATAAGATGGTCGGGACAGGGCCCCGACCTACCCATATTGTACAAACAAAAGGAATAAACCTGTATCACATAATCCCCGGAAGAAGGGAGCTAACGGTTCTGTATGGCTCACTGGAACTATGAGGGACCTGCTCCTCGTCTATTTGTACCTGCAGGAAAGTAATGCAGTGCCCCAGGAAGGGCGTCAGTACAATATGTACCGAATATGTAAGGCAATAGATCAGCTGAATAGGACTAGAAGTAAATAGAAAGAAGAGCTGAAAGATTAACCTGTACTCCTGCTGATTCGTAATCTTCATCTAACTGACACTACATGTACATAAGCTAAGACTGTATATTTATAATTTTATACACCATAGCTAGCAGACAAGTATTCATACAAGAACCCCACCTCGCCCCCATAAGCCGGGAGGTGCAATCAGCATGGAATAACTCGTTCAGGCCCCCATAAGTCCTGGAGAGCACATCTCATTCTATATACCCCTACTGTGGTGTCTACAACTCTACTGGTACTGTAGCCAACCTACCGGTCCCCTGGGTCTACAACTAGGACTGCTTGACCCCTAAACTATTGTTGTGTCTGAGTCCGGAGGACTCCTGATATCTACACCCCGGGCGTAAATGCTCAGCGGGGAAGTGTATAAGGCCAACCACAGCAGTATGAGGATCTTGATCCCCATCTTCATCCCTTGCAGATGACATGCCGCTCCGTAGAGCAATGTATCCTCGCCCTTGGCGAGCGAGCGACAGAGCTATTAACCCTAGGGTGGTCATGGAAGGCTTCTAACTGAGGGCAACCCCAACCCAGGTGCTATACTGACACATCTATCTATATGTATAAAAAGAGCAATTCTGGCCTTCTGGCCTCATGCTAATGCTACTCGCTTCTGGGATAATCTGTATGGCTGTCTGCAGGCACGCCATGTGCTCGTATTAAATCAGAGGATCCTGACGGTGATCATGATCTCTACTAGTCTGGACTGAATAGAGCAAGGTCTGAAGTGGCCTAACAATACTCTGAATGTCCTATTGGGACATCTATAACTCATGAATAACTGTGGGGTTGCGGATAGCTAACTACTTTATTCTTCTAATTAAACAACTATAGGGATGGGCTTGGTCGAACTTGCTTCTACACGATCGGCACCCTGGTCCTTCATAGGGAGCTTACATCTCCTTAACTTGTTGTTAACACTATACTAGCAGAGTACTACTGACTCCTTAATCCTTGTCTGAATCCACTCAGATCTATATTACTGTTTTGGGAAATTCCCAATATTCTAGGCAATTCTATATAGACTGGCCCTCTCCTAGCACTCTATACCTGAATACCTTACAAGAACCGGCTAGGGTGCTCGCCCGTCACTAACTACTGATGTGGAGCCCTCCTTGGGGTACCCACGGGTTTATCTGACTCAGACAACTGGGCTAGTTGCTGGCGTCCTACATGATAACTGTTACGTTGACTAAGACTAACAATCACTGATAAGGCTAAAGGGATGGCAGGTGATCACTCAATACATTAGAGAACCCTGGTGTCGCTAAATCTAGAATATACCTATTCTGTCTCTATTTCTGGTTCTAGAACGTGCTATAATGTCAATGACCTCTAGGGATGCTTTCCTGCCAATACAGGCACCAACTGGTCGTTAGACTGCCTAACTGCGCCCATACTGTTTAACCAACTGATTTAGGCCAATAATTCTTATGAGCTTCTGAAGTCTAGGCCGGGCAACAAACATATAAGTCTACCATCACAATAAAATAAGAACTAAAAGAGTTTCTATAGCGTTCATAACGCGAATCACATTTAACCTGCTCCCTTTTATCGAGGGGTCCTGTAGTACAATTCGTATATGTTTTCTAGTAGCTAACCAGAATTTATGTAACCATAGTCCCTATTAGCAGCTACTCGCAACATATCTGATATTTATGTATGTATATCAGTAATAGCTAATTACAACATATCGAATTACAATCTAATGGTAGAAACCATCCGCAGCATCTGAGATCATTATTTCTATTTGAGAACATAAGTCGTAACACTGTACGACAAGGATACTTGCCAAGAGTTAACCCTTACATACCTCGCTCTCCATTTTCTGACTAACTGATGAGTAATAGCTCGTATTCAATTGCCCTTCGCAATTGTAATCATATTATTGGAAGAATAGGGTCAACTTCATTACTGAATTCGAAGAAAACAATAACTTATATATATATATATATATATATATATACTGACTACTCTTCAACTTATCGAAAGACGATCAAAAACTCATAATTTATCGGGAATCTAGAAGGGATAAATACTTATTTTAGGCACGTGATTGTATTGACACTAGTTTGAAACAATTCCATCAACTTAGGCTTGACAGGACGACGATTTGCCGGGGGTATTTTACGAAAATAACTCCGCAGCGATGCTCCCTAAAGCTTTATACTTCAATACCCGAAGTTAATTTTGATTTGGACGGCATTTAGTGGTGTAATCGGATGATTTTTACTTGGTTTCTTCGTACTCCATTGGGTCTGGCCATGTATGTATTGAAAATTACTTAAAATCAAAGGATGAGACTTATATATACTTGAAGCAGTGGACAAGGCAATGTGGCACTCTGCCCATCGTGATGATCCTGCTCCGTCCACATTGGCTAACGCGGAGGAGCTTCTCCATGCCACTTTTCCCCTCTAGGAAGCTTGGTTCGACCTCCTCTTGTGAAATCCCGACTTTGCACTCGTTCAGCCTTTCCCCGGGCCCTTTCCTCGTACATATGGCACTCTAAAGCTCTCAACCAACATACGAATAGGCCGACGAAATGTTAGAAACTTATGGGGTGTAACATTTATCAATAGCCTAGTTTCTCTCATCATTTGAATTACAACATTTGGGAAATCATTTTAAATTTAAGAGTTAATTTACTTTTCAATTTAATAGCATAATATCCGAACCATCCACCATTTCTCCTTGTGTTTATAAGAGTAGTGAAACAAAATATTAACCCTAATCAATTAATTTGACAAGTGTCTGAGGAATCGATAATCGGGACATCACTATCCTATATTACTTGACTACCACGTGTGCTTGGGTGACATTAGCTTCGTCGTAAGATTTTTGTATTAACTTGTTGTTGTTCTTGTTTGGTCGACTTGGAAGGTGGAGAAGTTGTGCATGTATGTGTGTGTATATATATACATCGAATTGGAGATTGAAGGAGGTAGTAAGCTAAGGTTGAGTTGTAATTGGTTTATTATTATTAGACCTTATCAACTGGTCAAATTATTAAAGCTTGATTTTGTGATTTCTTTAAGTCGAAACATGGGAGGTATGTGTAAAGTGTTGTGTACATTTATTATTGGAATAGAAGGCGAATTGGTGTAGTGTGTTGCAAGGCATGTGAAGAATCATAATTATGTAAGGTGTAACTCTTCTTTAAATCGTACCAATTCCATGTTAAAGGTATATCATTAAATCAATCACATCATAATCATTTGATGAATTAACTCATAGAGCTCTCCTATGTTAAACATGTAAAGCATGGGTTAATCATATTATATGAATCCATATATATCCTATTGTTAAGGCAAAAGTTGATTTGTATTATCATGGCGTATAAGAGTTAAGAAATGATATGACTTAGTTGCTTGTTGTGAATTTGGAAGACCCGGGAGAGGAAATTGATGGTTAGTTGTTCACTATTGTATAAGAACATCGTGAATTTTTTTCTTGTATGAACTCTCCCTGTTTCGAGTATATCATAATCACCTTATTCTTGCCTTATTCATGGATATAGTGGACTCTTACTTGTTGAACTTGTAATTAAGGTTGGATTATGCTGGAAAGGTTGTTGAAAAATTATGTAACTTGAAGGATATGAAGTTGATGAATTGTTAGGAAGACCCTATGAAGAGTCAATTAGTTATTACCTACAAAACGACTAAGTTAGATTGACATATATACAATAATCACAATTCCAAAGGGAACTTCATAACTTGATTCCAATCACACTAATATTTTAAGTTATCCATTCTAAACTCTCGAGTCAAAGTTCCAATGTTTTATTTGAGTTATTTTCAAGTTCTTAAGCTAATAATCTATATAAGTTCTTATGCTTCAAGTGGTGCATTCATGCTCATAGTTACATATCATGTCATAGCTAGTTATAAGCCTCAAAGAGTTATATATTCAGCAAGCCTTAAGATTTAATGCATTTTAACGACATAGCATATGCATTATATTATATATATTATATCTGGTCTAAGTATCAAAATATATTATATCAGGTTCAAGTATCAAAACATACTATCTATGAGCCAACTATAGAAATATACTATCGCTGGTCCAAGTATTAGATGGCCCCTACATATGGGTAATACAAACTTCTCATACATTCATGCATATATTGTAATATATTACAGACTTATAGTGTAATACCCCAAAAGCCCCAATGATTAGACTCGGGAGTGAAAATGGAGAAAACATGAAAATCTACACCAGGGTCAAAGAACGAATCGTCAACTGACTCGTCGTTTAAGTGACTCATTATTTACCTAACAAGCCGACAAATGACTCATCATTTGCAAAGATCAAGTCTCCCAATGAGTCGACAAATGACTCATCATTTACTTAACGAGTCGTCAAATGAATCTGATCTCGGGCAAAATAGAAAGCCCGAGTGATGCTTTTTAACATAATTTAGTCTTGTTAGCTAATTAATTATTTACATTTTCATGTGATTTTATATAAATGTGAATATATGTACTACCCAACATTTTGTTTCCACCGAGCTAAAAAAATATAATATGTTGATGTCTCTAGTAAACCAAAGTCATCGTTTAATAGGTTTAAATGAATTTTAGGAACTAATTTATAAGTTGGTGAAGTAGAGGAATGGAGTCGGGAGCAATTTGCAAAAGTCGGCAAGAAGCATACCTTGGCAAGGCTGGCCGCGCCAGGCAGCGTGCCACGCTGTGCGTGTGCCGCCCAGCGCCGTGCCACGCCCATGGCAGGTGCGAGAGGAAGGCAGCAAGCAGGCAGGCATCCTACATGCCTTAGCTGCTAAAATCATTCACTATAAATAGGTCCCTTAGCTTCTAAAATCATTTTGTCACGATTTTATTCTGGAAAAACACCTAGGAGTGAAGGGAGAAGTGGGAGAACTCACCTAGGGTTTGTCAAATTCCTCTTCTCTTATACCAATTCTTGTAAGTATGTTACTTTAACAACGTTTCCTTGTAATTTTACGAACATGAATGGCTAGAACCCTTCCTCTAGGGTTGAAGCCATGAGTTATGATTGTGTTTTTATGAAATTGTGTTGGAATTAAGTTATCGATTAATGTTTTGTCTTGCATTCTTAATTATTGGTTGTTTTTATGATTGATCACCACAAAAACATACATGTTAAACTTAGGCAAATGTTTGAGAAGGCATTTACTTAGGCTAGAACAAGAGAATGTAGGGAGCATGGTTGTATCTCACGATATAATTTGTGTTAGGATAGAAATATACCTAACTCCTTCCTTGGTTGATAAAATGGGAGTAGTTAGGCACCAACTTGGAATTATCACATCACCACTCGAAGAAGTAGTTGTGTAGCTAAGTTGAGTCGAATGATTATGAGTACGAGAGTCCCTAATCTTATCCACGTAAACCGCATCCACGTAGTTAATTGCCCACGAACTAGAATTAGCATCCTCGCTCTCAACGTAGTAGTGAGGCTAGTTTGTCGTGTTTAGAGGCTCGAAAGGCCATGAGCATGCAATTCTAATTATGTGAGATGATAATTGATAGTTTCATACTTATCCATTGCAATTCGTAGTAGCGCATGATTATCCGGCTTTAACTCTATGTTGCTCCTTGAATGGATTCAGAATATTTCGTTGACCACAATTAGACATAATTAA
The DNA here is from genome assembly GCA_035772735.1 of Datura wrightii. Lineage (NCBI taxonomy): Eukaryota > Viridiplantae > Streptophyta > Magnoliopsida > Solanales > Solanaceae > Datura > Datura wrightii. The sequence continues at coordinate 162,790,538 of JASDFA010000016.1, forward strand.
ACTCTATCGAAAACTTTTATAATCAACATTTGCGGTATTTAATATCACACTTGAACCTAATAGTTAGCTGAATTGGTCCAGTCCCTGTGGGTTCGACATTCCGGTTCTTAAAAAGAGCCACTATATTACTTGTACGACCCGTACACTTGCGGGCCCACATCATGTTTTCGGCGCCGTTGCTGGGGACTTGGCAAAGATCTGATAATTTATTTGTTTTTTGTGTGATTTTTAAATTTCCTTAAGTGTTGAGAAACTTGGTCTTAGTCTAACTTATTGCAGGTGACAGGTTGTCTTACCGAGCTAGCTAAGAATAGAGAGCTTGTGGAACCGTTGCTTGAACCTGAACGTCAAATCCATTTGTGAAGGAGAGTAGCTCTAGAGAAAAAGCTGAAGAGAATTCAAGAGAAGGTACAACAACAACCACCCACAGGACAAGCACAATTCTCACCGGAAGCAATGAAAGCTAGACAAGTTCTCGAAGTGGCAATCCCACAAGCGACTAATGTGAACTCTCGTATCTGTAAACCGGAGCCTGGAGGGAACTTTGAATTGAAGCAGAACATGGTGCAGCTGTTACATTCTAGTGGTCAATTCACTGGGATGGCACATGAGGACCCGCAGCAGCACTTACAGAACTTTCTTGAGATTAGTGACACGTTTGTCCCCACCGGTGTGTCCACAGATTATGTCTGACTTACCCTCTTCCCATTTTCATTGTTGGGAGAGGCAAAGAAGTGGTTGAAGGCTGAGCCACCGAACTCGATAACTTCTTGGAATGATTTGGCAAAGAAGTTTCTTATAAGATTTTTTCCTTCAGGTAAGACTGCAAAGTTGAGAAGTGAAATACTAAGTTTCAAGCAGAGGCCTGAGGAGAATTTATATTTGGCTTGGCAGAGATTCAAGTCACTATTGAGAGACTGTCCCCATCACCGGCGATCGAATGAAGTGCTGGATCATACCTTTGTAGAAAGTCTAGACCCACACACTAAAATATTACTAGACTCTGTATCGAGGGGGCAAGCCTTAGAGAAGACATATGATGAGTTGTACACTTTGTTGAACAGAATTGCTCAAGGAAATCCAGAGTGGCACAGCGAGTCATCGAGGGGGGCAGGAAAGAGATCAGGGTTGATAGAGGTAGATGGTATGAATGCCTTGGCGGCGTAGTTAGCTTCGTTCCAGCATCAGATGATGACTCAGTTCAATAAACTGAGTACGAACCAACAACAGGGCCAGGTCAATGCAGTTCAGCAAGCTCCAAGTTGGTACGAAATTTGTGGTAATAATGGGCACAATGCAGAATCTTGTGGAGCCAATCTGGAATCAGTCAATTTTGTTGGGAATGTGCAGCGGAACAATCAAAATATTAGAAACAACTACAACAGAAATTGGCAGGGCCACCCGAATTTTTCTTAGGGTGGAAACCAAAAGCAAAGTTATCAGCAACCTCAACAGCAGCAGTATCAGCAGAATAGGCAGAATGATGGTCAATTGAGCAGCACATTGAGGAAACATTGCAGAAAATCATGGAGACCCAAACTTAGTTAGCGGAAAATCAGGCGAGAATGGTAATATACTTGAAGAATCAGCAAGTGGCCACCCGCAATCTTGAAAAACAAATTGGTAAAATAGCAACTGCTCAAAACATGAGATCGCAAGGGGGATTACCAAGTGACACAGATCCTAACCCCCGGCAGGTCAATGCCATCAGTTTGAGAAGCGGCAAGCAATTAGCTAATGCAGTGCCAAAAGAGCAAAGAAAGGAGGTGCAGCCAGAGTTGGTTAGACCTGGACCATCTAATGACAAGGGAGAAAATCAGAGTGCCGAGCAACAAAATGCACAATCTTCATTGCAGCGAGCACAAAGACCACCACCACCATTCCCTCAGAGATTCAGAAAGAGCAAGGAGGAGGAATGCTTCAAAAAGTTCTTTGAGAGTTTCAAAGAACTTCACATAAACTTGCCTCTTATGGATGTTTTGCATGGAATGCCCAAGTATGCTAAATACTTGAAAGACGTGATGGCGAACAAAGTCAGATTGGTGGATGTCCAAACAGTAGCACTGACAGAGGAGTGCAGTCACAGTGTATTGAGCAAGATTCCAAAGAAGCTCAAAGACCCAGGAAGTTTTACCTCCCTATACAAATTGGTAAAGCTGAGGTGCTACGAGCTTTGTGTGATCTAGGGGCAGTAGTTAACCTAATGCCCCTATCTTTATTCAACACCCTTTGATTGGAAAAATCGAGGCCAACAAGGTTGATGTTGTAGCTGGCGGATAAGTCTCGAGTGACACATGAGGGAATAATAGAGGACCTTCTCATCAAAGTGGGTAAGTTTATTATACCTGCTGATTTTATTATCTTAAATTTTCAGGTTGATTACCAGGTACCCTTAATCTTGGGACGGCCGTTCTTGGCCATCGGAGGAGCGGTGATTGACTTAAGAGCAGGGACTCTGAAAATGAGGGTCGAGGATGAAGAAGAACTCTTCCGAGTATACCAAGAAATGAACCCATCCACGCACTACAAAAACCTTTGTTAGGTTAGTGTGCTGTCAGAGGATGAGTGTGGGCTGGGGGATTCATCAGGTCTATGGCCAAAGGTAATGACAAGTATTCAGCCCGAGTTTGATAAAGGGCTGCAAAATGTGAAGAAGTTGGAGGAAGAGAGTAATACAGTGGAGGTTGTTTCCTCTAAAAATCAAAAGAAAATGAGGTAGTTCTCGAATGGGAACCCATGTATGAGGATGTCCTGAAAAGGATAGTTCACGTCATGCAGCAACATAAAATAAGGCGCTGCTTCGGAGGCAGCCCAAGGGTACCACAGGTTCAAATTGTGATTTTTTTTGTTGGTGTTGATTTTGTTATTTTCATTGTGTTTGTGTTTTTGGTGGAAAAGTTAAGCACAGATGGAGGGGAAGTCTGAGTACCCGCGGAGGAGGAAGCTAAAGAGCATGGAAGAGAAGAAGTTTGGGGTCAAACATCCACCTATGAAAACTTGAAGAAAAACATGTTGTTAGCTAGGCATAGACGCTCAGGGAGTATTTCTCACCCTTTTTAAATTTTAATTTGATGCTATGAGGACATAGTAGAATTCAAGTGTGGGGTGAGGAAAATTTCAAGGGAAATTTCAAAATTTTTGTGCTTAACGATTTTTGGTGAATGTAATGCTTGTGAGAAATATTGGAAATTTTCTTTTTGTGAGTCAAGCATGATTTCATCACCTGTTGGTTTTTCTTTTCGGTTCTTTTCCGACGGGGGGTCATTGAACCAAAGAAGAATAAAAATTTTCTTTGTCTGTATATAATTCTTTTAGTCATAGTTAGGGACTGTTTCCGACGATGGATAGATGACGGCCGTCTTGAGGAAATATTATTCAGTAGGTTTTGGTTTTTGAACCCGTAGCTAATTGATGGCTTAATGTTCTTGTTATGCGCTATACATGATTGTAAGATACAGGTGTGGTTAGTGTTGAAGCATGTGAGAAGTGTATAACTTTGTTTGAGATATTTAGGCTCTTGATTATGACTCGATGTGATTGAAGCTTAATTCTGAATTCTTGTGATTAGCTGAGTTAAGAGTCTGCTGAATGTGTCTTGATTTTAGCATGTTCCATGAGTGTAAGGTTTTTGAGTATTCTGTGCTATTGTGGAGTGTCTAGAACTTGCCTGGTGTGTTTATAAAATGAAATGAAGGATGTGAATTGTAGGAGATGATTTAGGCATTTCTTTGAATCAACCTAAATGTTATCCCTCACTCTATCTACCTTGAATATTTAGTCCTAGTGAGCCCCATTGAGCCTTAAGCCTATTCTTTGATAGCTACAACATACGCTTAATCCTTTTTCTTTCATCAGCCTTTAATTTGATCTAAAAACTCCTAAGCGCTTAAAGGAAAAATCCAAAAGAGTGAAAGAGTGAGAAGCATGAGAAAGAAGGAAAAGTAGCAGTTGTAAAAGTCGAGAAAGGTGAAGGGTGCACTTGTTTGAAAGGCTGGAATATTGGTAGGGATTAAGAGAACAAATTAATGAAAAGTTCCTTATAGAACTCCTTACTAATAAGCTAAGAGTCCCTAAAGAAATGGGGAAACAAAAGAGGAAAAGGAAAGTTGAAAAAAGATAAAGGTGAAGTAAGAAAAGGGAAGTTCGTAATGAGGGTGTGATGTGTTAAAAGCGCTTAGGGAAGATAGTCACTATTACTGGCCAGAATAGTACCTATCCGTCCCTTAGCTACATTATAACCTAAAAAGTCCTACTTTATCTTATGTTCATACATCCTTAAATTAGTGGAGTAAAACACTAAGGGCAAGCTTATGGGTCATTACATGATGCATGTGAATTCTTTGTGAGAGTGAGCGTAATTCTATTCATTTAACCATACATGTGATTTAAAAAATTTTTGCATGTGAAAATGGGTAACTCTCTTGTTGTGAGGGCACATGTTGAATGAAGGATATAATTCATGTTGGATTTCTTAATCAGTTGATTTGCAGGAGTTTTCTAAGATTGAGAGTCGATTCTTGAGGTTAGGAAGTCTTAACATAGTTGCATTTCATTTCAATGATTAAATCGTGCATGCCCTATTTTTAGCTCACTATCTTAAATAATCATTATAGCCGTAGATTGAATTATCTTGCTTAATTAGCTATGTTTGAGTCTTCATGTGCATGAGATGCAAAAGGTTTGTTCGAGGATAAACAAGACTTTAAGTGTGGGGTAGGTAATCTCGGGCAAAATAGCATGCCCCAGTGATGCTTTATAACTTAATTTAGTCTTGTTAGCTAATTAATTATTTACATTTTCATATGATTTTATATAAATGTGAATATATGTACTAACCAACATGATTAGTCCTTGTTCTGTAGGTTTAAATGAATTTCAGGAACTAATTTATAAGTTGGTGAAGTAGAGGAATGGAGTCGGGAGCAATTTGCAAAAGTCGGCAAGAAGCATGCCTTGGCAAGCTGACGCGCAGGGCAACGTGCCATGCTCTGCGTGTGCCGCGCCCAGCGCCGTGCCATGCCCATACCAGGCGCGAGAGGAAGGCAGCAAGCAGGCAGGCATCTTGCGTGCCAGCGCCGTGCCACGCCAGGCGACTTGCGCGCCAGCGCCTTGCCATCGCGTTGCATGAGCAGCGTGTCAAGCTGGCCATCGCGGCAAGCCTCAATATCTTGGCATCATGAGGCGATTTACAGTGTGCATCCGCGTTACCCGCATGTCACGGAGGCAGTGCTCCGCGATACACTCCGTGACACGGAGCCATTCCACGACAGGAATAATTTTACAAAATTCTCATTTACGATAAATAGGTCCCTTAGCTTCTAAAATCATTTTGTCACGATTTTATTCTGGAAAACCACCTAGGAGTGAAGGGAGAAGTGGGAGAACTCACCTAGGGTTTGTCAAATTCCTCTTCTCTTATACCAATTCTTGTAAGTATGTTACTTTAACAACGTTTCCTTGTAATTTTACGAACATGAATGGCTAGAACCCTTCCTCTAGGGTTGAAGCCAGGAGTTATGATTGTGTTTTTATGAAATTGTGTTGGAATTAAGTTATTGATTATTGTTTTGTCTTGCATTCTTAATTATTGGTTGTTTTTATGATTGATCACCACAAAAACATACACATTAAACTTAGGCAAATGCTTGAGAAGGAATTTACTTAGGCCAGAACAAGAGAATGTAGGGAGCATGGCTGTATCTCACGATATAATTTGTGTTAGGATAGAAATATACCTAACACCTTGCTTGGTTGATAAAAAGGGAGGAGTTAGGCACCAACTTGGAATTATCACATCACCACTCGAAGAAGTAGTTGTGTAGCTAAGTTGAGTCGAATGATTAGGAGTACGAGAGTCCCTAATCATATCCACGTAAACTGCATCTACGTAGTTAATTGCCCACGAACTAGAATTAGCATCCTCGCTCTCAACGTAGTAGTGAGGCTAGTTTGTCGTGTTTAGAGGCTCGAAAGACCATGAGCATGCAATTCTAATTATGTGAGATGATAATTGATAGTTTCATTCTTAACCATTGCAATTCGTAATAGTGCATGATTATCTAGCTTTAACTCTATGTTTCTCCTTGAATGGATTCAGAATATTTCGTTGACCACAATTAGACTTAATTAAACTCTATCAAAAACTTTTATAATCAACATTTGTGGTATTTAATATCACACTTGAACCTGATAGTTAGCTGAATTGGTCCAGTCCTTGTGGGTTCGACATTCCGAGCTTCTTAAAAAGAGCCACTATATTACTTGTACGACTCGTAATCAGACTCATCGTTTAGGAAAATGCTATTTTCAGACAGTCATGAGGGATTAAGGAATGAATCATCATTTGACCTAACGAGTTGTTAAGTGACCCATCATTTGAGCAGTAGTGGTGAATTCCTGTGTACTTCACCGTTTAAGAAAATGACTCGTTATTTGCCTAACGAGTCGTTAAGTAACACGTCATTTACCTAACGAGCCGGCAAATGACTCATCATTTTCCTAGCGAGTCATTAAATGACTCAATTTTCCTAGCGAATCATTAAATGACTCATCATTTCTGGCAGTATGAAATTTCTTGTCGAATTATAGGGGTATTTACATAATTTTAAAGCTTCTAAGTTCTAAACTATGTCATTTTAAGTTTGGGAAAGGGTCTTTTAGAGGGATAATCAACCCTAGCCTATTCATTATCTTCTGAACACTCTAATTAGAAAATCTAAGGCTCTCAAATCCTCTCAAACTTTCTAGGGTTCTTGCTCAAGATTCTCTCAAATTCGATTGGGAATCTCATCAAGACCTATTATTGACCTTCAATTTCCAGGTACGTGAGCCTATTCAATGATGGGTTATTCTAACCACATTCCCTTCCCTAAGAAAATTCATGATCACCCATCTCCCAAACTCTAGTGTCAAAATTCAATGGGGGTTTATATTGGGTTATTATATTTGTCCATGATTCTCTTATGGATAGTTGAACTGATACAAATTTATGATTCTCATGATTGGGGTTTTAAGATTTCTTCAAGTTTTCATGAAATTATGGTCTCTTATGTTACACCCATGATTTATGAACTTTTAGGTCTAAAATTCCTTTTTATGAAATTCCATGATTCTACTATGATTTCAATTCTTGCAAGCCCTAATTTATGACTATGATTTATGATACATGATTTATTACAAGAGCTCCTCATAAAATTATGAATTTCAAGTATGGGAATTTTTTTCAAATATGCATGACTTTCACGATTATCAAGTTTATGATTATGGACGACTCATGGTCCCTTTATTTTATGGAGAGTCAAGTATTTCAAGCATGTTCACAATTATCATGATTTAAACTAGCCCGTGAACTTCATATGATTTCCTGATATTTATTATGATCCATGTGCATATTTTTAGGAGTAGTCTCTAGCACCGAGTAGGCAGGGGTTTAAGTTAACCCGACTCACAGAACTACATGCCAAAGTAGGTTTATATTCATGGACTCTAGGTGGGTGTCATTAGTGATATTAGGGCATATATCGTTTCTTGCCTTGGAATGTTTGGGACGGCTCTGCCCACTTAAGCGAGATAGTTGGGGCATTAATAAGCTCTCATGATAGTTTCAGTTTTGACTCAAGTTATGCTTTCACAAGGTTTCCCTTATGATTATGATTTATGGCTAGTTTATGAGCATTTTAAAAAACTTCGAGTCCCTTATGTTTAAGTTATGTTTATTATCTCATGTTTCAGACATATACTACTCTCATGATTTTTATATGCTTTACTTTCTGTATTTACTTATCCCGCATACGCAGTACATTCCAAGTCCTGACTGCATACTCTATGTTGTATTGTTTCATGATATAGGGACGGTTGATCAACCTCAGTCTCGCTGTTAGCCCCGCTCTCCCCTTAGTTCAACACTAGTACCAGCCTTGGTGAGTCCACATCTTTTGAGGACATTCAGTTTAGATTATGCTTTATATTATTTCAGTTTCTTATTTAGCGAGTTAGTTGGGGGTTTTGTCCCATTAGCCCATCAGACAATTAGAGGCCTGTCAGACATTATGTGGATGTTCAGCATTTTCAAGGGTTGACTCAGTTTATGATCCTTTGATATACATCAAACTTTTTCTTATTCTATTATCATGTTTTAAATCCCACTTTATTTGAGATTTTGAAGTGTTATGCATGTGCCATGGGTAAGCTTAGAGTCATTCGTGGCTATAGGTCCCATGTCTTAATTCGATGGTCCTAGTTCGGGTCGTGACATATAGGTTATCCCTTCCTTACCCTATCCTATTGATTTTATTTCAGTTATCTTAATTTTATTATCTTACCTTTATTTCTTTTCAATCTTACATACTAGTACATAATATTCGTATTGATGTCCCATAGCCAAGAGACATTGCATTCGTGTTGCTGGAACAGATGGAGATCATGCTCGCCCTCTGCAATGTGAGCGTTTGAGTTCACTGAAAGAGTTGGTATTCTCCTTTCTTTCTAGAGTAGATGTTGGATCATCAGTTTTGCACTCGTATGAGTTTTGATGTATAGAAAATGGGTAGGTCGCTTGTCCTAACTGTTCGATATTATTTTTTCTTAGAGAATTTGTGGATACATTTGTGGATTATATAGTTTAGTTTATGGCCTTGCTGGCCTTCTGCATATTTTTCAATGTGTTGTAGTATCGTCGGCTTGTCTTTCTTTATGTTATTGAGCTGTGTCCTAGCCAGCCCTTTGGTTATTGTATTCTATTTAGAGTAGGTTATGACTATGGTCTTAATGGCTTGAGTATTATGATTACAACTGAGATATAGTTGTCTTACTTAGTCGGGTAAGCACCGAGTGCCAATCACGCCTCAAAAGGCTTGGGGCGTGATGTTGGATCAGGTCTGGTCGAACTGAGTCATCTGATCATTTGTTCGGAATACGATAATTAAAGGGGATATTGAAAATTATATGTAAAATACACACACACGCACACGCGCGTGTGCACACACATAGAGACTGAGCATTTCATATATATATATATATATATATATATATATATATATATATATATATATATAAAAGTTAAAAATCTTGTAATTTCAAGGATCTTGGATTAAAAACGGAAGACTGATATTAAAGGTGAGAAAGCACAATCCATGTGCATGCTAATGTGGCGTACATAGATTGGCTAATTTTTTGAGACATGGATTGAGATGTAGATGTGGATCACTATGTTAAATTTTGTGGCTAGATTGGAATTCAAAACAAAGTAATTAACATTTCAAGTAGTCACTTTCTTAATGAAATAACATTTATTAATAAAGTTAAAATTCATTGATTGTAAAATCATACCACTATTAAAGTCGGTTAACTAAAGATTAATATTAAGATGAAGTTTTAATCAATTAATTAATTAAATTTATGAACTTAAAAAAATTAAAATATTTATTTGCAAAAATGGTTCAATTATAGATTTGAAATTATAATTGACATGAAATTGATAATCTAAAATTCTTACTTAAATAAGATACTTATTTTTTACACGAATTGATATATATATATATATATATATATATACAAAATATTTTTATCCATTTATAGACCTTTTTTTTATTTTGTATAAATATCATAAGTTTAAATGATCTATATTATATTAAAATGTGAAAACTCTTAAAAATATTAATTAAACTTTTTGTCCTTCATTAAAAGACTTGGTAATAGAAAAATTATCATTTGTTATTTTCATCAAATAATTATCATTTATTTATTATTCTAATATGTAGGACTTCAAAGTTAATTAAAATTATACTTATTAAATCTTTACTTATTTGTAAGATGTAAGAGCTCATAATATGTAATATTTTAAAATTGACTAAAATTTTACTTCTTAAATTTCTTCTTATTTGATCTATATCAAAAGTTCTAATATTTAAGACTTTAAAAATTAATTACAATTTTGTTAGCTTATAGCAATATTATTATCGATCACAATTTTTCAACTCACGATATGAGAAAGTAACTAAAGAGTTTAACTTCATTTTGGATTAATACATTGAATTTCTTCTCCTTTATAAATATAACATGCTTCAAGTTATTTCAAGTAATCCACTATTTTTGTTATTTTGTCTCTTTAGTTTTACACTATTACTCTATTTTAATTTGTGTGAGACACTATTATGAGAAAAGGAAAAAAAACACTAGAGCTAAAATTATCTCATAAAGGGTAGAATAAAAAGTTTAAAATTAAGTTATTACTAAATATTTTAAGTTTGAAGCCTAATAACAAAATGTCATTCACTTTTTTACCATTTTAAAATAGAGTTCGCACTTGAAAAAATAGTAATTTAATTAATTTTTTAATATTTAAAAGTTTAAAAATAATTAATTTTTATGTATTAAATTTGTACTTATTTGAAATATATAGAAAAATTCAATAATTAGAAATTTAAAAGAGATTAAGATATTACCTTTTAATGAGTAATTTCATGGTGGATAAAATTATACTTATATTTAGGACTCTTGAAAATACAATTAAAAGAAAAGGACGGTCAGATGCACTAATCATGCCGCATTAATAGGGTCCAGGAAAGTGTCTCGCTCTAAGAATTACAGAACTTTGGAATTAATTAAATTTAGATTTATTAAATCCTTATTTATTTATAAGACATAAGAACTCCTAATATTTAGTACTTTTAAATTGACTAAACTTTTGCTTCTTAAATCTTTCGTTATTTGAACTATATTAAAAATCCTATATTTATGATTGTAAAACCTATTATAATTTTATTAACTTATAGCAATTCACAAGAGAAAATGAAACAAATATTGAGCTAAAATTATTTCATAAAGGGTAAAATAAAAGGCTTAAAATTAAATTATTATTAAATGTTTGAAGTATGAAGCCTCATAACAAAATGTCATTCACACTTAACAAAATAGTCATTTAACTATTTTTCTAATATTTAGAATTTTAAAAATAACTAATTTTTATGTGATAAGTTTGTCCTTATTTGAAATATATAGAAAAGTTCAGTATCTAAAATTTAAAAGCTATAAAGATTTTACTTTTCATAAATAATTACATGTTGAATAAAATTGTACTTATATTTAGGACTCTTTAAAATACAATAAAAAAGGACGGTTAGGTGCACAAGTCATCCAACATTAATAGGGTCCGAAAAAGGATCTCACTCAAAGAAGTGTGATATAAATAGCCTACCCTAATACTAACATTAATGGTGGTTTTCACTAACTTACATGAGTCTTTTTTAGTTTGTTGGTATAACAATTTCTTAATGGCCAATTACAAATAAATAATGTATTTGTGATATGATATCAATTTATTAGTGCCAAAACAAGCTAGTAATAAATCAAAATATGATTTCGTAAATGCTAATTGTCTAAATAAATAACTTATACTATATGTTTTAATCTATTATAGAACTTGATATAACAATATGTGTTCTTAATGCTAATATTCATATTAAATGTTAATATATTAATAGTATAGTAATACAAAATTTATAATAATTGACATGAAATATACATATTATGCATGCATTTAAGCTCTCATGTAAAAACGAATCAATCAAATGTTATTTCCGTAATGAAGCAATTATTAGAATAAAATGAAGAAAGAAACTAGATAAGATTGAATATTTTAATGTGATCATTTATCAATTTGAAATGTATAATTTTCTTTCTAAATTCTTGTATTGTTACACTAGGATATCTTTTAAATATTATTATGCTACTTTAAAATTTTAATTTTTATTAATATTAGGACATAAGTGAGCCACACATATTAATACTAGTTAATCAAAAAATATGGAGAGCCAAAACTGACTGTCAACAACATGAAAAACAAGGACATGCAAAACTCCTTGAAGTTGAAGAAAGTGATAACAAGAGTTTGGTTCCTGAGTTTTCAAAATTCAGGAAAGATGAACAAGAGAGCTTCATAAGAAAACAATATGTGAGAAGACAAGAAAAATTATGGTAAGGGGCTGATAGTAAAGATGAAAAGATCAGTAGATGAAAGTGTCACAAGTATATGGTTGAAGAAGTAGGTTCGAGGGTGCTGGAGAATCAGGAACCTGGTCCTCTGATAAATTAGGCACAAACAAGAAGATGTAGGAGGAATCTTGGCTCTCTAAGGATTTTAGCATTGAGTCTGTTTTATAGCATAAAGAGGATATGGAATTTTCAGTCTACTCATAAAATCATAGAGGCTTTAAACCAGTTTAGAAATTTATGATTCCATGAAGATAAAAAAAAGAATAATGATCTTGAAGAATTCTCATAAGATAGAAAGAAGAGAAGGATGGTAAGAGTATATTGATAATAATTCAAAATATTTAGAAAGAAAGGGGAACTTGTAGAATATTTTAGTGAGGATCCACCCAGATAGATGGCCAAAGATTTGAATCATGAACTCCAATAGAGGATCCAACAAGGGCGTGGAAACGACGAGCAAGGTGGTGAGATTACAGGAACAATAGTTTTCCTATGAAGGGGACTGGGCTTCAACATCTCGAAGGATGGCTTTCCACAAATCCGGTTTCAACATCTTGGAGGACAGCTTGCTAAGGTAGTCGAACAGTAAATTTCATCATAGAAATAAAAGATTTTTCCTACAAAACGGGTTGGCTTCTATATCCACCTCGACAGTTTCCCAAGCTACTCAACTCGGGAAAACTTTTACTTGACTTATATATTGAACTTTTATAAACTTCAGAAAACCATTGTACATGTAAAAAGCTAACTTACCCAATGTTTTAGAGTGTTACCTTCAAAGATCAGCCATTCCATGCCTTTTGAAAGGAAGAACAAGAGAGAATTTAGCAAATACTAGTATTATTGAACATAGAAAATTTTTACTGACTCATTCAAAGACCGCTTAACTCTGCCTTTTAATGTACAACCTAACCTTCTTTATATAGGGGTTAGGAGACTACATGATAGATTTGATACAAGATAGAATTTGCACACCTTTCTAGAAAGCCTAATAAAATAAACTTGGCATACGTATTTACATAGCCTAATAAAAATAAACTTGGCATGCTTATCTAGGTAGAATCATCTACAAAGCCTAATAACAACAAACACCTAATAAAATAAATAGCCTAATACAACAGGTAGCATAATTTGTGCAAGGGAAGCCCATGTTCATGTGAAGTGGAGCCCGCTTTTGTCTTGATTTGGGTAGTAAACTTCAGTGAATAATCTGATGCGATAAGCTTTCAGAATCTTGTGCAGGTCATCAACCATTATCTAGTGGGGTGGCATTTGAAGGTGCTTCCAGTGGGTTTGAGCATCGTTCATCTGTATTCCATCAAAAATCATGTTTTTCGTTGGATGAACTGTGATTGTCCAAGCTCCTCCTCAGCGACTTGGTGAAGTACCATTTTCTTATTGACGTCATTATGATGGAACATTTAATCTTATCCTTGTGATGGCCTGAGTTATCTCATCTCTGGTGACCTCATAGGGTGGTTGATATTCCTTTGCTGCTTGACGGACTTTTTCCCAGTAAGGATGTTTATTAGTTTCGATCCATGACACCCATTCCTTCGGCTAAATATCTTTTGTAATGCACATATTTTGCTGGATGATAAACCTTTGTGCTTCGTAATATTCTTCTTCCAAGGACAAAATAGACACCGAATATTTTTGATAAAAAATGAGAGCTCTGGCTCAGCATGGATTTTTTCTTCAATAAACTTTATTGGTGAACGTAGCATTAACACCTTTATGTCGTATGAATTTTCAAAACATTGAACTCGATATTTTTGTGGCCTGAACCACAATAGTAATATTTTTAGAGCTGATTCAATCTTGTCAAAATCCCTGAATACATTGCACTTGATTTCCAAAAGAATGTAATACTAGTGACATAAGTACTAGAAAAACCATAAGAGCTCTTGTGGAAGTCATTAGCAAGTGGTATGAACATATGAAAAAATTGGTATTCTGGGTTGACTACATACAGTTTTAAGATAGATCCTCCATATTTTCTGAAAACCTAAAGCTCATATAATGTTCTTCGTTCTATTAGAATGGATGAATCAAATGGGTCTACGAACTGATTGAATAAGTCCAGTGGATGAGTTGGCAGCTTCGATCACCAGGGACCTGATGGGTTGGCAATCATAAAGATCTGGCCTGCGGGTTCCTTCATCTTCTTGATTTGCCTTGGAAAAAACCTTTTTGGAAATTCATCTGGTCTAGGTAGGAAATCTGTCAGGATATTATCTTTCCCCTTCAAGTGCTTTACTTGGAATTGGTAATGGGAGAACCATTGTGCCCATCTGAGAATCTGCGGATATGGAAGTATCTTTGAAGTTGTTTTGAGATTAGGATCTCGTTGTGATGTCATTCCTTTTTTTATTTCGTTTATACTGGAACCATTGAATTCATCATTTTTGGGAATGCCTTCATATCCATCTCAATCAGGAATTCAATATGGATTAAAAAGAAGTTGAACTTCTTAATCCCATTTTTTACAGCAACAATCACCTTGAATATGGAATGATAGTGTTGTTTCGTGTCTCTGAATCATCCACTTGTATATCCGCATATCTTCCTACAACCATCGTTGTCTTCTAGAAGAACTGCACTCCAATATTCATTGCTGGCATCAGTCCGCAATATCTTCTTTCCATCTGATGGGATGTGGAGAGTTTTCACCTATTGGAACACCTTCTTTATTTTCTGACAGCTTCATCTTTCTCCTTACCCCTGACATGGGCATTTTTCTTCATCATGTTTGTAAGAGGAGAAATGTATGTAGAGACTTCAGGAATAAAATGTCTAACATAATTTCTCACACCACAAAAACTGTTGGAGATGCTTTGTGGTGAAGTTGGTGTCCAAAAATTTGAGTAATTCCTGGATAATGTGTGGACCTGGACTATATGCTCTATTACTGAAATGCATCCCCAAGAAATCGATGTCCTTTTGCACAAGGACCATTTTCTTCGCAGAGAGCATGATCCTATTTGTCCTTTTTATATCATGAATATGAGGAGTAAGGTAAGGTTTTTCTCCAATGCATTACTGAACATCAGTATTTCATTGATGTACACTAGTGAGGTGTGAAGGATAGGTTGAATGATTTTGATCATGGCTTTTTGGAATAGAGTGGGTGCAGATTTTAGACCAAATGGCGAACCTTTATTGGAAGTGTTGGTGAGGAAAGCAAAATGCTGTTTTTGGTATTTCCTCAGGATGTATCCCTATTTTCCAAAATCTAGATTGAAGATAAAACATGGAGAAATATATAGCTTTGTCTAAGTGTGAAAATAGGGTGAGCCTATTTGTAGTAGGGAATTTATCATCTTGGAGGAAGTAATTAAGAGGTTGGTAGTTTATGAATAATCTGGGTTTACCTCTTGTTTGCTCAGCTCTTTTATTGACGTAAAAAGCTCTGCATGCCCATTGAGAATCAGATGACTTGATTAGTCCAAACCCCATGGGTTTTTCACACTCATTCTTTGCAAGCTCAAGGTGTTTTGGGTTCATGCCATAATGACTTGCTTTGGTTGGGTTGATGTTTTCATTCTTCTTGAATGGGAGTTTGATGAAAAATGCTTTATTCAACCATAAAGGATTTTTGCATTTTTTCAAAAACTCCTTGTGGGATTCTGCACATGAATGCTCCACCAATTGTTGCTTGATCTCCTTGATCTACTCATCCTCAGTGATCTGGAATAGGCATGACACTTCTGAGTATGGCCTGAATTACTTCTTGAATGTTAATCCATAAGATCTGATATGGAGTTGATCCTAGAGTTGTTTTTTGATGTCGAACCCAATTATGAGATCTTTTCTTGAGACATCTAATCCGAACAGCTTTTCTCTGAACATTAACCTTGGGAAAAACTCAATTGTGATTGGGGGCTTTGTAATAACTATGGTTATTAGGATCCCATTTGATGCAGTGTTGATGTTCTTGAAATAGGGAACCCATTAATCATCTGGACATAAGGAATATTTATGATGCTACGGATCTCTTCCTCAGCCTCTATGATCTGGCAATGGTCATGCTCATGTTCTTCATACGTATCCATTGATAATAGTGTGTCCTATTATTGTTCATCTTCTAGAGAGAAAACTGATTCAAGATCATTGTCCATGATATCAGCATACTCTTCTATCTTAGTGAGAAGATGGATAGATCTTTTAGCTTGAGGACAATTCTTTACAAAGTGTCCAATCTTGTGTTAGATAAAGCATCTGTCACTCTTCTGTAAGTTGCTAGACTTTTTCTCCTGAAGTATTTTCTTTTCTTGGTGAATTGCCTTCCACCTGAAGGCTTTGGCCATTTGAATTTCTTATATTCCTTATACCTGCTTCTCCTTCTAGGGGCATGACAAAAGCAATTAGACCTGGTGATTAGGTCAGTTTTGCTACAAGCGTTATCAAGGGATAGATTATTTTGCATGATCTTATTAAGAACAGATCTCTTAGTGCAAATATCTTCTAGTGCCAAAAATATTGCTTTCTTGATATAGCCGACTCGGGGGATGGTGATTGACCGGAACTTTTCCTCGACAATCATTATGGTTTGTCCTACCAACATCTTTGGCAAGGATGAGACAAAGGCCTACTTTAAGCTTGCGTCTCCACCTAGCTCGAAGTATATTTTTGCCATCTTCTGGAAGTGAACATCAATGACATTTCTATCAAATGACACACACTTCATCTTGAAGAATTATCTTCACCGCTTTTCCTGCCTTTGGCCAGCATCTCCATAAAAAACTTCATGTAGCATCCTGATGTTAAAAGCAAAGTATTGGATGTGAGGAAAGAACTTAAATCATGTGTCCCCAGTGTGTTCCACTAGTCTCTAAGGATTCCAAAGAACGTTGAACTGAATTCTGACAGGATTAGAAACTTCTCTCATTCTACCAAGTTTTTTGACACCATCCAGGTAAAGAAGTCTTGGATCCTTTGAGCTCATTTTGAAACTTTGGCATCATCAAGAGTAAAATTATAGAATCCAGTTCCAACCAATTTTTGAGTTGGTTGTTCTGGTCTCCTTTCTGTAATTGGATCATCTGTTATCCCGTCTTGATCATCATCTACTTTCAAGACTTCTGGTTCTCTTGGTCGGTTCATGTATATTGGGGGATTGTCTTCCTCGGAGGTGTCTAGTGAGAGATTCTAACTCGTCTCCGAATCTTGTTCAGATGCTTCAGTAGGATCATTATCCATTGATTTTTCAGTACTGGATCCTTGGCTGTCATCTTGTTCCAATCCATAAAGGTCCGAAAGAACTTGATCTGAGATCATCAAGTTTTTTTGGATCTGGATCGAGCTCTTTGGTTCTTTATCCAACCTCCTTCTTTCTTTTGGACAACTTTTGTGCTGCGGCAAAATCTTTTCTTTCCCAAAACAATTTTGCAATGTCAATTTTAGGCTCATCTATAGATTGTTGAGTGAAAGATATGGGTTCATATGGAATAAAATGGGAAGTAGTATTGGGGCGGAGGAATTTTGGGGGTGAATACGTCTATGACGACGTGGGGAAAAAGGAGGATTTTGTAGAATAGTTATGGGTTTTTTGTGACTCAAAAGGTTCATGTCTAAGTTGTTGTGTTTGTTCTTTAATCTCTGCCATCCCTTTTAATTGCTGTGAAAATAAGTGGAAAAGTGAGGTTCCTGGTGGACAAATCTCTTACTACATATTGGTTAGTAGTAATTCAAGGGCTCTAATAAGGTCGTGGTTGGATGCCTTTTACACTTTTTTCTTAATGGTTTCTGATAACGCTCAAACCACACCTCAAACTAAAGTATGAAGTGGACATTGTTAATAAAGAACCCAAACTTATAGGTTGGGGTCGAACCCACAGGGAATATGGAAGATCTAGATTACAGCCAGTAGATGAACTTGTATGGTAATTACTTCACAAAGGGGGAATTCTAATAGAAAGAAATAATAAAAATAAGCAGCAGTCAAGATTATAGTTGTGAATCAATAATCAAAGGATAACTAGGGTTTATGTTCCCCATGAGTTCATAACAGCTTTGGATATACAGTTGTGATCTTTACCAATACTTACTTACAGAGCTGATAACTTAGGTTCATTCAAACGATCGACCAATCCCTATTGAATGACTATCCTCAATTACTAGACCAAGTCTCATGAATTTTGCAAACTAACCGTTATCGCTAAGTTCAAGATATAGCTATACTGCAACCACAACTCAAGTTAATACAATGATCATCAAGATGAAGGCTCCGTTGTAATTCTCTTTTCCTAATCTCTACCTCTTCCATCAAAGCAAGTAAAGAATTCAGGCACATCCTAACGTTGTACACTTCTAAGAATCAATAAAGATGAAGAGACTACAATATAAGTAATTGGTATTGATTTTAGAATCACTTTGTGCTACCCTAGCTAGTTAATCCATCATGGTTCCCACAATCCTAGCTATGGAGGTTTTAGTCTCTCATAGTTGCAAGGTTGTGATTTGCGTTCATGATTGACAACATATAACAATACTTACAAAGATGATTGAGAAAAATAATCCCTTCAATTAAACCACGAAATCTTGAACAACAAGTGGCAAGAACAAGATGAATTCAAGAAAAGGTTGATAACAAGGTTGAACCAACTCACTTCTCTCTTCCAATGATGTATATTTTCTTACTACAATGTTTTCCTACTAGAATTAAGTCTATTCTTCCTTTTCTCCTCTGAAAAATAAACATAAAAAGTATTTATAGAGACACAAGAATCCTTTTCCTAAACTAAAAGGACTGCTTTCCATATCTGGTGCCGACCTCTTCATGGGTCCACGTACGACTCGTAGGGGCTTTTCACGGATTGTGACATCCACTCGTGGCTTGGAATATTGGCTAAGTGTTGGGCCAAGGTACGATTCATACCAACTTTGGACGACTCGTACATTGATACCTGTGGCTTAGTCCCAAACTTTTGAACCTTTTTCAGAACTTCACTACGACTGGTATGGTACGACTTGTACCTTCATCTAATGGGTCGTAGGTTCTCTCGTACTGAGAATCAGCCTTCAGTTCAATTCTTCTGGATTTCGTCACGACTGGCTTACCACAACTCGTACCACCATGGTACAATCCGTGACAAGTCTCATATATTTAGTCTTCAAGGTTATCTTTCAGCTTCTCATCAAAGCCCTCAGTACGACTCATAGGTCCATCCTACAGATCATACTGTAGTCTGCACTTTTTGTACACTTTTAGCTTCCTTTTGCAATTTATTGTTCCAACACCCATTTAGCCTGAAATCAAAGGAAACATGCCTCATATCCACATAAATACACATAAGTCCATGCTATAATCTTAGTTTTGAGCGCAAATAGTGCTGCAAATTCACATCACATCAACACCCTCAACTTAAGACTTTTGCATGTTGTCAGGCAAAGAAAAAGAAAAACTAAACCCAACGCTCAATTAGCAAATATACTCAAGATACTACAGCCAAAACTCAAACAAATTTGTGCACTCTATATACAAACTCTGTTGACCCTTCCTCTTGAAACATCATCAGCTAATGTTTTGCAAGCAACTATCAGAACATCATATTTAGGGATCAAGACATGTCATCTAGCTATCAACACGTAATAAGGTTATCACGTATGTGTTTCACACAGATCAATGGTAGAAGCAAACATAATCCATGTACCTCACAAAAAATTAAGTCCCCTCTCTAGTATGAAGTATCAACTGAAACATGGGACTAGGCAAATGAAGCACTCACTCTCTCAAGGAACTACAAGTATTATGCATCAAATATCATAGGCTTGCCCTTATTTTCTTTGCTTCGGTTTGTTAGATGGTTAAATTAAGAACACTATAGGACTTTCTATGGCTTTTAATATAGGCTTAGGGCTGGACGTGAAAAAAATGACAGATTTTATTAGTGACTATCCCTTCCTTGGCACTACATTCATTGGCTACACCGTTCTCCTATTTCACCCTTCATTCTTTTTGTCTCCTTCTCTTCCCTTTTCCCCATTTCATGAACATTCGCATGGGTGAGGTGATTTTTTTTCTTCAAATATTTCAACACTTTCAAGCTATTTTGAATTTCTCTTCTTTTTCAATATTCTCAAATTTTCAGCTTTTTACTTTTTCACCTAAGCACACCTTATTTTTCACCATTTTTCTTCTTTTTCCTTTTTCTTTTCTTTCCTCCTGCTCCCACCATTTATGCACCCCTACATTAGCCACCCTCAACTTAAGAATTTTGCTTATGTTGAGGTTCACACTATCCAAGAAAGGACCAGGGCCAAACAGGTTCATTATAAACAAATGGATACGGTTGGCAGGCAAATCAAAGAAATATGGTCAATTATGACTCAAACTTAGGATCAAGGGATTCATGAAACTGTGGTAGGCCAATATAGGCAGAAAGTGGGCTAATGCAACAACGGCCTATGATCATCTCCTAACTAATCATCCTCAACCTATGTAGAGACCAACCAGGCAAGTTCTACATCTTCAACAACATACCGCAATAAATACTAAGACCTCACTCACACATGGTACATGAACTATTTTCACTTTACCTGTCTGGTTCATACATGGCTCAACAATATTAGCACTATCAATAACTAAATCACATAAAATGATCCACAGAAATCATGCATTGTTGTCACAAGTACATAGCAAAATTTTTTAAACAGGGTCAATTTTTCAAAAACAACAAAAGTAGTGCATATTCAATGGCTGAGTATTCCTAAGTTACTTTCTAATCAAACAAAAATCACACCTAAATTAAAAGAAAT
This sequence comes from Datura wrightii, assembly GCA_035772735.1. NCBI lineage: Eukaryota > Viridiplantae > Streptophyta > Magnoliopsida > Solanales > Solanaceae > Datura > Datura wrightii. Next base: position 162,811,289 of record JASDFA010000016.1, read on the forward strand.
CCTAACACATAATGGTTCTACTAGATTGCATGTCTGAGGAAAAAGAAGCACGGTAACAAAACCCTCAGGTGAACCAAAAATATCCCAAAATACATGTACCCCCCCCCCCCCTTTGAAAGAATGAGCTTCGTCCCAGAAGCACAAAATATAAGCTGGAAAGGAAAAAGGACATACCTGTGGCTACTCAGACTTCGCCTTCCATGGGTTTCCTCCCATGTAGCGCCAAATTTAACGTCGTGGCATGACATTACTCTTGTGACTCCTCAGGTATCATCAAGGTATATTTCCTCAACTCTTCTCAATTCAATTTCATCTCCGAGGTACACCATTATTCTTTGCCCATTTACTTTGAACCTTTTCCCCTCTTTGTTCTCAAGTTCCAGTGCACCATATGGAGACAGTTGTACTACCTTATAAGGTCCCATATATCTAGATTTCAACTTCCCAGGGTGCAATCGGAGACTTGAGTTAAACAACAATACCAAGTCGCCTGGGCTAAAGTCCCTTCATGTGATCTTTTTGTCATGATAGATCTTCATTCGTCCCTTATAAATGGCTGCACTTTCATACGCCTTGAGTAAAATTCATCCAACTCATTGATATGATTCAATCTTAGCTTGGAAGCATCATTCAAATTAATATTTAGCTTCTTCAGTACCCATAATGCCTTATGCTCTAATTCAACTTGTAAGTGGCATGCTTTACCATAAACCAATTGGTAAGGTGATGAGCAAATGGGAGTTTTATATGTTGTTTAGTAGGCCCATAATGCACCATCAAGCTTCCTAGCCCAATCTGTCCGGCTCGTATTTACTGTCTTGGCCAGAATGGTCTTGATTTCTCTATTAGAAACTTCTACCTACTCACTTAACTGAGGGGTAAGGTATGGCTACCTTGTTCTTGACACCGTATTTCTCCAGTAAGGTTTCGAAGAGACGATTGTAGAAATGTGATCCACCATCATTGATGATAGCTCTGGGAGTGCTAAACCTGGAAAAGATATGCTTTCGAAGAAATGTTGTCACACTCTTGCCTTCATTGTTTGGCAATGCAACAGCCTCCACCCATTTTTATATATAATCAACAGCCACCAGAATGTACTTCATCCCATATGAGTTAATGAAGTCAATCCCCCACACATCAAATAGTTCTATCACCAAAATTGGGGTTAATGGAAACTCATGTTCATAGGTAATATTGCCTTGCCTTTGGCACTAATCACATGACATGGCAAGGTCGTACGCATCTTGATGAATAGTTGGACAATATACCCACATTGCAAAATTTTATGTGCCGTTCTGGTGCCACTATGATGTCCCCCTACAGGAGATGAATGTCATGCCTCCATGATGCTCAGCATCTCCACTTTTGGGTCACACCTACGAGTGATCCCATCTGCACAGATGCAGAATAAATATGGCTCATCCCAGAAATATCGTCTGACATCAAATAAAAACTTCTTCTGATGATGAGGAGTCATGTCTGCTAGCATTATGTCGCTAACCAAGTAGTTAGCTATCTCAGCAAACCAAGGGATTAAGTCCTGTGATGCAGCTGATACCTGCTCGTCTGGGAATGCATCATTGATCTCAACCTCTATCTGCTCCTTTGCTTCAGCTTCAAGTCTGGATAAATGATGTGCCACCTGGTTCTCTATTCCCTTTCTATCTTTTACTTCAAATTCAAATTCCTGGAGCAAGAGTAATCAGCAAATTAATTTGGGTGTGGCATCTTTTTTAGACATTAGGTACCTCAATGCAGCATGATCTATGTGAATGATCACCTTTGTTCCGAGCAAGTATGCTCAAAAATTTTCAAATGCAAATACCACTGCTAATAGTTCTTGCTCTGTGACTACGTAATTCTTTTGGGATGTATTTAGTGTATTGCTAGCGTAATAGATTTGATGAAAGATTTCTGCTCTCCTTTGACCTAAAATAGCACCTAGCGCAACACCACTAGCGTCACACATTACCTCAAAGGGGAGAGACCAATCTGGAGCTAGGATGAACGGAGTAGTAGTGAGCTTTTCGTTGAGGCACTCAAGAGCCTTTGGACATGCCTCATCGAATACAAACTTTACCTCTTTTTCCAATAGTTTGCATAATGGCTGTGCTATTTTTGAAAAATCCTTGAGAAAGCATCGGTAGAATCCTACATGCCTCAAAAAGCTTCTGACCCTTTTGATGGAGATAGGGGGTGGCAATCCTGAGATAACTTCAATTTTCACCTTTTCCACCTCTATACCCTTTCCCGAGATTTTATGGCCCAGCAGTATTCTCTCTTTAACCATGAAATTATATTTTTCCCATTTTAGGACCAGATTGGTTTCCTCACATCTTTTCAGCACTTTGTCCAAATGTTCAAGGCAGGATTCGAATGACTCACACACGATTGAGAAATCATTCATAAATACTTCAATGGTGTCTTCTACCATGTCTAAAAATATGGACATCATACAACACTGAAAAGTGGATGGTGCATTACAAAATCTGAAAGGCATTCTTTTGAACGCAAAGGTCCCATATGGGCAAGTAAAGGTGGTCTTCTCCTAATTTTCTAGGGCTATAGTGATCTGGTTGTATCCTGAATACCCATCAAGGAAGCAGTACCATCCTCTACCTGCCAGTCTATCAAGCATCTAATCCAGGAATGGCATTGGAAAGTGATCCTTTTGAGTGCAACGGTTGAGTTTCCTATAGTCAATGCATACACGCCATCTTATGACCGGTCGTGTTGGTATCAACTCATTCTTTGCATTGGGGACCACCATAATCCTTCCCTTCTTTGGTACGCATTGAACATGACTTACCCATTGACTTCAGCTATGGGATATATTACCCCAGCGTCCAGCCATTTGATAATCTCCTTTTTTACCATTTCTTGCATGGACGGGTTTAGGCGACGCTGATGCTCAATGCTTGTCTTAGAATCTGGTTCCATCTAGATTTTAGAATTCCGATGATATCAGCTATGGTTCATCTAATGTCCTTCTTGTATCTTCTCATTATGTTGACCACAACTTCCACCTGCTCATTGGATAAGGTTGTTGCAACAATAACTGGCAAGGTGTTGCTTTCTCCGAGGAATGCATACTTGAGATGTGGAGGTAATACTTTCAACTCAATGATGCGTGGTTCTTCCACAAATGATTTGGCCGGTGGCGTTGCACGGTTACATTAAATCCAGGTTGAGCTTCTTTGGGTTGAAGCTTTATGACCCTATTCCATTTAAGGCATTAACCGTCTCTGTATATTCTGGGCTCCCATTATCTCCATAATTCATTATAACAGCTGCCAAAGTATTAGTGGTCAAAATTCCTTCCACTAAGGTTGGCAGCTAATCGTGTTCCATCTTTGGGTTTTTGAGTGGAGGGTTTATCCCTAAGTGAAAACCTGAGGATATCACAAAATAAAATAAAAACGTTAAAAGTAAACTATCGACAAGTAAAATACAAGCTAGTAACCAAGACTTAGCCGTATTCTCCGGCAATGATGCAACTTTTTGATAACTCTGAAACCACATGTCCAACTGAAGTATGAAGTGGATGTTGTCAATAAAGAACCAAAACTTATAGGTTAGGGTCGAACCCATAGGGAATATTGAAGATCTAGAATACAGCAGTAGATGAACTAGTATGGTAATTACTTCACAAAGGGAGAATTCTAATTGAAAGAAATAATAAAAATAAGCAGCAGTTAAGATTATAGTTGCAAATAAATAATTAAGGGATAATTAGGGTTTATATTCCCCATGGGTTCATAACAACTTTGGGTATACACTTGTGATCTTTACCAATACTTACTTACGGAACTGATAACTTAGGTTCATTCAAACGATCGACCAGTCCATATTGAATGACTATCCTCAATTACTCGACCAACTCTTTTGCAAACTAACTATTATCACTAAGTTCCATATATAACTATCCTGCGACCACGACTCAAGTTAATACAATAATCATCAAGATCAAGGCTCCGTTATAATTCTCTTTTCCTAATCTCTACCTCTTCGACCAAAGAAAGTAAAGAATTCAGACACTTTCTAATGTTGTACACCGCTAAGAATCATTAAATATGAAGATACTACAATATAAGTAATTGCTATTGCTTTTAGAATCACTTTGTGCAACCCTAGCTACTTAATCCACCATGGTTCCCACAACCCTAGCTATGGTGGTTTTAGCCTCTCATAGTTGCAAGGTTGTGATTTTGTTCATGATTGAAAACACATAACAATACTTACAAAGATGATTGAGAAAAATAATCCCTTCAATTAAACCACGAAATCTTGAATAGCAAGTTGCAAGAACAAGATGAATTCAAGAAGAGGTTGATCACAAGGTTGAACCAATTAAATTCTCTCTTCCAATGATGTAAAATTTCTTACTACAATGTTTTCCTACTAGAATTAAGTCTATTCGTCCTCTTCTACTTTGTAAAATAAACATAAAAAGTATTTTATAGAGACACAAGAATCCTTTTCCTAAACTAATAGGACTGCTTTCCATATCTGGTGCCGACCTCGTCATTGGTCCACCTATGACTCGTAGGGGATTCTCACTGATCGTGACATCAACTCGTGGCTTGGAATGTTGGCTGAATTTTGGAAGTGTTGGGCCAAGGTATGATTCATACCAACTTGCTATGACTCGTACATTGAAACCCGCGGCTTGATCCTGAACTTTTGAACCTTTTTTTGAACTTCACTACGACCAGTATATTATGACTCGTACCTTCATCTCGCGGGTCATAGGTTCTCTCATACTTAAAATTAGCCTTCAACGCAATTCTTCTGGATTTCGTCACGACTGGCTTACCACGACTCATACCACCATGATACAATCCTTGAAAAGTCACATAAATTCAGTCTTCCAGGTTGTCTTTCAGCTTTTTATCAAAGCCCTTTGTACGACTTGTAGGTCCATCCTACGGATCGTACTATGGTCTGCACTTTTTGCACCTTTTTGCACACTTTTAGCTTCCCTTTACAAATTATTATTCCAACACCCTTAAAGAACAAAAGTCTATTACAACAGTACAATATCTTCAAATCGAATTATTACATATTAAAAATGAAGTCAAAGAAGTTAAGTAAAGACTTAACAAGCTAGAAACAGATGCCCTTGCTAATAAACTATTAAATGAACTAGAACCAATGCAAGGATCTGAATATATCAATCTGAATCAGGAGTAACATCAAAATTAGAAAAAGGTGAAAAAGAAATTGAGTATCTAGAGAGCCCTCTATAAGGTAAATCAGGAGTAAAAATTATTGCAATAGTTAAAGCCCAGAGCTGGGATATACATATCACATTGGTTATAAATAAAAATTATATTATTCACAAAATTGCATTATTAGACACAGGTGCAAACTAAAACTGCATTATTGAAGGAATAATCCCTACTAAGTACCTTGAAAAAAGTACAACGCGGTTATTCTCCGCGATAGGAGGAAGGATCAAAATAAATTATGAACTCCATAAGGCACACATATGCAATAATGGAATCTGCTTTGTTAATGATTTTGTAAAAACTAAAGATATAAACGAAGAAATTATAACCCAAATAAAACCCTATGTTGCGAATTTAGACTGCATCCACACCACTGCTCTAGGAAAAGAGATCATTTTTCCCTACCTAAATAATATGTCAAAAGAAGAAAGTAAATTTATAAAAGGAAAAAGTATCTTTATAATAAATCTGCTTTCCCAACAAATAAACTATTTAAAGATCGAGATAAAATTTGAACGGATTGAATCCTCTTTAAAACATCCGAAGGTAGAAGCCAAAATTAAAAGCCAACAAGAATTCATAGAACGAGAAGTCTGTTCAGAATTTTCTAATGCCTTTAGAATAGGAAACACCATATTATTGAGTTGCCATATATTGAGGGTTTCAGAAAAAAGAATATCCCTACTAGGGCAAGACCAATTCGAATGAATCAAGAGTTAATGGAATATTGTAAAAAGGAAATCAATGATTTACTTGATAAAAAGATAATTAGACCTTCCAAGTCACCATGGAGTTGTTCGGCATTCTATGTCAATAATAGTGCAGAAAAAGAAAGAGGGGCCCCAAGGCTAGTGATTAATTATAATCCCCTCAACAAAGTTTTAAAATAGATCATGTATCCAATATCCAATAAAAGAGATCTTCTTAAAAGGACTTATAAAGCTAACATTTATAGTAAGTTCGATATGAAATTGGGATTTTGGCAAATACAGATAGCAGAAAAAGATAAATATAAAACAACTTTTAATGTACCTTTTGGACAATATGAATGGAATGTAATGCCATTCGGATTAAAAAATGCACCGTCCAAATTTCAGAATATAATGAACAACATATTTAATCCACATAGTCATATTTCTATAGTTTATATAGATGATGTTTTAATATACTATGAAGATATTGACCAACACTTCAAACATATACAAACCAAAGGTTGTTAAACAAAAAAAATTAGTAGTAAGCGCTAAAAAGATTATGTTATTCCAGACTGCTATTAGATTCCTTGGTCATGACTTATATCAAGGAACCTATAAAACCATTTATAGAGCCATAGAGTTCTCATCCAAATTTTCCGATAAATTAATTGACAAAACTCAGCTTCAGAGATTCTTAGGAAGTCTTAATTATGTTGCAAATTTTATTCCAAATATTAGACAGGTTTGTAAGACTCTTTATCAGCGTCTTAAAAAGGATCAAGTCCCATGGGGATTAGAACAAACAGAGACAGTCCAAAAAATAAAATCAATAGTTCAAAAACTTCCATGTCTAAGCATACCACATCCAGAAGCATTCATGATAGTAGAAACTGATGCCTCATACATAGTATATGGAGGCATCCTTAAACAAAAAATCTCCCTAGAAAACCCCGAACAATTAGTAAGATTCACTTCGGGAATCTGGAATAATACTTAGAAAAATTACAGCACCATTAAAAAGGAAATTCTGTCTATAGTGTTATGTATCACAAAATTTCAAGACGATCTAATAAATAAAGAATTTTTACTACGAGTAGACTGCAAAGCTGCCAAAGATGTTTTACAAAAAGATGTAAAAATTTTGGTTTCTAAAAAAATATTTGCCAGATGGCAGGCTTTGTTATCCAACTTTGATTTTCAAATCGAGTTTATACAAGGAGAAAATAATTCTCTCCCAGATTTTTTGACTAGGGAATTATTACAGGGAACTAAATGAGACCTGTAACACCTAGTATAATGCCCTTGAAGCCTCCATTTCATCCCTTCAAACCATAAGAAATAATGAAAAGACCCTTCAAAGAAGAGGAAAAACCAAAACCAGAAAATAAATATTTAGTTTTGGCAGAATTCCCATTTAGTTTTGGCAGAATTCCCATCTTTGCCAAAAGCTACTATTCTGTCCCCATTAAAGGAACCCATAACCAGTCAGACCAGATTACAAAACCATTAAAATTAGTTTTTAATGGAGACTCTTCATCAGCAGACAAAACTATCTCTATCCAAACAAAGGATAGCTATGAAATGAAGCCACCAGAGACATGCTCTCAGGCGGTTCTGCCAGCGACTCCTGAAAAGAAAATGGAGAAAAATATTCCATATAAACAGTAGTTTGAGCTAATAGTTTTACAAGTACTGCCGATCATGGCCCTCAATAAAACAGACGAATGTTTTGGAGTACCCGAATTAGTAAAACCCTGCTACACAAATTGGAATTATGTAGAGACAGATGATCCCCTTAAAACCTGAAGGTATTATGAGTTCATTTTAACAGACACTGATTCAGTAAAAATTGAACATAAATTAAAATGTCCAGATAATCCTGACAGTATTCAATACTCAAAGTTCACAATTAAAAGAATTTTAAGTCTGTTTGAATGGTTTGTAGATCATCTACATGCACCCATTCCCCTATCAAGAACCCATAAACCCCAGACATACAACTGATATGATTATAAGGCAACCTGGTATAACTTTATGTATCTAAGGCCCAATGCTCACACTTGGTTTTTCAAGTATTCAAAAGAAATGAAAAGCCAGATAGTTTTACGAATGGTTGAACCAATTCGGAGGAAATAAACAAGTATTGACAAAATATTTTCAGACACATAGTTTGAAAAATTCTAGGTAGAGAAGAATATTTCTATCCTATAAGAAAATATTAAATTGTGTCAGTTTTTTATTTCAAAAAGAATTTCATACATTATCAGCTGGTCCTTTGATATTCATGAATTTGAAAGGATTAAATATCTGAGTAAGACCATCAAAATCAAAGGTTGGGCACCAACACCCCGGGATGATAAGGAAACTTCAAGTTCTTCATTACGACAGGATTCCCAACTGTCAAAGGACGAATTAAAAAGAAGGTTCCAGCATGCCTTGTCAAATTTGGGAAAGATACCCAACAAAAACAGATAATGAAATTAGTAGATACTGCATCCTCTCATACAAGTAAACCAAGCAATGGAGGCATGCTAGATCTGCAAGGGATAGCTTAAGCTTATCTTCTCAACTAAAGAAGACAGCCAGACTATCCTTTCAGAAAAATGAAAAGCTACTACAATCAAAAGCAGTGGACCCCTCAGGAATCCACCGAAAAAAATGCAGCAAAAAGAAAAGATACATAAGGACAAAATGAAATATCTACAAACTTCCAGGCAGAAGAAGATGAATCTTCATCAAATTCCAAGGTCACATCATGACAAATATCAAATTTCAAGGAAACCATGTTTCAAGAAGATGAAGACATATTTTAAATAGATCCGTGTAAAATTAAATTTGCCACGTGTGGACACGTGCAAATAGATAGCAGGTAGTAGTTAGTTGACTCATCATATTGAGGTCTATTTAAGAACATCACATTTTATTGGGAAGGGCATTCGGAAAACACTAGACTCACATCCAAATTGCCCAAATCTCTCTTTCCCTCTATATTCTCTGTTTTTCCTTATTATCAATAAACAACTCTTTGTAAGTATCTTTTTCTTCTACTTTATTACTACTTGTAGTATTTTGTTTTATTTTCTCCTACCTTTGTAATTATTTTTCAAGTAATTTTCTATGATCCATCAAATGGTATCACATTTTCAGAAATGGTTTGAAAAATTCAAAGTAGAGTAGAATATTTCTACTCTACCAAAAAATATTAAATTGTGTAAGTTTTTTATTGCCAAAAAAAATTCATACATTATCCGCTGGTCCTTTGATATTCATGGATTATTGAGTGAAGGATATAGGTTCATGTGGAATAAAAGGGGAAGTAGTATTGGGGCGGCCAAATTTTGGTGGTGAATATGTCTATAACGATATGGGGAAAAAGGAGGATTTTGTAGAATGGCTGTGGGTTTTTTGTGACTCAAAAGGTCCTTGTCTAGGTTGTTGTATCTGTTCTTTAATATCAGCCATCCCTTTTTGTTGCTGTGAAAAGAAGTGGAAAAGTGAGGTGCCTGGTGGATAGATCGAAAATTGCATATTGGTCAGTAGCAATTCAAGGGCTCCAATAAGGTCGGAATGTTGGTTGGATGCCTTTTACACTTTTTTCTTAATGGTTTTTGATAATGCTCAAACCACACCTCCAACAGAAGTATGAAGTGGACGTTGTCAATAAAGAACCCAAACTTATAGGTTGGGGTCGAACCCACAGGGAATATGGAAGATCTAGATTACAGCCAGTAGATGAACTTATACGGTAATTACTTCACAAAGGGGGAATTCAACTAGAAAGAAATAATAAAAATAAGCAGTAGTCAAGATTATAGTTGTGAATAAATAACTAAAGGATAACTAGGGTTTATGTTCCCCATGGGTTCATAACAGCTTTGGGTATACACTTGTGATCTTTACTAATACATACTTACAGAACTGATAACTTAGGTTCATTCAAACGATCGACCAATCCCTATTATGACTATCCTCAATTACTCGACCAAGTCTCATGAATTTTACAAACTAACTGTCATCCCTAAGTTCCTGTTATAACTACCCTGCGACCACAACTAGAGTTAATACAATGATCATTAAGATCAAGGCTCCATTGTAATTCTCTTTTCCTAATCTCTACCTCTTCCACCAAAGCAAGTAAAGAATTCAGGCACTTAAAAACGTTTTACTCCGCTAAGAATCATTAAAGATGAAGAGACTACAATATAAGTAATTGGTATTGGTTTTAGAATCACTTTGTGCGACCCTAGCTAGTAATTCATCATGGTTCCCACAACCCTAGCTATGGAGGCTTTAGCCTCTCATAGTTGCAAGGTTGTGATTTGCATTCATGATTGAAAACATATAACAATACTTACAAAGATGATTCAGAAAAATAATTTCTTCAATTAAACCACGAAATCTTGAATAGCAAGTAGCAAGAACAAGATGAATTCAAGAAAAGGTTGATCACAAGGTTGAACCAACTCAATTCTCTCTTCCAATGATGTAAAATTGCTTACTACAATGTTTTTCTACTAGAATTAAGTCTATTCATCCTCTTCTCCTCTGAAAAATAAACATAAAAAGTATTTAAAGAGACACAAGAATCCTTTTCCTAAACTAACAGGACTGCTTTCCATATCTGGTGTCGACCTCGTCACGGCTCCACCTATGACTTGTAGGGGCTTCTCACGGATTTTGACATTAACTCGTGGCTTGGAATGTTGGCTTAATTTTGGCTAAGTGTTGGGCCAAGGTACGATTCGTACAAACTTTCTACGACTCGTACATTGACACCTATGGCTTGATCCTGAACTTTTGAACCTTTTTCTGAACATCACTACGACCAGTATTGTACGACTCGTACCTTCATCTCATGGGTCATAGTTGCTCTCATACTGAGAATCAGCCTTCAGTGCAAATCTTCTGGATTTCGTCACGACTGGCTTACCATTACTCGTATCACCATGGTACGATCAGTGACAAGTCTCATAAATTCAGTGTTCCAGTTTATCTTTCAGCTTCTCATCAAAGCCCTCAGTGCGACTCATAGGTCCATCCTACATATCGTATTGTGGTCTGCACCTTTTGCACCTTTTTGCACACTTTTAACTTGCTTTTGACATTTATTGTTCCAACACCCATTTATCCTGAAATCAAAGGAAAAGTGCCTCATATCCACATAAATACACCTAAGCCAATGCTATTTTGTTATTTTTGAGCGTCAATAGTGCTGCAAATTCACAGCACATCAACACCCTCAACTTAGGACTTTTGCATGTCTCAGGCAAAGGAAAAGAAAAACTAAACACAACGCTCAACTAGAAAATAAACTCAAGATACTACAGCCAAAAAACTCAAATAAATTTGGGCACACTATATACAAACTCTATTGACCCTTCCTCTTGAAACATCATCATCTATTGTATTGCATGAAACGATCAAAACATCATATTCAGGGATCAAGACATGTCATCTAGCTATCAACAAGCAATCAAGTCATCACCTATGTGTTTTACATAGATCAATGGTAGAAGCAAACATAATCCATGTATCCTCACAAAAAATGAAGTCCCCTCTCTAGTATGAAGTATCAACTGAAACGTGTGATTAGGAAAATGAAGCACTCACTCTCTCAAAGAACTGCAAGTATTATCCATTAGATACCACAGGTTTTCCCTTATTTTCTCTACATCGGTTTGTTAGATGGTTAAATTAAGATCACTATAGGACTTTATATGGCTTGTAATGTAGGCTTAGGGATGGACATGATAACAATGACAGATTTTATTAGTGACTATCCCTTCCTTGGCACTACATTTGTTGGCTACACCATTCTCCTATTTCACCCTTCATTCTTTTTGTCTCTTTTTCTTTCCTTTTTCCCGTTTTACGAACATTCGCATGGGTGAGGTGATTTTTTTTCACATTTTTCAACACTTTCAAGCTATTTTGAAATTTTCTTCATTTTTTTCAACATTCTCAAATTTTCAACTTTTTACTTTTTCACCTCACCACACCATATTTTTCACCATTTTTCTTCTTTTTTCTTTTTGTTTTCTTTCCTCCTGCTCCCACCATTTATGCACCCCTACTTTAGCCACCCTCAACTTAAGCATTTTGCTTATGTTGGGGTTCACACTATTCAAGGAAGGACCAGGGCCAAACAAGTTCATTATATACAAATGGGTACGGTTGGCAGGAAAATCCAAGAAATATTGTCAATTAAGGTTCAAACTTAGGATCAACGGATTCATGAAACTTTGGTAGGTTAATATAGGAAAATAGTGGGCTAACACAACAATGGCCTATGATTATCTCCTAACCAATAATCTTCAACCTATGCAGAGACCAACCAGGCAAGTTCTAGATCTTCAACAACATACATCAACAAATACTAAGACCTCACTCACACATGGTGCTGATCTTGGGCAGATTTATATGCCCAAGTGATACTCAAACGTATCATTTTTGCCTTGTTTATCATGCAATGTGTATACATTTTTATGTAATTGGTAATAAAATGTGAATTTATACTAACCAACATGATTAGCATTGTTTTGTAGGTAAAATGTGATTTCGAGAAGCTAAAATGCATGTTGGAGGATATCGGAGTTGGACTTGGAAGTGAGCAAAGGAAAAAGCATTGGACTGCACCAATTAAAGGGGCTCCGCGATGGAGCCGTGTCACGTTGCCATCGCGGAGGCATTCTACCTGGAGGGTGGAAAAATGCATAAATTCCAGTGGAGCCTCGCGACAGCTCCGTGGCACAGTGGCAAGCCTCCGCGTTGCATGCCGTGCCACATTGATGCTTTATACCTGGACCCCCAAATTCCAGTGAGGGTCCGCGTCCACGCCGTGTCACGGAGGAAGTGCTCCGCGATGCACTCCGTGACACGTTGCTTGTTATTTCGAAAAAAATTCCCATTAGTATAAATAGAACACTTAGGCTTATTTTTCATAATTCAGACTTGGTGGAGCAAGGACGTGGGTTACAGGCAGTTGAGGGACGAAAAGTTCAGGGTTTTTTCTCTCTTTCTTTCTTCTCTAATTCAATTGTTTGTATGATTAACACTTGTTTTAGGATGATTAATCCACAAATGAGTGGCTAATTCCCTGCCTTGCTGAGGTTATGAACACTTGTGATGAATTTTGATTATTAATTATATGGTTTTTCTTCTTTATCTTTGATGTTGTTCTATTAATTCTTGTTCTTACTGCATTGGTGTGTGGCCTACATTAATGTACATCTAAAAAGTCCGATTTCACTCGAGAGAGCAAGAAATTGGAAAGTTGTGAATTAATAGGATATTGTTCTTTACTTGATTTGGAAAAATTGAGTTTTTGATGTGCTTTCCTGATAGAAATATACCTGAAAGCCGTATTAGTTAATTTAGGAACCGGAATTGTATTGCTAGGTCATGAATTGCATTTGATCACAGAAATGTAGACGGATGGTTTATGATTCTTAAGTGAGAGTAAATACGAGAGTTTTAATCTCTTGGCTAATGTTCTTGGCTAGCAACTGGAAGAAAAGATTAACCAATTTATGATTATAATCAATTCATTACATGTTCTTAACCTCGGCATGCTCATATCCATAGTTTAAATTCACAGTAGATAATTGTTTGTAGTTTAGTATATAATTTATAAAACAACTTATTAAATTGTTGGTTACATTGTTGTCAGCATATTTAGAAGTGAGATATAATATAGTATACTTAAGCAATTTTCACTTATCCAGAGTCTCTGTGGATCGATACTTGGCTTACTAAAGCCACTTACTACTTGTTTGACCACGTGCACTTGCGTGTCGGTTTAGATACCTAACGAACCACCGAACAGGTGCATGAACTATTTTCACTTTACCTGTCGGGTTCATACATGGCTTAACAAGACTAGCACTATCAATTACTAAATGACATAAAACGATCTACAAAAATCATGTATTGTTGTCACAAATACATAGCAAAAATTTTTAAACAGGGTCAATTTTTCAAAAACAACAAAAGTACTGCATATTCAATGGCTGAGTATTCCTAAGTTACTTTCTAATCAAACAAAAATCACAAATAAAAACAAAAACAAATTCCAACACATACCTATTCTACTAGATCGCATGTCTGAGGGAAAAGAAACACGACAAGAAAAACCCTCAGGCGAATCAAAAATTTCCCAAAAATACAAGTACACCCCCCTTTTTGAAAGAATGAGCTTCGTCTTCGAAGTACAAAATATAAGCTTGAAAGGAAAAAAGGACAAACCTGTGGCTACTCAAACTTCACCTTCCATGGGCTACCTCCCGTGCAGCGCCTAATTTAACGTCACAGCACGACATTACTCTTGTGACTCCTCAGGTATCATCAAGGTATATTTCCTCCACTCTTCTCAATTCATCTTCGTCTCCCTAGTACACCTTTATTATTTGCCTATTTACTTTGAACCTTTTCCCCTCTTTGTTCTCATGTTCCACTGCACCATATGGAGACAGTTGTTCTACCTTATAAGGTCTAATCCAACTAGATTTCAACTTCCCAGGATGTAGTTGAAGTCTTGAGTTAAACATCAATACCAAGTCGCCTGGGCTAAAGTCCCTTCTTGTGATCTTTTTGTCATGATAGATCTTCATTCGATCCTTATAAATGGCAGCACTCTCATACGCCTTGAGTCAAAATTCATCCAACTCATTCTAGTTCAATCATAGCTTCGAAGCATCATTCCACTTCATATTTATCTTCTTCAGTGCCCATAATTCCTTATGCTCTAATTCAACTTGTAAGTGGCATGCTTTACCATAAACCAGTTGGTAAGGTGATGAGCCAATGGGAGTTTTATATGTTGTTCAGTAGGCCCACAATGCATCATCAAGCTTCCTAGCCCAATCTGTCCGGCTCATATTTACTGTCTTAGCCAGAATGGTCTTGATTTCTCTATTAGAAACTTCTACCTATTCACTTAACTGAGGGGTAAGGTGTGGCTACCTTGTTCTTGACACCGTATTTCTCCAGTAAGGTTTTGAAGAGGCGATTGTAGAAATGTGATCCACCATCATTGATGATAGCTCTGGGAGTGCTAAACCTGGAAAAGCTATGCTTTCGAAGGAATGTTGTAAAACTCTTGCCTTCATTGTTTGGCAATGCAACAGCCTCCACCCATTTTGATACATAATCAACAGCAACTAGAATGTACTTCATCCCATACGAGCTAATGAATTGGCCGATGAAGTCAATTCCCCACACAACAAATAGTTCTATCTCCAAAATTAGGGTTAATGGCAACTCATATTTATAGGCAATATTGCCTTGCCTTTGGCACCGATCACATGACATGGCAAGGTCGTATGCATCTTGATGAATAGTTGGACAATATACCCACATTGCAAAATTTTATTTGCCGTTCTGGTTACACTATGATGTCCCCCTACATGAGATGAATGACATGCCTCCATGATGCTCAACAGCTCCACTTTTGGGACACACCTATGAATGATCCCATTTGCACAGATGAGGAATAATTATGGATCATCCCAGTAATATTGTCTGACATCAATTAAGAATTTCTTCTTCTTATGAGGAGTCATGTCTTCTAGCTTTATGTCGCTAACAAACTAGTTAGCTATCTCAGTAAACCAAGGGATTAAGTCTTGTGATGCAGCTAATACCTTCTCGTCTGGGAATGCATCATTGATCTCAACCTCCATCTGCTCCTTTTCTTCAGATTCTAGTCTGGATAAATGATCTGCCACCTGGTTCCCTATTCCCTTTCTATCTTTTACTTCAAATGCAAATTCCTGAAGCAAGAGTACCCACCGAATTAATCTAGGTTTGGAATCTTTTTAGATATCAGGTACCTCAATGCAACATGGTCTGTGTGAACAATCACCTTTGTTCCGAGCAAGTATGCTCGAAATTTTTCAAATGCAAATACCACTGCCAATAGTTCTTGCTCCGTGACTATGTAATTCTCTTGGGTTGTATTTAGTGTCTTGCTAGCGTTATAGATTGGATGAAAGAATTTTGCTCTCCTGTGACCTAAAACAGCACCCAGCGCAACAACACTAGCGTCACACATTACCTCAAAGGGGAGAGACCAATCTGGATCTATGATGATCGGAGTAGTAATGAGCTTTTCTTTGAGGCACTCAAGAGACTTTAGACATGCCTCATTGAATATAAACTTTACCTCTTTTTCCAATAGTTTGCACAATGGTTGTGCCATTTTGGAAAAATACTTAATGAAGCGCCAGTAGAATCCTGCATGCCTCAAAAAGCTTATGACCCCTTTGATGGAGATAGGGGGTAGAAATTCTGAGATAACTTCAATTTTCGCATTGTCCACCTCGATACCCTTTCCCGAGATTTTATGGCCCAACACTATGCCCTCTTTAACCATGAAATGACATTTTTCCCATTTTAGGACCAGATTGGTTTCCTCACATCTTTTCAGCACTTTGTCCAAATGTTCAAGGTAGGATTCGAATGACTCACCCACGACTGAGAAATAATCCATAAATACATCAACGGTGTCTTCTATCATGTCTGAAAATATGGACTTCATACAATGCTGAAAAGTGGCTGATGCGTTACATAATCCGAAGGGCATTCTTTTGAATGCAAAGGTCCCATATGGGCAAGTAAAGGTGGTCTTCTCCTGATTTTCTGGGGCTATAGTGATCTGGTTGAATCCTGAATACCCATCAAGAAAGTAGTACCATCCTCTACCTACCAGTTTATCAAGCATCTGATCCAGGAATGGCATTGGAAAGTGATCCTTATTAGTGCAGTAGTTGAGTTTCCTATAGTCCATGCATACACCATCCTGTGACCGATCTTGTTGGTATTAGCTCATTCTTTGCATTGGGGACTACCATAATCCCTCCCTTATTTGGTACCATTGAACAAGACATACCCATTGACTGTCAGCTATGGGATATATTACCCCAGCGTCCAACCATTTAATAATCTCCTTTTTTACCACTTCTTGCATCGGCGGGTTCAGGCGACGCTAATGCTCTATGCTTGGCTTAGAATCTAGTTCCAGCTGGATTTTATGGGTCCATATGTATAGTGGAATTCCGATGATATCAGCTATGGTCCATCCGATGGTCTTATTCTATTTTCTCAATACGTTGACCACAGCTTCCACCTGCTCATTGGATAAGGTTGCTGCAACTATAACTGGAAAGGTGTTGTTTTCTCTGAGGAAACATACTTGAGATGTGGAGGTAATACTTTCAGCTCAATGATGGGTGGTTCCTCCACAGATGGTTTGGCCGGTGGCGTTGCACGGTTCTCTAAATCTAGGTCGAGCTTCTTTGGGCTAAAGCTATATGACCCTATTCCATTTAAGGCATTAACCGTGTTTGTATATTCTGGGCTCCCATTATCTCCATATTTCATTATCACAGCTGCCAAAGTATCAGTGGTCAAATTTCCTTCCACCAAGGTTGGTAGATGATTGTGTTCCATCTTTGGGTTATTGAGTGGAGGGTTTATCCCTAAATGAATAACTGAGGATATCACAAAAGAAAAAGAAAAACTTCAAAGTAAAGTAACTACCGACAAGTCAAATACGAGCTAGTAACCTATACTTAGCCGTATTCCCCGGCAACGATGCTACTTTTTGATAATGCTCAAACCACACTTCCAATTGAAGTATGAAGTGGACGTTGTCAATAAAGAACCCAAACTTATAGTTTGGGGCCGAAACCACAGGGAATATGGAAGATCTAGATTACAGCTAGTAGATGAACTTGTATGGTAATTACTTCACAAAGGGGGAATTCTAATAGAAAGAAATAATAAAAATAAGCAGCAGTCAAGATTATAGTTGTGAATCAATAATTAAAGGATAACTAGGGTTTATGTTTCCCATGGGTTCATAACATCTTTGGGGGTACACTTGTGATCTTTACCAATACTTACTTACAAAATTAATAACATAGGTTCACTCAAACGATTGACCAATCTCTATTGAATGAGTATCCTCAATTACTCGACCAAGTCTCATGAGTTTTGCAAACTAACCATTATCACTAAGTTTCAGATATAACTATCCTGCTACCACAGCTCAGCGAAATAAATTCACAGTCTGGTGCTATGGATGTCGCCCCCCACCATCTCTCAAACATTTAGAGAAATAAATATCAGGTCGGTGCTATGGGTGGGCTTGTGCAAGGCCTATTCTGGAGCTGAAAATTGCTGAAAATTTGACTAAGTCTATAGCAAGATAGCAGGGGCGGTGCGCCAGACTCATTCTAAGGTGAAAAATGCTGATTTTTAAGCTAAGTCTTGAATGGCAGAAGCGTCATTTGAAGGGTCGTCTATATATATGAGGAGTAGGTCGTTTGTTGGACATCTTTGATTAGTCTTTTGACAACTTTTGACATTCAAAAGAGGCTGAGATGCCATAGAGGAGTCTCCTCTCATTTTCTTTTTTGTATATTGTTCATGAAAGCTTGTAAGTCCTTTGGAAGGAAGAAAAAATTCTACAACTGACTTTTCTCTTCTTTACTTTGTATTTTTATATGATGATGACTACTTATTCGTTTTTCCACTTATCTATGAGTGGATAAATTTATAATCTAGTGTTGGGCCATTGTGGATGTTTGATTGTTTGAAAGCATAATAAACTTGATTTTGATTCTTTTCTATGGTTGTTTGTATTTATTTGTTTTAATTTATTATTTATGAGATTGATTACCTTATAAGTAATCTGTTGACTTTCGATTGAACTATTTAGAAGGAATCGAAAGGGTTAAAAATAAATGCAGAACAGGAATTCAAAGACCCTTGAACCCATTGGTGATAGGACAGATGTTTTTGAGGATAGGGATAAACCCTTCAACCCCATTTAGTTGAAATACAAGTAGGCATAATTATCATTTCATGTCCTCCTGCGACTATAGGTATATAGGAGTTAGGGTTCATGAGATAGTTGTTGGATGCTAGGGATAGTGGCAAGAAATGGGATAGTAACTTGCAACTAACAATTGTAGGAATAATCATGCTAGTTTAATTTTGTTTGAAAAATTCAACCTGAAACCTACCAAGTACCATTGTCCTAGTTTGTCATCATTATCGAAATATAATCATGCTTGCATTAGTTTTATTTAGTCATTACATTTGAAGTTTAGTATTTTAATTTTATCAAACCATTCTCCAATTTTTTTGTTTAGTAGATTAGTCAAATCAAAGTATAACCTTATAACGATTAAATTGACAAGTCCCTATGGGTACGATATCTGGACTTAACAATCATATATTACTTGACAACTACGTGCTTACGATATCTGAACTTAAAAATCCTATATTACCTGACGACCACGTGCACTTGGGCGACATCTGTGTACCATTGGAAAAATAATAGGAGGATTAAGTACAAGAAATCTGATGATAAAGAAGGCAAGAGGGAATTTAAAAGATGTCATTACTTCTCTTCATAAGTTACTTAGGAACTCACTTATAAAACCTTCCTTCTTAGCAAAAGAATCTATTTTTGAGTCAGCCTTTGAATACCAAAATCATACTAAATATTTTCATGTCAGAGTTGTAAGCAAATATAATTATCTTTTTGGTTTGGTCCCAATGGATTAAACGAATTCATAAAAAATATCTTATATTTTGACTTTGATGAGTGCTTGTGTTGGAAATTAATTTTTCTATCTACTGATTACTATTGTTTTTTGATGATGGAAAAAAGGAACATTTTAGAGATATTAATATAATGTATTCCTCTATTAATACGCTGAATTGTAAAGAAACAAGTTCTTATTTATAAAAGAACCTGGTTCTATATAGTAGCGTTGGATATATTCAGTATTGATGAAGATATGATACAATGTCCAAAGGCAAGTGTCACGACCCAAAAGGGTAAGTCGTACGGACAGCTACATCGACTCTGACACGATAGGAGAACCCTCTTTTTAACATAGACACATAATTAATTATAGACTTCAGAACCTTACACCCGTTTAACATTTGTTGAAATAAAAGAATAAAAATAAATACTCCAAAACCTTGACTCTCTCCAAAATCTAGTTTAAAAAGATACAAGAGCTCTAATTGAATCTTTGACCAAGTAAAAATGACACAACTTCATCTACGGAAAGAATGCGGAAGCTGTTGTTGAGTACTCCACGTCAATGATGAACTTCAAAACTGTAACAACCTACACCTGGACAGGTGTAGAAAGTGTAGTATTAGTACACACACGTACCGATAGGCATCATCAGTTGACTATGATTTAACTCACATAATGACATAAGATTTTCATCCATTGAACAATAATATTTATATACTAATTATACCAACTCATTGAGATATTCTAATAAATCTCCTAGCTAGATCATCCATAATTCATTGATTTCACCCAACTACTCAAATCACTTAGCTGTCATGTCTTACCTCAAGTCCATTCCCCTCGAGTCGCTACAACGGTAGTCTTGACTTCTACAGTGTTCTTGCGGCTGCGGAGTTCAACTTGCTGCAGTGCTACATAGGTGGCAGTAGACTATTTTTTTTCATCTATATATATTTTTTTCTTCCCTGATAACGTCCAAAATATATTATTAAATCAAGGAATATACACATTCATTGTATCAAAATAAGTAACCCGGCGAGTGCCGGGGTCGAATCCCATGAGGACTAAGGAGTGATGAATTCAAGTATGGATCGAGAAATGGATTTTAGAATGCACCATATAAATTTGACATGAAAATAAGGAAAATGAGGGGTTTGAACTTTGCATAGAATTACACAAATTGATTTAATGAACTAAGAGCAAAATATCAGCTAAGTTGTTGACAATAGTGCAAAATAGTAGAGGTGCGGTGTAGATGGAATACTAACTAGATCGGGATATGCCAGGTCATCTCATAAGTTCAACAAGTGTAAATAATCTCGGGAAATAGGTAACCTCCGCTTCCCAGCCTATTGACTACCCCTAGCTAGAGTTTTATCAAACTCTAGTTGTAATTTAGCACAATCTGAATAGATTAGGATCAGCAACTTCACTATCTCTAGCTATTAGCTGCAAATTAGGAAGGAGGAAGAAATTTCAGCTATTTTTAGCTTAATTTTAGAATCTCACATCCATACCCACTACTAGATTCTCTTTCTATACTTAATTATTCTCTCCCGAGCAACAATCAAGCAAGTATAGATAGACCCATATCATCATCAATGGATCTTTAATAATGGATTGAAGGAAATCTAATAGATTTACACTTATTTGAACATTGTTGAGATGACTCTATCAATACCCAATCCAATTAAGTATTCATCATCACACACCTCTACTTAATGGTTTTAGCTACTCATATTTAAGACATCAAAAACACAATCATAGAAAGCATCATTGAATTTAATAAGAAGAGTAGATAAATCAAAAGCACAATTATCCTTCAACTACAGCTAAAACTAAATAATACCAAAGAAGAAAAGAGAGCAGAGTTTCTTTTACAAAAATCAATCAAAATCCCTTTCTCAGCTAAAAGATGGTCTTTAGCTAAAATAGGAAAGATGATGTGACGTGTACTTGGCTTTTCTCTCAATCTCTCTATCTTATTCCTCTCTCTTCTCCTTTTCTACAGTGTACTTCTCTTTCTATTTATACCCTGAAAAGTAGGGTACTTTTTACCTTTCTTTTTCAGCGATGGATATTTATACCCTTAATAGCATGGTTTTGGAACCGGCAAAGGTATTGGTGGTTCACCGATAAAATCTGTGAACTGCTAGATACTTTCTCTTCTTCTTCAGTCATTTCCAGTGAACTTCGGTGGTTCATTCGGCGTTTCACCGATGTCAAACCGTGAAACGTCGAACCTTAAATGCCAATTCTAGAAGTTTCTTAGTGTCATTTGGCGACTAAGACTGCGTCTCACCATATGTGACTCGTGAACCACCAGTAGCATTCCTCCAATGAGGCACTGACCTTCATCTTTTAACTGGCGTTTTTATGGTTGAGACCTGCGTTTCGCCACTTCTACTCGTTTCCTCCTATTTACCCCAATTTATCTCTTTTCTTCAAACTTAGGCATCTGCACACAACAAAAGCAAAAAGGGTATAAACTCCAAATAATCAACTCAAGAACTAGAAAAAAAACTCAAGCTTTAGAGTCTAATGAGTTGGTAATTTACCAACTCATCAAACCCCCAAACTTGAATCATTGCTTGTCCTCAAGTAATGCAATACTTCAACTATTGAGGAAGAGGTCACATTTCTTCACAATTAGACTTCGCCGACCACCTGGACTATTACAACCCAAAAATACTCATCACACTCATCGAAAAGAGAAGGAAATACCCCAAAAGACCAAAACAATGGAGGTGTTTCAGGAAGGCAACAACCTTTTATCAAGTAAAGCTTTTAGAAAGGAATCATTAACCACACAAGGGCATTTCTCAACCAAATAACACACATAGCATCTCAAATTGTAATTACTGAAAATTCAAAGCTTTCCTTAGAGTTTGCACTCCTTGTTCTACGTCCATATGGACTCTAAATGCTCTTGCATCTCTGAAAGGAATAATTCCATCCACCAAATATAAGGATCCCTATTCTCTTGGCTCTTTGATCATTTGAATGCATACCAGGGATACATTAGAAGAAACACTCACAATCACTCTCCCAAAAGATATCTTCATGCATACACTTGACCCATAGGCTTTCTCTTCATGTAATTCGCCACTAATATAGAGTAGCTGCACCTAGAATCATTTAGGGAATTGCAGGCTGTGATGTAGGCTTAAGGTCAGGATAGGATGAACATTTGGCTATAGTGACTAGATCCTGCCTAATGTTTTTCGTGCCATGCCTTACAACAATTTTTCTCACTCAACCTCCTTTTTGTTTCTTTTCTTTTTGATGCCTTTCATTTCTTTAATAATCCCCCTTATAACCCCTCTTTAGCTTTCACCACTAGCCTTATTACCTCAAGAGGGAAAACCAATTCACACAAATGGTCTTTTTATATTTGGATTCATCTTTTCGTGCACTTTGACTAAAGGTGATGTTCCCTATACACTATGATTCTTTTCTTCCCCCTATTATTTGCATACTCCCAAACTTAGGCTCTTGCCTCATTTTTCACATTTTCTTTTCTCATTCCCTTCTTCTTAGGCATTGAGTCTTGCTTCAACATTTATTTTTTCATTAGCATTTTGGGAGAATGGGGCCAATAGAGGTATTAAGAATGGTCTTCAGGCTTGTAATGTGGTTGCGAAGGAAAGATTTTAAGGCTCAAAATTGTCTAACAAGGATTAATGATCATTGAGGGCGTATGGTTGAAGTGGCTAGACAATTGAGGGCCTAAACTCATTTCCTTGGTGCAACTACATCTAGGATTTCGCCTTGAATCACCTTTAGGGAAAGTTCTAGACAAGATGTAATGCACAAGATTAACAAAATTATCCTTGCCACACAAAGAATCACCCATAAAGGGTCTACAAGTGTCATTTTCCAAAACAAAACATCATATTAGGACATCAAGCAAGCAAACATCATTATCTACTTATTTTTATATATTCTCATGTAATTTTATGTAAATGTGATTTTATATATATATATATATATATATATACACACACTAACCAACATGATTAGTCTTGTTTTTGTAGGTTTAAAATGAATTTGAGGAACTAATCTGTGATGTGGTGACGTGGAGGAATGGAATCGAAAGCAAAATGCGAAAGTCGGCAAGGAGGACACGTGAAACAGCCCACCTGCGCGATATCAATGTGAAGCGGCAGGCTAGGCTGCATGACATGGGCGTGTCATGGCCCCTAACGCGCTGCACAAGCAGCGTGCCACGCTGCCATCACGGCAAGGTGCTGTCTGGCGTGTGTTTTATGCAAATTTCTGATTGCTTCCGCGATTCCTCCGTGTCACGGAGGTAAATTGGCGCGACCACCTCTGTGCCACGGAGCTATTCCATGTCGGGCATAATTTTGTATATTTCTCATTTACTATAAATAGTTCCTTAGCTCCTAAAAACATTTTGTCACGTAATATTTCTGAAAAACTACCAAGGAGTGAAGGGAAAAGTGGGAGAACTCACCTAGGGTTCTTAAATTTCATCTTCTCTTCTACCAATTCTTGTAAGTATGTTACTTTAATAATGTTTTCTTGTAATTATACGAACTTGAGTGGCTAGAAACCTTCCTCTAGGGTTGAAGCCACAAGGTATGATTGCAGTTATACAAATGTGTTTTGGTTTTAAGTTATTGATTGTTGTTTTGTATTAAATTCTTAATTATGGTTGTTTATATGATTGCTCACTATGAAAACACACATATTACACCTAGGTAAAATATTGAGAAAGTAAACCTAGGCAAGAACAAAGAATGTAGGGAGCAAGTTTTTATCTTACGATATAATTCACAGTTAGGATAAGAAATTATACCTAATTTGCCTTGCTTGGTTACTAAAACTGGATGAGGTAGACACCAACTTAGAATTATCACATCACCACTCGTAGAAGTAGTTGTGAAGCTAAGTTCGGTTAAATGATTATAGGTACGAAAGTCCCTAATCAAGAGCATAAACCCCGTAACCACATTCCAATAATTGAATTGCCCATGAACTAGAATGTCACATCTCCGCTCAATGATGTAGTTATGAGGCTAGTTTGTCGTGTTTAGAGGCTCAGAAAGACCATGAACATGCAATGGTGATTATGTGAGACGATAATTGATAATCCCATACTTAAACCATTTGAAAGCGTAGTATCGCATGACTATCTGGTCTTAGCTCTAGTTGCTCCTTGAATTACTTCAGAGTATTTCTGTGACCACGCTTAGACTTAATTAAACTTTATCGAAAAAGTCTATATCAACACTCTCGAAAGTAAATATCACACTTGAACTTTATAATTAGCTGAATTGGTCCAGTCCCTGTGGTTCGACATCCGGCTCTTAAAAAGGGACATTGTATTACTTGTAAGACCACGTACGCTTGCGTGTGTGCTTGGGCGCAGTCGTCAACAAGTTTTTGGCACCGTTGCTGGGAACACGGCGAAGTTTAGTAAATTTGTCTATTTTTTTCTGATTTTTAATTTCCTTAAGTTTTGAGAAACTTGGTCTTAGTATGACTTATTACAGGTGACAGGTTGTCTTGCCGAGCTGGCTAGGAATAGAGAGCTTGTGGAACCGTTGCTTGAACCAGAACGTTAAATTTAGTTGCGAAAGGGTGTAGCTCTTGAGCAAAAGCTGAAAAGACTTCAAGAAAAGGTACAACAACAACCACCCGCAGGACAAGCAAAGTTGTTACCAAAAGCAATGGTAGCCAGACCAGTTCGCGAAGTGGAAATCCCACAAGCGACGAATGTGAACTCTAGTATCCGTAAATCGAAACCTGGAGGGAACTTTGAATTAAAACAGAACATGGTGTAGCTGTTACATTCTAGTGGTCAGTTCACTGGGATGGCACATGAGGACCCGCAGCATCACTTACAAAACTTCTTAGAGATTAGTGACACTTTCGTCCCCACTGGAGTGTCCACAGACTATGTCTCACTTACCCTCCTCCCATTTTCATTGTTGGGAGAGGCAAAAAGGTGGTTGAAAGCTGAGCCACCAAACTCCATAACTTCTTGGGAAGATTTGGCAAAGAAATTCTTGATCAGATTCTTTCCTTCTGGCAAGACTGCAAAATTGAGAAGTGAAATACTAAGTTTCAAGGATAGGCCTGATGAGAACTTATATTTGGCTTGGGAGAGATTCTAGTCATTACTGAGAGACTATCCCCATCACCCATAATCCAATGAAGTGTTGGCCCATACCTTTATAGAAAGTTTAGACCCAAACACGAAAATTTTACTAGATTCTGCATCGGGTGGGCAAGCCTTAGATAAGACGTATGATCTGCTGGACACGCTGTTGAATAGAATTGCTAAAGGAAATCCAAAATGGAACATCGAATCATCGAGAGGGATAGGAAAAAGAACAAGGTTAATAGAAGTAGATGGTATGAATGCCTTGGCGGCACAGTTAGCTTCATTCCATCATCAAATGATGACTCAGTTCAATAAACTGAGTATGAACCAACAACAGGGTCAGGTTAATGTAGTTCAGCAAGCTCCAAGTTGGTGTGAAATTTGTGGGAATAATGGGCACAATGCAGAATCTTGTGGAGCCAATCTGGAATCAGTCAATTTTGTTTGGAATATGAAGAGGAACACTCAGAATTTTGGAAACAACTACAAAACAAATGGCAGAGCCACCCAAATTTTCTTGGGGAAATCAAAAGCAAAGTTATCAGCAACCTCAACTGCAGCAGTATCAGCATAATAGGCAGAATGATGGCCAGTTGAGCAGCAACATTGAGGAAACGTTGCAGAAAATCATGGAGACCCATACTCAATTAGCAGAAAATTAGGAGAGGATGGCATCAGACTTGAAGAATCAGCAATTGGCCACCCGCAATCTAGAAAAGAAGATGGGTCAAATAGCAGCTTCTCAAAACATGAGACCGCAGGGAGGACTACCAAGTGACATAGATCCTAATCCCCGTCAGGTCAATGCCATCAGTCTTAGGAGCGACAAACAATTAGCTGATGCAGTGCCAAAAGAGAAAAGAAATGACGTGCAGCCAAAAGTTGGTTAGACAAGAACCATCAACTGACAAGGGAGAGAATCTGAGTGCTGTGCAAAAAAATGCACAATCATCATTGCAGCCAGCATAGATACCACCAGCACCATTCCCTCAGAGATTTAGAAAGAGAAAGGAGGAGGAATGCTTCAAAAAGTTCTTTGGGATTTTCAAAGAACATCACATAAATTTGCCTTTGCTTGATGTTTTGCAGGGAATGCCCAAGTATGCCAAATACTTGAAGGATGTGATGGCTAACAAAGTGAGATTAGTGGATGTCTAAACAGTAGCACTGACAGAGGAGTGCAGTCATAGGGTATTGAGCAAAATTCCTAAGAAGCTCAAAGACCCAGGGAGTTTTACCCTCCCCATACAAATTGGTAAAGTTGAAGTGCTACGAGCTTTATGTGATCTAGGGGAAGCAGTTAATCTAATGCCCCTATCCTTATTTAACACCCTGGGGTTGGGAAAACCGAGGCCAAAAAGGTTGATGCTACGGCTGGCGGATAAGTCACGAGTGGCACCAAATGGAATCATAGAGGACCTTCTCATCAAAGTGGGTAAGTTTATTATACCTGCTGATTTTATTATCTTAGATTTTCATGTTGATGACCAGGTACCCTTAATCTTGGGATGGCCATTCTTGGCCACTGGAGGAACAGTAATTGACTTAAGAGCAGGGATCCTGAAAATGAGGGTCGAGGATGAAGAAGAACTCTTCCGAGTATACCAAGAGATTAACCCACCCACACACTACAGAAACCTTTGTAAGGTTAGTGTGTTGTCAGAGGATAAGTGTAGGGTGGTAGATTCCATAGGTCCACGGCCAAAGGTAATGATAAGTGTTCAGCTCGAGTATGATAAAGGGTTTCAGAGTGAGTAGAATTTAGAGGAAGAGAGGAACATAGTGGAGGTTGTTTCCTCCAAAAATCAAAAGAAAAGGAGATGGTTCTCAAAACGGAACCCAGGTATGAGGATGTCCTGAAAAGGATAGTCCACATCATGCCGCGACATAAAATAAGGCACTGCTTGGGAGGCAACCCAAGGGTACCACATGTATATTTCGTGATTGTGTTTATGTTTATTTTGGTTATTTTCAACTTGTGTTGTTTTTGGTGGAAAGGTAGGCACAGATGGAGGGGAAGTCTGAGTACCTGTGGATGAGGAAGCCAACAAGCATGAAAGAGAAAAAGTGTGGGGTCAAACACCCACTTGGGCAAATGTGAAGAAAAGCATGCTATTAGCTAGGCCTATAGGCCTCAGGGAGTATTTCTCATCCTGTTTAATTTTAATTTGATGTTATGGGGACATAGCATGATTCAAGTGTAGGATGAGAAAAATTTAAAAATTCTTTGTGCTTAATGATTTTCTGTGAATTAGTGCTTGGGAGAAATGTTGTAACAAAAATTTTAAATTAAACATGACTTCATCACCCGTTGGTTTTTCTTTTTGGTTCTTTTCTGATGGGGGGTCGTTGAACTGAAGAATAAAGATTTTCTTTGTCTGTATAAAAAGTTTTTAGTCATAGTTAGAGACTATTTCCAACGATGGATGGATGAAGATCGTCTTGAGGAAAATTAGTCAATAGGCTTTGGTTTTTGAACCCATAGCTAATTGATCGCTTGATGTTCTTGTTATGTGCTATGCATGATTGTAAGATACAAGTGTGGATAGTGTTGAAGCATGTAAGAAGTGTATAACTTTTTTTGAGACACTTAGGCTCTTAAATTTGACTCGATGTGATTGAAGCTTAATTCTGAATTCTTGTGATTAGCTGAGTAAGAGTCTGCTGAATGTGTCTTGAATTAAACATGTGCTGTGAGTGTAAGTTTTTCAAATATTCCGTGCTTTTGTGGAATGTCTAGAACTTTCCTAGTTTGTATATAAAACGAAATGAAGGATGTGGACTGTAGGAGATGATTTAGGCATTTCATTGAATGAACCTAATTTTTATCCCTCACTTTACCTACCCTTAATGTTGAATCCTTGTGAGCCCTATTGAGCCTTAAGCCTATTCTTTAATAGCTACAACATAAGCTTAATCCTTTTTCTTTCATTAGCCTTGTGGATATGGTGGTGGGATTTTTTCTTCAAACTTATCATCAACCGGGGCCTTCATGCCCGCCTCTTCATCATCAACTTGAATGTGGATCTCATCATCCTTTTCCTCTATTTCTTCCTCATGATTTTCTTCATTTTCCGGAATCATTTGCATTTTATGAACCTCATCTTCATCTACTACTTTCGGGTTCTCCACCTTACTAGGCTTCCCCCGAGCATCTCCAATCCTCTTGCCACTTTTAGTGACAGTAGCCATACATTGACCATCTTTCTTTGGATTAGGCATTGTGTCACTAGGTAGTGTTCCCTTCATTCTAGCGTTCATTTAGGCTGATAGGTGGTTCATTTGAGCTTCCAAATGCTCGATAGATTCCAAGTGTGAACTCACTATTTGGGTGAGGTTAGACACCTCCTCTCTTAATCCTTTCACCCCACTTTCGGTTGACTCCACCTTCATCAAAACCTTTGAGAGCATTTCTTCAATTTTTGAGCTACCCACATCACGTACTCCTAGATGGTTTTGAGGATTTCCGTCCTTAGGAGGTGGAATGTATGGATTTGCACTTTGATGGTAATGATCACCTTCTTGGTTTGTCTCTCTATTGCTCCACCTCTCATTCCTTTTGAGCCATCCTTGCTGTTCACGATTTCTCCACCCCTGGTTATCAACCCATGTGTCACGCCCAACCTTAGGAGGATGACTGGCACCTAGTACCCTACTAGGACCTGAACTGCTGAGCTGACTGAGCCTAAGCACCTATGGTGCAGGGCTGACTCTAATTCTAGAATCAAGAAAACAACGGGCTATATAGCGGCTGTAAATACAACCCTCGGCCGATAAGGCCTATAGCAACCTATGAAAAATAAACAGCTAACCAGAGACAAACAATCATAGGGAGTCCTATGCGGGCCGACAAGGCCACCATGATATCTAGTAATAACTGGAAAGTAAAATCAGATGCTAAACTAAACTTTGACCGACAAGGCCACAAATCAAAAACTAAACAAGGCCCCAAATGGCCAACACACATAATCTAAAACACATATGGGCCCCACACGGCTGATATCCTCTAACCACAGGGAAGTAACACAATCTGCAAGCCTCTAGGAGTAATAAGATCGATGGGACAAGGCACCGACCTACCTATACTACAAACAAAAGAAGTAAAATTCTATCACACAAGCTCCGGAAGAAGGGAGCTGACGGCTCTGTACGGCTGGCTGGACACTACGAGGGACCCGCTCCTCATCTATTTGTACCTGTAGGCAAGTAATGCAGTGCCCTAGAAGAGGGCGTCAGCACCACATGTATTGAATATGTAAGGCAGTAACTTTAAATAATTGAAAGTAAGGAAATAGAACTGACAATGACTGAAGCAAAGGAACCTGATTGAAGATGACTAAAGTAGTGAAATCAGGGCTAACCATAACTGTAATAATGAGGGTAGGGGTCATACCTGACAAATGTGGTGTCTTACTCTCTAGCTATCAGTATCTAAAGCAAACATAAACCTTACATGGCCCCTATAGGCCAGAAGGTACAATCAGTATAGAATAACCCACCTAGGCCCCAATTAACCCTTGTGAGTACACCTCAATCTATGTACTCCTATCCAGGTCATACTGAGTAAACTACCAGCTATAAGCGTCCTGCCAATTCCCTGGGTCTGCAAGTAGGCCCGCTCGGCCCCTGACTGTAGCTGTGTCTGAGTCTGGAGGACAACCGATATGTACACCCCAGGCGAAAAAACTCAGGTTGGGTGTGTATAAGGCCAACCACGACATATGAGGATATGGATCCCCATCTTCGTCCCTTGCGGACAACATGATGCTCTGTAGAGTGACGTAATCTCGCCCCTTGCGGGCAGCGATACATGTATTAACCCTGGGGTGGTCGCGGAAGCTATAAGATTTAATCCAGCCCAAAATAATACAAATTGTTAGCCTCGACTAACAACAACAACTAGACATGATAACATACTCCTTACATGCTTTACTGGGATTCATACTAGACTACTATGCTGAAGAAACTAACTTGCCGGAAGAAAATGCCTTAACATACCTCATTCGTTGTTTACCGGATAACTGGCAAGTTTCGGCTCGTGTTCAACTGCCCTTCTCAACTGTAATCACATTAACAGAAGAATAGGGCCACTTTATTACCATGTTCTAAGAAAACAATAACTTTCATATATATATATATATAGTTATTATACTTCAACTTATCAAAAGACGATCAAGAACTCATAATTTCTCGGGAATCTAGAAGGGAGAAATACTTACTTTAGGCACGTGATCATATTGACACTAGTTTGGAACAATTCCATCATCTTAAGCTTGGCGAGATGATGATTTGCTGGGCGTATGTTACGAAAATAACTCTGTAGCGATGCTCCCTACAACTTTATACTACAATACTCGGAGATAATTTGGATTTGGATGGCATTTAGCAGCGTAATCGGATGATTTTCAAATGTTTTCCTTGGTTTTTTTTCCTCTTTTCTGGCCGTGATTTGTATGGAAATAACATAACATCTATGTGTGCAACCTTTATATACTTGAGGCGGCAGACAAGGCAACATGGCACTCTGCCGGTCGCGCTGATTCTTCTTCATGTCACTTTGGGTAACGTGGAGGGGGCTGATCCGTGCCAATTTGCCCCTCTGGGCAACATAGTTCGTCCTCCTCCAATGAAATCCTGACTTTGCACTCGTTCGACATTCTGCCTGGGCCCTTTCCTCATACGTATGACACTCTAAAACTCTCAACCAACATACTAATAGGCCGACTAAACATTAGAAACTTACGCAGTGTAACATCCTCCCCCCCCTTAAGAATATTCATCCTCAAATGTTAACTTCTTCTTGCAAGAACCTTAACCTTGCAATTACTTATTCTGGAAAAATTTTAGCAGAGTCTCCCTTGTAATATGGACTATCCAAAAATCTTTAAACGCAGAAAAGTCCAATACAGGTACTTCACACAATACTATGGCATTCATTTCACAATAGGCTGAAGTGAACTACTCCACATATACATGTATATAATGCAACTTATGAAACAACAACAATAGTATACCACTAGTTGGACAATCTGACTAAGTTTGAAAATAACTGAGGATATCTGGTTTTTATATCGTCTTCTGCATCCTAGGAAATCTCCTCTCGATTCTTATTCCGCCATAACACTTTAACGGAAGAAACATCTTTAGTTCTTAGTCTGCGGATTTGCCGATCTAGTATGGCTACTGGAGCCTCTTCATAATCTAACTCCTCAGTGATTCGGACGTCTTTAACTGGGACAATCCGGGAGGGATCTCCTATGCATTTCCTCAACATTGATACATGAAAAACTGGGTGAACGAATTCTAATTCTAGAGGTAAATCCAATTCATAAGCCACGTGGCCTATCCTTCGGCGAATCTGATAAGGTTCAATAAACCTCGGACTGAGCTTGCCTTTATTACAAAATCTCATCACACCCTTCATCCATGAAATCTTCAGGAATACCCAGTCACCCACATTAAACTCTAGGTTTCTTTGCCGCACATCAACATAAGATTTCTGGCGGCTTTGAGTAGTCAGCAGACGTTCCCTAATAAGCTTTACCTTCTCTTCTGACTGATGAATAACATCTGGAACAATCAATGTCGATTCTCCTACCTCAAACCAACTAGTTGGAGACCTACACTTCCTCCCATATAATGCTTCATAAGTCGACATATGAATTGCTGAATGATAACTATTATTATAGGCAATTTCAATAAGCGGTAGATATTCATTCCAGCTACCTCCAAAATCTAGCACACACGCCCGTATCATATCCTCGAGCTTCTGGATTGTACATTCTGCCTGCCCGTCTGTCTGAGGATGGAATGCTCTGCTCAAGTAAACTTGCGTCCCCAGGCCCCTATGAAAAGACTGCCAAATTTTAGATGTAAACTGTGCCCCTCGGTCAGAGATAATTGACAATGAAACACCATGCAATCATACTATTTCTCTAATATACAGCTCATCATAATCTTGGGCTGAAAAGGTAGCCCTTACTGCAGAATGTGAGTCGATTTTGTAAACCTATCAACAATTACCCAGATAGAGTCATATTTACGCCTGCTACGAGCTAACCCTACTATGAAATACATATTAAGTGCCTCCCATTTCCACAAAGGCACCACTATATCCTGTGTCAGTTCACCTGGTTTCTGATGTTCAGCTTTCACCTATTGGTAATTGGGACATTGAGCTATGAATTTTTCTATCCTATTTTTCATTCTCAGCCACCAGTAAATCTCTTTTACATCATGGTACATTTTTGTCTAACCTGGACGGAGAGAGTAACGGGCATAGTGTACCTAGCCCATAATTTGTTGGCGAAGCCCTGCCACATCTAGAACGCAGTGGCGATCCCTATATCTCAAAACTCCATCCTCGGTTTCTTGGAAATCTTTCACTTCCCCTCGCTGGACCCTATTTCTGAGCTGAACCAGGAAAGGATCTTCATACTGCCGTTCTTTCACTTCCACAACTAATAATGACACTGCAGTATTCTGGATTACCGCTCTATTGTCTGCTGATTCTACTATACGAATGGCTAAACTGGCTAGCTGATGCAATTCTCGGGCCAATTCCTGCTGCTCGGGCTGTAAATATGCCAGGCCTCCCATGGATTTGCGGCTACGGGCATCTTCTACAACATTGGCCCTACCTCGGTGATATAAAATATTCACATCATAATCCTTTAACAGCTCTAACTAGTGACGCTCCCGCAGATTCAACTCTTTCTGGGTGAAAATATACTGCAGACTTTTGTGATTAGTGAAAATATCTATATGGACGCCATACAGGTAGTGTCTCCATATTTTCAAGGCATGAATCACCGCGGCTAACTCCAGGTCATGTGTAGGGTAGTTCTTCTCATGCTTCCTCAGCTGTCTAGAAGCATCGGAAATCACCTTACCACGCTGCATCAAAACACATCCTAACCCAACACCTGAAGCTTCACAATAGACTACATAACCCTCTATTCCTTCTTGAAATGCTACTACCAGTGTTGATGTCAATCTATCTTTCAATTCCTGAAAGCTCTGCTCACATACCTCAGTCCAATGGAATTTTGATGCCTTCTGCGTCATTTTGGTTACAGGTGCTGCTAAAGTGGAAAATCCTTCCATGAACCTTTCGTAATACCCGGCTAACCCCAGGAAACTACGTACCTCAGTCGGAGTGGTAGGTCTAGGCCATGTTTTCACTACCTCTATAATTAGCGTATCTACCTGTATACAAGTATCTGACACAATATGGCCCAAAAAGGCTACTGAATTCAGCCAAAATTCACATTTAAAAAATTTTGCATATAGCTGGCGATCTCTGAGAATTTGGAGCACTATCCGAAGATAATCCTGGTGATCTACGTCTCAGCGAGAATACACCAGAATATCATCAATAAATACTATCACGAACAAGTCCAGCTATGTTCTGAAAACGTTGTTCATCAGGTCCATGAACACTATTGGGGCATTTGTCAGTCTGAAGGATATGACTAGAAATTCAAAGTGGTCGTATCTATTCCTGAAGGCAGTCTTTGGAATATCTCTTTCACAAACCCGGACCTGATGATATCCTGACCTTAAGTCAATCTTTGAAAAATACCTCTCTCCTTGTAGCGGATCAACCAAATCATCTATTTTGGGAAGCGGTTAGATATTCTTGATAGTGACTTTATTCAGCTACTGTTAATCTACACACTTACGGGGGGAGCCGTCCTTCTTCCTCACGAACAGAACTGGCGCACCCTATGGTGAGGTACTTGGCCTTATAAAGCCCTTGTCTAGCAAATCCTCCAATTGCTCCTCTAGTTCTCTGAGTTCAGCAGGAGCCATCTGATATGGAGGAATAGATATAGGTTGAGTATCTGGTAATAGATCGATTGCAAAATCAATTTCCCTTTCTGGGGGAATACCAGGAAGCTCACTTGGAAATACGTCGGGAAATTCGTTAACCACTGCAATAGACTGAAGCGTCGGAGGCTCTGCCCTAACATCCTGAACTCTGACAATATGATAAATGCACCCTTTTTCTATCAATTTTCTCGCCCGAAGATATGAAATATACCTACCTTTTGGCATGGCCGTACTACCTTTCAACTCCCATACTGCCTCTCTTGGAAAGTGGAATTGGAAAATCTTGGTCCAACATTAGACATTGGCATAGCATGGAGCTAGCCAATCCATACATATAATGGCATCAAAATCAACCATTTCTAGTTCTATCAAGTCTGTCGTAGTCTGACGACTGGCAACCTCTACTATACACCCCCTTTAGACCTTTCTGGCTATGATAGAGTCACCAATGGGTGTAGACACTGAGAAAGGTTTCCAAAGAAATTTTGTCATAATACTAAACTTCCGAGCTACTAACGGTGTAACATAGGACAATGTGGATCCTGGATCTATCAACACATAAACAGGATGAGAGCAAATGTTCAGCATGCCTATCACAACATCTGGGATGATTCTGACTCCTTTCGCGCGGTAGTGCAAAAGTACGGTTTGGGCCAGCACCTGAACTGGAGGCCGCTGATCTGCCTCGGCCTCTGCCGGCTGAAACTGAGGGCCTACGCCTTGCCGGGGATGCTGGAGCTCATGATCCTGCCGAGGACCTATCCTGTCGATCCCGGTCACCCTGACCCCTAGATGGACAATTCCTCATCTGCTGACCCTCCATTCCACAAATGTAGCATGCTGTGGAACCATACCTGTATGCTCTAGAGTGGTGTGGACTGCAAATAGAGAAAAGTGGTATTGTAAACCCACTTTTCTCCCCTCCCCTCTACTGTTGTGAACCTACTGCTTGCGAACCTTCGCTGGGCTCTGGCTGCCCTCGGCGACTAGACCTGCTCCTCTGCCACTGCGATAGAGGAGGGGGTCTAGGAAGCCTATCTGATAACTGTGGCCTAGGTCCTCCCCGAAACTCCTCCTGTAATTCACCCGGTCTGTCCCTACGGTGCTGCTCCTGACTTGTCCTCCTAATCTCCCATTGCCGCTGTCTGATACCCTCAATATTTTGAGCAAAACCCTGCACATGGGTGTATCCATATCCTCTCGCAGTGTGGCTGTGATGCAGGTCTCAACATATTCTTGGTTCAGCCCCATAATAAAGTGGTGTACCCTGGCTGGCATTCTGTCCACAAAAACTGGCGCATATCGAGCCAAGGAGTCAAACCGCATGGCATATTCCCGAACACTCATCGACCCCTACTACAAGTGTAGGAATGATCAACTCGGGCCTGTCGAATCTCCCGCGGTAGGTAATGATCCAACAAAGCCTCCGAGAAGTTGCGCTAGGTCGGAGGGTAAACGTCTCTCCCTCGAGACCTTTCCCAACTCTCATACCACAACACAACAATGTCCCGTAGCCAGAATACCGCCAACTCAACCGACTCTATGGGTGTAGCATGCATCACCCTAAAAAACCTCTGTATCTGGTCTAGGA
Source organism: Datura wrightii (assembly GCA_035772735.1). Taxonomy (NCBI): domain Eukaryota; kingdom Viridiplantae; phylum Streptophyta; class Magnoliopsida; order Solanales; family Solanaceae; genus Datura; species Datura wrightii. The sequence goes on from JASDFA010000016.1 coordinate 162,847,338, forward strand.
TGTCCTGAGTGTCCTCGATCCGATCTGTCTTTTTGAATTGCAGGGGACTTAGTGCTAGGAACTCGCAGACCCTTGAGCTACCAGGCACTCCTAAGGATTCTGCAACTGTAGGTGGCATTGGCTGGCGCTGAGCATCCATCATATGGGCTAGCAAAACCACCGCACTCCTGACCTCCTGGTGGGATGGTGCGAGTATAGAAACTATCAGAGGCGATGGCGTCACACCGACCATCCCAAGCAGCTCCTGACGTGCTGGAGACTACTGGGGAGGTCTAGATGATACCTCCGCATCGTCCTCAGATCGGCCGATTCTCACCAAGGTTGAGGCACCCTGCTAGTGCCCTCTCCCGCTGCTACATCTAGCCTCCTGCCTATTGTAGGGTGTCGCTGGTCCGACATTTCTCTGTAAGCAAAATAGTATAATGAGCTTAGGGACTCAACCCTATACTGTACCGCTCTATAGCACGACTGAATAAGAAGAAAGAGTAACCATCCTATCATGCCTCCTGCCTATAGTATGTGGTGGACAGCACATCCATAGACAAGTCTCTACTTAGCACGGCTTGCAGACTCCCTAAGATACGACCTGCTCTGACACCAAGTTTGTCACGTCCCACCGTAGGAGGCATGACTAGCACCTGGTGCCCTACTAGGACCTAAACTGCTGAGATGACTGAGCCTAAACACCTCTGGTGTAGGGCTGACTCTAATTCTAGAATCAAGAAAACAACGGGCTATATAGCGGTTGTCAATACAACCCCCGACCGACAAGGCCTATAGCCACCTGTGAAAAATAAACAACTAAGACAAACAATCATAGGGAGTCCTATGCGAGCCGACAAGGCCACCATGATATCTAGTTATAACTGGAAAGTAAAATAAGATGCTAAACTAAACTATGACCAACAAGGCCACCAATCAACAGCTAAACAGGGCCCCACACAACCAACACACATAATCTAAAACACATATGGGCCCCACACGGCTGATATCATCTAAACACAGGGAAGTAACACAATCTGTAAGCCTCTAGGAGTAATAAGATGAACGGGACAGGGCCCCGACCTACCAATACTGTACAAACAAAAGAAGTAAACCTCTATCACACAAGCTCCGGGAGAAGGGAGCTGACGACTCTGTACGGCTGACTAGAACTACGAGAGACCCACTCCTTGTCTATCTGTACCTGCAGGCAAGTAATGCAGCACCCAAAAAGAGGGCGTCAGCACCACAGGTACTGAATATGTAAGGCAGTAACTTTAAATAACTGAAAGTAAGGAAATAGAACTGATAATGATTGAAGCAAAGGAACCAGACTGAAGATGACTAAAGTAGTGAAATCAAGGCTAAACATGACTGTAATAAGGAGGGTAGTGGTCATACCTGACAAACGAGGCGTCTTACTATCTAACTATCAGTAACTAAAGCCAACATAAACCTTACCTGGCCCCCATAGGCTGGAAGGTACAATCAGCACAGAATAACCTACCTGGGCCCCCATTATCCTTAGTGAGTACACCTCAATCTATATACCCCTATCCAGGTCATATTGAGTCAACTACCAGCTATAAGCATCCTGCCGATCCCTTGGGTCTACAACTGGGCCCGCTCAGCCCCTGACTGTAGCTGTGTCTGTGTCCGGAGGACTCCTAATATCTACAACCCAGGCGTAAACACTCAGTGGGGGTGTGTATAAGGCCAACCAAGGCATATGAGGATCTGGATCCCCATCTTCGTCCCTTGCGGATGGCATGCCGCTCCGTAGAGCGACGTAATCTCGCCCCTTGTAGGAGGCGACACAACTATTAACCCTGGGGTGGTCGCGGAAGCTATATAGGTATAATCTAGCCCAAAACAAAACAAATTATGAGCCTCAATGGACAACAACAACTAGACATGATAACATACTCCTGACATGCTTTACTGAGATTCATACTGGACTATTATGCTGAATAAACTAACTTGCCGGAAGAAAATGCCTTAATATACCTCGTTCGGTGTTTACCGAATAACTGGCAAGTTTCTGCTCGTGTTCAACTGCCCTTCTCAACTGTAATCACATTAACAGAAGAATAGGGCTACTTAATTACCATATTCTAAGGAAACAATAACTTTCATATATATATATAGTTACTATACATCAACTTATCGAAAGACGATCAAGAACTCATAATTTCTCGGGAATCTAGAAGGGAGAAATACATACTTTAGGCACGTGATTGTATTGAAACTAGTTTGGAACAATTCCATCATCTTAAGCTCGGCAAAACGACGATTTGCCGGGCGTATTTTATGAAAATAACTCTGTAGAGATGCTCCCTACAGCTTTATACTTCAATACTCGGAGTTAATTTGGATTTGGATGGAATTTAGCGGCGTAATCGAATGATTTCCAAATGTTTTCCTCGGTTTCCCTCTTTTCTAGCTGTGATTTGTATGGAAATAACATAACATCTAAGTGCGAGGCCTTTATATACTTGAGGCGGCAGACAAGGCAACGTGGCACTCTGCCGGTCGTGCTGATTCTACTCCTTGCCACTTTGGCTAATGCGGAGGGGGCAGCTCCGTGCCACTTTGCCCCGCTGGAAAACTTGGTTCGGCCTCTTCCCGTGAAATACTGACTTTGCACTCGTTCAGCCCTCTCCCCGGCCCTTTCCTCATACGTATGACACTCTAAAACTATCAACCAATATACGAATAGGCCGACTAAATGTTAGAAACTTACGGGGTGCAACACCATGGGCGCCACGGGCCTTGGTTTGCCCCTTTAAAGCCAGGTCGAGGCCCTCCCATTTGGTTACCCATATATTGGCATTTTTCTTCATTTCTTGGTGGTGAAGGATCTCTTTCATATTGTAGGGGACCTTTCATTCCCACAACACTTACCATCTTCGGACCGTATCCCATCACATGCTTGGTTATCAGTTCTAATTGTGTCATCATCTTGGAAAGAGACTCATCCCTATCATAATCCCCTTTTCAAAACTCAGTTGCCAATGCACTTGAGTTGATATCATGAGTAGAAACATTCGTCTCCCTTGTATGCCAAGCCCTATTGGTTTTCATCATTCGGACAAGGAGACCTTTGGCTAACCCATAAGTTTGGTCCATAATTGATCTCCTAGCTATGTTATTAGAAACGGATTTGTTGATTGAATCAAAGGCCCTATAGAAACTTTGGAGAAGTACTCTGCACAATGCAACCTTCTTTTTAAACCTTAACCATGCCTCATGCAAAGGCTCTCCTTGTTCTAGTCGGAGGTTTGTGATATCATCCCTCAGTTATAACATCTTTGAGGGAGGGAAAAACTGATCTAGGCAAGCCTCGGTTAACTCTTGCCATAAAGTAATACACCCCGAAGGAAGTTCCTCCAACCACATTGTTGCTTCCCCCATCAATGAGAAAGGGAAGAGTCTCAACCTGAATGACTCTTGACTAAGTTTTTTATGTTGAAGGGTTGGCAAATTTCTAAGAAATTCCTCAAGTGCCGATTCGCATCTTCACTTGGTTTGCCACCAAAAATCCCTTTCACATGCAATAAGTGCAACATGGTGCTAGTAACATGGAACACCGCATCCCCTACTGTCCGTGGTAGGTGAATGGGGCCTGCAACTTTCGACATTACCGGATTATCTTCATCAAGTTCGATGTTCCCCTCCACTGAGCTATCTCCTGCATGGCAGTGATGACTCATGAGGTAGTGAGATCCTAACAACATAGCAGAAAATCAAATCAAGTAACTAGGATGCACACTAATTCAACTTAACAATCAATCACAAGATCATCAAATGCCAGTCCCCGGCAATGGTGCCATTTTTATATAACGTCCAAAATATATTCTAAAATCAAAGAATATACGCAGTCGTTGCATCAAAACGAGTAACCCGACGAGTGTCGGGGTAAAATCTCACGAGGACTTGGGAGTGATGAATTCACGTGTAGATCGAGAAATTGATTTTAGCATGCACCATATATATTTAACATGAAAATGAGGAAAATTGGGGGGTTCGAACTTTGCAGAGAATTACACAAATTGATTTAATGAACTAAGAGAAAAATATCAGCTAAGTTGTTGACAATAGTGCGAAATACTAGAGGTGCAGTGTAGATGGAATACTAACTAGATTGGGATAGGCCAGGTCACCTCATAAGTTCAACAAGTGTAAATAATCTCGGAAAATAGGTAGCCTCAGCTTCCTAGCCTATTGACTACCCCTAGCTAGAGTTTTATCAAACTCTAGCTGCAATTTAGGACACCCCGGATTTATTTTTATCCGCAACTTTACTATCCCTAGCTATTAGCGGCCAATTAGGAAGGAGGAAGTAATTTAAGCTATTTCTAGCTTAACTTTACAATCTCCCATCAATACCCACTACTAGATTCCTTTCCAATACTTAATTATTCTCTCCCGAGCAACAATCAAGCAAGTATAGAAAGACCCATATCACCATCAAAGGATCTTCAATAATATATTAAAGGAAATCTAATAGATTTACACTTATTTGAACATTATTGAGATGACTCTAGCAATACCCAATCCAATTAAGTATTCATCATTACACACCTCCAGTTAATGGTTTTAGCTATTCATAATTAAGAAATACAAAAACACAATCATCAAAAACATCATTGTATTTAATAAGAAGAGTAGATAAATCAAAAACACAATTATCCTTCAACTACAACTGAAAGTAAATAATACCAAAGAAGAAACGTGAGTAGAGTATCTTTTACAAAAATCAATCAAAATCCCTTTCTCAGCTAAATGATGGTCTTCAGCTAAAATAGGAAATATGATGTAATGTGTACTTGGCTTTTCTGTCAATCTCTCTATCTTCTTCCTCTCTTTTCTCCTTTTCTGCAGTGTACTTCTCTTTCTATTTATACCCTAAGAAGTTGGGTACTTTTCCTTCCTTTTTCAGCAGTGGACAATTATACCCTTAATATAATCGTTCTAGAACCGGCGAAGGTACCGGCGGTTCACCGACGAAACCTGTGAACCGCCAAATTCTTGCTCTTCTTCTTCACTCATTTCAAGTGAACTTCGGCGATTAACTCGGCATTTTGCCGATGCCAATCCATGAACTGTCGGACCTTAAATGCCAATTCCAGAAGATTCTGAGTGTCATTCGGCGACTAAGTCAGCGTCTCGCCACATGTGACTCGTGAACCGCCGGTGGCATTCCTCCTATGAGGTAGTGACCTTCATCTTTTAACCTGTGTTTCATCGCTTCTGCTCGTTTCCTCCTTTTTACCCCATTTTAGCTCTTTTCTTTAAACTTAGACATCTGCACACAACAAAAGTAAAAAGGGCATAAAATCCAAACAAACAACTGGCGAACTAGACAAAAACTCAAACTTTAGAGTCTAATGAGTTGGTAAATTACCAACTCATCAGTCCCAAATCCATTAATACTTATCTATTCATTTTACCAGTTCAATACCCTTGGTTGAACCCATTTTTATTCCTTTATTAGTTTCGCTCTTCACGTACCGAATTTATTATATTTTTTCTAAGTTAAGCTACGAAGAATCAAGTTAATCCTCCATCTTATTCATGAATAAGTATTCCCAATTACACTCACCATTGCACCATTCTTCATTCATACTATCACAAAAACTCTAACATTACGCCACAAAACACATAAACAACTCAAATAATCACAAGGGAATCCACAAACCAAAATTATGGAACTAATTCCACACAAATTTAATCAAAAATTAGATACTTGTCTCTGTACCAAATCAAATCATGAAGTACCATACCTATAGTGTTACGATATATTTTTCCTCTAATATGCCTCTCACGTTGTATTCGAATTCACGTCGGAATATCTCGTATCATATTCGTATACCTGTACATCTTATCACCATCACTGCATGTACATCAAGTCATACCTGTACAATTTCTGTATCATAATCATGCCACTGGTGATGTTCTGGGCACATGCCTTTGTCACACCACTATACATATATTCTAGAGGGTCTTATGTTTTCCCTTCCATTCATGACCTGCAGAGAACTGTAGAAATCTATGTACTGTACACCCAGCCATATGAACTTTCATCAAACCTATCTATGTACTCTATCTGTACACCTAGCTAATTGGACTTTAACCATACATGTTTGTGTACTTTCTCTTACAGCTCATCCGGATGCTCACTTCTAGAATGAGCCACTCATGTACAAGTCCTCACTCATGAATTTATCATACCATTCATTCATCCAAGTCTTATCTCAGCCCTAGGTGTCTTTCCTGGCATGTCGTTAATTTACCTTCTGATCAGAACATACCTCTCAATTTACTTGCCCAACTTTTTACAGGTTCTATAGATTAGTTCGGAACCAACATATCACCATTTGAAAAATCAATTGAAAACGTACACATAAATAAGAATCAAACATCATAGCATAAAAATCAACACTATATATGCATAATCTGAGTTATATAACAACAGTTATAATGAAGTTCTTAGTTACGAGATCAATTCCTACCCCAAGAGTCATCCTATCGATCAAATCTAGGACTTTACAAGGAGGTGCAACCTGGCTCACAGGCTAGATTGGGCTCCCCTGCAGCGACATTGTTGCTGCTACCATGGTCTCGCCGGAGCGGTTCCCCATCCTCTACAATGGTACTATTCAAGAAGTACTTCGACTAGCCTTCTCCAACGTTTACCACAATTCCTTTTCTACGTAGCCTCCTGCATACGGATATTTGTATAATTTTCGATTCCCTCAATAATGACACAACTGAACATACTTAGCAATTCCACACAATTCTATATCAATTTGGTGGAATCATCATATCATGTTTTATTCTACCAATTGAATTTCAACGGAATAATCATCATACAAGTAAAATTCCTAACGATTGAATTTTAACAGGGCAATCATCACAACAATTAATGTCCATAGACCAGACAACACATTACTATACACATACCTACAGGTTTTTATGTAGAGTCTAACTCCTCTAAGCACCATTAACCAAGTTTTGACCTTTTACAATTACAACCTACAAGATTGTACATACAGGGAGATATCATCATCTCTTTCCTCTTTCTTTTGCTATCCTAAACTTACTATTTTTTGTTATGGTAGATTGACTAAATTCAACAGTTCTTCCTACATTATCAATATCAATCAAGAATATGTACATACATGTTTGCAAAAATCAATGTCTAACATGGAAGTGATTGAACCGTAGCCTACCTGGGCGCCAAGCTATCTTCGATGCACTCCCAGTTGCATGCTTGCGCCGAGTCCTGCGTTCTCGTAGACAGTCATAACTCTGAGGGTAAATTCTTGCCTTCTCTAGCCTCCTAGTTTCTCTTCTTATTCGCTAAAATTCTATCTCCTCTTTTGGGTGTTTTTATTTAACCTTTTTCTAGAGAATAGGTTTTTAAATTCTATTGGGGACAGGGTTGGGAATTTTCTCTATGTCAACAATTGCAATGAGACCTATCGCAACATTGGTACCACTATGGTGGAAAACGGCCTACTGTGGTGGACCTAAGCCTGGGCCCATGTGATTCTTAACCCAGCTAAGTATGAGATCGTATGCTACATGGTCTATAATTCTAGGAACTTCACCCTAACTGAAAAAAATTTAGGTTTTCCCCTCGTTTAGGTGGTTTGGTTGCTCTAACGAGTGGGTGGGTCATTAAATCAGATACTAATTAAAAATTCATTCATTCCTGAAAAAACCCTTCTAAGTATATGGGGTTTTTTATTCCCCCCCCCCCTTAGTGACCCTAGCACTAATAATTGTTTCATTTATTTCTTGCGGACACCAGGGTCCTGCGATCCTTGCTCCTCGTGTCCTTGGACTGACTCTCACTCAATTTATTTATCATTCATGTCCCCATTTTATTGTCGAAAAGACTTTCATCAATTCATCGCCCTTATTTGCTATCTTGTGAGATCTTAAGCAGAATGACCATGGGTCTTGCTAATTTCCCCCTCAGGTCTTACAATATCCATTTATGGCTGTGGCATTCCTTATTTTCACCAATTTCTATAAAAATATTTTAACAGGGATTGAATATGCGGCAGAATACAGGACAGGATTTGAATCTCCACTGCCTTCAGTTCTTCCACTACGGTGATACCCGTTCCACTATAGCAGTTCCACTGCAGCGGTAATCCTTCCGCTGCAGCAGAAAATGAATCACTTTAAAAGGTAGATTGGACTATTTTTAGAGGTTATTCTCCAACTTTTCTCACTTCAACTTTGGGTGATTCTCTCAACTTCTCAAGTTTTTTCTTGTGTTTTTTCCAAGTAATTCTTCGCTCACTAACTTCCTTACTTCATTTGTTATGGGATTCTTGCAATATGATTCCTATTTGTTTCAGTTTTGGGTAGTTATAGGGATGACAGGGGTGAGGTTTTTTTTTTGAATGCATAGGCTAGATTATTGAAGCATGTTGGTTGCATTTACATTCTCAAGTGTTTTCCATCATTCTTTGCTTGTTTTTGGTTGTCTTAGTATAGTTGTGGGGTCGAAAATAAAGGGGTTGGGGTAGGGTGGTGGTTTCACTTCCTCAGAATTTTTGGGCTTGAATCCGTACAATATTAGGGTGGGTAATGGTTGTTAGGGCGTAGGCAATTCTTCCCCTTGCTCGATATATAGTTTATTTGGTGAAATACGGAGGCTGAGATTTTAATCTCCATTAATGGGGTTTCAGATTTCTGGGGAAGATGATGTCCACTATAGTGGAATAATGATCGTTGTAATGGTATCGTCACAGCGGCCCACTCTCGTTGTTGCGGACTCGCTATAGCGGTCCGCCTGGGAAGTGACCCCTTCTTAATTATGTTTTTCGTTTCCTCGACCTCTTCTCCCTCTTTGTCATTCCATTCACTCCCTAACGCTCCTTATTAATGAAACTTTATTACTATGGCTTCCTGATGTACTATGGATTTACAGAACTTTTGACGCTCAAAACTAAGAAAATAGCATGGACTTAGGTGTGTTTCTGTGGATATAAGGCTCTTTTCCTTTGGTTTCAGGATAAATTGGTGTTCGAGCTAAAAAATTCAAAAGAAATACTGAAGGATGCATAATAGGCTCAATGTGAAGTCCACAATATGAGTCGTAGGAAGGTCCTACGAGTCGTACTGATGATGGTGAAAAGTTGCAGAAGAAGAAGGTTGAAGAGATGCAATGTATGAGTCGCGTCGTACGAAGATTTTATGAGTCGTGTTGATGGAGTCATGAAAAGAATCAAAAAATTTGCATAAGAGGATGACTCCTGCTATGGAAAGAATGTAAAAACAGTGGGAAGAAGGTATGAGTCGTACCATGGCGATCGTGATAAACATCAGAAGAATTTCAATGTTTCTGATTCAAGCCACGGGAGCTGAGTACGGATCGTAGGATAGAGGTACAAGTTGTACCAGGATCTAACACATAGCCAAATTCCATCCAGTCATGTAAGGTATGAAAGGATGGTACGAGCCGTAGGATGTTCCTATGGGTCATAGGCTGACTCATGACGAAGGAGGAACCAGATATGGAAATTCACCTTGTCAGCCTAGGAAAAGGATTCTTGTGTCTGTATAAATACTTTTTAGGTTTCATTTTTTGGGAAATCGATCAGAGAAGGGATTTTTAGGAGAGGAAGAGAGAATTGAGTTGATTCGACTTGTGATCAACCTTTTCTAGAATTCTTCTTGTTCTTGAAGATTTTGCTGAGATATTAAAGGAAGTGTTTTTGTCATTCATTCTTGTAAGTATTGATTTATGTTTTTAATCATGAATGCAATTTACAACCTTACAACTATGAGAGGCTAAAACCTCCATATCTAGGGTCGTGGGAACCATGATGGATTAACAAGCTAGAGTTGCACAAAGTGATTTAGAAACCAATAAAAATACTTATATTGTATTCTCTTCATGCTTAAACATTTCTTAACGATGTGCAGCATTAGAACATCCTCGAAATCTTTACATGCTTAGGACTAAGAGGTAGAGATTAGGAAAGATAATTACAATAGAGCCTTGATTTTGATAATCACTATATCAACTTTAGTTGTGGTCGTAGGATAGTTAAATCTAGAACTTAGTGATAATGGATAGTTTGAAACTGCTCATGAGACTTGGTTGAGTGATTGAGTATAGTTATTGAATATGGACTGGTCAATCATTTGAATGAACCTAAGTTATCAGTTCTATATGTAAGTACTGGTGATAATCACGAGTGTATACCCAAAGCAGTTGTGAACCCATGGGGAACACAAATCCTAGTTATCCGTTGATATTGACTAAACACAGGATTTTTAATAGTTGTTTTATTATTGATTTTCTTTAGAATCCCCCAATTTTGAAGTAACTACTTCACAAGTTCACTTAACGGTTGGAATCTAGTTTTCCCATATTCCTCGTGGGTTAGACCCCAACCTATAGTTGGGTTCTTTATTGACAACGTCCGCTTCATACTTCAGTAAGAGGTGTGGTTTGAGCATTATCAAAAAATGGCGCCATTGCTGGGGAAAACGACTGATACTAGGCTGTTAGCTTGAATTTGACTTGTTGTTAGTTACGTTACTTGTTACGTTTTTTGTTTGTTTTTCTTTAGTGACTCTTAGGCTACATCAAAGGAACAACTTTCTCCTGAACATTCAAATGGAACATATTAAGCTGCCAACACCTGTGGAAGAAATTGTGACTGATGATGCATTGACAGCTGTAAAAATGAATTATAAAGAAGATGGGAACCCAGAATACACAAAAATGGTTAATTCTCTAAATGGGACAGGGTCATATAAATTAAGCCCAAAGAATTTAGACCTGCACTTAAAGAACCGTTCAACACCGCTGGCCAAGCCATCCGTGGAGGTACCACTAATTCTCGAACTAAAAGCATTAGCTCCTCATCTCAAGTATGAATTCCTTGGGAAGGAAAACACGTTGTTGGTTATAATTGCAGCAAACCTGTTAGATGAGTAGGTGGAAGCTTTGGTTAACATCTTGAAAAGATACAAGAAGGCAATTGGCTTGACCATAACTCATATCATCAGAATTCCACTAGGATATGCACTCATAAGATCAAACTTGAACCAAATTGTAAGCCAACCTTAGAGCATCAGTGCCGCCTGAACCCTACAATGCAAGAAGTCGTCAAAAAGGAGATTATCAAGTGGCTAGATGCTGGGGTGATATATCCTATAGTAGATAATAAGTGGGTAAGTCCTGTCCAGTGCGTTCCAAAGAAAGGAGGGATTACAGTGGTGCCTGATCTTGGGCAGATTTATATGCCCAAGTGATACTCAAACGTATTATTTTTGCCTTGTTTGTGTGCAATATGTATATATTCTCATGTAATTGGTAATAAAATGTGAATTTATACTAACCAACATGATTAGCATTTGTTTTGCAGGAAAATATGATCTTTAGGAGCTAAAATGCATGTTGGAACTATATCGGAGTTTGACTTGGATACAAGCGTGGAAAAGACATTGGAAGGCACAAATTGTAGGGGCTCCGCGATGGAGCCGTGCCACGCTACCATCACGGAGGCACACTGCCTGGAGAGGCAATTTAATGGCAATTTCCAGTGAGGCCTCGCGACAGCTCCGTGGCACGGAGATAGGCCTCCGCGTTGGCCTCCGTGCCACGTTGAGGCTAATTTACCGGACCCTGGATTTCCAGTGAAGGTCCGCGTCCACGCCGTCTCATGGAGGCAGTGCTCCGTGTTGACCTCCGTGACACGTTGCTTGTTATTCCGCGAAAAATTTCCCTCTAGTATAAATAGCACACTTAGGTTTATTTTAAGGAGGGGAGTTTTAGTTCAGACTTGGTGGAGCTAGGACGTGGGTTAGCAGCAGTTGAGGGACGAAAAAGCTAAGAGATTTCTTCTCTTCCTTTCTTCTTTCAATCAATTGTATGTATGATTTACACTTGTTTTAGGATGATCAATCCACAAATGAGTGGCTAATTCTCTTCCTTGCTAAGGTTTTGAACATGTGTAGTGAATTTTGATTGTAAATGATATGGTTTTCTTCTTCTTCTTTCATGTTGTTCTATTAATTCTTGTTCTTACTGCATTAGTGCTTGGCCGACATTAATGTACATCTAAAAAGTCCAATTTCACTCGAGAGAGCAAGAAATTGGAAAGTTGTGAATTAATAAGGTATTGTTCTTAACTTGATTTGGGAAAATTGGGTTTTGATGCGCTTTCCTGATAGAAATATACTTGAAAGCCGTATTAGTCAATTTAGGAACCGGAATTGTATTGCTAGGTCGTAAATTGCATTTGATCACAGAAATGTAGACGAATGGTATATGATTCTTAAGTGAAATTAAATACGAGAGTTTTAATTTCTAGGCTAATGTTCTTGGCTAGCAACATGAAGAAGAGATTAACCGAATTATTATTACAATCGAATTCATTACTTGTTCTTAACCTTGGCATGCTCATATCCATAGTTTAAATTCATAGTAAATAATTGTTAATAGTTTTAGTATACATTTTATAAACAAAAACTCAATTAACTGTTGGTTACGTTGTTGTTAGCATAGTTAGAAGTAAAATAAGAATATAGTATACTTAGGCAATTTTTACATACCCTGAGCCTCCTTGGATCGATACTTGGCTTACTTAGCCACTTTATTACTTGTTTGACCACGTGCACTTGCGTGTCGGTTTTATAACCTCAGCAACCCACCGAACAAGTTTTTGGCGCCGTTGCCGGGGAGGCTAGGCGATTTGTGAAATTGTGTTTAGTGTAAATTTACTGTATTTTTATTTTTATTTTCTTAAGTGTTAACAACTTGGTCTTAGCCTGTATTTTGCAGATTTTGTTTCTGTGAACACTGGCAAGGGACAAGGAGCTGGTGGAATCTTACTTAGAGCCTGAACGTGAATTTCATAGTCAACGTAGAGAAGCTCTACAAAAGAAGCTGCAGTTGTTCCGACAATCTATTATGGAGCAACAAAATCCACCAGTTGTGAGGGCAGTGTTAGTGCCCGATGAAGCAGCAGCAAGGCCGGTTCGCGAGGTGGCAATCCCACACTCTAACAATGTACATTCTAGTATCCGCAAACTAGAGCATGGAGGGAGGTTTGAATTAAAGCAGAATATGGTGCAACTCTTGCACACAAGCGGGCAATTTACCGGTCTCCCTCATGAAGATCCACAACAACATCTCCAAAACTTTTTGGAGATAAGTGACACTTATATACCCGCTGGAGTGTCACCTGATTATGTTCGGCTCACCTTATTTCCGTTTTCCTTACTTGGTGAAGCCAAGAGGTGGTTAAAAGCTGAACCACCCAATTCTATATCAACGTGGGATGATCTTGCACGAATGTTTTTGATTAGATTTTTCCCTTCTGGTAAAACAGCCAGACATAGAAGTCAAATTCTAAGTTTTAAACAAAGGGAGGGAGACAATTTATATCAAGCCTGGGAAAGATTTAAATCCATGTTGCGGGACAGTCCTCATCATCATCAGTCCAATGAGGTGTTGGTACACACATTTATTGAGGGTTTTGAACCCCACACTAAAATTCTGTTAGATTCAGCAGCTGGAGGGCAAGCACTGGAAAAGACTTACGAGGAGTTGTACACTTTGCTCAACCAAATTTCACAAGGCAATCCAGAATGGAATGCAGATTCATCTCGAGGTGGAGCAAGGAAAGCAGCGGGAGTGCTTGAAGTGGATGGATTTACAGCTATCGCTGCACAGATAGCTGCCTTGCAAAATCAGTTAAACAATCACTTCAGCAATATGAACTTGAACCAGCCTTCAGCTTCAGTCAATGCGGTCCAACAGATGTGGTGTGAAGTGTGTGGTAGTAGTGAGCATTCAGCTGAATGCTGTGGTGCAAACCCTGATTCTGTTAACATTGTGGGCAATGCACAGAGAAATCAGCAGCAGTTTGGCGGTGGCTACAACTCAAATTGGAGGAACCATCCAAATTTTTCGTGGGGTAGCAACAACCAACAAGGACAAGGTTCTGGTCAGGGTATGCAGAGAAATCAAGGAGGGCAACAAGGCTATCAGAATCAGTTCAGAAATCACAATGCCCCTCCTCCACCACCATCACCGACCAGTGAGGAGATGTTCAAGACCATGATCGCTAATCAGGCACATATGCAGGCTGACTATGTTAAATTGGCAGCCGAAGTGAAGAACAATCAGTTGGCGACCAAGGCTCTTGAATATCAGTTTGGGCAATTTGCTAGTGCCCAAAATACAAGACCCAGAGGAGGACTACCTAGCGACACGGATCCTAATCCGAAGCAGGTTAATACAGTGACCACGAGGAGTGGTTTACAGTTGAAGGAGGTGGAACCGGAAAGACCGCCTCAAAAGTCAGGAGCAGCAGAAGTTGAGGATGAACAAAGTTCTGATAGGGGAAAGACTAAAGAAGTAGAATCAGAAAGGCCTCCACCCCCGTTCCCTCAACGACTTAGGAAACACAAGGAGGAGGCGTGTTTCAAGAAATTTATGGAGGGGCTTAAACAGGTACATGTTAACTTACCTCTTATTGATGTCTTGCAGGGAGTGCCAAAGTATGCAAAATATATTAAAGACATCGTGGCTAACAAAACTCGTTTGACTGAGTATGCCACGGTGGCTTTAACGGAGGAATGCACTTCCCGGATTCAAAATAGACTGCCCACGAAACTGAAAGACCCTGGAAGTTTTACTATCCTGCTGACTATTGGGCAAAATATCCGAGCTCGTGGATTATGCGACTTGGGGGCAAGTATAAATCTGATGCCATCTTCGGTGTTCAGAAAGTTAGGTCTAGGGAGTCCTAGACCTACCACAGTAATCTTGCAGCTAGCGGACAGGTCCTTAGCTAAACCGGATGGTATTGTTGAGGATGTGTTAGTGCAAGTGGGCTCCCTCATTTTTCCGGTCGATTTTATTGTTCTGGACTTTGAACCAGATGCTGAAGTCCCATTTATTTTGGGACGTCCCTTTTTGGCAACCGGAAAAGAATTAATTGATGTAGCTGCGGGTCAACTTACAATGCGGGCACATGACAAGATAGAAGTATTTGACGTGTACAAAGCACCCAAGCTCCCGATTGTAAATGAGGAACTCTCGGTGATCAATGTGATTGATCATGGGAATGCTGATATAATGAATGATTCCCGAGAGTTAACAAGAAGGCCACCAGATGAGGTTGAGCACTACTGGGAGGAGGACAAGGATCGTGAAAAATCGTCCCTCACCCTAGTAGATAATTGAGCATAATGGACGTCGAGCCGCGACGGTAAACCAGGCGCTGCACGGGAGGCAACCCGTGAAAAGAAAAATATTCTATTTTCTTCTTTTAGTATAGTGTACATAATTTGTATTTTTTATTTTTCATTTTTCTTTTTTTCTTGATTTCGTACAAATTTTTCGTTTTAGTTAGTATTTTTTTCATGGTAGTTAGGAAAATCTATTAATCTAACCAATTTCGTTTAGTGAGGGGATTTTCAGGTCTAACGGAGAAAAATATGCATGGAAGCGGGAAAAATAAGGCAAGGTATGAAAATAATTTTTATTGAAGAAACAGTGCACTGGGGAGTTGGCTCCGTGTCACGAAGGAGTGGCTCCGCGTTACCCTCCGTGACACGTTGAAGGCAAAATCAGATTTTTTTAAAAATTTCCAGAGAGCCAACGCGTTGGCTCCGTGTCACGGAGGAGGGGCTCCGCGTTACCCTCCGTGACACGTTGCCCTTTATTCAGTGCCGGTCACACCGGGTTGCCGGGTGACCCGTGTGTTTTTCTTTAAATTAACCCCGATTTTGCCCTTTTTTTCCCCATTTCTCTCCTCCTCCGCGACCAAAACACCCAATTCCCCCCCCAACCAACGTGCCACGCTAATAGGCAAGGAAAACGTCAAATTTCTTCGGTTCTTCTACTAAAAGTTATGTTATCATCGTTTCTCTCAAGTTTTTGGCAATTTTAGTCGAATTTGAGCATGTGAGGTGAAATATATCACCCCAAGTAGCAATTAAACATGATGTTGAATTATTTTGTGATTGATTATGTTCGTATTGTTGTAATTAGCATTTGAACTTGTCGATTATGTGAATAATTTGAATTTGATTGAAATATTGCATTCTAGGGCTTGAGTTATTGAAATTGAATTGGGGAACTTGATAGTTTGATGAATTAGATGCCGGGGTGTGGTTGTAAATTGAGATAAGTCGATGTAAATATTGTATGAATGTTAAGAGAAGACGAATTCTCGAATTGTTGGGGAAAATGTGAAAATTTTTTAAATTGGTTTGATTATTTAGATTTGTATGTAAATAGAATTTTCGTTGTTGTTTTTTTTTTGTTTTGTTTTGTTTCTAAGTGTGATGAATGGATTGCTATCGATAGTAGGATTGGGAGTAGCTGTATGAAGTCTGAGTTGTACGCTAACCGTTATGCTGTCGAAATTTTTCGTGAACGCACTAAGCAATATACCTTATAGTTGCTTGTTTTTGGGGTTGTAAATAGAGTAATCCTTGCCGAAGTATTGTAAATATAGTTAAGGACTAAGTATGGGGTAAACTTAGTTTAACCCGACCTTAGCCTAAGTTAACTTGTATTTAGCCTAACTTTGTGCTTGTTTATGTATATTGACAGGTACAATGGCAAGTCGACAGGACAAGGGCAAGGGTGCTTCTACCTCAGGCACCGGACGGAAAGGATTGAGGTTGGGCACTGCAGTCCCAGCTGCACCAGCTGTTCCGCGCGGCCAACGCCGCCAATACAGAACAAGATGGGTAACCGATGAAGGGAAGAAGTGGTACGCGAAACATAAAGAGAACAAGTACTTCCCCGAGGAACATATTGCACGGGAACCACTTGCACAGGAGTTCCCACGTATTGTGCAGAGAATCGAGGGAGCTGGGCTCAGCTTTATCTTTCAGGAGCCCAAGGAGTGCAACCTACATTTGGTCCGGGAATTCTATGCAAACTGGAACCCGGCCATCAGAAGCCACACAATAAAAATCAGAGGGCAGATTGTCACTCTGGAACCCCACCAATTTAATGCCATCGTTGGAGCGCGGGACACAGACGCCCACGTTCTCCGCCAGCTAAACATCACCCCACCGTACGCCGACATCAGACGTACGTTGTGTGGGGCTCGATCCACAGCCTGATGGAGTAGACATAAGGAGAGGGGTTACCACCAGACTCTGCCTTATTCGCAGATGAATAGGGAGGCCAGAATATGGCTGAAAATTGTGTGTTCGTGCTTGATCCCGGGAGTCCACATGACGGATGTGACCCGGGACCGTGTCTGCTTGGTGTATGCCCTTATGAAAGGGCTTGAGATTAATGTTGGGGCGGTCATAATATCTGCCATGAAGAGAGCCAGACTGCACCAGGGCCACAGATACTGGTTTGGCGGACTCATCACCACCTTCCTCCGAGGCCTCGACATTGAGGAAAAGGCTTTGGACTATATTCCGCAGTTGGAGCGGAGGGCCCTCGATGTGACAAAAACTAAGGCCCCCGACACCACACACGGGCCAGTGCTGACTTTGGGCGAGCGACATGCTCTTGACGATCAGTACATGGCACGTATGTTCGGCATGCAGATATTGCAGCTACGGATTGGTGGGAGACCAGCCACCGAGGAAGAATTATGGCAGCTGGAGCTAGATTACCCATTTGGCGAGAATGCCAGAGCCTTATGCCGAGTGGGACTAGCCTTCGTGGAGCCGACGGATGAAGATGTCCCTACTGATGAGGAGACACGTCGTGAGGACTCCGATGTGGAGTCCGATGACGATGATGGAGCTGACTCAGATATGGGCGACGAGGCAGCAGCACCAGATGAAGAAGTCGAATATTTCGACTGATCAGGGAGTTCCACCACCCGAAATTTTGTGTTGTAATTTTTGTGAACAATGGGGACAGTGTTCGATTTAAGTGTGGGGTGGGGAGTAGCTAGGTGCTGGGACTTGGGCTCTAATTTGTTGTATGTTTTTCCTTGGTTTGTATGAATGTTTGTGCTTTCCCTGTTATGAACTGATTTGTGTTGTATCTGTATATATTTGTTTGTGTGGTTAATGATGTGTGTTATGAAAAGTTATGGTTGCCAGTGTAAATATTTCGTAAATATATATTTTTTTCTATCGAGATGATCGATATTTTTCAAAATGTTTTGAGAATATTTTGCACTTGTAAATATTTTCTTTCTATCGAAATGATCGATGTGTTGCAAAAAAATTTTGGTTTTTATTTTTTTGGGTTTCTCGGAGTTTGTTTTCGGTTCTTTTACCGAGAATAGTCCCATTGAACCGAATGTCATAGTTAGTGACCGTTCCCTATGATGGATGGATGACGACCGTCTTAAGGGAAATGTAGTCGGTAGGAGTAGGATTTTAATTTGTTTTTAATTTTTCTTTGGTGGATTGCATCAATGAACTGTAGTTGCTTTATGGTTGCAAAAATTTCGTTGCGTGTGTAACTGATGTTCAAAATGTGAAAATGATTCGTTTGAGAGCATGCAATTTGGTAAATATGTTGAGTTACCTAGGCTATAGAATTTGATTCAGTATGATTGAGGCTTAATTTGAATTCATGTGATTGGCTAATTAGAGAGTCTGTGAATGCATCTTGATTTGAGCTTGTGCATGAAGTGTGAAGTGAGGTATTGTTATTCCATGCCATTGTGATTTGTCTAGAACTTGCCTGGTGTGTATACAAAATGAAATGAAGAAGGTGTAGTGTTGGAAAGGATGTAGGCATTTCTTTGTTTTTAACCGATAGTTTTCAATTTTTTTCTTGTCAAATTCTACCTTTTTATATGTTGTATACCCTAGTCAGCCCGTTGAGCCTTTAGCCGATTTCTTTCTTTCTTTTGTCCAAAATTGTATAAACTAAGCTTTATTCCTTCGTTTCATTAGCCTTAAAGTCTATACGAAGCTCTTAAGCGCTTACAAAGAAAAGAAAATGTTTCCCAAAGTGTTAAAGAGTGAAAAGAGTGAAGAAAAAGAAAAGTAGAGTGAGGAAAGAAAAGATGATGTTGAAGAGGCACTTGTTGTAATTAAATGATATTGAGGGTACATGAAAACCCTTTGTTTTGTGTCAAGTGTGTTTGATGAAATGGGCAGTAGGAAAGTAAACCAGCATGAATGGGAGAAAAAGAGAAAAGAGAGGAACAATGTCCATAAGTCGATGGGAATGTGTCGAAAAGGCGCTTAAGGATGCTAGCAACTATTATTGGCTAATCCAATATATATACTAGATCCATAGCCCCGTTACAACCCATTAAAGTCCTACGTGATCCTATATTGCATTTCTTTATATTAGTGGAGTAATACACTAAGGGCAAGCCTATGGGTCATGACATGATGCATGTGAATTCTTTTGGGAGAGTGAGTGAAATTAATTTTTATATGCCCCTACTTGAATGTTTGTGTGTTGCATGAACAAAAAGGGGAAGATTCTCTTGAGTTGTGAGGGCGCATGCTTGATGAAAGATTGATTTTCGTGTCGGATTTCTTGATTAGCTGATTTGCATGAGTTTGCCGATATCAAGAATCAATTCTTAAAGTCTAGGAAGTCTTGATGTATTAAAGGTCATTGTATTGTAAGACCAAGCATGTTTTCGTGATGATTTGCAAAAATTGAATAATCGGTATGACCGTAGCGTAAACGGTCGCACCATAGTGACGAAGGTTGGGATGTAATTTGCATGAGTTGTGTATGTGTTGTTCGAGGACGGACAAGGATTTAAGTGTGGGGTAAGTGATCTTGGGCAGATTTATATGCCCAAGTGATACTCAAACGTATTATTTTCGCCTTGTTTGTGTGCAATATGTATATATTCTCATGTAATTGGTAATAAAATGTGAATTAATACTAACAAACATGATTAGCATTTGTTTTGCAGGAAAATATAATTTTTAGGAGCTAAAATGCATGTTGGAACTATATCGGAGTTGGACTTGGATACAAGCGTGGAAAAGACATTGGAAGGCACAAATTGTAGGGGCTCCACGATGGAGCCGTGCCATGCTACCATCGCGAAGGCACACTGCCTGGAGAGGCAATTAAATGGCAATTTCCAGTGAGGCCTCGCGACAGCTCTGTGGCACGGAGATAGGCCTCCGCGTTGGCCTCCGTGCCACGTTGAGGCTAATTTACCGGACCCTGGATTTCCAATGAAGGTCCGCGTCCACGCCGTGTCACGGAGGCAGTGCTCCGCGTTGACCTCCGTGACACGTTGCTTGTTATTCCGGGAAAAATTTCCCTCTAGTATAAATAGCACACTTAGGTTTATTTTAAGGAGGGGAGTTTTAGTTCAGACTTGGTGGAGCTAGGACGTGGGTTAGCAGCAGTTGAGGGACGAAAAAGCTAAGAGATTTCTTCTCTTCCTTTCTTCTTTCAATCAATTGTATGTATGATTTACACTTGTTTTAGGATGATCAATCCACAAATAAGTGGCTAATTCTCTTCCTTGCTAAGGTTTTGAACATGTGTAGTGAATTTTTATTGTAAATGATATGGTTTTCTTCTTCTTCTTTCATGTTGTTCTATTAATTCTTGTTCTTACTGCATTAGTGCTTGGCCGACATTAATGTACATCTAAAAAGTCCAATTTCACTCGAGAGAGCAAGAAATTGGAAAGTTGTGAATTAATAGGATATTGTTCTTAACTTGATTTGGGAAAATTGGGTTTTGATGTGCTTTCCTGATAGAAATATACTTGAAAGCCGTATTAGTCAATTTAGGAACCGGAATTGTATTGCTAGGTCATAAATTGCATTTGATCACAGAAATGTGGACGAATGGTTTATGATTCTTAAGTGAAATTAAATACGAGAGTTTTAATTTCTAGGCTAATGTTCTTGGCTAGCAACATGAAGAAGAGATTAACCGAATTATTATTACAATCGAATTCATTACTTGTTCTTAACCTTGGCATGCTCATATCCATAGTTTAAATTCATAGTAAATAATTGTTAATAGTTTTAGTATACATTTTATAAACAAAACCTCAATTAACTGTTGGTTACGTTGTTGTTAGCATAGTTAGAAGTAAAATAAGAATATAGTATACTTAGGCAATTTTTACATACCCTGAGCCTCCTTGGATCGATACTTGGCTTACTTAGCCACTTTATTACTTGTTTGACCACGTGCACTTGCGTGTCGGTTTGATAACCTCAGCAACCCACCGAACAGTGCCCAATGAGAGGAATGAGCTGATACCAATACGACCAATCACAGGGTGGCGTGTATGCATGGATTAGAGGAAACTCAACCATTGTACCCAGAAAGACTATTTTCCAATGCCATTTTTGGACCAGATACTTGATAGAATCATAGGTAGAGGATGGTGTGTTTCCTTCATGGATATTCCCGGGTAAAATTAGATCACTATTGCCCCAGAAGATCAGGAAAAGACAACCTTCACCTATCCATATGGAACTTTTTCCTTTAGAAGGATGCCATTTGGGTTGTGTAATGCACTAGCCACCTTCCAGTGTTGTATGATGACCATATTCTCAGACATGGTGGAGGACACCATTGAAGAATTTATGGGATGAGTTTTCTGTTGTAGGCGATTCATTTGAATCATTCCTTAATCATTTGGGCAGAGTACTAAAAGGATGTGAAGAAACCAATCTGGTCCTAAACTGGGAAAAATGTCATTTCATGTTTAAAGAGGGGATAGTGTTGGGCCATAAAATCTATGGAATGGGGATCAAGGTGGACAAGGAAAAATAGAGGTTATATCAGGATTGCCACCTCCTATTTTCATAAAAGGGGTCAGAAGCTTTTTAGGGCATACGGGATTCTACCGGCGCTTTATCAAGGATTTTTCAAAATTTTTATTATGCTAGAAGAACACTCAATCCAGGAAGATGAATTATACAGTCACAGAGCAGGGACTACTAGCAGTGGTCTTTGCATTTGAAAAATTTCGAGCATATTTGCTTTGAACCAGGGTGATTATACATACAGACCATGATGAGTTTAGGTACCTAATGTCCAAGTATGATGCCAAGCCCAGATTGATTCGGTGGGTGCTCTTGTTTCAAGAATTTGAGTTTGAGGTGAAGGATCGAAAGGGAATAGAAAATCAAGTGGCAAATCACCTATCAAGGATTGAATCTGAAGCGAAGGAGAGGATGGAGTTTGAGATCAATGATGCCTTCCCAGACGAACAGGTACTAGCTGCATCACAGGATTTGATTCCTTGGTTTGCCGATTTTGCAAATTCCTTTGTTAGCGTTGTTAGCGATGTGATGGAAGCATACCTAACTCCTCAACAAAAGAAGAAGTTCTTATTTGATGCCCGTAGATATTACTTGGATAAGTCATATTTATTTCACATTTTTGCAGATGGTATCATTCGTAGGTGTACCCCAGAAGTAGAGATGCTGAGCATTCTAGAGGCATGTCACTCATCTCCTGTTCGGGTTCATTACTGTGGTATCAGAACGACACATAAGGTTTTAGAATGCGGATATTTCTGGCCATCTATTCACCAAGATGCATATGAATTTTCCAATTCTTTTGAATAATGCCAACTGCAGGGAAATATTACCCCTAGACATGAGTTGCCACAAACCCTCATCTTTGAAATAGAGTTGTTTGATGTGTGGGGGATTGATTTCATGAGCCCTTTCATCAGCTCATATGGAATGAAGTATATTCTGGTGGATGTGGATTATGTATCTAAATGGGTGGAGGCAATTGCCCTACCAAACAATTAAGGCAAGAGTGTTGCAACATTCCGTCGAAATCAGATCTTCGCCAGGTTTGGCACTCCCAGAGATATTATCAGTGATGGTGGATCTCACTTTTTCAATCGCCTCTTCAAAACAAGGTTTGAAAAATATGGTGTCAAGAATAAGGTGGCCACACATTACCACCCTCAGTCGAGTGGACAAGTGGATGTTTAAAATAGGGAAATTAAGACCATACTAGCCAAGACAGTGAATACAAGTCGGATGGATTGGTCAAGGAAGCTCGATGATGCACTATGGGCTTCAAAAACATCGTATAAGACTCCTATTGGTTCATCTATGTACCAGATGGTTTACAACAAAGCATTCCACTTACTAGTTGAACTAGAGAATAAGGCATTATGGGCTCTAAAAAGGCTAAACATGAACTGGAATGAAGCTGCCAAGCTAAGGCTTAACTAGCTTAATGAGTTGGATGAATTCTGACTTAAGGCTTATGAGAGTGCAGCCATCTATAATGAAATAATGAAGACCTACCCTGACAAAAAGATTGCAACAAAGGAGTTTAGCCCAGGTGATTTGGTCCTACTGTTTAACTCAAGACTCTGGTTGCATCTAGGGAAGATGAAAACTAGATGGATGGGACCTGACAAAGTAGTGCAAGTGTCTCCGTATGGCGCAGTGGAACTTGAGAACAAGGAAGAAAAAGATTTAAAGTAAATGGGAAAAGAATAAATGTGTATCTAGGAGATGAGGAAGAATTAAAAAGAATAGAGGAAGTGTACATTAATGATGCTTGAGGAGTCATAAAAGTCACATCATGCTACGACGTCAAATTAGGCGCTGCATGGGAGGCAACCCATGGAAGGTGAAGTCTGAATAGCCATAGGTATGTTCTCTTGCCTATGTTCTTATAGTTGATGCTTCAGGGACGATTCTTACTTTTCAAAGAGGGAAAGGGGTAAACTTGTGATTTTTGGGATTTTTAATCGTTTGAGGGTTTTTCTTGCTGTGTTTCTTTTACCTCAGGCATGCTATCTAGTAGAACCGGCATGTGTAGGATTTTTATTTTTAGTTTTTGCTTTTTCTCTGATTAAAAAGTATCTTAGGAGTACTCAACCAATAGAAATGCACTAGTTGTGGTTTTTTTAAAAAAATTTGACCCTGTTTAAAATATTTTTGATGCATTAGATATGTATTTTTTTCAACATGCATGATTGCTGTGGATCTTTAGATGTTATTTAGTTTGTCACTATCCGTAGTCTTGTTAAGCCATGTATAAACTAGACAGGTGAGGGTGAAAATAGTTCATGTACCATGTATGAGTGAGGTATAGCATTCAGTTCGGTATTGTGTTGAAGATCTAAAACTTGCCTTGTTGGTCTTTGCATAGGCTATGGCTGGTTGGCTAAGATATGATCATAGGCCATTTTTGTTTAGCTCACTTTTAGCCCATATTACTCTACCAAAGATTGCATTAATCCCTTGATCCCAAATTTGAGCCTTAAATGACCATGTTTCTTTGATTTACTTATTAACCGTACCCACGTTTTACAATGAACTTGTTTTGGCCTTGGTCCTTCCTTGTATTTTGTGATCCTCAATATAATAAAAATTCTTAAGTTGAGGGTGTCTAGAGTAGGGGTGCGTAAATGGTGAGAACGGAATAAAGGAAAAGAAAAGAGAAAAGAAATGGTAAAAAATGAGGCGTGGTGAAAAGAAAAAAGAAAAGGGTGAAAAATGTTGAAAAAGAAAACTCAAAGGAAAATGAAATTGCTAAAAAAGTTGAAAACTCACCACACCCATGCAAATGTGCATCAAGAGAAGTGAGAAGGGAAGAAAAAGGGAATGAAATAGTAAAAGGGTGAAATAAGTGAATGGTGTAACCAATGTATATAGTGCCAAGGAAGGGATAGTCACTTATAAAATCCCCCATCTTTATCATGTCCAGCCCTAAGCCTACATTACAAGGTATATCAAGTCCTATCGTGATCCTAACTCGACCATCTGATAAACCAAAGAAGAGAAAATAAGGGCAAGCCTATGGTATCTGACACATAATACTTGTAACTTCTTTATGAGAGTGAGAGCCTTACTTGTCTAGTCCCATTTTATGTTTGACATCTCATATCTGAGTGGGGACTTCATTTGTGTGAGGGTACATGGATTATGTTTGCTTTTACCATTGGTCTATGTGAAAAACATCGGTGACGACTTGATTACCTGTTGAGAGCTGGATTACATGTTTTAATCCCTGTTTATGTTGTTTTGAGGTTGTAATGAATTAGCTGATGTTGTTCCTGGAGAAAGCGTCAATAGTGTTTGTATAGAAAGTGCAAGTTTTGTTTGAGTATTCCCTGTAGTATCTTAAGTCTATTTTTTAGTTGAGCGTCATGTTTAGTTTTAATTTTCTTTGCCTGAGGACATGCAAAAGTCTTATGTTGAGGGTGTTGATGTGCTGTGGATTTACAAAACTTTTAACGGTCAACACTAAGAAAATAACATGGACTTAGGTGTGTTTATGTGGATACAAGGCACTTTTCCTTTGCTTGTAGGATAAATTGGCGTTGGAGCTAAAAAATGCAAAAGAAAGCCTGAAGGATGAAAAATAGGCTCAAAGTGCAGTCCATAGTACGAGCCGTAGTAAGGTCCTACGAGTCGTACTGATGGCTGTGAAAAGTTGCAGAAGGCTAAGGTTGAAGAGATGCAATGTACAAGTCTTAGTACACGTCGTACAAAGCTTGAACGATTCATGGTGACGGAGTCGGGAAAAGAATCGGAAATTTTGCATGAGAGGCTGACTCCTTCTACGGAAAGGAAGTATGAACCGTGGGAAGAAGGTATGAGTCGTACCATGGAGGTCATGATAAACTTCAGAAGAATTTCAAAGTTTCTAAGTGAAGCCATGGGATCTCAGTACGGATCGTAGGATGGAGGTATGAGTCGTACCAGTATCTAATACTTAGCTAAATTCCAGCCAGCCATGCAAGGTACGAAAGGACAGTACGGATCGTAGGATGTGCTACGGGTCATAGGTTGACTCGTGATGAAGGTGGAACCAGATATGAAAATTCACCCTGTCAGCCTAGGAAAATGATTTTTGTGCCTATATAAATACTTTTTAGGTTTTATTTTTTGGGGAATCAATCATAGAAGAGATTTTTAGGAGAGAAAGAGAGAATTGAGTTGATTCAACTTGTGATCAACCTTTTCTTGAATTCTTCTTGTTCTTTCTATTTGTTCTTGAAGATTTTACTGAGTAACTAAAGGAAGTGTTTTTCTTATTCATTCTTTTAAGTATTGATTTATGTTTTTAATCATGAATGCAATTCAAAACCTTCCAACTATGAGAGGCTAAAACGTCCTTAGCTAGGGTTGTGATAACCATGGTGGATTAACAAGCTAGGGTTGAACAAAGTGATTTTAAAACCAATACAAATACTTATATTGTATTCTCTTCATGCTTAAATGTTTCATAATGTTGCGCAACATTAGGACATGCCCAAATTCTTTACTTGCTTAGGGCTAATTGGTAGAGATTAAGAAAAGAGAATTACAACAGAGCTTTGATTTTGATAATCATTAGATTAACTTGAGATGTGGTCACAGTATAGTTAAATCTGGAACTTAGTGATAACGGATAGTTTGAAATCGCTCATGAGACTTGGTCGAGTGGTTGAGTATAGTCATTCAATATGGACTAGTCGGTCGTTTGAATGAACCTAAGTTATTAGTTCTATAAGTACATATTGATGATAATCATGAGTGTATACCCAAAAAAGTTATGAACCCATGTGGAACACAAACCCTAGTTAGACTTTGATATTGACTCAAAACAAGATTTTTAATACTTGTTTTTATTATTGATTTTCTTCAGAATACCCCAATTTTGATGTAACTACCTAACAAGTTCACTTACCGGTTGTAATCTAGTTCTCCCATATTCCCTGAGGGTTTGACCCCAACCTCTAGTTGGGTTCTTTATTGACAACGTCTACTTCATACTTCAGTAAGAGGTGTGGTTTGAGTGTTATCAAAAAGTGGCGTCGTTGTCAGGAAATACGGCTGAGACTAGGTTATTAGCTTGTATTTGACTTGCTAGTAATTGTATTACTTGTTACGCTTTTCCTTCATTATTTTTCTTTGTTTTTCTTTAGTTACTCTACGGCTACATCAAAGAAACAAGCTTTCTCTTGAACATTCAAATGGAATACAATAAGCTGCCAACACCTGTGGAAGAAATTGTGACTAATGATGCATTGACAGCTCTGATAATGAATTTTTGAATAAGATGGGAACCCAGAATACACAAAAATGGTTAATGCTCCAAATGGGAAAGGGTCATATAAATTTAGCCTAAAGAAGTTAGACCTGCACTTAAAGAACCGTTCAACACTGACAGCCAAGCGATCCGTGGAGGTACCACCAATCCTCGAACTAAAAGCATTACCTCGTCATCTCAAGTATGCATTCCTTGGGAAGGACAACACGTTGCCGGTCATAATTGCAGCAAACCTGTTAGATGAGCACGTGGCAGCTATGTTTAACATCTTGAAAAGATACAAGAAGGCAATTGGCTGGACGTCCACCAGGCATATGCACTCATAAGATCAAACTTGAACCAGATTGTAAGCCGAGCATAGAGCATCAAAGCTGCCTGAACCCTCCAATGCAAGAAGTTGTCAAAAAGGCGATTATCAAGTGGCCAAATGCTAGGGTGATATATCCTATAGCAGATAGTCAGTGGATGAGTCATGTTCAGTGCATGCCAAAGATAGGAGGGATTACAGTGGTGCCCAATAAGAAGAATGAGCTGATACCAATACGACTAGTCATAGGATGGCTATATGCATGGATTACAGGAAACTCAATCGTTGTACCCATAAAGACCATTTTCCAATGCCATTTTTGGACCAGATGCTTTATAGAATCGCAGGTAGAGGATGGTACTATTTCCATGATGGATATTCTGTGAATAATTAGATCACGGTTGGCCCAGAAGATCAGGAAAAGACAACCTTCACCAGTCCATATGGAAATTTTTCCTTTAGAAGGATGCCATTTGGGTTGTGTAATGCACCAACCACCTTCCAGCGTTGTATGACGTCCATATTCTCAGACATGGTGGACATGATTGAAGTATTTATGGATGATTTTTCTGTTGTAGGGAATTCATTTAAATCATGCCTTAATCATCTAGGCAGAGTACTAAAAAGATGTGAAGAAACCAATCTAGTCCTAAATTGGGAAAAATGTCATTTCATGGTTAAAGAGGGGATAGTGTTAGGCATTAAAAACTCAGGAAAGAGGATCGAGGTGGACAAGGAAAAAATCGAGGTTATATCAGGATTGCCACCTCCTATTTCTGTAAAAGGGGTCAGATGATTTTTAGCACATGCAGGATTCTACCGGTGCTTTATAAAGGATTTTTCAAAATTTGCACAGCCACTGTGCCAATTATTGGAGAAAGAGGTAAAGTTTGTTTTCGATGAGGCATGTCTAAAGGCCTTTGAGTGTCTAAAGGAAAAGCTCACCACTACTCCCATCATCTTTGCTCCAGATTGGTCTCTTCCCTTCGAGGTAATGTATGACGCTAGCGGTGTTGCTCTTGGTGATGTTTTAGGCCAAAGAAGAGAAAAAAAAATTCATCCAATTTATTACGCTAGCAGAACACTCAATACAGGCAAGGAGAATTATACAGTCACAAAGTAGGAACTACTTGCAGTGTTCTTTGCATTTGAAAATTTTCGAGCATATTTGCTTAGAACCAGGGTGATTATTCATACAGACCATGCTACATTTAGGTACATGATGTCCAAGAAGGAGGCCAAGCCTAGATTGATTTTGTGGGTGCTCTTGCTTCTAGAATTTGAGTTTGAGGTGAAGGATCGAAAGGGAATAGAAAATCAAGTGGCAAATCATCTATCTAGGATTGAGTCTAAAGCGAAGGAGAGGATGGAGTTTGAGATCAATGGTGCCTTCCCTGATGAACAGGTACTAGCTGCATCGCAGGATTTTATTCCTTGGTTTGCCGATTTTGCAAATTACTTCATTAGAGATGTGATGGTAGCAGACCTAACTCCTCAACAAAAGAAGCAGTTCTTATTTGATGCCCGTAGATATTACTGGATGAGTCATTTTTATTTCACATTTGTGCAGATGGTATCATTCGTAGGTGTGTCCTAGAAGTAGAGATGCTGAGCATTATGGAGGCATGTCACACATCTCTTGTTGGGGGTCATTACAGTGGTATCAGAACGACACATAAGATTTTACAACATGGATATTTCTGGCCATCTATTCACCAAGATTCATATGACTTCACCAAGCCTTGTGACAAATGCCAAAGGCAGGGCAATATTACCCGTAAACATGAGTTTCTATTAACCCCCATCTTTGAAGTAGAGTTGTTTGATGTGTAGGGGATTGATTTCATGGGCCTTTTCATCAACTCATATAGAATGCAGTATATTCTAGTGGCTATGGATTATGTCTCCAAAAGGGTGGAGGCAATGGCCCTACTAAAGAACGAAGGCAAGAGTGTTACAGCATTCCTTCAGAAATATATCTTCGCCAAGTTTGGAGCTCCCAGAGCCATTATCAGTTATGGTGGATCTCACTTTTGCAATCGCCTCTACAAATCCTTGTTGGGAAAATATGGTGTCAAGAATAAGGTGGCCACACCTTACCACCCTCAGTCAAGTGGACAAGTGGAAGTTTCAAACAGGGAAATCAACACCATACTGGCCAAGACAATGAAAACAAGCTGGACAGATTGGTCAAGGAAGCTTGATGATGCACTGTCGGCTTACAAAACATCTTATAAGACTCCTATTGGTTCATCTACATACCAGATGGTTTATGGAAAAGCATGCCACTTACAAGTTGAACTAGAGAATAAGGCATTATGGGCTCTGGAAAGGCTAAACATGAATTGGAACGAAGCTGCCAAGCTAAGGCTTAACCAGCTTAATGAGTTGGATGAATTCTAACTTAAGGCTTATGAGAGTGCAGCCATCTATAAAGAAATAATGAAGATCTACCATGACAAAAATATTGCAATAAGGGAGTTTAGCCCAGGTGATTTGGTCCTAATATTTAACTCAAGACTTCGGTTGCATCCAGGGAAGTTGAAATCTAGATGGATGAGACCTTACAAAGTAGTGCAAGTGTCTCTGTATGGCGCAGTGGAACTTGAGAACAAAGAAGGAAAATGATTTAAAGTAAACGGGAAAAGAATAAAAGTGTATCTCGGAGATGAGGAAGAATTAAAAATAATAGAGGAAGTATACCTTGATGATGCTAAAGGAGTCACAAAAGTCACGTTGTGCCTCGACGTTAAATCAGGCGTTGCATGTGAGGCAACCCATGGAAGGTGAAGTCTGAGTACCCCCAGGTATGTTCTCTTCCCTGTGTTCTTATAATTTATTCTTCGGGGATGAAGCTTACTCTTAATAGAGGGGAGGGGGTTAACTTGTAAATTTTGGAATTTTTGATTCGTCTGAGGGTTTTTCTTGCCGCGTTTCTTTTTCCTCAAGCATGCTATCTTATAGAACTGACATGTGTAGGATTTTTATTTTATGTTTGTGATTTTTGTTTAATTAGAATGTATCTTAGGAATACTCAGACAATAAAAATTCACTAGTTGTGGTTTTTGAAAAAAAATTGACCCTGTTTAAAATTTTTTTGATGCATTAGCTATGTATTTGTGACAACATGCATGATTGCTGAGGATCTTTAGATGTCATTTAGTTTGTCACTATGAGTAGTCTTGTTAAGACATGTATAAACTAGACACGTGAGGTGAAATTAGATCATGCGAGGTATAGTATTCAATTCGGTATTGTGTTGAAGATCTAGAACTTGCCTGGTTGGTCTTTGCATAGGCTATGGCTGGTTGGCTAGGATATGAACATAGGCCATTCTTGATTAGCTCACTTTTGCCTATATTACCCTACCAAAGATTTCATGAATCCCTATGTCCCAAGTTTGAGCCTTAAATGACCATGTTTCTTTGATTTACCAATTAACCGTACCCATTTTTTTACAATGAATGGGTATTTCTCACCCTTATATTATTTTTAATTGATGTTTTGGGAACATAGCATGAGTCAAGTGTGGGGTGAGGCGAATCTCAAAATTTTGTGCTTAATGAATTCAGGTGAACTTGGTGCTTGGTTAGAAATGCATGTGTTGTTCCAATTGAAGTTGAGCATATTTCACCCACCCTTCAATTTTTCTTTTCGGTTCTTTTCTGAAGAAGGGAACCTTGAACCAATAAATAAAAATTTTCATTGTCTGTATATAGATGGTGTTAGTCATAGTTAGGAACTCTTCCCGACGATTGAAGGATGACAACCTTCATGAGGGAAAATGAGTCAATAGTTTTTTGTTTTTGAACCCTTAGTTGATTGATGTCTTGACGTTCTTGTTATATTTTGTACACGATTGTCAGATGCAAGTGGTGCAAATTTTGAAGCATGTTTAGAAATTGTGTAACTATGTTGAGAAACCTAGGCTCTTGAATATTACTCTATGTTTGAAGCTTAATTCTATGTTCTTGTGATTAGCTGAGTTAAGAGTCTGTTGAATTTACTTGAATTGAGCATGTCTATGTGTGTAAGGTTTTTGAATAATCCATGCTATTGTGTAGTATCTAAAACTTGCCTGTTGTGTATACAAAATGAAATGAGGGATGTTGATTGTAGGAGATGATTTAGGCATTTCTTTGAATGAGCCTAATTTTTATCCGTAGATTTACCTACCTTAAATGTCTGATCCTAGTTAGCCCCATTGAACCTTTAGCTATTCTTTCCTAGCCACGCTACGAGCTTAATCTTTTCTTCAATGGCCTTGAATTTGATCCAAAACTCCTAAGCGCTTAAGTCAAAGTGCAAAAGAAGTTAAGGAGTGAGGTGTTGGAAGAAGAAAGAAGAGAGTAGTTTTGGGAGTTGAAGGAAAGACTAGAGATGCACTTGTTTAAAAATGAATAAGAGTTAGTAGGGAATAATAGAAGAAAAGAACGAAAAAAATTGCTCAAGTACTCACGGGTAATAGCTTAAGTGTGCCTAAGGAAATGGGGAAACAAAGAGGAAAAATGGGAGTTGAGAAGTATAAATGTGAAATAGGAGGATAGAGATTCGTAATGAAAGGGTGATGTATTAAAAGCGCTTAGAGAGGATAGTCACTATTACTGGCCAGAATAGTACCTAACCGTCCCTTAGCTTACATTAGAAACCACTAAGTCCTAATTGATCTTACTTTCAGACATTCCTAAATTAGTGGAGTAAAACACTAAAAGCAAGCTTATGGGTCAATACATGTTGCATGTGAATTCGTTGTGAGAGTGAGCTTATTTCTTATTCATAGAACCATATATGTCACAATTTGTAAACTTATGAGTGAAAAAAATGGGTAACTCTCTTGTTGTGAGGAAACATGGTTGATGAAGGATAAAATTCATGTCGGATGTCTTACTTGGTTGATGTGCATTAGTTTGTTGAGATTGAGAGTCGATTTTTTAAGCTAGGAAGTCTTAACGTAGTTATATGTGATTTTAATTATTATATCTTGCATGCTCTATTTTTAACTTGCCATCTAAAACAATTGTTGTAGCCTTAGCTTTAATTGTCTTGCTTCAATTAGTTATGTGTAAGTTTTTAATGTGCATGAGATGGAATGGATTTGTTCAAGGACGAAAAAGGCTTTAATTGTGCGGTAGTGATCTTGGGCATAATTACATGTCCACGTGCTATTTTATAACATATTTGAGTCAAGTTTATCAATTTAAATAATTACATTCTCATGTGATTTTGTATATTTATGTGCATAAATTAACCAATGTGAGTAGCCCTTGTTTGTAGGTGTAAAATGCTAAGGATGGGCTAAATATGACGATGCACAAGCTAGGAGAAACATTGGAAAGAATTGGAGTAAGATGGCATGAAGATGGCATGAGAGCTGAACTGGCCGCAAGGATAGCATGCCACGCAGCACAATCTATGTGCTAGGCGGCATGCCACGCGTTTTCTATGCACGTGAGAAGAGAGGTCATCAGTCATGCCCTGTGCGATAGGCAACGTGACACGAAAAGTGCAAGGCGCGACCAGGAGCGTGCCACACCGGGCCACTCACAAGGCTTCACACAAGATCTGTCGAGAGGACACTATCCAGTGGGCATACGCGACAGCCCCATGCCACGGAGCTGCTGTGTGATGGGCAGCGTGACACGGAGGCAGTCCATGGCCTGGCAAAATTGCATTTTTTCCATTTAATATATATAGTACACTTAGCACCTAAAATCACTTATCATGAAATATTTTGAGAACAACAGAGAAGAGCGAAGGGAGAAGTGAAGAACTCTACCTAGGGTTCGTTATTTTTCATTTTCTTTTAACTACTCATGTAAGAATCATACTCTAATTATGTTTTTGACAATTTGTATGAACATGAGTAGCTAAAGCCCTTCCTCTAGGGTTGAGGCCACATGATATAATGTTAAATGCATGAACTCTTCTTTGTTTTGAGTTTTTAGTTGTTGTTTTGTCTTACATTCTTCATTATTGTGTTTTTATGGTTGATCACCATGAAAAAAAACTCATTAATATTAGGTAAAAGCTTGAAAGTGTAACACTAGGCTAGAACACAAGAATGTAGGTAGCAAGTTCTTATCTTTACAATAGGATTCGCGGTTAGGATAGAAATTATACCTAATTTGCCTTTCTTGGTTAGTAAAACGGGATGATAGCCAGGCACCGACTTAGAATTATCACATAATCTCTCTTATAAGTAGTTGTGAATCTAAGTTAGGTTAAATGATTATAGGTATGAAAGTCCATAATAAAGGGCACAAATCCCATAAACAATATCCACATAGTTAAATTGCTCACAAGTTAGGACGTCACATCTCCGCTCAACGATGTAGGTGTGATACTAGTTTGTCATGTTTTGAGGCTCGAAAGACTATGAAGACCGCATTTTAACTATGTGAGTCAGCAACTAAAGTTTTACTCGAACCATTGTAAATTGTAGCATTGCATGAATATCAGGCCTTAACTTTAGTAGCTTCTTGTATTGTTTCTCGATTGTTTTGTGATCATGTTATGCCCCAGAAGCCTAAAGATCATATCTTGGAGTTGAAACAGAGAAAAAGTTGAAATTTAGCATCAGACACAGAACCAGTGGTGAGGAGTCTCATGAGACAAGCCCACCAGTCGTGATGTGTATCATGGGGAGGCCGAGAGATTTAATGTGAAACTTGAGAAATGAGACCCCACGGGCATGACCGGCATGACAACAACTCGTGGTCACACCCCACAAGTCGTTAGGTCAATCGTGGGGTGAGTGAGAAGGAAAAGATAAAATGAGAGGTAGTGTACTCAACGGAAGCACCCCATGAGTCGTGGTCAATCCCCACTATTCTTAGGGAAGGTCGTGGTCAGCTAACTGAGGAAATAATTGGCATGGACACAGTGTAACTAACAGGTGGTGACCATGAGTCATGCTCACCAGTAACGATTCATAAGGTTGCCCACGATGAGCCCAGTTGATCAGATGAGCAGTGTACTTAACAGACGACTCCATGAGTCCTAGCCCAGGGTAACGAGATGTTAGGTGCCTTGTTGGGACCACCTAACAGTTATTTTCTGCGAATTTAGTAAGGGCTTTTCCGTAATTCCTAAGGTCCTAAGGCCTAAACTACATTGTTTTGAGTTAAGAATAGTGACTTTTAAATGGGTTAAGTTCATTTTAAGCCTTATTTCTTCATGAATGCAAGGTAGAATACTAGAGAGGGTGATCAAGCCTAGCATTCATCAATTTCTCTTCAATTTCCAATTGGGCATTCAAAGAAGTGTAAGAATCAGCTACCAACTGGTATGTAGGGTTCTGAATGGGTGGTTTCTTTCACACCCATGGCTAATCCCTCTCTAAATCATGAGTGACCTAAATCAGAAAGAATGTATGCAACCCCTACTCTCAGATTCTTGATGTTTATGTTTACATTATGCACTTTCTTAAATGATTTTATTTACTTAAGCGCTTTTACTTACCTTGCATACTCGGTACATTCCACGTACTAACGCATACTCTATGCTATATCATTTCATGACAGAGGACCCGGATCTCAGGTTTAGCCCCGCTCATAGTTCGACTTCAGAGTTAGCACCTTCGCTATTGGTGAGTCCTCATCTCTCGAGGACCAGAATAATAAGATTTCTTATGTACTTCCAGTTTCAGATTGTTGAGTTAGTTGCGGTCTTGTCCCTTCAACTCGTCATGATTAGAGACTTTTCAAATATATGATTGTATTCAGCTTCAGATTGTGTATTCTAATGTTATGTTTAAGTTTAGACTTCCACTTTGATTATATTGTTGATTCGGCAGTTCATTGATTGAGTTATATGTATGCTTATTCCTTGTCCCAATGTTGCGATCCGGGCCTTGGTTTGGGTCGTGACAAACTTGGTATCAGGAAATAGGTTTGAAGTGTCATAGGGTGTCTGAAAGCCATGTTAAGTAGAGTCTATTTCATGGGTGTGAAGCGCGCCACACTTATGACAAAGAGGCTACGAAACGGTTAGAAATTTTCCCTTCTTTCATGATTTATGCCAGGCGATGAAGTGCCTTCCTATCCTTCTAATTATGCTATTCGCGATTGTAGAGTCATGGATCCATGAAGAATGAATGGTAGAAGGAATGGGAATGGTGAAGGCGATGAGGATGTCAATAGGAACGGGCACTAGTAGGACCTACCAGTTCAGGTGCACCAGGCACCGCAGCCAGTTTCCCATGCCGAGTTTCGGACAGCTATTCAGATACTTGCATAGGCCTTGACCACTCAGATCAATCAGCATGCTGTTGCGCATGTTCCGCAAAATCGTAATGAAGCGGTAGCTCGAGTAAGAGACTTCTTAAGAATGAAACCACCAGAGTTTCTCGGGGCAAAAGTGGGTGAAGACCCACATGAGTTCATAGATGAGATTGTGAATATCATCCAAATCATGGGGATGAATGGGGTTGAGTGTGCAAAACTAGCCTCGTACCAATTGAAAGGGGTTGTCCATATCTGGTTTCGCCAATGGAAGGATAGCAGGGTCACCAGAGCAGCCCTGTCACTTGGGAAGAGTTTCATGTGGCATTCTTAGATCGGTTCTTCCCTTGTGAGATGAGGGAGCTAAAGGCAACTGAGTTCGTGAACCTGAAGAAAGGGAGCATGATGGTGCAGGAGTATGCTCTTGAGTTCACTCGCCTATCAAAGTACACCCCAGAGTTAGCAACCTATCAGAGGGCGCGGATGAGCAAGTTCATTCATGGAGTAGTGGGCTATTTGGACAAGGATTATAGGACCGCTATGCTTCTCCCGGACATGGATTTCCCTTGGATAGTTTTCTACGCCCAACAGATGGAGGCGGTACATCTGAGAGAGAGGGAGGCCACGAGGGCCAGGACCGATGACCACAGATTCTCACGGTGAGGCCAGGTGGTGGGCTTCGACGACAAACCCACCATAGATCATCAGCCCTAGCATCTTAAATATTAAGTGTGCCATCCAGACCGAGGAACGATCAAAGTGGGCGAGCATTAGGCTCTAGGGGTCAGAGAAGTGGACCCGCAGATTCTGGCATTCTAGCTTATTGCAGATATGGTCAGGGGTACACGTGCCAGTTCCTATAAGGTACAGGTGCTTCTTTCGGGTGTGGAAAGCCCGGACACATGCTTACAGATTGCCAAGCAACGAGGAAGGATCATGATAGGGACCTCACTTCTAGTTTCACAGCCCCACCCATACGCTCAACACATCAGGGGGCATCAACTAGCAAGGGTGGTGGTCAGCGCAAGAACAAATTCTATTCTTTAGCATCCCGCTATGAGCAGGAGGTTTCCCTAGATGTAGTCACTGGTATGTTACGAGTTTTCCATCTTGATATTTTAGCATTGCTAGATCTGGGGGCTACCTTTTCTTTTGTGACACCTTATGTGGCCATTAGCTTTGGAGTCAGTCCCAAAGTCTTGTCAGAACCTTCTTAGTTTCTACTCCAGTAGGTGACTCAGTTATAGCTAGACAGGTGTATAGAGGTGGCCCGGTCTCAATCCTTTAGAAAGTCACCTCAGCAGGTTTGATAGAGTTAGCCATGTCAGATTTGGATGTTATCCTCGACATGGATTGGCTATTTGCATGTTATGCTTCAGTTAATTGTAGAACCGGGGCACTAGAGTTCAGATTTCCGAGTTGGTCAGTCATAGAATAGAAGGGTAGTTCAATTATGCCTGTAGGTTGTTTCATTTCCTACCTTAAGGCCAGAAAGATGATTTCTAAAGGTTGTATGTATCACCTAGTTAGGGTTAAGGATGTTGAATCTGAGACCCTAACTATTCAGTCAGTTCCAATAGTCCATGAGTACACAAAAGTATTCCCTAATTATTTAGCAAGCATTCCACCCGAGAGGGAAATTTATTTTTGTATTGACCTCCTTCCCGACATGCAGCCAATATGTATTCCTCCCTACATAATGGCTCCAGCCAAGCAATAAGAGTTGAAAGAGCAGTTGAAGGACCTGTTAGATAAGGGTTTCATTAGACTGAGCAAGTCCCCATAGGGTGCACCAATTCTCTTTGTCCGAAAGAAAGATGGTTCTCTTCGAATGTGTATTGATTATCGGCAATTGAACAAAGTCACCATCAAGAATAGGTATCCTTTACCCAAGATTAGTAATTTATTTGACCAGCTTCAGGGTGCCAAGTGTTTCTCAAAGATAGATCTCAGATCCGAATATCATCAACTCAGAGTTCGGGAGAGTGACATCCCGAAGACAGCCTTCAGGAAATAGTATGCTCATTATGAGTTTGTAGTTATGTGTTTTGGAATAACAAATGCTCCTAAAACTTTTATGGACTTGATGAACAGGGTGTTCAAGCTATACCTGGATAAGTTCATGATTGTGTTTATTGATGACAACTTTATATACTCTCAGAGTGAGGAGGAACATGCCGCTCATTTGAGAATAGTGCTTCAAACTCTCAAGGATCGTTACTTATATGCCAAATTCAGCAAGTGTGACTTTTGGTTGGGCTTCATAGCATTTTGGGACATGTGGTATCAAGTGAAGGCATAATGGTGGACTCTTAGAAAATAGAGGCGGTGAAGAATTGGCCTAGACCGGTGAACCCTTCAGATATTTAGAGCTTCTTGGGTTTAGATGGCAACTATTGAAAGTTTGGGGAAGGTTTCTCATCGATTGAAGCACCTTTGACCAAATTGACCTAGAATAAGGTGAAATTCCAATGGTCAGAGGCTTATGAGAAGAGCTTCCAAGAGTTGAAGACTCGACTTACTTTAGCACTGATGTTAACTCTACCGGAGGGTACTGATGGGTTTGTGCTAAATTGTGATGCTTCAAGGATCAGACTTAGGTGCATATTGATGCAGCACAGGAAAGTTATAGCGTATGTCTCTAGACAGCTAAAAGTTCATGAGAAGAATTACCCGACGAATGATCTTATGTTGGCCATGGTGGTATCCGCCTTGAAAATATGGTGACATTACTTGTATGGTGTTCACGTGGATGTGTTTACGGACCATAAAAGCTTGCAATATGTGTTTATGCAGAAGGATCTCAATCTTCAGCAACGGAGGTGTTTGGAGCTACTCAAGGACTACAATATAAGTGTGCTTTACCATATGGTTAAGGCCAATGTGGTGTCAGACACACTTAGTAGGTTCTCTGTGGAGAGTGTGTCCCATGTGGAGGAGGGGAAAGAGGAGTTGGCGAAGGATGTGCATCAACTCGCAAGGTTGGGAGTTAGGTTTGTTGACTCGATCGATGGCGGTGTTGTGGTTGATCAGAATCATCCTTGGTGACTGATGTAAAATCTAGGCAAGATGAGGACCCAATTTTGGTAAAGTTAAAGAAAGCCATTCAGAATCATAAGGTAGAGGTCTTCTCCAAATGGGGAGATGGTGTGCTTCGATACCAAGGTCCCCCATGTGTTCTGGATGTCGAAGATTTGAGGAGTCGGATGTTACACAAGGCTCATGGATCCAGGTACTCTATCCATCCAGGTGCCACCAAGATGTACCGTGACTTATAGGAAGTCTATTGGTGGAATGGCATGAAGAAGGATATCGCAGAATACGTGGCTAAGTGCTTAACTGTTAGCAAGTAAAGGTCGAGCACCAGAGACGGGGAGGTGTACTTCATGATATCAGCATTCCTACTTTGAATTCGGAAGAAATTAATATGGACTTCATCACAGGTTTACCCCATACTCATCGACAATATGACTCTACTTTGGTTGTGGTAGACATATTGACCAAGGCTGCTCATTTTCTATCGGTGAAAACCACGGATTCAGCGGAGGATTATGCCAAACTATATATCCCAGAGCCAGTACGATTGCATGGAGTGCTCTTATCAATCATTTTAGAAAGAGGTACTCAATTTACCTCTCAGTTTTGGAGGTCATTTCAAAAAGTATTGGGTAGACAGGTTAAGCTCAGCACAGCGTTTCACCCACAAACGGATGGTCAGCCGGAGCAGACAATCCAGACCCTTGAGGACATGTTGAGAGCATGCATGATTGACTTTATAGGTAGCTAGGATGAGCATTTTCCACTTATCAAGTTTGCATACAATAACAGCTATCATTCTAGTATCCAGATGGCACCGTTCGAGGCTCTCTATGGGTGGAGGTGTAGGTCGCCCATTGGATGGTTTGAGGTTGGCGAAGCGGCGATGATAAGACCGAATTCTGTTCATGAGGCTATGGAGAAGTTTCAACTTATAAGGGACCGGTTGAAAACTTCCCAGACTCACCAAAAGTTTTATGCTGACGTGAGAAGAAGAGAATTAGAATTTGAAGCCAATGACAGGGTATTTCTAAGGGTGTCTCCCATGAAGGGAGTGATGAGGTTCGAAAAGAAGGGGAAACTTAGTCCCCGCTATGTCAGCCCGTACATGATGGTGAGACGTGTTTGCAAGGTGTTCTATGAGTTAGAGTTGCCTTAAAAATTAGCTTCTGTGCATCCTGTATTACATGTGTCACTCTTGAAGAAGTGTTTGGGTGACCAGCTCTAGTTGTCCCGATGGATAGTGTTTGTGCGAAAGACAACCTTAGTTATGAGGAGGTTCCAGTAGAAATACATGATTGTCAAGTTTTAAGGCTAAGGAACAAGGAAGTAGCTTTATTTAAGGTATTATGGAGAGATCAACATGTTGAGGTATCTATTGGGAAGCTGAAGCGGATGTGATGGCTAAATACCCACATTTATTCTCTACCGGCTCAGTTTCAGCTTGACGTATCAGCTTTGTACTCAGACTCTATTTAGTTTTCATGACTAGTTCATGTGCGCAAGTTTCTCTTATGTATATGGATGTGTGTATGGTTTGTGAAATCAGTTCAGCTATGTAATTTGAATCGGGGGTAGTCATACCGGCAGTTATCGATTTAAATAATTAGTGCTTAAATATAATAATTACATTTCTCTGCTTTCCTGTATGTTTTCCAACATTCGAGGATGAATGTTCCCAAGGGGGAGATATTGTTATGCTTCGGAAGCCCAAAGATTAGATTAGGGAGTTGAAAAGGAGAAAAAGTTGAAATTTGGCATCAAACGTAGAATGAGTCATGAGGAGACTTGTGAGAGCATCCTACTAGTCGTGATGTGACTCATGGGGAGCCCGAGGGATTTAATGTGAAACTTGAGAAATGGGACCCCATGAGCATGACCACG
Source organism: Datura wrightii (assembly GCA_035772735.1). Taxonomy (NCBI): domain Eukaryota; kingdom Viridiplantae; phylum Streptophyta; class Magnoliopsida; order Solanales; family Solanaceae; genus Datura; species Datura wrightii. Next base: position 162,887,734 of record JASDFA010000016.1, read on the forward strand.
ACTCATGGTCAGACCCCACGATTCGTTAGATCAGTCGTGGGGTGAGTGAGAAGGAAAAGACAAGAGGAGAGGCAGTGTGCTCTGCTGAATGACCGTACGAGTCGTGGTTAGTCCCCATGATTCGTGGGGATGGTCATGGTCAGCTAACTGAGGAACTAATTGGCATGGAGGCAGTGTACCTAATGGGTGGTGACCATGAGTCGTGTTCACCAGTAATGAGTCGTGAGGTTGCTCATGATGAGCCCAGGTGATCAGATGAGCAGTTTACTTAACGGATGACTCCACGAGTTGTGGCCCATGGAAACGAGTCATTAGTTCCCTTGTTGGGACCACCTGGCAGTTATTTTCTACGAATTTAGTAAGGGCTTTCCCATAAATCCTAAAGTCCTAAGGCCTAAATTACGTCGTTTTGAGTTATGAATAGTGACTTTTAAAGGGGTTAAGTTCATTATAGGCCTTATTTCTTCATGCATGCAAGGTAGAATACTTGAGAGGGTGATCAAGCCTAGCATTCATCAATTTCTCTTCAATTTCCTATTGGGCATTCAAAGAAGTGTAAGAATCAACTACAAATGGGTATGTAGGGTTCTTAATGGGTGGTTTCTTTCACACCCATTGCTAATCCCTCTCTAAATCATGAAGGATCTATGACTAATCTATGGGGTTTTAACCCATTGCATGAGTTTCCGAATTCTTTACATGAGTATGATTTAAATATGTTTCTACTATTGAATTATGAAGCATGGGCGAGTTTTATAATGTTTTCAATTTAAAATCATGTTTCTAGCTTTATGAATGAAAAATCCCATTGATGAGAAGTTCATGAAAAATGAGATTTGTGATAAATGTAAGATGATGATGAGATATTATTATGAAAAGTATGTTTTCATGCTACCCATATTTATAATCATGTTTTCCATATGAATTGAGTATTTTCAAAAATGATAAACCTTTGGGAAAAGCCCACAGTTCAAAGTGAGGGTGATGATTTCTCGAACTAAGCTTACCACATGGTTTTGGAGCGAAAAATCCTACTTATATTTTCGACTTGTGGTATGTTAAGTTAAAGTTTTTCATATGCATAGACTACCACATGATTTTGGAGCGAAGACTCCCAATTATCTTTCAGCTTGTGGTATGGTTTGAGCTAAAGATTCTCTTATGCATGATTTCCTATCTGAGATGTATTTGATTTATGAGCTTCGTCAATAGACGATGTTTAGATTTGTTGAATAATGATGTAGAGCATATGCATGTTTTTGGGAGTAATGTCTAGCATTGAGGAGGCAAAGGTTCGATCACCCTATGCCTCAGAACTACGCGCCAACGTAGGTTTGTACATTATGACTTTGGTACCTTCCTTGTGAGCTATCCCCTGCCATATCAGGCCACGAGCTTGATATCAATATCATGGTACTGTCCCTAGCCCTGGAAAGGCTTTGGACGGCTCTACCCACTTGAATGTGATAAGTGGGACCACATAAGTTCTATCGTGGTATGTCAATTAAAAGACGAGTCTCCCATTATTCCTTATGATTTCAGTTATGCACGTTCACTACTCATGAGATTTACATATGTAAGCATGTTCTAAAGCATGTTTGCCTCAATGTTCAGCTTTACTTATAAATACCAGATTTCAGCTTTGAGTCAATCGAGTATGTTATGATATGTTATGATGATATGTTATGCTAAGGTGAAATCATGATTTCAGAAAGAAGGCATACAAGCCCTACTCTCAGATTCTTGATGTTTATGATTACATTATGCATTGTATTAAATGATTTTATTTACTTAAGCAGTTTTACTTACCTTGTATACTCGGTATATTCCACGTACTGACGCATCTCTATGATGTAACATTTAATGATACAGGACCCGACTCTCAGGTTTAGCCCCACTCATAGTTCGACTTCAGAGTTAGAACCTTCGCTATTGGTTAGTCCTCATCTCCTGAGGACCGGAATAATCAGATTTCTTATGAACTTTCAGTTTCAGATTATGGAGTTAGTTGGGGTCTTGTCCCATCAACTCGTCACGATTAGAGGCTTTTTATATGTATGGTTGTATTCAGCTTCAGATTGTGTATTCTGATGTTATGTTTAAGTTTTGACTTCTGCTTTGATTAAATTGTTGATTCTTCACTTTCTTTGATTGAGATAGATGTATGCTTATGCATAGGTTGACTTTGAGTCGTGATGGATCACCTCTAGATTTAAATTAAAATTATCCAAGATCTCTTCTATCAACACTTGTGAAGGTTAAATTAACACTTCAACTTGATTATACACCTAATTAGTCCAGTCCGTGTGGGTTCGACATCCGGCTCTTAAAAAGGGTCATTGTATTACTTGTACGACCGCGTGCGCTGGGCGCAAACACAGACTTCATGAACCTTGATTGCGAGGTTGATTTTGAGGTCCCCATCACTTTGGGGCGACCATTCCTTGCCACTGGGAGGGCCTTAGTTAATGTGGAGGCTGGCCAATTAAAGTTTAAATCCAATAAAGAAGAGGTCGCCTTCAATGTTTGTCATTCAATGAAGCAACCGAAAGAATACAGAGTGGTCTTAGCAACAGAATATCAACCTGAGTTCCTTGACGAAGTCTGTGGAATCAAGAAACTTGCTTCATGCCCTGATGTTAAATTAGGCTCTTCTTGGGAGGCAACCCAAGTGGTTGTTTTGTGAATTCAGAGTACCCGAGCCACCTACGTTGTGCCGCAACGTTAAATCAAGCGCTTCTTGGGAGGAAACCCAAGTTAATTAACTAATTTGTGTTTACTGTGCAGGGGAGACAAATGCAGGTGGTAGAAAAATTGTTGAATTGGCAGGTGCTATGGTTCTCAGTACGAGTCATGAGAGGGTGGCACGAGTCATAGCACGAGTCATGGTGAGAATTAGAGATGTACTTCAGTGCATTAGTTCAGGGTGCGGTTGGTCCTAGATCGTAACTTTATTGTATGGGTCGTAATACTCACTGTGCCTATGAGTAATGCAAGGCATGGACCACAACGAATAGCAAAGACCTACGAGTCAAAGTATGAATCGTACACCAGTTGTATGAATCGTAAGATGTGCTCGTAGGTCCATAGATAAGACTTTCAATCTCTCTAGTACGGGTCCAAGGGAAAAGTCATAGGATCTTCCTACGACTCGTACCGACAGGTCAAAAATTTTAAATTTACCCGACTTCACTCTGTTTTTTAAAAATCAGCCCTAGGACCTATATATGCCTAAACGAATCATACTAATCTCCCATGCTCACTAAACCTAAACTCATGACTCCCTCACACCCGTATCTCATCACCAAAAAGCATTAAACAAGTTCGAGCTCATAGATTACATCGAAAAATCATAACTCGAACCCTAGTCTTGATCCATAGCTGAAGTATCAACATTCAAGTAAGTGTATTCCTTCAAATTTGATAGATATAACTTGTATGCTTGATATAAATGTGCTAAAACCCCTGGGAGTCCTCTCATTGCTTGAAAAATTACAAAGGGATAATGACCAAGGGCCTAACTGAGTCGTGTGCGACTGGGTAAGAGTTTGAATTTGATTAAATTGTGCATTGAATTGTTAAAAGTCGAGTTATGGGTCGTGATTAAAAGGGGAGAATGAGTAGTGGTAAAACTAGTAAAATGAATTCCTAGGCCTGAGGAATTTTGAGTACCCAAACATAAAAATAAAACCCCTTGCAAACTAAACCAAAATTGAGGCGGGGACAGGCTTGACAAGCCTTCCTACGACTCGTGGTTTCATACTACGACTAATAGGATGGCTCATTGGGACTATCCAAAGCTAAATTTGAAAAATATCACAAGGTACGAATCATAGTACGACTCGTGGTTTGATGCTATGAGTCGTACCTGGCAGTCGTACCAAGAATCTGAAAAGGGTCAAGTCCACAGTTATAGTTTGATCCTTCCTACGACTCGTGGAATCGACTTGCGGGTCGTACCATGAGTCGTGAAAAAATACAGAAAAATTGTTTTAAAGGGGCATCCTCATACAACTTTTGCTATGGATCGTACCTTCATGATATGAGTCATACCTCAAAGGCATGGCACTGACTTGAGATATTACGGGTCTCAGTACGAATCATACCTCTAAGGTACGATCCATACTATTAACCCGTGATAAACTTCAGAGGAATTTGTTCTTGTTTTATTTTTGTTAGCTATGAAATTCTAACCCTTTTTCTCCACAAGTACAATGATAATGAAGCGCAAAGCATCAAAGGCAACTGCAAAGAGGACATTACTTGATGAGACATCTGAATCCGATCGAGCGGGCAGCTCCGCTAGTTGTTTAATAGAGTAGTACAAGGTCAACACATCGGACACTGACATGACCCGAACAACTAGGGAGAAGGCCAAAGCCCATGCCGTGGCAGCTACTGCCACATCTGTCGATGCTCCCTAGTTTGAGGAAGGAGCTGAGGAAAGAGCTCAAGAGTCGGGAAGCGGCTTTAATGAAGAGAGGGGTCTAAGGAGACCCAATCTAGAGATGCAAGCAGCAGTGCTAGATTGGAGGAGGAGGCACCAAATGCCGAGCAGGAGTAGACTCCGCCTAGGGAGAATCACACTATACAGTAGAGAGTGCCAGAAGCCCAGGAGAGATATGAACAGGGAATTACTCTCACCACCAAACAAACCTAGGCAGAGCATTCAACAAAAGCCGTAGATACTCACAAATTCATTGAACAAGGTGGAGGAGATGAAGTGGATATTTAGCTTCTACGGCTTCGAGTGGATGGCTAGGGCCTAAGATCAATACTATCCAGAAATTTTCTAGGAGTTCTACACCAAATATTTAGCAACCATTGTGTAGAAGGCTAAAGAGAGGAAGAAATTGAATGATCATCCCAAGCTGGAGAGCGTCCTAGTTAGAGGCCGAGAGGTAGACATATCCGAGCGCACTATTGATCGGATACTATATGGGCCCCAGTTCATACCTCCACATGCTATGCTAGAATATGAATATTGAGTGGAGGCATTGAAATAGATCAAGAAGCTTGGCTTTGAGGAAAGCAGGATACAGATACAATGGTTGTTCGGCGTTATGGATGAGGACAAAGAAGAGGCAGAGTGGGTCACTAGGGGCAAGCAGTTCACGAAGAATTCCTTAAATTTCATAGCAAAGGCCTGTTGGATGTTAGGGCGCCACCGGTTTGGATGGACAGTTAACGACAATACCCTCAATGCAGATAGAGTACCTTTGTTGGCCTGTATCATGTCCAGATACCCCATCAACATTCTAAGGGTCATTGTAGAGGAGATGTGAGATAGGGCAATGGGATTCTACACTACCATCCCATTCCTAAGTCTCATCTTCATATTATGCATCGTAGCAGGCATCATAGTGTGCCGAGATAAGAAGCGCAAGATTGGAGGATGGTGTATAGCTAACATTGGCCTTATCCGGGATGAAATGAACTAGGTAAGTCAAGCCCGAGTTTCTACCATAGTTCCTCTGACCCGACTAGTTGGGGGTGCACAGGTGAATGCCCCTACGTCATAGGAGTAGGCGAGACACCAGCTACAGATGCCAGTTATTCAGATATAGCTCCCAACACTTCTACTGCACCACCAACTAGCCTCCTGAGCTATACTCTAGCCGGGTACATCCTAGTTCCCCAAGAACTTCTCCAGAATATGGCCAAGAGACTGACCATGGCTGAAAGCATGATCCAATCAATGATGGAGAATGTTATGCCCTGGGTGAAGTCTGAGAGTGAGTTAGCTGCATAAGCCCTACATGCCAGATTAGAAAGATTTGAAAGTAGTACAATACATGTATGGTCAAGTAGACTGATACGAGCAACCTCCGTGAGGAGTTGGGGACTCTTAGGAGCCAAGTGGTCTAGCTGTTATCACAGCAGCCAGTAGTCATACTAGCCCCCACTCTTCCTAACCTTGATGCTAATTTAGATGAGGAGCTTGATCTGGCGGCCTACTTGGAGCCCATAGGAGCAGTGAATGAAAAAGGAAAAAAGAGGGCCTCTGAGGATGTAGGAGATAAGACCCCAAAAAAGAAGAATAAGAGAGAGAAAACAGAATGTAAGCGGGAATGAGTAGATAGCCTGCAGACTCATGACACACACTTATCAGAGCTACAGGAATAAGCTAGAGGAGCAAGTAGCCCCACAGTGGCCTAGACAAAGATTGCTAGTGGCAGGGAACCTTCGGGCGCGCCACATTCAGTCTCGATCATTCTAGAGGTCATAGAGATGGCCGAGACTACTAAGGGTGTAGCGACACCCCTATTGATCTGTCACACCCCTCCTTGGGGGGTATGACTGGTACCTGGTGCCCTACTAGGACCTGAACTGCTAGACTGCTAAGCCTGAGCACATCTGGTGCATGGATGGCTCTAACTCATATTTATGGAAACAAAGGGCTATATAACGGCTGTAAACACAGCCCCCGACCCATTGGCCTATAGCCTCCTGTACATGTAATAACAGCTAACCAGAAACAAGCAACTATAGGGAAACCTATGCGGGCCAACAAGGCCACCATGCTGTCTAGTTATCTATAACTCAACCATGAAGTACTGGATATCTACGTTACCGGCAAGGTCACCACTACTGTCGAACTATGGCCCCACACAGCCAACATAAAGAAACAAAAGTACTAACAGCTATACAACTGCACGACCTCACACGACCGGCTCAACTGACAACAGGGAAGTATATATACAGACTGCAAGCCTCTAGGAATAACAATAGAAATGATCGGGACAGGGCCCCGACCTACCCGTGCTGTACAACAAAAGAAGAGAAATACACCTCTAGGATTCAGTCTCCGGATGACAGGAGCTGAATACTCGATCACTGACAGGAATCACGTGGTATCGCCTGCTCGTCTATGAGTACCTACAGGCAAGTAATGCAGCACCCCACCGGGCTTTAGTACCGCTGGTACTGAGTATGTAAAGCAATAACTGAAGGAAATATCTGAAAATAACAATACAACTGATGAAACTGAAGTAGAAAGGAATGAATTAACTGTCTGATAATGTAAATCATACCTTATTTTAATTATACTGGAAGGAGTAGGAGTCATACCTGAGGATTTATCATTCTACTGTCGATCTACTCGTATCTACTATAACACGGCCTAAGATATCATAACATAACATAGCACACAAAAACCTTACCCAGCCCCCATACGCCGGAGGGTACAACCAGCACAGAATCTATACCCCTACCCCGGTCATCCCATCTCCTATAATAACTATAAGCATCCCGCCGGTCCCCTGGGTATGCACTTGGGCTCGCTGAGCCCCTGACTATAACTGCATCTGAGTCCAGAGGACTCCTGAATCAACACCCGGGCGTATCCGCTCGACAGAGGTGTGTAAGGGCCGATCAAGGCACAATATGGGGAAAACTAGCATCCCATCTTCATCCCCTGTGGGACGGCATGCCACTCCGTAGAGTGACGTATCCTCATCCTCTGGCGGATGAGTCGATACAGCTATCAACCCTGGGGCGGTCATGGGTGCTAGGTAGTCCAACCCCAAAACAATACAATGGTCTCAACTAGTAATACTATCTGCATATCTCATATACTGAAACGAATAATAGTAAGGTGTTTGTACATACTATGTGCTGAGCTAGTAATAGTAATATGTACATACTTAATACATGCTGAGACTGACAATAGTATACGTATATAATATATAGTCTTCTGCCATGCTGTACCGAGTGTAATGCTCAACGGGATATAGTCTTTCTACTGAAAACCATGTTGTATGCTGAGTTTCTATAGTGACATGATTTACTATTCCTAACATGCTTTCTACACTTCATTTTAACTTATCATTCTACTTCTGAGATGTCTTACAGATATTACATTGCTTTACTGGGTTTCAACTGAATACAATGATATCCTAACATTCTGTGTCACATCACATACTGAGCATGCTGTGCAGTTCCTAACACTTATATTAGGATCTATATCGTGCTAACAAGTTTCGCGCTAAATACAACATGATGCTTCTAATATCGTACCAACATTCGTAATAAACATAACACATGACTTCTGAACATTCTACTGGCCTTTAAATTACTGTACTGTACCGAGATTACTTAACCTGCCGAGGAAACTAGCTTTACATACCTTATCCTCGAACTATCCATCTGTCGGATGAGGCTCAGCCGGTACTTTAACTATATTCTTCCAACTGCATTCATAAATATGTCAATTAATACTAAACACAGCTTTATTTTAAAGAGCAACGTCACTTTCGATATAATTTATAGCCTAAACTTAGGCTTATCGAAAGACGGTCGAAAACTCGCTATTTTTCAGAGGTCCAGAAGGGAGAATTATTCACTTCTCAGCTAGGAACACATAGACACTAGTTTGGAGCAATTCTACTTACCTTAGCTCGGTAGCTCGACTATTCGTCGGACGTATTTCACGAAACTAAATCCGTAGGAATGCTCTCTGCTGCTAAATACCTCGGTGTCTGAGGTTAATTTAAGTTTGGATAATGTTTAGCAGCGTAATCGGATGAAAATTATATTACCCCCTTCGTTCTTATCTATTCTCTGCTGATCCCTCTCTGTTTCACTGTAAATTATAAGTTTTTAATGATTTAAAACCGAAGTGGGGCTTTATATACTTGGGCCTGGACAAGGCCAACGTGTCACGGAGCCAACGCGGAGGCCTCACCTCCGTGACACGCTGCCATAGCGGAGGGGCTCTGCCTCGGCTCCTTCCGCGATGGTTCGACAGGTTTCTCCTGCGATCTTTTCCCGGGCCTTTCTTTAGCACGTATGGCCTTCAAATATGCTTAACCAACGTGCGAATAGGTCATCTAGGTGCCGAGAATCCTACGGGGTATAACATTCTCCCCCCCTTAAGAACATTCGTCCTCGAATGTATACTGCTATCTAGAGGACTACTTAACTTACTTGTTTAGAAAAAAAACTTTGCCAGAGTCTCCCCTGTAATATGGACTAAACCAAAAACCTGAAATGCAGAAAAGTCCAATATAGGTACTGTACACAATACTTTAGGATTCACTGGATGGCTAAGTATCAATCTTCCTCACTTATACATATACAACCATAAGATATTACATAAGCAATAATACGGACATACCTATCGCCTGACTAGGCCTGGAATATGTGAGGGTACCTAGCTTTCATATCTTCTTCAGCTTCCCACGTCATTTCCTCACGGTTCCTGTTACGCCACAATACTTTGACAGATGCAACATCGTTAGTCCTCAACCTGCGAATCTGTCTGTCTAAAATAGCTACTGGAACCTCTTCATATGCTAACTCTTCTGTGACCTTAACATCCTGAACGGGAACTACTATAGAAGGGTCTCCTACGAACTTCCTCATCATAGAGACATGGAATACTGGGTGAACAGATGCTAACTCCGAAGGCAAGTTCAATTCGTATGCAACTCGGCCTATTCTTCACCGAATCTGATATGGTCCAATGAATCTTGGGCTAAGCTTGCCTTTTTTGCCAAATCTCATCACCCCTTTCATTGGAGACACTTTCAGATATACCCAGTCATTTACCGCAAATTCTAGATTTCTGCGCCGCATATCTGCGTAAGACTTCTGGCGGCTCTGAGCAGTCAGTAAACGTTCTCGGATAAGCTTTATCTTTTCCTCTGACTGCCGAACAATGTGTGGGCCAACCAATGCTGATTCCCCTACTTCAAACCAGCCCACCGGCGATCTACATTTTCGCCCATATAATGCTTCAAAGGGCGCCATCTGGATAGCTGAATGATAACTGTTATTATAAGAAAATTCAATCAACGAAAGATGCTCATCCCAGCTACCCCCAAAATCTAGTACACACGCTCGCAGCATATCTTCGAGCGTTTTGATAGTCCGCTCAGCCTGCCCATCTGTCTGAGGGTGGAATGTTGTACTCAAGTTAATCTGCGTTCCCAAACCCTTCTGGAACGACTGCCAGAATCTAGCTATGAACTGAGCTCCCCTATCTGAAATAATGGATACCGGCACTCCATGTAGTCTAACTATTTCTCTGATATATAATTCGGCATAATCCTCAGCAGAGAAGGTAGCCCTCACTGGCAGGAAATAAGCTGATTTTGTCAGTCTGTTAACTATTACCCAAATAGAATCATTTCTGCGTCTGGTACGGGGTAACCCTATTACAAAATCCATGTTTATTATTTCCCATTTCCACGTAGGCACCGTTATATCTTGAGCCAAACCACCTGGCTTCTGGTGCTCCGCTTTCACCTGCTGACAGTTAGAACATCTAGATACAAACTTGGCTATCTCAGCTTTCATACCTGGCCACCAGTAAATGTCTCTGATGTCGTGGTACATTTTCGTCGCTCCTGGATGGAGGGAATAGCGAGCGTAATGTACCTCATGCATAATCCGCCCCCGAAGCCCTGAAACATTCGGGACACAGAGGCGGCCCTTAAAGCGTAGCACATCATCCTCAGTCATTTGGAAATCTGACTCCTTACCTTTCTGAACTCTATCTCTGAGCTGGACCAAGTCAGGGTCCTCGTACTGTCGTTCTTTTACCTCCGTAACTAATGATGACACAATAAAATTCTGAATTATTGCTCTATTATTTTCTGTTTCCATTACTCGAACGGATAAACCAGCTAACTGATGAATTTCTTTGGCTAACTTCCGCCTCTCAGGTCACAAATACGCCAAACTCCCCATTGACTTACGGCTCAGGGCATCTGCTACAACATTAGCTTTTCCCGGGTGATACAGAATGTTCACATCATAATCTTTTAACAGCTCCAACCAGCGGCGTTGCCGTAGATTCAACTCCCTCTGAGTGAAGATGTACTGTAGGCTCTTGTGATCTGTGTAAATATCAACATGGACTCCGTACAGGTAATGCCTCCACATCTTCAAGGCGTGGATTACTGCGGCCAATTCCAGGTCGTGGGTAGGGTAGTTCTTTTCGTGTTTCCTCAGCTGTCTGGAAGCATATGCTATCACTCTACCATGCTGCATCAACACACAACCTAACCCGACACCTGACGCGTCGCAGTACACTGAATAACCTTCTGTCCCCTCCGGCAGTGCTAACACTAGGGCGGAGGTTAATCTGTCTTTCAGTTGTTGGAAGCTCTGCTCGCATGCCTCTGTCCACTAAAACTTTGCTGCTTTCTGTGTCAATTTGGTTAGTGGTGCCACAATGGTCGAGAACCCTTCAACGAACCTCCTGTAATATCCTGCCAACCCCAGAAAGCTACAAACTTCAGTTGGAGTGGTAGGTCTAGGCCATGACTTAACTGCTTCTATTTTCTGCTTGTCGACTTGTATACCAGCGTCCGACACGATATGCCCTAAAAAGGCCACTGAGTTAAGCCAGAATTCACACTTAGAAAATTTAGCATACAGCTGGCGGTCCCTGAGGATCTGGAGCACTGTCCGCAAATGAGTCCGGTGATCTGCTTTAGAGCGAGAATACACCAGAATGTCATCAATGAATACTATCACGAACAAGTCCAGGAAAGGTCTTAAAATACTGTTCATCAAGTCCATGAAGACTGTCGGGGCATTCGTTAACCCAAAGGACATGACTAGAAATTCAAAATGTCCATATCGGGTCCTGAACGCTGTCTTAGGAATATCTTTCTCATGTACTCGGACCTGGTGATATCCAGACCGCAAGTCAATCTTAGAAAAGTATCTGGCTCCCTGCAACTGATCAAATAAGTCATCAATTCTGGGAAGCGGGTAGTTGTTCTTTACTGTAACTTTGTTTAATTGCCGATAATCTATGCACATTCGGAGCGAGCCATCTTTCTTCCTCACAAATAAACTGGCGCACCCCACGGTGAAGTACTCGGCCTGATAAAACCTTTATCCAATAAATCTTTCAACTGCTCTTTTAATTCTCTGAGTTCCGTAGGAGCCATACGATAGGGAGGAATTGATATCGGCTGAGTGCCTGGTAACAAGTCAATAGCAAAATCTATCTCCCTTTCTGGGGGAATACCAGGTAACTCATCAGGAAACACATCAGGGAATTCATTCACTATCGGAACAGACTGGAGTGTCGGAGATCCTGCTTGGACATCCTGAACTCTGACCAGATGGTAAATATATCCCTTAGATGTCAACTTTCTCGCCTGAAGGTAGGAAATAAATCTACCTTTTGGCGTAGCGGTGCTGCCCTTCCACTCTCGCACTGCTTCTCCTGGGAAGTGGAATCAGACCGTCTTGGTCCAACTTTCAACGTTAGCAAAGCACGGTACTAACCAATCCATACCCATTATGGCATCGAAGTCTATCATTTCTAACTCGACCAGATCTACTGTGGTCTGACAGTCAGCAACCTCTATTGTACATCCTCGGTAAATTTTGCTAGCCACAATAGAGTCACCGACGGGCGTGGATACTAAAAAGGGCTGCTGCAATAATTCTGGTGCAATACTAAACTTTCGTGCCATAAATAGAGTAATGTAGGACAAAGTAGACCCTATATCAATCAACACATAGGCAGGGTGTGAGAAGATAGTTAGCATACCTGTCACAATATCAGGTGACGCTTCTGAATCTTGCCTCCCTGGTAAAGCATATGTGCGGCTTGGAGCCGCACCCGTACTGGAGCCCTCTAATCTGCCCCGACCCCTGCCTACTGAATCTGTGGGTCTGCGCCCTGTCGAGGATGCTGTGGCTTATAACCCTGCAGATGCCCTATCCTGTCTATCCCGGTCCTCTCGACCTCTGGCTGGGCAATCTTTCATCAAATGGCCTTCTTGGCCACAAATATAACATGCGGTGGAACCATACCTGCATGCTCCAGGATGGCGTCGACTGCATATAGGGCAAAGTGGTAGGGTATACCTACTCTGCTCCGCCCTCCTTTGTAATGGTGAATCTTCCATCTGCGAGCCTCTACTAGTCTCTGACTGCCCCCTACAACTGAATTTACCCCCCTGCGGCTGTGGCGGAGGTGGGGGCCGTAATGCAAGTCTCAACATATTTTAGATTCAACCCCATGATGAAGCGGTGTACTCTGGATGCCATGGTATCAACAAAGGCCGGTGCATACCGAGCTAAAGAATCAAACCGCAAGGAATATTCCCGAACACTCATGGCCCCCTGCTCCAGATGTAGAAACTGGTCTACCCGGGCCTGTCGAATCTCTCGCGGCAAATAGTGATCCAGAAAGGCTCCTGAAAAGCTAGACCAGGTTGGAGGGGAAACATCTTTCCCTCGGGACCTTTCCCAGCTTTCATACCACAACACGGTGATGTCCCGTAACCGGAATGCTACCAACTCAACTGATTCTGTAGGCGTGGCATGCATAACCCTGAAGATTCTCTGCATTTGATCCAGAAAATCCTGAGGGTCCTCTGTCCGGTCCGTACCTATAAACTGTGGGGGATTCAGAGGTAAGAACTCTCGGACCCTCAAACTACCGGGCCCTCCTGATGACTCCGCAACTGTAGACGGCATTGGCTGACGCTGAGCAGCCATCATCTGTGCTAACATAACTACAGCACTCCTAACCTCCTGGTCGGAAGGTGTCGGTATAGGGACTGCTGAAGGTAGTGTCGCCCCAAATGGCTCCTGATGTGGTGGAGACTTCTGAGAAGACTGGGACGATGCTTCTGTAGTGCCCTCTGATCAGGCTGTTTCTAAATGAGGGTGAGGCATCCTGCTGGTGCCTTCCCCTGCTACAATATCTAAGCTCCGGCCTGTGATCGGATGTCGCTGGTCTGACATTATCTGTAACCAAAGAATATAGTAAGCTTTTAGGGACTCAACCCTATATTGTACCGCTCTATAGTACGACTGAATAAGAATAAAAGACAACCATCCTATCATGCCTTGCAGCCTCCTACCCATAGTATGTGGTGCACAACACATCCATGGACAGGACTCTACTTAGCACGGCTTGCAGACTCCCTGGGATACGACCTGCTCTGATACCAAGTTTGTCACACCCCTCCTTGGGGGGTATGACTGGCACCTGGTGCCCTACTAGAACCTAAACTGCTAGACTGCTAAGCCTGAGCACATCTGGTTCCTGGCTGGCTCTAACTCACATTTCTGGAAACAAAGGGCTATATAACGGCTGTAAACACAGCCCCCGGCCCATTGACCTATAGCCTCCTGTACCTGTAATAACAGCTAACCAGAAACAAGCAACTATAGGGAAACCTATGCTGGCTGACAAGGCCACCATGCTGTCTAGTTATCTATAACTCAACCATGAAGTACTGGATAGCTACGTGACCGACAAGGTCACCACTACTGTCGAACTATGGCCCCACACGACCAACATAAAGAAATAAAAGTACTAACAGCTATACAACTACACGGCCTCTCATGGCCGGCTCAACTGACAATAGGGAAGTATATATACAGACTGCAAGCCTCTAGGAATAGCAATAGAAATGATCGGGACAGGGCCCCGACCTACCCGTGCTGTACAAGAAAAGAAGAGAAATACACCTCTGGGATTCAATCTCCGGATGACAGGAGCTGAATACTCGATCGCTGACAGGAATCACGTGGTATCGCCTGCTCATCTATGAGTACCTACAGGCAAGTAATGCAGCACTCCACCGGGCGTCAGTACCGCTGGTACTGAGTATGTAAAGAAATAACTGAAAGAAATATCTGAAAATAACAATACAACTGATGAAACTGAAGTAGAAAGGAATGAATTAACTGTCTAATAATGTAAATCATACCTTCTTTTAATTATACTGGAAGGAGTAGGAGTCATACCTAAGGATTTATCGTTCTACTGTCGATCTACTCATATCTACTATAACACGGCCTAACATATCATAACATAACATAGCACACACAAACCTTACCCGGACCCCATAAGACGGGGGGTACAACCAGCACAGAATCTATACCCCTACCCCGGTTATCCCATCTCCTATAATAACCATAAGCATCCCGCCGGTCCCCTGGGTATGCACTTGGGCTCGCTGAGCCCCTGACTATAACTGCATCTGAGTCCGGAGGACTCCTGAATCAACACCCGGGCGTATCCGCTCGACAGGGGTGTGTAAGGGCCGATCAAGGCACAATATGGGGAAAATTGGCATCCCATCTTCTTCCCCTGTGGGACGGCATGCCACTCCGTAGAGCGACGTATCCTCGTCCTCTGGCGGACGAGTCGATATAGCTATCAACCCTGGGGCGGTCATGGGTGCTAGGTAGTCCAACCCCAAAACAATACAATGGTCTCAACTAGTAATACTATCTGCATATCTCATATACTGAAACGAATAATAGTAAGGTGTTTGTACATACTATGTGCTGAGCTAGTAATAGTAATATGTACATACTTAATACATGCTGAGACTGACAATAGTATACGTATATAATATATAGTCTTCTGCCATGCTGTACCGAGTGTAATGCTGAACGGGATATAGTCTTTCTGCTGAAAACCATGTTGTATGCTGAGTTTCTATAGTGATATGATTTACTATTCCTAACATGCTTTCTAGACTTCATTTTAACTTATCATTCTACTTCTGAGATGTCTTACAGATATTACATTTCTTTACTGGGTTTCAACTGAATACAATGATATCCTAACATTATGTGTCACATCACATACTGAGCATGTTGTGCAGTTCCTAACACTTATATTAGGATCTATATCGTGCTAACAAGTTTCGGGCTAAATACAACATGATGCTTCTAATATTGTACCAACATTCGTAATAAACATAACACATGACTTCTGAACATTCTACTGGCCTTTAAATTACTGTACTGTACCGAGATTACTTAACTTGCCGAGGAAACTAGCTTTACATACCTTATCCTCGAACTATCCGTCTGTCGGACGAGGCTCGGCCGGTACTTCAACTATATTCTCCCAACTGCATTCATAAATATGTCAATTAATACTAAACACAACTTTATTTTAAAGAGCAATGTCACTTTCGATATAGTTTATAGCCTAAACTTAGGCTTATCGAAAGACGGTCGAAAACTTGCTATTTTTCAGAGGTCCAGAAGGGAGAGCTATTCACTTCTCAGCTAGAAACACATAGACACTAGTTTGGAGCAATTCTACTTACCTTAGCTCGGTAGCTCGATGATTCGTCGGCCGTATTTCACGAAACTAAATCCGTAGGAATGCTCTCTGCTGCTAAATACCTCGGTATCTGAGGTTAATTTGAGTTTGGACAACGTTTAGCAGTGTAATCGGATGAAAATTATACTACCCCCTTCGTTCTTATCTCTTATCTGCTGATCCCTCTCTGTTTCACTGGAAATTATAAGTGTTTAATGATTTAAAACCGAAGTGGGGCTTTATATACTTGGGCCTGGACAAGGCCAACGTGTCACGGAGCCAACGCGGAGGCCTCACCTCCGTGACACGCTGCCATCGCGGAGGGGCTCTGCCTCGGCTCCTTCCGCGATGGTTCGACAGGTTTCTCGTCTGATCTTTTCCCGGGCCTTTCTTTAGCACGTATGGCCTTCAAATATGCTTAATCAACGTGCGAATAGGTCATCTAGGTGCCGGGAATCCTATGGGGTATAACATGATCCACCAGTGAGTGCCCCAGCCACCGCCAGCGCCACGATTTCAGCGGAGGCACCTGCTCCACAAGATGACAGCAATGCTTAGAGTGCCGCAGGTATGTTCCCTTCCCTCAGTTCTTACATTCTATGCTTCAGGGACAAAACACGCTTTTTAAAAAAAGGGATGGGGTGTACTTGTATTTTTGGGTTTTTGATTCGTCCGAGGATTTTTCTTGCCATATTTCTTTTCCCTTTTGCATGTTATCTAGTAGAACCGACATATTTAGGATTTTATTTTGTGATTTGTATTTAATTAGAAAGTGGCTTAGGAGTACTCAGCCAATGAAGTGCACTAGTTTTGATATTTTGAAAAATGGACCTTGTTTAAATATTTTTGATGAATTTGTTGTGTACTTGTGACTGCATGCATGGTTTCTGTGGATATTTTTATTTCATTTAATATATTAGCATGTGTAGGTTTTGCTAAGCCATGAATAAACTAGACAGGTAGAGTGAATGCAAGTCATGTAACATGAGCGAGTGAGGTCTAATACTTAGTTCAATACTGTGTAGAGGATCTAGAACTTGCCCGGGTTGTCTTTCCATAGGTTTTAGGATGGTTGGTTAGGAAAGAATCATAGGCCGTTCTTGTTTAGCCCATTTTTAGCTTAAATAACCCTACCCAAATTACATGATTCCCTTGATCCAAATTTTTGAGCCTTAAATAGACCATTTTTCTTTGATTAACTAATTAACTGTACCTATTTTTTATAATGAACCTATTTTGGCCCTGGTCCCTCGTTGAATATTGTGACCCTCAACATAGGAAAAATGTCTAAGTTTAGGGTGGCTAGAGTAGGGGTGCATAAATGTGGCAAGGTGAAAAAGGGAGAGAAAAGAAAAAAATAGGTAAAAAATGAGGTGTGGTGTGACCAAAGAAAAAGAAAAAAATAAAATTTAAAAAAAAAAGAAAATTCAAAAAGAGAATAAACCATGAAAAAGCTTGAAGAAACAGACCACACTCATACAAGTGCTTACAAATGCTGAAAAGGGAGGAAAAAGTTGAAAAATCGAAAAGGGTGAAATTAGTGAAAAAAGTGAAACAAAATGGAGCCACATTTATGTAGCACCAAGGAAGGGTTTGGTCACTTAAAAAGATCCCATATATACCTTATCCATACTGAAATCCTACATTACAAGCCAAAGCAAGTCCTATAATGATCCTAACCTTACCTTCTGACAGACTAAAGTAGAAAAAATAAGGGCAAGCCTATGGTATCTGATCAGCAGTATTTGAAACTTCTTTGTTAGAATGACAATCTCTCTTGTTATAAATTTTACTATATCTATGAGTGGGGGACTTCATTTGCTATAAGGGTACATGGCTTGTTTTTAACTTTATCAGTGGTCTGTGAGTGGGGGACTTCATTTGCTGTAAGGGTACATGGCTTGTTTTTAACTTTATCAGTGGTCTGTGTAAAAAGCATCAGTGATGACTTCACTACCTGTTAATATCTAGATGACATGTCTTGGTTCCAGTTTATACTATTTTGTGGTTGCTTGTACTGCATCTGCTGGTTTGGTTCATGGGAGAAGGGTCAAAAGCTTTTTAAGTTAATAGTGCAAATTTTATTTGATTTTGGCTGTAGTATCTTCGGTCTATTTTCTAGTTAAGCATCGTGTTTAGTTTTATTCTTCTTTGTCTGAAGACATGCAAAAGTCTTAAGTTGAAGGTGTTGATGTGCTATGAGTTTACAGAACTTTCAACGCTTAAAAATAAGAAAATAACATGGACTTAGGTATGTTTATATGGATATAAGAAACTTTTACTTTGATTTCAGGAAAATAAAGTGTTGGAGAAAAGATGTGCAAAAGAAGCCTTAACATGCAGAAAATCAGCTAAAGTACCTGTCTCAATATGAGTCGTGCCTTCATTGTATAAGCTATACTGAGAACCGTGATGAAAGTCAGAAGGCTGAAGTGACAAGAAGGAAACATATGACTCTCAGTATGAGTTGTACCAAGATGGTACGAGTTGTAACTAGAGTCGTAGAAATATTAAAAGAAAATTGCACAAAGACAGACTCCTAGTACGGATGGACTCACGAATCGTGGCATCAATGCAAGAATCTAACCAAGTGTCATGGTGAACATCAGAAGAATCTTCAGTACTTGGTAGAACTTCAGACTCTACAAACAGTACGAGTCGTAGGAAAAAGGCAAAAGTAGTACCACAACACTCGTGAAGAATTCCAGAAGATGTCAGAGTTCTCAAGGCCATACCACGAAAGCATTGAATGACTCATAGGATGAAGGTACGAGTCGTACTAGCCTGCCAACACTTATCTAAATCTACAGCAGCCAAGGACGTACAGAAAGCAGGTACGACCCATACCAATCCTACTAAGGGGCGTAGGTCTAGTCATGACACAGTCGACACCAGATATGGAAAACTCCCTGTTAGCTTAGGTAAAGGTTTTTAATGTCTATATAAATAGCCTTTACATTTTCTTTTAGTTAGAGAAGGACGGAATTGAGTTAGTCAACGTGTGAAGAACTATTTTTGTGAATTTTTATCAAGTTTTGAGGAGCAATTCTTGGGATCATAGTCTTGATTTCCTACAATGTTCTTGAGACTGTTCTTTGATAATCAAAGCAGGTTTTCATCCAACTATTATTGTAAGTATTTAATTATGTGTTTGTCTGTGAATACAAATTATAATCTCACAACCATGAGTGGCTAAAACCTCCACAACTAGGGGTTGTGGGAACCATGGTGGATTAACAAATTAGGGTTGCACAAACTGATTCAAAACAAACGTAAAAAGCTTGTATTGTATTCTATTCATGTTTAAATGCTTCTTAATGGTGTACAACGTTAGGACTTGCCTGAATTCTTTACTTGCTTGAACCTAGAGAAGTAGAGATTAGGAAAAGAGAATTACAACAAAGCCTTGGTCTTTATGATCATTTTATTAACTTGAGTTGTGGTTGCAGGATAGTTAAATTTGGAACATATTGATAATGGTTAGTTTGAAATCTCTCATGAGACCTGACCCAGTGATTGAGTATAGCCATCCAGTAGGGATGAACCAGTCATTTGGATGCACCCTAGTTATCTGTTCTACAAGTAAGCATTGGGATTGATTATATGTGTATAGCCGAAGTAGTTATGAACTTATGAGGAACACTTACCCTAGTTTTTTGCATATGTTGATTAAATAAAAATTATAATCTTTGTTTTAATATTATTTTCTTTTAAACCCCTAATTTTGAGATAATTCAACAACAAGTTCAATTAGCGGCATTAGTCTAGATCTTACCCTATTCCCTGTGGGTTCGACCCCAACCACTTAGTTGGATTCTTTATTGACAACGACCGCTTCATAATTTGTTAGGAAGTTTGAGTTTGAGCGTTATCAATAGCCTAGTTTCTCTCATCATTTGAATTACAAAATCTGTGAAATCATTTTAAATTTAAGAGTTAATTTTCTTTTGAAGTTAGTAGCATAATATCCAAACCATCCACAATTTTTCCTTGTGATTATTAGAGTAGTGAAATAAAATATTAACCTTAATCAATTAATTTGACAAGTGTCTGAGGAATCGATAATTGGGACTTCACTATCCTATATTACTTGACTACCACGTGTGCTTGGGTGCCATTAGCTTCGTCATAAGATTTTTGTATTAAGTTGTTATTGTTCTTGCTTGGTTGACTTGGAAGGTAGAGAAGTTGTGCATGTATGTGTGTGTGTATATATATACATCGAATTCGAGATTGAAGGAGGTAGTAAGCTAAGGTTGAGTTGTCATTGGTTTATTATTAGTACGCCTTATCGACCAGTCAAATTGATGAAGCTTGATTTTGTGATTTCTTTAAGTCGAACATGGGAGGTTTGTGTAAAGTGTTGTGTAGATTTATTGCTGGAATAGAAAGAGAATTGGTGTAGCGTGTTGCAAGTCATGTGAAGAATCATAATTATGTAAGGCGTAACTCTTCTTTAAAGTGTACCAATTCCATGTTAAAGGTATATCACTGAATCAAGCACATCACAATCATTTGATGAATTAACTCATAGAGCTCTCCTATGTTAAACATGTAAAGCATGGGTTAATCATATTATATGAATCCATATCTATCCTATTGTTAAGGCAAAAGTTGATTTGTATTATCATGATGTATAAGAGTCAAGAAATGATATCACTTAGTTTCTTGTTGTGAATTTGGAAGACCCAAGAGAGGGAATTCATGGTTAGTTTTTTACTGTTGTATATGAACATCGTGAATTTGTTTCTTGTATGAACTCGCCCTATTTCAAGTATATCATAATCACTTTATTCTTGCCTTATTCATGAATATAGTGGACTCTTACTTGTTGAACTTGTAATTAAGGTTGGAATATGCTGGAAAGGTTGTTGACAAATTATGTAACTTGAAGGATATGAAGTCGATGAATTGTTAGGAAGACCCTATGAAGAGTCAATTGGTTATTACATGCAAAATAACGAAGTTAGATTAACATAGATACAATAATCACAATTCCAAAGGGAACTTCATAACTTGATTCCAATCACGCTAATATTTTATGTTATCCATTCTAAACTCTCAAGTAAAAATTCCAATGTTTTATTTGAGTTATCTTCATGTTCTTAAGTTAATAAGCCACATAAATTCTTATGCTTCAAGTAGTGCATTCATGCTCATAGTTACATATCATGTCATAGCTAGTTACGAGCCTCAAAGAGTTATATGTTTAGCAAGCCTTAAGATTTAATGCATTTTCATGACATAGCATATGCATTATTATTATATATTATATCCTGTCTAAGTATCAAAATATATTATATCTGGTTCAAGTATCAAAACACACTATCTCTGATCCAAGTATAGAAAAATACTATCGTTGGTCCAAGTATCAGATGGCCCCTACATATGGTAATACAAACTTTGCATACATTCATGCATATAGGGTAATATATTGCACAGTTATAGTGTAATACCCTAAAAGCCCCTATGATCAGACTTGGGAGTGAAAATAGAGAAAACATGAAAATCTACACAAGGGTCAAAGAACGAATTGTCAAATGACTCGTCGTTTACTTAAAAGTCGTTAAGTGACTTTTTATTTAGCTAACGAGCTGGCAAATGACTCGTCATTTGTAAAGATGAAGTCTGCCAATGAGTTGACAAATGACTCATCATTTACTTAACGAGTTGTCAAATGACTCATCGTTTAGGAAAATGCTATTTTTTAGACAGTCATGAGGGATTAAGGAAATGACTCATAATTTGACCTAACGAGTTGTTAAGTGACCAATCATTTGAGATGTAGTGGTGAATTCCATTGTACTTCACGAATTAAGTAAATGACTCATTATTTGCCTAATTAGTCCTTAAGTGACTCATCGTTTACCTAACGAGTCGGCAAATGACTCATCATTTTCCTAGCGAGTCATTAAATGACTCATCATTTCTGGCAGTATGAAATTTCTTGTCGAATTATAAGGGTATTTTCATAATTCTAAAGCTTGTAAGTCCTAAACTACATTATTTTAATTTTGGGAAAGGGTCTTTTAGAGGGATAATCAACCCTAGCCTATTCATTATCTTCTAAAAAATCTAATTAGAAGATCTAAGGCTCTCAAATCCTCTCAAACTTTCTAAGGTTCTTGCTCAAGCTTCTCTCAAATTCGATTTGGAATCTCAAGACCTGTTATTGACCTTTAATTTCCAGGTACGTGAGCCTATTCAATAATGGGTTCTTCAAACAACATGCCCTTCTCTAAGCAAATTCATGATCACCCATCTCCCAAATGCTAGTTTCGAAATGGGGGTTTATATTAGGTTATGATATTTCTCCATGATTCTCTTATGGATATAGTTAAATTGATACGAATTTATGATTCTCATGATTGGGGTTTTAAGATTTCTTCAAGTTTTCATGAAATTATGGTCACTTATGTTACAACCATGAGTTAAGAACTTTTAGGTCTAAAATTCCTTTTTATGAAATTCCATGATTCTACTATGATTTCAATTCTTGCAAGCCCTAATTTATAACTATGATTTATGATACATGATTTATTACAAGAGATCCTTATGAAATTATGAATTTCAAGTATGGGGATTTTTTTCAAATATGCATAACTTTCATGATTATCAAGTTTATGATTATGGCCGACTCACGGGCCCTTTATTTTATGGAGAGTCAAGTATTTCAAGAATGTTCACAATTATCATGATTTAAACTAGCCCGTGAACTTCATATATGATTTCCCGATATTTATTATGAGCCATGTGCATATTTTTGGGAGTAGTGTCTAGCACCTAGTAGGCAGGGGTTTAAGTTGCCCGAGTCTTAGAACTACGTGCCAACGTAGGTTTATATTCATGAACTCTAGGTGGGTCTCATTAGTGATAGTACGCCACATGTCGTTTCTTACCTTGGCAAGCTTGGGAAGGCTCTGCCCACTTAAGCGAGATAATTAGGGCATCAGTAAGCTCTCATGATGGTGTCAGTTATGAAGAGTCCTCCCACTGTTTCTTATGTTTATACATGATCATGATTATGATATTTTGACTGAAGTTATGCTTTCACAAGGTTTCCCTTATGATTACTATTTATGGCTAGTTTATGAACATTTTTGAAAACTTTAAGCCCATATGTTTAAGTTATGTTTATTATCTCATGTTTCAGACATATATTATTCTCATGATTTTTATATGCTTTACTGTATGTATTTACTTATCCCGCATACGCAGTACATTTCAAGTCCTAACTTCATACTCTATGTTGTATTATTTCATGATATAGGTCCGGTCGATCAGTCTCAGTCTCGCTTTTAGCCCTGCTCCCCCATCAGTTCAGCACCAGTACTAGCCTTAGTGAGTCCACATCTTCCGAGGATACTCAGTTTAGATTATGCTTTATGTTATTTCAGTTTCGTCTTTAGAGAGTTAGTTGGGGGTTTTGTCCCATTAGCCCATCAAACAATTAGAGTCCTGTAAGACATTATGTAGATGTTCAACTTTTTCATGGGTTGAATCAATTTATGATCTTTTGATATATATCAAACTTTCCCTTATGTTATGATCATGTTTTAAGTCCCGCTTTATTTGAGCTTTTTAAGTGTTATGCATGTGTCGTGGGTTAGCTTGGAGTCATTCATCGATATAGGTCCCATGTCTCAATTCGATGGTCCTAGTTTAGGTCATGAAATATAGGTTATCCCTTCATTACCCTATCCTATTGATTTTATTTTAGTTATCTTAATTTTATTATCTTGCCTTTATTTCTTTTCAATCTTACATACCAGTACTTATTATTTGTACTGATGTCCCATCACCTGGAGACATTGCATTTGTGTTGCAAGAACAGATAGAGATCATGCTTGCCCTCTGCAATAGGAGCTTTTGAGTTCACTAACGGAGTTGGTATTCTCCTTTCTTTCTGGAGAAGATGTTAGATTGTCAGTTTTGCATTCGTATGAGTTTTTATGTATAGAGAATGGGTAGGTCGGGGCCTTGTCCTGACTATTCGGTATTATTTTTTCTTAGAGAACTTATGGATACATTTGTGGATTATATAGTTCATTTTATGGCCTTGCTAGCCTTCTGCACTTTATTCAATGTGTTGCAGTCTCGTCGGCTTGTCTTTCTTTATGTTATTGAGTTGTGGCCTAGCCAGCCTTATGGTTATTGTTATTCTATTTAGAGCAGGTTTTGACTATGGTCTTAATGGCTTGAGTATTATAATTACAATTGAGATATAGTTGTATTTATCAGTCGGGTAGGCACCGAGTGCGAATCACGCCTCGAAAGGATTAGGGTGTGACATTGGATGAGGTCTGGTCGATCTCAGTCATCTGATAATTTTTTCGGATAATGATAATTAAAGGGGATATTGAAAATAATGTGTAAAATACACACACACACACACACACACACACACACACATATATATATATATATATATATATATAAATCTAAAAATCTTGTAATATCAAGGCTCTTGGAAATGGAAGACTGATATTAAAGGTGAGAAAGCACAATCCATGTGCATGCTAATGTGGCGCACATAAATTGGCTAATTTTTTGGGGCATTGATTGAGATGTAGATGTGGATGACTTTGCTAAATTTTGTGGCTAGATTGGAATTCAAAACAAAGCTAATATCATTTCAGTTGTAGTGACTTTCTTAATGAAATAACATTTATTAATAAAGTTAAAATTAATTGATTGTAAAATAATAGCACTATTAAAGTCAATTAACTCAAGATAAAAATTAAGATGAATTTGTAATCAATTAATTAATTAAATTTATGAACTTAAACAAATTGAAATATTTATTTGCAAAAATGGTTCAATTATAGATTTGAAATTATAATTGACATGAAATTGATAATCTAAAATCCTTACTTAAATAAGATACCTATTTTTTTTCCCGAATTGATATATATATATATATATATATATATATATATATATATATATAATGACAAAATATTATACAAAATATTTTTATCCATTTATAAACCTTTTTTTATTTTGTATAAACATAATAAGTTTAAATAATCTATACTATATAAAAGTGTGAAAACTCTTTAAAATATTGATTAAACTTTTTGTCCTTCATTAAAAGATTTCGTAATAGAAAAATCATCATTTGTTATTTTAATCATAATAATTATCATTTAATTATTATTCTAATATATAGGACTTCAAAATTAGTTAAAATTATACCTATAATTATACCTATTAAATCTTTACTTCTTTGTAAGATGTAAGAGCTCATACTATGTAATATTTTAAAATTGACTAAAATTTTACTTCTTAAATATTTTCTTATTTGATCTATATCAAAAGTCCTAATATTTAAAACTTTAAAAATTAATTACAATTTTGTTAGCTTATAGCAATATTATTATCGATCACAATTTTTCAACTCATGATATGAGAAAGTAACTGATGAGTTTAACTTAATTTTGCATTAATACATTGAATTTCTTCTTCTTTACAAATATAACATACTTTAAGTTATTTCAAATAATCCACTATTTTTATTATTCTCTCTCTTAAGTTTTACACTATTACTCCATTTTAATTTGTGTGAGACACTATTAAGAAAAAAGGAAAAAAACACTAGAGCTAAAATTATCTCATAAAGGCTAGAATAAAAAGTTTAAAATTAACTTATTACTAAATATTCCATGGCACCCATTCCTTCGGCTAAACATCTTTTGGAATGAACATATTTTTCTAGATGATAAACCTTTGTTCTTCATAATATTCTTCTTCCAAGGACAAAATAGGGACCGAAAATTTCCAAAAAAAATGAGAGCTCTTGCTCAGCATGGACTTTTTCATCAATCATCTTTATTGGTCAACGTAGCATGAACACCTTTATGTCATATGAATTTTTGAAACATTGAACCCAATATTTTCGGGGCCTTAACCACAATAGTAATATTTTTAGAGATGATTCAATCTTTTCAAAATCCCTGAATACATTGCACTTGAATTCCATAAGAATGTAATACTGGTGACATAGGTACCAAAAAAACCATAAGAGCTCTTGTGGAAGTCATTGGCAAGTGGTATGAACACATGAAAAAAGGGGTATTCTAGGTTGACTACGTACGGTTGTAAGATAGATCCTCTATATTTTCTAAACACCTAAAGCTCATGGAATGTTCGTCGTTCTATTAGAATGGACGAATCAAATAGGTCTACGAACTGACTGAGTAAGTCCAGTGGATGACTTGGAAGCTTCGGTGACCTAGGAATTGATGGTTTGGCAATCATAAAGATCTAGCCTGCGGGTTCCTTCATCTTCTTGATTTTCCTTGGCAAAAACCTTTTTGGAAATTCATTTGGTCTAGGTAGGAAATCTGTCAGGATATTATCTTTCCCCTTTTGGTGCCTTACTTGGAATTGGTAATGGGAGAACCATTGTGCCCATATGAGAATCAGCGCATATGGAAGTATCCGTGAAGTCGTTTTGAGATTAGGATCTCGTTTTGATGTCATTCCTTTTTTTTTCTTTCATTTATACTGGAACCATTGAATTCATCATCTTTGGGAATGCCTTCATATCCATCACAATCAGGAATTAATATGGATTAAAAAGAAGTTGAACTTCTTAATCCCATTTTTTACAGCAAGAATCACCTTGAATATGGAATGATAGTGTTGTTTCGTGTCTCTGAATCATCCACTTGTATATCCGCATATCTTCCTACAACCATCTTTCTCCTGTAGAAGAACTGCACTCCAATATTCATTGCTAGCATCAATATGCAATATCTTCTTTCCATCTGATGGGATGTGAAGATTTTTCACCTATTGGAACACCTTTTTTATTTTCTGACCGCTTCATCTTGCTCCTTACCCCTGCTATGGGCATTTTTCTTCAGCATCCTTGTAACAGGAGAAATGTATGTAGAGACTTCAGGAATAAAATCTCTAACATAATTTCTCACACCTTAAAACTGTTGGAGCTGCTTTGTGGTGAAGTTGGTGTCCGGAAATTTGAGCAATTCCTGGAAAATGTGTGGACCTAGACTATATGCTCCATTACTGAAATGCATCCCCAAAAAATCAATGTCCTTTTGCACAAGGACCATTTTCTTCGCAAAGAGGATGATCCCATTTGTCCTTATTATATCATGAAAATGAGGAGTAAGGTAAGGTGTTTCTCCAATGTATTGTTGAACATCAGTATTTCATCAATGTACACTAATGAGTTGTGAAGGATAGGTTGAAAGATTTTGATCATGGATTTTTGGAACAAAGTGGGTGTAGGTTTTAGACCAAATGGAAAACGTTTATTGGAAATGTTGGTTAGGAATGCAAAATGTTGTTTTTGGTCTTTCCTCAAGATGTGTCCCCATTTTCCAAATTCTAGATTTAAGATAAAACTTGGAGAAATATCTAGCTTTGGCTAAGTGTGAAAATATGGTGAGCCTATTGGGATTAGGGAATTTATCATCTTGGAGGAAGTAATTAAGAGGTTGGTAGTTTATGACTAATCTGGGTTTACCTCTTGTCTGCTCGGCTCTTTTATTGACATAAAAAGCTCTGCATGCCCATTGAGAATCAGATGGCTCGATTAATCCAAACCCCATGAGTTTTGCACATTCTTTGCAAGCTGAAGGTGTTTTGGATTCATGCTAGAACGACTTGCTTTGGTTAGGTTGATGTTTTCATTCTTCTTGAATTGGAGTTTGATGATAAATGCTTCATTCAACCATAAAGGATTTTTGCATTTTTTCAAAAAATCCTTGAGGGATTCTACACATGAATGCTCCATGAATTGTTGCTTGATCTCCTTGATCTGCTCGTCCTCAGTGATCTAGAATAGGCGTGACACTTCTGGGTGTGGCCTGAATTACTTCTTGAATGCTAATCCCCAAGCTCCGATGTGGAGTTGATCCTTGAGTTTTTTGTTGATGTCGAACCCAATTATGAGATCTTTTCTTGGTACATTTGATCCGAACAACTTTTCTCTGAATGTTAACCTTGGGAAGAACTCAATTTTGATTGAGTGCTTTTTAATAACTATGGTTGTTAGGATCCCATTTGATGCAGTGTTGATGTTCTTGAAATAAGGAACCCATTGATCATCTAGAAGAGCGGCTGGATTCTGATGCTGCTCCAGTATCCATAAAGGCAATAACTTGAATCGACTTATCCGATTTGGATGGATAAATATTCATTTGTACTTAAGGAATATTTATGATGCTATGGATTTCTTCCTCAGCCTCTGAGATTTGGCAATGGTCATGCCCATGTTCTTCATACACATCCATGGATAATAGTGTGTCCTCTTATGGTTCATCTTCAAGAGAGAAAACTTATTCAAGATCATTGTCCATGATATTATCATACTTTTCTATCTTAGTGAGAAGCTGGATAGATCTTCGAGATTGAGGACAATTCTTTACAAAGTGTCCAATCTTGTGTCAGATAAAGCATCTGTAACTCTTCTGGAAGTTGCTGTATTTTTTCTCCTGAATTATTTTCTTTTCTTAGTGAATTTGGACCTACCACCTGATATTTTGGCCATTTGAATTTCTTATATTCCTTATACTTGTTTCGCTTTCTAGGGGCATGACAAAAGCAATTAGACCCAGGGTTTAGGTCAGTTTTGCTACAAGCGTCATCAATGGTTGGATTATTTTGCATGATCTAATTCAGAAAAGATCTCTTAGTGCAAATATCTTCTAGGTCCAAAAATATTGCTTGCTTCATATAGCCGACTTGGGGGATGGTGATTGACTGGAACTTTTCCTCGACAATCATCATGGTTCGTCCTGCCAACATATTTGGCAAGGATAAGACAAAGGCCTACTTTAAGCTTGCCTCTCCACCAAGCTCGAACTATACTTTTTCCATCTTATGGAAGTGAACATCAATGAAATTTCTATCAAATGACACACACTTCATCTCGAAGAATTATCTTCGCTGCTTTTCCTGCCTTTGGCCAGCATCTACATAAAAGACTTCATGTAGGATCCTAATGTTAAAAGAGAAGTATTGGATGTGAGGAAAGAACTTTTATCATGTATCCCTAGTGCGTTCCACTAGTCTCTAAGGATTTCTGAGAATGTTGAAGTGTATTCTGATAGGATTAGAAACTTCTCTCATTCTACCAAGTTTTTTATCACCATCCAAGTAAAGTAGTCCTGGATCCTTCGAGCTAATTTTGAAACTTTGGCATCATCGAGAGTTAAAGTACAAAATCTAGTTCCAACCAATTTTGGAGTTGGTTGTTCTGGTCTCCTTTCTGGAATTAGATCATCTGTCATCCCGTCTTGATCATCATCTACTTTTGAAACTTCTGGTTCTCTTGGTCGGTTTATGTATATTGGTGGATTGTCTTCCTCGGAGTTGTCTAGTGAGAGATTCTCACTTGTCTCCGAATCTTCTTCAGATGCCTCAGTAGGATCACTATCCATTGATTTTTCAGTACTGGATCCTAGGTTGTCATCTTGTTCCAATCCATAAAGGTTCGGAACAACTTGATCTGAGATCATCATGTTTTTTGGATCTGGCTTGGGCTCTTTGGATCTTTCTCCAACCTCCTTCTTTCTTTTGGACTACTTTTGTGCTACTTTCGAGCACATGACAAGGTTGAAGTGTTCGACGTGTACAAGGTACCTAAGCTCCCGACTGTTTATAAGGATCTCTCGATGATCAACATGATTGATCATGGGAATGTTAATGGAATGAGTGATTCCCGAGAGTTACTAGGAAGGCCACCGGATAAGGTTGAGAACTACTGGGGGGATGACCATGATCGGGACAAATCGTCCATCTCCCTAGTAGACAAATGAGCGTAAAGGACGTCGAGCCGCGACGGTAAACCAGGCGCTGCACGGGAGGCAACCCATGAGAAAAATATTTTATTTTATTTTTTTTCTTTTTGCACAATGTAGTTAATTTTTATCTTTATTTTTGTTTTTATTGTCTATTTCCAAGTTTTAGTTTTCTTTTTCTTTTCTTGATTAGGTTTAGATTTTCATTTTAGTTAGTATTTTTTATTTTAGTTAGGGAAATCTATTAATTTAACCAATTTTTGTTTAGCGAGGTGATTTTCAGGTGTAACGGAGGAAATATACATGGAATCGAGAAAATGAGGCAAGGTATGAAAAATCAAATTTATTGAAGAAACAGTGCACTGGCGCGTTGGCGCCGTGTCACGGAGGTAAAGCACCGCGTTACCCTCCGTGACACGTTGAAGGCAAAATCCGGATTTTTCAAAAATCCAGTAAGCCAACGCGTTGGCTCCGTGTCATGGAGGAGGGGCTCCGCGTTACCCTCCGTGACACGTTGCCCCTTATTCAGTGCCGGGTCACACCGGGTTGCCGGGTGACCCGCGTGTTTTCTATAAATTAACCCCCGATTTTCGCCCAATTTTCCCCATTTCCCTCTTCCCTCCGCGACCAAACACCCGTTTCCCCCTCCCCAAGCACCGTGCCACGTTCCTAGGCAAGGAAAACGAAAAGTTTCTTCGGTTCTTCAATTCTAAGGTATGTTTTCATCGTCTAACTCAATGTTTTGGCGATTTTTGTCAAATTTGGGCACGTGAGTTGAGATATATCACCCTAGGTAGAAATTAAACATGAATGTTGGATTATTTGTGATTGATACATGTTTGGATTGTTGTATTTGTCGTTTGAACTTATCGATTGCGTAAATAATTCGAAATTGATCATAGAATTGTATTCTAGGGCTTGGGTTGTTGAGTTTGATTTGGGAACTTGATAATTTGATGAAATCGATGCCAGGGTGTGTTTGTTAATTGAGATAAGTCGTGGTAAATATTGTGTAAATGTCAAAGACGACGAATTCTCGAATTTTTGCGGGAAAATGCATAAAGTGTGTAAATTGGTTAGATTGTTTAGATTAGATTGTATATAGAATGTTTTGATTGTTGTTTTTATTTTGTTGTTGTTTTGTTGCGAAGTGCGATGTGTGAATTGTTAGCGATAGTAGGATTGGGATTAGCTGTATGAAGTCTGAGTAGTACGCTAACCGTTATGCTGTCGAAATTTTGTTGTGAACGCACTAAGCATGACGTGTAGAGTGTTGTCTGTAGTGTAATTAGAGTTATCTTTGCCATAATTTTGTAGAAGTAGCTAAGGCCTAAGTGTGGGGTAAATATTGTGTAACCCGACCTTAGCCGAAGTTAACAAGTTTTTAGCTTAACGTTGTGCTTGTTTGTGTAAATTGACAGGTACAATGGCTAGTAGACAAGATAAAGGCAAGGGTGCTTCTACCTCAGGCACAGGTAGGAAAAGGATGAGACTGGGCACTGCAGTCCCAGCTGCACCTGCTGTTCCGCGCGGCCAACGCCGCCAATACGGAACAAGATGGGTCACCGATGAAGGGAAGAAATGATACGCGAAACACAAAGAAAACAAGTACTTCCCCGAGGAACATATTGCTCGGGAACCACTTGCACAGGAGTTCCCTCGCATTGTACAGAGAATCGAGGCAGCTGGGCTCAGCTTTATTTTTCAGGAGCCCAAGGAGTGCAACCTTCACTTGGTCCGGGAATTTTATGCAAACTGGAACCCGGCCATCAGAAGCCACACAGTGAAAATCAGAGGGCAGATTGTCACTCTGGAACCCCAGCAGCTGAATGCCATCGTTGGAGCGCGGGACACAGACGCCCACGTTCTCCACCAGCTAAACATCACCCCACCGTACGCCGACATCAGACGTACGTTGTGTGGGGCTACATCCACGGCCCGATGGAGTAGACATAAGGAGAGGGGTTACCACCAGACTCTGCCCTATTCGCAGATGAACAGGGAGGCCAAAATCTGGCTGAAGATTGTATGTTCGTGCTTGATCCCGGGAGTTCATATGACAGACGTGACCCGGGACCGTGTCTGTTTGGTGTATGCCCTTATGAAAGGGCTTGAGATTAATGTGGGGGCGGTAATAATATCCGCCATGAAGAGAGCAAGACTGCACCAGGGCCACAGATACGGGTTTGGCGGACTCATCACCACCTTCCTCTGAGGCCTCGACATTGAGGAAGAAGCCTTGGATTATATTCCGCAGTTGGAGCGGAGGGCCCTCGACGTGACAAAGACTAAGGCCCCCGACACTACACACGGACCTGTATTGACTTTGGGCGAGCAACATGCTCGTGACGATCAGTACATGGCCCGTATGTTCGGCATGCAGATGCTACAGCTACGGATTGGTGGGAGACCACCCACCGAGGAAGAATTATGGCAGCTGGAGCTGGACTACCCCTTTGGCGAGAACGCCAGAGCCTTATGTTGGGTAGGGCCAGCCTTTGTGGAGCCTACAGATGACGATGTCCCTACTGATGAGGAGACACGGCGTGAGGACTCTGATATGGAGTCCGATGACGACGATGGCGCTGATTCAGATATGGGCGACGAGGCCGCAGCACCGGATGAAGAAGTCGAATATTTCGACTGAGCAGGGAGTTCCACCACCCAAAATTTTGTGCTTTGTATTGTTGTGAACATTGGGGACAGTGTTCGATTTATGTGTGGGGTGGGGAGTAGCTAGGTGCTGGGTCAAGGCTCTAATTTGCCGTATGTTTTTCCTTGATGTTTATGTATGTTTGTGCTTTCCCTGTGGCGAACTGATTTGTGATGTATCTGCATATATTTGTTTGTGTGGTTAATGATGTGTGTTTTTGAAAGTTATGGTTGCTAGTGTAAATATTTTCAAAATTTTTGCGAAGATATTTTGCAATTATCAAAATCTTGTGTAAATATGTTTCTATCGAAATGATCGATGTGTTGCAAAATTTTTTCGATTTTTATTTTTTTTTGGGTTTCTCGGAGTTTGTTTTCGGTTCTTTTACTGAGAATAGTCCCATTGAACCGATGTCATAGTTAGTGACCGTTCCCTATGATGGATGGATGACGACCGTCTTAAGGGAAATGTAGTCGGTAGGAGTAGGATTTTTATTTGTTTTTAGTTTTCTTTGGTGGATTGCATCAATGAACTGTAGTTGCTTATGGTTGCTAAAATTTCGTTGCGTGTTGTAATTGATGTTCAAAATGTGAAAGTGATTCGTTTGAAAGCATGCAATTCTGTAAATACGTTGAGTTACCTAGGCTATAGAATTTGGTTCAGTATGATTGAGGCTTAATCTTGAATTCATGTAATTGACTAATTAAAGAGTCTGTGAATGCATCTTGATTCGAGCATGTGCATGAAGTGTTAAGTGAGGTTTTGCTATTCCATGTCATTGTGAATTGTCTAGAACTTGCCTGGTGTGTATACAAAACGAAATGAAGGAGGTGTAGTGTTGGAAAGGATGTAGGCATTTCTTTGTTTTAACCGATAGTTTCCATTTTTTCTTGTCAAATTCTACCTTTTTATATGTTGTATACCCTAGTCAGCCCGTTGAGCCTTTAGCCGATTTCTTTCTTTTGTCCAAAATTGTATAAACTAAGCTTTATTCCTTCTTTTCATTAGCATTAAAGTCTATAAGAAGCTCTTAAGCGCTCACAAAGCAAAGAAAATGTTTCCCAGAGTGTTAAAGAGTGAAAAGAGTGAAAAGAAAAAGAAAAGCAAAGTGAGGAAAGAAAAGATGATGTTGAAGAGGCACTTGTTGTAATTAAGTGATAGTGAGGGTACATGAAAACCCTCTGTTTTGTGTCAAGTGTGTCTGATGAAATGGGTTGTATGAAAGTAACCCAACATGAATGGGAGAAAAAGAGAAAAGAGAGGAACAATGTCCATGAGTCGATGGAAATGAGTTGAAAAGGCGCTTAAGGATGCTAGCGACTATTATTGGCTAATCCAATATATATATACTAGATCCATAGCCCCGTTACAACCCATTAAAGTCCTACATGATCCTATATTGCATTTCTTTATATTAGTGGAGTAATACACTAAGGGCAAGCCTATGGGTCATGACATGATGCATGTGAATTCTTTTGGGAGAGAGAGTGAGATTAATTTTTATATGCCCCTACTTGCATGTTTGTGTGCTGCATGAACATAAAGGGGAAGTTTCTCTCGAGTTGTGAGGGCACATGCTTGATGAAAGATTGATTTTCGTGTCGGATTTCTTGATTAGCTGAATTGCATGAGTTTGCCGATATCAAGAATAAATTTTTAAAGTCTAGGAAGCCTTGATGTATTAAAGGTCATTGTATTGTACGACCAAGCATGTTTTCTTGATGATTTGCAAAAATTGAATAATCAGTATGAACGTAGCGTAAATTGTTGCACCATAGTGACGAAGGTTGGGATGTAATTTGCATGATTTGTGTATGTGTTGTTCGAGGACGAACAAGGATTTAAGTGTGGGGTAAGTGATCTTGGGCAGATTTATATGCCCAAGTGATACTCAAACGTATCATTTTTACCTTGTTTGTTGTGCAATGTGTATATAATATCATGTAATTAGTAATAAAATGCGAATTTATACTAACCAACATGATTAGCATTTTTTTTGCAGGTAAATGTGATTTTTAGGAGCTAAAATGCATGTTGGAATTATGTCGGAGTTGGACTTGGATGCGAGCGTGGAAAAGACCTTGGAATGCACATTTTATAGAGGCTCCACGATGGAGCCGTGCCACGCTACCATCACGGTAGCACACTACCTGAACATGAATTAAAATGGCAAATTCCAGTGTGCCTTCGCGTCAGCTCCGTGGCACGGAGAGAGGCCTCCGCGTTGGCCTCCGTGCCACGTTGAGGTTAAATTACCAGACCCTGGAAATTCCAGTGAAGGTCCGCGTCCACGCCGTGTCACGGAGGCAGTGCTCCGCGTTGGCCTCCGTGACACGTTGCTTGTTATTCCGGGAAAAATTTCCCACTAGTATAAATAGCACACTTAGGTTTATTTTAATTAGTTTTGAGTTTTTAGACGGAGTTCAGAAGTGGAGAGCAGGAACGTGGGTTAGTAGCAGTTGAAGAACAAAAAAGCTAAGGGATTTCTTCTCTTCCTTTCTTCTTTCTATCAATTGTACGTATGATTTACACTCATTTTAGGATGATCAATCCAAGAATGAGTGGCTAATTCTCTTCCTTGTTGAGGTTTTGAACATGTGTAATGAATTTTGATTGTAAATGATATGGTTTTCTTCTTCTTCTTTAATGTTGTTCTATTAATTCTTGTTCTTACTGCATTAGTGCTTGGCCAACATTAATGTACATCTAAAAAGTCCAATTTCACTCGAAAGAGCAAGAAATTGGAAAGTTGTGAATTAATAGGGTATTGTTCTTAACTTGATTTGGGAAAATTGGGTTTTGATGTGCTTTCCTGATAGAAATATACTTGAAAGCCGTATTAGTCAATTGAGGAACCGGAATTGTAGTGCTAGGTCATAAATTGCATTTGATCACAGAAATGTAGACGGATGGTTTATGATTCTAAAGTGAAATTAAATACGAGAGTTTTAATTTCTAGGCGAATGTTCTTGGCTAGCAACATGAAGAAGAGATTAACCAAATTATCATGATTATCAAGTTCATTACTTGTTCTTAACCTTGGCATGTTCATATCCATTCTCTAAATTCACTAGTAAATAGTTGTTATTAATTGTAGTATATATAGTTTAGAAACAAAAACTCAAAGTAACTCTTGGTTACATTGTTGTTAGCATAATTAGAAGTGAAATAGGAATATAGTAAACTAGGCAATTTTACGTATCTTGAGCCTCCTTGGATTGATACTTGGCTACTTAGCCACTTTATTACTTGTTTGACCACGTGCACTTGCGTGTCGGTTTTTAATATAAATTACCAACGAGCAGAACAACCCAAACATTAGCTATTATGCTTTTTAACATATCCTCGACGTTGCTGGGTGGAGGAGGTGCATTGTTTCCTCTATATTGTGGCTGAAAATTTTGATGCCCCCCTTGATTTCTCTGCACGCCCAGATTTGAACTCTGTCCCTGATGACTATTACTCCCCCATGAAAAATTCAGATGATTCCTTCAATTTGGGTTGTAACTGTTGCCATACTGCTGATTACTGCTCCTCTGGGCGTTTCCAACAAAATTCATCGAATCTGAATTGGCACCACAACA
Source organism: Datura wrightii (assembly GCA_035772735.1). Classification (NCBI taxonomy): domain Eukaryota; kingdom Viridiplantae; phylum Streptophyta; class Magnoliopsida; order Solanales; family Solanaceae; genus Datura; species Datura wrightii. Next base: position 162,923,800 of record JASDFA010000016.1, read on the forward strand.
CGTAGCTGAATGTTCACTACTTCCACATACTTCACACAATACCTGATGAACTGCATTGACTGGGGCTTGTGCCTGACTCAAGCTCATACTACTGAAATGGGTGTTGACTTGATTTTGCAAAGCAGCTATTTGTGAAGCGATAGCTGTAAAACCATCCACCTCAAAGACCCCTGCGGCTTTCTTTGCTCCTCCTCGAGTTAAATCCGCATTCCACTCTGGATTTCCTTGCGAAATACGGTTTAATAGAGTGTAAAGCTCTTCGTAGGTCTTCTCCAATGCCTGCCGACCAGCTACTGAATCTAACAAAATCTTTGTATGCGATTCCAAACGCTCAATGAACGTATGTACCAACACATCATTAGACTGTTAATGATGAGGACAATCCCTTAGCATTGACTTGAACCCCTTCCAAGCCTGATACAAATTTTCACCCTCTCTCTATTTGAAACTTAGAATCTGACTTCTAAGTCTGGCTATCTTCCCTGATGGAAAAAATCATATCAAAAACTTCCTAGCGAGGTCATCCCAAGTAGTGATTGAATTTGGTGGTTTAGCTTTCAACCACCTCTTTCCTTCCCCCAGCGGTGAGGAAGGGAATAATTTAAGCCTCACATAGTCGGATGATACTCCAGCGGGGATATAGGTGTCACTTATCTCCATATTCTTCTTGAGTTTGAATCTCCCTCCTGGCTCCATTCTGCGAATGCTGGATGTTACATTATTTGCGTGTGGGATTTCCACTTCGCAGACCGGTCTTGCTGCCATCTCTTCGGGCACTAAAACTGCCCTTACAACTGCTGGATTCTGTTTCTGCTCCAGAATTGCCTGTCTTAATAACTGCAGCTTCTTCTCTAGAGCTTCCCTTCTTTGTCGATTAAATTGTCTCTCCGGCTCTATAAATGAATCCACCAACTCCTTGTCTCTTGCCAGCATTAAAAAAAAATCAGTACCTGCAAGAGAAAGGCTAAGATCAAGTCGTCAACACTTATATCAAACTTGTAAACAAACACTAAGAGAATTAAATACCCAATTGCCAGTCCCCACCAACGGTGCCAAAAACTTGTTCGAACCCAACTACACGCAAGGGCACGTGGTCGTACAAGTAGTAAAGTGGCTTTATTTCAAGCCAATTATCAATCCCACAGAGACTGTAATATGGCAGTAATTTTCCTAATTGTTAGTAAACGATTTCATTATGCAGGTAGACAACCAAACAAATAATGCTTTTGAGTCAAGATTACTAGTTAATGTGAACCTAAGTGAATATTGTAAGTTAAAGTCTGAACAATAGCAATGAACAAGCTGGGGTTAAGGCAAACATGCAGGGATGTAATTTATTAATTAAAATCAGTCTATCTTCTCTTCGGTTGTTAATCTGGAATTAATAACCAATGGATTGCATCTTTCGATTCCTCACTAATAAAAGAATCACGAGACTTACATTACACATTTATGTGATGCAAAAACCCCATGTTCTAGCTATACACAACATATTCCATAAATGACCAAATATGACATTACAGATATATTTCTATTCTGAATGTAAATCTTCCCTCAATTTCTCAACCAAGAAAAGATTATATTCCACCAATTCACATCTATCCAAGTAGTCTCCCTTTCAGAATCGAAATTGGAATTCTAGAATATACATTAACATTGGGCAAACATTAACGCAGTAAAAAGAAGAATTGGTAGAACAACCATTATAGAGAAGATAAAAATTGAAATACTCATTAATTACATTCTTTTGCAATTGTCCTCAACCTCAGAAAAAGGTGAATTAGCCACTCATTTGCAGATTAAACATCTTCAAACAAGTAGAATTCATACAAGCAATTGAAATTAAAGAGGAAAAGGAAAAGAATTAACCCTAGGAGTTCTACTTCTCAACTGCCTACTATCCACGTTCTTGCTAAAAATGTCAGATACTTTAAAATAAAACCTAAGTGTGCTATTTATACAAGTGAGAAATTTTTCCAAGAATAATTAACAATGTGGCACGGAGTGCATCGCGGAGCATCAACTCCTTGCCATGGCCCTGACGCGGACCTTCACTGGAACTCAGCTTCCAGGTCATTGTCTTCAGCGTGGCACAGAGTGTATCACGGAGCCTCAGCTCCATGCCATGGTGCCATCGCGCACCTCCACTGGAACTTGGGGTTCCGGATAATTATCTTCAGCGTGGCACGGAGAGTATCGCGGAGCCTCAGCTGCGTGCCACGGAGGTAACGTACAACTTCACTGGAAATCAAGACAAAAATTCCTTCTAGGCAGACTTCTTCTGCGATGGTAGCATGACATGGCCCCCATCATGGAGCACCAAACTTGGCTAATTTCCTTGTCGACTTCTACTTCTTGCTTCCGAGTCCATTTCCACACTTCACCAACTTGTAGATTAGCTTCCAAAAATTCCTTCTAGACTGCAAAACAACACTAATCATGTTGGTTAATATAAATCCACATTTACATACAAATCACATGAGAATGCACACATAAAAGTGGATAACCAAGTAGAAATGAAGTATTAAAGTATCACTTGGGCATGCAATTATGCCCAAGATCACTTGCGCCGAGTCCGCTTCTCATAGAGAGTCATAGCTATGAGGGTAAATTCTTGCCTTCTCTAGCCTCCTAGTTTCTATTCGTATTCCCTAAAAGTCTATCTCCTCTTTTGGGTGTTTTTATTTAACCTTTTTCAGAGAATAGGTTTTAAAAATCTATCTGGGACAAGGTTGGGAATTTGCTCTATGTCAACAACTACAATGAGAGCTACCACTGCAGCGGTACCACTATGGTGGAAAACAGCCTATTGTGATGGACCTACACCTGGGCCACCCAATTCTTAATGCAGCTTATTACGAGATCATACGCTACTTGGTCTATAATTCCGGGAACTTCACCCAGACTAAAAAAAATTAGGTTTTCCCCTCGTTTAGGTGGTTCGGTTGCTATAACGAGTGGGTGGGTCATTACATCAGATACCAATTAAAAATTCATTCATTCCCAAACAACCCTTCTAAGTAGATGGGGTTTTTTAGTCCCCCCCTTAGTGACCCTAGCACTGATAATTGTTTCATTTATTTCTCGCGGACACCGGGTCTTGCGATCCTTGCTCCTCGGTTCCTTGGACTGACTCACTCAACTTCTTTATCACCCATGTCCCCATATTATTTTCAAGAAGACTTTCATCAATTCATCGCCCTTATTTGCTAGCTTGTGAGATCTTAAGCAGACTGACCACGGGTCTTGCTAACATCCCCCTCAGGTCTTACAATGTCCACCCATGGCTCTGGCATTCCTAATTGTCACTGATATCTATAAAATTATTTTAACGGGGATTAAATATGCGGCAGAATACACAACAGGATTTGAATCTCCACTACCTCAAGTTCTTCCACTGCAGTGATACCAATTCCACTATAGCGGTAATCCGTTCGCTGCAGCGGAAAATGAATCACTTTAAAAGGTAGATTGGACCATTTTTAGAGTTCATTCTCCAATTTTTCTCACTTCAACTATGGGCGATTCTCTCAACTTCTCATGTTTTTTCTTATGTTTTTTCCAAGTAATTCTTCTCTCAGTGACTTCGTTACTTCATTTGTGATGGGATTCTTGAAATATCATTCTTATTTGTTTCGGTTTTGGCTAGTTATAGGGATGACCGGGGTGAGTTTAATTTTGAATTCATAGGCTAGATTATTGAAGCATGCTAGTTGAATTTACGTTCTCAAATGTATTCTATCATTTTCTGCGTGTTTCTGGTTGTCTTAGTATAGTTGTGGGGTCGAAAATAAAGTTGTTGGGGTAGGGTGGTGGTTTGACTTCCTCAAAATTTTTGGGCTTGAATCCATACAATATTAGGGTGGGTAATGGTTGTTAGGGCGTAGGCAAGTTTTCCCCTTGCTCAATATATAGTTTATTTGGTGAAATACGGAGGCTAAAACTTTAATCTCCATTAATGGGGTTTCAGATTTCTGGGGAAGACGATGTCCAATGTAGTGGAATAATGATCGCTACAATGGTATCGTCACAATGGTCCACTCTCATTGTTGCGGACTCGCTACAGTGGTTCGCCTAGGTAGTGACCACTTCTTAATTATGTTTTTCATTTCCTCAACCTTTTCTCCCTCCTGGACATTCCATTCATTCCCTAACGATCCTTATTAATGCAAGTTCATTACTATGTCTTCCCGATGTGTTGTGGATTTATAGCACTTTTGACACTAAAAACTAAGAAAATAGCATGGACTAAGGTGTGTTTATGTGGATATAAGATTCTTTTCCTTTGGCTGCACGATAAATTGGTGTTGGAGCTAAAAAATGCAAATGAAAGCCTGACGGATGCAAAATAAGCTCAAAGTGCATTCCATAGTACGAGCAATAGGAAGGTCCTACGAGTTGTACTAATGGCCGTGAAAAGTTGCAGAAGGCTAAGGTTGAAGAGATGCAATGTACGAGTCTCAGTCATGTCGAACCAATCTTGTATGAGTGGTGGTGATGGAGTCGTGAAAAGAATTAGAAAATTTGCATAAGAGGTTGACTCCTGTTACGAAAAGAAAGTATGAACCATGGGAAGAACGAGTCGTACCATGGCGGTCGTGATAAACATCAGAAGAATTTCAAACTTTCAGAGTCAAGCCACAGGAGCTTAGTATAGATCGTAGGATGGAGGTATGAGTCGTACCATGATCTAACACAAAACCAAATTCCAGCCAGTCATGTAAGGTACGAAAGGATGGTACGGGCCGTAGGATGTTGCTATGGGTCGTAGGTTGACTCATGATGAAGGATGAACCAGATATGAAAATTCACCCTATCATCCTAGAAAAAGGATTCTTGTGTCTGTATAAATACTTTTTTGGTTTTATTTTTTGGGAAATCGATCAGAGAAGAGATTTTTAGGAGAGAAAGAGAAATTGAATTGATTCAACTTGTGATCAGCCTTTTCTTGAATTCTTTTTGTTCTTGCTATTTGTTCTTGAAGATTTTTTTGAGTAATAAAGGAAGTTTTTTTCTCATTCATTCTTGTAAGTATTGATTATGTTTTTAATCATGAATGCAATTCACAACCTTACAACTATGAGAGGCTAAAACCTCCATAGAAAGGGTTGTAGGAACCAAGGTGGATTAACAAACTTGGGTTGCACAAAGTGATTTAAAAACCAATACAAATACTTATATTGTATTCTTTTCATGATTAAATATTTCTTAACGATGCGCAACCTTAGGACATGCTCGAATTCTTTACTTGCTTAGGACTAAAAGGTAGAGATTAGGAAAAGATAATTACAACAGAGCCTTGATTTTATAATCACTGTATTAACTTGGGTTGTGGTCGAAGGATAGTTAAATCTTAAACTTAGTGATAACGGATAGTTTGAAACCGCTCATGAGATTTGGGGGGGGGGGGTCATCGTAGTGGTCATCACTGTGGTATCACAACGACACATAAGATTTTAAAATGCGGATATTTCTGTCCATCTATTCAACAAGATGCATATGAATTCGCCAAGTCTTGTGACCAATGCCAAAGGTAGGGAAATATTACCTGTAGACATGAGTTGCCACTAACCCCCATCTTTGAAGTAGAGTTGTTTGATCTGTGGGGGATTGATTTCATGGGCCCTTTCATCAGCTCATATGGAATGATGTATATTCTAGTGGCTGTGGATTATGTCTCCAAATGGGTGGAGGCAATTTCCCTACCAAACAATGAAGGCAAGAGTATTACAACATTCCTTCGGAAACATATCTTCGCCAGGTTTGGCACTCCCAAATCTATTATCAGTGATGGCGGATCTCACTTCTACAATTGCCTCTTCAAAACCTTGTTGGAAAAATATGGTGTCAAGCATAAGGTGGCCACACCTTACCACCCTCAGTCGAGTGGACAAGTGGAAGTTTCAAACAGGGAAATCAAGACCATACTGGCCAAGATAGTGAATATTAGTCGGACGGATTGGTCAAGGACGTTGGATGATGCACTATGGGCTTACAGAATATCTTATAATACACCCATTGGTTAATATCTGTACAAGATGGTTTATGGAAAAGCATGCCACTTACTAGTTGAACTAGAGAATAAGGCATTATGGGCTCTAAAAATGCTGAACATGAACTAGAATGAAGCTACCAAGCTAAGGCTTAACCAACTTAATCAGTTGGATGAATTCTGACTTAAGTCTTATGAGAGTGCAGTCATCTATAAAGAAAGAATGAAGATCCACCTTGAAAAAGAGACTGCAAGAAGGGAGTTTAGCCCAGGTGATTTAGTCCTACTGTTTAACTCAAAACTCTGATTGCATGTAGGGAAGGTGAAATCTAGATGGATGGGACCTTACAAAGTAGTGCATGTGTCTCCGTATGGCACAGTGGAACTTGAGAACAAAGAAGGAAAAAGATTTAAAGTAAATGGGCAAAGAATAAAAGTATATCTTGGAAATGAGGAAGAATTAAAAAGAATAGAGGAAGTATACCTTGATGATGCTTGAGGAGTCACAAAAGTAACGTCATACCTTAACGTTAAATCAGACACTGCATGGGAGGCAACCCATGGAAGGTGAAGTCTGAGTAGCCCCAGGTATTTTCTCTTCCCTATGTTCTTATAGTTGATGCTTCGGGGGAAGCTTACTTTTCAAAAAAGGGAGGGGGTAAACTTGTGAATTTTGGAATTTTTGATTCGTCTAAGGGTTTTTCTTGTCGTGTTTCTTTTCCCTAAGGCATGCTATCTAGTAGAACAAACATGTGTAGGATTTTTATTTTTAGTTTGTCATTTTTGTTTGATTATAAAGTATCTTAGGAGTAGTTAGCCAATAAAAATGCACTAGTTGTGGTTTTTAAAAATAAAATTAATCATGTTTAAATTTTTTTTATCCATTAGCTATATATTTGTAACAACATGCATGATTGCTATTGATCTTTAGATGTCATTTAATTTTTCAGTATTAGTAGTATTGTGAAGTCATGTATAAACCAGACAGGTGAGATGAAAATAGTTCATGTACCATGTGTGAGTGAAGTATTCAGTTCTGTATTGTGTTGAAATCTAGAACCTTCCTGGTTGGTCTTTGCATAGGCTATGGATGGTTGGCTAGGATATGATCATAGGCCCTTTTTTTATCTCACTTTTAGCCTATATTACCCTACCAAAGATTTCATGAATCCCTTGATCCCAAGTTTGTGCCTTAAATGACCATGTTTCTTTGATTTACTAATTAACTGTACGCATTTTTTTAAAATGAACCTGTTTTGTCCCTGGTCCTTCCTTGGATATTGTGAACCTCAACATAAGAAAAATGCTTAAGTTGAGGGTGGCTAGAGTAGGGGTGCATAGATGGTGGGAACAGAAGAAAGGAAAAGAAAAGAGAAAAGAAATGGTGAAAAATGAAGTATGGTGAAAAGAAAAAAGAAAAGGATGAAAAATGCTGAAAATCTTGAAAAAGAAAACTCCAAGGAAAATGAAAATGCATAAAAGTTGAAAGCTCACCATACCCATGCAAATGTGTATCAAGAGAAATGAAAAAAGAAGAAAAAGGGAATGAAATAGTAAAAGAGTGAAATAAGTGAATGGTGTAGCCAATGTATGTAGTGCCAAGGAAGGGATAGTCACTTATAAAATCCCCCATCTTTATCATGTCCAGCCCTAAGCCTACATTAAAAGCTATATAAATTCCTATAGTGATCCTAACTCGACCATTTTATAAATAAAAGCAGAGAAAATAAGGGAAAGCCTATGGTATCTGACACATAATACTTGTAACTTCTTTGTGAGAGTGAGAGCTTTATTTGTCTAGTCCCATGTTATGTTTGCCATCTCATATCTGAGTGGGGACTTCATTTGTGTGAGCGTACATGGATTATGTTTTCTTTTGCCATTGGTATGTGTGGAAAATATTGGTGACAACTTGATTGCCTATTGATAGTTGGATGACATGTTTTGATCCCTGTTTATGATGTTTTGAGGTTTCTTGTAATGCATTAGCTGATGTTGTTCCACGAGAAAGGGTCAATAGAGTTTGTGTAGAAAGTGCAAGTTTTATTTGAGTATTGGCTATAGTATTTTTAGTCTATTTTTTAGTTGAGTGTCGTGTTTAGTTTTCCTTTTCTTTGCCCTGATGACATGCAAAAGTCTTAAGTTGAGGGTGTTGATGTTGTTGTGGATTTACAACACTTTTGGCACTCAAAAGTAAGAAAATAGCATGGACTTAGGTATGTTTATGTGGATACAAGGCACTTTTCATTTGGTTGCAGGAGAAATTGCTGTTGGAACTAAAAATCGCAAAAGAAATCCTGAAGGATGCAATATAGGCTCAAAGTGCAGTCCACAATACAAGTCGTAGGAAGGTCCTATGAGTCGTACTAATGGCCGTGAAAAGTTGCAGAAGGCTAAGGTTGAGAGATGCAATGTACGAGTTTCATTACGCATCGTACCAAGCTTGTACGAGTCGTGGTGATGGAGTCGTGAAAAGAATTAGAAAATTTGTACAAGAGGCTAACTCCTTCTAGGAAAAGAAAGTACGAACTGGGGGAAGAACACACGAGTCATACCATGGAAGTCGTGATAAACTTCAGAAGAATTTCAAAGTTTCTAAGTCAAGCCATAGGATCTTATTACATATCATTGGATGGAGGTACAAGTCATACCAGGATCTAACACTTAGCCAAATTCCATCCAGTCATGCAAGGTACAAAAGGATGGTACGAGCCATAGGATGTTGCTACGGGTCGTAGGTTGACTCGTGATGAAGGCGGAACTAGATATGGAAATTGACCCTGTCAGCCTAGGAAAAGGATTCTTGTGTCAGTATAAATACTTTTTAGGTTTTATTTTTTGGAGAATCGATCAGAGAAGAGATTTTTAGGAGAGAAAGAGAGAATTAAGTTGATTTGACTTGTGATAAACCTTTTCTTGAATTCTTCTTGTTCTTGCTATCTGTTCATGAATATTTTGCTAAGTAATTAAAGGAAGCCTTTTTCACATTCATTCTTATAAGTATTGAATTATGTTTTTAATCATGAATGCAATTAACAACCTTACAACTATGAGAGACAAAAACCTCCATAACTAGGATAGTGGGAACCATGGTGGATTAACAAGCTAAGGTTGCACAAAGTGATTTTAAGACAAATAAAAATACTTATATTGTATTCTCTTCATGTTTAAATGTTTCTTAACATTGCGCAACATTAGGACATGCCTGAATTCTTTACTTTCTTAGGACTAAGAGGTAGAGATTAGGAAAAGGGTGTTACAACAAAGCCTTGATTTTTAAAATCGTTTTATTAACTTGAGCTGTTGTTGCAGGATAGTTAAATCTGGAACTTAGTGATAACGGATAGTTTGATATAGCTCATGACACTTGGTCGAGTGATTGAGTATATTCATTCAATAGGGACTGGTCGGTCGTTGGAATGAAACTAAGTTATCAGTTCTATAAGTAAGTTTTGGTGATAATCACGAGTGTATACCCAAGGCAGTTATGAACCCATGGGGAACACAAACCCTAGTTACCCTTTGATATTGACTCAACACCAGATTTTTAATACTTGTCTTTATTGTTGATTTTCTTCAGAATCTCCCAATTTTGAAGTAACTACCTCACAAGTTCACTTACCAGCTGTAATCTAGTTCTCCCATATTCCCTGTGGGTTCGACCCCAACCTCTAGTTGGGTTCTTTATTGACAACGTCCGCTTCATACTTCAGTAAGAGGTGTGTTTTGAGCTTTATCACTTCCTCTAACAGTAGCATTAACACTGGTGAGTACATTTGTTTTGTGAATGACCAGCGCCAATTCTGAAATAATGAATAGGCTACAAAGGATTTACTTCATGAAAGGGTTTTGTCATGTAGGATGTAGCAGAGAAGGTGCCAGAGTTTTATTCCCTTCTATAGAAGATGGGTTGGGGCTTGTTGGTGGAGGATTTGTGCAAGGTTAATGAGACCTGGGTGAGGGTGTTTTATGCCAACCCCCTTACTATGGCCTAGAGTCGTGATGAGTCGGTGGCCTATGTTAGGGGTGTGCAAATCTTCTTGACCCCTACTACTATTAATGAGGCATTGGGTCTACCAAACCCTCTGGAGAATAAGCTGAAGGCTTGTGATGTTGACAGAAATGGGATGTTGTTGATGGAAACCTTGGTAGTGGATGAGCAAAGGGCCTCAACTAACAGAGGCATTACTATGATGGGCATCCAAAGCACCTATTTTTCTGTGGAGGCCAGAAGGTGGCTTAATTTGGTGTCTCGGAGGATTTGCCCATCCTCCAACGTCACGGATGTGACCTATCCTCATGTCCAGTGGTGGCTTTCATCATGAATAGGGTGAGGGTGAACGTGGGGGCCAATATTCTTGATTAATAGAGGTATTTCTTAGCTAAGACTATCACCGGCTACCATTTCCCTCTCTTATTACTAGGCTCTGTAAGCGAGTTAAAGTTCACCAGAAGTCCATGGACCTCATCGTGGGTTGTGATCGGCTCTTTGATCCTCTGAGGGTGAAGGGAGCTTCGGGTAGAGGTAGGAAGAAAAGGAAGACCGCCTCAGCCGAGGGAGATGGTGGAGCCATTTGAGTGGATTGAGGCCGATATGGATGCCATACAGGAGCTATTGTGAGGGTTTCCCAGGGCTTCCTCCCCATCAGGCCCTCCAGTGTAGTAGCTGCCAAGTCAAGGGAGATGTTGAGGATAACTGTCGTGCTGGCTTAGGCCCATGTGGAGCTCCGGGAGGACTTGGAGCGAGAGAGGATGAGGAAACGTTCTGCGGACAAGCTGATCGTTTTGATATGGAAGGGAATGAAGAAGATCCTAAAGGCCCTCTCTCCTAGTTCTAGGGCACCCTAGGCAACCAAGCGAGACATTCGCGAGTTCTCTTTCCTCAGCGGGTTCGAGAAGGGAGAGGATGATGAGATCAGTAGTGATAGTGAAGAGGATTCTAGCTAGATGGTATTCTCTCCCCTCTCCTACTCCTTTGCTTTATTACTTGTTTTTGGGTACCCCCGTTTGGGGCTTGTAAGACAACTCTATTTCTTCTTTCTGTTTTTGATGTTGATACCTTTTTTTACGGATGCCGATTTGGCATCCGCTGACATTGGCTGTGTTTTGGAACTCTCTATGATATCATCGTTGTTTCCTTATAACTGCCTCGCTTTCTTTTTTATATCTATCATGTTTGTTGTTGCTATTCGAAACAGGGACTTTTGAAATTCTAGATCCTGGCATTCTTCCAAATCATGTCCGCTGTAGTGGTTTCTCTACCGCGACACCGGGGGATCACTCTCTATAGCGAGTTCGTTGTAGTGGGACATACCGCGCTATAGTGAAACTCAAAAAGCCGAATGCCCATGGGGATTCTTTTTCACCAAAGTCAACCCTTCCCACCAGTTTACCTCACATCGTAATAAGTTTTGCAAAATAAAATATCCATTACACCTATTAAGATACCAATTGGACTAAAACCCAGGAAATCGACTCATTCGAACAACACGATAGGAAAGAAATAAAGAGAAAATTTCCTAAATTCCTTATAGCTTCCCGAAGATTAGGTGTGGATGTCTACACACCAACCCGCAGGAGTCTACTCGACGTTGCTCTTGTAGTTTTGACATCGGTAACCTAGAGACTCTGATACCAACTTGTCACGACCAAAAAGGGAGGGTCATGAGGGCACCTATATTGACTTTGACTCGATTGGAGAACCCTCTTTTTAACATAGAGTCATAATGAATTAAAGAATTCAAAACCTTACACCCATTTAACATTTGCTAAAATAAAACAATAAAAAAAAATACTCCCAAACCTTGACTCTCCCTAAGATCTAGTCTAAACAGGTGCAAAAACTCTAATAGAATGTTTGACAAAGTAAAAATTACAAAACTTCATCTGCAGAAAGAATGCGAAAGCTGTTTCTGTGTACTCCACGTCAATTATGAACTTCAAATGAGTCACAACCTACACCCGAAAAGGTGTAGCAATTAAAGTACCAGTACATACACATACCAATAGGCATCATCGGTCGACTAAGATTTAACTCACATAATGACATAAAATTTTCATGCATTTGACAATAATATTTATATACTAATTATGCCAACTCATGAGATATTTTAGTAAACTTCAAAGCAAGATCATCCATAATTCATTAATTTCACCCACAACTATTCAAATCACTAAGCTCATGTTTCTTACCTCAAGTCTTTTCCCTACGAGCCACTACAACGGTCCAACGTTTGCGGATTTAAACTCGCTGCAGCACTACCTAAGTGGTATTAGCCTATTCCTCTTCATCTAAATCCCCGCTTTTCCGACTTGAGTCCATTAACATGCGTCTATTCAGTTTACCCATTCATTACAATTGGTCAAACCCATTTTTATTCCTTTATTAGTTCCTTTCTTCACTTACAGAATTTACTATATTTTGTCAAAGTTAAGCTACCAACCATCAAGTTAATCCCCCAACTTGTTCATCAATCATTATTCACAGTTACACTTACCATTGCACCATTCTTCATTTAAACTATCGCGAAAACTCTAACATTAGTTAACAAAACACATAAACAACTCAAATATTAACAAAAGAAACCACAAACAAAAAAGATTGAACTCAGTCCGCACAAATTTAATCAAAAATTACATACCTGCCTTCGTTCCAAATCACATTATGAAGTACCATACTTGTACCGTCTTACCACATATTTTCCTCGACTGTGCCTCTCACGTTGTACCTGAATTCATGTCAGTATATCTTGTATCACACTCGTATACCTGTACATCTTATCACTATCACCGCACGTACATCAGGTCATACTTGTACAATTTCTGTATCATAATCATGCCATCAATGATGTGACGGGCACACTTCTCCGTGACACCACTGTATACACACGCTAGAGAGTTTTATGTTTTCCCTTTAAGTCGTGATATACAGGGGGACTCTAGAAATACATGTACTGTACACCCATCCTTATGAGCCCTATATCATACCTGTTTAATTACTCAATCCGCACACCCAGTCGTATAGCCTTTAGCCATACCTATATATGTACTCTCTCCTGCAGCTCGCCCGAATGCTCACCTCGGGCATGAGCTACTCATCTCCAAGCTCTATCTCATGAATTTATCATACCATTTGTTCATCAAAGACTTATCTCGACCCTAGGCCTTTTTCCTAGCATGTCATTAATTTACCTTATGATTAGGACATACCTCTTCATTCGGTTGCTAAATTTTTTTATAGGTTTTATGGAATAGTTTAGACACAATATATCACCTTTCTTGAAATATCAATTAAACACACACACATAAATGAGAATCACATATCATAGCACAACAATCAACACTACATACAGACAAGCAGAGTAATGTAACAACAATTATTACGATGTTCTTAGTTTTGAGCTTAATTCCTACCCCAAGAGTCATCTTATCGATCATATCCAGAACTTTATAAGGAGGTGAAAACTAGCTCACTTGCGAGATTGGGCTCCATTGTAGTGAAAATTTTGCACTACCGCGGTCTCGCTGTAGTGGTTCCCGATCTGCTGCAGTTGTATTGTTCAAGCATTACTTTGACTAGCCTTCTCCAATGTTTTCTAACAATTCATTCTCTCTGTAGCCTCCCTCATATGGATATTTTCACAATTCACCATTCCCTCAATAATGACACAACTGAACGTACTTAGCAATTTGACACAGTTCCATGTTAATTTGGTGGCATCGTCATATCAAGTTTTATTCCACCAATTAAATTTCGATAGGGCGATCATCATACAAGTAATGTTTGCAACAATTGAATTTTAACAGGTCAATCATACAATAATCAATGTTCATAGACTAGACAACACATTACCATACACATACGTATAGGTCATTATTTAGAGTATTAACTACTCTAAGCACCATTAACAAAGTTTTAACCTTTTACAATTACAACCTGCCAGATTATATGTATAGGGATATATCATCAACTCTTTCCTCTTTCTTTCGCTACCCTAAACTTACTATTTTCCATTATGATAGGTTCACTAAATTCAATAGTTCTTCCTACATCATCAATAGCAATCAAAAATATATACATACATGTTTAAAAAATAAAAGTCTAACATACAAGCGAATAGGCCATAACCTATCTGGGCAATAAGCTATCGTCGAGGCATCCCAGATGGTATGCTTGTGCCGAGGCCTGTGTTCTTGAAGAGTGTCATAGCTACGAGGGTGAATTCTTGCCTTCTCTAACCTCCTAGTTTCTCTTCTTGTTCCCCAAAATGTCTATCTCCTATTTTGGGCATTTTTATTTAACCCCTTTTTAGGAGAATATTTTTTTAAATCCTAATCAAGATAAGATTTTGGAATTCTGCTCTACGTCAACCACTGCAGGGAGACCTATTACCACATAGCAGTTCTACAATAGCAGAAGACAGCCCGTTGTGGTGGACCTATGCCTAGGCGCACCCGATTCTTAACTCAGCTCAGTTCGAGTTCGTACTCTACTTGGTCTATAATTTCGGGAACTTCATCCTAACTGGAAAAAATTTTAGGTTTCCCCCTCGTTTACGTGGTCCGTTTTCTATAACAAGCGGGTGGGTCACTATAGCTAGATTTAGAAGAAAATTCATGAAGAATAAATCTCCAACTACACTATATACATCTGTATAAATTTGTGAAGTTGTACGTATTTGTATCACATAGTTGTAAAAGAATAACATGGTCCATACACTAATGATGAAGAGATGTTCTTTGAAGAAGAAATACAAATCTGATCAGATTCTCAAACCTAGACGTCTATAGGTTACAATGAGTAGAAAGTGAGTCTCTACAATGGATTAAGTGAGCTTACTAATCTTACTTATTCAAGCTAATATAGTAATCTAGTGGGCTACAATGAATCAAAGGTAAGAGCTATATGGACTGATAGAAGCTTAACATCTTGTTGAAGTCTACATAGGTTGAAGATAGATTAAAAACCTTGTTGAGGTTGACATAAACTAAATTAAGCTTAAAAACTATACTAAAGTCAGGAAGAGAGATTGAAGTAAACTTACAAACCATACTAAAGTTAGGAGTACAGATTGAAGTGCAAACCTTATTGAAGTCAAAATCTATATAAATAATGGAGCTGGTACCTAGGAAAAAGATTGTCAACATATGAGTTGTTATTAATGTGAAACATACACATGAAGAGCATATAAAGATTGATGAAGTTGAAGAGTGCACATGAACAAGTATGAATCTTCAATGAATTCATCATCATCAAAAAGGGGGAATTTCTTGAGCTACTTTAATATGAACTTTATTCAAGATCATAGGTATTTTGATGATTGATAAATATTGTACAAGTGAAAATCAACATATAAGGAAAATGGATAAATAAGTACAAGAACCAGGTCCTTAGTAAATCTCCAAAAGGAATTGGTAAAGCTAGATGCACTGCAGAGAGTGGTGAGAGTATTAGGTCCTTCAAACAGAACTAGAGACTATTTGGTCAACACAAGAATAAGCTATTCAATACGTACAAAAGGAAACCTTTATGAATTATAATTAGCCTTAATTCAATTATAGAAGAACTGAAGTTCAACACATGAAAAGTTACCATAATTGAAAAAAGGAATTATCTTGGAATTAGGAAAAGTTTGGCCTACACCAAATCAAGACAAACAAGGATTGGATTCTTGAAAGGTCTTGAACTAAATTTTGGTTGGATTTGGAGAAAGGTAAATGAATATTATACTCCTATAAAAATCATTTCTTTTATGTTGTATAATATAATCATTTCATAAGATAGATTACATATATATATAAAGAGATCTATAAGAGAGAGTCTTGAAGAAAAGAGTCAATAGCTTAAATGAAGTACATGCTCTTATCAAGTAATATGATTACTGTTCTGATTTGTAATAGTTAAATTATTGTGGTTCCAAAACTATATGTTTTTACATCTCAAGTGATTTGTATTGGTGTTAGTTTTCTATGGAGATCTAAAGGGACTTCTTAGATAAGGTAGAGTCTTTGGAGAGTTCGAGAGGTACCAAAAGTTACAGAGAATTGTTAGGGTTATAGGTAGGAGCTGTAGGAGTCAGTTCCTTATCTTTACAAATGAGTTGTAACTTTAATATTTTGGAAAAATACTATTGGAGATAGGTCATGATTTTTTCCTCCCTCGAGGGAGGAGTTTTCCATAGAAAAATCGTTGTATTAATTTACTTTTTTGCACTTTACCTTCTTATATAGTTGTTGAAAGGTAATGACCCGTAGGGTTATTTTGAATATTTAGTCTCTTTTCTCTTGATTAACCCTCTCAATGACCTCTTTATAATGTTTATGAATTACAAGGATGAGTGACACAATTTGCAAGGTGATTGGACGTGTTTCGAGAAAGATTTTTGGTTTTGAAAGATTAGAACTTGAAATGTTTGACCAAAGTCAACTATTTGGATTAACAAGGCCGAATTTAAGATTTGCTAATTCCTTTAGGTCAGGAGAACAATTTATGACTTGGTCAAATGGTTTGCATGAATTTCGAGTTGCTGAGGAGTGAGTTTGATCATTGGATGATTCTAGTTGTTTTGAAAATTTTGGTTTGGCCATAAGGTCAACATTTGATCAAGGCAACCTCAGATCAATTATTTGATAATTCCAACAGGTCTAGAATGAGTTTTATGATTGATTTTCATATCTTGTTTATGCCCAAGGGGGTCTAGATGAATTTCAGGTGTTGAAACCAAGTTTTAGAAATAGCTGAATTTTCTGATGTTTGGTGTGAGAAAAATCGCACAGAAGGGAGACACTTAGTTCAACGCAATTGCATAAGAAGAGAACAAATCATGCAAGAGGAGTGAAGTCTGATCAGCACAACTGCATCGTGGGCATGCACTTGTACGCGAGTGGAAGCTTGCATGTGCTAGGCAATTCCATTACGTTAGTGTTACATGGATGCGTTACAGGGGCAAAAGATCATGCAAGAGGGGCACGATTCACTAGGTACTTTTGTTCTAGGTGGATCGCTAACACATTGGGTGACCATGATAATGCGAAACGTGTTTTGGTGACTTAAAAAATGTATTTTCAGGGTTTGAGCTAAATTCATCATTTTTGATGTTTTAGAGCTCGATTTGATGAAATTTTAATCCAATCTTCTTGTTTTAAAATGGCTAAGGATATAACCTTAGTTTTAATATTTTTTTCACACTCAAATTTGGAGAGGCATGACCGGCACTCACTGTCACATATGATCAAGTGAACCCTGCAATAATTTAACTATAATGAGCAAGAGCTAGCTAGGCTCAACATCACAATAATGGTATAATCAGAGTAAACATCATTACAAAATGGAAGTTGGATCCCAGATCAATCAAAAGCTAGATATACAATAGGCTGACGAGGCCATAAAATGGATATAACAACCTGGCTGAAGGTCCTTCTGAGCCTAAATAATACTACAACTATAACAAACGTCTATGATCCTCTACGATTACAATAATAGTCAAATGATCAGGATAAATCCCCAAACTATACATAACATAAAAAACTCTATATGACTTGGAGCTTACTGACCCAACTGGAACTCCACTCAGCGATCAAGAACATGATCTACCCACTGATCAACACTTGCAGGTATGAATGCAACATCCTAACTAGGGCACTAATATGGAAGCATATCATGTATGTAACCCAAAAGAGATGATAAGACATAGGTTACCAGTCCACAAATATACAAAATAACAACAGAAAGTGCAGAAGATATCAACAAAAAGGAAATCATAATTCAAGTAAAGCAAACAAAACCTACCTAGTTCCCATAAGTATGGAAAGTCCAAAAATAACAAACGACACTACCCGACACAACTCACCAGTCACAACTGTACCACAACAGGATCCATCTGACTGGCTTACCTGACTTAACTCTAGCCTCTTTAACGACCACGACTATCATAAATTCACATCTACCATCCACAACTAATCAAACAAATAATAATGCAAGAAATACAATATGTATATCAATTCTAGAAACACAACCCTGCCAAAAATAGACACGAACTTGTAGAAATCCTAACTTACAAGTACAACCTTGTTGAAAATAGTCACGGACCTACAAGTCCTCACAAGATATCGGCTCAACCTAGCTGAAAACTGTCATGGACTTGTAGGTTGTCACAGAGCCTCCCAAGTCTCTACAAAAATCATAAGAGCATAAACAACTCCATAATACACATATATACTAGTCCAAACAGCCCACAAATGACTATCAATTTCCATTAACCGGCTACCACAATATATGTAACATCTCGGAAGTGCCTAAGACTAGTCTCAAGAGTTAAAGGGTGTTCAGCAGAAAACTTGGAAAAATGTCATAGGATGACCCGTTGAACGAGTTGTGGGAAGCTCTAGCAGACCATTGGTCCCTGTCATGGTGAGAGTGTTTCAGGCAGGTCCAAAACTGATGAGCCATTAAACGACTCATTGGTCGATGTAATGAGTCGTAGGTTGGGGTCCTTGGTTTTCACCACGGTGCTAGAGTTGGATGATATGAGTCATAGTATGACGCGTTGTGAAGAACAATGAGTCGTGGTAAGTTCCAATAGGAAAGAGCAGAAAATTCTCCCAGTCGAGGTTACAGATGGAAACCATGACTCGTTGGATGAACGTACAAGTCGTGGTGTGACTCATGGGAAGTCCAGATGCAGGTCTCATTAGAGGCAATACAGGGAGAAAGCAACGGGCCATTGTATCTAGTAACAACCCATTCTGTCAAGTTGTTGTTACATGATCAGAGAACTAAAATATTATGGAGGAAGTAACGGATGGGCACCATGAGTCGTTGTATCAAAGGATGACCCGTGGTATCAGTTGTGGTCGTTGGAAGAGCAAAATTTCCAAACTTTTCATTAAGTGTATTTTCATAATTTCTAAGCCCTAAGGTCCTAAACTACGTCATTTTAAACTCAGTTAGAAGTATTTTAAGATAGTTAATCCTATACAAAGCCTTACCATTCCATGCTTGCAAGTTTAGAGTTCTTCCTTCGAGATCAAGCTTGAAGAATTCCCCAAATTTCCTCCAATTTTCTTTGGGCTTTCAAGAGGGAGTGTAAATCAGATTTACCCAGGTATGTGAGGCTATGAATGAGATTTCCTTTCACTCTCATGCTTAAAATTTTTCTCAATTCCATGGATTTCAATTCTATATTAAAATTCATGATCTTATGGGATTTATTCCAATTTTTGTGAAATTCACTATGATCTATCTATGGGTCATTTTTCTTCATATATCAAATCATGTTTTATGATCTATGGGTAGATTTTATAACTGCTTTGATTATTAATTCATAGTTTCAAATTTTAATTATGTTACACCCCAGAAAATTTTTGGTAATTATTTGATGTTTGTATGCTACATTAAGGGAAGTAGGGGTTTTATATTCTCCATAGATGACAAGGAAAATGTGTACGAACGGAAAACTGAAGATATGTGAAGTTCATAAGTAAGGGTCTACTTTAAATAACCATATCTCCTAGTATATAATGAATTAAAGGTATTTGAGTCTAGTTTTCAGAACATCAAACAACTCGTCAATCGGAGTTTGGAATACAAAGTTATAGGCATTTTATGGTAGCACTATCGGGCAGTGACATGGCCACCACCCTAAAAATGGCCACCACCCAAACACCTTTATATTTTATGTTTTTGGTAATGAAATCATTTTCAAATTTTCCAGGTTTGAGGTGCTTGCTTACCCTATGAAATCCACTCTCTTTTCCAATAGAAAATCCTTAGAAACCAAGAGGAAATCCCTCGAGAAAACGCCATCAAAAGTCAAGCAAAAGTTGATGGAAGTGAAGGCAACATTGCGGTGAAGTTGTTGCTGCATTGTAGCTTCGTTTTGGCAGTGTTGTTGCTGCGTGTTTGGGACTATTTTGAGCTAATGTTATAGTTCATCTTAGTAGGAATTGTTCATAAGAAATAGTAAGTCACTTCCCTCTTTTGAAAACTCTAATAAGTGTATGAATGTTTGAAGGAAAACTAGAAGAGAGTTATGGTTTGTATGTTAACTTGTTGTACTTGTTGTGCTGTTATTTTGCTGCGTTTAGGGCAGCAAGATTGCTGCGTTATTTGGAAGTGATTTGGAGGAAAATACTCCTATTATATCCAACAATATTCTCATGCCAATGGTAAGTGTTTCTAATTGTTTAACTTGCCTAAAAATCCTCGCTAAAGCTAGAAGTTGGAGGTTATGTTGGGCTGCCGTTGTTGGTATGTTGTTGTTGAAGTTTTGCTCGTTTTTGAAGGTCAGAATAGCTGTGTTATTCTGAGAATATACTCTATATTTTTTGGAGTTTTTCATGAGAAAAGTGAGGTAATTTCCTACCTCCATTTTCCCCCAAAGTTTTAGAAACAAGTTGAAATAAGAAATGCTAAGTGTCACCTTATTTGTTTGTGTTGTGAATTCCTATTGATGTAACATTTTGGCTGGATAAATTGGCTTGAAACAGACTTGTAACTCTGTGAAAAACTCAAGTAATTTAAGGGGCTAAAGTTCTGGTTGTTGAGAGAAAAAAATGACATAAGAAAGCTCGCTGAAAAAAAAACGTATGTAAGGCGCTCTTTGTTGAGCTTCTGTAGTAGCATATTATGGTTCTTCCCAGTTGTTATAATTACTTGGTATTAAGTTGTGTATTTTCTGAAGAGTTGGAACTCATGAATATAAATTGGAGAGGGCAATTGCAATAGATTATGGTCATAGTTGTAAATTGATTTTGAAGTCCCCTCGGCGTAGGTACTGTGAGCTGGTCCTTTACATTACATTATGTGTTTGTGGTTTCAAAGTTTTTTAACATTATGGTTGCTAAGGAAATTGGTAAACATGGCAAGACAACGACGTGCAGACAAACCTAATAGTTGAAATCAGTTTTAACTCAATAAGGGTTAACGAGGGTAACAAAATGGAATTTCCCTACAAAAGTTACCTACCCTCTTATATTCATGTTTTAAGGTGCCTAGGGCTATGAGAATCTTCCTTGATTCCTCTCCCTTAAGCTAAGAGACTAATTAATACGTTTCTTAATTAATCGATACGTTAAACTTAGAATATAGAACCCGAATGGGTAAACTATTGATATTTCTATGGTACAATCTTTGTTGGCAGGTTATTCACAATATGTTGATGTTATCATGTTAGATGAAAATCATAATACATACATATGTATATATATATGCTTACATTCAAATTACGTGCTAAAGAGGCAAGGATTACCTTTAGAAAGTCGTTATATGTTTATTAGAGCTCTTGAGTTATCTATACCTCCGGAGAATTGCATGCTTTAAGTAGACACGTTTCATGTTCTTTGAAAGTTGTAGATGTGTAAGGAAATTAATATTAGTGTAAAAGTTGAGGCGCTAGTAGCAAAGGAGAGATAAGAGTAAATGTTAGACCTTTTAAGGTAATATGTGAGGTATATGCCTTCTATCCATAGTTGATTTCAAGAACCTTTGAGCGACGTTAATATATGAGCAAGAAAAGTTTAAGATACAAGGTTGGCAATTAGGTAGGAAGGTAAGTGCGTACAAGAATTGCTAGAATAGTGAACACGAGAGTAAATAATTAGGTAAGGAATGACGAATCCTTTTCGGAAAAGAATTTAAGATGAATACGAAAAGTAGAGCTAAAAGTTGTTAAATTTGATGATAAGTGTTACGATTGTTAATGTTATAAAGACGTTTAGCAAAAGAGTTATAAATAAAGTTATTTATGTTCAGTTGTGTTAAGATAATGAAAGACCAGTAAAGTGTTAACTCCTTAAGAAATAATTAGAATCGAATATTTTGAGATAGTGACTCAAGTTAAAGAGAAGTTCTTCACTGTACTTTTAAACAATTATCCTTGATTATTTGTTCTAAGAGATGGATTAACTTTTTCAAGTTTTTAAAGGATTTTTTTTTCTTTGAAGTTTCTAAACTGTTTATAATGTTGCTAAGATTTTCTAAGCTCCACGTATATTGCAATGTTTCACATGAGCTTTTCCTACATTTTCTGAAGCACAAATATAAGTCTTTATTTATCTTAAGGCAACCCCTAGACAGTTGCCTAGCATTTGTATATTAAAGAGATCCAGGTTTGACATACACAAGTTATGTCTTCCTGTTCATAAGTTACCTCGAGATGTGATATGATGTGCAATGAATGAGGTATGCTCACAATTATTGATATGAAAGTATGAATATCAAAAGAGTATAAGCACGAAATGAATGCTTAGATTGTTAATAGAAAATGTTAGGTTAAGTTATTCGTCTCTGCTCCTTGTGTTAGAATTGCCTGGAGATGTTTAATATCATGAACGTGAGTCTACACATGTCTTTATGATATTCCAATTCTAGGAACTTCCCTAGAATTCATTCACATCATATGTATGTATCTAAGTGCCAAATGAATGACCTATATGTGTATGGCATAATTGTAGTATGAGGGGTCGTGGTAAGATCCTACAAATGTTATAGTTACTGATCAACACATTTTATGGTTTCCAGTATTCAGATAGTTTGTATGAGCTCTGTCAGCTCCATTTATGATGGTGATTAAGATTTCTTTTTATTTTACCCTGATGTGGTACACCGGCTGGAGGTCTTTTTGTGTTACCCCGGTGTGGTACATCGGCCGGAGATATTTTTATTTTACCCCGGTGTGATACATCAGTTGGAGATATTTTTATTTTACCCCGATGTGGTACATCGGCTGGAGATATTTTTATTTTACCCCGGTGTGGTACACCAGCTGGAGTTCTTTTTATTTTACCCCGGTGTGGCACATCAGCTGGAGATATTTTTATTTTACCCCAGTGTGGTACACCGGCTGGACGAATTGTATATATGGATTTATGGTTGGCTGGTGATTGGCATTACAATTATAGTTTCTTTCATGTGCATTTCTTAATTGCATTTTCATCTCATTATAGAGTTATTATCAGGTTTCAGTTTCCAGTATTCCAGGTTGTTACCATTCCTTATTCCTGGTTCAGTTATCTTGAGTTCAGTTATGTTATAGTACGTTCTTCACAATTACAGGTTGCAGAGTTCCAGGGTATATTTATCCTTTATATGTTTATGTGCTAAGTTAGTTATTACTGGATTGTTATCTCATGGTTACAGTTTCAGCCTTACAAACTAGTACATTTCATTCGTAGTGACGTCCTCTTGCTTGGGGACCTGCGTTTGTGTCGCGTTCGTGCCGCAGGTCTAGGTAGAGGTAGTGCGTTCATGCCGCAGGTCCAGATCAATAGATTGTTGGTATGCTCCTTTCTTCCTGGAGCTAGTGCTTAGTTATTTATGCTTGAGTCTTTAGATGCAGCTATGTGTAGGTCGGAGCCCTGTTCCGACCATCAGTCAGTTTACTCTTTAGAGGCTTTGTGGACTTAGTGTGCACAGTGTTATTCAGTTTGTGGCCTCGTCGGCTTATTGTTGCTTGGTTTACCACACTAATTTCCTTGGTTGCATTTCGATTGTTCACCCAGTATTGTTGAGACCTTATGGGTCGAGTTTATTCTTTAGTTGATTGTGAAAGGTGTCCTGGGTGGCCTAAGGGTTATAGTTACAGATGTCATATAGATGGCTTCTCGATCAATCATGAATCGACTGCCAGTTGCGCCCAATTATGTAAGTTTCCTAATAATTCATGTTATGATTTTATTATGATCTTGATCTTCTTAAGGCCTAAATTATGATTTATGATTATTGATATGATTTCTCTCAAGTACTCATGATGGATTTATGAATATCAAGTATATGTATTTTTACAAGTAGGAATGTTTTCATGATTTATGTATTAATGACTCTTGACCAACTCATGGGCCCTTATTCACGGCTAATCATGTATTTCAAGTGGGATCCAATATGTTATTATTTATTTGGCGATGAACTTCATGAATGATTCACGATGAGAATATGAGCCTAATGTGTATGTTTTAGGGAGCAGTGTCTAGCACCGAGTAGGCTCGGTGTTCAGGTAAACCCCGTGGTCTTAGAACTACGTTACATCATAGGTATATGGATATATATTAATAGATTCTTGTGATATCACCATTCTGCACATCCCCTTTCCTGGCATGCCGGGGACGGTCCTGACCACTTGGGCAAAATAGTGGGGAATCATGTAATCTTTATCATGATGACGTCGGTCAGGACGAGTCCTCCCATTGTTCCTCATGACTTATGCTTGGTTATGTTGATGTTACTTTGACTCAAGTTATGTTTTATAATGTTTTCTGTTATGGCTATGATTATGATTGGATTATGCATGGTGTGAAAACCTTGAGCCGTTAAGTTTACATTATGATATTTACTTTATGATCATGTTGTCCTACTCTTTTGAACTCTTATGTATTTTAACTGTCCGTTTTTACTTACCTTGCACACTCAGTACATTTCATGTACTGACCACATACTTTATATTGTATTGTTTCATGATAGATGCTCGGACATTCAGGTTCAGTCCCGCCATTAGCCAAATCCTCAAAGTTAGCATCCATCAATTAGAGCTGGTGAATCCTCATCTTTCGAGGACCCTTCTATCAACTTATATTAAATATTTTTAGTTTTAGTCTTTAGTGAGTTAGTTGGGGTCTTGTCCTATCAACTCATTAGTATGTAGAGTCTTATCAGACATAGCATGTATTCATCTTCAGAATTGTGTTATGCATTCAGATGTTCAGATGTTATTATATTCTTAGACTTTCGCTATTTCATATTAGACATTCTGGATTTATTATGTTGAGCTTTAGATTTCATGTTCCTGCCATGGGTCGACTTGGAGCCTCTAGTGGTTCTTTATCTCGTGTCTCAATCGGGCCCTGTGTTCGAGTCGTGATAAACTTCGTATCAGAGCCTTAGGTTTTTAACTGTCCTAGGGTGTCCAGAAGCCGCATTAAGAAGAGTCTTTTTCATGTGTGTGAAGCGCGACACACTTATGATGAAGAGGTTACGAAACAATTTAGGAAATATCCCTTCTTTCATGATCTATGTAGTGCGATAAGATGTCTCTCTATCCTTCTAATTCGTGCTAAACACATTTGCAGAATCATGCCTCCTCGATGAGTTAACGAAAGAAGAAATAAAAATGGAAATGGCCATGAGAATGGCAATGGGGATGGGCACAAGCAGGCCCCACTAGTCCCCGAGGATCAAGTGCTCGAGCAGGTTGCCCATGTAGATTTTAGGTTAGCCATTCAAATGTTGACACAAGCATTGACCGCCTAGGTCAACTAGAAAGCGGTAGCGCATGTTCCCCATAATGGGAATGCGGCAGTAGCGAGAGTCATAAATTTTCTTAGGATGAACCCTCCGGAGTTTCTCGGATCAAAGGTGGGCGAGGATCCGCATGAGTTTATTGTTGAAATTCTAAAGATCACCCAAATCAAGGAGGTGACAGGGGAGGACTGCGTAGATCTAGACTCATATCAGCTGAAAGAGGTTGCGCCTATCTTGTTCAGATAGTGAAAGGATGGTAGGGTAGTTGGAGCTCAGCCCTATTGGTTGGGCTGAGTTCTATACCACTTTATGGAATTGGTTCTTTCTTTGAGAGATAAGGAAAATCAAAGCAATTGAGTGTCACAACATGAACATAGGCCTGGATCGAGACACAGGACAATAAACCCTGAGAGTCTCCAAGTTGACCCATGGCATGAACATACATCTAACTCAATCATAGATATGAGGAAGTTTAATATGAATAATATAGCAGAAGTCTAATCAAACATAACATCTGAATACATACATCAATCTAAAGCTGAATATAAACTATTTTCGAAAAAGACTCTAATACTGATGAGTGGATAGGACAAACTCCAACTAACTCGCTATAGTATGAAAACTGAAAAGAAAAATACAACTGTTAAGAAGGGCTCTCGCAAAATGAGACCTCACCAACAGAGACTGAGAAGTGCTAACTCCAGAAGTCTGACTAGCGGCTGGACTGAGTCTAGATATCGGAGCATGTATCATCAGCATTGAGTATGCGGTCAGTACGTGGAATGTACCGAGTATGAAAGATAAGTAAAACTCTAAGTAAGTGAAATCATTAAACATTCATAATATAAAACATAATCAAGATAAGATTTCGAGAGTAGGGCTTGCATGCTATTTTCTGAAATCATGATCTGATCATAACTGAACATAACTAAATCGAATGACCCAAAGTTGAAAACTGATAATCATAAGTAAAACTGAACATTGGGTCAAACTTCCTGAAAATATAATATCGTGACTGATGTACATGCATAACTGAAATCATGAGGAACAATGGGAGATTCGTCATATAACAACATTACCACCATAGAGCTTATGTGGTCCTGACTATCACACTCAAGTGGGCAGAGCCGTCCAATGATTTTTCATGGCTAAGAACGCTACCATGATATCTATATCAAGATCAAGGCACCTTAGGGGCAGGGGAAGCTCCAAAGGAGGTCCCAAATAATCTAATCATACCTATGTTTGTGCGTAGTTCTGAGGCATAGGGTTGACTGACCCTTAGCCTACTCAGTGCTAGGCACTACTCCCAAAAACATACATATGCTCTCCATCATTTTTCAATGAAGCTGACCATTTTCTAGTGACGAAGCTGAATAATAACATACATGCATAATCTGAAATCATAACATGAGGAGCCTTGGCTCAAACCATACTACAAGCAGAAAATTATGGGAGTTTTGACTCCAAAACCATGTGGTAAGCTAATCCATGAAATCATAAGACATACTTGATCATATGGGCTTTCCCAATACTAACATGCTTGAAATCAACTTGATTTACTTTGAAAACATGAACATAAATATGAGAATTTTGAAATCATACTATTTTCATAAACATCTCATCATGCTTGAACACATATCACATAGACTCAACTTTTATGGATGGGCATCATAGTTTAGAAAACTTGATTTATAATTTAAAACATTGTAAAATCTTCCCATTAACCATAATTCATCAATTGAAACATGCTAAGATCATATCCATGATTGAAACTTAAAAATTCTTGCATTGGGTAAAAACCCCATGGAATCATCAATTAGCAAATCTTGAATTGAGAGGGAATTGGGCATGGGTGTGGACAATTGCACCCATTCATAGCCTTACATACCTGAAGGGATTCTGATTTTCACACATCCTTGATTGCCCAAGGTCGCGAACAGTGATTCAATTAATGATGATGAAAGAGAATTCTTGGTTCAGTTCTCCACCTTAACAACAGAAAATAGGATTGATCAAATTCTATTGAGTCTGACTTATAGTGATCATTTATGAAAGAATGACTCTGGTTATCAAATGATTGAACAAGCGGGAGCAATTTACTTATGATACTTAGTTGACATTCATAAAAAGCATCGAATGGATTATGAGTTCAATCCATCTTGTTTAGCAGAAAGACGGATATTCCTTGCTCATTATTAAACAATCACTTATTCACAAACTTCGTGTGGGGAAAATAGTTATCATTTCCCATCTCATGGAAAGAACTTTTCGCTCCGCTTAGCCTTATCCCTCTCTAGGGGTAGTTTAGTGATAGGTTATATAGGAACTAGACGATCCTATTTGGTCAAATACCTAGCGACAAACTCCTATGCTCTTTTCATTACGGTATTTCTGAACAAGTTCTTGGCTAATTGAGGAAGAACTTTGAAGAACTAGCCTCGATCACCTCTCAAACCTCTAAGCTTGCATGCATGAATTAGGATAGGCTTAGAATGATTTACCCCTTCTTAAACTACTCCATTTTCATCTTGAAATGATGTAGTTCGGACCTTAGGAACATAGGAATTATGAAAAAGCCCTTAATAAAGTCGCAGGGAAAAATAGATTGCCAGTCCCAACGAGGGACTGGACGAGTCGTTGCCTTGGACCACAACTCGTGGTCTGCCAGTTGTCTTCTACATTGGACTCCATCTTCAGTGGTCACCACAAGGAACTGAACAAATCATTACTGGTGACCATGACTTATGGTTACCTCCCGTCAACTTCACTGCAAAAATTCTCCTAGGGTCACCACGAGTCGTGGTGTACCTGACGAGTGCCCAAGATCCTTGATCACCAACCTCTCTTCACCATGGATAACTTAATAGGTCATGGCGCTGACCACGAATCATTGTCACCCCCCCCTCCCCTCCCCCCCCCCCTCCCCCCTCTATGATCACACTGAACATAAAATTTCAACCAAGTCTAACCGTCTCCCCACGAGTCACTTAACGAATCGTGGTATTCCTGACGCGTCATGGAACGACTCGTCTTTTGACCTAGCGTAGAAATTCCTATTTTATCCATTTTAACTGCCTGATCTGATCTTAGAATTTTTGAGATATTACAATATTTCCCTCTTGGGAACATTCTTCCTCGAATGTTGGAAAACATACAAAAAAGCAGATTAGTGCAATCATCACATCAAAATACTGATCATATAAGTTGAAACCTAATGGAGCGAGAACCTCTGAACTAAACTATATGATTGAACTAAAATCTTGAATCACACACACATCCATTTACCTAAAAGAAACTGGGATACATGAGTTAAATATGAAACTGAATAGAGTACTATGGAGGAAACTGATACCTCAAGCTGAAACTGAGCCAGAAGGAAATAGATGTGGGTATTTAGTAATCATATCGGCTTAGGCTTCACACGTAGCTCCCTAAATATGATGATTCCTCCATAAAACATTAACTGAGGCAACTTCTTTATTTCATAGCTTATAAACCTGACGATCCAGTATCTCCACCGGAACCTCTTCATAACTATAGTTGTCTTTCACACAAACACTACCACCGAAACAACCTCAGCTGGATCTCCCAAACACTTCTTTAAGAGCAGTACATGTAAAATTGGACGGACCGAAGCTCATTCTGAGGGAAACTCCAACTCATATGCTACCTTGCCAACCCGTTTCATAATCCGGTACGGGTAAACATAATGAGAACTGAGTTTCCCTTTCTTTCTGAACCTCATCACTCCCTTCATGGGAGACACCTTCAGAAACACCTAATCATCAACTTCAAACTCATGTTCTATCCTCCTCATATCCGCATAGGACTTTTGGCAACTCTGTGCTGTTTTCAACCTTTCTCTTATAAGATGAACTTTCTCCATAGCCTCATGGACTGAATTTGGTCCTGTCACTGCAACTTCATCGACTTCAAACCAACTAGCAGGCGATCTACATCTCCACCCATAAAGAGCCTCTAATGGAGCCATCTGAATGTTGGAATGCTAGTTGTTGTTATACGCAAACTCAATGAGAGGCAAATGGTACTCCAACCTACCGTTGAATTCAATCACACACGCTCTCAACATGTCCTTGAGAGTACAAATAGTCCGCTCTACGTGACCATCTGTTTGTGGGTGAAATACCGTGCTAAGCTTGACCTGAGTACCAAGTCCCTTTTGAAACAATCTCTAATACTAGGAGGTAAACTAAGTACCTATATTTTATATGATGGGAAAAAGCACTCCACGCAACCAAACTAACTCTCGAATGTATAATTTAGCTTTGG
Organism: Datura wrightii; assembly: GCA_035772735.1. NCBI lineage: Eukaryota > Viridiplantae > Streptophyta > Magnoliopsida > Solanales > Solanaceae > Datura > Datura wrightii. The sequence goes on from JASDFA010000016.1 coordinate 162,953,316, forward strand.
TCAACCAGTCCACGACCACCCAAATAGAGTCATACTGTCGATAAGTGTGAAGAAACCCTATGATAAAGTCCATATTGATCTCCTCCCACTTCCAAGTAGTAATACTGGTGTCTTGAAGCACACCTCCCGATCTTTGATGCTCCATTTTTATTTGTTGACAATTCAGGCACTTAGCCACAAATTCTGCAATATCCTTCTTCATGCCATTCGACCAATAGACTTCCTATAGGTCACGGTACATCTTTGTGGCACCTGGATGTATGAAATACCTAGAACCATGAGCCTCATGCAACATCCAATCTCTCAAATCATTAATATCTGGAACACACAAACAACCCTAATATCGAAGCACACCATCTCCCCCTTTGGAGAAGACCTCTTCTTTCTGATTTTGAATGGCTTCCTTCACCTTCACCAAGACAGGATCATTGTCTTGTCTAGCTTTTACATCAGTCACCAAGGACGATTCTGATTCGTTCTGAACAATGACACCACCATCGGTCGAGCCAACTAAACGAACTCCAGACTTTGCAAGCCGATGCACATCCTTCACCAACTCCTTCCTCCCCTCATCTAAATGGGGCACACTCTCCATAGAAAGCCTACTAAGAGCACCAGCTACCATATTAGCCTTGCCCGGATGGTAATGGACACTTAAATCATAATCCTTGAGTAGCTCCAACCACCTTCTTTGACGTAGAATTAGATACTTCTGGGTAAACACATATTGCAGGATTTTGTGGTCCATAAACACATATACATAGACCCATACAAATAGTGCCTCCAATTGTTGAAGGCAAACACTACTGCTGCCGATTCAAGATAATGATTAGAGTAATTCTTTTCATGAACCTTCAACTGCCTAGAAGCATATGTTATAACCTTTCAGTGCTGCATTAATACACAGCCAAGGCTGACCTCGAAGCATCAGAATATACCACAAACCCATTGGTACCCTCAGGTAAGATTAACACTGGTGCTGAGGTGAGTCGAGTCTTGAACTCTTAGAAGCTCCCCTCACAAGCCTCTGACCATTGAAACTTCACCTTCTTCTGGGTCAACTTGGTCAGTGAAGCTGCATAGATGAAAAACCCTGAACAAATCTCTGAGAACAACCAGCTAAACCCAAGTAACTCCTAATATCAGAAGGATTCACCGGTCTAGGCCAATTCTTTACTGCCTCTATCTTTTTAGAGTCTACCCGTACACCCTCACATGACACCACATGACCCAAAAATGCCACTGAGTTAAACAAAAATTTACTTTTACTAAATTTGGCATACAACCGGCTATCCTTAAGAGTTTGTAGCACCACGCTCAAATGAGCAACATGCTCCTCACTCTGAGAGTATATCAGGATATCATCTATGAACACAATCACAAATATATCCAGGTATGGTTTGAACACCCTGTTCATCAAAACCATAAAAGTTGGAGGAGCATTCGTTAGTCCACTAGACATAACTACAAACTAATAGAGACCATACCGTGTCCTGAAGGATGTATTTGGGATGTCATTCTTTCGAACCCTAAGCTGATGGTATCCGAATCTGAGATCTACCTTCGAAAAGCACTTAGCACCCTGAAGTTGGTCAAACAAATCATAAATACTTGGGAAAGGATACCTATTCTTGATGGTGACCTTGTTAAATTGTTGATAATATATGCACATACGAAGAGAACCATCTTTCTTCCAGACAAAGAGAATTGGTGCCCCCCACTAGGATTTTCTCAGTAGGATGAAACCTTTTTCTAAAAGGTCTTTCAACTTCTCCTTCAACTCCTTTAACTCAGTTGGGGCCATTTTGTAAGGAGTAATAGATATAGGTTGCGTATTGAGAAGAACATTCATACCAAAATCAATATCTCGCTCGGGAGGAATTCATGATAAATCATCTACGAAGATAGACTTCTGGATACTTATATACTATTGGAATTGACGGGATAGTCGGAGTCTCAGACGTAGTATCCATAAACCTAACTAGATCGTAAATGCAACCATGGAGATCATCTTTCTAGCCTTAATGTAGGAAATGAAACGACCTATAGGTATAGCTGAACTACCTTTCCACTCTAAGATAGCTCACCTAAAAATCTGAACTCTACTGCACGGGTTCTACAATTGAATGAGGCATAGCATGCAAATAGCCAATCTTTGCCGGGGATAACATCAAAATCGATCATGGCTAACTCTACTAAATATGATGAGTTAACTTTCTGAAGGACTGTGACAGGGCAATTTCTATACACCCGTCTAGCTATAACTGAATCACCAACTAGAGTAGAGACTGAGAAGGATTCTGATAAGATTTCAGGACTGACTCCAAAACGACTAGCGACATAATACATCACAAAAGATAAAGTATCCCCTAGATCTAACAATGAATATACATCAAGGTGAAATACTCGTAACATACCAGTAACTACATGTGGGGAGACCTCCTGCTCCTGATGGGATGCTAGGGCATAAAATATAATTTGGCCCTGTCTGCCAGTTATACTAGTAGATGCCCCCTGCTGAGCAGGGCATGCTGGAGGAGCGTTGAACTAGAAGCTGGGCCTCGACCCCGATCATGACCTTGTCTAGCTGTTGGGCAATCTCTAAGCATATGTCAAGGTTTTTTGCACTTGAAGCAACAACCTATACCTGCTAGGCACTGGCCCACGTGTCTCCAACCATATTTGGTACAGCCAGGAAGGCTATTCTCTGCGGGTATGCTACTCTGGTCCCTCGAGCCTTATGCTCGACCCCTCTGATCGCGCCTCGACCTGGATGGCACACTCATAGCCGAAGGCGCTAGGGTTGAATATCTCTGGTGGGACTGTTGACGATGCCCAATAGGTCTCTACTGGGTTAATCTGAAGCTATCAATCTTGGCCTTCTTGGCATCTCATTCCCTCTCACTCATCTGAACCGCCTTTATCTGCTAGGCGTACAGTACTATTCGAGCAAAGTTAGTATCCTGAAGAAGCATCGCAGTCGGGAAATCCCTGAACATGTAGTCTGCTATCTCATGTACAAACCTGCTCACACGAGCTCTCTAATCCCCCACCATCTTATGTGCACACTTGGACAGATTTGTGAACTCTAAGGCATACTCTTGAACTGTCATTTTTCCTTGCTTTAGATTCACAAACTCTGTTGCTTTGATCTCCCTCATCTCCCTAGGGAAGAATTGATCTATAAAAGCAGCATGAAATTCATCCCAAATAATAGGTCCTGCTCCGACTGCCCCTACTATCCTTCCATTGTTTGAACCAAATATGCCTGACCCCCTTCAACTAGTACGAGGCTAAGTCGGCGCACTCCTCCCCAGTCACCCCCATATCTGGGTGATCTTTAAAATCTCCTCAATGAACTCATGTGGATCCTCATCCACCTTTTATCCCAGGAACTCGGGAGGGTTCATCCTCAAAAAGACTCTAACTCTTGCCTCCACCACTTTCCTATTCTGAGTGACATACGTTACCACCTGCTGATTGACCTGGGTGGTCAAGTCTTGGGCTAACATATAAATGGCTTCCGTGAACACTACATGGGCAACAGGCTTTGGTACGTGCTCCGCATGGGCTGGTGGGGCCTGCTGGTTCCCGCCCGTCTCCATTGCCATCCTCATGGCCATTTTTGTTTCCGTTTCTCCTTCTATTAACTCTGCAAGGAGGCATGATTTTGCGAATACATATAACATGAGTAACAAGGATAAAGAGATATTCCATCGCACGACTTAGATCATAAAAGAAGGGAATATTTCTTATACATCTTGTATCCTCTTCATCATAAGTGTTGTGTGCTTCACAACCATGAAAAAGACTCTATTTAATGTGGCTTTTGAACACCCTAGGACACTTCAAAACCTAATGCTTTGATACCAACTTTATCTTAAACTGAATGTAGGTTTGGATCGAGACATGGGACAAGAAACCACGAGAGTCCATGTCGACCCATGTCATGAACATATATCTAACTCACTCATAGATAAGCGGAAGTTCAACATGAATAACATAGAGGAAGTCTAGTCAAACATAACATTTCAATAGATACATCAATCTAAATCTGAATACAAACTATGTCTAAAAAAGCCTCTTATACTGAACAATGGATCGGACTAGACCCCAACGAACTCGCTATAGTTTGAAAACTGAAAAGAAGAAATACAACTATTAAGAAGGGCCCTCGCAAGATAAGGACTCACCAACGGAGATTGAGAAGTGCTAACTCCGGAAGTCTGACTAGCGGCGAGACTAAGTCTGGATATTTGAGCCTGTTTCATGAAACAATACAACATAGAGTATGCGGTCAGTACATAGAATGTACCGAGTATACAAGGTAAGTAAAACTGCTAGGTATGTCAAATCATTAAACATGCATAATATAAAACATAATTAAGATAAGGTTCTAAGAGTAGGGCTTGCAAGCTATTTTTTGAAATCATGATCTGATCATCACTGAATCAAATGACCCAAAGCTGAAAATTAATAATCATAAGTAAAACTAAACATTGGGTCAAATGTGCTGAAAACATAATATCATGACCGATGTACATGCATAACTTAAATCACGAGGAACAATGGGAGACTCGTCATATAAATGACATTACCACGATAGAGATATGCATTCTAGACTATCACATTCAAGTGGGTAGAGCTGTCCAAAGCTTTGTTAGGGCTTAGGACACTACCAAGATATCGATATCAAGCTCAAGGCCCCTTGGGGGTAGGGGAAGCTCCAAAGGAGGACCTAAATAATTTGATCATAGCTACATTGACACGTAGTTCTGAGGCATAGGGTTGATTGACCCTTACACTACTCGATGCTAGACACTACTCCCAAAAGCATGCATACGCTCTCCATCATTTTTCAAGGAAGTTGAACATTTTCTAGTGACAAAGTTGAATAATAAAATTCATGCAAAATCTGAAATCATAACATGAGGAGCCTTGGCTCAAACCATACCACAAGATGAAAATAATGGGAGTCTTGACTCCAAAACCATGTGGTAAGATAATTAATGAAATCATTAGACATTCTTTATCGTATAGGCTAGCCCAATATTTAACATTCTTGGAATCAAATTGATTCACTTTGAAAACATGAACATAAACATGTATTTCAAAGTCATACTTTCTTCATAAACATCTCATTAAGCTTGAACATATATCTCATAGATCTCAACTTTCATGAACTTTCATGATTGGGCTTCATAGTTTAGAAAATTGGAAAATATAATTTATAATTTAAAACATTATACTCTGTCCGTTAATCACAATTCATCATTTAGAACATGCTTAGATCATACCCATTATTGAAACTTAGGAATTCATGCATTAGGTAAAAATCCCATAGATAATCAATTAGAACGTCATGGATAGAGAGGGAATTGGGCATGGGTGTATAGAATTGCACCCATTCATAGCCTTATATACCTCAAGGATTGTAGGACCGGTATGCCTCACTAGGACATAAATGTTTTTATGCCCAGTATATGGAGGTAGTGCACTTAAGAGAGAGAGAGGACAAGAAGACCAAGACAGATAGCTATGGGTTCTCCTAGTAGAGATCGGGAGGTGGACATTGCTAGAAATTGAATCGGAGGACATTTTCTCTAGTGCCATCATCGGCCAATTCTCCATCTTGACCGCAAGGTGATTAGAGGAGAATGCAGGCAGAGCGTATCTTCCCAGCCTACTAGAGATATGGAAAGAGTCATGTAGGAGAGTGCTTGTTAGGATTGGATATCTCCTTTGGGTGTGGTAGGTCCGGCCACAGGTGCTGGGAATGTCCATTGGCTAAACAGGGTGATGGTAGAGGTCGTGCTCAGGCCACCAGCTCAGCAGCAGCAAAAGCACGCCAAGCTCAGCATGGTGGGTCCACCAGTGCGGGTGGTGGCCAGTGTCAGAACAGGTTTTATGCCCATGCATCTCGCCAAGTGCAGGAGACTTCACCAGATGTGGTCACTGGTATGTTAAGTGTATTCCACTTTGATGTATGTGCATTTCTAGATCTAGGGGCTACTTTTCTTTTGTGATGCCCTGTGTTGCTAGTAGTTTTGGAGTCTATCCCAAAATCACATCAGAACCCTTCTGAGTCTCTAGTCCAGTTGGTGATCCAGTTATAGCTCGAAGGGTATATAGAAATTTCCTTGTCACAGTCCTTCAGAAAGTCACCCCAGCAGATTTAGTAGAGGTAGCCATGACAAATTTTGATGTTATCTTTGGCATGGATTGGATACATGCATGTTATGCCTCAGTGAATTATAAAACCCTTGCGGTAGAGTTTCGGTTCCTGGGTGAGCCAGTCCTAGAGTGGAAGAGTAGTTCCGCTGTGCCTGTAGGTTTCTTCATTTTAGAAAGATGATCTCTAAGGGTTGCATGTACCATCTTGTTAGGGTTAAGGATTCTATGTCTAAAACCCCGACTATCTAGTCAGTTCCTATAGTATGTGAATAACCATAAGTGTTTCCATATGATTTACCGGGAATTCCTCCTGAGAGGGAGATTGATTTTGGTATTGACCTTCTTCCCAATACACAACTTATATTTATTCCACCATACAGAATGGCTCCATTTGAGCTAAAGGAGTTCAAGGAGCGGTTGAAGGATCTCTTTGACAAGGGTTTAATCAGACCAAGAAAATCCCCATGGGGTGCACCAATTTTCATTGTCTAGAAGTAGGATGGGCCCCTTTGGATGTGCATTAATTACCGGCAGTAGAAAAAGGTCATTGTCAAGAACATGTATACCTCTCCCCGGAGTTGATGACTTGTTTGACCAACTTCAGGGTGCCAAGTGTTTCTCAAAGATAGATCTAAGATCTGAGTATCATTAGCTCAGGATTAGGGAGAGTGACACTCTGAAGATAGCCTTCAGGACTCAATATGGTCACTATGAGTTTGTAGTTATGTCTTTTGGACTAACGAATACTCTTGCAACTGTAATGGATTTGATGACCAGGGTGTTCAAGCTGTATTTAGATATGTTAATGATTGTTTTAATAGATAACATTCTCATTTACTCTCGGAGCGAAGAGGAGGATGCCGCTCATTTGTGGGTGGTGCTATAGACTCTTAAGGATCGGCACCTATATGCTAAATTCAGCAATTCTGAGTTTTGGTTGGACTTGGTAGCACTTTGGGTCATGTGGTGTTAAGTGAGCGTGTACAGGTGGACTCTCAAAAGATAGAAGTTGTGAAGAATTGGCCTGGACCAGTTATTCCTTTGGATATTAGGAGTTTCTTGGGCTTAGCTGGTTACTACTGGGGGTTTGTGGAAGGATTTTCATCCATTGCAGCCCCATTGACTAAGTTGACCAAAAAGAAAGTGAAGTCCCAATGGTCGAGGGCCTATGAGAAGAGCTTCCAAGAGTTGAAGTCTCGACTCACCTTAGCACTAGTATTGGCCTTACCTGAGGGTACCAATGGGTTTGTGGTATATTGTGATGCCTTAAGGATCGACCTTGGTTGTGTATTGATGCAACAAGGTAAGGTTATAGTCTATGATTCCAGGTTGCTGAAAGTCCATGAGAAGAACTATCCAACTCACGACCTTGAATTTGTGGCCATAGTATTTTCCTCGAAGATTTGGAGACAATATTTGTACAGGGTCCATGTGGATGTGTTTACGGACTACAATACATGTTTACCCAGAAGGATCTGAATCTACGTTAAAGAAGGTGGTTAGAGCTTCTTAAAAATTATGATATGAGTGTCCTTAGTCATTTGAGCAAGGCCAATATGGTGGCAGATGCTCTTAACAAACTTTCTATGGGAAGTGTTTCTCATGTATATGAGGAAAGTAAAGAGTTAGTGAAGGATGTTCATCGTCTTACGAGATTAGGAGTTTGTCTTGTTGACTCGACGGATGGTATTTCAATTGGTCAGAACAGATCAAAATAGTCCTTGGTGACTGAGGTAAAAGCTAGACAAATGAGGATCCTATTTTAGTAATGTTAAAGGAAGTGGTTAAGAATCAGGAGGTGGAGGTTTTCTCCCAAGAGGTGATGGTGTACTATGATATTAGGGTCTTTTGTGAGTATCAGGAGTTGATGACTTGAGGGAGCGGATGTTGCATGAGGCTCATAGTTCCACATACTCTATAAATACAGGTGCTACAAAGATGTACCATGACCTACGGGTAGTTTATTGGTGGAACGACATGAAGTAGGACAGAGTGGAGTTTGTGGCTAAGTGTCTGAATTGTCAACAGGTGAAGGTTGAGAATCAAAGACTCGGAGGTATGCTTCAAGAAATTAGTATTGATATTTGGAAGTGGGAGGAAATAAATATGTCATTATGGGGTGGCCTCATACAAATCGACTGTATGACTATTTGGGTGGTTGTTGAAAAGTTGACTAAAGCAACTTATTTCCTACTTGTCAAAACTACCGATTCAGTGGAGGATTATGCTACATTGTATATTCGGGAGTTAGTTCGATTTCATGGAGTGACCTTGTCCATCATATCAGATAGAGATACTCAATTTACCTCTCAATTTTGGAGATCGTTTCAAAAGGGACTTGGTACACAGGTCAAGCTTAGCACAACATTTCACCAACAAATGGATGGTCAGGCTAAACAGATCATTCAAAATCTTGAGGATATGTTGAGGGTGTGTGTGGTTGATTTCAAGGGTAGTTGGGATTATCATTTTCCTTTCATTGAATTATCATATAGCAACAATTACCATTCCAGCATTCAGATGGCTCCGTTTAAGGCTCATTATGGGAGGAGATATAGATCACCTATTGGTTGGTTCGAAGTCGGTGAAGATGAATTGATAGGAAGAGATTCAGTCCATAAGGCTATGGATAAGGTTCAACTTATAAGTGAAAGGTTGAAAACAACCCAAAGTCGTCAAAAGTCCCATGTGAATGTGAGGAGGAGAGAACTTGAGTTTGAAGTTGATGATTGGGTATTTCAGAAGGTATCTCCCATGAAACGAGTGATGAGATTCGAAAAGAAAGGGAAACTCAGTCCCCATTATGTTGGCCCGTACCAAATTGTGAGACTTGTTGGTTTGGTAGAATATGAGTTGGAGTTTCCCTTAGAATTGGCTTCAGTGCATCTGGTGTTTCATATGTCATTTTTCAAGAAGTGCATGGGTGATCTAGCTTTGGTGTTTCTGGTGGAGATCGTAGGTGTGACGGATAGACTTAGATACGAAGAGGTTCTGATGGAAATACTTGATCTTTACATTTGGAAGCTAAATAATAAGGAAGCCCTGTAGCAAAGGTTTTGTGGAGGAACCATCATGTTGAGGGAGCTACGTGGGAAGTCGAAGCAGATATGATGGCTAAATACCCGCATCTATTACCTTCAGGCTCAGTTCCAGCTTGAGGTATAAGTTTCCTCCTTAATATTCTATTTAGTTTCATGTTTAGTTCATGTGTCCCAGTTTTTTCATGTTAATGTATGTATGCATGATTCATGAATTCAGTTTATTCATGTATTCCAGTCCGGAGTCAGACACTTTGTTAGGTTTCAACTTTAGATGTTCAGTATTTTGTATGATAGTAGCTTTCCCTAGCTTTTCAGTATGTTCATTCACATACAAATGTTCCTAAGGAGGAGATATTGTAATGCCCCAGAAGTGCCTAAGACTAGTATAGGGAATTAAAGGGTGTTCAACAGAAAACTTGGAAAAATGTCACAAGACGACTCATTGAACGAGTCGTGGGAAGAACCCATGAACTATTGGTCCCTATTGTGGTAAGAGTATGGTAGGAAGGTCTAGAACCAACAAGCCATAGAACGACTCATTGGCCGATGTAATGTGTCGAAGGTTGGGCTCATTGGTTCTCACCAAGGTGCGAGAGTTGGATGATACGAGTCGTAGTATGACTCGTTAGGAGGAACAACAATTCATGGTAGATGCCCATGGAAAAGATCAGAAATTCTCCCAATCGAGGTAACGAATGGAACCCATGTATCATTGCATGAAGGTACGAGTCGTGGTGTGACTCGTGGGAAGTCCAGATGAAGGTCTCATCAGAGGCAGCAATAGGAGGAAGCAAAGGGTCGTTGTGTCTAGTAACGACCTATTGTGCCAAGTCATTGTTATAGGACAAGATAAATGAATAATTATGGAGGAAATATCGGATAGATACCATGAATCATGCTATCGAAGGACAACCCATGGTATGGTTCATGGTCACTGGCAGTGCAAAATTTCAAAACTTTTCATTAAGGGTATTTTGTAATTCCAAAGCTCTAAGGTCCTAAACTACATTGTTTTAAGCTCAATTATAAGGGTTTTAAGATATTTAAACCTATCCTAAGTCTTATCATTCCATGCATGAAAATATAGAGTATTTCCTTAGAGATCAAGCTTGAAGAATTCCCCAATTTTCCTCCAATTTCCTTTGGGCTTTCAAGAGGGAATGTAAATCAGATTTACCCGGGTATGTGAAGCTATGAATGAGAGTTCCTTTCACTGTCATGCTCAAAATTCTTCTCAATTCCATATTAAAATTCATGATCTTATCGGGTTTAGTCCAATTTTTGTGAAATTCTCTATGATCTATCTATTGGTCAATTCCTTTCAATGTATCAAATCATGTTTTATGATCTATGGGAAAATTTTATAACTGTTTTGATTATTAATTCATAGTTTCAAATTTAATTAAATTATTCCCAATTATGTAAATTTCATGAAAATTCAAGGTATTATTCCATTAAGATCTTGATCTTCTTAAGCCCTAAATTATAATTTATGATTATTGATATGATTTCTCTCAAGTACTCATCATGGATTTATGAATATCAAGTATATGTATTTTTACAAGTATGCGTGTTTTCATGATTTATGTATTAATGACTCTTGGCCAACTCATGGGCCTTTATTCATGGATAATCAAGTATTTCAAGTGGTATCAAATATGTTATTATTATTTGACCATGAACTTCATGAATGTTTCACGATGATGATATGAGCCTAATGTGCTTATTTTTGGGAGCAGTGTCTAGCATAGAGTAGACCCAGCGTTTAGGTAAACCCCATGGTCTCAGAACTATGTGACACTGTAGGTATATACATATATATATTAATGGATCGCTGTGATATCACCATACTACATGTCCCCTTTCCTAGCAAGACTGCGGCGGTCCTGACCACTTAGGCGAAATAGTGGGGCTTCATGTAAGGTCTATCATGATGGCGTCAATTAAGATGAGTCCTCACATTGTTCCTAATGACTTATGCATAGTTATGTTTATGTTACTTTGACTCAAGTTATGTATTATAAATTTTTCTCTTATGACTATGATTATGATTGGATTACGAATGGTTTGAAAATCTTGAGCCCTTATGTTTACATTATGAACTATACAACATATAACTAAGTCCATAAAGCCTTCAAGAGAAAAGTATGCTGATGGTAAGGATGGGGCACCAACTTATACATAATTGTACAAAGAAACTCAAACTAAAACAAAATGAAAATTCTAGACATCAACTCCAGAAAGAAAGAAGCATACCAACACAGTCGCTGAACTCACAAGCTCCTAATGCAAAAGGTGGTCTAGGCCTTTATCTGCAACTGCAACACGAATGCAGCATCCCTAGGTTAAGGGACGTTAGTTGAATGATAATTACTAGTATGTAAGGTTGAAAATCAATAGTCATGAGACAACAATCATAATAATAACTGAGTCAAGGGATGAGAGCATAAAAGGATAGAGATAACCTGGAACTTTGAAACCTATAACCAAACTGAAACTCACCCTTTTATACTAATGCAACAGTACAATCTCAAAAATGTCAGAAAGCAACTAGATATATGCATACACATGATATGTCAATATATGTCAACTCAACATGCTCACTGGAAGGTAGGTACCTCTATCTCACCGATAATAGCAGTTGGTTGTCTGATAAAATATTTGTGCCAGTAGGAATTTTTGATATGTGGACCAAATGTAATACAATGTGACTATGCATACTCATGTTGTTACGTATATAATCATAACCTCAAAAATCTTGTGACAAGATAACTACCCTCCTTGGGTAATCTTAAGAAGGAATTGAATATTAACTCTTTAGCATGAGTAAGACCTAATCATGAGGACATATTTTCTTGATACATACATGAACATACCTTAGAAAGCTCTATAAGTAAAGAGTATATAAACTTTAAACTCTTAGATAAAGTACTTTATATGAACTTTGGCCTCATCATTTGCTACAAGATTTCATATAGCCTATTCGACCTTTCAAGACACGATTTGAGAGTAATAGACTCTTTCATTACCTTAAGGAGTCTCAATTATGACTCAAAGAAGAACTATAATTATTAAAAGTGTAGCTTAAGCATGATTGTAATACTTGAATATGTAACATAGGAAAATTTCTATGAATTCTATAACAAGAAGATCATACATGCTACTATTATTAGGACAATTCATAAAAGACTTGAGTCGATCATTCTTTATGGAAGGTAGTTTACTTAAATGGAGACAATGGAAAGATTCTATAAGCATGAATTCTATTACATATTTTGAAGTCTTTATAGCTATGTCATTCTATTCGTAGTGTCCAACTTATGAGAGGACCATTATCTAAGAGTATGACAAGAACATAAACATATGAATGCCATGAGTGCAATATAGACATGAGAAAATAATCATAACTTTAAGGATACCTATTAGGATCGCCTTATAGTATTGTCACTCATTGGGAAAGAATAGCCTCTAGGTATGAGTGCAAATAAATCTGTTGAACGTAGGTAGGTGGCATGTATAGGAGTCCTTTGAATTGAAAGTTCTAAGAACACCTTAAGGATAGATAAGCTTTAGGTTATAATATAGTAAGACTATATGTATGAGATTCCTTAAAATGAGATTTTTCATGTCTGTATCGATCTAAGACTTAGGTGTATAGCAACTAATAACCAATGCCCTCTTCATAGGGTAACTTTAATAGTCCATCTAAATCATATTATCTGGCTTACACAATTCATTCACAACAATAAGAACCTTCTCAACATATTCCAACATCCCTAAACTTCAATTTCACTTCTAACAAGGTTAACATCAATAACAAATGAAGTCTAATCGCTAATAATTCTATCGATTAATCGATAGAAACTCCGTGATAATTACCTACCAAAATTTATTGATCTATAAATAACATATCTGACTAAAAATTAAAGGAAGATAAAGCTTATAATTTGAGTATACACCAAACAGCCACCAAGGGATCAACACAATGAAAATGAACAAACTAGACCAAAGATTCAACCTCCTAAACATGGATTTCAAGGTTGGATGGTCCAAACCTCTTCAAGCTACCAAGAACATTAATAAAGCAACTTCTGCAGAGAGAAAAAGGATTTTCCACTAGATTGGAATTTTATAAAAGGAACTAAAAATATACTACATAACAACAAATATAGGCTACTACCCATCACCATCGCGATTGACCAGCTGCGCTGCCTGTGCTGGTGACTCCGAACTACATGAAAGTATACATTGTTATCCAAGTAATATCGAATTTTTAAGGACGTAGGCCGAACCCAAGAGACTTATGATTTAACAACTTATAGTTAGTTCAACTACAGTGAGTTAAATTAAATGCGAAGAGTAACCAAAGAGTGTTTTGAATTTTCATCTATTCCATGAACAAAAGTAAAGACTAGAGAGTAATTAAAAGTTGTGATCACTATTAGTAATGCAATCCAGGGTTACTACTTTGTTTAGAAATCTTGTCTGACATTAAATTTTCTTGACTAATTAGTTTTTCTGCTTGTTGGTTTATGGTATTAATTATATGATTATGGTCTTCCAACCCTTTAATCATCTATTTACATATAATTCTATGCCTAATTTCCTATGATCAAGAATAAATCATGCGGATGAAATTAGCTTCTCCCATTCGATAACCAAGCAACAAGTTTTAGGTATATTCCTATCTTAGATGCAAATAAATTCTCAATTTTACTTCAACAAAAGATCTTACTTTCTATATTCTTCATTATATCTTATTGATCCTTCTTCCGGGTTCATAACAAGAATATAGATATATTTCAATGGTGGCCAATCATCAAAATAGTAAAATCAAGAATATAAGAATAAACAATTTAATAAACTAACTTTGTCAAGTCAATAATCCACTAAACATTCATACTTTTAGTCCTAACCCCAGAACAAGGGTTTTTAGCCACTTATGTTTAAGAAAAAACACAAGAAATTAATATGTTTATTCAATGTAAAGAGTAGGAAAATCAAGAAAAAAAGAAACCTAATGGTGAAATCTCTTTCTCCAATAGATGCTTGCTAATTAGTGACCAACCTTAATAAAAACATCATTAGGAAATATTGTAGTAGTGAAAATACCCCCTATCATAAGTGGGTACAAATTACAAAAGTTAAAAGAATTAGTTTTAGGATTGTGCCTAGCACGACGCGCTCACCGTAGCACCTTGTTACTCAACGGAGTTCTTCTGAAGTTGTTGATCTTGGATAACATCAAAAAACACTTCTTAAATTAAGGTGGTGGCCACGGTCATTGACAAAAAAAAATTCTCAATGTGTTTTTAGTTCGAACCTCATGAGTATTAGGGTGAGATTATCCAACTGTTGTGAATCAACTCACAAAAGTAAGCGTCATGTCTCAACAATGTAAAGTAAAAATTAGGCAAAAAGTATAAGCAAGTATCAATTGCATTAGTAAATGCAAAACAAAGGAAATGATTTGTTGCTAGTAATGAGAGGAACTAACAGTGTACATTTGATGGAGCGTTGACTTGATAAGGATTGATTGAAAGCCTTAAATCCTATTAGCGCATGGATAGCCTTGACTTTGGCTACACCCTATGTTTTTCAACCAAAAGGGTGTGTCGATGTTGGGTCTTATCAAACCCCAAAACCACAATCAACTAAACAACTAGCAATGCCTGAGGAAGGGTTAGAAAATTTCTATCTCTAACCCTTTAAAGGAGTGCAAATTTGTGTTTGGACTATCTCTCCAACCCATACATCAAATACACTAATTCCTCTCTATTAAATCCTTTCCCAACCTTAATTTCTTCTTTCAAGAAAAAGTAAAGTTAGAAATCTTAATAAATGTTTGCAACCATCAATTATTAAATTAAAATTTGATTAAAGTAATAGATCCACGCTCTCTAATCAAATCTAAGAATATTTAATAAATACCCACTCTAGTCTAGATACCCATCATGTACACAAACCCCTAGTAAGAAATTTAGCTACTCATAGTCAAAGGTAGATAAATTATACCAATAGGAAATTTTTCCAAAATCCATCATATTAAGTAAATAAATTGAATTCTAGCTCAAGGTCAGCAACAATAGTGATTTTCCCAATGAATAAGAAAGCAAAAATATACTTTATCTATCTCTATGATGTCCTCTCTATTCAATGTGATTTCATGATATGTGCAATTAGGGCAAAATAGACATATATTCTTTGCACAGCTATCCAAAAATGCCCTTGGAAGCTTCTCAGGTACACTTGTGCCTTTCTGGATGATATTTCCCTTCAACAAACAACACAGCTCACTTGTGTGGGACCTGTAATTCGCAGATACCTACCTCCAGATCGCAGGTCACTTCTTAGGCTGAGGAAGTGTCCTTTGCATGTCATTTGTGGTGGCATGTGCGGTCTGCAGATGTCAATCTGCGACTTGTAGGTCTTGTTCATCTATTCTCCAGGTTCTTCTGCATCTACGAAATGCGTGTTCTCCTTCTTCTTCTAGCAGATTACTTTCAGTTCAATTCCTTTATTTTTATTATTTTACTCAAATGCCTGCACAAATCAGGAGAAGGGGCATAAAAACTTTCTAAATTATGTGAAAACTAGGTAGTAATTCATGCTTAAGAGCCAAATGAGTTAGTAAATTACCAACTCATTACACTCCCAAATTTGAACCATTGTTTATCCTGAAGCAAAGCATTCATGTCACAAGTGAATTGACTTAAGCATGACACAACATGATTTCTACACAAAATACCATTGTAAATCAGGACAACCCCAAACTCACACACAAACTCAAAAATTAAAAAGACTCAAACAAATGCACAAATTTTGATTGGTACCACCATGAGCACTCAACCAAAATCACCATCATTCTTTCAATTCAAAATAGGGGACATTTTCATTCAAAGTAAGTTCGACAAGCATCTCAAGTCATTGACATTCATATTCAATGTTTTCCTAGAAGTTAACTATATAACTTATCGCATTCATACCTCTCAATAGAAATCACAATTTTAACGTCCACTCCAAGGATGTAATGCCACTTCAACAAAAGAGAGAATCCCACTCACAATTATGCAATTTACAAAATAGGTATTATAAGATAATGCAAAGAGGCTCACTCTCTCAAAGACATTCAAGTGTACACACATCGAACACTAAGCTTGCCCTTCATGTAACTCACTACTAATGTAGAGTTGCTAAGCTTGGAATCACTAAGGACTTGTGGGTCATAATATACCTTAGAGGTAAAGGTAGGACTTCATTTAGTTCAAGTGACTAGCACTTGCCTAATGCTGTTGTGACGTAATTCAACATCCCCTTTAACCTAAGTAGACAACTTCCTCTTATCTCCTTTTCATCCTCCAAATCATTCCCATAGAGCCATCTTTTTAATACCATATATTTTTACAATAATCCTCTTATCTTCAAGAGATAGCACCAACAAATTGTTTTCTTTCTTCTTTTGATAAAAGATTTTCAACCAACCATTTTGTTTTTATATCAAGAAATTGGCGCTACCTCACATTGAAACTCATTCCTCTTTTTCATTAATTTTATGTACACCCCCGAACATAGCTATTGTCCATATCTCATTTCATTTTCTCATACTCCTTCAAATAATGGGCTTTAAGCCCCCATTTTTCTTTTATCAATTGCAATTAGGGAGGAATAGGTGACAAAAGAGAGAATTTAAAATGGGTTTAAGGTTTTGTAATACCTCAGAAGTGCCTAACACTATACTCGAGATTAGAAAGGTGATTAGTAGAAAAGGATGGAAAAAACATCTCAAGTCTACTCATGGTATGAGTCGTGAGAAGGACCAACGAGTCATAGGATCGATCATGGTCAGAACCTGCCGGGGAAGTTCAGTAGCAATGAGTCCAGGTACGACTCATGGGATTATGTAAATAGGTAGGAGTCATGGATATGCTGATGTGTCAGGCTTGGGCGTTATCACTCTTTGTACAACTCGTTGTGGGGAACAATGAGTCATGGCTTGCACTCGTAGGAAGAGGGCAGGGGAATTTCCAGGAGTGGAAATGGAAGGATCCGATGACCCGTTGTTTGATGGTATGAATCGTTGTGTTACTCATGGAAAACATCAGAAGTTGCGCATAAGTAGCAGCAACGAGTGGAACCCACGAGTCGTGGTATAAATGTATGACTCGTGGTGTGAGTCGTTACTTTTGACAGTGTGAAATTTTTGGCGTAACTATTAAGGTTGTTTTTTATATTCTATGCTCCTAGGTCCTAAAATACATCAATGTAGGCATGGGAAAGTGTTTATTAAGGGTATTATTCACCCTAGATTACCCATTAATCTCCTAACACTTTCAATTAAAGAATTAGTCCCTCAAGATCTCTCAAGGAAATCCTAGGGTTCTTCCTCAAGTTTCTATTAGATTCAATTGGGGTTTCAAGTTTAGTTGGGAATAATAAAATTCAGGTATGTGGGTCTATCAAATGAAGGATTCTTTCAACCCCATGTCCCTTCTTCAATCAAAATTATGATCACCCATTCCACAAAGCCCTTTTCAAAAATTTAGAATCCATGTGGGGTTATGAAATTCTTCTATGATTCTCTCATGGGTATAGCTAATTGAGGAGAAATTATGATTTCATTGTAGGGTTTTGTGTCCCCTTCAAGTATTTTATGAAATTATGATCTCTTATGTTTCAAGCATGATTATGAATTTTAGGGAAAAATAACTCTTTATAAGATTTTATGATTTTCTTATGATTTCAATCCTCTCAAGCCCTGAGCTATGTTTTATGAAGTATGAGACATGATTTCCTACATATACTCTTCAAAGGTTTACGATTTCAAGTGTGAGGATTTTCTCAAGTGAGCATGACTTTCATGATCATCAAGTTTATGATTATGGATGACTCAGGGGCCCTTATTTCATGGCTAGTTCAAGTATGTCAAGCATGTTCACGTATATCATTATTTAAAATATCCCATAAACCTTATGTACGATTTCACAATATTTATATGAGTCATGTGCGTGTTTTTTGGGAGTAGTGTCTAGTACCAAGTAGTCCAAGGGTTTAAGTTAACCCTGAGTCTCCAAAATTACGTGCAAACGTAGGTTTATATTCATGGACTCTAGGTGGGTCCCATTAGTGATATCATGCCACATATCATTCCTTGCCTTGGAAAGCTTGGATGGCTCTACCAACTTGCACGAGATAGTTGGGGCACCATGTAAGTTCTATCATGATGGTGTTACTTATGACGAGTCCTTCCATTTGTTTCTTATGTTTATGCATGATCATGGTTACGATATTTTGGATCAAGTTTTGCTTTCACAAGGTTTCTCTTATGATTATGATTTATGACTAGTTTATAAATAGTTTTGAAAACCTTGAGCCCTTATGTTTAAGTTATGTTTATTTATCTCATGTTTCAGACTTATTCCACTCTCATGATTTTTATATGTACTTTACTGTCCATATTTACTTAGTCCACATATGTAGTGCCTTCTAAGTACTGCCTTGATACTCTATGTTGTGTCGTCTCATGATACAGGTCCGATCGATCAATCTCAGTTTCGCTGTTAGCCCCGCTCTTCCCTCAGTTCAGCACCAGTACCAGCCTTTGTGAGTCCTCATCTTTCGAGGACATTCAGTTAGATTATTCTTTATGTTATTTCAGTTTCTTCTCAAGTAGGCTAGTTGGGGTTTTTTTCCCATTAGCCTATTAGATAGTTAGAGGCTTGTCAGATGTTATGTAGATGTTGAACTTTGTCATGTGTTGACTCTATTTCTGATCTTTTGATATACATAAGACTTTTGCTTATGTTATGTTCATGTTTTAAATTCCTCTTTGTTATGCTTTTGAAGTGCTATGCATATTCCATGGGTTAGCTTATAGACCTTCGTGGTTTTAGGTCCCGTGTCTCTATCTGAGGTCCTAGCTAGGGTTGTGACGAATATGGGATCAGAGAATTAGGTTTTATAGTATCCTAGTGTGTATGACAACCACGTTAAGTAGAGTCTTTTTTATGGTTATGAAGTACACCACACTTATGATGAAGAGGCTACGAAATATTTTAGGAAAATTTCCCTTTTTTCATGATTCCATCTTGTGTTATGAGTTCAACTCTCTCTATTCCTCTAAATCTAGCTATACATGTTTGCAGAATCATGCCTCCTCGATGAGTTAAATGGTAGAAGAAATGACAGTAGAGATGGGAATAAACAGGCCTCAATAGCACCAATGAAT
The DNA here is from genome assembly GCA_035772735.1 of Datura wrightii. Taxonomy (NCBI): domain Eukaryota; kingdom Viridiplantae; phylum Streptophyta; class Magnoliopsida; order Solanales; family Solanaceae; genus Datura; species Datura wrightii. Next base: position 162,972,756 of record JASDFA010000016.1, read on the forward strand.
CCTTTGCCTGAGTAGGCTGCTCATGCTGAGTTTAGGGCAGCCATTCAGATGTTGGCACAGGCCACGACCGCTAGGTCAACAAACAAGATGTAGCTCATGTTCCCCAATATGGGAATATAGTGACAACGAGACTTTTGGACTTCCTTAGGATAAACCCACCTTAGTTTTTTTGGTCAAAGGTGGATGAGAACTCGCATGAGTTCCTTGAGGAGATTCAGAAGATCACTCGGATTATATGGGTGACGGGAGAGGAGAGAGCAAATTTAAACCTCTTACTAGCTGAAAGCGGTCGCTCACATTTGGTTTCGTCAATAAAAGAATAGCAGGGGGCTTGGGGTAGTTCTCATGGGGTAGGATGAGTTCATGACTGCCTTCTTAGATAGGTGTTTCCTTGCAGAGCTGAAGGAAGCAAAGGCGATAGAGTTTATCAACCTGAGGCAGAACAACATGACTATTCAGAGGCATGCTATGGAGTTTACTCGATTGTCGTGGTATGCACTGGAGATGGTGGCTGATCAGAGGGCTCGGGTGAGTCGGTTCGTGAATGGAGTAGCAAACTCTTTGGTCAAAGAGTGCAAGACCACCATATTGCACAACGACATAGAGTTTCTAAGATTTTTCCTATACGCCCAGCAGATGGAGGCAGAGCAGATAAAGGAAAGGGAGAGAGAGGACAAGAGGGCCAGGACAGGTAGCTTTAGGTTTTCTTAGTGGAGGTCTGGTGGCAGACATAAAACCCAGTCCCATCAGAGGTCATCGACCCCAGTGCTGTCATCAGCTAGTATTTCGTCTAGACCCTGGGGGCAATCAATGGAGTAGGGTGTCAAGTTCTAAGGGACAGAGGATCATGTCGATAGAGAGCACTTTTACAGTGTATCTGCCGGTCAGCATCAGAACAGATTCTACGCACTACCGTCTTACCAGGAGCAGGAGACTTCATCCAATGTGGTTACTGGTATGTTGCGATTATTTCATCTTGATGTTTATGCATCGCTAGATCCAGGAGCCACATTATCCTTCGTGACTCCTTATATTGTTGATCGATTTGGTGTTCCTAAAATCTTTTTAGAACAATTCTCAATTTCTAGTACAGTCAGTGACTTAGTTATAGCTCGACAAGTATACAAAAATTACCCAGTCTTAATCCTTCAGAAAGTCACCTCAGATGACTTAGTAGAGTTAGATATGATCGATTTTGATATAATCTTCAATATGGATTGGCTAAATGCATGCTATGCTTCAGTTAATTGTAAAACCCGTTTAGTAGCATTCCGGTTACTAGGTGGGCTAGTCCTAGAGTGGAAGGGTAGTTCGACCGTGCCTATAGGTCTCTTTGTTTCCTACCTTATGTCTAGAAAGATGATTTCAATGGGTTGTGTGTACCATCTAGTTTGGATTAAGGATGCCACATCCTAGACCCGGAATCTCGAGTCTATCCCTGTTGTATGTGAGTATTCAGAGGTATTTCACGATGATTTACCAGGAGTCCCTCCCGAGCGAGAGATTGACTTTGGCATTCTTCTTCCCAATACACAACCTATATCCATTACTCCTTAAAAATGGTTCCAGCTGAGCTAAAGAAGTTGAACGAACAATTGAAAGATCTCCTAGATAAGGGGTTTATCAATCCTTGTAAGTCTTCGTGTGATGCACCAAGTTCTCTTTCTATGCAAGAAGGGTGGTTCCTTTCATATATCTATTGACTATCGGCAGTTGAACAAAGTAACAATTAAGAACAAGTATCCCCTCCCTAGGATTGGTTACTTGTTTAACCAGTTTCACGATGCTAAATGCTTTTCTAAGATAGACCTCAGATCAAGCTACCACCAACTCAAATTTAGGGAGAGTGAGATTCTGAAGTCAGCCTTCAGGATCAATATGGACACTATGAGTTCGTAGTTATGACCTTTGGACTAACGAATGCCCCTACAGCTTTAATGGATTTGATGAACAGGGTGTTCAAGAAATACTTGGGTATGTTCTTCATTGTCTTCATAATTTCTTTCCTCCCCACCTGGCTAGATGTTGCACCCCATAAGTTTCTAACATTTAGTCGGCCTATTCGTACGTTGGGTAAGCGTTTTAGATTTCAATATGTATGAGGAAGGGCCCGGGGAAAGGTCGAATAAGCACGAAGACGGGATCGCGCGGGAGGAGGACGAACCAGTTGCCCAGAGGAGCAACGTGGCACAGAGCAAGCTCCTCTACGATAGCCACCGTGGCAAACCCAATATTCGGTGCGTTGGGGTCCATCTGTCCACCTCCTCAAGTATATATAATTTTTCCCATTTCATTGCATTTCATTTCCAACATATATACCTCGCCAGCAGAGGGAAAACACAAGTGAAATCAATATTATCCATTCGTTTATGTCGTAAAATGCTGTCCGAATTCAAATTAACTTCGGGTATCGAAGTATAAAGCTGCGAGGAGCATTACTACAGAGTTAGTTTCATGAAATTCGCCCGTTGAATCGTCGCCCCGATATGATAAAATTATTGGAATTTCTCCAAACTAGTGTTAATACGATCATAGGCTTAAAGTAAGCATTTCTCCCTTAAAGATTCCCGAGAAATTATGAGTTTTCAATCGTGATCCATCAAGTTGAAATATAGTTAATATTTATACCTAAGGTTATCGTTTTCTCCGAATTTAGTATTGAAATCAGCCTCATTCTTAGTATAATATGATTGCAATTGAGAAGAGCAGTTGAATATGAGCTGAAACTCACTAGTTAATCAGTAACCGGCAATCAAGGTATATTAGCATAGTTTCCTTCGGCAAGTTAGTTCCTATGGTATTATAACTTAGTCTAAATTCCACTAAGAGAATCAGAAGTACGTAGTCATGAATAGTTGTTGTTATTAGCTGAGACTAGCATTCTACGTTGTGTTGGGATTTGCTTTGTGTATATAGCCCTCTGTGACCAACCTAGGGATACTAGCTGTGTCGACGCCCGCCAGGGGCGAGATGACGTCACTCCAAAAAGAGCGACATGCCGTCCGCGAGGATGAAGATGGGGTCCTAGGTTCTCATAGAGTCCATTCCATGGCTGGACTATTATACATACGCTGTATCGGCACCACACCCCCCACGAGCTTGGTGCTTAGGGTGCAGATATCAGGAGTCCATTGGACTCAGACACAGCTACAGTCAGGAGCCAAACGGGCTCATTTTCATACCTAGGTGACTGGCAGGATAGCTATAGCTACCAGTATGACCCGCTATGACCTTGATAGGGGTATATAGACGGACGTGTACTCACTAGGGCTTATGGGGGCCCCGGGTGGGTTGTTCGGTGCTGGTTGTACCTTTCGGTTCTGCGGTCCAGGTAAGATTCTTTTTTGCTTTAGTTATTGGTAGACTAGATAATAGGAACCCAACTATTCAGGTATGACTTCTATCCCTTTCTTTAAGTCATTTAAGATTTATCTTTACTACTTAGTTATTTATAGTTATCGCCTTACATATTCAGTATCTATTGTACTGACACTCTTTTTGGGGCGCTGCATTACTTCCTGCAGGTACGGATAAACGAGGAGCAGGTCCCTTGTAGCTTTCAGCCAGCATCGTCAGAACAGTTAGCTCCTTTCTTCTAAAGCCTGTAGATTAAAGGTTTACCCCTTTTGACTGTACAGTTTAGGGGTAGGTCGGGGCCTTGTCCCGATATCGTATTATTCTTAGAGGCTTGTAGATTGTATTTATTTCCCTGTGGTTAGCTGTTATTGGCTGTGTAGGGCCTATATGTGCTTCAGTTTATGTGTTGGCCATGTGTGGCCTTGTTCAACTGATAGATTAGCGACCTTGTTTGCCATAGTTTGGTGTAGCTCTGGATTTACCTTACAGTCATACCTAAACATCATGGCTGTTTTGTCAGCCGGCATAGGATTCCCTATTATTTCTTGTTTTGGTTAGTTGTTTCCTTTCACAGGTGGCTATAAGGCCGTGTTGGCCGGAGGTTATATTTACAGCCGAGATATAACTATTATTTTTTTGATGTAAGAGTCAGTGCCAGCACTGCACTAGAATTGCTTAGGCCCAGTCAGCTCAGTTAGTTCATGTCCTAGTAGGCACCCAGTGCCAGTCATGCCTCCTAAGGAGGGGCTTGACAAGCTTGGTATAAGAACAGGTCGTATCCCAGGGAGTCTACAAGCTGTGCTAAGTAGAGTCTTGTCTATGGATGTGTTGTGCACCACATACTATAGGTAGGAGGCTGCGAGGCATGATAGGATGGTTAGTCTTTCTTCTTAACCAGTCATGTTATAGAGTTGTACGGTATAAGGTTGAATCCCTAAGCTTACCATATTCTTTTATCTACAGAGAAATGGCATACCTACGACACCCTATGACTGGTAGGAGATTGGATGTAGCAGCAGGAGAGGGCACTAGCAGGGTGCCTCACCCAAAGTCATCCCGGTCTGAGGGCTACAGAGAGGCTTCATCTCGGTCTCCCCAGAACACTTCACCACGTCAAGAGCTTCTCGGAGCGGCAAATGTGACGGCACTGCTCTAGCAGTCTCTATACCAGTACCATTGGATCAGGAGGTTAGGAGTGTTGTTGTTATGTTAGCTCATATGATGGCCACACAGTGTCAACCCGTAGTACTGGTAGCTGCAGAATCTTCAAGAGTGCCTGGTAGCTCGAGGGTCCGAGAGTTCATTACACTGAATCCCCCGCAATTCACAGGGACAGATCGAGTCGAGGACACTCAGGATTTTCTAGACCAGTTGCAGTGAAGTTTTAGGGTAATTCATGCCACTCCCGCAGAATCAGCGGAGTTAGTAGTATTTTGGTTGCTGGACATTGAGGTACTATGGTACGAGAGCTGGGAAAGGTCCTGAGGTAGAGATGTTCCCCCTTTGACTTGGCCTAGTTTCTCTGAGGCCTTCGTAGACCATTATCTACCATGGGAGATCTGCCAGGCTAGGGTAGATCAATTTTTGCATTTGGAGCCGGGTTCAATGAATAATCGGGAATATGCTATGAGGTTTGATTCCTTGGCCCGATATGCACCGGCCTTTGTGGATACCATGCCAGCCAGGGTGCACTGGTTTATCATGGGGCTGAATCCAGAATATGTGGAGACCTATATCACAGCTACTTTGTGAGATGACATGGATATTGCTCGTGTATAAGAATTCACCTAAAATATTGAGGGGATTCGGCAGCAGAAGAGAGGGATAAAGAGGGCAAGTCAGGAGCAACACCGCAGGAATACCTAGTGATATGCAGATAGAGTCCCAAGGTGGACCCATACCACAATTATCAGACAGACCACCTGGACCCCCACCTCTACAATAGCAGCAGGGGAGCAGTTTTGGTTGTCGGGTAAAGCCAGGGCCCAGCGAGAGTTCACGGTCAGTATGAGCACAACAACAGATGGGGTCGGAGCAGAGTATATTTACTGTACCACTTTGCCCTATTTGTAGCCGACTTCATTCTAGGCTTGCAAGTATGCTTCTACCACCTGTTATGAAAGTGCACAAGAGGGTCATCAGATGAGGAACTGTCCGGCTCGAGGTCAGAGTGATCGGGACTAGCAAGAAAGATCTTCAGTAGGGTCACGCGCCCTAGCATCTCAAGCAGGGCACAGACCCTCATCTCCAGCGGGCAGAGGCCGAGGTAGGTCAGGGGCCTCCGTTCAGGTATCGGTCCAAATCATACATATGCTTTACTGGGGCAACAGAAGTCAGTCTCGTCACCGGATGTTGTGACAAGTATGCTAGACATTTACTCTCATTCTATATATGCTCCGATAGACCTAGGTTCCACTTTATCTTATGTTACCCCGTTAGTGGCTCGGAAGTTCGATATTACGCTGGAATTACTTCGGAGACCTTTTTCAGTGTCTACTCCCATCAGTAATTCCATTATAGCTAAAAGGGTTTACCAAGGGTGTACAGTAGAGGTCGTTGGCTGCCAAATTTTGGCAGATTTAGTAGAATTAGAGATGGTTGATTTTGGTGAAATTATGGGTACAGATTGGCTAGATCCATGTTATTCCAATGTAGAATGTTGGACCAAGATTGTCCGATTCCACTTTCCCTGGGAGGTAGTACGGGAATGGAAAGGTAGTGCGGCTACACCGAAAGGTAGGTTTATTTCCTATCTTCGGGCGAGAAAATTGATAGCAAAGGGATGCATTTATCATATTGTCAGAGTTCAGGATGAGAATCTCCAACTCTTCAGTCTATTCCAGTAGTCAATGAATTTTCAAATGCATTTCTAGATGAGCTACGTGGCATTCCCTTGGAACAGGAAATCGATTTTGCAATTGATTTATTACCAGGTACTTAGCCCATATTTATTCCTCTGTACCAAATGGCTCCTGCTGAGTTCAGAGAGTTGAAGGTACAGTTGAAAGATTTGCTAGATAAGGGCTTCATCAGTTCGAATACTTCCCAATGGGGAGCACCAGTCATACTTGTGAGAAAGAAGGATGGCACTCTCCTTATGTGTATAGATTATCGACAACTTAATAAAGTCGCTATTAAGAATAAGTACCCGCTTCCCAGAATAGATGATTTGTTTGATCAATTACAGGGGGCAAAATATTTATCCAAAATTGACTTAAGGTCGGTGTACCATCAGGTCTGGGTTTATGAGAGGGATATTCCAAAAACCACTTTCAGGACCAGGTATGGCCATTTTGAGTTCCTAGTCATGTCTTTTGGACTGACGAATGCTCCGACAGTGTTCACGGACTTGATGAACAGACTCTTTAGGCCATATCTGTACCTGTTTGTGATAGTATTTATTGATGATATTTTGTTATATTCCCACTTAGAGGAAGATCACCGGGATCACCTATGAACAGTACTCTCAAGAATCGCCAGTTCTATGCAAAGTTTTCTAAACGTGAATTCAGGCTGAATTCAGTAGACTTTTTGGGCCACATTGTGTTAGATGCTGGCATTTAGGTGGACTCACATAAAATTGAAGCAGTAAATACATGGCCTAGACCTACAGCCCCGATCGAGGTACGTAGTTTCCTGGGGTTAGCCGGGTATTATAGGAGGTTTGTGGAAGGATTTTCAACCTTAGAAGCACCTTTGACAAAGTTAACTTAAAAAGCAGTCAAATTTCACTGGACTAAAGCATGTGAATAGAGTTTTCAGGAATTGAAAAACAGACTGAACTTGACACCAGTATTAGCCTTGCCAGAATGATCAGAGGGTTATGCGGTGTACTGCAATGCTTCATGCATTGGGTTGGGATGTGTTCTGATGCAGCGTGGTAAAGTAATTGGTTACGCTTCCAGACAGCTGAAGAAGCATGAAAAAAACTATCCCAACCCATAACCTGGAATTAGCCACGGTGATTCATGCCTTGAAATTATGGAGGCACTATTTGTATGGCGTGCATGTAGATATTTTTACTGATCATAAGGGCCTCCAATATGTTTTCACATAGAAAGAATTGAACCTACGGTAGCGTTACTGGTTAGAGCTATTGAAAAACTATGATGTGAATATTTTGTTTCACCCAGGAAAAGCCAATGTTGTAGCAGATGCTCTCAGTCGTAAGTCTATGGGGAGTTTAGCACACCTGAAGCCAGGACAATAGGGACTGGCCTGAGAATTGCATCAGTTAGAGAGTTTGGCCATCCGTATAATACATTCAAGAGACAGTGGAGCAGTCATTCAGAATACGACAGTATCGTCGTCAGTTGTGGAAGTGAAAGAACGACAGTACGAGGACCTTAATCTGGTTCAGCTCAGAGATAAGGTTCAGCAAGCGGGAGTTATAGATTTCTAGATAACTAAAGATGGAGTTTTGAGATATGGGGATCGCCTCTGTGTTCCATACGCTGTAGGACTTCGCCAGCAAATTATGGGCGAGGTGCATTATTCCTGTTACTCTTTTCATCCGTGTTCTACAAAGATGTATCATGATATAAAAGATATTTCCTAGTTGATGGGAATGAAAAAGGGATAGTAGAATTTGTCGCTCAATGTCCTAATTGCCAACAGGTTAAAGTCGAACATCAAAAACCCGATGGACTGAAACAAGAAATAACAGTGCCTATGTGAAAATGGGGGGAGATTAATATGGACTTTGTGACAGGGTTACCTCATACCAGGCATAAATTTGATTCTATCTGGGTCATCATTGATAGGTTGACAAAGTCATCCCACTTTCTGCCAGTCAAGGCTACTTTCTTACCCGAGGACTACGCTGAATTGTATATCAGAGAAATAGTCATATTAGATGGTGTCCCAGTAACTAGCATTTCTGACAGGGGAGCACCATCCACAGCAAGATTCTGGCAGTCTTTCTAAGGAGGTTTGGGATCCCAGGTTAATCTGAGTACGACATTCCACCCTCAGAAAGATGGGCAAGCCGAATGTACAACTCAAACGCTCGAGGATATGTTACGAGCGTGCATGTTGGAGTTTGGAGGTAGTTGGGATGAACACTTACCGCTCACTGAGTTTTCCTACAATAACAATTACCATTCAGTAATTCAAATGACGCCTTATGAGGCTTTATAAGGGAGAAAATATAGGTCCCCAGTTGGTTGGTTCAAAGAGGGAGAATTAGGGTTAATTGTTCCAGATATAATTCATCAATCAGAAGAGAAAGTTAAGCTTATCAGAGAATGTCTGCTAATAGCTCAAAGCTGCCAGAAATCTTATGCTGATATGCGGCGTAGAAACTTGGAGTTCAGTGTAGGTGACTGGGTATTTTTGAAAGTATCACCGATGAAAGGCGTGATGAGGTTTGGAAAAAAGGGTAAGCTCAGCCCAAGATTTATTGGGTCGTATCGAATACTCTGAAGAATAGGTAAAGTGGCATACGAGCTAGATTTTCCTTCAGAGTTAGAATCTGTTCATTTGGTTTTCCATGTGTCGATGCTACGAAAGTACATAGGGGATCCGTCCTGAGTCATGCCAGTTGAGGACATCCAGGTTACTGAGGAATTAGCCTATGAAGAGGTTCCAGTAGCTATACTAGATTAGCCGGTTCGCAGGTTAAGGACAAAAGATGTTGCCTCTGTTAAAGTATTGTGGAGGAACAAGAACAGAGAGGAAATGACTTAGGAAGCTGAGGACGACATGAAATCCAGATATCCCCATTTGTTCCAGGCTTAGCTCAAGCCATGCAGTTAAGGTACCTTTAGTATTTCAGTTATGGCTTTATGATTTATGTGTTGTGTACAACTTAGTTGACTCCGATCTTATTGAGAAAAAGTTGTGATAGTATTGAATAAAGTGCCTGTACTAGACTTTTCTGTGTTTCAGGATTTTTGGATAGTCTATATTACAGGGGAGACTCTGCCAAAATTTTTCCAGAACAAGTAATTACAAAGTTAAGGTTCTTGTAAGTAGAAGTTTAAATTCAAGGATGAATGTTCTTAAGGGCGGGAGGATGTTACACCCCTTAAGTTTCTAACATTTAGTCGGCCTATTCGTACATTAGGTAAGCATTTTAGAGTTCAATACGTATGAGGATGGGCTCGGGGAAAGGTCAAACGAGCGCGAAGACGAGATCCAGCGGGAGGAGGATGAACCAGTTGCCCAGAGAGGCAACGTGGCACGGAGCAAGCTCCTCCACGACAGCCACCGTTGCACGCCTGATATTCGGCGTGTTGGGGTCCGTAGCATGGACCCCTGTCGACCGACTCAAGTATATATAAGTTTTCCCCTTTGATTGCATTTCATTTCAAACTTGTCTACCCATCCAGCAGAGGAAAACCATGAGGGAAATCAACAATATCTATCCGTTTACGCTGTAAAATGCTATCTGAATTCAAATTAACTTTGGGTAACGAAGTATAAAGCTGTAAGGAGCATTACTACGATGTTAGTTTCGCGCAATTCACCCGGTGAATCGTCTCCCCACCGTGCTAAGGTTATTGGAATTTCTCCAAACTAGTGTTAGTATGATCACAAGCTTAAAGTAAGCATTTCTCCATTCTAGAATCCCGAGAAATTATTAGTTTTTGATCGTGATCCATCAAGTTGAAATATAGTTAATATTTATACATAAGGTTATCGTTTTCTTCGAATTTAGTATTGAAATCAGCCTCATTCTTCCTATAATACGATTGTTGTTGAGAAGAGCAGTTGAATACGAGTTGAAACTTGCCAGTTAATCAGTAACCAACAATCGAGGTATGTTAAGGCAGTTTCCTTCGGCAAGTTAGCTCCTATGGTAGTATAACTCAGCCTAAATCCCAATTAGAGAATTAGAAGTACGTAATCATGAATAGTTGTTGTTATTAGCTGAGACTAGCATTCAATGTTGTGCTAGGATTTAATTTGTCTATATAGCCCTCCTTGACCAACCCCAGGGTTACTAGTTGTGTCGACGCCCGCCAGGGGCGAGATGACATTGCTCCAGAAAGAGCAGCATGCCGTCCGCGAGGGATGAAGATAGGGTCCCAGGTCCTTATAGAGTCCATTCCATGGCTGGACTATTATAAATACGTTGTATCGGCACCACACCCCCGACGAGCATGGTGCCCAGGTGCAGATATCAGGAGTCCACTAGACTCAGACACAGCTATAGTCAGGAGCCAACCGGGCTCAGTTGGAGACCCAGGGGACTGGTAGAACGACTATAGCTACCAGTATGACCCACTATGACCTTGATAGGGATATATAGATGGACGTGTACTCACCAGGGCTTATGGGGGACCCAGGTGGGTTGTTCTGTGCTGGTTGTACCTTTCGACTTATGGGGACCAGGTAAGGTTCTTGTTTGCTTTAGTTATTGGTAGAATAGATTATAGGAACCCAACTATTCAGGTATGACTTTTGTCCCCTTTCTTTCAATTATCTCATCTTAATTTTTAATACTCAATTATTTATAGTTATTGCCTTACATATTCAGTACGTACTGTACTGATGCCCTTTTTGGGGTGCAACATTACTTGCCTGCAACTACGGATAGACGAGGAGAAGTTAGCTCCTTTATTTCGGAGCCTGTAGATAGAAGGTTTACCCCTTTTTTCTATACAATTTATGGGTAGGTCGGGGCCCTATCCCGAACATTGAATTATTCTTAGAGGCTTGTAGATTGTATCTATTTCACTGTGGTTAGTTGTTACTAGCAACGTGGGGCCTATATGTGCTTCAGTTTATGTGCTGGCATGTGGGGCCTTATTCAGCTGATACATTAGTGGCCTTGTCGGCCATAGTTTGGTGTAGCTTTGGATTTACTTTACAGTCATAACTAGACATCATGGTGGTCTTGTCAGCCTGCATAGGATTCTCTGTTATTGCTTGTTCTGGTTAGATGTTTCCTTTCACAGGTGGCTATAAGGCCTTGTCGGCCGGAGGTTGTATTTACAATCGAGATATGACTGTTGTTTTCTTGATGCAAGAGTTAGTGCTAGCCCTGCACCAGAAGTGCTTAGGCCCAGTCAACTTAGTCAGTTAAGGTCCTAGTATGCACCTGATGCAAGTCATGCCTCCCAGTGAGGGGCGTGACACTAGAAGTAGATAAATAGGAACTAATTCTAACTCCCACATGATGAAAAAAAGTAAAAAGCCCCTATGATATTCTCATATACTCTTGGAACGAGGTGGAGCATGCCGCTCACTTGAGGGTGGTGTTGCATACTCTTAAAGACCGCAATTATTTGCTAAGTTTTGCAAATGTGAATTTTGGCATGACTCAGTTGCATTTTTGGGTCACATGGTGTCTAGTAAGGGTGTTAAGGTGGACTCTCAAAAGATAGAGGTGGTGAAAATTGGCCTAGACAGGTTTCTCCTATGGATATCAGGAGTTTTTTGGGCTTACCTTGTTATTACTAGAGGTTTGTAGAGGGTTTCTCCTCCATTGCAGCATCGTTGACCAAGTTAACTCAAAAGAAGGCTAAGTTTCAATGGTTCGATGCTTGTGAGAAGAGCTTTTAGGAGTTAAAGACTTGACTCACTTCAGCTCCAATTTTTACTTTGACCGAGGGTACCGATGGGTTTGTGTTGTATTGTGTTTCCTCGCGGATTGGCCTTGGGTGTGTATTTATGTAGTGTGGAAAAGTGATTGCGTATGCTTCTAGGCATCTTAACACCCATGAGAAGAATTATCCAACTCACAATATTTAGTAGGCGACAGTGGTCTTTGCGTTGAAGATTTGGAGGTATTATTTGTATGGAGTGCATGTTGATGTTTTCACGGACTACAAGAGCCTTCGCTATGTGTTCACTCAGAAGGACTTGAACCTGCATCAAAGGATATGGCTAGAGCTTCTCTAGGATTACGACATAAGGTGTTCTTTATCATCCAAGCAAGGCTAGTGTAATGGCAGATGCCCTTAGAAGACTGTGCATGGATATTGTGTCCCATGATGAAGATGGGAGGAAGGAGTTGGTGAGAGATGTGCATCGGCTTGCGCGGTTAGGAGTTTTCCTTGTTGGCTTGTCACATAGAGGTGTTATTGTTAAGAATTGGTCAGAATCATCTTTTGTGATTGAGGTCAAATCTAGGCAAGATGAGGATCCCATCTTAGCGAAGTTGAAGGAAGAGGTCTAAAATTAGAAGCTAGAGGTTTTCACCTAAGGTGGAGATGGTGTGCTTCGATATCGATATCGTTAATGTATTCCGGGTGTTGAGGATTTGAGAGAACGAATGTTGCATGAGGCTCATAGTTCCTGATATTCTATCCATCCAGGTGCCACAAAGATGTACTGTGACTTACAAGAAATCTATTGGTGGAATGACATAAAGAAGGACATAGCAGAGTTTGTAGCTAAATGTCTGAATTGTCAACAAGTGAAAGTTCATCATCACAGGCATAGGGTAATGTTGCAAGACATTAGCATTACTTGGAAGCGGGAAGAGATCAATATGGACTTCATCATAGTGCTGCCTCATTTTCTCCAATAGCATGACTTTATATGGGTGGTTGTTGACAAGTGGACCAAAGCAGCTCATTTCTTATCGGTCAAGACTATTGATTCAGTTGTGGAATATACTAGATTGTATGAGAGTTATTCTAGTTTCATGGGGTCCCATTATCCATCATTTCAGATAGAGGTACTAAGTTCACCTTACAGTTTTGGAGATTATTTTAGAAGGGCCTTGATAATCAGGTCAAGCTTAGTATGACTTTTCACCCGCAAACAGATGGTCAGGCTGAGTGCAGCATTCAAACTCTTGAAGATTTGTTGAGGGTGTGTGTAATTGATTTAAAAGGAAATTGGGATGATCATTTTCCCCTTATCGAGTTTTCCGACAACAACAATTATCACTCAAGATTTCAAATGGCTCCATTTGAGGCTCTCTATGGGCAGAGGTGTAGACCACTTATTTGTTGGTTCAAGGTAGGTGAGGCTAAATTGACAGGGCCGGATTCAGTTTATAAGGCCATGGAGAAAGTTTATCTTATTAGAGATAGGCTAAAAACAACTTAGAGTCGACAAAATTCCTATACGGATGTGAGGAGAAGAGAACTTGAGTTTTTGATTGACAATTGGGTATTTTTAAATTTTTCTCCCATTAAGGGAGTTATGAGGTTCGGATAAGAACGAGAAGCTTAGTCCCCGTTATGTTGGGCCATACAGGATTGTGAGACGCGTTGGCAAGGTGGCTTATGAGTTGGAGTTACCAACAGAGTTATCTTCAGTGTGTTCGGTGTTTCATGTGTCCTTGTTGAAGAAATACATCAATGATACAGCCTTGGTTGTCCCGGTAGAGAATATTCCGGTGAGTAACAACCTTACCTACCAGGAGATACCTGTTGAGATCCTTGATCATCAGGTCCATAAGTTGAGGAACAAGGAGGTAGCTTCAGTAAAGGTTTTATAGAGGAATCAGCTTGTTGAGGGAGCTACATGGGAAGCCGAAGAAGATATTATGGCTAGATACACGCATCTATTTCCTTCCAGTTCTATTCTAGTTTGAGGTATCAATTTTTTCCTCACTAATGCTCTATTCAATTTTATGTCAAGTTCATATCCCTAAGTTCCTTTCATGTAGTTGGATATACTTATGATTCATGAATTTTATTTAGTCATATATTTCAGTCCGAAATTAGTGACTCCCATAGTTTTCAATTTGACTGTTCAGATTTAGGATTGTAGTTCCTTCGCTAGATTTTTAGTATGTTTAGCCTACATTCAAGGATGAATTTTCTCAAGGAGGGGATATTTTATACCCCAGAAATGCCAAATACTAGAGTCGGAATTAGAAAGGTTATCAGCAAAAAAAATGGAAAAAATATCTCAAGATGAATTATGGTACAAGTCGTGGGAAGGACCAACTAGTCGTAGGATCAATCATGGTCAGAACCTTCCAGGGAAGTTCAGCAGTAATGATTCAAGGTACAACTCATGGGATCATGTAATGATTTATTGGTAGGAGTCCTGGGAAGCTACTGGTAAGTCAGGCCTGGGAGGTATGACTCATGGTATGACTCGTTGTGGGGAACAACGAATCGTGGCTTGCACTCATAAGACGGGGGCAGAGGAATTTCCAGGAGTGGTAATGGATGTGTCCAATGACCTGGCATTTGATGGTATAATTCATTGTGTGACTTGTGGAAAACTATAAAATTTGGTCAAGATCAGTGGAGGTAATGAGAGGAACCGATTAGTGATGGTATCAAGGTACGACTCGTGGTGTGAGTCATTATTGCTGGCAGTGTGAAATTTTCTAAGAAATTAGTAAGGGCATTTTCGTAAATTCTAAGCTCCTAAGTCCTAAACTATGTCATTTTAGGCATGAGAAAGAGTTTATTAAGGGTATTATTCACCCTATGTTACCCATTACTCTCCTAACATTCTTAATTGAAGAACTAGTCCCTCAAGATCTCTCAAGGAAATCTTAGTGTTCTTCCTCAAGTTTTTTTTAGATTCAATTGGGGATTCATGTTCTTTGGGGGATTATAAAATTCAAGTATGCTGATCTATCAATGAGGGATTCTTTAAACCTCGTGTCCCATCTTCAATAATTTATGATCATCCATTCCCCAAAAGCCTTAATTTCAAAAATTTAGAATCCATGATGGGTTATGGAATTCTTCTATGATTCTCTCAGGGTATAGTTGATTGATAAGAAATTATGATTTCATCGTAGGGTTTTATTACCCTTTCAAGTATTTTATGAAATTACGATCTCTTATGTTACAAGCATGATTATGAATTTTAGGGATAAATACACTTTCTAAGATTTTATGATTTTCTTATGATTTCAATCCTCTCAAGCCCTAAGTTATATTTTATGAAGTATGATACATGAATTCCTACGAATACTCTTAATGGGATTATGAATTTCACGTATGAGGATTTTCTTAAGTAAGCATGTCTTTCATGATCTTCAATTTTAAGATTATGTCTGGCTCAAGGGCCCCTATTTCATGGCTAGTTCAAGTATGTCAAGCATCTTCATGTATATCATTATTTAAACTACCCCATGAATCGCATGTATGATTTCACAATATTTACATGAGCCATCTGCATGCTTTTGGGAGTAGTGTTTAGCACCGTGTAGACCCAGGGTTTATGTCAACCCCGATTCTCAAAAATTACGTGCCAACATAGGTTTATATTCATGGACTCTAGGTGGGTCCCACTAATGATATCATGACATATATCGTTCCTTGCCTTGGCAAGCATGGGACGGTTGTGTCCACTTGAGCGAGATAGATGGGGCATCATGTAAACTCTATCATGATGGTTTCAGTTATGATGAGTCACTCCCATTGTTTCATATGTTTATGCATGATCGTGATTACGATACTTTGACTCAAGTTATGCTTTCACAAGGTTTCTCTTATGATTACGATTTATGACTAGTTTATGAACAATTTTGAAAACCTTGAGCCCACATGTTTAAGTTATGTTTATTATCACATGTTTCAGACTTATTCCTCTCCATTATTTTTATATATATTTTACTTACATATTCACTTATTTCATATACGTAATGCATTTCAAGGACTGACCGGATACTTTATGTTGTATCATCTGTTGATACAAGTCCGGTTGATCAATTCAGTCTCGTCTTTAGCCCCGCTCTCCCCTTAGTACATCAATTCTTGTGCTGACTGTCAACGATATGCAAGGCAGCTTGCTGAATGAACATCATTCAAAAAAAATAAGCGTGACAAGGGCAACTCTATCCAAACAAAACAAGCCCGACATGGGAATCAATATCTGTCATGACCTAAGTCTACACCCTGGCCGTAATAGGGGACCTAGAACCACGAACGGCTCTAAGCTAACACATAGCATGACATAATACTAACATAAAATCAACTAGTAGAACATAATTGAATAAAGGCTTAACTGAAATATAACTAATAAAGGGAAGGATAAAAAGTTTGATAACAACACCGAGTCATAAGCTGAACTAGTACTACATTGTTTGAAAGCCTCTACTAATCTGATGAGTTGCTGGGACAAGTCCCAGCTAACTCCAAAACCTATAACTAGAATGATACTGAAATAAGTAAAACATAACTTTTGTCCTTGAAATATGAGGACTCGCCATTGTTAGATGATAGAGTTTGAAGCATGTCTAACTGCGAGGCTGAGTGTAGAAACCTTAATCTATATCATAAAACGATATAGCACATAAAATATGCGGTTACTACTTATAATGTACTGAGTATATGGGAGAACGTAAATGGAACTAAAAATATACTTGTCTGCTAGGAAAGACTAAACTGAATTCATAACTGAGAAGAAGTATAATGACCCTACCTAAGATGCTTACATACTGATATGGTATGCTCGTTCGAAAATATTTAATTAAACATAAATAAATCTAGCTTTGGTTCATGAACATGTACTGATAACTGAATCTGAAATCATAAGTTGAAAACTATAGCTGAGATAGTTGTATTGAAATTGAATTAGAATTATACTGTGGGAGAGCCTATTAACTGACAAACACCAATGTGATCCTCATGGAGCCCGACCTATAACCCTAGTTGGAAGGGTGTTCATACCTTGCCAATGGTACAACCTATGACTAGTGTGATATCAGTCCTAACTCAGGACGACAGTCTGTAATAACAATGTCCCCTACATGTGCCCATTGAGGCAAGGGAGACATGCTAAAATAATGAAGATCCTATATTCATCGGGCTAAGGGAAATATTTTCTACTATTGAGAATACCTTATCCCACGGTGGTACGTAGTTCTGAGACCTACGCGTGCTGGAACCCTAGCCTATTCGATGCTATGTACTACTCTCAACTTAACATAATGATACATGTAAACTGGTAAATTTGAAGTTGATGCCCTAATACTAGTCGGAACCACTTTATCTAAAAAGGATTGCAAGAGCCTAAAGGGTTGTGAACATGACGATACTAAGAACTCTAAAATGATATTCTAAGTATAGTCAGGGCTACTCTCTAATAGTGAGAGACCCAAAGGTCAGAAGGAAATTCACATTCTAGGACTTGTCCGACCCCTTTCTCATAACAAGAGACCCGAGAGTCTAAATGTTATACCCTGGGAACATGAGGATTAGACCAGAAAGTAAAAATAGAGAAAAAACTAAAAATTTGGACCAGGTCACAGAACGACCTATGTGGTATGTCATGAGGAGTGACGATGAGTCGTATGGTGACTCATGGTCAGCATGGTTTGGAAAGGCCTGAGTGAGGAGGCCACGGGCCGGACCACGAGTCATGGTCAAACCTCACGACTTGTGAGGTCACCCGTGGTCTACCTTAGAGGTTTGGCTAGTTGGGTTAGGCAATGTAGGCCACGAAAGGTGACCATGAGTCGTGGTTTGACCTCATGACATGTGAAGCCACCCGTGGGGTCCCTTGGATGTTTTGGACAACAGACTTAATGGGCCATGGCCACGAGTCGTGCCCTGTGGCAACGACCCATGAGGTCCCTCATTGGGACTGGCGACCAGAATTTCCTACATTTTAATAAGGGCATTTTCGTAATTTTTAAGTTCCTAAGGCCTAAACTACATCTTTTTAAGGTCTAAATAGGGTCTTTTAAAGGGGATTAATTCATTCTAAGTCTCATTCATGCATGCAAGGTTTTGACAAGTGATATAAGGGGATATTTCAAGCTTTTCACCTCAATTCCTTCAATTTCATCCTTGTGCTTTTAAGGAGGGTTAGGAGTTGATAATCACAGGTATATAGGGTCTTCAATGGGTAGATTCTTCCACACCCATGCTCCTTCTCTATTAATTATTCAAAATTGTTTTAAATCTCATGGGGTTTTGTATTTGATTTGTATAAAATTTAATGATTTAATTATGGATCTAGTGATTTTGAAATTTTATCATAATCTAATGATTTTGATCATCTTTAGAGATTTAAATTGATTATTATATTATTGATTTTGAATTTCTAAACAATTAAGCTTGATTATGCATGCCCCCTAATGAATCGATTTATGATCCACTGATCCATTTGTGTTTTCTTTTATAAGCCCAGCATGAATTATAAATTTATTTATGAATTTATTATGTTTTCTATTATGAACTTTTGGATTTCAAGCTATATGCATTATGTACAAGTATGTATGAATTTTTATCACTCATTAATCATATTTATGGCCAACCCACAGGCTTCAAGTCATAGCTAGTTCTTATGTGTGCAGGCAAGTTTACGATTATCATGATTTAACTAGCTCATGAACTCATGTATTTATTATTATGAGAAGTATATATGTTTTAGGAGTAGTATCAAACACCGAGTAGGTTCGGGGCTCAGGTTAAGCCCCGGATCTCATGAACTAAGTGCCACCGCAGGTAGGTTGGGACCCTTTCCATGTTGTCCCTGGCCCAAATTGCCCTTTTTCATGTGTGATCACGCCCTTCATGGTTTCTACCCTTGGCAAGGTACGAACACCCTCCTAACTAGGGCTACAAGTCAGGCTTCATGTGTGCACATATGAGGTATGTCAGTTAAGAGAATCTCCCACTATTCCTCATGATTTTACGCATGTTATGATTATGTATGTTGGCTCAAGTTATGTTAAGCGAAGTTCTTCTATTGTGATTATGACTATGTTTATGTTACGAATATTTTGAAACCCCTTAGCCGTATAATATGTTATAATGATTTATGTTACGAGCATGTTATCCTATCTTTTTACCATTTATGGGTTTCTTATATGATTTAAATGTCCGCTCTACTTACCTTTCATACTCAGTACATTCCACGTACTAACCGCATACTTTCTATGTTGTATCATTTTATGATATAGGACCTAGTTCTTAGGTTCAGCCTCATCCCTATATTGCTCCCAACATCTTAATTTCTGTTCTATTTGGCGATTCCTCATGTTTTGATGGCCTTATGTTTGGACTTTATGTTTCTTTCAGATTTAGTATATTAAGGTTAGTTGGGGTCTTGTCCCTTCAACCTATCTATTATGATTAGAGGCTTTTCAGACTGTATGTAGTAGTCAGCATTGATGTATGAATCATGTATCATTGTCTTTTCTATTCCATTTCATGATTTCCAGCTATTTCATGTTATTATGTCAAGTCTTCTACTTCGTGTGAATGGTTTAGATGTATGCTCCTGCCATGGGTCGACATGGAGTCTCTCGAGGCTCCTATTCCCGTGTTTACGACCGGGTGTACTCTCGAGTCATGAAAAACTTGGTATATGAGCCATAGGTTTGATGTGTCTTAGGGAGTCTGAAAGCCGCATTAAGTAGAGTCTTCTTCATGGGTGTGAAGTGCGCCACACTCATGACGAAGAGGCAGCTGTACCTTAAGGAAATGTTCCCTTCTTTCATGATCTGCGTCATGCAATGAACGACCATTACTCCTCTAATTTGTGTTATTCGCATTTGCAGAATCATGCCTCCACGCCCGAGTAAAATCCAGGAGGAACAGTAAAGGTAATGATCTTAAAGGTACCCATGATAGAGAGCATCAGCCAGCTCCACCCGTTCATGAGGAGCATTTACCAGAACCAGCTGGCCACATTGAGTTCAGGGCGGCGATTCAGATGTTGACACACGCCATGACAGCTCAGGTCCAGAATCAGAATGTGGCCTATTATCCGAAAAATGGGAATGCCGCAGCTGCTAGGGTGCGGGACCTTTTGAGGATGAGCCCTTCGGAGTTCACAGGGTCGAAGGTAGACAAGGACCCACATGCCTTTATTGAGAAAATTCTGAAGATCACCCAGGTTATGGGGGTGAATAATGGGGAATATGTTGATTTGACCTCCTATCAACTCAAACGGGTATCACATATATGGTTCAAGCAATGGAGAGGTGCTAGGAAAGAAGTTGCAGCCCCGATAGGTTGGGATGAGTTCCACACCGCAGTCATGGATTGGTTCTTCCCTAGGCATATAAGGGAGCTCAAGGCGGCTGAGTTTTTGAATTTGAAGCAGGGTAACATATTAGTCCAGGAGTATGCCTTGGAGTTCACTCAGCTATCTAACTATGCTCTGGAGTTGGTGGCGGATCAGTGGCCTCGAGTGAGCTACTCTGTGCATTGAGTAGCTGATTACATGGACAAGGATTGTTGGATTGCCGTGCTACACTGGGACATAGACTTTCCCCATATTTTATTGTATGCCTGGTTGATGGAGTCGGTATATAGGAGGCACAGAGAGGCTAAGGGGGCCAGGGACGACAGCTACGGGGTTTCTGAAGCTAGGTCAGGAGGTGGATCACGTCAGCAGTCCCAACACAAGTCCACAGCTCCAGCTCCATCCTTGGCTAGCACGCCGTCCAGGTTCAGGGGAGACTAAAGGGGCAAGGCTACAAACTCAAGGGATCATGGTAGCATGTAGGTAGAGCCCACTGTCCCATCTTGTGCGAGATGTGGCAAAAACCATCCCGGGAGGTTCTTGATCAGTACAGATACTTGTTTCGAGTGTGGCAAACCCGAGCACAGGATTAGAGATTGCCTTGCAGCCAATTCTAATACTCAGTAGCACGGCCCCCTCAACAGGGTGCCTCCACTAGTTTGGTAGGTGGTCAGTGCCGAAACAGGTTTTATGCCCTAGTGCCTCGCCAGGAGCAGGAGGCTTCGCTAGATGTGGTCACAGGTATGTTGCAAGTCTTCCATATTGATGCTTATGCTTTGTTAGATCTAGGAGCTACCCTGTCTTTCGTGACCCCTTACATTGCTAGTAGTTTTGGAGTTACTCCCAAAATTCTACTAGAACCATTCTTTGTATCTACTCCAGTCGGTCAATCAGTTGTATCTAGGCGGATATATAGGCATTTCCCTATAATGGTGTTGCATAAGGTTTCCTCCGCAGATTTAGTAAAATTGTCCATGATTGATTTTGACATCATTTTGTGTATGGATTGGTTGTTTGCATGTTATGCTTCAATTAATTATAGGACCCGTGCAGTGGAATTCTGATTTCCGGGTGAGTTAGTTTTGGAATAGACGGGTAAGTCAGTTGTACCAGTGGGTCGGTTTATTTCATATCTTAAGGATAGAAAAATGATCTCTAAGGGTTGCACGTACAACCTAGTTAGGGTTAAGGATGTAGAGTCTGAGACCCTGACTATTCAGTCAGTTCTAGTGGTGTGTGAGTATCCAGAGATTTTTCCCGATGATTTACCAGGTGTTCCTCCGGAAAGGGAAATTAATTTCAAAATTGATCTACTACCCGATACGTAGTCTATCTCTAACCTCCTTACAAGATGGCTCCAGCAGAGTTAAAAGAGTTAATGGAACATTTGAAGGATTTGTTGGATAAGGGTTTCATTAGACTGAGCAAGTCTCAATGGGGTGCCCCAGTTCTATTTGTTCGGAAGAAGGATGGATTCCTTCGAATGTGTATTGATTATCGACAACTTAATAAGATCACCGTCAAGAACAGGTACCCCTTGCCTAGGATTGATGATTTACTTGACCAGCTCCAGGGTGCCAGGTGTTTCTCGAAGATAGATCTCAAGTCTGGGTATCATCAGCTTAGAGTTCAAGAGTGCGATATCCCGAAGACAACCTTCAGAACTCGGTATAGCCATTATGAGTTTGTAGTTATATCATTTTGACTAACCAATGCTCCATTAGCTTTTATGGACCTGATAAATAGGGTGTTCCAGCAATATCTGGATATGTTCGTAATCATGTTCATCGATGATATTCTTATATACTCTCGGAGCAAAGAGGAGCACACTGCTCATTTGAGACTAGTGCTGCAGACCCTCAAGGATCGTCAGCTGTATGCAAAGTTTAGCAAGTGTGATTTTTGGCTAGAATCGGTGGCATTTCTAGGTCATGTGGTGTCAAGCAAAGGCATAAGGGTAGATTCCCGGAAGATCAAGGCGGCGAAGAACTGGCCCAGACCGGTTAATCCTTCAGAAATTTAGAGTTTCTTGGGCCTAGTGGGGTACTACTGGAGATTTGTTGAGGGTTTCTCATCTATTGCGGCACCTTTGACCAGGTTGACTCAAAAAAAGGTGAATTTCCAATGGTCAGAGTACTGTGAGAAAAGCTTCCAGGAATTGAAGACTCAACTCACTTCAGCACCAGTGTTGACTTTATCGAGGGTACTGATGGCTTTGTTGTATATTGTAATGCTTCGAGAGTCAGACTTGGATGTGTGTTGATGCAGCGTGGGAAGGTGATAGCATATGCCTCTCGACAGCTAAAGGTTCGCAAAAAGAATTACCCGACCCATGATCTTGAGTTGGCTGTGGTGGTGTTTGCACTGAAGATATGGCGGCCTTACTTGTATGGGGTTCACGTGGACATGTTCACGAATCACAAGAGCTTGCAATATGTGTTCACACAGAAAGATCTCACTCTTCGGCAAAGGTGGTTGGAGTTTCTAAAGGACTACAATATGAATGTCCTTTACCACCCGAGCAAGGATAATATGGTTGCGGATAAACTTAGTAGGATCTCTATGGAGAGTGTGTCCCACGTGGATGAGGGAAGGAAGGAATTGGTGAGATATGTCCACTGAGTTGCAAGGTTGGCGGTTAGGTTGATCGACTCGACAGATGGCGGCGTTGTGGTGCAGAATGGGTCAGAATCATCCTTGGTGGTTAGTGTCAAATCTTAACAAGATGAGGATCTGATCTTGAGAAGGCTAAAGGAAGTGGTGCAGAGTCAAAATGTGGAGGTTTTCTCCCAAGGGTCAGATGGTGTCCTTTGATACCAGGGTCGACTATGTGTGCAGGACGTTGATAATTTGAGAGTCTGGATATTGCATGAGGCACATGGTACTAGATATTCCAACCATACGGGATCCACGAAGATGTATTGGGACTTGCGGGAAATCTGTTGGTAGGATGGTATGAAGAAGGATATCACAGAGTTCGTAGCCAAGTGTCCAAACTGCCAGCAAGTGAAGGTCGAGCACCAAAGGTCGGGAGGAGTACTTGAGGATATTAGCATTCCCACTTGGAAGTGGGAAGAGATTAACATGGATCTTATTTCAGACCTACCTCATACTCGGCGACACTATGATTCCATTTGGGTGGTGGTAGATAGGTTAACTAAGACTGCACACTTTTTATCGGTCAAGAGCACAGATTAAGTGGATGATTATTCCAAATTATATATTAGGGAGTTGGTTCGATTTCATGGAGTGCCCTTGTCTATTATTTTAGACCGAGGTACTTAGTTTACCTCCCAGTTCTGGTGGTCTTTTCAAAAGGTACTTGGGACTCAAGTCAAGCTCAGTACAGCCATTCATCCGCAAATGGATGGTTAAGCCGAACGAACAATCCAGACCCTTGAGGATATGTTGAGGGAATGTTTTATGGATTTTAAAGGTAGTTGGGATGATTATTTTCCCTTAATCGATTTTTTTTTATAATAACAGCTACCACTCTAGTATCAAAATGGTACCATTCAAGGCTCTTTACAGGAGGAGGTGTAGATCTCCCATCGGATGGTTTGAGGTTAGTGAGGCAGTCATGATAGGGCCAGATTCGATTCATGAGGCGATGGTGAAGGTGCAGTTGATAAGGGACCGATTGAAAACCGATTAGGGTCATCAAAAATCGTGTGCTAATGTAAGGAGAAGAGATTTGGAGCTTGGCGTGGACGACTCGGTATTTCTAAAGGTATCTCCCATGAAAGGAGTAATGAGATTTGGCAAGAAACGAAAACTCAATCCCCTCTATGTTGGCCCATACCGGATTGTGAGATGTGTGGGTAAAGTGGCTTATGAGTTAGAGTTACCTTTAGATTTAGTTGCAGATCATCCCATCTTTCATGTATCGCTCTTGAAAAAGTTCTTGGGAGATCCAACCTTAGTCATTCTGGTAGAAAGCATTAGTGTGAGAGATAGCCTCAATTATGAAGAAATTCCAGTTGCAATCTTGGATCGTCAGGTATGGAGGCTATGGAACAAAGAAGTAGCTTCAGTAAAGGTGTTATGGATAAATCAGAATGTTGAGGGAGCTACGTGGGAAGCCGAAGCAGATATGATATCTAAATACCCTGATTTATTCCCTACCGGCTCAGTTTCAGTTTGAGGTATCAGTTTTTCCCTAAACCTCCAATCAGCTTTTCAGGTTCAGTTCATGTGTAAAAGTTTGTTAATGATATGGTATATGTATGTGGTGTCTGAGTTCAGTTCAGCTATGTAGTTCTTTTCAAAGGTAGTCATTCAGATAGTTTTTTACTTAAATGACGGGTAATTATGTATGGTGATAGCTTGTCTCTGAGTTTTCTGCATGTTTCTAACATTTGAGGACGAATGTTCCCAAGGGGGAGATATTGTTATATCCTAGGAACCCTAGGATCAGACCCAGAAGTAAAAATGAAGAAAAAACTGAAAATTTGCACCAGGTCACAGAATGAACCGTGAGGTGGGTTGTGTGGAGTGACTACGAGTCGTGAGGTGACTCATGGTCAGCATGGTTTGGCAAGGCCTGAGTGAGGAGGCCACCGGCCTGACCACGAGTTGTGGTTAAACGTCACGACTTGAGAGGTTACTCGTGGTCTACCTTGGAGGTTTGGCTAGTTGTGATGGGCAGTGTAGGCCATGGAAGGTGACCACGAGTCGTGGCCCGACCTCACTACTTGTGAAGTCACCAGTGGGGTCCCTTGGATGTTTTGGACAGTGGACTTAGCGGGCCATGGCCACGAGTCGTACCCTGTGGCAACGGCTGGTGAGGTCCCTTGTGGGGATTGGCGACCAAATATTTCCTGCTTTTTAATAAGGGTGTTATCGTAATTCCTAAGTTCCTAACGCCTAAACTACGTCGTCTTAAGGTCTAAATAGGGTCCTTTAAAGGGGATTAATTCATTCTAAGTCTCATTCATGCATGCAAGATTTTGACGAGTGCTCTAAGGGGAGATTCCAAGCTTTCACCTCAATTCCTTCAATTTCATTGTTGGGCTTTTAAGAAGGGTTAGTAGTTGATAATCCCAGGTATGTAGGGTCTTCAATGGGTGGATTCTTCCACACCCATGCTCCTTCTCTATTAATTATTCAAAATTTATTTTAAAACTCATGGGGTTTTGTATTTGATTTGTATAAAATTTAATGATTTAATTATGGATCTAGTGATTTTGAAATTTTATCATAATCTACTGATTTTGATCATCTTTAGAGATTTAAATTGATTATTATATTATTGATTTTGAATTTCTAAACAATTAAGCTTGATTATGCATGCCCTCTAGTGAATCGATTTATGATCCACTGATCCATTTGTGTTTTCTTTTATAAGCCCAGCATGAATTATAAATTTATTTATGAATTTATTATGTTTTCTATTATGAACTTTTGGATTTCAAGCTATATGCATGATGTACAAGTATGTATGAATTTTTATCACTCAATAATCATTTTTATGGCCAACCCACAGGCTTCAAGTCATAGCTAGTTCTTATGTGTGCAAGCATGTTTACGATTATCATGATTTAACTAGCCCATGAACTCATGTATTTATTATTATGAGAAGTATATATGTTTTAGGAGTAGTATCAAACACCGAGTAGGTTCAGGGCTCAGGTTAAGCCACGGATCTCATGAACTAAGTGCCATCGTAGGTATGTTGGGACCCTTTCCATGTTGTCCCTGGCCCAAATTGCCCTTTTTCATGTGTGATCACGCCCTTCATGGTTTCTACCCTTGGCAAGGTACGAACACCCTCCTAACTAGGGCTACAAGTCAGGCTTCATGTGTGCACATATGAGGTATGTCAGTTAAGAGAATCTCCCACTGTTCCTCATGATTTTACGCATGTTATGATTATGTATGTTGGCTCAAGTTATGTTAAGCGAAGTTCATCTATTGTGATTATGACTATGTTTATGTTATGAATATTTTGAAACACTTGAGTAGTATAACATGTTATAATGATTTATGATATGAGCATATTGTCCTACTCTTCTGACCATTTATGAGTTTCATATGTGGTTTAAATGTCGGCTTTATCTATCATGCATACTCAGTACATTCCACGTAATGACCGCATACTTTCTATGTTGTATCATTTTATGATACAGGACCCAGTTCTCAGGTTCAGCCTCGTCCCTAGCTTGCCCCGACATCTTACTCTCGGTTCTCTTTGGTGAGTCCTCATGTTTCGAGAGCCTTATGTTCGGACTTTATGTTTCTTTCAGATTCAGTATGTTAGGGTTAGATGGGGTCTTGTCCCTTCAACCAATATATTATGATTAGAGGCTTTGCAGACTGTATGTAGTAGTCAGCGTTGATGTATGAATCATGTATCGTTGTCTTTTGTATTCCACGTTATGATTTCAACCTATTTCATGTTATTATGTTAAGTCTTCCGCTTCGTGTCAATTGTTTAGATGTATGCTCCTTCCATGGGTCGACTTGGAGTCTCTCGAGGCTCCTTGTCCCTTGTTTACAATCCGGATGTACTATCTGGTCGTGACACTAAAGAACCATGCACATTTTTATCGTAATGATATCATGAAAATCGTAGACTTGAAGCATAGTTAAATCATATTTACTGAATTAATGTTAAGATCATATCAATATATATACATACATACATATATATATATACATACATACATATATATATATATATATATATATATATATATTTCAGAAGGGCATATTCTCAAAAACAATGCTAAATCATGGCTAAGTCTTAGAAATCATGCTAACATTATATCATGAAAATTTGAGGGAAAACATGAACACACGTTATCATAGATCATAAGAACTTAAGAAACATGGATGACATAGAAGAACTCATGCTTAGAACAAAAACCCTAAGTAATACTTTTCTAGAAAATTTTGAATTTTAGGGTTTATAAAAATACATGGGACACAAGGGTGGAAGAAAACCCTTGTTGATATCCCGCATACCCGACTTGACAAAATCCCCGACTAGAACTTGAACCTTGAAGCTCTTGCAGAAGAAATCCTAGATCTTGAGCCTTCAGAGTAAAAGAGGAGAAGAAGTTACAAATGGTTTGAGTGGAGTGAGAGTTTGGGATAGGAGAACCCTTTTAATTCGTACCTTAGAAAAAAAAAAATGACCTAACTTAGAATTTAGAAGCATAGGAAATCTCTAAAATACCTAAAGAAATACGTTCCAAAAACTGCCCCGTCATGTGACCACGACTCATACCATGAGTAATCGCTCCTCACCACTACTTATGGTTACCATCCTTTACTTGCCAGGACAAAAATCCACCTCTTTTATCTTCAACTATGGCCACTTGCCACAACTCATCACTTCTCACCACGAGTCGTCACTTCCGCCCATTATCACTACTTTCTCGATTGAACAATTTTTGAAACTCTTCCAATGGTCCATATAATGAGTAGTAATGCGTCACGAGGATTCGTTACATCCTTTTATTGGTTTTGGGCAAAATTCTATGAAGTCCACAGAACGGGCATTGTAATGGGTCATCATGTGGTACCACGAGTCGTCCTTTTACTCATGGTCACTGGGACCCTTGTTGAATAGCCTTTGAGCTTGTCTCCAACGAATATCACTATGATCCATTATAAGTCACCATGAATCATTACTTGACCCACGGTTTTGCGAAAAACTTGACCATTTCCTAAACTGTTGCTCATGACGGGGAACATCACGATTCGTCACATCACCCCATGAGTAGTGATGTGAGCGATTACATTTGGGCCCTAAAAAATTCCACTGACTGCCTACCATGAGTCTTACCACGACTAATTGTATCATCTACTGATCGTACCCTAACTTGTTCTGAGGTAAAAAATTTCACTTTCTACTGGTTCCTGCTTTAAGTTTGGGGTCTGATCTTAGGAACTTTTGGGGTGTTACAATATCCAAACAACACATGCTCAACAAGGGCATCAACATAAAAATAAAAAAGAGAACATCCTACCCCCAACTAAAATGCAAACATTGTCCCATTCGCGCCCCGAGTTTACACCCTGGACGGGACACGGTACCTAAGGTCACAAGTAACCCCAAGTCAACACCTGGTCTATCATACACTCACATCTGAGTAAATGCAAAAATATAGAGGAAGTGTAAAGTAAACTTATAAAACATTTATGAAATAGAGCTGGATCATAATTTAAAAAAAGCATCTGAGCAAAACTACAAGTCTGAAAACCTAAGTCTGTGTTTGAAAGCCACTAAAACTGCTGAGTTGCTGGGACAAGCCCCTAGCTAACTCCAAATCTAAATAGAAGAAAGAAAAACTAGGTAAAATAATCTTCATCCTTAAATATGAGCACTCACCAAAAAGTAATGATAATATACTCTCACGCAATAGAGCAGCACTGGTAGCCAGCATAAGGGAGGGGTATGCAATCAATTTCCCGCGATTCATTGCTGAGGAGATTCGAGAGAGGGCTATAAATGATAGTACGATTATTCCCTTCCCCTGTTTGGTTGATATACTTTGTTGGGAGTTCTGAGTGCCAGAGTTGACATCAGTTGACCAGAGAGTGGTGGTCTAGAAGATAATTGATATAAGGTTAATTAGAGATTACACAAACCCAGTATCAAGGGTAAGGACTCAGGCAGCTGCATCCGTTGGAGCAACCCTAATAGTAGAGGCATTTGAAAGTGGGATGCAGACTGATGCAGCACAGTTTGCCGAATTAGCGGTCGAGCCTATTGAGGGTAGAGATACATGTAGCCAGGCTGACGCTACAGATGTAGCAGATACCTCCACACCTGCCAATGTTCCTAAGTCATCATCTATGGCAGCAGCATCTAGACCATCAGTTGCCCCTCCATAATCCACCACAGTCGGCCTAGTCATGGTTTCATAGGAGTTCTTCGTTGATATGGCTAGGCAGCTAGCTAAGGCCGAGA
Organism: Datura wrightii; assembly: GCA_035772735.1. Lineage (NCBI taxonomy): Eukaryota > Viridiplantae > Streptophyta > Magnoliopsida > Solanales > Solanaceae > Datura > Datura wrightii. Next base: position 163,001,890 of record JASDFA010000016.1, read on the forward strand.
AGCAGTAGGTATACACGACTCTACAGGTCAAAGTCTTGATGGAGCAGGTTATGTCGTTGGTGTCAAAGGAGTTGGAGACACTATCCAGTTCAGTGCATGGGCAACTAGATGCTTTTGAGAGGAGGATGGATGAGCGCCTTGCACAGTTATAGGCGCCGGTGTTATCCCGATGGTACTCAGAGCTTGAAGCGCTACGATCCGAGGTGCGGGACTTGGCCGCACGACAGGTAGCCGCACGACAGGTAGCCGCAGTACCTCCACCGGTACTCCCCTTGATAGATGATGAGTTTGAAGAGGAATTTCCACCTATTTTTGATTTCATCACAGAGGAGCCAGTGCTACATGACAAGGGGAAGAGGCCTCGTGAGGAAGAAAGTGTTGATGATGATGCTTCTCTGCTCCGTTAGCAAAAACGGGAGTGGAGTGAGATGGAGAGAGCGCTGCACGAATCAAGAGAGGAGGCTCAATAAAGAGCTGAGACTGAGGCAGTGAGAGATCGTGGAGAAGGCACGAGCTTTGTAGGATCTGATAATGCGCCGGTTTAAGCCGGTAAAATTGGAGTTGACTGGAGTCATATCTACACCCTCCACCAATGAAGTAGCTGACACCTAGGTCGTACTGGTATGTTTCCTATTCCCTTAGTTTTTTTCTTGTATATATATGCATCGGAGATGACGCATGCTTTCTTGATGGGGGTGTGGAGGGATACCTGTGCATTCAATTTTGATGAATATAACCTGAGGGTTTTCTTGCCGGATATCTTTTCTCTTGGGTGTTCCATATTTAGTAAAACCGGCATGTTTAGGATTTTATTTTTCATTTCTTGTGTCAGTTGGAAGAAAGTAGAAAAAATGAAAGCAGTAAAAAGCTGAAATTGTTTTGATATTTGATAATTTGATACCTCTCCGAAATTTTTGTATATGTGTATGTGAAAGTTGACAAGGAAAACCTTTCTTAATCTTTGCATGGCATTGAAATTGTGAACTTGTTTATCATTGTATGGATGTACCTGAACTAGCAATTGGTGGAAATGATGATGTTGACCGGTGCAATGTGTGAAGTAAGGTTAAATAACTGAATTCTATTATGTGTGTAAATCTAGAACTTGTCTGGTCAGTCGTACCAAGATAGAGGATAGGAAATTAGGAAAGGATCATAGGTCGTTTTTGATTTATAAGTCTACTTTAGCTTAAAAGACCTACCAAAAGTGAATAAACATCCCTTGATCCACATGTTTGATCTTAAATTGACCTTTCTTTTCGTTTACACAGTTTCACTTGCCTGATTTTATTATAAATGAACCTTTTTTGGCCCTGGTCCCTCCTTGGACATTGTGAATCTCAACTCAGGCAAATAGCCTAAGTTGAGGGTGGCTATTTTAGGGGTGAGTAAGAAAAGTCGGGTGGAAAGAAAGTTGGGTAATGAAAAAGAAAAATAGCGGGTGCAGTATGCATGATGAAAAGAAAAATAAAAAAATTGTTGTCCAAACGCAAGAAAAGAAAAGAAAAATAATGTGTTACATCAATGAGTGTTGAATAAAAAGAAACCGTAGTTGCTAAAGCAAGGAAAAGAAAAAGCAGGAAAAGAGAAAAAGGGAGAAAATAGGAAAAAAAGTTGAAAAGTGAAGTAAAAAGGCGTAGTGCCAAGGAGGGTTGAGCTACTAAATCCATATGTACAATACCCAAGCCCGAGCCTACGTTACAAGCCTAGAAAGTCCTATAGTGATCTTAGCTACTTGTCCAAAAATCAAGGTATTGAGAGTAAAGGCAAGCCTACGGTATTGTATGCACACAGTTCGAATTTATTTGTGAGAGTGAGTGGATCTTACCGAGTCCCAAGAGAAATATATTGAGATAATCATATGCATATATGTGACTGTGGGACTTCTTTTAGGTGAGAGCATTTGGTCAACAAAAACTTCTGCAAATTGCATGGGGCAGTGTTATAGATTTATGTACCTGGTTGTAGGTGAGAGTATTTTACCATGTTTTTATTCCTCTATTTTATGGTTGGCAATTTTTCATATCCATAGTGTTTTGAGTTGATATGATGAGGGAGGGGTAAGAAAATTTGATTTTGATGTATAAAAAAGACTGTTGTAAGTTTACTAGACTTCTTACGATTGAAGCATTGAATTAGTTTAGTTTGTTTTGTTTTATTTTGTTTTTTCCTGAGGACATGCAAAAGTTATAAGTTTAGGGTGTTGATGTGGTGTGATTTTACGGCAATTTCGATGCTTATAACCAAGAAATTATGGACATTCCAGGTATGTTTATAAGGGAATGATGTGTTATGTGCTTAATATGCAGGAAAATAGGTTTGGAAGAGAATTTCATCAAATTAATGCTAAAAATTACTGAAAGGTGACTGCCAGGAACTTAACGAGTCATTGGCAAGAGGCACGACCTGTTGCTTAAGGCGTGGACAAAAGTTGGATTTTGGAAGAAGCAAGGAAGTGTACATGATGAGTTGGAGGAACGACTCGTTACAACTGGTAATGAGTCGTGAGGCCAATAGTTGGGAATCGAAGAGCAAATTTCAACAAAGTGTCTAGTGAAGTTGACGATAGACATAGCGACTCATCAAGAGATGAAACGACTCGTTGGCGGGCCACTGGAATCATCCGTGAAGTGCACTAGAGTTTTGAAGGAGTCAGTCCATGAGGGACCTAATGACTCATGCTAAGGCACGACGAGTCGTTAGGTGACCCGTTGCCACGACTGGGTGTGATGCTGAGGACTACTACTGTAAAGCAAGGAACGACTCATCAAAAGGCCGAATGACCCGTCAGCTAGCCCGTTGCCACTACCGACCGGGTTTCTAGTTTTATTTAGGAAAAGAGTTTCTTGGAATTATAAATACCAGTTTAGGTTTATTTTTAGGAGAGGAATTCTAAGAGGATTCTGGAACGATTTTTGGGCAATTGAGAGAGCTGACTTTGTTAGTTTTTAATTATAATTTTTGTATTGATCAATTATTCTTGATTTTAGAAACAAAAGAAACATTGGAGTTTTATTCAGTCTACGTGGTTTTTATTCTACAATAATTTTTAAGTTGCAATTATGATTTCTTCTATAATTTGTGATTGTGATAATACAAGTATGAGTAGCTAAACCCATAAACTAGGTATGTGGGAACCAAGCTGAATTAACACACATAGGTAAAAACACTTAGTGATTCTTGAATGGGGTTTTATGCATATATTGTTTTCCTTTCATTTTTGATTGATTCTTGACAGTTGCGAACGTTAGGACTTGCCTTATTCTTACTTACCAGACCAAGGAGGTAAATAATTGGAAAAGGGATTAACAACGGAGATTTGAGGTTATCAACCCTCATCTAATAGATTTAACTTGTTCGAGGATAGCTAATCTGATATTAAGGGTAAGGGTCAACTAAAGTACACCCGTATACGAACCAAGTTGCGTGGTGAAACTCATCTAGATAGGGGACCAACAATTTACGTGAAACTAACTTACCAATATTGTATGTTGAACACCGGAATGGATCACTAGTGTATAAGCCTTGTGGTTAAGAAATCTTGGGGAACACAATCCTAGTCAAATTGTTAATAAATACAAACCAAATTTGATTTCAACATTTAGCAATTTTATTTTGTTTATTATTCTATATTTTTTCCCCTTTGGAAATTGATCTTGGGCAGATTTATATGCCCAAGTGATACCCAAAAGTATCATTTTCTCCTTGTTTATCTATCAATGTGTATACATTCTCATGTAATTGGTAATAAAATGTGAATTTATACTAACCAACACGATTAGCATTGTTTTGCAGGTAAAATGTGATTTCGGGAAGCTAAAATGCATGTTGGATGACATCGGAGTTGGACTTGGATGCGAGCAAAGGAAAAGGCATTGGACAGCATGAATTAAAGGGGCTCCGCGATGGAGCTGTGTCACGCTGCCATCGCGGAGGCATTCGGCCTGGATGGGGAAAATTCACCCAAATTCCAGCGGAGGTCCGCGTTTGCTCCGTGGCACGGAGCCAGTGCTCCGCGATGCACGCCGTGCCACGTTGAGCCTGAATTCCCGGACCCCCAGTTCCAACAAGGGTCCGCGTTCATGGCATGTCACGGAGGAAGTGCTCCGCGATGCACTCCGTGACACGTTGCTCATTATTCCAGGAAAAATTCCCAGCAATATAATAGAACACTTAAGTTCATTTTTTCATAATTCTGACTTGGTGGAGCAAGGACGTGGGTTACAGACAGTTGAGGGACGAAAAGTTCAGGGTTTTTTCTCTCTTTCTTTCTTCTTTAAGTCAATTGCTTGTATGATTAACACTCATTTTATGATGATTAATCTACAAATGAGTGGCTAATTCCTCTCCTTGCTAAGGTTATGAACAATTGTGATGAAATTTGATTATTGATTCTATGGTTTTTCTTCTTTTCTTCCATGTTGTTCTATTAATTCTTGTTTTTACTGCATTGGTGTGTGGCCTACATTAATGTACATCTAAAAAGTCCGGTTTCACTTGAGAGAGCACGAAATTGGAAAGTTGTGAATTAATAGGATATGTTCTTTACTTGATTTGGGAAAATTGAGTCTTGATTTGCTTTCAGGAGAGAAATATACCTGAAAGTCGTATTAGTCAATTTATGAACCAGAATTGTATAGCTAGGACATGAATTGCATTTGATCACAGAAATGTAGACGGATGGTTCATGATTCTTAAGTGAGGTTAAATACGAGAGTTTTAATCTCTTGGCAGATGTTCTTGGCTAGCAACTGGAGAAAAGATTAACCAATTTATAATGATAATCAATTTCATTACATGTTCGTTTAACCTCAGCATGCTTTCATTAATAGTTCAGATTCAAAGTAGATAATTGTTCTTAGTTTTAGTATGAAAATTTATAAAACAAACTATCAACTTTTTGGTTACGCTGTTGTCTGCATTTTAAGAAGTAAAATATAGTACACTTGAGCAATTTGCACTTCATCCAAGTCTCTATGGGATCGATACTTGGCTTACTAAAGCCACTTACTACTTGTTCGACCACGTGCACTTGCGTGTCGTTTTATACCCTATATAAGACCCCGAACAAGTTTTTGGCGCCGCTGCCGGGGACATGGCAATTGTTGAAATTGTTTTAAGTGTTAATTTACTGTGTTTTTATTTTCTTAGTGTTGACAACTTGATCTTAGCTTGTATTTTGCAGACTTAATTGTTGTTGAACACTGGCAAGAGACAAGGAGCTGGTGGAATCTTATATAGAGCCAGAAAGAATATTTCACAGTAAACGGAGAGAAGCTCTACAAAGAAAGCTGCAGTTGCTCAGACAGACGATCATGGAGCAACAACAGAATCCACCGGTAGTACGGGCGGTGTTAGTGCCCGAAGAAGCAGCAGCACGGCCGGTTCTCGAGGTGGCAATCCCACATGCCAATAATGTTACATCAAGTATCCGCAAACCAGAGCCCTGAGGGAGATTTGAACTTAAACAAAATATGGTGCAATTGTTGCACACAAGCGGGCAATTTAGTGGTCTCCCTCATGAAGATCCACAGCAGCATCTCCAAAATTTTTTGGAGATAAGTGACACTTACATACCCGGGGGAGTGTCACCAGACTATGTCCGGCTTACATTATTTCCATTCTCATTACTAGGAGAAGCCAAGAGGTGGTTGAAAGCTGAGCCACCGAATTCTATTTCTACGTGGGATGATCTTGCACGGAAGTTCTTGATAAGGTTTTTTCCCTCTGGTAAAACAGCAAGACTTAGAAGTCAAATTCTAAGTTTCAAACAGAGAGAGGGAGAAAATTTATATCAGGCCTGGGAGAGATTTAAATCCATGTTGCGGGACTGTCCTCATCATCATCAGTCCAATGATGTGTTGGTGCACACATTTATTGAGGGTTTGGCACCCCACACCATAATATTACTAGATTCAGCAGCTGGAGGGCAAGCGCTGGAGAAGACTTATGAGGAGCTGTATACCTTGTTGAACCGGATTTCACAGGGCGATCCAGAATGGAATGCTGATTCATCATGAGGTGGGACAAGGAAAGCAGCAAGAGTGCTTGAAGTGGATGGGTTTACAGCTATCGCTGCACAGATAGCTGCATTGCAAAATCAATTGAACAACCACTTCAGCAACATGACACTGAACCAGCCTCAAGCCCCAGTTAATGCAGTCCAGCAGATGTGGTGTGAAGTGTGTGGAAGCAGTGAGCACTCAGCTGAGTGTTGTGGAGCCAATCCTGACTCAGTAAACTTTGTGGGTAATGCACAAAGGAATTACCAGCAGTATGGTAGTAGCTGCAACTCCAATTGGAGGAATCATCCTAATTTCTCATGGGGTAGCAAAAACCATCAGGGCCAAAGTTCGGGTTAGGGTGTGCAAAGGAATCAGGGACGGCAGCAAAATTATCAAGCTCAATCCAGAAACAATAATGCACCTCCTCCACCACCATCACCCAGCATTGAGGAGATGTTCAAGACCATGATAGCTAACCAAGCTCAATTGCAGGCTGACTATGTGAAATTGGCAGCCGAAGTGAAAAACAACCAGTTAGCTACCAAGGCCCTTGAATATCAATTTGGGCAATTTGATAGTGCCCAAAACACAAGGCCTAGAGGAGGACTGCCAAGCGACACGGATCCCAATCCCAAGCAGGTAAATGCAGTGACCACAAGGAGTGGTTTGCAGCTGTAAGAGGTGGAACCAGAAAGACCACCTCAATAGTCGGGAGCAGCAGAAGTTGAGAGGGAGCACAGTTCTGAAAGGGGGAAGACCAAAGAAGCTGGATCAGAAAGGCCTCCACCCCCGTTCCCTCAACGACTAAAGAAACACAAAGAGGAGGCGTGTTTCAATAAATTCATGGAGGTGCTGAAACAGGTACATGTTAACTTACCTCTTGTTGATGTCTTGCAGGGAGTGCCGAAATATGCAAAGTATATAAAGGACATCGTGGCCAACAAAAGTCGGTTGACTGAGTATGCTATGGTGGCTCTAACGGAGGAGTGCACTTCCCGAATCCAAAATAGGCTGCCCACAAAGTTAAAAGACCCTGGGAGTTTTACTATCCAGCTTACTATTAGGTAGAGCATCCGAGCTCGTGGATTGTGTGACTTGGGAGCGAGCATAAATTTGATGCCGTCTTCGGTATTCAGAAAGTTGGGTCTAGGGATCCCTAGACCCACAACGGTAATCTTGTAGTTAGCGGATCGATCCTTAGCTAGGTCGGATGGCATTGTTGAGGACGTTCTGGTGCAAGTTGGCTCCCTGATTTTCCCAGTAGATTTTGTCATGCTGGATTTTGAACCAGACGCGGAAGTCCCATTTATTTTGGGACGACCTTTCTTGGCAACCGGGAAAGCATTAATCGACGTAGCTGGGGGGCAACTCACAATGCGAGCACACGACAAGGTAGAGGTGTTCGATGTGTACAAGGCAACCAAGCTCCCGATGGTGCATGAAGAACTCTCGGTGATCAATGTGATTGATCAAGGTGATGATAAGCAGAGGAAGGATTCCCGACAGTTAATGGGAAAACCACCGGAAAGGTGTAAGCACTACTGGGGGGAGGACGGTGATCGAGAGAAATCGTCCATCACCCTAGCGGACAATTGAGCTTAATGACGTCGAGCCGCGACGGTAAACTAGGCCCTGCACGGGAGGCAACCCGTGAAAAATTTTTCTTTCTTTCATTTTGTAAAGTGTAAATAGATTTTTCTTTTCTTTTCTTTTTCTTGATTTACTACAAAATTTTTTGTTTTAGTTTTTGTTTATTTATATTTAGAGTGAAACCTATAATTCTAACCAAGTTTGTATGGTGAGATGATTTTTAGGTCAAATGGAGAAAATATGCACGGAATTCGAAGGAAAAATCGAGGTATTAAAAATTAATAAAAAGTGGAAAATAGTGAGCTGGGGCGATAGCTCCGTGTCACGGAGGAGGACCTCCGCGTTACCCTCCGTGACACGTTGAGTTATAACCTGGAAATTTTAAAAATTTCCAGAACAGCCTCGCGATGGCTCCGTGTCACAGAGGCAGTGCACCGCAATGCACTCCGTGACACGTTGCCGTGCATATCGCGACGGGTCACACCGGGGTCGCCGGGTGACCCGCGCGATTTTCTTCCTTTTTAACCTCGAAAACCTCCCCTTTTCCCTCATTTTCTAATCCCTCCGCGACCAAACCCCCCAAAACCCATCCCTCATCAACGTGCCATGGAGTAAGGCAAGAAATTCACCAAGTCTTCTTTGATTCTTCAAAAGCAAGGTATGTTCTTCGATTCCCTCTCAATTTCTTGTCGATTTTCTTCGATTTTTAGCATGGGAGGTGAGCTAAATTGCCCTAAGTCGAAATTAATCATGAATTTGATTTCATTATTGATTGATGAATGTTCAGAATGTCGTATGATTGCTTGAACTTGTCGATTGTATAAATTGAACGAATTTGATTGATAAAATCAATTCTAGGGCTTGTTTGTTGGAATTTGAAGTTGAAAAGGTATTGAACTTGTGAATTCTATGCCGGGATGGATGTGTTGAATGAGATGAGTCGATGTACAAATTGCTAGGATGTTAATAGGACGACGAATTCTCGGGTTGGGGGAAATGTTGAAATTTGTAAAAATTGGTTGGTTGGATAGGTTCGTGTGTAGATATATTTTTGGTGTTGTTTTTGTTTCTTCGTTTTTCTTTTCTAAGTGTGATGGTTAAAATGTTAGCGATGGTAGTGATTGTGATTAGCTGTACGAAGTCTGAGTAGTACGCAAAAGTTATACCGTCGAATTTTTCGAACGCACTAAGCATGAGTGTATAGTTGGTTGTTTTGTGTAAATAAAGATATTCTTGTCGTATTGTTGTAACTGTAGCTAAGGACTAAGTGTGGGGTAACCTAGCGTAACCCGACCTTAGCCGAAGTTAATATCTGTGAGCTTAACATGGATCTTGTTTACTTGGGTTGACAGGTGAAATGGCAAGCTGGCAAGAGAAAGGAAAAGGCGCGTCAACTTCAGGCGCCGGAAGGAAACGGATCAGACTGGGCACAGCAGTCCCAGCTGCACCAGAAGTTCCACGCGGCCAGCGCCGCCAGTATGGAACAAGATGGGTGACCGATGAGGGGAAAAAGTGGTACGTAAAGCACAAAGAATATAAATATTTCCCCGAGGAGCACATAGCACGGGAGCCATTGGCACAGGAGTTCCCTAGAATGGTCCATCGGATCGAGGCAGCTGGGCTCAAGTGCATCTTTGAGGAGGCCAAAGAATGCAATCTGCACTTGGTTCGGGAGTTCTATGCCAATTGGAACCCGACGATCAGGAGTCACACCATCAAGATCAGAGGGCAAATAGTCACTCTGGAGCCCCACCACCTCAATGCCATCATAGGAGCGCGGGACACAGACGCCCACGTCCTTCGACAGCTGAACATTACCCCACCGTATGCAGACATCAGATGCACATTGTGTGGGACCCGATCAACAGCTAGATGGAGCAGACACAAAGAGAGGGGATACCACCAGACGTTTCCCTATTCACAGATGAACAGGGAAGCCCGAATTGGGCTAAAGATAGTCTGCTCATGCCTCATCCCGGGGGTTTATATGACTGATGTAACCCAGGATCGTGTTTGCCTGGTGTACGCCCTGATGAAAGGGATGGAGATCAATGTAGGGGCAGTTATTATATCCGCCATGAAGAGAGCCCGGTTGCACCAGGGGCACATGTATGGTTTTGGTGGACTACTGACCACCTTTCTCAAGGGACTCGATGTTGAGGAGGAGGCCCTCGATTATATCCCGCAGTTGGAGCGGCGGCCTTAGACGTTACTAAAACTAAGTCTCCCGGCACCACCCACGGGCCAGTGCTTACACTTGGCGAGCGACATGCTCGTGATGACCAGTACATGGATCGGATGTATGGGATGCAGATGCTCCAGCTAAGGATAGGTGGGAGGCCAGCGACAGAGGAGGAGCTATGGCAACTCGAGCTAGACTACTCCTTCGGCGAAAACGCCAGGGCTCTATGCCGAGTGGGGCCAGCATTTGTAGAGCCCACAGATGATTATGTCCCCACGGACAAGGAGACACGTCAGGAGGACTCCGATGTGGAGTCCGATGATGACGACGGAGGCGACTCGGACATGGGAGATGAAGCAGCAGCACCCGATGAAGAAGTGGAATACTTTGACGGATCAGGGAGTTCCAGCACCCGAATTTGTGCTATTTTGAATTTTTGTGAACACTGGGGATAGCGTTCGGACTAAGTGTAGGGTGGGAGTAGTTAGGTGCTGGGCTGGGCTGTTTTGCATGTATGCTCTATTTTGTTGTCGTGTATGTGAAAATGTGTTTGTCCTTGTGAGTTGTGAATTTTCAAGTTATTATTCTGTATTTGTAAATATTTGTGAAATTGATGTGTGTTGTTGAATGGTTGCTAGCTGATTCTGATTTTGTACAAATTTTTGTTATCGAAATGATTGATTTTTTTAAATTTTTAAAATATTTTTTAAATAATTTCTCTATCGAAATGATCGATATTTTCGACATTTTTAATTTTGGGTTTGTCGGCGTTTGTTTTCGGTTCTTTTACCGAGAATGGTCCCATTGAACCGACGTCTTGAGTAGTGACCGTTCCCTATGATGGATGGATGACGACCGTCTTAAGGGAAATGTAGTCGTTAGTAGTAGTTTTTTTCAATTATTTTTTTCAGTTTTTCTTTGGTGGATTGCATCCCAGAACCTGTAGTTACTCTATGGTTGCGAAATTCTGGTTGCGTGTTGTACATAATATTCAGAATGCAAAGGTGATTCGTATGAAAGCATGCAAATTTATAAATATGTTGAGATACCTAGGCTGTAGAGTTCAATTCAGTGTGATTGAGGCTTAATGTTTGAATTCATGTAATTAGCTGATTGAAGAGTCTGTGAATACATCTTGAATCGACCATGTGCAAAAAGTGTGAAGTGAGGTGTTGACATTCCATGCTATTGTGAAGTGTCTAGAACTTGCCTAGTGTGTGTACAAAACGAAATGAAGGAGGTGTATTGTAGGAAAGGATGTAGGCATTTCTTTGTTTTAACCGAGAGTTTCTATTTTTTTTCGTGTCATACCCCCATTTCTGTGATTGTATACCCTAGTCAGCCCATTGAGCCTTTAGCCTATTACTTCTTTCTTTTGTCCAAAAAGTGTAAACCGAGCTTAATTCCTTCTTTTCATTAGCCGTAAAGTCTATACAAAACTCTTAAGCGCTTAAGAAGAAGAGAAAATCATTTTCCCAAAGTGTCAAAGAATGAGAATGGTGAAAAGAAAAAGAAAAGCAGAGTGAGGAAAGAAAAGAAAAGGTTGAAGGTGCACTTGCATAAATAAACGATAATGAAGGTGCATGAATAATCTTTGTTGTTGTGTCAAGTGTGCTTAATGAAATGGGCCATACTAAAGAAAATCATCAAGAATGGGATGATGAAAAAAAAAAAGAGAAACAATGTCCATGAGTTGATGGGATGTGTTGAAAAGGCCCTTAAGGATGCTAGTGGCTATTATTGGCTAATCCAATATTTACTAGTTCCATAGCTTCCATTACAACCCATTAAAGTCCTACGTGATCTTACATCACACTTCATTATATTAGTGGAGTAATACACTAAGGGCAAGCTTATGGGTCATGACATGATGCATGTGAATTCTTTTGGGAGAGAGAGTGAAATTGTGTGTACATGTCCCTATTTGAATGTTTGTGAGTCATATGAGCAAAAAGGGGAAGATTCTCTTGTATTGTGAGGGCACATGCTTGATGAAAGATTAATTTTCGTGTCGGATATCTTGATCAGCTGATTTGCATGAGTTTACCGATATCGAGAGTTGATTCTTAAAATCTAGGAGGTCTTAAGGTATTGAAGGTCATTGCATTGATAAGACCATGCATGCTTTCTTGATGATTTGTTGTATTGAATAATCGGTATAACCGTAACTTAAATTGTCGAACCAAAGTAGCGAGGTTGGGATGTAAATTGCATGAATTGTATGTTTGTTGTTCGAGGACAAACAAGGATTTAAGTGTGGGGTAAGTGATCTTGGGCAGATTTATATGCCCAAGTGATACTCAAAAGTATCATTTTCGCCTTGTTTATCTATCAATGTGTATACATTCTCATGTAATTGGTAATAAAATGTGAATTTATACTAACCAGCATGATTAGCATTGTTTTGCAGGTAAAATGTGATTTCGGGAAGCTAAAATGCATGTTGGATGACATCGGAGTTGGACTTGGATGCAAGCAAAGGAAAAGGCATTGGACAGCATGAATTAAAGGGGCTCCGCGATGGAGCCGTGTCACGCTGCCATCGCGGAGGCATTCTGCCTGGATGGGGAAAATTCACCCAAATTCCAGTGGAGGTCCGCATTTGCTCCGTGGCACGGAGCCAGTGCTCCGCGATGCACGTCGTGCCACGTTGAGCCTGAATTCCCGAACCCCCAGTTCTAGTGAGGGTCCGCGTTCATGGCGTGTCACGGAAGCAGTGCTCCGCGATGCACTCCGTGACACGTTGCTCATTATTCCGGGAAAAATTCCTAGCAGTATAAATACAACCTTAAGTTCATTTCTCATAATTCTGACTTGGTGGAACAAGGACGTGGGTTACAGGCAGTTGAGGGACGAAACGTTCAGGGTTTTTTCTCTCTTTCTTTCTTCTTTAAGTCAATTGCTTGTATGATTAACACTCATTTTATGATGATTAATCCACAAATGAGTGGCTAATTCCTCTCCTTGTTGAGGTTATGAACAATTGTGATGAAATTTGATTATTGATTCTATGGTTTTTCATCTTTTCTTCCATGTTGTTCTATTAATTCTTGTTTTTACTGCATTGGTGTGTGGCCTACATTAATGTACATCTAAAAAGTCCGGTTTCACTCGAGAGAACTCGAAATTGGAAAGTTGTGAATTAATAGGATATGTTCTTTACTTGATTTGGGAAAATTGAGTCTTGATTTGCTTTCGGGATAGAAATATACCTGAAAGTCGTATTAGACAATTTAGGAACCGGAATTGTATAGCTAGGACATGAATTGCATTTGATCACAGAAATGTAGACGGATGGTTCATGATTCTTAAGTGAGGTTAAATACGAGAGTTTTAATCTCTTGGCAAATGTTCTTGGCTAGCAACTGGAGAAAAGATTAACCAATTTATGATGATAATCAATTTCATTACATGTTCGTTTAACCTCATCATGCTTTCAGTCATAGTTCATAGTCAAAGTAGATAATTGTTCTTAGTTTTAGTATGAAAATTTATAAAACAAACTATCAACTTTTTGGTTACGCTGTTTTCTGCATTTTTAGAAGTAAAATATAGTAAACTTGAGCAATTTGCACTTCATCCAAGTCTCTATGGGATCGATACTTGGCTTACTAAAGCCACTTACTACTTGTTCGACCACGTGCACTTGCGTGTCGTTTTATACCCCATAACACCCCGAATAGAAATAAGTAAATCAATAGTAATAGTTATTTGGATTAACTTATGTTCTTACCATATTCCCTATGGGATTGACCTAAACCTTTGTTGGGTTCTATATTTTACAATCAACCGCTTATATCTCAATTGCGAGGTGTAATTTGGGCGACATCATCCCTTATCAACTGAACCTTCTTCGTAGCCTTATGAACTGAATCTAGTCCTATCATCGCCACTTTGCTAACCTCAAATGATCCAGTGAGCGACCTATATCTCCGCCCATACAGAGCCTTGAATGGTGCCATCTGGATACTGGAATGATAGTTGTTATTGTATGCGAACTAGATAAGAGGCCAATACTCATCCTTGCTACCTTTGAAGTCAATCACGCATCCTCTCAACATGTCCTTGAGAGTCTAGATTGTTTTCTCCACTTGACCATTCATTTGCGGGTGAAACGCTGTGCTGAGCTTAACCTGAGTACCAAGTCACTTTTGAAATGACTTCCAAAACTGAGAGGAAAATTGGGTACCTCTTTCTGATATGATGGACAAGGGCACTCCATGCAATCAAACTAGATCCCGGATATATAGTTTGGAATAATCCTCTGCTGGATCTATGGTTTTGACTGGTAGAAAATGAGCGGCCTTGGTGAACCTGTCTACCACAACCCTAATGGAGTTATATTGTTGACGAGTGTGAGGCAAACCTGTGATGAAGTCCATGTTTATATCTTCCCACTTCCAAGTAGGAATACTGATATCTTGAAGCACGCCTTCCGGTCTCTGATGCTCAACTTTACTTGCTGATAGTTTTGACACTTTGGTATGAATTTTGCAATATCCTTCTTCATGCCATTCCACCAATAGAATTCTCGTAAGTCACGGTACATCTTGGTGACACCTGGATGAATAGAATACCTGGATCCATGTGCCTCGTGCAACATACAGCTCCTCAAATCATCAACATCTGGAACACATAGGCAACCCTGGTACCGAAGCACACCATCTCCCACTTTGGAGAAGATCTCTACCTTCTTATTCTGAATGGCTTCCTTTAACTTTACTAAAATCGGGTCATCATCTTGCCTAGACTTTACATCAGTCACCAATGAAAATTCTGATATGTTTTGAACTACAACACCACCGTCGGTCGAGTCAACTAAACTAACTCCCAACCATGCGAGTCGATGCACATCCTTCACCAGCTCCTTCTTCCCCCCATCCATATGGGACACACTCTCAATAGAGAATCTACTAAGTGCGTCTGCCACTACGTTGTCCTTACCCAGATGGTAAAGCACACTCATATCGTAATCCTTGAGTAGCTCCAACCACCTCCTTTGCTTATGATTGAGATCCTTCTCCGTGAACACATATTGTAAGCTCTTATTGTCCGTAAACACATCCTTGTGGACCTCTTACAAGTAATGTCTCCAAATCTTCAAGGCGAATACCAACGTGGGAAATTCAAGATCATGGGTCGGGTAATTCTTTTGATGAACCTTTAGCTGTATAAAAGCATATGCTATAACCTTCCCGTATTGCATCAATACACTACGAACCCATCGGTACCCTTCGGTAGAGTTAACACAGTTGTTAAGGTAAATCGTGTCTTCAACTCTTGGAAGCTCTTTTCACAAGCCTTCGACCATTGGAATTTCACCTTCTTCTGGGTCAATTTGGCCAAAGGCGCTACAATCAATGGCAAACCTTCAACAAACCTCAGATAATAAGCAGCTAAACTAAAGAAACTCTAGATATCAGAAAGATTCACCGGTCTGGGCCAATTTTTCACCGCCTCTATTTTTTGAGAATCAACCTTTATACCCTCACTTGATACTACATGGCCAAAAAATGCCAATGAGTCCAACCAAAAATCAGACTTGCTAAATTTAGCATATAATTGACGATCCTTTAGAGTCTGAAGCACTACTCTCAAATGAGCGGCATGTTCCTCCTCGCTCCGAGAGTATATCAGGTTGTCATCAATAAATACAATGACGAACATATCCAAGTATGGCTTGAAAACCCTATTCATCAAGTCTATAAAAGTTGTTGGAGCATTCGTTAGTCCAAAAGACATAACTAAAAACTCATAATGACCATACCGCATCCTGAAGTCTGTATTCGGGATATCGCTCTCTGTTCGGTTGGTTTCGTTGGGGTTATAAAACCGACACGCAAGTGCACGTGGTCGAACAAGTAGTAAGTGGCTTTAGTAAGCCAAGTATCGATCCCACAGAGACTTGGGATAAGTGCAATCTGCTCAAGTATACTATATTTTTACTTCTAAATATGCTGACAACTAAATAACCAAAAATTGAATAATTTGTTTTATAAATTTTACACTAAACTACAAACAATTATCTACTTTGAATTTGGACTATGGATAAAAGCATGCCGAGGTTAAAGAACATGTAATGAAACTGATTATCATCATAAATTGGTTAATCTTTTCTTCCAGTTGCTAGCCAAGAACAATTGCCAAGAGATTAAAACTCTCGTATTTAATCTCACTTAAGAATCATGAACCATCCGTCTATATTTCTGTGATCAAATGCAATTCATGTTCTAGCCATACAATTCTGGTTCCTAAATTGACTAATACGGCTTTCAAGTATATTTCTATCAGGAAAGCACATCAAAACTCAATTTTCCCAAATCAAGTAAAGAACAATATCCTATTAATTCACAACTTTCCAATTTCGTGCTCTCTCGAGTGAAATCGGACTTTTTATATGTACATTAATGTAGGCCACACACCAATGCAGTAAGAACAAGAATTAATAGAACAACATGGAAGAAAAAGATGAAAAACCATATAATTAATAATCAAAATTCATCACAAGTGTTCATAACCTCAGCAAGGAAGGGAATTAGCCACTCATTTGTGGATTAATCATCCTAAAACAAGTGTAATCATACAAACAATTGAATTAGAGTAGAAAGAAAGAGAGAAAAAACCCTGAACTTTTCATCCCTCAACTGCCTGTAACCCATGTCCTTGCTCCACCAAGTCTGAATTCTGAAAAATAAACCTAAGTGTGCTATTTATAGTAGTAGGACTTTTTCCCGGAATAACAAGCAACGTGTCACGGAGTGCATCGCAGAGCACTGCCTCCGTGACACGCTACGGACGCGGAGGCTCTCTGGAAATCACCCGAACTTGGCCTCGGCAGCACCCTGCCACATTGGCAGTGTGTCACGCTGCTTGGGCAGCGCGTTTCCACCTCTTGGTCGCGCAGCCAACCTGCCCTGGCACGTTGCCAATGCGCAGGTGGGCTGTTGTGGTCGGCCTGCCTGCCGTGGCACGTTGCTGACGCGCCGATGGGCTGTTTTGTGCCTCCTCTTTGCCGATGTTTGCATGTTAATTCCGTTTCTAAGCCTCTACTTCATCAACTCATGGATTAGTTACTCAAAAGTCATCAAAACCTACAAAACAAAGGATAATCATGTTGGTTAGCACATATCTTCACTTCATATAAAATTACATGAAAATGCATACAATAACTTAGATAAACAAGACTAATTTAAGTCATAAAGCGTATCTCGGGCATGCTATTTTTGCCCGTGATCACAACCCCACACTTAAAGCCTTGTTTGTCCTCGAACAACATTTTACATATCATGCATATGGAGACTCCCACATAACTAATTTAGCAAGATAATTCAAGTTACGGCTATAATGATTACGTAAGATACAATCTAAAAATAGAGCATGCCTGATTTGATCATTGAAATGAAGTACAACTATGTTAAGACTTCTTAACCTCAAGAATCGACTCTCAATCTTAGCAAACTCATGCAAATCAACTGATTAAGAAATCCCACATGAATTATATCCTTCATTCAACATGTGCCCCTCACGGAAAGAGAGTTACCCAATTTCACATGCAAAAATAATTTTTATATGACAACATGTGTGGGTACATGCATAGAATTACACTCACTCTCACAAAGAATTTACATGCATCATGTAATGACCCATAAGCTTGCCCTTAGTGTTTTATTCCACTAATTTAAGGATGTATGAATGTAAGATCAAGTAGGACTTTTTAGGTTGTAATGTAACTCAGGTGCGGGTAGGTACTATTATTGCCAGTAATAGTGACTATCTTTCCTAAGCTCTTTTAATACATCACGCCTTCATTACAAACTTCCCTTCGCTCACTTCGCCTTTTTCTCTTTTCATCTTTCTTTTTCCTCTTTTGTTCCCCCCTTTCTTTAGGCACTTTTAGCTTATTAGTAAGGAGTTCTATAAGTAACTTTTCATTTATTTATTTTCTTACTCCCTACTAATACTCACCCATATTCAAACAAGTGCACCCTCGACCTTTCTCCACTTTTACAATTGCCACTTTCCCTTCTTTTTCATTCTTCTCACTCCTTTCCTCTTTCGGATTTTTCCTTTAAGCGCTTAGGATTTTTGGTTCAATTTCAAGGCTAATGAAAGAAAAAGATTAAGCTTATGTTGCAGCTGTCAAAGAATAGGCTCAAGGCTAAATGGGGTTAACTAGGATTAATTTTTCAAGGTAGGTATAATGAGGGATAAAAGTTTGGTTCATTCAAAGAAATGCCTAACTCATCTCCTACAATTCACATCCTTCATTTCGTTTTATATACACACCAGGCAAGTTATAGACATTCCACAATAGCACAGAATACTCAAAAACAGTACACTCATGGCACATGCTCAATTCAAGACACATTCGGCAGACTCTTACTCAACTAATCACAAGAATTCAAAATTAAGCTTCCATGATATTGAGTCAAATTCAAGAGCCTAAGTGTCTCAAACAAAGTTATACACTTGCATGCTTCACACTGAACATAGTTGCATCTTACAACCATGTATAGCACATAAAAAGAACATCAAGCACCAATTAGTTATGGTTTCAAAAACCCAACACCTACCGACTAATTTTTTCTCAAGACGGTCGTCATCCATCCATCGTTGGAAATAGTCCCTAACTATGACTAAAACACTATATACAGACCAAGGAAAGAAAAAGAAAAATTTTATTCTTCGGTTCAAATACCCCCCTTCGGATAAGAACCGAAAAGAAAAACCAACGGGTGATGAATTCATGCTCGACTCCCAATGAATTTTCAATTTTTTCACAAATTGCACACAAGCATTACATCCACCAAACACTCGTTAAGCACAAAAATTTTGAAATTTTCCAGAAATTTCCCTCACCCCACACTTAAATCATGCTACGTCCTCATAGCATCAAAATAACAATTCAAGGATGAGAAATACTCCCTGAGGCCTTTAGCCCTAGCTAACAACATACCTTTCTTCAACTTTGCACAAGTGGGTGTTCGACCCCACACTTTTTCTCTTCCATGATTGTTAGCTTCCTCCTCCACGGGTACTCAGACTTCCCCTCCATCTGTGCTTAACTTTCCACCAAAACAACACAAGATGAAAAATAAATAAAATCAACTTAAATTCAAGAAATTAAAATGGTACGCATGGTACCCTTGGGTTGCCTCCCAAGAAGCGCCTAATTTTACGTCGCGGCACGACGTACCAAGTTTCACCGCTTTTTCCTCCACCTTGAGGATATGAATCTCACCCCTAATTTCTTCTATAATTTCCTCTTATGCTTCAGGGGTGGTGGTGAAAAATTGTAAGGACCAAGCAATAGATGTTGCCTTTTTAACCTATTGGCCCTCAAGTAAGCGAAGTCATTTTGTTTCTCTGAGTTAGCAAATTTCAAATATATGGGGCTTGGTCCTCCTCTAGACATTTCTCTATAAGCTTGGAAGACTCTATTTCTATGTTTTCAACCAAACTTAATGTCAAAAAATGCTTCGAGTGTGGTCCAATAAACCTCAACTCTGAGACTGCATCGTGCTCGACCTCCTTACTTGTATACACCTTCTCAACATCGACATCTATCTGTCCATTAATGTCAAATGGGGGATACTCTATCTCTTCTTCCCTGAATGGATTTTCCATAAGTGTGAGCCCATCACGAGGACACTCAAGAGATTCTAATTGTTGGGCTTCATCCAAAAATTCACCCTTGTCTTCCTTTTGTAGTTCCTCTTGAATATCGGCTAAAACTGTCACCTGCAATTTATCACAAGCTTCAGCCTCAGCAATCATCTCCGTGAATTTGATGCTCATCCTTACTATAGCCTCTGCATTCTCTTCTTGCTGAATTCTCAATACTGCCATCGCCTCCTTCATTGCTTCTGATTGCTCCAAGAGTTGTTTCAGCATGTTTTCTATTTGAACTTGGTGTCCCAAGTCCTCATTTTCAGCATGCCTATATTCATCAAAAACAACAGAAGGATCATAGTAGGGGCTTGGGGGAGGGTAATATGCATTCGGATAGCCATCCCAATGGCCATCTTGACCACCACATATATTGCACGTGTTACAGTGTTGCCACGAGTGGTGTCCTCCGCAATTCAGACAAGATTCGCTAAAATATGAGTATCCACCATTTAAACCATTTGTATTCCACGATGTCATGTCAATAAGGGTATCCGAAAAAGAGAAAAATAAAATGAAAAAGAATTAAAACAAACACTAAGACCAAGTTGTCAGCACTTAAGAAAATAAAAATACAGTAAATTAACACTTAAAGCAATTTCGCCAATTGCCAAGTCCCCGGCAACGGCGCCAAAAACTTGTTCGGTTGGTTTCGTTGGGGTTATAAAACCGGCACGCAAGTGCACGTGGTCGAACAAGTAGTAAGTGGCTTTAGTAAGCCAAGTATCGATCCCACAGAGACTTGGGATAAGTGCAATCTGCTCAAGTATACTATATTTTTACTTCTAAATATGCTGACAACTAAATAACCAAAAATTGAATAATTTGTTTTATAAATTTTATACTAAACTACAAACAATTATCTACTTTGAATTTGGACTATGGATAAAAGCATGCCGAGGTTAAAGAACATGTAATGAAACTGATTATCATCATAAATTGGTTAATCTTTTCTTCCAGTTGCTAGCCAAGAACAATTGCCAAGAGATTAAAACTCTCGTATTTAATCTCACTTAAGAATCATGAACCATCCGTCTACATTTCTGTGATCAAATGCAATTCATGTTCTAGCCATACAATTCCGGTTCCTAAATTGACTAATACGGCTGTCAAGTATATTTCTATCAGGAAAGCACATCAAAACTCAATTTTCCCAAATCAAGTAAAGAACAATATCCTATTAATTCACAACTTTCCAATTTCGTGCTCTCTCGAGTGAAATCGGACTTTTTAGATGTACATTAATGTAGGCCACACACCAATGCAGTAACAACAAGAATTAATAGAACAACATGGAAGAAAAAGATGAAAAACCATATAATTAATAATCAAAATTCATCACAAGTGTTCATAACCTCAGCAAGGAAGGGAATTAGCCACTCATTTGTGGATTAATCATCCTAAAACAAGTGTTAATCATACAAATAATTGAATTAGAGAAGAAAGAAAGAGAGAAAAAACCTTGAACTTTTCGTCCCTCAACTGCCTGTAACCCACGTCCCTGCTCCACCAAGTCTGAATTCTAAAAAATAAACCTAAGTGTGTTATTTATAGTAGTAGGACTTTTTCCCGGAATAACAAGCAACGTGTCACGGAGTGCATCGCGGAGCACTGCCTCCGTGACACGCTACGGACGCGGAGGCTCTCTGGAAATCACCCGAACTTGGCCTCGGCAGCACCCTACCGCGTTGGCAGCGTGTCACGCTGATTGGGCAGCGCGTCACGCTACTTGGGCAGCGTGTTTCCACCTCTTGGTCAGGCAGCCAACCTACCGTGGCACGTTGCCAACACGCAGGTGGGCTGTTGTGGTTGGCCTGCCTTTCGTGGCACGTTGCCGACGCGCCGGTGGGCTGTTTTGTGCCTCCTCTTTGTCGATGTTCGCGTGTTAATTCCGTTTCCAAGCCTCTACTTCACCAACTCATGGATTAGTTACTCAAAAGTCATCAAAACCTACAAACCAAAGGCTAATCATGTTGGTTAGCACATATCTTCACTTCATATAAAATTACATGAAAATGTATACAATAACTAAGATAAACAAGACTAATTTAAGTCATAAAGCGTGTCTCAGGCATGCTATTTTTGCCCGTGATCACTCTCCCGAACTATGAGCTGATGATACCCGGATCTTAGATCTATTTTTGAGAAATATTTTGAACCCTGAAGCTGGTCAAATAAATCATCAATCCTGGGTGGAGGATACCTGTTCTTAATGGTGACTTTATACAATTGTCGATAATCAATGCACACTTTAAGAGAACCATCTTTCTTTCAGACAAAGAGAACTGGTGCAGCCCATGGGGATTTGCTCGGTCTAATGAAATCCTTATCTAAAAATTCCTTCAACTGTTCTTTCAACTCCTTTAGCTTGGCTGGAGACATTCTATAGGGAGGAATAGATATAGGTTGTGTGTCACAAAGAAGGTCAATACAAAAATTGATCTCCTGCTCAGTGGGATTCTCGGTAAATCATCTGGAAAGACCTCTGGATACTGACATACTACTGGGACATACTGGAGATTCAGGGCCTCTGACGTCACATCCTTAACCCTAACTAGAGGTCACATACTGGTATACACAACCTTTGGAGATCATCTTTCTAGGCTTAAGGTATGAAATGAAACGACCTGTAGGCACAGTTGAACTACCCTTCCATTCTAAGACTGGCTCACCCGGAAATCTAAACTCTACTGCACGGGTTCTATAATTAACTGAAGCATAACATGCAAATAACCAATCCATACTAAATCGGTTATGACTAACTTTATCAAATCTTTTGAGGTGACTTTCTGAAGGACTAAGACCGGGCAACCTCTATATACTTGTCTAGCTATAACTGAATCACCTACTAGAGTAGAGACTAAGAAGGGATCTGACAAGACTACGGGACTTGACTCTGAACCTACTGCCCACATAAGGTTTCACAAAAGACAACGTAGCCCCCGGATCTAATAAAGCATAAATATAAAGATGGAAAACTCATAACATACCAGTTACCACATCAAGGGAGACCTCCTACTCCTGGCGGGATGCTAATGCCTAAAATATGTTTTGGCGTTGACCGCCACCTTTACTGGTAGATGACCCCTGATGTGCTAAGCGTGCGGGAGGGGCTGCTGAACTAGAAGCTATGCCTCAGCCCCCATCATGATCTTGTCTCACTGTTGGACAATCTATGAGCATGTATCTGGGATTCCCACACCCGAAACAAGCACTTAAACCTTCCAAGTATGGTCTATGTGCCCCCGATCACATCTACGGCAAGATGGAATACTAGAATGTGCGGGTCTACTACTCTGACCCCTAGTGCCTGATGCTCGCCCTTCTGATCGTTCCTCGGTCTCGATGGCACACTCAATGCTGAAGATGATGGGGCTGAAGAGCTCTAGTGGGTCTGCTGTCAGTGCCCACCACCTAACCTCGGCTAGGAGAATCTATGGCTATTAGTCCTAGCCCTCTTGGCCTCCCTCTCTTTCACATGCACTGCCTCCATCTGCTGGGCATACAAAACATTTCGAGGGAAATCTATGTCCTAGTGGAGCATAGCAGTCCTATAGTCCTTGTCCAAATAGCCTGCTACTCCATGAACGAACCTGCTCACCCGCGCCCTCCAATCAACCACTAATTCTGGGGCGTACTTTTATAGGCGAGTGTCCTCAAGAGCATACTCCTGCACGATCATCCTCCATTACATCAGATTTACGAACTAAGCTTCCTCTAGCTCCCTCATCTCACGAGGGAAGAATCGATCTAAGAATGCAATATGGAACTCTTCGCAAGTGATAGTGCATGCTCCAACGACCCTGCTATATTTCCATTGGCGAAACCAGATGTGCGCGACCCCTTTCAACTAGTATAGGCTAACTCTGCGCGCTCAACTCCATTCACCCCTATGACTTGGGTGATCTTCACAATCTCATCTATGAACTCATGCGATTCCTCATTTACCTTTGACCCGAGGAACTCTGGAGTGTTCATTCTCAAGAAGTCTCTGACTCGAGCCGCCGCTGCATTGCCATATTGCGGAACACGCGCAATCACCTGCTGATTGAACAGAGCGGTCAAGGCCTGCCCGAGCATCTGAATAGTTGCCCGAAACTTAGCATGGGCAACCAGCTCCGATGCCTTGTGTTCTTGAACTGGTGGGGCTTGTTGGTGCTCGTTACCATTGCCATCCTTGTGGCCTTCTCCGTTCCCAGTCCTTCAATCATTCATTCTTTGGGGGGCCATGATTATGCAATCACGAATAGCACGAATTAGAAGGATAGGGAGACATTTCATCGCACGACATAGATCATGAAAGAAGGGAACATTTCCTAAATGTTTCGTAGCCTCTTCGTCATAAGTGTGGCGTGATTCACACCCATGAAAAAGACTCTACTTAACGCAGCTTTGAGAAACCCTAGTACACTTCAAACCTATTTGTCTAATACAAAGTTTGTCATGACCCCAACTGAGACCTGGATCGTAACACGGGATAAGGAGCTTCGAGAAATTCAAGTCAACCCTTGGCATGAACATGCATCTAACTCAATCAATAAAACTGAATAAAACAACAGGATAATCAAAGCGGAAGTCTAGATTTAACTTAGAATCAAAATACACAATCTAAAGATGAATACATCCATATGCCAGAAAAGCCTCTAAACATGACAAGTTGATGGACAAGACCCCAACTAACTTAGCCAAACTGAAACTTAAAATACATAGAGTGAATCTAAATAAGTCTAGTCCTTGAGGGATGAGGACTCACAAACAACGTACGATGCTAACTCAAAAGACAGCCTATGAGCGGGGTCGAGCTTGGGAGTCGGATCCTGTATCATGAAACACTACAACATAGAGTATGCGGTCAGTACATTAAATTTTCCGAGTATGCAAGGTGAGTAAAATCGCTTAAATAAGTAAAATCATTTAAAGACATGCATAGTGTAAAACATAGACATTATGAATCTGAGAGTAGGGTTTGCATGCATTCTTTCTGAAATCATGGTCTCATCATAACATAACATATCATCATAACTGAATTGATTGACTCAAAGATGAAATATGATTGTAATGAGTAAAACTGAACATTGAGCCAATCCTGCTTTAGAACATATATAGATATAGAAATCTCATGAATAATAAACATTCATAACCGAAATCATGAGGAATAATGGGAGACTCGTCTTTTAAACAACATACCACGATAGAGCTTATGTGATTCCAACTATCACACTCAAGTGGGTAGAGCCGTCTAAAGCCTCGCCAGGGCTAGAGACAATACCATGACATTGATATCAAGCTCATGGGCTAATAGGGCTAGGGATAGCTCACAAGGGACATCCTGAAGTAGTATATATAAGTATAAAACTATGTTGGTGCGTAGTTGTGAGGCATAGGGTGATCGACCATTAGCCTACTCGGTGGTAGACACTACTCCCAAAAACATGCATATGCTCTGCATTTGTTATTCAATGAATCTCAACATGGTCTATTGATGAAGCTCAATAATCAAATACATCTCATATATGAAATCATGCATATGAGAAGCTTCAACTCTAACCATACCACAAGATGAAAGATAATTGGGAGTCTTCACTCAAAAACCATGTGGAAAGCTTAATTCGAGAAATCATAAATCATACTCTGAACATGTGGGCATTGCCGAAAGCTTTATCATTCTTTAAAATACTAAATTCATATAGAAAACATGATTATCAACATGGGTAGATTGAAAACATGCTTTTAATCATAATAGCTCATTATCATCATACATTCATCACAGATTTCATCTTTCATGAACTTTTCCTCAATGGGCTTTTTAGTTCATAAAGCTAGAATCATGATTTTTAATTGAAAACATTATAAAACTTTTCCATGCTTCATAATTCAATGGTAGAAACATATTTAACTCATACTCACGTAAAGAATTAGGAGTTTCATGCGTTGGGTTAAAACCTCATAAATTAGACATAGGACAACCATAATTTAGAGAGGGATTGGGCATGGGTATAAAAGAAATCACCCATTCATAACCCTACATACCTATTGGAAGTTGATTCTTACACTTCTTTCATAGCCCAAGAAGAAATTGAAGAACACTAAGATTGATCACCCTCTCTCACCGTCTACCTTCCATGAATGAATGAATAAGCCCTAAAATGAACTTAATCCCTTTAAAAGTCATCATTCATAAAACAATGTAGTTTAGGACTTAGATGCTTAGGAATTATGAAATAGACCTTACTAAATTCGCAGAAAATATCTACCAGATGGTCCCAACGAGGGATCTAATGACTCATCCTCTCTGGGCACTATTCCTGGAATGATCCGAGAAGTTCACTGCTACTCAAGTCTGCTAGGCTCGCAACAGAAGACATGACAACTCGTTACCTAGTGACCACGACTCCTGGTCACCATCCTAATATATGTTGCCTCAGTCTCAATAAAATTATTCCTTGCTTGGTCACGACTCACCCCACGAATCGTGGGGACTGACCACGATTCGTGGGGTGCTCCCATAAAGCTCACTGTCTTTTTTCTCCTCTTTACTCAAACACCACTCCCCTGACCTAACTATTTGTGGGGCCTGAGCATGAGTCGTGGTCACACCCGTGGGGATCCTATTTCCCAAACTGCAAAATGATCACGTGGGCCTCCCCACGAGCAACATCACGACTTGTGGGCTCTCTCACTGGTCTCCTCACGACTTGTTCTTTGCCTGGTACTAGATTTTAAGTTTTTCTCCATTTCAACTTTCGGGTATGATTTTTGGGCTTCATGGGTATGACACAAACAAACATGAAGTAATGATGATTTCCTTTAAGAAAGACGTCACCCAATCTATCATCGGATAAAATCAGTCATCACAAGCGAATGGATTACTTATACTTCATCCTCAACTACATGTCATGGTAGACATCATCATACATAGGTATACAAGGTCACATGAAGCAAGGATTCCCATACATTTTGCAATTTCAAAGACACCCACATAGCCAATTTCAAGAAAAGCATAAAGATGCAAATGGGGGAGATGGAGAATTGGAAAATAAACTACCAACTTGTCTAAAAAATTTTACAAGTAAAGAGAAATGAAAATAAAGGTAAGGAGCATACTAAAAATGAAGTGAGACTAAATGGGTTAATGAGAAATAAGCCTTACTCTAATGGCAATAGCGGTGGCGCTGACCCAGCTCTGCTACAATGATGTGGTATGGTTTGTGATAAGAGAAGAGAGAAAAATGTGAGATTTAGTATGAAGAAAAGTGGGAAGTTGTAGGAATTAAATGGAGAATAAGTGGGGAGTCAATGAATGGTGAAAATGGATGTAAATAAGCTAAAAATTGGGGCTTTCATGTGGTCGGGAAGGTGAAAAGTTGCGAGTTGTGAGCTAGGTCGAGTCAGTCAAATGGGTTAGTCAACCTTTTAAACTTTTTCATCGCTATGTTTTTGGTGAACATGCGCTCGCAGAATGGGATCTGTGAGACGTATGTCTGGCGCAGGTGAGGCTCAAATGCCTAGTTCACTATTTAGGACCTGCGTTGCACATCGTGCCGCAGGTCCTTATCAACATTTTGCAGATGATGCGTAGGTACTGTTTCTCTCTAGCGCACTCGAAAGCGTACATGGTCATACAAGTAACACAGTGGCACTTTTTAAGAGACGGATGTCGAACCCATCGGGACTGGACCAATTCAGCAAATTATGAAGTTCAAGTGTAAGATTAACCTTCACAAGTGTTGATTATAGAAGTTTTCGGTAAATTATAATTAAGATTTGGGGTGGTCACAAGACAATCTGGAAACGATATACTAAGAAACTAGAGGTAAGGCTGGATAATCATGCAATGCTACATTTTGTAATGGTTCACGTATGAAATTATCAATTTTTGTCTCACATAGTTGGAAATGCGATGTTCATGGTCTCTCGAGCCTCTAAACACGACAAACTAGCCTCATAACTACATCATTGAGCGGGGATGTGACATCCTAGTTCGTGGGCAAATCAACTACATGGATGTCGTTTATGGGGTTTATGCTCTTTATTAGGGACTTTGGTACCTCTAATCATTTAACCAAACTTAGCTTCACAACTACTTCTACATTGGTGGAGTGTCAATTCTAAGCCGGTGTCTTACTATCAGCCCATTTTATCAACAAGCAAGGCAATTTAGGTATATTGTTTATCCTCATTGCGAAACATATCGAAAGATAAGAACTTGCTCACTACATTCCTATGTTATTGCCTAGGTATATTTAGCCACTCATGTTCGTGCAATAATTTAAAAACATCGTTAAAGTAAAGTACTTACAAGAATAGGTAAAAGAGAATGTAAAATTAGTGAACCCTAGGTGAGTTCTTCACTTCTCCCTTCGCTCCTCTACGGTTTATAGAAAATATTTCGTGACAAATGATTTTAGGAGCTAAGGGTTTAATTTATAGTAAATAGGAAATTTGCAATTTTTGTCCTATCATGGAATGGCTCTGTGGCACGGAGGTGATCGCGCCAATTTGCCTCCGTGACACGGAGGTAATGCGGCAGCTTACTGGAAAATGCACTTGAAACTTTCTTTGCCTAGGCATGGCGCGACAGCTAGCGTGGCACCGTGCTTTTCCTGCGCGATGGCCAGCATGACACAGCCTGCGGCGCACAGCAATGCCTAGCGTGGCACGGATGCTGGTGCGCAGGCACCTTGGAAGGCAGAATTTCACATGCATGGCCTTTGCGTGGCATGGCGCTGGGCGCGGCACACGCACAACGTGGCACACTGCCTGGCGCGGCCAGCCTTGCCCTGGCATGTTTCTTTGCCATCATTTGCAATTCACTTCCAACTCTATTCCTTCACTTTACCCATCATTATTTAGTCCCTCATATGCATCTTACACCTACAAAACAAGGACTAATCATGTTGGTTAGTGCATACCCAAATTTACACAAAATAGCATAAGAATGTAAGTGTATAATTAGACAAACATGACTAAGTTAAGCTATAAAATAGCACTTGGGAAAGAAATTATGCCCAAGTTCACTACCCCACACTTAAAGCCTTGTTCGTCCTCAAACAACTCTTTTACATCTCATGCACATGAAGACTCCCACATATCTAATTGAGAAAAAAAAATTCAAGTTATGGCTACAACGATTGTTTTTAGATAGCAAGTTTAAAATATTGCATGCATGGTGTAGCCATCAAAAGAAAATATAGTATGTCAAGACTTCCTTACCTCAAGAATCGACTCTCAATCTCAACAAACTCATGCAAATCAACTGATCAAGACACATGAATTTTATCCTTCATTAAACATGTGCCCTCACAACAAGAGAGTTACCCATTTTTACTCATAAATTTTCAAATTATAACGTGTATGGGTATATGGATAAGAATTAAGCTCACTCTCACAAAGACTTCACATGCCACATGTATTGACCCATAAGCTTGCCCTTAGTGTTTTACTCCACTAATTTAAGAATGTTTGAACGTAAGATCAAGTAGGACTTATCGGGTCGTAATGTAAGCTAAGGGACTGGTAGGCACTATTCTGGCCAGTAATAGTTGCTATGTTCCCCAAGCGCTTTTAATCCATCACACGTTCATTACAGACATCTCTTCTCTTACTTCACCTTCATTCTTTTCACTTTTAAATTTCCTCTTTTGTTTCCCATTCTTTAAGCACACTTAGCTTATTAGTAAGGAGTACTTAAGAAACTCTTTCATTCATTTGTTCTCTCACTCCCTACCAATACTCAAGCATTTTCAAACAAGTGCACCTCTAATCTTTTCCTCAACTCCCACAACCGTTATTTTTTTTCTTCTTTTTCACGATTCTCACTCCTTTACTCTTTTGGATTTTTCACTTAAACGCTTAGGAGTTTTGGAGCAACTTCAAGTCTATTGAAAGAAAGGGATTAAGCTTATGTTGCAGATATCAAAGAATAGGTTTCAGGATCAATGGGGCTAACTAGGATCAGACATTCAAGGTAGGTAAAGCATGGGATAAAAATTAGGCTCATTCAAAGAAATTCCTAAATCATCTCCTACAATCGACATCCCTCATTTTGTTTTTTATACACACCAGGCAAGTTCTAGACACTACACAATAGCATGGAATATTCAAAACCTTACACTCACAGCACATGCTCAATTCAAGACAAATTCCGCAGACTCTTAACTCAGCTAATCACTAGAGTTCAAAGTTAAGCTTTAAGGCCATAGAGTCACATTCAAGAGCCTAGATGTCTCAAACAGATTTATTCAACTTCTTACATGCTTCAACACTAACCACACATGCATCTCACAATCATGTATAGCACATAACAAGAACATCAAGCCATCAATTAGCTACGGGTTGAAAAACCAAAACATATTGTCTAATTTTCCCTCAAGACGGTCTTCATCCATCCATCGTCGGGAATAGTCCCTAACTATGACTAAAAATAACTATGTACAGACAAAGAAAATTTTTATTCTTTGGTTCAAAGTGCCCCTCGTCGGAATAGAACTGGAAACAAAAACCAACAGGTGGGGAATCATACTAAACTCAAAAAAAATTTTTTATCAAGCACTAAATTCATCCGAAATCATTAAGAACAAAATTTTGGAATTTCCCTCACCCCATACTTGAATCATGCTATGTCCCCAAAGCATCCAATTAAAATTCAAGAAGGGTGAGAAATTCTCCTTGGGGCCTCTAGGCCTAGCTAACAACATGTTTTTCTTCATTTTTGAGAAAGTTCATGTTCGACCCCACACTTTTCCTCTTTCATGCTTCTTAGATTCCTCTTCCAAGTGTACTTAGACTTCCCCTCTATACTTAGGTATCTTGCTCATTACCCTGTGGCTGCACTCCTCAGTCAGTGCTACTGTCTGAACATCCACCAATCTGATTTTGTTTGCCACCACATCTTTCTAGTACTTAGCATACTTTGGCATTCCCTTCAAAACATCAAGCAACGGAAATTTATGTGAAGTTCTTTGAAAATATCAAAGAACTTTCTAAAGCATTCCTCCTCCTTGCTCTTTTTGAGTCTGCGCGAAATGGTGGTGGTGGTCTCTGTGTTGGCTGCAATGATAATTGTGCATTTTGTTACACAGTACTTTGATTCTCTCCCTTTTTAGTGGATGGTCCCTTTCTAACCAACTCCGCCTGCACCTCATTTCTCCTATCTTTCGGTGGTGCATCAACTAATTGTCTGCCACTCCTCAGACTAATGGTGTTAACCTGTCGGTGGTTTGTGTATGTGGCACTAGGTAATCCTCCTTGCGGTCTAGTGTGGTGAGAACCTGCTATTTGACCCATCTGGTTCTCTAGATTACGGGTGGCCAACTACTGATTTTTCAAATCTGATGCCATCCTCGCCTAATTCTCTGCTAATTGGGTATGTGCCTCCATAATCTTTTACAATGTCTCCTCAATGTTACTGCTCAACTGGCCACCATTCTGCCTGTTCTGTTGCTGATACTACTGCTACAGAGGTTGCTGGTAGCTTTGATTTTGATTTCCACCGCAAGAAAAATTCGGGTGGCTCTGCCAATTCTTGTTGTAATTGTTTCGAAAATTTTGATTGTTTCTCTGAACATTCCCAACCAAATTGACCGATTAAGGATTGGCCCCACAGGATTCTGCATTGTGCCCATTTTTTTCGCAGATTTCACACCAACTAGGAGCTTGCTGAACTGCATTTACCTGTCCTTGCTGTTGGTTGTTACTCAGTTTATTGAACTGAGTCATCATTTGATGCTGAAATGATGCTAGTTGTGCAACCAAGGCATTTAGACTATCCACCTCTATCAGCCCTGCTGTTCTCTTTCCTACCCCTCTCGATGACTCATTGTGCCACTCTGGATTTTCCTGAGCAATCCTGTTCAACAAAGTGTACATCTCATCATAAGTCTTCTCTAATGCTTGCCCACCCGATGCAGAGTATACTAAAATTTTTGTATGTGGGTCTAGACTTTCAACAAAGGTATGGGCTAGCACTTCATTGGACTACTGATGATTGGGGCAGTCTCTCAATAATGACTTGAATCTCTCCCAAGCCAAATACAAGTTCTCCTTCGGCCTCTGCTTGAAGCTTAATATTTCACTCCTAAGTTTGGCACTCTTGCCTTAAGGGAAGAATCTAATAAGGAACTTCTTTGCCAAATCATCCCAAGAAGTTATGGAATTTGGTGGCTTAGATTTCAACCACCTCTTTTCCTCTTCCAACAATGAGAATGGGAAGAGGGTAAGTCGGACATACTCTGTTGACACTCTGGTGGGGACTAACGTGTCACTAATCCCAAGGAAGTTCTGTAAGTGCTGTTGTGGGTCCTCATGAGTCATCCCAGTGAACTGGCCACTAGAATGTAACAACTGCACCATATTCTGTTTCAATTCAAAGTTCCCTCTAGGTTCCGGTTTGCGGATACTAGAGGTCACATTTATCGCTAGTGGGATCGCCACTTCGCGAACTGGTCGGGCTGCCATGGTTTCAGGTAACAACTTCTCTTTCCCTACTGGTGGGTGTTGTTGAAACTGATCCTGAAGTCTGTTTAGCTTTCACTCTAGAACTTCCCTCCTGCGTAAATGAAGTTGACATTCAGGTTCAAGCAACGGTTCCACTAGCTCTCTATTCCTTGCCAGCTCTACAAGGACAACCTGTGACCTTCAATATATCAGACTAAGACCAAGTATCTCAACACTTAAGGAAATTGAAAAATCACATAAAAATAGAAAAATTTACTAAACTTTGCCAAACCCCGGAAACAACGCCAAAAACTTGTTGCGCTCCAGCGCACTTACAAGAGTACGTGGTCGTACAAGTAATACAGTGGCCCTTTTTAAGAGCCGGATGTCGAACCCATAGGGACTAGACCAATTCAGCAAATTATGAAGTTCAAGTGTAAGATTAACCTTCACAAGTGTTGATTCTAGAAGTTTTCGGTAAATTATAATTAAGATTTGGGGTGGTCACAAAACAATCTGGAAATGATATACTAAGCAACTAGAGCTAAGGCCGGATAATCATGCAATGCTACATTTTGTAATGGTTCACGTATGAAATTATCAATTTTTATCTCACATAGTTGGAAATGCGATGTTCATGGTCTCTCAAGCCTCTAAACACGACAAACTAGCCTCATAACTACATCATTGAGCGGGGATGTGACATCCTAATTCGTGGGCAAATCAACTATATGGATGTCGTTTATGGGGTTTATGCTCTTTATTAGGGACTTTGGTACCTCTAATCATTTAGCCTAACTTAGCTTCACAACTACTTCTACAGGTGGAGTGTCAATTCTAAGCCGGTGTCTTACTATCAGCCCATTTTATCAACAAGCAAGGCAATTTAGGTATATTATTTATCCTCATTGCGAAACATATGGAAAGATAAGAACTTGCTCACTACATTCCTATGTTATTGCCTAGGGTTACTCTTTCAAGCTATTACCTAGCTTAACATGTATGTTTTCATGGTGATCAAGCATAAAAACAACCATAATAAAGAATGTAAGAAAAAACAACAATTAACAACTCAAACCAAAACGAATTCATGCATTACAATCATATCACGTGGCCTCACCCCTAGGGGAAGGGTTTTAGCCACTCATGTTCGTAGAATAACTTAAAAACATCATTAAAGTAGAGTACTTACAAGAATAGGTAAAAGAGAATGTAAAATTGGTGAACCCTAGGTGAGTTCTTCACTTCTCCCTTCGCTCCTCTACGGTTTAAAGAAAATATTTCGTGACAAATGATTTTAGGAGCTAAGGGTTTAATCTATAGTAAATAGGAAATTTACAATTTTTGGACTGTCATGGAATGGTTTCGTGGCACGGAGGTGAACGCGCCAATTTTCCTCTGTGACACGGAGGTAACGCGGTAGCTTACTGGAAAGTGCACTTGAAATTTGATTGGACGAGGCATGGCGTGACAACCAACGTGGCACGACAGTTGTCCAGCGCGATGGCCAGCGTGACACGGCCTGGGCCGCGCAGCAGTGCCTAGCGTGGCACGGACGTTAGCGGGCAAGCGCCTTGGAAGGCAACATTTCATGTGCATGGTCTTGGCGTGGCACGACACTGGGCGTGGCACACGCACAATGTGGCATGCTTCCTGGCGCGGCCAACCTTGCCATGTCATGTTTCCTTGCCATCTTTTGCAATTCACTTCCAACTCTATTCGTTCACTTCACCCATCATTATTTAGTCCCTCATATGCATCATACACCTACAAAACAAGGACTAATCATGTTGGTTAGTGCATACCCAAATTTATACAAAATTGCATAAGAATGTAAGTGTATAACTAGACAAACATGACTAAATTAAGCTATAAAATAGCACTTCGGCAAGCAATTATGCCTGAGTTCAAGTACCCTGAATTTGACTAATTTTCTTCCAAGTATTCTGGATCGACCTGTGCGCACCTGCATTTTGGATATTAGGCCTTGCGTTTTGCAGGTCCAATGCATACGCTCGATTCTATTTCCTTCACTTTTTCCACAATCCAACATCCGACAGCTATAAACACAACAAAAAGGTGAAGTAAAAAGAAATTTAAAGACACTTGGGTTGCCTCCTATGAAGTGCTTGATTTAACTTTGCAACTCGCTTATATCACCTCAATTGTCAACAAAGGTTTTGAGGCTCAACCTCCTTATAAGAGACCTCCACCAACTCATCCCTAGGATCAATCATGGACAGAACTTTGAACTTATCCGAGAGTTTCATTGGCTTGCAAACACTGATTGTAACCTCATTGCCACCGACTTGTAATTTGAGTTCCCCTAGCTCAACGTCCACTAAAGCACGTCCAGTGGCCAAGAAAGGGTGCCCCAAGATTATAGGCACCTCAAGGTCTTTATCACAATCTAGCACCATAAAGTCCGCGGGCAAGATAAATTTATCCACTTTGACCAACACATCACAGAGAATTCCTACTGGACATTTGATGGATCAATCAAATATAAGCAACCTCATTGGGCTGGGCTTGGGGTCTCTCAAACCTAACTTCCTGAAGCTTACAAGGAGCATAAAGTTGATACTTGGCCCGATGTCACATAGAAATTTGTTGAACAAATACACCCCGATGGTGCATGGGATTATAAAGGCTCCTGGATCATCCCTTTTTGGGTCTAAATTGTTGGCCATGACTGCACTACATTAGTGTGACACCTCCACTATTCCCACATCAATTACCCTATTCATTTTCAATAGATTCTTTATAAACGTTGCTTAACTGGGCATCTCTAACAAAGCATCCACCTGTGGAATATTTACAGACAACTTACTGAATATATCGACGAACTTCTTGAACTGATTCTCCTTTTTCTTTTTCATCAACAGCTGGGGGTAAGGAAGTTGACCTTTGGGCATCTGGCCTTTAGCAATTGGACCATCCTTTCCTTCTTCATTATCACTCACAACTTGAGGAGGAGTATCAACCTCTTCCTCCTCTACTATCTTGTCATCAACAACTTCCATAGGTGCATTTGGCACCCCATCTTTCAACTTTTTATCATTCCTCTTTGGACCAACATCCACATTGGATTTTAACCCTCTTTACCAACTACCTTTCCAGTCCTAGTGACTATCTCCATGCAATGTCCATCATTATTGGGTTTGGCATAGTTACACTGGGGAGATTGCCCTTCATGAGATGGATCATTTGAGAGGAT
This sequence comes from Datura wrightii, assembly GCA_035772735.1. NCBI lineage: Eukaryota > Viridiplantae > Streptophyta > Magnoliopsida > Solanales > Solanaceae > Datura > Datura wrightii. Next base: position 163,036,988 of record JASDFA010000016.1, read on the forward strand.
AAATGATTTGTTTGTACCTCAAGGTGTTTGATATATCCCAAGTGAAAGCTCACTATTTGGGTAAGATTGGATACCTCTCCCTTCAACTCCACTCCATTATTCGTTGATTCCACCTTTTTCAACACTCGAGCTACGATGTACTTAATCTTTGAATCTTTTGGGTCACTAACACTTGGTTGCATCGGCACTACATCGGCCTTTAGAGGAGGGATTTACAGATTTGAACTTTGGTGATTGCATGTTTCCCCTTCTCTTTCAGGCTCACAATTTCTTAATTGATTGTTCCTCTCTCTCAAACCTTGGTTCCCATTACGAGGATGCCAATGGCCTTGATTTGCACCTTGGTACCGGATACGAGCTCATTATGTATTGACATTCTTCATCATATCAATCTTAGGAAACATCCGCCTCAAAAGCGTTACATCCTTGAGCCCCAATAGCATTAAGACTTTTGGTACCAAACCCCATCATATGTTTTACAAGAAGCTCTACTTGATTAATCATCTTAACAAATGTTTCGTCTCTTTATTCATCTTTTCTTCGCATCTCAACTGTAATTTGGTTGGAAGGTGCACTTGGGGAACCTATGTTTCCCTAGTGTGCCATGCTTGGTATATTTTTGTCATCCTATCCAAAAGAGCCTTTCCAAGTCTAAAGGTTTGGTCCATGAGTGAATGACCCACTAGATTATTCGCTGTAGACTTGTTAATTAAATCGAGGGATTGATAGAAGCTTTGTAGGAGGACTCCATCTATCATTACATATTTTGGGTAAATAACCTGTAATACCCCAAAAACCATAAGATAAGACCCGGGAGTTGAAACGGAAAAAATAAGAAACTTCCGCACCAGGTCACAAGATGAATCATCCAGTGACTCATCAGCAACACCACGAGTCGTCAAGTGACTCATGGGGAGGGGTTTGACTATGTTTGGAAAATTTAGGTTTGGGGTGACCACGAGTATGACCACGAGTCATGGTCAACCCCACAATCTGTTAGGCCACCCGTGGTAAAAGGTGGTTGAAGGATGAATGAAGAGCAGGAAGTGCACCTAACGGGTCATCATCACGAGTCATTGGGTACACCAGGAGTCGTGGTGTCCACCATGGTTACCCTCAGAAGGGTTTTAGCGGTGAAGTTGATGGGAGGTGACCATGAGTCATGGTCACAGACAATGATCCATCCGTTGGCACTAGCAGTATGTTTTTCCCTGCAAATTTATTAAGGGCTTTTTTGTAATTCTTAAGTTCTTAAGGCCTAAACCATATCATTTTAATCTCAGAATAGGGTGTTTTAAGAAGGGTTAAGTGATTCTAAGCCTATGCTAATATATGCATGCAAGCTTAGAGGGTTGAGAGATGATCAAGCCTAGTTCTTCAAAGTTCTTCCTCAATTCTCTTTGGGCAATTAAGGAAGTTGTGAAATCAAATATCTTTAGGTATGGAGGGTTACAAATGGGTGTAATTTTCCGCACCCATGCCCAATCCCTCTCAATTTCATGAAATCCTTATTGATGAATTTATGGGGTTTTAACACAAATATGTGAATTCTCTAAGTTCTATCATGGGTATGATCTAAGCATGTTCCAAATGTTGAATTAAATTTCATGGGAATGTTTTACTAGGTTTTCAATCACAAATTTAAATTTTCAAGTTTTACAAACTATATTGCCCATTCATGAAAGTTTATGGAAAGTTGAGATTATGATATGTATGTTCAAATATGATGAGATGTATATGAGAAAAGCATATTTCAAACACATTAAGTATTGGGCAAGACCATATGATCAGGTATGTCTTATGAATTTATGTTATTAGCTTACCACATAGCTTTGAGTCTGGACTCCCAATTATGTTCAGCTTCTGGTATGGTTTGAGTTAAAGCTCTTCTTGTTATGATTTTAGATTTATGCATGCATGTTATTATTCAGCTTCATCACTAGACGATGGTCAGCTTCGTTGAAGAATGATGGAGAGCATATGCATGTTTTATAGGAGTAGTGTCTGGCACCGAGTAGGCAAAGGGTCAGTCACCCCTATGCCTCAGAACTACGCACCAATGAAGGTATGCTCACATTATTTGGGACCTCCCTTGTGAGCATCCCATGCCCCCAAAGGGCCTTTAACTTGATATCGATATCATGGTAGCGTCCTTAGCCCTAGCAAGGCTTTGGACCGCTCTGCCCCCTTGAGTGTGATAGTCGGGACCACGTAAGCTCTATTGTGGTAATGTAGGTTATATGAGGAGTCTCCCATTGTTCCTCATGATTTCAGTTATGCATGTACATCAATTATGATATTATGTTTTTAGCAGGTTTGACCCAATGTTCAAAATTACTTATGGTAGTCAGTTTTTAGCTTCATATGATTCGATTCAATTATGATATGCAGTTATGTTGCAATCATGATTTCATAAAATAGCATGCAAGCCCTACTCTCAGAATCTTATTTTGATTATGTTTTATACCATGCATGATTTATGATTTTACGTATTTAGCGGATTTACTTACCTTGTATACTTGGTACATTTCACGTACTAATCGCATACTCTATGTTGAATCATTTTATGATATAGACTGCAATATCCAGACACAGTCCTGCCACTAGTCAGACTTTCGGAGTTAGCATTTCTCAATCTTAGTTGGTGAGTCCTCAACTTGCGAGGGCCCTTCTTATCAGTTGTATTTCATCTTCTCAGTTTTTTGACTATAGTGAGTTAGTTGGGGTGTTGTCCCATCAACTCGTCAGTATTAGAGGTTTTTCAGACATAGTTTGTATCTAGATTTAGAATTATGTATGTACTTAGATGTGATGTTATGCTAAGACTTCCACTTTGTTATTTATGATGATCATCCACTTTAATATGTTTGATTTAGATATTATGTTTATTCCATGGGTCGACTTAGATCCTCTTGGTGTTCCTTATCCTGTGTCTCGATCTGGGCCTATGTTCGGGTCATGACAAACTTGGTATCAGAGCATTAGGTTTTAAAGTGTCTTAGGGTTTCTGAAAGCTGCATTAAGTAGAGTCTTTTTCATGGGTATGAAGTGTGCTACACTTATGAAGAAGAGGCTACGAGACGTTTAGGAAAAGTTGCCTTCTTTCATGATCTATGTCATGCGATGAATATCTCTCTATCCATCAAACTCATACTATACACGTTTGCAGAATCATGCCTCCCCACAGAGTTAATGGAAGAAGATACGAAAATGGAAATGGCCATTAGAATGGCTATGGAGACGGGCACTAGCAGGCCCCACCAGCCCACGAGGAACATGTACCCAAGCCAGTTGCCCATGTTGAGTTCAAGGCAGCCATTCAGATGCTAGCCCAGGCCTTGACCTCCCAGGTTAATTAGCAGGCTGTAGCGTATGTCCCTCAGAACGGGAATGCGGTGGTGGCAAGATTTAAGGATTTTCTGAGGATGAACCCTCCCTAGTTCCTTGGATTGAAGGTGGATGAGGATCCACATGAGTTCATTGAGGAGATTCTGAAGATCACCAAAATTATGGGGTGATTAGGGAGGAGTGCGTCGATTGTGCCTCGTACCAGTTGAAGGGTTTGCGCACATTTGGTTCAAGCAATGGAAGGATAATAGGGCAGTTAGAGTAGGCCCTATCAATTCGGATGAGATTCACGCCACGTTTTTTGGTCGATTCTTTCCTCGGGAGATGAGGGAAATAAAAGCAACTGAGTTTGTGAATCTAAAGTAAGGAAAAATGACAGTTTAGGAGTATTCCCTGGAGTTCACTCGTCTGTCCAAGTATGCATCTGAGAAGGTGGCAGATTAGAGAGCTCGAGTGAGCAGGTTTGGGCATGGGATAACAGACTACTTGGCTAGGGATTGCCAGACCGCGATGCTTCTTCAAGATATTGACTTTGCTCAAATATTCCTGTATGCCCTGCAAATGGAGGTAGTGTAGATGCGTGAGCAGGAGAGAGAGGCCAAGAGGTCTAGGACTAATAGTTTCGGATTCTCCCAGCAGAGATGTAGTAGGAAGTGTTAGCAATCCCACCAGAGATGTTCAACCCCAGTGCCTTTAGCTATGAGTGTTCCATCTAGGTCCAAGTGCGATAAGACGCGATGAGCATCGGGCTCGAGAGGCCAGGGAAGCAGACTCGCAGAGACCAGCTCTCCTGAGTGTAGTAGATGTTGCCGGAGACACGTGGGTAAGTGCCTAGTAGGTTCAGGTGCTTGTTTCAAGTGTAGGAAGCTTGAACACATGCCTAGAGATTGCCCAATAGCCAGAAAGGGTCATGATAAGGGCTGTGGCCCAGCCTCTAGTTCAGCAGCTCCACTAGTACACCCAGCTCAGTAGGGGGCATCTACTAGTGTGGGTGGTGGTCAGTGTCAAAATAGATTTTATGCCCTAGCATCCTGTCAAGAGCAGTAGGTCTCCCCAGATGTAGTCACTACTATGTTACGACTATTCCACCATGATGTATATGCATTTTTATATCTAGGAGCTACTTTATCCTTTGTGATGCCCTATGTTTCTAGTAGTTTCGGAGTCAGTCCTGAAATCTTGTCAGAACCCTTCTCAATCTCTACTCTAATTGGTGATTCAGTTATAGTTAGACGGGTGTCTAGAAATTTCTCTATCATAGTCCTTCAGAAAGTCACCTCAGGAGACTTAGTAGAGTTAGCCATGATCGATTTTTATGTTATCCTCAGCATGGATTGGCTATTTTCATGCTATGCCTCATTCTATTGTAGAACCCGTGCAATAGAGTTTAGATTTCTAGGTAAGCCTGTCCTAGAGTGGAAGGGTAGTTCAGCTGTACACATAGGTCATTTCATTTCTTACCTTAAGGATGCTATATCCGAGACCCCAACTATCCAATCAGTTCCAGTAGTGTGTGAATATCAATAAGTGTTTCTAGATGATCTATCGGGAATCCCTCCCGAGTGGGAGATTGGTTTAGGTATTAACGTTCTTCCCGACACGCAGCCTATACCTATTACTCTTTACAGAATGGCTCCAGTCAAGCTAAAAGAGTTGAAGGATCAGTTGAAAGATCTTTTAGACAAGGATTTCATCAGACCTAGCAAATCCCCATGGGGTGCACCAATTCTCTTTGTCCACAAGAAAGATGGTTCTCTTCGTATGTTCATTGATTATTGGCAATTGAGCAAGGTCACTATCAAGATCAGGTATCCTCTCCCCATGATTGATGATTTTTTTGACTAGCTTTAGGGTGATAAGTTCTTTTTGAAGATAGACCTAAAATACGGATACTATTACCTCAGGGTTCGGGAGAGTGACATCCCAAAGACAGCCTTCAGGACTTGGTATGGTCATGATGAGTTTGTAGTATGTCTTTTGGACTAACGGATGCTCTTTCAGCTTTTGTGGATTTGATGAATAGGGTGTTCAAACCATACTTGGATATTTTCATGATTGTGTTCATTGATCACACCCTAATATACTCTCGGAGCAAGGAGGAGTATGCCGCTCATTTGAGGGTGGTGTTATAGACTCTTAAGGATCACTAGTTATATGCTAAATTTAGTAAATGTGACTTTTGGTTGAACTCGGTGGCATTTTTCGTCCATGTGGTGTCATGTGAGGTTGTACAAGTGGACTATCAAAAGATAGAAGCAGTGAAGAATTGGTCTAGACTGGTGAATTCTTCGAATATCAGGAGTTTCTTGGGTTTAGGTTGGTATTATCAGAGATTTGTTGAGGGGTTTTCACCCATTGCAGTCCTATTGAATTAGTTAACCCAAAAAAAACTGAAGTTTCAATGGTCGAAGGCTTGTGAGAAGAGCTTCCATGAGTTGAAGACTGGACTCACCTCAGCACCAATGTTAAACTTACCTAAGAGTACCGATGGGTTTATGGTATATTGTGATGCTTCGAGGATCGGCCTTGGTTGTGTATTGATGCAGCATGGTAAAGTTATAGCATATGCTTCTAGGAAGCTGAAGGTTTATGAAAAGAATTATCTGACTCATGATCTTGAATTGACGGCGGTAGTATTTTCTTTGAAGATTTGGAGACACTATTTGTACGAGGTCCATGTAGATGTGTTTACGGACCACAAAAGCATACAATATATGTTTACCCAGAAGGATCTAAATCTACGTCAAAAAAGGTGGTTGGAGCTACTCAAGGATTATGATATGAGTGTCCTTTACCATCTGGGAAATTCTAATGTGGTAGCATAAGCTCTTAGTGGGCTTTGTATGGAGATTGTGCCCCATCTAGATAAGGGAAGGAAGGAGCTGGTGAAGGATGTGCATCAGCTTGCATGGTTGGGAGTTCAGTTGGTTGACTCGACAGCTGGTGGTGTTATTGTGCAGAATGGGTTCGAATCATCCTTGGTGACTGATTTTAAGGCTAGGAAAGACAAGGATACTATTTTGGTGAAGTTGAAGGAATCCGTTCAGAATTAGAAGGTGGAGGTCTTCTCTAAAGGGGGAGATGGTGTGCTTCGATACCAGGGTTGCTTGTGTATTTCATATATTGATGATTTGAGAGATCATATGTTGCACGAGGCTCATTTTTCCAGATACTCTATGCATCCAGGTGCCACCAAGATGTACCATGACCTACAGGAAGTCTATTGGTGTAATGGCATGAAGAAAGACATTGCAGAGTTTTCGGCTAAGTGTCCGAACTATTAACAGGTTAACGTGGAGCATCAACAACTAGGAAGGGTGCTTCAAAACATCAGTATCCCTACTTGGAAGTGGGAGGAGATTAATATGGACTTCATTATAGGGTTGCCTCGCACTCGTCGAACGTATGACTCCATTTGGGTGGTTGTGGATAGGGTGACTAAGGCAGCTCATTTCTTACCAATCAACACTACTGATTCAGTAGAGGATTATGATAAGTTGTACATTCAGGAGTTAATTCGGTTGCATGGAGTGCCCTTGTCAATCATATCAGACAGAGGTACTCGGTTTACCTCCCAGTTTTGGAGATCATTTCAAAAGGGACCTAGTACTCAAGTCAAGCTTAGCACAATGTTTCACCCGCAAACAGATGGTCAGCCGGAGTGGACTATTTAGACTCTCAAGGAAATGTTGAGAGCGTGTGTGATTGATTTCAAGGGTAGTTGGGATGATCACTTTCCTCTCATTGAGTTTGAGTATAACAACAACTACTATTCCAGCATTCAGATGGCTACGTTTGAGGTTCTCTATGGACAGAGATGTAGATCGCCTATTGGTTGGTTTGAAGTCAGTAAAGTTGCGCTGATAGGTCAAGATTCAGTCCATGAGGCCATGGAGAAAGTTCAGCTCATGAGGGATAGGTGGAAAATAGCTTAGAGTTACCAAAAGACCTATGCAGATGTGAGGAGGAGAACACTTGAATTTGAAGTAGATGATTGGGTGTTTCTAAAGGTGTCTCCTATGAAGGGACTTATGAGGTTCAGAAGGAAAGGGAAACTCAGTCCCCGTTATGTTGGTCCGTATCAAATTGTGAAAAGGGTTGGTATGGTGTCACAACCCAAGAGTACATCCAAATAGAACACGGGACAAGGAGCCCCGAGGGACCCCAAGTCAACCCACGGCATGAGCATATAACTAAACCATTCACATAAGGCGGAAGAATTAGCTTACCGATCATGAACTGGAAGAAAACCGAGACATGAAATATAAGAAACAACAATACATGATCCAAGTATAAATACCAGAATACTACAAATAGGTCTAAAAGCCTCTAATCATAATAGACGGGTTGAAGGGAGAAGCCCCCAACTAACCCCAACATTCTGAATACTAAAAGATAGCCAAGATCTGAACATAAAGCCCTCAAATCAAGAGGACTCACCAAGCAGAACTGAGAGAAAGCTAGGAGCGATGTTGAACCTGAGATTCGGATCCTGTATCATGAAATGATACAACATAGAAAATATGCAGGTCAGTACTTGGAATGTACTGAGTATGCAAAGTGTGCAAAAAAATACTTAAAAATAAGAGTTATTGGAGTGGGATATCATGATCATAAAGACTAAAATCATAAATATATCGTAAGGCTCAAGGTTTCCAAAAGCATTCATAAACCTGTCATAGTCACAACAGGGGAGAAAAACATTTCATAAAACATGACTTGAGCCAAAAGAACATAATCATACATGCATTAAAATAATGAGGAACAATGGGAGATTTCTATACCGATATACCCCATATGAGTACACATGGAGCCCGACCAGTAAGCCTAGTCGGGAGGACATTCATACCTTGCCAAGGGTAGAACCATGAAAGGCGTGATATCACACATGATGGCCCCGTAGGTCATAGGGGATGGTCACTAAGGAGGTCCCAAACGTAACCTACGATAGCATGTAGTTCTGAGATTTGGGGCATAAAATGGGCCTCGAACCTACTCTGTGTTAAGTACTACTCACAAAACATGCAACATGCTCATAGAAATTCATACATGACATGCATGGCTAGTTAAATCATGGTAATCATAACATGCTTGAGAATTCGTAATACTGGCCATGAAATCGGGCCCGTGGGTCAGCAAAAATCATAGTTCATGAATCATAAGAGACATGTTGGCATTGCCCATAATTTCAATATACTTAAAAGACTTAAATTTATAGTAAACATGATCATAATAACATGAGTAATTGAAGAAATGCTTAAAGTTCAAAAATTCATATCATGCTTGAGGGATCACCAAAACTATGAACTTCACTAAAAACCTCATGATTTGGGAACCTATGCTTTTAGGGATGAGATCATCAATTATTGAGTAAAACAAGTTAAAACATCCCAATAATTTGAAACCCATGACTTTAGGCATACTACAACAAGCTCATATAAAATTTTAAGGAATCATGCAATTGGGTTAGGACCCATAAGATTTAGTAACTTTAAACATAGAATTTTGGAAGAATTGGGCATGGGTAGGGACAAAACTGATCTTGGGCAGATTTATATGCCCAAGTGATACTCAAACGTATCATTTTCACCTTGTTTATCTAGAAATGTGTATACATTTTTATGTAATTGGTAATAAAATGTGAATTTATACTAACCAACATGATTAGCATTGTTTTGTAGATAAAATGTGATTTCGAAGAGCTAAAATGCATGTTGGAGGATATTGGAGTTGGACTTGGATGCGAGCAAGGGAAAAAGCATTGGACTGCACCAATTAAAGGGGCTCCGCGATGGAGCCGTGTCACGCTGCCATCGCGGAGGCATTCTGCCTAGAGGGTGAAAAAAATGCATCAATTCCAGTGGAGGCTCGCGACAGCTCCGTGGCATGGTGGCAAGCCTCCACGTTGCACGTCGTGCCACGTTGATGCTTTATTCCCGGACCCCCAATTTCTAGTGAGGGTCCACGTCCACGCCGTGTCACAGAGGCAGTGCTCCGCAATGCACTCCGTCACACGTTGCTTGTTATTCCGGGAAAAATTCCCACTAGTATAAATAGAACACTTAAATGTATTTTTCATAATTCAAACTTGGTGGAGCAAGGACGTGGGTTACAGGCAGTTGAGGGACGAAAAGTTCAGGGTTTTTTCTCTCCTTCTTTCTTCTCTAATTCAATTGTTTGTATGATTAACACTTGTTTTAGGATGATTAATCCACAAATGAGTGGCTAATTCCCTTCCTTGCTGAGGTTATGAACACTTGTGATGAATTTTGATTATTGAATTATATGGTTTTTCATCTTTTTCTTCCATGTTGTTCTATTAATTCTTGTTTCTACTGCATTGGTGTGTGGCCGACATTAATGTACATCTAAAAAGTTTGATTTCACTCGAGAGAGCACGAAATTGGAAAGTTGTGAATTAATAGGATATTGTTCTTTACTTGATTTGGGAAAATTGAGTTTTGATGTGCTTTCCTGATAGAAATATACTTGAAAGACGTATTAGTCAATTTAGGAACCAGAATTGTATTGCTAGGTCATGAATTGCATTTGATCACAGAAATGTAGACGGATGGTTTATGATTCTTAAGTGAGATTAAATACGAGAGTTTTAATCTCTTGGCTAATGTTCTTGGCTAGCAACTGGAAGAAAAGATTAACCAATTTATGATGATAATCAGTTTCATTACATGTTCTTAACCTTGGCATGCTCATATCCATAGTTTAAATTCAAAGTAGATAATTTTAGGTTATAGTATAAGATTTATAAAACAAATTATTCACTTTTTGGTTACGTTGTTGTCAGCATATTTAGAAGTGAGATATAATATAGTATACTTAAGCAATTTCCACTTATCCAGAGTCTCCGTGGATCGATACTTGGCTTACTTAAGCCACTTACTCCTTGTTTGACCACGTGCACTTCCGTGTCGATTTATAACCCCAAACAAAGCACCTGCAGTTGCTCTACAAAGGAGATGGTGGAATCTTATATAGAGCCTGAACATATATTTCATAGTAAACGAAGAGAAGCTCTACAAAGGAAGCTGCAGTTGCTCAGACAGACTATTATGGAGCAACAAAATCCACTGGTTGTGAGGGCAGTGTTAGTGCCCGAAGAAGCAGCAGCAACGCCGGTTCGCGAGGTGGCAATCCCACATGCCAACAATGTTACATCCAGTATCCGCAAACCAGAGCCTGGAGGGAGATTTGAACTAAAGCAAAATATGGTGCAATTGTTGCACACAAGCAGGCAATTTACCGGTCTCCCTCATGAAGACCCACAACAGCATCTCCAAAACTTTTTGGAGATAAGTGACACTTATATACCTGCTGGAGTGTCACCTGATTATGTTCGGCTTACATTATTTCCATTCTCATTACTCGGAGAAGCCAAGAGGTGGTTGAAAGCTGGGCCACAAAATTCTATTTCAACGTGGGATGATCTTGCACGAATGTTCTTGATAAGGTTTTTTCCCTCTAGCAAAACAGCCATACTTAGAAGTCAAATTCTAAGTTTCAAACAAAGGGAGGGAGAAAATTTGTATCAAGCCTGGGAAAGATTTAAATCCATGTTGCGGGACTGTCCTCATCATCATCAATCCAATGACGTTTTGGTGCACACATTTATTGAGGGTTTGGAACCCCATACCAAAATTTTGCTAGATTCAGCAGCTGGAGGGCAAGCGCTGGAAAAGACTTATGAGGAGCTGTACACTTTGCTAAACCAGATTTCACAGGGCAATCCAGAATGGAATGCTGATTCATCACGATGTGGAGCAAGGAAAGCAGTAGGAGTGCTTGAAGTGGATGGATTTACAGCTATCGCTGCACAGATAGCTGCCTTGCAGAATCAGTTGAACAACCACTTCAGCAACATGACTTTGAACTGGCCTTCAGCTTCAGTTAATGCGGTCCAGCAAATGTGGTGTGAAGTGTGTGGAAGCAGTGAGCACTCAGCTGAGTGCTGTGGAGCAAATCCTGATTCGGTTAACTTTGTGGGGAATGCACAAAGAAATCATCAGCAGTATGGGAGTAGCTACAATTCAAATTGGAGGAACCATCCAAATTTTTCATGGGGTAGCAACAACCATCATGACCAAAGTGCGGGTCAGGGTATGCTAAGGAATCAAGGAGGGCAACAGAATTACCAATCTCAATTCAAAAATAACAATGCCCCTCCTCCACCACCATCACCCAGCATTGAGGAGATGTTCAAGACCATGATCGCTAATCAAGCACAATTGCAGGCTGACTATGTTAAATTGGCAGCCGAAGTGAAAAATAATCAGTTAGCGACCAAGGCTCTTGAGTATCAATTTGGGCAATTTGCTAGTGCCCAAAATACAAGGCCCAGAGGAGGACTGCCTAGCGAAACGGATCCGAATCTAAAGCAGGTAAATGCAATGACCACAAGGAGTGGTTTGCAGCTGAAGGAGGTGGAACTAGAAAGACCACCTCAAAACTCGGGAGCAGCAGAAGTTGAGGGGGAGCAAAGTTCGGAAAGGGGGAAGACCAATGAAGCTGAATCAGAAAGACCTCCACCCTCGTTCCCTCAACGACTCAAGAAACACAAGGAGGAGGCGTGTTTCAAGAAATTCATGGAGGTGCTTAAACAGGTACATGTTAACTTACCTCTTGTTGATGTCTTGCAGGGAGTGCCTAAATATGCCAAATACATTAAAGACATCGTGGCCAACAAAAGTCGTTTGACTGAGTATGCCACTGTGGCTTTGACGGAGGAGTGCACTTCCCGGATCCAAAATAGACTGCCCATGAAGCTAAAAGACCCTGGAAGTTTTACTATCCAGCTTACTATTGGGCAGAGCATCTGAGTTCGTGGATTGTGTGACCTGGGAGCGAGCATAAATCTGATGCCATCTTCGGTATTCAGAATGTTGGGTCTAGGGAGTCCTAGACCTACAACCGTAATCTTGCAGTTGGCAGACTGATCCTTAGCTAGGCCGGATGGCATTGTTGAGGATGTGCTTGTGCAAGTAGGCTCCCTAATTTTTTCGGTAGATTTTATTGTTCTGGATTTTGAACTAGACGCGGAAGTCCCATTTATTTTGGGATGACCCTTCTTGGCAACCGGGAAAGCATTAATCGACGTAGTTGCGAGTCAACTTACTATGCGAGCACATGACAAGGTAGAGGTGTTCGATGTGTACAAAGCACCCAAGCTCCCGATGGTGAATGAAGAACTCTCGGTGATCAATGTAATTGATCATGGTAATGCTAAGCAAATGAATGATTCCCGAGAGTTGATGGGAAGACCACCGGATAGGTGTAAGCACTACTAGGGGGAGGACAATGATCGTGAGAAATCGTCCATCACCCTAGAAGACAATTGAGCGTAAAGGACGTCGAGCCGCGATGGTAAACCAGGCGCTGCACGGGAGGCAACCCGTGAAAAAAATATTTTTCTTTCATTTTGTAAAGTGTAAATAGATTTTTCTTCTTCTTTTTCTTGATTTAGTACAAAAAAGTTTCATTTTAGTTAGTATTTTTTATTTTAGTGAGGTGAAACCTATTATTCAAACCAATTTTGTTTAGTGAGATGATTTACAGGTCAAACAGAGAAAGATGTGCACGGAATCGTGAAGGAAAAGGCGAGGTATGAAAAAATTACTAAAATGTTGAAGACAGTGAGCTGGGGAGATAGCTCCGTGTCACAGAGGAGGACCTCCGCATTGCCCTCCGTGACACGTTGAGGTGTAATCTGGAAATTTCAAAATTTCCAGTAAGCTATCGTCATGGCTCCATGTCAAAGAGGCAGTGCACCGCGATGCACTCCGTGACACGTTGCCATATAAATTGTGACGGGTCACACCGGGTTGCCGGGTGACCCGCGTGTCTTTCTACATTTTAAACCCCGATTTCTCCCCTTTTTCCCTCATTCATGTTCTCCTCCACGACCAAACATACTAAAATCCTTTCCCCACCAACGTGCCATGGCTTAAGGCAAAGAATTACCAAGTTTTCTTCGGTTCTTCAACTTCGAGGTATGTTTTCCGATTATCTCTCGAGTTTTTGGCGATTTTATTCGAAATTAAGCATGAGAGGTGAACTAAATCACCCTAAGTCGAAATTTAGCATGAATTTGAGTTATTTATTTATTGATAAAAGTTCGGAATGTTGTAATGATTGTTTGAACTTGTCGATTGCATGAATTATTCGAAGTTGATTGCGAAATTCAATTCTAGGGCTTGGTTGTTGAAATCGAAATTGGTAATGTGTTGAATCCGTTAAATATATGCCAGGTTGTACGTATTGAATGGGATGAATCGTTGTACAAATTGGTTGAATGTTAATACACGACGAATTCTCGGGTTGTGGGAAAATGTTGAAATTTGTTCAAATTGGGTTGGTTGTATAGGTTCATGTATATAGAATTTTTGTTGTTGTTTTTGTTTCATTCTTTCTCTTTGCTAAGTTCGATGGTTGAATTGCTAGCGATGGTAGTGATTGGGATTAGCTGTACGAAGTCTGAGTAGTACGCAGAAGTTATACCATCGAATTTTTCTTTGTGAACGCACTAAGCATGAATTGTATAGCTGGTTATTTTTGTGTAAATAAAGTTATTCTTGCTGTAGTATCAAAACTGTAGCTAAGGACTAAGTGTGGGGTAAACTTATCGTAACCCGACCTTAGCTGAAGTTAATATTCATTTAGCTTGACATTGCGATTGTTTACTTGTGTTGACAGACAAAATGGCAACCAGGCAAGATAAAGGTAAGGGTGCATCAACTTCAGGCACCGGGAGGAAAAGACTTAGACTGGGCACAGCAGTCCCAGCTGCACCAGCAGTTCCACGCGGCCAGCGCCGCCAATACGGAACGAGATGGGTGACTGATGAGGGGAAGAAGTGGTATGCTAAGCACAAGGAAAACAAATACTTCCCCGAGGAGCATATAGCACGGGAACCATTAGCACAGGAGTTACCCCGAATAGTTCAACGGATCGAGGCAGCTGGGCTCAGCTTCATATTTCAGGAGCCCAAGGAATGCAACCTACACTTGGTCCGACAGTTCTATGCTAATTGGAACCCGGCAATCAGAAGCCACACCATCAAGATCAGAGGGCAGATAGTCACTCTGGAACCCCAACAGCTAAATGCCATCATCGGAGCGCAGGACACAGACGCCCATGTTCTTCGTCAGCTGAACATTACCCCACTGTATGCTGACATCAGATGCACACTGTGTGGTGCTCGATCCACAGCTAAATGGAGCAGACATAAAGAAAGGGGCTATCACCAGACTCTGCCATATTCTCAAATGAACAGGGAAGCCCAAATCTGGCTGAAGATAGTCTGCTCGTGCCTAATCCTGGGGGTACACATGACTGATGTGACCCGGGACCGTGTTTGCCTGGTGTATGCCCTGATGAAAGGGCTGGAGATTAATGTTGGGGCGGTCATCATATCTGCCATGAAGAGAGCCCGATTAGACCAGGGCCACAGGTATGGGTTCGGTGGACTAATCACCACCTTTCTCCGGGGTCTCGACGTCGAGGAAGAGGCTTTGGATTATATCCCGCAGTTGGAGCGGCGAGCCTTGGACGTGACCAAAACTAAGGCTCCCGACACCACCCACGGGCCAGTGCTGACGCTTGGCGAGCGACATGCTCGTGATGACCAGTACATGGCGCGGATATTTGGAATGCATATGCTCTAGCTCAGGATCGGTGGGAGACCAGCCACGGAGGAGGAGCTATGGCAACTCGAGCTAGATTACCCATTTGGCAAAAACGCCAGGGCTCTATGCCGAGTGGGGCCAGCCTTTGTAGAGCCCACTGACGATGACGTCCCCACGGACGAGGAGACACGTCGGGAGGACTCCGATGTGGAGTTCGATGATGACGACGGAGGCGACTCGGACATGGGAGATGAAGCAGCAGCACCTGATGAAGAAGTGGAATACTTTGACTGATCAGGGAGTTCCACCACCCAATTTTGTGATTTTTAATTTTTGTGAACACTCGGGACAGTGTTCGGTTTAAGTGTGGGGTGGGGAGTAGTTAGGTGCTGGGCTGGGCTGGTTTGCTTGTATGCTTTCCTCTATATTTTTGTATGTATGCTTCCCTGTGTTTGTGAATTGCAAACTATTCTGTAGTTGTAATTATTTGTGAAATTGATGTGTGTTGTGGAATGTTGATGTTGCCAGCTGAGTCTGTAAAAATTTTTGTAAATATTTTTGCTTATCGAAATGATCGATAATTTTAAATTTTTGCGAAAATATTTTGTTCATATTAAAATATTTTGTAAATAATTTTTCCATCGAAATGATCGATGTTTTGCAAAATTTTTCAATTTTTATTTTTTTGGGTTTCTCGGCGTTTGTTTTTGGTTCTTTTAGCGAGAATGGTCCCATTGAACTGACGTCATAGCTAGTGATTGTTCCCTAAGATGGATGGATGACGACCGTCTTAAGGGAAATGTAGTCGGTAGGAGTAGTTATTTTAATTTATTTTCAGTTTTTTCTTTGGTGGATTGCATCACGGAACCTGTAGTTACTATATGGTTGTGAAATGTTGGTTGCGTGTTGTACCTGATATTCAAAATGCAAAAGTGATTCGTATGAAAGCATGCAATTTTGTAAATATGTTGAGATACCTAGGCTGTAGAGTTCGATTCGGTGTGATTGAGGCTTAATGCTTGAATTCATGTAATTAGCTGATTGAAGAGTCTGTGAATGCATCTTGAATCGAGCATGTGCATAAAGTGTGAAGTGAGGTATTGTTATTCCATGCTATTGTGAAGTGTCTAGAACTTGCCTGGTGTGTGTACAAAATGAAATGAAGGAGGTGTATTATAGGAAAGGATGTAGGCATTTCTTTGTTTTAACCGAGAGTTTCTATGTTTTTCTTTTCATACTCCCTTTTTAGGTGATTGTATGCCCTAGTCAGCCCGTTGAGCCTTTAGCCTATTATTTCTTTCTTTTGTCCAAAAAGTATAAACTGAGCTTGATTCTTTCTTTTCATTAGCCGTAAAGTCTATACAAAACTCTTAAGCACTTAAGAAGAGAAAATAATTTTCCCAAAGTGTCAAAGAGTGAGACTGGTGAAAAGAAAAAGAAGAGCAGAGAGAGGGAGGAAAAGAAAAGGTTGAAGGTGCACTTGCTATAAATAAATGCTAATGAAGGTGCATGAAAAACCTTTGTTTTCGTGTCAAGTGTGCTTGATGAAATGGGCCATACTAAAGTAAATCATCAAGAATGGGATGATGAAAAAAAAAAGAGAAAAGAGAGAAACAATGTCCATGAGTTGATGGGAATGTGTTGAAAAGGCGCTTAAGGACGCTAGTGGCTATTATTGGCTAAACCAATATATACTAGTCCCATAGCTTCCATTACAACCCATTAAAGTCCTACGTGATCTTACATTGCATTTCTTTATATTAGTGGAGTAATACACTAAGGGCAAGCTTATGGGTCATGACATGATGCATGTGAATTCTTTTGGGAGAGAGAGTGAAATTAATTTTTACATGCCCCTACTTGAATGTTTGTGTGTCACATGAGCAAAAAGGGGAAGATTCTCTTGAGTTGCGAGGGAACATGCTTGATGAAAGATTGATTTTCGTGTCGGATATCTTGATTAGCTGATTTGCATGAGTTTGCCGATATCGAGAGTCGATTCTTAAAGTCTAGGAAGTCTTAATGTATTGAAGGTCATTGCATTGATAAGACCATGCATGTTTTCTTGATGATTCGCAATATTGAATGATCGGTATGACCGTAGCTTAAATTGTCGCACCATAGTGGCAAAGGTTGCGATGTAAATTGCGTGAATTGTGTGTTTGTTGTTCGAGGACGAACAAGGATTTAAGTGTGGGGTAAGTGATCTTGGGCAGATTTATATGCCCAAGTGATACTCAAACGTATCATTTTCACCTTGTTTATGTAGAAATGTGTATACATTTTCATGTAATTGGTAATAAAATGTGAATTTATACTAACCAACATGATTAGCATTGTTTTGTAGGTAAAATGTGATTTCGAAGAGCTAAAATGCATGTTGGAGGATATCGGAGTTGGACTTGGATGCGAGTAAGGGAAAAAGCATTGGACTGCACCAATTAAAGGGGCTCCGCGATGGAGCCGTGTCACACTGCCATCGCGCAGGCATTCTGCCTGGAGGGTGAAAAAAATGCATCAATTCCAGTGGAGGCTCGCGACAGCTCCGTGGCACGGTGGCAAGCCTCCTCGTTGCACGTCGTGCCACGTTGATTCTTTATTCCCGGACCCCCAATTTCCAGTGAGGGTCCGAGTCCACGCCGTGTCACGGTGGCAGTGCTCCGCGATGCACTCCGTCACACGTTGCTTGTTATTCCGGGAAAAATTCCCACTAGTATAAATAGAACATTTAAATGTATTTTTCATAATTCAGACTTGGTGGAGCAAGGACGTGGGTTACAGGAAGTTGAGGGACGAAAAGTTCAGGGTTTTTTCTCTCCTTCTTTCTTCTCTAATTCAATTGTTTGTATGATTAACACTTGTTTTAGGATGATTAATCCACAAATGAGTGGCTAATTCCCTTCCTTGCTGAGGTTATGAACACTAGTGATGAATTTTGATTATTGAATTATATGGTTTTTTATCTTTTTCTTCCATGTTGTTCTATTAATTCTTGTTTCTACCGCATTGGTGTGTGGCCGACATTAATGTACATCTAAAAAGTCCGATTTCACTGGAGAGAGCACGAAATTGGAAAGTTGTGAATTAATAGGATATTATTCTTTACTTGATTTGGGAAAATTGAGTTTTGATGTGATTTACTGATAGAAATATACTTGAAAGCCGTATTAGTCAATTTAGGAATCGGAATTGTATTGCTAGGTCATGAATTGCATTTGATCACAGAAATGTAGACGGATGGTTTATGATTCTTAAGTGAGATTAAATACGAGAGTTTTAATCTCTTGGATAATGTTCTTGGCTAGCAACTGGAAGAAAAGATTAACCAATTTATGATGATAATCAGTTTCATTACATGTTCTTAACCTTGGCATGCTCATATCCATAGTTTAAATTCAAAGTAGATAATTGTTAGTAGTTATAGTATAAAATTTATAAAACAAATTATTCACTTTTTGGTTACGTTGTTGTCAGCATATTTAGAAGTGAGATATAATATAGTATACTTAAGCAATTTTCACTTATCCAGAGTCTCTGTGGATCGATACTTGGCTTACTTAAGCCACTTACTACTTGTTTGACCACGTGCACTTGCGTGTCGGTTTATAACCCCAAACAAAGCACTGAACAAAAACCACCCATTCAAACCCCACATACCTGGAAACACTTGATTCTTAACTCCCTGAAAAGCCCAAGATGGAAATTTGGAGAATTTGAAGAAGAGCCCTTGGATCACTTCCTACTCCCTCCTCTAACTCTTGCAAGTATAGTATGAGACTTAACATGAATTATTTCCCCATAAAAGACCCTGTCCCAACCTCAAAATGACACTGTTTAGGCCTTAGGGCTATAGGAAATTACGAGAAGGCCCTTACTAATTCGCAGGAAATAACTGCCAGGTGACCGTAACGAGTGACTCAACGACTCGTCACCCATGACCACGAGTCATGGTCATCATTCGTCAAGTACACTGCCTCATCCTTAATTAAATTTCCACAGGCTTGCTCACGACCCACCTCACGAGTATTTGGGACTGTCCAAGACTCATGGGGTCCCATCCGTTTGGTGCACTTGTCAGACCTCCCAGTTAACCCTCAATCACACCCCATGGGAGACCTGACGACTCATGGTAGCTGACCATGAGTCCTTCCCACGCCCGTGGGGAACTCAGCTCCTCAGCCCATTCCAGCCTCCCCACGACCCACCTGATGACTCGTGGGGTCTAATCATAAGTCAACTAGTGACTCATCCTGCAAATTTTCTCGTTTGACTCCTAGGTCTAATCCTTGGGTTCTCGAGGTATAGCAATATCTCCCCCTTGGGAACATTCTTCCTCAAATGTTAAAAACATGCAGGAAACTTAGGAACAAACAATCACCACATGCAAATACTGATCATTTAAGTCGAAAACTGACGGAATGACTACCACTAGAAAAGAACTACATAGCTGGACTGAATTCAGACATCATATATATATATATATATATATATATATATATATCATACCATAAAGCAAACTTGTACGCATGAATGGAACATGAAAAATTGATTAGAGGTTTAGGGAAAAAACTGATACCTCAAAGTGGAACTGAGCCGGTAGGGAACAAATGGGGGTATTTAGCCATCATATACGCTTCAGCTTCCCATGTAGCTCCCTCAACATGCTAATTTCTCCATAACACCTTTACCGAAGCTATTTCCTTCTTCCTCAGCCTCCAAACTTGACGATCCAAGATTGCAACAGGAATTTCCTCATAACTGAGGATATCCTTCACACCAACACTTTCCACTGGAACCACTAAGGCTGGATCTCCCAACAAATTTTTCAAGAGTGATACATGAAATACGGGATGAACTAAAGCTAACTCCGAAGGTAACTCTAACCCATAAGCTAATTTACCCACTCATCTCACAATCCGGTATGGGCCAATATAGTGGCGGATGAGTTTCCCTTTATTTCCAAATCTCGTTACTCCCTTCATGGGAGATACCTTAAAAAACACCCAATCATCGATCTCAAACTCAAGCTCTCTTCTCCTCACACTCGTATAAGACTTTTGGTGACTTTGAGCCGTTTATAGACTCTCTCTTATCAACTAAACTTTCTCCATAGCCTCATGGACTGAATTTTTACCCACCAACAAAGCCTTACCGAGTTCAAACCACCCAATGGGCAATCTACACCTTCACCCGTAAAGAGCCTCGAACGGTGCCATTTGGATGCTAGAATGATAGTTGTTGTTGTAGGCAAACTAAATAAGAGGCAAATGCTTATCCCAACTACCCTTGAAATCAATAACGCAAGCTCTGAACATGTCCTTGAGAGTATGGATAGTCCGCTCCACCTGACCATCTATTTGTGGATGAAATGTCATGCTAAGCTTGACCTGGGTACAAAGTCCCTTTTGAAAAGATCTTCAAAACTGAGAGATGAACTTAGTACCTCCATCCGATATGATGGACAAGGGCACTCCATACAACCTAACCAGCTCTCGGATGTAAAATTTAGCATAATCTTCCACTGAATCGGTGGTTTTTACCAGTAGAAAATAAGTAGCCTCGGTTAACCTGTCCACCACAACCCAAATGGAGTCATACTACCTATGAGTGTAGGGTAAAACTATTATGAAGTCCATGTTTATTTCTTCCCACTTCCATGTAGGAATGCTGATATCCTGAAGTACACCTCCCGATCTCTGATGCTCAACTTTCACTTGTTGGCAATTCGGACACTTGGCTACAAATTCTGTAATATCCCTCTTCATGCCATTCCACCAGTAGATTTCCCACAAGGCATGATAAATCTTAGTGGCACCTGGATGGATAGAATATCTAGATCCGTGAGCCTCATGCAGTATCTGGCTCCTCAAATCACCCACGTTCTGAACACATAAGCGACCTTGGTACCGAAGCACACTATCTCCCCCTTTGAAGAAGACTTCTACCTTCTGATTTTGAACAGCTTCTTTCAACTTTACCAATGTTGGATCTTCATCTTGTTTAGCCTTCACTTCCATTACCAAGGACGACTCTGATCCATTCGTAATAACTACACCACCATCGATCGAGCCAACTAATCTAACTCCCAATCGTGCAAGTCGAGGTACCTCCTTCACCAGCTCTTTTTGGTCTTCACTCACGTGTGGCACACACTCCATAGAGAGTCTACTAAGGGCATCCGCTACACGTTGGCCTTAACTGGGTTGTAAAGGACACGCGTGTCATAGTACTTAAGTAGCTCCAACAACCTCTGTTGCCAAAAATTGAGATCCTTCTGCTTGAACACATATTGTGAGATCTTGTGGTAAGTGAATACATATACATGAACCCTGTACAAGTAGTGTCGCCATATCTTCAAAGCAAACACCACCACAGCCAACTCAAGATCATGGGTCAGGTAATACTTCTCGTGAATTTTCAGCTGTGTGGAAGCATATGCTATGAATTTCTCATGCTGCATCAATACACATCCCAGCATGACTCTCAAAGCATCACAATATACAACAACGCCATTAGTGCTCTCCGGTAAAGTCAACACCAGTGCTGAAGTGAGTCGGGACTTCAATTCTTGGAAGCTCTTCTCACAAGCCTCCGACCATTGGAACTTCACCTTTTTCTTAGTTAATATAGTCAATGGGGTTGCAATGGTGAGAAACCTTCCACACACCTCCGATAGTAACCCTATAAGCCTAAAAAGCTCCTGATCTCTGAAAGTTTATAGGTTTGGGCCAGTTCTTTATCGCCTCTATTGTCTGGGAATCTACCCTTATACCTTTGCCTGACACTACATGTCTCAATAATGCAACTGAATTCAGACAGAACTCAAATTTGCTGAACTTGGCATATAGCCGGCTATCCTTGAGTGTCTGGAGTACCACCCTCAGGTGTGCGGCATGCTCCTCCTTGCTCCTGGAGTATATCAATATGTCATCAATGAGCACTATCACGAACATGTCTAGATATGCCTTGAATACCCTGTTCATCAGATCAATAAAATTTGCAGGGGCATTGGTTAGTCCAAAAGACATAACAACAAATTCATACTTGCCATACTAGGTCCTGAAAGAAATCTTCGGGATGTCGCTCTCCCGAACCTTGAGCTGGTGATACCCGGACCTGAGATCTATCTTGGTGAAACATTTGGCACCCTAAAGGTGATCAAATAGGTCATCAATCCTGGGTAAAGAGTTTCTATTCTTGACGATGACCTTGTTCAACTGCCTATATTCAATACACATTCGAAGAGAACCATCTTTCTTCCGGACGAACAACACTAGGGCACCCCATGAAGACTTACTCGGTCAAATGAAACCCTTATCCAGCAAATCCTTCAACTGCTCCTTTAACTCTTTTAGCTCAGCTATGGCCATTCGGTAGGGAGAAATAGATATGGGCTAGGTGTCGGGTAAAATATCAATCTCAAAATCAATCTCCCTCTCGGGAGGAGCACCTTGTAGGTCATCTGGGAATACTTCAGGATACTCACAAACCACGGGAACTGACTGAATGGTCGGGAACTCGGACGTGGCATCCTTAACCCTAACCAAATGGAAAATACAACCCTTAGAAATCATTTTCTTGGACTTGAGATATGAGATAAAGCGGCCTACAGGTACCACTGAACTACCCCTCCATTCTAAAACTGGTTCACATGGAAATTGAAACTCCACCGCTCGGGATCTGCAGTTAACAAAAGCAAAACATGCGAATAGCCAATTCATGCCCAAAATAATGTCAAAATCAATCAATATCCAATTCTACTAAGTCTGCAGAGGTAACCTTATGCATTACTATAATGGGGAAACCTCTATATACTTGCCTCGCTACGACTGAATCACCAACCAGAGTAGATACAAAAAACAGTTTTGACAAAATTTCAGGACTGACCCAAAAGTTACTAGCAATGTAAGGTGTCACAAAAGATAGTGTAGCTCCCTGATCTAATAAAGCATAAGCATCAATATGAATAACTCGCAACATACCCGTAACCACACCGGGATTAGTCTCCTACTCCTATCGAGGGCCAAGTGCATAAAACCGATTTTGGCGCTGGCCACCAGCTAGACTAGTATAAGCACCCTGCTAAGTAGGATGTACCACTGGAGCCGTTGAACTAGCTGTTCGAATGCGGGCTCTACCACCCCCTAACACAGCCGCTAGGCAATTCCTGAGCTTGTGTCCGGGTTGGCCATATCCAAAACAAGCATCTTATACCACCAAACACCTCCCTGGGCAGTTCTTGCCACAACTAGCACAAGATGGGAATGTGCGCACTATGCGCATACTACTGTGACCCCTCCAATTTGAGGCCCTGCTACTCTAGTCGTCCCAAGGCCTGGATGGAGTACTGGCTGAAGATGGTGTTGGTGTAAAAGACCTATGCTGGGACTGCTGGTGAGGCCCAACTCTTGGCCTCGGCTGGGAGAACCTGTAGCTATCAGTTGTGGCCCTCTTGGCCTCTTTTTGCCTCATATGAGCTGCCTCCATCTGCTGGGCATAAAGGTCTATCCGCGGGTAGTCCATATCCTAATGAAGCACGACTATTCTGCAGTCTTTGTCCAGATACTCGGCTACTCCATGCATGAATCTGCTCGCCGCACCCTCTTGTCTATCACTAACTCCGGGGCATACTTTGACAGGCGAGTGAACTCAAGTGAATATTCTAACACTGTCATATTTCCCTGTTTGAGGTTAACAAACTCAGTTACTTTCAATTCCCTCATATCCCGAGGGAAGAGCCTATTGGGAAAGGCCATGTGAAACTCATCCCAGCTGATAGGACCCACTCGCGCTGCCCTGCTGACCTTCCATTACATGTACCAAATATAAGCGACTACCTTTAATTGATAAGAGGCCAAATAAAAACACTCCTCATTTGTCACCCCCATAACTTGAGCGACCTTCAAGATCCCTTCAATGAACTTGTGTAGATCCTCGTCCACCTTTGATCCCATAAACTCGAGAGGGTTCATCCTTAAAAAGTCTCTAATTCGAGACCCCGCTACGTTGTCATTCTGTGGGACATGTGCAATAGCCTGCTGGTTGACCTGAGCGGTCAAGGCCTGCGCCAACATCTGAATAGCTGCCCAAAACTCAGCATAGGAAGCTGGCTCTGGTGCTTGGGGCTCCTGGACAGGTGCGGCTAGCTGACGCCCATGATCATTGCCACCTACGTAGCCTTCATCATTTCTGTTCCTCCTTCCATTTATTCTTGTTGGAGCCATAATTTTCTTCAATCCTGAATAGCACGAATTAGAAGGATGGAGAGACTTTTCATCGCATGACATGGATCATGAAATAAAGGAAACTTTCTTAAAACATTTAGTAGCCTCTTCGTCATAAGTTTGATGCAGTTCACACCCATGAAAAAGACTCTACCTAACGCGGCTTTCAGACTCCCAAGGACACATTTGAACTTATGGATCTAATAATATGTTTTTCACGACCCGAGAGTACACCCAAATTGTAAACACGGGACAAGGAGCCCCGAGGGACCCCAAGTCAACCTATGGCATGAGCATATAACTAAACCATTCACATAAGGTGGAAGAATTAGCTTACTGATCATGAACTGAAAGAAAACTGAGACATGAAATATAAGAAACAATAATACATGATCCAAGCATAAACAACTAAATACTACAAATAGGTTTGAAAGCCTCTAATCATAATAGACGAGTTGAAGGTACAAGCCCCCAACTAACCCCAACATTTTGAACACTAAAAGATAGCCAAGATTTGAACATAAAGCCCTCGAATCATGAGGATTCACCGAGGAGAACTGAGAGCAGAACTAAAAGCAAGCTAGGAGCGATGCTGAACTTGAGATCCGAATCCTGTATCATAAAATGATACAACATAGAAAATATGTGGGTCATTGCATGTAATGTACCGAGTATGGAAGGTGTGCAAAACAATACTTAAGACATAAGAGTTATAGCAGTGGGACATCAAGATCATAACGACTGAAATCATAAATATATCGTAAGGCTCAAGGTTTCCCAAAAGCATTTGTAAACCTTTCATAGTCATAACATGGGAGAAAAACATTTCATAAAACATGACATGAGCTAAAAGAACATAATCATACATGCATTAAAACAATGAGGAACAATGGGAGATTTCTATAACCGACATACCCAATATGAGCACACATGGAGCCTGACCTATAAGCCTAGTCGGGAGGCCTTTCATATCTTTCCAAGTGTAGAACCATGAAAGGCGTGATATCACTCATGAAGGCCCCATTGCGCATAGTGGACAGTCACTGAGGAGGTCCCAAAAATAACCTACGGTGGCTCGTAGTTTTGAGATTCGGGGCGTAACCTTTACCCAGAACCTACTCGGTGTTAAGTACTACTTTCTAAAAATGCAACATGCTCAAAGAAATTCATACATGACATGCATGACTAGTTAAATCATGATAATCATAACATGCTTGAGAATTCGTAATACTATACATGAAATAGGGCCCGTGGGTTAGCCAAAATCATAGTTCATGAATCATAAGCGACACGTGGGAATTGGCTATAATTTCAACATACTTGAAAGGATTAAATTTATAGGAAACATGATCATAATAATATGACTAATTGAAGACATACTTAAAGTTCAAAAATTCATATCATGCTTGAGGGACCACCATAACTATGAACTTCACTAAAAACCTCATGATTTGGGCACCTATGCTTTTAGGGATCAGATCATCAATTATTGAGTAGAACAAGTGAAAACAGCCCAATAATTTGAAACCCGTGATTTTAGACATACTACAACAAGATCATATAAACTTTTGAGGAATCATGGAATTGGGTTAGGACCCATAAGATTTAGTAACTTTAAACATAGCATTTGGGAAGAATTGGGCATGGGTAGGGAATAAACCACCCATTCAAAACCCCACATACCTGGAAACACTTGATTCTTAACTCCCCTGAGAAGCCCAAGATGAAAATTCGGAGAATTTGAAGAAGAACCCTTAGATCACCTCCTACTCCCTCCTCTAACTCTTGCAAGTATAGAATGAGACTTAACATGAATTATTTCCCCTTTAAAGTCCGTTTCCCGACCTCGAAACAGCATACTTTAGGCCTTAGAGGTCTAGGAAATTTCGAGAAGGCCCTTACAAATTTGCAGGAAATAACTGCCAGGTGACCATAATGGGTGACTTAACGACTCGTCACCTGCGAGCACAAGTCGTGGTAACCTTCCATCAAGTACACTACCTCAACCTTAATTAAATTTTTTCAAGCTTGCTCACGACCCAACTCATGAGTCATTCGAATTGTCCATGACTCGTGGGGTCCCATCCATTAGGTGCACTGGTCAAACCTTCTAGGTTACCCTCAATCACACCCCACGGGAGACCTGACAACTCATGGTAGCTGACCACGAGTCGTTCTCACGCCCGTGGGGACTTCATCTCCTCAGCCAATTCTAGCCTCCCCGAAAGCCACCTGACAACTCATGGCGTCTCCTCATGAGTCGTCTAGTGACTTGTCCAGCACTACTGCAATATTTTTCCAAATTTTCCCATTTGACTTGCAAGTCTGATCCTTGGGTTCCAGGGATATAACAGAAGGTAGAATATGAATTGGAGTTGCCCTTAAAATTAGCTTCAGTCCATCCAGTTTTCCATGAATCGCTCTTAAAAAAGTTTTTGGGTGACCGAGATCTATTTATTTCGGTGAAGTGCGTAGGTGAGAAGGAAAGCCTGAGTTATGAGTAGGTTTACGTGGAAATACTAGACCGTCAACATGTTGAAGGAGCTACATGGGAAGCTGAAGCAGATATGATGGCTAAATACCCACATCTATTCCCTAACAACTCAATTTTAGCTTGAGGCATCAATTTGCTCCTTAGTACTCTATTCAGTATCATGTTCAGCTCATGTACCCTAGTTTCTTTCAGGTAAATGGATGTATGTGTGATTCAGGAATTCAGTGCAGTCATGTAGTTCAATTCGGAGTCAGTCACTCTGTCAGTTTTTAGCATGTATGTTCACTATTTAAGTAGGATGATTGCATTTCTCTGCTTTTTAGTATGTTTTGCCATATTCGAGGAGGAATGTTCCTAAGGTGGAGATATTTTAATACCTCAAAAATCCTAAGATCAGACACGAGAGTTGAAATGGGGAAAATAGGAAATTTCTACACCACGTCACAGGACGAGTCATCCAGTGACCCGTCAGGAACATCATGAGTCATCAATAACTCATGGGGAGGGGTTTGACTATGTTTGGAAAAATCAGGTTTGGGTGACCATAGTGTGACCATGAGTCATGGTCAACCCCACAATCCATTAGGTCACCTGTGGTCAAAGGTGGTTGAAGCATGAAGGAAGAGCAGACAGTGCACCTAACGGGTCATCACCATGAGTGGTCGGGTACACTGCGAGTCGTGGTGCCTCCCATGGTGACCCTTAGAAGGTTTTTGGCAGTGAAGGAGATAGGTGGTGACCACGATTCATGGTCACTGATAACGATCCATCCAATCCCAACGTTGGGACGCATGGCTTTTCCGTAATTTCTAAGTTCCTAAAGCCTAAACTACGTCATTTTAAGCTTAGAATAGAGTGTTTTAAGAAGGGTTATGTCTTCCTAATCCTATCCTAATACATGCATGCAAGCTTAGAGGGTTAAGAGGTGATCAAGCCTAGTTCATTAATGTTATTCCTCAATTCTCTTTGGGCAATCAAGGAAGTTGTGAAATAAAATCTCTTAAGGTATGTAGGGTTATGAATGGGTGTAATTTTCCATACCCATGCCCTATCCCTCTCAATTTCATGAAATCCTTATTGATGAATCTATGGGGTTTTAACGCAAGTATGTGAATTCTCTATGTTTTATCATGGGTATGAACTAAGCATGTTCCAAATGTTGAATTATGATTCATGGGAAAGTTTTACATGGTTTTCAATCACAAATTTATATGTTCAAGTTTTACAAATTATATTGCCCATTCATGGAAGTTCATGGAAAGTTGAGATTATGATATCTATGTTCAAATATGACGAGATGTATATGAGAAAAGCATGTTTTAATAATACCTATGTCTATGTTCATGTTTTCAAGAGAACTAACTAGATTTCAAACACGTTAAGTATTAGGAAAACCCATATGATCAAGTATGTTTTATGAATTCATATTAATTAGCTTACCACATGACTGTGGAGCCTAGACTCCCAATTATGTTTAGCTTGTGGTATGGTTTGAGTCAAGTCACCTCATGTTATGATTTCAGCTTTATGTATGCATGTAATTATTTAGCTTTGTTACTAGACGATGGTCAGCTTCATTGAAAAACGATGGAGAGCATATGCATATTTTTTGGGTGTAGTTTCTAGCACTGAGTTGGTTATAGGTCAGTCAACTGTATGCCTTAGAACTACGTGCCAATGTAGATATGTTTAGATTATTTACGACCTCCCGTTGTGAGCTTCCCCTGCCCCCATGGGGCCTTCAACTTGATATCAATATCATGGTAGCGTCGTTAGCCCTGGCAAGGCTTTGGACGGCTCTGCTCACTTGAGTGTGATAGTCGGGACCACATAAGATCTATCGTGGTAATGTCAGTTATATGATGAGTCTCCACTGTTCCTCATAATTTCAGTTATGCATATACATCAGTCATGATATTATGCTTTTAGTAGGTTTGACCCAATGTTCAGTATTACTTATGATAATATGTTTTTAGATTTGGGTTATTCGATTCAGTTATGATGTGTAGTTATGTTCCAATCATGATTTCAAAAAATAGCATGCAAGCCCTGCTCTCAAAATCTTATTTTTATTATGTTTTATACTATGAATGATTTGTGATTTTACTTACTTAGCGGTTTTACTTACCTTGCATACTCGGTACATTCCACACATTGACGCATACCCTATGTTGTATAGGCTTCAATATCCAGACTTAGTCCCATAACTAGTCAGTCTTCCAGAGTTAGCACTACTCAGTCTCAGTTGGTGAGTCCTCATCTTGTGAGGGCCCTTCTTATCAGTTGTATTTTGTCTTTTCTGTTTTGAAACTATAGTGAGTTAGTTGGGCTTTTGTCCCATCAACTCGTCAGTATTAGAGACTTTTCAGACAGTTTGTATTCAGCTTTAGACTTATGTTTGTACTCAGATGTGATGTTATGTTTAGACATCCACTATGTTATTTATGATAATCTTCCGCTTTAATATGTTTGAGTTAGATGTTATGTTCATGCCATGGGTCGACTTAGAGCCTCTCGGGTTTTTTTGTCCCGTGTCTCGATCCGGGCCCATGTTCGGGTCGTGATACAACCACTTTCTTTTTGAACCTTAAGCACACCTCATGAATCTATTCTCCTGGGAATTGCCGCAAGTTTGTGATCTCGTCACGTAGTTAAAGAATCTTAGAAGGTGGGAAAATTCTATCAAGGAATTCTTCAATCAACTCGTTCTATGATTTGATAGATTCGGGAGGTAGCTCCTCCAACCAAGCTGTAACACACCGAAACTTTTCTAAACCAAACTCAGAATTTGCATGGAAAACAAGAAAGCACCAAAATTTTTTTGTCACAAAACGACCTATACAATGGGTCATTGTCACCTGTAATAGACCGTTGTCTGAGTCATTATCTGTTCTGCAGAATTTCTCTTCGAGAACCAACAAGGCATAGGATTACTTGCTTAAAGGAATAAAGAGTTTTCTTGTTGTCCGTTGCATCCCAAATTCATAAATCCACTAGGCATCCCCCAAAAGCAACGAGTAGGACCAACGACTCATTATCACCTCTAACGAGTCATCGTCTGCACTTGCCTCTAGATTTCTAGACCAGGCAGTGTTGACCACGAGCATACACGATGATCCATTGGTTTTACTAATGAGTCAGTGTGTCGTCCATTAGTGGGGTTCCCAAGTTTTTGTAAATAATCCTACCAGTGACAATAAGACGTACCAATGACCCATTGGTTCTTCCAACGAGTCGTGGTCCCCACCCATTGCCAAATTCTAGTGAGCCCTAATCCCAAAACCATGACCAACAACTAGTCCCAACAGGTCATGGTATCAACAAATGACTCATTGTGTGACCCGTTGGTCTTTGTCGGACAGTTTCCAGATTTTCTTTCAGGGGCATTTTTGTAACTTCCCACCTTTTAAATCCCTAAACTTTTTCATTTTGTGTTATATTCAGGGGATCGAAAGGGATAATCGACATTCATTCTTCATTCCTCCCATTCCCTCAAAAGTCGTAACATAGAACATAGACATGAAGCACAGAGCTGGAGCAAGGGTTCGACTTTCTTCTCAGATATTCTCAATGGTTTTCTCCATGGTTTTCATCAAAAGATATGTGAGAAATTAGCGAGGGAATTGTCCTTCCCTTGTTTCCAAAAATCCATTTAAATTTTTTTATCAGTCCTAGCCTTGAGTTTTCAAATTTGAGTAAAATATCAATCAGATTCCATCTATTTCATGTGAAATATTATTCATGCTAATTGTTGCTATATCTCCACTAACTAGAGATCATGTTGATACTTGTTTCCAGTAAAGATTTTTTAGCCTTAGTTCTTCAATACAATAATTAGGGTGGTTCTTAGCTGCTTAGTTATTTATGTTGCTTGACTCTATCAATGGTGAAATTCCCATGTTATTATTATCTTATGAATTTTCAGTCAGTAGAATGCTTGTACAGTCTCAATTAGAATGTTAGTACCTTTAGTATATTTCAGAAATGTCAGCTGATTAGTTTGACTACAGTCAGTTCTTAAGGTGTCAATAATGTCTCCCTGTTATTAGATATCAGTTATCAGTTTTTAGTTATTAGTTACCAATTAGTTCTACAGACAGTTACGATGCTTCCAAATAAGAGGGTTTTACTAGTCTTAGAACCACCAGCTTCAGTTTTAGTTTGTTCTTTAGACTGTTAAGATGATTCCAGATATGTAGCTCTAGCTAGTCTTAGAACACCAGTTATAAAATCTAGTCTGATAAGATAGGGTACTTCTAGATAAGTATCCCTAATTTAGCCTTGGAACCGAGTTTTGAGCTATCAACTTAGTAGTTAGATAAGGATTATCCAATGGGAGTAGGACTTAGCATCAAGCAGACCTGGGTTCCACGCACCCAGGTTCCAAGAACTTTGTTGCCACCATAGGTCATTTTATTGGCCCAATGTCCACAGATTTACGATCACTCAGGTCATGCCTTTATACCTCGCAAGGTAATTTGGGTCCTATAGGTGGAGTGTATACATCGAACTCCATGTTTAGCTTAAGTGGTTATATGTCAATTATAGACTCTCCCACTAGTCAGTTCAATTTAGTTCAGTTTCAATGCAATTTAGCTCAGTTTAGTATCTCAGATCTAGGACATGTTTATGACCACTAACCAGGGTCATTATTTACCATATCAGTATTACTGCAGCATATCGGTTTACAGTATTTTTGTTGGTCATTCATGTCATTTCAGTTCAATTATTTATTCTTCATGTTATTCATATCTCTCACTTACTTAGTACATTCCAAGTACTGACGCATACTTTTCGTGCTGTATCATATCATGATACAGGTGCAGGTTTTATGTTCCAACATCGTTAGTAGTTTCCCCCGGATGATAACAGCAGTTGCATTTGGTGAGTCTTCATTTTCCAAGGAGGATATTTATTTTCAACTTGTTCTTTTAGTCAGACTTTAGAGTTAGCTAGGGGCTTCTCCCAATAACTCATTTTTTAGTAGTTGACTTTCAGAGATAGATATAGATATTTAGTATTATTTTTCAGATGTATTGACGCTTGTCAAATACGATTTCTTAAACGATTTTATTTAATTAAAGCTTCCTCTTATGTTTACTCAGTTAATCAGTGTAATGATAGACCGTTGGTCAGCTTGGGGTCACTTGTGGTGCCAAATAGCGTGTCTAGTCCAAGGTATAGACACGGGTCGTGACAAACTTGGTATCAGAGCACTAGGTTTAGAGTATCCTTGGGTGTCTGAAAGACGCGTAAAGTAGAGTCCTTTTCATGGGTGTGAAGCGCGCCACACTTATGACGGGGAGGTTACGAGGCATTATTAGGAAAACTACCTTTTGTTCATACTCCTTATCCTGCACTGAAGTTCAATTCCAGAAACGTCCTCCTAACTCATGCTTTATTTCGTTTTAGTGAAGTTATGCCTCAAAGATGAGGAAACGGAAGAAGGCTGGCTACGTTAGCCGACCTACCCCACCAGCTCCAGCATCTTCTCAACATAATCAAGTGTCCTCAGAAGAATTCAAAGAAGCAATCTAGCTACTGGCTTACACAGTGACTAACCAGGAGAACCAGCAGGTTGTTTAAGTGAATACAAATGGGTCTGCAACAGCTCCTAGGGTTCGAGACTTCACCCGAATGACCCTCAACCTTTTCATGGAACTAAGGTGGGAGAGGACCCACAGGACTTTGTAGATGAGGTATGGAAGATCACCTGAATTATGGGTGTTAGTTCTGTAGAGGGTTCTTATCTAGCTACCTACCAGTTAAAAGGGGTGGCTTAGATTCAGTACGACCAATGAAGGAAGGGAGACCAACAGGAGCAGAAGCGGTAGAGAGGGAAGAGTTCACCATGGCATTTCTAGATAGATTTTTCCCCCGAGAGCTGAGAGAGGCTACAGTCGCAGAGTTCATGAACTTTAAGCGTGGTAACAGGATCATGGAAGATATGCATTTGAGTTCACTCGATTGTTGGGGTATGCTCCAGAGATGGTAGCCAAGCCAAGGGCTCACATGTTTAGGTTCATCAACAGGGTATCAAACCTGGTACTTAAGGAGTGCAGACTGTGATGCTCATAGAGGATATTGACCTCTCCAGCCTCATCGTTCATGCCCAGCAGATATAGGCAGAAAAGTGTAAAGATATGGAGTAGGAGAACAAGCGGGCTAGAACTGGTCAGTCAGATTATGGCCATTAAAGGTTAGGTGGCAGTAGCCACCCACAGCAGTAGCAGTAGCAGCAGAGGGCTCCAGCAGCCACTTTAGCAAGTGCCCCAACTTTCCAGTCTGGCAAGGATCGAAAGGATAGAGCATCTAACTCTCAGTCCTAGAGTTACAGTGCCAACAACGATTATCCAACTTGTCGTAAGTGTGGAAAGAACCATCCAGGTGAATGCCTGGAGGCTCATCTCTAAAGGTTGCATCTATCACTTAGTTTTGGTCAAACATTCTAGCTCCGAGATCCCAACCATCAAGTCAGTTCCAACTGTCAGCGAATTTCTTGACGTGTTTCCCGAAGATCATCTTGGAGTTCCTCCTAAGTGGGAAATAGACTTCGACATAGACCTTCTTTTAGACACTTAACCTATATCTATTTCTCCTTAAATAATGGCTCTAGATAAGTATAAGGAGTTGAAGGAACAACTAAAATACCTTCTTCATAAAGGTTTCATCCGGCCTAGCATCTCTCCATTGGGTGCTCCAGTGTTGTTCGTGCGAAAGAAAGACGGTACTCTCAGGATGTGTATCGACTACCATCAACTGAACAAAGTTATAGTTAAGAATAGGTATCCTCTATCTAATATTGATGACTTGTTCGATCAGCTTCAGGGAGCTAGTTATTTTTCCAAGGTAGAGTCAAGGAATGTGACATACCGAAAACAGCTTTCAGAACTCAGTATGGTCACTATGAATTAGAGGTTATGTCCTTTGGACTAAATAATGCCCCTCCAACTTTCATGGACCTAATGAACAGGGTTTTCAAGCACTATCTAGACATTTCATTATTGTATTCATTGATGACATTCTTGTATAATCTAGAAATGAGGAAGAGCATGCTAACCATCTTAGGATAGTGCTACAAATGCTCAAAGACATCCAATTGTTCGCTAAATTAAGCAAATGTGAATTCTGGCTAAAATATGTGGCTTTCCTTGGTCATATGGTCTCAAGTAAGGGTATTCAGATAGATCCTCAAAAGATAGCAGCGGCGAAAGACTGACCAAGACCTACTTCCCCAATTGATATTTGAACTTTTCTGGGTCTAGCCGGTTATTACCAATGATTTGTAGAAGGATTTTCCTCTATTACATCTCCTCTAACTAAGCTAACTTAGAAAAAGGTGAAGTTCCAGTGGTCAGATATATGTGAGAAGATCTTTCAGGAGTTGAAGACTCGATTCACTATAGCTCCAATTTTGACATTACCAAAAGGAATAGATGGGTTCGTAGTATATTGTGACACTTTCAGAGTTGGGCTAGGTTGCGTTCTGATGCAGCGGGGTAAGGTGATAGCTTATGCCTCTAGAAAGCTCAAGGTTGATGAGAAGAACTACCTGACTCATGACCTTCAATTGGCAGCAGTAGTGTTTTCTTTAAAGATATAGAGGCATTACCTCTATGGGGTTCATGTGGATGTTTTTACCAACCACAAGAGCGTTTGGTACATGTTCAGTTTGAAAGATCTGAACCCTCGTTATAGAATGTGTTTGGAGTTGTCGAAGGATTATGAAATGAGTGTGCCATATCACCCAGACAAGGCCAATGTGGTGGCTGACACCCTAAGTAGAATTTCTATGAGGAGTGTTGCTCATGTTGAAGAGGGCAGAAAGGAGTTAGCAAAAGATATTCACAAGTTAGCTCAGTTGGGAGTGCAATTGGTTGATTCAACTGAGGGAGGAGTAGTGTTGCAAAGTGTGTCAGAATCCTCGCTAGTAGTTGAGGTTAAGTCAAAACAAGATAAAGATGTAAACCCAGAAAACTCAAAATCAATATCCAGGACTTGAATCAAAAAATATGGAAACAACAGAAATGTTGCAGGATGGCCAACATGATGATTCACTAGGTAACCTCATGACTCGTAAGGTGAGCCGTGAGGAGGAGGCTGGCTAATGTAAAGGAGAGAGGCAGTGTACCTAATGAGGGACTTCATGAGTCGTGGTCACTGACCACGGCCTGTTAAGTCACTCATGGTCGGGCCTGAGTTGGGAATATTTTTTAGTTTACCAGTATACTTGAAGAGTGGGTGGAACGAGTCGTCACCTATGATAATGACTCATTAAGTGACTCGTTACCTAGTCTAGAGTTGAATCTTCAGTAGTGAACCAGTATGGTCCACGACTAGTGACCACAAGTCGTGGTCAGTGACCACGATTCGTTAGGTCCCTCATGGTGACCTACTGAGGATCCTAGGTAGTGTACCCAATGGGAGTGACCACGAGTCGTAGTCAGCCACCACGACCCGTTAGGTCACCCGTCAGGGGCACCTCACATTTTTTCCCAGCGAATTTTTAAGGTCCATTTAGTAATTTTCTATTCCCCTATGCTCTTAACTACATCATTTTGAACCTAAATTCAAACTTATTATAGGGTTTGGACGGTTCCTCCCCTCATTCTCACGTTTACACTCAGAAAACTATCAAAGAGTTCCTCTAGAACACTCTCAAGCAAGCTTAGGATTCTCATCTATTGCAGCAGTTCAAGTCTCCTTCTTTGGGTGAATTTTAGTCAAGTAGGTGGGTATTCAACAAGGGAAATTATTTTTCCCTTGTGTCACCCAAAATTCTTCCATAACTGCTCAAGTAGTTTTAGCCCTGAGCTTTTCGAATACGGAGAAATTTCATGTTATTATTCGTCAATCTCTCATAGAATGATATTCTCGTTTATTATTGATATGAATTCCATCAGTTCTTATTTAAATTATCCAGATTCTTGCAAGAGTGAATTGAAGCCCTGATTTTTTGCATGAAGATGATTTTTCTTGAAAATTTCCCTCTAGTGAATTAAGCATGTTTGTGCTGAATTTTCCTTGATACTCTCATCATATATGTAATGAGTAGATATTCCATTGATAAGAATAATTTTAGACTTGATAAATTAGTTTCTTGAATTCTTGAGTTGCTGCTATATTACGGAATCCCAATGTTGCTAGAATGAGTCAAATTCTCTATTAGCTGCTTAATAGTTCAGTTTAGTTAGAATGTAGAATCCCTTCAGAACTATGTAGAAATTTTCAACTTATCATTCTGGCTGTAGAAATTCCCGAGATGTTAGTAGTACCTCCTAGATATAAGAATTAGAATCAGAATTTAGTTACTGGTCCATTAGGCAGTCATGACATTTCACATATATATATATATAGCTCTGACTTGCCCTAGGACCCCAACTCAGATTTCAGTTTGTTCTTAGAAGGTTACGACGCTTTTAGATAAGCAGCTCTGACTAGTCTAGAACTCATTCTCAGAATCTAGTCCGATAAGACTCATAGGGTACTTTCAGTTATATGTCCCTGACTAGTCTTGGACCCCAATTTCAAGCTATCAGCCTAGTAGTTTAGTTTAGAGGTTCCAGTGGGAGTAGGACTTAGCACCGAGCGAACCGGGGTTCTGGCGCACCCAGGTTCCTAGAACTAGGTTGCCAGCATAGTATTACAGATACAGATTATTGGCCTGATTTAGCCCCAGACTTTTTTGATCACCCAGTTCATGCCTTTATACCCTGGCAAGGTATATTGGGTCCTATCGGTGGGGTGTATACATAGGACTCCACATCTAGCTCACATGGTCATATGTCAGTTAGAGACTCTCCCACTAGTTAGTCTAGTCCAGTTTCAGAATAAGAATCTCATTCCAGTTTCAGATCTAACAGTTCAGTTAAATTCTATGCTGTATTTCATATTCGTTATTATAGATTTAGGACATGTCTTTGACCACTAGGCAGGGTCATTTTTTATCATCTTAAATACTTCAGATGATTTCAGTTCAGATAATTAGTTGGTCATTGAATGTCTTACCAGTTTAGTTATTTTCATCTATTAGTATATTTCTCTCACATACTTAGTACATTCAAAGTATTGATGCATACTTTTATGTTGTATTGTTTCATGATACAGCTGCAGGTTCTCAGACTCAACACCACTAGATGCCGTAGTTCAGATTCTCCATCTCAGCAGTTTATGTATCAGTCCTCATCATTCGAGGACATTATTTCTTTCCTTCAGTTATTCATAGCTTCAGTTAGACTTAGAGTTAGCTGAGGACCTGTCCCAGCAACTCCTCAGATAGATGGCTTTTAGACTGACATGATTTTCATACTTATCAATATTATTCAAATGTATTGAACTTTATGTTTTCAAACTTGTTTTTCATAACCATTTTATGATATTATTTCACAGTTCCGTTGTGCATGTTTACTTAGAATGCTAGTGACTGATAGACTAGGGGTCGACTTGGGGTCACTTGTGGCTTCAAGTACCATGTTACATCCAGGGTGTAGGCTCGAGGTGTGACAGAAGATCCCATACCGCTTAAGCTGAAAGAAGCAGTTCTCAAAAAAGGATAGAGGCTTTCTCCAAAGGGGGAGATGGTGTTCTTCATTACCTGGGCATGTTATGTGTACCGGATGTAGGTGACTTGAGGCAACGCATACTAGCAGAAACAGACATCTCCAGATATTCTATCCACCCAGGTACTACTAAGATGTACCATGACCTACGGGAAATCTGCTGGTGGAACGGAATGAAAAAAGACATTGCAAAATTTGTGACTAAGTGCCCAAACTACCAGCAAGTTAAAGTTGAACATCAGAGACCTAGAGGTATGACTTAGGATATCAGTATACCCATGTGGAAGTGGGAAGAAGTGAATATGGACTTTATTACAAGTCAACCTCATACTCGTTAACAACATGATTCAATTTGGGTGATAGTAGATCGGATGACCAGTTCAAAACATTTCCTCCTAGTTAAAACTACAGACTCATCTGAGGATTATGCTAGAATATACATCCTGGAGTTAGTCATATTGCATGGAATCTCCTTATCCATTATTTAGATAGAGGTACCCAGTTCACCTCGCATTTATGGAAGTCATTTCAAAAAGGACTCGGTAGTCAGGTCAAGTTCAACACAACATTTCACCATCAAATAGATGGACAAGATGAGCAGACTATTCAGACCTTAGAAGATATGTTGAAAGCTTATGTGATCGACTTCTAGGGCAGTTGGGATGATCACATACCTCTCAACGAGTTTGCATACAACAACAACAACCACTCCAGTAGTAAAATGGCCCCGTTTGAAGCATTATATGATAGGAGGTATAGGTCTCCTATAGGGTTGTTTGAAGGTTGTGAAGCTACCTTTATAGGGCAAGACATAGTCCATGAATCTATGCAGAAAGTGCAACTTATCAGGGATAGGTTGAAAATAGCTCAATGCCGATACAAATCATAGGTTGATGTGAGGAGGAGAGAGTTAGAATTTGTGGTAAATGATTTGGTTTACATAAAAGTTTCACCCATGAAAGGGGTGATGAGATTTGGAAAGAAAGGGAAACTCAGTCCGAGATATGTAGGACCCTATATGATTCTGAGGTGAATTGGTATTGTGGCATATGAGTTAGATTTACCTTCAGAGTGTAGCAGTTGTGCACCCAGTCTTCCATGTGCATTATTGAAGAAGTGCATCAATGATCCAACTTCTTTAGTGCCACTAGAAAATGTGGGAGTGAAGGATAGTCTCACGTATAAAGAGGTCCCAGTTCAGATCCTAGACCGTCAGCTTTATTAGCTGAGAAACAAGGAAGTTGCTTCAGTGAAATTCTTGTGGAGGAACCAGCTAGTCGAGGGAGCCACATGGGAGCTAGAAACGAACATGATGGCCAAATACCCTCATTTATTCCTTTCTACTTCAATTCCAACATTAGGTATTAAATTCCTCCTCAATACTCTATTCAGTACCGTACTCACCAGATCTATTCAGATTTTCAATATACATCCTAGTTGCATCAACTAAGTTAGCATGGTTAAATCAGTTTGGAGTTAGTCATTCCTTCATAAATTAGTTCATAGTCTCTGTCTGGGAATTACAGCCCTTTTCCTAGTTTTCCAGTAGTTTTATCCTTCATTCCAGGACGAATGATCCTAAGGGGGAGATATCGTAACACCCAAAAACTTTTATAAACAAAACTTAGACTTGAATGGAAAACCAGAAAGCACCAGAAATTTTGTCACAGAACAACCCAGACAACGGCTTGTTGTCACCTATAATAGACCGTTGTCTGAGTTGTTGTTGATCATGTAGAATTTCCCTCCTAGAACCAATGAGGAATAGGACAACTCATTGGAAGGACTAACTTGTTGTCCTGTCATTCGTTGCATCCCAAGTTCAGAAATCCACAAGGCATCCCCCAGAAGCAATGAGTGGGACCAATGACTCATTATCACCTCTAATGATTCGTCGTATCCACCCGTCGCTAGATTTCTAGACCAGGCAGTGTTTACCACGAGCATACACGATTACCTGTTGCTTCTACCAATGAGTCTTTGTGTCATCCATTAGTGGGGTTCCCAAGTTTTTGTAAATAATCCTACAAGTGACAATGAGAGGTACCAACGACCCATTGGTTATTCCAATGAGTCGTGGTCCCCAGCCGTTTCCAAATTCCAAAGATCCCTAATCCCTTGCCCATGACCAATGACTAGTCCCAACGAGTCATGGTATCAACCGACGACTCATTCTATGACCCATTGGTCTCTGTCAGGCAGTTTTCAAGATTTTCTTTTAAGGGCATTTTTGTAACTTTCCATATTTCTAATCCCTAAAATACGTCATTTTTGTTATATTTAGGGTATTTAAAGGGGTAATAAATGCTCATTCTTCATTCCTCCCATTCCCTCAAAAGTCAGAATGTAGAACTTAGTTGGAAAGCATAGAGTAGGAGAAAGGGTTTGACTATCTTCTCAAATCTTCTCAAAGGTTTTCTCTGGGGTTTTCATCATCGAGTATGTGAGAAATTGGGAAGGGAATTGTCCTTCCTTTGTGGCCCAAAACCCATTTATATTTTCTTATCAGTCTTAGCCCTGAGTTTTCAAATTTGAGTAAATTATCAGTCAAATTCTGTCTATTTCAGGTGGAATATTGTTCATGTTATTTGTTGCTATATCTCCAACAACTAGAGATCATGTTGATATTTGTTTACTATAAAAATGTTTTAGCCCTAGTTCTTGAATACAGTAATTAAGGTCTTGCATAGCTACCTAGTTATTAATGTTGCTTGACTCTATCAGTGGTGAAATTCCCATGTTATTATTATCTTGTGAATTTTCAGTCACTTGCATGCTAGTACAGTATCAGTTAGAATGTTGGTACCTTCAGTATATTTTAGAAATGTCAAGTGATCTGTTTGACAATAGTCAGTTCTTGAGGTGTCAGTAATGCCTCCCAGTTGTCAGATATCAGTTATCAGTTTTCAGTTATCAATTACAAGTTAGTTCTATAGACGGCTATGACGCTTCCAAATAAGCAGCTCTGAACAGTCTTAGAACCACCAGTTTCAGTTTCAGTTTGTTCTTTAGACTATTACGACGCTTCCCGAAAAGCAGCTCTCTCCAGTCTTAGAACACTAGTTACAGAACTAGTCCGATAAGAGTCTCAGGGTACTTCCAAATAAGTATCCTTGATTTTGCCTTGTACCCCAATTTCGAGCTATCATCTTAGTAGTTAGATAAGGATTATCTAGTGGGAGTAGGATATAGCATCGAGTTGGATGGGGTTCCAACGCACCTAGGTTCCCAGAAATACGTTGCCACCATAATTTATTTTATTGGCCCAATGGACCCAGATTTGTGATCACCCAATTCATGCCTTTATACCCTAGCAAGGTATATTGGGTCCTGTCGATGGGGCATATACACTAAACTCTACGTTTAGCTCACGTGGTTATATGTCGGTTATAGATTCTCCCACTAGTCAGTTCAGTTTGATTTAGTTTCAGTGCATTTTAGCTCAGCTTAGTATCTCAGATCCAAGACATGTTTATGACCATTAACTAGGGTCATTATTAACCATATTAGTATTACTTCAGCATATCAGTTTACAGTATTTCATTTGGTCATTTCATGTCATTTCAGTTCAGTTATTTATTCTTCATGTTATTGATATCTCTCACTTACTCAGAACATTCCAAGTATTGACGCATACTTTCCAAGTTGTATCATACCATGATACAGCCACAGGTTCTTAATCCTAGCATCGTCTGTTTTTTCCCCCAGATGATATCAACAGCTGCATTTGGTGAGTCTTCTTTTTTCGAGGACGATATTTATTTTCATCTAGTTCTTAAATGGTTTTATTTATTTAAAGCTTCCGCTTATGTTTACACAATTAATTAGTGTAATGATAGACCGTGGGTTAGCTTGAGGTCACTTGTGGTACCAAGCACCATGTCTCATGTAGCATATTGACTAGGGTCGTGACACAAGCTATGGCATCCCCTGTAAGAGAGAAGGGAAACAACCTCAATCGAATTGACTCTTCGTTGATGTTCGTGATCGTGTTCATTGACGGCATATTAATATACTCTAGAAGCAAGGAGGAGCATGCCGCACACGTGAGGGTAGCACTCAAACCCTCAAGGATAACCAGTTATATGCCAAGTTCAACAAATGTGAGTTCTGGCTGAATTAAGTTGCATTCTTGGGACATGTAGTGTCAAGCGAAGCTATAAGGGTGGACTCCTAGAAAATAGAGGCAGTGAAGAACTGGCCTAGACTGGTAAACCCTTCGGAGATTAGGAGCTTGTTGGGCTTAGCGGGTTACTATTGGAGGTTGGTAGAAGGTTTCTCATCCATTGCAGCCCCATTAATTAGATTAACTTAGAAAAAAGTGAAGTTCTAATGGTTGGAGGCTTGTGAGAAAAGCTTCCAGAAATTTAAGGGCCGACTCACTTCAGCACTAGTGTTGACTTTATCGGAGGGCACCGATGTCTTTGTTGTATATTTTGATGCTTGGAGAGTTGGACTAGGATGTGTATTGATGAAGCATGTGAAATTCATAGCATATGATTCAAGACAGCTGAAAATTCATGAGAAGAATTACCCGACCCATGATCTTGAGTTGGCCGCGGTGGTATTTTCTTTGAAGATATGGCGACACTACTTGTATGGGGTTCATTTAGATGTATTCACTATCCAAAAAAGCTTATAATATGTGTTCACATAAAAGGATATCAATCTTCACCTACGGAGGTGGTTGGAGCTACTTAATGACTATGACATGAGTGTCCTTTACCACGCGGGTAAGGCCAATGTGGTAGCGGATGCCCTTAGTAGATTCTCTATGGAGAGTGTGTCGCACGTGAGTGAAGATAGGAAGGAGCTGATGAAGGAGGTACATCGACTTGCACGGTTGGGAGTTAGATTAGTTGGCTCGATCGATGGGGGTATAGTTGTTCATAACGGTTTAGAGTCATCCTTGGTAATGGAGGTGAAGGCTAAGCAAGATGAAGATCCAACATTCATAAAGTTGAAGGAAGCTATTCAAAATCAGAAGCTAGAAGTCTTCTCCAAAGGTGGAGATGGTGTACTTCGGTACTAAGGTCGCTTATGTGTTCTAAACGTGGGTGATTTGAGGAGTCGGATGTTGCATGAGGCTCACAGATCCAGATATTCTATCCATCCAGGTGCTACCAAGATTTATCATGCCCTGAGGGAAATCTACTGGTGGAATGGCATGAAGATAGAGATTGTAGAATTTGTAGCCCAGTGTCCGAATTGCAAACAAGTGATAGTTGAGCATCAGAGATTGGGAGGTTTACTTCAGGATATCAGCACTCCTACTTGGAAGTGGGAAGAAATCAACATGGACTTCATAATAGGTTTACCCGAAACTCGTAGGCAGTACGACTCCATTTGGGTTGTGGTGGACAGGTAAACAAAGGATGCTCATTTTCCACCGGTCAAAACCACCGATTCTGTGAAAGATTATGCAAAATTATACATCCAAAAGCTGGTTAGGTTTCGTGGAGTGCCCTTCTCCATCATATCGGATAGAGGTACTCAGTTCACCTCTCAGTTTTGGAGATCTTTTCAAAAGGGACTTGGTACCCAGGTTAAGCCTAGCACGACATTTCATCTGCAAACAGATGGCCAGGCAGAGTGGACTATCCAAACTCTTGAGGATATGTTGAGAGCTTGCATTAGGGATTTCAAGGGTAGTTGGGATGAGCATTTACCTCTTATTGAGTTTGCCTACAACAATAGCTATCACTCCAGCATCCAAATGGCACCGTTCGAGGCCCTTTACGGGGGAAGATGTAGATCGCACATTGGGTGGTTTGAAGTCAGTGAGGCTTCATTAGTGGGTCCAAATTTAGTCTATGAGGATATGAAGAAAGTTCAGTTGATAAGAGGAAGGCTGAAAATGGTTCAAAGTCGCCAAAAGTCTTATGCAGATGTGAGGAGAAGAGGGCTTGAGCTCGATATTGATGATTGGGTGTTTTTGAAGGTATCTCCCATGAGGGGAGTAATGAGATTCGGAAAGAAAGGGAAACTCATCCCCTGCTATATTGGCCCGTATCGGATTGTGAGACGAGTGGATGAAGTAGTTTGTGAGTTAGATTTACCTTCAGATTTAGCTTCATTTCATCTCGTATTTCATGTATCATTCTTGAAAAAGTGCTTGGGAGATCCAGCCTTAGTGGTTCCTGTGGAAAGTATTGGGGTGAAGGATAGCCTTAGTTATGAGGAAATTCCCGTTGCAATCTCGGATCGTCGGGTTCGGAGGCTGAGGAACAAGGAAGTAGCTTTAGTAAAGGTGTTATGGAGAAATCAACGGGCTGAGGGTGCTACGTGGGAA
Source organism: Datura wrightii (assembly GCA_035772735.1). Taxonomy (NCBI): domain Eukaryota; kingdom Viridiplantae; phylum Streptophyta; class Magnoliopsida; order Solanales; family Solanaceae; genus Datura; species Datura wrightii. The sequence goes on from JASDFA010000016.1 coordinate 163,080,544, forward strand.
GCCGAAGAGTATATGAGAGCTAAATACCCTCATTCGTTCTCTAATAGCTCAATTTCAGTTTGAGGTATCAGGTTTTTCCCTAAACCTTTAATAAGTTTTTCCTGTTCCGTTCATGTGTGCAAGTTTGTTTTATAATATGATATATGTATGTGATGTCTGAATTAAGTCCAGCTATGTAGTTCTTTGTAGGGGTAGTCATTTCGTTAGTTTTTGGCTTAAGTGATCAGTAATTTCATATGGTGATTGTTTCTTCCTGAGTTTTCTGAATGTTTCTAACATTAGAGTAAGAATGTTCCCAAGGGGGAGATATTGTTATACTTCGTGAACCCAAAGATTAGACCCGGGAGTCAAACGGGGAAAATTTGGGAAAAAGTTCCAGCAGTGCAGGACGAGTCACTAGAAGACTCGTGAGGAGGCCCCACGAGTCGTCAGGTGGCTCATGAGGAGGTTGGAATTGGGTGAGGAGTTGAGGTCTCCACGGGAATGGGAACAACTCGTGGTCAGCTACCACAAGTCGTCAGGTCCCTCGTTGGGTGAGATTGAGGGTTACCTAGGAGGTCTGACGAGTGCACCTTATGGATGGGACCCCACGAGTTGTGACCAGTCCCAACGACTCCTGGGGTGGGTCGTGGGCAGGCCTGTGGAAATTTATTAAGGATGATATAGTGTACCTAACGGAAGGTGACCATGACTCATGGTCACCTATGACGAGTTGTTGAGTCACTCGTTACTAGCCCAATCGGCCTAGTATCAGGTGTACTTGACGGGCGACTCGACGAGTCGTTGCCCGTCCTGACGAGTCTTCAGGTCACCCGTTTGGGTCACCTGGCAGTTATTTTCTGCGAATTAGGAAGGGCCTTCTCATAATTTCCTAAGCTCCTAAGACCTAAACTACGTCTTTTTGAAGTCGGGACAGGGTTTTTTAACGGGAAATCATTCATGATAAACCTCATTTGAAACATGTAAAAGTAGAGAGGAAAGAGCAAAGGGATTCAAGTGTTCTTCTTCAATTCTCCAAGTTTCCATCTAGGGATTTTCAAGGGAGTTAAGAATCAAGAAGTTCCAGGTATGTGGGGTTTTGAATGAGTGGTTTAGTCCCTACCCATGCCCAATTTCTCCCTAATTCTATGTCTAAGATACCAATTCTTGATGGGTCATAACCTTAATGCATGTTTCCTCAAAAATTGATATGAGCTTGTCGTAGCATGTCTAAAATCATGGGTTTAGAATTATTAGGATGTTTTCACTTATTTTATTTAATATTTGATGTTTTAATCTCTCAAAGCATATGCACCCAAATCATGAGGGTTTTTAGTGAAATTCATAGCTATGGTTATTTCTCAAGCATGATATGAACTTTTTATTTTAAGCATGTTTTCAATTACTAATGTTATTATTGTCATGTTTCCTATAAATTTAAGCATTTCAAGTATGATTGAAATTATGGGCAATTCCCACATGTCACTTATGATTTATGAACTATGATTTTGGCCGATCCACGAGCCCAATTCCATGGCTAATATTACGAATTCTCAAGCATGTTATGATTATAACAATTTAACTAGCCATGCATGTCATGTATGAATTTCTATTAGCACGTTGCATGTTTTTGGATAGTACTTAACACCGAGTAGGTTCGGGGCCCAGGTTATGCCTCGAACCTCAGAACTACATGCCACCGTAGGTTAAATTTGGGACCTCCTCAGTGACTATCCCATTTTCCCTAGGGGTCTTCACGAGCGATATTACGCATTTCATGGTTCAAACGCTTGGCAAGGTATGAACGGCTCCCGACTAGGCTTATAGGTCGGGCTCCATGTGTGCTCATATGGGATATGTTGGTTATAGGTATTTCCCACTGTTCCTCATTTTTTCAATGCATGTATGATTATGTTCTTTTGGCTCAAGTTTTGTTTTATGAAATGTTTTTCTCTCATGTTAGGACTATGGAAGGTTTACGAATATTTTGGAAATCTTGAGCCTTACGATATACTTATGATTTCAATCTTTATGATTATGATGTCTCCACTCCTATAACTTTTATGTTTTAAGTATTGTCTTGCATACCTCATATACTCAGTACATTCCAAGTACCAACCCACATATTTTCTATGGTGTATCATTTTAAGATACAGGATCTGGTTCGCAGGTTCAGCATCACTCTTAGTTTACTCTCAATTCTACTCTCAGTTCTTAGTGATGAGTCCTCATGATTCGGGGGCTTCACGTTCGGATTTTTGTTTATCTTTTAGTTTTCAAAATGTTGGGGTTAGTTGGGGTCTTGTCCCTTCAACCCGTTTATTATGATTAGAGGCTTTCATACCTATTTGTAGTATTCAGCTATTTACGCTTGGATCATGTACTGTTGTTTCTTATATTTCATGACATTGTTTTATTTAGTTCATGACTATTAAGCAAATTCTTCCGTCTTCTATGAATGGTTTAGTTATATGCTCGTGCCATGGGTTTACTTGGGGCCTCTCGGGGCTCCTTGTCCCATGTCTACGATTCGGGTGTACTCTCAGGTCGTGACATACCTAATGCCCAATTTTAATATTTCTCCATTTCACCTCTCGGGTCTAATCTTTGTGATTTCGGGGGATAACACTCAATTTCCGAGGACAGAATCTATCTAGAAATGTTGTAGATATCTCATCCGACTCTACTGATCCTCCTTCTGTTGGCCTCCCTTCCTTCCACTAATTGTAAAAAATCTGAGCCACACCTTTCAACTGGTAGGCATCCAGATCAACACTCTCCATGGAACTAACACTTATTATCCGGGTTATCTTCCACACCTCATCCACAACCTCCTGCAAAAGGTCCTCTCCCACCTTAGATCCATGAAAATATAGAGGGTTAATTTGGGTGAAGTTCCAAACCCTAGTAGCTTCTGCAGACCCGTTTGCATTCACTGGGACCACCTGCTGGTTCACTTGGTTGGTCACTGTCTGAGCCAACAGTTGAATTGCCACCCAAAATTCTGCTGAGGACAATTGATCATCTTGAGGGGCTATTGGAACTAGTGGAGCGGGTCGGTTGGCATTGCCAGCCCTCCTTCCATTCCCTCATTTTGGATGCATATTTTCACTGAAACGAATATAACACGAGTTAGGAGGACATTTTTCGAATTAAACTTCAATGCATGATAAGGAGTATGAACAAAAAGGAGTTTTCCTAATAACGTCTTATGGCCTCCTCATCATAATTGTTGCGCACTTCACACCCATGAAAAGGACTCTACTTGATGCAACTTTCAGACATCCTAGGATACTCTAAACCTAGTGCTCTGATACCAAGTTTGTAATGGGCCGAGTCAACACATTGGACGAGACACGGTACTAGGTGCCACAAGTGACCCCAAGCTAACCCATTGTCTAACATTGCACTAGGAAACTAAGTAAACATAAGCAAAAGCTATATAAAAGTAATTATCCAAGAAATGCTGATTTGAAAAGAGTAAGCATATATGAAAATAATGCTGAACAACTATATTTGAAAGCCAACTACTAACTGATGAGTTTCTGGGACAACCCCCAGCTAACTCTAAAATCTATCTAAATAAGAACTAACTGAAATGCAAATATAGTCCTCAGAAGATGAGGACTCACCATAATAATTTTGCTGCTAAAATCATTGGAGAGAACTACTGATGATACTGAGACTTAGAACCTATACCTGTGTCATAATATGATACAACATAAAAAGTATGCATCAGTACGTTAAATGTACTGATTAAGTGAGATATACAATAAGTAGGGAAAATGAGAAACTATACTGAAACGACATCAAATGACCAACTAATACTGAGTATTGGTGGATGTTGAGCTATAACTGTGAAACGGTCAATAATGATCCTAACTGACAGTCATAAACATGTCCTAGAACTGAGTGACTACATTGAGCTAAAATGAACTGAACTTAAATAGTACGGACAAGTGGGAGAGTCTATAACAGACATATAACCACGTGAGCTAAATATGGAGTCTGACGTATTAACCCCATTGAGAAAATCCCAGTGTATCTTGGCAGGGTATAGTGGCTGAGCTGGGTGATCACAAGTCTGGAGCCCGTTGGGCCAATACCCTACGGTGGCAAAGTATTTCTGGGAACCCCGGTGCGCTGGAACTCAGGTCCACTCGGTGTTAATACTACTCCCACTGGATAGTCCTAACTTGACTACTAAGTTGATAGCTCAAAGTTGGGGTCCTGGACTAAGTCAGGGATACTTATCTGGAAGTAACCTGAGAATTTGTAGGACTGGATAACTAAAAACTAGTTTTGTAAGACAGGTCGGAGTTGCTTATCTGAAAGCGCCATAATCGTCTAAAAAACTAACTGATAACTAAAACTAGGGAGTATTACTGAACTAAACTCCTCAAGATCTGACTATTGTCAAATTGATTAGCTGACTTCCTGGAAAGACACTGAAAATTCTATTTTTCTAACTAAGAATGAACTAGCATGCAAACTGACTGTGATTTCATATGATAGTAATAACATGTAAATTCATAAACTAATGGAGTCAAGCAACATTCATATCTAGTCAACTATGCAAGACCCAATTTACTACATTTATAGAATTAGGGCTAAAACAACATCGTATGAAAAAAATAGCTACATGATCACTAATTAGTGGAAACATAGCAAGAATTCATATAAACGACAATCCACAAGATTTAAATCAGAATTTGGCTTAAAATAACCTTATTTCTAACATTCAGTGCTAAGACTGATAAGGAATTACAAAAGCATTTTTGAGGCACAAGGGAAGAGCAATTCCCTTGTTGAATTCCCACATACATGGATTAGAATCCTTGAAAGAAGTCTAGAGAAATATAAAGGAAAATTGGAATCCCTAGCTTAGCTCTGAGATGCCTGTTAGTAACTTCTTTACTCTGGAGATCATGAGTTGAGTGAAATGAGAGGTATTTAATAAATTACCCCTTTAACTCTCTCCAAAATGTGCTCAAAATGGAGTTGTTTAGGCATTTAAAAGGTGAAACATTACAAAATTACCCCTAAAAGAATATCTGGAAAAACTATCGTCGAGATCTAATGGGTCACACAATGAGTCGTTGGTTGACACCATGACTCGTTGGGACTAGTCATTGTTCCTGGGCCTGAAATCTATGCTCACTGGAAATGGACCATGGAAGGGAACCACGACTTTTTGGATGGACCAATGGGTCGTTGGTTCCTCTCGTGGTCAATGACAGAGTTTTAGACAAAGCTTTGTTCGCCTACTAACGGATGACACAATGACTCATTGGTAGAACCAATGGGTCATTGTTTCTGCTCATGGTCAATACTGACTTGATCAAGGAGGGTTGTTGGACTAGGTGACGAGCGGCAACAGCGACTCATTGGCATGAACCACGAGTCATTAGTCACACTCATAAGTTCTAGGAAAGGCCTGGCAGGTTTCTGTACTGAGCAAAAACAACTAGATAGAATGACTTGTTACTCCTCGTAATGGGTCGTTGTATGACTCATTGGTTCTCGAATAAAAAACTTGCAGATCAAATAACGATTCATACAACGGTCCATTGGTGCTGACAACAACTCGTTATCTGAGTCTTCTTGAGACAAAAACAATTTAGTTCTTTCTGGTTTGTCATGCAATGTCTGAGTTTGGTTTAGGAAATTTTTGTGGTGTTACATGAGTGGAGGTGGGAGCAGATTACTATGGAATTTTTTTAGAGTTGCTACAAACCATGACGAAGCTTGATGTTATTTGGGGCATTGTGGATAGGTTGACCAAATCTGGTTATTTTGTTCTGGTTCAGATAGCCTACACAACAGAGATATTGAACAGGATCAATATTTCTGAGATACTGTGTTTTCATGGGGTGGTCATTTCTTTTATTTCAAACCAAAGTATTCCATTTACATCTCATTTATAGAGGTCTATACTAAAGGTGTTGGGTATGCGGGCAAAGCTCAACACAATATTTCACCCACAAACGTATGATAAATCTGAGCGGACTATTTAGATCCTCAACTATATGTTATGGGAATATGTGATTGATGTTGGAGGTCATTGGGACCAATTCTTGCCTTTGATATAGTTTGCCTACAATAACAGTTGTCATTCCACATCTAGATGGCTCCATTTAAGGCCTTGTATGGTAGAAGATATCGATCTTCGGTTGGATGTTTTGATGCTTTTGAGGTCAGGTCATGGAGTATAGATGTTTTGAGAGATTTCCTTAACAAGGTGAAGTTGATTCTGGAGAGGCTTCTCACAGATTAGAGTACATAGAAATGTTATGTGAATCGGAACGTTAATGACCTAGAGTTCATGGTTGGTGAGAAAGTTGTTTTGAAGGTGTCACCTATGAAAGGTGTCATGAGGTTTGGGAAAAGGGCAATCTCAGCCCAAGGTTCATTAGTCTGTTGAGGTGTTGCAGCATATTAGTGAGGTGACCTATGAATTGGATTTTCCTCTATGTTTATCGGATGGTTATCTAGTCTTTCATGTCTCCATGCTTAATAAATAAAATTTTGCTGGTTCCCATGTGACTCAATGGGACTCATACTCATACTTACACTTGTTGCACTTTTTTTGTTTCAAACTATATTTCAAGCATAAGTGGTCCATGCTGATTGATCGAGTTAGAGGCCTTTATTTCTAGAGAATTTTGATGAACTATCTGGCTTATCTGCAGTGCCAAACTCCCTTTATCCTTTACGAGTCTGTCTTTTTCATCTTTCAAATAGTGTATTAGTTATTATACATTTGTATTGTACTCATAATCACTTTTGTACACATGAAATTTATTCTTGGGGTTGTAGTTTGTTACTTTAACACACATGATTTTTATAAAAGTTTGCGTAAGGTTTTTAACTTATTAATGTCCTATTTCTGCTTATTTTCCTTATTTTCAAATTAGTTGTGTAGTGATTTGGCTTACCAATTGGGGATAGAGTATAGGTGTCATCATGACCCTTTGTGCATTTTGGGTCATCATGACATGAAAGTACCAAGTTCTTTCAGGAACTAGGTCGTAACAAACTAACAATAAGCTGTATTATTAGTTTTAACACTAATACCATATTTACTTCTTGTTTTAGTTATTTAGAAAACCATATCAAATCTTTACATCTTCACTTTAGATGAGAAGAAATTTATTGAAAACTATTTCAATCCCTATGGAGACAATATTTTTTAAACTATCTTTGACACAACACAAGCTTATTTTATGTTGTATTTTCCACTCGTCAATCTTGCACGCAATTATTTGATTACTTCATCATCAATTAAAACTATCTACAAATTTACACTGCATTAAAAAGGAGGTCTATTTTGCATTATAGGATAAGATATGGTTTGTTTGGTGGTCCCAAGATTGATCTGACACTGATTAGCGATTTTGACTAACTTATAACTAACAAGTGACATGTTAGTTAAAGACCTTTATTTAGTTTGCCTTGACTAGTGTCGCACCCAAATGTACACACAAGTGTAGGCACTATGCAAGTTATATAGTAATAATCAGATTAGGTTGTTGAGCCCACAAAGACTTGTAGTTGATAAAGAATTAAACACAAGCTACTGTTATTTGATGCCTAGTGTTTTCATTGAGGTTGGTTGTGAAGGTTGTGTAACCTTTGTTATAGACTAGAAAGAGTTCATGGATATTCTATAAAATTAACAACAATAGAAGAACTCCGGGATATGGCATACTTTCACATTTATGTTCATGATGTACTGTCCCTAATATGCTAACATTATAGAGATTGCTAATGCACGGGATTAATTGGATAGGTACAACTCTCTAAGTCTATAACACTCTGCTCAAATTACTCACATTATATATCAATGACATATTCATAACAAGAATGCATTCAAACTACCATATAAAAACTGAATAAGGTAGACTAGGTATATCTCTATCCTAGCTGCAAAATCCTTTCCCTCTGGAAGGATTCTATTCTAATTGATTCCCGTTCTATCTTAACTTTCTTCTCTCAAGTTCCACAAAGACTAGGGACGTAGCCTACTGGTCCCGAATCAGCAGAACAATTAATATAAAATCAATTAAACAACTCAAATGATAATGTAAGCAATATTAACTTAAGTTTATACATAAAACAATCATGCTTCAGCCATAGCCCTAAAATAAGGGCATTTAGCCACTTATATTTAGGTTACAACTGCAAATGTTCATGTTCAATTTTATACTTAGAAAAGAAAATGAGAAAGAAAAGTAACCCCTAGTAGAGAGACACCATTCTTGTCTTCTTCTCTTCAAAATATCTGATACTTCCAAAAGGTGACTAAGCGCTGCTTTTATAGTGAGTGGAAAACCTATAAAGGATCCACCCAAAATGGGTGGGATTTTATTTTTGAGTCAAAATCACATCACTTCTCGTGGGGCGAGCTGCAAGGCAAGAAGGGACCTTGTGATGGGCTTCGCTCCGCGAGGTTCTCATTGCAGTTCCACACTTAGCTAATTCTTCATCCCGACTGACCATACCCCTCTCAAGGAGAAATCTAAAGCAAGGTCTTGGTCACTTTCAGCCTTGCTCCTGGATGTACTGTCAATCTTTCCATACATAGCACAAAAATCAGCACACTTGAAATTTGCGGCAAGCTCTAGAGTGAGTTAGGTGCTCGCTTTCAGCTTCGCTCCGCAAGATTCATGGGGGATCCCACACTTTGTCAATTTTTCTCTTCTTTCTTCTTTTGTGCTCGCCTAGCGAGCTTTAAAGAAAAGTGTAAACTAGTTTTGAGTTTTGCTCCACATAAAACACCATATTTCCTCATACTCAGAGTCATTTTTTAGGTTTTTTTACCAGCAAAATATATAGAGAACCTTCGTTATTTAGAATAGCGCAACAATGAAGCATAGTTGGGTGTATTTAGCTTTTTTTTTTCTCCTAAAACAAGACATAAATATAGGTAAAATATGGTCATTAGATGTATAAATTCACCTCACAGTACCACCTCACACTTAGACTCTGTTCTACCTTGAAAAAACTCATAGACACCACTACAAATTCTACATCTCACTGTGCCAATAACAACAAGTCTACTCAATCCTAGATCACCAACACTTCTTTCCATCATAGTTAACCTCCCATTCAATTCGTGCCTTATCATTTTTCAACATACTAACATGTCTTAACAAAATAGCACAGCCTCGGTAATTGACTCTCATACCATACAGGATAAATAAAATCAAGTTATCAAGTAAAGACATCAATAATCACCAATTTATCATCATTCATGTGGACTCACTGTTCAAGTGAGATAACCCCACTCATCATGATACAAGATCAATAGTTGTTTGGGCATATAGATGAAGGAAAGATATTGCTCACTCTCGTCAAGAAAATTCATATAGATGTAAGATATAGCATAAGTGATCTTGGGCAAATTTATATGCCCAAGTGATAGTCAAAGGTGTCATTTTAGCCTTGTTTATCTATCAATGTTTATACATTCTCATGTGATTGCTAATAAAATGTGAATTTATACTAACCAACATGATTAGCGTTGTTTTGCAGGTGAAATATAATTTTGGGAAGCTAAAATGCCTGTTGGGAAAGATTGGGTTTGGACTCGGATGTTAGCAAGGGAAAAAGCATTTGAAGGCACAAATTAAAGGGGCTCTGCGATGGAGTTGTGTCACGCTGCCATCGCGCATGACTTCTACCTGGATAGGGATTTTTTGCCAAAATCCAGTGAGGGTGCGCATTGGGGCGGTGGCACGTTGCCCTAGCCCCCCGTTGCACGTCGTGCCACGTTGGCCTAGCCCCCCGTTGCACGCCGTGCCACGTTGGGCCTTATCACCTGGACAATCAATTTCCAGTAAGGATCCGCGTCAGTGGCGTGTCATGGAGGCAGTGCTCCGCGATGCACTCCGTGACACGTTGCTTGTTATTCCGGGAAAAATTCCCACTAGTATAAATAGAACACTTAGGTTCATTTTTAATTATTCTGACTTGGTGGAGCAAGAACGTGGGTTACAGGCAGTTGAGGGGACGAAAATCTTAGGGTTTTTCTCTATCTCCTTCTTCTTGAATTCAATTGCTTTTATGTTTAACACTCATTTAACGATGTTTAATCCACAAATGAGTGGCTAATTCCTCTTCTTGCTGAGGTTAAGAACAATTGTATTGAAATGTGATTGTTGATCAATTTGGTTTTTCATCTTTTGTTCCATGGTTGTTCTATTGATTCTTGTTCTTACTGCATTAATGTGTGGCCAATGTTAATGTATATCTAAAAAGTCCGGTTTCACTCGAGAGAGCAAGAAATTGGAAAGTTGTGAATTAATAGGATATGATATTTTCTTAGTTTGGGAAAATTGAGAATTGATTTACCTTCAGGATAGAATATACCTGAAAGTCGTATTAGTCAATTAAGCAATCGGTTTTGTATGGATAGAACATGAATTTCGTTTAATCACAGAAATGTAGGTGGACGGTTCATGATTCTTAAGTTGGGTTAAATATGAGAGTTTTAATCCATTTGCACTAATTCTTGACTAGCAACCGGAGGAAAGATTAACCAAAATTGTATCGATAATTTATTTCTTTATATGTTCATTTAACCTCAGCATGCTCACATTCGTAGTTTAGACTCAAATTATATACTCATTTTAGACTTAGCATAAAATTAGAAACCAAAATATCAAACTCTTCTTTACACTGTTGTCTGCATTTGTAGAGTTAAAGTATAGTGACACTTGAGTAGATTGTTACCCTCTCCCAGTCCCTGTGGGATCGATACTTGGCTTACTTAAGCCACTTTACTACTTGTTTGACCACGTGCACTTGCGTGTAGTCTTGCATTCGACCCCGAACAAGTTTTTGGCGCCGTTGCCGGGGACTGGCAATTGGTGAATTTTTCTTAAGTGTTGATTTACTTTTTTTTTTTCTTAGTGTTGACAACTTGGTCTTAGCCTGTATTTTGCAGATATAATCTCGGTTGAACACTGGCAAGAGACAAGGAGCTGGTGGACTCATATTTAGAGCCTAAAAGACTATTTCATCGTCAGCGGAGAGAAGCTCTAGAGAAAAAGCTGCAGTTGCTCAGACAAACAATCATGGAGCAACAACAGAATCCACCAGTAGTAAGGGCAATGTTAGTGCCCGAGGAAATGGTGGCTAGGCCGGTTCGCGAGGTGGCAATCCCATATGCTAACAATGTCACATCTAGCATCCACAACCCTGAGCCAGGAGGGAGGTTCGAGCTCAAACAAAACATGGTGCAATTGCTACACACCAGTGGGCAGTTCACAGGTCTCCCTCATGAGGATCCACAATAGCATCTCCAAAATTTTTTGGAGATAAGTGACACTTATATCCCCGCTGGAGTGTCATCAGATTATGTCAGGCTTACATTGTTCCCATTTTCACTATTGGGAGAAGCCAAGAGGTGGTTGAAAGCTAAGCCACCTAATTCTATTACTACATGGGATGATCTTGCAAGGAAATTCTTGATACGATTTTTTCCATTCGGTAAAACAACAAGACTTAGAAGTCAAATTCTAAGTTTTAAACAGAGAGAGGGAGAGAATCTATATCAGGCTTGGGAAAGATTCAAGTCCATGTTACGGAATTTTCCTCATCATCATCAATCTAATGATGTTCTGGTGCACACTTTTATAGAGGGTTTGGAACCCCACACACAAATCTTGCTAGACTCAGCAGCTGGGGGACAAGCATTGGAGAAAACTTATGAGGAGCTGTATACCTTGTTAAACTATATTTCGCAGGGAAATCCGGAGTGGAATGCTGTTTCGTCAAGAGGAGGAACAAGGAAAGCAGCAGGAGTTCTAGAAGTTGATGGTTTTACAGCTATTGCTGCACAGATAGCTTCTCTACAGAATCAACTCAACACCCACTTCAGTAACATGACAATGAACCAGACTCAAGCCTCAGTGAATGTAATGCAGCAGATTTGGTGTGAAGTGTGCGGGAGTAGTGAGCACTCAGCTGAGTGTTGTGGAGCAAATCCTGACTCGGTGAACTTTATGGGAAATGTACAGAGGAACAACCACCAACAGTATGGCAACAGCTAAAATTCCAACTGGAGGAATCATCCGAATTTCTCTTGGGGTAGCAACAACTATCAAGGGCAAAGTTCTAGTCAGGGGGTGCATAGGAATCAAGGGGGGCAGCAGAACTATCAGGCACAATATAGAAACAACAATGCACCTCCTCCACCACCATCACCCAACATTGAGGAGATGTTCAAGACGATGATAGCTAACCAAGCTCAATTGCAGGATGACTATGTGAAATTGGCAGTCGAGGTGAAGAACAACCAGTTAGCTACTAAGGCACTTGAATATCAATTTGGGCAATTTGCTGGTTCCCAAAACGCCAGGCCTAGAGGAGGACTTCCGAGCGACACGGATCCCAACCCCAAGCAGGTGAATGCGGTGACCACAAAGAGTGGTTTGCAGCTTAATGAGGTGGAACCAGAAAGACCACCTCAACAATCGGGAGCAGCAAAAGTTGAGAGGGAGCAAAGTAATAAGAGGGGGAAGAAAAAGGAAGCTGAATCAGAAAGACCACCACCCCCGTTCCCTCAAAGATTAAAGAAACACAAGGAGGAGGCATGTTTCAAGAAATTCATGGAGGTGCTAAAACAGGTACATATTAACTTCCCTCTTGTTGATGTTTTGTAGGGATTGATGAAGTATACAAAGTACATTAAGGACATCGTGGCGAACAAAAGTCGGTTGACTGAGTATGCTACAGTAGCTCTCACGGAGGAGTGCACTTCCCGGATACAAAACCGATTGCCCACAAAGCTCAAAGATCCTGGGAGCTTTACTATACAAATTACAATTGGGCAAAGTATCCGAGATCGCGGATTTGTGATTTGGGAGCGAGCATTAATTTGATGCCGTCATCGGTATTCAAGAAGCTAGGTCTAGGGAGCCCTAGACCAACAACAGTGATCTTGCAACTAGCGGATCGGTCCTTAGCCAGACCTGATGGCATTGTGGAGGATGTGCTGGTGCAAGTGGGCTCCCTTATCTTTCCGGTAGATTTCATCGTGTTGGATTTTAAGCCAGACGCGGAAGTCCCATTTATTTTGGGACGTCCCTTCTTGGCGACCGGGAAAGCGCTGATTGATGTAGCTGCAGGGCAGCTAACCATGCGAGCACACGACAAGGTGGGAGTGTTTGATGTATACAAGGCCACCAAGCTCCCGACTGTGTACGAGGAACTCTCGGTGATCAACGTGATTGATCGAGCTGATGAAGCATAGATAGTTGAATCACGAGAGTTATTGGGAAAACCACCGGAGCGATGTAAGCACTACTGGGGTGAGGACGATGCTCGAGAGAAAACGTCCGTCACCCTAGAAGATGACTGAGCTGAATGACGTCGAGCCGCGACGGTAAACCAGGCGCTGCACGGGAGGCAACCCGTGAAATTTTTCTTTGTAAAATATGAATAGATTTCTTTTTTTTATTAAGAATAAAACTTTTAGTTTTTATTTTTATTCTTATTTTTATTTTGAGTGAATCCTATAATTCTAACCAATTTCTTGTCGTAAGATGAATTTCAAGTTGAACGGAGGGTAAACATGCAAGAAATTGCAAAGGAAAATTTGAGGTATGAAAAATAATAAAAAGTGGCAAAACAGTGAGCCAGGGCGATGGCTTCGTGTCACGGAGGAGGGCCTCCGCGTTACCCTCCGTGACACGTTGAAGGTAATTCTTGAATTTTTACAAATTCCAGAACACCTACGCGATGGCTCCGTGTCACGGAGGGCATGCTCCGTGTTACCCTCCATGACACGTTGAGGTGTATATCGCGACGGGTCATACCGGGTCGCCGGGTGACCCGCGCAAAATTCCCACTTTTTAACCCCGATTCCCCCCTCATTTTTCCTCATTTTTCATACCCTCCGCGACCAACATCCCAAAAACCCCTCCCCCCTCAATGTGACACGGACTTAGGCCCATAATTTCATCAAGTTTTCATCATTTCTTCGAATTCAAGGTATGTTCTTCAACTCTATCCCAATTCTTATCGAATTTTTTCGATGTTGAACATGTGATATGAGAAAAACTTTCCCTAAGTAGAAATTAAGCTTAAATTCAATTGAATTATTGTTGATTGATGTTCGGAGTATCATTGTGATTGCTTGAACTCGATAATTACATAGCTTAATCGAATTTTTGATAAAATCATAGCTAGGGCTTGACTTTGAGTTTGAAATGGAAAAATTGAGTTGAACTAGTGAAATTCTTGCTGGATTGTACATGTTGGGTGAGATGAGTCGATTGTGCTAACTTTTACTATGCTAAAAGACCGACGGATTCTCGGGTTAAGGAAATATTGGAAATTGCAAGAAATGGGTGAATTGTATAGGATCATGTAGTTAAAATTTTCTTTTGTTCTCCTTGCTAAGTGCTATGGCATAAAATGTTATCGATAGGTAAGGATTGTGGTTAGCTGTACGAAGTCTGAGTAGTACATGGAATATATACCGTCGAATTCTCCAAAGGCACTAAGCAAATTTGTTATGTTTTGTTGTTTGTTTGTGTAAATAAGTACGATCTTGCCTTAATGTTGTAATTTTGACTAAGGACAAAGTGTGGGGTAGCCTAGCTTAACCCAACCTTAGTCGAAGGTAATTTTAATTGGCTTAACATTGAACTAGTCTGTTTGGTTTGACAGGAACAATGGCAAGCAGGCAAGACAAGGGAAAAGGTGCATCAACATCTGGCGCCGGAAGAAAAAGAATCAGACTGGGCACAGCAGTCCCAGCAGCACCAGCGGTTCCACGCGGCCAACGCCGTCAATACAGAACCTGGAGGGTGACAGAGGAGGGGAAGAAATGGTACACAAAGCACAAGGAGAGCAAGTACTTCCCCGAGGAACACATAGCAAGGGAACCGTTGGCACAGGAGTTCCCCAGGATTGTCCATAGGATCGAGGCAGCTGGGCTGAACTTCATTTTTGAAGAGCCCAAGGAATGCAACTTGCACATGATTCGGAAATTCTACGCTAACTGGAACCCGACTCTCAGAAGTCACACCATTAAAATAAGGGGGCAAATAGTCACTTTTGAGCCCCACCACCTCAATGCTATCCTAGGGGCGCGGGACACAGACGCCCATGTGCTTCGACAGCTGAATATTACTCCACCATATGCGGACATCAAATGCACTTTGTGTGTAACCCGATCAATAGCTCGGTGGAGCAGACATAAGGAGAGGGGCTACCATCAGACCCTGCCTTACTCACAGATGAACAGGGAAGCAAGGATATGGCTGAAGATTGTTTGTTCCTGCCTAATCCCGGGGGTGCATATGACGGATGTAACCCGGGATCGTGTATGCTTGGTGTACGCCCTGATGAAAGGGCTGGAGATCAATATGGGGGCGGTGATTATCTCCGCCATGAAGAGAGCCCGTTTGCATCAAGGGCACAGATATGAATTTGGTGGACTACTCACCACGTTCCTGAGGGGCTTGGATATTGAGGAAGAGGCCCTTGACTACATCCCGCAGATGGAGCGGTGGGCCTTAGATGTTACTAAAACTAAGGCACCTGACACCACCCACGGGCAAGTTCTTACACTAGCCGAGCGACATGCTCGAGATGATCAGTACATGGCTCGCATGTACAGGATGCAGATGCTCCAGCTGCGAATAGGCAGGAGGCCGACAACAGAAGAGGAGCTGTAGCAGCTCGAGCTAGACTACCCTTTTGGTGAAAATGCCAGGGCTCTATGCCGAGTGGGGCCAGCTTTTGTAGAGCCCACGGATGATGATGTCCCCACATATGAGGAGACATGTCGTGAGGACTCCGATGTGGAGTCCGATGATGACGATGGGTGTGATTCAGATATGGAAGACGAGGCAGCAGCACCTGATGAAGAAGTGGAGTATTTTAATTGATCAGGGAGTTCCGCCACCCACTTTTTGTGCTATGTTAATTTTTGTGAACACTGGCGACAGTGTTCGATATAAGTGTGGGGTGGGAGTAGTTAGGTGCTAGTTGTGTTGTTGTTTATGTTTCTGTTCTGTTGTCGTGCCTGTGAAAATATTTTGGTGACCCTGTGATTCTGATGTTTCTGTTCTGTATTGTAATTAATGTGAAGTTGTTGTGCGCCGCTGAATGTTGCTAGCTGATTTTGTACATATTTTTGTTTTATCGAAATGATCGATATTTTTAAAATATTTTTTTCAATTCTTGGGTTTCTCGGTGTTTGTTTTCAGTTCTTTTACCGAGAATGGTCCCATTGAACCAAAGTCTTAGTTAGTGACCGTTCCCTATGATGGATGGATGACGACCGTCTTAAGGGAAATGTAGTCGTTAGGAGTAGATTTTTTTCATTTATTTTTCAGTTGTTTTCTTTTGTGGGTTGCATCCCAAAATTTGTAGTTACTTTATGGTTGCAAAATTCTGGTTGCGTGTTGTACATGATATTTGAAATGCAAAGGTGATTCGTATGAAAGCATGCAACTTTGTAAATATGTTGAGATACCTAGGCCATAGAGTCGATTCAGTGTGATTGAGGCTTAATGTTTGAATTCTTGTAATTAGCTGATTGAAGAGTCTGTGAATACGTCTTGAATTGAGCATGTGCAATAAGTGTGGGGTGAGGTTTTGTTTATTCCATGCTATTATGAAATGTCTAGAACTTGCCTGGTGTGTGTACAAAACGAAATGAAGGACGTGTATTGTAGGAAAGGATGTAGGTATTTCTTTTTTTTCAACCGAAAGTTTCTCTTTTCCATTATTGTACCCACCTTGATTGTACACCCTAGTTAGCCCGTTGAGCCTTTAGCCTATTATTTTTTTCTTTTGTCAAAAATGTGTAAACCGAGCTTAACCCCTTCTTTTCATTAGCCGTAAATTTGATCCAAAACTCTTAAGCGCTTAAGAAGAGAAAATATTTTTCCCAAAGTGTCAAAGAGTGAGAATGGTGAAAAGAAAAGAAAAGCAGAGTGATGAAAGGAAAGAAAAGGTTGAAGGTGTACTTGTTATAAATAAAATATAATGAAGATGTATGAATAATCTTTGTTATAGAGTCTAGTGTGCTTAATGATATGGGTCAAAATACAGACAGACTTCAAGAATGGGAGGATGAAGGAAGAAACAATGCTCATGAGCTTGATGGGATGTATTGAAAAAGCGCTTAAGGATGCTAGTGGCTATTTTCAGTATTTGCTAGTTCCGTAGCTTACATTACAACCCGTTAAAGTCCTACGTGATCTTACATCACACTTCCTTATATTAGTGGAGTAATACACTAAAGGCAAGCCTATGGTTCGTGGCATGATGCATGTGCATTCTTTTGGGAGAGAGAGTGAAATTGTTTCTATATGCCCCTGCATGTAATCGTTTGAGTTCATGTGATTAAAAAGGGGAAAATTCTCTAGTGTTGTGAGGGCACATGCTTGACGAGAGATTAAATTTCATGTCGGATATCTTGATCAGCTGATTTGCATGAGTTTTCCAATATCGAGAGTCGATTCTTAAAGTCTAGGAGGTCTTCATGTGTTGAAGGTCATTGCATTGATAGGACCATGCGTGTTTTCTTGATGATTTGCTGTATTAAATAATTGGTATGACCGTAGCCTGAATTGTCGAACCAAAGTAGCCAAGATTGGGTGTAAAGTGCATGAGGTGTAAGATTGTTGTTCGAGGACGAACAAGGATTTAAGTGTGGGGTAAGTGATCTTGGGAAAATTTATATGCCTAAGTGATTCTCAAAGGTGTCATTTTAGCCTTGTTTATCTATCAATGTTTATACATTCTCATGTGATTGATAATAAAATGTGAATTTATACTAACCAACATGATTAGTGTTGTTTTGCAGGTGAAATATAATTTTGGGAAGCTAAAATGCGTGTTGGGAGAGATTGGGTTTGGACTCGGATGTTAGCAAGGGAAAAAGCATTTTAAGGCACAAATTAAAGGGGCTCCGCGATGGAGCCGTGTCACGCTGCCATCGCGGATGCCTTCTGCCTGGATAGGGATTTTTTGCCAAACTCCGGTGAGGGTGCGTGTTGGGGCCGAGGCATGTTGGCCTAGCCCCGCGTTGCACGCCGTGCCACGTTGGGCCTTATCACCTAGACAATCAATTTCCAGTAAGGGTCTACGTCAGTGGCATGTCACGGAGGCAGTGCTCCGCGATGCACTCCGTGACACATTGCTTGTTATTCCGGGAAAAATTCCCACTAGTATAAATAAAACACTTAGGTTCATTTTTAATTATTCTGACTTGGTGGAGCAAGAACATGGGTTACAGACAGTTGAGGGGACGAAAATCTCAGGGTTTTTCTCTATCTCCTTCTTCTTGAATTCAATTGCTTGTATGTTTAACACTCATTTAACGATGTTTAATCCACAAATGAGTGGCTAATTCCTCTTCTTGCTCAGGTTAAGAACAATTGTATTGAAATGTGATTGTTGATCTATTTGTTTTTCATCTTTTCTTCCATGATTGTTCCATTGATTCTTGTTCTTACTGCATTAATGTGTGGCCAATGTTAATGTATATCTAAAAATTTCGATTTCACTCGAGAGAGCAAGAAATTGGAAAGTTGTGAATTAATAGGATATGATCTTTTCTTTGTTTGGGAAAATTGAGAATTGATTTACCTTCAAGATAGAAATATACCTGAAAGTCATATTAGTCAATTAAGGAATCGGTTTTGTATGGCTAGAACAAGAATTTCGTTTAATCATAGAAATGTAGGTGGACGGTTCATGATTCTTAAGTTGGGTTAAATACGAGAGTTTTAATCCATTGGCAATAATTCTTGACTGGAAACCGGAGGAAAGATTAACCAAAATTGTATCGATAATTTATTTCTTTACATGTTCATTTAACCTCAGCATGCTCACATTCATAGTTTAGACTCAAATTATATACTCATTTTAGACTTCGCATAAAATTAGAAACCAAAATATCAAACTCTTCTTTACACTGTTGTCTGCATTTGTAGAGTTAAAGTATAGTGACACTTGAGTAGATTGTTACCCTCGCCCAGTCCCTGTGGGATCGATACGTGGCTTACTTAAGCCACTTTACTACTTGTTTGACCACGTGTACTTGTGTGTAGTCTTCCATTCGACCCCGAACAATAAGCTTTCTCTTATTGTCATACTCTATTAATAGAAGAGATACAAACATAAGATCCATTTAGACTTTACAGGTTGTAATGTCGGTTGAGGGATGGATATAAATTATATGGAAATAGTGGCTCACTCCCTAAGAAATTTTTGGAGACATCACAATTGTTTTTGATTCACTCATTCTTCATTTCTTCAATCTTCATCACTTCTCGTTAATTCCCTCTATGTCTCCCCTAATCTTCATGCACACTTTACTGTTCATACACCACTAGCAAGAAGAAATTTTCTATATTTTTCTCTTTTTCCAGCAATCAAGTATTTTATTCTTTTTCTTTTGATTCTCTTTCTAATAGTGTAATACATTTTTATTACAAGTTAACCCTCAACTTAATTTATTAATTTCCACCTATCTCTACTTGAAATAGTTTTCTTTCATTGGTACTTTACTTAACAATATAATTAAATTCAATACAATCCATTTTAAGCCTTTTTTTAATATTAGAGTCAAATGGAAGAGCCTATGTGACTCTGTTAGATGTAGTCTAGATTTTTATGCACAACATTATGAGAGTTGCACAATATATTCTGTGGTGAGCCTAGGTTGAGTATCTAGCATTTGAAAGGCATTCGGGTCCTCAACCACTATCCTACTCCTAACAACTAATAGACAGTCTTCATCCATCTATCATTAAGAAATACCCCTATCTATGACTACAAAAATAAATCATCCTAGATACAGCCCAAAGAATACCTTGGAAAAGAACCGAAAACAAAAATCGAGAAATGTGCTATTAATAGCATGAAACACTACTACTCCTACTTATACAGATTCAAGTGATAATGAAAATAACAATGGTCAGGATTCAATCATCCACACACATGACAAGAGGGAGCTTCAAGCCCACCCCACAGTTAAAATTTAACACTATTCTCAATGCAACAAACAAGATTAACATGTGAGACCAAAATACTCCCTGGAGCCCTCTAGGGCCTAACAAGTAGTAAGTTTCTTAAATGTCCAACAATGGTTGCCCAACTCGCACTTAAGCTCAAACATGCTCTTTAGCATCAATGACGGGTACTTAGACTTTCCCTGCTCTAAATTTAAACACTGCAGGTATGTGACATATATAAATATTTTTCAGAACTTTGGACTGCCTCCTGAGCAGCGCCTGATTAATATCATGACACAATGATACACCATACCATTCCTCATTCATGAGATTATTTTAGTGTTTACATATCAATTTCACTTGCCCAGCGTAGTTTAGTTGTTGTCCATTTACCAAGAAAATTTTTGTGCCATCTACCTTTCTTATTTGACTGCTTTATGTTTGGATGTTTGAACACATCGAATGAACCGAAACAGTTCAACTTCAGCTTCCAAGGGAAAAGCTTAAGTCATGAATTAAATAACAATACTAATTGACCAACCTCAAAAGTCCATGCCATAATACTTCTATCATTTCATGTTTTAGTCTTCTCCTTATACAATTTTCCTTCTTTGCATGTAGACTAAACTCTTCTGAATCCTACAATTGGTGCATGTAGACTATATCTAAATGGAGCTTTTAATATCCCAAGATACCCTATGCTCCAACTCTATCAGTAGGTGACACTTTCTTATACATAAGCCTATAGGGAGATGTATCAATGGAAGTCATGTATGTTGTGTGGTAGACCCACAAGGTGTTATTGTAACACTCCAAGCTTTACTAGACCAATCTCAGACCTTGCAAGAAAAATTCAGAAGAAGCCAAAAATTTTTCCTCAGAACGACCGAGAGAGCGAGTTGTGGTCAGCTCTAATGACCCGTTGTCTGAGTCATGGTTAGCCCTACCTTGATCCTTCAGGAACCAATGGGACATGGAATGACCCATCATGAGAAACAATGAGTCATCCTGTGACTCATTGTTCCCCAACTCAAAACTCCCTTTTTCAGGAACCTAAGACTCAACAAACGAGTCGTTGTGAGATAGTACGGCTCTTGGTGTGAGTCATTAGTTGAGACTCCTAGATATCTCCTCCAATGACAATGAGTGGAAACAATGAGTTGTTGTGACCACTCATGGTGAGAAGTTTAGGGTTCCTAATAATTTTTCCAGTGGAGGTGATGACTCGATACCACGACCTGTTGGGTCTACCAATGAGTCATTGTGTTGCTCGTTGTTAGGCCTTCTAGATTTTCCTACCAGTGGCCACGGGAGGTACCAATGACCCATTGGTTCATCCAACGAGTCATGGTCCCTCTCGTTTCCAATTTTAGTTAGCCAAACGTCTAGGCCCCAGGACCAACGACTGGTCCCAACGAGTCGTGGACTCAACCAATGACTCGTTGAGTGACCCGTTGGTCCCTGTCGACAGTTTTTCTAGATTTTTCCTCAGGGATATTTTAGTAAATTATCAATTTATTAACCCATAAACTATGTCATTTTGGGTTATTTTCCGGGAATTTGGAGGGGCGATCAATGATATACTTCACTCCTCTCATTCCCTCGGAAGTCATATCGTAAAACCATCTCAGAAAAACATAGAGAAGGAGCTAGGGAAATCGATTTTCTTCTCAGATTCTCAAGGGTTTTTCTGTGGGATTTCTTCACCAGGTATGTGGGAATTCAACAAGGGAATTATTCTTCCCTTGTGACCCCAAAAAACCTTCAACAATTTTCTATCAGGTGTAGCCCTGAAGTTTCAAAATATAGAAAGCTTTCGGACAGAATTCGATAAATTTCAGGTGGAATACTATCTATGTTATTAGCTACTATCTTATCCTAATTCATAGAAATCATGTGGAAACTAGCTTCTTCTAAAATGATTTAGCCCTAGCTTTGGCATTTAGTAAATCACAATCTTGCATATTTGACAAGTTATTCATGTTGGTTGATTCTATCAGTATTGGGATTCCCTTGTTAAAATAAGTTGAAATCTCAGACAGATGTATGCTAGTCCTGTTTCAGTCAAAATATAGTATACTTAGTATTATTCAAAAATGTCAACAAATCAGTTTGACTACAATCTTTTCTTGAGGTTTCAGTGGTGCCTCCCAGATATCAATTATTAACCTCATTTATTAGTTATCAGATATTAGTTGTTCTTTAGATGGTTACGATTCTTCCAGATATGCAGCTCTGGCTAGTCTTAGAACACCACTTATAGAATCCGGTCCGATAAGACTCTTACGGTACTTCCATATAGGTATTCCTAACTTAGTCTTCAACCCTAATTTCAAGTTATCAGCATAGTAGCCAGCTTAGGACTATCCAGTGGGAGTAGGACTTAGCACCGAGCGGGCTAGGCTTTTAGCGCACCCAGGTTCCTTGAACTACGTTGCCACCGTAGGTTATTTTATTGGCCCCATGTCCCCAGACTTGTGATCACCCAGCTCATACCCTGGCAAGGTATATTGGGTCCTACAGATAGGGTGTATACATCAGACTCCACGTTTAGCTCACGTGGTTATATGTCGGTTATAGACTCTCCCACTAGTCAGTACAATTTTAGTTCAGTACGGTTCAGCTCAGTACAGTTAGCCCAGATCAGTATTTCAGATTCTAGGCATGTCTATGACCATCAGTCAGGGTCATTATTGATCATCTTAGTTATATTTCAGTTGTTTAGTTTTTAATATCTCAGTAGGTCATTACATGTCATTATAGTTCAGTTACTTGTTCTTCATGTTTATATTTTCTCTCAATTACTCAGTGCATTAAAAGTATTGATGCATACCTTCTATGTTGTATCGTATCATGATACTAGTGCAGGTTCTCAGCCTCAGCATCGTTAGACAATTTCCTTCCAGTGATGTCAGCAACTGGAGTTGGTGCATCCTCATCTTTTGAGGATGATATTTATTATTCAGTTATTTCTTTCAGTTATACTTTAGAGTTAGCTGGGGACTTGTCCCAACAACTCATCATTTGTAAATGGCTTTTAGACATAAAATCAGACATTCAGTTTTTCTTTCAGATGTATGAAATTTTATCAAATTAGGTTTCTTAAATGGTTTTATTATTTAAGCTTCTGCTATTTTTACCAGCGTTATGATAGATCATACGTTGACTTAGGGTTACTTGTGACTCCAAGTACTGTGTCTCGTCCATGGTATAAACTCGGGTCATGACAAACTTGGTATCATAGCCCTAGGTTTAGAGTATCCTAGGATGTCTCAAAGCCACATCACGTACAGTTCTTTTCATGGGTGTAAAGCACGCCACACTTATGATAGGGAGGCTACGAGACGTTATTTGAAAACTCCCTTTTGTTCATATTCCTTATTGTGCATTGAAGTTCAGTTCTAGAAATGTTCTCCTAACTCGTGCTCTATTTCATTTCAGTGAAACTATGCCTCCTCGGCAACGCTAACTGACCTGCCCTACCAGCTCCAGCAGCCCCTCAGGAAGACCAAGTGTCCTCGGTGGAAATCAGAGCGGCAATGCAGCTGCTAGCTCAAACAGTCACAAACCAGGTGAACCAGCAGGTGGTTCAAAACACAAATGGGTCTGTAATAGCTTCTAGGGTTCGATACTTTACCCGAATGAACCCTCCAGCCTTTTATGGATCAAAAGTGGGAGAGGACCCACAGGATATCATGGATGAGGTACGGAAGATCACCCAAATTATGAGTGTTAGTTCCGCTGAGAGTGCTGACCTGGCTGCCTACCAGTTGAAAGGGGCGGCACAAATCTAGTACGATTAGTGGAAAGAAGGGAGACCCGCAGGAGCAGAACTGGTGGAGTGGGAAGGGTTCACCACAACATTCTTAGACAGATTCTTCCCCCAAAAGTTAAGGGAGGTTAAGGTTGCAGAGTTCATGAATTTGAAGTAGGGCAATAGGACAGTGGAGGAATGAACTGAAGTTCACAAGGTTGTCAAGATATATTCCAGAGATGGTAGCCGAGCCAAAGACTCGCATGCTTATGTTCGTCAACGGAGTGTCAAACCTGGTCCTTAAGGAGTTCGGACTGCAATGCTTATAAAAGACATTGACCTCTCCAGCCTCATCGTTCATGCCTAGAAGATTGATGCAGAAAAGATGAAAGACATTGAATGGGAGAATAAGCGTGCTAGGACTGGCCAACCAGATTATGGCTACCAGAGCTCTAGTGGTTGTAGCCGCCCACAACAGAGTAGCAGAGGGCTCTAACACCCACTTCAGCCTGCACACCTACTTTCCGGTCCCAAAAGGATCGAAATGGTGGAGCATCTAGCTCTCAATCCCAGTCACAACATCAGCAATCGTTACCCAGTTTTCTCTAAGTTTAGCAAGAACCATCATGGGGAATGCCTTTAGGGCAAAGAGGGTTGCTTTGTGTGTGGACAACTAGGTCACCGGCTCAAGGAATGTCCATATCAGTAGGACAGGGGAGATCACAATCTACCACTCAGCAATTCCAATAGGCCAACTAGCTCAGCAGGCCAACACTTCCGGTACGGATAGCAGCCATCACTAAAAAATCATTTTTATGCTTTATCCTCTCGTCAATATCAGGAAAGCTCACTTGACATGCTCACGAGTATGTTACGTCTCTTCCACGTAGATGTGTATGCCCTGTTAGATCTAGGAGCCACACTATCATTCGTGACTCTCTATGTTGCAATCAATTTTGAAATCAGTTTTGAAGTCCTCTCAGAACTATTCTCAGTCTCTATCCCAGTTCGTAAGTCAGTTAGAGCCAGTCGGGTGTATAGAAACTGGGCAGTATCAGTATTGAATAAGGGCATTCCAGTCGATCTAGTAGAATTAGACATGGTCAATTTTGATCCCATTCTTGGCATGGATTTGTTACACTCTGTTTATGCCTGCAAAACTAGAGTGCTCAGATTTCAGTTTCCTAATGAGCCGGTTTTAGAGTGGATGGGCAGTAGTTCAGTGCCTAAGGTTCGGTTTATTTCCTACCTTAAGGAAAGGAAGCTCATTACAGAAGGGTGCATTTACCTTCTAGTTCAGGTCAAAGATTTCAACTCTAAGACCCCAACTAAGCAGTAAGTTCCAGTTGTCAGCGAGTTCCCTGACATGTTTCTCAAAGATCTTCTCGAAGTCCCTCCTGAGCGGAAAGTAGACTTCGGCATAGACCTTCTTCTAGACACTCGACCCATCTCCATCCCTCCATATATAATGGCTCCATCTAAGCTTAAGGAGCTGAAGGAGCAGCTAAAGGACCTTCTTGATAAAGGTATTATCAGACCCTACATCCCTCCTTGGGGTGCTCTAGCATAATTCATGCGAAAGAAACACGGTACTCTCAGAATGTGTATCGTTACACTAAATAAAGTCACAGTTAAGAATAGGTGTCCCCTATCCAGTATTGATGATTTATTCGATCAGCTTCAGGGATCCAGTTATTTATCCATGGTAGATCTCAGGTCGGGGTATCATCAGCTTAGAGTCAGGGAATGTGATACACCGAAAATAGCCTTCAAAACTCGGTATGGTCACTATAAATTCGTGGTTATGTCCTTTAAACTAACTAATGTCCCCACAACTTTCATGGACCTAATGAACAGGGTTTTCAAGCTGTATCTAGACATGATCATCACTGTGTTCATTGATGACTTCCTAGTGTACTCCAGAAATGAGGAAGAACATACTAACCATCTGAGGATAGTGCTACAGATGCTCAGAGACTACCAGTTGTTCGCTAAGTTCAATAAATGTGAATTCAAGTTAAAGTCTTTGACTTTCCTTAGTCACGTGGTCTTAGGTGAGAGTATTTAGGTAGATCCTCCAAAGATAGCAGCGGTGAAAGACTGGCCAAGACCTACTTCCCCAACCAAAATTAGAAGTTTCTTAGGTCTAGCCGGTTATTACCGACGTTTTTTGGAAGGATTTTCCTCTATTGCGTCTCCTCTGACTAGGTTGACTCAGAAAAAAGGTGAAGTATCAGTGGTGAGATGCGTGTGAGAAGAGTTTCTAGGAGTTAAAGACTCGACTAACTACCGCTCTAGTTTTAACCTTACCGGAAGGAATAGATGGGTTAGTAGTATATTGTGACGCTTCAAGAGTGGGACTCGGTTGCATTCTGATTCTGCGGGGTAAGGTGATAGCTTACGCCTCTAGATAGCTCAAGGTTCTGGAAAAGAACTATCCAACTCATGACCTTGAGTTGGAAGTAGTGGTAATTGCATTGAAAATATAGAGGAAATACCTTTACGGGGCTCACGTGTATGTTTTCACCAATCATAAGATCCTTTAGTATGTGTTTAGCCAGAAAGACTTGAATCTTTGTCAGAAAAGGTGGTTGGAGCTATTGAAGGATTACGACATGAAGTGTTGAACCACCCGGGCAAGGAAAATGTGGTGGTTGATGATCTAAGCCGGATGTCCATAGGGGCGTGGCTCATGTTAAAGAGAGTAGAAAGGAACTGGCAAAAGATATTCATGGGTTAGCTTTGTTGGGAGTGCAATTGGTTGATTCAGATGAGGGTATTGTAATAGTGAAAAGTGGATCAGATTTCTCATTAGTCATTCAAGTTTAAGTCAAGGAAGGATGAGATCCCATATTGCTTTAGCTGAAAGAAGCAGTTCTCAGAAACAAAGTGGAGGCTTTCTCCAAAGGGGGAGATGGTGTTCTTCATACCAAGGTAGACTGTGTGTATCGAATGTAGGTGACTTGAGACAGTAGATACTGGAAGAAGCACAAAGTTTGAGACATTCTATTCACCAAGCACCACTTAAATAAACCATGATCTATGGGATATTTACTGGTGGAATGGAATGAAAAGAGACATATTTACAACAACAGCTACCACTTTAGTATTCAAATGGCCCCGTTTGAGGAATTATATGGTAGGAGGTGTAGATCTCCTATAGGGTGGTTTGAGGTTGTTGTAGCTACCTTGATAGGGCCAGACTCAGTTCATAAAGCTATGTAGAAGGTGCGACTTATCAGATAGAGGTTGAAAATAGTGCAAAGCCGACAGAAATCTTATGCTTATGTAAGGAGGAGAGAGTTAGAATTTGTGGTAGATGATTGGATTTACCTGAAAATTTCATCCATGGAAGGGGTGTTGAGGTTCAAAAATAAAGGGAAACTTAGTCCGAGTGTGTGGGACCCTACAGGATTGTGAGACGAATTGGCAGTGTGGCATATGAGTTAGAACTACCTCTAGAGTTAGCATCGGTGCACCCAGTTTTCCATGTATCACTATCGAAGAAGTGCATCTGTGATTCAATTTCTATTGTGCCACTAGACAGTGTAGGAGTGAAGGATAGTCTCTCTTACCAGTTTAGATCCTAGGCAGTCAGATTCGAAAGCTGAGAAACAAAGAAGTCGCTTCGATGAAAGTCTTGTAGAGGACCCAGCTAGTTGAGGGAGCCACATGGGAGGAAAAAGCAAACATGATGGCCAAATACCCTCACTTATTCCCTTCCAGTTCAGTTCCAGCATCGGGTACTAAATTCCTCCTCAATACTCTATTCAGTTTCGTACTCATCAACTCTACTTAGATTTTTAATGTGCATTCAAATTGCATCAGCTCTGTCAGTATGGTCAAATCAGTTTGGAGTTAGTTATTCCTTTAGAAATTAGTTCATAGTCTCAGTTTGGGAATTTTAGTGCTTTTCACAGTTTTCCAGTAGTTTTATCCTTCGTTCGAGGAATGAATGATCCCAAGGGGGAGATATTATGACACCCCGAAGCTTTCCTAGACCAAACTCAGACCTTGCAAGAAAAATCCCAAAGAAACCAGAAATTTTTCCTTAGAAAGACTGAGACAATGAGTCGTGGTCAGCTTCAACAACCCATTGTTTGAGTTGTAGTTAGGCCTGCCTTGGTCCTTTGGGAACCAATGGGATATGGAATAACCAATTGTGAGAAACAATGAGTTTTCCCTTCACTCATTGGTCCCCAACTCAAAACTCCCTTTTTTAGGAACCCACGACTCAATTATTAGCCTCATTTATCAGTTATCAGATATTAGTTGTCCTTTAGATGATTACGACGCTTCCAGATAAGCAGCCTTGACCAGTCTTAGAACACCAGTTACATAATTTTGTCCGATAAGACTCTTTGGGTAGTTCCAGATAGGTATCCCTGAGTTAGTCTTGGACCCAAGTTTTGAGCTATTAGCTTGGTAGTCAGCCTAAGGCTATCTAGTGGGAGTAGGACTTAACACCAAACAGCGCACCCAGGTTTCCAGGACTACATTGCCGTCGTAGGTTATTTTATTAGACCTATGTCCCCAAACTTGTGATCACCCAACTCATGCCTTTATACCCTGGCAAGGTATATTAGGTCCTACCGATGGGGTGTATACATCGGAATCCATGTTTAGCTCACGTGGTTATAAGTCGGTTATAGACTTTTCTACTAGTTAGTACAGTTTTAATTCAGCTGAGTACAGCTAGACTAGATAAGTATTTCAGATTCAGAGCATGATTATGACCATCAGTCGGGGTCATTATTGACCGTCTCAGTTATATTTCAGTCTTTCAGTTTTCAGTATCTCAGTTGGTCATTTCATGTCATTACAGTTTAGTTACTTGTTCTTCATGCTTATATTCTCTCTCACTTACTTAGTACATTCAAAGTACTGACACATACCTTCTATGCTATATTGTATCATGATATAGGTGCAGGTTCTCAGTCTCAACATCGTTAGATGATTTCCTTCCAGTTATATCAGCAGCTGCAGTTGATGAGTCCTCATCTTTTAAGGATGATATTTATTATTCAGTTATTTATTTCAGTTAGAATTTCGAGTTAGCTGGGGACTTGTCACAGTAACTTATCATTTGTAGATGGCTTTCAGACATTGGCTCAGACATTCTGTTTTGCTTTTAAATGTATGAACTTTTATCAAATTAGCTTTCTTAAATGGTTTTATTATTTAAGCTTATGTTATGATTACTCAGATTAATAGTGTTATGATAAACCATGGGTTGTCTTGGGGACAGTTGTGACTCCAAGTACCTGTCTCGTCCAGGGTATAGACCCGGGTCGTGACAGTTATCCAACTTTTCTACCCAATCTTTTCCCAGGGCATTTACAGTCTTTTCCAAAATTTGTTTAACCTCCCTTCTCGTGACTCACTTAAACACTTGTTTGAGGGTGGTATGCAGTCCCAACGTTATGACGCACATCATATTTTGCTAGTAGGTTCTTCAGTAGATTGGTGCAAAAGTGAGATCCTCCATCACTAATTAGAGCTCATGAGGTAACAAAACTAGTGAAAATGGACTTTTCGTGAATCTCACCACCACCTTAGCATCATTAGTTGTAGAGAAATGACCTCTACCCACTTGGACATGTAATCAACCACTACGAGGTAGCACTTGTAGCCAAAGGATGGTAGAAATAGTCCTATGAAGTCTATTCCCCACAAATTAAAGATTTTTTGTAACGACCCAAGCATAGGCCTAGACCGAGACACAGGGCCTAGAGCCACGAAGGACCCCAAGCTAACCCATGGCAGATGCTAAGCAGTTTAAGAGCATAACTATAGCGGAAAATTGAAACATAACATGAAAAAGTAGAAGTTTGGATAGAATTAAACATCAGTAAGAGTGATATAACAACTCGCTCAGTCAAATACAACATGATAGTATGAAAGCCTCTAATAATAGATTGACTGAAGGGAAAGCACCCCCAACTAGTCCGTTAAATTTGAAACTCAAAAGACATAATCAACCAAAAACTAATCAAATGTCCTTGGAAGGTGAGGACACGCAACAACAGGGACTGAACTGGTCCAATAAGGGAGCAGGACTAACAACACAATTGAGTTTGATCGCCCGAACCTATATCATAAAATGATATAGCATAGAGTATATGGTCTGTACTTTGGATGTACTAAGTATGTAGGGAAAGTAAAAGAATTCTCTTAATATAGTATTTAAGAGATTCTATGACTAAACAGCATACAACAAGTGTTTCTGATCATAAACTGAACATGAGGACTCAAGGCTTTCAAATCTAAACATAATCTGATTATAACTGAATTCATGAGTAAAACTTGGTAGAAACATCACTTAAGCCAAAATAACATAATCACGTACATGCATAAATCAAAGGAACAATGGGAGACTCATCATAACGGACACCATCACGAAGAGCTTAGATGATGCCCCAACTATCAAACTCAAGTGGACAGAGCCATCCAAAGCCTTGCCAGGGAAAAGGATGCTATATAAACCATGATATCAATATCAAGTTGAGCCCTTTGGAATGGGGGAAAACTCTCTTCAGAGGTCCCAATATACATATACCTACGGTGGCACGTAGGTCTGGGACCTGGGTCCTTGGACTTCCGAGCCTATTCAATGCTAGACACTACTCCCAAAACATGAATATAGCTCACATTGTTTTTGAACAAAGATTAAATCATTTTCTTAGGAGTCTTGACTCCAAAGATATCTTTAAAAGTCAACACACTAGCCTTGGCTAAAATTGTGGAGAAAACATACTTATCTTTATATGGGCTTGCCCAAATCATATATCATGCATTCCTTCATAACATCATAAATTGAAATCATGGAATCATGAGCTGAGTGTTCATAAACATTCATGCATATTAGATAACTCACATGCTTGAAATCATGGATCATAGACTTGAATTTTCGTAAAACATGCCTAATAGGGAAAACTTTCTAGTAACTTGAAATCATGGATCATAGACTTGAATTTTCGTAAAACATGCATAATAGGGAAAAATTTCTAGTAACTTGAAATCATGAATTTATAATTAAATTTAGTGTAAAATATTCCTATAGACGTAAATCATACATTAAAACATGAAGGGATTGGAACCATATGTAAAGCATAGGAAATTTCATAGAATTGGGTTGAAATCCTAGAAATCAATACACTTGATTAGAACTTGAATTCATGATTTAGAGGGAAAACTTGTGCATGAGGGTGGAAGAAATCCACCATTCATGTCCTTATATACTTAAATAACTTGATTACCAAACTAGTCTTGACAGCCCAAGAGAATTGAGGAAGAAATTGATGGGAAATTTGTAACATCCCAAACATTTTCCAAGATCAGGCCCTAGAGTTAGAATGGAACTCAGCAAGGAACTAGAAAATGTTCCATAGAAAGACTCATGGGACAAGTCTTCATTTGGTTTGATGGGTCGTTAGGTCTCCCGTCCTGAGGAAGTCTTAAGTTGGGAAAAAGAACTAATGGGTCCAAGGATGACTAGTTGGTTAATGTAACGGGCCGATATGAAGGGTCATTGGCAGGATTTCAAAAAGTGTGCAACATGACATTTATGACCATGAGAGGAATGATAATGTCCAAATTCACTTATCTAAATGAGATAGTGTAAGTGGTCGTTGACAAAATAAAATATACCCGAAAGGTGCCGGGTTGAATCCCACAAGGTGTAGTAGTTGATAATTCAAAAGTTTTCTACCAAATTGAATTGATTCACATCATTGTATCAAAAAAAAATTAAGTAACAATTTGGGGGAATCAACATTTCAATTTCAATCAATGTTCACACATTAAAATACAACAAAATGTAGAAAAGACCAAGGGAGGAAACACTAGGGGTGTGATACTGACAGGGAATCATTGAATTGGGATTACAAATCACTCCTAACTTTAGTCACGAGTATAATTAGTCGTGTACAATGTGGCATTCAATATTTTTCAACCTAGAAAATGCCTTCTACCTTGGGTTTTCTCAAACCCCAAGGTTCATTTCACAAGAGCCACATCAACTTGGGTAAGAATTAAGCTATTCTAGCCTTGATAGTCAATGGGTGTGAGACAATGGGTTTTGGATACTTCTAGCCCAACCCCATATGGTAAACTCCCAAGTAACCACTAGTATGTCCTCATTCATTGTAATACCCCTGAAGTGCCTAAGACTAGACCCGAGATTTAAAATGGAAGGTGGTAAAACCTGGAAAATTTATCACAAAACGGGTCATGTAACGGATTGTTGGTCTCAACAATGATCCATAGGAGGTATCCGTGGTGAGGTACAACATGGTTGAATTTGGGAGGAATGGTTCAAGGAACAACCCTTGGTTTGATGTAACGAGTCATTGTTTGTGGTCGTGGTGAGACTGGCCCTTAGTCTGGGAGGAAGTAACGAGTCGTAGAACAACTCATTGTAAGTAATAATTGATTGTGGTAAGTAACCGTGGGAAGGTGTAGGAAAATCTCCAATCGAGGTGACAAATGGAAACCACAACTCATTGGAAGTAAGCACAAGTCGTGGTGTGTTTCATGGGGAAGTCTAGGTGCAGGTTATCAAGGGGAGAAATGGGAGGATTCAACGGACTATTCCTTGTTGTAACGACTCATTGTGTCGAGTCATGGGATTAGAATCTTAGAAGTTAAGAATTGGCAGGAGATGTGACGGACGGATACCATGAGTCGTGGTATCAAGGAATGACTAGTAGGATCGGTCGCTGTCACTGGCACTGCAGAATTTTTAGAAAAATTCATTAAGGGTATTTTTATTATTTCTAAGTATTAGGGTCCTAAACTATGCCATTTAAGGCTCGAAATGCAGTATTTTATGAGGGGAAAATCTGTCCTAAGCTCATTCACATCCATGCATGCATATTGAAGGGGTTTAGGAGGTGATCAAGTTAGATTTCTTCAAGTTTTCCTTCAATCTTTTATTGGGATTTCAAGGAGTGGTAAAATCATATCTTCCGCAGGTATGTAGGGCCATGAATGGGTGAATCCGCTCACACCCATGACCAATCTTTCTCTAAATCATGGAAATTCCTATGTTGATTCTATGAGGTTTTAACCCAATGTATGAATTTCCTAATTCTCTACATGAGTATGATCTAAATGAGTTTTTACTATTGAATTATGAATCATGGGCAAGTTTTATGTTGTTTTTCATAAAAAGCATATTTCAATCTTTATAAATTTTAAATGCCCTTTTATGAGAAGTTCATGAAAGTTGAGATTTATGATGAATGTTCATGTATGATGATATATTATTGATGAAAAGCATGTTTTCAAGTTATCTATGTTTATAATCATGTTTTCAAATGAATTGAGTATTTTTAAGAATGTTAAAGTAATGGGAAATGCCCACATGTTCAAGCATGATTTATGACTTATGATATGGATTTACTCAAATGCTCATCACGAATTTATGATTACTAGGTATATACATGTTTTACAAGTATGCATGGACTTCATGATTTATCAATTTATGACGTTGTCGGATTCACGAGCCCTTAATTCATGGCTAAACTTGTACTTAAATGGGGATCAATGATGTTAATGTTTATTTGGTCATCAACCTCATAAATGATGTTTATGATTTGCATATGAGCCTAATGTGCACGTTTTTGGGAGCAGTGTCTAGCACTATGTAGACGGTGTTCAAAGGACTACGCTGGTGTCTCATAACAATGCGTTGTTGTAGGTTCATATTGATACATTTACAATGTTAATGGATCCCCTCTTTCGTGATAGCACATATTGCATGTCCCTTTCCTGGAAAGCCTGGGACAACTCTGTGTACTTGCGTGAGATAGTTGTGGCATCATGTAAGGCTCTACCATGATTGTGTCGGTTATGACGAGTCCTCCCATTGTTCCTCATGATTTATGCATGGTTATGTTCATATAATTTTGGCTCAATTCACATTTAATGAAGCTTTCTCCTATTATTATGATTATGACCGATTTACGAATAATTTGAAAACCTTGAGCCATATGTTACATTATGATATTCATGTTATGAGCATGTTGTCCTACTCTTATGAACTTTTATGTATTTAAAATGTATGTTTAACTTACCTTGCATACTCGGTACATTCCACGTACTGACCACATACTTTATGTTGTCTCTTTTTTATGATGCAAGCTCCTACCTTCAAACCCAGCACCTTCATTAGCTTGTTTCCCAGAGTTAGCATCTAGTTTAGTTGTGGGTTCTCATCTCCCGAGGACTAGTTGATATTAGTTATCCTTTATGTTCAATTTTGCAGACTTGTCGGGTTAGTTGGAGGTGTTGCCCCATCAACCCATTAGATATATTAGAGGCTTTTAGACTGTATGTAGTATTCAACTGTCATGTATGAAGTGCATTTCGTTTCCTATGTTATGTCAAGATTATTCTTCCGCTATGTTATTATGTTGAGTACTATGCTTTATTTGATTGAGTTAGATGTATGATCATGTCATGGGTCGACTTGGAGTCTCTCGGGGCTCCTGGTCCCGTGTTGCAATTCGGGTATGCGTTCAGGTCGTGACTAACTTGGTATCAGGGTAATAGGTTTGAAGTGTCCTAGGGTGTCTAAAAGTCGAGTTTAGTAGAGTCTTTTGCATGGATGTGAAGCGCACCACACTTATGAAGAAGAGGCTACGAGACGTTTGGGAAACGTCCTCTTTTTTCATAATCTATTTCGTGTGATGAAATGTCTCCCTATCCTTCTAACTCGTGCTATTCGCGATTGCAGAATCATGGCTCCCCGCTGAGTTAACAATAGAAGGAATGGGAATGGAAACGACCACGAGGATGGCAATGGAGATAGGCACCAACAAGCCCCACCAGTCAAAGAGCACCATACATAGGAGTCGGTTGCCCATGCTGAAATCTGAGCAGCCATTCAAATGCTAGTGCTGGCCTTGACCGTTCAAGTCAACCAACAGGCAGTGGCGCATGTCCCGCAAAATAGAAATGCGGTAGCAGCACGGGTCAGATATTTCTTAAGGATGAACCCACCGGAGTTCCTTGGGTCAAAAGTAGATGAGGACCTACATGAGTTCATTGATGAGATTCTGAAGGTCACCCAAATAATGGGGGTGACTGGGGCGAAGTGTGCTAATTTTGCATCATATTAGTTGAAGGGGGTCGCGCACATCTGGTTTAAGCAATAGAAGGATAGTAGGGCTATTGGAGTAGGTCCTATTGGTTGGGAGGAGTTTCACCTCGCTTTTTTGGACTGGTTCTTCCCTCGGGAATGGAAGGAGATTAAAGCAACAGAGTTTGTGAATTTGAAGCAAGGGAAGATGAAAGTTCAGGAGTATGCTTTGGAGTTCACCCATTTTTATAGATACGCCCCAGAGTTAGTAGCTGACCAGAGGACTCAGGTGAGCAGGTTCGTACATGGAGTTACGGACTATTTGGACAAAGATTGTAGGATCTCCATGCTTCATCGGGATATCGACTTCCCCTGGATAGTGTTGCACGCCCAGTATATTGAGGTGGTGCATCTGAGAGAGAGGGACGCCAAGAGGGCCCGAATAGAATATTATGGGTTCACTCAGCAGAGAGCCGACAGTGGTCACTGCCCTCAGATTCAACAAATGTCATTAGTCCCAGCACCATCATCAGTTGGTGTTCCATCCAGACCCAAGGGTGATCGGAGGAGCAAGGCCTCAGGTTCCAAGGACCAGAGGGGCATGCAGGCAGAGCACACATTTTTGACCTGTGGGAAGTATGGCAAGAGTCATGTCGGGGAGTGCTTGCTTGACTCAAATATATGTTATGGGTGCAGTAGATCCGGCCACATGCGCCGAGCATGTCCATTGTCTAGGCAAGGTGATGATAGAGTACATGCTCAAACTACCAAGTCAGCAGCAGCTCCATCACGAGCAGCTCCGCAAGGGGAATCCACTAGTGGGGGTGGGGAGCAGCGCCAAAATAGATTATATGCC
Source organism: Datura wrightii (assembly GCA_035772735.1). Classification (NCBI taxonomy): domain Eukaryota; kingdom Viridiplantae; phylum Streptophyta; class Magnoliopsida; order Solanales; family Solanaceae; genus Datura; species Datura wrightii. The sequence goes on from JASDFA010000016.1 coordinate 163,116,210, forward strand.
CTTGCCTCGTGTAAGAAATAGGAGACCTCACCGTACATGATTATTGGTATGTTACGAGCATTTCACCTTGATGCTTATGATTTATTAGATCAAGGGGATACCTTGTCTTTTGTGATACATTATATTGCTAGTAGCTTCGGAGTCAGCCTCGAAATTCTGTCAGAACCATTCTCAGTCTCTACTCCCTTTTGTGATTGAGTTGTAGCTAGGCGAGTGTATAGAACTTGCCCGGTCATAGTATTGTAGAAAGTTACCTCAGCAGACCTAGTAAAGTTAGCCATGACTGACTTTGACATTATTCTCGGCATAGATTGGTTATATGCATGTTATTCTTCTGTCAATTGTAGAACCCATGCAGTGGAGTTCCGCTTTCCAGGTGAGTCAGTTTTAGAGCGAATGGGTAGATCAGTTATGCTTGTAGGTCATTTTATTTCATATTTTAAGGCTAAGAAAATGATTTCTAAGGGTTTTTGTATACCATCTAGTTAGAGTAAGGATGCTGAGTCCGAGACGCCGACTATCCAGTCAGTCCCGGTAGTACCTAAGTTCCCAGAGGTCTATCTAGATGTTTTGCCAGGAGTTCCTCCTGAGTGGGAGATTGATTTTTTTATTGACCTTCTTCCCAATACGCAGCCTATATCTATTCCTCTCTACAAAATGGCTCCAGCCGAGCTAAAAGAGTTGAAGGAGAAATTGAAGGACCTGTTAGATAAGGGTTTCATTAGACCGAGCAAGTCCCCATAGGGTGAAATCCTCTTTGTTCGGAAGAAAGATGGTTCTCTTCGTATGTGCATTGATTATCTGTAATTGAATAAGGTCACCATCAAGAATAGGTATACTCTACCCAGGATTGATGATTTGTTTTGACCAGCTTAAGGGTGCCAACTACTTTTCGAAGATAGATCTCGGATCTAAGTACCATTAGCTCAGAGTTCGGGAGAGCGACATCCTGAAGACAAACTTCAAAATACGGTATGGTCATTATGAGTTTGTAGTTATGTCTTTTGTACTAACGAATGCTCCTGCATCTTTTATGGACTTGATGAACAAGGTGTTCAAGCCATACTTTGATATGTTTGTGATGGTGTTTATTGATGACATCCTCATATACTCTTGGAGCGAGGAGGAGTATGCCGCTCATTTGAAGGTGGTGCTACTAACTCTTAAGGATCGTCGGCTATATGCTAAATTCAGTAAGTGCGAGTTTTGGTTGAACTCAATCGCAGTTTTTGGGCCATTTGGTGTCAAGGGAGGGCATAAAGTTGGACTCCCAGAAAATAGAAGCGGTGATGAATTGCCCTAGACCGGTGAATCCTTCTGATATTTGAAGCTTTTTGGGCTTAGCTGGCTACTATAGGGGATTTGTTGACAACTTTTCATCTATTGTAGCACCATTGACAAAATTGACCCCAAAAAAGTGAAATTCCAATGGTTGGAAGCTTGTGAGAGAAGCTTTCAGGAGTTGAAGACTAGACTTACCTCAGCATTGGTGTTAACCCAACCAGAGGGTACTGATGGGTTTGTGGTGTATTGTGATGCTTCAAGAATCGGCTTTGGTTGTGTTTTGAAGCAGCTTGGTAAGGTTATAGCCTATGCCTCCAGACAACTGAAAGTTTATGAGAAGAATTACCCGACCCCACGATCTTGAGTTGGTGGCGGCGGTATTCACCATGAAGATATGGAGACATTATTTGTACGGGGTTCATGTAGATGTGTTTATGGATCATAAGAGTCTACAATACGTGTTTACCCAGAGGGATCTCAATTTATGGCAAAGGAGGTGGTTGGAGCTACTTAAAGATTATGACATGAGTGTCCTTTACCATCCGAGAAAGGCTAATGTAGTGGTAAATGATCTTGGATATGCCCAAGTGATACTTAAATGTGTCATTTTAGCCTTGTTTATCTAGCAATGTTTATACATTCTCATGTGATTGTTAATAAAATGTGAATTTATACTAACCAACATGATTAGCATTGTTTTGCAGGTAAAATGTAATTTTGGGAAGCTAAAATGCGTGTTGGGAGAGATCGGGGTTGGACTCGGATGTTAGAAAAGGACAAGGCATTGGAAGGCACAAAATAAAGAGGCTTCGCGATGGAGCCGTGTCACGCTGCCATCGTGGAGGCCTTCTGCATGGATAGGAAATTTTTGGCCAAATTCCAGTGAGGGTGCGTGTTGGGTCCGTGGCACGATGGCCTAACTCCGTGTTGAACGTCGTGCCACGTTGGGCCTTATTACCTGGACACCCAGTTTCTAGTAAGGGTCCGCGTCAGTGGCGTGTCACGGAGGCAGTACTCCGCGATGCATTCCGTGACACGTTGCTTGTTATTCCGGGAAAAATTCCCACTAGTATAAATAGAACACTTAGGTTCATTTTTAGTTATTCTAACTTGGTGGAGCAAGAACGTGGGTTACAGGCAGTTGAGGGGACGAAATTACCAGGGTTTTTCTCTATCTCCTTCTTCTTTAATTCAATTGCTTGTATGTTTAACACTCATTTAACAATGTTTAATCCACAAATGAGTGGCTAATTCCTCTTCTTGCTGAGGTTAAGAACAATTGTATTGAAATGTGATTGTTGATTAAGTTGGTTTTTCATCTTTTCTTCCATGGTTGTTCTATTGATTCTTGTTCTTACTACATTAATGTGTGGCCTATGTTAATGTATATCTAAAAAGTCCGGTTTCACTCGAGAGAGCAAGAAATTGGAAAGTTGTGAATCAATAGGATATGATCTTTTCTTAGTTTGGGAAAATTGAGAATTGATTTACCTTCAGGATGGAAATATACTTGAAAGTCGTATTAGTCAATTTAGGAACCGGGTTTGTATGGCTAGAGCATGAATTTCGTTTAATCACAGAAATGTAGGTGGGCGGTTCATGATTCTTAGGTTGGGTTAAATACGAGAGTTTTACCATTGGCATTAGTTCTTGACTAGCAACCGAAAGAAAGGTTAACCAAAAATTATATCAATAATTAATTTCTTTAAATGTTCAATTAACCTCAGTATGCTCACATTCATAGTTCAAACTCACATTAGATACTTGTTTTAGACTTTGCATAAAAATTAGAACCCAAAATATCTAACTCTTGGTTACACTGTTGTTTTCATTGTTATAATTAAAATATAGTACACTTGAGAAGATTGTTACCTTATCCCAGTCCCTGTGGGATCGATACTTGGCTTAGTTAAGCCACTTTACTACTTGTTCGACTATGTGCACTTGCGTGTAGTTATATACCCATATAAAAAACAGCCGAACAAATTTTTGGCGTCGTTGCCGGGGACTGGCAATTGGTGAATTTTTCTTAAGTGTTAATTTACTATATTTTTATTTTCTTAGTGTTGACAACTTGGTCTTAGCCCGTATTTTGCAGATTTAATCTCTGTTGAACACTGGCAAGAGACAAGGAGCTGGTGGACTCGTATTTAGAGCCTGAAAGATTATTTCATCGTCAGCGGAGAGAAGCTCTAAAAAGAAAGCTGCAGTTGCTCAGACAAACAATCATGGAGCAACAACAGAATCCACCAGTAGTACGGGCAATCTTAGTGCCCGAGGAAGTAGCAGCTCTGCCGGTTCGAGAGGTGGCAATCCCACATGCTAATAATGTCACATCTAGCATCCGCAAACCTGAGCCAGGAGGGAGGTTCGAGCTCAAGCAAAACATGGTACAATTGTTGCACACCAGCAGGCAGTTCACAGGTCTCCCTCATGAGGATCCACAGCAGCATCTCCAAAATTTTTTGGAGATAAGTGACACTTACATCACCGCTAGAGTGTCATCAGATTATGTCAGGCTTACATTGTTCCCATTTTCACTATTGGGAGAAGCCAAGAAGTGGTTGAAAGCTGAGCCACCTAATTCTATTTCGACGTGGGATGATCTTGCAAGGAAATTCTTGATACGATTTTTTCCCTCCGGTAAAATAGCAAGACTTAGAAGTCAAATTCTAAGTTTCAAACAGAGAGAGGGAGAGATTCTATATCACGCTTGGGAGAGATTCAAGTCCATGTTGCGGGATTGTCCTCATCATCATCAATCCAATGATGTGCTGGTGCACACTTTTATAGAGGGTTTGGAACCCCATACAAAAATATTTCTAGACTCAGCAGCTGGGGGACAAGCGCTGGAGAAAACTTATGAGGTGTTGTATACCTTGTTGAACTGTATTTCACAGGGCAATCCGGTGTGGATGCTGATTCATCAAGAGGAGGGACAAGGAAAGCAGTAGGAGTTCTAGAAGTGGATGGTTTTACAACTATTGCTACACAGATAGCTGCTTTATAGAATCAACTCAACACCCACTTCAGTAACATGACAATGAACTAGCCTCAAGCCCCAGTGAATGTAGTACAGCAGATTTGGTATGAAGTGTGCGGGAGTAGTGAGCACTCAGCTGAGTGTTGTGGAGCAAATCCTGACTCGGTGAACTTTGTGGGAAATGTAAGGAGGAACAACCACCAACGGTATGGCAACAGCTACAATTCCAACTGGAGGAATCACCCGAATTTCTCTTGGGGTAGCAACAACCATTAGGGGCAATGTTCAAGTCAGGGGGCGTAGAGGAATCAAGGAGGGCAGCAGAACTATCAGGCACAATATAGAAACAACAATGCACCTACTCCACCACCATCACCCAGCATTGAGGAGATGTTCAAGACGATGATAGATAACCAAGCTCAATTGTAGGCTGACTATGTGAAATTGGCAGCCGAGGTGAAAAACAACCAGTTAGCTACTAAGGCACTTGAATATCAATTTGGGCAATTTTCTGGAGCCCAAAACACTAGACCTAGAGGAGGACTTCCGAGCGACACAGATCCCAACCCCAAGCAGGTGAATGCGGTGACCAAAAGGAGTGGTTTGCAGCTGAAAGAGGTGGAACCAGAAAGACCACCTCAACAATTGGGAGCATCAGAAGTTGAGAGGGAGCAAAGTGATGAGAGGGGGAAGAAAAAGGAAGCTGAATCAGAAAGACCACCACCCCCATTCTGTCAAAGATTAAAGAAACACAAGGAGGAGGCGTGTTTCAAGAAATTCATGGAGGTGCTGAAACAGGTACATATTAACTTACCTCTTGTTGATGTTTTGCAGGGAGTGCCGAAATATGCAAAGTACATAAAGGACATCGTGGCAAACAAAAGTCAGCTAACTGAGTATGCTACGGTGGCTCTCACAGAGGAGTGCACTTCCCGGATACAAAACCGACTGCCCACAAAGATCAAAGATCCTGGGAGCTTTACTATACAAATTACTATTGGGCAGAGTATCTGAGCTCATGGATTATGTGATTTGGGAGCGAGCATTAATTTGATGCCGTCATCGGTATTCAAAAAGCTAGGTCTAGGGAGTCCTAGACCCACAACAGTGATCTTGCAATTAGCGGATCGGTCCTTAGCCAGACCTGATGACATTGTGGAGGACGTTCTTGTGCAAGTTGGCTCCCTGATCTTCCCGGTGGATTTCGTCATGCTGGATTTTGAGCAAGACGCGGAAGTCCCATTTATTTTGGGACGTCCTTTTTTTGCGACCGGGAAAGCACTAATTGATGTAGCTGCAGGGCAGCTAACCATGCGAGCACATGACAGGGTGGAAGTGTTTGATGTATACAAGGCCACCAAGCTCTCGACTGTGTACGAGGAACTCTTGGTGATCAATATGATTGATCGAGTTGATGATGTGCAGATAGTTGAATCACGATAGTTAATGGGAAAACCACCGGAGCAATGTAAGCACTACTGGGGGGAGGACGGTGGTCAAGAAAAACCGTCCGTCACCCTAGAAGACAATTGAGCTGAATGACGTCGAGCCGCGACGGTAAACCAGGTGCTGCCTCCCGTGAAATTTTTCTCTGTAAATTGTGAATAGATTTCTTTTTCTTTTTCTTGATTAACAACAAAATTTTTAGTTTTATTTTTGTTTTTATTTTTATTTTGAGTGAAACCTATAATTCTAACCAATTTCTTGCCATAAGATGAATTTCAGGTTGAACGGAGGATAAATGTGCAAGTGATCACAAAGGAAAATTGGAGGTATGAAAATCAATAAAAAGTGGCAAAACAGTGAGCTAGGGCGATAGCCCCGTGTCACGGAGGAGGACCTCCGCGTTACCCTCCGTGACACGTTGAGGTGTAAATCTGGAATTTAAAAAAAAATTCCAGAATGCCCTCGAGATAGCTCCGTGTCACGGAGGGCATGCTCCGCATTACCCTCCGTGACACGTTGATGTTTATATCGCGACGGGTCACACCGGGTCGCCAGGGGACCCGCGCAATTTTCCCCCTTTTTAACCCCGATTCTCCCTCTTTTTCCCTCATTTCTCACACACTCCGCAACCAACTTCCCAAAAAGCCATCCCCCCTCGACGTGACACGGACCTAGGACAAGAATTTCATCGAGTTTTCATCAATTCTTCGAATTCAAGGTATGTTCTTCAACTCTATTTCAATTCTTGTCGAATTTTTTTTCGATATTGAACTTGTGATTGAGCTAAACTTTCCCTAAGTAGAAATTGAGCTTAAATTCTATTGAATTATTGTTGATTGATGTTCGGAGTACCATTGTGATTGCTTGAACGCGATAATGACATAGTTTAATTGAATTTGTGATAAAAATCATAGCTAGGGCTTGCCTTTGAGTTTGAAATGGAAAAATTTAGTTGAATTAGTGAAATTCATGTTGGGTTGCACATGTTGAGTGAGATGAGTCGATTGTGCTAACTGTTACTATGCTCAAAAACCGACAGATTCTCGTGTTAGGGTAATATCGGAAGTTGCAAGAATTGGTTGAATTGTATAGGATCACGTAGTTAATTTTTTTCTTTTTTTTCTTTTGTTTTATTTCTTCTTGCTAAGTGCTATGAGATAAAATGTTGTCGATGGTAATGATTATGGTTAGCTGTACGAAGTCTGAGTAGTACATAGAAAATATACCGTCGAATTCTTCGAATGCACAAAGCATGTTTGTTATATTTGGTTGCTTGTTTGTGTAAATAAGTATGATCTTGCCGTAATGTTGTAATTTTAGCTAAGGAATAAGTGTGGGGTAGCCTAGCTTAACCCAACCTTAGTCGAAGCTAATATTCATTGGCTTAACATTGAACTTGTCTGTTTGGGTTGACAGGAACAATGGCAAGCAGGCAAGACAAGGGAAAAAGGCGCATCAACATCTGGCGCCGGCAGAAAAAGAATCAGTTTGGGCACAGCGGTCCCAGCAGCACCAGCGGTTCCACGCGGCCAATGCCGCCAATACGGAACCAGGTGGGTGACAGAAGAGGGGAATAAGTGGTATGCAAAGCACAAGGAGAGCAAGTACTTCCCCAAGGAACACATAGCACGGGAACCGTTGGCACAGGAGTTCCCTAGGATCGTCCACAGGATCAAGGCAGCTTGGCTAAACTTCATCTTTGAAGAGCCCAAGGAATGCAACTTGCAGTTGATTCGGGAAATCTATGCCAATTGGAACCCGACTCTCAGAAGTCACACCATCAAAATAAGAGGGAAAATAGTCACCTTTGAGCCCCACCACCTCAGTGCTATCCTAGGGGCACGGGACACAGACGCCCATGTGCTTCGATAGCTGAACATCACTCCACCATATGCGGACATCAGACACACTTTGTGTGGAACCCGATCGACGGCTAGATGGAGCAGACACAAGGAGAGGGGCTACCATAAGACTTTGCCCTACTCACAGATGAACAGGGAAGCTAGAATATGGCTTAAGATCGTGTGTTCCTGCCTAATCCCGGGGGTGCATATGACGGATATAACCTGGGATCGTGTATGCCTGGTGTACGCCCTGATGAAAGGGCTGGAGATCAATGTGGGGGCGGTGATTATCTCCACCATGAAGAGAGCCCGGTTGCATCAGGGGCACAGATACAGATTTGGTGGACTACTCACCATATTCCCGAGGGGCCTGGATGTCGAGGAAGAGGCCCTTAACTACATCCCGCAGATGGAACGGCGGGCCTTAGATGTCACCAAAACTAAGGCACCTGACACCACCCACGGGCCTGTTCTTACATTTGCCGAGCGACATGCTTGGGATGATCAGTACATGGCTCGCATGTACGGGATGCAGATGCTCCAGCTGAGGATAGGCGGGAGGGCGGCAACAGAGGAGGAGCTATGGAAGCTCGAGCTAGACTACCCTTTTGGCTAAAATGCCAGGGCTCTATGCCGAGTGGGGCCAGCTTTTGTGGAGCCCACGCATCATGATGTCCCCACAGATGAGGAGACACGTCGAGAGGACTCCGATGTGGAGTCCGATGATGACGATGGGGGTGATTCAGACATGGGAGATGAAGCAGCAACACCTGATGAAGAAGTGGCGTATTTTGATTGATTAGGGAGTTCCACCACCCAATTTTTGTGCTATTTTAATTTCTATGAACACTGGGGACAGTGTTCGATATAAGTGTGGGGTGAGAGTAGTTAGGTGCTGGTTATGTTGTTGTGTAGGTTTTGTTGTGTTGTTGTGCCTGTGAAAAAAAAATTTTATGACCTTGTGATTTGTGATTGTGAAGTTGTTGTTCTGTATTGTAATTATATGTGAAATGTGAAACTGTTGTGTGTTGTTGAATGTTGCCAGCTGATTTTGTACATATTTTTGTTTATCGAAATGATCGATATTTTTAAAATTTTTCTTTTTTTTAATTCTTGGGTTTCTCGGCATTTGTTTCTGGTTCTTTTACCGAGAATGGTCCCATTGAACTGAAGTCTTAGTTAGTAACCGTTCCCTATGATGGATGGGTGAAGACCGTCTTAAGGAAAATGTAGTCGTTAGGAGTAGATTTTTTTCATTTATTTTTTAGTTGTTTTTCTTTTGTGGGCTGCATCCCAAAACCTCTAGTTACTTTATGGTTGCGGAATTTTGATTGCGTGTTGTTCATGATGTTTGAAATGCAAAGGTGATTCGTATGAAAGCATGCAACTTTGTAAATATATTGAGATACCTAAGCCATAGAGTCGATTCTGTGTGATTGAGGCTTAATGTTTGAATTCTTGTAATTAGCTTATTGAATAGTCCGTGAATACGTCTTGAATTGAGCATGTGCAATAAGTGTGAAGTGAGGTTTTGTTATTCCATGCTATTGTGAAGTGTCTAGAACTTGCCTGGTGTGTGTACAAAATGAAATGAACGAGGTGTATTTTAGGAAAGGATGTAGGCATTTCTTTGTTTTTAACTGAAAGTTTCTATTTTTCATTATAGTACCCACCTTGATTGTACACCCTAGTCAGCCCGTTGAGCCTTCAGCCTATTATTTTTTTCTTTTGTCAAAAAGTTGTAAACCGAGCTTAATCCCTTCTTTTCATGAGCCGTAAATTTGATCCAAAACTCTTAAGCGCTTAAGAAGAGAAAATAATTTTCCCAAAGTGTCAAAGAGTGAAAATGGTGAAAAGAAAAGAAAAGCAGAGTGATGGAAGGAAAGAAAAGGTTGAAGGTGCACTTGTTATAAATAAACTATAATGAAGGTGTATGAATAATCTTTGTTGTGGTGTCAAGTGTGCTTAATAAGATGGGCCAAACTAAAGACAAACTTCAAGAATGGGAGGATGAAGGAAGAAACAATGCCCATGAGTTTGATGGGATGTATTGAAAAGGCGCTTAAGGATGCTAGTGACTATTATTGGATAGCCCAATATTTACTAGTTCCGTAGCTTACATTACAACCCGTTAAAGTCCTACGTGATCTTACATCACACTTCTTTATATTAGTGGAGTAATACACTAAAGGCAAGCTTATGGGTCGTGACATGATGCATGTGAATTCTTTTCGGAGAGAGAGTGAAATTGTGTTTATATGCCCCTGCATGTAATCGTTTGAATTCGTATGATCAAAAAGGGGAAAATTCTCTTGTTTTGTGAGGGCACATGCTTGATGAGAGATTAATTTTCGTGTCGGATGTCTTGATCAGCTGATTTGCATGAGTTTGCCAATATCGAGAGTCGATTCTTAAGTCTAGGAGGACTTGATGTATTGAAGGTCATTGCATTGATTGGACCATGCGTGTGTTCTTCATGATTTGCTGTATTGAATAATCGGTATGACCGTAGCCTAAATTGTCGAACCAAAGTAGCGAGGTTGGGGTGTAAATTGCATGAGGTGTAAGATTGTTGTTCGAGGACGAACAAGGATTTAAGTGTGGGGTAAGTGATCTTGGGCAAATTTATATGCCCAAGTGATACTTAAATGAGTCATTTTAGCCTTGTTTATCTAGCAATGTTTATACATTCTCATGTGATTGTTAATAAAATGTGAATTTACACTAACCAACATGATTAGCATTGTTTTGCAGGTAAAATGTAATTTTGTGAAGCTAAAATGTGTGTTGGTAGATATCGGGGTTGGACTCGGATGTTAGCAAAGGACAAGGCATTGGAAGGCACAAAATAAAGAGGCTCCGCGATGGAGCCGTGTCACGCTGCCATCATGGAGGCCTTCTGCCTGGATAGGGAATTTTTGGCCAAATTCCAGTGAGGTTGCGCGTTGGGTCCGTGGCACGGTGGCCTAGCTCCGCGTTGCATGTCATGCCACGTTGGGCCTTATTACCTGGACACCCAGTTTCTAGTAAGGGTCCGCGTCAGTGGCGTGTCACGGAGGCAGTGCTCCGCGATGCAGTCCGTGACACGTTGCTTGTTATTTTGGAAAAAATTCCCACTACTATAAATAGAACACTTCGGTTCATTTTTAATTATTCTGACTTGGTGGAGCAAGAACGTGGATTACGGGCAGTTGAGGGGACGAAATTATCAGGGTTTTTCTCTATCTCCTTCTTCTTTAATTCAATTGCTTGTATGTTTAACACTCATTTAACGATGTTTAATCCATAAATGAGTGGCTAATTCTTCTTCTTGCTGAGGTTAAGAACAATTGTATTGAAATGTGATTGTTGATTAAGTTGGTTTTTCATCTTTTCTTCCATGGTTGTTCTATTGATTCTTGTTCTTACTGCATTAATGTGTGGCCTATGTTAATGTATATCTAAAAAGTCCGATTTCACTCGAGAGAGCAAGAAATTGGAATGTTGTGAATCAATAGGATATGATCTTTTCTTAGTTTGGGAAAATTGAGAATTGATTTACCTTCAGGATGGAAATATACCTGAAAGTCGTATTAGTCAATTTAGGAACCGGGTTTGTATCTCTAGAGCATGAATTTCGTTTAATCACAGAACTGTAGGTGGGCGGTTCATGATTCTTAAGTTGGGTTAAATACGAGATTTTTAATCCATTGGCATTAGTTCTTGACTAGAAACCGGAGGAAAGGTTAACCAAATTATATCGATAATTAATTTCTTAACATGTTCAATCAACCTCAGTATGCTCACATTCATAGTTCAGACTCACATTAGATACTTGTTTTAGACTTAGCATACAAATTAGAACCCAAAATATCTAACTCTTGGTTACACTGTTGTCTTCATTGTTAGAATTAAAATATAGTACACTTGAGCAGATTGTTACCTTATCCCAGTCCCTTTGGGATCGATACTTGGCTTACTTAAGCCAATTTACTACTTGTTCGACCACGTGCACTTGCGTGTAGTTATATACCCATATAACAAACAGCCGAACAGTAGACACACTTAGTAGGCTCTCTATGGAGAGTGTTTCCCATGGGGATGATGGAAGAAAAGAGCTGGTGAAGGATGTGCATCGACTTGCAAGGTTTGGAGTTCGGTTTGTTGACTTGACAGATGGCGTTGTCATTATTCAGAACATATCGGAATCTTCCTTGGTAACTGATGTAAAAGATAGACAAGATTAGGATATTATTTTGGTAAAGTTAACTGAGGCCATTCAGAATCAGAAGGTAGAGGTCTTCTCTAAAAGGGGAGATGGTGTGCTTCAATACCAGGATCGCTTATGTGTTTCGAATGTTGATGATCTGAGGAACCGGATGTTGCACTAGGTTCATGGATCTAAGTATTCTATACATCTCGGTTCCACCAAGATGTACCATGATCTATGGGAAGCCTATCGGTGGAATGGCATGAAGAAGGACATAGCAGAATTCGTGGCTAAGTGTCCAAACTGTCAGCAGGTGAAGGTTGAGCACCAAAGACCCATAGGTGTACTCCAAGATATTAGAATTCCTACTTGGAAGTGGGAAGAGATCAATATGGACTTCATAGCAGGTTTGCCTCACACTCGTCGGCAATATAACTCTATTTGGGTTGTTGTAGACAGGTTGATCAAAGCCTCTCATTTTCTACCGGTCAAACCACTAATTCCACGGAGGATTATGCCAAACTATATTCGGGAGTTGGTTTGATTTCATGGAGTTCCCTTTTCCATCATATCAGAAAGAGGTACCTAATTTACCTCTCAGTTTTGGATGTCATTTCAAAAAGGATTGGGTACTGAGGTTAAGCTCAACACAAGATTTCACTCGCAAATGGATGATCAAGTGGAGCGGACAATTCAGACTCTCGAGGACATGTTGAGAGAATGTGTGGTTGACTTTTAAGGTAGTTGGGATGATCATTTGCCTCTTATTGAGTTTGCATACAATAACAGCTACCATTCCTGCATTAAGATGGCTCCGTTTGAGGCTCTCTATGGGCGGAGATGTAGATCGCTTATTGGTTGGTTTGAAGTCGGTGAAGCTGCGATGATAGGACCAGATTCAATGCATGATGCCATGGAGATGGTTCACCTCACACGAGACAGGTTGAAAGTAGCTCAAAGTCACCAAAAGTCTTGTGCAAATGTGAGAAGGAGAGAACTTGAGTTCGAAGTGGGTGATTGGGTGTTCCTAAAGGTGTCTCATATAAAGGGAGTGATGAGGTTTGGATAGAAAGGAAAACTCATTCCTTGTTATGTTTGCCCCTACCATATTATGAAGCGGGTTGGTAAGGTGGCATATGAATTGGAGTTGCCCTCAGAATTAGCTTCTGTTCATCCTTTTTTTCATGTATCGCTCTTGAAGAAGTGTTTGGGTGATCTAGCTCTAGTTGTCCCGGTGGACAGTGTCAGTGTGAAAGACAGCCTTAGTTATGAGGAGGTTCTGGTGGAAATACTAGATTGTCACGTTCAAAGACTAAGAAACAAGGAAGTAGATTCAATCAAGGTTTTGTGGAGGAATCAACATGTTGAGGGAGCTATGTAGGAAGCCAAAGCAGACATGATGGCTAGATATATACATTTATTCTCTACCGGCTAAGTTCTAGCTTGAGGTATTAGTTCTTTCCCTAGAACTCTATTCAGGTTCATGTTTAGTTCATGTGCTCCAGTCTCTTTCATGCATATGGATGTGTATATGATTTATGATTTTTGTTTAGCCTTGTAGTTTGGGTTGGAGTTATTCATTCCGTCAGTTCAGCTTGTATAATCAGTAATTGAGTATGATGATTGCATTTCCCTGTTTTATATATGCTTCCCCACATTCGAGGACAAATGTTCCCAAGGGGGAGATATTGTAATATCCCGGAAGTGCCTAAGACTAGACTTGGGATTTAAAAATGGAAGGTGGCAAAAATTTGGAAAATTTATCACAGAACGGGTCGTGCAACGAATTATTGGTCTCACCAACGATCCGTACGAGGTGGTTTTGGTGAGTTACAGTAGGGTCGATGTTGGGAGTAACGGGTCAAGGAACGACCCGTGGTTTGATGTCACTATGATGAAGGATGTATTTATGCATTCATATACATATTTTTGCTCATACTTTACTTTGTTTTAAGAACAAATTATGTGTGTTTGCATGTGTCTATGTTATATATTTCTTGAATTAACTAACACATGTGATTAGATGTTTTCAGGGCTAAAAGTGATGGATTTGGGAGTATTTCAGACATTTGGAATAAAGTCGAAGAAGAAGTAATGAACTAAGCAAGAACGCGGGGAAACAAAAATGAGACACTACCACACGCGAAGCCATTGGCACTATAGACCGCGCGAGGCACTGCCTTCCCAGGCGCTATGGTAGGCGCGAGGTGCCAGTTCTCCCACGCTACAGCAGGCGTGCAGTAGCCTTGTCCCAACGCATTGGCAGGCGCACAACAACATTGTCCTAGCATAATGGAGCGTGCGACGCAGCACAAGTGCAGCGCATTGGCATGGGCGATGCGGCAATGGTTTTGCACGGACAAAACTCAACTCCTACTTCAACTAGGAAAAGGAGCTTCAAATCTGCAAAGGAACAAGGAAAACATAACTCTACAACTATAAATACCCATTTTATTTTTATATAATGGGGGAGTTTTTGCGGGATAAGAGTTTTAAGTCTCAAGTTTTTAGATACAAGTTTGGTGTCTTATGTTTTGAACTTTGAGACGATTGTTGAGTTGTTCTTTCTTATTTTTGCATTAATCAAGTGAAGGTTCTTCCGATCATTGTTGTGAGTATTAATTTGTGCTTTTGTCTATGAATGGTATTAATTTACTTATGAACATGATAGGCTAAAACTTCCACAACTAGGGTTGTGGGAACCATGACGAATTAACACGCATAGGCAAAATACTTAGTGATTCTTGAATGGAGTTTATGCATGTATTGTTTTTCTCTTTGTTTTACTTTTTCTTAACAGTTGCAAATGTTGGAACTCGCCTTATTCTTACTTATCGGATCAAGGAGGTAATGAATGGGCGAAGGGATTAACAACGGAGATTTGAGGCTATCAACCCTCATCTAATATCTTGAACTTGTCGAGGGAGAGCTAATCCGATATCAAGGGTAAGGGTTAGTGAATCATACACATAGACGGACCAAGTTGCATGGTGATAATCATCTAAATAGGGGACCAACCATTTAGGGTAAAGTTAAATTACCGATATTGCATGCTAAGCACCGGGATAGATCACTAGTATAAAATGCCTTGTGGTTATGAAGTCATGGGGAACACGGACCCTAGTTAAAATTGCATTAATTTGGAAACAACAATCACTTTCTTGACACAATTATTTATTAAATTTACAAATCCCCTCTTTTAGGATATAATGGACTTAAAAGCTTAAACACTACCATTTTTCTATATCCTTCCATATTACCTATGGGATCGACCCCAACCTTTGTTGGGTATTATATTTGACATCTACCATGTTATATCTCATTACAAGCTATAATTTGAGCAAAATCACAATGTCAAACCAATCCAGATCCACTAGCCACCAGATGCGATAGACCGGAGGGCCGCGTATCAACAACGATGAACTGCCATATCACATGTGAATCACAAGTGAAGTCCGTTAGAGAAAGGCCAAAAATGTTCGATTCAGAAAAAGAGGAGCACTTTTGTCCTACTTTTTTGCACTTTTAAGAAGCGAATTGAACCTTCTATTCCATATCATTATTCCCATTGTATTGAATATTGAAGGGAGAAGAGAGAAATAGTGAGCATTGAATTATAGAGAGAAGTCCTCTTCTTTTTTTTCTTTAAAAAAGTAGGAGACTCAATTTGAGATCAGTCCCTTTTGCTTGGAATTTATTACTCATATTTTTGATTATATATTAAATTGTTGATTAATGCAATGTCTCATACCCTTTACATGAGTAGCTAAATTCATTGCTAGGGGTGTGTGAGTGATGGGGACTGATTTGAATTGGGGATTGCTTAGCTGATCATAGATTTAATCAAATTTTCAATAATTCTAGTGTGTCCTCCAAGTGTTAATTTAGATACCCATAATTGCAAATGTGAGTTGCACCTAGTTACTCTATTTTAGCTTGAAAGAGAGATTTGTTGTATGCGTAAGGACACACTAGTGGGTAATTGGGCGTTGACCATGTGGTGTTGGGCTAGAAGTAGACAAACACCATTGTCACACGCCCATTGAGAATCATGGCTTGAAATAACTTGATTCATACCCAAGTTGATGTGGCTTGGGTTTGAGAAAACCTTAGGTAAAAGGCATTTGTTGGGTTGAAAAACATATAATGCCACCTTGTCCACGACTAATTATACTTATGAGTAAATTTAGGAGAGATTAGTAAACCCCATTCAATGATTCCCCGTCAATATCACACCCCTAGTTTTTTCTCCCTTGGTCTTTTCTACGTTTAGTTCTATTTTCACATGTGAACTTTGATTGCAACTGAAACATTGATTCCCCCAAATTGTTACTTTATTGTTTTTGATACAGTGATTCGAATAAATTCAATTTGGTAGGAAACTTTTGAATTATCAACTATTATTCCTTGCGAGATTCAACCCCATCACCCATCGGGTATATTTTGTTTTGTCAATGACCATTTACACCCTTTCTTTTTGAGAAGTGAATTTGGACATTATCAAAAATTGTGCCATTACCGGGAGTATAGTTTGATAGACTTTAGTTGTCTATAATTTTAAATTGAATTAGCATCTTTTTGGTTTACCATTTATACTAGTTGTGTTGAGCAGTCAGAATTGTTGATTGTGAAAAAAGGGTAACAATGAGCGCATTCGAAATACTGATTCAAAATTCAGAGGAGTCACCCTATGTTGAATCTCTCCAATTGATGGATGGAGTGTAGAAGAGAGAGGAGAGAAAGGATGTTGTGTTGATAATGGTGATGAAACAAATTGAGCTTCTAGATAATTGTATGATGGTTTTTCATATAAGGTACCAACAGGCTAACCACGGCTATTGGTATTGTTGTAATGAAAATCAAGGTAAGAACTCTAATTGTACAGCTAAATCTAGTAGTCAGGGAATGAATAGTCGTCCCATTTTCGCATTGAAAGAATGCTTGAAGTGGTTTTTCAAAGGGTTGTTTGAGCTGATTTAGAGATCCAGGAGCTTAAGAACGATCTTTTAGACCTCACTCACAAAGAGAAAGACCATGAGGTGTCCATCAGGAAGTTAGAGGCAAGAATGAACTTGCTGGCAACTGATGTGGAATTAAGGACAAGCATGGAAACCTTAGAAATGGCAAGAGAAGAGGATTTTCCTTTTCCAAACTATGTTGATGATGAAAAATAGGATGATAGGTGGAAGAAACCTTCTTCAAAGATTCCTTCAAGAGTGTCCTTGTGAATAGTGAAGGGCGAGAAGAAGTGTGTCATGTAATTAAAGGGTCGGGATCTTATTGTTTCCAACCAAAGACGCTCGATCTTGACCTCAAGAATCGAACAACTCCACCCTCTCAACCATCTTCATTGTACCATCGCTTTTAGAGCTTAAACCTTTGCCCCCTCATCTATGGTATGCATACTTAGGGGTAAATGACACATTATTGGTGATCATCTCTGTGCAGCTGAACGAACAACAGGTAAAGGCACTATTGATAGTTCTTGAAAGGCATATCGGGGCACTCGGGTGGACTATAGCAGACATAATTGGCAT
This sequence comes from Datura wrightii, assembly GCA_035772735.1. Lineage (NCBI taxonomy): Eukaryota > Viridiplantae > Streptophyta > Magnoliopsida > Solanales > Solanaceae > Datura > Datura wrightii. Next base: position 163,133,493 of record JASDFA010000016.1, read on the forward strand.
ACCCCCGGGCATCTGTACTCGTTAAATTAATCTTCTGGATAATTGCAAGCCAAAAGTAGAACATCAAACACATTTGAATCCACCAATGCATGAGGTGGTAAAAAAGGAAATTACTAAATGGTTGGATGCAGGAGTTGTGTACCTGACAACCTACAGTAATTGGGTAAGTCTACTGCAATGTGTGCCCAAGAAGGGAGGGATTACTATATTACCCAATGAAAAAGATGAGTTGATAGCCACAAGACAAGTAACCAGATGGAGAGTATGTATAGACTACTATAAGCTAAATTCATGGACAAGAAAAGATCACTTCCCTTTTCCATTTATTAATCAAATGCTAGATCGATTGATAGGGAAAAAGTACTATTGTTTCTCTGATAGATACACAAAATACAATCAAATTTCGATTTCCCTAGGGGATCAAGAGAAAACCACCTTCACATGTCCCTACGGGATTTTGCTTTTAAAGGGATGCCCTTCTAACTTTGTAATGCTCTAGCCACTTTACAAAGATGCATGATGTCAATATTTTTAGACATGGTTGAAGACACGATGGAGGTGTTTGTGGATGATTTCTCTACGGTGGGGCACTCATTCGAGGCATGCTTGGCTGATCTAGATGCGGTGTTGAAGAGATGCGAAGAAACAAATTTGGTGCTTAATTGGGAGAAATGTCATTTCATTGTACAAGAAGGTATTGTGCTAGGGCATACAATTTCTGAATAGGAATAGAAGTAGACTTGGCAAAATTGAAGCAATAAGTCATCTTCCTCCACCTAAGACTGTGAAGGGAATTCATTGTTTTTTGGGGCATGCAGGTTTTTACCGCCGATTTATCAAAGACTTCTCCAAAGAACCACACCCGCTATTTAAAATATTGGAAAATGATGTAAAATTTTTGTTTGACGATGTGTGTATGAGGGATTTCCTTGAGTTGAAAGAGAAGCTTATATCAGCCCCGAGTATCACAACACCAAATTGGACAAAGCCGTTTGAATTAATGTGTGATGCAAGTGGGGTGGCACTAGGAGCAGTCCCTGGGAAAAGGAAAGAAAAGGTTTTTCACCCCATTTACTATGCAAGTAAAGCTCGGAATGATGCACAAGATAATTACACAGTGACAGAAGAAGGATTGCTCACGGTAGTGTTCACATTTTAAAAATTCGGAGCATATTTGTTAGGGATCGGGATAGTCGTGGATACAGACCATGTTGCACTTAGATATTTGATGACTGAAAAAGATTTTAAGCCAAGGCTCATCAGTGGTTCCTCTTGCTCCATGAATTTGATGTTGAGGTAAAAGACATAAGAGGTTACGAGAACCAGTAACTGACCAACTTTCTCTCCTGGAGATAGATGGACAACTGGGTAATGTTGAAGATATTAATTATTCTTTCCCCGATGAGCACATTTGAGAAGCCTCTAATCACTTGACACCTTGGTTTGTAGATTTTGCTAACTACTTGGCAAGCAATATTACTCTCGAAGGATTAAACTTTTACCAAAAGAAGAGGTTTCTGTATGATACTCAAAAGTTCTATTGGTGATGATCCCTTTCTTTTCCATGTTTGTGCTAACGGGTTGGTTTGTCGATGCATTCCGGAGGTTGAAATTATTCTGATCCTCAAATCGTGCCATTCATCAATTGTTGGAGGACGTTACGGGAGTGTGCGGACTACTGCAAAAGTGTTACAATGTGGGTTCTTACTAGCCCACCCTCCATCATGATGCCCATAATTTTTTTATGTAGCATGACCAATGTCAGTGAGCCGGAAACATATCGAGGTGACATGAGCTCCGTTAGCACCGATCATGGAGGTAGAATTGTTTGACATCTAGGGAATTGATTTAATGGGCCCGTTTGTTAGTTCATATGGCAATACCTACATTCTAATAGTAGTAGACTATGTCTCTAAATGGGTTGAAGCTGTGGCATTACCCAATATTGAGGGGAGGAGTGTGACGGCCTTTTAGAAGAAGGACATCCACTCACATTTTGGCACTCCCTTATCAATGATGGAGGGTCGCACTTTTGCAATCGATTGTTTAACGCTCTATTAGCATAGTTTGGTGTGAAGCAAGAAGTTGCTATCCCATATCACCCTCAGACTAGCGGGAAAGAAGAGGTTGCCAACCGTGAAATCAAGTCTATCCTGACTAAAACAGTCAATATGAACATAACGGATTGGGCATGGAAACTAAATGATGCCTTATGGGCGTATCGGACCGCCTACAAAACACCAATCGAGATGTCACCCTACCAGCTTGTTTTTGGAAAGGCATTTCACCTCCCATAGAGCTAAAGCATAACGCCCTATGGGCGTTGAAGAGCTTTAACCTTGATTAGGGAAAGGCCATCCAAGGGTAGGTGTATGATATGCATGATTTGGATGAATTTAGAATGAGGGCATATGAGAACGCATCTATCTATAAGGCCCACATGAAGCATTAGCACGATTAGAAAATCTTGCATCAAAAATTTTCCCTAGGAGAATAGGTACTATTGTTCAACTCAAGATTAAGGTTGTTCCCCCGAACACTTAAATCTAAATTGTCGGCCCATTTAAGGTGTCTCAAGTTTTTGAAAATTATGCTATTGATCTTGAGGGAAAGATGGATCTAAGTTCAAGGTGAATGGACAAAGGGTGAAGAAGTATTTGGGAGTTCTAGAGGAGAATGGTTGCGTGGAGGTGTTGTACCTGGATGAGCCTTAGCAGACATGGTGCATCCGGTGTGCCACAACGTTAACTAAGGCACTTCTTGGGAGGAAACACAAGTGTTTTCATCTTAGTAATTTGATTTCTTTGTTGTTTTTGTTTTGTAGGTTGGATAGTTGTTAAATAAGGAGAAGAAAAATAGGGCAGACCCGGCGAATCATTGGTGCCGAAGAGCGAAGAACTGCCTCGTTGCATGCAAGAAGTGGTAAAGGAGGGAAAAGAGCAAAAATCGATGACCCACTGGTGGAACACCAGTGACAATTTGCAAATCACCGGTCAACCACCGATTCATACCAGTACACTTGGGATTTGGTGCATTAACGAGAACTAGACCGGCAAAACACATGTTTTAACTCGCGAACCGCCGGTCAATCGCTGCCGCCAAAGTAGTAAACTTGGAATAGGTAAGGTCACTTGTGTTAAATCGGTGAAACACTGGTACTCACTAGTGACCGCTAGTGAGGCGCGGGAAGAGGAATGTGATATACTTAAAAATCTTTACCAACCCATTAACCGACCCAACCTAGGGATTTTAAAAACTAGTGGAACCCTTTCCATCTCCCTAAAAAGAACCCTTCTTTCTTCCTTCCCTTTTTCCCCGTTCCACTTTTAAAATTCCTAATTCATTACCTTTCCATCTTCTCATCATTACAACCACTTCCTCACCTACCATCTATTTCCACTCTTTCTATCTTATAAAGCCCTTACTCCTTCGGTCCCTCACCCCTCACTCATCTTCTCCTCACACTAAAGTAAGGACCTTGTGGAAACTCCTACTCATGTCACCCATTACACTGTTCTTATACTTTTCATTGTTGTTTATCATTCATATTGTAGGAATGTGGCTAGTTTAATGAAATACTGAATGTCAATGCGTGTAACCTCTGTGAAAATTGCTGGTTCTTGCCATGGTTGATTTTTGTGAAGGGTTAAGTCCGAGTAGCCCAAGTTCTTAGAATACACGATTTGCCCGATGATAAATAGAGTGACATCCTTCTTAAGGGAAAATTGTCATTTTCTTGTGTTTTGGGTTGCAAACTTTTTATTAGCTAAGTTTGGGGGTGGTATACACTGGATAACGCTCACCAGTGAACCATCAGTCAGGGCTGGCGAAATGCTGGGTGAAGCGTAGGTCAAGGTGCAGGGCTTCAGGCCACTTTCTTCGACCCACATTTCACCAGTGCTCTACAGTTCAAGATCGGCGAGATACTGGTGTGGCTCCAGATGCAGCCAATTCCCCCACTCCACTGTAACGAACCAGTGGTTAACCGGGGCCTCACGGGTCCCCACCTGTGTTCTGCCGGTGCTGCTAGTGGTTTATTTGACATCCAATCTTTCTAATTTCTTTCCTTAGCTTAGTATAAATACAATTTGTTCCTTTCTCTTATCATAGGAAATACAAAAAGAAATATTGTTGTATGACACTAACATTTTCTTGCAGAATCGTGTCAGTCTCTAGACAATAAAGCAAAGGGAAAGCCCCAATGACCACCGCCGCATTTGATGAATTAAAGTCCGAGGAGGCCCAGTGAATTTCACAATATTGAATTTCAAGAATTATAGTCTGAGGAGGCCCAGCGAATTTCACAACATCGCTTTGGGCTGGATAAGATAGAGCCTTATTATTGGTCCTTCAAGGAAAACTGATCCATTGCCGCAAAGGCTCAATTGGAAGTGGAGTTCTTCAAGGATGACTTCCCAAATATTTATAGTTAGATCAGCTTGCATGATTGGGGTCAATTCATTGTACCCATGGACCCCTACTCTCCCAAGTTGGCATGGGAGTTCTATGCATATTATAAGGCCCGACAAATTCGCTACAAGCACAAAGGCCGAGTGGATGCCTTATCTTGCCGTACATCTATGCTTGTACGGTGCAAAGAAGTGAATATCACCCCAGTGACAATCAACTCCATCTATTGTGCTGATCAAATCCAACCAGGTCATTATTTTATAGAGTAATTGGTCAACAAGCATAATTAATTTGAGTGGCTAGAATAATTACTGAGGGTCGACCGCAATAGGTTAACTCAAAGGGAATAATTCACCTCCACGATCTTAAATTTGAAGCTCGCATGTTGCTAGACTTGGTCTGTTTTCAAATTATTCATTTCAAGAATACAACCTATGTCCCTGTTGAAGTTGCAATCCTTGTGGCCTGCATCATGAATCGAAGGCCTATCAACATAGGGGAAATCATTATTGAACAATTAAAAAGAAAATCCAATCAAAAGGCAACTTCTCTACCTTATCCCAACCTCTTCAGTGTGCTTTGCTTCCAAGCCGACTATCCATTGTTCCAGCCCTTAGATAGAATAGTGAGGGTCGATGGAGTGATTACATTGGCGACCAAAGCTGACAGTGATTCTCCAACATCAAAGTGGCTTATAATGGCTGTGAAACCACATAGCCCTCCATGTCCTTGGTCTCTAGCACGAACCTAGAGCCTCCCTAAGTTGACAGAATCAATGCTCTCCCAACAACCAAACTCTTGACAATGGCGCTTATGGCTCATAATCATGATGCCCAGTTGGCAAAATTTGCAAAGGCAATTCCTTCCATGATCCTCCAATCCACTAGAAAAGCCATGAAGCCATTAGTAAAAAAATTGGAATGCCTTTGTGCTAAAGTTGGTCACATGGAAAATGAAGTGACAACATTGAAGAGTGAAGTGGCGCGACAAAAGGATTTGTTGTCACCTGGCAATAGTAACATAAATGTTCGAACAACCACCACTGCACAACCTATGGATGACAGGAGCCCCTGGAGGATTGGTGTATGGAGTCTACCAATCCTTCAGTCATCATGTATGTTGAGTAAATATACCATAGTCGCCCACCACCATAGTCTGTGGGAGATAGGAGCCCCCTGGATGATTGGTGTGTGGGATATGACAGTCCTTCAGATAGCATGTCTGATCAAGAGGTCTACCATAACTGCCCTTTACCTCAGTGGATGCTTATTGGGAGTGACATAGATCCATCATGGAAACCCCTTGGGGTGGACACAACATCTTATCATGAGCTCCGTACTCTCCCAGACCATTGGATTGTGCCGAACTAGGACAATCAGTCGAACTTCAACTGGACCCGTTGATTTCATCCGCGGTTGAAATGGCTACCTAGCACTTTGACGAGGCAACCTACTAATGGGTGCCTCGCCCCCATTGCTAATCACTGCAGGGAGTCCTTTCCCCTCGTTACTTTCTTGATATATATATTGGGGGCAATGGCTTATTTTAGTTGGGGGTGGGATGAATGTACCTCTAGAGATTAGTGTATCTCTTTTGGTTGTTGATTTAAAATGTGTTCTTTACTTGTGACTGCTAATGATTAGGTCTATGTTTAATATTTCCATATGGTTCATGACCAAGTTTGATTTTCACCTTTGTGAATAGTATTGATCAATAAACACCGAGGGTTTTCTCTATATCATAGTTCTTCCCAAGGAACAATTTCTTTTTTTCCCTTTTAATTATAAAACCGGGTGACATTTCTCGATGATAGATTGTGAGGTGACATTCTTAATGAAATATGCCATTGTCTTTGTGTCTTATTGAAATTGTTTTTGATAGGTACCACATTTGAAATCATATTTTATGTCACTCAAATTACACCTTATAATGAGATATAACGCGGTCGATGTCAAATATAGAACCCAACAAAAGTTGGGGTTGATCCCACAGAGAATACGGAAGGATAGAAGAACGCTAGTGATTAAGCTTTTTAGTTATTATTTCCTAAGAGGGGGGAAATTTTAGAAAAGTAAGAAATAATGTCATTGAGAGAAAGTGAAGGTTGATTCCAAATTAATGCTACTAACTAGGATAAGTATTCCCCATGACTTCATGCAATATCAGTAAGTTAACTTTACCTAAATGGTTGGTCCCCTATTTAGATGATTATCACCACGCAACTTGGTCCGTCTATGGGTGTGTACTTGACTAACCCTTACTCTTGATATCGGATTAGCTCTCCTTGGACAAGTTCAAGCTATTAGATGAGGGTTGATAGCCTCAAATCTCTGTTGTTAATACCTTTTCCCATTCATTACCTCCTTGATCCGGTAAGTAAGAATAAGGCCAGTTCCAACATTTGCAACCTTTAATAAAAAATTAAAACGAAGCGAAAAACAATTCATGCATAAACTCCATTCAAGAATCACTAAGTATTTTGCCTATGCGTGTTAATTCGTCATGGTTCCCATAATCCTAGTTGTGAAAGTTTTATCCTATCATGTTTATAAATAAATTAATAGCATTCATAGACAAAAGCACAAATTAATACTTAAAACGATGATCGGAAGAATCTTCACTTGATTAATGCAAAAATAAGGAAGAACAACTCAACAATCGTCTCAAAGTTCAAAACATAAGAAACCAAACTTGTATCTAAAAACGTTAAGACTTAAAACTCTAATCCCCAAAGCTCCTCTATTACATAAAAATAAAAGTGTATTTATAGTAGTAGATTTTTTCTTTTCTTGTTCCTTCTCGAATTTCACTTGGACTTTGAGCTCCTTTTCCTAGTTGAAGTAGGAGTTCACTTGATTTTTTCCCATTTGAACATCTTGTCCCCTTGCCCCTGCAATCGCGCAGTAATGCAGGGCGCCTCGCACATGCTTTAGCGCTAGAAGAGGGTTGCTTCACGCGTTCCAAAGCGCTGGAACAAGGGTTGCTGCGCATAGGCCATCACGCATGTATGCGGGGCGCCTGGCACACCCCATTGCACTGTATGCTGTGCCGCATCGCGTGGTGTATAGTACTAGGATGAAGGTGCCCCGTGCCTGGCAGTATGCACAAGCTGCTGCTGCACTGCACCTAGCCTTGTTCCAGTGTTGCTCCTACCTCACGCGATTATGTGTCGTCCTAGTGCCAAACTTCAACCTTTGCATCATTCACTCCAACTTTTTCTCATGTATTCCAAAAGCGTCAAATACATTCAAATCTGTAATTTTTAGCCCTGAAAATATCTAATCACATGTGTTAGCTCTTTTAACAAATATATAACATAAACACATGCAAACACACATAATTTATTCTCAAAACATAGTAAAGTATGGAAACAATATGTCTATAAAGTGCGTGAGTACGCCCTTCATCAACACCCCGCACTTAAACTATTGTTCGTCCTCAAACAATCTACTACTTCTCTTTTCACAATTAAGCACAAAATTCATCCTACGAATAGGTCTACTTGCACTTACGATCATGAGATAAATCAATGAAACTCAAATAATTCACTCGCATGGATATAAGATCAATATTAAAATGTCAAAGTTCGAAATCACTTTGCTTTTGAAAACTAACTCATCAAGTCATATTTTGGACCAACATGAATCACATGTAATTTTGCAATCAAGATAAACCAAAGTGTTACCATTGTGCCCCTCACAATTTGGAGAGATTCCCTTTCACACACAAGATATAAGTCAATATCAACTTAGGCATAAATAAAACAATTTCCCCTCACTCTCTCAAAAGAACTCAACATACATGCAAAAGCAACCCATAGGCTTGCCCTTAGTGTAATACTCCGCTAATATAGAATTATGAATCAAGGATCAATTAGAACTTAAATTTGGTTGTAATGTAGGCTATGGATGGGTAGGAACTATTTGTCCAAGATAGTGACTAATCTCCCTAAGCACTTTAATACTTCACAACACTTTGATTTTTAGCACTTTCTTCAATTTTCAAATTTTCTCCTTATACCTCCTTTTATTTTTCAATTTACAACTTAGGTGACTAGTGCAGATTTTTTTCTTTCTACATTGAGCTCATTCACACATTTTTTTATCATCAATTATTTTTCAAAGCTCTTTCTTCCTTTTGTACTCCCACTAACAATCACCCTCCTTGTTTAGCAAAATTTCACCTTTTTCTTTTCTTCTAATTCACCACACTTTTTAGCTTTTCCCTTTACTTTTCCACTTAAGCTCCTTTCATACAATATTTATCAATTAAAGTGCTCTGGAGTCATTTCCATCAAATATAATTCAATATAACAAAAGGGGAATAAGCTTGTAATATGGCTTATCCAAAAACTAGGCTAAGGCTCAACATGGCTAACTAGGATAATTATAATCAAGGTAGGTAAAATAGGAAAAAAATAAGGCTACCAAAAAGAAATGCCTATATCACTTCCTAAATCCATTATTCTTATTTTGCTTTGCACACACACCGAAAAAGTTCTAGACATCAAATTGCAAGAATGGAGTATGTCCAAAATTCCTAACTCACACAATAAAACAAAATGGTTTGACAATGGAAATCAAGATCACATAAACACATATATCCATATTGCATGCATAACATAATTAAGCCCATTTTTTTCAATCCCAAGAGTCAAGTTCCCAAAAGAATAAGTTTTTCTACCTTTTTCATGCATTTTTGAGTGAATTTAATAAAGTCTCAATGGTACCAAAAGTGAAGCACCTAGCATTCGTAGGGTCCAAGTTTTTTTTCTTCCTAATGACTAATTTACCCTTAATATAGTCGTCATCCATCCATCATTGGGCAAAGTTATGACCCAATGACTAAAAAATATATTAATAAAAAACATCTAGACTCTCTAACCGGTTCTAAGGGACTATCCACCGAAAAAGTACCGAAAAAAAAAATTGAGGAACCCAAAATAAAATAAAACTAAAAAAATACTACAAACTAGCAAGCATGCATGACAAGTCATAAATCCCACAAAAAAACTAGGCCTACCATGTGCAAATTTAGTAATTAAAGCATGCATGGTAATATGAAGTTCCCTTCTCCCACCCCACACTTAATTGGTTACACTGCCCCTAGTGCTAAAACAAATAAGTATAAAGTAATAGATTACAAGAAGAACGCCCTGGTACTCTATTCTTCGTCGTCTATAGGGGTAAGAACAGCTTCCCTCATCTATGTATTTCATGCTCAAATTATTTTGTTGAAAATTATGAGCTATCACCTGCACACTTGAACAAAATCATAAAAGCAAAAAATTTATCTTGGGTTGCCTCCCAAGTAGCGTCTGATTTAACGTCGTGGCACGACATAGGTATCTTGATTACTCAAACTTTATCAAGCTACCTGTTCAGGCCGTGGTCACATCTTGGCCGCTGGTTTCACTGTGCCGCCCTGTGACACGTCACAAAATAAAATAAAAAATTTAAAATAGGAAATAAAGACTAAAAATTAAACACAAGAAATTAATCTAATCCTAAACCGTATTCCACGGCAATGGCGCCAAATTTGATGTCGCTCAAATTACACCTCGTAATAAGATTTAACGCGGTCGATGTCAAATATAGAACCCAACAAGGGTTTGGGTCAATTCCACAGAGAATACGGAAGGATATAGAAGAACGCTAGTGCTTAAGCTTTTTAGTTAATTCTTTCCTAAGAGGGGGAAAATTTAGAAAAGTAAAAAACAATGTTGTTGAGAGAAAGTGAAGGTTGATTCCAAATTAATGCAACTAACTAGGGTATGTATTCCCCATTACTTCATAACCACAAGGTGTTTTATACTAGTGATCTATTCCGGTGCTTAGCATGCAATATCGGTAAGTTATCTTTAGCTAAATGGTTGTTCCCTTATTTATATGATTATCACCATGTAACTTGGTCCCTCTACGGGTGTATGCTTGACTAACCCTTACCCTATATATAAGATTAGCTCTCCCCAGACAAGTTCAAGCTATTAGATGAGGGTTGATAGCCTCAAATCTCCGTTGTTAATCCCTTTTCCCATTCATTACCTCCTTGATCCGGTAAGTAAGAATAAAATGAGTTCCAATATTTGCAACCGTTAAGAAATAATTAAAATGAAGGGAAAAATAATACATGCATAAACTCCATTCAAGAATCACTAAGTATTTAGCCTATGCGTGTTAATTCATCATGGTTCCCACAACCCTACTTGTGGAAGTTTTAGCCTATCATGTTCATAAGTAAATTAATAACATTCATAGACAAAAGTACAAAAAAATACATACAACAATAATCGAAATAACCTTCACTTGATTAATGCAAAATTAAGGTAGAACAACTCAACAATCGTCTCAAAGTTCAAAACATAAGACACCAAACTTGTATCTAAAAACTTGAGACTTAAAGTTCTAATCCCCCAAAAAACTTCCCATTACATAAAAATGAAATGGGTATTTATAGTTGTAGATTTATGTTTTCCTTCTTCCTTTGCATATTTGATTTGGGATTTGAAGCGCCTTTTCCTAGTTGAAGTAGGAGTCGAGTTTTGGCTATGTGAAACCATTGTCGTGCCGCCTATGGAAACGCGCTGCACTTGGGTGGCGTCGCACGCTCCATTGCGCCAGGACAGTGCTATTGTGCGCCTACCAATGCACTGGGACAAGGGTACTTCGTGCCTGCTATAGCGTGGGAGAACTGGCGCCTCGCGCCAGCTGCAATGCCTGGGAAGGCAGTGCCTCGCGTGGCCTGTAGTGCCTAGGAAGGTAGTGCCTCACGCAGCCTGTAGCGCCAGTTTTGCTGCTGCGTCACGCGGCCTATACCGCCAATTGCTTGGTGCCTCACACGTGGCAGTGTGCCATTTTTTTCCCACGTTCTTGCTTAGTTCATTCCTTCTTCTTCCACTTTATTCCAAGTGTGTCAAATACTCCCAAAATCTATCACTTTTAGCCCTGAAAATATCTATTCACATGCTAATTTCACAGATATATAACATAGACATATGCAAGCACACATAATATGTTCTCAAGACATAGTAAAGTACGGGAAAAAATATGTCTGTTGGGGGCATTGTCCCATCACCTCATTAGATGTTTAGAGGCTATTTAGACAACTTGTATAGTTGTTTTGATGATGTTGGTTCGTGTTTAGCTTTATGTTGATATGCTATGAAAACTTTTGCTTATTTCATTTTATGCTTTATTTCCACTTAGTAAATGCTCTTATTCATGTTATGTATATGCCATGGGTTAGCTTGGACCCATTAGTGGTTTTAAATCCCGGGTCTTGATCTGGGGTGCCAGCTCAGGTCGTGACAAAAGTCTTTTTCTAAGTTTTTGGCCATAGCTAATAGTTGAAGTTTTATAATTTATTTATGATAATATTTTATTCTTCTCAATGGTTGTTTATTCTTACTTATGTTAATTGCTTATTCAATAGATTGATCACCTCACAAATAAATCTGTTACCTTTTGGTTGAACTCGGGAGAGAGAACGAAAAGGGTTAAAAGCAAGTATAGAATAGCTATTCAAAGAATCTTATTCAACTAAGCTTAAGATAGAAATCATTGTTGAGGATAGGAATATACCCTTCAACCCTATTCAGTTGAATACAAGTAGCCACAATTATCATCTCATGCTTCTCCTGCGATCATAGGGATATAGGCAATAGAGTTCATGGGATCGTAACTTGTAACTAGCAACTATAGGAAGAACTAGGTTAGCGTATTCAAGTCTTGTAAACTCAACTTGAAGCGAAAGTCCCAATACCCTAGTTTCTCTCATCATTTGAATTACAACATTTGTGAAATTGGGTTCAATTTAATAGTTAATTTACTTTTCAAGTCAGTAGTATAATCTCCAAACCATTCCCCATTTTTACCAGTGATTATTATAATAGTGAGAAAAAGTGTTAACCTTGAGCAATTAACCTGGCAAGTCTCTGAGGGATCAATAATCAGGACTTCACTGTCCTATATTACTTGACGACCACGTGCACTTGCATGTTCTTGGGTGACATCATTCATCCCAGTGCCTTCTTTCGATGCCTCAAAGTCTTCAATGTTCCCTTTTCTTGTTCCCCTTTTAGCTGTGCAACAAGAATGACAGGCAAGGTATTAGTTTCCCTAAAAAATCATATTTGGCATGAGCTAGTAGTTGCTTCAATTCCAACTTCAAGGGCTCTACAACATATGGCTTGGGTGGTGGTCCAAATGGTCTATCCGGTGGCTCAAAATCCTCCCTCCTTCTATGGATGCTTGCAAGTCTATTATATGTGTCATCTCATTTTCTTCTACATCTCTAAAAATGTCTACTTCAAACATAACTCTCTCCAATGGGTCTCGTGAATAGACTAGAGGCAGCTCTGAGTCCATGTCCACTATTGCAATGGCTGAAAGATCCTCATATATGGCAGGGAGTTTAAGAGCTTTATAGACATCAAATACCTCTACCTTGTCATGAGCTGTCATTGTCAGCTGCCCTACAACCACATCTATCAATACCTTTCTAGTTTTCAAAAATGGATGTCCCAAAATAAATGGGACTTATGAATTTAACTCAAAGTCTAAGATCACAATATCCACTACCAATATCAAGGATGCCACTTGCATCAGCATGTCCTCAATAATACCTTCAGGCCTGGGCAGTGACCTATCTGCTGGTTACAATATAATAATAGTTGGGCATGGCACACCTAACCCTAATTTATTGAAAGTAGATGAGGGAATCAAATTAATGTTAGTCCCCAAGTCACACAAGGCTCTGGCTATTTCCTTCTACCCTATAGATATTTCAATTGTAAAGCTTTCTGGATCCTTTAGCTTGGTAGATAATCTGTTGGGTATTCTTGAAGTGCACTACTCAGTCAGTGAAACTATGGAGTATTTTGCAAATTCCTTTTATTCACAATAATATCCTTGATATATCTTGCATATTGAGGAATTCCATTCAATAAATAAACAAGGGAGACACTAATATGAACTGGTTTGAGCAAGTCAATATACTTAGTGCAAGTGACTTCCTCCTTATGCTTCTTCAATCTCTATGGAATGAAAGAAGTGGTTTAGATACCACAAAAACTGGTGGCTGATTTACCTTCTTCCTACAAACTCCTCTTCTATCTTGTTGTCATGACCCAAACATAGGCTCGGGTCGAGAGACGGGATAAAGAATCCCAAGAAGCTCCAAGTTGACCCATCTGAACATCTGAATACATAACACAAGTCTGAAGTTGAATACACACTGTCTGAAATGCCTCTAATATTACAGACGAGCTGATAGGACGACATCCCCAACTAGCTCAACTAGATGTCTGAAGCTGAAAATACAAACTCAACTAACTGAAGTTCCTCAAAGTATGAGGACTCACCAACAAGGCAATTTGGGATAAACTCTAGAAACTGGCTAATGGCGGGACTGGTTCTGAACGTCTGAGCCTATATCATGAAATGATACAGCATCGAGTATGCAGCCAGTACGTGGAATGTACCAAGTATGTAAGGTAAGTAAAACCACTAAGTAAGTAAAATCATAAACCATGCATATCATAAAACATAATCAAGATAAGATTCTAAGAGTAGGGCTTGCATGCTATTATCTAAATACATAACTTAAGCATAACTGAATCATATGACCCAAAGCTAAAAACTATTAACCATAAGTAAAACTGAACATTGGGTCAAACCTACTGAAAACATAATATCTTATTGATGAATATTCATAATTGAAATCATGAGGAACAATGGGAGACTCTTCATATAACCAACATTACCACCTTAGAGCTTACGTGGTCCCAACTATTACACTCAAGTGGGCAAAGCCGTCCAAAGCCTTGTCAGGGCTAAGGACGCTACCTATTATATCAATATCAAGTTGAAGGCCCATCCGGGGTAGGGGAAAGCTCACAAGGGAGGTCCCAATAATATGAATATACCTACGTTGGCACGTAGTTCTAAGGTATAGGGTTGACTGACCTTTAGCTTACTCGGTGCTAGACACTACTCCCAAAAAACATGCATATGCTCTCCATCATTTTTCAACGAAGATGAACCTTCATCTAGTGACTAAGCTGACTCATATAATGCACACATAATCTGAAATCATAACATGAGGATCCTTGGGCTCAAACCATACAACAAGCTGAAAGGAGTCTAGACTCCAAAATCCATATGGTAAGCTAATACATGAATTTTAGGTCAATCATGAAACATATTTGATCATATGGGCTTGCCTAATACTTAAACATGCTTGACATAGACTTGGTCATTTGAAAACATGAACATAGACATGGGTAATTTGAAATCATACTTCTTCATAAACATCTCATCATGCTTGAATACGTATCTCATAGATCTCAACTTTCATGAACATTCATGGATGGGCATCATAATTTGTAAAACTTGAAAACATAGTTTATAATTGAAAATATTGTAAAATATGCCCATTAATCATAATTCAACGTTAAAAACATGCTTAGATCATACCCATGATAGAAACTTGGAGAATTCACATGTTGGGTAAAAACCCCATAAATGCATCAATTAGAATTTTCATGAATTGAGAGGGAATTGGGCATGGGTGTGGAGAATTACACCCATTCATAACCCTATATACCTGTAGAAATCTTATTTCACAACTTCCTTGATAGCCCAATGAGAATTTGGGGCAGAACTTGAGAAATTTAGGCTTGATCACCCTTAGGAGCTTCTAGACTTGCATGCATGGAAGTGAATAAGCCTAAAATGAACTTACCCCTCTTAAAACACTATACTCTGAGCTTAAAATGACGTAATTTAGGCCTTAGGAACTTAGGAATTATGAAAAAGCCCTTAATAAATTTGTAGGGAAAAACACACTGCCAGTCCCAACAAGGGACAGGACAATCCATCATCATTGACCATGACTCGTGGTCTCCTCCCGTTGCCTGCACTGGAATTCCATCTTCATGGGTCACCACGATGGATACCAAGACTCGTGGTGTTCCCGAAGACTCATGGTGACTGGTCGTTAGGTGCACTGCCAGAGCATTTATCCTTCAGACCAATCACTCACCACGACCTACTAGATGATTCGTGGTGGTGACCACGACTCGTGGTCCCACGCGTGGTCAGACTCAAATCCCAAAACTCAACCAAGTCAAACCTTCTCCCAATGAGTCACTCAACGACTAGCGGTGCACCCAATGGGTCACTGGATGAATCATCCTGTGACCTGGTGCAGAAAATCCTATTTTTTCCATTTCAACTCCCAGGTCTGATCTTAGAGCTTTCAGGGTATTGTTATATCTCCCCCTTGGGAAAATTCATCCTCGAATGTGGAAAAAGATACAAAACAGTTAGAGAAATGCAATCATCATACTCAAATAATGAACATACATGCTGGAAATTGACGGACTGACTGACTCCAAATTGAATTACATGAATGAACAGAAATCCCGAACGATGCATACATTCATTGACATGAAGAAAACTGGGGAACATGAGTTGAACCTGATATTGAATAGAGTGCTAAGGAGGAAACTGATACCTCAAGCTGAAACTGAGTCAGAAGGGAATAGATGTGAGTATTTAGCCATCATAACTACTTCAGCGTCCCATATAGCCCCTCATCATACCGATTCCTCCATAAAACTTTGACAGACGCTAATTCTTTGTTTCTTAGATTTCGAACCTGATGATGCAGTATACCTACTGGAACCTCCGCATAACTAAGGCTATCTTTCACACTGACACTGTCCACCGGAACAACCAAGGCTGGATCATCCAAATACTTCTTTAAGAGCGATACATGGAAAACTGGATGAACTGAAGCTAATTCAGAGGGCAACACTAACTCATATGCTACCTTGCCAACCCATTTCACAATTCGGAACGGACCAACATAATGGGGACTGAGTTTCCCTTTCTTTTCGAATCTCATCACTCCCTTCATAGGAGACACTTTCAGAAACACCCAATCATCAACTTCAGACTCAAGCTCTCTCCTCCTCACATCCGCATAGGACTTTTGGTGACTCTGAGCTATTTTCAACATGTCCTTTATAGGATGAACTTTCTCCATATCCTCATGGACTGAATCTGGACCTATCAATGTAGCTTCACTGACCTCAAACCAAATAATAGGTGATCTACACCTTCGCCCATAAAGACCCTCAAACGGAGCCATCTGAATGCTGGAATGTTAGCTATTGTTACATGAAAACTCAATCAGAGGCAAATGATTTTCCCAACTACTCTTGAAATCAATAAAACACGCTCTCAACATATCCTCGAGAGTCTGAATGATCTGCTCGGCCTGACCATCTATCTGCGAGTGAAAGGTCATGCTAAGCTTGACTTGAGTATCAAGTCCCTTTTGAAATGGTCTCTAAAACTGGGAGGTAAACTGAGTTCCTCTATCTGATTTGATGGACA
This sequence comes from Datura wrightii, assembly GCA_035772735.1. NCBI lineage: Eukaryota > Viridiplantae > Streptophyta > Magnoliopsida > Solanales > Solanaceae > Datura > Datura wrightii. Next base: position 163,150,307 of record JASDFA010000016.1, read on the forward strand.
CTGGAACTCCATGCAACCGAACTAACTCCAAAATGTACAACTTAGCATAATCCTCGGCTGAATCGGTAGTTTTGACCGGTAGAAAATGAGCTTCCTTAGTCAACCTGCACATAACCACCCAAATAAAGTCACACTGTCAATGAGTGCAAGCCAACCCTATGATGAAATCCATATTGATCTCCTCCCACTTCCAAGTAGGGAAACTAATTTCTTGAAGCGAATCTCCAGGTCTTTGATGTTCCACTTTCACCTGTTGACAATTCGGGCACCTAGCCACAAACTCTACTATGTCCCTCTTCATGCCACTCCACCAATAGACTTCCCGCAGGTCAAAGTATATCTTGGTGACACTTGGATGTATAGAGTATCTAGAACCATGAGCCTCATGTAGCATCTAATCTCTCAAATCCATAGCACCCGGAACATATAAGTGACCCTGATACCGAAGCACCCCATCTCACCCTTTGGAGAAGACTTATTTCTTCTGATTTTGAACGACTTCCTTCAACTTTACCAAAATAGGATCGTCGTCTTGTCTAGCTTTAACTTCGGTCACTAAGGATGATTCTGACCCATTCTAAACAATGAAAGCACCATGTGTTAAGTCAACAAGACGGACCCCTAGCCGTGCAAGACAATGTACATCCTTCACTAACTCCTTCATTTCTTCATCTACAGGAGACACGCTCTCCATGGAAAGCCTTCTAAGAGCGTCCTCCACCAGATCTTCCTTGTCTAGATGGTAGAGAACACTCATATCATAATCCTTCAAAAGCTCCAACCACCTTCTCTGACGCAGATTCAAATCCTTTTGGGTAAACACGTATTGTAGGCTTTTGTGGTCCGTAAACACATCTACATGGACCCTGTACAAATAGTGTGTCCAAATCTTCAAGGCGAATACTACCACTACCAATTTGAGGTCGTGAGTCAGATAGTTCTTTTCATGGACCTTCAGTTGCCTAGAAGTATAGGCTATAACCTTACCGTGCTGCATGAGTACACATCCAAGGCCGGTCCTTGAAGCGTCACAATATACCACAAACCCCTCGGTACCCTAAGGTAGGGTCAACACTAGTGCTGAGGTGATTCGAGTCTTCAACTCTTGGAAGCTCTTCACACAAGCCTACGACCATTGAAACTTCACTTTCATCTAGGTCAACTTAGTCAACGGTGTTGCAATGGATGAAAACCCTTCAACGAACCTCCGATAGTATCCAGCTAAACCCAAGAAACTCCTGATGTCCGAAGGACTCACTGGTCTAGGCCAATTCTTCACCTCTTCTATCCTTTGAGAGTCCACTTGTACACCCTCATTCGACACCACATGACCCAAAAATGCCACAGAGTTCAACCAAAACTCGCATTTGCTGAACTTTGCATATAACTGACGATCCTTCATGGTCTGTAGCACCACCCTCAAATGAGCAGCATGCTCCTTCTAGCTCCGAGAGTATATGAGAATATCATCTATGAATAGAATCACGAACATATTCAAATACATCTTGAACACCCTGTTCATCAAATCCATAAAAGCTACAGAAGCCTTTATTAGTCCAAAAGACATAACAAAATCATAGTTACCATATCGAACTCTAAAGCTGTCTTCGAAATGTCACTCTCCCGAACCCTGAGCTGACAATATTCAGATCGAAGGTCTATCTTGGAAAAATGCTTAGCACCCTGAAGCTGGTCAAACAGGTCATCAAACCTAGGGAGAGGATATCTGTTCTTGATGGTAACTTTGTTCAATTACCGTTAATCAATACACATTCGAAGAGAACCATCCTTCTTGCGGACAAAGAGAACTGGTGCACCCCATGGGGATTTGCTAGGTCTGATGAAACCCTTGTCTAAGAGATCCTTCAACTGCTCCTTCAACTCCTTTAGCTTAGCTGGAGTCATTCTGTACGGAGGAATAGATATAGGCTTCATATCAGGAAGAAGGTCAATTCCAAAATCGATCTCCCTCTCGGGAGGTATTCTAGGTAGATCATCTGGAAACACTTCTGGATATTCACATATTACTGGAACTGACTAGATAGTTGGGGTCTCAGACGTAGCATCCTTAACCCTAACTAGGTGGTACACACAGCCTTTAGAGATCATCCTTCTAGCCTTAAGGTAGGAAATGAAATGACCTACAAGCAAAGCTGAACTACCCTTCCACTCTAAGACTAGTTCATCCAAAAATTCTAATGCACGGGTTCTACAATTCATTGAGGCATAACATGCATGTAGCCAATCCATGCCAAAGATAACATCAAAATCGGTCATGGCTAACTTTACTAGATCTGTTGACGTGATATTTTGAAGAACAGTGACAAGGCAACTTCTATATACCCGTCTAGCTATAACTGAATCATTAACTGGAGTAGAGACAGAGAAGGGTTCTAATAAGATTTTAGGACCAACTCAAGAACTACTAGCAACATAGGGCATCATAAAGGATAAGGTAGCATCTAGATCTAATATTAAATATACATCAAGGTGGAATACACGTGACATACCAGTGACTACATCTGGGGAGACCTCTTGCTCCTGACGGGACTCTAGGGCATAGAATCTGTTTTGACACTAACCACCACCAGCTCTAGTAGATGCCCCTGCTGGGCTGGGCATGCTGGTGGAGCTGCTTAACTGGAGGCTGGGCCTCGACCCTATCATGACCTTGTCTGGCTACTAAGCAATCCCGAAGCATATGTCCGGGCTTCCCGCACTTGAAACAAGCACCTGAACCTGCTAAGCACAAACCCACATGTCTCCACACATATCTACTACACTCTGGATACTGGTCTCTGCGAGTCTGCTACCCTGACCTCTAGAGCCTGAGGCTCATCCCCTCTAATCGCGCCTATATCTGGATGGCACACTCATAGCCAACGGTGTTGGGGCTTAAGATCTCTGGTAGGACTGCTAATGGTGACCACCACCAGGTCTCTACTGGGAGAATCCAAAGCTATTAGTCCTGGCCCTGTTGGCCTCTCTCTCCCGCTCACTCACCAGTACTGCCTCTATCTCCTAGGCATATAGAAATATCTGAGGAAAGTCAATGTACTGATGAAGCATCGCAGTCCGGCAATCTTTAATCAAGTAGTCTTCTATACCATGCACAAACTGGCTCACTCGGGCTTTCTGATCTGCCACCATCTTAGGTGAATACTTTGACAAGCGAGTGAAATCCAAGGCATACTCCTGAAATGTCATCTTTCCTTGCTTCAGGTTCACAAACTCGGCCGCTTTGATCTTTCTCATCTCACGAGGGAAGAACCAATCCGGAGATACGATATGAAATTCATCCCAACAAATAGGGCCTGCTCCAACTGACCTACTATCCTTCCATTGCTTAAACCAAATGTGTGGAACCCCTTCCAACTGATACGAGGCTAGATCAGTGCACTCCTTTCCATTCACCCCTAGGATCTGGGTGATCTTAAGAACCTCATCAATAAACTCATGTGGATCCTTGTCCACCTTTGACCCAAGGAATTCTGGAGGGTTCATCTTCAGAAAATCTCTGACTCTTACCACTGCCACATTTCCATTCTCTGGGATGTACACTACCGCTTGTTAGTTAATATGGGCAGTCAAAGCTTGAGCTAGCATCTTAATGGAAGCCCTAAACTCTGTGTGGGCTACCTGCTCGAGTACATGATCCTCATGGGCTAGTGTGGCATACTGGTGCCTATCCCCATTGCCATTCTCGTAGCCATTTTCCATTTCTGTATCTTTTACCATTAACTCTGCGGGGAGGCATGATTTTGCAAACGCATATAGAAAAAGTTAGACGGATAGAGAACCATTTCCTCGCATGACTCAGATCATGAAAAAAGGAAACATTTCCTAAAAGTTTCATAGCCTCTTCATAAGTATGGCGCTCTTCACACCCATGAAAAAGACTCTACTCAATGTGGATTTTAGACATCTTAGCACACTTCAAAATCTAATGCTATGATACCATGTTTGTCACGACCCAAACATAGGCTTGGATCGAGACACAGGACAAAGACCCCCAATAGGCTCCAAGTAGACCCATCGCATGAACATGACATCTAAGCTCAACATTTTAAGATGCGTAAATCTAACATATAAAATAGTGGAAGTCTGCAAATCATATAACATCTGAACATTTGAACACATAACACAAGTCTGAAGCTGAATACATACTATGACTGAAAAGCCTCTAATATATAGATAAGCTGATGGGACAACACTCCCAATTAGCTCACAAGAAGTCTGAAGCTAATAATACAAACTCAACTAACTTAAGGTCCTCGAAGGATGAGGATTCACCAACAAGGCAGTTTGGGATAAACTCTGGAACTATTTAATAGCGGGACTTGTTCTGAACGTCTAAGCCTATATCATGAAACGATACAACATAGAATATGCGGTCGATATGTGGAATGTACCGACTATATAAGGTAAGTAAAACAGCTACGTAAGTAAAATCATAAACCATGCATATCATAAAACATAATCAAGATAAGATTTTGAGAGTAGGGATTGCATGCTATTATTTGAAAACATGACTTAAGCATAACTGAATTGAATGACCCAAAGCTGAAAATTGTTAACCATAAGTAAAACTGAACATTGGGTCAAACCTGATGAAAATATAATATCTTACTAATGAACATGCATAACTAAAATCATAAGGGACAATGGGAGACTCATCATATAACCAAAATTACCATGATAGAGCTTATTTGGTCCCGACTATTACACTCAAGTCGGCAGAGCCGTCCAAATCCTTTCCAAGGCTAAGGACTCTACCATGATATCGATATCAAGCTGAAGCACATTTGGGGCAGGGAAAGCTCACAAAGGAGGTCCCAAATAATCTAAACATATCTGCGTTGGCACATAGTTCTGAGGCACAGGGTTGATGAAGCTTAGCCTACTCGATGCTAGACACTACTCTCAAAAAACATTCATATGCTCTCCATCATTTTTCAACGAAGCTGAACCATCGTCCAGTGAAGAAGCTGACTCATAACGTACATGCATAATCTGAAATCATAACATGAGGAGACTTGGGCTTAAACCATACCACAAGCTGAAAAGAAAGGGAGTTTAGACTCCAAAATCCATGTGGTAAGCTAATACATGAAGTATAGGTAAATTATGAAACATACTTGACCATATGGGCTTTCCCAATACTTACACATGCTTGACATAGACTTGGTCATTTGAAAACATGAACATAGACATGGGTAATACAAAATCATACTTTCTTCATAAACATCTCATCATGCTTGAATACATATCTCATAGATCTCAACTTTCATGAACTTTCATGGATGGGCATCATAATTTGTAAAACTTGAAAACATAATTTATAATTGAAAACATTATAAAATATGCCCATTTATGTGATACCTTGGAAATGCCTAAGAGTAGACTGTTACACCCCGGGAGCTTAAACAACTGACCCGGGAGTTGAAACGGAAAACAATTATGAAATTGATATTGCAGGCACAGGACGACTCATTGGATGACTCGTGAGGAGACCCCATGAATCGTTAGATGGCTCATGGGGAGGCTTGGGGGAAATAAAGTATTGAGGTCCCCACGAGTGAGGTAACGACTCGTGGTCAACCACCACGAGTCGTCATGTCAATCATGGAGTGGTGCGGGAAAACGATGGAGGAGCTGTCCAGTGTACTTAACGGAAGGGACCCCATGAGTCGTGGTCAGTCCCAACAACTCGTGAGGTGAGTCCTGAGCAAGCAGGTTGAAAATTAAGGTAGTGTACATAACGTAAGGTGACCATGAGTTGTGGTCTCAAGGAACGAGTCGTTAAGTCCCCCATTACGAGCCACAGCAGACTTGTTATCCAGTGCACCTAACGAGCAACATAATAGTCGTTTGGGCCAGTGATGATCCGTCAGGTCATCCGTTAAGACCACCTTGCAGTGTTTTCCTGCAAATTAAGTAAGGGTCTTTTCGTGATTCCTAAATCCTAGGGGCCTATACTACATTGTTTAAGTCTTGTTTTATAGGGATTTAAGAGGGGAAAACCTATTCTAAGCTAGTTCATCCAATGCATGCAAACTTGAGAGCTTGAAGGGAAGATTTAAAGAAAGTTTTAAAGGTTTCCATTGGAATCTCATCTTGGGCAATTAGAGAAGTGTTAAAATCATCCCTCCCAGATATTTAAGTCTATGAGTGGGTGTCTTCTTCCACACCCATTCACAATTCCTATCAAAATGTTATAAATTGTCTATGATCAAGTATGGGGTTTTAACGAATTGCGTGATTCTTCAATCTCTATACAAGGGTATGATTAGATTGTATTTATATTGTTGGATGATGAAGCATGGGCGAATTCTAAGTTATTTTTCCTTATAAAATTATTTTCCAAATTTTGAATCTAAAACGCCCATGGATGATGATTTCATAAGAGAAGTGATTTACGACAATGGTGTGTTGATGATAAGGTTGATGATGAAAAGCATGTCTCTAAAACTACCCATGATTATTTTGTTGTTTAAAAATGAATTGATTAGGTCCAGGTATGATAAAGCTTTGGGTGATGCACACATGTTGATTTAAAGAGATGATTTTCCCGACATAAGCATACCACATTGTTGGAAGTGCAATTTCCCAATTTTTATTATAAAGTCTAGCTTGTGGTATGTTGAGTAAATATTTGTACATGTATCTTATCACATGATTTGGAGTAGATGCTCCCACCTATGCTTGAGCATGTGGTAGGTTTCGGAATAAAGCCTCATATATGCTTGAATTCATAATTGAGATGTATGTCAATGTTGAGCCTTGTCAATAGACAATGTTGAGCTTCATATCCATATGATGTCTAGTCTATGTATGATTTCATTATGAGCTTTGTCATTAGACAATGCTGAGCTTCATTTCATACGTGTTGAGTTATACATGATCTCATCTTAAGCTTCATCAAGGGACGATGTTGAGCTTTGTCAATACACAATGTTGAGCTTCTTGAGCTTCTTTATATATGATGTAGAGCATTGCATCTTTTTGGGAGAAGAGTCTAGCACTGAGTGGGTTAAGGGTCTATTACCCTATGGCCCAAAACTATGCGTCAATGTAGGTTGATACTATTATATTATTAGGACCTCCTGTGTGAGATATCCCCGACCCAATTGGCCCTTCAACTTGATATCGATATCATGGTATCATTCGTCGCCCTGGCAAGTTTATGGATGGGTCTACACACTTGAGTGTGATAGTTTGGACCATGTAAGCTCTATCGTGGTATGTCAGTTAAGTGACGAGTCTCCCACTTTCTATATCATTCAGATTTGCATATTCATTGCTCATGATGATTACTTATGCATGCATGTTTAAAAATCAAGGTTTTGTTCAGCTTTTGATATAAATGTTATGTTTCAGCTTTCAGTCATTCGAGTCAACCATGATGTTCTAAAGCTATGCATGGTCATGTTATGATAAGAGTACGATTTCAAAATGAATGCATGTAGTCTTTCACTTACACTTAAAAGCTTATGATATGTTATGAAATGTTTTAAATGATTTATTTTACTTAATAGGTCTTACCTACCTTGAATACTCGGTACATTCCATATACTAACTGCATACTTTCTATGTTTCGTCATTTCGTGATGTAGGATCCATTTCCCAAGTTCAGCTCCGTTCGTAATCTGTTATTAGAGTTAGATTCTGCTTGAGTGGTGAGTCCTCATCTTTCGAGGTGTAGACTTTCAGTTTCATGTCGTATTTCAATTTCATGTTTTTTGGAGTTAGTTGGGGTCTTATCCAATCAACTCATCTAAACTAGAGGCTTTCAAACTTATGTATGTATAGCTTCAAATATTATTCTGAAGTGCTGTTGTATGAGCATTCTGTTGAATTATAATTATGTTTTCTTCATGTTTATTGAATGAGTTAGTCGAATGCTTATGTCATGGGTCGACTTGGGGTCTCATTGGGCCCCTTGTCCCATGCCTATGATTTGGTCCTTTGTTCGGGTTGTGAAAAACTTGGTATTAGAGCCATAGGTTTGATATGTCCTAGGAAGTCTGAAAGCCGCGTTAGGCAGAGTCTTTTTCATGGGTGTGAAGCGAGCCACACTTATGACAAAGAGGCTACTAGACGTTTTAGGGAATGTCTCCTTCTTTCATGATCTATGTCGTGCGATGAAAAGCCTTTCTATCCTTCTAATTCGTGCTATTTGCGATTGATGAATCATGGCTCCTAGAAGGATGAATGGGAGGAAAAATGGAGGTGCTGAAGGCCACAAGGAGGGAAACGATTATGGGCATCAGCTAACCCCCACTAGTTTAGGAGCGTCAGGCACCGGAGCCAGCAGCTCATGCTGTGTTCTGAGCTGCCATTCAGATGCTGGTGCAAGCCTTGACTGCTCAAGTCAATTAGCAGGCCGTTGTGCATGTTCCTCAAAATGGCAAGGCGGCGGCGACCAGAGTCCGAGACTTCTTGAGGATGAACCCGCCGGAGTTCTTAGTGTCCAAGGCAGTGTTGAGTGTGCAGAGTTGTCCTCCTACCAGTTGAAGGGGGTTGCACATATTTGGTTCCTCCAGTGGAAGGACAGCAGGGTCGCTAGTGCAGGTCCGGTCACATGGGAGGAGTTTCAAGTTGCATTCCTCGATCGGTTCTTCCCTCGAGAGATGAGGGAGTTGAAAGAAGCTAAATTTGTGAATCTGAAGAAAGGAAGGATGACTATTTAGGAGTACGCCCTTGAGTTCACCCGCCTATCCAAGTATGCCCCAGAGTTAGTGGCCAACCAGCGGGCAGAGGTGAGTAAATTTGTGCATGGGATAGAAGGATATTTGGACAAGGACTGCAGTATAGGTATGCTCTGTCAGGAAATGGACTTCCCTCGTATGGTGCTATACGCTCGGCATATGGTGGCGACACATTCCAGGGAATGGGAGGCCAAGAGGGCCAGGACTGAGGACCACAGATTCTCTCAGTAGAGGCTCGGTGGTGGGCATCGACAGCAAACCCACCAGAGATCGTCAGCCCCAGCATCATCCATTGTGAGTGTGCCATCTAGGCCCCGACATGATCATAGGGGGTGAGCGTCAGGCTCGAGGGGTCATAGTAGCAGACCCATAGATTCTAGCATTCCAGGTAAGTGCTTGGCATGGTCAAGAGCTTGTTTTGGATGTGGGAAGCCTGGAAATATGCTTAGAGATTTTCCCATTGCGCGACAAGATCACGTTGGGGGCTGAGGCCCAGCTTCTAGTTCAGCAGCCCCACACCCATGCATCTACTAGCACAGTTAGCAGCTAGTGCCATAACAAATTCTATTCCTTAGCCACTCTCCAGAAGCAGGAGGCCTCACTAGATGTAGTCACCGGTATGTTGAGAGTCTTTCATGTTGATGTATATGCTTTGTTAGATCCGAGGGCTACCTTGTCTTTTGTGACACCTTATGTAGCCAATAGCTTGGGAGTCAGTCCCAATGTCATATCAGAGCCCTTCTCAGTTTCTACTCCAGTAGGTGACTCAATTATAGCTAGACGGGTGTATGGAGATTGCCTGGTCTTAGTTATTCATCATGTCACCTCAGCAGACTTGATAGAGTTAGTCATGAACCTTTTTGATGTTATTCTCAACATGGATTGGCTATTTGCATTCTATGCTTCAGTTAATTGTAGGACCCAATCAGTAGAGTTCAGATTTTCGGGTGAGCCTCTCTTAGAATGGGAGGGTAGTTTAGCTGTGCCTGTAGGTCGATTTATTTCCTATCTTAAGGACAGAAAGATGATTTCTAAGGTTGCTTGTACCATCTAGTTAGGGTTAAGGACGTGGAGTCTGATACCCCGATGATCCAGTCTGTACTAGTAGTACGAGAGTATCCAGAGGTCTTTCCTGATGATTTGCCAGGCGTCCTTCCCAAGCGGGAGATTGATTTTTTTATAGATCTTCTTCCCGACACGCAGCCTATATCTATTCTGCCTTATAGAATGGATCCACCTGAGCTAAACTAATTGAAGGATCAGTTGAAGGATCTGTTAGGTAAGGGCTTTATTAGGACGAGTAAGTCTCCATAGGGTGCACCAGTGTTATTTGTCCAGAAGAAGGATGGTTCACTTCAGGTGTGCATTGATTATCAGCAATTAAACAAGGTCACCGACAAGAACAGGTATCCTTTACCCATTATCGATAATTTGTTTGACCATCTTTAAGGTGACAAGTGTTTCTCCAAGATTGATTTCAGATTCGAGTATCACCAGCCCAGGGTTCGGGAGAGTGACATTCCAAAAACTGCTTTCAGGGCTCGGTATGGTCACTAAAAATTTGTTGTTATATCTTTTGGACTAACCAATGCCCCTGCAGTTTTTATGGATCTAATGAACATGGTGTTGATGGCATATTTGGACATGTTCGTGATTGTTTTCATTGATGTTATATACTCTCGGAGCGAGGAGGAGCATGTCGCTCACTTGAAAATAGTGCTTCAAACCCTTAAGGATCATTAGTTGTATGCAATGTTCAGTAAATGTGAGTTTTGGTTGGATTCGGTGGCATTTCTAGGCCATGTAGTATTAGGTGAGGGCATAAAAGTAGACTCTCAGAAGATCGAGGCACTAAAGAATTGTCCCAGACCAGTGAACCCATCAGATATGAAGATCTTTTTGGGCTTAGCGGGTTACTATCGGAGATTTGTGGAGGGTTTTTCATCTATTGCCGCACCATTGACTAAGTTGACTCAGAAGAAGGTAAAGTTTCAATGGTCGGAGGCTTGTGAGAAAAACTTCCAAGAGTTGAAGACCTGACTCACTTTAGCACCAGTGTTGACTCTACCTGAGGTATGTATGGCTTTGTAGTGTATTGTGATGCTTCGCGAGTTGCACTCGGGTGTGTATTGATGCAACATGGGAAAGTGATAGCATATGCCTCAAGACAGTTGAAAGTTCATGAAAAGAACTACCTGACCCATGATCTTGAACTAGTTGCTATGGTGTTTGCATTGAAGATATCGCAAACATTACTTGTACGGTGTCCACGTGGATGTATTCATAGATCACAAAAGCTTGCAATAAGTGTCTATGTAGAAAGACCTCAATGTTCGGCAAAAAAGGTGGTTGGAGCTCCTTAAGGACTATGATATGAGTGTTCTTTATCACCCGGGTAAGGCTAATGTGGTAGCGGATGCACTTAGTAGACTCTCTATTGAGAGTGTGTCCCACATGGATGAAGGAAGGAAAGAGTTGGTGAAAGATGTCCATCGGCTTGCGAGGTTGGGAGTTAGATTGGTCGATTCAACCGATGACAGCGTTATTATGCAAAATGAATCAGAATCGTCCTTGGTGAAGGATGTGAAGGTCAGACAAGATGAGGATCCAATTCTAGTAAAGCTAAAGTAAGTCGTTGGAAGTTAGAAAGTGGAGGTCTTCTCCCAAGGGAGAGATGGGGTGCTGCGGTACCAGGGTCGTCTATGTGTTCCAGATGTTGATGATTTGAGGAATCGAATATTGCATGAGGCACATGGATCCAGTTACTCTATCCACCTGAGTGCCACCAAGATGTATCATGACTTGCGGGAAATATATAGGTGGCAAGGCATGAAGAAGGATATTTCAGAATTCGTAGCTAAGTGCCCAAACTTTCAGCAAGTGAAAGTTGAGCATCAAAGGTCAGGAGGCGTACTTCTGGATATCAACATTCCCACTTGGAACTGGGAAGACATTGATATGGATTTCAATACAAGCCTACCTCGTACTCACCGATACTATGATCCATTTAGGTGGTGGGTCAATAAGTTGACCAAGAATGCACACTTTCTACCGGTCAAAACTACATATTCAATGGGTGATTATGCCAAATTGCATATTGGGGAGTTGGTTCGACTTCATGGAGTTCCCTTGTCTATTATTTCAGACCAAGGTACTCAGTTTACCTCCCAATTCTGGCGTTCTTTTCAAAAGGGACTTGGGATTCAAGTTAAGCTCAGTACAGCCTTTCATCTGCAAACAGACGGCTAGGCGGAATGAATAATTCAAACCCTCGAGGATATGTTGAGGGCATGTGTGATGGATTTTAAAGGTAGTTAGGACGACCACTTTCCCTTGATCGAGTTTGATTATAACAACAACCATCACTCTAGCATCCAGATGGCACCGTTCGAGGCTCTTTATGGGAGGGGGTGTAGATCGCCCATCGGATGGTTTGAGGTTGGGGAAGCTGCTATGATAGGGATTGATTTGGTTCATGAGGCCATGGTAAAGGTTCAGTTGATAAGGGACAAGATGAAAACTGCTCAGAGTCGTCAAAAATCATATGCGGATGTGAGAAGAAGGGACTTGGAGTTTGAGGTGGACGATTGGGTATTTCTAAAGGTATCTCCCATGAATGGAGTCATGCGGTTCGGAAAGAAAGGAAAACTCAGTCCCCGCTATATTGGTCCCTACTGGGTTATGAGAAGAGTTGGTAAGGTAGTGTATGAGTTGGACTTTCCATCAGAATTATCTTCAGTTCATTCCGTCTTTCATGTATCGCTCTTGAAAAAATGCTTGGGTGATCCATCTTTAGTTGTCCCGGTGGAGAGTGTTGGTGTAGGAGATAGCCTCAGTTATGAGAAAATTGCAGTTGCAATCTTGGATCATCAGGTTTGGAGGCTGAGGAACAAAGAAGTAGCTTCGGTGAAGGTGTTGTGGAGAAACCAGCATTTTGAAGGAGCTACGTTGGAGGCCGAAGCGGCTATGATGGTTAAATACCCCCCACCTGTTCCCTACTGGCTTAGTTTCAGTTTGAGGTATCAGTTTTTGCCCTAATTATCTAATCAATTTCCATGTTCAGTTCATGTGGGAAAGTTTGAATCATGTTATGATAAATATATGTGAGTCCTAAATTCAATTCAGCTATGTAGTTTTTTTCGGAGGTAGTCATTCTGTCACTTTTTGATTTTAATAATCAGTATGTGCATATGAGGATTTCTTGTTTCTGAGTTTTTTGTGTGTTTCTAACATTCGATAATGAATTTCCTCGAGGGGTAGATATTGTTATACCTTAGGATCTCAAAGAATGGACCCAGTTGTTGAAACGGAAAAAAATTGTGAAATTGATGTTGCAAGCGCAAGATGAGTCGTTGGATGTCTCGTGAGGAGACCCCACGACTCATCAGGTGGCTCGTGGGGAGGCCTGGGGGAAATATAGGATTGAGGTCCCCATGAGTGAGGTAACAACTCATGGTATGCTACCATGTGTCTTCATCTCAATCGTGCGGTGGTGTGGGAAAATAGATGGAGGAGCTGTCCTGTGTACTTAACAGAAGGGACTCCACGAGTCGTGGTCTGTCCCAACGACTCGTGAGATAAGTCGTGAACAAGCAGGTTGAAAATTAAGGCAGTGTACATGACAGAAGATGACAACGAGTTGTGGTCTCAAGGAATGAGTCGTTAAGGCCCCCATTACAAGCCACTGTAGATCTGTTATCCAGTACACCAGACGAGTGACATAACGAGTCGTTTGGGCTAGTGACGATCGGTCAGGTCGTCCATTAGGACCACCTAGCAGTGTTTTCCTGTGAATTTAGTAAGGTTCTTTTCGTAATTCCTAAATCCTATGGGCGTATACTATGTTGTTTAAGGCTCGTTTTACAGGGTTTTAAGAGGAGAAAACCTATTCTAAGCTAGTTCATCCCATGCATGCAAACTTGAGAGCTTGAAAGGAAGATTTAGAGAAAGATTTGAAGGTTTCCATTGGAATCTCATCTTGGGCAATTAGAGAAGTGTTAAAATCATCCCTCCCAGGTATGTAAGGCTATGAGTGGGTGTCTTCTTCCACACTCATGCCCAATTCCTATCAAAATGTGACAAATTGTCTATGATCAAGTATGGGGTTTTACCCAATTGCATGATTCTTCAATCTCTATACATGGGTATTATTAAAAAGTATTTATGTTGATGGATTATGAAGGTTGGGTGGATTCTAAGTTGTTTTTCCTTAAAAAAATTGTTTTCCAAATTTTAAATCTAAAACGCCCATGGATGATGAGTTCATGAAAGAAGTGATTTATGACAAAGGTGTGCTGATAATGAGGAGGATGATGATGAAAAGCATGTTTCAAAACTACCCATGATTTATCAAAATGAATTGATTAGATCAGTGTATGATAAAGTTTTGGGTGATTCCCACATGTTGATTTAAAGTGATAATTTTCCCGACATAAGCTAACCACATTTTGTGAAGTGCAATTTCCCAATTTTTATTATAAATTCTAACTTGTGGGAAGTTGAGTAAATATTTGTACATGTAGCTTACCACATGATTTGGAGTAGATTCTCCCATCTATGATTGAATTTGTGGTATGTTTCGGAATAAAGCCTCCTATATGCATGAATTAATAATTGAGATGCATGTCAATGTTGAGCCTTGTCAATAGACAATGTTGAGCTTCATATCCATATGATATCTATTATATGCATGATTTCATTATGATCTTCATTTCATACGATGTTGAGTTATGCATGATTTCATCTTGTACTTCATCAAGGGACGATGTTGAGATTTGGCAATAGACAATGTTTAGCTTCGTCAATAGACGATGTTGAGCTTCTTCAATAGACTATGTTGAGCTTCGTTATATATGATGTAGATCATTGCATGTTTTTGGGAGAAGATTCTAGCACCTAGCGAGTTAAGGGTCGATTACCCTATGCCGAGAACTACGCGCCAACATAGGTTGATACTATTATATTATTGGGACCTTGTCCCGTGTCTACGATCCGGTCCTCCGTTCGGGTCATGACTTAGACCTGGGAGTTAAAAGTTGAAAATTTCTGAAACTAGGAAAAATAATGTAGAATGGGTGACCCTACAGATCATTGGTCCAACCAACGACCCATTGGGATGAGTCGTGGAAAGTATCTGGTCTGGGGACAGTGAAAGCAACAACCAATGTAACGACTCATTGTGGGAACGAGTCGTCATTTCTAGTCATGGTAGGAGATGGACTTTAGCATCTGAGAAGTAATGGGCCATCCCACGACCCATCATGAGTTACCACAGATTGTGGTCTGCGGTCGTCGTTTGAATGGGAGATTACCAGTGGGTTCGATGCAAGGAAACTACAACTTGTTGGTGGATGTAATGAGTCGTGGTGAGGCTCGTTGTATGATGAGGCGCCAAGTTTACAGGAGGAAACAATGGTCAATAGCACGACCCATTGTATTGTAGCACGACCCATCGTTTTGAGTCGTGGGTTAGATCGATACCTAAGCGTGGACAGTATATAGCACGGATCGTCACCACGGGTCGTGGTATCCTCCAAAGACCCATTAGAGCGCCCGTTGGTTCGTCCGGTGAAGAAATTTCTACGTAATCATTAAGGGCATTTTCATCATTCCTACGTCCTAAGGCCCTATACTACGTCGTTTAAGGATCATAATGGTGGGTTTTAGGAGGGGAAAACCAAATCTAAGTCATTTCTTTCATGCATGGAAACTTAGAGAGTTAAGGGAGGTGATCTAGAGCAAGCTCTCAAGGTTTCTATTCAAATTCTTCTTGGGCAATCAGAGAAGTGGTGGAATTAAGCCCTTTCAAGTATGTAGGGTTAAGATTGGGTGTTTCCTTCCACACCCATGCCCAATTTCTACCTAAGTTATGAGAATTTCTTATGATCAATTTATGGGGTTTTTATCCAAATGCATGAATCTTCTATTTCTATACATGGGTATGATTAAATTGTGTTTCCACTATTGAATTATGAAGTATGGGCAGATTTTAAATTGTTTTTAATCGAAAAATCATGTATTTCTAGTTTTATGAAATTCAAGGCCCATTGATAAGAAGTTCATAAAAGAAGAGATTCGTGATGAATGTATGATGATGATGAGATATGATGGTGAAAATCATGATATCAAGCTACCCATGATTATGGTATTGCTTTCAAATAGATTTGAGTAATTCCAAGCATGATAAAGTTTATGTCAAGTATGTATGATGTATTGTCTCTAAAGTAAGCTTACCACATGGTTTTGCAGCAAAGACTCCCAATTATCTTTCAGCTTGTGGTATGTTTTTAACTAAAGTTTCTCATATGCATGATTTCATATTTAAGATGTATTTCATTATTGAGATTTGTCAATGGACAATGTTGAGCTTCATTATAAAATGATGTAGAGCATATGCATATTTTTGGGAGAAGAGTCTAGTACCGAGCGGGCTAAGGGTCGATCACCCTATGCCCCAGAACTACGCGCCAATGTAGGTTTACACTATTATTATATATTATTTTGGGACTTCCCTTGTGAGCTATACCCTGCCCTGATTGGGCCCCGAGCTTGATATCGATATCATGGTATCGTCCTTAGCCTTGGTAAAGCTTTGGGCGGCTCTACCCACTTGAGTGTGATAGTTGGGACCATGTATGCTCTATCGTGGTATGTCGGTTAAGTGACGAGTCTCCTAGTGTTCCTCATGATTCAGTTATGTATATTCATTACACATGATTATTATATACACATGCATGTTCTAAAAGCAAGGTTTGACTCAATATTCTGCTTTTCTATAAATGTCATGTTTCAGCTTTAAGTCATTCGAGTCAGTTTGATGTTATAAAGCTATGTATTGTCATTTTATGAAAAGATCATGATTTCAAAAAGAATGTATGCAAGCCCTCCCCTTAGATTCTTAAAGCTTATTTTATGCTATGAAATGTTTTAAATGATTTTCTTTACTTAAGCGGTTTTTACTTACCTTCCACACTCGGTACATTCCACGTACTGGCCGCATACTTTTTATGTTGTATTATTTCATGATACAGGACCCGGCTCTCAACTTCAGCCCCACTCTTATTCATCTTATCAGAGTTAGAGTTTTCCTTGTTGGTGAGTCCTCATTTTCGAGGACTAGGCTATTCATCTTTTTCTCTATGTATTTCAGTTTCAGCTTGTTAAGTTAGATGGGGTCTTGTCCCATCAACTCGTCATGTTTGGAGGCTATTTAGACATATGTATGTATTCAACTTCGGATTTTATATTCTGATGTTATATTCAAGTTAGTTTTCCACTATGCTTATATTGCTGGTTATTTAGTTCTTTATTGAGTTAGATGTATGTTATGCCATGGGTCGACTTGGGGTCTCTCGGGGTTCTTTGTTCCGTATCGCGATCCGGGCCTCCGTTTGGGTCATGACAATTAATCATAATTCAACATTCGAAACATGCTTAGATCATACCCATGATAGTAACTTAGAGAATTCACATGTTGGGTAAAATCCCCATAGATTCATCAATTAGAATTTTCATGAATTGAGAGGGAATTAGGTATGGGTATGGATAGTTACACCCATTCATAACCCTATATACCTGTAGAAATCTGATTTCAGAACTTCCTTGATTTCCCAATGAGAATTTGGGGAAGAACTTGAGAAATTTAGACTTGCTCACCCTTCGAAGCTTCTAGATGTGCATGAATAAAAGTGAATAAGTCTAGAATGAACTTACCCCTCATAAAACACTCTATTCTAAGCTTAAAATGACATAGTTTAGGACTTAGGAACTTAGGAATTTAGGAAAAGCCCTTAATAAATTCATAGGGAAAAACATACTACCAGTCCCAACGAGGGACTGGACGATTCGTCATCACTGACCACGTCTCGTGGTCTCCTCCTATTTCCTGCACTGGAATTCTGAAATAACCCGGAAGTGCGTAAGAATAGACCTAAAAGTTTAAAAGTTGAGAACTGCAGAAATTGGAAAAATTTGCACAGGAAGGGCCATGGAACGGCTCATGGTAACAAACCACGAGTCGTTGTATGCATTCATTGGTTAGGGAAGGCTGGAGGGTAGTGGAGAAAATGGATGACACAATGACTCATTGTTGGGAACAACGAGCCGTTGTCAGCAGGCATTGGAATAGGTTGGGATAAGTAGGTGGCATACACGGGCCTTTCAACAATTCATTGTGGGTTGCAATGAGTCGTTGTTACCGGTCATTATTTTGGTGCAAGAATTTCCATTGTAGATGATGGATAGAGACCACGACTCATTGGAAGAAACCACGAGTCGTGGTGAGGCCTGTGGTAAGAAGGTTTAGATTTGTGTGATGAGCAAACAATGGACGATGTAACAAATCATTGTTTCAGAGGACGAGTCATCCTGTATATACGTTGGTCAATTCCGGAAGTAAGCTATAGCAATGCAAACCACGAGCACCAGATTGGGTCGTCGTTAGCTCTAATAATCCGTTGGTTCCATCCGTTAGTTCAACCAGGCCAGTTTGCAGGGCAAATTCATTAAGGGCATTTTCGACTTTTCCATGCTATGAGGCCCTAAACTACGTCGTTTTAACTTATGGAATGTGGGTTTTAGGGGGATAATTTGTTCTATGTCCCCATTGATGCATGCAAGAGTATAGGGAGGTAATCAAAGGTGATTCAAGGCTTTTCTCTTTAATTCTTCCAAATTCCTTCTTGGGCATTCAAGAGAGGTTTAGAACCACTTATTCCCAGATATGTAAGGCTATCAATGGGTGTTTCTTTCCTCATCCATGACAAATCTCAGCGATTCATGAAGATTCTATCAAAAGCTTATGGTCGAAGTAGATTTATACAAAAATCTAAAGATTTCTAATGGACTTCATGATTTTTGAATCTTATCGTATTCTAAATCAACTTTATCATTTAAATTGTTTATAATATAATCAAGTTCTTGATTTCTATTGAATTTAGCCTAATTATACATGACCCATTATAAATCGATTTATGATCTACTATTTCCATTGATGATATTTACAAGTCTTTCATGAATTATGATTCAAATTATGGATTTATGATATTAACCATCTTGATTTTATGAATTTCAAGCCATATGCATGATTTATAAGTATGTACGAACCTTATGAATCATGAATTATGTTTTGGCCGACTCACAGGCCTCATTTCATGGATAGTTCACATATGTACAAGTATGTTTATGATTATCATGATTTAACTAGCCCACGAATTCAGGCATGTTATACTATGAGCACTATATATGTTTTTGGAGTAGTATCGAACACCGTGTAGATTCGGGGCTTAGGTTAAGCCCCGGATCTCATGAACTACGTGTCACTGTAGGTATGTTAGGACCCCTTTCAAGAGTGTCCCCCGCCCAAATGGCCCTTTCTTCATGGTGATATCACACTTTCATGGTCCTATCCTTGGTAAGGTATGGCACCCTCCCGACTAGGGTTACAAGTTGGGCTTCATGTGTGCTCATTTGGGGTATATCCGTTAAGAGAATCTCCCACTGTTTCTGATGATATATTCATGTTATGAATATGTATTTTACCTCAATTCATGTTAATTAAAGCTCTTCTCTTACATTTACGATATTTTTGCATTACGAAAGTTTTGAAAACCTTGAGCCCTATATTATGTTATGGTGTTTATGATATGAGCATGATGTCCTACTCTTACGATCATTTATGAGTTTTATACATGTTTAAAATGTCCATTTTACTTACCTTGCTTACTCAGTACATTCCATGTACTGACCGCATACTTTCTATGTTGTATCATTTCATGATACAGGACCCGACTCTCAGGCTTACCCTCCACAGCAGTGCTTCAGAGGTTGTTATCAGCGTATTTGGTATGTTCAAACTCTATGATTTTCTTTAAATTTCAATATCGTAGGGTTAGTTGGGGCATTGGCCCATCAACCCGTTTTTCATGATTAGAGACTTTTCAAACTACGTGTTGTAATTAGTCGTTATGTATGAATCTTGTACTTGCTTTCTCCTTTATTATGTCACAATTACGTTTTTCTTATGCTAAGTCTTTTGCTCATGTTATTGAATTAGATGTATGCCCATGCCATGGATTGACTTGGGGTCTCTCAAGGCTCCTTGTCCCATGTCTACGATCTAGGTGTATGTAGGGTCATCAAAAACTTGGTGTCAGAGCCAAAAATTTGAAGTATCCTAGGACGTCTAAAATTCGCGTTAAGCAGAGTCTTTTTCATGGGTGTGAAGCGTGCCTCACTTATGATGGAGAGGATACGAGACGTTTAGGAAATGTTCCCTTCTTTCATGATCTATGTCATGCGATGACAAGTCCTCTACCCTTCTAATTCATGCTATTCACATTTGCAGCATCATGCCTCCACACTGAGTGAACAACATAAGAAATGGTAATGGTAATGATCATGAGGGTGCCAATGGTGAGGAGAATCAATCAGCCCCACCCATTCCTAAGGAGCACGCACCAGAGCCAGCTACCCACGCTGAGTTTAGGGTAGCAATTTAGATGCTGGCACAGGCCATGACGGCCCAGGTCCAAAATCAGATAGTGGCATATTACCCTTAGAATGGGAATGCGGCGGCAACCAGGGTGAGGGATTTCTTAAGGATGAGCCCTCCTGAGTTCACGGGGTCGAAAGTGGACGAGGATCCCCACGAGTTCATTGAGGAGATTTTGAAGATCACCCAGGTTGGGGTGAACGATGGGGAGTTTGTTGACTTGACCTCCTATTAGCTAAAGGGGGTGGCTCATATATGGTTCAAGTAGTGGAGAGATGCCAGGGCAGTGGGTGTAGGCCCGATAGTTTGGGAAGAGTTCCACGCGATATTTTTTTATCGGTTCTTCCCTCGGGAAATGAGGGAGCTCAAGGCGGCCGAGTTTTTTAATTTGAATCAGGGTAACATGCCAGTTCAGGAGTACGCATTAGAGTTCACTCGATTATCTAAGTATGCTCTAGAGTTGGTGGCAAACCAAAGGGCTTAGGTGATTCATTTTGTGCATGGGGTGGTGAATTATTTGGACAAGGATTGCAGGATCTCGATGCTACATCGAGATATAGACTTTCCCCGTATTGTGTTGCATGCTCAGCAGATGGAGTCGGTCTACCGGAGGCAGAGGGAGTCCAAGAGGGCCAGGACCGACAGTTATAAGACTTCTCAAGTCAGGTCAGGGGGTGGGTAGCGTCAGCAGTCCCAAAACAAGTCTATCGCTCCAGCACCATCATTGGCCAACATGCCATCTAGGTTCAGAGGAGATTAGAGGAGCAGGGCTTTAGGCTCAAGGGATTAGGGTAGCATGCAGATGGAGCGCACTTTTCCAGCTTGTGCGAAGTGCGACAAGAATTATCCTAGGAGGTGCCTAGTTGGCGCGGATGCTTGTTTCGGGTGTGAAAACCCACACACAGAGTCAAAGATTGCCCTTCAGCCAGTTCTGCCGCTCCAGTAGCACGTCCCCCTCAGTAGGGTGCCTCTACTAGTTCAGCAGGCGGTCAGCGCCAAAACAGGTTTTATGCTTTAGTACCCTGCCAGGAGCCCTCTAGATATGGTTAATGGTATGTTGTAAGTCTTCCATATTGATGCTTATGCTTTGTTAGATCTAGGAGCTACTTTTTATTTTTTTACCCCTTATATTGCTAGTAGTTTTGGTGTTATCCCTGAAATTCTGTTAGAACCATTCTAAGTCTCTATCCCAGTCGGTGAATCAATTGTACCTAGGTGACTGTATAGAGGTTGCCCCATCACAGTGTTGCATAACGTTACCTCCGCAGACTTAGTAGAGATGGCTATGACTGACTTTGACATCATTTTGGGCATGGATTGGTTGTTTGCATGTTATGTTTTGATTAATTGTAGGACCCATGCAGTGGAATCAATTTTCAGGGGAGTCGGTGTTGGAGTGGAAGGGTAATTCAACTGTACCAGCCAGTCGATTTATTTCTTATCTTAAGGCCAGGAATATGATTTATAAGGGTTGCATGTATCACCTAGTTAGGGTTAGGGATGTTGAGTCCAAGACCCGGACTATCTAGTTAGCTCCGATAGTGTGTTGGTATCTAGAGGTTTTTCCCAATGATTTTCCAAGTGCTCCTCTTGAGAGGGAAAGTGATTTTGGTATTGATCTTTTACCCGATATGCAGCCTATCTCTATTACTTCATACAGAATGGCTCCAGCCAAGCTAAAAGAGTTAAAGGAGAAGTTAAAGGACTTGTTGGATAAGGCTTTCATTAGATCGAGCAAGTCTCTATGGGGTGCACCGGTTCTCTTTGTCCGAAAGAAGGATGGTTCCCTTCGCATGTGTATAGATTATTGGCAGTTGAACAAGGTCACCATCAAGACCAGGTACCCCTTACCCAGGATTGATGATTTCTTTGACCAGCTCCAGGGTGCTAGATGTTTCTCAAATAGATCTCAGGTCCAAGTATCATCAACTTAGGGTTCGGGAGTGTGATATCCTGAAGACAGCCTTCAGGACACGGTATGGCCATTATGAGTTTGTAGTTATGTCTTTTGGATTAACAAACACCCTTGCAGCTTTTATGGACCTGATGAACAGGGTGTTCAAGCAATATCTAGACATGTTCCTGATCGTGTTCATCGATGATATTCTTATATAATCTCAGAGCAAGGAGGAGCATGTCGCTCATTTGAGAGTAGTGTTGCAGACTCTCAAGGATCAGAAATTGTATGCAATGTTTGGTAAGTGCGAGTTTTGGTTGGACTCGGTGGCATTTCTGGGCCATGTGTTATTGAGTGAGGGCATAAAGGTAGATTCTCAGAAGATTAAAGTGGTAAAGAATTGGCCCAGACTGGTGAATCCTTCATAAATTCAGAGTTTCTTGGGCCTAGTAGGGTACTATCGGAGGTTTGTGGAGGGTTTTTCATCAATTACAGCACCATTGACCAGGTTGACTCAAAAAAACGTAAAGTTCCAATGGTCGGAGGCTTGTGAGAAAAACTTCCAAGAATTGAAGACCCGACTCACTTCAGCACCAGTGTTGACCCTGCCCGAGGGTATGGATTGCATTGTTGTGTATTATGATGCTTCGAGAGTCGAACTCAGATGTGTATTGCTGTAGCGAGGAAAAGTAGTAGCATATGCCTCCTGACAGTTAAAGGTTCATGAGAAGAATTACCCGACCCACGATCTTGGGTTGGCTGCGGCAGTGTTTGCATTGAAGATATGGAAGCATTACTTGTATGGAGTCCACGTGGATGTATTTACGGATCACAAGAGTCTACAATATGTGTTCACGCAGAAGGACCTCAATCTAGGGCAAAGGAGGTGGTTAGAACTACTCAAGGACTATGATATGAGTGTCCTTTACCACCCAGGACAGGCTAACGCCGTAGCGGATTCACTTAGTAGACTCTCAATGGAGAGTGTGTCCCACGTGGAGGAAGGAAAGAAAGAGCTAGCAAAAGATGTTCATCGACTTGCAATATTAGGAGTGAGGTTAGTTGACTCAGCCGACGATGGTGTTGTTATGCAGAATGGATCAGAGTCGTTCTTGGTGGTTGATTTCAAACCTAGGCAAGATGAGGACCCGATTTTGAGAAAATTGAAGGAAGCTGCGTGGAGTCATAAGGTGGAGGTTTTCTCCCAAGGGGGAGATGGGGTGCTTCGGTTTTAGGGTCGTCTATGTGCTCCAAACGTTGATGATTTGAGAGGCCAGATATTGGATGAGGAAAATGGATCCAGGTACTCTATCCATCCGTGTGCCACCAAGATGTATCATGATTTGTGAGAAATATATTGGTGGAATGGCATGAAGAGGAATATTGCAGAATTCGTAGCCAAATGTCCAAATTGTCAACAAGTAAAGGTTGAACATCAAAAATTCGGAGGAGTACTTCAAGATATTAGCATTCCTACTTGGAAGTGAGAAGAGATTAACATGGATTTCATAACAGGCTTACCTCATACTCGTTGACAATATGACTCCATTTGGGTGGTGGTAGACAGGTTGACTAAGGTGGCACATTTTCTATCGATCAAAACCACCGATCAGCGGATGATTATGCCAAATTGTATATTCAGGAGTTGGTTCGACTTCATGGAGTGCCATTGTCTATTATTTCAGACCGAGGTACTCAGTTTACCTCCCAGTTCTGGCGGTCTTTTAAGAAGGGGCTTGGGACTCAAGTTAAGCTCAGCACAGCCTTTCATCCGCAAATAGATGGCCAAGCGGAACAAACAATCTTCTTGAGTACATGTTGAGAGAATGTTTGGTGGATTTCAAAGGTAGCTGGGATGATCATTTGTCCTTGATCGAGTTTTCTTATAATAACAGTTATCACTCTAGTATCCAAATGGCAACGTTTGAGGCACTTTATGGGCGAAGGTGTAGATCGTCCATTAGATGTTTTGAGGTTGGTGAGGCAGTTATGATAGGGCCTGATTTGGTTCATGAGGCTATGGTAAAGGTTTAGTTGATAAGGGACCGGTTAAAAACTGCTCAGAGTCATCAGATATCATATGTTGATGTGAAGAGAAGAGATTTGGAGTTTGAGGTAGACGATTGGGTATTTCTAAAGGTATCTCCCATGAAGGGAGTTATGCGGTTTGGGAAGAAAGAAAAACTCAGTTCCCACTATGTTTTTCCCTACGGGATCACAAGAAGAGCTGGTGAGGCAGCGTATGAGTTGGACCTTCCCTCAGAGTTATCTTATATACACCCCGTGTTTCATGTCTCGCTTTTGAAGAAGTTCTTAGGATATCCAGCTCTAGTAGTCCCAGTGGACCGCGTTAGTGTAAAAGATAGCCTCAGCTATGAAGAAGTTCCTGTGGAAATATTGGACCGTCAAGTTAGGAGACTAAGGAATAAAGAAGTAGCATCAGTTAAAGTCCTATGGAGATATCAGCACGTTGAAGGAGCTCATGGAAAGCTGAAGCGGATATGATGGCTAGATACCCGCATTTATTCTCTACTGGCTCAGTTTCGACTTGAGGTATTAGTTATGCTCCATGACTATTTAGTTTTCATGTTCAGTTCATGTGTTCAAGTTTCTGTTATTTGTATGGATGTTTATGTGAAGCATGAAATTAGTTCAGCTATGTGTTGTGAATCGGAGGTAGTCATTCCGTCAGTTTTCAATTTAAATGGTCAATATTTGAATATGATACTTGCATGTTTCTATTTTCTGCTTGTTTCCTACATTCAAGGACGAATGTTCCCAAGGGAGGAGATATTGTAATACCCCGGAAGTGTGTAAGAATAGAACCAGAAGTTTAAAAGTTGAGAACGACAGAAATTGGGAAAAATTTCACAAGACGGGCCATGGTATGACGCGTGGTAACAATCCACGAGTCTTTGTATGCAGTCTTTAGTTAGGGAAGGCTGGGGGGTAGTGGAGACAATGTATGAAACAACGACTCGTTGTCGGGAACAATGAGCCATTGTCAACAGGCGTTTGAAGAGGTTGGGTTCAGCAGGTGGCATACAACGGGCCTTCCAATGACTCGTTGTGGGTTGTAATGAGTCATTGTTACCGGTCGTTATTTTGGTGCAAGAATTTCCAGTGTAGATGACGTATCGAGACCATGACTCGTTGGAAGAAACCAAAAGTCGTGGTGAGGCCCGTGGTAAGTAGGTTCATATTTTTGTGATGAGCAAACAACGGACGATGTAATGGATTGTTGTTTTAGAGGACGAGTCATCTTGTACATACGCTGGTCAGTTCTGTAAGTAAGCTAAAATAGTGCAAACCACGAGTGACAGAATGGGTCATCGTTAGCTCTAACGACCCATTGGTTTCGTCTGTTAATTCGACCCGGCCAGTTTCCAAGGCAGATTAATTAAGGGCATTTTCGACTTTTCCATGCTATGAGGCCCTAAACTACGTCGTTTTAACTTATGGAAGGTGGGATTTAGGGGAGGATAATTGTTTCTAAGTCCCTATTCATGCATGCAAGAGTATAGGGAGGTAATCAAAGGCGATTCAAGGCTTTTCTCTTCAATTCTTCCAAATTCCTTCTTGGGCATTCGAGAGAGGTTTAGAACTAGTTATTCCTAGGTATTTAAGGCTATCAATGGGTGTTTTCGTCCTAACCCATGCCAATTCTCTGCAATTCATGAAGATTCTATCAAAAGCTTATGGGGTTTTGAAGCAGATTTATATTTAATGATTTCTAATGGGCTTTGTGATTTTTGAATCTTACGTATTCTAAATCAACTTTATGACTTAAAATATTTATAATAATATTGATATCTTGATTTCTATTGAAGTTAGCCTAATTATGCATAACCCATGATAAATAAATTTATGATCTACTATTTCCATTGATGATATTTACAAGTCTATCATGAATTATGATTCAAATTATGGATTTATGATATTACCAATCATGATTTTATGACTTTCAAGCTATATGCATGATTTACAAGTATGTATGAACCTTATGAATCATGAATTATGTTTTGGCCAACTTATGGGCCTCGTTTCATGGATAGTTCATGTATGTACAAGTATGTTTATGATTATCATGATTTAACTAGCCCAGGAATTTATGCATGTTATACTATGAGCACTATATATGTTCTGGGAGTAATATCGAACACCGTGTAGATTCGAGGCTTAGGTTAAGCCCCAGATCTCATGAACTACGTGCCACCGTAGGTATGTTGGGACCCCTTTCATGACTATCCCCAGCCCAAATGGCCCTTTCTTCATGGTGATATCACACTTTCATGGTCCTATCCTTGGCAAGATACGGACACCCTCCCGACTAGGGTTACAAGTCGGGCTTCATGTGTGCTCATATGGGGTATGTTGGTTAAGAGAATCTCCCACTATTCCTCATGATATATGCTTGTTATGATTATGTATTTTGGCTCAAGTCATGTTAAATAAATCTCTTCTCTTACATTTTCCTTTATGTTTGCATTACGAAAGTTTTGGAAACCTTGAGCCCTATATTATGTTATGATCTTTACAATATGAGCATGATATCCTACTCTTATGATCATTTATGAGCTTTATACATGTTTAATATGTCTGTTTTACTTACCTTGCATACTTAGTACATTCCACGTACTGACCGCATACTTTCTATGTTGTATCATTTCATGATATAGGACTCGACTCTCAGGCTTACCCTCTATAGTAGTGCTTCAGAGGTTGTTATCAGCGTATTTGGTGAGTCCTCATGTTTCGAGGGCCATATGTTTAGGCTCTATGCTTTTCGTTCAGTTTCACTATCGTAGGGTTAGTTGAGGTATTGTCCCATCAACCCGTCTTTCATGATTAGAGGCTTTTCAGACTACATGTTGTAATCAGTCGTTATGTATGAATCTTGTACTAGCTTTCTCCTTTGTTATGTCACAATTACGTTTTCCTTATGCTAAGTCTTCCGCTCATGTGATTGAATTAGATGTATTCTTATGCCATGGGTTGACTTGGGGTCTCTCGGGGCTCCTTGTCCCTTGTCTACGATCTAGGTATACGTTCGGTTCATGACAAATTCCATCTTCACTAGTCACCACGAGGGACACCACGACTCGTGGTGTTCCCGATGACTCGTGGTGATTGGTCGTTAGGTGCACTGCTAGAACATTCATCCTTCAGACCAATCACTAACCACGACCTATTGGATGACTCGTGGTGGTGACCACAACCCGTAGTCCCACCCGTGGTCAGTCTCAAATCCCAAAACTCAGCCAAGTCCAACCTTCTCCACACGAGTCACTCAACGACTCGTGGTGCACCCAACGGGTCACTGGATGACTCATCCTGTGACCTGGTGTAGAAAATCCTATTTTCTCCATTTCAACTCCCGGATCTGATCTTAGGGTTTTTGGGGTATTACACTTGTCATCCTTAGAACCCATTTTCTTAAGTACTAAATCTTCTAACTCTTTATCATTTCGGTGTGTAACTATGCTGCATTGCTTTGTATTGTTATCTATATTACTGGATACCTCACCTTGTGATCTTGTATTTTGTGCCCCTGCAATATGATCTATTTGTCTCTCCACTACCCTTACGGCTAAATCTTGATTTCTGATAGTGGCTGCTAGTTTTTCTTGCTTCTTTGCTATCTTATCCTACTTCTTCAATCATTCTTCAGCAATTCTTCCACACTTCTTGGCTGGTTGTGGGTTTGATTGCCCTGTGATTGCTGAAAATTTGCATGTCTTTGTTGTTTGTACCAATTTTGATTCTTATTACCACCGCATGAAAAATTTGTGTGGTTCCTCTTGCTGGGATTGTAATTATCTCTATAATTATGGTTGCCTTCACCTCCACCTGTATTACCTATAAAATACACAGATTCTGGATTTGCTCCACATAATTCTATTGCATGATCGCACCACACACTTCACAAAAAAATTATGCTTGTTGTACCAGCTAAACATGGCATTATGCTTGGGCCATGAGTAGCTCGGTCAGTTGACTGATATTGTTGGCCACGGTAGCTACCTGAGTAGATAAAACAGTCATTCCATCCAGTTTCAACATTCCCTTGACATTCTTCACTACCTCTAGCCTCCTTCACCATTCCACTCAGAGTTGCTCTATGCTAACTTGTTCATTAACAAATAGAGTTCATCATAAGTCTTTTTTAGAGCCTATACTCTTGCAGTTGAGTCTAATAGGATCTTGGTATGTGGCTTCAAGATTTTAATAAATGTGTGGGGTAACACTTCTAGTATGGTGGTGATGCAGATAATCTCTCAACATACCCTTAGATTTTTCCCAGGCTTGGTACAAGGTCTTGCATTTTCTCTGCCTAAACCCAATAATCTCACTTCGTAACCTCCCAATATTCCTAAAGGGAAAAATTGAGTGAGTAATTTCTTGGCTAAGTTAGACTAGGAAGTAATGAAATTTGAAGGTTCAGACTTGAGTTATCTCTTTTCTTCACTCAACAGAGAGAAAGGGAATAACATGAACCTCACATAATAGGTTAAGACTCTTGTGATAACATAGGTATCACTAATCTCCAACAAGTATTGGATGTGCTACTATGGATCCTCGTGGGTAACACTATAAATTGCCCACTTGTACGTAGGAGCTGAACCATATTTTGTTTCATCTCCTACCTTCTCATAATAGCAGGCTTTCAAAAGCTAGAATTCATGTTGTCTATGAGTGGTACTGGCATATCGCATAATTCTATGGGGGCTTTTCATCTATTTCATATCTTCTAATTGCTCAATTGCTCATCTTTCACGTCTTAGTTGGTAAAAAAAATCTCTCTGATTTCGATTGGAAGTATGCGGGATTTTCTCCACTAAGATTTTCTTGCATTCAACTGTAGCACCTGTAAATGCGACAGCTAATATCAAGTTATTAACAATAATTCAAAATTAAGAAAATAGCTAAAAACTCTAACTTTATCAATTTTTAAGTCCCCGCAATGATGCCAAAAACTTATCACACCCAGATGCATACGCAAGTGCACAGGTCATGCAAGTAATACAGTGATAATGAGATTAGGTTATCGAACCCTCAGGGGCTCATAGTTGACAAATTATTTAAGACAAACTACTATTATTTGATGACTAATGTTTTTAGTAAGGTTGGTTGTGAAGGTTGTGTAACCTTTAGTTTAGACTAGCATTAGGTGATGCATATTTTATGAAATTAACAATGATAGAAGAACTTCAGGACTATGGCATACTTTCTCATTCATGTTCATGATGTACTTTTGTTAATATGCTAACCTTTTCAAGATACTAATTCACAGGGTTAATGGCATAGTTATGACTATCTCGAGTCTCTAACCCTCTGCTCAGATTACTCATATTACTATGTATATACAGGACATGTCCGTAACAAGAATACATTCAAACTCCCATATATGAACTAAACAAGGTAGGCTAGGTATATCTCTATCCTAGCCGCAAATCTATTCCCTCTGGAAGGATTCTATTCAAATTGATTCCCATTCTCTCTTGGCTTTCCTCTCTCGAGTTTCGCAAAGACTAAGGATGTACCCTACTGGTCGCGAATTAATAAAATACTAAATATAGAATAAAGTAAATAACTCAAATTATAATGTGAGCAATACTAACTCAAGTTTATAGATAAAACAACCATGCTTCAATCATAGCCCCAGAATAAGGGCATTTAGCCACTCATATTCAGATTATAACTGCAAATTTTCAT
Source organism: Datura wrightii (assembly GCA_035772735.1). Taxonomy (NCBI): domain Eukaryota; kingdom Viridiplantae; phylum Streptophyta; class Magnoliopsida; order Solanales; family Solanaceae; genus Datura; species Datura wrightii. The sequence goes on from JASDFA010000016.1 coordinate 163,180,122, forward strand.
GTTTAATTTCATTCTTAGAAAAAAATGAGAAAGAGAAGTAATCTTGAGTTGAGAGACACTGCTCTTGTCTTCTGCACTTCAAAATATCCGTCTCTTCCAAAATGTGACTGATGTGATGTGGGTTTACAACACTTTTGATGCTTAAAACCGAAAAAAGATACATGGTCTTAGGTATATTTATATAGATATGAGGTTGTTTTACCTTGTTTTTAGATAAATCATGTTTTGGAGTTGAATTTTTGAAAAGAAGAGAAGAAAGAGTAGAAAATGGGCTAAGTACAATCCAATAGGAGCCGCACCAGGCACTCATGATAAAATCCAAAGGAGCTGCACAAATGATTGACCAAGTATGACTCATGGTATGAGCCATACCATCCTAGTACAAGAAGTACGAAGAAGTCATGGAAAATTACAGAACACCTGCGCTTTTCTGAGCTCATGGTATGAATGGAAGATACGAGTCGTGATGACAATATATGACTCGTACCAATGAGTCATGGTAAAATTTAGAGAAAGTGTTGATAGGCAGATCCCAGGATATGAGAGGACACCACGAGTCGTAATATCAATGTACGAACCAAACTAAAGGCTCATGGAAAAGTTCAGAGGTTGCGAGGCTGCACAAGATCAGACCACGACTGGCAATGTACGAGTCATACGAACTCCCAAGACTTAACCAATTTCATGACTGCATGGCATAGTATGGAAGTTACGACTCGTAGCTTCAAGCTACGATCCTAGGACCTAGAGGCAGCAGTTTTCATAGTTTCCCTGTTATTTTAGTAAAGGTTTTCAATTATTTGTATAAAGCTTAGGAAAAGAGAAGAACAATAAAGCTTTGAACTTTATACTTTGTCATATAACTTGAGCAGCGACCGCGGGATGGTTAATTTGGAACAAGTGATAACAGTTAAAGTGAAAAGACTCAAGAGACCTAATCTTGTAATTGAGTATAGTCATCCAATAGGGACGAATCAGTCGCTTGGATGAATCCATGTTACCAATTCTGTAGGCTACATATTGGGATAGATCACTAGTTTAATAACCTGAAGTTGTTATAAATCCACGGGGAACACTTCCATAGTTAATTGCATAAACTTGACACAACATCAATGACAATACTCTTACTTGATTATTCCTTTAAAGCCCCATTAGGAAATAACTGAACTAAAAGCATAAATACCAATCATTATTCTACATATTGATCATATTTCTCGTGGGATCGACCCCAACCTTAGTTGGGTTCTTTATTGACAACATCCACATCATAAATTTTCAAGTGTGATTTGAGCATTATCAGTGACTAAGGGCTCCTTTTATAGTGAGTGAAAAACCTATCAAGGACCCACCTAAAATCGGGTGGGATTTTCTTTCCAAAGTCAAAATCACATCCCATTCTCGCGGGGCGAGTCCCAAAGCGAGAAGGAATCTTGTGATGGGCTTCACTTTGTGAGGTCCTCTTTGCAGTGTCACACTTAGCCAATTCTTCACCCCACCTTACTATACTCTTTGCGAGATGAGCTCAAGAGTAAGGTTTGTGCTCGCCTTCAGCTTTGCTCTGTGAGGTACCATCTATCTTTCCATACTTAGAGCAAAAATCAGCACACTCGATATTAGGGGCTCATGGGGCGAGCTCTAGAGCCAGGTAGGAGCCACTTTGAGCTTCACTCTATGAGACTTTCGGGATATCACACTTATTCGATTTTCCTCTTCTTTCTTGTTTTTTGCTAGCCTAGAAAGCTCCAAAGTGAAGTGTAAGTTTGCTTTGTGCTCCTCATGGAATACCATATTTTCACATACTTAGTCACTTTATAGGTTTTTTACCTGCAAAAAATACATAGCAGATTAATTAGTTCGATGACACAATAATGAAGCATAGTTAGGTGTATTTAGCTTTTTTTTCTCTTAAAGCAAGACATAATGTGGGTAACATATGGTCATTAGACATAGAAATACACCTAACATCACCTAGTCAAATATATGAGATACAACTACATTCTTATTACTTGAGAAATCATAGAACTATTCAAATTTTAGTAGTTTGAATAGGCATTGGTTTATCGGAGATGAAATCCAAAATAAAGTCAACCCTATGGCTAGTAATTAGATTTTCAATGGACTAACTAAAGTGGATATGAGAATTGAGTGGATAAATTGCTCCGTAAGGATCTATTTCTCTTATTAATTATTATCTATCATTATTTTCTATTGTTTAGTTTCTTTCTTCGAAATCTACAATCTCTTGAAATTTTTGTTATTTAATTTAGGTAGGAAGTCAACAATTAAATCCTCATCGGGATCAATACTCCACTCGTCATTATATTACTTGTTGGTCACGTATGCTTATGTGTTCATTAGGAGAGAAAACAAAAGATAGATAAAACATGTAGTTCTAGTTGTAAATCAATGAAAATTTCCAAATTTATCGACTTAAACTGTGATAAATACTTAATTGTTGATTACTCGCTTATACATTCTTCCAGTACTAATATTGTTTTTCCTTTATATTTTATATGAACCCATAGGTTATGATCTAAGACCAGATCTTTAAGTAAATTATGACACTACCCTAGTGAGTGCGGTAAATAATACTTGCTAAATGCACATTGACTTTTGTACTCATAATATATTTGTTACACTTTTATGCAAACTTGGATCCTAGTTCCATCATGGTTCCCGAGTGAGTTCCAATGCAAAAGATCCAACTTTGTGGAGAGCCACCTACCTTCCTTCATAGTGGCATCAAGGTTTACCATTTCTTATGTCTTTTCCATAGTCACTCTCTACATTAGTGACAGTAGTATTTTCATTTCTAGTTTACAAATGACAATGGGACACCTAGTCTTGAAGGTTGTCTAGTTAGATGTTTGAATTCAGGGTTTCTCTTTAACTTTCACACTTGAAATGATTCGTGATGACCACATACGAATCGTAACAAGGAGGCGCAGTAAACTTCAGAGAAAATGATCAGATCTCAAGGTACAAGAGGATACCATGAGCTGTAACATCAATGTACGAGGCATATCCAAGGATCGTGGAAAACTTCAGAGGATGCCAGACATTACAGGATCAGGCCATAATAGAGACATACGATTCGTAACAACATTGCACGAGTTGTACCTTCCCCAGACATAACGAATTTCAGGACTGCCTGGCATTGTACGGATGGATGGTACTACTCGTAGATACAAGCTACTACTCGTAGGATCTGGCAGTTTCCCTATTAATTTAGGAAAGGTTTCAAATTATTTGTATAAATACTTTTTAGGTTATTTTTTAGGAGAGACCAATACTTTTGAGATTCTTCTAAGTTGTATTCGTGATTCTTGAGCCTTCCAATATTCTTGGAGATCAATTACATGAAATTTCTTGAAGAATTTATTCATTGTTCTTGATTTGTTCAAAGTTGAATTGTGCAATAATCATTGTAAGTCTCTAATAATGTTTTCTCCCATGAATTCTAATTTTTCTCTTACAAACATGAGAGGCTAAAACCTCATGAACTAGGATTGTGGGAACCATGGTAGAATAACTAACTAGGGTTTGCACATAGTGATTTGAAACCAATACTTATGTTTGTATTGTCTTCTCTTCATCTTAAATGTTTTTTAATGGAGTGCAACGTTAGGACTTTCCCGAATTCTCTACTTTCTTAAACCTAAAGGGGTAGAGATTAGGAAAAGATAAGAACAACAAAGCCTTGAACTTTATGGTTCATTGAATAACTTGAGTTATGGTCCCAGGATAGATAATTTGGAATAAATTGATAATGGTTGAAGTGAAGACCTAATCTGGTGATTGAGTAAAGACACCTAATAGGGATGAATCAGTCAATGTTATCAGTTCTACAGGCTAAGTATTGGGATAGATCACTAGTGTATTCACCTGAAGTTTATATGAATCCAAGGGGAACACCTCTCTAATTAATTGCATAAACTTGACAACAACATCAATTTACGATACTCTTACTTGATTACTTCTTTGAAAAAACCCGTATAGGAAATAATAGAACTGTAATACCCCAAAAGTTCCTAAGACTAGACTCAAGATTTGAATTATGATCAGCAGGAAAAGTTGAGAAATTATCTCTGTACGACTCAACCTATGAGTCGTAAGTTGAGGTGTGGGTCGTAGGAAGACTTGTGGTTCAATTTCGAGATTTCTTTCCCCAACCCATGAGTCCCCACTCTGAGTCATAGTGTGTGGGTACAACTCTTGGTACGTAACAAGTACTTGGAATTTTTCGAATGTTGGTTGTATGTCATGAACCAAACATCGGCTCAGATTGAGACACCAGAAAAGGAGCCCTAAGAGGCTCCAAGTCGACCCATGACATGATCATACATCTCACTAAATCAATAAACGCGGAAGATCAAACATAATAAACATAGCAGAAGTCTAAACATAACATAAAATTAGAGTACAACATGAGTCTGAAGATGAATACAATCTATGTATGAAAAGCCTCTAATTCTGATGAGTTAATGGAACAAGACCCCAACTAACTCTCTAAGTATGAAACTGAAAATGTAAAGGTACCTGGTAAGGAATGGTCCTCAGGAGATGAGGACACACCACTAAAGCGGGATGCTAACTCTGGAAACTGGCTAATGATGGGGCTGAATCTGAAGATCAGAGCCTGTATCATAAAATGATACAACATAGAGTATGTGTTGCGCTCCAATGCACACACAAGCGTACGCGGTCGTACAAGTAATACAGTGGCCCTTTTTAAGAGCCGAATATCGAACCCACAGGGACTGGACCAATTCAACAAATTATCAAGTTCAAGTGTAAGATTAACCTTCACAAGTGTTGATTATAGAAGTTTTCGGTAAATTATAATTAAGTTTTGGGGTGGTCACAAAACAATCTAAAAACGATATAATAAGAAACTAGAGTTAAGGCCGGATAATCATGCAATGTTACACTTTGTAATGGTTCACGTATGAAATTATCAATTGTTGTCTCACATAGTTGGAAATGTGATGTTCATGGTCTCTCGAGCCTCTAAACATGACAAACTATCCTCACAACTACATCGTTGAGCGGGGATGTGACATCCTAGTTCGTGGGCAATTCAACTAGATGGATGTGGTTTACGGGGTTTATGCTCTTGATTAGGGACTTTAATACCTCTAATAATAACTTAGCTTCACAACTACTTCTACGAGTGGTGGAGTGATAATTCTAAGTCGGTGTCTTGCTATCATCCCATTTTATTAACCAAGCAAGGCAATTTAGGTATATTATTTATCCGAATTGCGAATCATATCAAAAGATAAGAACTTGCTCCCTACATTTCTATTGTTCTTGCCTAGGGTTACTCTTTAAAGCTTTTACCTAAGCTTAACGCATTTGTTTTCATGGTGATCAAGAATGAAAACAACAATAATGAAGAATGTAAGACAAAACAACAATTAAGAACTCAAACCAAAACAAATTCATGCAATTACAATCATCTCACGTGGCCTCAACCCTAGAGGAAGGGTTTTATCCACTCGTGTTCATACAATAACTCAAAAACACGTTTAGAGTAGTGTACTTACAAGAATAGGTAAAAGAGAATGTAAAATTGGTGAACCCTAGGTGAGTTCTTCACTTCTCCCTTCGCTCCTCTACGGTTTTCAGAAAATATTTCGTGACAAATGATTTTAGAAGCTAAGGGTTTAATTTATAGTAAATAGGGAATTTGAAAATCTTAGCCCTTAATGGAATGGCTCCGTGGCACGGAGCTGAACACGCCAAATTGAATCCGTAACGCGTAGGCTCACTGGAATTTGCAATTGAAGGGTGCTTGGCAGAGGCTTGGCGCGATAGCCAATGTGGCACGGCACTGCCCTTGCGCGATGGCCTGCGTGACACTGCCTTGGGCGCATAGCAGTGCCAAGCGTGGCACGGCGCTAGTGCGCAGGCGCCCTGGAGTTGCTTCCTTCTCTCACGCCTGGCATTGGCATGGCACGGCGCCGGGTGCAGCGCAGGCACAGCGTGGCACGCTGCCTGGCACAACCAACATTGCCATGGCATGCTTCCTATCCTACTTTTGCAATTTTCTTCCAAATCCATTCCTACACTTCACCCATCATTATTTAGCACCTCAAATGCATTTTACACCTACAAAACAAGGACTAATCATGTTGGTTAGTGCATACCCAAATTTACATAAAATCACATGAGAAAGTAAGTGTATACTTAGGCAAACATGACTAAATCAAGTTATAAAATAGCACTTGGGCAAGCAATTATGCCAAGATCAGTATGCGGTGAGTACGTGGAATGTACCGAGTATGCAAGGTAGTAAAACCAATTAAGTAAGTAAATTATTAAAACATGCACAATATAAAACATAATCAAGATAAGAATCTGAGAGTAGCACTTGCATGCTATTTGATCTTGGGCAAATTTATATGCCCAAGTGATACTCAAAAGTACCATTTTCTCCTTGTTTATCTATCAATGTGTATACATTCTCATGTAATTGGTAATAAAATGTGAATTTATACTAACCAATATGATTAGCATTGTTTTGCAGGTAAAATGTAATTTCGGGAAGCTAAAATGCATGTTGGAGGATATCGGGGATGGACTTGGATGTGAGCTAGGGACAAGACATTGGACAGCATGAAATAAAGGGGCTTCGCGATGGAGCCGTGTCACGTTGCCATCGCGGAGGCCTTCTGCCTGGATAGGGAAATTTCGCCCAAATTTCAGAGAGGGTACGCGACGGGTCCGTGGCACGGTGGCTTGGCTCCGCGTTGCACGCCGTGCCACGTTGGGATTTAATTCCTGGACCCCCAGTCCCAGTGAAGGTCCGCGTCCGTAGCATGTCACGGAGGCAGTGCTCCGCGATGCACTCCGTGACACGTTGCTCGTTATTCCGGGAAAAATTTCCACCAGTATAAATAGAACACTTAGGTTCATTTTTCAATATTTTGACTTGGTGGAGCAAGAACGTGGGTTACGGGCAGTTGAGGGGACGAAAATATCAGGGTTTTTCTCTCTTTCTTTCTTCTTTAATTCAATTGCTTGTATCTTTAACACTCATTTAACTATGTTTAATCCACATATGAGTGGCTAAATCCTCTTCTTGCTGAGGTTATGAACAATTGTAGTGAAATGGATTGTTGATCATAGTGGTTTTTTCATCTTTTCTTCCATGTTGTTCTATTAATTCTTGTTCTTACAGCATTAATGTGTGGCCTACGTTAATGTATATCTAAAAAGTCCGGTTCACTCAAGAGAGCATGAAATTGGAAAGTTGTGAATTAATAGGATATGATCTTTACTTGATTTGGGAAAATTGGGAATTGATTTACCTTCAGGATAGAAATATACCTGAAAGTCGTATTAGTCAATTTAGAAACCGGGTTTGTATGGCTAGAACATGAATTGCATTTAATCACAGAAATGTAGGTGGATGGTTCATGATTCTTAAGTGAGGTTAAATACGAGAGTTTTAATCTCTTGGCTATAGTTCTTGGCTAGCAACTGGAGGAAAAGATTAACCAAATTATGTCGATAATTAATTTCATTACATGTTTGTTTAACCTCAGCATGCTCTCATTCATAGTACTGACTCAAATTAGATAGTTATTTTAGATTTAGAATAAAAACTATAAAACTAAATATCAAACTTTTAGTTACACTGTTATCTGCATTTTTAGAATCAAGATATAGTACACTTGAGCAAATTGCACTTCATCCCAGTCCCTGTGGGATCGATACTTGGCTTACTTAAGCCACTTTACTACTTGTTCGACCACGTGCACTTGCGTGTAGCTTTATACCAATAGCAAAAGCACCGAACAAGTTTTTGGCGCCGTTGCCGGGGACTTGGCAATTGGTGAATTTGTTTTAAGTGTTAATTTACTATATTTTTATTTTCTTAGTGTTGACAACTTGGTCTTAGCCTGTATTTTGCAGACTTAATTTCTGTTGAACACTGGCAAGAGACAAGGAGCTGGTAGAATCGTATACAGAGCCAAAAAGAATATTTCACAGTAAACGGAGAGAAGCTCTACAAAGAAAGCTGCAGTTGCTCAGACAGACGATCATAGAGCAACAACAGAATCCACCGGTAGTACGGGCAGTGTTAGTGCCCGAAGAATTAGCAGCTCGGCCGGTTCGCGAGGTGGCAATCCCACATGCTAATAATGTCACATCTAGCATCCGCAAACCTGAGCCAGGAGGGAGGTTTGAACTTAAGCAGAATATGGTGCAATTGTTGCACACTAGCGGGCAGTTTACTGGTCTCCCTCATGAAGATCCACAGCAGCATCTCCAAAATTTTTTGGGGATAAGTGACACTTACATCCCCGCTGGAGTGTCATCGGATTATATCCGGTTTACATTGTTCCCATTCGCACTATTAGGAGAAGCCAAGAGGTGGTTGAAAGCTGAGCCACCGAATTCTATTTCTATGTGGGATGATCTTGCAAGGAAATTTTTGATACAGTTTTTTCCCTCCGGTATAACAGAAAGACTTAGAAGTCAAATTCTAAGTTTCAAATAGAGAGAGGGAGAGAATTTATATCAGGCCTGCGAGAGATTTAAGTCCATGTTGTGGGATTGTCCTCATCATCATCAGTCCAATGATGTGTTGGTGCACACTTTTATAGAGGGTTTGGAACCCCACACCAAAATATTGCTAGACTCGGCAGCTGGAGGACAAGCGCTGGAGAAAACTTATGAGGAACTGTATACCTTGTTGAACCGTATTTCGCAGGGCAATCCGGAATGGAATGCTGATTCATCAAGAGGCGGGACAAGGAAAGCAGTAGGAGTGCTAGAAGTGGATGGGTTTACAGCTATTGTTGCACAGATAGATGCATTACAAAATCAACTTAACACCCACTTCAGCAACATGATAATGAACCAGCCTCAAGCCCCAGTTAATGCAGTGCAGCAGATGTGGTGTGAAGTGTGTGGAAGCAGTGAGCACTCAGCTGAGTGTTGTGGAGCCAATCCATACTCGGTAAACTTTGTGGGTAATGTAAAATGGAACCACCAATAGTATGGTAATAGCTACAATTCCAATTGGAGGAATCACCCTAATTTCTCATGGGGTAGCAACAACCATCTGGGGCAAAGTTCGGGTCAGGGTGTGCAAAGGAACCAAGGAGGGCAGCAGAATTATCAAGCACAATTCAGAAACAACAATGCACCTCCTCCACCACCATCACCCAGCATTGAGGAGATGTTCAAGACCATGATAGCTAACCAAGCTCAATTGCAGGCTGACTATGTGAAATTGGCAGCCGAAGTGAAAAACAACCAGTTAGCTACCAAGGCACTTGAATATCAATTTGGGCAATTTGCTGGAGCCCAAAACACAAGGCCTAGAGGAGGACTGCCGAGCGACACGGATCCCAATCCCAAGTAGGTAAATGTAGTGACCACAAGGAGTGGTTTGCAGCTGAAAGAGGTGGAACCAGAAAGACCACCTCAGCAATTGGGAGCAGCAGAAGTTGAGAGGGAGCAAAGTACTAAAAGGGGGAAGACTAAGGAAGCTGAATCAGAAAGACCTCCACCCCCGTTCCCTCAACAATTAAAGAAACACAAGGAGGAGGCGTGTTTCAAGAAATTCATCGAGGTGCTGAAACAGGTACATATTAACTTACCTCTTGTTGATGTTTTGCAGGGAGTGCCGAAATATGCTAAGTATATAAAGGACATTGTGGCAAACAAAAGTCGGTTGACTGAGTATGCTACGGTGGCTCTAACAGAGGACTGCACTTCCCGGATTCAAAATAGACTGCCCACAAAGCTCAAAGACCCTGGGAGCTTTACTATCCAGATTACTATTGGGCAGAGCATCCGAGCTCGTGGATTATGTGATTTGGGAGCGAGCATAAATTTGATGCCTTCATCGGTATTCAGAAAGTTGGGTCTATGGAGTCCTAGACCCACAACAGTAATCTTGCAATTGGCAGATCGATCCTTAGCCAGACCTGATGGCATTGTGGAGGACGTTCTGGTGCAAGTTGGCTCCCTAATTTTCTCGATAGATTTTGTCGTGCTGGATTTTGAACCAGACGCGAAAGTCCCATTTATTTTGGGACGTCCTTTCTTGCGACCGGGAAAGCACTAATTGACGTAGCTGTGGGGCAGCTAACAATGCGAGCACACGACAAGGTGGAGGTGTTCGATGTGTACAAGGCACCCAAGCTCCTGATGGTGCACGAAGAACTCTCGGTGATCAATGTGATTGATCAAGGTGATGATGAGCAGATGAAGGATTCACGGGAGTTAATGGGAAAACCACAGGATCGGTGTAAGCACTACTGGGGGGAGGACAATAATTGAGAGAAATCGCCCATCACCCTAGAGGAAAACTGAGCTTAACGACGTCGAGCCGCGACGGTAAACCAGGCGCTGCACGGGAGGCAACCCGTGAAAAATTTTCTTTCTTTTTGTAAAGTGTAAATAGATTTTTCTTTTTCTTTTTCTTGATTTACTACAAAATTTTTTGTTTTAGTTTTAGTTTTATTTTTATTTAGAGTGAAACTTATAATTCTAACCAATTTTGTATAGTGAGATGAATTTCAGGTCAAACGGAGGAAAATATGCACAGAATCGCAAAGGAAAAGTCGAGGTATGAAAATTAACAAAAAGTGGCAAAATAGTGAGCTGGGGCGATAGCTCCGTGTCACGGAGGTGGACCTCCGCGTTACCCTCCGTGACACGTTGAGGTATAACCCGGATTTTTTAAAAACATTTCCAGAACAGGCTCGTGATGGCTCCGTGTCACGGAGGCAGTGCACCGCGATGCACTCCGTGACACGTTGCCATGTATATCGCGACGGGTCACACCGGGTCGCCGGGTGACCCGCGCGATTTTACTACTTTTTAACACCGAAAAACCCTCCCTTTCCCTTATTTTTCAATTACTCCGCGACCAAAACCCCCCACAACCCATCCCCCTTCAACGTGACACGGAGTAGGCTAAGAAAATCATCAAATTTGCATAAATTCTTCAACTTCAAGGTATGTTCTTTGATTCCACCTCAATTCTTGTTGAATTTCTTCGATATTGAGCATGTGAGGTGAGCTAAATTGCCCTAACTAGAAATTAATCAGGAATTCAATTTAATTTTTGTTGATGAATGTTCGGAATGTCGTTATGATTGCTTGAACTCATTAATGGCATAAATTAATCGAAATTTCTTGATAATATCATTTCTAGGGCTCATTTTTGAATTTGAAGTTGAAGTGAACTTTTGAATTTCATGTCGGGATGTACATGTTGAATGAGATGAGTCGATGTACTAATTGTTAGGATGTTAATAGAACGACGGATTCTCGGGTTCGAGGAATATTGAAATTTGTAAGAATTTGGTTGGTTGTATAGGTTCGTGAATATAAATTTTTGTTGTTGTTTTCGTTTCTTTGTTTTTCCTTACTAAGTGCGACGGGTTAAAATGTTAGCGATGGTAGTGATTGTGATTAGCTGTACGAAGTCTGAGTAGTACACAAAAGATATACCGTCGAATTTTTTGAACGTACTAAGCATGATTGTATAGTTGGTTATGTTGTGTAAATAAAGAAGATCTTGTTGTATTGTTGTAACTGTAGCTAAGGACTAAGTGTGGGGTAACCTAGCTTAACCTGACCTTAGCCGAAGTTGATATCCATTAGCTGAACATTGATCTTGTCTACTTGGGTTGACAGGTAAAATGGCAAGCAGGCAAGAGAAAGGGAAAGGCGCATCAACTTCGGGCGCCGGAAGGAAGCGAATCAGACTGGGCACAGCAGTCCCAGCAGCACCAGCAGTTCCACGCGGCCAACGCCGCCAATACGGAACGAGATGGGTGACGGATAAGGGGAAAAAGTGGTACGCAAAGCACAAAGAAAACAAATACTTCCCCGAGGAGCATATAGCACGGGAACCATTGGCATGGGAGTTCCCTAGGATGGTACACCAAATCGAGGCAGCTGGGCTCAACTTCATCTTTGAAGAGCCCAAGGAATGTAACCTGCACCTGATTCGGGAATTCTATGCCAACTGGAACCCGACGATCAGAAGTCAAACCATCAAAATCAGAGGGCAAATAGTCACCTTGGAGCCCCACCACCTCAATGCCATCATAGGAGCGCGGGACACAGACGACCACATACTCCGACAGCTGAACATTACCCCACCGTATGCAGACATCAGACGCACCTTGTGTGGGACTCGATCGACAGCTAGATGGAGCAGACACAAAGAGAGGGGCTACCACCAGACTTTGCCCTATTCACAGATGAATAGGGAAGCCAGAATATGGCTGAAGATTGTTTGTTCCTGCCTCATCCCGGGGGTACATATGATAGATGTAACCCAGGATCGTGTATGCCTGGTGTACGCCCTGATGAAAGGGCTGGAGATCAACGTGGGGGCGGTGATTATCTCCGCCATGAAGAGAGCCCGGTTGCATCAGGGGCACAGGTATGGGCTTTGGTGGACTACTCACCACCTTCCTCAGGGGCCTAGATGTTGAGGAGGAGGCCCTTGACTATATGCCGCAGATGGAGCGGCGGGCTTTAGATGTTACTAAAACTAAGGCACCCGACACCACCCACGGGCCAGTGCTTACACTTGGCGAGCGACATGCTCGTGATGATCAGTATATGGCTCGAATGTATGGGATGCAGAAGCTCCAGCTGAGGATAGGCGGGAGGCCGGCGACAGAGGAGGAGCTATGGCAGCTCGAGCTAGACTACCCCTTCGGCGAAAACGCCAGGGCTCTATGCCGAGTGGGGCCAACATATGTAGAGCCCACGGATGATGACGTCCCCACAGACGAGGAGACACATTGGGAGGACTCCGATGTGGAGTCCGATGATGACGACGGGGGCGATTCAGACATGGGAGATGAAGCAGCAGCACCCGACGAAGAAGTGGAGTACTTTGATTGATCAGGGAGTTCCACCACCTGATTTTGTGCTATTTTAATTTTTGTGAACACTGGGGACAGTGTTCGAGCTAAGTGTGGGGTGGGAGTAGTTAGGTGCTGGGCTGTGCTGTTTTGTATGTATGCTCTAATCTGTTGTCGTGCATGTGAAAATTTGTTATTCCCTGTGATTTGTGAATTGTTAAGTTGTTGTTCTGTATTTGTAAATTTATGTGAAATTGATGTGTGTTGCTGAATGTTGCTAGCTAATTCTGTACATATTTTTTTAATCGAAATGATCGATACTTTTAAAATCTTTAGTACATATTTTTTCTATCGAAATGATTGATATTTTCAACATTTTTTTTACTTCTTGGGTTTCTCGATGTTTGTTTTCGGTTCTTTTACCGAGAATGGTCCCATTGAACCGAAGTCATAGTAGTGACCGTTCCCTATGATGGATGGATGACGACCGTCTTAAGGGAAATGTAGTCGTTCGGAGTAGTTTTTTCAATTATTTTTCAGTTTTTTTCTTTGGTGGGTTGCATCCCAAAACCTGTAGTTACTGTATGGTTGCGAAATTCTGGTTGCGTGTTGTACATGATATTTAAAATGCAAAGGTGATTTGTATGAAAGCATGCAACTTTGTAAATATATTGAGATACCTAGGCCATAGAGTTCGATTCAGTGTGATTGAGGCTTAATGTTTGAATTCCTGTAATTAGCTGATTGAAGAGTCTGTGAATACATCTTGAATTGAGCATCTGCAAAAAGTGTGAAGTGAGGCGTTGGTATTCCATGCTATTGTGAAGTGTCTAGAACTTGCCTGGTGTGTGTACAAAACGAAATAAAGGAGGTGTATTGTAGGAAAGGATGTAGGCATTTCTTTGTTTTAACCCAGAGTTTCTATTTTTCCTTGTCGTACCCACCTTGATTGTATACCCTAGTCAGCTCGTTGAGCCTTTAGCCTGTTATTTTTTTCTTTTTGTCAAAAAGTGTAAACCGAGCTTAATCCCTTCTTTTCATTAGCCTTAAAGTCTATACAAAACTCTTAAGCTCTTAAGAAGAGAAAATCATTTTCCCAAAGTGTCAAAGAGTGAGAATGGTGAAAAGAAAAAGAAAAGCAAAGTGATAGAAGAAAATAAAAGGTTGAAGGTGCACTTGCTATAAATAAACTATAATGAAGGTGCATGAATAATCTTTGTTGTTGTGTCAAGTGTGCGCAATACGATGGGCCAAACTAAAGAAAAACATCAAGAATGGGATGATGAAAAAAAAGAAACAATGTCCATGAGTTGATGGGATGTGTTGAAAAGGCGCTTAAGGATGCTAGTGGCTATTATTGGCTAACCCAATATTTACTAGTTCCGTAGCTTCCATTACAACCAGTAAAGTCCTACATGATCTTACATCGCACTTCTTTATATTAGTGGAGTAATACACTAAGGGCAAGCTAATGGGTCATGACATGATGCATGTGAATTCTTTTGGGAGAGAGCGAGAAATTGTGTTTACATGCCCCTGCTTAAAATTTTGTGAGTCATATGAGCAAAAAGGGGAAGATTCTCTTGTGTTGTGAGGGCACATGCTTGATGAAAGATTAATTTTCGTGTCGGATATCTTGATCAGCTGATTTACATGAGTTTGCCAATATCGAAAGTCGATTCTTAAAGTCTAGGAGGTCTTGATGTATGGAAGGTCATTGCATCGATAGGACCATGCATGTTTTCTTGATGATTTGTAGTATTGAATAATCGGTATGACCATAGCCTAAATTGTCGAACCAAAGTAGCGAGGTTAGGATGTAAATTGCATGAAGTGTAGGATTGTTGTTCGAGGACGAACAAGGATTTAAGTGTGGGGTAAGTGATCTTGGGCAAATTTATATGCCCAAGTGATACTCAAAAGTACCATTTTCGCCTTGTTTATCTATCAATGTGTATACATTCTCATGTAATTGGTAATAAAATGTGAATTTATACTAACCAACATGATTAGCATTGTTTTGCAGGTAAAATGTAATTTCGGAAAGCTAAAATGCATGTTGGAGGATATCGGGGATGGACTTGGATGCGAGCAAGGGACAAGACATTGGACAGCATGAAATAAAGGGGCTCCGCGATGGAGCCGTGTCACGCTGCCATCGCGGAGGCCTTCTGCCTGGATACGGAAATTTTGCCCGAATTCCAGAGAGGGTACGCGATGGGACTGATCTTGGGCAAATTTATATGCCCAAGTGATACTCAAACGTATCATTTTTACCTTGTTTGTTGTGCAACGTGTATATAATATCATGTATTTGGTAATAAAATGCGAATTTATACTAACCAACATGATTAGCATTTGTTTTGCAGGATAATGTGATTTTTAGGAGCTAAAATGCGTGTTGGAACTATGTCGGAGTTGGACTTGGATACGAGCGTGGAAAAGACCTTGGATGGCACATTTTACACTGGCTCCGCGATGGAGCCGTGCCACGCTGCCATCGCGGTAGCACTCTGCCTGGGCAGGAATTAATTAGGCAATTTCCAGTGTGGCTGCGCGTCAGTTCCGTGGCACGGAGATAGGCCTCCGCGATGGCCTCCGTGCCACGTTGAGACCAATTATCCGGACCCTGCAATTTCCAGAGAGGGTCCGCGTCCACGCCGTGTCACGGAGGCAGTGCTCCGCGTTGGCCTCCGTGACACGTTGCTTGTTATTCCGGGAAAAATTTCCCACTAGTATAAATAGCACACTTAGGTTATTTTTAAAGAGTCTTCTTCTTTTAGTTCTAGTTTTTAGCAGAGTTCAGGAGTGGAGAGAGGAACGTGGTTTTGTGGCAGTTGAAGAATAGAAAAGATAAGAGTTTTCTTCTCTTCCCTTCTTCTTTCCTTCAATTGTATGCATGATTTACACTCATTCTAGGACGATTAATCCAAGAATGAGTGGCTAATTCCTTTCTTGCTGAGGTTTTGAACTTGTGTAATGATTATTGGTAATAATTGATATGGTTTCTTCTTCTTCTTGCATATTGTTCTATTAATTCTTGTGCTTAGTACATTCTTGATTGGCCACCATTAATGTATATCTAAAAAGTCCAATTTCACTCGAGAGAGCATGAAATTGGAAAGTTGTGAATTAATAGGGTATTGTTCTTAACTTGATTTGGGAAAATTGGGTTTTGATGTGCTTTCTTGATAGAAATATACTTGAAAGCCGTATTAGTCAATTTAGGAACCGGCATTGTAGTGTTAGGTCATAAATTTCATTTGATCACAGAAATGTAGACGAATGGTTTATGATTCTAAAGTGAAATTAAATACGAGAGTTTTAATTTCTAGGCAAACGTTCTTGACTAGCAATATGAAGAAGAGGATGACCAAATTATCATAATTATCAACTCCATTACTCGTTCTTAACCTTGGCATGAGCATATCCATTGTCTGAATTCAACGTAAATAATAGTTGTTAAGTTTAGTATATAGTTAGTTTAGAAACAAAACTCCCTAAATTCTTGATTGGATAGTTGTTAGCATAGTTAGAAATAGAATAGAAATATAGTGAACTAGGAAATTTTGCATATCCAGAGCAGCCTCCTTGGATCGATACTTGGCTACTTAGCCACTTTATTACTTGTTTGACCACGTACACTTGCGTGTCGGTTTTTAACACATACCGAAGCAGACGCGAACAAGTTTTTGGCGCTGTTGCCGGGGAGGCTAGGCGATTTGTAAAATTTTGTTTAGTGTAAATTTACTGTATTTGTATTTTATTTTCTTAAGTGTTAACAACTTGGTCTTAGCCTGTATTTTGCAGATTTTTATTTCTGTGAACACTGGCAAGGGACAAGGAGTTGGTGGAATCTTACTTAGAGCCAGAACGTGAATTGCATAGTCAATGTAGAGAAGTTCTTCAGAAGAAGCTGCAGTTGCTCAAACAGTCTACGATGGAGCAACCCCATCCACCAGTTGTACGGGCAGTGTTAGTGCCCGAGGAAGTAGCAGCCAGGCTGGTTCGCGAGGTGGCAATCCCACAAGCTAATAATGTACATTCCAGCATCCGCAAACCAGAGCCTGGGGGGAGATTTGAGTTAAAGCAAAATATGGTGCAACTTTTGCACACGAGCGGGCAGTTTACCGGTCTCCCTCACGAAGATCTGCAACAACATCTCCAGAACTTTTTGGAGATAAGTGACACGTACATACCCGCTGGAGTGTCACCTGATTATGTTCGGCTCACCTTATTTCCATTTTCCTTATTAGGTGAATCCAAGAGGTGGTTAAAAGCTGAACCACCCAACTCTATATCAACGTGGGATGATCTTGCAAAGAAGTTCTTGATCAGATTTTTCCCTTCAGGTAAAACAGCTAAACTTAGAAGTCAGATTCTAAGTTTTAAGCAGAGGGAAGGAGAAAATCTTTATCAAGCCTGGGAAAGATTCAAGTCCATGTTGCGGGACTGTCCTCATCATCATCAGTCAAATGAGGTGTTGGTACACACTTTTATTGAGGGTTTGGAACCCCACACTAAAATTTTGTTAGACTCAGCAGCTGGAGGGCAAGCGCTGGAGAAGACTTATGAAGAGTTGTACACTTTGCTCAACCGAATCTCACAAGGCAATCCGGAATGGAATGCAGATTCTTCAAGGGGTGGAGCAAGGAAAGCAGCGGGAGTGTTCGAAGTGGATGGATTCACAGCTATCGCTGCACAGATAGCTGCTTTGCAAAATCAGTTGAACACTCACTTCAGCACTATGAATTTGAACCAGTCTTCAGCCTCAGTTAATGCAGTCCAACAGATGTGGTGTGAAGTGTGTGGTAGTAGTGAGCATTCAGCTGAGTGCTGTGGTGCAAATCCTGATTCTGTCAACTTTGTGGGCAATGCACAGAGGAATCAACAGCAGTTTGGTGGTAGCTACAACTCGAATTGGAGGAATCATCCGAATTTTTCGTGGGGTAGCAACAATCAACAAGGCCAAGGTTCAGGGCAGGGTATGCACAGAAACCAAGGAGGGCAACAAGGCTATCAGAATCAGTTCAGAAATCACAATGCCGCTCCTCCACCACCATCACCGACTATTGAGGAAATGTTCAAGACCATGATTGCCAACCAGGCACAATTGCAGGCTGACTACGTCAAACTGGCAGCCGAAGTAAAGAACAATCAATTGGCAACTAAGGCTCTTGAATATCAGTTTGGGCAATTTGCTAGTGCCCAAAATACTAGACCCAGGGGAGGACTACCTAGCGACACGGATCCAAATCCTAAGCAGGTAAATGCAGTGACCACGAGGAGTGGTTTACAATTAAAGGAGGTGGAACCTGAAAGACCGCCTCAGAAGTCAGGAGCAGTAGATGTTGAGGGAGAACAAACCTCAGATACGGGGAAGACCAAAGAAGCTGAACCAGCAAGGCCTCCACCCCCGTTCCCTCAACGACTTAAGAAACACAAGGAGGAGGCGTGTTTCCAGAAATTCATGGAGGTACTCAAACAGGTACATGTTAACTTACCTCTTGTTGATGTCTTGCAGGGTGTGCTGAAATATGCAAAGTATATCAAAGACATCGTGGCCAACAAAAGTTGTTTGACTGAGTATGCCACGGTGGCTTTAACAGAGGAATGCACATCCTGTATTCAGAACAGGTTGCCCACTAAACTAAAGGATCCTGGAAGTTTTACTATCCAGCTGACGATTGGGCAAAGTATCCGAGCTCGTGGGTTATGCGACTAGGGGGCAAGTATAAATCTGATGCCATCTTCGGTATTCAGAAAGTTAGGGCTAGGGAGTCCTAGACCCACAACAGTGATCTTGCAGCTAGCAGACAGGTCCTTAGCTAAGCCGGATGGCATTGTCGAGGATGTGCTAGTGCAGGTAGGCTCCCTCATTTTTCCGGTAGATTTCATTGTTCTGGATTTTGAACCAGATGCAGAAGTCCCATTTATTTTGGGACGACCATTTTTGGCAACCGGAAAGGCATTGATCGATGTAGCTGCGGGTCAACTCACAATGCGAGCACACAACAAGGTTGAGGTGTTCGACGTGTACAAGGCACCTAAGCTCCCGACTGTCTATAAGGAACTCTCGGTGATCAACGTGATTGATCATGGGAATGCAAATGGAGTGAGTGATTTCCGAGAGTTACGAGGTAGGCCACCAGACGAGGTTGAGAACTACTGGGGAGATGACCATAATTGAGACAAATCGTCCATCTCCCTAGTAGACACTTGAGCATAAAGGCTGTCGAGCCGCGACATTAAACCAGGCGCTACACGGGAGGCAACCCGTGAAATTTTTTTTTTTTTTCTTTCTTTCCTTAGTGTAAAGTTTTTCTTTTATTCTATTTTCTTTCCTTTTTCTTGACTAGGCTTAGATTTGCATTTTAATTAGTAATTTTTATTTTATTTATTTTTTTTAGTAGGGAATCTATGAATTTAACCAATTTTTGTTTAGTGAGGTGATTTTCAGGTATACTGGAGGAAAAATACTTGGAATCGAGGAAACGAGGCGAGGTATGAAAAATAAAATTTGTTGGTGAAACAGAGCACTGGCGCGTTGGCGCCGTGTCACGGAGGCAATGCTCCGCGTTGACCTCCGTGACACATTGAAGGCGAATCTGGAATTTTTAAAATTCCAGTAAGCCAACGCGTTGGCTCCGTGTCACGGAGGAGGGGCTCCGCGTTACCCTCCGTGACACGTTGCCCTTATTCCAGTGCCGGGTCACACCGGGTTTCTGGGTGACCCGCGTGTTTCTTTTAAATAAACCCCCGATTTTCGCCCAAATTTCCCCATTCCTTCTACCCTCCGCGACCAAACACCCATTCCCCTACCCCCAAGCTCCGTGCCACATTGATGGGCAAGGAAAACGTCAAGTTTTTTTGCTTCTTCAAATCCAAGGTATGTTTTCATCTTCTATCTCAAATTTCTGGCGAGTTTTGTCACTTTTGAGCATGTGAGGTGAGATATATCACCCTAGGTAAAAAAATTAAACATGATGTGAATTATTTTGTGATTGATTATGTTTGGATTATTGTAGTTGACGTTTGAACTTATTGATTGATTGAATAATTCAATATTGATTGTCGAATTGAGTTCTAGGGCTTGGGTTGTTGGATTTGAAAGTGGGTAACTTGATAGTTTGATGAAATTGGTGCCTGGATGTGTTTAGTAGTTGAGATAAGTCGTGGTAATTATTGTTTAATTGTGGAAAGACGACTAATTCTCAAATTTCTGTGGGGAAGTGCATAATATGTGAATTGGTTGAATTGCTTAGATTAGTTGTATATAATAGGTTTGTATTGTTGTTCTTATTTCTGTTGTGGTTATTGTTGCTAAGTGTTGTGGGTGAATAGCTGTCGATAGGAGGATTGGGTTAGCTGTATGAAGTCTGAGTAATTCGCTAGCCGTTATGCTGTCGAAATTTTGTGAACGCACTAAGCAATATGTTTATAGTTGATTGTGTTTGGGGGTGTAAATAGAGTTATCCTTGCTAAAATGTTGTAAATTTTGTTAAAGACTAAGTGTGGGGTAAATTTTGTTTAACCCGACCTTAGCCGAAGCTAACAAGTTTTTAGCTTAATATTGTGCTTGTCTGTGTAAATTGACAGGTACAATGGCTAGCCGACAAGATAAAGGCAAGGGTGCCTCAACCTCAGGCACCGGCAGAAAGAGAATGAGACTGGGCACTGCTGTCCCAGCTGCACCTGCTGTTCCACGCGGTCAACACCGCCGATACGGAACATGATGGGTCATCGACGAAGGGAAGAAATGGTATAATAAGCACAAGGAAAGCAAATACTTCCCGGAGGAATATATTGCAAGGGAACCACTTGCACAGGAGTTCCCTCGCATGGTGCAGAGGATTGAGGCAGCTGGGCTCAGTTTTATCTTTCAGGAGCCCAAGGAGTGCAACCTTCACTTGGTCCGGGAATTCTACGCCAACTGGAACCCGGCCATCAGGAGCCATACTATTAAAATCAGAGGGCAGATTGTCACTCTGGAACCCCAGCAGGTGAATGCCATCGTTGGAGCGCGGGACATAGACGCCCACGTTCTCCGCCAGCTCAATATCACCCCACCATACGCCAACATCAGACGTACGTTGTGTGGGGCTCGATCCACAGCCCGATGGAGGAGACACAAAGAGAGGGGTTACCACCAGACTCTGCCTTATTCGCAGATGAACAGGGAGGCTAGAATCTGGCTAAAAATAGTATGTTCGTGTTTGATCCCGGGAGTACACATGACAGACGTGACCCGGGACCGTGTCTGCCTGGTGTATGCCCATATGAAAGGGCTTGAGATTAATGTGGGGGCGGTTATAATATCCGCCATGAAGAGAGCCAGACTACACCAGGGCCACAGATACGGGTTTGGCGGACTCATCACCACCTTCCTCCGAGGCCTTGACATCGAGGAAGAAGCCTTGGATTACATTCCGCAGTTGGAGCGGAGGGCCCTTGATGTGACAAAAACCAAGGCCCCCGACACTACACACGGACCTGTGCTGACTCTGGGCGAGCGACATGCTCGTGACGACCAGTATATGGCCCGTATGTTCGGCATGCAGATGCTGCAGCTACGGATAGGTGGGAGACCAGCCACCGAGGATGAATTATGGCAGCTGGAGTTGGACTACCCCTTCGGCGAGAACGCCAGAGCTTTATGCAAGGTGGGGCCAGCCTTTGTGGAGCCGACTGACGACGACGTCCCTACTGATGAGGAGACACGTCGTGAGGACTCTGATGTAGAGTCCGATGACGGCGATGGAGCTGATTCAGATATGGGCGACGAGGCCGCAGCACCGGATGAGGAAGTCAAATATTTCGACTAAGCAGGGAGTTCCACCACCCAAAATTTTGTGCTTTGTATTTTTGTGAACACTGGGGACAGTGTTCGATTTAAGTGTGGGGTGGGGAGTAGTTAGGTGCTGGGTCATAGGCTCTAAATCTGCTGTATATTCTTCCTTGACGTTTATGTATGTCTGTGTTTTCTCTGTTCTTGTGAACTGATTTGTGAATGATGTGTATATATTTGTTTGTGGCTAATGATGTGTGTCTTTAAAAAGTTATGGTTGCCTTTGTAAATATTTTGTAAATTTTGTAAAAAAAAAATTTTCTATCGATATGATCGATATTTTTCAAAATTTTTGCGAAAAGATTTTGCATTTATCAACATAGTTTGCAAATACTTTCTATTGAAATGATCGATGTGTTGCAAAAATTTTGAAGTTTTAATTTTGGGTTTCTCGGAGTTTGTTTTCGGTTCTTTTACCGAGAATAGTCCCATTGAACCGATGTCATAGTTAGTGACCATTCCCTATGATGGATGGATGACGACCGTCTTAAGGGAAATGTAGTCGATAGGAGTAGTTGTTTTGTTTTTAGTTTCTTTGGTGGATTGCATCAATAAACTGTAGTTGCTTATGGTTGCTAAAATTTCGTTGCGCGTTGTAATTGATGTTCAAAACGTGAAAATGATTCGTTTGAAAGCATGCAATTTTGTAAATATGTTGAGTTACCTAGGCTATAGAATTTGGTTCATTATGATTGAGGCTTAATCTTGAATTCATGTAATTGACTAATTAAAGAGTCTGTGAATGCATCTTGATTCGAGCATGTGCATGAAGTGTGAGTGAGGTTTTGCTATTCCATGTCATTGTGAATTGTCTAGAACTTGCCTGGTGTGTATACAGAACAAAATGAAGGAGGTGTAGTGTCGGAAAGGATGTAGGCATTTCTTTGTTTTAACCGTTAGTTTCCATTTTTTTCTTGTCAAATTCTACCTTTTTATATGTTGTGTACCCTAGTCAGCCCGTTGAGCCTTTAGCCGATTTCTTTCTTTTGTCCAGAATTGTATGAACTAAGCTTTATTCCTTCTTTTCATTAGCCTTAAAGTCTATAAGAAGCTCTTAAGCGCTTACAAAGAACAGAAAATGTTTTCCAAAGTGTTAAAGAGTGAAAAGAGTGAAAAGAAAAGAAAAGCAAAGTGAGGAAAGAAAAGATGATGTTGAAGAGGCACTAGTTGTAATTAAATGATAGTGAGGGTACATGAAAACCCTCTGTTTTGTGTCAAGTGTGCCTGATGAAATGGGCTGTATGAAAGTAAACCAGCATGAATGGGAGAAAAAGAGAAAAGAGAGGAACAATGTCCATGAGTCGATGGGAATGAGTTGAAAAGGCGCTTAAGGATGCTAGCGACTATTATTGGCTAATCCAATATATATATACTAGATCCATAGGCCAGTACAACCCATTAAAAGTCCTATTTGATCCTACATTGCATTTCTTTATATTAGTGGAGTAATACACTAAGGGCAAGCCTATGGGTCATGACATGATGCATGCGAATTCTTTTGGGAGAGAGAGTGAAATTAATTTTTATATGCCCCTACTTGCATGTTTGTGTGCTGCACGAACATAAAAGGGGAAGTTTCTCTCGAGTTGTGAGGGTACATGCTTGATGAAAGATTGATTTTCGTGTCGGATTTCTTGATTAGTTGATTTGCATGAGTTTGCCGATATCAAGAATCAATTCTTAAAAGTTTAGGAAGCCTCGATGTATTAAGGTCATTGTCTTGTACGACCAAGCATGTTTTCTTGATGATTTGCAAGAATTGAATAATCGGTATGACCGTAGCGTAAAATGTTGCACCATAGTGGCGAAGGTTGGGATGTAATTTGCATGAGTTGTGTATGTGTTGTTCGAGGACGAACAAGGATTTAAGTGTGGGGTAAGTGATCTTGGGCAAATTTATATGCCCAAGTGATACTCAAACGTATCATTTTTACCTTGTTTGTTGTGCAACGTGTATATAATATCATGTATTTGGTAATAAAATGCGAATTTATACTAACCAACATGATTAGCATTTGTTTTGCAGGATAATGTGATTTTTAGGAGCTCAAATGCGTGTTGGAACTATGTCAGAGTTGGACTTGGATGCGAGCGTGGAAAAGACCTTGGATGGCACATTTTACACTGGCTCCGCGATGGAGCCGTGCCACGCTGCCATCGCGGTAGCACACTGCCTGGGAAGGAATTAATTAGGCAATTTCCAGTGTGGCTGCGCGTCAGTTCCGTGGCACGGAGATAGGCCTCCGCGATGGCCTCCGTGCCACGTGGAGACCAATTATCTGGACCCTGCAATTTCCAGAGAGGGTCCGCGTCCACGCCGTGTCACGGAGGCAGTGCTCCGCGTTGGCCTCCGTGACACGTTGCTTGTTATTCCGGGAAAAATTTCCCACTAGTATAAATAGCACACTTAGGTTATTTTTAAAGAGTCTTCTTCTTTTAGTTCTAGTTTTTAGCAGAGTTCAGGAGTGGAGAGAGGAACGTGGTTTTGTGGCAGTTGAAGAATAGAAAAGATAAGAGTTTTCTTCTCTTCCCTTCTTCTTTCCTTCAATTGTATGCATGATTTACACTCATTCTAGGACGATTAATCCAAGAATGAGTGGCTAATTCCTTTCTTGCTGAGGTTTTGAACTTGTGTAATGATTATTGGTAATAATTGATATGGTTTCTTCTTCTTCTTGCATATTGTTCTATTAATTCTTGTGCTTAGTACATTCTTGATTGGCCACCATTAATGTATATCTAAAAAGTCCAATTTCACTCGAGAGAGCATGAAATTGGAAAGTTGTGAATTAATAGTCTTAACTTGATTTGGGAAAATTGGGTTTTGATGTGCTTTCTTGATAGAAATATACTTGAAAGCCGTATTAGTCAATTTAGGAACCGGCATTGTAGTGTTAGGTCATAAATTTCATTTGATCACAGAAATGTAGACGAATGGTTTATGATTCTAAAGTGAAATTAAATACGAGAGTTTTAATTTCTAGGCAAACGTTCTTGACTAGCAATATGAAGAAGAGGATGACCAAATTATCATAATTATCAACTCCATTACTCGTTCTTAACCTTGGCATGAGCATATCCATTGTCTGAATTCAACGTAAATAATAGTTGTTAAGTTTAGTATATAGTTAGTTTAGAAACAAAACTCCCTAAATTCTTGATTGGATAGTTGTTAGCATAGTTAGAAATAGAATAGAAATATAGTGAACTAGGAAATTTTGCATATCCAGAGCAGCCTCCTTGGATCGATACTTGGCTACTTAGCCACTTTATTACTTGTTTGACCACGTACACTTGCGTGTCGGTTTTTAACACATACCGAAGCAGCCGCGAACAGGGTCCGTGGCACGGTGGCTTGGCTCTGCGTTGCACGCCGTGCCACGTTGGGATTTAATTCCTGGACCCCCAGTTCCAGTGAAGGTACGCGTCCGTAGCGTGTCACGGAGGCAGTGCTCCGTGATGCACTCCGTGACACGTTGCTCGTTATTCCGAGAAAAATTCCCACCAGTATAAATAGAACACTTAGGTTCATTTTTCAATATTCTGACTTGGTGGAGCAAGAACGTGGGTTACAGGCAGTTGAGGGGACGAAAATATCAGGGTTTTTCTCTCTTTCTTTCTTCTTTAATTCAATTGCTTGTATGTTTAACACTCATTTAACGATGTTTAATCCACATATGAGTGGCTAAATCCTCTTCTTGCTAAGGTTATGAACAATTGTAGTGAAATGGATTGTTGATCATAGTGGTTTTTTCATCTTTTCTTCCATGTTGTTCTATTAATTCTTGTTCTTACTGCATTAATGTGTGGCCTACGTTAATGTATATGTAAAAAGTCCGGTTTCACTCGAGAGAGCAAGAAATTGGAAAGTTGTGAATTAATAGGATATGATCTTTACTTGATTTGGGAAAATTGGGAATTGATTTACTTTCAGGATAGAAATATACCTGAAAGTCGTATTAGTCAATTTAGGAACTGGGTTTGTATGGCTAGAACATGAATTGCATTTAATGATAGAAATGTAGGTGGATGGTTCATGATTCTTAAGTGAGGTTAAATACGAGAGTTTTAATCTCTTGGAAATAGTTCTTGGCTAGCAACTGGAGGAAAAGATTAACCAAATTATGTCGATAATTAATTTCATTACATGTTCGTTTAACCTCAGCATGCTCTCATTCATGGTTCAAACGCAAATTAGATAGTTATTTTAGATTTAGCATAAAAACTATAAAACTAAATATCAAACTTTTGGTTACACTGTTGTCTGTATTTTTAGAATCAAGATATAGTACACTTGAGCAAATTGCACTTCATCCCAGTCCCTGTGGGATCGATACTTGGCTTACTTAAGCCACTTTACTACTTGTTCGACCACGTGCACTTGCGTGTAGCTTTATACCCATAGCAAAAGCACCGAACACTATTTTATGAAATTATGATCTGAACATAACTGAAAATCATAACTGCTTCGAATGACCCAGAGATGGAAACTGATAATCATAAGTAGAACTGAACATTCGATCAAACCACTTTAACATATAGATATATATCATGAATGATAAACATGTGTAATTGAAATCATGTGGAACAATGGGAGACTTGTCATATAACCGACATTACCATGATAGAGCCTACGTGGTCCCAACTATCACACTCAAGTGGGCAGAGCCGTCCAAAGCCTTGCTAGGGATAAGAACACTACCATGATATTGATATCAAGCTTAAGACCCTATGGGCAGGGGAAAGCTCCAAAGGAGGTCCCAAATAATCTGATCATAACTACGTTGGCACGTAGCTCTGAGGCATACGGTTGACTTACCCTTAGCTTACTCAGTGCTAGACACTACTCCCAAAAACGTGCATATGCTCTCCATCATTTTTCAGTGAAGCTGACCATCGTTTAGTGATGAAGCTTAATAATACCATACATGCATAATCTGAAATAATAACATGAGGGCCTTGGCTTAAACCATACCACAAGTTGAAAACAATAGGAGTCTTGACTCCAAAACCTTGTGGTAAGCTAATTTGTGGAATCATAAATCATACTTGAATATATGGGCTTGCCCAATACTTAAACATGCTTGAAAATACTTGATTCACTTGAAAACATAATCATATGCATGGATAACCTGAAAACATGATTTTCTCATAAATATCTTGTCATACCTGAACATACATCATAGATCTCAACTTTCATGAACTTTCATGGATGGGCATCCTAATTTATAAAACTTGAAAACATGATTTATGGTTGAAAACATTATAAAACTTGCCCATGAATCATAATTCAACAATAGCAACATGCTTAAATCATACCCATGGTAGAAACTTAGTGCATTCATGCATTTGGTTAAAACCCCATAGAATCATCAGCTAGATTTTCATGAATTAGAGAGGGATTAGGAATGGGTGTGAACAATTTCACCCATTCATTTCCCTACATACCTAAGAGAATCTAATTCTACAACTTTTCTAATTGGCCAAGGAATAATTGAGGAAGAACTTGGAAGAAATTAAGTTTGATCAGCTCTCTATACTCCTAAGCTTGCATTCATGAATTAGGAATAGCTTAGAATGAACTTACCCTTCTTAAAACACACTATTCGTAGCTTAAAACGACATAATTTAAGCCTTAGGATCATATGAATTATGTAAAAGGCCTTAATAAACTCGCATGAAAAAATAGACTGTCAGTCCCAACGAGGGACTGACGGGTTATCGCCATGGACCATGACTCGTGGTCAGAAGTCATTAAGTACACTGCCAACCTTTTACCTGAGGCTCTTCACGAGGAACCTAATGAATCATTACTGCTGACCATGACTCGTGGTCACCTCTCATTACCTTCACTACCCAAAATTCCCCTTCTTTCAACCAACCTTGACCACGGCTGACTTAATGAGTCGTGGGGCTGACCATGACTCGTGGTCATGCCCGTGGTGACCTAGAAACATGAATTTCCAAATTAAGTCATACACCTCACCATGAGTCACCTAACGACTTGTGTCCATCTTGAGGGTCATAGGATGAGTCATCCTATGACCTGGTGCAGAAACTCCTATTTTCTCGTTTCAACTCCCGAGTCTAATATTAGGGTTTCTAGGGTATTGCATTGTATGAGTGTTGGTACGACTTGTGATAGCCTGTTGCAGGTCATAGTAGAATTCGTGGAAATATTCTGAGCATTTGAGGTTTTTGGACTTGTTCAATACAGGAGGATACCACGAGTCGTAGGAGGAGTATATGACTCCTATTACATGGTACGAATAGCAATAGCTTATAGAACAGTTTTCCTAAAAATTCATTAAGGGCATTTTCATAGATTCAAAGTCTTAAACTATGTCTTTTTAAGATCTGGAAGGAGGGTTTTAAGAGGTTTTAGTCTATCCTAAGTCATTAGGCTCTCCCATGCATGCATAGCTTTGAATTCTCTTGGAAGATCAATCTAGAATTCTCTCAATTTCTTTCCCAAATGTCTTGGGATTTTAAAGTCAAGTTGAGAATCAGTTTACCCAGGTATGTAGGTTTATGAATGAGAGTTTCCTTTCACTCTCATGCCCAAATTTCTCTTCAAGTATATGAATTCAAGTTATTATTCAAGTGTATGATGTTATAGTGTTTTAACCAATTTTTATGAAATTCTATATGATTTATTTATGGGTCAACCCCCTTCGTGTTTCAAAGTATGTTTTAAGATTCATGGGAAAATTTTATAGCTATTTTGATTATAAATTCATGATTTCAAGTTTTAGAGAAAATATGCCCTATTATGAAGGATTCATGAAAAGCTAAGTTTATGATTCATGATTTCAACTATGATGAGATATCTAGCATGAATGGTATGATTTTGACTTATGAAGTATATTTCAAGTATGCATGATTTTAAGATTTTGACAAGCCCATAAATGTTAAGTATGTTTTCATGATTTAGCCAAGGCTAATAACACCAACTTATGATATGTTTTGGAGTCAAGGCTTCCCATATTCAGATATCAAACAATGCATGTGATTATGTTTTCAGCTTTGTTGAAAAATAATGGGAGCACTGTGCATGTTTTTGAGAGTAGTGTCTAGTACCGACTAGGATTAGGGTTCCAAGGTTCCCTAGCATCAGAACTACAAGGCAACGTAGGTTTATATATATTTATTTGAGACCTCTCAAGAGTGTTTTCCCCAACCATAAGGGACCTTCATCTTGATATTGATATAATGGTAGCATCCTTAGCCCTAGCAAGGTTTTGGACGGCTCTGCCTACTTGAGTGTAATAGTTGGGGCATCACGTAAGCTCTATCGTGATAGTGTCAGTTATGACAACTCTCCCATTATTCCTCATGATTTCAGTTATTCATGTTCATGGATTCTAATATTATGTTTTGACCCAATGATCAGTTTACGAGTTTTTACTTGTGATTTCATCTATGAAATGTCATATGATTTCTACTTTATCTTTGGGTCATTCTATTCAAACATGATATTTAGCTTATGATTATGCATGTTTCAGATTCAGCTTTCAACATGCAGTCCTTACGCTCATGATCTTATGATTTATGTTTATAAGCATGATTTCAGTTAATAATTATTTATCATGTTTTACATACCTTGCATACTCAGCATATTTGAAGTACTGACCGCATACTCTATGCTATATCGTTTCATGATACAGGTTTGGACGATCAGACCCAGTTCCGCCACTAGTCCAGCTCCCACAATTTAGCCCAGTTCCTATCATTGGTGAGTCCTCATCTTTTGAGGGCCTTTAGTTTAGTGTTGGGTTATGTTATTTTCAGTTTTAGACCTTAGCGAGCTAGTTGGGGATATTATCCCATTAGCTCATCAGACATTTTAGAGGCTTATCAGACAAATATGTAGATTTTTAGCTTTGTCGGGAATAGACTCTAATTTATGATTGTTATGTTATTCATATTTTCGGTTATCCATGTTTTAGTATCAGATTTCGCTTGATGTATGTTCTTTAGTCAGCATGTTCATACAATGGGTCAACTTAGGGCCATTCGGGGTTCTAGGTTTTGTGTCTCGATCTAGGGTCCTAGCTCGGGTCATGACAAGAACTAAAAGCATAAATACTTAGAATTATTCTGCATCTTAACTATATTCCCTGTGGGATCGACCCCAACCTTAGTGGATTCTTTATTGACAACGTCCTCGTCATACTTTTACAGGAGTGTGATTTGAGCATTGTCAAAAATGGTGCCGCTGCCGGAGAATACGTCTTAGGATTAGATTAATTGCTCGTGTTTATCTTTTAGTCATTATTTCCTCATTTACATATTTTTCATTTTTTTTCTATTCAGGATACAATAAGGAAAACCTAACGCAAGAATGACATCCATGAGCACCATGATGGAAGATAAGAGGCTGCTAGTGCCTCTAGAGGAACGGATGAGTGTTGAGACACTGGCAGCTGTCCTAATAAATTATGATGGGATTGATGTCCAGGGGTACGCGGAGATGGTCAATATCCTAGAGGGAATGGGGTCCTACAACTTTATGTCAATGAAGTTGGACCTTGACTTAAAGAACCGTGCAACTCCTCCAGCAAAACCATCAGTCGAGATACCACCAGTTTTGGAGCTTAAAGGTCTACCCCCAAATATGTAATATGCATTTTTGGGGGAGAACAACACCTTGATCATAATTATTGCTGCAAATATTGTAGGGCAAGTGAAGGCCATGGTTTCACTATTAAGAAGAAAAAAAAAGTCAATTAGTTGGACCATTGCTGACATAATCGGAATTCCCCCAAGCATTTGCACCCACAAAATCCAGCTTGAGCCAAACTGTGTACCAAATATAGAGCACTAGTTGATAACGCTCAAATCATACTCCTGTAAAAGTATGACATGGACATTTTCAATATATAACCGAACAAAGGTTGGGGTCGATCCCATAAGGAATATGGTGAAGATATAGAATAACGCTAGTATTTAAGCTTTTAAGATTGTTATCTCCTAAAGGGGGGTTTTGTAAAAGCATATATGTAAAAATGGTGAGACTTTATTATTGTTTATCAAGTTTATGCAAATAACTAGAATAAGTTCTCCCCATGGATTCATAACTGCGTCGAGTTTTACTTTCCCCAATGCTTACTTGTAGAACTGATAACTAGGGTTCTTCCAAACGACTGGTTCATCCCTATTGGATGACTATACTCAATCACCAAATTAGGTCTCATGAGTGATTTCACTTCAATAATTATCAATTTGATCCAAATTAACTATCCTGCAACCGCAACTCAAGTCATACAATAACCCATAAAGATCAATGTTTTGTTGTAATTCTGTTTTCCTAAACTCTACTTCTCTAGATTCAAGCAAGTAATGAATTCGGGCAAGTCCTAATATTGCGCTCCGTTAAGAACCGTTAAAGATGAATAGAATACAACACAAGCGTTTAGCATTGGTTTAGAATCAGTTTGTGCAATCCTAGTTCGTTAATTCACCATTGTTCCCATAACCCTAGTTGGAGGTTTTAGCCTTTCATGATTATAAGAGAATTACATTCATAGACAAACACATAATTTAGAACTTACAAAGAAGAGTGGAAGAAAACCCACTTGATTATTGTAAGAATTAAGGAAGAACAATTCAAGAACAACGAGAAAATCAAATCAAGAAAATCTCCAAAAGTTGTTCTCAATAATCCCAAAACTTGAGTAGAAAATCAACAATAATTGTTTTCCACCAAATCTGACTTGTCTCTAACTTCTTATAATAAAAAATAACCTAAAAAGTATTTATACAAATATAACCCTTTATTAAGTAAATAGGAAAAATTGTTGAATTGTCATCGACTTCACTTACGACCCATAACTAGATTGTACGGGTCGTACCTTCACTCGTATGTTGGCTAGCAACTTCTAATTTTGGCCAAGTGTTGGATACTGGTATGGATCGTACCATGAACCTACAAGTCGTACTATCCAATCGTGGTTTGATCCTGTGAATTTTGGTATCCTCTGAATATTTTCACGAGTGGATTGGTATGACTCATACCTGGTCCTATGACTCGTGACGCGCAGTCACACCTTGAGATATGCCCGTCTTCAATCCTTATAAACTTTTCCATGGCCCCTTGGTACGGGTCTTAAGTAGATATCACGATTCGTGGCTTCTACTCGTATCAGGAGACTTGTCATGTGAAACATCTTCTGAAGTTTTCTACGGCCACTGTGGTACGACTCATACCAGGATGGTACGGCGCGTACCATGAGTCGTCACATTTATCTAGACTTTTCCATGACTCTATGTACGGCTCGTACCAGGATGGTACGGCCGCACTCAGGCCTTTTTCTGCAATTTTACCTTCTTTTGCACATTTCAACTCTAACATCTATTTTCCCTGAAAATAAAGTAAAAGTGCATCATATCCATATAAATACACCTAAGTCCATGCTTATTTTCTCAGTGGTAAGTGTCGAAAGTGTTGTAAACCCACAACACATCAACACCCTCAACTTAATATCTTTGCATGTCCTCAAGAAAAGAAAAAAGACAAAAAAATACGACGTTTAATTAGAAAGTAAACTTAGAATACCTACAACCAACACAACCAAAATTTGCACTACGAATCTTTAACAGCTATTGACCCCTCTTACATTCAAATCAAGTCATTTATGCACACATGTAACCACAAACTATTACATACAGGGATCAAGATATGGCATCCAACTATTAGCAGACAATCGAGCTATCACGAAAGCCATTTCCACAGACAATTGGCAGAATGCAGCACAAACCATGTACCCTCACTACAAATGAAGTCCCCAACACTCATAGATATATAGAATTATGAAACTTGGGACTAAACAAATGAGGATCTCATTCTCACAAAGAAGTTCCAAATACTACACATCAGATACCACAGGCTTCTCCTTATTTTCTCTATATTGATTTTTAGACAGTTAGGCTAGGATTACTACAGGACTTTTTTAGGCTTGTAATGTAGGCTTTGGGCTGGGTATGATAGATATGGAATTTAGTGACTAATCCTCCTTGACACTATACAACTTTTCTCCACTTTTTGCTTTTTACCCCATTTTTCACTTTTCAACTTTTTCCTCCCTTTTTCTCCATTTGAATGCATTATGTGGTTGTGGTGTGTTGTTCTCATTTCTTTAGATCTTTTTCTTTTCTTTTATTTTCTTTATTTTCAACTTTCTCTATTTTTATTCTCTTCATTTCACACCATACCTCACTCTTTTTTGACTTTTTCTCTTTCTTTTCCACCCTCAAACAGTTTATGCATTTTAAAATGGATTAAGTACCCAATACCCAATGAAAGAGATCTTGTTAAAAGGACTTATGAAGCTAACATTTAAAATAAGTTTGATATGAAATCAGGATTTTGGAAAATACTAATAGCAGAAAAAGACAAACATAAAATAGCTTTTAATTTACCTTTTGGACAATACGAATGGAATGTAATGTCATTCAGACTAAAAAATACACCGCCTGAATTTTAGAATATAATGAACAATATATTAAATCCATATAGCAATATTTCTATAGTTTATATAGATGATGTTTTAATATACTCAGATGATGTTGACCAACATTTCAAACATATCCAAACCTTTTTATAGGTTGTTAAAAAAAGGATTAGTAGTAAGTGCTAAAAAGATTAAGTTATTCCAGACTGCTATTAGATTCCTTGGTCACGACCTATATCAGCAACCTATAAACCCTTTTGTAGAGCCATAGAGTTCTCATCCAATTTTCCAGATGAATTAATTGATAAAACTCAGCTCCAGAGATTTTTAGAAAGTCTCAATTATGTTGCAGATATTATTCCAAATATGAGACAGGTTTGTAAGCCTCTTTATTAGCTTATTAAGAAGGATCCAGTGCCATGGTTATTAGAGAAAATAGAGATGGCCCAAAAAATAAAACCAATAGTTCAAACACTTCCATGTCTAGGAATACCACATCCAGAGGCATTCATGATAGTAGAAACTGAGCCTCAGGCATAGGATATGGAGGCATCCTTAAACAAAGAATCTCCCTAGAAAACCCTGAACTATTAGTAAGATTCACATCAGGAATCTGGAATAACGCTCAAAAAATTACAATATCATTAAAAAGGAAATTATGGCTATAGTGTTGTGTATCACCAAATTTTAAGACGATTTAATAAATAAAGAATTTTTATTATGAGTAGACTGCGACGTAGCCAAACATATTTTACAAAAAGATGTAAAAAACTTTGTTTCTAAACAAATATTTGCTACATGGCAGGCTTTACTAACCAACTTGTATTTTCAAATCGAATTTATACAAGGAGAAAATAATTTTATCCCAGATTTTTTGACTAGGGAATTTCTACAGGAAACTAAAAGAGACCCAGAACACCAGGAATAAGGCCCTTGAGGCCTCAATTTCATCCCTTCAAACAATTAGAAATAATGAGAAGACCCTTCAAAGAAAAGGAAAAACCAAAACTAGAAAATAGATATTCAGTTCTGACAAAATTCCCATCTCTACCAAAAGCTACTTGTAATACCCTGGGAAGGCCTAAGAATAGACCCAGGAGTTAAAATTGAAAAGTGCAGAAAAACTGGCAAAACATCATAGAACGACTCGTGGTATGTTACCACGAGTCATTGTATGCCATCGTTGGTTGGGGAAAAGTTGGTATCAGTGGAGACCATGGGAGATGTGATGACTTATTTTGGGAAACAACGAGTCGTTGTTGCAGTCGTAGGAAGGGGATAGGCTGTTCGGGTGACTTTCAACGGGCGTCCCAACGACCCGTTAGAATAGACCATGAGTCGTTGGTTGTGGTCGTTGGTTGTGGTCGTGGTTTGGGTTTTAGTTGTTCCAGTGGACTCTATGGGGGATAAGAATGGTCCGTTGTTTGTTATGATGGGTCATGGTGTGACCCGTTAGGAGATATGATGCCAAGGTTCAGGGGGTCAACCACGGGTGATGTGATGAGTCGTTGGTTGAAGGTACGGGTCGTCCTGACTGTCTGTTGTTTGGATTTTTAGAATGGGCTACCAATACTGGTTTCAACGAGGGATGTAAGGGGTCGTTGTTGGTTCCAACAACCTATTAGTCCCACCCGTAGGATAAATCTGGATAGTTTTCAAGGTAGGTTCATTAAGGGTATTTTTGACTTTTCCATGATATAAGGCCCTAAACTACCTCATTTTGGCTTGGGAAAAGATGGGTTTTAAGAGGATGACCTATTCTAAACTCCCATTCATTCATGCAAGACTTTGAGAGGGGATTCAAGGGTTGATATCAAGCTTTTCACCTCAATCCCTTCAATTTCATTCTTGGGATTTTAGGGAGGGTTAGGAGTTAATAATTCCAGGTATGTAAGGTCTTCAATGGGTGGATCCTTCCACACCCATGCTCCTTCTATATTAATTATCCAAAAGTTATTTGAAAACTCATGGGGTTTTGTATTGAATTTGTATAAAATTAATAATTTAAGTATGGGTTTTGTGATTTTGAAATCTTATCTTAATCTACTGATCTTGATCATCTTTGAGATTTAAATTGAGTAGAATATTGTTGATTTTGAAATTCTAAACAACTAAGCTTGACTATGCATGCCCCATGATGAATTGATTTATAATCCATTGATCCATCGGTGTTTTGACAAGCCCAGCATGAATTATGAATTTATTTATGAATTTAATATGTTATCTATTATGAACTTATGAATTTTAAGCTATATGTCTGATCTACAAGTATGTATGAATTTTATCAATCATGAATTATGTTTTTGGCCGACCCACGGACCTCAAGTCATGGCTAGCTCTTATATGTTCAAGCATGTTTAAGATTATCATTATTTAACTAGACCATGAACTCATGTACATATTATATGAGCACTATATACGTTTTGGGAGTAGTATCGAACATCGAGTAGGTTCGGGGCCCATGTTAAGCTCCGAATCTGATGAACTACATGCCACCGTAGGTATGTTGGGACCCTTTCATGTTTGTCCCTGGCCCAAGCAGCCCTTTTCATGTGTGATCACGCCCTTCATGGTTCCTACCCTTGGCAAGGTAAGAACACCCTCCCGACTAGTCTTACAAGTCGGGCTTCATGTGTGCTCATATGGGGTATGTTGGTTAAGAGAATCTCCCACTGTTCCTCATGATTTATGCATGTTTATGATTATGAATTTTGGCTCAAGTTATGTTAAGTAATGCTCTCTTATAATGATTATGATTATGTTTACATTAAAAATATTTCGAAAAACTTGAGCCTTATGTCATATTATAATTACGATGATATGAGCATGTTGTCCCATTCTTATGATCATTTACGAGTTTTATACATGTTTTTAAGTGTCTGTTTTACTTACCTTGCATACTCAGTACATTCCACGTACTGACCGCATACTTTCTATGTTGTATCGTTTCATGATACAAGACCCAGCTCTCAGGCTCACCCTCCTTAGTAGCTCCTCAGAGTTCGCTATCAGCTTATTTGGTGAGTCCTCATGTTCCGAGGGCCATATGTTTAGACTCTATTATTTCTCTTTAAGTTTTAGTATCGTAGGGTTAGTTGGGATGATGTCCCATCAACCCGTATTTCATGATTAGAGGCTCTTCAGACTATAAGTTATAATCAGTCGTCATGTAGGGGTCATGTATCGTATTTTCTCTGTTATTATGACATATTTACAATTTCTTATGTTAAGTCTTCTGCTTATGTGAATGAATTAGATATATGCTCATGCCATGGGTCAACTTGGGGTTTTTCAAGGCTCCTCATCCCGTGTCTACGCCTCGGGTTTACTTTTGGGTCGTGACAAACTTGGTATCAGAGCCATAGGTTGTAAGTGTACTAGGGTGTGTGAATGTCACGTTATGTAGAGTCTTTTTCATGGGTGTGAAGCACGCCACACATATGAAGAAAAGGCTACTAGATGTTTAGGAATGTTCCCTTCTTTCATGATCTATTTCATAAGATGAACGTCCTTTACTCCTCTAATTCGTGTTATTCGCATTTGCAGAATCATGCCTCCCCGCTGAGTATATTTCAGGAGGAACGGTAACAGTGATGATCGTAAGGGTGCACGTGATGAGGAGCATCCGCCAGCTCCACCCGTTCATGAGGGGCACGTACCAGAGCCAACCGCCCATATTGATTTTAGGGCGGCGATCCACATGTTTGCACGGGCCATGATAGCTCAGTTCCAAAATCAAATTGTGGCCCATTATCCGCAAAATGGAAATGCGGCAACTGCTAGGGTAAGGGACCTTTTGAGGATGAGCCCTCCGGAGTTCATAGTGTCGAAGGTAGATAAGGACCCACATGACTTTATTGAGGAAATTCTGAAGATCACCCAGGTTATGGGGGTGAATAATGGGGAATGTGTTGATTTGACCTCCTATTAGCTCAAGGGGGTAGCACATATATGGTTCAAGCAATGGATAGGTGCAAGAGCAGTGAGTGCAGGCCCGATAGGTTGGGATGAGTTTCATACTAGGTTCATGGATCAGTTCTTCCCTCGAGAAATGAGGGAGCTCAAGGTGGTTGAGTTTGTGAATTTGAAGAAGGGAAACATGTCAGTCCAGGAGTATGCCTTGGAGTTCACTCGCCTATCTAAATATGCTCAGGAGTTGGTGGCGGATCAGCGGGCTCGGGTGACCACTTTGTGCATGGAATAGTAGATTACTTGGATAAGGATTTTTGGATCGCCATGCTACACCGGGACATCGACTTTCCCCGTATTGTATTGCATGTCCAGCAGATGGAGTTAGTCTATAGGAGGCAGAGAGAGATCAAGAGGGCCAGGACCAACATCTATGGGGTTTCTTAGACTAGGTCAGGAGGTGGATCACGACAGCAGCCACAACACAGCATCACTGCTCCAGCTCTATCATCGGCTAGCACGCCGTCCAGGTTCAAGGGAGACCAAAGGAGCAGGGTGTCAGGCTTGAAGGACCATGCTAGCATGCAGGTGGAGCTCACTTTCCCAGCGTGTGCGATATGTGGCAAAAATCATCCCGGGAGGTGCCTAGTCGATGTGTATGCTTGTTTCAGGTGTGGCAAACCCGGGCATAGGATCAAAGATTGTCCTGAAGCCAGTTCTACCACCCCAGTAGAACGAACCCCTCAGTAGGGAGCCTCCACTAGTTTGATAGGTGGTCAGCACCGGAATAGGTTTTATGCTCTAGTACCCACCAAGAGCAGGTGGCTTCGCTAGATGTGGTCACGGGTATGGTGCAAGTATTCCATATCGATGCTTATGCTTTGTTAGATCCAGGAGCTACCTTGTCTTTTGTGACCCCTTACATTGCTAGTAGTTTTGGGGTTAGTCCTGAAATTCTATCCAAACCATTCTCCGTTTTTACTCTATTTGGAGAGTCAGTTGTAGCTAGGAGGGTATATAGAGGTTTCCCCATTATGGTGTTGCATAAGGTTACCTCTACGAACTTAGTAGAATTGTCCATGACTGATTTGGACATCATTTTGGGTATGGATTGGTTGTTTTCATGTTATGCTTTGATTAATTGTAGGCTCGTGCAGTGGAATTCTGATTTTCGAGGGAGGAAGTTTTGGAATGGAAGGGTAATTCAGTCGTACCAACTGGTCGGTTTATTTCCTATCTTAAGGCCTGGAAGATGATCTATAAAGGTTGCGTGTACCACCTACTAAGGGTTAAGGATGTGGAGACCGAGACTCCGACTATTCAGTCAGTTTAGGTGGTGTGCGAATATCTGGAGGTGTTCCCTGATAATTTGCCAGGTGTTCCTCCGGAGAAGGAGATTGATTTCGGTATTGATCTACTACCCGATATGCAGCCTATATCTATTCCTCCTTACAGGATGGCTCCATCCGGGATAAAAGAGTTAAAGGAACAGTTGAAGTACTTATTGGATAAGGGTTTCATTAGACCAAGCAAGTCTTCATGGGGTGCACCGGTTCTATTTTTTCTAAAGAAGGACGGTTCCCTTCGGAAGTGTATTGATTATCGACAACTTAATAAGGTCACACTCAAGAACAGGTACCCTTTTCCCAGGATTGATGATTTATTTTACTAGCTCCAAGGTGCCAGGTGTTTCTCAAAGATAGATCTCATGTCTGGATATCATCAGCTTAGAGTTCGGTACTGTGACATTCCAAAGACAGCTTTCGAAACCCGATATGGCCACTATGAGTTTGTAGTTATTTCTTTTGGACTAACCAATGCTCCTGTAGCTTTTATTATCTGATGAACAGGGTGTTTAAGGCATATCTGGATATGTTCGTTATTGTGTTCATTGATGACATCCTAATATACTCCCGGAGCAAGGAGGAGCATGCCACACATTTGAGAATGGTACTTCAGACCCTCAAGGATCTTCAGCTGTATGCAAAGTTTGGCAAGTGTGAATTTTGGCTGGACTTGGTGGCATTTCTGGGTCATTTGGTGTCGAGTGAGGGCATCAGGGTGGATTCTCAGAAAATTGAAGCAGTGAAGAATTGGCCTAGACCGATGAATCCGTCAGAAATTTGGAGATTCTTAGGCCTAGCAGGCTACTATCGGAGATTTGTTGAGGGTTTCTCAACTATTGCGGCACCTTTGACCAGGTTGACTTAAAAAAAGGTGAAGTTCCAATGGTCAGAGGATTGTGAGAAAAGCTTCCAGGAATTGAAGACCCGACTCACTTCAGCACCAGTGTTGACATTACCCGAGGGTACCTATGGCTTTGTTGTATATTGTGATACTTCGAGAGTCAGACTGGGATGTGTGTTGATGTAGCATAGGAAGGTGATAGCATACGCCTCATGACAATTAAAGGTTCACAAAAAGAATTACTCAAC
The DNA here is from genome assembly GCA_035772735.1 of Datura wrightii. NCBI lineage: Eukaryota > Viridiplantae > Streptophyta > Magnoliopsida > Solanales > Solanaceae > Datura > Datura wrightii. The sequence goes on from JASDFA010000016.1 coordinate 163,219,624, forward strand.
CCATGATCTTGAGTTGGCTGAGGTAGTGTTTGCATTAAAGATATGGCGGCATTACTTGTATGGGGTTCATGTGGATGTATTTACGGATCATAAGAGCTTGCAATATGTGTTCACACAGAAGGATCAAAATCTTCGGCAAAGGAGGTGGTTAGAGTTGCTAAAGGACTATGACATGAGTGTCCTTTACCACCCTGGGAAGGAAAATGTGGTTGCAGATGCACTTAGTAGGCTCTCAATGGGGAGTGTGTCTCATGTGAATGAGGGGAAGAAGGAGTTGGTGAAAGATGTCCACCAACTTGCAAGACTGGGAGTTAGATTGACCGACTCGGCTGATGGCGGTGTGGTTGTACATAGTGGGTCCTTGGTGGTTGATGTTAAATCCAGGAAAGATGAGGATCCCATTTTGAGGAAGCTGAAGGAGGTGGTGCAGAGTCAAAAGGTGGAGGTTTTCTACCAAGGGGGAGATGGTGTGCTACGATACCAGGGTCGTTTATGTGTCCCAGATGTACTGATTTGAGAGTCCGGATATTGCATGAGGCACATGGTACCAAATATTCTATTTATCCAAGATCCGCGAAGATATATCGGGACTTGCAAGAAATCTATTGGTGGGCTAGTATGAAGAAGGATATTGCAGAGTTCGTTACAAAATGCCCAAACTGCCAGCAAGTGAAGGTCGAGCACCAAAGGCCGAGAGGGGTACTTTAGAATATCAACATCCCCACTTGGAAGTGGTAAGAAATTAATATGGACTTCATTACAGGTCTACCTCGTACTCGCCAGCAATACGACTCCATTTGGGTGGTAGTCGACAGGTTAACCAAGGTTGCACACTTCCTACCGGTCAAGACCATGGATGCAGCAGATGATTATGCCAAGTTGTACATTTGGGAGTTGGTTCGACTTCATGGGGTTCCCTTGTCTATTATTTCAGACCTAGGTACTCAGTTTACCTCCCAGTTCTGGTGGTCTTTTCAGAAGGGATTTGGGACTCAGATTAAGCTCAGCACAGCATTCCATCCGCAAATGGATGGCCAGGCAGAATGAACCATTCAAACCCTCGAGGATATGTTGAGGGCATGGTTATGGATTTCAAAGGTAGTTGGGATGATCATTTGCCATTGGTCGAGTTTGTATATAATAACACTTATCACTCTAGTATCCAAATGGCACCATTCGAGGCCCTCTACGGGCGGAGGTGTAGATCTCCCGTCGGATGGTTTGAATTTGGTGAACTAGCCATGATAGGGCCAGATGTGGTTCACGAGGTGATGGTGAAGGTCCAATTGATAAGGGACTAGTTAAAACTGCTCTGAGTCATCAAAATTTGTATGCTGATGAAAGGAGAAGAGATTTGGATTTTGATGCGGACGACTGGGTGTTTCTAAAGGTATCTCCTATGAAGGGAGTTGTGAGGTTTTGAAAGAAAGGGAATCTCAATGCCTGCTATGTTGGTCCCTACCGGGTTATGAGAAGAGTTGGTAAGGTGGCGTATGAGTTGGACTTGCCTGCGGAGTTGTCTTCAGTTCATCAGGTATTTCATGTGTTGCTTTTGAGAAAGTGTTTGGGTGATCTAGCCTTGGTAGTTCCGGTAGACAGCATTGGGGTAAAAGACAGCCTCAATTATGAAGAAATCCCCATTGAAATCTTGGATCTTCAAATCGGTAAGATAAGGAACAAAGAAGTATCTTCAGTGAAGGTGCTATGGAGGAATCAGCATGTTGAGGGAGCCACGTGGGAAGCCGAAACGGATATGATGGCTAGATATCCACATTTGTTCTCTACCGGCTTAGCTTCGACTTGAGGTATCAGTTTTCCCCTATGTTCCCATTTTGTTTTCATATTAAGTTTATGTGTGCAAGTTTATTTTATGTGTGTGAATGCGTATATGAAGCATGAGATTAGTTAAGCTATGTGGTTTGATTCAGAGGTAGTCATTTCGTGAAAATTTTAGTTAAAATTATGTTTGCTGCTTGTTTCCTATATTCGAGGATGAATGTTTCCAAGGGGGAGATATTGTAATACCCCGGGAAGGCCTAAGAATAGACCCCAGAGTTAAAATTGAAAGGTGCAGAAAAACTGGCAAAACATCACAGAACGGACCACAGAACGAGTCGTGGTAACAAACCACGAGTCGTTGTATGCCATTGTTGGTTGGAAAAGATGGTATTAGTGGAGACCACCAGAGATGTGATGACTCGTTGTGAGACCACTGGACAGTTTATAGGGCAGGTTCATTAAGGGTATTTTTGACATTTTCACGATATAAGGCCCTAAACTACGTCGTTTTGGCTTGGGAAAAGTTGGGTTTTAAGAGGATGACCTATTCTAAACTCCCATTCATGCATGCAAGACTTTGGGAGGGGATTCAACGGGAGATTTCAAGCTTTTCACCTCAATCCCTTTAATTTCATTCTTGGGCTTTTAGGGAGGGTTAGAAGTTAATAATTCCAGGTATGTAAGGTCTTCAATGGGTGGATCCTTCCACAGCCATGCTCCTTCTATATTAATTATCCAAACATTATTTGAAAACTCATGGGGTTTGTTATTGGATTTGTATAAAATTAATGAATTAAGTATGGGTTTTGTGATTTTGAAATCTTATCTTAATCTATTGATTTTGATCATCTTTGAGATTTAAATTGAGTAGAATATTGTTGATTTTGAATTTCTAAACAATTAATCTTGATTATGCATGCCCCATGATTAATCAATATATGATCCATTGATCCATCGGTGTTTTTGATAAGCCCAGCATTAATTATGAATTTATTTATGAATTTATTATGTTATCTATTATGAACTTATGAATTTCAAGCTATATGCATGATCTACAAGTATGTATGAATTTTATCAATCATGAATTAAATTTTTTGGCCGATCCACTTGCCTCAAGTCATGTCTAGCTCTTATTTGTTCAAGCATGTTTACGATTATCATGATTTAACTAGCCCATGAACTCATGTATATATTATTATGAGAACTATATACACTTTGGGAGTAGTATCAAACACCGAGTAGGTTCGTGGCCCATGTTAAGCCCCGAATCTCATGAACTACGTGCTACTGTAGGTATGTTGGGACCCTTTCATGTTTGTACTTGGACCAAGCGGCCCTTTTCATGTGTAATGGCCCATGTTAAGCCCTAGATCTCATGAACTACGTGCTACCGTAGGTATGTTGGGACCCTTCATGTTTGTCCCTGGACCAAGCGTCCCTTTTCATGTGTGAACACACCCTTCATGGTTCCTACCCTTGGCAAGGTACGAACACCCTCCCGACTAGGGTTACAAGTTGAGCTTCATGGGTGCTCATATTGGGTATGTTGGTTAAGAGAATATCCCACTGTTCCTCATGATTTATGCATGTTTATGATTATGAATGTTAGCTCAAGTTATGTTAAGTAATGCTCTCTTATAATGATTATGATTATGTTTACGTTACAAATATTTTGAAAACCTTAAGCCTTATGTCATATTACGATAATTATGATATGAGCATGTTGTCCCTGTCACGCCCTGCCTTGGGAGGCATGACTGGCACCCGGTGCCCTCCTAGGACCTAGACTAGCTGAGTCTAAGCACCTCTGATGCCAGGCTGGCTCTAACTCTTTATTCAAGAAAACGACGGGCTATATAATGACTATAAATACAGCATCTGGCCGACTAGGTCTATAGCCACCGGTAAGAAAACAACTGCTACCCAGAACAACTGAATCAATAGGGAACCTATGCGGGCCAACAAGGTCACCATACTGTCTAGTTATTTCTGAATCAAGAAAACAAGTGCTAAACTACTACACGACCAACAAGATCACCATTACCAACTGAATAAGGCCCCACAAGGCCATCATAGACAAACCAAAACATACACACGACCTCACATGACCAGTACAGCTAACCACAGGGAATATACAATCTGCAAGCCTCTAAGAATACTGATAATACAGTCGGGACAGGGCCCCGGCCTACCCATACTGTACAACAAGAGAAAAGGAATAAACCTCTAGCTGTCTAGCTTCGGATGATAGGAGTTGATGACTCTGTGTGCTGGCTGGAATTACGAGGGATCGACTCCTCATTTATGAGTACCTGCAGGCAAGTAATGCAGCGCCCCCAAACGGGCGTCAGTACCACTAGTACCGAGTATGCAAAGCAATAACTAAACATGACTGAAAATAGACAGCAATACTGATAGTTACTGAGTAACAGAAGATGGCTAAGACTGTCTGGGGTGGCAGAATCTGTACCGAGCTTAACTATACTGGAGAGAAGATAAGAATCATACCTGCCGATGCGGCGTCCTTCTATCTATCAATTTAATAAGTAACATACATACATATATATATATATATAGCATACAAGAACCTATACCAACCCCCCATAAGCCGGAAGGTGCTAATCAACACGCAATCTAAATACCTATACCCGAGTCAAACCATCCAAAAATAAATTCACTCTACTCACCTAATAACTACGAGCACCCCGCTGGCCCCCTGGGTATGCAGCTTGGGCTCCCTGGGCCCCTGACTATAACTGTATATGAGTCCAGAGGACTCCTCTAACTATAATCTGAGATCTGTATCTGTAATTTGTAATCTGCGCCCTGGGCGCAAGTGCTCGACGGGGTATGCTATAATGCTGATCAGCCTGCTATGGGGAATGTTGCATCCCATCTTCGTCCTACTGCGGATAGCATGCCACTCCTTGGAGTGATGTATCGTTACCCTATGGCGGTATTAACCTTGGGGCAGCAAGGAAGCTCTAAGGGTGCCCACATAACACAATCAGGTCTCAACAAACAACAATAATCACATATAACATGTATAATAAATCTGATAATACTGTTCATGTTCTGTTATTCTATTCTGAATCTCTGGCTGAATTACACTGAATCTGATACTGATTCTGAAATAATATCTCGTTGTTTGATACTAATTTACTGACTTTTATTATGAATACAACATAATAATAGGAAATATATTTACTTAATTCACACTAAGCTTAATACTCGACTTTTGGAACTTTCTTCCAGAATTTATTCTATTTTACTATACGAGATTTACTAACTTGCCGAATAAACTGGCTTTACATACCTCATTTTATGACTTCTGGACTAACTGACATAACTCGGCCAATATCCATCTATTTCTTCCAACTACATTCATATACACAACAATTAGAAGTAAATTCATCAACATTCTGGAAGAAAACACTACTTTGAATATATATATATAGCCCAAACTTTGACTTATCGAAAAACAGCCGAAAACTCTCTATTTCTTGGAAGTCCAGAAGGGAGAAATACTCACTTTATGTGTAGGAGTATATTGACACTAATTTGGAGCAATTCCTCTTACCTTAGCTCAGTAGGACGACGGTTCGCCGACCGAATTTCACGAAACTAACTCCGCAGGAACGCTCCCTGCAGCTTAATACTTCACTACCCAAGATTAATTCGAGTTTGGACCACGTTTAATAGCGTAAACGGAAGGAATTTCATCAAAACCTCTCGTGCCCTCTATTTTCTAGTTTGTTTTCTGGAAATTATGATAATTATCTAAAAAAACCGAAATGGAGGCTTTATATAGTTGAGGCTAAACCTCACCTCTGTGGCACGTTGGCCATCACGAAGGTGAGCCCTCCGTGACACATTGGCCATCGCGGAGAGGGTCTGCGCAGCCTCCTCTTGCGATGGTTAGACGCGGCGCTTGTTTGGTCTTCTCCCAGGCCTTTTTCTAGCATGTATGGCATTCTAAAACTCTTAACCAACATGCGAATAGCCCATCTAAATGTCGACAATTTATGGGGTGTAACATCCTCCCCCCTTAAGATCATTCGTCCTCGAATGTAAACTTCTACTTGCAAGAATTTCAACTTACTTGACTTGTTCTAGAAAAATTTCGGTAGAGTTTGCCCTGTAATATGGACTATCTCAAAAATCCTGAAATGCAGAAAAGTCCAATACAAGTACTCTACACAACACTAGTATTCATCACAAAATAAAGTAAAGCCAACTATTTCATTTATTCAAATAATATAAGGCAATTAATAAAACAACAATACTAACATACCTCTGGTTGATTAAGTCTGGAACAGTTGAGGATATCTGACTTTCATATCATCCTCTACTTCCCAAGTCATCTCCTCTCGGTTCTTGTTATGCCATAATACTTTAACAGAAGCAATATCTTTAGTTCTCAACCTGTGAATCTGCCTGTCTAGTATGGCTACTGGAACCTCTTCATAAGCCAGCTCTTCCCTAACCTGGACATCCTAAATTGGGACAACTCTAGAGGGGTCTCCTATATACTTCCTCAGCATGGACACGTGGAAAACTGGATGGACAGACTCTAATTCTGGAGGCAAGTTCCACTTGGCCTATTCTTCGACGAATCTGATAAGGCCCAAAAAATCTCGGGCTGAGCTTACCTTTCTTGCCGAATCTCATCACCCCTTTCATTGGAGATACTTTGAAAAACACCCAGTCATTTACATTAAATTCCAGGTTTCTGCGCCGTACATCAGCATACGGTTTTTGGCGGCTCTGAGCAGTCAGTAGGCATTCTCTGATAAGCTTTACCTTTTCTGCTGACTGATGAATAATATTCGGCCCAATCAGCGCTGACTCTCCTACTTCAAACTAGCCAACTGGTGATCTGCATTTTCGCCCATACAAAGCCTCATAGGGCGCCATATTGATAGCTGAGTGGTAACTATTGTTATAAGAAAACTCAATAAGTGGTAGATGCTCATCCCAACTACCTCCAAAGTCCAATACACTTGCTCGTAACATATCCTCGAGCGTCTGAATAGTGCGTTCTGCCTGTCCATCTGCCTGAGGGTGGAAAGCTGTGCTCAGGTTAATCTGTGTTCCCAGGCCTCTCTGAAATGATTGCCAAAATTTAGCTGTAAATTGCGCCCCTCTTTCAGAGATAATGTACGTTGGAACACCGTGCAGTCTGACTATTTCTCTAATATACAATCCAGCATAATCTTCGGTAGAGAAAGTAGCCCTTACTGGCAGAAAATGGGCTGATTTTGTCAGTCTGTCAACAATTACCCAAATCGAGTCATTTCTATGTCTGGTACGGGGTAATCCTGCTAAAAAATCCATATTTACTACTTCCCACTTCCAAAGAGGCATAGCTATGTCTTGAGTCAATTAGCCTGGTTTTTGGTGTTCCGCTTTTACTTGCTTGCAGTTAGGACACTGGGCTACGAATTCTGCTAGTTTCCTCTTCATACCTGGCCACCAGTAGATTTCTTTAATATCGTGGTACATTTTCATTGTGCCTGGGTGGAGAGAATAGCGGGCATAATGTACCTCACTCATAATATGCTGGCGAAGCCCTGAAATATCTAGAACACAAAGGCGGCCTTTACATCGCAACACTTCATCCTCAATTACCTGAAAATCCGGTGCTTTTCCTTGCTGAACTCTGTCTTTAAGCTGAACCAGGTAATGATCTTTATACTGCCGTTCCTTTACCTCCACAACTAATGATGACATAGCGGAGTTCTGAATTACCGCTATGTTGTCCTCTGTTTCTGCTACCCAAACGGCTAAATTGGCTAACTGGTGTATTTCTCTAGCCAACTCCTGCTCTCAGGCTACATGGCTAACTGGTGTATTTCTCTAGCGAACTCCCGCTGCTCAGGCTACAAGTATGCCAAACTCCCCATAGATTTGCGACTAAGGGCATCTGCTACCACGTTGGCTCTTCCTAGGTGGTACAGAATATTTACATCATAATCTTTCAGCAATTCCAACCAGCAGTGCTGCCGCAAATTCAACTCTCTTTGAGTGAAGATATATTGTAGGCTCTTATGATCGTTGAAAATATCCACATGGACTCCATACAATTAATGTCTCCATATATTTAGAGCGTGGATCACTACTGCTAGTTCCAGGTAATGGGTAGGATAATTCTTTTCGTGTTTCCTCAGCTGTCTAGAAGCATAAGAAATTACTTTACCATGCTGCATCAACACACATCCTAACCTAATACTCGAAGCATCGCACTAAACTGAATAACCCTCTGTACCTTCTGGCAATGCTAATACTGGGGCAGAGGTCAACCTGTCTTTCAATTCTTGGAAACTCTACTCACACGCCTCCGTCCACTGAAACTTTACTGCTTTTTGCGTCAGCTTAGTCAGAGGTGCCGCTATGGTGGAGAATCCCTCAACAAATCTTCTGTAGTACCCCTCTAATCCCAGAAAACTGCGTACTTCAGTCGGAGTGGTAGGTCTGGGCCATGTTTTTGCAGCTTCTATTTTTTGTATGTCTACTTGTATACTTGTGTCTGACACGATGTGCCCCAAGAAGGCTACTAAGTTCAATCAAAATTCACATTTAGAGAACTTGGCATACAGTTGACGGTCCCTGAGAATCTAGAGCACTATCCACAAATGATCCTGGTGGTCTGCCTCTGAGCGAGAATATACCAGAATATCGTCAATAAACACTATCACGAACAGGTCCTGGTATGGTCTAAAGATGTTGTTCATCAGGTCCATAAATACTGCTGGGATATTCGTTAGCCCAAAGGACATGACTAGAAATTCAAAATGGTCGTATCTGGTCCTAAAGGAAGTCTTTGGAATGTCCCTTTCACGAACTCAAACCTGATGGTATCCGGACCGTAAGTCAATCTTGGAGAAATATCTAGTCCCCTGTAACTGATCAAACAAATCATATATTCTGGGAAGCGGATACTTATTCTTAACTGTAACCTTATTCAACTGCCGATAGTCTATACACATGCGGAGTGAGCCATCCTTCTTCCTCACAAATAGAACTAGCGCACCCCAAGGTGAAGTACTCGGCCTAATAAAGCCCTTATCTAACAGATCTTTCAGCTGCTCCTTCAATTCTCTAAGTTCAGCAGGAGCCATACGATACGGAGGAATTGATATGGGCTGAGTGCCTGGTAGCAAATCAATTGCAAAATCTATTTCCCTTTCTGGGGGAATACCAGGTAGCTCGTCTGGGAATACGCTGGGGAATTCATTAACCACTGGAACAGACTGGAGAGTCGGAGGCTCTACCCGAACATCCTGGACTCTGACTATGTGGTAAATGCATCCCTTAGCTATCAACTTCCTCACCTAAAGGTAGGAAATAAACCTACCTTTTGGCGTAGCTATACTGCCCTTCCACTCTCGTACTGCCTCCCCTGGAAAGTGGAATCAGACCATCTTGGTCCAGCATTCTATATTGGCATAGCATGGCACTAACCAATCCATACCCATAATGGCATCGAAATCAATCATCTCTAATTCTACCAGATCTATTATGGTGTAAGGATCAGCAACGTCTACTGTACACCCTTGGTAAACCCTTCCGGCTATGATGGAGTCACCGACAGGTGTAGATACTGAAAAGGGTTGCTGAAGCAACTCGGGTACAACACTGAACTTTCGAGCCACAAATAGGGTAACATAGGACAAGTTAGATCCTGGATCAATCAATACATAAGCAGGGTGAGAGCAAATAGTCATCATACCTGTTACCACTTCTGGAGACGCCTCTGAGTCCTTCCTCCCTGGTAATGCATAGGTACAGCTTGGGCCCGTACCTAAACTAGAGGCCCCTGATCTTCCTCAGCCTCTGCCTGCTGAGACTGAGGGCCTACGCCCTACCGAGGCTACTGGAGCTTGCGGCCCTGCTGATGCCCTATCCTGTCTATCTTGGCTACTCTGACCCCTGGCTGGACATACTCTCAACACGTGACCCTTCTGCCCACATATATAACACCATGTGGAGCCAAATCTGCAAGATCTAGTATGGGGTCAGCTACAAATAGGGAAAGGTGGGAGTGTGTACCTGCTCTGCTCTGCCCTCCTCTGATGAGGTGAATCTACCGTTCGAGAACTGCCGCCAGACTCTGACTGTCCTCCTCTACCCCTCTGCTGCTGTGATGGAGGTGGGGGTCTAGGTGGCCTGTCTGACAACCATGGCCTGGGTCCTCTCTGAATCTCCCTCTGTATTTCATCTGATCTATCCCTGCGGCGCTGCTCCTGATTTATTCGTCTGCAATCCTGTTGCCGCTGTCTAAGGCCCTCAATAGTCTAGGCAAAGGCCTGCACCCGAGTAATATCCATATCTTCCTGCAGCGTAGCTGTCATGCAAGGCTCAATATATTCTGGGTTCAGACCCATAATAAACTGGTGGACTCTAGATGGCATGGTTTCCACAAAGGCTGGAGCATAACGTGCTAAGGAATACAACTGTAGGGCATATTCCCGTACACTCCTCACCCCCTATTCCAAATGTAAAAACTGCTCCATCCGAGCCTGTCCCATGGCAGATAACGGTCCAGGAAGGCCTCTGAAAAGATGGACCAGGTCGAAGGGGCAACATCTCTCCCTCGAGACCTTTCCCAACCGTCGTACCGCAACGCAGCAATATCCCGCAGCCGAAATACCGCTAACTCAACTGATTTTGTAGATGTCACATGCATGACCCGGAAGATTCTCTGCATCTGATCTAGGAAGTCCTGGGGGTCCTCTGCCTGATCCGACCCTGTGAACTTTGGGGGACCTAGTGCCAAGAATTCTCGAACCCTCGAACTGCCAGGCCCACCTGATGACTCTGCTGTTACGGGTGGCACTGACTAGCGCTGAGTAGCCATCATTTGTGCCAAAATAACTACTACACTTTGAATTTCCTGGTTGGATGGTGTAGGTACAAGAAATGCCAGAGGTAATGTCGTCCCGAGTGGATCCTGGTGGGGTGGGGACTGCTGAGAAGGTCGAGATGATGCCTTTGTATCGCCCTCAGATCGGGTTGATTCTAGATGAAGCTGAGGCATCCTGATGGTGCCTTCTCCTGCTGCGGTATCCTGTCTTCTACCTGTGGCAGGGTGTCGCTGGTCTGTCATTTTAATCTGTAAACAAAGAGTATGATAAGTTTTAAGGACTCAACCCTATACTGTACTGCTCTATGGCACGACTGAATATGAAGAAAGAGTAACCATCCTATTATGCCTTACAACCTCCTGCCTATGGTATGTGGTGCACAACACATCCATAGACAAGACTCTACTTAGTACGGCTTGTAGACTCCTTGGGATATGACCTGCTCTGATACCATATTTGTCGTGCCCCGCCTTGGGAGGCATGACTGGCACCTGGTGCCCTACTAGGACCTGGGCTGCTGGACTAGCTAAGCCTAAGCACCTCTAATGCCAGGCTGGCTCTAACTCTGGATTCAAGAAAATGACGGGCTATATAACGGCTGTAAATACAACCTCCGGCCAACTAGGCCTATAGCCACCTGTAAGAAAACAACAGCTACCCAGAACAACTGAATCAATAGGGAACCTATGCGGGCCAACAAGGCCACCATGCTGTCTAGTCATTTCTGAATCAATAAAACAAGTTCTAAACTGCTACATGACCAACAAGATCACCACTACCAACTGAATAAGGCCCTACACGGCCATCATAGACAAACTAAAACATACACATTGCCTCATACGACCGGTACAGCTAACCACAGGTAATATACAATCTGATAGCCTCTGAGAATACTGATATGATGGTCAGGACAAGGCCCTGGACTACCCATACAGTACAACAAAAGAAAAGGAATAAACCTCCAACTGTCTAGCTCCGGATGACAGGAGCTGATGACTCTGTGCGCTGGCTGGAATTACGAGGGATCGACTCCTCGTCTATGAGTACCTGAAGGCAAGTAATGCAGTGCCCCCAAACGGGTGTCAGTACCACTGGTATTGAGTATGCAAAGTAATAACTAAACATGACTAAAAATAGATAGTAATACTGATAGTTACTAAGTAACAGAAGATGGCTAAGACTGTCTAGGGTGGCAGAATCTATACCGGGCTTAACTGTACTGGAGAGAAGATAAGAATTATACCTGTCTATGCGGTGTCCTGCTATCTATCAATTTAATAAGTAACATATATATATATATATAGCATACAAGAACCTATACCAACCCCCATAAGCCGGAAGGTGCCAATCAACAAGCAATCTATAAACCCCTACCCGGGTCAAACCATCTAAAAATAAATTCACTCTACTCACCTAATAACTACGAGCACCCCGCCGGCCCCCTAGGTATGCAGCTTGGGCTCCCTGGGCCCCTGAATGTAACTGTATATGAGTCCAGAGGACTCCTCTAACTATAATCTGAGATCTGTATCTGTATTCTGTAATCTGCACCCTGGGCGCAAGTGCTCGACAGGGTATGCTATAATGCTGATCAGCCTGCTATGGGGAATGTTGCATCCCATCTTCGTCCTACTGCAGATAGCATGCCACTCCTTGGAGTGACTTATCGTTACCCTCTGGCGGTATTAACCTTGGGGCAGCAAGGAAGCTCTAAGGGTGCCCACATAACACAATCAGGTCTCAACAAACAACAATAATCACATATAACATGTATAATAAATCTGATAATACTGTTCATGTTCTGTTATTCTATTCTGAATCTCTAGCTGAATTACACTAAATCTGATACTGAGTCTGAAATAATATCTCGCTGCTTCATACTAATGTACTGACTTTTATTGTGAATACGACATAATAATAGGAAACAAATTTACTGAATTCACACTATGCTTAATACTCGACTTTTGGAACTTTCTTCCAGAATTTATTCTATTTTACTGTACGAGAATTACTAACTTGCCGAAGAAACTGGCTTTACATACCTCAGTTTCTGACTTCTGGACTAACTGACATAACTCGGCCAATATCCATCTATTTCTTCCAACTGCATTCATATACACAGCAATTAGAAGTAAATTTATCAACATTCCGAAAGAAAACACTACTTTGAATATATATATATAGCCCAAACTTTGACTTATTGAAAAACAGCCGAAAACTCTCTATTTCTCGTAAGTCCAGAAGGGAGAAATACTCACTTTAGGGCTAGGAGTATATTGACACTAATTTGGAGAAATTCCACTTACCTTAGCTCGGTAGGACGACATTTTGTCGGCCGAATTTCATGAAACTAACTCTGCAGGAATGCTCCCTGTAGCTTAATACTTCACTAACCAAGATTAATTCGAGTTTGGACCGCGTTTAATAGCGTAAACGGAAGGAATTTCGTCAAAACCTCTCGTGCCCTCTGTTTTCTGGTTTGTTTTCTGGAAATTATGATAATTATCTAAAACAAACTGAAGTGGAGGCTTTATATAGTTGAGGCTGAACCTCACCTCCGTGGCACGTTGGCCATCAGGAGGTGAACCCTCCATGACACGTTGGCCATCGCGGAGGGGGTCTTCCCAGCCTCCTCTTGTGATGGTTCGACGCGGCGCTTGTCCGGTCTTCCCCGGGCCTTTTTCTAGCATGTATGGCATTCTAAAACTCTAAACCAACATGCGAATAGGCCATCTAAATGTCGAGAATTTACAGGGTGTAACAGTCCCTTTCTTATGATCAATTATGAGTTTTATACATGTTTTAAAGTGTCCGTTTTACTTACCATGCATACTCAGTACATTCCATGTACAGATCGCATACTTTCTATGTTGTATCATTTCATGATAAAGGACTCGAATCTCAGGCTCACCCTCCTCAGTAGCTCATCAGAGTTCGCTATCAGCTTATTTGGTGAGTCCTCATGTTCCGAGGGCCATATGTTCAAACTCTATTGTTTCTCTTTCAGTTTCAGTATCGTAGGGTTAGTTGGGGTGTTGTCCCATCAACCCGTCTTTCATGATTAGAGACTCTTCAGACTATAAGTTATATTCAGTCATCATGTATGGATCATATATCGTATTTTCACTATTATTAGGACATGTTTATGTTTTCTTATGTTAAGTCTTCCACTTATGTGAATGAATTAGATGTATGATCATGCCATGGGTCGACTTGGGGTCTTTCGGGGCTCCTCGTCCTATGTCTACGACTCGGGTGTACTTTTGGATCGTGACACTACTATTCCTTTCCCATTAAAAGAACCCATAACCAGTTAGACCAGATTACAACCATTAAAATTAGTTTTTAAAAAAGACTTTTCATCAGGCGACAATAGTATTTCTATCCAAATGAAGCAACCGGAGACATACTCTCTGGCGGTTCTGCCAACGACTCCTGAAAAGAAAATGGAGAAAAATATTCCAAATAAACAGCAGTTTGAGCTAACAGCTTTAGAGGTACTGCCGATCATGGCCCTCTATAAAAATATGATGGTTTTGGAGTACCAGAGTTGGTAAAATCCTGCTACACAAATTGAAATTATGTGGAGACAGATGATCTCCTTAAAACCCGAAGGTATTATGAGTTCATTTTAACAGATACCAATTCAGTAAAAACTGAGCATAAATTAAAGTGTCCAGATAATCCCGATAGTATTCAATACTCGAAATTAATAATTAAATGAATTTTAATTTCGTTTAAATGGTTTGTAGATCATCTACATACACCCATTCCCCTATCAAGAGCCTATAGACCTCAGACATATAACTGGTATGATTATAAGGCAGCTTGGTATAACTTTATGTATCTAAGGCCCAACACTCATTCTTGGTTTGTCAAGTACTCAGAAGAGATGAAAAGTGCGATCATCTCCGGATGGTTTTACAAATGGTGGAACCTATTTAGAGGAAATAAATAGGTATTGTCAAAATATTTTCAAACACAATTTCAAAATTTCAGGTAGAGCAGAATATTTCTACCCCACCAAAAAATATTAAATTGTTAAGTTTTTTATTGCAAAAAGAATTTCATACATTATCATCTAGTCCTTTTGTATACATGAATTTGAAAGGATTAAATATCTGAGTAAGACCATTAAAATCGAAAGCTAGGTACCAACACCCTATGAAGATAAGGAAACTTAGAGTTCTTCGTTACGACGGGAATCCTAACTATCCAAGGAAGAATTAAAAAGAAGGCTCCAACAAGCCTTGTCAAACTTGGAAAAAGATACCGAAAAAAATAGATAATGAAATTATTAGATACTGTGTCCTCCTATACAAGTGAACCGAGCAATGGAGACATGTTGGATCCCCAAGAGATAGCTCAAGCTTATCTTCTCAATTAAAGAAGACAGCCAGACTAACCTTTCAAAAAAATGAAAAGTTACTACAAAATTAAACAGCCAAAAGAGAGGACCCTGCAGGAATCCACCCAAAATATCAATCAGCAAAGATAACAACAAAAGGATAGCAGGAAATCTCTTCAGACTCCCATGCCACATACAGACAAACCAGAAAAGGACAACAGGGAACCTCTACAGACTCTCATGCCGCATGAAGATAAATCTTAATCAAATACCCATGCCACATCAGGACAAAGATGATAACTTTCAAGAAACACAATTTTCAAGAAGAAGAAGAAAGCTTTTAAATAGATTCATTTACAATTAAATTTTCCATGTATGGTCACATGTAAAATGGATGGCAGTCAGAAATTAATTGAGTCATCACATTTGAGGTCTATTTAAGACCTTCACCTTGTACCAATAGGGGATTCGAAAAACACTCTACTTACTTTCACATTGCCCAGATCCCTGTATCTCTCCCTCTATGTTCTCTGTCTTTTCTTCTTATCAATAAATAACTCTTTGTAAGTATTTTGCTTCACTTCTGCTTTATTATTGACTTGTAGTATTTACTTTCATTTTGCTCCTGCCTTATAGTATTTTAAAATTATTATTTTCAAAATGTTATTTTCAAGTTGTTACTATGATCCACTAATTGGTATCAGAGCCATGTTGGCTGGGAAGAGTATGAGGTTGAGCAGCTAAATCTTTATAATATCTTAGAGCCAGTAAAAATTATGTTACTCTGGAACAGTAATTTCTGTGTTGAGTATTTTTGATACTCTTCTACTAGTTTCTTAGTTTTATTTCTTAAGTTTGGTAACCATTTAATCACGGTCTAGACGTTGGCAAGCCTGTATTTTTCGTTGGATTAGCTCGAAAGTTGAAGTACTAGAGCCGGACCTAGATGGTGTTCCCGTTGTCAGACCTAAAGGAATAAGATCAAATAAAATTAGAGAAGATAACCAGTAAATACTACACAAGGAAATAATTATTAAGGAGTAACATTTAAAGTAGATAATGGCCCCAGGATAGTACTACCATTTTCCTAAATACCTCGTATTATATTCAAAAATAATAAATAATTTATGCTTACACATCCATTCACAGAATAAATAAAATACTACAATAGTAGAAAATAGGTCTTTGAAATATCAAAGTAGGTATAAAAAGAAAAGAACAAAAATATTAAAGAACTTAAACCATTACAAAAAACTAGTGCCTTCAGAAACTTTATACAATTATTCTAAAGAGATAACTAGAAAATTAATTCTTAACAATCAGGTCAGATTGTATAATAAATTATGTTAGGTTAGTCATAATTTATCTATACAAAGTAGAAAGTTAATTGATAAATTAATTACTCAGTTAAAACTATCTACACCGTTTTAATGGATACCTCTAAAAATTAAAACATGATAAATAACGTGAATATTTCTGCTACAACTACTAAAATCGCTAAAATAGAAAGTGATGTACAAAATTGCAATATTCCAGAAGAATGTTTTGAAAAGGTTTATAAAACTGGATACTTTAATTTTATAAGAAATTATAAAATTAAACCTTTGAAAAAACAGTTGCTATTAATAAGTCAATTGAGACTATTAAATTATTAGCAGCTGAAGACATCAACAAATAAGAAAAAATTACAAGTTTCTTCACATAGGACTTGTCCAAGTCGCGGTTAAACTGTTGTACTGATTAGTCTTAGATGTACCTATATGTCTTCTATTAAGAGACACTAGGCTATTAAACTTTGATGATTCATTGTTAGAACTATTACAAAATAATCTAGCTAATCACCAAGTATATTTTAATAGAATCCGGAAAATAGAATAAAAATGTAATGATATGCAAAAAAATATTCATTAAATTAAAGGTTATCTTTAGGAAAAATTGGTACGCGGATATGAAAAGAATGAGATGCAATATTGTCACACCCCACCTTGGGGGGTATGACGGGCACCTGGTGCCTTCTAGACTCTAGACTACTAAATGGTCCAGCCTGAGCACATCTGGTGCTTTGGCTGGCTTTGGCTCTATTTCAAGAAACAAACCGGCTATATAACGGCTGTAAATACAGCCTCCGGGCAACTGGCCTGTAGCCATCCGTACCTGTAACAACAGCTAACCAGAAACAGACTTGTAACAAGGAACCTATGCGGGCCGACAAGGCCACCATGCTGTCTAGTTATCTGTAACTTAACACAAGACTGCTGTAAGACTACGTGACCGGCAAGGTCACCACTACTGTCAAACTAAGGCCCCACACAGCCAACATAAACTGAAATACTAAACAGCTACAGCAAATTTCACGGCCCCACACGACCGGCTCAAGTAACCACAGGGAATACATATACAGACTGCAAGCCTCTACGAATACTGTAAGAAATTAATAGAAATGATCGGGACAGGGCCCCGACCTACCCATACTGCACAACAAAAGAAAAGGGAGCTACACCTCTAGGAATCAGACTCCGGATGACAGGAGCTGATGACTCACTGGCTGGCTGGAATCACGAGGGATCGGCTCCTCGTCCGTGAGTACCTGCAGGCAAGCAATGCAGCGCCCCGCTGGGCGTCAGTACCACAGGTACTGAGCATGCAAAGTAAACTGAAATATGCAACTGAAATAAATAGCAACATTAACATGACGAATAAGTAGGAAGTAGCTGAGTCTATCTAGCTGAGGATAATTGGGGAGAGGTTGTACATTCTGTAACTAACTGAGCGTACCTGAAGATGTGTCGTCCTTCTGTCTACCAGTATCTAATAGCACATATTAATATACATAACAATACACACAATACCTGACCGACCCCCATAAGCCGGAAGGTGCCAACTAAGCAAGCAATCTATATACCCCTACCCGGGTCTAAACCAATCAAAACTAAGTCACTCCACTCATCTGACACTGTGAGCTCCTCCTACCGGCCCCCTTGGGTACATAGCTCAGGCCTTGGCCTCTGACAATAAACTGTGTCTGAGTCCGAAGACTCCTGCCTCTGGGCGCAGGTGCGCACACAGAGTGGTCTGCCCCTGTAAACAGGGTGTACTAGTTCTGCGCAGAGTAAACTGAACTACCCCTGCAAGCAGGGTGGTCCGGACCGTATTATCATGGTGGTCGGCCATCATCGTCCTTTAGACGGACGGCATCGCCCAGCTGGTGGCGGCATCTGAATCTGGTATCGACACAGCTATAACCCAGGGGCGGTGGGGATGCAAAAGGGTGCCCACATGCCATAGCAAGTCTCAACATACACACACATACACAACAAGCATGCTCAAATGAAAAATACTAATCGTATTCTCTTCTTTTATTTCGAGGCTAATCTGTATTAATTAACTGATGTTATATGCTGTCTTACACTGTTCCTGGCTGCTGGACTTACTGTTACCTGGCCTTTATCTGTCTATCTAATTATATCTGAATAAAACTCAATAACATAGTACATGCCATCTATAACTGGATATAGCTCAATGATATAGAATGTATCATCTACTACTGGATACAATCTCAACAGATGAAATACGTATTACCTGAATATCTATTATTCTGATTATCGCATGATACGTGATAATATACTAGCATGCTTGCTGGAATTTGTACTAAAATCGTTCCTGTACGCTAGGTATCTGTTAATAGCGTTTGTTCCATTTATTTTCTACCCTGTACTTCCTGGCTTGCCGAAAGAATAACTTTACATACCTGATTTCTGAGTACCCGACTGACCGATGTGATTTCCGTCGGTACTTCTGCTGTTTCTTCCAACTACATTCATATACACGTCAATTAGACCTAAATACATTAATATTTGGGAGAAATTGTCACTTTAGATATATATATTTATCCCAACTTTAACCTTTCGAAACACGGTCGAAAACTCGTTATTTTTCAGCGGTCCAGAAGGGAGAAATATTCACTTCTCAACTAGGAACACATAAACATTAATTTAGAGCAATTCTACTTACCTTAGTTCGGTGGCTCACCGATTCGTCATCCGTATTTCGCGAAACTAAATCCGTAGGAATGCTCTCTGCTTCTAAATACCTCAGTATCTGGGGTTAATTTGAATTTGGGCAGCGTTTAGCAACGTAATCGGGCGAAAATTATTTAATTTCCTTCGTTCTTACTCTCCTCTGCCGTACTCTCTGTTTTCTGGAAATTATAAGGAATTTTAATAAAAAAACGAAGTTGGGCTTATATATATAATGGACACTATAAATCGTATTCCTGGAATGTGATTTATAAGTCGCATTTCTGGAATGCGATTTATAAGTTGTATTCTTGGAATGCAATTTATAAGTCGCATTTTGCCTTGCAACGCGCCGACTTGGCGCTTGTCCGATCTTTCCCCGGGCCTTTTTTAGCATGTATGGCTTTCAAATACTCTTAACCAACACGCGAATAGGCCATCTATATGTTAGAAATTTACGGGGTATAACATTCTCTCCCCCTTAAGAACATTCGTCCTTGAATGACATTCTGTCTAGAGGACTTCTCAACTTACTCAACCTGTTTCTAGAAAAATTTCGGTAGAGTTTCCCCTGTATTATGGACTATCTCAAAATTCCTGAAAAGCAGAAAAGCCCAATACAGGTACTCCACACAATGCTATAAGTTCACTTAATAGCTAACTTCAGTCTTTCTCATTTCATACATACACAACTATAAGGTGCTGCATAAATAATAATACGGACATACCTGTCGCCTGACTAGGCCTGGAATAAGTGAGGATATCTAGTTTTTATATCTTCCTCTGCCTCCCATGTCATCTCCTCTCGGTTTCTGTTACGCCACAATACCTTGACAGACGCAATACCTTTAGTTCTTAATTTGCGAATCTGTCTGTCTAGGATAGCCACTGGAACCTCTTCATAGGTCAGTTCTTCTGTAACCTGGATATCCTGGACTGGGAGTGCCCTGGACGAGTCTCGTATGCATTTCCTCAGCATAGATACATGAAAGACTGGATGAACGGATTCCAATTCTGGAGGTAAGTTCAACTCATATGCTACTCGGCCTATCCTTCGACGAATCTGATAAGGCCCAACAAACCTCGGACTGAGCTTACCCTTCTTACCGAATCTCATCACCCCTTTCATCGAAGATACTTTCAGAAATACCCAGTCATTCACATTAAACTCCAGGTCTCTGCGCCGTACATCTGCATATGACTTCTGGCGACTCTGTGCAGTCAATAGGCGTTCTCTGATAAGCTTTACTTTTCTTCTGACTGCTGAACAATGTCTGGCCCAATTATCGCTGATTCCCCTACTTCGAACCAGCCAACCGACGATCTGCACTTTCGTCCGTATAAAGCCTCAAAAGGTGCCATCTGAATAGCCGAGTGATAGCTATTATTATAAGCAAATTCTATCAGCGGCAAATGCTCGTCCCAGCTACCACCAAAGTCTAGCACACACGCTCGCAGCATATCCTCGAGCGTCTGAATAGTGCGCTCAGCCTGTCCGTCTGTTTGAGGGTGGAAAGCTGTGCTCAAATTAATCTGCGTTCCCAGACCTTTCTGAAACGACTGCCAGAATCTAGCCGTAAATTGTGCTCCTCTGTTTGAAATAATGGATACTGGTACTCCGTGCAATCTGACTATTTCTCGGATATACAACTCCGCATAATCTGGTTGAGAAAGTAGTTTCCACTGGCAGGCAATGAGCTGATTCGGTCAATCTGTCAACTATCACCCATATAGAGTCATGTCCATGTTTAGTACGGGGTAATCCTGCCACAAAATCCATATTTACTGCTTCCTACTTCCAGAGAGGCACAACTATGTCCTGAGTCAAACCGCCTGGTTTCTGATGTTCTGCTTTCACCTGCTGGCAGTTAGGACACCGGGCTACAAATTCAGCAATTTCCTTTTTTTTATCTAGCCACCAGTAGTTTTCTTTGATATCATGGTACATTTTTTTGTCGCGCCGGGGGCAGAAAATAGTTTCTAGCGCAGTGCACCTCGTTCATGATCTGATGGCAGAGGCCTGAAACATCTGGAACACATGGACGGTCTTTACAACGCAGCACTCCATCCTCTGTTATTTGTGAATCTGGCACTTCCCTTGCAGGATTTTGTCCTTAAGCTAGACCAGGTCAGGATCTGCATACTGCCGTTCTCTTACCTCCACAACTAAGGACGACACGGCGGGGTTCTAGATTACCGCTCTGTTGTCCTTCATTTCTATCACACGAACGGCTAAATTGACCAATTGATGTATCTCCCTGACCAACTCCCGTTGCTCGGGTTGCTCATATGCCACATTCCTAATAGATCTATAGCTAAGAGCGTTTGCTGCTCCATTACCTCTTCTTGACTGACATAACATTTTCATACTTAGAGAGCTCGACATATAATTGACGATCATACTGGCTTGTCTTGCTGAAGAGATCGACAGGTAGTTTACAGGCGTAGCTAGAGCTTATCTGGCCTTCCGGCCACATGCTAAGGCTACTTGTTGTTGGGATAACCTGAACGACCGTCTACGCACCTTGTGCCTTTATCTGATCAGAGGATCCTGATATTGATCATGACCTCTAATGATCTGGCTGCATAACCTTAAATAACTGAATAGTCGGGTTAAATGACCCGAATGTGGCAGTAGTCTAACAATGATCTAACTGTTCTACTTGAGTACTTATAGTTCATGCGTAACTGTAGACTTGTGGGCATCTAATTGCTTTGTTATTTTGCTTGAACCACTGTAAGGCTGGGCTTAATCAAACTTACTCCCAGGCGATCAATCTCTGGATCTTCACGGGGAGTCTACTGATCTCCTGGTCTTAATAAACACTGTGCTAGCAGGGTACTATCCATTTCTTACGCCTTGTGTGTATCCACTTGGATTTATACTGCTATTCTGGGGAATTCTCGGTCTTATGAGCTATTCTGTAAATACTGGCCTTCTGCTAGGGCTTTGTATCTGAATACCTTACAAGAACCAGCAGAAGTACTAGTCTGTCACTGACTACTGATGTGGACCCTTTCTTGGGGTGCCCACGGGCTTGTCTGACTCAGACGGCTGGCTAACTTGCGGGGTGTTCCACGTAATAATTGCTAGGTTGACTAAGGTTGACTCTCACCTACAAGGCTGGGAAAATGATGTACGACCACTTAACATACTGGAAAAATTCTGGTTCTGGCATATGCGATAATGCTAATAAATTTTAGGGATGCTTCCCTACCAGTACAAGCGCCAGCCAGTCGTTAGACTGTCTAACTGTGCCCTTATCATCTAGCCATCTGATTCAGGTTACTAACTCTTGTAAGCTTCTAAAACCTAGATCTGACAACAACATATAAGTCTGTTAACTTAATAACTGAGAGCTGAGACAGTTTCTATGGATTCGTACGTAAATCACACTTAACTTGCCCCTTCTCTTTCGCTTTTCTCTTTTTTTCTCCTCTCTCTTTTCTCTTTTTATTTTTGACAAGGGGTCCTGCAATGCAATTTGTATATACTTCCCAGCACTAATATGCATTTGTGTGATTGTAACCCCTATTAGCAGCTGCTCACAGCATATTTATTATCTCCACAGATATATATTAATAAATACGTACAATACATACTGAATTCTGTGGTGATACGTAATCTCTGACACACTTTGCTAAATTTCATATTGTACATGATATACTGCTTCTATGGTCTAATAATACCTCCTGCCTTCTCTTAACATTTCATTGTATTGTCACCCCATTCTGAAAGTAACAAACATAAACACTTTAGTTATTGTCTGCTGTTTGAAATTCCGCCACTCTTGCGATGTGGGGTCAACGTTCGAATCTTGTGGCCTTACTTGGCATATATTGAGAGCCCATGACTGTCTACCTGGGCCTTATCTCTAGGCCACACTTGATTAAATTCGCTGTATCGGTAATTTCTTAACTTCCCCATAAGCGAACATACTGCAGCATTCTGGACCACAATCTTACTGTCAGCCCGAGGCTTAATCCTTAAAACGATATTCTATCAATCCGGGGATAATCCTAATTTCCCCACAAAATCTGACATTCCTGCTTCTTCCCCTCATCTTGCTTAAGCTGAACTCTGGGGTTCAAGGTACCTGCTTTTCATTGTTAATAAGATTACTGGTCAAGTATCCAGCTTATACTTCTTCTGACTTGCAGTTAGACCCATCTGGTTCACATGACCCCCTTACCTTTAGGTATCACAGCTGAAATTATAACTATTATCTTGCAGGTATATCTTGCTCTTGTTAGCGTGTTATGGCGGACTTGGCCTTTTTCTGACTCGAACTTGACTATTATTGGATCTTCTACGCCCACTTTGAGTAAGCTAGTAGTCTTACTTGCTCTTCTGACTTATTACCGTGAGGGTCTGCGCAACTTACGTAATCACAGGGACTCCTTACTCCTTCTAACACTTTATGGAATCAACCAATCAATCTTCACTTACTGCTTACTTTGGGCAACATCGCCTCAATCCTTATGCCCTTTGCTATACTGAAATCAAAACTAAGAGGTAGGAGCTTACTGCAGTGAAACAAATCATGGAACTGTACCACATCTGAAAGGATGGAGGTGGGAACCCTGCATTTTCCTCTCTTTCTTTTCCTTTTTTTTTCTTATCTGATAGTCTGATATTGTCTGATATCTTAACCAGATCTTATATATCTAATAAATAAGTCAACTTGTATGTACATTATACTTCTGACTTCCTATTCTGACGTTATCAATGTATACTGGGAATAGTACCGATAAAGGTATCACGCTGGGAGGTCTCTGGTACCTCCTCCTCCTGCTGTAGTTATCATGTAACTGGCTGATGCCCTCTTCTGTTGCTATATCTGATCTTCTGCCTGTGATAGAGTAATGCTGATCTGCCTTTGTATCTGTAATCAAAGAATACGGTAAGTTTTAGGGACTCAACCCTATACTGTACCGATCTAAAGCACGACTGACTTAGAAGGAAGGGTAACCATCCTATCATGCCTCGCAGCCTCCTGCCTATAGTATGTGGTGCACAACACATCCATAGACAAGACTCTACTTAGCACGGCTTGCAAACTCCCTGGGACACGACCTGCTCTGATACCAAGTTTGTCACACCCCACCTTGGGGGGTATGACGGGCACCTGGTGCCTTCTAGACTCTAGACTACTAAATGGTCCAGCCTGAGCACATCTGGTGCTTTGGCTGGCTTTGGCTCTATTTCAAGAAACAAACCGGCTATATAACGGCTGTAAATACAGCCTCCGGGCAACTGGCCTGTAGCCATCCGTACCTGTAACAACAGCTAACCAGAAACAGACTTGTAACAAGGAACCTATGCGGGCCGACAAGGCCACCATGCTGTCTAGTTATCTGTAACTTAACATAAGACTGCTGTAAGACTACATGACCGGCAAGGTCACCACTACTGTCAAACTAAGGCCCCACACAGCCAACATAAACTGAAATACTAAACAGCTACAGCAAATTTCACGGCCCCACACGACCGGCTCAAGTAACCACAGGGAATACATATACAGACTGCAAGCCTCTACGAATACTGTAAGAAATTAATAGAAATGATCGGGACAGGGCCCCGACCTACCCATACTGCACAACAAAAGAAAAGGGAGCTACACCTCTAGGAATCAGACTCCGGATGACAGGAGCTGATGACTCACTGGCTGGCTGTAATCACGAGGGATCGGCTCCTCGTCCGTGAGTACCTGCAGGCAAGCAATGCAGCGCCCCGCTGGGCGTCAGTACCACAGGTACTGAGCATGCAAAGTAAACTGAAATATGCAACTGAAATAAATAGCAACATTAACATGACGAATAAGTAGGAAGTAGCTGAGTCTATCTAGCTGAGGATAATTGGGGAGAGGTTGTACATTCTGTAACTAACTAAGCGTACCTGAAGATGTGTCGTCCTTCTGTCTACCAGTATCTAATAGCACATATTAATATACATAACAATACACACAATACCTGACCGACCCCCATAAGCCGGAAGGTGCCAACTAAGCAAGCAATCTATATACCCCTACCCGGGTCTAAACCAACCAAAACTAAGTCACTCCACTCATCTGACACTGTGAGCTCCTCCTACCGGCCCCCTTGGGTACGTAGCTCAGGCCTTGGCCTCTGACAATAAACTGTGTCTGAGTCCGAAGACTCCTACCTCTGGGCGCAGGTGCGCACACAGAGTGGTCTGCCCCTGTAAACAGGGTGTACTAGTTCTGCGCAGAGTAAACTGAACTACCCCTGCAAGCAGGGTGGTCTGGACCGTATTATCATGGTGGTCGGCCATCATCGTCCTTTAGACGGACGGCATCGCCCAGCTGGTGGCGGCATCTGAATCTGGTATCGACACAGCTATAACCCAGGGGTGGTGGGGATGCAAAAGGGTGCCCACATGCCACAGCAAGTCTCAACATACACACACATACACAACAAGCATGCTCAAATGAAAAATACTAATTGTATTCTCTTCTTTTATTTCGAGGCTAATCTGTATTAATTAACTGATGTTATATGCTGTCTTACACTGTTCCTGGCTGCTGGACTTACTGTTACCTGGCCTTTATCTGTCTATCTAATTATATCTGAATAAAACTCAATAACATAGTACATGCCATCTATAACTGGATATAGCTCAATGATATAGAATGTATCATCTACTACTGGATACAATCTCAACAGATGAAATACGTATTACCTGAATATCTATTATTCTGATTATCGCATGATACGTGATAATATACTAGCATGCTTGCTGGAATTTGTACTAAAATCGTTCCTGTACGCTAGGTATCTGTTAATAGCGTTTGTTCCATTTATTTTCTACCCTGTACTTCCTGGCTTGCCGAAAGAATAACTTTACATACCTGATTTCTGAGTACCCGACTGACCGATGTGATTTCCGTCGGTACTTCTGCTGTTTCTTCCAACTACATTCATATACACGTCAATTAGAACTAAATACATTAATATTTGGGAGAAATTGTCACTTTAGATATATATATTTATCCCAACTTTAACCTTTCGAAACACGGTCGAAAACTCGTTATTTTTCAGCGGTCCAGAAGGGAGAAATATTCACTTCTCAACTAGGAACACATAAACATTAATTTAGAGCAATTCTACTTACCTTAGTTCGGCGGCTCGCTGATTCGTCATCCGTATTTCGCGAAACTAAATCCGTAGGAATGCTCTCTGCTGCTAAATACCTCAGTATCTGGGGTTAATTTGAATTTGGGCAGCGTTTACCAACGTAATCGGGCGAAAATTATTTAATTTCCTTCGTTCTTACTCTCCTCTGCCGTACTCTCTGTTTTCTGGAAATTATAAGGAATTTTAATAAAAAAACGAAGTTGGGCTTATATATATAATGGACACTATAAATCGTATTCCTGGAATGTGATTTATAAGTCGCATTTCTTGAATGCGATTTATAAGTTGTATTCTTGGAATGCAATTTATAAGTCGCATTTTGCCTTGCAACGCGCCGACTTGGCGCTTGTCCGATCTTTCCCCGGGCCTTTTTTAGCATGTATGGCTTTCAAATACTCTTAACCAACACGCGAATAGGCCATCTATATGTTAGAAATTTACGGGGTATAACAAATATAGAGTTCTTTAAATGGTTTGACTACACAGGAAAATTAGATGATCAAAAGAAATCATTAAGCATGATCCTTAATAGATGGCATACAAAAACTGAGTTGAATCTATAATTCCCCCACTAGAAGAAATTAGTTTATCAATAGATGGTAGAATTGTTACAGCTACACCTTTTAAAATTGATATAGTAGATACCCAAGATGATCCTAAGAATAAATATATAAATAAATTAATTCGATAAAATAACTATACTAATCAACTACTATATGTAGTCTCAAATCAAATCCTTAAGACTGATAATAAATCAATTTTTAATGATAAACCAAGTCTTCCCTATAATAATAAGAAATTAGAAACCCATCCAATATTTAAATTACCAAAATTTTTCGAAGATTAATTTCTCAAATTTCAATAAAAGATTGAAATCACAGATGATCTTATAAAAAAGATTAATGAAAAATTAAAAGCTAAATTAAAATTAAAGAATGAATTAAAATTAAATGATGAGTTAAAATTAAAAGATGATAAGGTCATAAGAACAATATCCGAAAACTCTGATAATGACATTAATAAGTTAAACTCTAAATATTCCATCAAAAAAGAATTATTATAATAAACTCTCATTCCCGGATATGCAGTATGAAGAAAATGAATTTCTATCTCATACTTCACACTCTGAAAATGGAATTGTTGAATGGAATACTGATGGACTTGCAAAACATCAGATACACAATAAGTTACATGAAATGGGAATGGCCATTACGACCTATAAAATGAAAAAAATGCACGAATAAATAAGCTTTAATTATATCTGGATTCATTGGGACATTAAAATATTGGTGGGATAATTATCTCATTGAAGATAATAGACATAGCATAACAAATGCTACAACCATCACTCAAGCTATTAAGACTGAATCTACAGGACAAACTTTTAAAAATCTATGTGTTGAAGATGCCACCGCTACCTTAATTTATAGTATAGCAAAATATTTTATAGGAGAACCTCAACTTTTTTAAGATAGGAGTTTAGAAATATTATCTAATCTATCTTATCCAAAGTTAGATGATTTTTTATGGTATAAGGATATTTTTCTCAACAACGTTATGGTTAGAGAAGACTGTAGTCATGATTATTAGAAAGAAAAATTCATAAGTCGTTTACCAACATTATTTGCTGAAAAGGTTAGGATAAAATTAAAAGATAGATTTGATGAAAAAAATTTCTTATAGCCAGTTAACCTATGGTGACCTTATAAGTTTTACAAATATCACAGGACTTGAATTATGTACAAATATGAAGCATAAAAATCAACTTAAAAAGTATAATAAAATATCCAAAAAAAGAAATAGGAAGCTTTTGTCAAGACTTTGGACACATCAAGTTGTCTTCCCTTCAAAAGAAGCATCCAATAAATTTAAAAGAAGATACAAACACTATAAGAATAAATCTTTTTCTGTAATGATGGGGTTTTTTAGATTTATTCTTATAGTGTTTGTATCTTCTTTTAATTTTTTTGGATGCTTCTTTTGAAGGAGCAGACAACTTGATGTATCCAAAGTCTTGACAAAAGCGTCGTATTTCTCTTTTGGATATTTTAATGTCCTTTTTAAATTAATTTTTAAGCTTCATATCTGTACATAATTCAAGTCCCGTGACATTTACAAAACTTATAAGGTTGTCATAGGTTAACTAGTTATAAGGAATTTTTTCATCAAATCTAACTTTCAATTTTATCCTAACATTTTCGTAAAATAATGTTGGCAAACCACTTACAAATTTTTCTTTCCAATAATCATGACTACCATCTTCTCTGACCATAACCTTGTTGAGAAAAACATCCTTATACCATCTAAAATCATCTAACTTTGGGCAAGATAGGTTAGATAGTATTTCTAAATTCTTATCTTGAAAAAGTTGAGGTTCTCCTATAAAATGTTTCTCTATACTATAAATTAAGGTAATGGTGGCATCTTCTACATATAGATTTTCAAAAGTTTGTCTTGTAGATTCAGTCTTAATAACTTGAGTGATGGTTATAGTATTTGTTACACTATGTCTATTATCTTTAGTGAGATAATTAAACCACCAATATTTAAATGTCCTTGTGAATCCAGATATAATTAAAGTGGCGGCTTGTTTATCCGTGCAGTTTTTCTTTTTATAGGTCATAAGGCCATTTTCATTTCATGTAACTTGTTGTATATCTGACGTTCTGCAAGTCCATCTATATTCCATTCAACAATTTTATTTCCAGAGTGTGAAGTATGAGATAGAAATTTATTTTCTTCATACTACATATCCTGGAATGAGGATTTATTATTATAATTTTTTGATGGAATATTTAGAGCTTAACTTATTAATGTCGTTATCAGACTTTTCGGATATTGTTCTTATGACCTTATCATCTTTTAATTTTAATTCATCCTTTAATTTTTATTCATTCTTTAATTTTAATTCAGGTTTAAATTTTTTATTAATCTTTTCTATAAGACCATCTATGATTTCAAACTTTTCTTGAAATTTGGGGAATTTATCTTTGGAAAATTCTGGTAATTTAAATATTGGATAGGTTTCGAATTTCTTATTATTATAGGAAGGGCTTGGTTTACCATTAAAAATTGATTTATTATCAGTCTTAAGGATTTGATTAGAGACTACATATAGTAGTTCATTAGTATAATTATTTTGTTGAATTAATTGATTTATATTTTTATTCTTAGGATTACCTTGGGTATCTACTATATCAATTTTAAAAAGTGTAATTGTATCAATTCTACCATATATTGGTAAACTAACTTCTTCTAATGGAGAAATTATAGATTCAACCACCTTAGTTTTGGTATGCCATTTATTCGATCATGCTTAATGACTCCTTTTGATCATCCAATTTTCCTATGTACTCAACCCATTTAAAGAACTCTATATTGCATCTCATTCTTTTCATATCGGCATACCAATTTTTCATAAAGGATAACCTTTCCATTAATGAATATTTTTCTACATACCATTGCCTTTTTATTTTATTTTCTGGATCAAACCAGAGTTTATCTAAATATTCAATGTCTGGTTCGAACTCCTCATCAGATCTGATTAGGCATAAAGAGTCTCTTACTCCTAGCATCTCACTAGCATTGGGACTTGTTCTTTTGGTAATTCAAGGTTTATATTCAACCTTAGAAATTATTTTAGAGAAATCTACTCCTTAACCGGAAGTAGATGGTACACACAACCCTTGGACTTCCTGTCTTAAGATAGGAGACAAAGCGACCTGCAGGCACCGCTGAACTACCCTTCCACTCTAGGACTGGCTCACCCAAAAATTGAAACTCTACCAATTGGGTTATACAATTAAATGAAGCATAACAAGCATACAACAAAACCATATCAAAGATAACATCAAAATCGGTCATGTCTAACTCTACAAAGTCGACTGAGGTGACTTTCTAAAGAACTATCAAGGGCAATATTTGTATGCCCGTCGAGCTAGGACTAACTCTAGAGACCGAGAAGGGTTTTAGAGGATTTTGGGACTGACACCAAAACTATTAGCAACATAAAGAGTAATGAAGGATAATGTGGCCCGTAGGTCTAATAATGTCTAAACATCAAGATGGAAGACTCGTAACATACCCGTGACACATATGGTGAATTCTCTTGCTCTTGGCGAGGTTCTGATTCATAGAACCTATTTGGCACTGACTGCCACCTACCCTAGAAGATGCACCTTCTTGAGGTGGGTGAGCAACTAGAATTGCTGAAGTGATGGTTGGGGCACAACCTTTACTGTCACCCTGCCTGGCTGAAGGACAATCATTCAGTCAGTGCCCGGGTTGCACACCTAAAACAAGCATCCCTACCAATCAAACACTCTCTGGGTGGACCTACCACACCTGCTACAAAATGGGAAAGTGGGGTTCCCAGACACGCTCCTCTAAACCTTAAAGCCTGATGCTCAGCCTCGCTGATCGCCCCTCGATCTAGATAGAACACTGGCTGATTATGAAGTTGGGGCTAACAAGCTCTAATGGGACTGAGGGCGATATCCACCACCGGACCTCTGCTGAAAATACCCAAAGCTCCCTGTCCTGGCTCTCTTGGCCTCTCTCTCCTCCTTCATCTGCTCCTCCTCTATCTGCTGGGCATAAATAATCAATCGATAGATATTCATGTCGCTAATTAGCATAGTGCTATGAATGTCCTTTACCAAGGAATCTACGACCCTATTCACAAACTTGCTCATGCGAGCTCTCAGCTTCACAAACTTGCTCATGCGAGCTCTTATCTTAGGAGCATACTTGGTCAGCTGGGTGAATTTAGGCCATACTCCTGAATAGTCATGTCATTTTGCTTCAAATTGATAAATTCTACTGCCTTTGCTTCCCTTAACTCTCGGGGAAAGAAGTTTTCCAAGAAAGCTGCAACAAATTCCTTCTAACCAATAGGAGCTGCACTTACTCTACGGCCCTCCTTCCACTGTCAGAACCAAATATGAGCTACCCCCTTCAGCAGATGGGAGGCTAAGCCTGCACTCTCCTCTCCCATAACACCCATAATCTAGGTAATCTTCTGAATCTCCTTAATGAACTCCTGTGGATCCTCGTCCACCTTCGAACTATGAAACTCTGATGGGTTCATCCTGGTGAAGTCTTGCACCCTAGCCACCGCCGCATTCCTATTCATATGCACAGGAGTCACAGCCTTATGGTTAACCTAGGCTATCATCACCTGTGTTAGCATCGGAAAAGTAGCATTGAACTAAGCATGACTCACCTGTTCATGCAAAGGATCATCTGGAATTGGTGGCACTGGCTAATGCCCATCTCTGTTTCCATTCCCATGGCCGTTGTCGTTGCAATTTCTTCTTTTGTTGACTTAGCAAGGAGGAATCTTTTTGCAAATGTGTATAGCACGTGTTAGAGAAATAGAGAGAGGTGAACTTCATCACATGACTTAGATCATAAAAGAAGGAAAGTCTCCTAAAACGTCTAGTATCCTCTTCCTCATAAGTGTGGCGCACTTCACACCCATGAAAAAGACTGTTCAACGTGGATTTCAAACACTCTTGGACACACCTAAACCTTTTCTCTAATACCAAGTTTTTCATGACCTTATCATGGACCCCAGACAGTGAAACGGGACCTAAAACCATGAATGGCTCCAAGCTAACGCATGACACATAAATAGCATGATTAAGAGTATAACTAAGTGGAAAGAAATCGTAATCATACCATAAGAGGAAAACTGCATATTAGAAAACATAAACGTAAACAACAAGTTGAATTATCTAATATATAACCGTCTAAAAGCCTCTAGTCATAAGATGAGCTGATGAGACAACACCCCTAACTAGCACGGCTAAGTCTAAAAGTGAAGACATAGACATAAAACATAGAGCTGATAAGTTTCCTTATACGATGAGGACTCACCTTAACTAGGGCTAAACTAGACTGAAGCGGGAGCGGAGCTAAAATCGAGGTTGAGAATGATCGTCGAACCTATATCATGAGACGATATAACATAGAGTATGTGGTTAGTACTTTAAATATACTGAATATGTAGTTTAAGTAAAAACATAATAGTAAAACAATAAAATAATATCATAAGTATGAGATAAACTTAGATCACGAGTTTTGGATCATAAATAGAGTTAAAGGCACAAGATTTTCAAAATTGAGTCATACAGTTGATCATGGCTGATCTTGGGCAGATTTATATGCCCAAGTGATACTCAAACGTATCATTTTTACCTTGTTTGTTGTGCAATGTGTATATAATATCATGTAATTGGTAATAAAATGCGAATTTATACTAACCAACATGATTAGCATTTGTTTTGCAGGTAAATGTGATTTTTAGGAGCTAAAGTGCATGTTGGAACTATATCGGAGTTGGACTTGGATGCGAGCGTGGAAAAGACATTGGAATGCACATTTTATAGGGGCTCCGCGATGGAGCCGTGCCACGCTACCATCGCGGTAGCACACTGCCTGAACAGGAATTAAAATGGCAATTTCCAGTGTGCCATCGCGTCAGCTCCGTGGCACGGAGAGAGGCCTTCGCGTTGGCCTCCGTGCCACGTTGAGGCTAATTTACCGGACCATGAAATTCCAGTGAAGGTCCGCGTCCACGCCGTGTCACGGAGGCAGTGCTCCGCGTTGGCCTCCGTGACACGTTGCTTGTTACTCCGGGAAAAATTTCCCACTAGTATAAATAGCACACTTAGGTTTATTTTAAGCAGTTTTTAGTTTTTAGACTGAGTTCAGAAGTGGAAAGCAAGGACGTGGGTTAGGAGCAGTTAAGGAACGAAAAAGCTAAGGGATTTCTTCTCTTCTTTTCTTCTTTCTATCAATTGTACGTATGATTTACACTCATTTTAGGATGATCAATCCACAAATGAGTGGCTAATTCTCTTCCTTGCTGAGGTTTTGTCAGTTGTAATGAATTTTGATTATAATTGATATGGTTTTCTTCTTCTTCTTCCATGTTTTTCTATTAATTCTTGTTCTTACTGCATTAGTGTGTGGCCGACATTAATGTACATCTAAAAAGTCCAATTTCACTCGAAAGAGCAAGAAATTGGAAAGTTGTGAATTAATAGGGTATTGTTCTTAACTTGATTTGGGAAAATTGGGTTTTGATGTGCTTTCCTGATAGAAATATACTTGAAAGCCGTATTAGTCAATTTAGGAACCAGAATTGTATTGCTAGGTCATATATTGCATTTGATCACAGAAATGTAGACGGATGGTTTATGATTCTAAAGTGAAATTAAATACGAGAGTTTTAATTTCTAGGCTAATGTTCTTGGCTAGCAACATGAAGAAGAGATTAACCAAATTATCATGATTATCAAATTCATTACTTGTTCTTAACCTTGGCATGTTCATATCCATTGTCTAAATTCACAGTAAATAGTTGTTATTAATTTTAGTATATATAGTTTAGAAATAAAAACTCAAGTAACTGTTAGTTACATTGCTGTTAGCATAATTAGAAGTGAAATAGGAATATAGTAAACTAGGCAACTTTACATATCTTGAGCCTCCTTGGATCGATACTTGGCTACTTAGCCACTTTATTACTTGTTTGACCACGTGCACTTGCGTGTCGGTTTTTAACCCCTACCGGAACACCCGAACAAGTTTTTGGCGCCATTGCCGGGGAGGCTAGGTGATTTGGGAAATTGTGTTTAGTGTAAATTTACTGTATTTTTATTTTTATTTTCTTAAGTGTTAACAACTTGGTCTTAGCTTGTATTTTGCAGATTTTGTTTCTGTGAACACTGGCAAGGGACAAGGAGCTGGTGGAATCTTACTTAGAGCCTGAACGTGAATTTCATAGTCAACGTAGAGAAGCTCTACAAAAGAAGCTGCAGTTGTTCCGACAATCTATTATGGAGCAAAAAAATCCACCAGTTGTGAGGGCAGTGTTAGTGCCCGATGAAGCAGCAGCAAGGCCGGCTCGCGAGGTGGCAATCCCACACGCCAACAATGTACATTCTAGTATCCGCAAACCAGAGCCTGGAGGGAGGTTCGAATTAAAGCAGAATATGGTGCAACTTTTGCACACAAGCGGGCAATTTACCGGTCTCCCTCATGAAGATCCACAACAACATCTCCAAAACTTTTTGGAGATAAGTGACACTTATATACCCGCTGGAGTGTCACCTGATTATGTTCGGCTCACCTTATTTCCGTTTTCCTTACTTGGTGAAGCCAAGAGGTGGTTAAAAGCTGAACCACCCAATTCTATATCAACGTGGGATGATCTTGCACGGAAGTTTCTGATTAGATTTTTCCCTTCTGGTAAAACAGCCAGACTTAGAAGTCAAATTCTAAGTTTTAAACAGAGGGACTTAGAACCACCCATGTTGCGGGACTGTCCTCATCATCATCAGTCCAATGAGGTGTTGGTACACACATTTATTGAGGGTTTGGAACCCCACACTAAAATTCTGTTAGATTCAGCAGCTGGAGGGCAAGCGCTGGAAAAGACTTACGAGGAGCTGTACACTTTGCTCAACCGAATTTCACAAGGCAATCCAGAATGGAATGCAGATTCTTCAAGAGGTGGAGCAAGGAAAGCAGCGGGAGTGCTTGAAGTGGATAGGTTTACAGCTATCGCTGCACAGATAGCCGCTTTGCAAAATCAGTTAGACACTCACTTCAGCAATATGAATTTGAACCAACCTTCAGCTTCAGTCAATGCAGTTCAACAGATGTGGTGTGAAGTGTGTGGTAGTAGTGAGCATTCAGCTGAATGTTGTGGTGCAAATCCTGATTCTGTTAACTTTGTGGGCAATGCACAGAGAAATCAGCAGCAGTTTGGTAGTGGCTACAACTCAAATTGGAGAAACCATCCGAATTTTTCGTGGGGTAGCAACAACCAACAAGGCCAAAGTTCTGGTCAGGGTATGCAGAGAAATCAAGGAGGGCAACAAAATTATCAAGCTCAATTCAGAAATCACAATGCCCCTCCTCCACCACCATCACCTACCATTGAGGAGATGTTCAAAACCATGATCGCTAATCAGGCGCAATTGCAGGCTGACTATGTTAAATTGGCAGCCGAAGTGAAGAATAATCAATTGGCGACCAAGGCTCTTAAATATCAGTTTGGGCAATTTGCTAGTGCCCAAAATACGAGACCCAGAGGAGGACTACCTAGCGACACGGATCCTAATCCGAAGCAGGTAAATGCAGTGACCACGAGGAGTGGTTTGCAGTTAAAGGAGGTGGAATCGGAAAGACCGCCTCAAAAGTCAGGAGCAGCAGATGTTGAGAGAGAGCAAATCTCAGATAAGGGGAAGACTAAAGAAGCTGAACCAGAAAGGCCTCCACCCCCGTTCCCTCAACGACTGAAGAAACACAAGGAGGAGGCGTGTTTCCAGAAAATCATGGAGGTACTTAAACAGGTACATGTTAACTTACCTTTTGTTGATGTCTTGCAGGGAGTGCCAAAATATGCGAAATATATTAAAGACATCGTGGCTAACAAAAGTCGTTTGACTGAGTATGCCACGGTAGCTTTAACGGAGGAATGCACTTCCCGTATTCAGAATAGGTTGCCCACAAAACTGAAAGACCCTGGAAGTTTTACTATCCAGCTTACGATTGGGCAAAGTATCCGAGCTCGTGGATTATGCGACTTGAGGGCAATCATAAATCTGATGCCATTTTCGGTATTCAGAAAGTTAGGTCTAGGGAGTCCTAGACCTACAACGGTAATCTTGCAGCTAGCAGACAGGTCTTTAGCTAAGCCGGATGGCATTGTTGAGGATGTGTTAGTGCAAGTAGGCTCCCTCATTTTTCCGGTCGATTTTATTGTTCTGGATTTTGAACCAGATGCTGAAGTCCCATTTATTTTGGGACGACCCTTTTTGGCAACGGAAAAAGCATTAATTGATGTAGCTGCGGGTCAACTCACGATGCGAGCACATGACAAGGTCGAAGTGTTCGATGTGTACAAGGTACCCAAGCTCCCGACTGTTTATAAGGAACTCTCGGTGATCAATGTGATTGATCATGGGAATGCTAATGGAATGAGTGATTCCCGAGAGTTACTAGG
Organism: Datura wrightii; assembly: GCA_035772735.1. Taxonomy (NCBI): domain Eukaryota; kingdom Viridiplantae; phylum Streptophyta; class Magnoliopsida; order Solanales; family Solanaceae; genus Datura; species Datura wrightii. The sequence continues at coordinate 163,255,813 of JASDFA010000016.1, forward strand.
AAGGCCACCGGATAAGGTTGAGAACTACTGGGGGGATGACCATGATCGGGACAAATCGTCCATCACCCTAGTAGACAAGTGAGCATAAAGGACGTCGAGCCGTGACGGTAAACCAGGCGCTGCACGGGAGGCAACCCGTGAGAAAAATATTTTATTTTTCTTCTTTTTGCACAGTGTAGTTAATTTTTATCTTTATTTTTGTTTTTATTTTTTATTTCCAATTGTTATTTTTCTTTTTCTTTTCTTGATTAGGTTTAGATTTTCATTTTAGTTAGTATTTTTTATTTTAGTTAGGGAAATCTATTAATCTAACCAATTTTTATTTAGTGAGGTGATTTTCAGGTATAACGGAGGAAATATACATGGAATCGAGAAAATGAGGCAAGGTATGAAAAATTAAATTAATTGAAGAAACAGTGCACTGGCGCATTGGCGCCGTGTCACGGAGGTAGGGCTCCGCGTTACCCTCCGTGACACGTTGAAGGCAAAATCCGGATTTTTCAAAAATTCCAGTAAGCCAACGCGTTGGCTCCGTGTCACGGAGGAGGGTCTCCGCGTTACCCTCCGTGACACGTTGCCATGTATTTGGTGCCGGGTCACACCGGGTTGCCAGGTGACCCGCGTGTTTTCTTAAATTAAAACCCCCGATTTCACCCCATTTCTTCCCATTCCCTCTTCCCTTCGCGACCAAAACACCTATTTCCCCCTCCCCAAGCACCGTGCCACGTTCCTAGGCAAGGAATACGTCAAGTTTCTTCGGTTTCTCAATTCAAAGGTATGTTTTCATCGTCTATCTCAATTTTTTGGCGATTTTAGTCAAATTTGGGCATGTGAGGTGAGATATATCACCCTAGGTAGAAATTAAACATGAATGTTGGATTATTTGTGATTGATATATGTTTGGATTGTTGTATTTAGCGTTTGAACTTATCGACTGCGTAAATAATTCGAATTTGATTATAGAATTGTATTCTAGGGCATGAGTTGTTGAATTTAACTTGAGTGACTTGATAAGTCGGCAAATTAGATGCCGGGGTGTGTTTGTAATTTGAGAGAAGTCGTGGTAAATATTGTGTAAATGTTAAAAGACGACAAATTCTCAAATTTTTTTGGGAAAATGCAAAAAGTGTGTAAATTGGTTAGATTGTTTGGATTAGATTGTATATAGAATGTTTTTATCATTGTTTTTATTTTGTTGTTGTTTTTGTTGCGAAGTGCAATGTGTGAATTGTTAGCGCTAGTAGGATTGGGATTAGCTGTATGAAGTCTGAGTAGTACGCTAACCGTTATGCTGTCGAAATTTTTTTGTGAACGCACTAAGCATAAAGTGTATAGTGTTGTCTGTGGTGTAATTAGAGTTATCCTTGCCGTAATTTGTAGAATTAGCTAAGGCCTAAGTGTGGGGTAAATGTTATGTAACCCTACCTTAGCCGAAGTTAACAAGTTTTTAGCTTAACTTTGTGCTTGTTTGTGTAAATTGACAGGTACAATGGCGAGCAGACAAGATAAAGGCAAGGGTGCTTCTACCTCAGGCACCGGTAGGAAAAGGATGAGACTGGGCACCGCAGTCCCAGCTGCACCCGCTGTTCCGCACGGCCAACGCCGCCAATTCGGAAAAAGATGGGTAACCGAGGAAGGAAAGAAATGGTATAATAAGCATAAGGAGAGCAAGTACTTCCCGGAAGAACATATTGCACGGGAAGCACTCGCACAGGAGTTCCCTCGCATTGTACAGAGAATTGAAGCAGCTGGGCTCAGCTTTATCTTTCAGGAGCCCAAGGAGTGCAACCTTCACTTGGTCCGAGAGTTCTACGCAAATTGGAACCCGGCCATCAGAAGCCACACAGTGAAAATCAGAGGGCAGATTGTCACTCTGGAACCCCAGCAGCTGAATGCCATCGTTGGAGCGCGGGACACAGACGCCCACGTTCTCCGCCAGCTAAACATCACCCCACCGTACGCCGACATCAGACGTACGTTGTGTGGGGCTCGATCCACAGCCCGATGGAGTAGACATAAGGAGAGGGGTTACCACCAGACGCTGCCTTATTCACAAATGAACAGGGAGGCCAGAATATGGCTGAAGATTATGTGTTCGTGTTTGATCCCGGGAGTTCATATGACGGACGTGACCCGGGACCGTGTCTGCTTGGTGTATGCCCTTATGAAAGGGCTTGAGATTAATGTTGGGGCGGTAATAATATCCGCCATGAAGAGAGCCAGACTGCACCAGGGCCACAGATACGGGTTTGGCGGACTCATCACCACCTTCCTCCGAGGCCTCGACATTGAGGAAGAAGCCTTGGACTACATTCCGCAGTTGGAGTGGAGGGCCCTTAATGTGACAAAGACTAAGGCCCCCGACACTACACACGGACCAGTACTGACTTTGGGTGAGCGACATGCTCGTGACGATCAGTACATGGCCCGTATGTTTGGCATGCAGATGCTACAGCTACGGATTGGTGGGAGACCAGCCATTGAGGAAGAATTATGGCAGCTGGAGCTGGACTACCCCTTTGGCGAGAACGCCAGAGCCTTATATCGGGTGGGACCAGCCTTCGTGGAGCCGACGGATGACGATGTCCCTACTGATGAGGAGACACATCAGGAGGACTCCGATGTGGAGTCCGATGACGATGATGGAGCTGATTCAAACTTGGGCGACGAGGCCGCAGCACCGGATGAAGAAGTCGAATATTTCGACTAATTAGGGAGTTCCACCACCCGAATTTTTTGTGTTGTAATTTTTGTGAACACTGGGGACAGCGTTCGATTTAAGTGTGGGGTGGGGAGTAGCTAGGTGCTGGGACTTGGGCTCTAATTTGCTGTATGTTTTTCCTTGGTTTGGATGAATGTTTGTGCTTTCCCTGTTGTGAACTGTTTGGTGATGTATCTGTATATATTTGTTTTGTGGCTAATGATGTGTGTTATGAAAAGTTATGGTTGTCAGTGTAAATATTTTGTAAATAGTTTGTAAATATTTTTTTCTATCGAGATGATCGATATTTTTCATAAATTTGCGCGAAAATATTTTGCACTTGTAAATATTTTCTTTCTATCGAAATGATCGATGTGTTGCAAAATTTTTCAATTTTTATTTTTTTGGGTTTCTTAGAGTTTGTTTTTGGTTCTTTTACCGAGAATAGTCCCATTGAACCGATGTCATAGTTAGTGACCGTTCCCTATGATGGATGGATGACGACCATCTTAAGGGAAATGTAGTCGGTAGGAGTAGGATTTTTATTTGTTTTTAGTTTTTCTTTGGTGGATTGCATCAATAAACTGTAGTTGCTTATGGTTGCTAAAATTTCATTGCGTGGGTAACTGATGTTCAAAATGTGAAAATGATTCGTTTGAAAGCATGCAATTTGATAAATATGTTGAGTTACCTAGGCTATAGAATTTGATTCAGTATGATTGAGGCTTAATTTTGAATTCATGTGATTGGCTAATTAGAGAGTCTGTGAATGCATCTTGATTCGAGCATGTGCACGAAGTGTGAAGTGAGGTATTGTTATTCCATGCCATTGTGAATTGTCTAGAACTTGTCTGGTGTGTATACAAAACGAAATGAAGGAAGTGTTGTGTTGGAAAGGATGTAGGCATTTCTTTGTTTTAACCGATAGATTCCATTTTTTTTCTTGTCAAATTCTACCTTTTTATATGTTGTATACCCTAGTCAGCCCGTTGAGCCTTTAGCCGATTTCTTTCTTTCTTTTGTCCAAACTTGTATAAACTAAGCTTTATTCCTTCTTTTCATTAGCCTTAAAGTCTATACGAAACTCTTAAGCACTTACAAAGAAAAGACAATGTTTCCCAAAGTGTTAAAGAGTGAAAAGAAAAAGAAAAGCAGAGTGAAGAAAGAAAAGATGATGTTGAAGAGGCACTTGCTATAATTAAATGATAGTGAGGGTACATGAAAACCATTTGTTTTGTGTCAAGTGTGTTTGATAAAATGGGTTGTACGAAAGGAAACCAGCATGAATGGGAGAAAAAGAGGAAAGAGAGGAACAATGTCCATAAGTCGATGGGAATGAGTTGAAAAGGCGCTTAAGGATGCTAGCGACTATTATTGGCTAATCCAATATATATATATACTAGATCCATAGCCCCGTTACAACCCATTAAAGTCCTACGTGATCTTACATTGCATTTCTTTATATTAGTGGAGTAATACACTAAGGGCAAGCTTATGGGTCATGACATGAGGCATGTGAATTCTTTTGGGAGAGTGAGTGAAATTAATTTTTGTATGCCCCTACTTGAATGTTTGTGTGCTGCATGAACATAAAGGGGAAGATTCTCTCGAGTTGTGAGGGCACATGCTTGAGGAAAGATTGATTTTCGTGTCGGATTTCTTGATTAGCTGATTTGCATGAGTTTGCCGATATCAAGAATCAATTCTTAAAGGTCTAGGAAGTCTTGATGTATTAAAGGTCATTGTATTGTAAGACCAAGCAAGTTTTCGTGATGATTTGCAAAAATTGAATAATCGGTATGACCGTAGCGTAAATGGTCGCACCATAGTGACGAAGGTTGGGATGTAATTTGCATGATTTGTGTATATGTTGTTCGAGGATGAACAAGGATTTAAGTGTGGGGTAAGTGATCTTGGGCAGATTTATATACCCAAGTGATACTCAAACGTATCATTTTTACCTTGTTTGTTGTGCAATGTGTATATAATATCATGTAATTGGTAATAAAATGCGAATTTATACTAACCAACATGATTAGCATTTGTTTTGCAGGTAAATGTCATTTTTAGGAGCTAAAATGCATGTTGGAACTATATCGGAGTTGGACTTGGATGCAAGCGTGGAAAAGACATTGGAATGCACATTTTATAGGGGCCCCGTGATGGAGCCATGCTACGCTACCATCGCGGTTGCACACTGCCTGAACAGGAATTAAAATGGCAATTTCCAGTGTGCCATCGCGTCAGCTCCGTGGCACGGAGAGAGGCCTCCGCGTTGGCCTCCGTGCCACGTTGAGGCTAATTTACCAGACCCTAAAATTCCAGTGAAGGTCCGCGTCCACGCCGTGTCACGGAGGCAGTGCTCCGCGTTGGCCTCCGTGACACGTTGCTTGTTATTCCGGGAAACATTTCCCACTAGTATAAATAGCACACTTAGGTTTATTTTAAGCAGTTTTTAGTTTTTAGACTGAGTTCAGAAGTGGAGAGCAAGGACGTGGGTTAGGAGCAGTTGAGGAACGAAAAAGCTAAGGGATTTCTTCTCTTCTTTTCTTCTTTCTATCAATTGTACGTATGATTTACACTCATTTTAGGATGATCAATCCACAAATGAGTGGCTAATTCTCTTCCTTGCTGAGGTTTTGTCACTTGTAATGAATTTTGATTATAATTGATATGGTTTTCTTCTTCTTCTTCCATGTTGTTCTATTAATTCTTGTTCTTACTGCATTAGTGTGTGGCCGACATTAATGTACATCTAAAACGTCCAATTTCACTCGAAAGAGCAAGAAATTGGAAAGTTGTGAATTAATAGGGTATTGTTCTTAACTTGATTTGGGAAAATTGGGTTTTGATGTGCTTTTCTGATAGAAATATACTTGAAAGCCGTATTAGTCAATTTAGGAACCGGAATTGTATTGCTAGGTCATAAATTGCATTTGATCACAGAAATGTAGACGGATGGTTTATGATTCTAAAGTGAAATTAAATACGAGAGTTTTAATTTCTAGGCGAATGTTCTTGGCTAGCAACATGAAGAAGAGATTAACCAAATTATCATGATTATCAAGTTCATTACTTGTTCTTAACCTTGGCATGTTCATATCCATTGTCTAAATTCACAGTAAATAGTTGTTATTAATTTTAGTATATATAGTTTAGAAAAAAAAACTCAAGTAACTGTTGGTTACATTGTTGTTAGCATAATTAGAAGTGAAATAGGAATATAGTAAACTAGGCAACTTTACATATCTTGAGCCTCCTTGGATCGATACTTGGCTACTTAGCCACTTTATTACTTGTTTGACCACGTGCACTTGCGTGTCGGTTTTTAACCCCTACCGGAACACCCGAACAATGGCTAAATTCATAAGTAAAACCTCTTAAACATATATTGAGCCAAGATATCATAGTTGTAAGTCATAATTCATGAAAACATAGGCATATATATAGAAAACCAAGGAACAATAGGAGATTCTTATAACCGACATACCCCACGTGAGCATACATGGAGCCCAACTTATAGCCCTAGTTGGATGGTGTGTCCATACCTTGCCAAGAGCATGGACCATGAAGACGTGATATCACTCATGGGTGGCTCATTCTGGCATGGGAGACGCTCTCATGGAGGACCCCATTATGGCTATAGTGGCACATAGTTCTGAGACCTAGGTGTGCTGGAATCCCGGCCTACTCGGTGTTACTACTCCCAAAATATATATAGTGCTCATATCATAATTGTGAACATAGGTTTACATGGACTAGTTTAAAACCTAAATTTAATAATGTTGTAACATACTTGAACTAGCCATGAAAAACAATGCCGATGAAAGACCATGATACATAAACTTGAGATTTTATGAAATTCATGCATAGTTGAATAAATAGTCATAACTAAAAATTATAGATTCACAAGCTTAAAACTCAAAAAAATCATACATAATTGGGTAAAATCATCATAAATTTGAAAACATAGATTCATGAGGGATTTTAGTAGGAAACATGTAATCATAATCACAAATCATTAATTGAATCATAAGAGACTTGAATTCATAAGAGATCATAATGTCATGCCACACCTTGGGGGGTTAACTGGCACCTCGTGCCACACTAGAATCTGAGCTGACCTGGCTGGACATCTATACTTTTTGTGTATGCCAGCAACACGTGATCCAAAAAAACCAAACAGCTACATCTCGGCTGTAGACATAGCCCTAGGCCGACAAGGCCACCGCTCAACACCTGCAATAAATCAACTAACCCAACAACAGTAATATCATCCTATGCGGACCCACAAGACCACCATGATCCTGACAGTATCTAGGCCCCATATGGACAACAACACATATCATATCACATATAGGCCCCACACGGCCAATAATGCATAACTAATCCAAAAATTGTAGTCTCCAAGCCTCTAAGAGTAGAATATTGTTCGGGACAGGGTCTCGGCCTACCCGAAACTATACAAAAAAAGATGATCAAACCTTAAACGCCTGGCAACTCCGGATAAAAAGAGATAGCCAATCTACTAGATCTGAACAGCTATTGAGATGGTCTCGAGCCCTGTCTGTCTAGACCTGCAGGCAAGTATGTTGTGCCCCATGTGAGGGCGTTAGTACAATATATATCGAATATGAAAGGAAGTAAATAATGGTTGAATGAAAGCTGATAAGGAACTAGAAGTAATCAGTAATAAGGACCAGAAGTTAACCTACATCATCTCACAATATAGACTATAGCTACCAGGTAATGTACAAACAAGAACCTAACCTCGCTCCCATAAGCCTAGAAGGTACAAACAGCACAGAATAACCTATATGGGCCCCCATAAGCCACAACAAGTGCAAGAAATCCATACTCTTCATTTCTATATCACTATAGGCCCGTAGATAAACTGTAACTATGGTATATTTTACCTCTGAAGTTGTAACTGAGGCTTCTACGCTCTTGTGACTGTGTCTAAGCTGATTAGGCTCCTGTAGTTTTATTCGAGCCATCTGAGCTCCTGTAACTATTTTTGAGCCATCTGGGCTTTTGTAATTGTATATGTGTCATCTAGGCTCCTGTAACTATATCTGATCCATCTGGGCTCCTGTAACTATATCTGAGCCACCTAGGCTCCTGTAACTGCATCTGAGCCATCTGGGCTCCTGTAATTGTATCTATAAGTGGGAAGAAGATATACAGTCATTAACAATAGATAGGTTACCTAGAAAACCACCACCAGGTCTATTTGGCAACCCTGGTGCCATTGACGGGAAGATAAGGTCATTCTATCATGATTCTAGTCCTATAAGCATCAAGATATGCCGATGGTTTATAAACGAGCTCTACTATATATCTATAGGCGTAGAATAATATATGCCTTACAATCCCTAACTTAGCAAGGTATGCTAACAGTTAACCTCTAACCTCTGTGGCCTCAATATGGTAACAAAGCACTTACTAGTCTTCTTAACCGGTAAATAACTGAACAGGGAATCCCTTCGCCGCCTCTGGCAACAATCAAAACTGAATACAAATTTCCCAACAAAGGATATTATACTATAACCTCAATTTGTCTCGTAGCAGCTTACCATAACACTATAAGCATACACTACTACAAGATATTGATTGTATTGGCTAAATAGGAGTAACTTGTCAAGAGGAGTTATCCTTAAGATACCTTAATCGTTGAATTCTTGTTAATTAACCTTGTTGTAGTTCAAGAACCAATAACTCCTCCAAGTTGTAGTCCTTACACTGAGGAAATATGGTTAGGCAACTTCATTTACAAATGTAACAGCCACAAGTTATAACATGTTCAATTCGGCCAAAAGCTTACAAATTTTCGAGAGTTTAGAAGGTAGAAATACTTACTTATCACTTGTCGACGTCTAGGACTCAATTAGAAGTGATTTATACAACTTCTACTCAGCGGGGCTCCAGTAGTCTGAAGATTTCAAGAAATAACTTAGTAGACACGTTCATCATAGGCCAGGAATTTATTATCAAGGATGCATTTGCATTTGAACGGACGTTAACGACGTAATTTTGTGATTAATCGATGAAGAGTTGAGGGAGGAAGAGGTGCTGCCGATTATGTTCTCCAGGAAATGTTTTGTTAAATGAACCTAAACTCACACTTAGCTATATATAAGTATTGAGGCAGTGGGTAGGGGGTGTGGCGCGACGCGCCAACCATGGCATAGGGCAGGCTGTGCGGCGCCGCGCCTAGAGCATCCAGCCTCTCACCTCCTTGATAACATGCTCTCATGGTCACCCCCAAGCCCTTTTCCACACGCTTCATACTCTAAAACTCTCAACATACATACACACACATTGGTTAAATAATAGGAATTTACGGGGTGTAGCATCATCCCCTCCTTAGGGACATTCATCCTCGAAGATAATCTAATCTTTAGGAGACTAAATTCCTAGGATGCATTTGAAAATTTTGATAGACTTCATTGGAATATGGACTATCTGAAAACCTAAAACGCATAAAAGTCCAACATAGACACCTCACAGGACGCTACAATCACTGACCATAACCAACTGTCAATACTAGTAACAAAACAATCATATATCATTCGAGAACTACCTCATAATGGTGACTATCTAAGTTTGTATACTATCATTATTGAAACAAGTATGGATATCTAGACCTCATGTCATCCTCGGCTTCCCAAGTCATCTCTTCTACATTTCTGTTCCTCTATAAGACTTTAATGTAGGCTACATCTTTGGTTCTTAATCTACGGACCTGCTGGTCTAATATAGCTATTGCAGTTTCCTCGTACGACAGTTCTTCTGTAATTTGGACGTCCTCAACTGGACCAATTCAAGAGGGATCTCCTATACACTATTGTAAAATCGATACATGAAAGACTGGATGAACAGATTCTAGCCCCGAAGGCAATTCTAACTTAAGCCACTTGGCCTATCTTTCAAAGAATCTGGCATAGCCTAATGAATATAGGGCTAAGCTTTCCCTTCTTGACAAATCTCATAACGCCCTTCATTAGCGAAACTTTCAGGAACACCTAGTCATTGACATCAAACCCTAATCTCTACATCGTTCATTGTAAGAGGACTTCTGACGACTCTGGGCTATCAGTAAGTGTTCTCTAATGAGTTTAACTTTCTCTTCTAACTGATGTATCATGTCTAGTCCAATCATCCCTGGCTCACCTACTTCAAATCATCATATGGGGGTTGCACTCCCGTCGATATAAAGCCTCATACAGTGTCATCATGTTAGTAGAATGGTAGCTATTATTATACGCAAACTCTATAAGAGCTAGGTGTTCATCCCAACTTCCTCTAAAATCTATCACACACACCCGTAACATGTCTTCGAGCGTCTGAATAGCGCGCTCTGTTTGGCCTTTATCTGGGGATGAAAAGAAGTACCCAAATTAACCTGTGTCCCTAAACCTTTCTAAAATGACTTCCAAAACCTAGCTGTAAGCTGGGCCCCTCTGTCAGAAATGATAGACACTAGAACACCGTGCAGTCAAACTATCTCTTTAATATATAACTCAGCATAATATTCAGCTGAAAATGTAGTCCTAATTGGCTAGAAATGAGCTAATTTCGTCAGCCTGTCAACAATGACCCAGATAGAGTCAAATTTATGTATGGTGTGAGGTAGCCCTATTAAAAAATATATATTGATTGCTTCCCATTTCCACATAGGCACAACTATATCCTGAGTCAACCCACCAGGTTTCTGATGTTCAGACTTTACTTGCTGGAAATTGGGACACTGTGCTACAAACTCAGCAATATCTTTCTTCATTCCAGGCCACCAATATATCTCTTTTATATTGTGGTACATCTTAGTTGAACCTAGGGGAAGATATTAACGAGAATAATGTACCTCCGCCATCTGTGAAGCCTTGCAATATCTTGAACGCAGAGTCGACCTCTCAATCTCAAGACACCGTCTCCTGTTAGCTCAAAGGCTGATAGTTCGCCCTACTGAACCTTGTATTTGAGATGCACTTGGCTAGGGTACTCATACTTTCTCTCCTTCACCCCTACAACTAGAGACAACACTGTTGTATTCTAAATCATGACCCTGCTATCCTCTGATCTACTACTCGGACTGCTAGATTGGCTAACTGGTGTAGCTTTCGAGCTATTCCCCATTGCTCTTTCCTTAAATATGCTAAACTTCCCATGGATCTGTGGCTGAGGGAATCTACAACAATATTAGCTTTTCCCAAATGATATAGGATGTTCACGTCATAGTCTTTCAACAACTCAAACCAACGACATTGTTGCAAATTCAACTTTATGAGTAAAAACATATTGGAGACTTTTGTGATCAATGAAGATGTCTACATGAACACCTTATAAGTAATGCCTCCAAATTTTCATAGCATGAATGACTGCAGCTAATTCTAAATCATGGGCGGATAATTCTTCTCGTGCTTCCTCAACTGCCTCGTAGCATATGCAATTATTTTACCATGCTGCATTAGAACACATTCTAACTCATTGCTTGAAGAATCACAATACACAACGTAGCCCTCTAAACCCTTTGGCAAGGTTAATACTAGTGCAGATGTTAGCCTGTTTTTTAATTCCTAGAAACTCTGTTCACAAGCCTTAATCCATTGAAATTTAGCTACTTTTTGAAGGTCAGCTTCGTTAATGGTGTTGATAGGACAGAGAATCCTTCCACAAACCTTCTATAATACCCTGTTAATCCCAAGAAGCTATGAACCTCAGTTGGAGTTGTGGGTCTGGTCCAAGTTTTTACAACATCAATTTTCTACAAATCCACCTGAATGCCTGCATATTATACAATATGGCCCAAGGAAGCCATAGAATTTAACCAGAATTCACATATCAAATCTTCGCATACAACTTGTGATTCTTGAGGATTTGGAGTATTGTTAGTAGATGATACCTATGTTCAACTTCTAAATGTGAATACACCAAAATGTCATCAATGAACACTATCAAGAACAAATCTAGAAATGGCCTGAGTATATTGTTCATCAAGTCCATAAATACTGCTGGGGCATTTGTCAACCCAAAAGACATAAAAAGGAATTCAAAATGGCCATATCTGGTTCTAAAGGCCGTTTTCAAAATATCTTTCTCCCGAACCCGTACCTGGTGGTACCCTGACCTTAAGTCAGTCTTTGAGAAGTATTTTGCCCCTACAGTTGATCAAAAAATTCATCTATTCTCGGTAAAAGACACATGTTCTTGGTAGTAACTTTATTTAGCTGTTGATAATCTATATACATTCGCATCGATCCATCTTTCTTTTTCACAAATAGGACTGGAGCACCCTATGGAGAAGCACTAGTACTAATGAAACCTTTATTTAACAATTCTTTCAACTGATCCTTCAATTCTTTCAACTTGGCAGGGGCCATTCTATATGGAGGATGGTAGCGTGTTGATAGGGAAGTCAATTTCCCATTCTGGTGGAATACCAGGAAGCTCATCCAGAAATACATCTAGGAACTCACTAACCACCAAAATAGATTGAAGAGTCGGGGGTTCTGCCTGTATATCCTTAGCCTTAACAATATAATAGGTACATCCCTTTGCAATCAACTTTCTTTCCTGGAGATAGGATATAAACTTACCTTCGGCGTAGGTGCATCTCCTTTCCACTCCTGTACCACCTCTCTTTGAAAGTGTAATATGACAATCTTTTTCCAGCACTCAACATTATCATAATGTGGTTCTAGCCAATCCATGCCCATAATTACTTCAAAATCAGTTATTTCTATCTCTTCTAGGTCCGTAGAGGTTTGGAGGATAACAATTTCTACCATACAACCTCGATAAACCCTTTTGGCAATAATAGATTCACCAACAGATGTAGACAAAGAAAACAATCGCTGAAGTAATTCTGGTACTATATCAAACTCCGTGCCACTAATGGAGTAACATATGACAAGGTAGACCTGGATCTATCAAAGCATAAACTAAATGGGAGCAAACATTCTATGTACCTGTCACAACATCTGGAGATGCCTCAGAGTCCTATTGCCCTGATAGTGCATAAATATGATCTGAACCACTGCCAGAACTGTATGCCCCTGATCTACCTCTACCTCTGCCTGTTGAAGCTGAGGGCTAACACTGTAAAAGGTGCTAGGTCATATGAACCTGCTGAGGACCTATTCTACTAGTCTCGATCACCCTGGTGTCTATTTGGACAATCCCTCATCATGTGTCCTCCTGTCCATAGGAATAATAGGCGGTGGATCCATATCTGTATCTCCCTAGATGTTGCCTGTTATAGGTACTACAACGTGATATAGTTGGCATCATTTGATCTAGACCACTCTGTTATTGTGAGACTGACGCTTGTGAACTCTCATCGGGACTTGATTGTCCAAAACAATCTGATCTGCTACCCTGCTTTTGTTGAAATGGTGGCCTAGGTGGCCTACCTAACAAACAATGCCTAGGCCCACCATGAAATTGTGCCTAGAAATCGGCAGGTCTAGCCCTCTGACGCTGCTCCTGACCTGCCCTATCAATCACATACTGACGTTGTCTGATTTCCTTTATGTTCTAAGCAAAAGGCCTGAATCCATGAGATGTCCATATCCTCTCATAATGTAGATTTGCTACAAGATTCCACATACTCTGGTGCAAGCCCCTTAATAAATCGATGTACCCTGACTGGCATAATATCAACAAATGTTGGTGTATATTTGGCCAAGGAATCAAAACTCAATGCATATTCTCTAACACTCATTCTGCCCTGCTCTAAATGTAAGAACTGCTCTACTCTATCTTGCCAAATCTCTTGGGGCAAATAGTGGTCTATGAAGAAGCTAGGCCATGTAGGTGGAGGTTCATCTCTGCCTCTGGCCCTTTCCCAACTTTCATACCACAAAACTTCTATCTCTCGTAATCGAAACACTACTAACTCAACTAATTTTGTAGATGAAGCGTGCAAAACCCAAAATATCCTCTATAGCTGGTCTATGAAGTTTTGAGGGTCCTCTCTACGGTCTGTTCCTGTAAACTATAGAGGAATAAAGGCAAGGAGCTCAAAGACTATCAAACTCCCGGGCCCTCCAGTAGGCTCGGCAATAGCTAGCACTACTAGCTGAGGGTGACACTGAGCAGCCATCATCTGGACCAACATACATACTGGACTTCTAACATCCTGATCTGAGGGTATAGGAGGAACTGGAAGTGAGGTCGATGCTTTTGTTACCCTCGGAGGCTCCTGGCGCTCTTCCGAAATGCTGGGGAGACCGAGAGGATATCTCTCTCTCGTCCTCAAGATGGGATGTCCCCAACTATGTTACCTTGCTGGTACCCTCTCCTGCTGCGGTATATAGCTCATGATAGGTTGTGGTCTGCCTTATATCCGACATCTCTGTAGATAGACATAATAACATAAACTTAGGGGCTCAACCCTAGATAACTTGGCTCTATAGCACGATTTAAGAAGGAGGAGGAGTAACCATACTATCATGCCTCATAGCTTCCTTCTTATATAATATGGTGCACAGCACATTTATAAACAAGACTCTCACGTAGTAGACTCCCTAGGATGCGATATTGCTCTGATACCAAGTTTTTCACACTCCACCTTGGGGGGCGTAACTGGCACCTCATGCCACACTAGACTCTGAGCTGAATTGGCTGGACATCTATACTTCTGGTGTATGCCAGTAGCGCATAATCAAAAAAACAAACAACTATATCTCGGTTATAAACACAGCCTTAGGCTGACAAGGCCATCGCTTAACACCTGCAATAAATTAGCTAACCCAAAAGCAATAGTAATATCATCCTATGTGGGTCAACAAGACCACCATGCTCCTAACAGATAACATATATAGGCCCCACACGGCCAACAACACATATCATATCACCTATAGGCCCCACACAACCAATAACGCATAACTAACCAAAAAACTGTAGTATGCAAGCCTCTAAGAGTAGAATATTGGTCAGGACAGGACCCCGGCCTACCTAAAACTATACAACAAAAGATAAGCAAACCTTAAACATTTGGCAATTCCGAAATAAAGGAGATAGCCAATCTACTGGATCTGAAAAGCTAGTGAGACGATCTTGAGCCCTGTCTGTCTGGACCTACAGGAAAGTATGCCTATGCATGGGCGTCAGTATAATATGTACCAAATATGAAAGGAAGTAACTAATGACTGAATGAAAGCTGATAAGGAACTGTAAGTAATCAGTAATAAGGGCCAAAAGTTAACCTGCATAATCTCACAATATAGACTACAGCTACCAGGTAATGTACAAACAAGAACCTAACCTGGCCCCCATAAGCCTGGAAGGTACAAACAACACATAATAACCTACCTGGGCCTTCATAAGCTCTGGTAAGTGAAAGAAATCCATACTCCTCCTATCTATACCACTATAAGCTCGTAGGCAAGCTGTAACTATGGTATACTTGACCTCTGAAGCTGTAACTGAGCCTTCTGGGCTCCTTTAGCTATGTCTGAGCCATTTGGGCTCCTATAGCTTTATCCGAGCCCTCTGGACTCCTGTAACTGTATTTGAGCCATCTGGGCTCCTGTAACTGTATTTGAGCCATTTGGGCTCCTGTAACTGTATTTGAGCCATCTGAGCTCCTGTAACTATATCTGTAAGTGGGAAGAAGCTATACGGTCGCTAACAGTAAGTAGTTTACCTACAAAACTACCACCCGATCCATTTGGCAACCCTGGTGCCACTGACGGGTCAATAAGGTCATTCTATCATGATTCTAGTCTTGTAGGCCTCAAGATACACCGATGGTTTGTAAACGAGTTCTACTGTATATGTATAGGCATAGAATAATATATTGTATCGCCCAACTATGCCTTACGCTACCTAACTTAGCAAGGTATGCTAACAGCTACCCTTCGATCTCTGTGGCCTCAATATGATAACAAAACACTTACTAGTCTTCTTAAGTGGTAAATAACTGAACAGGGAATCCCTTCGTCACCTCTAGCGGTAATCAAAACTGAATACAAACTACCTAACAGGGGATACTATACTATAACCTCAATTCATCTTGTAGCAGCTAACCACAACACTATAAGAACACATTACTACAAGGTATTGACTGTATCAGCTAAACATCGGAATAACTTGCCGAGAGGAGTTAGCTTTCACATACCTTAATCACTGAACTATGCTCAATTAACATTGTTGTTGTTCAAGATTCGATAACTCCTCCAAATTATAGTCCATATGCTGAGGAAATATGGCTAGGAAACTTTATTTAGGAACATAATAGCCACAAGTCATAACATGTTCAATTGGGCCGAAATCTTACAAATTTTCTTGAGAGTTTAGAAGGTAAAAATACTTAATTATCACTTGTTGACGTCTAGGACTCAATTAGAAGTGACTTCTACAACTTCTACTCAGTGGGACTCCGACAATCCAAGCTAGATTTCAAGAAATAAATCTTTAGATACGTTCATCATAGGCCTGGAATTCATTATCCAAGATGAATTTGCATTTGAACGGAGTTTAATGGCCTAATTTTGCAATTAATGGATGAAAATTTGAGGGAGGAATAGGTACTATTGATTATGTTCTCTAAGAAATGTTTTGTGAAATGAACCTAAACTCACACTTAGCTATATATCAGTATTGAGGTGGTGGGTGGGGGTGCAGCGCACTGCCGATTGCGCCAGGCCACAAGCGCGATGCGCCAGCCATAGCGCAGGGTAGGCTGTGCGGTGCGGTGCCTAGAGCGCCCAACCTCTTGTCCTGGCCTCTCGCCCGCTCAACAACACGTTCGTGTGGTTACCCTTGAATCCCTTTTTCACACACACCATACTCTAAAACTCTCAACATACATACGCACGCGTCAGTTAAATGATAGGAACTTACGGGGCGTAACGCGTAAGAGATTTCACGAGAATCGGGTGGACCCTAGAATTTCAACAAATCATGCTTGTGGCACGCACATCAACAGGCTCGGGAATTGTTTCCTCAAGGCTACCTGAGTAGCACTTGTGGTCCGCAGATGCTAATATGTGGCGTGCAGGTTTTGTCCCAGCAACTTCCAAATCCTCCTGCGTGGCACCTGCTAAATGCAGGTGTGGACTCTTGGCACGCATGTCACTTATTTTTCCTTTGGTAGATTAATTTAAATTCAAATCCTTCATCATCTTTGTTTCAACTAAATACCTGCACAAACGTGAAGAAAAGGCATAAAATCCTTCAAAATTACATTAAAACAAAGCAATATATCGTGCTTAAGAGTTAGAGAGTTGGTAAGTTACAAACTCATCAAACCCCCAAACTTGAAATATTGCTTTTCATCGAGTAAAACATATTCACTCAACAATGGAAGTGACTTAAGCTTCACAAGACAAAATCTGCACACAAGGCTACTATGACTCAGAATAACCCCAAAACTATAAAAAGACTCAAACACATGCACAAATCTCAATTTGTACCGCCATGAGCACTTGGCAAAAATCATCATCATTATATCAATCCAAAATAGGGGATATTTTAATCTCAATCAAGATCAACAAGTGATCTTGTGCATATTTATGTGCCCAAGTGATAGTTTATAACCATGTCTTAGCATTTTTTTCCCTTATTTTAAGTATAATCTTATGTAATCTTTTTTGTAAATGGGTGCATGAACTAACAAACATGATTTAGGCTTGAAGTTTCATGAGAAAGAAGGAATCTTGGGATGAATTTCAAAGAAGAAGCATGAAATTGGCATGAAATGAACACTGCCCAGATAAGCAACATGCCACACCTTCCATTACTCTGCGCCAGGCATTGTGTCACGCTAGGAGGGCAGTGCGACCAGCGGTGTGCCACGCCCAGTAGATGGCATGCCAGTGCCCCTGACCAGTAGCCCTACGCTATGGCGTTGTGCCATGCTAGCCCAGCAGCGTGATAGCCAACATGACATAAAGGCAGTCCACCACGGGACAAAAGTCACATCTTATAAATAGCACACTTGGTTGTTTTTATATGATATCATGATTTTATTTTGGAAAACACGGAGGAGTAGTAGAAAGGAATAGAATGGACTTCATAATTAGGGTTCTTTTTCTTCCTTTTCTTTTCCATTCCTGTAATTACATGGATTCTAACACTTTTGTTAATCTTTGTAATAGCATGAGTGGATAAAACCTTCTTCTAGGGTTAAGGTCACATGACATGAACATATTAGCTTAATTAATTCTTGGTTCGAGTTTCTTCTTTGTTGTTGGTTCTTGTATTCTTGTATTTATCATTTTGATACTTGATCACCATTGAGATACATATATTAATCCTAGGCAAACTTGAATGACCAAACCCTAGGACAGAATGAGGAACGCAAGAAGTGAGTTCAAGTATTCAAGACTTGATTCGTGGATAGGATAGAAAATCCACTTCGCTTGGTTATTAAAAGAGGAAGATAGCTAGACACCTGGATTTGAGTTTTCACATCACCACTTAGAGATGTAGTTGTGAATTCAAGCTTGGGTTGAATGGTTAGAGGTTCGAAAGTCCATAACCAAGGAATTAACCCCATGAACCACTCCACTAGATGAATGTATATGAATTAGGTTGTCACATCCCCGGTCAACAATGTAGTTGTTAGGATAATTCGAATAGATGTTTAGAGGCTCAAAATACCTTAAACATGGCATAAATCTTTTGAGACAACTATGGAGATAATTACTTGAACCAAGGTAAATGATATCTATGTGTGATTGTTGGCCTTAACCCTAGATTCTTCTTATTATTGTTTTCAACTTACATTGTGATCGTTTTTAGATTTTAGTAACAAACAAACTACAAAAAATCTTGGTTACTTGCACTTGTGAAATTTGAATTAATACTTGAACTTGGTTATTCACCAAAGGTCTAGTCCCGTGGGTTCGACATCTAGCTTGCAAGATCCATTTTATTACTTGTACGATCATGTGTGCTTGCGAATGCACTGGAGTGAGAATAAGTTTTTGGCTCCATTGCTGGGATGAGAAAATTGGTGAATTTCTTATTACTGACAACTTAGTCCTGGTCACCAATTTTGCAGATACAATTGGTCCTTGCAAGCTAGAGAATTGGTTGAACATATCCTGAACCTGAAAGAAGGTTAAGACAGTTGAGAAGGGAGGGTTCCACTCTATATCCCATCTAGCAGGTTCAATAGGATGAGGTTGCACCATCAAAGATGGCAGCAAGACCTATTCGCAAAGTAGCAATCCCGCTTGTGACAAATGTTGCCTCCAGCATCCACAGATCGGAACCTAGATGCAGATTTGAACTTAAGAAGAACATGGTGTAGTTATTGTATACATGTGATCAATTCATAGGATTAGAACATGAGGACACATAACAACATCTGCATAACTTTTTGAAAATCAGTGACACCTTCGTCCTCACCAGAGTGTCGACTGATTATGTAAGGCTTACCCTTTTCCCTTTCTCATTGTTGGAAGAAGCCAAGAGATGGTTAAAGGCAGAACCATCAAACTCCATCACCACATAGAATGACATTTCCAGGAAGTGCCTTATCAGATTCTTCCCATCTGGAAAGACTACAAAGCTACGGAGTGAAATTTTAAGCTTCAAGTAGAGACCAGATAAGAACTTGTACTTGGCTTGCGACAGATTAAAGTCTTTGCTAAGAGACTGACTGCCCTCATCACCAATAGTCAAATTAAGTTTTGGCTCACACTTTTACGAAAAGTCTTGACCCCACACTAAAGTTTTGTCAGACTCTACACTGGGTGGTCAAGCATTGGAGAAAACATATAATGAGATGTACATTCTATTGAATAGGATTGCACAGGGATGTTTAGATTGGCACATCGACAAATCTCGGGGAGCAATCAAGAAAGCAACTGGGTAATGAGGTAGATAGTGTAAACGCATTGGCAGCTCAGTTAGCCTCATTCTAGCATCAGATGATGACTCAGTTGAACAAGTTGAGCATGGCACAACCACAAGCACAGGTAAATGTAGTTCAACTGTAATACCCCGAAATTCCTAAGATTAGACCTGGGAGTTGAAATGGAGAAAAATAGGAATTTCTGCACCAGGTCACAGGAAGAGTCATGCAGTGACCCGTCAAGAACCCCACGAGTTGTTAAGTGATGCGTGGGGAGAGGCTGTGACTTGTTGGAAATTTTAGTTTTTGGGTGGCCAACGAATGTGACCATGAGTCGTGGTCAGCATCACGACTCGTCAGGTCAGTTGTGGCCAAGGATTGTTGAAGGATGAAGGATGAATAGACAGTGCACCTAACGTGTCATCATCACGAGTCATGGTGACCCCCAGGTGATGTTTAGCAGTGAGGAGGATGGGAGGCGACCATGAGTCGTGGTCACCAGAAACGACCCATTAAGTCTATCGTGGTGACCCCTAGAGAAAGATGAGCAGTGTTCAGGATGAATCCAGACCACAAGTCATGGCCAGTGATGATGACTCATCCAGTCCCTCATTGAGATTGGCAGTCTGTTTTTCCCTGCGAGTTTATTAAGGGCTTTTCCATAATTCCTATGTTCTTAAAGCCTAAACTATGTTGTTTTAAGCCCAGAATATAGTGTATTAATATGGGTTAAGTCATTCTAGCCTATTCAAAACTCATGCATGCAAGTTTAAGGGTTTAGATAGCGATCAAGCATAGTTCATCAAGGTTCTTCCTCAATTCTTCTTCAATTTCCTTTGGGTGTTCAAGGAAGAGGGTAGAATAAACTTACCCAGGTATGTGAGGCTATGAATGAGAGTCTCTTTCACTCTCATGTCCTAAACTCTTCTCAAATTTTATGAATTCCAATTCTAAAGGTCAAGTTTCATAATCCATGAAGTTTATGTCTATTCTTGTGAAATTTGATATGATCTATCGATGGGTCAATCTCATTCATGTATTAAATCATATTTTATGATCTATGGGGAGATTTTATGATTATTTTGAATATAAATTTATAGATTTGAGTTTAGATACAATTATGCCCAATTATATATGATTTCGTGAAAAGTTAAGTTATGATTTCATTATGATCTTGATTGAAATTAGCCCAACTATGATCTATGCTTTAAGATATGACTTCTCTCAAGTACTTATCATATATTTATAAGATATAAAGTATATGCATGTCTTACAAGTATGCATGGATTTCATGAATTATGGATTTATGATTATGGTAAACTCACGGGCCTTATTTCATGGCTAGTTCACGTATTTCAAGCATGCTTATGATTATGATGATTTAACTAGCCCATGATTCTCATGTATGTTTTCCTATTATCCTATGAGCACTATATATGTTTTGGGGGTAGTATTTAACACTAACTAGACCGAGGTCCAAGCATATCCTGAGTCTCAGAACTACGCGTCAATGTAGCCATGATGGGACCTCCTTTGCGACTGTCCTTTTTTCACGAATGGGCCTTTCATGAGTGATATCATGCCTTCTTTCAAGGTTATAAACTTGGAAAGGTATGAACACACTCCCGACTAGGGGTTTATAGGTTGGGCTCCATGTGTGCTCATATGGGGTATGTCGGTTATAAGAATCTCCCATTGTTCCTCATGACTTATGCATGGTTATGATTATGTACTTTGGCTCAAGTCATGTTTGATAAAGTTTTTTTCTTATGATTATCAACATGATTGATTTATAAATGTTTTGAAAACCTTGATCTCTTATGTTTACATTATGATATTTATGTTATGATCATATTGTCCTACACTAATGAACTTGTAACACCCCGGAAGAGCCTACGTATAGACCCGAGGGTTGAAGTTGAAAACTGCAGAAAAACGTGGAATTTGCACCAGTACGACTCGAGTTACGAGTCTTGTGAGTACCTACGGCTCGTGACTCGATGACTCATGACTCAAGTTGTGATGAAATTAGGAGCCTGAGGTTTTGTCACGAGTAGTCCTACGAACCGTGGCGAGAAGGTACGACCCGTGGTTAGGAGTCATGATAAATATCTCAGTGATTCCATGAGTGAGTCTTCACGGATCATGGCACAACTCGTAAGATGTACCAATGAGTCGTGGTGAGGAGTAGTGGTTAAGTCGTATTAGGTTGGGTGGATAGTACCACGGTTGACAGTACGACCCGTAGGATGGTGGTACGAGTCGTGGGTTACCAGTCTTCGCCAAATTCAGAAAGTTGGGAAAAAGGGGTGAAGTGACCATGAAAGGTAACCATGAGTCGTGACTTGCTGGTACGACTCGTGGCACGACTCGTGGTCGGGGACAGAACTGTTTTTCAGGGAAATTTCAGTAAGGGCAATTTTGACTTTTCTATGCGTTTGGGCCCTAATCCACGTTGTTTTGAGGTCGAAATAGTGTCTTTAAGGGATGAAAAATCCTGTTGAGTTCATTTTAGCAATTTCAAGTGTTGGAGAGGGGAGTAGGAAGGGTTTCAAGCCATTTTCTTCAAGTTCTTCAAGCTCTCACTTATGGTTCTTCAAGGGAGTAGGAAATCACAAAATTTCTAGGTATGTGGGGTTTGAATGGGTAGTTTAGTCCCTACCCATGCTCATTTCTTCCCATTTCCTATGTTGGGTCTTAACCCCATTTGCATGATTCCCCAAAAGCTTACATGAACTTGTGATATTATGTTTAATTTGTTGGTTTGAAGTGTTTGGACTGATTTTACTTGTATATTTTTTATATTTCATGATTTAAATATCTAAAAGTATGGATACCCAATTATGGGGAAATTTTTAGTGAATTTCATGGTCAAGATGATTCCAAAAGCATGAACGAATTTCTCTTAAATTTTTAAGCATGTCTTCAAGTTTCGATTTCTCATGCTTTCATGATCGTTTTCTTATGAATTTAAGCATGTCAAGTATGTTTGAAATTATGGGAAATGCCCACTTGTAGCTTATGAATTATAACTATGATTTTGGCCGAGTACCAGGCCCAATTCCATGGCTAGCAATACAAGTTCTCATGTATGCTATGATTTCCATGTTTCCACTAGCAATGCATGTCATGTTATGAATGTTATGAGCGTGTTGCATGTTTTTCGAGTAGTACTTAACACTGAGTAGGTTCGGGGCCTAGGTTATGCCCCGAATCTCAAAACTACGTGCCACTGTTGGATTATGTTTGGGACCTCCTCAGTGATTGTCCCCTATGCCTTACGGGGCCTTCATGAGTGATATCATGCCTTTCATGGTTCATACTCTTGGCAAGGTATGAACAGCCTCCTGACTAGGGGTACAAGTCGGACTTCATGTGTGCTCATGTGAAGTATGTCGGTTATAGAAATCTCCCATTGTTCCTCATGGTTTTGAATTATGCATGGTTATGTTCTTTTAGATCAAGTTATGATTTATGAAATGTTTTTCCCCGCATGTTATGACTTTGATGGGTTTATAAGTATTTTTAGAAATATTGAGCCTTACGATATACTACGATTTCAGTTTTATGATCAGGATGTCCCACTCCTATAACTTTCATGTTTTTAAGAATTGTTTGCGTACCTTACATACTCAATACTTTCTGAGTACTGACCCACATATTTTCAGGATTCGGTTTGCAGGTTCAGCATCGTCCCTAGCTTGTGCCTAGTTCCGTTTAGACTTCAGTGGTGAGTCCTCGTGATTTGAGGGCTTCATGTTCAGACCTTGTTTATCTTATGTTTTTAGACTATTTGAGTTAGTTGGGGTCTTGTCCCTTCAACCTGTATTTTATGAGTAGGGGCTTTCAGACTTTTGTGTAGTATTCAACCGTTTTATGTTTGGATCTTGTATTATTGTTTCCTTTATCTCTCATGATATGATTTTCAATTAGTTTACGATTTATGAGTTAAGTTTTCCATTGTATATGAATGAATTATTGTTATGCTCACGCCATGGGTTGACTTGGGGTCTCTCAGGACTCCTTGTCCCGTGTCTACAATTCGGGTGTACACTCGGGTCGTGACAGAACTCTTATGTATTTTAACTGTCCATTTTAGTTACCTTGCATACTCAGTACGTTCCATGTACTGACCACATATATTGTATCATCTTATGATACAGGCTCCGACATCCAGGATCAGTCATGCCGATAATCAGATTCTCGGAGTTGGTGAGTCCTCATCTTGCGAGGGCCATTTCTTATCAGTTGTATTACGTCTTTTCAGTTTCAGATTCTAGTGAATTAGTTGGGTTCTTGTCCCATCAACTCGTTAGTGTTAGAGGCTTTTTCGGACATAGTTGTATTCAGCTTTAGACTTGTGTATGTAATCAGATGTTATGTTTTTTTAGACTTCCGCTATGCTATTTATGATGATCTTTTTCTTTAATATGATCGAGTTAGATGTATGTTCATGTCATGGGTCGACTTTGGGCCTCTAAGTATTTCTTGTCCCATGTCTCGATCTGGGCCTATGTTTGGGTCGTGACATCAACCAACTCCAAGCTTGTGTGCGATATATGAAAATAGTGGTGATGATGTAGATTCTTGTGGAGCAAATCCAAAGTTAGTGAATTTCGTAGGTAATGTGCAAAGCAGCAATCAGAACTACAGGAATACCTACAACAGGAACTAGCAGAATCACCCTAACTTCTCTTGGGGTGGAAATTAGGGGCAGAGTCAAAATTTTCAGCTGCCTCAGCAACAGTATCAGTAGAAGGGTAGGTGGGCTAGTGACCAATCAAGAAACATAGAGGAGATGTTGCAGAAAATCATGGCCAACCAAACTCAAATGGCAGCTGACCAAGAAAAAATAGCAGCAAAGCTAAAAAAATCAGCAGCTGGCCACCAAAAATTTGGAGAAGTAGATGGGTCAAATAGCAGCAGCTTAGAATACCAAATCTCAAGGGGGTTTACCAAATGACACCGATCCAAACCTGAGGCAGGTAATGGCCATAAGTCTGAGGAGAGATAAAGAATTAGTTGATGCACCAGTAAAAGGAGAAGAAAAATAAGGTGCAACTTGTGCTGGTCAGACCAGGTCCTTCAACTGACAAGGGGAAAGAACATAAAGCTGCAGAGAATAATTCACAATCAGCGTGCAGCCAATAATGAGACCACCACCACTATTCCCGCAAAAGCTGCGGAAAAGCTAAGAGGATGCTTGTTTTAAGAAGTTCTTTGACATTTTCAAAGAACTTCACATAAATTTTCCTTTGATTGATATATTGCAGGGAATGCCCAAGTGTGAGGTGTTTCAGTCCTTTTTGTTCGAAAGAAAGATGTTTCACGACCCGAGCATGGACCTCGGATCAGGAAACAGGACCTGAAACCATTAATGGTTCCAAGCTAACCCATGGAATAAACACAGCATAAAAAGGAGCATTACTAAGAATAAATTAAACCATGAACATGATATAAGTGGAAGTATGCATAACATAAATACATAAGCATAAACACGAGTCAACAACATTGATCATCTACTACACAACTGTTTAAAAGCATCTATATGTAAGATAGGCTGATGGGATAACACCTCCAACTAGATCGCTAAGTCTGAAACTACAAGACATAGACATAAAGTATAAATTGATAAATGTCCTCAGAAGATGAGGACTCATCAAGACTGGAAAAAGCTAGACTGATCGGAGGCGAGCTAGCACTAGGACTGAGAAGGATCACCGAAACTTATATCATGAGACAATATAGAATAGAGTATGTGGTCAGTACTTTGAATGTACTGAGCATGTAGAGAAAGTAAATATGCTAGTAAAACGATAGTATGAAATCATGAATACAAATCAAGAGAGATCATGAGAGTAAGGGCAAGATGCTAAAAGCCATATATCTGAAGTATACATAATCGTAAGCTATTCATCATAACCTAAACATAATGATCCAAGATTTAGAAATAGAAAGCATATAGCATGCTATACTTGAAAACATAAGTGAAAACTAATCTTGGGTAGAATTTCATGCCCAAGTGATACTCAAATGCTTCATTTCGACTTGTTTGTCTATCATTATTGTGTACATTCTCATGTGATTTGTAGTTAAATGTGAATTCATACTAACAGACATGATTAGTGTTGTTTTGCAGGTAAAATGGAATTTTGGGAAGCTAATATACATGTTGGTAAAATCGGGAATGGACTTGGAAACAAGGAGTGAAAAAGGACATGGAAGATCAACAAAAATAAGGGCTCCGCGATGGAGCCGTGTCACGTTGCCATCGCGGAGGCACTCTGCCTTAGAGGAAATAAATTTGGCAATTTCCAGTGGAGGTGCGCGATAGCACCGTGTCACATTGGCCAAGCTCCGTGATGCAGGCCGTGGCATGTTGAGGTTAAATTGCCTGGGGGGCCGACTTCCAGTGAAGGTCCGCGATACCTCCGTGGCACGGAGGGAGTGCTCCGCGATACACTCCATGCCATGTTGCTTGTTATTCCAGGAAAAATTCTCAATAGTATAAATAGCACACTTAGGTTTTATTTTAGACATTCTGACTTGGTTGAGCAAGAACGTGGGTTACAGGTAGTTGAGGGGACGAAAATTCTAGGGTTCTTCTCTATCTCTCTCTTTTATCTCAATTGTTTGTCTAAATTCTACTTATTTGATGATGTTAAATCCACAAATGAGTGGCTAAATTCACTTCTTGCTGAGGTTAAGAACAACTGTAGTGGAATGTAATTGTTAATCATTTCAGTTTTCATCTTTTCTTCAAGGGTTGTTCTATCAATAATTGTTCTTACTGCATTAATGTTTGGCCAATGTTAATGCATATCTAAAAAATCCAATTTTGATTTTGAAAAGGAAAGAAATTGGAAAGATGTGAATTGATAGGATATGATCTCTTCTTAGTTTGGAAAATAGAGAATTGATTTACGTTTAGAATAGAAATATATCTGAAAGTCTTAATAGTCAATTAAGGAATCGGGAATGTATGGCTAGAATATGAAATTCTTTTATCACATAAATGTAGATTAAGGCTCATGATTCTTAAGTTGGATAGGAGTCGAAAGTTCCAATCCATAGGCAATAATTCTTGACTAGCAACCGAAGGAAAGATTAACTGAATTTTTTTGATAAATTAATTCCCTGCATGTCCGTTTTAACCTCAGCTTGCTCATTACTATTGTTCAAACTCACTTTATAATTTTGCCTTAGATTCGTATTAATTAGTAAACTCAAACTCTCAAAATATTATTTATTTGGTTTTCTGCATTCTTAAAGATATAGTTCATTAACACTTAAGTTAATTAGTACTGTAGCTCAGTCCCTATGGGATCGATACTTGGCTTTACTTAAGCCACTTTTCTACTTGTTCGACCACGTGCAATTTCGTGTAGTCACCGCTGAAGCCGAACAAAAACCCATAAACTGATCAATGGGTAAAATATACTATAAAACTTGATATCATATGACATGAACATAAGTATCTAAAAACATGAGGAATAATAGGAGGCTTCGTCATAACTTGTACCATCATGATAGAGCTTACATGATGCCCCAACTATTGTCCCAAGCTTGCCAAGGCTAGGAATGATTAAGGCATGCTATCACTTTTGAGACCTCATACGATTTGAACATGAATATATTCCTAAGGTGGCATGTAGTTCTGAGACTCGGGGTTTCCCTGAACCCTTAGCCTACTCGGTGCTAGACACTACTCCCAAAAATATGCATGTGGCTCATAATTATTATTGTGAAAACATACTTGAACTTGCATGGGCTAGTCAAAATATGAAATCATAATCATAATCGCAATCGTATTTGACATGTAGGAAAATATCCATGAAAGGGTGCCATAGGATTGGCCATGATACCTGAACTTGAATTTCATGAGATAAAAACACATGCTTGAATCAAACTTCATAACTTAAAAATCATGGAACCATAAGTTGAGAATTCATAAATATTCATGAATATATAATTGGTAAGTCATCATACTTGAAATCGTGGATTCATAAGCTTGAAATTCATAAATCATGCATAATAAGGCGTAATCTTCTTAAACTTGTAATCTTACATTAGGAAGTAAATTGAGGGTTAAATCTTCCCTAATAGACATAAAACATCAATTGAAACATGTGAGGATTAAACCCATAGAGATAGCATGAAAGATTTCGTGAAAATTGGGTAAAACCCTAGAATTTTAACTTGGCATGCTTAGAGACATGAAATAATAGAATAGAGATAAAATTGGACATGAGGGTGGAAGAATTTCCCCCATTCATAACCCTACATACCTGAGCTTGATGAATTCTCAACTTGATTGGTGACCCAAAAGGAATTGAGGGGAAGATTTGATGAACAACCCTAGCTTCTATTGAGGGTATTTGATCTTTACTTACGGATGTTAGGAGTAGAATGACGGTTTAGGAAGATTAAAATGGTAGTACTATCCGACAATGTCTACTTTAGATGTTACTTCTTTGTGTAGTATTTACTGGTTATCTTCTCTAATTTTCTTTTATCTTATTCCTTTAGGTCTGGAAACGGGAACACTATCTAGGTCCGACTCTAGTATTTCAACTTTTGAACTAATTCAACAGAAAATACATGCTTGCCAATGTCTAGACCGTGATTAAACGGTTATCCAACTTAAGGAATAAAACTAAGAAACTAATAGAAGAGTATCAGTTATACTCAACACAAAAATAACCTTCCCAAAGTAACATAATTTAGACTGGCTCTAGGATAGTATAAATATTTAGCTACTTAACGTCAAACTCCTCCCGGCCAACATGGCTCTGATACTAATTAACTAATCGTAGTAACAACTAGAAATTAATAATTTTAAAATACTACAAGGCAAGAGTAAAATGAAAGTAAATACTACAAGTAAATAATAAATTAGAAGTGAAGAAAAATACTTATAAAGAGTTGTTTATTGATAAGAAGGAAAGATAGAGAACACAGAGGGAGAGATATTGTCATGCCCCACCTTGGGAGGCATGACTGGTGATCACGGGCAAAAATAGCATGCCCGAGATACACTTTGTGACTTAAATTAGTCTTGTTTATCTAAGTAATTGTATACATTTTCATGTAATTTTATATGAATGTGAGGATAAGTGCTAACCAACATGATTAGCCTTTGTTTTGTAGGTTTTGATGACTTTTGAGTAACTAATCCATGAGTTGGTGAAGTAGAGGCTTGGAAACGGAATTAACCCGTGAACGCCGGCAAAGAGGAGGCACAAAACGCCCACCTGCGCGTCGACAACGTGCCACGGCAGGCAGGCTGATCACAACAGCCCACCTGCACGTTGGCAACGTGCCACGGCAGGTTGGCTGCGCGACAATGAGGTGTCAATGCGCTGCCCAAGCAGCATGACACGCTGCCAACGCGGCAGGGTGCTGCCGAGGCCAATTTCGGGTGATTTCCAGAGAGCTTTCGCGTCAGTGGCGTGTCACAAAGGCAGTGCTCCGCGATGCACTCCGTGACACGTTGCTTGTTATTTCGGGAAAAAGTCCCACTACTATAAATAGCACACTTAGGTTTTATTTGAGATATTCTGACTTGGTGGAGCAAGAACTTGGGTTACAGGCAGTTGAGGGGACGAAATTATCAGGGTTTTTCTCTCCTTCCTTCTCCTTGTATTCAATTGCTTGTGTGCACTTGCGTGTAGGCATTCCAAACCACCGAACAAGTTTTTTTGGCGCCGTTGCCGGAGATTGGCAATTGGTAAAATTGTTTTCTTAAGTGTTAGTTTACGATTTCTTATTAGTGCTGACAACTTGGTCTTAGCCTGTCTTTTGCAGATATTGAATTCTATTGAACACTGGCAAGAGACAAGAAGCTGGTGGATTCACACTTAGAGCTGGAAAGACAATTCCATCGTCAAAGGAGAGAAGCTCTAGAGAAAAAGTTGCGGTTGCTCAGACAAACAATCCTGGAGCAACAACAGAATCCACCACTTTTAAGGGTAGTGTTAGTGCCCGAAGAAATGGCAGCTAGGCCGGTTCGTGAAGTGGCAATCACACATTCTAACAACGTTACATCTAGCATTCGCAAACCTGAGCTAGGAGGGTGGTTCGAGCTTAAACAGAATATGGTGCAATTGCTGCACACCAGCGGGAAATTCACAGGTTTCCCTCACAAGGATCCACAACAACACCTTCAAAACTTTTTGGAGATAAGTGACACTTACATCCCCGCTGGAGTGTCAGCAGTCCCCACCTCACCAGGAGCCACTCGGAACAACACCGCCTCCGACAGTTCCTGTACCCACACCATCCGACCAGGAAATTCAAAGTGCAGTAGTTATGTTGGCACAAATGATGGCTACTCAGCACCAGTCAGTGCCACCCGTAACAGCAGAGTCATCAGGGTTGTCTGGTAGTTCGAGGGTCCAAGAATTCTTGGCACTACATCCCCCGCAGTTCACAGGGTCGGATCAAGCAGAGGACCCCAAGGATTTCCTGGACCAGATGTAGAGAATCTTTCAGGTCATGCATGTGACGTCTACGGAATCAGTTGAGTTAGCGGTATTCCAACTGTGGGATATTGTTGTGTTGTGGTATGAAAGTTGGGAAAGGTCCCGAGGGAGAGATGTTGCCCCTCCGACCTGGTCCATCTTTTCAGAGGCCTTCTTGGACCTTTATCTACCACGGGAAATCTGACAGGCCCGGATGGATAAGTTTTTTCACTTGGAGCAGGGGGCGAGTAGTGTACGGGAATACGCCCTGTAGTTTGATTCCTTGGCCCGCTATGCTCCAGCCTTTGTGGACACCATGCCATCTAGATTCCACCGGTTTATTATGGGTCTGAACCCAGAGTATATAGAGGTGTGCATGACAGCTACACTGCGGGAGGATATGGATATTGCTCGGGTGCAGGCCTTTGCCCAGACTATTGAGGGCCTTAGACAGCGGCAACATGATAGTAGACGTATGAATCAAAAGCAGTGCCACAGGGATAGATCAGATGAAATACAGAGGGAGATTCAGAGAGGACCCAGGCCCCGGTTGTCAGACAGGCCACCTAGACCCCCACCTCTATCACAGCAGTAGAGGGGTAGATTCATTCGCCGAGGACAGTCAGAGTCCGACGGCAGTTCTTGAATGGTAGATTCACCTCAGCAAAGCAGGGAAGAGCAGAGCAGGTACACACCCCCACCTTTCCCTATTCGCAGCCGACCCCACACTAGAGCTTGCAGATATGGATCCACAGGGTGTTATATATGTGGGCAGGAGGGTCACATGATGAGAGACTATCCAGACAGGGGTCAGGATAGCCAAGATAGACAGTACAAGGCATCAGCAGGGCCGCGAGCTCCAGCAGCCTCGGCAGGGCGTAGGCCCTCAGTCTCAGAGGTAGAGGCCGAGGCAGATTAGGGGCCTCTAGTTCAGGTACGGGCCCAAGCCGTACCTATGCATTACCAGGGAGGCAGGACTCAGAGGCATCTCTAGATGTGTATGATGACTATCTTCTCACACCCTGCTTATGTATTGATTGATCCAGGATCTACTTGGTCCTACGTTAACCCATTTGTGGCTCGAAAGCTTAGTGTTGCTCGTTACCTCATTTGTGGCTCAAAAGTTTAGTGTATCACCAGAGTTGCTTCAGCAACCCTTTTCAGTATCCACACCTATCGGTGACTCCATTATAGCCAGAAGGGTTTACCGAGGGTGTACAGTAGAGGTTGTTGATCGTCAAAGTACAGTAGATCTGGTAGAATTAGAGATGATTGATTTCGACGCCATTATGGGTATGGATTGGTTAGTGTCGTGCTATGCCACTGTAGAATGTTGGACCAAGACGGTCCGATTCCACTTTCCAGGGGAGGCAGTACGAGAGTGGAAGGGCAATATAGCTACGCCAAAAGGTAAGTTTATTTCCTACCTTCAAGCAAGAAAGTTGATAGCTAAGGGATGCATTTACCACCTAATTAGAGTCCAGGATGTTCGGGTAGAGCCTCTGACTCTCCAATCTGTTCCAGTGGTTAATGAATTCCCTTACATATTTCCAGATGAGCTACCTGGTATTCCCCAGAAAGAGAAATAGATTTTTCAATTGATTTGCTACCAGGCACTCAGCCCATATCAATCCCTCCGTATCGTATGGCTCCTGTTGAACGTAGAGAATTAAAGGAACAACTGAAAGATCTGTTAGATAAGGGCTTTATCAGGCTGAGTACTTCACCTTGGGTGTGCTAGTTCTATTTGTGAAAAAGAATGATGGCTCGCTCCGCATGTGTATAGATTACCGATAGTTGAATAAGGTTACAGTTAAGAATAAGTATTCGCTTCCCAGAATAAATGATTTGTTTGATCAATTACAAGGGGCCAGATGTTTTTCCAAGATTGACTTAAGTTCCGGATACCATCAAGTTTGAGTTCATGAAAGGGACATTCCGAAGACTGCCTTTAGGACCAGATATGGCCATTTTGAATTCCTAGTCATGTCCTTTGGACTATCAAATGCCTCAACAGTATTTATGGACCTAATGAGTAGCATCTTCGACCATACCTGGACCTGTTCGTCATAGTGTTTATTGACGATATTCTGGTGTATTCTCGCTCAGAGGTAGACCACCAGGATCATTTGCGGACAGTGCTCCAGATTCTCAAGGACCGTCAACTGTATGCCAAGTTCTCTAAGTGTGAATTTCGGCTGAACTGAATAGCATTCTTGGGGCATATTGTGTTGGATGCTGGTATACAGGTAGACACACAACAAATAGAAGCAGTAAAAACATGGCCCAGACCTACCACTCCGACTGAAGTACGCAGTTTTCTGAGATTAGCAGGGTACTACAGATGATCTGTTGAGGGATTCTCCACCATAGCGGTACCTCTGACTAAGCTGACACAAAAAGTAGTAAAGTTTCAGTGGACGGAGGCATGTGAGTAGAGTTTCCAGGAATTGAAAGATAGATTGACCTCCGCCCCAGTGTTAGCATTGTCAGAAGGTATAGAGGGTTATGCAGTTTATTGTGACGCTTAGGGTATTGGGTTAGGATGTGTGATGATGCAGCATGGTAAGGTAATTGCTTATGCTTCCAGATAGTTGAGGAAACACGAAAAGAATTATACTACCCATGACCTGGAACTAGCCGCAGTGATCCACGCCTTGAAGATATGGAAACATTACTTGTATGGTGTCCATATGAATATTTTCATGGATCATAAGAGCCTACAGTATATCTTCACTTAGAGGTAGTTGAATTTGCGGCAGCGTCGCTGGTTGGAATTGCTGAAAGATTACGATGTAAATATTTTGTATCACCCAGGAAGAGCCAATGTAGTAGCAGATGCCCTCAGTCGCAAATCTATGGGGAGTTTGGTGTACTTGCAGCCTAAGCAGTGGGAGTTGTCCAGAGAAATACACCAGTTAGCCAGTTTAGCCGTTCGTATAGCAGAAACAGAGGACAACAGAGCGGTAATTCAGAACACCGCAGTGTCGTCATTAGTTGTGGAGGTAAAGGAACGGAAGTACGAGGTCCTAATCTGGTTCAGCTTAAAGACAGAGTTCAGCAAGGAAAAGCACCAGATTTTCAAGTAACTGAGGATGAAGTGTTGCAATGTAAAGGCCGCTTTTGTGATCCAGATATTTCAGGGCTTCGCCAGCAGATTATGAGTGAGGTACATTACGCTCGCTATTCTCTCCATCCAGGCGCGACGAAAATGTACCACGATATCAAAGAAATCTACTGATGGCTAGGTATGAAGAGGGAAATAGCATAATTCGTAGCCCAATGTACTAACTGCCAGCAAGTAAAAGCGAAACACCAGATACCAGGCACATTGACTCAAGCTGTGCCTTTTTGGAAGTGGGAAGCAGTAAATATGGATTTTGTAGCAGGATTACCCCGTACTAGACATAGAAATGACTCGATTTGGGTAATTATTGACAGATTGACAAAATCAGCCTATTTTCTACTAGTAAGGACTACTTTCTCTACCAAAGATTATGCTAAGTTGTATATCAGAGAAATAGTCAGATTGCACGGTGTTCCATTGTCCATTATTTTTGACAGAGGGGCGTAATTTACAGCATAATTTTGGCAATTATTTTAGAGAGGCCTGGGAACATAGATTAACATGAGCACAGCTTTCCACCCTCAGATGGATAGACAGGCAGAACGCACTATTTAGATGCTCGAGGATATGTTACGAGTGTGTGTGTTGGACTTTGGAGGTAGCTGGGATGAGCACCTACCACTTATTGAGTTTGCCTATAACAATAGTTATCACTCATCTATCTAGATGGCACCCTATAAGGCTTTGTATGGGCAAAAATACAGATCACCAGTTGGCTGGTTTGAAGTAGGAGAGTCAGCGTTGATGGGGCCGGATATTATTCATCAGTCAGAAGAAAAGGTAAAGCTTATCAGAGAACGCCTACTGACTGTTCAGAGCTGCCAGAAATCTTATGCTGATGTGCGGCACAGAAACCTTGAATTTAATGTGAATGACTGGGTGTTTTTGAAAGTTTCTCCAATGAAAGGGGTGATGAGATTCGGCAAGAAAGGTAAGCTCAGCCCGAGATTTATTGGACCTTATCAGATTCGTTGAAGAATAGGCCAAGTGGCATACGAGTTGAACTTGCCTCTAGAATTAGAGTCTGTCCATCCAGTTTTCCACGTGTCCATGCTGAAGAAGTATATAGGAGACCCCTCTAAAGTTGTCCCAGTTCAGGATGTCCAGGTTATGGAAGAGCTGGCTTACGAAGAGATTCCAGTAGCCATACTAGACAGGCAGATTTTCAGGTTGAGAACTAAAGATATTGCTTCTGTCAAAGTATTATGGCGTAACAAGAACCGAGAGGAGATGACTTGGGAAGAAGAAGAAGATATGAAAGTCAGATATCCTCAACTGTTCTAGACTTAATTAGCCAGAGGTACATTAGTATTGTTGTTTTATGAATTGCCTTATATTATGTGAATAAATGAAATAGCTGGCTTTTGTGATGAATACTAGTGTTGTGTGGAGTACCTATATTGGACTTTTCGGCTGTTTTTCGATAAGTCAAAGTTTGGGCAGTATATATATTCAAAGTAGTGTTTTCTTCAAGAATATTGATGAATTTAGTTTTATTTGCTGTGAATATGAATGCAGTTGGAAGAAATAGCTGGATATTGGCCGAGTTACGCCAGTTAGTCAAGAAGTCGGCAACTGAGGTATGTAAAGCCAGTTTCTTCGGAACGATAGTAATTCTAGTATAGTAAAATAGAATAAATCCAGAAGAACGTTTCAAAGTCGAGTATTATTCCTAGTGTGAATTCAGTAAGCATGCTTGAATAATTATTATGTCATCTTCAGAATAAAAGTCAGAAATTAGTATCAGGCAGCGAGATATTATTCCAGATTCAGTATAACTCAGTGTTAGATTCAGTATAATTCAACAAGGGATTCAAAATAGAATATCAGAACATGGACAGTATTATTAGATTTAATATATATGTTATATGTGATTATTGTTGTTTATAGAGACCTGATTGTTCTATGTTGGGCACCCTTAGAGCTTCCTTGCCCCCCCAGGGTTAATAGCTGTGTCGACTCGCCCGCCAGAGGGTGAGGATACGTCACTCCAAGGAGTGGCATGTCGTCCGCTAGAGGATGAAGATGGGATGCAGCATTCTCCATAGTAGGTTGATTAGCATTATAGCATACCGCTGTCGAACGCTTGCGCCCAGGGCACAGATTACAGATTACAGATCAGAGATCTCAGATTATAGTTTACAGGAGTCCTCTGGGGTAAGATACAGCTATATTCAGGGGCCTAGAGAGCCCAAGTTGCATACCCAGGGGGTCGGTGGGATGCTCATTGTTACTAGATGAGTGGAGTGAATTGTTATTTTTGGATGGCGACCCGGGTAGGGGTATATAGATTGCGTGTTGATAGGCACCTTCCGGCTTATGGGGGCTGGTATAGGTTCTTGTATGCTATATATATATATATGTATGTTACTTATTAAATTGATAGATAGCAGTACGCTGCATCGACAGGTATAATTCTTGTCTTCTTTCCAGTACAGTTAAGCCCAGTACAGATTCTGCCATCCCAGACAGTCTTAGCCATCTTCTATTATTCAGTAACTATCAGTTTACTGTTTATCTTCAGTTATGTTCAGTTTTTCTTTGCATACTCGGTACCAGTGGTACTGATGCCCGTTTGGGGGCGCTACATTACTTGCCTGCAAGTACTCATAGTGAGGAGCCGATCCCTCGTAATTCCAACCAGCCTACAAAGTTATCAGCTCCTGTCATCCGGAGCTAGATAGCTAGAGGTTTATTTCTTTTCTTTGTTGTACAGTATGGGTAGGCTGGGGTCCTGTCCCGACCATCTTATCAGTATTCTTAGAGGCTTGCAGATTATGTATTCCCTGTGGTTAGCTGTACCGGCCGTGTGAGGCCGTGTGTATGTTTTAGTTTGTTTATGATAGCCGTGTGGGACCTTATTCAATTGGTAGTGGTGATCTTGTTGGTCATGTAGCAGTTTAGCACTTGTTTTCTTGATTCAGAAATAACTAGACAGCATGGTGGCCTTGTCGGCCCGCATAGGTTCCCTATTGATTTAGTTGTTCTGGTTAGCTATTGTTTTCTTATAGGTGGTTATAGGCCTAGTCGGCCGGAGGCTGTATTTACATCCGTTATATAGCCCGTTATTTTCTTGAATCCAGAGTTATAGCCAGCTTGGCACCAGAAGTGCTCAGGCTCAGCTAGTCCAGTAGTCCAGGTCTTAGTAGGGCACCAGGTGCCAATCATGCCTCCCAAGGCGGGGCGTGACATGCCCAGCCTCCTCTTGCAATGGTTCGACGTGGCGCTTGTCCGGTCTTTTCCCTGGCCTTTTTCTAGAATGTGTGGCATTCTAAAACTCTTAACCAACATGCGAATAGGCCATCTAAATGTCCAGAATTTACGGGGTGTAACACCGCGAGCGGCCGGTTTCTTTCCTCTGTGGTCTAGCGAAGTTCTAGGTCCTTCCGGCGATGCCTTTTGTGGTTTTCCAGTTGATTTCATTATTTATCCAGCAAAGTCCAGCACTTGTCAGTGATGGAACCGGCGGATCGCTGGTTGCAGTTTCTCATCAAACCAGTGGTTGCTTGCGGTTGATCGGCGTTTTGCTAGTGTCCTTTGGTGGAGAGCCGATTTTCACCTGGATTACATCCTTTTTACTCCAATTCATGCTTCTTCTCTTCAAATCAAATACCTGCACATAAAAAGGAAAAAAGGGCATGAAATCCAACTAAAAGACTGAAAACTAAGCTAAAGCTCATGCTTAAGAGCCTAATGAGTTGGTAAATTACCAACTCATCAAACCTCTAAACTTGAACCATTGCTTGTCCTCAGATAATACAATACTTATTAGTTGAGAAAAAGGGATGACATGTCACTCCACAAGAGTCTATGCATCAATGACCACTTAATCTATGATAACCCAAAAAATTCTCACCAATTCACAAAAAAAGAGAAGCAATTTCCCCCCAATAAATGTGAAAATTTTTCAAGAGGCAACCACAATTCAAAGGTATGATTCACAACTGATTTTATTTTGCAAAACAAGGGCATAGATTATCCAATCAAATACACATAGCATCTGAATTCATAATCACTACACATTCCAAGTTTACCTTGGAGCTCACATCGCTCATGTCTCAATCACACCTTTACCTTAATGCAAATATGTCCTCAAAAAGGAGTGATGCCACTCACTACAAGAGAGAACCTCTTTTCTTTATCATAATTCAATGCACACATAAGGGATTATAGAAAGAAAATTGATCACACTCACTCTCATAAAAGAAATCTCCATGAATACAACTTGACCCATAGGCTTGCCCTTCATGTAATTCGCCACTAATGTAGAGCAACTACACTCAAAATCAATTAGGACTTGCGGGTCATGATAAAGGCTAGGGGTAATGGTAGAAAAATTATTTAGCTCTAGTGACTAGAACCTCCCTAATGTCTTTATGTGAACACTTTTATCTTCCCCATTCAACTCTTTAGATCACTCCACCTTATTCCTCCTTTTGCAACTATTTTCATCTTTTATTTTTCAAAGGTCTTCCTTGTAGATCATTTTGCTATCACATTAAGCCTTGTCTAAGCAAGAGGTAACACCATTTCACTATTTATTTCTCTTTTGGTACCTTAAGATTTTTCGACCCATCATTTCATTCCTTTTGATCATAATTTGGTGCTACCTCAAATTTAGGCTCCTCATATTTCCCCTTTTCTAGTAAATCCCCAAACATAGGCTTTTTGCCTCTTTATCACTGATTTCCTTATCTCTCCCTATGTCTTTGGGCTTCAAGCCCCTATTATTCTCATTCATTCACCATTAGCAATTAAGGAGGCTGGTTACCAAGAAGAGGGTTACTAAAAGGGACATTGGCTTGTAATGTGGTTTCCAAGAATAAACTGTCCATAGGCTCAATATTGGCTAGCAAGGGAAAATCAGAGGTCATTTTAGGTAAAGTGACTAGTCAAATGAAAACCTAAAATCATGTTCTAAGTGTAGCTACATCTAGGATTTCGCCTTGAGTCACACTTAGGGAAAGTTCTAGACAAGAAGAGATGCATGAGATTCATTCAAAAATCCTTACCACAAAAGGAGCCACACCCAAAGAGTTCACACAAGTCATCATTGTCATGAGATTTAGATTTAAGAAATGAGAACATGCAAATTCACAAGCCAAACAGGGAATATGTAATGCATGACAAAAGACTGCTACACATTTCTTTTCAAATGCCCATTTTCATATTTTTCATGCCACAATAATATTTTTGGTGGTACCTCTCAAAAACCATTCCACAAAAGACTCAAAGAAAGACATGGCATTTTTCCTTAAGAGAGTCTCCTCAGAATCCATCATTGGGAAATGTCAACCCGGTTCGACAACAAAAAGAAAAGAAAAAGAAAATGCTCCTGGGGAAAGAACCGTGGTATGAAGAAAGCCTTTGGAGTTTGATTACTACTTACTATTTACAAAGGCGAAAAACAAAATTTGGATCATAATGCAACATTTGGCAATTAAATCAAGGAAACATTCAATAGCAACTAACATTAAAGACAATTCATTTTATTCATTCACAATTCCAATAAAACAAATAGTTTGGCAAGGGAAATCATCAAATCATTGCTAAAATGAGCCCGACAAAGGCTCACAATTCTCATAAGTTATAAAACAAAAGCCCAACAAGGGCTACATCAAGTCATAAAAAAAATAAACCACAAATGACCACCTAGAAGAACACTCATCCCACCCCCAAATTAAATACTACATTATCCCCAATTTAAGCATGCAAAACAAAGAGGGCGAGAACTCCCTGGGTTGGTCACTCCTCATCATCAGTGCCAACTCTAGCCTTTCCCTCAAGGACTTCATCACCCAAATCCTCTTCCTCCTCTCCTAATCCCTCAAACAAATCATCAATGGGGCCTCGGACTATAGAAGGGTCAACCATCGATGCATCAAGAGCGCTCAAATCAGGCACCTCCATGAATGTTCGACTCTTCCATTCTCTTACTTCAGTATGGAAAGGAGTAACAACCCCCTCCACAACATCCACCCTCTTTAACAACTTGGTAATACTCTCATGCATAGACTTCATCTCCCTCTTTACCTTTTAGGCGATAAGGGCCTGGAGGCTTTTAGCCAACTTTTAAAGCTGGCTCTCATGAGAGTTTGTCATTTCCACAAGCTTGTGGAGATTGCTTGGTTGGGAGGATGCTGGAGGAGGTGATGCTCCCTTAATAGGTACTTCACCGGAGGCTTGTCCCGATGCCTCTAGGTATGGTATGTTCAGATTGGGGGCCCGTGAAGACTACTTAGAACCATGGAAGAAAGAACCTTCTAGCAAATCAAAGGCCTGCATTCACTTCAGCTTAACCTTGGGCACATCTACATCCCTTTTGTGATCTACCATGATTACACCAGTAGCGCAGCTAAGGGATTCGTCTGGAAATAGTGGCACTTGGGCTTAAAGAAAAGTTGGGAGATGAGCACAGCATATGGCATGGAGGTGCTGGTTTGCCTTGCTTTCCTTTTTATTTGTACAACCACAATTTCCCCAAACTTTATGGGGATCCTTCTCATGATGCAAATGATAAGGATAGCTACTTCCAAGATGACCTACTACTCATTCTTTGAAGGTATGATCTGGCCACAAATGAAGTCTAACCATAGCTTGGGCTCAAACTTGAGATCATGGAAAGAAATTCGGTTGCCCATTGTAGCCCAGAAGGGTGTGTCTGCGGTGACTGGAGCTATCCATGAGAACTGATTCTCCTTGTCAGCAATTCTAGCCATATATTCCAAGTTGGTTTTAAGATCATCCTCCCAAAATGATAATGTTATACCCCGTAGGATTCCCGGCACCTAGATGACCTATTCTCACGTTGGTTAAGCATATTTGAAGGCCATACGTGCTAGAGAAAGGCCCGGGAAAGGATCGGAGGAGAAACCTGTCGAACCATCGCGGAAGGAGCCCAGGCAGAGCCCCTCCGCGATGGCAGCGTGTCACGGAGGTGAAGCCTCCGCGTTGGCTCCGTGACACGTTGGCCTTGTCCAGGCCCAAGTATATAAAGCCCCACTTTGGTTTAATTTCATTAAAACCTCTTAAAATTTCCAGAAAACACAGGAGAACAGGGAGAGAACGAAGAAGTAATATAATTTTCGTCCGATTACGCTGCTAAACATTGTCCAAACTCAAATTAACTCCAGATACTGAGGTATTTAGCAGCAGAGAGCATTCCTATGGATTTAGTTTCGTGAAATACGGCCGACGAATCATCGAGCTACCAAGCTGAGGTAGGTGGAATTGCTCTAAACTAGTGTCTATGTGTTCCTAGCTGTGAAGTGAATATTTCTCCCTTCTGGACCTCTGAAAAATAGCGAGTTTTCGACCGTCTTTCGATAAGCCTAAGTTTAGGCTATAAACTATATCAAAAGTGACGTTGCTCTTTAAAATAAAGCTGTATTTAGTATTAATTGACATATTTAAGAATGCAGTTGGGAGGAAATAGTTGAAGTACCGGCCGAGCCTCGTCCGACAGACGGATAGTTCGAGGATAAGGTATGTAAAGCTAGTTTCCTCGGCAAGTTAAGTAATCTCGGTACAGTACAGTAATTCAAAGGCCAGTAGAATGTTCAGAAGTCATGTGTTATGTTTATTACGAATGTTGGTACGATATTAGAAGCATCGAGTTATAACTTGCGTGCAACTTGCTAGCACGATATAGACTCTAATATAAGTATTAGGAATTCTACAGCATGCTCAGTACGTGATGTGACACAGAATGTTAGGATATCATTGTATTCAGTTGAAACCTAGTACAACAATGTAATATCTATAAGACATCTCAGAAATAGAACGATAAGTTAAAATGAAGTTAGAAAGCATATTAGGACTAGTAAATCATGTTACTATAGAAACTCAGTATACCGTATAGTTTCAGCAGAAAGACTATATCTTGTTCAGCATTAGCCCCAGTACAGTCTGGCGGAAGACTATATTTATACATATATACTATTACCAGCCTCAGGATGTATTAAGTACGTACATATTACTATCACTAGCTCAGCATATAGCATATACAAATACTTTACCACTATTAGCCTCAGTATGTGAGACATGCAGATAGTATTACTAGTTGAGACCGTTGTATTCTTTGGGGTTGGACTACCTAGCATCCATGACCACCCCAGGGTTGATAGCTATATCAACTCATCCGCCAGAGGGCGAGGATACGTCGCTCTACGGAGTGGCATTCCGTCCCACATGGGACGAAGATGGGATGCCAACTTTCCCCATATTTGTGCCTTGATCGGCCCTTACACACCCCTGTCGAGCGGATATGCCCGGGTGTTGATTCAGGAGTCCTCCGGACTCAGATGCAGTTATAGTCAGGGGCTCAGCGAGCCCAAGTGCATACCCAGGGGACCGGCATGATGCTTACAGGGTTCATAGGAGATGGGATGACCGGGGTAGGGGTATAGATTCTGTGCTGGTTGTACCTCCCGGCTTATGGGGCTCGGGTAAGGTTTGTGTGTGCTATGTTATGTTATGTTATGTTATGCCATGTTACGTTAGATACGAGTAGATCAGCAGTAGAATGATACATCTCCAGGTATGACTCCTACTCCTTCCAGTATAATTGAGAGAAGGTATGACTTACATTATCAGACAGTTAATCTATTTCTTCCTACTCCAGTTTCATCAGTTATATTATTGTTTTCAGATATTTCTTTCAGTTATTGCTTTACATACTCAGTACTAGCGGTACTGATGCCCGGTGGGGCGCTGCATTGCTTGCCTGCAGGTACTCATAGACGAGCAGGCGATACCACGTGATTCCTGTCAGCGATCGAGTATTCAGCTCCTGTCATCCGGAGACTGAATTCCAGAGGTGTATTTCGTTTTCTTTTGTTGTATAGTACGGGTAGGTCGGGGCCCTGTCCTGATAATTTTTATGGTTATTCCTAGAGGCTTGCAGTCTGTATATATATTCCCCTGTGGTCAGATGAGCCGGTCGTGTGAGGCCGTGCAGTTGTATAGCTGTTATTACTTGTGTTTCCTTTATGTTGGCCGTATGGGGCCATAGCTTGACAGTAGTGGTGACCTTGCCGGTCACGTAGCTTTCTAGTACTTCATGGTTAAGTTATAGATAACTAGACAGCATGGTGGCCTTGTCGGCCCGCATAGGTTTCCCTATATTGATATGTCTCTGGTCAGCTGTTAGTACAGGTACAGGAGGCTATAGGCCAATGGGTCGGGGGCTGTGTTTACAGCTGATATGTAGCCCTTTGTTTCCAGAAATATGAGTTAGAGCCAGCCAGGCACCAGATGTGCCCAGGCTTAGCAGTCCAGTAGTTCAGGTCCTAGTAGGGCACCAGGTGCCAGTCATACCCCCCAGGGCGGGGTGTGACAAACTTGGTATCAGAGCAGGTCGTGTCCCAGGGAGTCTGCAAGCCGTGCTAAGTAGAGTCTTGTCTATGGATGTGTTGTGCACCACATACTATAGGCAGGAGGCTACGTGGCATGATAGGATGGTTACCCTTCCTTCTCAGTCAGTCGTGCTTTAGAGCGGTACAGTATAGGGTGGAGTCTCTAATAACTTACCGTATTCTTTGATTACAGATACAAAAGGCAGATCAGCATTACCCTATTACAGGCAGAAGATCAGATATAGCAATAGAAGAAGGCATCAGCCAGTTACATGATAACTACGGTAGCAGGAGGAGGTACCCGAGACCTCCCAGCATGATACCTTTATCGGTACTATCCCCAGTATACGTTGATAACGTCAGAATAGGAAGTCAGGAGTGTAATGTGCATATGAGTTGATTTATTTATTAGCTATATAAGATCTAATTAAGATTACAGACAAGGTCAGACCACCAGGTAAGTATAAGAAAGAGAGGGAAATGTAGGAATCCCAAATACATCTTTTGGATATGGTACAGTTAAATGCTTTTACTTGTTGCAATAAGAAAAGGGCTATTCCTACCTCTTGATTTTGATGCCAGTATAGTAAAGGGGCACAAGACTTGAGATGGGGCTGCCAAATCAAGCAGTAAGTAAAGATGGGCTGATTGATACTAGTAAGTATTGGAAATATAAAGAGCCCCTATAATTCCGTAAGTTGTGCAGACCCTTATGATAATAAGCCAGTAGAGGAAGTAAGACCGTTAGCTTACTCGAAGCAGGGGTAAAAGACCTGTTAGTGATGAACACCGGGTAATAGTCAAGTTCGAGTCAGAAAAAGGCCAAGTCCGCCACGTATGCTAACAGATAGCAAGACATACCTGTAAGATTGTAGTTATGATCCGGTTGTGATATCGAAAGGGGGAGGGGTCATGTGAATCAGATAGGTCTGACTGCAAGTCAGGGGAAGTATGAACTGATACACGACCAACAATCTTGTTAACAATGAGGAGCAGGTACCTTGAACCCAGAGTTCAGCTTAAGTAAGATGAGGGA
This sequence comes from Datura wrightii, assembly GCA_035772735.1. NCBI lineage: Eukaryota > Viridiplantae > Streptophyta > Magnoliopsida > Solanales > Solanaceae > Datura > Datura wrightii. The sequence continues at coordinate 163,299,306 of JASDFA010000016.1, forward strand.
AGGAAGCAGGAATGTCAGATCTTATGGGGAAATTAGAATTACCCCCGGATTGATAAAATATCGTATTAAGGGTTAAGCCTCAGGCTGACAGTAAGATTGCAGTTCAGAATACCGCAGTATGTCCCCTATGGAAAAGTTAAGAAGTTACCGATACAGCAATTCTAATCTAGTGTAGCCTAGAGATAAGGCTCAGTAGACAGTCATGGGCTCTCAATATATGCCTAGTAAGGCTACAAGATTCAAACGTTGACCCCACATCACAAGAGTGGCGGAATTTCAAACAGCAGACAATAACTAAAGTGTTTATGTTTGTTACTTTCAGAATGGGGTGACAATAGAATGAGATGATAAGTCAGGGCAAGAGATATTATTAGGCCGTAGAAGCGGTGTATCATGTACGGTATGAGACTCAGCAGAGCATGTCAGAGATTATGTATTACTGCAGAATTCAGTACATATTGTACGTAGCTATTGATATATATATATATATATATAGACAGATAATAGATATGCTGTGGGTAGCTGCCTATAAGGGGTGCAATCACAGATGTTGATTAGTAATAGAAAGCATGTACAGATTGAATTGCAGGACCCCCCCCCCCCCCCCTTGCCAAAAAAAAAAGGGGGAGAAGAAAGAAAGAAAAGGAGAGAAGAAAGGAGAAAGGGAAAGGAGAAGAGAAAGGGCGGATTAAGTGTGAACTACGTATGAAGTCATAGAAAATATCTCAGTTTTCAGTTATTAAGTTAATAGACTTATGTGTTGTTGTCAGATCTAGGCTCTAGGAACTTACAAGAGTTAATGGCCTAAACCAGAAGGCTAGATGAGAAGGGCGCAGTTAGACGGTCTACCGACCAGCTGGTGTTTGCATTAGTAGGGAAGCATCCTTGAAGATCGGTAACATTAGTGCATATGCTAGAACCAGGATTAGAGGCCGAATAGGCAAATTTCAGAGATTAGCAATATCAGAATTGTTCTAGTATGTTAAGTGGTCGTACGTCGTTTTCCCAGCCTTGTAGGCGAGAGCCGGCCTTAGTCAACCTAGCAGTTGTTATGTGGAACATCCCATGAGTCAGCCGGTCGTCCCAGTCAGAATACCCGTGGGTACCCCAAGGAAGGGTCCACATCAGTAGTCAGCGACAGACTAGTACTTCAGCTGGTTTTCGTAAGATATTCAGATATAGAGCCCTAGCAGAAGGCCAGTATTTACAGAATAGCTCATAAGACCGAGAATTCCCCAGAATAACGGTATAAATCCAAGTGGATATACACAAGGCGTAAGAAATTGATAGTACCCTGCTAGCACAATGTTTATTAAGACTAGGGGATCAGTAGACTCCCCGTGAAGATCCAGAGATTGATCGCCTGGGAGTAAGTTTGATTAAGCCCAGCCTTACAGTGGTTTAAGCAAAATAACAGAGCAATTAGATGCCCACAAGTCTGCAGTTATGCACGAACTATAAGCACTCAAGTAGAACAGTTAGAGCATTGTTAGACTACTGCCACATTCGGGTCATTCAACCCGACTATGCAGTTATTTAAGGTTATGCAGCCAGATCATTGGAGGTCATGGTCGATATCAGGACCCTCTGATCAAAAAAAGGGCACAAGGTGCACAGACGGTCGTTCAGGTTATCCCAGCAACAAGTAGCCTTACCATGTGGCTGGAGGGCCAGATAAGCTTTAGTTACGCCTGTAAACTACCTGTCGATCTCTTCGGCAAGACGAGTCAGTATAACCATCAATTATATGCTGAGCTCTCTAAGTATGAAAATGTTACATCAGCCAAGAAGAGGTAATGGAGCAGCAACCGCCCTTAGTTATAGATCTATTAGAAGTGTGGAGTATGGGCAGCCCGAGCAACGGGAGTTGGTTAGAAAGATACATCAATTGGTCAATTTAGCCGTTCGTGTAATAGAAATGAAGGACAGCAGAGCTGTAATCGAGAACACCGTCGTGTCGTCATCAGTTGTGAAAATAAAAAGAACGGTAGTGTAAGAATCCTGACCTGGTTAGCAGGGGAAAAAGCTAGGTTTTCAGGTAACAGAGGGTGGAGTGCTGTGTTGTAAAGGTCGTCTATATGTTCCCAATGTTTCAGGGCCCCACCAGCAGATTCTGAACGAGGTACATTACGCCCGTTATTCTCTTCACCCCGGTACGACAAAAATGTACCATGACATCAAAGAGAACTACTGGTGGCCAGGTATGAAAAGAGAAATTGCTGAATTTGTAGCCCAGTATCCCAATTGCCGACAGGTGAAAGCAGAACATCAGAAACCAGGTAGGTTAACTCTGGACATAGTTGTGCCTCTCTGAAAATGGGAAGCAGTAAATATGGATTTTGTAGCAGGATTACCCCGTACCAGACACAGACATGACTCTATATGGGTAATAGTTAACAGGCTGACAAAATCAGCTCATTTCCTGCCAGTGAGGGCTACCTTCTCGGCTGAGGATTATGCCGAATTATATATCAGAGAAATAGTTAGATTGCGTGGAGTGCCGGTATCCATTATTTTAGATAGGGGAGCACAGTTTACAGCTAGATTCTGGCAGTCGTTCCAGAGGGGTCTGGAAACGCAGATTAATTTAAGTACAGCATTCTATCCTCAGACAGATGAGCAGGCTAAGCGCACAATTCAGACGCTCGAAAACATGTTGCGAGCATGTGTGCTAGATTTCAGTGGTAGCCGAAATGAGCATTTGCCGTTTATTGAATTTGCCTACAATAATAGCTATCATTCAGCCATCCAGATGGCGCCTTTTGAGGCATTATACGGGCGAAAATGCAGATCGCCGAATGGTTAGTTTGAAATAGGAGAGTCAGCGTTGGTTGGCCCATACATTGTTCAGCAGTTAAAGGAAAAGGTAAAGCTTATCCGAAGAATGCTTACTGACTGCACAGAGCCGCCAGAAATCATATGCAGATGTGCAGCGCAGAAAATTGGAGTTTGATGTGTATGACTGGGTATTTCTGAAGTATCCCCAATGAAAGAAGTAATGAGGTCCGGCAAGAAAGGTAAGCTCAGCCCGAGGTTTGTTGGGCCTTATCGGATTCGTCAAAGGACAGGCCGAGTAGCATATGAGTTGAATTTGCCTCTAGAATTAGAAACCGTTCATCCGGTCTTTCATGTATCTATGCTGAGGAAATGCATAGGAGACCCATCCAGAGCAGTCCCAGTATAGAATATCCAGGTTACGAAAAAGCTGGCCTATGAAGAGGTTCCAATAACTATCTTAAACAGACAGATTCGTAGATTGAGGACTAAAGATAATACGTCTATCAATGTATTGAGGCATAACAGGAACCGAGAAGAGATGACTTGGGAAGCGGAGGAAGATATGAGGACCAGATACCCTCACCTATTTCAGGCCTAGTCAGGCGACAGGTATGTCCGTATTATTACTTATGCAGTACCTTATAGTTGTATGTGTGTGAACGAGAAAGATTGATACTTAGTTATCCAGTGGATCTTAAGATATTGCGTGCAGTACCTGTGTTGGACTTTTCTGCATTTCAGGTTTTTGCTATAGTCCATGTTACAGGGGAGACTCTGGCGAAATTTTTCTAAATAAGTAAGTTAAGTAGTCCTCTAGATAGCAGTATACATTCGAGGAGGAATGTTCTTAAGGCGGGGAGAATGTTATACCCCGTAGGATTCCCGGCACCTAGATGACCTATTCGCACGTTGGTTAAGCATATTTGAAGGCCATACGTGCTAGACAAAGGCCCGGGAAAGGATCGGACGAGAAACCTGTCGAACCATCGCGGAAGGAGCCGAGGCAGAGCCCCTCCGTAAGGTTTGTGTGTGCTATGTTATGTTATATTATGTTATGCCATGTTACGTTAGATACGAGTAGATCAGCAGTAGAACGTTACGTCTCCAGGTATGACTCCTACTCCTTCCAGTATAATTGAGAGAAGGTATGACTTACATTATCAAACAGTTAATCTATTTCTTCCTACTCCAGTTTCATCAGTTATATTATTATTTTCAGATATTTCTTTCAGTTATTGCTTTACATACTCAGTACCAGCGGTACTGACGCCCGGTGGGGCGCTGCATTGCTTGCCTGCAGGTACTCATAGACAAGCAGGCGATACCACGTGATTCCTGTCAGCGATCGAGTATTCAGCTCCTGTCATCCGGAGACTGAATTCCAGAGGTGTATTTCATTTTCTTTTGTTGTATAGTACGGGTAGGTCGGGGCCCTGTCCCGATAATTTTTATGGTTATTCCTAGAGGCTTGCAGTCTGTATATATATTCCACTGTGGTCAGATGAGCCGGTCGTGTGAGGCCGTGCAGTTGTATAGCTGTTAGTACTTGTGTTTCCTTTTTGTTGTCCGTGTGGGGCCATAGCTTGACAGTAGTGGTGACCTTGTCGGTCACGTAGCTTTCTAGTACTTCATGGTTAAGTTATAGATAACTAGACATCATGGTGGCCTTGTCGGCCTGCATAGGTTTCCCTATATTGATATGTCTCTGGTCAGCTGTTAGTACAGGTATAGGAGGCTATAGGCCAATGGGCCGGGGGCTGTGTTTACAGCCGTTATATAGCCCTTTGATTCCAGAAATATGAGTTAGAGCCAGCCAGGCACCAGATGTGCCCAGGCTTAGCAATCCAGTAGTTCAGGTCCTAGTAGGGCACCAGGTGCCAGTCATACCCCCCAGGGCGGGGTGTGACAAACTAATGGATGCTAGAGTGATGTCAACTTCTACATCTCACATCCTAACTGAAGGCAGGCATGGAGATTCGTACACCTTGCCCTTATGGTGTACACTCTCCTACCTAGCCTAGTAGGAAGCATAAAACTCTGGGACGAGGCTGCGGTAACAATATGGGAGTGGATTGGCAAAAACATGTCATTGCCTATTAGTGAATTGAGCTATGATGTTGTGGGGATCACCTCGCAGCCCCGGCAAATCAAATCTTTTCTCTATGATGATCGAACGGCCTTTGCAAATAGCGTAGTGTCCCCTCACGTCAGGTACATAGAAAATTATGGCTTCCCGAGAGTTCGTGGGTGATGCGTATGCCTTTTCTTTCCCTTTTCCTTTTGTGGACAAGGAGGCTGGGGCCTTGCCCTTGCTCGAGTCTGCAAAAGTGATGTTAGTGTCATACACAATGTTTCTTTTTGTATTTTTCTAATGATAAAATAAACAAACAAAAAACTACTCTAAAGATTAGATGGGAAACAAGAGGAAGGATCATTATGAAGAAGCTGGCAGCATCGGCGGAACTCCGGCGAACTGCAGAAATTGATCCGCGAACCGCAGGTGATAGGCAGCACACTGGTCATTGAACTTTCCAGTGGCAACTCATTGGTGAGCCTCCAATCACAACCCGAGAAGAACCAATGTAGAGCGGAGTCAAGGCAGTGGCCTGAAGCTAAATTTTTGCCCGAACCGGCACTTCATCAGCGTTTCACCAGACCCGACCGACGAGTAGCCGATGGTCGTCGTCCCCATTGCCTCAAAATACACAACAACATCTAACTCTCAAATATACTTACTCACATCATATATAAGCATTGACTACACAAGAAAAAAGAAAAAAAATACGATTTACCCTTAAGAACTGCGTCACCCAAATTGTCATCGGGCAAATCGGGTTCTTTATATCCCTTGGGGTACTCATACTTTACCCCAAACTCAATTTCACAATAGCAATAATCTACCCACACCCATTTAAGCATAAGACCCCCACTCCCCACTAATTTCACATCATATCAATCAACAACATTCATCATGTATATCCAATATAATGGAAATTTGGGGAAAGGGGCAGTAAAAAAGAAGGGAGAGACGTGCTACAACAAATTTCATATGCACAAAGACTACAACTTGTAAAAATATCAGAGTGTTAGGAGCATTTTACCAAAACAAAATAATGAGAGTAGATGAGAAATGTGGAATCTTGAACTTTCTCAACAATGATGGAGATTGGAACTTGCTAACAGGGAGTAGGATTATAGTGAGAATGAGGTAAAGGAAATGGGTTATAGGGGTTTTTATAGGTTAAGGAAGATGAATGCGATTGGTTGAGTAGATGGTGGGAAGTTAATGGTGAATTAATTGAAAAGGGAGTGGGAAAATAAAGTGTTGGAATATGTAATGGTGAGTGGGAAGGTGGAGTGTTAGGAAGATGAAAAGGTGTAGGGGGAAGGGTTAAAAGGTGGGAAAAGGGATTTTGGGAGAAAAAAAAAGAGAAATGATTCGGTTAGGGAGATTTAAAATGTAATTTGAGTCAGGTCGGGCAATCGATTGGTCAATATTTTAAAGCAAAGCACGTACCTGTATCGATGCTTCATCGCTGGTCGCCGATGAGAAGCGGTGGTTTGCCGCCTTAACATCATTGACCTGAATTGGTGCCCAATTTTCTGTTTCATATCTGGTGGTTGAACAGCATTCGCGAATTAGATTCTGCATTCTGCTGGTGAATCGCCGTTTGTGCCCCACTTATCAAGTATTCTAACCTGAGCTGATATTCATGTGGTGGTTCATGGACTGGTGTCGGCGTTTGATGTACTGTTGATTTACAGCACTATCAACGCTCAAAACTAAGAAAATAGAATAGAGTAGGTATGTTTATGTGGATATAAGGAACTTTTCCTTTGGTTGCAGGATGAAGTACTGTTGAATATGAAAATTACAAAAGAAAGCCCGAAAGATGCAAAATATGATCAGATTGCAGACCATAGTACGAGCCGTAGGAAGGACCTACGAGTCGTACTGATGGTCATGAAAAGCTACAGAAGGCTAAGTTGAAAAGATGTAATGTACGAGTCACAGTACGGGTCATACCAAGTTTGTACGAGCCGTGGTGATGAAATCGTGACAAGATCTAGAAAATTTGCATAAGGTGCTGACTCCTGCTATAGAAAGACAGTACAACCCGTGGGAGAAAGGTATGAGTCATACCATGACGGTCATAATGAACTTCAGAAGAATTCCAAAGTTTTATAATCAAACCACGGGAGCTCAGTAGGGGTCGTATGATGGAGGTACGAATCATACCAGGATCCAACAATGCAAGGTACGATAGGAAGCTACGGGTCATAGGAAGCTGCTAAGAATCATAACATGGCCTGTGATAACTTCGGCGCCAGATATGGAAATTCATCCATTTAGCCTAGGAAAAGGATTCTTGTGTCTGTATAAATACATTTTAGGTTTTATTTTTCTGTAGACAATCATAGACAAGTAAGAAAGACACAAAAATACAACGAAAGAAGAGATTTGTAGGGGAATTGAGTTGATTCAACTTGTGATCAACCTTTTCTTGAATTTATCTTGTTCTTGCTACTTGTTCTTCAAGATTTTGCTGAGTAATTAAAGGAAGTGATTTTCTCATTCATTCTTGTAAGTATTGATTTATGTTCTTAATCGTGAATACAATTAACAACCTTACAACTATGAGAGGCTAAAACCTCCATAGCTAGGGTGGTGGAACCATGGTGGATTAACAAGCTAGGGTTACACAAAGTGATTGTAAAACCAATACAAATACTTATATTGTATTCTCTTCATACTTAAATGTTTCTTAACGGTGCGAAATGTTATGACCTACCCAAATTCTTTACTTGCTTTGGTCGAAGAGTAGAGATTAGGAAAAGAGAATTACAACAGAGCCTTTATTTTGATAATCATTGTATTAACATGTGTTGTGGTCACAAGATATTTAATCTGGAACTTAGTGATAACGGATAATTTGAAACCACTCATGAGACTTGGTCGAGTGATTGAGTATAGTCATTCAATAGGGACTGGTCAGTCGTTTGAATGAACCTAAGTTATCAGTTCTATAAGCAAGTATTGGTGATAATCATGAGTGTACACCCAAAGCAGTTATGAACCCATGGGGAACACAAACCCTATTTATTATTTAATATTGACTCAACATCAGAATTTTGATACTTTTTTTTATTATTGATTTCTTTTAGAATCCCCCTATTTTGAAGTAACTACCTCACAAGTTCAATTACCGGCTATTATCTAGTTCTCCCTATTCCTTGTGTGTTCGACCCCAACCTCTAGTTGGGTTCTTTATTGATAACGTCCGCTTCTCACTTTTGTAAGAGGTGTGGTTTGAGCGTTATCAAAAAGTGGTTCTGTTGACGGGGATACGGCTAAAACTAGGTTATTAGCTTGTAGTTAACTTTTCGGTAGTTATTTCCTTAATTATGTTTATTTTTGTGTTTTTGATACCCACGGTTGTTCTCCGGTGAACGCCAAGAACTCGGTGTAGAGGTGATCTCCTTGTGTCCAGTAAATCCAAAAATCGAAAGAGCACTGAATAGAATGGAAAACCACGAGCAAAGAGAAGCCCACATAGCTGAAGAAGCTAGGCAAGCCGAGCTAGCTCTGCAAGCTGCACTACAACATGCGGAAGATGAAAAAGATGAAGTGGTAAATGCTGGTCGATAAGGAAGGGGCAACAAAGCTCATAGATTTTCCCCTCAGTTCTTTAATGATGATGATGACCCAGACATTGATGAAGTCGAGTCGATTGGAGAAATTGTGCCACCACCATTGTCCGTTGTGGACAAATTTGACATTACAAGAACTATGATTCAATTGCTAAATATGAAAAGGGTGTTTAGTGGTCACGCAATGGATGATGCCAACCTGCACTTAATGAACTTCGTAGGAATATGCATGGTGTACAGGTTGCCCGGAGTAAGTCAAGATGCAATACGGCTCGGACTCTTCCCTTTTTCTTTATCAGGGGAAGCTACTTTGTGGTTATCGAAGTATCCCAACGACTCCATAACCAACTAGAGGGAGCTTAAACCGACCTTTTTGGAGAGATTCTTTCCCCTATCCAGGATGTTGTAGCTAAAGGATGGATCTATAATTTTTGACAGATTAAGACTAAGGCACTTCATGAAACTTGGTTGAGATTCAAAAAGAAGTTAACTAAGTGCCCCAACCACAAAATCCGAGATGATAGTTTGTTGGATATTTTTTATAGGTCTTTGAACAATAGCACCAAGGCTGTAGCAGACATGGTAGTTGGAGGAGCATTGGTGAGTCATACCTGGGAGCAAGCTACCATCATTCTTGACAGGGTGACTAAGACAAACAGGGCCTAGCATAAGAGGGAGGTTGATGTAGTGGCATGCACATATGTTTTTGGTTTGACTGTAGACCAAAAAAGAAAAGAAGAAGAGCGCGACCAGGAGTTGGCTCATATGCGCACATCATTGGACTTGCTGATAAAGCATATTATTGGAGCCAGAGCCAAACAGGTCAATGTAGTGGGTACTCAAGGAAGGGAACAAGGAGCTGATCACTCTGATTCTAAGGAGGAGGCAAACTTTTTAGATAGCCAGGTGGCGGGTTTCTGATCCAACGCCCAAGCATCTGGACAAGACAATTGGCACCAAGGTTTTGGAAATCAAGGTCAGAACCAGTATAGAGACAACTACAACAGAAACAGGTTGAGAGATAGTGAGCGCGAAGGAGATTGGAGGCAAAATTAAGGATACTGCAATGATCGGGCTGGATTCTATGTGCCTCCCAATGCACGAGAAGGGGAGGATGGACAATCAAAGTTGGAAAGCATGATGGTCGAGATGTTGAAAATGGTAAGGTCCACTGATGATTAGTTGAAGGAGATCCTAGGTGACTTGTCAAGTATGGGTTAGAAAGTGGAATCTCATGCTACCGCCATCAATCAAATTGAACACCAACTTGGGCAACTGTCAGCAATAATGAACCCTAGACAAAAGGGTACACTACCTAGCAACACTGTCCAAAATCCGAAGAACGATGCACATTGTATAGCTGTGATGACTAGGAGTGGTAAAACCATAGTTGACCCCCCGTTTCTAGTTGACTGGAAGAAAAAGAGCATAATGGAGGATGATGATACAAGTGCTGAGAAAGAGACTGGTGAGTTGCAAAAGGCCCCGAGAGGTGAGAAGGAACTGGACATGGATCAATGGGCAATGCAAGTGCAAAAAGCTATCCCATGAACATCACCACCATTTCCCCAAAGGATGAAGAAGAAGGTGGAGAATGGTAAGTTCTAGAAATTCCTTTCAATGCTTAAGCAACTGTCTGTGAACATACCATTGGTCAAAGTGTTGGAGCAGATGCTAGGATATGCAAAGTTTATGAAGGACCTGGTGACGAAGAAGAGATCTGTGAGCTATGAACCTATTGACTCTATGCATCACTACAGTGCCATAGCTATAAGGGTCTTAGCACAGAAAAAGGAGGACCCAGGTGCCTTCACTATACCATGTATGATTGGCAATGTTGAGTTCACAAAGGCACTGTGTGATCTGGGAGATAGCATTAATTTGATGACCTTGGTTGTATTCAAGAAATTAGGATTGGGAGCCCCCTCACCGACCAACATGCGGCTATTGATGGCCAATAGAACAGCTAAGAAGCCGGTGGACATCCTGACCGATGTGCTTGTCAAGGTAGATAAATTTATATTCCCAATAGACTTCGTGATCTTGGATTGCGAAGTCGATTATGAGGTCCCCATCATTTTGGGGCGACCATTCCTTGCGACCGAAAGAGTTCTAGTAGATATTGAAGCTGGCCTATTGATGTTTAGGTTGAATCAAGAAGAGGTCACATTCAACATCTTCAAGACAATGAATCAACCCACGGAATTTAGTGTGATCTCAGCACCGGAGGATGAGTATGAATCACTTGACAAATTTTGAGTAGTCAAGAGATTTGCGTCATGCTGCAACGTTAAATCAGGAGCTGCTTGGGAGGCAATCCAAGTGGTAGATTGGTGAAGTCTGAGTAACCAGGCTACCTCCGTCGTGCTGCGATGTTAAATCAAATGCTTCTTGGTAGGCAACCCAAGTTATTGAACTAATGTGTGCTCAGGCAACCCAAGTTATTGAACTAATGTGTGCTTAGTGTGTAGGGAAAATTAAAAATAGGAGGTTGAAACATCAGTTGTTATGGCTCCCAGTATGACCTATGATGAGATCCTACAAGCCATATTAGTAGTCGTTGTGAGGTTTAGAAAAAAATAATCCCAAGCTCTGACCGACGATTCACGTTACGGACCGTACCATGATGGTACGAGTCATTGGATGTATTCGTAGGTCGCCAGGTAAGTTTTCGTTAATAGAATTCATATGAGTCAAAGGGATGAGCCATAGGTTTTCCTTATGACTCGTTGTATGAGTCGTGACGGGTTAAAACTGGCATTAATACCCGACTCAGCCATTTTTTTTTATTTTTTCCCTTAGTTATTTAAACCCCTTCTCCCATGCTCAAGCATTCAAACACATGACTCAACCTAGCTTCCCTTACTAGTAACTCAACAACCCGGAAAGAATCAAGAAATATTCTTGCTCAACCCAATCTCAGAAAACCCTAGACTATCATTTACAGTTGATGAAGCATAAATCAAGTAAGTGTGTTGTGTTGAACATTTTTAAGAGTCACATATTGAGATTGATGGTGTCAAAACACCTTTGAATCAGTCACTAGGCTTGAAATTTGATTTTGAAAATAGAAAATGATCAGGGTGTTGTTATTGTGCTTCTTTGACTAAAGGAATGCTCGATTCTAAATGAATTAAGGTTTTGAAACTTAATGAGTTACGGGTAGTAGGTTAAAAAGGGGAGGATTGGGCTTGGGTTAAATTGAGTCATTGATGTGCCTAGACCTGAGGGGAAATCTGAGTACCCTAAATATTGAAAACAAATCCTTGAAAATTGAGAAAAGAAAATTTGAAGTGGTATGAGGCACAGTACGGACCGTAGGTTGCCACAATGAGTCGTACTGAACACTCGTGCTACCAAAATGAACATAGTTGCATAAAAATGTCCTTCTTATGACTCATGGAATCGACCTACAGGTCATACCATGAGTCATGGAAAAATACAGAAAAATAGTAATGTCGGGCTTTATTAGATGACTCGTAGTACGGATCATACCTTTATGGTACGAGTCATACCTGCGAGCCGTACTGACAAATGTTGCAACTCTAGGACTTCTCACGAGTTGTACCTTTATGGTATGACCCATAGTGAGGACCCATGATTAAATTCAGAATATCTCCTATCTAATTCTTCTTTTTCAAAAATGGAATGCTAACTTCTTTCTCTACAGGTACAATGACATACAAACGCAGGGAAGACAAAACAAAAGCCCAAAGGAGACTGATTAATAAACCAACTGACTCGGAGTTTGACAAGTTAGGAGACTTACCTAGTGGTTCAATTGAGGAGTATTAAGTAGATACCTCAGAAACCGATGGAACCAGAACAACTAGGGAAAAAGCAAAGGCCCAAGCTGAAGCAACCACTGCCACATTCGCTCAACCTCCCCAGTCTGAAGAGGGAGTTAGAGAGGATCAACAAAAGTTAGGGAGCGACTCCAATGCTGAAGAAGGGTCAAGGGAGACCCAGAGTGAAGAGGAAAGCAGCAATAATGAGTTAGAGGAAGAGGATCCTATTGTTGCACAAGATCAAACCCCACCTAGAGCAAGTCGTACAATCCGGTGGAGAGTGCCGGGAGCCAAAGAAATCTATGAACAAGGCATCTCTCTCACCGCTAAAAATAAGCCATGGAGGAGCATTCAAGAAGAACTCTGGATCCTCAGAAAAACATTGAATGAAGTTGAGGAGATGAAGTGGATTTTTAACTACTACAATTTTGAGTGGATGTCCAAGACTCCAACACAGTACACAAAAGAGATAGTTCGGGAGTTTTATGCCAACTACTTGGCCACCATAGAGGTGAAGGCAAAAGAGGAATAAAAGATAATAGTCCAGCCTCGTCTGGAGTTATGGTCCGATGTCGAGAAGTTGATATATCCGAGCGGACCATTTCTTAATTATTGTATGGCCCACAGTTCGTGCCTACCAGGATAATGTCGAAGTATGATTACAAGGTGGAGGCAATGAAGCAGATTAGATCCCTGGGTATGTTGGAGCGACAAAAGCAGCTACAATGGCTAGCAGGTGTGATTGCTGAGAACAAAGATGAAGCTAAATGGGTTACAAGTGGAAAGCAGGTGACAAAGAATTCACTAAACTTTATTGCAAAAGCCTGTTGGACACTAGTACGCCATCAATTAGTACCTACGGTCAATGACAACACACTGAGTGCTGACAGAGTGGCTTTGGTTGTAGGCCTCATGTCTCATTACCCCATCAATATTCTGAGGATCATAGCGGATGATATACGAGACCGGGCGGTGGGAGTAAGTACTACTATCCCATTCTGAGTCTTGTTTTTAGATTATGTATGGAGGCAGAAGTTCCACAGGGTGAGAAGCGGTTGATTGGAGGCCAAAGGATTGCAGATATAGGCCTTATCCGGGATGAGATGAACCTAGTAAGAAGATCCAGAATTCCCACAGTTATACTAGTAGCCCAGCCAGCAGGGGATGAACAGGTGAATTTGCCCACTACACAGGAGCAAAGTGAGACGCCGACCATAGAGGTCAGTTATTCAGAGTCAGCTCCCAGTACCTCAGCTACACCACTGCCCAGCATGCAGGCCCATATACCAGCAGGATATATTTTGGTACCACAGGACTTCCTCCAAAAGCTAGCTAAAAGATTGACCATGGCGGAGCATAAGATTCAGGCCATGATGGATAATGTCAAACCATGGGTCATGTCAGAGATAGAGGTAGCAGCTCAGGCTCTACATGTTTGCCTAGATAGTTTAGAGAGCCGATTCAAAGAGAGAATGGCGGATTAGAACGATACCAGCAGTCTCCAAGCGGAATTAGGGGCTCCTAGGAGCCAAGTAGTTGAGTTGTCATCACGACAACCAACAGTTTTAGAAGCCCCCACTCTTTTGGACCTTGATGCCGAGCTTGATTAGGATATTGATTTGGCGACATATTGGGAGCCGACCACAGCTGGTGATAAAGGCAACAAAAAGGGTTGTTGACAATGCTAGTGAGGAGAGTTTGAGAAAAAGAAGAAAGAAGGAGAGAAAAGAGCACAACAGGACTAGAGTAGAGAGCATGCAGACTCATGTCACACATATGATTGAGCTGCATGAGAGAGCTAGAGGAGCAGACAGCTCCACCATACCTCAGCCCGAGCTTGCCTGTGGCCATGACCCTTTGGGAGAGACACATTCAGCCCCGACAATTTCAGAGACCGTCCAAGCGCCACGACTACTGAGGGGGGACCACTCCCCCTATTGACACACAATTGAGCGCGACGGCCACTGCTAGCGCCACTACTACAATGGAGGTACCACCTCTGTGAGATGATAGGAGCACCTACTGAGCCACAAGTATGTTCTCTTCCCCATGTTCTTCTAAGTGATGCTTGGGGGATGAAGCTTACTTTTCAAAAAGGGGAGGGTCTGTGCTTGTGATTTTTGGGATTTTTGGTTCATCTGAGGGTTTTTCTTGTCGTGTTTCTTTTCCCTCAGGCATGCTATCTAGTAGAACCAGCATGTGTAGGATTTTTTATTTTTTTTTAGTTTGTGATTTTTGTTCAATTAGAAAGTAACTTAGGAGTACTCAGCTAATAAAAATGTACTAGTTTTGGTTTTTGGAAAAAAGTTACCCTATTTAAAAATTTTTGATGCATTAGCTATGCATTTGTGACAACATGCATGATTGTTGTAGATCTTTTAACGTCATTTAGTTTGTAAACATGAGTAGTTTTTTTAATCCATCTATAAACAAGACATGTGAGGTGACAATAGTTCATGTACTATGTGTGAGTGAGGTATAGTAGTCAGTTCGGTATTGTATTGAAGATCTAGAACTTTCCTGGTTGGTCTTTGCATAGGCTAAGGATGGTTGATTAGGATATGATCATAGCCATTTTGTTTTGCTTAGCTCACTTTTATCCTATATTACCCTATTCAAAAGTGCATGAATCCCTTGATCCCAAGTTTGAGCCTTAATAGATCATGATTTCTTTGATTTACCGATTAATCGTACCCATTTTTGTAATGAACCTGTTTTGGCCCTGGTCCTTCCTTGGATATTGTGAACCTCAACATAAACAAAATTCTTAAGTTGAGGGTGGCTAAAGTAGGGGTGCGTAAAATGTGGGAACGGAATAAAGGAATATAAAAGTAAAGAAAAAAGTAATGGTGAAGAATGAAGTGTGATGAGTTGAAAAAAAAGATGAAAAATGCTGAAAATTTTGAAAAAGAAAGCCAAAGAAAATTTGAAAATGCTGAAAAAGTTGAAAACTCACCACACCTATGCAAATGTGTATAAAAAGGAGAGAAAGTGAAGAAAAGGTAATGAAAGAATAAAAGGATGAAATAGGTGAATGGTGTAGCTAATGTATGTAGTGCCAAGGAAGGAATAATCACTTATAAAATTTTTCATCTTTACCATATCCAGCCCCGAGCCAACATTAAAAGCCATATCAAGTCCTATAGTGATCCTAACCTGACCATCTGATAAATTAAAGCAGAGAAAATAAGGGCAAGCCTATGGTATCTGACACATAATACTTGTAACTTCTTTGTGAGAGTGAGTGCCTTACTTGTTTAGTCCCACATTATATTTGATATCTCATATCCGAGTAGGAACTTCATTTGTGTGAGGGTACATGGATTATGTTTTTTTTACCCCTGGTCTGTGTTGAAAACATTGGTGAAGACTTGACTGCCTATTGATAGATGAATGACATGTTTTGATCCCTTTTTATGATGTTTTGAGGTTGCTTGTAATACATTAGCTGATGTTGTTCCATGAGAAAAGGTCAATAGAGTTTGTATAGAAAGTGCAAGTTTGTTTGAGTATTGGTTGTAGTATCTTAAGTTTATTTTCTAGTTGAGCATCGTGTTTTAGTTTTTCTTTTCTTTGCCTGAGGACATGAAAAAGTATTAAGTCAAGGGTGTTGATGTGCAGCGGATTTACAACACTGTCAATGCTCAAAACTAAGAAAATAGCATGGACTTAGGTGTGTTTATGTGGATATAAGGCATTTCCTTTGGTTGTAGGATGAGGTAGTGTTGAATCTGAAAATTGCAAAACAAAGCCTGAAAGATGCAAAATATGCTCAGACTGTAGACCACAGTAAGAGCCGTAAAAAGGACCTACAAGTCGTACTGATGGTCGTGAAAAGATGCAGAACTCTAAGTTGAAGAGATGCAATGTACGAGTCACAATATGGGTCGTACCAAGTTGGTACTAGTCATGGTGATGAAATCGTGAAAAGATCCAGAAAAATTGCATTAGGTGCTGACTCATACTACGGAAAGACAGTACGACCCGTGGGAAGAAGGTACGAGTCGTACCATGATGGTCGTGATGAACTTCAAAAGAATTCCAAAGTTTCAGAAACCATAGGAGCTCAGTACGGGTTTTATGATGGAGGTATGAATCATACCAGGATCCAACACTTAGTAAAATTCAGCTAACAATGCAAGGTACAACTGGAAGCTATGGGTCGTAGGAAGCTGCTACGGATCGTAACATGGCACCTGATGACTGCAGCACCAGATATGGAAATTCATCCAATTAGCCTAGAAAAAGGATTCTTGTGTCTATATAAATACGTTTTAGGTTTTATTTTTCTGTAGACAATCATAGACAAGTAAGGAAGACATAAAAAGACAAGGAGAGAAGAGATTCGTAGGGGAATTGAGTTGATTCAACTTGTGATCAACCTTTTCTTGAATTTATCTTGGTCTTGCTACTTGTTCTTCAAGATTTTGCTGAGTAATTAAAGGAAGTGCTTTTCTCATTCATTCTTGTAAGTATTGATTTATGTTCTTAATCATGAATACAATTAACAACCTTGAGAGGCTAAAACCTGCATAGCTAGGATTATGGGAACCATGGTGGATTAACAAGCTAGGGTTACACAAAATAATTGTAAAACCAATACAAATACTTATATTGTATTCTCTTCATACTTAAACGTTTCTTAATGGTGCGCAACATTAGGACTTGCCCGAATTCTTTACTTTCTTTGGTCGAAGAGGTAGACATTAGGAAAAGAGAATTACAACAAAGCCTTTATTTTGATAATCATTTTATTAACTTGAGTTTTGGTCGCAGGATAGTTAAATCTGGAACTTAGTGATAACAGATAGTTTGAAACTGCTCATGAGACTTGGTCGAGTGATTAAGTATAGTTATTTAATAGGGACTGATCAGTTGTTTGAATGAACCTAAGTTATCAATTCTATAAGTAAGTATTGGTGATAATCACGAGTGTACACGCAAAGCAGTTATGAACCCATGGGGAACACAAACCCTAGTTATCCTTTAATATTGACTCAACATCAGAATATTGATACTTGTTTTTATCCTTGATTTCTTTTATAATCCCCCTATTTTGAAGTAACTACCTCACAAGTTCAATTACCGGCTATAATCCAGTTCTCCCTATTCCTTGTGGATTTGACCTCAACCTCTAGTTGGGTTCTTTACTGACAATGTCCGCTTCTCACTTTAGTAAGAGGTGTGGATTGAGCATTATCAGCGTTCCGCCGATGACTCATCGGTTTGGCCCTTTTGTTCCTATGTTTCTGCCTCTATTACTCAAGGCATCGGCAGTTCACCAGTGTAGCATGGTGCCTTCCTTGTTTTGTGTTCCTCCCTGCTTCACATTTACTTAATCCTACAAAGCAGAAACAACAATGACATCAAAACACTCAAAAGAAAACACTTGGGTTGCCTCCCAAGGAGTGCCTTAGTTAACATCATGGAATGACGTAATCTCATTCATATTCCATTTTTTGGAGAATTATCCTCCAACTCATCCTTTTCCAAATCAACTCCTCCATTTTTGCTCTCATCGTTCAACATTCCAATCACCTTGCATTCATCAGGAGGTTCCACGGATTGTCACACCTTGAAGGTGACCTCTTCACCTCCCACACAAAACTTGAGCTTATCTAGCTCCACATCTACCAAGGCTCTGCTTGTGGCGAGCAATAGTCTCCCTAAGATGATTGGGACTTCCATATCCATCTCAAAATCTAGATCCACAAAGTTAGCTGGTAGAATAAACTTATATACCCTCACCAATACATCTTCCAAAACACCCACCAGTTTCTTGATAAAGTGATCAGCCATTAACAATCTCATTGAGGTAGGTTTGATGTTGCCAAGCCCCAACTTATTGAAGATTATGAGGGGCATAAAATTTATACTATCCCCAAAATCACAAAGGGATTTCTTGAACACACACAACCCAATTGTTCAATAGATTGTGAAGGCTCCCGAATCCTCCCATTTTGGGGCAAGGTTGCTCATTATCATAGCACTACAATGATGTGTTGTCTCTCCAGTGCCCACATATACAACCTTCTTCTTCTTCAGTAGCTCTTTCATAAACTTTTCATATCAGGGAATTTGAAGTAAAGAATCCACCAATGGTATATTTATAGACAATTTGCTGAACATGTCGATAAACTTGCTGAATTGACCATTCTGTTTCTTCTTGGCTAACTATTGTAGATAAGGAGGTGGAACTCTTAGGTCTTGATATTTCATACTTAAGGCCTTCATGCCTACATCTCCTTCCTCATCATTTGAGGGAATCTCATCAACATCTTCCTCACCTTGATCCTTAACATTATCACAATCATTTGGTGCTTGTGGCACCTCATCTGATTCTTTCACATCACTTCCCTTTGGGACCAAAACTTCCTTGGGCTTAACGCCCCGGATCACCAAGAATCTTACCACTCCTAGTGACAATAGCCATGCATTGATTATCCTTTTTGGGATTTGGCATTGTATTACTACTTAGTATTCCCTTCATCCGGGGGTTAATTTGAGAATATAAGTGGTTCATTTGGGCCTCTAAATGCTTGATAGAGGCCAAGTGTGAACTTACCGTTTGGGCAAGGTTAGACACCTCCCTTTTAAGTTCTTTGACCCCCTTGTCTGTTGATTCAACTTTTTTGAGAACCCTTGCTAGCATTTCTTCAATTTTTGAGTTCCCTACATCACTCACACCTGGTTGGG
Source organism: Datura wrightii (assembly GCA_035772735.1). Lineage (NCBI taxonomy): Eukaryota > Viridiplantae > Streptophyta > Magnoliopsida > Solanales > Solanaceae > Datura > Datura wrightii. The sequence continues at coordinate 163,318,220 of JASDFA010000016.1, forward strand.
ATTGGGCATTCTCAATTTTAGGAGGAGGAACATACAAATTTGTACTTCTATGATAGCAGCCGCTCTAACATTCTCTATTTCCCCATCTCTCATTTTGATCGGACCGCCCTTGTATGTCACGGTTCCTCCAACCTTGGTTCTCTTTCCTTGGGAACCAAGGGCCTTGATTAGTCCCTTGGTACCCTGGTTGAGAAGTCCCTATTTGATTTGCCATATATTGGCATTCCTCCTCATACCTTCGTGGTGAAGATTCTCCCTCAAAATGCATTGGACCTTGCATTCCCACAGCATTCACAACTTTATGTCCAGCTCCCATAACTTGCTTAATCATTAACTCCAGCTAAGTCATCATTTTAGCAAGATTTTTGTCACACCCCACCTTGGGAGGCATGAATGGCACCTAGTGCCCGTCTAGGACCTGAACTACTGAGCTGAGTGAGTCTAAGCACCTCTGGTGCAGGGCTGTCTCTAACTCTAGAATCAAGAAAACAACAGGCTATATAGCAGCTGTAAATACAACCTCCGGCTGACAAGGCCTATAGCCACCTGTGAAAATAAACAGCTAACCAGAGACGATTGAACATAGGGAGTCCTATGCAGGCCAACAAGGCCACCATGATATCTAGTTATAACTGGAAAGTAAAATCAGATACTAAACTGAGCTATGACCGACAAAGTCATCAATCAACAGCTACACAAGGCCTCACACGACCGATATCAACTAACCACAGGGAAATAATACAATCTGCAAGCCTCTAGTAGTAATAAGATGGTTGGGACAGGGCCCCGGCCTACCCATACTGTACAAACAAAAAGAAGTAAACCTCTATCACACAAGCTCCAGAAGAAAGGAGTTGATGGCTCTGTATGGCTGACTAAAACTACGAGGGATCTGCTCCTCGTCTATGCATACCTGCAGGCAAGTAATGCAGCGCCCCAAAAGAGGGTGTCAGTACCACAGGTACTGAGTATGTAAAGCAATAACTTAAAATAACTGAAAGTAATAAATAGAACTGACAATAGCTGAAGTAAGGAAAACTGACTGAAGCTGACTGAAGTAGTGAAATCAGGGCTAAACATAACTGTGATGAGGAGGGTAGGGGTAGGTCCTCCTCTAGACATTTCTCTATAATCTTGGAAGACTCTATTTCTGTGTGGTCAACCAAACTTAATGTCGAAAAATGCTTCGAGTGTGGTCCAATCAACCTCAACTCTGAAATTGCATTGTGCTTGACTTCCTTACTTGTGTACACCTTTTCAACATCGACATCTATTTCTCCAATAAGGTCAAATGGGAGATATTCTTTCTCTTCTTCCATGAATAGATTTTCTATAGGTATGAGCCGATCACGGGGACACTCAAGAGATTCTAATTGTTGGGCTTCATCCAAAAATTCACCCTTGTATTCCTCTTGTAGTTCCTCTTGAATATCGGCTAAAACTGTCACCTCCGAATTATCACAAGCTTCAGCCTCAGCACACATCTCCGTGAGTTTGACGCTCATCCTGCATACAGCCTCGACATTTTCCTTTTGCTGAATTATCAATTCTGCCACCGACTCCTTCATTGCTTCTGATTGCTCCAGGAGTTGTTTCATCATGTCCTTTATTTGAACTTGGCGTCCCAAGTCCTCATTTTCAACATGCCTATATTCAGCAAAAACAACAGAATGATCATAGCGGGGGCTTGGGGGAGGGGAATATGCCTTTGGAAAATCACCCCAATGGCCATATTGACACCCACATATATTGCACGTGTTACAGTTTTGCCACAAGTGGGGTCCTCCGCAATTCATGCAAGATTCGCCGAAATATGCGTATCCACCATTTATATTCCAAGATGTCATGTCAATGAGGGTATCTGAAAGAGAGAAAAATTAAAATGAACAAAGAATTAAAACAAATACTAAGACCAAGTTGTCAACACTTAAGAAAATAAAACAAAAATACAGTAAATTTATACTTATCACAATTTCACCAATTGCCTAGCCTCCCCGGGAACGGCGCCAAAAACTTGTTCGGCTGTTCGGTTGGTATTATATATTATAAACCGACACGCAAGTGCATGTGGTCAAACAAGTAATAAAGTGGCTAAGTAAGCCAAGTATCGATCCAAAGAGGCTCAGGGTATGTAAAATTTGCCTAAGTATACTATATTCTTATTTTACTTCTAGCTATGCTAACAACAACGTAACAAACAGTTAATTGAGTTTTTGTTTATAAAATATATACTAAAACTATTAACAATTATTTACTGTGAATTTAAACTATGGATATGAGCATGCCAAGGTTAAGAACAAGTAATGAATTCGATTATAATAATAATTCGGTTAATCTCTTCTTCATGTTGCTAGCCAAGAACAGTAGCCTAGAAATTAAAACTCTCGTATTTAATTTCACTTAAGAATCATAAACCATTCGTCTACATTTCTGTGATCAAATGCAATTTACGACCTAGCAATACAATTCCGGTTCCTAAATTGACTAATACGGCTTTCAAGTATATTTCTATCAGGAAAGCACATCAAAACCCAATTTTCCCAAATCAAGTTAAGAACAATACCCTATTAATTCACAACTTTCCAATTTCTTGCTCTCTCGAGTGAAATTGGACTTTTTAGATGTACATTAATGTCTGCCAAGCACTAATGCAGTAAGAACAAGAATTAATAGAACAACATGAAAGAAGAAGAAGAAAACCATATCATTTACAATCAAAATTCACTACACATGTTCAAAACCTTAGCAAGGAAGAGAATTAGCCACTCATTTATGGATTGATCATCCTAAAACAAGTGTAAATCATACATACAATTGATTAAAAGAAGAAAGGAAGAGAAGAAATCCCTTAGCTTTTTCGTCCCTCAACTGCTGCTAACCCACGTCCTTGCTCCACCAAGTCTGAACTCAGTCTAAAAACTAAAAAACTGATTAAAATAAACCTAAGTGTGCTATTTATACTAGTGGGAAATTTTTCCCGGAATAACAAGCAACGTGTCACGGAGGCCAACGCGGAGCACTGCCTCCGTGACATGGCGTGGACGCGGACCTTCACTGGAAATCCAGGGTCCGGTAAAATAGCCTCAACATGGCACGGAGGCCAACGCGGAGGCCTATCTCCGTGCCACGGAGCTGTCGCGAGGCCTCACTGGAATTTGCCATTTAATTTCCTCTCCAGGCAGTGTGCCTCCGCGATGGTAGCGTGGCACGGCTCCATCGCGGAGCCCCTATAATTTGTGCATTCCAATGTCTTTTCCACGCTCGTATCCAAGTCCAACTCCGATATAGTTCCAACATGCATTTTAGCTCCTAAAAATCATATTTTCCTACAAAACAAATGCTAATCATGTTGGTTAGTATAAATTCACATTTTATTACCAATTACATGAGAATATATACATATTGCACACAAACAAGGCAAAAATAATACGTTTGAGTATCACTTGGGCATATAAATCTGCCCAAGATCAACTTCCTCAGCATTGATACATGAAAGACTGGGTGAACGGATTCTAATTCTGGAGGTAAATCTAATTCATAAGCCACCTAGCCTATCCTTCAGCGAATTTGATAAGGTCCAATAAATCTCAGGCTGAGCTTTCCTTTCTTACCAAATCTCATCATACCCTTCATCGGTGAAAATTTCAAGAATACCCAGTCGCCCACATTAAATTCTAGGTTTCTCCACCGCCCATCAGCATAAGATTTCTGGCGGCTCTATGTAGTCAGCAGACATTCTCTAATAAGCTTTACTTTCTCTTCTGACTGATGAATAATATCTAGCCCAATCAATGCTGATTCTCCTACCTCAAACCAACCAGCTGGAGATCTGCACTTCCGCCCATACAACGCTTCATAAGGCGCCATCTGAATTGCTGAATGATAATTGTTATTATAGGCAAATTCAATAAGTGGTAGGTGTTCATCCCAGCTTCCTTCAAAATCTAGCACACATGCCCGTAACATATCCTTGAGTGTCTGGATTGTACGTTCTGCCTGCTTGTCTATCTAAGGATGGAAAGTTGTGCTCAGGTTAACCTATGTCCCCAGGCCCCTCTTAAAAGATTGCCAAAACTTAGCTGTAAACTGCATCCCTCTGTCAGAGATAATTGACAACGGAACACCATGCAATTGGACTATTTACCTAATATACAACTCAGCATAATCTTCAACCGAAAAGGTAGCCCTTACTGGCAGAAAGTGAGCTGATTTTGTCAACCTGTCAACAATTACCCAGATAGAATCATATTTATGCCTGGTACGAGGTAACCCTACTACAAAATCCATATTAACTGCTTCCCATTTCCATAAAGGCACGGCTATATCCTGTGTCAGTCCACCTGGTTTCTGATGTTCAGCTTTCACCTGTTGGCAATTGGGACATTGAGCTACAAATTCTGCTATCCCCTTTTTCATTCTCGGCCACCAGTGAATCTCTTTTACATCATGGTACATCTTTGTCGAACCTGGATGGAGAGAGTAATGGGCATAGTGTACCTCGCCCATAATTTGCTGGCGAAGCCCTGCCACATCTGGAACGCAGAGGCGATCCGTATATCTCAAAGCTCCATCCTCGGTTACCTGGAAATCTATCACTTCACCTCGCTGGACCTTATTCCTAAGCTGAGCCAGGCTAGGATCTTCATACTGTCGTTCCTTCACTTCCACAACCAACGATGATACTGCAGTATTTTGGATTACCCCTCCATTGTCTCCTGATTCTACTATACAAACGGCTAAACTTGATAACTGATGCAATTCTCCGGCCAATCCCTGTCGTTCAGGCTGTAAATATGCCAGACTTCCCATAGATTTACGACTAAGGGCATTTGCTACAACATTGGCCCTTCCTGGGTGATATAAAATATTCACATCATAATCCTTTAACAGCTCTAACCAGCGACGCTGCCGTAGATTCAACTCTTTCTGGGTGAAAATATACTGCAGGCTTTTGTGATTAGTGAAAATATCTACGTGGATGCCATACAGGTAGTGTCTCCATATTTTCAAGGCATGAATCACCGCGGCAACTCCAGGTCATGGGTAGGGTAGTTCTTCTCATTCTTCCTCAGTTGCCTGGAAGCATAGGCAATCACCTTACCATGTTGCACCAAAACATATCCTAACCCAACACCCGAAGCATCACAATAGACTGCATAACCCTTTGTGCCTTCTGGCAACGCTAGCACCAGTGCCGATGTCAATCTGTCTTTCAATTCCTGAAAGCTCTGCTCACATACCTCAGTCCAATGGAATTTCACTGCTTTCTATGTCAATTTGGTTAAAGGTGCTGCTAAAGTGGAAAATCCTTCCACAAACCTTCTGTAATACTTGGCTAACCCCAGGAAACTACGGACTTCGGTCAGAGTGGTAGGTCTAGGAAATGTTTTCACTGCCTCTATCTTCTACATAGCTACCTGTATATCAGCATCTAACACAATATGGCCCAAGAAGGCTATTGAATTCATCCAAAATTTACATTTAGAAAATTTTGCATATAGCTGGCGATCTCTGAGAATCTGGAGCACTGCCCATAGATGATCCTAGTGATCTGCCTCTGAACGAGAATATACCAGAATATCATCGATAAATACTATCACGAACAAGTCCGGGTATGGTCTAAAAATGTTGTTCATTAAATCCATAAATACTGCTGGGGCATTTGTCAGTCTGAAGGACATGACTAGAAACTCAAAGTGGCCATATCTGGTCCTGAAGGCAGTCTTTGGAATATCTTTTTCACGAACCCAGACCTGATGATATCTTGATCTGAAGTCAATCTTTGAAAAATACCTCGCTCCCTGTAGCTGATCCAAAAAATCATCTATTCTGGGAAGGGGGTACTTATTCTTGATAGTGACTTTATTCAGTTGCCGATAATCTATACACATACTAAGGGAGCCATCCTTCTTCCTCACGAATAGAACTGGCGCACCCCATGGTGAGGTACTCGACCTGATAAAGCCATTGTCTAGCAAATCCTTCAGTTGTTCCTTTAGTTCTCTAAGTTCAGCAGGAGCCATTCGATATGGAGGAATAAATATAGGCTGAGTGCCTGGTAATAGATCGATTGCAAAATCAATTTCCCTTTCTGGGGAATACCGGGAAGCTCATCGGGAAATACGTTGGGAAATTTATTAACCACTGGAATAGACTGAAGGCTCTACCCGAACATCCTGAACTCTGACAATATGATAAATGCACCCTTTTGCTATCAATTTTCTCGCCCGAAGATAGGAAATAAACCTACCTTTGGCGTAGTTGTACTACCTTTCCACTCCTGTACTGCCTCCCCTGGAAAGTGGAAGAGGACAATCTTTTTCCAACATTCAACATTGGCATAGCATGGAGCTAGCCAGTCCATACCCATAATGGCATCAAAATAAACCATTTCTAGTTCTATCAAGTTTGTTGTAGTCTGACGACTGGCAATCTCTATTGTATACCCCCGATAGACCCTTCTGTCTATATTAGAGTCAACAACGGGTGTAGACACTGAGAAAGGTCATCGAAGCAATTCTGGTATAATACTAAACTCTGAGCCACTAATGGTGTAACATAGGACAAGGTGGATCCTGGATCTATCAACACATAAGCAGGATGAGAGCAAATGTTCAGCATACCTGTCACAACATCTGGTGATAACCCTGACCCATGTCGCCTCGGTAATGCATAAGTATGGTCTGGGCCAGCACCTGAACTGGAGGCCCCTGATCTGCCTCGGCCTCTGCCAGCTGAAACTGAGGGCCTACGCCCTGGCGGGTATGCTGGAGCTCGAAATCCTGCCGAGGACCTATCCTATTGATCCCGGTCACCCTGACCCCTAACTGGACAATTCCTCATCTGATGACCCTCCTGTCCACAAATGTAGCATGCTATAGGTCATACCTGCATGCTCCAGAGTGGCATTGACTGCAAACAGGGCAAAGTGGTATTGTAAATCCACTCTGCTCCACCTTCCTCTGCTGCTGTGAACCTACTGCTTGCGAACCTTCACGGGGCTCTGGATGCCCTAGGCGACTAGACCTGCTCCTCTGCCGTTGTGATGGAGGCGGGGGTATAGGCGGCCTATCTGATAATCGTTGGCCTAGGTCCTCCCCGGGACTCCTCCTGTAATTCATTCGATATGTCCCTGTGGCGCTGCTCCTGACTTGTTCTCCTAATCTCTCGTTGCCGCTGTCTGATACCCTCAATATTCTAAGCAAAAGCCTGCACACAGGCGATATCCATATCCTCTCGCAGTGTGGCTGTGATGCAGGTCTCAATATAGTCCTGGTTCAGCCCCATAATAAAGTGGTGTACCCTGGCTGGCATTGTGTCCACAAAAGCTGGTGCATATCGAGCCAAGGAATCAAACCACATGGCATATTCCCGAACCCTCATTGACCCCTACTCTAAGTGTAGGAACTGATCAACCCGAGCCTGTCGAATCTCCCGCTGTAGATAATGATCCAAGAAAGCCTCTGAGATGCTGGGCCAGGTCGGAGGGGATACATCTCTCCCTCGGGACCTCTCCCAACTCTCATACCACAGTATGGCGATGTCCCATAGCCGGAATACCGCCAACTCGACTGACTTTATGGGTGTATCATGCATCACCTAGAATGTCCTATGAATCTAGTCTAAGAAGTCATGAGGGTCCTCGGTACAATCTGTCCCTGTGAATTACGGGGGACTTAGTGCTAGGAACTCTTGGACCCTCGAACTACCAGTCCCTCCTAAGGATTCTGCAACTGTAGGTGGCACTGGCTGGCACTGAGCAGCCATCATCTGTGCTAGCATAACCACCACGCTCCTAACCTCCTGGTCGGATGGTACAGGTGTAGAAACTACCGGAGGCAGTGTCGTCACACCGCCCGTCCCAAGCGGCTCCTGACGTGGTGGAGATTGTTGGGGAGGTCGAGATGATACCTCCGTATCATCCTCAGATCGGGCCGATTCTGACCGAGGCTGAGGAACCCTACTAGTGCCCTCCCCCGTTGCTATATCTAGCCTCCTGCCTGTCGTAGGGTGTCGCTGATTCAACATTCCTCTGTAGACAAAATAATATAATGAGCTTAGGGACTCAACCCTATACTGTACCGCTCTATAGCATGACTGAATAAGAAGAATGAGTAACAATCCTATAATGCCTTGCAGCCTCCTGCCTATAGTATGTGATGCACAACACATCCATAGACAAGACTCTAGTTGGCATGGCTTGCAAACTCCCTGGGATACGACCTACTCTGATACCAAGTTTGTCACGCCCCACCTTGGGAGGCATGACTCGCACCTGGTGCCCGTCTAGGACCTGAACTACTGAGCTGATTGAGTCTAAGCACCTCTGGTGCAGGGCTGTCTCTAACTCTAGAATCAAGAAAACAACGGGCTATATAGCGGCTGTAAATACAACCTCCGACCGACAAGGCCTATAGCCACCTGTGAAAATAAACAGCTAACTAGAGACGAACGAACATAGGGAGTCCTATGCGGGCCGACAAGGCCACCATGATATCTAGTTATAACTGGAAAGTAAAATCAGATTCTAAACTGAGCTATGACCGACAAGGTCATCAATCAACAGTGACACAAGGCCCCACACGGTCGATATCAACTATCCGCAGGGAAATAATACAATTTGCAATCCTCTAGGAGTAATAAGATGGTCGGGACAGGGCCCCGGCCTACCCACACTGTACAAACAAAAAGAAGTAAACCTCTATTACACAAGCTCTGAAAGAAAGGTGTTGATGGCTCTGTAAAGCTTACTGAAACTACGAGGGATCTGCTTCTTGTCTATGCGTACCTGCAGGCAAGTAATGCATCCCCCCAAAAGAGGGTGTCAGTACCACAGGTACTGAGTATGTAAAGCAATAACTTAAAATGACTGAAAGTAATAAATAGAACTGACAATAGCTGAAGTAAGGAAAATGGACTGAAGCTAACTGATATAGTGAAATCAGGGCTAAACATAACTGTGATGAGGAGGGTAGGGGTCATATCTAGCAAACGAGGCGTCCTACTGTCTAACTATAAGCAAATAAAGCAATATAAACCTTACCTGGCCCCCATAAGCCGGAAGGTACAATCAGCACAGAACAACCCACCTGGGCCCCCATTAGCCCTAGTGAGTACACCTCAATCTATATACCCCTATCCAGGTCAATATGAGTCAACTAGCAGCTATAAGCGTCCTGGGTCTGCAACTGGACCTGCAACTGGGCCAATTGGGCCCCTGACTATAATTGTACCTGAGTCCGGAGGACTCCTGATATCTACACCCGGGCGTAAGCGCTCAGTGGAGGTATGTATAAGGCCAACCACGGCAAATATGAGGATCTGGCTCCCCATCTTCATCCCTTGCAGACGGCATGCCGCTCCATAGAGCGACGTATCCTTACCCCTGGCGGATGAGTCGACACAGATATTAACCTTGGGGCGGTCACGGAAGCTATACAGGTAATCCAACCCAAAATAATACAATTACAAGTCTCAACTGATAACAACTACTACATATAATAACCTAATCCTAACATGCCTTACTGAGATTCATACTGGATTACTACGCTGAAGAAGCTAACTTGCCGAAAGAGAATGCCTTAACATACCTCAATCTCTGTTTACCGATTAACTGGCGAGTTTCGGCTCGTGTTCAACTGCCCTTCTCAACTGAAATTGAGTTACTGGAAAGATAAGACTAGTTTAAACACTAAATTTGGCAAAAAGTAAAACTTTATATATTAATATTAACTATATTTCTAATTAAACAGAACACGATCGAAACCTCGTTATTTCTCGAAAGTATAGAAGGGAGAATTGCTTACTTTAAGCCAGGGATCATATTGACACTAGTTTGGAAAAATTCCAACAACTTTGGCTCGGCGGGACAATGATTCACCGAGCGAATTTCACGAAACTAACTTCGTAGAAATGCTCCCTGCAGCCTTATACTTCGATACCCGAAGTTAATTTGAATTTGGACAGCGTTTAGTTGCGTAATTGGTTGAAAATTATAATTCTCCTTCGTCCCTATCTTCTGTTGGTCGTGGTTTTTGATTTATAACTTAACTTCTAAGTGTGAGACCCTTATATACTTGAGGCAGCAGACAAGGCAACCTGGCCTGTTGCCCAACGTGCTGATTTTGCTCCATGCCACTTTTCCCCTCTGGGCAGCTTGGTTCGACCTACTCTCGCGAAATCCCAACTTGGCACTCGTTCGGCCTTTCCCCAGGCCCTTTCCTTGTACGTATGGCATTCTAAAACTCTCAACCAACATGCGAATAGGCCGACTAAATGCTAGAAACTTACGGGGTGTAATAATTTTCATCTCACTCTTCATCTCTTTTTCTCATTTCAGCTGTTAACAAACTAGAACTAGCATCATGTGAAGATACATTCATCTCCCTTCTATGTCATGCCCTATTCATCTTTGTCAGCCTGTCCAAGAGCGCTTTAGCTAGACCATACATCTGGTCCATAATTGATCCCCCAGCTAGATTACTAGCGACCGATTTATTAATGGAGTCTAGGGATCAATAAAAGCTTTGAAGTAGCACTCCATCAGGAAGACCATGGTTAGGGCACAGAGACAGTTTCTTCTTGAATCTCAGTCATGCTTCATGCAAAGGCTCACCCAGCTCTTGCCAAAAGTTTGTAATATCATTCCTCAACTACAAAATCTTTGAGGGAGGGAAAAAGAGATCCAAAATTCTTCTGTCAACTCTTGCCATGAGGTGATGCATCCCCGAGGCAACTCCTCAAACCACATAGTTGTTTTTCCCGTTAGGGTAAATGGAAAGAGCCTCAACCTGATAGACTCTTGGCTTATATTGGTTATATTGAAAGGTTGGAAAATTTGTAGGAAGTTCCTCAAATGGTGGTTTGCATCCTTACTCGGTTTACCCTCGAAGATCCCTTTCATTTTCAACATGCACAGCATCATACCAGTGACATGAAACACCACATTCCCAACTGTAGCTGGTAGGAAAATGGAACCTGCGATCTCAGGCATGATGGGATTATCCTCTTCATGTTCCATATTTTCTTCCACTGAGCTATCTCCTTCTTGTGATTGTTGGCTCATATGAATTCACCCTAGATGACCAACAACAATAAATATGTTAAACTGCTTAAGATGTAAGATCAATTCAAATTAACAAACAACTCAAGGATATCACGCGCTAGTCTCCGGCAACAGCACCATTTATGATGAGGCATAAACTACACTCCTCATTTAGAGAGAATGTGTAATGCCCAACAAACCCTTAGATCAAACCCTGGAGTTGAAACGGAGAAAAGTGAAAAATCTGCACCAGGTCACAAAACGGGTCATTACTAGACCCATGGGGTAGACCACGAGTCGTGCAGTGACTCGTGGTCAAGTATGGGCTTGAGTTTGTTTTTGAGGTCACCAGGGCAAGACCATGAGTTATGGTCAAACCCCACAACTTGTTGAGTCAACCGTGGTCAGGGTTGGAGGAGAATCAATGATTTTTAGACAGTGAAGACCACAAGAGATGACCACGAGTCGTGGTCACCCCTGACGATTCGTTAGGCCCTCGTGGGGTCCCCTTGAGGAAAATGGGCAGTGCACACAACAACTGGAGACCACGAGTCGTGGTCCAGGGTAACGACTCATCCAGTCCCTCATGAGGACTGGCAGTCTGTTTTTTCCTACGAGTTTAGTAAGGGATTTTCCGTAATTCCTATGATCCTAAGGCCTAAACTATGTCATTTTAAGCTATGAATAGTGGGTTTTAAAAGAGGAAAATCTATTCTAAGTCATTCCTATTCATGCATGCAAGAGTAAGAGTCTTAGAGAGGTGATCAAGGTTAATCCTTTAAGGTTCTTCTTCAAATCTTCCTTGGGCAATCAGAGAAGTGGTAGAATCAAACCCTTCCAGGTATATAGGGTTATGAATGGATAATTTTGTTCACACTCATGCCAAATTTTTCACGCCCCGTCTTGGGGGGTATGACTGGCACCTGGTGCCCTTCTAGGGACATGACCGGTCTGACTAGACCTATGCACTTCTGGTCAAACTTACTCCTCAAATAAAGAAAACAACGGGCTATATCTAGGCTGTAAACACAACCCCCGCCCGACAAGGCCGCATAGCCACCTGTAAAATAAAACAAATACCTAGAATCAAATAATGATAGGGAGTCCTATGCGGGCCGACAAGGCCACCATGCTATCTAGTTATAACTAAAATGAAAATCAGGCGACTTACTCATTCTATAGCCGACAAGGCCACTACTCAATAGCTAAACAAGGCCCCACACAGCCGTCATCACAAAATGAAACATACATCTCGGCCCCACACAGCCAACAACAAACTAACCACAGGGTACTGTACATCTGCAAGCCTCTATGGGTAGAATAGTGGTCGAGACAGGGCCGCGACCTACCCATAAACTGAACAATCAAAAAAAAAGCAGACCTTCTAGCTACTAGATCCGGAGGAAGGGAGCTGACTGTACTGCTAACCCTGGTTGGAAGATACGAAGGTCTTGGTATGTGCCTATCCACACCTGCAAGAAAGTAATGCAGCGCCCATGGAGGGTGTCACTACAATATGTACCGAATATGTAAGGCAGCAAAACAATAACTGAATGAAATTTGAAGAACTAAAATAATAATATAGATGGGCAAGAGTTTAACCTGAAGGATCTCACTATCTGTAGTAATTAATTAATAAGATACACGTATATACAAACAAGAACCTAACCGGACCCCCATAAGCCTGGAAGGTACAACTTATACAAGAATAACCTACCTAGTTGCTAATGATTGTAGTATACAGTGACTCAAAACAGCCCTCACGGCCTCGATCTAATAGAACTCACTATGGCCCTCACGGCCTCAGTAGAATAAGACTCGATATAGCCACGCGACCCTAGTACAATAGAATTTAGTATGGCCCTCGCATCCTCAGTGTAAAAGAACTCATTATGGCCCTCGCGCCCTCAGTACAACAAAACTCAATATGGCTCTCGCGGCCTCAATATAACATTACTCAATATGGCCCTCGTGGCCTCAATATAACAGAACTCAGCTAATCACAATAGATATGCCTTTGACTCTTTTACCGAGACTCAAACTATATTACAATACTAAATAAGCTAACTTTTCGAAGGAATTTGCCTTAACATACCTTAACTGTCGTCTTCCTCAATAATTGGCAAGTTTCGACTGGTATTCAATAGCCCTTTCTAACTATAATCATACTACTGATAAAATGATACTAGTTCAGTACTAAATTCTGTAGAATCAATAACTTATAGTACTAATATTGACTATACTTTAACTTAACAAAACACAACTGAAAACGTATAATTTCCTAAGAGTTCAGAAGGGAGAAATACTTACTTGAAGCCTATGATCATATAGAAATCAGTTTGAAGCAATTTTGATAGCTTTTGCTTGGCAGAGTTATGATTCGCCGGGTGAATTTCACTAAAATAACTCCATAGTAATGCTCCCTACGGGCTTAGGATTCAATACCCAAAGTTAATTTGAATTTGGGCGGCGTTTCATAGCATAAATGGATGAAAAACTACTATTTTCTTCGTACTCTCTCTTCTCTGGCCGGGTTGGTATATAGAAAACGATTCAACAACTAAAGGGACCATATATATATATACTTGGGCAGTGGACAAGGGGTCCGTGGCATGGAACCCATCGCACCAAAACACGAGCGTGTCACGAATCCCAACACGGAGGGGGAGGGTTCGTGACACGTTGCCTCTCTGGGAACCTGCTTCGGCCTTCTCCCATGCAACCTCAATTCCGTGCTTGATCGGCCTTTCCCCGGGCCCTTTCTCACATGCGTCGTACTCTAAAATCCTTTACTAACTTACAAATAGGCTGACTAAACATTAGAAGTTTAAGGGGTGTAACATCCTCTCCCCTTTAAGAACATTCATCCTTGGATGTCACTGACAGAGCTTAACTCTTTCGACTATTATTCTGGAAAAATTTTGGCAGAGTCTCCTCTGTAATATGGCCTATCCAAAACCCCTGAAACGCAAAAAAGCCCAACACAGATATCTTACACGACAGTATAATAACTTTTCCACAGCTAAGAGATAACTAATCAAACAGTACCGATAACATAAGTAATAAAATAATAACTGAGTAACAACATCATCTTAACTGCATAATTTGAATCAATCCTGGAACAAGTGAGGATATCTTGACCTCATGTCATCCCCAGCTTCCCAGGTCATCTCTTCTTTATTTCTATTCCTCCACAATACTTTAGCAGAGGCCACATCTTTAGTTCTTAGCCTATGAAAATGCCGATCTAATATTGCAACTGGAACCTCTTCGTAAGCTAGCTCTTTAGTGACCTGAACATCTCCAACTGGTACCACTCGAGATGGGTCACCCTAGAAGATGCACCTTGTTGAGGTGGGTGAGCAACTAGAATTGCTGAAGTGATGGTTGGGGCACAACCTTTATTGTCACCCTGCCTGGCTGAAGGACAATCATTCAGTCAGTGCCCGGGTTGCACACCTAAAACAAGCATCCCTACCAATCAAACACTCTCTGGGTGGACCTACCACACCTGCTATAAAATGGGAAAGTGGGGTTCCCAGACACGCTCCTCTAAACCTTAAAGCCTGATGCTCAGCCTCGCTGATCGCCCCTCGATCTAGATAGAACACTGGCTGATTATGAAGTTGGGGCTAACAAGCTCTAATGGGACTGAGGGCGATATCCACCACCGGACCTCTGCTGAGAATACCCAAAGCTCCCTGTCCTGGCTCTCTTGGCCTCTCTCTCCTCCTTCATCTGCTCCTCCTCTATCTGCTGGGCATAAATAATCAATCGATAGATATTCATGTCGCTAATTAGCATAGTGCTATGAATGTCCTTTACCAAGGAATCTACGACCCTATTCACAAACTTGCTCATGCGAGCTCTCAGCTTCACAAACTTGCTCATGCGAACTCTTATCTTAGGAGCATACTTGGTCAGCTGGGTGAATTTAGGCCATACTCCTGAATAGTCATGTCATTTTGCTTCAAATTGATAAATTCTACTGCCTTTGCTTCCCTTAACTCTCGGGGAAAGAAGTTTTCCAAGAAAGCTGCAACAAAATCCTTCTAACCAATAGGAGCTGCACTTACTCTACGGCCCTCCTTCCACTGTCAGAACCAAATATGAGCTACCCCCTTCAGCAGATGGGAGGCTAAGCCTGCACTCTCCTCTCCCATAACACCCATAATCTAGGTAATCTTCTGAATCTCCTTAATGAACTCCTGTGGATCCTCGTCCACCTTCGAACTATGAAACTCTGATGGGTTCATCCTGGTGAAGTCTTGCACCCTAGCCACCGCCGCATTCCTATTCATATGCACAGGAGTCACAGCCTTATGGTTAACCTAGGCTATCATCACCTGTGTTAGCATCTGAAAAGTAGCATTGAACTAAGCATGAGTCACCTGTTCATGCAAAGGATCATCTGGAATTGGTGGCACTGGCTAATGCCCATCTCTGTTTCCATTCCCATGGCCGTTGTCGTTGCAATTTCTTCTTCTGTTGACTTAGCAAGGAGGAATCTTTTTGCAAATGTGTATAGCACGTGTTAGAGAAATAGAGAGAGGTGAACTTCATCACATGACTTAGATCATAAAAGAAGGAAAGTCTCCTAAAATGTCTAGTATCCTCTTCCTCATAAGTGTGGCGCACTTCACACCCATGAAAAAGACTGTTCAACGTGGATTTCAGACACTCTTGGACACACCTAAACCTTTTCTCTAATACCAAGTTTTTCATGACCTTATCATGGACCCCAGACAGTGAGACGGGACCTAAAACCACGAATGGCTCCAAGCTAACGCATGACACATAAATAGCATGATTAAGAGCATAACTAAGTGGAAAGAAATCGTAATCATACCATAAGAGGAAAACTGCATATTAGAAAACATAAATGTAAACAACAAGTTGAATTATCTAATATATAACCGTCTAAAAGCCTCTAGTCATAAGATGAGCTGATGAGACAACACCCCTAACTAGCACGGCTAAGTCTAAAACTGAAGACATAGACATAAAACATAGAGCTGATAAGTTTCCTTATACGATGAGGACTCACCTTAACTAGGGCAAAACTAGACTGAAGCGGGAGCGGAGCTAAAATCGAGGTTGAGAATGATCGTCGAACCTATATCATGAGACGATATAACATAGAGTATGTGGTTAGTACTTTAAATATACTGAATATGTAGTTTAAGTAAAAACATAATAGTAAAACAATAAAATAATATCATAAGTATGAGATAAACTTAGATCACGAGTTTTGGATCATAAACAGAGTTAAAGGCATAAGATTTTCAAAATTGAGTCATACAGCTGATCATGGCTGATCTTGGGCAGATTTATATGCCCAAGTGATACTCAAACGTATTATTTTTACCTTGTTTGTTGTGCAATGTGTATATAATATCATGTAATTGGTAATAAAATGCGAATTTATACTAACCAACATGATTAGCATTTGTTTTGCAGGTAAATGTGATTTTTAGGAGCTAAAGTGCATGTTGGAACTATATCGGAGTTGGACTTGGATGCGAGCGTGGAAAAGACATTGGAATGCACATTTTATAGGGGCTCCGCGATGGAGCCGTGCCACGCTACCATCGCGGTAGCACACTGCCTGAACAGGAATTAAAATGGCAATTTCCAGTGTGCCATCGCGTCAGCTCCGTGGCACGGAGAGAGGCCTTCGCGTTGGCCTCCGTGCCACGTTGAGGCTAATTTACCGGACCATGAAATTCCAGTGAACGTCCGCGTCCACGCCGTGTCACGGAGGCAGTGCTCCGCGTTGGCCTCCGTGACACGTTGCTTGTTACTCCGGGAAAAATTTCCCACTAGTATAAATAGCACACTTAGGTTTATTTTAAGCAGTTTTTAGTTTTTAGACTGAGTTCAGAAGTGGAAAGCAAGGACGTGGGTTAGGAGCAGTTAAGGAACGAAAAAGCTAAGGGATTTCTTCTCTTCTTTTCTTCTTTCTATCAATTGTACGTATGATTTACACTCATTTTAGGATGATCAATCCACAAATGAGTGGCTAATTCTCTTCCTTGCTGAGGTTTTGTCACTTGTAATGAATTTTGATTATAATTGATATGGTTTTCTTCTTCTTCTTCCATGTTGTTCTATTAATTCTTGTTCTTACTGCATTAGTGTGTGGCCGACATTAATGTACATCTAAAAAGTCCAATTTCACTCGAAAGAGCAAGATATTGGAAAGTTGTGAATTAATAGGGTATTGTTCTTAACTTGATTTGGGAAAATTGGGTTTTGATGTGCTTTCCTGATAGAAATATACTTGAAAGCCGTATTAGTCAATTTAGGAACCAGAATTGTATTGCTAGGTCATATATTGCATTTGATCACAGAAATGTAGACGGATGGTTTATGATTCTAAAGTGAAATTAAATACGAGAGTTTTAATTTCTAGGCGAATGTTCTTGGCTAGCAACATGAAGAAGAGATTAACCAAATTATCATGATTATCAAGTTCATTACTTGTTCTTAACCTTGGCATGTTCATATCCATTGTCTAAATTCACAGTAAATAGTTGTTATTAATTTTAGTATATATAGTTTAGAAATAAAAACTCAAGTAACTGTTGGTTACATTGCTGTTAGCATAATTAGAAGTGAAATAGGAATATACTAAACTAGGCAACTTTACATATCTTGAGCCTCCTTGGATCGATACTTGGCTACTTAGCCACTTTATTACTTGTTTGACCACGTGCACTTGCGTGTCGGTTTTTAACCCCTACCGGAACACCCGAACAAGTTTTTGGCGCCATTGCCGGGGAGGCTAGGCGATTTGTGAAATTGTGTTTAGTGTAAATTTACTGTATTTTTATTTTTATTTTCTTAAGTGTTAACAACTTGGTCTTAGCCTGTATTTTGCAGATTTTGTTTCTGTGAACACTGGCAAGGGACAAGGAGCTGGTGGAATCTTACTTAGAGACTGAACGTGAATTTCATAGTCAACGTAGAGAAGCTCTACAAAAGAAGCTGCAGTTGTTCCGACAATCTATTATGGAGCAACAAAATCCACCAGTTGTGAGGGCAGTGTTAGTGCCCGATGAAGCAGCAGCAAGGCAGGTTCGCGAGGTGGCAATCCCACACGCCAACAATGTACATTCTAGTATCCGCAAACCAGAGCCTGGAGGGAGGTTTGAATTAAAGCAGAATATGGTGCAACTTTTGCACACAAGCGGGCAATTTACCGGTCTCCCTCATGAAGATCCACAACAACATCTCCAAAACTTTTTGGAGATAAGTGACACTTATATACCCGCTGGAGTGTCACCTGATTATGTTCGGCTCACCTTATTTCCGTTTTCCTTACTTGGTGAAGCCAAGAGGTGGTTAAAAGCTGAACCACCCAATTCTATATCAACGTGGGATGATCTTGCACGGAAGTTTCTGATTAGATTTTTCCCTTCTGGTAAAACAGCCAGACTTAGAAGTCAAATTCTAAGTTTTAAACAGAGGGAGGGAGAAAATCTATATCAAGCCTGGGAAAGATTTAAATCCATGTTGCGGGACTGTCCTCATCATCATCAGTCCAATGAGGTGTTGGTACACACATTTATTGAGGGTTTGGAACCCCACACTAAAATTCTGTTAGATTCAGCAGCTGGAGGGCAAGCGCTGGAAAAGACTTACGAGGAGCTGTACACTTTGCTCAACCGAATTTCACAAGGCAATCCAGAATGGAATGCAGATTCTTCAAGATGTGGAGCAAGGAAAGCAGCGGGAGTGCTTGAAGTGGATGGGTTTACAGCTATCGCTGCACAGATAGCCGCTTTGCAAAATCAGTTAAACACTCACTTCAACAATATGAATTTGAACCAACCTTCAGCTTCAGTCAATGCAGTTCAACAGATGTGGTGTGAAGTGTGTGGTAGTAGTGAGCATTCAGCTGAATGCTGTGGTAAAAATCCTGATTCTGTTAACTTTGTGGGCAATGCACAGAGAAATCAGCAGCAGTTTGGTAGTGGCTACAACTCAAATTGGAGAAACCATCCGAATTTTTCGTGGGGTAGCAACAACCAACAAGGCCAAAGTTCTGGTCAGGGTATGCAGAGAAATCAAGGAGGGCAACAAAATTATCAAGCTCAATTCAGAAATCACAATGCCCCTCCTCCACCACCATCACCTACCATTGAGGAGATGTTCAAAACCATGATCGCTAATCAGGCGCAATTGCAGGCTGACTATGTTAAATTGGCAGCTGAAGTGAAGAATAATCAATTGGCGACCAAGGCTCTTAAATATCAGTTTGGGTAATTTGCTAGTGCCCAAAATACGAGACCCAGAGGAGGACTACCTAGCGACACGGATCCTAATCCGAAGCAGGTAAATGCAGTGACCACGAGGAGTGGTTTGCAGTTAAAGGAGGTGGAACCGGAAAGACCGCCTCAAAAGTCAGGAGCAGCAGATGTTGAGAGAGAGCAAATCTCAGATAAGGGGAAGACTAAAGAAGCTGAACCAGAAAGGCCTCCACCCCCGTTCCCTCAACGACTGAAGAAACACAAGGAGGAGGCGTGTTTCCAGAAATTCATGGAGGTACTTAAACAGGTACATGTTAACTTACCTTTTGTTGATGTCTTGCAGGGAGTGCCAAAATATGCGAAATATATTAAAGACATCGTGGCTAACAAAAGTCGTTTGACTGAGTATGCCACGGTAGCTTTAACGGAGGAATGCACTTCCCGTATTCAGAATAGGTTGCCCACAAAACTGAAAGACCCTGGAAGTTTTACTATCCAGCTTATGATTGGGCAAAGTATCCGAGCTCGTGGATTATGCGACTTGGGGGCAAGCATAAATCTGATGCCATTTTTGGTATTCAGAAAGTTAGGTCTAGGGAGTCCTAGACCTACAACGGTAATCTTGCAGCTAGCAGACAGGTCTTTAGCTAAGCCGGATGGCATTGTTGAGGATGTGTTAGTGCAAGTAGGCTCCCTCATTTTTCCGATCGATTTTATTGTTCTGGATTTTGAACCAGATGCTGAAGTCCCATTTATTTTGGGACGACCCTTTTTGGCAACCGAAAAAGCATTAATTGATGTAGCTGCGGGTCAACTCACGATGCGAGCACATGATAAGGTCGAAGTGTTCGATGTGTACAAGGTACCCAAGCTCCCGACTGTTTATAAGGAACTCTCGGTGATCAATGTGATTGATCATGGGAATGCTAATGGAATGAGTGATTCCCGAGAGTTACTAGGAAGGCCACCGGATAAGGTTGAGAACTACTGGGGGGATGACCATGATCGGGACAAATCGTCCATCACCCTAGTAGACAAGTGAGCATAAAGGACGTCGAGCCGCGACGGTGAACCAGGCGCTGCACGGGAGGCAACCCGTGAGAAAAATATTTTATTTTTCTTCTTTTTGCACAGTGTAGTTAATTTTTATCTTTATTTTTGTTTTTATTTTTTATTTCCAATTGTTATTTTTCTTTTTCTTTTCTTGATTAGGTTTAGATTTTCATTTTAGTTAGTATTTTTTATTTTAGTTAGGGAAATCTATTAATCTAACCAATTTTTATTTAGTGAGGTGATTTTCAGGTATAACGGAGGAAATATACATGGAATCGAGAAAATGAGGCAAGGTATGAAAAATTAAATTAATTGAAGAAATAGTGCACTGGCGCGTTGGCGCCGTGTCACGGAGGTAGGGCTCCGCGTTACCCTCCGTGACACGTTGAAGGCAAAATCCGGATTTTTCAAAAATTCCAGTAAGCCAATGCGTTGGCTCCGTGTCACGGAGGAGGGTCTCCGTGTTACCCTCCGTGACACGTTGCCGTGTATTTGGTGCCGGGTCACACCGGGTTGCCAGGTGACCCGCGTGTTTTCTTAAATTAAAACCCCCGATTTCACCCCATTTCTTCCCATTCCCTCTTCCCTTCGTGACCAAAACACCTATTTCCCCCTCCCCAAGCACCGTGCCACGTTCCTAGGCAAGGAATACGTCAAGTTTCTTCGGTTTCTCAATTCAAAGGTATGTTTTCATCGTCTATCTCAATTTTTTGGCGATTTTAGTCAAATTTGGGCATGTGAGGTGAGATATATCACCCTAGGTAGAAATTAAACATGAATGTTGGATTATTTGTGATTGATATATGTTTGGATTGTTGTATTTAGCGTTTGAACTTATCGATTGCGTAAATAATTCGAATTTGATTATAGAATTGTATTCTAGGGCATGAGTTGTTGAATTTAACTTGAGTGACTTGATAAGTCGGCAAATTAGATGCCGGGGTGTGTTTGTAATTTGAGAGAAGTCATGGTAAATATTGTGTAAATGTTAAAAGACGACAAATTCTCAAATTTTTTTGGGAAAATGCAAAAAGTGTGTAAATTGGTTAGATTGTTTGGATTAGATTGTATATAGAATGTTTTTATCATTGTTTTTATTTTGTTGTTGTTTTTGTTGCGAAGTGCAATGTGTGAATTGTTAGCGCTAGTAGGATTGGGATTAGCTGTATGAAGTCTGAGTAGTACGCTAACCGTTATGCTGTCGAAATTTTTTTGTGAACGCACTAAGCATGAAGTGTATAGTGTTGTCTGTGGTGTAATTAGAGTTATCCTTGCCGTAATTTGTAGAAGTAACTAAGGCCTAAGTGTGGGGTAAATGTTATGTAACCCGACCTTAGCCGAAGTTAACAAGTTTTTAGCTTAACTTTGTGCTTGTTTGTGTAAATTGACAAGTACAATGGCGAGCAGACAAGATAAAGGCAAGGGTGCTTCTACCTCAGGCACCGGTAGGAAAAGGATGAGACTGGGCACCGCAGTCCCAGCTGCACCCGCTGTTCCGCACGGCCAACGCCGCCAATACGGAAAAAGATGGGTAACCGAGGAAGGAAAGAAATGGTATAATAAGCATAAGGAGAGCAAGTACTTCCCGGAAGAACATATTGCACGGGAACCACTCGCACAGGAGTTCCCTCGCATTGTACAGAGAATTGAAGCAACTGGGCTCAGCTTTATCTTTCAGGAGCCCAAGGAGTGCAACCTTCACTTGGTCCGAGAGTTCTACGCAAATTGGAACCCGGCCATCAGAAGCCACACAGTGAAAATCAGAGGGCAGATTGTCACTCTGGAACCCCAGCAGCTGAATGCCATCGTTGGAGCGCGGGACAAAGACGCCCACGTTCTCCGCCAGCTAAACATCACCCCACCGTACGCCAACATCAGACGTACGTTGTGTGGGGCTCGATCCACAGCCCGATGGAGTAGACATAAGGAGAGGGGTTACCACCAGACGCTGCCTTATTCGCAGATGAACAGGGAGGCCAGAATATGGCTGAAGATTATGTGTTCGTGTTTGATCCCGGGAGTTCATATGACGGACGTGACCCGGGACCGTGTCTGCTTGGTGTATGCCCTTATGAAAGGGCTTGAGATTAATGTTGGGGCGGTAATAATATCCGCCATGAAGAGAGCCAGACTGCACCAGGGCCACAGATACGGGTTTGGCGGACTCATCACCACCTTCCTCCGAGGCCTCGACATTGAGGAAGAAGCCTTGGACTACATTCCGCAGTTGGAGCGGAGGGCCCTCAATGTGACAAAGACTAAGGCCCCCGACACTACACACGGACCAGTATTGACTTTGGGCGAGCGACATGCTCGTGACGATCAGTACATGGCCCGTATGTTTGGCATGCAGATGCTATAGCTACGGATTGGTGGGAGACCAGCCATCGAGGAAGAATTATGGCAGCTGGAGCTGGACTACCCCTTTGGCGAGAACGCCAGAGCCTTATGTCGGGTGGGACCAGCTTTCGTGGAGTCGACGGATGACGATGTCCCTACTGATGAGGAGACACATCGGGAGGACTCCGATGTGGAGTCCGATGACGATGATGGAGCTGATTCAAACTTGGGCGACGAGGCCGCAGCACCGGATGAAGAAGTCGAATATTTCGACTAATCAGGGAGTTCCACCACCCGAATTTTTTGTGTTGTAATTTTTGTGAACACTGGAGAGAGTGTTCGATTTAAGTGTGGGGTGGGGAGTAGCTAGGTGCTGGGACTTGGGCTCTAATTTGCTGTATGTTTTTCCTTGGTTTGGATGAATGTTTGTGCTTTCCCTGTTGTGAACTGTTTGGTGATGTATCTGTATATATTTGTTTTGTGGCTAATGATGTGTGTTATGAAAAGTTATGGTTGTCAGTGTAAATATTTTGTAAATAGTTTGTAAATATTTTTTTCTATCGAGATGATCGATATTTTTCATAAATTTGCGCGAAAATATTTTGCACTTGTAAATATTTTCTTTCTATCAGTAAGTGTTCTCTAATGAGTTTAACTTTCTCTTCTAACTGATGTATCGTGTCTAGTCCAATCATCCCTGGCTCACCTACTTCAAATCATCATATGGGGGTTGCACTCCCGTTCATATAAAGCCTCATACAGTGTCATCATGTTAGTAGAATGGTAGCTATTATTATACGCAAACTCTATAAGAGCTAGGTGTTCATCCCAACTTCCTCTAAAATCTATCACACACACCCGTAACATGTCTTCGAGCGTCTGAATAGCGCGCTCTGCTTGGCCTTTGTCTGGGGATGAAAAGAAGTACCCAAATTAACCTGTGTCCCTAAACCTTTCTAAAATGACTTCCAAAACCTAGCTGTAAGCTGGGCCCCTCTGTCAGAAATGATAGACACTAGAACACCGTGCAGTCAAACTATCTCTTTAATATATAACTCAGCATAATTTTCAGCTGAAAATGTAGTCCTGATTGGCTAGAAATGAGCTGATTTCGTCAGCCTGTCAACAATGACCCAGATAGAGTCAAATTTATGTATGGTGTGAGGTAGCCCTATTAAAAAATATATATTGATTGCTTCCCATTTCCACATAGGCACAACTATATCCTGAGTCAACCCACCAGGTTTCTGATGTTCAGACTTTACTTGCTGGAAATTGGGACACTGTGCTACAAACTCAGCAATATCTTTCTTCATTCCAGGCCACCAATATATCTCTTTTATATTGTGGTACATCTTAGTTGAACCTAGGGGAAGATATTAACGAGAATAATGTACCTCCGCCATCTGTGAAGCCTTGCAATATCTTGAACGCAGAGTCGACCTCTCAATCTCAAGACGCCGTCTCCTGTTAGCTCAAAGGCTGATAGTTCGCCCTACTGAACCTTGTATTTGAGATGCACTTGGCTAGGGTCCTCATACTTTCTCTCCTTCACCCCTACAACTAGAGACAACACTGTTGTATTCTAAATCATGACCCTGCTATCCTCTGATCTACTACTCGGACTGCTAGATTGGCTAACTGGTGTAGCTTTCGAGCTATTCCCCATTGCTCTTTCCTTAAATATGCTAAACTTCCCATGGATCTGTGGCTGAGGGAATCTACAACAATATTAGCTTTTCCCAAATGATATAGGATGTTCACGTCATAGTCTTTCAACAACTCAAACCAACGACATTGTTGCAAATTCAACTTTCTGAGTAAAAACATATTGGAGACTTTTGTGATCAATGAAGATGTCTACATGAACACCTTATAAGTAATGCCTCCAAATTTTCATAGCATGAATGACTGTAGCTAATTCTAAATCATGGGTGGATAATTCTTCTCGTGCTTCCTCAACTGCCTCGTAGCATATGCAATTATTTTACCATGCTGCATTAGAACACATTCTAACTCATTGCTTGAAGAATCACAATACACAACGTAGCCCTCTAAACCCTTTGGCAAGGTTAATACTAGTGCAGATGTTAGCCTGTTTTTTAATTCCTAGAAACTCTGTTCACAAGCCTTAATCCATTGAAATTTAGCTACTTTTTGAAGGTCAACTTCGTTAATGGTGTTGATAGGACAGAGAATCCTTCCACAAACCTTCTATAATACCCTGTTAATCCCAAGAAGCTATGAACCTCAGTTGGAGTTGTGGGTCTGGTCCAAGTTTTTACAACATCAATTTTCTACAAATCCACCTGAATGCCTGCATATTATACAATATGGCCCAAGGAAGCCATAGAATTTAACCAGAATTCACATATCAAATCTTCGCATACAACTTGTGATTCCTGAGGATTTGGAGTATTGTTAGTAGATGATACCTATGTTCAACTTCTAAATGTGAATACACCAAAATGTCATCAATGAACACTATCAAGAACAAATCTAGAAATGGCCTGAGTATATTGTTCATCAAGTCCATAAATACTGCTGGGGCATTTGTCAACCCAAAAGACATAATAAGGAATTCAAAATGGCCATATCTGGTTATAAAGGTCGTTTTCAAAATATCTTTCTCCCGAACCCGTACCTGGTGGTACCGTGACCTTAAGTCAGTCTTTGAGAAGTATTTTGCCCCTACAGTTGATCAAAAAATTCATCTATTCTCGGTAAAAGACACATGTTCTTGGTAGTAACTTTATTTAGCTGTTGATAATCTATATACATTCGCATCGATCCATCTTTCTTTTTCACAAATAGGACTGGAGCACCCTATGGAGAAGCACTAGGACTAATGAAACCTTTATTTAACAATTCTTTCAACTGATCCTTCAATTCTTTCAACTTGGCAGGGGCCATTCTATATGGAGGATGGTAGCGTGTTGATAGGGAAGTCAATTTCCCATTCTGGTGGAATACCAGGAAGCTCATCCAGAAATACATCTAGGAACTCACTAACCACCAAAATAGATTGAAGAGTCGGGGGTTCTGCCTGTATATCCTTAGCCTTAACAATATAATAGGTACATCCCTTTGCAATCAACTTTCTTTCCTGGAGATAGGATATAAACTTACCTTCGGCGTAGGTGCATCTCCTTTCCACTCCTGTACCACCTCTCTTTGAAAGTGTAATATGACAATCTTTTTCCAGCACTCAACATTATCATAATGTGGTTCTAGCCAATCCATGCCCATAATTACTTCAAAATCAGTTATTTCTATCTCTTCTAGGTCCGTAGAGGTTTGGAGGATAACAATTTCTACCATACGACCTCGATAAACCCTTTTGGCGATAATAGATTCACCAACAGATGTAGACAAAGAAAACAATCGCTGAAGTAATTCTGGTACTATATCAAACTCCGTGCCACTAATGGAGTAACATATGACAAGGTAGACCTGGATCTATCAAAGCATAAACTAAATGGGAGCAAACATTCTATGTACCTGTCACAACATCTGGAGATGCCTCAGAGTCCTATTGCCCTGATAGTGCATAAATATGATCTGAACCACTGCCAGAACTGGATGCCCCTGATCTACCTCTACCTCTGCCTGTTGAAGCTGAGGGCTAACACTGTAAAAGGTGCTAGGTCATATGAACCTGCTGAGGACCTATTCTACTAGTCTCGATCACCCTGGTGTCTATTTGGACAATCCCTCATCATGTGTCCTCCTGTCCATAGGAATAATAGGCGGTGGATCCATATCTGTATCTCCCTAGATGTTGCCTGTTATAGGTACTACAACGTGATATAGTTGGCATCATTTGATCTAGACCACTCTGTTATTGTGAGACTGACGCTTGTGAACTCTCATCGGGACTTGATTGTCCAAAACAATCTGATCTGCTACCCTGCTTTTGTTGAAATGGTGGCCTAGGTGGCCTACCTAACAAACAATGCCTAGGCCCACCATGAAATTGTGCCTAGAAGTCGGCAGGTCTAGCCCTCTAATGCTGCTCCTGACCTGCCCTATCAATCACATACTGACGTTGTCTGATTTCCTTTATGTTCTAAGCAAAAGGCCTGAATCCATGAGATGTCCATATCCTCTCATAATGTAGATTTTCTACAAGATTCCACATACTCTGGTGCAAGCCCCTTAATAAATCGATGTACCCTGACTGGCATAATATCAACAAATGTTGGTGTATATTTGGCCAAGGAATCAAAACTCAATGCATATTCTCTAACACTCATTCTGCCCTGCTCTAAATGTAAGAACTGCTCTACTCTATCTTGCCAAATCTCTTGGGGCAAATAGTGGTCTATGAAGAAGCTAGGCCATGTAGGTGGAGGTGCATCTCTGCCTCTGGCCCTTTCCCAACTTTCATACCACAAAACTTCTATCTCTCGTAATCGAAACACTACTAACTCAACTAATTTTGTAGATGAAGCGTGCAAAACCCTGAATATCCTCTATAGCTGGTCTATGAAGTTTTGAGGGTCCTCTCTACAGTCTGTTCCTGTAAACTACAGAGGAATAAAGGCAAGGAGCTCGAAGACTATCAAACTCCCGGGCCCTCCAGTAGGCTCGGCAATAGCTAGCACTACTAGCTGAGGGTGACACTGAGCAGCCATCATCTGGACCAACATACATACTGGACTTCTAACATCCTGATCTGAGGGTATAGGAGGAACTGGAAGTGAGGTCGATGCTTTTGTTACCCTCGGAGGCTCCTGGCGCTCTTCCGAAATGCTGGGGAGACCGAGAGGATATCTCTCTCTCGTCCTCAAGATGGGATGTCCCCAACTATGTTACCTTGCTGGTACCCTCTCCTGCTGCGGTATATAGCTCATGACAGGTTGTGGTCTGCCTTATATCCGACATCTCTGTAGATAGACATAATAACATAAACTTAGGGGCTCAACCCTAGATAACTTGGCTCTATAGCACGATTTAAGAAGGAGGAGGAGTAACCATACTATCATGCCTCATAGCTTCCTTCTTATATAATATGGTGCACAGCACATTTATAAACAAGACTCTCACGTAGTAGACTCCCTAGGATGCGATATTGCTCTGATACCAAGTTTTTCACACTCCACCTTGGGGGGCGTAACTGGCACCTCATGCCACACTAGACTCTGAGCTGAATTGGCTGGACATCTATACTTCTGGTGTATGCCAGTAGCGCATAATCAAAAAAACAAACAACTATATCTCGGTTATAAACACAGCCTTAGGCTGACAAGGCCATCGCTTAACACCTGCAATAAATTAGCTAACGCAAAAGCAATAGTAATATCATCCTATGTGGGTCAACAAGACCACCATGCTCCTAACAGATAACATATATAGGCCCCACACGGCCAACAACACATATCATATCACGTATAGGCCCCACACAGCCAATAACGCATAACTAACCAAAAAACTGTAGTATGCAAGCCTCTAAGAGTAGAATATTGGTCAGGACAGGACCCCGGCCTACCTAAAACTATACAACAAAAGATAAGCAAACCTTAAACATTTGGCAATTCCGAAAGAAAGGAGATAGCCAATCTACTGGATCTGAAAAGCTAGTGAGACGATCTTGAGCCCTGTCTGTCTGGACCTACAGGAAAGTATGCCTATGCATGGGCGTCAGTATAATATGTACCAAATATGAAAGGAAGTAACTAATGACTGAATGAAAGCTGATAAGGAACTGTAAGTAATCAGTAATAAGGGCCAGAAGTTAACCTGCATAATCTCACAATATAGACTACAGCTACCAGGTAATGTACAAACAAGAACCTAACCTGGCCCCCATAAGCCTGGAAGGTACAAACAACACATAATAACCTACCTGGACCTTCATAAGCTCTGGTAAGTGAAAGAAAACAATACTCCTCCTATCTGTACCACTATAAGCTCGTAGGCAAGCTGTAACTATGGTATACTTGACCTCTGAAGCTGTAACTGAGCCTTCTGGGCTCCTTTAGCTATGTCTGAGCCATTTGGGCTCCTATAGCTTTATCCGAGCCCTCTGGACTCCTGTAACTGTATTTGAGCCATCTGGGCTCCTGTAACTGTATTTGAGCCATCTGAGCTCCTGTAACTGTATCTGTAAGTGGGAAGAAGCTATACGGTCGCTGACAGTAAGTAGTTTACCTACAAAACTACCACCCGATCCATTTGGCAACCCTGGTGCCACTGACGGGTCAATAAGGTCATTCTATCATGATTCTAGTCTTGTAGGCCTCAAGATACACCGATGGTTTGTAAACGAGTTCTACTGTATATGTATAGGCATAGAATAATATATTGTATCGCCCAACTATGCTTTACGCTACCTAACTTAGCAAGGTATGCTAACAGCTACCCTTCGATCTCTGTGGCCTCAATATGATAACAAAACACTTACTAGTCTTCTTAAGTGGTAAATAACTGAACAGGGAATCCCTTCGTCACCTCTAGCAGTAATCAAAACTGAATACAAACTACCTAACAGGGGATACTATACTATAACCTCAATTCATCTTGTAGCAGCTAACCACAACACTATAAGAACACGTTACTACAAGGTATTGATTGTATCAGCTAAACATCGGAATAACTTGCCGAGAGGAGTTAGCTTTCACATACCTTAATCACTGAACTATGCTCAATTAACATTGTTGTTGTTCAAGATTCGATAACTCCTCCAAATTATAGTCCATATGCTGAGGAAATATGGCTAGGAAACTTTATTTAGGAACATAATAGCCACAAGTCATAACATGTTCAATTGGGCCGAAATCTTACAAATTTTCTTGAGAGTTTAGAAGGTAAAAATACTTAATTATCACTTGTTGACGTCTAGGACTCAATTAGAAGTGACTTCTACAACTTCTACTCAGTGGGACTCCGACAATCCAAGCTAGATTTCAAGAAATAAATCTTTAGATACGTTCATCATAGGCCTGGAATTCATTATCCAAGATGAATTTGCATTTGAACGGAGTTTAATGGCCTAATTTTGCAATTAATGGATGAAAATTTGAGGGAGGAATAGGTACTATTGATTATGTTCTCTAAGAAATGTTTTGTTAAATGAACCTAAACTCACACTTAGCTATATATCAGTATTGAGGTGGTGGGTGGGGGTGCAGCGCACTGCCGATTGCGCCAGGCCACAAGCGCGACGCGCCAGCCATAGCGCAGGGTAGGCTGTGCGGTGCGGTGCCTAGAGCGCCCAACCTCTTGTCCTGGCCTCTCGCCCGCTCAACAACACGTTCGCGTGGTTACCCTTGAATCCCTTTTTCACACACACCATACTCTAAAACTCTAACATACATACGCACGCGTCGGTTAAATGATAGGAACTTACGGGGCGTAACGCGTAAGAGATTTCACAAGAATCGGGTGGACCCTAGAATTTCAACAAATCATGCTTGTGGCACGCACATCAACAGGCCCGGGAATTATTTCCTCAAGGCTACCTGAGTAGCACTTGTGGTCCGCAGATGCTAATATGTGGCGTGCAGGTTTTGTCCCAGCAACTTCCAAATCCTCCTGCGTGGCACCTGCTAAATGCAGGTGTGGACTCTTGGCACGCATGTCACTTATTTTTCCTTCGGTAGATTAATTTAAATTCAAATCCTTCATCATCTTTTTTTCAACTAAATACCTGCACAAACGTGAAGAAAAGGCATAAAATCCTTCAAAATTACATTAAAACAAAGCAATATATCGTGCTTAAGAGTTAGAGAGTTGGTAAGTTACAAACTCATCAAACCCCCAAACTTGAAATATTGCTTTTCATCGAGTAAAACATATTCACTCAACAATGGAAGTGACTTAAGCTTCACAAGACAAAATCTGCACACAAGGCTACTATGACTCAGAATAACCCCAAAACTATAAAAAGACTCAAACACATGCACAAATCTCAATTTGTACCGCCATGAGCACTTGGCAAAAATCATCATCATTATATCAATCCAAAATAGGGGATATTTTAATCTCAATCAAGATCAACAAGTGATCTTGTGCATATTTATGTGCCCAAGTGATAGTTTATAACCATGTCTTAGCATTTTTTCCCTTATTTTAAGTATAATCTTATGTAATCTTTCTTGTAAATGGGTGCATGAACTAACAAACATGATTTAGGCTTGAAGTTTCATGAGAAAGAAGGAATCTTGGGATGAATTTCAAAGAAGAAGCATGAAATTGGCATGAAATGAAGACTGCCCAGATAAGCAACATGCCACACCTTCCATTACTCTGCGCCAGGCATTGTGTCACGCTAGGAGGGCAGTGCGACCAGCGGTGTGCCACGCCCAGCAGATGGCATGCCAGTGCCCCTGACTAGTAGCCCTACGCTATGGCGTTGTGCCATGCTAGCCCAGCAGCGTGATAGCCAACATGACATAAAGGCAGTCCACCACGGGACAAAAGTCACATCTTATAAATAGCACACTTGGTTGTTTTTATATGATATCATGATTTTATTTTGGAAAACACGGAGGAGTAGTAGAAAGGAATAGAATGGACTTCATAATTAGGGTTCTTTTTCTTCCTTTTCTTTTCCATTCCTGTAATTACATGGATTCTAACACTTTTGTTAATCTTCGTAATAGCATGAGTGGATAAAACCTTCTTCTAGGGTTAAGGTCACATGACATGAACATATTAGCTTAATTAATTCTTGGTTCGAGTTTCTTCTTTGTTGTTGGTTCTTGTATTCTTGTATTTATCATTTTGATACTTGATCACCATTGAGATACATATATTAATCCTAGGCAAACTTGAATGACCAAACCCTAGGACAGAATAAGGAACGCAAGAAGTGAGTTCAAGTATTCAAGACTTGATTCGTGGATAGGATAGAAAATCCACTTCGCTTGGTTATTAAAAGAGGAAGATAGCTAGACACCTGGATTTGAGTTTTCACATCACCACTTAGAGATGTAGTTGTGAATTCAAGCTTGGGTTGAATGGTTAGAGGTTCGAAAGTCCATAACCAAGGAATTAACCCCATGAACCACTCCACTAGATGAATGTATATGAATTAGGTTGTCACATCCCCGGTCAACAATGTAGTTGTTAGGATAATTCGAATAGATGTTTAGAGGCTCAAAATACCATAAACATGGCATAAATCTTTTGAGACAACTATGGAGATAATTACTTGAACCAAGGTAAATGATATCTATGTGTGATTGTTGGCCTTAACCCTAGATTCTTCTTATTATTGTTTTCAACTTACATTGTGATCGTTTTTAGATTTTAGTAACAAACAAACTACAAAAAATCTTGGTTACTTGCCATTGTGAAATTTGAATTAATACTTGAACTTGGTTATTCACCAAAGGTCTAGTCCCGTGGGTTCGACATCTAGCTTGCAAGATCCATTTTATTACTTGTACGATCATGTGTGCTTGCGAATGCGCTGGAGTGAGAATAAGTTTTTGGCTCCATTGCTGGGATGAGAAAATTGGTGAATTTCTTATTTTTGTATTAATTTTTTAATTTTCTTAAGTACTGACAACTTAGTCCTGGTCACCAATTTTGCAAATACAATTGGTCCTTGCAAGCTAGAGAATTGGTTGAACATATCCTGAACCTGAAAGAAGGTTAAGACAGTTGAGAAGGGAGGGTTCCACTCTATATCCCATCTAGCAGGTTCAATAGGATGAGGTTGCACCATCAAAGATGGCAGCAAGACCTATTCGCAAAGTAGCA
Source organism: Datura wrightii (assembly GCA_035772735.1). NCBI lineage: Eukaryota > Viridiplantae > Streptophyta > Magnoliopsida > Solanales > Solanaceae > Datura > Datura wrightii. The sequence continues at coordinate 163,350,623 of JASDFA010000016.1, forward strand.
ATCCCGCTTGTGACAAATGTTGCCTCCAGCATCCACAGATCGGAACCTAGATGCAGATTTGAACTTAAGAAGAACATGGTGTAGTTATTGTATACATGTGATCAATTCATAGGATTAGAACATGAGGACACATAACAACATCTGCATAACTTTTTGAAAATCAGTGACACCTTCGTCCTCACCAGAGTGTCGACTGATTATGTAAGGCTTACGCTTTTCCCTTTCTCATTGTTGGAAGAAGCCAAGAGATGGTTAAAGGCAGAACCATCAAACTCCATCACCACATAGAATGACATTTCCAGGAAGTGCCTTATCAGATTCTTCCCATCTGGAAAGACTGCAAAGCTACGGAGTGAAATTTTAAGCTTCAAGTAGAGACCAGATAAGAACTTGTACTTGGCTTGCGACAGATTAAAGTCTTTGCTAAGAGACTGACTGCCCTCATCACCAATAGTCAAATTAAGTTTTGGCTCACACTTTTACGAAAAGTCTTGACCCCACACTAAAGTTTTGTCAGACTCTACACTGGGTGGTCAAGCATTGGAGAAAACATATAATGAGATGTACATTCTATTGAATAGGATTGCACAGGGATGTTTAGATTAGCACATCGACAAATCTCGGGGAGCAATCAAGAAAGCAACTGGGTAATGAGGTAGATAGTGTAAACGCATTGGCAGCTCAGTTAGCCTCATTCTAGCATCAGATGATGACTCAGTTGAACAAGTTGAGCATGGCACAACCACAAGCACAGGTAAATGTAGTTCAACTGTAATACCCCAAAATTCCTAAGATTAGACCTGGGAGTTGAAATGGAGAAAAATAGGAATTTCTGCACCAGGTCACAGGAAGAGTCATCCAGTGACCCGTCAAGAACCCCACGAGTTGTTAAGTGATGCGTGGGGAGAGGCTGGGACTTGTTGGAAATTTTAGTTTTTGGGTGGCCAACGAATGTGACCATGAGTCGTGGTCAGCATCACGACTCGTCAGGTCAGTTGTGGCCAAGGATTGTTGAAGGATGAAGGATGAATAGACAGTGCACCTAACGTGTCATCATCACGAGTCATGGTGACCCCCAGGTGATGTTTAGCAGTGAGGAGGATGGGAGGCGACCATGAGTCGTGGTCACCAGAAACGACCCATTAAGTCTATCGTGGTGACCCCTAGAGAAAGATGAGCAGTGTTCAGGATGAATCCAGACCACAAGTCATGGCCAGTGATGATGACTCATCCAGTCCCTCATTGAGATTGGCAGTCTGTTTTTCCCTGCGAGTTTATTAAGGGCTTTTCCATAATTCCTATGTTCTTAAAGCCTAAACTATGTTGTTTTAAGCCCAGAATATAGTGTATTAATATGGGTTAAGTCATTCTAGCCTATTCAAAACTCATGCATGCAAGTTTAAGGGTTTAGATAGCGATCAAGCATAGTTCATCAAGGTTCTTCCTCAATGCTTCTTCAATTTCCTTTGGGTGTTCAAGGAAGAGGGTAGAATAAACTTACCCAGGTATGTGAGGCTATGAATGAGAGTCTCTTTCACTCTCATGTCCTAAACTCTTCTCAAATTTTATGAATTCCAATTCTAAAGGTCAAGTTTCATAATCCATGAAGTTTATGTCTATTCTTGTGAAATTTGATATGATCTATCGATGGGTCAATCTCATTCATGTATTAAATCATATTTTATGATCTATGGGGAGATTTTATGATTATTTTGAATATAAATTTATAGATTTGAATTTAGATACAATTATGCCCAATTATATATGATTTCGTGAAAAGTTAAGTTATGATTTCATTATGATCTTGATTTAAATTAGCCCAACTATGATATATGCTTTAAGATATGACTTCTCTCAAGTACTTATCATATATTTATAAGATATAAAGTATATGCATGTCTTACAAGTATGCATGGATTTCATGAATTATGGATTTATGATTATGGTAAACTCACGGGCCTTATTTCATGGCTAGTTCACGTATTTCAAGCATGCTTATGATTATGATGATTTAACTAGCCCATGATTCTCATGTATGTTTTCCTATTATCCTATGAGCACTATATATGTTTTGGGGGTAGTATTTAACACCAACTAGACCGAGGTCCAAGCATATCCTGAGTCTCAGAACTACGCGTCAATGTAGCCATGATGGGACCTCCTTTGCGACTGTCCTTTTTTCACGAATGGGCCTTTCATGAGTGATATCATGCCTTCTTTCAAGGTTATAAACTTGGAAAGGTATGAACACACTCCCGACTAGGGGTTTATAGGTTGGGCTCCATGTGTGCTCATATGGGGTATGTCGGTTATAAGAATCTCCCATTGTTCCTCATGACTTATGCATGGTTATGATTATGTACTTTGGCTCAAGTCATGTTTAATAAAGTTTTTTTCTTATGATTATCAACATGATTGATTTATAAATGTTTTGAAAACCTTGATCTCTTATGTTTACATTATGATATTTATGTTATGATCATATTGTCCTACACTAATGAACTTGTAACACCCCGGAAGAGCCTACGTATAGACCCGAGGGTTGAAGTTGAAAACTGCAGAAAAACCTGGAATTTGAACCAGTACGACTCGAGTTACGAGTCTTGTGAGTACCTACGGCTCGTGACTCGATGACTCATGACTCAAGTTGTGATGAAATTAGGAGCCTGAGGTTTTGTCATGAGTAGTCCTACGAACCGTGGCGAGAAGGTACGACCCGTGGTTAGGAGTCATGATAAATATCTCAGTGATTCCAAGAGTGAGTCTTCACGGATCATGGCACAACTCGTAAGATGTAGCAATGAGTCGTGGTGAGGAGTAGTGGTTAAGTCGTATTGGGTTGGGTGGATAGTACCACGGTTGACAGTACGACCCGTAGGATGGTGGTACGAGTCGTGGGTTACCAGTCTTCACCAAATTCAGAAAGTTGGGAAAAAGGGGTGAAGTGACCATGAAAGGTAACCATGAGTCGTGACTTGCTGGTACGACTCGTGGCACGACTCGTGGTCGGGGACAGAACTGTTTTTCAGGGAAATTTCAGTAAGGGCAATTTTGACTTTTCTATGCATTTGGGCCCTAATCCACGTTGTTTTGAGGTCGAAATAGTGTCTTTAAGGGATGAAAAATCCTGTTGAGTTCATTTTAGCAATTTCAAGTGTTGGAGAAGGGAGTAGGAAGGGTTTCAAGCCATTTTCTTCAAGTTCTTCAAGCTCTCACTTATGGTTCTTCAAGGGAGTAGGAAATCACAAAATTTCTAGGTATGTGGGGTTTGAATGGGTAGTTTAGTCCCTACCCATGCTCATTTCTTCCCATTTCCTATGTTGGGTCTTAACCCCATTTGCATGATTCCCCAAAAGCTTACATGAACTTGTGATATTATGTTTAATTTGTTGGTTTGAAGTGTTTGGACTGATTTTACTTGTATATTTTTTATATTTCATGATTTAAATATCTAAAAGTATGGATACCCAATTATGGGGAAATTTTTAGTGAATTTCATGGTCAAGATGATTCCAAAAGCATGAACGAATTTCTCTTAAATTTTTAAGCATGTCTTCAAGTTTCGATTTCTCATGCTATCATGATCGTTTTCTTATGAATTTAAGCATGTCAAGTATGTTTGAAATAATGGGAAATGCCCACTTGTAGCTTATGAATTATAACTATGATTTTGGCCAAGTACCAGGCCCAATTCCATGGCTAGCAATACAAGTTCTCATGTATGCTATGATTTCCATGTTTCCACTAGCAATGCATGTCATGTTATGAATGTTATGAGCGTGTTGCATGTTTTTCGAGTAGTACTTAACACTGAGTAGGTTCGGGGCCTAGGTTATGCCCCGAATCTCAAAACTACGTGCCACTGTTGGATTATGTTTGGGACCTCCTCAGTGATTGTCCCCTATGCCTTACGGGGCCTTCATGAGTGATATCATGCCTTTCATGGTTCATACTCTTGGCAAGGTATGAAAAGCCTCCTGACTAGGGGTACAAGTCGGACTTCATGTGTGCTCATGTGAAGTATGTCGGTTATAGAAATCTCCCATTGTTCCTCATGGTTTTGAATTATGCATGGTTATGTTCTTTTAGATCAAGTTATGATTTATGAAATATTTTTCCCTGCATGTTATGACTTTGATGGGTTTATAAGTATTTATAGAAATATTGAGCCTTATGATATACTACGATTTCAGTTTTATGATCAGGATGTCCCACTCCTATAACTTTCATGTTTTTAAGAATTGTTTGCGTACCTTACATACTCAATACTTTATGAGTACTGACCCACATATTTTCAAGATTCGGTTTGCAGGTTCAGCATCGTCCCTAGCTTGTGCCTAGTTCCGTTTAGACTTCAGTGGTGAGTCCTCGTGATTTGAGGGCTTCATGTTCAGACCTTGTTTATCTTATGTTTTTAGACTATTTGAGTTAGTTGGGGTCTTGTCCCTTCAACCCGTATTTTATGAGTAGGGGCTTTCAGACTTTTGTGTAGTATTCAACCGTTTTATGTTTGGATCTTGTATTGTTGTTTCCTTTATCTCTCATGATATGATTTTCAATTAGTTTACGATTTATGAGTTAAGTTTTCCATTGTATATGAATGAATTATTGTTATGCTCACGCCATGGGTTGACTTGGGGTCTCTCAGGACTCCTTGTCCCGTGTCTACAATTCGGGTGTACACTCGGGTCGTGACAGAACTCTTATGTATTTTAACTGTCCATTTTAGTTACCTTGCATACTCAGTACGTTCCATGTACTGACCACATATATTGTATCATCTTATGATACAGGCTCCGACATCCAGGATCAGTCATGCCGATAATCAGATTCTCGGAGTTGGTGAGTCCTCATCTTGCGAGGGCCATTTCTTATCAGTTGTATTACGTCTTTTCAGTTGCAGATTCTAGTGAATTAGTTGGGTTCTTGTCCCATCAACTCGTTAGTGTTAGAGGCTTTTTCGGACATAGTTGTATTCAGCTTTAGACTTGTGTATGTAATCAGATGTTATGTTTTTTTAGACTTCCGCTATGCTATTTATGATGATCTTTTGCTTTAATATGATCGAGTTAGATGTATGTTCATGTCATGGGTCGACTTTGGGCCTCTAAGTATTTCTTGTCCCATGTCTCGATCTGGGCCTATGTTCGGGTCGTGACATCAACCAACACCAAGCTTGTGTGCGATATATGAAAATAGTGGTGATGATGTAGATTCTTGTGGAGCAAATCCAGAGTTAGTGAATTTCGTAGGTAATGTGCAAAGCAGCAATCAGAACTACAGGAATACCTACAACAGGAACTAGCAGAATCACCCTAACTTCTCTTGGGGTGGAAATTAGGGGCAGAGTCAAAATTTTCAGCAGCCTCAGCAACAGTATCAGTAGAAGGGTAGGTGGGCTAGTGACCAATCAAGAAACATAGAGGAGATGTTGTAGAAAATCATGGCCAACCAAACTCAAATGGCAGCTGACCAAGAAAAAATAGCAGCAAAGCTAAAAAAATCAGCAGCTGGCCACCAAAAATTTGGAGAAGCAGATGGGTCAAATAGCAGCAGCTTAGAATACCAAATCTCAAGGGGGTTTACCAAATGACACCGATCCAAACCTGAGGCAGGTAATGGCCATAAGTCTGAGGAGTGATAAAGAATTAGTTGATGCACCAGTAAAAGGAGAAGAAAAATAAGGTGCAACTTGTGCTGGTCAGACCAGGTCCTTCAACTGACAAGGGGAAAGAACATAAAGCTGCAGAGAATAATTCACAATCAGCGTGCAGCCAATAATGAGACCACCACCACTATTCCCGCAAAAGCTGCGGAAAAGCTAAGAGGATGCTTGTTTTAAGAAGTTCTTTGACATTTTCAAAGAACTTCACATAAATTTTCCTTTGATTGATATATTGCAGGGAATGCCCAAGTGTGAGGTGTTTCAGTCCTTTTTGTTCGAAAGAAAGATGTTTCACGACCCGAGCATGGACCTCGGATCAAGAAACGGGGCCTGAAACCATTAATGGTTCCAAGCTAACCCATGGAATAAACACAACATAAAAAGGAGAATTACTAAGAATAAATTAAACCATGAACATGATATAAGCGGAAGTATGCATAACATAAATACATAAGCATAAACACGAGTCAACAACATTGATCATCTACTACACAACTGTTTAAAAGCATCTATATGTAAGATAGGCTGATGGGATAACACCTCCAACTAGATCGCTAAGTCTGAAACTACAAGACATAGACATAAAGTATAAACTGATAAATGTCCTCAGAAGATGAGGACTCATCAAGACTGGAAAAAGCTAGACTGATCGGAGGCGAGCTAGCACTAGGACTGAGAAGGATCACCGAAACTTATATCATGAGACAATATAGAATAGAGTATGTGGTCAGTACTTTGAATGTACTGAGCATGTAGAGAAAGTAAATATGCTAGTAAGATGATAGTATGAAATCATGAATACAAATCAAGAGAGATCATGAGAGTAAGGGCAAGATGCTAAAAGCCATATATCTGAAGTATACATAATCGTAAGCTATTCATCATAAGCTGAACATAATGATCCAAGATTTAGAAATAGAAAGCATATAGCATGCTATACTTGAAAACATAAGTGAAAACTAATCTTGGGTAGAATTTCATGCCCAAGTGATACTCAAATGCTTCATTTCGACTTGTTTGTCTATCATTATTGTGTACATTCTCATGTGATTTGTAGTTAAATGTGAATTCATACTAACAGACATGATTAGTGTTGTTTTGCAGGTAAAATGGAATTTTGGGAAGCTAATATACATGTTGGTAAAATCGGGAATGGACTTGGAAACAAGGAGTGAAAAAGGACATGGAAGATCAACAAAAATAAGGGCTCCGCGATGGAGCCGTGTCACGTTGCCATCGCGGAGGCACTCTGCCTCAGAGGAAATAAATTTGGCAATTTCCAGTGGAGGTGCGCGATAGCACCGTGTCACATTGGCCAAGCTCCGTGATGCAGGCCGTGGCATGTTGAGGTTAAATTGCCTGGGGGGCCGACTTCCAGTGAAGGTCCGCGATACCTCCGTGGCACGGAGGGAGTGCTCCGCGATACACTCCATGCCATGTTGCTTGTTATTCCAGGAAAAATTCTCAATAGTATAAATAGCACACTTAGGTTTTATTTTAGACATTCTGACTTGGTTGAGCATGAACGTGGGTTACAGGTAGTTGAGGGGACGAAAATTCTAGGGTTCTTCTCTATCTCTCTCTCTTTTATCTCAATTGTTTGTCTAAATTCTACTTATTTGATGATGTTAAATCCACAAATGAGTGGCTAAATTCACTTCTTGCTGAGGTTAAGAACAATTGTAGTGGAATGTAATTGTTAATCATTTCAGTTTTCATCTTTTCTTCAAGGGTTGTTCTATCAATAATTGTTCTTACTGCATTAATGTTTGGCCAATGTTAATGCATATCTAAAAAATCCAATTTTGATTTTGAAAAGGAAAGAAATTGGAAAGATGTGAATTGATAGGATATGATCTCTTCTTAGTTTGGAAAATAGAGAATTGATTTACGTTTAGAATAGAAATATATCTGAAAGTCTTATTAGTCAATTAAGGAATCGGGAATGTATGGCTAGAATATGAAATTCTTTTATCACATAAATGTAGATTAAGGCTCATGATTCTTAAGTTGGATAGGAGTCGAAAGTTCCAATCCATAGGCAATAATTCTTGACTAGCAACCGAAGGAAAGATTAACTGAATTGTTTTGATAAATTAATTCCCTGCATGTCCGTTTTAACCTCAGCTTGCTCATTACTATTGTTCAAACTCACTTTATAATTTTTCCTTAGATTCGTATTAATTAGTAAACTCAAACTCTCAAAATATTATTTATTTGGTTTTCTGCATTCTTAAAGATATAGTTCATTAACACTTAAGTTAATTAGTACTGTAGCTCAGTCTCTATGGGATCGATACTTGGCTTTACTTAAGCCACTTTTCTACTTGTTCGACCACGTGCAATTTCGTGTAGTCACCGCTGAAGCCGAACAAAAACCCATAAACTGATCAATGGGTAAAATATACTATAAAACTTGATATCATATGACATGAACATAAGTATCTAAAAACATGAGGAATAATAGGAGGCTTCGTCATAACCTGTACCATCATGATAGAGCTTACATGATGCCCCAACTATTGTCCCAAGCTTGCCAAGGCTAGGAATGATTAAGGCATGCTATCACTTTTGAGACCTCATACGATTTGAACATGAATATATTCCTAAGGTGGCATGTAGTTCTGAGACTCGGGGTTTCCCTGAACCCTTAGCCTACTCGGTGCTAGACACTACTCTCAAAAATATGCATGTGGCTCATAATTATTATTGTGAAAACATACTTGAACTTGCATGGGCTAGTCAAAATATGAAATCATAATCATAATCGCAATCGTATTTGACATGTAGGAAAATATCCATGAAAGGGTGCCATAGGATTGGCCATGATACCTGAACTTGAATTTCATGAGATAAAAACACATGCTTGAATCAAACTTCATAACTTAAAAATCATGGAACCATAAGTTGAGAATTCATAAATATTCATGAATATATAATTGGTAAGTCATCATACTTGAAATCGTGGATTCATAAGCTTGAAATTCATAAATCATGCATAATAAGGCGTAATCTTCTTAAACTTGTAATCTTACATTAGGAAGTAAATTGAGGGTTAAATCTTCCCTAATAGCCATAAAACATCAATTGAAACATGAGAGGATTAAACCCATAGAGATAGCATGAAAGATTTCGTGAAAATTGGGTAAAACCCTAGAATTTTAACTTGGCATGCTTAGAGACATGAAATAATAGAATAGAGATAAAATTGGACATGAGGGTGGAAGAATTTCCCCCATTCATAACCCTACATACCTGAGCTTGATGAATTCTCAACTTGATTGGAGACCCAAAAGGAATTGAGGGGAATATTTGATGAACAACCCTAGCTTCTATTGAGGGTATTTGATCTTTACTTACGGATGTTAGGAGTAGAATGACGGTTTAGGAAGATTAAAATGGTAGTACTATCCGACAATGTCTACTTTAGATGTTACTTCTTTGTGTAGTATTTACTGGTTATCTTCTCTAATTTTCTTTTATCTTATTCCTTTAGGTCTGGAAACGGGAACACCATCTAGGTCCGACTCTAGTATTTCAACTTTTGAACTAATTCAACAGAAAATACATGCTTGCCAATGTCTAGACCGTGATTAAACGGTTATCCAACTTAAGGAATAAAACTAAGAAACTAATAGAAGAGTATCAGTTATACTCAACACAAAAATAACCTTCCCAAAGTAACATAATTTAGACTGGCTCTAGGATAGTATAAATATTTAGCTACTTAACGTCAAACTCCTCCCGGCCAACATGGCTCTGATACTAATTAACTAATCGTAGTAACAACTAGAAATTAATAATTTTAAAATACTACAAGGCAAGAGTAAAATGAAAGTAAATACTACAAGTAAATAATAAATTAGAAGTGAAGAAAAATACTTATAAAGAGTTGTTTATTGATAAGAAGGAAAGATAGAGAACACAGAGGGAGAGATATTGTCATGCCCCACCTTGGGAGGCATGACTGGTGATCACGGGCAAAAATAGCATGCCCGAGATACACTTTGTGACTTAAATTAGTCTTGTTTATCTAAGTAATTGTATACATTTTCATGTAATTTTATATGAATGTGAGGATAAGTGCTAACCAACATGATTAGCCTTTGTTTTGTAGGTTTTGATGACTTTTGAGTAACTAATCCATGAGTTGGTGAAGTAGAGGCTTGGAAATGGAATTAACCCGTGAACGCCGGCAAAGAGGAGGCACAAAACGCCCACCTGCGCGTCGACAACGTGCCACGGCAGGCAGGCTGATCACAACAGCCCACCTGCACGTTGGCAACGTGCCACGGCAGGTTGGCTGCGCGACAATGAGGTGTCAACGCGCTGCCCAAGCAGCGTGACACGCTGCCAACGCGGCAGGGTGCTGCCGAGGCCAATTTCGGGTGATTTCCAGAGAGCTTTCGCGTCAGTGGCATGTCACAAAGGCAGTGCTCCGCGATGCACTCCGTGACACGTTGCTTCTTATTTCGGGAAAAAGTCCCACTACTATAAATAGCACACTTAGGTTTTATTTGAGATATTCTGACTTGGTGGAGCAAGAACTTGGGTTACAGGCAGTTGAGGGGACGAAATTATCAGGGTTTTTCTCTCCTTCCTTCTCCTTGTATTCAATTGCTTGTGTGCACTTGCGTGTAGGCATTCCAAACCACTGAACAAGTTTTTTTGGCGCCGTTGCCGGGGATTGGCAATTGGTAAAATTGTTTTCTTAAGTGTTAGTTTACGATTTCTTATTAGTGCTGACAACTTGGTCTTAGCCTGTCTTTTGCAGATATTGAATTCTATTGAACACTGGCAAGAGACAAGAAGCTGGTGGATTCACACTTAGAGCTGGAAAGACAATTCCATCGTCAAAGGAGAGAAGCTCTAGAGAAAAAGTTGCGGTTGCTCAGACAAACAATCCTGGAGCAACAACAGAATCCACCAATTTTAAGGGCAGTGTTAGTGCCCGAAGAAATGGCAGCTAGGCCGGTTCGCGAAGTGGCAATCACACATTCTAACAACGTTACATCTAGCATTCGCAAACTTGAGCTAGGAGGGTGGTTCGAGCTTAAACAGAATATGGTGCAATTGCTGCACACCAGCGGGAAATTCACAGGTTTCCCTCACAAGGATCCACAACAACACCTCCAAAACTTTTTGGAGATAAGTGACACTTACATCCCCGCTGGAGTGTCAGCAGTCCCCACCTCACCAGGAGCCACTCGGAACAACACCGCCTCCGACAGTTCCTGTACCCACACCATCCGACCAGGAAATTCAAAGTGCAGTAGTTATGTTGGCACAAATGATGGCTACTCAGCACCAGTCAGTGCCACCCGTAACAGCAGAGTCATCAGGGTTGTCTGGTAGTTCGAGGGTCCAAGAATTCTTGGCACTACATCCCCCGCAGTTCACACGGTCGGATCAAGCAGAGGACCCCAAGGATTTCCTGGACCAGATGTAGAGAATCTTTCAGGTCATGCATGTGACGTCTACGGAATCAGTTGAGTTAGCGGTATTCCAACTGTGGGATATTGTTGTGTTGTGGTATGAAAGTTGGGAAAGGTCCCGAGGGAGAGATGTTGCCCCTCCGACCTGGTCCATCTTTTCAGAGGCCTTCTTGGACCTTTATCTACCACGGGAAATCTGACAGGCCCAGATGGATCAGTTTTTTCACTTGGAGCGGGGGGCGAGGAGTGTACGGGAATACGCCCTGTAGTTTGATTCCTTGGCCCGCTATGCTCCAGCCTTTGTGGACACCATGCCATCTAGATTCCACCGGTTTATTATGGGTCTGAACCCAGAGTATATAGAGGTGTGCATGACAGCTACACTGCGGGAGGATATGGATATTGCTCGGGTGCAGGCCTTTGCCCAGACTATTGAGGGCCTTAGACAGCGGCAACACGATAGTAGACGTATGAATCAAAAGCAGTGCCACAGGGATAGATCAGATGAAATACAGAGGGAGATTCAGAGAGGACCCAGGCCCCGGTTGTCAGACAGGCCACCTAGACCCCCACCTCTATCACAGCAGTAGAGGGGTAGATTCATTCGCCGAGGACAGTCAGAGTCCGACGGCAGTTCTTGAATGGTAGATTCACCTCAGCAAAGGAGGGAAGAGCAGAGCAGGTACACACCCCCACCTTTCCCTATTCGCAGCCGACCCCACACTAGAGCTTGCAGATATGGATCCACAGGGTGTTATATATGTGGGCAGGAGGGTCACATGATGAGAGACTATCCAGACAGGGGTCAGGATAGCCAAGATAGATAGTACAAGGCGTCAGCAGGGCTGCGAGCTCCAGCAGCCTCGGCAGGGCGTAGGCCCTCAGTCTTAGAGGCAGAGGCCGAGGCAGATTAGGGGCCTCTAGTTCAGGTACGGGCCCAAGCCGTACCTATGCATTACCAGGGAGGCAGGACTCAGAGGCATCTCTAGATGTGTATGATGACTATCTTCTCACACCCTGCTTATGTATTGATTGATCCAGGATCTACTTGGTCCTACGTTAACCCATTTGTGGCTCGAAAGCTTAGTGTTGCTCGTTACCTCATTTGTGGCTCAAAAGTTTAGTGTATCACCAGAGTTGCTTCAGCAACCCTTTTCAGTATCCACACCTATCGGTGACTCCATTATAGCCAGAAGGGTTTACCGAGGGTGTACAGTAGAGGTTGTTGATCATCAAACTACAGTAGATCTGGTAGAATTAGAGATGATTGATTTCGACGCCATTATGGGTATGGATTGGTTAGTGTCGTGCTATGCCACTGTAGAATGTTGGACCAAGACGGTCCGATTCCACTTTCCAGGGGAGGCAGTACGAGAGTGGAAGGGCTGTATAGCTACGCCAAAAGGTAGGTTTATTTCCTACCTTCAGGCAAGAAAGTTGATAGCTAAGGGATGCATTTACCACCTAATTAGAGTCCAGGATGTTCGGGTAGAGCCTCTGACTCTCCAATCTGTTCCAGTGGTTAATGAATTCCCTTACATATTTCCAGATGAGCTACCTGGTATTCCCCAGAAAGAGAAATAGATTTTGCAATTGATTTGCTACCAGGCACTCAGCCCATATCAATCCCTCCGTATCGTATGGCTCCTGTTGAACGTAGAGAATTAAAGGAACAACTGAAAGATCTGTTAGATAAGGGCTTTATCAGGCTGAGTACTTCACCTTGGGTGTGCTAGTTCTATTTGTGAAAAAGAAGGATGGCTCGCTCCGCATGTGTATAGATTACGATAGTTGAATAAGGTTACAGTTAAGAATAAGTATTCGCTTCCCAGAATAAATGATTTGTTTGATCAATTACAAGGGGCCAGATGTTTTTCCAAGATTGACTTAAGTTCCGGATACCATCAAGTTTGAGTTCGTGAAAGGGACATTCCGAAGACTGCCTTTAGGACCAGATATGGCCATTTTGAATTCCTAGTCATGTCCTTTGGACTGACAAATGCCTCAACAGTATTTATGGACCTAATGAGTAGCATCTTCGACCATACCTGGACCTGTTCGTGATAGTGTTTATTGACGATATTCTGGTGTATTCTCGCTCAGAGGTAGACCACCAGGATCATTTGCGGACAGTGCTCCAGATTCTCAAGGACCGTCAACTGTATGCCAAGTTCTCTAAGTGTGAATTTCGGCTGAACTGAATAGCATTCTTGGGGCATATTGTGTTGGATGCTGGTATACAGGTAGACACACAACAAATAGAAGCAGTAAAAACATGGCCCAGACCTACCACTCCGACCGAAGTACGCAGTTTTCTGAGATTAGCAGGGTACTACAGAAGATCTGTTGAGGGATTCTCCACCATAGCGGTACCTCTGACTAAGCTGACACAAAAAGTAGTAACGTTTCAGTGGACGGAGGCATGTGAGTAGAGTTTCCAGGAATTGAAAGATAGATTGACCTCCGCCCCAGTGTTAGCATTATCAGAAGGTATAGAGGGTTATGCAGTTTATTGTGACGCTTAGGGTATTGGGTTAGGATGTGTGATGATGCAGCATGGTAAGGTAATTGCTTATGCTTCCAGATAGCTGAGGAAACACGAAAAGAATTATCCTACCCATGACCTGGAACTAGCCGCAGTGATCCACGCCTTGAAGATATGGAGACATTACTTGTATGGTGTCCATATGAATATTTTCATGGATCATAAGAGCCTATAGTATATCTTCACTTAGAGGTAGTTGAATTTGCGGCAGCGTCGCTGGTTGGAATTGCTGAAAGATTACGATGTAAATATTTTGTATCACCCAGGAAGAGCCAATGTAGTAGCAGATGCCCTCAGTCGCAAATCTATGGGGAGTTTGGTGTACTTGCAGCCCAAGCAGTGGGAGTTGTCCAGAGAAATACACCAATTAGCCAGTTTAGCCGTTCGTATAGCAGAAACAGAGGACAACAGAGCGGTAATTCAGAACACCGCAGTGTCGTCATTAGTTGTGGAGGTAAAGGAACGGAAGTACGAGGTCCTAATCTGGTTCAGCTTAAAGACAGAGTTCAGCAAGGAAAAGCACCAAATTTTCAAGTAACTGAGGATGAAGTGTTGCAATGTAAAGGCCGCTTTTGTGATCCAGATATTTCAGGGCTTCGCCAGCAGATTATGAGTGAGGTACATTACGCTCGCTATTCTCTCCATCCAGGCGCGATGAAAATGTACCACGATATCAAAGAAATCTACTGATGGCTAGGTATGAAGAGGGAAATAGCATAATTCGTAGCCCAATGTACTAACTGCCAGCAAGTAAAAGCGAAACACTAGATACCAGGCACATTGACTCAAGCTGTGCCTTTTTGGAAGTGGGAAGCGGTAAATATGGATTTTGTAGCAGGATTACCCCGTACTAGACATAGAAATGACTCGATTTGGGTAATTATTGACAGATTGACAAAATCAGCCTATTTTCTACTAGTAAGGACTACTTTCTCTACCAAAGATTATGCTAAGTTGTATATCAGAGAAATAGTCAGATTGCACGGTGTTCCATTGTCCATTATTTTTGACAGAGGGGCGTAATTTACAGCATAATTTTGGCAATTATTTTAGAGAGGCCTGGGAACATAGATTAACATGAGCACAGCTTTCCACCCTCAGATGGATAGACAGGCAGAACGCACTATTTAGATGCTCGAGGATATGTTACGAGTGTGTGTGTTGGACTTTGGAGGTAGCTGGGATGAGCACCTACCACTTATTGAGTTTGCCTATAACAATAGTTATCACTCATCTATCTAGATGGCACCCTATAAGGCTTTGTATGGGCAAAAATACAGATCACCAGTTGGCTGGTTTGAAGTAGGAGAGTCAGCGTTGATGGGGCCGGATATTATTCATCAGTCAGAAGAAAAGGTAAAGCTTATCAGAGAACGCCTACTGACTGTTCAGAGCTGCCAGAAATCTTATGCTGATGTGCGGCACAGAAACCTTGAATTTAATGTGAATGACTGGGTGTTTTTGAAAGTTTCTCCAATGAAAGGGGTGATGAGATTCGGCAAGAAAGGTAAGCTCAGCCCGAGATTTATTGGACCTTATCAGATTCGTTGAAGAATAGGCCAAGTGGCATACGAGTTGAACTTGCCTCTAGAATTAGAGTCTGTCCATCCAGTTTTCCACGTGTCCATGCTGAAGAAGTATATAGGAGACCCCTCTAAAGTTGTCCCAGTTCAGGATGTCCAGGTTATGGAAGAGCTGGCTTACGAAGAGATTCCAGTAGCCATACTAGACAGGCAGATTTTCAGGTTGAGAACTAAAGATATTGCTTCTGTCAAAGTATTATGGCGTAACAAGAACCGAGAGGAGATGACTTGGGAAGAAGAAGAAGATATGAAAGTCAGATATCCTCAACTGTTCTAGACTTAATTAGCCAGAGGTACATTAGTATTGTTGTTTTATGAATTGCCTTATATTATGTGAATAAATGAAATAGCTGGCTTTTGTGATGAATACTAGTGTTGTGTGGAGTACCTATATTGGACTTTTCGGCTGTTTTTCGATAAGTCAAAGTTTGGGCAGTATATATATTCAAAGTAGTGTTTTCTTCAAGAATATTGATGAATTTAGTTTTATTTGCTGTGAATATGAATGCAGTTGGAAGAAATAGCTGGATATTGGCCGAGTTACGCCAGTTAGTCAAGAAGTCGGCAACTGAGGTATGTAAAGCCAGTTTCTTCGGAACGATAGTAATTCTAGTATAGTAAAATAGAATAAATCCAGAAGAATGTTTCAAAGTCGAGTATTATTCCTAGTGTGAATTCAGTAAGCATGCTTGAATAATTATTATGTCATATTCAGAATAAAAGTCAGAAATTAGTATCAGGCAGCGAGATATTATTCCAGATTCAGTATAACTCAGTATTAGATTCAGTATAATTCAACAAGGGATTCAAAATAGAATATCAGAACATGGACAGTATTATTAGATTTAATATATATGTTATATGTGATTATTGTTGTTTATAGAGACTTGATTGTTCTATGTTGGGCACCCTTAGAGCTTCCTTGCCCCCCCAGGGTTAATAGATGTGTCGACTCGCCCGCCAGAGGGTGAGGATACGTCACTCCAAGGAGTGGCATGTCGTCCGCTAGAGGATGAAGATGGGATGCAGCATTCTCCATAGCAGGTTGATTAGCATTATAGCATACCGCTGTCGAACGCTTGCGCCCAGGGCACAGATTACAGATTACAGATCAGAGATCTCAGATTATAGTTTACAGGAGTCCTCTGGGGTAAGATACAGCTATAGTCAGGGGCCTAGAGAGCCCAAGTTGCATACCCAGGGGGTCGGTGGGATGCTCATTGTTACTAGATGAGTGGAGTGAATTGTTATTTTTGGATGGCGACCCGGGTAGGGGTATATAGATTGCGTGTTGATAGGCACCTTCCGGCTTATGGGGGCTGGTATAGGTTCTTGTATGCTATATATATATATATGTATGTTACTTATTAAATTGATAGATAGCAGGACGCTGCATCGACAGGTATAATTCTTGTCTTCTTTCCAGTACAGTTAAGCCCAGTACAGATTCTGCCATCCCAGACAGTCTTAGCCATCTTCTATTATTCAGTAACTATCAGTTTACTGTTTATCTTCAGTTATGTTCAGTTTTTCTTTGCATACTCGGTACCAGTGGTACTGACGCCCGTTTGGGGGCGCTACATTACTTGCCTGCAAGTACTCATAGTGAGGAGCCGATCCCTCGTAATTCCAACCAGCCTACAAAGTTATCAGCTCCTGTCATCCGGAGCTAGACAGCTAGAGGTTTATTTCGTTTCTTTGTTGTACAGTATGGGTAGGCTGGGGTCCTGTCCCGACCATCTTATCAGTATTCTTAGAGGCTTGCAGATTATGTATTCCCTGTGGTTAGCTGTACCGACCGTGTGAGGCCGTGTGTATGTTTTAGTTTGTTTATGATGGCCGTGTGGGACCTTATTCAATTGGTAGTGGTGATCTTGTTGGTCACGTAGCAGTTTAGCACTTGTTTTCTTGATTCAGAAATAACTAGACAGCATGGTGGCCTTGTCGGCCCGCATAGGTTCCCTATTGATTTAGTTGTTCTGGTTAGCTATTGTTTTCTTATAGGTGGTTATAGGCCTAGTCGGCCGGAGGCTGTATTTACATCCGTTATATAGCCCGTTATTTTCTTGAATCCAGAGTTATAGCCAGCTTGGCACCAGAAGTGCTCAGGCTCAGCTAGTCCAGTAGTCCAGGTCTTAGTAGGGCACCAGGTGTCAATCATGCCTCCCAAGGCGGGGCGTGACATTCCCAGCCTCCTCTTGCAATGGTTCGACGTGGCGCTTGTCCGGTCTTTTCCCTGGCCTTTTTCTAGAATGTGTGGCATTCTAAAACTCTTAACCAACATGCGAATAGGCCATCTAAATGTCCAGAATTTACGGGGTGTAACACCGCGAGCGGCCGGTATCTTTCCTCTGTGGTCTAGCGAAGTTCTAGGTCCTTCCGGCGATGCCTTTTGTGGTTTTCCAGTTGATTTCATTATTTATCCAGCAAAGTCCAGCACTTGTCAGTGATGGAACCGGCAGATCGCTGGTTGCAGTTTCTCATCAAACCAGTGGTTGCTTGCGGTTGATCGGCGTTTTGCTAGTGTCCTTTGGTGGAGAGCCGATTTTCACCTGGATTACATCCTTTTTACTCCAATTCATGCTTCTTCTCTTCAAATCAAATACCTGCACATAAAAAGGAAAAAAGGGCATGAAATCCAACTAAAAGACTGAAAACTAAGCTAAAGCTCATGCTTAAGAGCCTAATGAGTTGGTAAATTACCAACTCATCAAACCTCTAAACTTGAACTATTGCTTGTCCTCAGATAATACAATACTTATTAGTTGAGAAAAAGGGATGACATGTCACTCCACAAGAGTCTATGCATCAATGACCACTTAATCTATGATAACCCAAAAAATTCTCACCAATTCACAAAAAAAGAGAAGCAATTTCCCCCCTATAAATGTGAAAATTTTTCAAGAGGCAACCACAATTCAAAGGTATGATTCACAACTGATTTTATTTTGCAAAACAAGGGCATAGATTATCCAATCAAATACACATAGCATCTGAATTCAGAATCACTACACATTCCAAGTTTACCTTGGAGCTCACATCGCTCATGTCTCAATCACACCTTTACCTTAATGCAAATATGTCCTCAAAAAGGAGTGATGCCACTCACTACAAGAGAGAACCTCTTTTCTTTATCATAATTCAATGCACACATAAGGGATTATAGAAAGAAAATTGATCACACTCACTCTCATAAAAGAAATCTCCATGAATACAACTTGACCCATAGGCTTGCCCTTCATGTAATTCGCCACTAATGTAGAGCAACTACACTCAAAATCAATTAGGACTTGCGGGTCATGATAAAGGCTAGGGGTAATGGTAGAAAAATTATTTAGCTCTAGTGACTAGAACCTCCCTAATGTCTTTATGTGAACACTTTTATCTTCCCCATTCAACTCTTTAGATCACTCCACCTTATTCCTCCTTTTGCAACTATTTTCATCTTTTATTTTTCAAAGGTCTTCCTTGTAGATCATTTTGCTATCACATTAAGCCTTGTCTAAGCAAGAGGTAACACCATTTCACTATTTATTTCTCTTTTGGTACCTTAAGATTTTTCGACCCATCATTTCATTCCTTTTGATCATAATTTGGTGCTACCTCAAATTTAGGCTCCTCATATTTCCCCTTTTCTAGTAAATCCCCAAACATAGGCTTTTTGCCTCTTTATCACTGATTTCCTTATCTCTCCCTATGTCTTTGGGCTTCAAGCCCCTATTATTCTCATTCATTCACCATTAGCAATTAAGGAGGATGGTTACCAAGAAGAGGGTTACTAAAAGGGACATTGGCTTGTAATGTGGTTTCCAAGAATAAACTGTCCATAGGCTCAATATTGGCTAGCAAGGGAAAATCAGAGGTCATTTTAGGTAAAGTGACTAGTCAAATGAAAGCCTAAAATCATGTTCTAAGTGCAGCTACATCTAGGATTTCGCCTTGAGTCACACTTAGGGAAAGTTCTAGACAAGAAGAGATGCATGAGATTCATTCAAAAATCCTTACCACACAAGGAACCACACCCAAAGAGTTCACACAAGTCATCATTGTCATGAGATTTAGATTTAAGAAATGAGAACATGCAAATTCACAAGCCAAACAGGGAATATGTAATGCATGACAAAAGACTGCTACACATTTCTTTTCAAATGCCCATTTTCATATTTTTCATGCCACAATAATATTTTTGGTGGTACCTCTCAAAAACCATTCCACAAAAGACTCAAAGAAAGACATGGCATTTTTCCTTAAGAGAGTCTCCTCAGAATCCATCATTGGGAAATGTCAACCCGGTTCGACAACAAAAAGAAAAGAAAAAGAAAATGCTCCTGGGGAAAGAACCGTGGTATGAAGAAAACCTTTGGAGTTTGATTACTACCTACTATTTACAAAGGCGAAAAACAAAATTTGGATCATAATGCGACATTTGGCAATTAAAGCAAGGAAACATTCAATAGCAACTAACATTAAAGACAATTCATTTTATTCATTCACAATTCCAATAAAACAAATAGTTTGGCAAGGGAAATCATCAAATCATTGCTAAAATGAGCCCGACAAAGGCTCACAATTCTCATAAGTTATAAAACAAAAGCCCAACAAGGGCTACATCAAGTCATAAAAAAAATAAACCACAAATGACCACCTAGAAGAACACTCATCCCACCCCCAAATTAAATACTAAATTATCCCCAATTTAAGCATGCAAAACAAAGAGGGTGAGAACTCCCTGGGTTGGTCACTCCTCATCATCAGTGCCAACTCTAGCCTTTCCCTCAAGGACTTCATCACCCAAATCCTCTTCCTCCTCTCCTAATCCCTCAAACAAATCATCAATGGGGCCTCGGACTATAGAAGGGTCAACCATCGATGCATCAAGAGCGCTCAAATCAGGCACCTCCATGAATGTTCGACTCTTCCATTCTCTTACTTCAGTATGGAAAGGAGTAACAACCCCCTCCACAACATCCACCCTCTTTCACAACTTGGTAATACTCTCATGCATAGACTTCATCTCCCTCTTTACCTTTTAGGCGATAAGGGCCTGGAGGCTTTTAGCCAACTTTTAAAGCTGGCTCTCATGAGAGTTTGTCATTTCCACAAGCTTGTGGAGATTGCTTGGTTGGGAGGATGCTGGAGGAGGTGATGCTCCCTTAATAGGTACTTCACCGGAGGCTTGTCCCGATGCCTCTAGGTATGGTATGTTCAGATTGGGGGCCCGTGAAGACTACTTAGAACCATGGAAGAAAGAACCTTCTAGCAAATCAAAGGCCTGCATTCACTTCAGCTTAACCTTGGGCACATCTACATCCCTTTTGTGATCTACCATGATTACACCAGTAGCGCAGCTAAGGGATTCGTCTGGAAATAGTGGCACTTGGGCTTAAAGAAAAGTTGGGAGATGAGCACAGCATATGGCATGGAGGTGCTGGTTTGCCTTGCTTTCCTTTTTATTTGTACAACCACAATTTCCCCAAACTTTATGGGGATCCTTCTCATGATGCAAATGATAAGGATAGCTACTTCCAAGATGACCTACTACTCATTCTTTGAAGGTATGATCTGGCCACAAATGAAGTCTAACCATAGCTTGGGCTCAAACTTGAGATCATGGAAAGAAATTATGTTGCCCATTGTAGCCCAGAAGGGTGTGTCTGCGGTGACTGGAGCTATCCTTGAGAATTGATTCTCCTTGTCAGCAATTCTAGCCATATATTCCAAGTTGGTTTTAAGATCATCCTCCCATAATGATAATGTTATACCCCGTAGGATTCCCGGCACCTAGATGACCTATTCGCACGTTGGTTAAGCATATTTGAAGGCCATACGTGCTAGAGAAAGGCCCGGGAAAGGATCGGACGAGAAACCTGTCGAACCATCGCGGAAGGAGCCCAGGCAGAGCCCCTCCGCGATGGCAGCGTGTCACGGAGGTGAAGCCTCCGCGTTGGCTCCGTGACACGTTGGCCTTGTCCAGGCCCAAGTATATAAAGCCCCACTTTGGTTTAATTTCATTAAAACCTCTTAAAATTTCCTGAAAACACAGGAGAACAGGGAGAGAACGAAGAAGTAATATAATTTTCGTCCGATTACGCTGCTAAACATTGTCCAAACTCAAATTAACTCCAGATACTGAGGTATTTAGCTGCAGAGAGCATTCCTATGGATTTAGTTTCGTGAAATACGGCCGACGAATCGTCGAGCTACCGAGCTGAGGTAGGTGGAATTACTCTAAACTAGTGTCTATGTGTTCCTAGCTGTGAAGTGAATATTTCTCCCTTCTGGACCTCTGAAAAATAGCGAGTTTTCGACCGTCTTTCGATAAGCCTAAGTTTAGGCTATAAACTATATCAAAAGTGACGTTGCTCTTTAAAATAAAGCTATATTTAGTATTAATTGACATATTTAAGAATGCAGTTGGGAGGAAATAGTTGAAGTACCGGCCGAGCCTCGTCCGACAGACGGATAGTTGGAGGATAAGGTATGTAAAGCTAGTTTCCTCGGCAAGTTAAGTAATCTCGGTACAGTACAGTAATTCAAAGGCCAGTAGAATGTTCAGAAGTCATGGGTTATGTTTATTACGAATGTTGGTACGATATTAGAAGCATCGAGTTATAACTTGCGTGCAACTTGCTAGCACGACATAGACTCTAATATAAGTATTAGGAATTCTACAGCATGCTCAGTACGTGATGTGACACAGAATGTTAGGATATCATTGTATTCAGTTGAAACCTAGTACAGCAATGTAATATCTATAAGACATCTCAGAAATAGAACGATAAGTTAAAATGAAGTTAGAAAGCATATTAGGACTAGTAAATCATGTTACTATAGAAACTCAGTATACCGTATAGTTTCAGCAGAAAGACTATATCTTGTTCAGCATTAGCCCCAGTACAGTCTGGCGGAGACTATATTTATACATATATACTATTACCAGCGTCAGGATGTATTAAGTACGTACATATTACTATCACTAGCTCAGCATATAGCATATACAAATACTTTACCACTATTAGCCTCAGTATGTGAGACATGCAAATAGTATTACTAGTTGAGACCGTTGTATTGTTTGGGGTTGGACTACCTAGCATCCATGACCACCCCAGGGTTGATAGCTATATCAACTCATCCGCCAGAGGGCGAGGATACGTCGCTCTACGGAGTGGCATTCCGTCCCACATGGGACGAAGATGGGATGCCAACTTTCCCCATATTTGTGCCTTGATCGGCCCTTACACACCCCTGTCGAGCGGATACGCCCGGGTGTTGATTCAGGAGTCCTCCGGACTCAGATGCAGTTATAGTCAGGGGCTCAGCGAGCCCAAGTGCATACCCAGGGGACCGGCATGATGCTTACAGGGTTCATAGGAGATGGGATGACCGGGGTAGGGGTATAGATTCTGTGCTGGTTGTACCTCCCGGCTTATGGGGGTCGGGTAAGGTTTGTGTGTGCTATGTTATGTTATGTTATGTTATGCCATGTTACGTTAGATACGAGTAGATTAGCAGTAGAATGATACATCTCCAGGTATGACTCCTACTCCTTCCAGTATAATTGAGAGAAGGTATGACTTACATTATCAGACAGTTAATCTATTTCTTCCTACTCCAGTTTCATCAGTTATATTATTGTTTTCAGATATTTCTTTCAGTTATTGCTTTACATACTCAGTACTAGCGGTACTGATGCCCGGTGGGGCGCTGCATTGCTTGCCTGCAGGTACTCATAGACGAGCAGGCGATACCACGTGATTCCTGTCAGCGATAGAGTATTCAGCTCCTGTCATCCGGAGACTGAATTCCAGAGGTGTATTTCGTTTTCTTTTGTTGTATAGTACGGGTAGGTCGGGGCCCTGTCCTGATAATTTTTATGGTTATTCCTAGAGGCTTGCAGTCTGTATATATATTCCCCTGTGGTCAGATGAGCCGGTCGTGTGAGGTCGTGCAGTTGTATAGCTGTTATTACTTGTGTTTCCTTTATGTTGGCCGTATGGGGCCATAGCTTGACAGTAGTGGTGACCTTGCCGGTCACGTAGCTTTCTAGTACTTCATGGTTAAGTTATAGATAACTAGACAGCATGGTGGCCTTGTCGGCCCGCATAGGTTTCCCTATATTGATATGTCTCTGGTCAGCTGTTAGTACAGGTACAGGAGGCTATAGGCCAATGGGCCGGGGGCTGTGTTTACAGCTGATATGTAGCCCTTTGTTTCCAGAAATATGAATTAGAGCCAGCCAGGCACCAGATGTGCCCAGGCTTAGCAGTCCAGTAGTTCAGGTCCTAGTAGGGCACCAGGTGCCAGTCATACCCCCCAGGGGGGGGTGTGACAAACTTGGTATCAGAGCAGGTCGTGTCCCAGGGAGTCTGCAAGCCGTGCTAAGTAGATTCTTGTCTATGGATGTGTTGTGCACCACATACTATAGGCAGGAGGCTACGAGGCATGATAGGATGGTTACCCTTCCTTCTCAGTCAGTCGTGCTTTAGAGCGGTACAGTATAGGGTGGAGTCTCTAATAACTTACCGTATTCTTTGATTACAGATACAAAAGGCAGATCAGCATTACCCTATTACAGGCAGAAGATCAGATATAGCAATAGAAGAAGGCATCAGCCAGTTACATGATAACTACGGTAGCAGGAGGAGGTACCCGAGACCTCCCAGCATGATACCTTTATCGGTACTATCCCCAGTATACGTTGATAACGTCAGAATAGGAAGTCAGGAGTGTAATGTGCATATGAGTTGATTTATTTATTAGCTATATAAGATCTAATTAAGATTACAGACAAGGTCAGACCACCAGGTAAGTATAAGAAAGAGAGGGAAATGTAGGAATCCCAAATACATCTTTTGGATATGGTACAGTTAAATGCTTTTACTTGTTGCAATAAGAAAAGGGCTATTCCTACCTCTTGATTTTGATGCCAGTATAGTAAAGGGGCACAAGACTTGAGATGGGGCTGCCAAATCAAGCAGTAAGTAAAGATGGGCTGATTGATCCTAGTAAGTATTGGAAATATAAAGAGCCCCTATGATTCCGTAAGTTGTGCAGACCCATATGATAATAAGCCAGTAGAGGAAGTAAGACCGTTAGCTTACTCGAAGCAGGGGTAAAAGACCTGTTAGTGATGAACACAGGGTAATAGTCAAGTTCGAGTCAGAAAAAGGCCAAGTCCGCCACGTATGCTAACAGATAGCAAGACATACCTGTAAGATTGTAGTTATGATCCGGTTGTGATATCGAAAGGGGGAGGGGTCATGTGAATCAGATAGGTCTGACTGCAAGTCAGGGGAAGTATGAACTGATACAGGACCAACAATCTTGTTAACAATGAGGAGCAGGTACCTTGAACCCCAGAGTTCAGCTTAAGTAAGATGAGGGAAGGAAGCAGGAATGTCAGATCTTATGGGGAAATTAGAATTACCCCCGGATTGATAAAATATCGTATTAAGGGTTAAGCCTCAGGCTGACAGTAAGATTGCAGTTCAGAATACCGTAGTATGTCCCCTATGGAAAAGTTAAGAAGTTACCGATACAGCAATTCTAATCTAGTGTAGCCTAGAGATAAGGCTCAGTAGACAGTCATGGGCTCTCAATATATGCCTAGTAAGGCTACAAGATTCAAACGTTGACCCCACATCACAAGAGTGGTGGAATTACAAACAGCAGACAATAACTAAAGTGTTTATGTTTGTTACTTTCAGAATGGGGTGACAATACAATGAGATGATAAGTCGGGGCAAGAGATATTATTAGGCCGTAGAAGCGGTGTATCATGTACGGTATGAGACTCAGCAGAGCATGTCAGAGATTATGTATTACTGCAGAATTCAGTACATATTGTACGTAGCTATTGATATATATATATAGACACATAATAGATATGCTGTGGGTAGCTGCCTATAAGGGGTGCAATCACAGATGTTGATTAGTAATAGAAAGCATGTACAGATTGCATTGCAGGACCCCCCCCCCCTTGCCCAAAAAAAAGGGGGAGAAGAAAGAAAGAAAAGGAGAGAAGAAAGGAGAAAGGGAAAGGAGAAGAGAAAGGGCGGATTAAGTGTGAACTACGTATGAAGTCATAGAAAATATCTCAGTTTTCAGTTATTAAGTTAATAGACTTATGTGTTGTTGTCAGATCTAGGCTCTAGGAGCTTACAAGAGTTAATGGCCTAAACCAGAAGGCTAGATGAGAAGGGCGCAGTTAGACGGTCTACCGACCAACTGGTGTCTGCATTAGCAGGGAAGCATCCTTGAAGATCGGTAACATTAGTGCATATGCTAGAACCAGGATTAGAGGCCGAATAGGCAAATTTCAGAGATTAGCAATATCAGAATTGTTCTAGTATGTTAAGTGGTCGTACGTCGTTTTCCCAGCCTTGTAGGCGAGAGCCGGCCTTAGTCAACCTAGCAGTTGTTATGTGGAACATCCCATGAGTCAGCCGGTCGTCCCAGTCAGAATACCCGTGGGTACCCCAAGGAAGGGTCCACATCAGTAGTCAGCGACAGACTAGTACTTCAGCTGGTTTTCGTAAGATATTCAGATACAGAGCCCTAGCAGAAGGCCAGTATTTACAGAATAGCTCATAAGACCGAGAATTCCCCAGAATAACGGTATAAATACAAGTGGATATACACAAGGCGTAAGAAATTGATAGTACCCTGCTAGCACAATGTTTATTAAGACTAGGGGATAAGTAGACTCCCCGTGAAGATCCAGAGATTGATCGCCTGGGAGTAAGTTTGATTAAGCCCAGCCTTACAGTGGTTTAAGCAAAATAACAGAGCAATTAGATGCCCACAAGTCTGCAGTTATGCACGAACTATAAGCACTCAAGTAGAACAGTTAGAGCATTGTTAGACTACTGCCACATTCGGGTCATTCAACCCGACTATGCAGTTATTTAAGGTTATGCAGCCAGATCATTGGAGGTCATGGTCGATATCAGGACCCTCTGATCAAAAAAAGGGCACAAGGTGCACAGACGGTCGTTCAGGTTATCCCAGCAACAAGTAGCCTTACCATGTGGCTGGAGGGCCAGATAAGCTTTAGTTACGCCTGTAAACTACCTGTCGATCTCTTCGGCAAGACGAGTCAGTATAACCATCAATTATATGCCGAGCTCTCTAAGTATGAAAATGTTACATCAGCCAAGAAGAGGTAATGGAGCAGCAACCGCCCTTAGTTATAGATCTATTAGAAGTGTGGAGTATGGGCAGCCCGAGCAACGGGAGTTGGTCAGAAAGATACATCAATTGGTCAATTTAGCCGTTCGTGTAATAGAAATGAAGGACAGCAAAGCTGTAATCGAGAACACCGCCGTGTCGTCATCAGTTGTGAAAATAAAAAGAACGGTAGTATAAGAATCCTGACCTGGTTAGCAGGGGAAAAAGCTAGGTTTTCAGGTAACAGAGGGTGGAGTGCTGTGTTGTAAAGGTCGTCTATATGTTCCAAATGTTTCAGGGCCCCACCAGCAGATTCTGAACGAGGTACATTACGCCCGTTATTCTCTTCACCCCGGTACGACAAAAATGTACCATGACATCAAAGAGAACTACTGGTGGCCAGGTATGAAAAGAGAAATTGCTGAATTTGTAGCCCAGTATCCCAATTGCCGACAGGTGAAAGCAGAACATCAGAAACCAGGTAGGTTAACTCTGGACATAGCTGTGCCTCTCTGAAAATGGGAAGCAGTAAATATGGATTTTGTAGCAGGATTACCCCGTACCAGACACAGACATGACTCTATATGGGTAATAGTTAACAGGCTGACAAAATCAGCTCATTTCCTGCCAGTGAGGGCTACCTTCTCGGCTGAGGATTATGCCGAATTATATATCAGAGAAATAGTTAGATTGCGTGGAGTGCCGGTATCCATTATTTCAGATAGGGGAGCACAGTTTACAGCTAGATTCTGGCAGTCGTTCCAGAGGGGTCTGGAAACGCAGATTAATTTAAGTACAGCATTCTATCCTTAGATAGATGAGCAGGCTGAGCGCACAATTCAGACGCTCGAAAACATGTTGCGAGCATGTGTGCTAGATTTCAGTGGTAGCCGAAATGAGCATTTGCCGTTAATTGAATTTGCCTACAATAATAGCTATCATTCAGCCATCCAGATGGCGCCTTTTGAGGCATTATACGGGCGAAAATGCAGATCGCCGAATGGTTAGTTTGAAATAGGAGAGTCAGCGTTGGTTGGCCCATACATTGTTCAGCAGTTAAAGGAAAAGGTAAATCTTATCCGAAGAATGCTTACTGACTGTACAGAGCTGCCAGAAATCATATGCAGATGTGTGGCGCAGAAAGTTGGAGTTTGATGTGTATGACTGGGTATTTCTGAAGTATCCCCAATGAAAGAAGTAATGAGGTCCGGAAAGAAAGGTAAGCTCAGCCCGAGGTTTGTTGGGCCTTATCGGATTCGTCAAAGGACAGGCCGAGTAGCATATGAGTTGAATTTGCCTCTAGAATTAGAAACCGTTCATCCGGTCTTTCATGTATCTATGCTGAGGAAATGCATAGGAGACCCATCCAGAGCAGTCCCAGTATAGAATATCCAGGTTACGAAAAAGCTGGCCTATGAAGAGGTTCCAATAACTATCTTAAACAGACAGATTCGTAGATTGAGGACTAAAGATATTACATCTATCAAGGTATTGAGGCATAACAGGAACCGAGAAGAGATGACTTGGGAAGCGGAGGAAGATATGAGGACCAGATACCCTCACCTATTTCAGGCCTAGTCAGGCGACAGGTATGTCCGTATTATTACTTATGCAGTACCTTATAGTTGTATGTGTGTGAACGAGAAAGATTGATACTTAGTTATCTAGTGGATCTTAAAATATTGCGTGCAGTACCTGTGTTGGACTTTTCTGCATTTCAGGTTTTTGCTATAGTCCATGTTACAGGGGAGACTCTGGCGAAATTTTTCTAAATAAGTAAGTTAAGTAGTCCTCTAGATAGCAGTATACATTCGAGGACGAATGTTCTTAAGGGGGGGAGAATGTTATACCCCGTAGGATTCCCGGCACCTAGATGACCTATTCGCACGTTGGTTAAGCATATTTGAAGGCCATACGTGCTAGACAAAGGCCCGGGAAAGGATCGGACGAGAAACCTGTCGAACCATCGCGGAAGGAGCCGAGGCAGAGCCCCTCCGTAAGGTTTGTGTGTGCTATGTTATGTTATATTATGTTATGCCATGTTACGTTAGATACGAGTAGATCAGCAGTAGAACGATACGTCTCCAGGTATGACTCCTACTCCTTCCAGTATAATTGAGAGAAGGTATGACTTACATTATCAGACAGTTAATCTATTTCTTCCTACTCCAGTTTCATCAGTTATATTATTGTTTTCAGATATTTCTTTCAGTTATTGCTTTACATACTCAGTACCAGCGGTACTGACGCCCGGTGGGGCGCTGCATTGCTTGCCTGCAGGTACTCATAGACAAGCAGGCGATACCACGTGATTCCTGTCAGCGATCGAGTATTCAGCTCCTATCATCCGGAGACTGAATTCCAGAGGTGTATTTCGTTTTCTTTTGTTGTATAGTACGGGTAGGTCGGGGCCCTGTCCCGATAATTTTTATGGTTATTCCTAGAGGCTTGCAGTCTGTATATATATTCCCCTGTGGTCAGATGAGCCGGTCGTGTGAGGCCGTGCAGTTGTATAGCTGTTAGTACTTGTGTTTCCTTTATGTTGTCCGTGTGGGGCCATAGCTTGACAGTAGTGGTGACCTTGTCGGTCACGTAGCTTTCTAGTACTTCATGGTTAAGTTATAGATAACTAGACAGCATGGTGGCCTTGTCGGCCTGCATAGGTTTCCCTATATTGATATGTCTCTAGTCAGCTGTTAGTACAGGTACAGGAGGCTATAGGCCAATGGGCCGGGGGCTGTGTTTACAGCCGTTATATAGCCCTTTGTTTCCAGAAATATGAGTTAGAGCCAGCCAGGCACCAGATGTGCCCAGGCTTAGCAATCCAGTAGTTCAGGTCCTAGTAGGGCACCAGGTGCCAGTCATACCCCCCAGGGCGGGGTGTGACAAACTAATGGATGCTAGAGTGATGTCAACTTCTACATCTCACATCCTAACTGAAGGCAGGCATGGAGATTCGTACACCATGCCCTTATGGTGTACGCTCTCCTACCT
Source organism: Datura wrightii (assembly GCA_035772735.1). Taxonomy (NCBI): domain Eukaryota; kingdom Viridiplantae; phylum Streptophyta; class Magnoliopsida; order Solanales; family Solanaceae; genus Datura; species Datura wrightii. Next base: position 163,380,014 of record JASDFA010000016.1, read on the forward strand.
AGCCTAGTAGGAAGCATAAAACTCTGGGACGAGGCTGCGGTAACAATATGGGAGTGGATTGGCAAAAACATGTCATTGCCTATTAGTGAATTGAGCTATGATGATGTGGGGATCACCTCGCAGCCCCGGCAAATCAAATCTTTTCTCTATGGTGATCGAACGGCCTTTGCAAATAGCGTAGTGTTCCCTCACGTCAGGCACACAGAAAATTATGGCTTCCTGAGAGTTCGTGGGTGATGCATATGCCTTTTCTTTCCCTTTTCCTTTTGTGGACAAGGAGGCTGGGGCCTTGCCCTTGCTCGAGTCTGCAAAAGTGATGTTAGTGTCATACACAATGTTTCTTTTTGTATTTTTCTAATGATAAAATAAACAAACAAAAAACTACTCTAAAGATTAGATGGGAAACAAGAGGAAGGATCATTATGAAGAAGCTGGCAGCATCGGCGGAACTCCGGCGAACTGCAGAAATTGATCCGCGAACCGCAGGTGATAGGCAGCACACTGGTCATTGAACTTTCCACTGGCAACTCATTGGTGAGCCTCCAATCACAACCCGAGAAGAACCAATGTAGAGCGGAGTCAAGGCAGTGGCCTGAAGCTAAATTTTTGCCCGAACCGGCACTTCATCAGCGTTTCACCAGACCCGACCGACGAGTAGCCGATGGTCGTCGTCCCCATTGCCTCAAAATACACAACAACATCTAACTCTCAAATATACTTACTCACATCATATATAAGCATTGACTACACAAGAAAAAAGAAAAAAAAATACGATTTACCCTTAAGAACTGCGTCACCCAAATTGTCATCGGGCAAATCGGGTTCTTTATATCCCTTGGGGTACTCATACTTCACCCCAAACTCAATTTCACAATAGCAATAATCTACCCACACCTATTTAAGCATAAGACCCCCACTCCCCACTAATTTCACATCATATCAATCAACAACACTCATCATGTATATCCAATATAATGGAAATTTGGGGAAAGGGGCAGTAAAAAAGAAGGGAGAGACGTGCTACAACAAATTTCATATGCACAAAGACTACAACTTGTAAAAATATCAAAGTGTTAGGAGCATTTTACCAAAACAAAAGAATGAGAGTAGATGAGAAATGTGGAATCTTGAACTTTCTCAACAATGATGGAGATTGGAACTTGCTAACAGGGAGTAGGATTATAGTGAGAATGAGGTAAAGGAAATGGGTTATAGGGGTTTTTATAGGTTAAGGAAGATGAATGCGATTGGTTGAGTAGATGGTGGGAAGTTAATGGTGAATTAATTGAAAAGGGAGTGGGAAAATAAAGTGTTGGAATATGTAATGGTGAGTGGGAAGGTGGAGTGTTAGGAAGATGAAAAGGTGTAGGGGGAAGGGTTAAAAGGTGGGAAAAGGGATTTTGGGAGAAAAAAAGAGAAATGATTCGGTTAGGGAGATTTAAAATGTAATTTGAGTCAGGTCGGGCAATGGATTGGTCAATATTTTAAAGCAAAGCACGTACCTGTATCGATGCTTCATCGCTGGTCGCCGATGAGAAGCGGCGGTTTGCCGCCTTAACATCATTGACCTGAATTGGTGCCCAATTTTCTGTTTCATATCCGGTGGTTGAACAGCATTCGCGAATTAGATTCTGCATTCTGCTGGTGAATCGCCGTTTGTGTCCCACTTATCAAGTATTCTAACCTGAGTTGATATTCATGTGGTGGTTCATGGACTGGTGTCGGCGTTTGATGTACTGTTGATTTACAGCACTATCAACGCTCAAAACTAAGAAAATAGAATAGACTAGGTATGTTTATGTGGATATAAGGAACTTTTCCTTTGGTTGCAGGATGAAGTACTGTTGAATATGAAAATTACAAAAGAAATCCCGAAAGATGCAAAATATGATCAGATTGCAGACCATAGTACGAGCCGTAGGAAGGACCTACGAGTCGTACTGATGGTCATGAAAAGCTACAGAAGGCTAAGTTGAAAAGAAGTAATGTACGAGTCACAGTACGGGTCATACCAAGTTTGTACGAGCCGTGGTGATGAAATCGTGACAAGATCTAGAAAATTTGCATAAGGTGCTGACTCCTACTATAGAAAGACAGTACAACCCGTGGGAGAAAGGTATGAGTCATACCATGACAGTCATAATGAACTTCAGAAGAATTCCAAAGTTTCATAATCAAACCACGGGAGCTCAGTAGGGGTCGTATGATGGAGGTACGAATCATACCAGGATCCAACACTTAGCAAAATTCATCCAACAATGCAAGGTACGATAGGAAGCTACGGGTCATAGGAAGCTGCTAAGAATCATAACATGGCCTGTGATAACTTCGGCGCCAGATATGGAAATTCATCCATTTAGCCTAGGAAAAGGATTCTTGTGTCTGTATAAATACATTTTAGGTTTTATTTTTCTGTAGACAATCATTGACAAGTAAGAAAGACACAAAAATACAACGAAAGAAGAGATTTGTAGGGGAATTGAGTTGATTCAACTTGTGATCAACCTTTTCTTGAATTTATCTTGTTCTTGCTACTTGTTCTTCAAGATTTTGCTGAGTAATTAAAGGAAGTGATTTTCTCATTCATTCTTGTAAGTATTGATTTATGTTCTTAATCGTGAATACAATTAACAACCTTACAACTATGAGAGGCTAAAACCTCCATAGCTAGGGTGGTGGAACCATGGTGGATTAACAAGCTAGGGTTACACAAAGTGATTGTAAAACCAATACAAATACTTATATTGTATTCTCTTCATACTTAAATGTTTCTTAACGGTACGAAATGTTATGACCTACCCAAATTCTTTACTTGCTTTGGTCGAAGAGTAGAGATTAGGAAAAGAGAATTACAACAGAGCCTTTATTTTGATAATCATTGTATTAACATGTGTTGTGGTCACAAGATATTTAATCTGGAACTTAGTGATAACGGATAATTTGAAACCACTCATGAGACTTGGTCGAGTGATTGAGTATAGTCATTCAATAGGGACTGGTCAGTCGTTTGAATGAACCTAAGTTATCAGTTCTATAAGCAAGTATTGGTGATAATCATGAGTGTACACCCAAAGCAGTTATGAACCCATGGGGAACACAAACCCTATTTATTATTTAATATTGACTCAACATCAGAATTTTGATACTTTTTTTTATTATTGATTTCTTTTAGAATCCCCCTATTTTGAAGTAACTACCTCACAAGTTCAATTACCGGCTATTATCTAGTTCTCCCTATTCCTTGTGTGTTCGACCCCAACCTCTAGTTGGGTTCTTTATTGATAACGTCCGCTTCTCACTTTTGTAAGAGGTGTGGTTTGAGCGTTATCAAAAAGTGGTTCTGTTGACGGGGATACGGCTAAAACTAGGTTATTAGCTTGTAGTTAACTTTTCGGTAGTTATTTCCTTAATTATGTTTATTTTTGTGTTTTTGATACCCACGGTTGTTCTCCGGTGAACGCCAAGAACTCGGTGTAGAGGTGATCTCCTTGTTCCAGTAAATCCAAAAATCGAAAGAGCGCTGAATAGAATGGAAAACCACGAGCAAAGAGAAGCCCACATAGCTGAAGAAGCTAGGCAAGCCGAGCTAGCTCTGCAAGCTGCACTACAACATGCGGAAGATGAAAAAGATGAAGTGGTAAATGCTGGTCGATAAGGAAGGGGCAACAAAGCTCATAGATTTTCCCCTCAGTTCTTTAATGATGATGATGACCCAGACATTGATGAAGTCGAGTCGATTGGAGAAATTGTGCCACCACCATTGTCCGTTGTGGACAAATTTGACATTACAAGAACTATGATTCAATTGCTAAATATGAAAAGGGTGTTTAGTGGTCACGCAATGGATGATGCCAACCTGCACTTAATGAACTTCGTAGGAATATGCATGGTGTACAGGTTGTCCGGAGTAAGTCAGGATGCAATACGGCTCGGACTCTTCCCTTTTTCTTTATCAGGGGAAGCTACTTTGTGGTTATCGAAGTAGCCCAACGACTCCATAACCAACTAGAGGGAGCTTAAACCGACCTTTTTGGAGAGATTCTTTCCCCTATCCAGGATGTTGCAGCTAAAGGATGGATCTATAATTTTTGACAGATTAAGACTAAGGCACTTCATGAAACTTGGTTGAGATTCAAAAAGAAGTTAACTAAGTGCCCCAACCACAAAATCTGAGATGATAGTTTGTTGGATATTTTTTATAGGTCTTTGAAAAATAGCACCAAGGCTGTAGCAGACATGGTAGTTGGAGGAGCATTGGTGAGTCATACCTGGGAGCAAGCTACCATCATTCTTGACAGGGTGACTAAGACAAACAGGGCCTAGCATAAGAGGGAGGTTGATGTAGTGGCATGCACATATGTTTTTGGTTTGACTGTAGACCAAAAAAGAAAAGAAGAAGAGTGCGACCAGGAGTTGGCTCATATGCGCACATCATTGGACTTGCTGATAAAGCATATTATTGGAGCCAGAGCCAAACAGGTCAATGTAGTGGGTACTCAAGGAAGGGAACAAGGAGCTGATCACTCTGATTCTAAGGAGGAGGCAAACTTTTTAGATAGCTAGGTGGCGGGTTTCTGATCCAACGCCCAAGCATCTGGACAAGACAATTGGCACCAAGGTTTTGGAAATCAAGGTCAGAACCAGTATAGAGACAACTACAACAGAAACAGGTTGAGAGATAGTGAGCGCGAAGGAGATTGGAGGCAAAATTAAGGATACTGCAATGATCGGGCTGGATTCTATGTGCCTCCCAATGCACGAGAAGGGGAGGATGGACAATCAAAGTTGGAAAGCATGATGGTCGAGATGTTGAAAATGGTAAGGTCCACTGATGATTAGTTGAAGGAGATCCTAGGTGACTTGTCAAGTATGGGTTAGAAAGTGGAATCTCATGCTACCGCCATCAATCAAATTGAACACCAACTTGGGCAACTGTCAGCAATAATGAACCCTAGACAAAAGGGTACACTACCTAGCAACACTGTCCAAAATCCGAAGAACGATGCACATTGTATAGCAGTGATGACTAGGAGTGGTAAAACCATAGTTGACCCCCCGTTTCTAGTTGACTGGAAGAAAAAGAGCATAATGGAGGATGATGATACAAGTGCTGAGAAAGAGACTGGTGAGTTGCAAAAGGCCCCGAGAGGTGAGAAGGAACTGGACATGGATCAATGGGCAATGCAAGTGCAAAAAGCTATCCCATGAACATCACCACCATTTCCCCAAAGGATGAAGAAGAAGGTGGAGAATGGTAAGTTCCAGAAATTCCTTTCAATGCTTAAGCAACTGTCTGTGAACATACCATTGGTCAAAGTGTTGGAGCAGATGCTAGGATATGCAAAGTTTATGAAGGACCTGGTGACAAAGAAGAGATCTGTGAGCTATGAACCTATTGACTCTATGCATCACTACAGTGCCATAGCTATAAGGGTCTTAGCACAGAAAAAGGAGGACCCAGGTGCCTTCACTATACCATGTATGATTGGCAATGTTGAGTTCACAAAGGCACTGTGTGATCTGGGAGATAGCATTAATTTGATGACCTTGGTTGTATTCAAGAAATTAGGATTGGGAGCCCCCTCACCGACCAACATGCGGCTATTGATGGCCAATAGAACAGCTAAGAAGCCGGTGGACATCCTGACCGATGTGCTTTTCAAGGTAGATAAATTTATATTCCCAATAGACTTCGTGATCTTGGATTGCGAAGTCGATTATGAGGTCCCCATCATTTTGGGGTGACCATTCCTTGCGACCGAAAGAGTTCTAGTAGATATTGAAGCTGGCCTATTGATGTTTAGGTTGAATCAAGAAGAGGTCACATTCAACATCTTCAAGACAATGAATCAACCCACGGAATTTAGTGTGATCTCAGTACCGGAGGATGAGTATGAATCACTTGACAAATTTTGAGTAGTCAAGAGATTTGCGTCATGCTGCAACGTTAAATCAGGAGCTTCTTGGGAGGCAACCCAAGTGGTAGATTGGTGAAGTCTGAGTAACCAGGCTACCTCCGTCGTGCTGCGATGTTAAATCAAATGCTTCTTGGTAGGCAACCCAAGTTATTGAACTAATGTGTGCTCAGGCAACCCAAGTTATTGAACTAATGTGTGCTTAGTGTGTAGGGAAAATTAAAAATAGGAGGTTGAAACATCAGTTGTTATGGCTCCCAGTATGACCTATGATGAGATCCTACAAGCCATAGTAGTAGTCGTTGTGAGGTTTAGAAAAAAATAATCCCAAGCTCTGACCGACGATTCACGTTATGGACCGTACCATGATGGTACGAGTCATTGGATGTATTCGTAGGTCGCCAGGTAAGTTTTCGTTAATAGATTGCATATGAGTCAAAGGGATGAGCCATAGGTTTTCCTTATGACTCGTTGTATGAGTCGTGACGGGTTAAAACTGGCATTAATACCCGACTCAGCCATTTTTTTTTATATTTGCCCTTACTTATTTAAACCCCATAAACCCCTTCTCCCACGCTCAAGCATTCAAACACATGACTCAACCTAGCTTCCCTTACTAGTAACTCAACAACCCGGAAAGAATCAAGAAATATTCTTGCTCAACCCAATCTCAGAAAACCCTAGACTATCATTTACAGTTGATGAAGCATAAATCAAGTAAGTGTGTTGTGTTGAACATTTTTAAGAGTCACATATTGAGATTGATGGTGTCAAAACACCTTTGAATCAGTCACTAGGCTTGAAATTTGATTTTGAAAATAGAAAATGATCAGGGTGTTGTTATTGTGCTTCTTTGACTAAAGGAATGCTCGATTCTAAATGAATTAAGGTTTTGAAACTTAATGAGTTACGGGTAGTAGGTTAAAAAGGGGAGGATTGGGCTTGGGTTAAATTGAGTCATTGATGTGCCTCGACCTGAGGGGAAATCTGAGTACCCTAAATATTGAAAACAAATCCTTGAAAATTGAGAAAAGAAAATTTGAAGTGGTATGAGGCACAGTACGGACCGTAGGTTGCCACAATGAGTCGTACTGAACACTCGTGCTACCAAAATGAACATAGTTGCATAAAAATGTCCTTCTTATGACTCATGGAATCGACCTACAGGTCATACCATGAGTCATGGAAAAATACAGAAAAATAGTAATGTCGGGCTTTATTAGATGACTCGTAGTACGGATCATACCTTTATGGTACGAGTCATACCTGCGAGCCGTACTGACAAATGTTGCAACTCTAGGACTTCTCACGAGTTGTACCTTCATGGTATGACCCATAGTGAGGACCCATGATTAAATTCAGAATATCTCCTATCTAATTCTTCTTTTTCAAAAATGGAATGCTAACTTCTTTCTCTACAGGTACAATGACATACAAATGCAGGGAAGACAAAACAAAAGCCCAAAGGAGACTGATTAATAAACAAACTGACTCGGAGTTTGACAAGTTAGGAGACTTACCTAGTGGTTCAATTGAGGAGTATTAAGTAGATACCTCAGAAACCGATGGAACCAGAACAACTAGGGAAAAAGAAAAGGCCCAAGCTGAAGCAACCACTGCCACATTCGCTCAACCTCCCCAGTCTGAAGAGGGAGTTAGAGAGGATCAACAAAAGTTAAGGAGCGACTCCAATGCTGAAGAAGGGTCAAGGGAGACCCAGAGTGAAGAGGAAAGCAGCAATAATGAGTTAGAGGAAGAGGATCCTATTGTTGCACAAGATCAAACCCCACCTAGAGTAAGCCGTACAATCCGGTGGAGAGTGCCGGGAGCCAAAGAAATCTATGAACAAGGCTTATCTCTCACCGCTAAAAATAAGCCATGGAGGAGCATTCAAGAAGAACTCTGGATCCTCAGAAAAACATTGAATGAAGTTGAGGAGATGAAGTGGATTTTTAACTACTACAATTTTGAGTGGATGGCCAAGACTCCAACACAGTACACAAAAGAGATAGTTCAGGAGTTTTATGCCAACTACTTGGCCACCATAGAGGTGAAGGCAAAAGAGGAATAAAAGATAATAGTCCAGCCTCGTCTGGAGTTATGGTCCGATGTCGAGAAGTTGATATATCCGAGTGGACCATTTCTTAATTATTGTATGGCCCACAGTTCGTGCCTACCAGGATAATGTCGAAGTATGATTACAAGGTGGAGGCAATGAAGCAGATTAGATCCCTGGGTATGTTGGAGCGACAAAAGCAGCTACAATGGCTAGCAGGTGTGATTGCTGAGAACAAAGATGAAGCTAAATGGGTTACAAGTGGAAAGCAGGTGACAAAGAATTCACTAAACTTTATTGCAAAAGCCTGTTGGACACTAGTACGCCATCAATTAGTACCTACGGTCAATGACAACACACTGAGTGCTGACAGAGTGGCTTTGGTTGTAGGCCTCATGTCTCATTACCCCATCAATATTCTGAGGATCATAGCGGATGATATACGAGACCGGGCGGTGAGAGTAAGTACTACTATCCCATTCTGAGTCTTGTTTTTAGATTATGTATGGAGGCAGAAGTTCCACAGGGTGAGAAGCGGTTGATTGGAGGCCAAAGGATTGCAGATATAGGCCTTATCCGGGATGAGATGAACCTAGTAAGAAGATCCAGAATTCCCACAGTTATACTAGTAGCCCAGCCAGCAAGGGATGAACAGGTGAATTTGCCCACTACACAGGAGCAAAGTGAGACACCGACTATAGAGGTCAGTTATTCAGAGTCAGCTCCCAGTACCTCAGCTACACCACTGCCCAGCATGCTGGCCCATATACCAGCAGGATATATTTTGGTACCACTGGACTTCCTCCAAAAGCTAGCTAAAAGATTGACCATGGCGGAGCATAAGATTCCAGCCATGATGGATAATGTCAAACCATGGGTCATGTCAGAGATAGAGGTAGCAGCTCAGGCTCTACATGTTTGCCTAGATAGTTTAGAGAGCCGATTCAAAGAGAGAATGGCGGATTAGACCGATACCAGCAGTCTCCAAGCGGAATTAGGGGCTCCTAGGAGCCAAGTAGTTGAGTTGTCATCACGACAACCAACAGTTTTAGAAGCCCCCACTCTTTTGGACCTTGATGCCGAGCTTGATTAGGATATTGATTTGGCGACATATTGGGAGCCGACCACAGCTGGTGATAAAGGCAACAAAAAGGGTTGTTGACAATGCTAGTGAGGAGAGTTTGAGAAAAAGAAGAAAGAAGGAGAGAAAAGAGCACAACAGGACTAGAGTAGAGAGCATGCAGACTCATGTCACACATATGATTGAGCTGCATGAGAGAGCTAGAGGAGCAGACAGCTCCACCATACCTCAGCCCGAGCTTGCCTGTGGCCATGACCCTTTGGGAGAGACACATTCAGCCCCGACAATTCCAGAGACCGTCCAAGCGCCACGACTACTGAGGGGGGACCACTCCCCCTATTGACACACAATTGAGCGCGACGGCCACTGCTAGCGCCACTACTACAATGGAGGTACCACCTCTGTGAGATGATAGGAGCACCTACTGAGCCACAAGTATGTTCTCTTCCCCATGTTCTTCTAAGTGATGCTTGGGGGATGAAGCTTACTTTTCAAAAAGGGGAGGGTGTGTGCTTGTGATTTTTGGGATTTTTGGTTCATCTGAGGGTTTTTCTTGTCGTGTTTCTTTTCCCTCAGGCATGCTATCTAGTAGAACCAGCATGTGTAGGATTTTTTATTTTTTTTTAGTTTGTGATTTTTGTTCAATTAGAAAGTAACTTAGGAGTACTCAGCTAATAAAAATGTACTAGTTTTGGTTTTTGGAAAAAAGTTACCCTATTTAAAAATTTTTGATGCATTAGCTATGCATTTGTGACAACATGCATGATTGTTGTAGATCTTTTAACGTCATTTAGTTTGTAAACATGAGTAGTTTTTTTAATCCATCTATAAACAAGATAGGTGAGGTGACAATAGTTCATGTACTATGTGTGAGTGAGGTATAGTAGTCAGTTCGGTATTGTATTGAAGATCTAGAACTTTCCTGGTTGGTCTTTGCATAGGCTAAGGATGGTTGATTAGGATATGATCATAGCCATTTTGTTTTGTTTAGCTCACTTTTATCCTATATTACCCTATTCAAAAGTGCATGAATCCCTTGATCCCAAGTTTGAGCCTTAATAGATCATGATTTCTTTGATTTACCGATTAATCGTACCCATTTTGGTAATGAACCTGTTTTGGCCCTGGTCCTTCCTTGGATATTGTGAACCTCAACATAAACAAAATTCTTAAGTTGAGGGTGGCTAAAGTAGGGGTGCGTAAAATGTGGGAATGGAATAAAGGAATATAAAAGTAAAGAAAAAAGTAATGGTGAAGAATGAAGTGTGATGAGTTGAAAAAAAAGATGAAAAATGCTGAAAATTTTGAAAAAGAAAGCCAAAGAAAATTTGAAAATGCTGAAAAAGTTGAAAACTCACCACACCTATGCAAATGTGTATAAAAAGGAGAGAAAGTGAAGAAAAGGTAATGAAAGAATAAAAGGATGAAATAGGTGAATGGTGTAGCTAATGTATGTAGTGCCAAGGAAGGAATAATTACTTATAAAATTTTTCATCTTTACCATATCCAGCCCCGAGCCAACATTAAAAGCCATATCAAGTCCTATAGTGATCCTAACCTGACCATCTGATAAATTAAAGCAGAGAAAATAAGGGCAAGCCTATGGTATCTGACACATAATACTTGTAACTTCTTTGTGAGAGTGAGTGCCTTACTTGTTTAGTCCCACATTATATTTGATATCTCATATCCGAGTAGGAACTTCATTTGTGTGAGGGTACATGGATTATGTTTTTTTTTACCACTGGTCTGTGTTGAAAACATTGGTGAAGACTTGACTGCCTGTTGATAGATGAATGACATGTTTTGATCCCTTTTTATGATGTTTTGAGGTTGCTTGTAATACATTAGCTGATGTTGTTCCATGAGAAAAGGTCAATAGAGTTTGTATAGAAAGTGCAAGTTTGTTTGAGTATTGGTTGTAGTATCTTAAGTTTATTTTCTAGTTGAGCATCGTGTTTTAGTTTTTCTTTTCTTTGCCTGAGGACATGAAAAAGTATTAAGTCAAGGGTGTTGATGTGCAGCGGATTTACAGCACTGTCAATGCTCAAAACTAAGAAAATAGCATGGACTTAGGTGTGTTTATGTGGATATAAGGCATTTCCTTTGGTTGTAGGATGAGGTAGTGTTGAATCTGAAAATTGCAAAACAAAGCCTGAAAGATGCAAAATATGCTCAGACTGTAGACCACAGTAAGAGCCGTAAAAAGGACCTACAAGTCGTACTGATGGTCGTGAAAAGATGCAGAACTCTAAGTTGAAGAGATGCAATGTACGAGTCACAATATGGGTCGTACCAAGTTGGTACTAGTCATGGTGATGAAATCGTGAAAATATCTAGAAAAATTGCATTAGGTGCTGACTCATGCTACGGAAAGACAGTACGACCCGTGGGAAGAAGGTACGAGTCGTACCATGATGGTCGTGATGAACTTCAAAAGAATTCCAAAGTTTCAGAAACCATAGGAGCTCAGTACGGGTTGTATGGTGGAGGTATGAATCATACCAGGATCCAACACTTAGTAAAATTCAGCTAACAATGCAAGGTACAACTGGAAGCTATGGGTCGTAGGAAGCTGCTATGGATCGTAACATGGCACCTGATGACTGCAGCACCAGATATGGAAATTCATCCAATTAGCCTAGAAAAAGGATTCTTGTGTCTATATAAATACGTTTTAGGTTTTATTTTTCTGTAGACAATCATAGACAAGTAAGGAAGACATAAAAAGACAAGGAGAGAAGAGATTCGTAGGGGAATTGAGTTGATTCAACTTGTGATCAACCTTTTCTTGAATTTATCTTGTTCTTGCTACTTGTTCTTCAAGATTTTGCTGAGTAATTAAAGGAAGTGCTTTTCTCATTCATTCTTGTAAGTATTGATTTATGTTCTTAATCATGAATACAATTAACAACCTTACAACTATGAGAGGCTAAAACCTCCATAGCTAGGATTATGGGAACCATGGTGGATTAACAAGCTAGGGTTACACAAAATAATTGTAAAACCAATACAAATACTTATATTGTATTCTCTTCATACTTAAACGTTTCTTAATGGTGCGCAACATTAGGACTTGCCCGAATTCTTTACTTTCTTTGGTCGAAGAGGTAGAGATTAGGAAAAGAGAATTACAACAAAGCCTTTATTTTGATAATCATTTTATTAACTTGAGTTTTGGTCGCAGGATAGTTAAATCTGGAACTTAGTGATAACGGATAGTTTGAAACTGCTCATGAGACTTGGTCGAGTGATTAAGTATAGTTATTTAATAGGGACTGATCAGTTGTTTGAATGAACCTAAGTTATCAATTCTATAAGTAAGTATTGGTGATAATCACGAGTGTACATGCAAAGCAGTTATGAACCCATGGGGAACACAAACCCTAGTTATCCTTTAATATTGACTCAACATCAGAATATTGATACTTGTTTTTATCCTTGATTTCTTTTATAATCCCCCTATTTTGAAGTAACTACCTCACAAGTTCAATTACCGGCTATAATCCAGTTCTCCCTATTCCTTGTGGATTTGACCTCAACCTCTAGTTGGGTTCTTTATTGACAATGTCTGCTTCTCACTTTAGTAAGAGGTGTGGATTGAGCATTATCAGCGTTCCGCCGATGACTCATCGGTTTGGCCCTTTTGTTCCTATGTTTCTGCCTCTATTACTCAAGGCATCGGCAGTTCACCAGTGTAGCATGGTGCCTGCCCTGTTTTGTGTTCCTCCCTGCTTCACATTTACTTAATCCTACAAAGCGGAAACAACAATGACATCAAAACACTCAAAAGAAAACACTTGGGTTGCCTCCCAAGGAGTGCCTTAGTTAACATCATGGAATGACGTAATCTCATTCATATTCCATTTTTTGGAGAATTATCCTCCAACTCATCCTTTTCCAAATCAACTCCTCCATTTTTGCTCTCATCGTTCAACATTCCAATCACCTTGCATTCATCAGGAGGTTCCACGGATTGTCACACCTTGAAGGTGACCTCTTCACCTCCCACACAAAACTTGAGCTTATCTAGCTCCACATCTACCAAGGCTCTGCTTGTGGCGAGCAATAGTCTCCCTAAGATGATTGGGACTTCCATATCCATCTCAAAATCTAGATCCACAAAGTTAGCTGGTAGAATAAACTTATATACCCTCACCAATACATCTTCCAAAACACCCACCAGTTTCTTGATAAAGTGATCAGCCATTAACAATCTCATTGAGGTAGGTTTGATGTTGCCAAGCCCCAACTTATTGAAGATTATGAGGGGCATAAAATTTATACTATCCCCAAAATCACAAAGGGATTTCTTGAACACACACAACCCAATTGTTCAATAGATTGTGAAGGCTCCCGAATCCTCCCATTTTGGGGCAATGTTGCTCATTATCATAGCACTACAATGATGTGTTGTCTCTCCAGTGCCCACATATACAACCTTCTTCTTCTTCAGTAGCTCTTTCATAAACTTTTCATATCAGGGAATTTGAAGTAAAGAATCCACCAATGGTATATTTATAGACAATTTGCTGAACATGTCGATAAACTTGCTGAATTGACCATTCTGTTTCTTCTTGGCTAACTATTGTAGATAAGGAGGTGGAACTCTTAGGTCTTGATATTTCATACTTAAGGCCTTCATGCCTACATCTCCTTCCTCATCATTTGAGGGAATCTCATCAACATCTTCCTCACCTTGATCCTTAACATTATCACAATCATTTGGTGCTTGTGGCACCTCATCTGATTCTTTCACATCACTTCCCTTTGGGACCAAAACTTCCTTGGGCTTAACGCCCGGATCACCAAGAATCTTACCACTCCTAGTGACAATAGCCATGCATTGATTATCCTTTTTGGGATTTGGCATTGTATTACTACTTAGTATTCCCTTCATCCGGGGGTTAATTTGAGAATATAAGTGGTTCATTTGGGCCTCTAAATGCTTGATAGAGGCCAAGTGTGAACTTACCGTTTGGGCAAGGTTAGACACCTCCCTTTTAAGTTCTTTGACCCCCTTGTCTGTTGATTCAACTTTTTTGAGAACCCTTTGAGAACCCTTGCTAGCATTTCTTCAATTTTTGAGTTCCCTACATCACTCACACCTGGTTGGGATTGGGCATTCTCAATTTTAGGAGGAGGAACATACAAATTTGTACTTCTATGATAGCAGTCGCTCTAACATTCTCTATTGCCCCATCTCTCATTTTGATCGGACCGCCCTTGTATGTCACGGTTCCTCCAACCTTGGTTCTCTTTCCTTGGGAACCAAGGGCCTTGATTAGTCCCTTGGTACCCTGGTTGAGAAGTCCCTATTTGATTTGCCATATATTGGCATTCCTCCTCATACCTTCGTGGTGAAGATTCTCCCTCAAAATGCATTGGACCTTGCATTCCCACAGCATTCACAACTTTATGTCCGGCTCCCATAACTTGCTTAATCATTAACTCCAGCTAAGTCATCATTTTAGCAAGATTTTTGTCACGCCCCACCTTGGGAGGCATGACTGGCACCTAGTGCCCGTCTAGGACCTGAACTACTGAGCTGAGTGAGTCTAAGCACCTCTGGTGCAGGGCTGTCTCTAACTCTAGAATCAAGAAAACAACAGGCTATATAGCAGCTGTAAATACAACCTCCGGCTGACAAGGCCTATAGCCACCTGTGAAAATAAACAGCTAACCAGAGACGATTGAACATAGGGAGTCCTATGCAGGCCAACAAGGCCACCATGATATCTAGTTATAACTGGAAAGTAAAATCAGATACTAAACTGAGCTATGACCGACAAAGTCATCAATCAACAGCTACACAAGGCCTCACACGACCGATATCAACTAACCACAGGGAAATAATACAATCTGCAAGCCTCTAGGAGTAATAAGATGGTTGGGACAGGGCCCCGGCCTACCCATACTGTACAAACAAAAAGAAGTAAACCTCTATCACACAAGCTCCAGAAGAAAGGAGTTGATGGCTCTGTATGGCTGACTAAAACTACGAGGGATCTGCTCCTCGTCTATGAATACCTGCAGGCAAGTAATGCAGCGCCCCAAAAGAGGGTGTCAGTACCACAGGTACTGAGTATGTAAAGCAATAACTTAAAATGACTGAAAGTAATAAATAGAACTGACAATAGCTGAAGTAAGGAAAACTGACTGAAGCTGACTGAAGTAGTGAAATCAGGGCTAAACATAACTGTGATGAGGAGGGTAGGGGTCATATCTGGCAAATGAGGCATCCTATTGTCTAACTATAAGCAACCAACATGCGAATAGGCCGACTAAACGCTAGAAACTTACAGGGTGTAACATCCTCCCCCCCTTAAGAACATTTGTCCTAGAATGTTAACTTCTGCTTGCAAGAACCTTAATCTTGCAATTACTTATTCTGGAAAAATTTCGGCAGAGTATCCCCTGTAATATGGACTATCCAAAAACCCTGAAACACAGAAAAGTCCTGTACAGGTACTCCACACAATACTAGGGCATTCATTTCACAATAGAGTGAAGTCAACTACTCCACATATACATGTATATAATGCAACTTATGAATTAACAACAACAACATACCTCTAGCTGCACAATTTGACTAAGTCTGAAATAACTGAGGATATCTGGTTTTCATATCGTCTTCTACCTCCCAGGTCATCTCCTCTCGGTTCTTATTTCACCATAACATTTTAACGGAAGCAACATCTTTAGTTCTTAGTCTGCGGATCTGCCGATCTAGTATGGCTACTGGAGCTTCTTCATAAGTTAACTCCTCATTGACTTGGACGTCTTGGACTGGAACAATTCGGGAAGGATCTCCTATGCACTTCTGTTCGGCTGTTCGGTTGGTATTATATATTATAAACCGACACGCAAGTGCACATGGTCAAACAAGTAATAAAGTGGCTAAGTAAGCCAAGTATCGATCCAAAGAGGCTCAGGGTATGTAAAATTTGCCTAAGTATACTATATTCTTATTTTACTTCTAGCTATGCTAACAACAACGTAACCAACAGTTAATTGAGTTTTTGTTTATAAAATATATACTAAAACTATTAACAATTATTTACTGTGAATTTAAACTATGGATATGAGCATGCCAAGGTTAAGAACAAGTAATGAATTCGATTATAATAATAATTCGGTTAATCTCTTCTTCATGTTGCTAGCCAAGAACAGTAGCCTAGAAATTAAAACTCTCGTATTTAATTTCACTTAAGAATCATAAACCATTCGTCTACATTTCTGTGATCAAATGCAATTTACAACCTAGCAATACAATTCCGGTTCCTAAATTGACTAATACGGCTTTCAAGTATATTTCTATCAGGAAAGCACATCAAAACCCAATTTTCCCAAATCAAGTTAAGAACAATACCCTATTAATTCACAACTTTCCAATTTCTTGCTCTCTCGAGTGAAATTGGACTTTTTAGATGTACATTAATGTCGGCCAAGCACTAATGCAGTAAGAACAAGAATTAATAGAACAACATGAAAGAAGAAGAAGAAAACCATATCATTTACAATCAAAATTCACTACACATGTTCAAAACCTTAGCAAGGAAGAGAATTAGCCACTCATTTGTGGATTGATCATCCTAAAACAAGTGTAAATCATACATACAATTGATTGAAAGAAGAAAGGAAGAGAAGAAATCCCTTAGCTTTTTCGTCCCTCAACTGCTGCTAACCCACGTCCTTGCTCCACCAAGTCTGAACTCAGTCTAAAAACTAAAAAACTGATTAAAATAAACCTAAGTGTGCTATTTATACTAGTGGGAAATTTTTTCCGGAATAACAAGCAACGTGTCACGGAGGCCAACGCGGAGCACTGCCTCCGTGACACGGCGTGCACGCGGACCTTCACTGGAAATCCAGGGTCCAGTAAAATAGCCTCAACGTGGCACGGAGGCCAACGCGGAGGCCTATCACCGTGCCACGGAGCTGTCGCGAGGCCTCACTGGAATTTGCCATTTAATTTCCTCTCCAGGCAGTGTGCCTCCGCGATGGTAGCGTGGCACGGCTCCATCGCGGAGCCCCTATAATTTGTGCATTCCAATGTCTTTTCCACGCTCGTATCCAAGTCCAACTCCGATATAGTTCCAACATGCATTTTAGCTCCTAAAAACCATATTTTCCTGCAAAACAAATGCTAATCATGTTGGTTAGTATAAATTCACATTTTATTACCAATTACATGAGAATATATACATATTGCACACAAACAAGGCGAAAATAATACGTTTGAGTATCACTTGGGCAATAAATCTGCCCAAGATCACTTACCCCACACTTAAATCCTTGTTCGTCCTCGAACAACACATACACAACTCATGCAAATTACATCCCAACCTTCGTCACTATGGTGCGACCATTTACGCTACAGTCATACCGATTATTAAATTTTTGCAAATCATCACGAAAACATGCTTGGTCTTACAATACAATGACCTTTAATACATCAAGACTTCCTAGACTTTAAGAATTGATTCTTGATGTCGGCAAATTCATGCAAATCAGCTAATCAAGAAATCCGACACAAAAATCAATCTTTCATCAAGCATGTGCCCTCACAACTCAAGAGAATCTTCCCCTTTTTGTTCATGCAACACACAAACATGCAAGTAGGGGCATATAAAAATTAATTTCACTCTCTCTCCCAAAAGAATTCACATGCATCATGTCGTGACCCATAGGCTTGCCCTTAGTGTATTACTCCACTAATATAAAGAAATGCAATGTAGGATCAAGTAGGACTTTAATGGGTTGTAACGGGGCTATGGATCTAGTATATATATTGGATTAGCCAATAATAGTCGCTAGCATCCTTAAGCGCCTTTTTAACACATTCCCATCGACTCCTGGACATTGTTCCTCTCTTTTCTCTTTTTCTCCCATTCATGCTGGTTTACTTTCGTACTGCCCATTTCATCAGACACACTTGACACAAAACAAAGGGTTTTCATGTACCCTCAATATCATTTAATTATAACAAGTGCCTCTTCAACATCATCTTTTCTTTCCTCACTCTGCTTTTCTTTTTCTTTGCACTCTTCTCACTCTTTAACACTTTGGGAAACATTTTCTTTTCTTTGTAAGCGCTTAAGAGTTTCGTATAGACTTTAAGGCTAATGAAAAGAAGGAATAAAGCTTAGTTTATACAATTTTGGACAAAAGAAAGAAAGAAATCGGCTAAAGGCTCAACGGGCTGACTAGGGTATACAACATATAAAAAGGTAGAGTTTGACAAGAAAAAAAAATGGAAACTATCGGTTAAAAACAAAGAAATGCCTACATCCTTTCCAACACTACACCTCCTTCATTTCGTTTTGTATACACACCAGGCAAGTTCTAGACAATTCACAATGGCATGGAATAACAATACCTCACTTCACACTTCATGCACATGCTCGAATCAATATGCATTCACAGACTCTCTAATTAGCCAATCACATAAATTCAAAATTAAGCCTCAATCATATCGAATCAAATTCTACAGCCCAGGTAACTCAACATATTTACAAAATTGCATGCTTTCAAACGAATCCCTTTCACATTTTGAACGTCGGTTACACACGCAACGAAATTTTTGCAACCATAAAGCAACTACAGTTCATTGATGCAATCCACCAAAGAAAAATTAAAAATAAATTAAAATCCTACTCCTACCGACTACATTTCCCTTAAGACGGTCGTCATCCATCCATCATAGGGAACGGTCACTAACTATGACATCGGTTCAATGGGACTATTCTCGGTAAAAGAACCGAAAACAAACTCCGATAAACCCAAACAAAATAAAAACCGAAAATTTTTGCAACATATCGATCATTTCGATAGAAAGAAAATATTTACAAGTGCAAAATATTTTCGCGAAAATTTTTGAAAAATATCGATCATCTCGATGGAAAAAAATATTTACAAAATATTTACACTGGCAACCATAACTTTTCATAACACACATCATTAACCACACAAACAAATATATACAGATACAACACAAATCAGTTCATAACAGGGAAAACACAAACATACATACAAACCAAGGAGAAAGCATACAGCAGATTAGAGCCTAAGTCCCAGCACCTAGCTACTCCCCACCCCACACTTAAATCGAACACTGTCCCCAGTGTTCACAAAAATTACAAAACAAAATTTCGGGTGGTGGAACTCCCTGATCAGTCGAAATATTCGACTTCTTCATCTGGTGCTGCTGCCTCATCCCCCATGTCTGAGTCAGCGCCATCATCGTCATTGGACTCCACATCGGAGTCCTCCCGACGTGTCTCCTCATCAGTAGGGACATCGTCATCCGTCGGCTCCACGAAGGCTGGTCCCACTCGGCATAAGGCTCTGGCATTCTCGCCAAATGGGTAATCCAGCTCCAGCTACCATAACTCTTCCTCGGTGGCTGGTCTCCCACCAATCCGTAGCTGAAGCATCTGCATGCCGAACATACGTGCCATGTACTGATCGTCATGAGCATGTCGCTCGCCCAAAGTCAGCACTGGCCCATGTGTGGTGTCGGGGGCCTTAGTTTTTGTCACATCGAGGGCCCTCCGCTCCAACTGCGGAATGTAATCCAAGGCTTCTTCCTCAACATCGAGGCCTCGGAGGAAGGTGGTGATGAGTCCGCCAAACCCGTATCTGTGGCCCTGGTGTAGTCTGGCTCTCTTCATGGCGGATATAATTACCGCCCCAACATTAATCTCAAGCCCTTTCATAAGGGCATACACCAAGCAGACACGGTCCCGGGTCACATCCGTCATATGAACTCCCGGGATCAAGCACGAACACACAATCTTCAGCCATATTCTGGCCTCCCTATTCATCTGCGAATAAGGCAGAGTCTGGTGGTAACCCCTCTCTTTATGTCTACTCCATCGGGTTGTGGATCGAGCCCCACACAACGTACGTCTGATGTCGCCATACGGTGGGGTGATGTTTAGCTGGAGGAGAACGTGAGCGTCTGTGTCCCGCGCTCCAACGATGGCATTGAACTGCTGGGGTTCCAGAGTAACAATCTGCCCTCTGATTTTTATTGTGTGTCTTCTGATGGCCGGGTTCCAATTTGCGTAGAACTCTCGGACCAAATGAAGGTTGCACTCCTTGGGCTCCTGAAAGATAAAGCTGAGCCCAGCTGCTTCAATCCTTTGCACAATACGGGGGAACTCCTGTGCTAGTGGTTCCCGTGCAATATGTTCCTCCGGGAAGTACTTGCTCTCCTTATGCTTAGCATACCATTTCTTTCCTTCCTCGGTTACCCACCTTGTTCCGTATTGGTGGTGTTGGCCGCGCGGAACAGCTGGTGCAGCTGGGACTGCGGTGCCCAGTCTCATTCTTTTTCTGCCGGTGCCTGAGGTAGAAGCACCCTTGCCCCTATCCTGTCTGCTAGCCATTGTACCTGTCAATTTAAATTAACAAGCACAAAGTTAAGCTATAAAGATGTTAACTTAGGCTAAGGTCGGGTTACACAACGTTTACCCCACACTTAGGCCTTAGCTACTTTTACGAAACTACGGCAAGGATAACTCTACTTACACCAAAGACAACAACTATACAATTTATGCTTAGTGCGTTCACAAAAAAATTTTGACAGCATAACGGTTAGTGTACTACTCAGACTTCATACAGCTAATCCCAATCGTACTATCGTTAACAATTCAATCATCGCACTTAGCAATAAAACAACAAATAAAAACAACGACAAAAACATTCTATATACAAACGAATCCAATTAATCAAACCAATTTACACAATGTTCACATTTTCCCAAAAATTCGAGACTTCGTCGTCTTTTAACATTCATACAATATTTACAACGACTTATCTCAACAAACACACCCCGGCATCTAATTTATCGAATTATCAAGTCACCCAAGTCAAATTCAACAACCCATGCCCTAGAATACAATTCTACAATCAAATTCGAATTATTTACGTAATCGATAAGTTCAAACGCTAATTACAACAATCCGAACATATATCAATCACAAATAACTCAACATCATGTTAAATTGCTACTTGGGGTGATATATCTCACCTCACATGCCCAAATTCGACTAAAATCGCCAAAAATTTGAGAGAAACGAGGAAAACGTACCTTTGAGTTGAAGAACCGAAGAAACTTGACGTATTCCTTGCCTAATAGCGTGGCACGTTGTTGGGGAGGGGGATTTGGGTGTTTTGGTCGCGGAGAGTAGAAGAAATGGGGAAAAATTGGGCAAAATCGGGGTTAATTTAAAGAAAAACACGCGGGTCACCCGGCAACCCGGTGTGACCCGGCACCAAATATAAGGCAACGTGTCACGGAGGGTAACGCGGAGACCCTCCTCCGTGACACGGAGCCAACGCGATGGCTCTCTGGAAATTTTAAAAATTCGGATTTTGCCTTCAACGTGTCACGGAGGGTAACGCGGAGCCCTCCATCCGTGACACGGAGCCAACGCCCCAGTGCACTGTTTCTTCAATAAAATTATTTTTTCATACCTTGCCTTATTTTTCCCGCTTCCATGCATATGTTTCTCCGTTTGACCTGAAAATCACTTCACTAAACGAAATTGGTTAGATTAATAGATTTCCCTAACTAAAATGAAAAAAATACTAACTAAAACGAAAAGTTTGTACGAAATCAAGAAAAAGAAAAATAAAATAAAAATACAAATTAATTACACTCTACTAAAAGAAGAAAAATAGAATATTTTTCTTTTCACGGGTTGCCTCCCGTGCAGCGCCTGGTTTACCGTCGCGGCTTGATGTACCAAGTTTCACCGCTTTTTCCTCCGCCTTGAGGATATGAATTTCACCCCTAATTTCTTCTCTAATTTCCTCTTATGCTCCAGGGGTGGTGGTGAAAAATTGTAAGGACCAAACAGCAGATGTTTTCTTTTGAACTTATTGGCCCTTGAGTAAGTGAAGTCATTTCATTGCTTTGAGTTAGCAAATTTCAGAATATACGGAGCTAGGTCCTCCTCTAGACATTTCTCTATAATCTTGGAAGACTCTATTTCTGTGTGGTCAACCAAACTTAATGTCGAAAAATGCTTCGAGTGTGGTCCAATCAACCTCAACTCTGAAATTGCATTGTGCTTGACTTCCTTACTTGTGTACACCTTTTCAACATCGACATCTATTTCTCCAATAAGGTCAAATGGGAGATATTCTTTCTCTTCTTCCATGAATAGATTTTCTATAGGTATGAGCCGATCACGGGGACACTCAAGAGATTCTAATTGTTGGGCTTCATCCAAAAATTCACCCTTGTATTCCTCTTGTAGTTCCTCTTGAATATCGGCTAAAACTGTCACCTCCGAATTATCACAAGCTTCAGCCTCAGCACACATCTCCGTGAGTTTGACGCTCATCCTGCATACAGCCTCGGCATTTTCCTTTTGCTGAATTATCAATTCTGCCACCGACTCCTTCATTGCTTCTGATTGCTCCAGGAGTTGTTTCATCATGTCCTCTATTTGAACTTGGCGTCCCAAGTCCTCATTTTCAACATGCCTATATTCAGCAAAAACAACAGAATGATCATAGCGGGGGCTTGGGGGAGGGGAATATGCCTTTGGACAATCACCCCAATGGCCATATTGACACCCACATATATTGCACGTGTTACAGTTTTGCCACAAGTGGGGTCCTCCGCAATTCATGCAAGATTCGACGAAATATGCGTATCCACCATTTATATTCCAAGATGTCATGTCAATGAGGGTATCTGAAAGAGAGAAAAATTAAAATGAACAAAGAATTAAAACAAATACTAAGACCAAGTTGTCAACACTTAAGAAAATAAAACAAAAATACAGTAAATTTATACTTATCACAATTTCACCAATTGCCTAGCCTCCCCGGCAACGGCGCCAAAAACTTGTTCGGCTGTTCGGTTGGTATTATATATTATAAACCGACACGCAAGTGCACATGGTCAAACAAGTAATAAAGTGGCTAAGTAAGCCAAGTATCGATCCAAAGAGGCTCAGGGTATGTAAAATTTGCCTAAGTATACTATATTCTTATTTTACTTCTAGCTATGCTAACAACAATGTAACCAACAGTTAATTGAGTTTTTGTTTATAAAATATATACTAAAACTATTAACAATTATTTACTGTGAATTTAAACTATGGATATGAGCATGCCAAGGTTAAGAACAAGTAATGAATTCGATTATAATAATAATTCGGTTAATCTCTTCTTCATGTTGCTAGCCAAGAACAGTAGCCTAGAAATTAAAACTCTCGTATTTAATTTCACTTAAGAATCATAAACCATTCGTCTACATTTCTGTGATCAAATGCAATTTACGACCTAGCAATACAATTCCGGTTCCTAAATTGACTAATACGGCTTTCAAGTATATTTCTATCAGGAAAGCACATCAAAACCCAATTTTCCCAAATCAAGTTAAGAACAATACCCTATTAATTCACAACTTTCCAATTTCTTGCTCTCTCGAGTGAAATTGGACTTTTTAGATGTACATTAATGTCGGCCAAGCACTAATGCAGTAAGAACAAGAATTAATAGAACAACATGAAAGAAGAAGAAGAAAACCATATCATTTACAATCAAAATTCACTACACATGTTCAAAACCTTAGCAAGGAAGAGAATTAGCCACTCATTTATGGATTGATCATCCTAAAACAAGTGTAAATCATACATACAATTGATTGAAAGAAGAAAGGAAGAGATGAAATCCCTTAGCTTTTTCGTCCCTCAACTGCTGCTAACCCACGTCCTTGCTCCACCAAGTCTGAACTCAGTCTAAAAACTAAAAAACTGATTAAAATAAACCTAAGTGTGCTATTTATACTAGTGGGAAATTTTTTCCGGAATAACAAGCAACGTGTCACGGAGGCCAACGCGGAGCACTGCCTCCATGACACGACGTGGACGCGGACCTTCACTGGAAATCCAGGGTCCGGTAAAATAGCCTCAACGTGGCACGGAGGCCAACGCGGAGGCCTATCTCCGTGCCATGGAGCTGTCGCGAGGCCTCACTGGAATTTGCCATTTAATTTCCTCTCCAGGCAGTGTGCCTCCGCGATGGTAGCGTGGCACGGCTCCATCGCGGAGCCCCTATAATTTGTGCATTCCAATGTCTTTTCCACGCTCGTATCCAAGTCCAACTCCGATATAGTTCCAACATGCATTTTAGCTCCTAAAAACCATATTTTCCTGCAAAACAAATGCTAATCATGTTGGTTAGTATAAATTCACATTTTATTACCAATTACATGAGAATATATACATATTGCACACAAACAAGGCAAAAATAATACGTTTGAGTATCACTTGGGCATATTAATCTGCCCAAGATCAACTTCCTCAGCATTGATACATGAAAGACTGGGTGAACGGATTCTAATTCTGGAGGTAAATCCAATTCATAAGCCACCTAGCCTATCCTTCAGCGAATTTGATAAGGTCCAATAAATCTCGGGCTGAGCTTTCCTTTCTTACCAAATCTCATCATACCCTTCATCGGTGAAAATTTCAAGAATACCCAGTCGCCCACATTAAATTCTAGGTTTCTCCACCGCCCATCAGCATAAGATTTCTGGCGGCTCTATGTAGTCAGCAGACATTCTCTAATAAGCTTTACTTTCTCTTCTGACTGATGAATAATATCTAGCCCAATCAATGCTGATTCTCCTACCTCAATCCAACCAGCTGGAGATCTGGACTTCCGCCCATACAACGCTTCATAAGGCGCCATCTGAATTGCTGAATGATAATTGTTATTATAGGCAAATTCAATAAGTGGTAGGTGTTCATCCCAGCTTCCTTCAAAATCTAGCACACATGCCCGTAACATATCCTCGAGTGTCAGAGATAATTGACAACGGAACACCATGCAATTGGACTATTTACCTAATATACAACTCAGCATAATCTTCAACCGAAAAGGTAGCCCTTACTGGCAGAAAGTGAGATGATTTTGTCAACCTGTCAACAATTACCCAGATAGAATCATATTTATGCCTGGTACGAGGTAACCCTACTACAAAATCCATATTAACTGCTTCCCATTTCCATAAAGGCACGGCTATATCCTGTGTCAGTCCACCTGGTTTCTGATGTTCAGCTTTCACCTATTGGCAATTGGGACATTGAGCTACGAATTCTGCTATCCCCTTTTTCATTCTCGGCCACCAGTGAATCTCTTTTACATCATGGTACATCTTTGTCGAACCTGGATGGAGAGAGTAATGGGCATAGTGTACCTCGCCCATAATTTGCTGGCGAAGCCCTGCCACATCTGGAACGCAGAGGCGATCCGTATATCTCAAAGCTCCATCCTCGGTTACCTGGAAATCTATCACTTCACCTCGCTGGACCTTATTCCTAAGCTGAGCCAGGCTAGGATCTTCATACTGTCGTTCCTTCACTTCCACAACCAACGATAATACCGCAGTATTTTGGATTACCCCTCCATTGTCTCCTGATTCTACTATACAAACGGCTAAACTTGATAACTGATGCAATTCTCCGGCCAATCCCTGTCGTTCGGGCTGTAAATATGCCAGACTTCCCATAGATTTATGACTAAGGGCATTTGCTACAACATTGGCCCTTCCTGGGTGATATAAAATATTCACATCATAATCCTTTAACAGCTCTAACCAGCGACGCTGCCGTAGATTCAACTCTTTCTGGGTGAAAATATACTGTAGGCTTTTGTGATTAGTGAAAATATCTACGTGGATGCCATACAGGTAGTGTCTCCATATTTTCAAGGCATGAATCACCGCGGCAACTCCAGGTCATGGGTAGGGTAGTTCTTCTCATTCTTCCTCAGTTGCCTGGAAGCATAAGCAATCACCTTACCATGTTGCACCAAAACATATCCTAACCCAACACCCGAAGCATCACAATAGACTGCATAACCCTCTGTGCCTTCTGGCAATGCTAGCACCAGTGCCGATGTCAATCTGTCTTTCAATTCCTGAAAGCTCTGCTCACATACCTCAGTCCAATGGAATTTCACTGCTTTCTATGTCAATTTGGTTAAAGGTGCTGCTAAAGTGGAAAATCCTTCCACAAACCTTCTGTAATACTTGGCTAACCCCAGGAAACTACGGACTTCGGTCAGAGTGGTAGGTCTAGGCAATGTTTTCACTGCCTCTATCTTCTACATAGCTACCTGTATATCAGCATCTAACACAATATGGCCCAAGAAGGCTACTGAATTCATCCAAAATTCAAATTTAGAAAATTTTGCATATAGCTGGCGATCTCTGAGAATCTGGAGCACTGCCCGTAGATGATCCTAGTGATCTACCTCTGAACGAGAATATACCAGAATATCATCGATAAATACTATCATGAACAAGTCCGGGTATGGTCTAAAAATGTTGTTCATTAAATCCATAAATACTGCTGGGGCATTTATCAGTCTGAAGGACATGACTAGAAACTCAAAGTGGCCATATCTGGTCCTGAAGGTAGTCTTTGGAATATCTTTTTCACGAACCCAGACCTGATGATATCTTGATCTGAAGTCAATCTTTGAAAAATACCTCGCTCCCTGTAGCTGATCCAACAAATCATCTATTCTGGGAAGGGGGTACTTATTCTTGATAGTGACTTTATTCAGTTGCCGATAATCTATACACATACTAAGGGAGCCGTCCTTCTTCCTCACGAATAGAACTGGCGCACCCCATGGTGAGGTACTCGACCTGATAAAGCCATTGTCTAGCAAATCCTTCAGTTGTTCCTTTAGTTCTCTAAGTTCAGCAGGAGCCATTCGATATGGAGGAATAAATATAGGCTGAGTGCCTGGTAATAGATCGATTGCAAAATCAATTTTCCTTTCTGGGGAATACCAGGAAGCTCATCGGGAAATACGTTGGGAAATTTATTAACCACTGGAATAGACTGAAGGCTCTACCCGAACATCCTGAACTCTGATAATATGATAAATGCACCCTTTTGCTATCAATTTTCTCGCCTGAAGATAGGAAATAAACCTACCTTTGGCGTAGTTGTACTACCTTTCCACTCCTGTACTGCCTCCCCTGGAAAGTGGAAGAGGACAATCTTGGTCCAACATTCAACATTGGCATAGCATGGAGCTAGCCAGTCCATACCCATAATGGCATCAAAATAAACCATTTCTAGTTCTATCAAGTTTGTTGTAGTCTGAGGACTGGCAATCTCTATTGTATACCCCCGATAGACCCTTCTGTCTATATTAGAGTCACCAACGGGTGTAGACACTGAGAAAGGTCATCGAAGCTATTCTGGTATAATACTAAACTCTGAGCCACTAATGGTGTAACATAGGACAAGGTGGATCCTGGATCTATCAACACATAAGCAGGATGAGAGCAAATGTTCAGCATACCTGTCACAACATCTGGTGATAACCCTGACCCATGTCGCCTCGGTAATGCATAAGTATGGTATGGGCCAGCACCTGAACTGGAGGCCCCTGATCTGCCTCGGCCTCTGCCAGCTGAAACTGAGGGCCTACGCCCTGGCGGGTATGCTGGAGCTCGAAATCCTGCCGAGGACCTATCCTATTGATCCCGGTCACCCTGACCCCTAACTGGACAATTCCTCATCTGATGACCCTCCTGTCCACAAATGTAGCATGCTATGGGTCATACCTGCATGCTCCAGAGTGGCATTGACTGCAAACAGGGCAAAGTGGTATTGTAAATCCACTCTTCTCCACCTTCCTCTGCTGCTGTGAACCTACTGCTTGCGAACCTTCACGGGGCTCTGGCTGCCCTAGGCGACTAGACCTGCTCCTCTACCGTTGTGATGGAGGCGGGGGTATAGGCGGCCTATCTGATAATCGTTGGCCTAGGTCCTCCCCGGGACTCCTCCTGTAATTCATTCGATCTGTCCCTGTGGCGCTGCTCCTGACTTGTTCTCCTAATCTCTCGTTGCCGCTGTCTGATACCCTCAATATTCTAAGCAAAAGCCTGCACACAGGCGATATCCATATCCTCTCGCAGTGTGGCTGTGATGCAGGTCTCAATATAGTCCTGGTTCAGCCCCGTAATAAAGTGGTGTACCCTGGCTGGCATTGTGTCCACAAAAGCTGGTGCATATCGAGCCAAGGAATCAAACCGCATGGCATATTCCCGAACCCTCATTGACCCCTACTCTAAGTGTAGGAACTGATCAACCCGAGCCTGTCGAATCTCACGCTGTAGATAATGATCCAAGAAAGCCTCTGAGATGCTGGGCCAGGTCGGAGGGGAAACATCTCTCCCTCGGGACCTCTCCCAACTCTCATACCACAGTATGGCGATGTCCCATAGCCGGAATACCGCCAACTCGACTGACTTTATGGGTGTATCATGCATCACCTGGAAAGTCCTATGAATCTAGTCTAAGAAATCATGAGGGTCCTCGGTTCAATCTTTCCCTGTGAATTACAGGGGACTTAGTGCTAGGAACTCTTGGACCCTCGAACTACCAGTCCCTCCTAAGGATTCTGCAACTGTAGGTGGCACTGGTTGGCACTGAGCAGCCATCATCTGTGCTAGCATAACCACCACGCTCCTAACCTCCTGGTCGGATGGTACAGGTGTAGAAACTACCGGAGGCAGTGTCGTCACACCGCCCGTCCCAAGCGGCTCCTGACGTGGTGGAGATTGTTGGGTAGGTCGAGATGATACCTCCGTATCATCCTCAGATCGGGCCGATTCTGACCGAGGCTGAGGAACCCTACTAGTGCCCTCCCCCGTTGCTATATCTAGCCTCCTGCCTGTCGTAGGGTGTCGTTGATTCAACATTCCTCTGTAGACAAAATAATATAATGAGCTTAGGGACTCAACCCTATACTGTACCGCTCTATAGCATGACTGAATAAGAAGAATGAGTAACAATCCTATAATGCCTTGCAGCCTCCTACCTATAGTATGTGATGCACAACACATCCATAGACAAGACTCTAGTTGGCATGGCTTGCAAACTCCCTGGGATACGGCCTACTCTGATACCAAGTTTGTCACGCCCCACCTTGGGAGGCATGACTCGCACCTGGTGCCCGTCTAGGACCTGAACTACTGAGCTGATTGAGTCTAAGCACCTCTGGTGTAGGGCTGTCTGTAACTCTAGAATCAAGAAAACAACAGGTTATATAGCGGCTGTAAATACAACCTCCGACCGACAAGGCCTATATCCACCTGTGAAAATAAACAGCTAACTAGAGACGAACGAACATAGGGAGTCCTATGTAGGCCGACAAGGCCACCATGATATCTAGTTATAACTGGAAAGTAAAATCAGATTCTAAACTGAGCTATGACCGACAAGGTCATCAATCAACAGTGACACAAGGCCCCACACGGTCGATATCAACTATCCACAGGGAAATAATACAATCTGCAATCCTCTAGGAGTAATAAGATGGTCGGGATAGGGCCCCGGCCTACCCACACTGTACAAACAAAAAGAAGTAAACCTCTATTACACAAGCTCCGAAAGAAAGGTGTTGATGGCTCTGTAAAGCTGACTGAAACTACGAGGGATCTGCTTCTTGTCTATGCGTACCTACAGGCAAGTAATGCATCCCCCCAAAAGAGGGTGTCAGTACCACAGGTACTGAGTATGTAAAGCAATAACTTAAAATGACTGAAAGTAATAAATAGAACTGACAATAGCTGAAGTAAGGAAAATGGACTGAAGCTAACTGATATAGTGAAATCAGGGCTAAACATAACTGTGATGAGGAGGGTAGGGGTTATATCTGGCAAACGAGGCGTCCTACTGTCTAACTATAAGCAAATAAAGCAATATAAACCTTACCTGGCCCCCATAAGCCGGAAGGTACAATCAGCACAGAACAACCCACCTGGGCCCCCATTAGCCCTAGTGAGTACACCTCAATCTATATACCCCTATCCAGGTCAATATGAGTCAACTAGCAGCTATAAGCGTCCTGGGTCTGCAACTGGACCAGCAACTGGGCCAGTTGGGCCCCTGACTATAATTGTACCTGAGTCCGGAGGACTCCTGATATCTACACCCCAGGCGTAAGCGCTCAGTGGAGGTATGTATAAGGCCAACCACGGCAAATATGAGGATCTGGCTCCCCATCTTCATCCCTTGCAGACGGCATGCCGCTCCATAGAGCGACGTATCCTTACCCCTGGCGGATGAGTCGACACAGATATTAACCTTAGGGCAGTCACGGAAGCTATACAGGTAATCCAGCCCAAAATAATACAATTACAAGTCTCAACTGATAACAACTACTACATATAATAACCTAATCCTAACATGCCTTACTGAGATTCATAGTGGATTACTACGCTGAAGAAGCTAACTTGCCGAAAGAGAATGCCTTAACATACCTCAATCTCTGTTTACCGATTAACTGGCGAGTTTCGGCTCGTGTTCAACTGCCCTTCTCAACTGAAATTGAGTTACTGGAAAGATAAGACTAGTTTAAACACTAAATTCGGCAAAAAGTAAAACTTTATATATTAATATTAACTATATTTCTAATTAAACAGAACACGATCGAAACCTCATTATTTCTCGAAAGTCTAGAAGGGAGAATTGCTTACTTTAAGCCAGGGATCATATTGACACTAGTTTGGAAAAATTCCAACAACTTTGGCTCGGCGGGACAATGATTCACCGAGCGAATTTCACGAAACTAACTTCGTAGAAATGCTCCCTGCAGCCTTATACTTCGATACCCGAAGTTAATTTGAATTTGGACAGCGTTTAGTTGCGTAATTGGTTGAAAATTATAATTCTCCTTCGTCCCTATCTTCTGTTGGTCGTGGTTTTTGATTTATAACTTAACTTCTAAGTGTGAGACCCTTATATACTTGAGGCAGCAGACAAGGCAACCTGGCCTGTTGCCCAACGTGCTGATTTTGCTCCATGCCACTTTTCCCCTCTGGGCAGCTTGGTTCGACCTACTCTCGCGAAATCCCAACTTGGCACTCGTTCGGCCTTTCCCCAGGCCCTTTCCTTGTACGTATGGCATTCTAAAACTCTCAACCAACATGTGAATAGGCCGACTAAACGCTAGAAACTTACGGGGTGTAATAATTTTCATCTCACTCTTCATCTCTTTTTCTCATTTCAGCTGTTAACAAACTAGAACTAGCATCATGTGAAGATACATTCATCTCCCTTCTATGTCATGCCCTATTCATCTTTGTCAGCCTGTCCAAGAGCGCTTTAGCTAGACCATACATCTGGTCCATAATTGATCCCCCAGCTAGATTACTAGCGACCGATTTATTAATGGAGTCTAGGGATCAATAAAAGCTTTGAAGTAGCACTCCATCAGGAAGACCATGGTTAGGGCACAGAGACAGTTTCTTCTTGAATCTCAGTCATGCTTCATGCAAAGGCTCACCCAGCTCTTGCCAAAAGTTTGTAATATCATTCCTCAACTACAAAATCTTTGAGGGAGGGAAAAAGAGATCCAAAATTCTTCTGTCAACTCTTGCCATGAGGTGATGCATCCCCGAGGCAACTCCTCAAACCACATAGTTGTTTTTCCCGTTAGGGTAAATGGAAAGAGCCTCAACCTGATAGACTCTTGGCTTATATTGGTTATATTGAAAGGTTGGAAAATTTGTAGGAAGTTCCTCAAATGGTGGTTTGCATCCTTACTCGGTTTACCCTCGAAGATCCCTTTCATTTTCAACATGCACAGCATCATACCAGTGACATGAAACACCACATTCCCAACTGTAGCTGGTAGGAAAATGGAACCTGCGATCTCAGGCATGATGGGATTATCCTCTTCATGTTCCATATTTTCTTCCACTGAGCTATCTCCTTCTTGTGATTGTTGGCTCATATGAATTCACCCTAGATGACCAACAACAATAAATATGTTAAACTGCTTAAGATGTAAGATCAATTCAAATTAACAAACAACTCAAGGATATCACGCGCTAGTCTCCGGCAACAGCACCATTTATGATGAGGCATAAACTACACTCCTCATTTAGAGAGAATGTGTAATGCCCAACAAACCCTTAGATCAAACCCGGGAGTTGAAACGGAGAAAAGTGAAAAATCTGCACCAGGTCACAAAACGGGTCATTACTAGACCCATGGGGTAGACCACGAGTCGTGCAGTGACTCGTGGTCAAGTATGGGCTTGAGTTTGTTTTTGAGGTCACCAGGGCAAGACCATGAGTTATGGTCAAACCCCACAACTTGTTGAGTCAACCGTGGTCAGGGTTGGAGGAGAATCAATGATTTTTAGACAGTGAAGACCACAAGAGATGACCACGAGTCGTGGTCACCCCTGACGATTCGTTAGGCCCTCGTGGGGTCCCCTTGAGGAAAATGGGCAGTGCCCACAACAACTGGAGACCACGAGTCGTGGTCTAGGGTAACGACTCATCCAGTCCCTCATGAGGACTGGCAGTCTGTTTTTTCCTGCAAGTTTAGTAAGGGATTTTCCGTAATTCCTATGATCCTAAGGCCTAAACTATGTCATTTTAAGCTATGAATAGTGGGTTTTAAGAGAGGAAAATCTATTCTAAGTCATTCCTATTCATGCATGCAAGAGTAAGAGTCTTAGAGAGGTGATCAAGGTTAATCCTTTAAGGTTCTTCTTCAAATCTTCCTTGGGCAATCAGAGAAGTGGTAGAATCAAACCCTTCCAGGTATATAGGGTTATGAATGGATAATTTTGTTCACACTCATGCCAAATTTTTCACGCCCCGTCTTGGGGGGTATGACTGGCACCTGGTGCCCTTCTAGGGACTGGACCAGTCTGACTAGACCTATGCACTTCTGGTCAAACTTACTCCTCAAATAAAGAAAACAACGGGCTATATCTAGGCTATAAACACAGCCCCCGCCCGACAAGGCTGCATAGCCACCTGTAAAATAAAACAAATACCTAGAATCAAATAATGATAGGGAGTCCTATGCGGGCCGACAAGGCCACCATGCTATCTAGTTATAACTAAAATGAAAATCAGGCGACTTACTCATTCTATAGCCGACAAGGCCACTACTCAATAGCTAAACAAGGCCCCACACAGCCGTCATCACAAAATGAAACATACATCTCGGCCCCACACAGCCAACAACAAACTAACCATAGGGTACTGTACATCTGCAAGCCTCTATGGGTAGAATAGTGGTCGAGACAAGGCCGCGACCTACCCATAAACTGAACAATCAAAAAAAAAGCAGACCTTCTAGCTACTAGATCCGGAGGAAGGGAGCTGACTGTACTGCTAACCCTGGTTGGAAGATACGAAGGTCTTGGTATGTGCCTATCCACACCTGCAAGAAAGTAATGCAGTGCCCATGGAGGGTGTCACTACAATATGTACCGAATATGTAAGGCAGCAAAAAAATAACTGAATGAAATTTGAAGAACTAAAATAATAATATAGATGGGCAAGAGTTTAACCTGAAGGATCTCACTATCTGTAGTAATTAATTAATAAGATACACGTATATACAAACAAGAACCTAACCGGACCCCCATAAGCCTGGAAGGTACAACTTATACAAGAATAACCTACCTAGTTGCTAATGATTGTAGTATACAGTGACTCAAAACAGCCCTCACGGCCTCGATCTAATAGAACTCACTATGGCCCTCACGGCCTCAGTAGAATAAGACTCGATATAGCCACGCGACCCTAGTACAATAGAATTTAGTATGGCCCTCGCATCCTCAGTGTAAAAGAACTCATTATGGCCCTCGCGCCCTCAGTACAACAAAACTCAATATGGCTCTCGCGGCCTCAATATAACATTACTCAATATGGCCCTCGTGGCCTCAATATAACAGAACTCAGCTAATCACAATAGATATGCCTTTGACTCTTTTACCGAGACTCAAACTATATTACAATACTAAATAAGCTAACTTTTCGAAGGAATTTGCCTTAACATACCTTAACTGTCGTCTTCCTCAATAATTGGCAAGTTTCGACTGGTATTCAATAGCCCTTTCTAACTATAATCATACTACTGATAAAATGATACTAGTTCAGTACTAAATTCTGTAGAATCAATAACTTATAGTACTAATATTGACTATACTTTAACTTAACAAAACACAACTGAAAACGTATAATTTCCTAAGAGTTCAGAAGGGAGAAATACTTACTTGAAGCCTATGATCATATAGAAATCAGTTTGAAGCAGTTTTGATAGCTTTTGCTTGGCAGAGTTATGATTCGCCGGGTGAATTTCACTAAAATAACTCCATAGTAATGCTCCCTACGGGCTTAGGATTCAATACCCAAAGTTAATTTGAATTTGGGCGGCGTTTCATAGCATAAATGGATGAAAAACTACTATTTTCTTCGTACTCTCTCTTCTCTGGCCGGGTTGGTATATAGAAAACGATTCAACAACTAAAGGGACCATATATATATACTTGGGCAGTGGACAAGGGGTCCGTGGCATGGAACCCATCGCACCAAAACACGAGCGTGTCACGAATCCCAACACGGAGGGGGAGGGTTCGTGACACGTTGCCTCTCTAGGAACCTGCTTCAGCCTTCTCCCATGCAACCTCAATTCCGTGCTTGATCGGCCTTTCCCCGGGCCCTTTCTCACATGCGTCGTACTCTAAAATCCTTTACTAACTTACAAATAGGCTGACTAAACATTAGAAGTTTACGGGGTGTAACATCCTCTCCCCTTTAGGAACATTCATCCTTGGATGTCACTGACAGAGCTTAACTCTTTCGACTATTATTCTGGAAAAATTTTGGCAGAGTCTCCTCTGTAATATGGCCTATCCAAAACCCCTGAAACGCAAAAAAGCCCAACACAGATATCTTACACGACAGTATAATAACTTTTCCACAGCTAAGAGATAACTAATCAAACAGTACCGATAACATAAGTAATAAAATAATAACTGAGTAACAACATCATCTTAACTGCATAATTTGAATCAATCCTGGAACAAGTGAGGATATCTTGACCTCATGTCATCCCCAGCTTCCCAGGTCATCTCTTCTTTATTTCTATTCCTCCACAATACTTTAGCAGAGGCCACATCTTTAGTTCTTAGCCTATGAAAATGCCGATCTAATATTGCAACTGGAACCTCTTCGTAAGCTAGCTCTTTAGTGACCTGAACATCTCCAACTGGTACCACTCGAGATGGGTCACCTATACACCTTCGCAACATAGATACATGAAATACTGGATGAATAGATTCTAACTCTGGAGGCAACTCAAATTCATATGCCACTCGGCTTATGCTTCGGATGATTCGATACGGCCCAATAAACCTCAGGCTAAGTTTTTCCTTCTTACCAAATCTCATCACGCCATTCATCAGTGACACTTTAAGGAATACCCAGTCACTCATATCAAATTCTAAGTCTCTGTGTCATACATCGGAGTAGGATTTCTATCAACTCTGAGCTGTTAGTAACCATTCTCTGATAAGTTTCACTTTCTCTTCTGACTGGTGGATTAGGTCTGGCCCGACTAACCTTGCTTCTCCTACTTCAAACCACCCAACTGGGGGAGTACATTTCCACTTATACAATGCCTCATAAGGCGCCATCTGTATGGCAGAATGGTAACTGTTGTTATATGCAAACTCAATAAGGGGTAAATGCTCGTCCCAACTCCCTCCAAAGTCTAGCACACACGCTCGTAACATATCCTCGAGTGTTCTGAATGGTGCGCTCTACCTGGCCGTCTGTCTGGGGATGAAAGGATATACTCAGATTAACCTGCGTCCCCAAACCTTTCTGAAATGACTTCCAAAATCTAGCTATAAACTATGCTCCTCTATCAGAAATAATAGATACTGGAACACCATGCAATCAGACTATCTCTTAGATGTATAACTCTGCATAGTCCTAAGCTGAAACTGTGGTCTGAATTGGTAGAAAGTGAGTTGATTTCATCAGTCAGTCAACAATAACCCAAATAGATTCAAACTTACATCTAGTACGGGGCAACCCTGTCACGAAGTCCATATTAACTGCCCCCCATTTCCACATCGGTATAGCCATCTCCTGAGTTAATCCGCCAGGTCTCTCGTGCTCAGCCTTCACCAGCTGACAATTAGGGTACTAGGCTAGGAATGAAACTACATCTTTCTTCAT
Source organism: Datura wrightii (assembly GCA_035772735.1). Lineage (NCBI taxonomy): Eukaryota > Viridiplantae > Streptophyta > Magnoliopsida > Solanales > Solanaceae > Datura > Datura wrightii. The sequence goes on from JASDFA010000016.1 coordinate 163,416,127, forward strand.
TTGGGCCACCAGTATGTCCCTTTTATGTCATGCTACATCTTCATCGAGCTAGGATGAAGAGAGTAACAAGAATAGTGTACCTCTGCCATAATCTGCTAGCGGAGCCCTGCTGCATCTGGAACGCAGAGGCGACCTCCATACCTCAATACCCCATATTCAGCTACCCCTAAAGCTTCTAGTTCACCCTATCAAACTTTATCTCTAAGTTGCGCTAAATGAGAGTCCTCATACTGCCGTTCTTTTACCTCTAACACCAGGGATTATACTGTTGTATTCTAAAATATGACCCCATTGTCTCTTGAATCTATTACCCGAACTTCTAAAACTGGCTAACCGGTGCAACTCTTGGGACATCTCCCGCTTTTATGGCCTCAGATATGCTAAACTCCCCATAGATCTGCGACTGAGGGCATCTGCTACAATATTAGCTCTTCCCGGATGATACAAGATGTTCACGTCATAATCTTTTAGCAACTCTAACCAACGGCGCTGTCGCAAATTCAACTCTTTCTACATGAATATATACTAGAGGCTCTTATGATCCATGAAAATATCCACATGTACACCATACAAGTAATGCCTCCATATTTTTAAGGCATGAATTACAGCAGCTAACTCCAGATCATGGGTGGGATAATTCTTTTCTTGTTTCCTAAGCTATCTTGAGGCATAAGTAATTACCTTCCCATGTTACATCAGGACACACCCTAACCCGACGCCTGAAGCGTCACAATACACAGCATACCCCTCTGAACATTCTGGAAATGCTAAGACTAGTGTCGACGTCAACCTATTTTTCAATTCTTGGAAACTCTGCTCACAGGCCTCGGTCCACTGAAATTTGACTTCTTTCTGAGTCAATTTAGTCAAGGGGGCTGATAGGGTAGAAAATCCCTCCACGAACCTCCTGTAATACCCGGCTAGACCCAGAAAACTGCAAACTTCTGTGGGAGTGGTAGGTCAGGGCCATGTCTTTACTGCCTCTATTTTCTGTGAGTCAACTTGAATACCAGCCTCTGATACAATGTGGCCCAAGAAAGCTATAGAACTCAACCAAAACTCACATTTAGAGAATTTCGCATATAGATGGCAGTCTCTGAGGGTCTGAAGTACTGTCTGCAAATGATCCCTATGTTTTTCTCTGAGCGAAACCAAAATATCATCAATAAACACAATCACAAACAAATCTAAGTATGGACAAAAGACATCATTCATTAAGTCCATGAATACTGTTGGGGCATTTATCAACCCGAAGGACATAACTAGGAACTCGAAATGACCATACCTGGTCCTGAAAGCCGTCTTTGGGATATCCTTCTCCCGTACTCAAACCTGATGGCATTCGGATCTTGGGTCAATTTTAGAAAAATATTTTGCTCCTTTTAGCTGATCAAACAAACCATCTATCTTGGGAAGCGGGTATTTATTTTTTATAGTCATTTTATTCAAATACCGGTAATCTATGCACATACGGAGAGAGCCATCTTTCTTTCTCACAAATCAAACTGGTGCACCCCACAGTGACGTACTTACCCTAATAAAACCCTTATTAACAAATCTTTCAGATGTTCTTTTAATTTCCTCAATTCAGTCGGAGCCATTTGGTATGGAGGGATAGATATAGGTTGAGTATCTAGCAGCAAATCAATAGAGAAATCAATTTTCCTTTCTAGAGGGATGCCAGGGAGCTCATCTGGAAACACATCTGGAAATTCATTAATCATTGGGATGGACTGAAGAGTCGGGGACTCTGCTTGCGTATCCCAGACCCTAATAATATGGTAGATACAACTCTTTGCTATCAACTTCTTTGCCCAAAGATAGGATATGAACTTACCCTCTTGGCGTGGTTGTACTACCTCTCCATTCTCGCACTACCTCCCCCGAGAAGTGGAATCGGATGATTCTGGTCCAACATTCTGCAGTATCATAACATGGTGCCAACCAATCCATACCCATAATTATATCAGAATCAATCATCTCTAGCTCTACTAAATCTGCTGAGGTCTGAGGACCCACAATCTTTATTGTACAACCCCGACAAATTCTTTTAGCAATAATAGAATCAACTACGGGTGTAGATACTAAAAAAGGTCACTGAAGCAGTTCTGGCACTATATCAAACTTTTGGGCTAATAATGGAGTAACATATGACAGAGTAGAACTCAGATCTATCAAAGCATAAACTGAGTGAGAATAGACATCTAATATACCTGTCACAACAACTAGAAATGACTCTGACTCCTATCGCCCTGGTAGTGCATATGTGCAGTCCTGGCTACTACCTGGACTGGATGCCCCGGATATACCTCGGCCCCTACCAGTTGGAGTTGAGGGTTCGCGCCCTGCAGAGGGTTTTGGGGAATACAAACCTATTGACCTTGGCTGCTCTGACGTCTAGTCGGACAATTTCTCATCACATGCCCTTCCTGCTCGCAAGAATAGCAGGCTGTGGAGCCATACCTGCACCTCCCCAAGTGCTGCATATGGCAAGTATTGCATCGTGTCATTGCTAATTCTGTCTGATTCGATCCTCTCTACTGCTATGAGCTTGATGCCCGTGAACTCTCATCAGGACCTGACTGTCCACGACGATCTGATATGTTACCCTACCACTGCTAGAACGGGGGCCTGGGTGGCCTATCTAATAAGAGAGGTTGGGGTCCACCTGGAAAATCCGCCTAAAAGTCTGCAGGCCTATCCCTCCGACGCTGCTCCTGACCTGCCCTCTCCATGGCGTACTGATGCTACCTGAGCTCCTCTATATTCTGAGAAAATTCCTGCACCCATGAATATCCATATCCTCTCGCAATGTGGTCGTAATACATGACTCCACATATTCTGGCGCAAGTCTCATAATGAACCGATGCACCCTGGCTGGCATGGTGTCAACAAATGAGGGCGCATACCTGACTAAGGAATCAAACCTCAATTCATATTCTCTAACGCTCATTCTGCCCTGCTCTAGGTGCAACAACTGCTCTACTCTGGCCTGTCGGACCTCTCGGGGCAAGTAATGATCTATGAAAGCCTCAGAGAGAACAGGCTATAGGTGGAGGTGCATCTCTATCTTGGGATCTCTCCCAACTTTCATACCACAAAACTGCTACATCTCACAATCGGAATACCACTAGCTCAACTGATTCGATAGACGAGGCATGCATAACCCTGAATATCCTCTGCAATTGATTTATAAAATTTTGGGGATCCTCTGTACAATCGGTCCCTATAAACTGTGGGGGACTCAGAGTAAGAAATTCACGAACTCTCGAGCAACCAGGCCCCTCAGCGGCAGTTGGTACTACTGGCGGAGGCTGACGCTAGGCAGCCATCATCTGAACACACATATAAAATGCACCTCTAAGCTCCTAATCAGATGGTACTGGAATAGTTGGAGGCAGTACTGGTGTATCTACTGCCCTGGTGGGCTCTGACTGCGGTGGTGAGTGCTAGGTAGATCGAGGGGATGTCTCCCTGTTGCCCTCAAACCGGGTCGACTCTGACTGGGGCCCCCTACTAATGCCCTCTCCTGCCTTCATATCTCAATCTCCACCAATCACAGTCCATCATGCATCTGACATTTTTCTCTATAAATAAAAAAATGACGTAAGCTTAGGGAGTTACCCTATACAACTCAGCTCTATAGCACGACTGGAGGAGAAAGAAGAGTAACTACACTATTATGTCTCATAGCCTCCTGTCTATAAAATGTGGTGCACAACACATCCATAGACAAGACTCTACTTGACACGGCTTGCAGACTCCCTGGGATACGACCTGCTCTGATACCAAGTTTGTTACACCCCTCCTTGGGGGGTATGACTGGCACCTGGTGCCCTGCTAGGAACTAGACCGATCTGACTAAATCGATGCACTTCTGTTGCAAACTTACTCCTCAAATCAAGAAAACAACAAGCTATATCCCGGCTGCAAACACAACCCCCGACCGAGGCCGTATAGCCACCTGTAAAATAAAATAGCTACCCAAAAGCAAATAATGATAAGGAATCCTATGCAGGCTGACAAGGCCACCATGCTGTCTAGTAATAACTGAAATGAAAATCAAGCGACTTACACATGTTATAGCCGACAAGGACACTACTTAATAGCTAAACAAGGCCCCACACAGCCTTCATCACAAAATGAAACATACATTTGGGCCCCACACGACCAACAACAGACTAACCACAGGGTACTGTACATCTGCAAGCCTCTAGGAGTAGAATAGTGGTCGAGATAGGGCCCCGACCTACCCATAAACTGAAAAATCAAAAAAAGAGAAGACCTTCTAGCTACTAGCTCCGGAGGAAGGGAGTTGACTGTACTACTAACCATGACTGGAAGCTACGAAGGTCCTGGTCTTTGCCTATCTGCACCTGCAGGCAAGTAATGCAGCGCCCACGGAGGGCATCAGTACAATATGTACCGAATATGTAAGGCAGCAAAACAATAACTAAATGAGAGTTGAAGAACTAAAATAATCATATAGAAGGGTATGAGTTCAAACTGAACGATCTCGCTATCTATCGTAATTAATTAACAAGATAACCGGGCTCCCAAAAGCCTAGAAGGTACAACCCATACAAAAATAACCTACCTGGTTGCTGATGACTGTAGTATGTGGTGACTCAGAATGGCCCTCACGGCCTCAATCTAATAGAACTCACTATGTCTCTCACGACCTCAGCAGAATAAGACTCGATATGGCCCTCGCGGTCTTAGTGCAACAGAACTCATTATGGCCCTCGTGGCCTCAGTACAACAGAACTCAATATGGCCCTCGCAGCCTCAATATAATAGAACTCAATATGGCCCTTGCGGCCTCAATATAACAGAACTCAGCTAATCACAATAGATATGCCTTTGACTCTTTTATCGGGACTCAAACTTTATTACAATACTAAAAAAGCTAACTTGCCGAAGAAATTTGCCTTAACATACCTTAATTGTCGTCTTCCTTAGTAACTGGCGAGTTTCAACTGGTATTCGATAGCCCTTCCTAACTGTAATCGTACTACTGAGAAAATGAGACTAGTTTAAGTACTAAATTTGGAAAAATCAATAACTTATAGTACTAATAACGAATATACTTAAACTTAACAAAACACGGCTGAAAATGTATAATTTCCTAAGAGTTCATAAGGGAGAAATACTTACTTGAAGCCTGTGATCGTATAGAAATCAGTTTGAAGAAATTCTAATAGCTTTTTCTCGGTGGAGTTATGATTTTCTGGGTGAATTTCACAAAAATAACTCTATAGTAATGCTCCCTACGAGCTTAGGATTCAATACCCAAAGTTAATTTGAATTTGGGTGGCGTTTTGTAGCATAAACGGACGAAAAACTACTATTTCTTCGTACTCTCTCTTCTCTGGCCGTATATAGAAAATGATTCAAAAACAAAAGGGACCTTATATATATGCTTGGGCGGTCACGGACCCCATCTTTCCAAAACACGGGCGTGTCACGGAGCCCAACACGGAGGGGGAGGGTCCGCGACATGTTGCCTCTCTTGCAACCTGCTCCGGCCTTCTCCCGCACAACCTCAATTCCATGCTCGATCGGCCTTTCCCTGAGCCCTTTCTCGCAAGCGTCGTACTCTAAAACCCTTGCCTAATGTATGAATAGGCCGACTAAACGTTATAATTTTACGGGGTTTAACACAATTCCCCTCTAATTCATGAAAATCTATGAGTTGATTCTATGGGGTTTTAACCCAATGCATGAATTCTCTAAGTAAATGTCATGGGCATGATCTAAGTATGTTTGAATTGATGAATTAAGATTCATGGGAAAGCTTTATTGTGTTTTCAATTTCTAACCATGTTTACTATTTTTAAAATTATGATGCCCATTCATGAAGGATTTATGAGAAGTTGAGATTTATGATGTATGCTCAATTATGGTGAATTATTGATGAGAAAAGAATGTTTTCAATCCACTCATGTTTATGATCACGTTTTCAAGTAAATCAAGTTATTTTCAATCATGTTAAGTATTGGGCAAGCCCATATGTTCAAGTATGATTTATGATTCATGTACCGCATGGTTTTGGAGTCTAGACTCCCACTTATGTTCAACTTGTGGTATGGTTTGAGCCAAGGCTCCTCATGTATGAGTTAAGATTTATTATGTTATGATTATCCAGCTTCATCTAAGACGGTGGTCAACTTCGATGAAAAACGAAGGAGAGCATATGCATGTTTTTGCGAGTAGTGTCGTGCATCAAGTAGGCTATGAGTTAGTCAACCCTAAGCCTCAGACCTATAAGCCAATGTAGGTATGTTCAGATTATTTGGGACCTCCTTTGTGAGCTTTCTCCTACCGCCAGGGGCCTTCATCTTGATATAAATATCATGGTAGCATTTTTAGCTCTGGCAAGGCTTTAGACGGCTCTGCCCCCTTGAGTGTAATAGTCGGAATCACGTAAGCTCGATCGTGGTAATGAGGTTAAATGACGAATCTCCAATTGTTCCTCATGTTTTAAGTTATACATGTGTCTCATTCATCATATATGTTTAAAGCAGGTTTGACCCAATGTTCAGTCTTTACTTATGATATTCAATTTTCAGCTTTGGGTCATTCGATTCAACTCTGATATTCATTCATGATCTGATTATGATATCAGAAATTTGCATGCAAGCCTTTACTCTCAGAATCTTATTTTGATTGTGATTTACATTATACTCATTTAATGATTATATTTACTTAAGCAGTTTTACGTACCTTGCATACTCGGTACATTCCACGTGTTGACCGCATACTCTATGATGTATCATTTCATGACACACGCTCCGATCTTCAGACTCAGTCTCACCACTAGCCAGCTTTAGAGTTAGCATCACTCCTTGTTGGTGAGTCCTCATCTGTCGAGGGCCCATCTTCATTTCAGTTATGACTGAGTATTTTCAGTTTTCAGCTTTAGCAAATTAGTTGGGGTCTTGTCCCATCAACTCATCAGATTTAGAGGCTTTTCAGACAAAGGAATGTAATTAGCTTCAAATTCATGTGTATTTCTAATGGTATGCTTATTTCATATTTTCGCTAATTTTATCATGTTGATCTATCATTTTCATGATTGAGTTAAATGTATGTTCATGCCATGAGTCGACATGGAGTCCCTCAGGGTTCCTTGTCTCGTGTCTCGATCCGAGCCTATGTTCGGGTCGTGACAAACTTGGTATCAGAGAAATAGTTTTAAAGTGTCCTAGGGTGTTAGGAAGCTATGTTCAGTAGAGTTTTTTTCATGGGTGTGAAGTGTGCCATACTTATGACAAAGAGGCTATGAGACGTTTAGGAAATGTTCCCTTCTTTCATGATCTATGTCGTGTGATGAGATGTCTCCTATCCTTCTAACTCGTGATATTTGTGATTGCAGAATCATGGCTCCCCGCATGGTTAATGGTAGGAGAAATGGAAATGGAAGTGCCCACAATGATGGCAACGGAGATATGCACCAGGAAGTCCCACCAATCCAGGAGCACCAAGCACCGGAGCCAGTTGCCCATGCTGAATTTCGGGCAACCATTCAGATGCTAGCGCAAGCCTTGACTGCTCAGGTCAACCAGTAGGTAGTGGCACATGTTCCGCAAAATAGAGATGCGGTGGCAGCTCGAGTCAAAGATTTCCTAAGAATGACCCGCCAAATTTTCTTGGTTCCAAGGTGGATGTGGATCCACATGAGTTTATTGACAAGATTGTAAATATCATTCAGGTCATAAGGGTGAATGGAGTTTAGTGTGCTGATTTTGCCTTATATCAGCTGAAGGGGTCCACACACATCTAGTTTCGACAATAGAAAGATAGTAGGGCAGTCGGAGCAGACCTTATCGGTTGGGAGGAGTTTCAAATTGATTTTCTAGATTAGTTTTTCCCTTGTGAGATGAGGGAGTTGAAAGCAGCTGAGTTTGTGAGTCTTAAGCAATGGAAAAGGACGGTGCTGGAGTATTCCCTTGAGTTCACTCATCTGTCAAAGTATTCCCCTGAGTTAGTAGTTGATTAGAGGGCGTGAGTGAGCAGATTTGTTCATGGGGGTAGCGGACTATTTAGACAAGGATAGCAGGACCTCTATGCTCCATTAGGATATGAATTTCCCTCTGATAGTCTTGTATGCCCAGCAAATGGAGGTGGCACATATAAGGGTGAGAGAGGCCAAGAAGGCCAGGACTGATAGTTATAGATTCTCTTAGCTAAAGTCAGGTAGTGGGCACCGACAATAGACCCACCAGAGATCTTCAGCCCCAGCATCTTCAGTGTTGAGTGTGTCATCAAGACCTAGACACGACCAGAAAGGATGAGCATCAAGCTCTGGGGGCCAGAGCAGCAGGCCTGTAGATTCTAGTATTCCAGCTTGCCGCAAGTGGGGTCGAAGGCACACGGGTCAGTGCTTGGCGGGTACAAGTGCTTGCTTCGGGTGTGGGAAGCCCGGTCATATGCTCAGAGATTGCCCAGCAGCTAGAATGATCCATGATGGGGGCTGAGGCCTAGCTTCCATTTCATCCGCTCCACCTGCACGCTCAGCCTAATAAGGGACATCTGCTAGCACAGGTGGCGGCCAGTGCCAAAATAGATTCTATGCCTTAGCATCTCGGCAGGATCAAGAGGTCTTCCCGAATGTAGCCACTAAAATCTTGCGAGTTTTCCATCTTGAGGTATATGCTTTGTTCTATCCAGGGGCTACTTTGTCTTTTGTAACACCTTATGTGGCTAGAAATTTTATAGTCAGTCTCGAGGTTTTATTAGAACCCTTCTCAGTCTCTACTCCAGTGGGTGATTCAGTTGTTGCTAGGTGCGTGTATAAAAGTTGCTTGGTCTCAATCCTTCAAAAAGTCACCTCAGCAGGTCTAATAGACTTAGCCATGACCGATTTTAATGTTATCCTCAACATGGATTGGCTATTTGCATGTTATGCCTCAGTAAATTATAGAACCCGGGCAGTAGAGTTCAGATTTTCGGGTGAGCCAGTCTTAGAATGGAAGGGTAGTTCAGTTGTGCATGTAAGTCATTTCATTTCCTACCTTAAGGCTAGAAATATGATTTCCAAAGGTTGTATGTACATCTAGTTAGGGTCAAGGATGCTACGTTTGAGACCCCGACTATCCAGTTAGTTCCAGTAGTTTTTGAGTATCCAGAAGTGTTCCCAGATGATCTATCAAGTATTCCTCTCGAGAGGGAAATTGATTTTGGTATTGACCTCTTACCGGACCCGCAGCCTATATTTGTTCCTCCTTATAGAGTGGCTCCAACCGAGCTAAAAGAGTTGAAGGAGTAGTTGAAGGACCTGCTAGACAAGGGTATCATTACACCTAGCAAGTCTCAATGGGGTGCGCCAGTTCTATTTGTCCAAAAGAAGGATGGTTCCCTTCAAATGTGCATTGACTATCAAAAATTGAACAAAGTCACCATCAAGAATAGGTATACTCTACCCAGGATTGGTTATATGTTTGGCTAGCTTTAGGTTACCAAGTGCTTTTTGAAGATAGATCTCAAGTCCGGATACCATCAGCTTAGCGTTCGGGACTGTGACATTCTGAAAACAGCCTTTAGAACTCGGTATGGTCACTATGAGTTTGTAGTTATATCTTTGGACTAATGAATACTCCTTCAGCTTTCATTGACTTGATGAACAAGGTGTTCAAGCCATATTTGGACATATTCGTGATTGTGTTCATAGATGATATTCTTATATACTCTTGGAGCGAGGAGGAGCATGCTGCTCATTTTAGGGTGGTGTTGCAGACTTTGAAGGATCGTCAATTGTATGCAAAATTCAGCAAGTGTGAGTTTTGGTTTAATTTTGTGGCATTCTTGGGTTATGTGGTATCTACTGAGGGTGTGCAGGTAGACTCACAGAAGATAGAGGAGGTGAAGAATTGGCCCAGACCGGTGAATCCTTCAGATATCAGAAGTCTCTTAGGCTTAGCTTGCTACTATTGGAGATTTATTGAGGGCTTTTTCCTCTATTGCAGCGCTATTGACCAACCAATGGTCAGAGGCCTGTGAGAGAAGCTTTCAGGAGTTGAAGACTCGACTTACCTCAGCACCGGTGTTAACCCTGCCAGAGGGTACCGATGGGTTTGTGGTGTATTGCGATGCTTCGAGAATCAAACTTGGTTGGTATTGATGTAGCATGGCAAAGTTATAGCATACATGTCTAGATAGCTAAAAGTTCATGAGAAGAATTACCCGACCCTTGAGCTTGAATTGGCAGCGGTGGTATTCGCCCCTTGAAGATATGGAGACAATATTTGTATGGGGTCCGTGTGGAGGTTTTTACGGAACATAAGAGTCTACAATATATATTCACCCAGAAGGACCTAAATAAATGGCAGAGAAGGTGCTTGGAGCTACTCAAGGATTATGACATGAGTGTCCTTTACCATCTGGGCAAGGCTAATATAGCAGCAGACGCACTTAGTAGACTCTCCATGGAAAGTGTGTCCCATGTAGATAAGGGAATGAAGGAGCTGATGAAGGACGTGCATCGACTTGCAAGTTTGGGAGTTCGTTTGGTTGATTCGACCGATGGCGGTTTTATAGTTCAGAACGAATCAAGGATCATCCTTGGTGACTGATATAAATGCTAGACAAGATTAGGACCCTATTTTGGTAAAGTTAAAGGAGGTCGTTCAGAATCAGAAGGTAGAGGTCTCCTCCAAAGGGGAGATGATGTGCTTCGATACCAGGGTTTCTTGTGTCCCGGACGTTGATGATTTGAGAAATTGGATGTTGCATGAAGCTTACGGCTCCTGATATTCGCTACATCTAGGTTCCACCAAGATGTACCGTGACTTACGAGAAGTCTATTAGTGGAATGGCATGAATAAAGACATCGTTGAATTTGTAGCTAAGTGTCCAAACTGTCAGCAAGTGAAGGTTGATCATCAGAGACCCTAAGGTATGCTCCAAGATATTAGCATTCCTACTTGGAAGTGGGAAGAAATAAATATGGACTTCATAACATGTTTGCCTCGCACTTGTCGCCAGTATGACTCAATTTGGGTGGTTGTATACAGGTTGACCAAAGTCGCTCATTTCTACCAGTCAAAACCACGGATCCGGAAGAGGATTATGCCAAACTATACATCCGAGAGTTAGTTCGGTTGCATGGGGTGCCCTTGTCTATCATATCAGACAGAGGTACCTAATTTACCTCTCAATTTTGGGGTCGTTTCAAAAAGGACATGGTACTCAGGTCAAGCTTAGCACAACATTTCACCCGAAAATAGATGGTCAGGCGGATCGGACTATCCAGACTCTTAAGGATATGTTGAAAGCTTGTGTTATTGATTTCAAGGGTAGTTGGGACGATCATTTTCCTTTTATTAAGTTTGCATACAACAATAGCTACCATTCTAGCATTCAGATGGCTCTATTTGAGGCTCACTATGGGTGGAGATGTAGATCGCCTATTAGTTGGTTTGAAGTTGGTGAGGCCACATCGATAGGTACGAATTCAATCCATGAGGCTATGGAGAAAATTCAGTTGATAAGGGAAATCTGGTAAACAACTCAAAGTCGCCAAAAGTCCAATACAGATGTGAGAAGGAGGGAACTTGAGTTCGAAGTTGATGACTGGGTATTTCTGAAGTGTCTCCCATAAAGGGAGTTATGAGGTTCGGAAAGAAAGGAAAACTCAGTCCCCGCTATGTTGGCCCGTATTTTATTGTGAGACGTGTTGGCAAGGTGGCCTATGAGTTAGAGTTACCCTCGGAGTCAGCTTCAGTTCATTCCGTCTTCCATGTATCACTCCTGAAAAAGTGTTTGGGTGATCCAGCTTTAATGGTTCCGATGGAGAGTGTGGGTGTGAAAGACAGTCTTAGCTATGAGGAGATTCCTGTGGAGATATTGGATCAACAGGTTCGGAGGCTAAGGAACAAAGAGATAGCTTCAGTCAAGGTTTTATGGAGGAATCAGCATTTTGAGGAAGCTACATGGGAAGCTGAAGTAGATATGATGGCTAGATACCCACATCTATTCCCTTCTGGCTCAGTTAAAGCTTGAGGTATCAGTTTTTGCCCTACTACTCTATTTAATTTTCATGTTAATTTATTGTGCACAAGTTTCTTTTATGTTAAGGTAAACATGTATGGTTTGTGAATTCAGTTCAGCCATGTAGTTCAGTACGGAGATAGTCATTCCGTTAGTTTTCAGCTTAAATGATTAGTATTTGAATATAAGGATTGCATTTCTCTGCTTTTTCTGTGTGTTTCCAACATTCTAGGATGAATGTTCCTAAGGGGGAGATATTGTAATACCCCGAAAACCCTTAGATCAGACTCGGGAGTTGAAACGGAGAAAACAACAAATCTGCACTAGGTCATAGAACGGGTTGTTACTGGACCCGTGGGATAGACCAGGAGTCGTGCAGTGACTCATGGTCATGTGTGGGCTTGAGTTTGTTTTTGAGGTCATCACAGGCAAGACCACAAGTCGTGGTCAGACCCCACGACTTGTTGAGTCAGTCGTGGTTATGGTTGGAGCAGAATCAATGATTTTTAGACAGTGAAGACCACGAGAGATGACCACGAGTCATGGTCACCCCTAACGATTCGTTAGGTCCCTTGTGGGGTCCCCTTGAGGAAAATGGCAGTGCACTCAATGACTAGAGACCACGAGCCGTGGTCCAGTGTAACAACTTGTCTTGTCCCTAGTGAGGACTAGCAGTCTATTTTTCCTTGCGAGTTTAGTAAGGGTTTTTCCATAATTCCATGATCCTAAGGCTTAAACGACATTGTTTTAAGCTATGAATAGTGGGTTTTAAGAGGGGAAAATCTATTCTAAGTCATTCCTATTCATGCATACAAGAGTAAGAGTCTAGAGAGGTGATCAAGGCTAATCCTTCAAGGTTCTTCTTCAAATCTTCCTTGGGCAATCAGAGAAGTGGTAGAATCAAACCCTTTCAGGTATGTAGGGTTATAAATGGGTGATTTTGTTCACACCCATGCCCAATTCCCCTCTAATTCATTAAATCTATGAGTTGATTCTATGGAGTTTTAACCCAATGCATGAATTCTCTAAGTAAATTTCATGGGCATGTTCTAAGTATGTTTGAATTGATGAATTATGATTCATGGGCAAGCTTCAATTTCTAATCATGTTTACTAGTTTTCCAAATTATGATGCCCATTCATGAAGGATTTATGAGAAGTTGAGATTTATGATGTATGTTCAATTATGGTGAATTATTGATGAGAAAAGTATGTTTTCAAGCCACCCTTATTTATGATCACATTTTCAAGTAAATCAAGTTATTTTAAAGCATGTTAAGTATTGGGCAAACCCATATGTTCAAGTATGATTTATAATTCATGTTTATTAGTTTACCGCATGGTTTTGCAGTCTAGACTCCCACTTATGTTCAGTTGTGGTATGGTTTGAGCCAAGGCTCCTCATGTATTATTTCAGATTTACTATATATATGATTATTCATCTTTGTCTCTAAACGATGGTCTGCTTCGTTGAAAAATGATGGAGAGCATATGCATCGATTTGGGAGTAGTGTCTAGCAACGAGTAGGCTAGGGGTCAATAAACCCTAAGCCTCAGAACTACGAGTCAATGTAGGTATGTTCAGATTATTTGGGACCTCCTTTGTGATATTTCCCATGCCCTAAGGGGCCTTCAGCTTGATATTAATATCATGGTAGCGTTTTTAGCTCTGGAAAGACTTTAGACGGCTCTGCCCACTTGAGTGTAATATTCAGGACCACGTAAGCTCTATCATGGTAAATTTCAGTTAAATGATGAATCTCCCATTGTTCCTCATGTTTTGAGTTATTCATGTTTATCATTTATCATATATGTTTAAAGCAGGTTTGACCCAATGTTCAATCTTTACTTATGCTATTCAGTTTTCATCTTTGGGTCATTCGATTCAACTATTATATTCATTCATGATCTGATTATGATGTCAGAAATTTGCATGCAAGCCTTACTCTCAAAATATTATTTTGATTGTGATTTACATTATGCTCAATTTATGATTATATTTACTTAATCGATTTTACTTACCTAGCATACTCAGTACATTCCATGTACTGACCGCATACTCTATGTTGTATCATTTCATGATACAAGCTTCAATCTTCAGACTCAGTCCCAGCACTAGCTAGCTTCGGAGTTAGCATCACCCCCTATTGGAGAGTCCTCATCTGTTGAAGGCCTCTCTTCATTTCAGTTATGATTGAATATTTTCAGTTTTTAGCTTTAGTGAGTTAATTAGGGTCTTGTCCCATCAACTCATCAGATTTAGAGGCTTTTCAGACAAAGGAATGTAATTAGCTTCAGATTCGTGTGTATTTCTTATGTTATGCTTATTTCGTACTTCTGCTAAGTTTATCATATTGATCTATCATTTTCATGATTGAGTTAGATGTATGTTCATGCCATGGGTCACCTTGGAGTCCCTCAGGGTTCCTTGTCCCATGTCTCAATCCGGGCCTATGTTCTAGTCATGACAAACTTGGTATCAGAGCAATAGGTTTGAAGTATCCTAGGGTTTCTGAAAGCCGCATTGAGTAGAGTCTTTTTCATAGGTGTGAAGCGTGCCATACTTATGATGAAGAGGCTACAAGACATTTAGGAAATGTTTCCTTATTTCATGATCTATGTCGTGCGATGAGATGTCTCCCAATCCTTCTAACTTATGCTATTCGCGATTGAAAAATCATGGCTCCCCGTAGCGTTAACATTAGGAGAAATGGAAATGGAAGTGCCCACAAGGATGGCAATGGAGACGGGCACCAGCAAGCCCCACCAGTCCAAGAGCACCAAGCACCGAAGTCGGTTTCCTATGCTGAATTTTGGGCAGCCATTCAGATGATAGCATAGGCCTTAACTGCTCAAGTTAACCAGTAGGTAGTGGCACATGTTCTGCAAAACGGAGATGCGGTGGCAGCTCGAGTCAAAGATTTCCTAAGAATGAACCCGCCAGAGTTTCTTGGTTCCAAGGTGGACGAGGATCCACATGAGTTTAATGACGAGATTGTAAAGATCACCCAGGTCATGGGGGTGAATGGAGTGAGCGTGCTGATTTGGCCTCGTATTAGCTGAAAGGGGGCGCACACATCTGGTTTCAACAATAGAAAGATAGTAGGGCAACCGGAGCAGGCCCTATCGGTTGGGAGGAGTTTCAAGTTGCTTTTCTAAATTGGTTTTTCCCTCGTGAGATAAGAGAGTTAAAAGCATATGAGTTCGTGAGTCTTAAGAAAGGGAAGAGGACGGTGTAGGAGTATGCTCTGGAATTCACTCGTCTATCAAAGTATGCCCCTGAGTTAGTGGTTGATCAGAGGGAACGAGTGAGAAGATTTGTTCAAGGGGTGGCGGACTATTTAGACAAGGATTGTTGGACCTCTATGCTCCATCAGGATATGGATTTCCCTCAGATAGTCTTATATTCCCAGCAAATGGAGGCAGCGCATATGAGGGAGAGAGAGGCCAAGAGGGCCAGGACTAATAGTTATATATTCTCTTAGTCGAGGTCAGGTAATGGGCACCGACAGCAGACCCACCAGAGATCTTCAACCCCAACATCTTTATCATTGAGTGTGCCAGCCAGACCTAGAAATGACCAGAGAGGATGAGCATCTGGCTCTAGCGACCGTAGCAGCAGGCTCGTAGATTCCAGTATTCCACCTTACCGCAAGTGTGGTCGGGGGCACACGGGTTAGTGCTTGGCGGGTACAAGTGCTTGCTTCGGGTGTGGGAAGCCCAGTCATATGCTCAAAGATTGCCCAGCAGCTAGAATGAGCCATGATGGGGGCTGAGGCCTAGCTTCCAGTTCATCTGCTCCACCTAGACGCTCAGCCTAATAGGGGGCATCTGCTAGCACAAGTGGTGGCCAGCGCCAAAATAGATTCTATGCCTTAACATCTCGCCAGGAGTAAGAGGTCTCCCCGAATGTAGTCACTAGAATATTTCGAGTTTTCCATCTTGATGTATATGGATTGTTAGATCCAGGGGCTACTTCGTCTTTCGTAACATCTTATGTGGCTAGTAAATTTGGAGTCAGTCTCGAGGTTTTATTAGAACCCTTCTCAGTCTCTACTCCAGTGGGTGATTCAGTTGTAGCTAGGTGCGTGTATAAAAGTTGCCTGGTCTCAGTCCTTCAAAAATTCACCTCAGCAGGTCTAGTAGACTTATCGATGACCGATTTTAATGTTATCCTCGCCATGGATTGGCTATTTGTATGCTATGCCTCAGTAAATTATAGAACCCGGGTAGTAGAGTTCAGATTTTCGGGTGAGCCAGTCTTAGAATGGAGGGTAGTTCAGTTGTGCATGTAAGTCATTTCATTTCCTACCTTAAGGCCAAAAATATGATTTCCAAAGGTTGTGTGTACCATCTAGTTAGGGTCAAGGATGCTACGTTTGAGACCCCGACTATCCAGTTAGTTCCAGTAGTTTGTGAGTATCCAGAAGTGTTCTCAGATGATCTACCGGTATTCCTTGATAACGCTCAAACTACACCTCTTACTGAAGTGAGAAGAGGACATTGTCAATAAAGAACCCAACTAGAAGTTGGGGTCGATCCCACAGGGAATATGGAAGGATATAGAAGAACGCTAGTTGTTATAACCCGTAGAATTCCCGGCACCTAAATGACCTATTCGCACGTTGGTTAAGCATATTTGAAGGCCATACGTGCTAGAGAAAGGCCTGGGAAAAGATCGGACGAGAAACCTGTCGAACCATCGTGGAAGGAGCCGAGGCAGATGATCTTGGGCAGATTTATATGCCCAAGTGATACTCAAACGTATCATTTTCGCCTTGTTTATTGTGCAATGTGTATACATTTTCATGTAATTGGTAATAAAATGTGAATTTATACTAACCAATATGATTAGCATTGTTTTGTAGGTAAAATATGATTTAGAGGAGCAAAAATGCATGTTGGAACAATATCGGAGTTGGACTTGGATGCGAGCACGGAAAAGACATTGGAATGCACAATGTAAAGGGGCTCCGCGATGGAGCCTTGCCACGCTACCATCGCGGAGGCACACTGCCTGGAGGGTGATTTAATTGGCAATTTACAGTGAAGCCTCGCGAAAGCTCCGTGGCACAGAGGCAAGCCTCCGCGTTGCATGTCGTGCCACGTTGAGGCTATATTCCCGGACCCTGGATTTCCAGTGAAGGTCCGCGTCCACGCCGTGTCATGGAGGCAGTGCTCCGCGTTGGCCTCCGTGACACGTTGATTGTTATTCCGGGAAAAATTCCCAATAGTATAAATAGAACACTTAGGCTTATTTTTAATTAATTCAGACTTGGTGGAGCAAGGACGTGGGTTAGAGGCAGTTGAGGGACGAAAAAGCTAAGGGATTTTCTCTCTTCCTTCCTTCTTTCAATCAATTGTATGTATGATTAACACTTGTTTTAGGATGATTAATCCACAAATGAGTGGCTAATTCTCTTCCTTGCTGAGGTTATGAACAATGGTGATGAATTTTGATTATTGAACTGTATGGTTTTTCATCTTCTTCTTCCATGTTGTTCTATTAATTCTTGTTTCTACTGCATTAGTGTGTGGCCGACATTAATGTACATCTAAAAAGTCCAATTTCACTCGAGAGAGCAAGAAATTGGAAAGTTGTGAATTAATAGGGTATTGTTCTTAGCTTGATTTGGGAAAATTGGGTTTTGATGTGCTTTCCTGATAGAAATATACTTGAAAGCCGTATTAGTCAATTTAGTAACCGGAATTGTATTGCTAGGTCATAAATTGCAGGTGATCACAGAAATGTAGATGAATGGTTTATGATTCTAAAGTGAGATTAAATACGAGAGTTTTAATCTCTAGGCTAATGTTCTTGGCTAGCAACTAGAAGAGAAGAATAACCGAATTATGATGATAATCAAGTTCATTACTTGTTCTTAACCTTGGCATGCTCATATCCATAGTTTCAATTCACAGTAAATATTTGTTAATAGTTTTAGTATATAATTTATAAACAAAACAAATTATTTAACTTTTGGTTACGTTGTTGTCAGCATAATTAGAAGTAAGCTAGAATATAGTATACTTAAGCAATTTTACTTATCCAGAGTCTCCTTGGTTCGATACTTGGCTTACTTAGCCACTTTATTACTTGTTTGACCACGTGCACTTGCGTGTCGGTTTTTAACACCTATAGTAACCACCCGAACAAGTTTTTGGCGCCGTTGCCGGGGAGACTAGGCAATTGGTGAAATTGTGTTAAGTGTAAATTTACTGTATTTTGTTTTATTTTCTTAAGTGTTGACAACTTGGTCTTAGCCTCTATTTTGCAGACTTGATTTCTGTGAACACTGGCAAAGGACAAGGAGCTGGTGGAATCTTATACAGAGCCTGAACGTGAATTTCATAGTAAACGCAGAGAAGCTCTACAAAAGAAGCTGCAGTTGCTCAGACAGTCTATTATGGAGCAACAAAATCCACCGGTTGTGAGGGCAGTGTTAGTGCCCGACGAAGCAGCAGCAAGGCCGATTCGCGAGGTGGCAATCCCACATGCCAACAATGTACATTCAAGTATCCGCAAACCAGAGCCTGGAGGGAGATTTGAATTAAAGCAGAACATGGTGCAACTATTGCATACAAGCGGGCAATTTACCGGTCTCCCTCATGAAGACCCACAACAACATCTCCAGAATTTTTTGGAGATAAGTGACACTTATATACCCGCTGGAGTGTCACCTGATTATGTTCGGCTCACCCTATTTCCGTTTTCCTTACTTGGTGAAGCCAAGAGGTGGTTAAAAGCTAAACCACCAAATTCTATATCAACGTGGGATGATCTTGCACGAAAGTTTTTGATAAGATTTTTTCCCTCTGGTAAAACAGCCAAACTTAGAAGTCAAATTCTAAGTTTCAAACAGAGGGAGGGAGAAAATTTGTATCAAGCCTGGGAAAGATTTAAATCCATGTTGCGGGACTGTCCTCATCATCATCAGTCCAATGAGGTGTTGGTACATACATTTATTGAGGGTTTGGAACCCCATACTAAAATTTTGTTTGACTCAGCAGCTGGAGGGCAAGCGCTGGAAAAGACTTATGAGGAGTTGTACACTTTGCTCAACCGGATTTCACAGGGCAATCCAAAATGGAATGCTGATTCATCTCGAGGTGGAGCAAGGAAAGCAGCAGGAGTGCTTGAAGTGGATGGATTTACAGCTATCGCTGCACAGATAGCTGCCTTGCAGAATCAGTTAAACAACCACTTCAGCAATATGAACTTGAACCAGCCTTCAGCTTCAGTCAATGCGGTCCAGCAAATGTGGTGTGAAGTGTGTGGTAGCAGTGAGCATTCAACTGAGTGCTGTGGAGCAAACCCAGATTCGGTTAACTTTGTGGGCAATGCACAAAGAAATCAGCAGCAGTTTGGTAGCGGCTACAACTCAAATTGGAGGAACTATCCAAAATTTTCGTGGGGTAGCAACAACCAACAAGGCTAAAGTTCGGGTCAGGGTATGTATAGGAATCAAGGAGGGCAACAGAACTACCAATCCCAATTCAAAAATCACAATGCCCCTCCTCCACCACCATCACCGAGAATTGAGGAGATGTTCAAGACCATGATCGCTAATCAGGCGCAATTGCAGGCTGACTATGTTAAATTGGCAGCCGAAGTGAAGAATAATCAGTTAGCGACCAAGGCTCTTGAGTATCAATTTGGGCAATTTGCTAGTGCCCAAAATACAAGACCCAGAGGAGGAATGCCTAGAGACACGGATCCTAATCCGAAGCAGGTAAATGCAGTGACCACGAGGAGTGGTTTGCAGCTGAAGGAGGTGGAATCGAAAAGACCGCCTCAAAAGTCAGGAGCAGCAGATGTTGAGGGAGAGCAACTTGCGGATAAGGGGAAGACCAAAGAAGCAGAATCAGAAAGGCCTCCACCCCCGTTCCCTCAACGACTCAAGAAACACAAGGAGGAGGCGTGTTTCAAGAAATTTATGGAGGTGCTTAAGCAGGTACATGTTAATTTACCTCTTGTTGATGTCTTGCAGGGAGTGCCAAAATATGCTAAATATATTAAAGACATCGTGGCCAACAAAAGTCGTTTGACTGAGTATGCCACGGTAGCTTTGACGGAGGAATGCACTTCCCGGATCCAAAATAGACTGCCCACGAAGCTGAAAGACCCTGGAAGTTTTACTATCTAGCTTACTATCGGGCAGAGTATCCAAGCTCGTGGATTATGTGATTTGGGGGCGAGCATAAATCTGATGCCATCTTCGGTATTCAGAAAGTTAGGTCTAGGGAGTCCTAGACCTACAACCGTAATCTTGCAGTTAGCAGACAGATCCTTAGCTAGGCCGGATGGCATTGTTGAGGATGTGCTTGTGCAAGTGGGCTCCCTAATTTTTCCGGTTGATTTTATTGTTCTGGATTTTGAACCAGACGCTGAAGTCCCATTTATTTTGGGACGACCCTTCTTGGCAACCGGAAAAGCATTAATCGACGTGGCTGCGGGTCAACTTACAATGCGAGCACATGACAAGGTAGAAGTGTTCGATGTGTACAAAGCACCCAAGCTCCCGATTGTAAATGAGGAACTCTCGGTGATCAATGTGATTGATCATGGGAATACTAAACAAATGAATGATTCCCGGGAGTTGATAGGAAGACCACCAGACAAAGGTGAGCACTACTGGGGGGAGGACAATGATCGTGAAAAATCGTCCATCACCCTAGAGGATAATTGAGCATAAAGAACGTCGAGCCGCGACGGTAAACCAGGCACTGCACGGGAGGCAACCCGTGAAAAATATTTTTTTCTTTTGTTTAGTAAAGTGTAAATAGTTTTTTTTTAATTTTTCTTTTTCTTGATTTAGTACAAATTTTTCGTTTTAGTTAGTGTTTTTCATTTTAGTTAGGGAAATCTTTTAATCTAACCAATTTTGTTTAGTAAGGTGATTTTCAGGTCAAATAGAGAAAAATATGCATGGAATCGGGAAGGAAAAGGCAAGGTATGAAAAAATGAATAAAATGAAAAGACAGTGCACTGGGGCGATGGCTCCGTGTCACGGAGGAAGGGCTCCGCGTTACCCTCCGTGACACGTTGAGGTTAAATCTGGATTTTTTAAAAAATTCCAGAGAGCCATCGCGTTAGCTCCGTGTCACGGAGGAGGGGCTCCGCGTTACCCTCCGTGACACGTTGCCCTATATTTTGTGACGGGTCACACCGGGTTGCCGATTGACCCGCGTATTTCTTTCATTTTAAACCCCGAATTTTTGCCCTTTTTCCCCATTTCCTCTCTTCTCTGCGACCAAACACCTAAGTTCCCTCTAGCAACCAGCGTGCCACGCTACTAAGCAAACAATTTGTCAAGTTTCTTCGGTTATTCAACGTAAAGGTATGTTTTCCTCGTTCCTCTCAAGTTTTTGTCGATTCTAATCGAACTTGAGCATGGGAGGTGAGATAAATCACCCTAATTAGCAATTTAGCATGAAATTGAATTATTCTTTGATTGATAAATGTTCGGAATGTTGTAATTAGCGTTTGAACTTGTCGATTGCGTGAATGATTCGAATTTGATTGTAAAATTGATTTCTAGGGCTGGGGTTGTTGAAATCGAATTGGGTAACTTGATAAATTGGTGAATTATATGTCGGGGTGTGTTTGTGAATTGAGATAAGTCGTTGTAAATATTGTTTGAAGGTAATAGACGACGAATTCTCTATTTTTGGGAAAATATAAAAATTGTTCAAATTGGTTTGGTTATTTGGATTCGTATGTATATAGAATTTTTGTCGTTGTTTTTGTTTGTTGTTTTAGTTGCTAAGTGCGATGGTTGAATTGCTAGCGATGGTAGGATTGGGATTAGCTGTATGAAGTCTGAGTAGTACGCTAAAAGTTATACTGTCGAAAATTTTTTTGTGAACGCACTAAGCATAAATTGTATATTTGTTTGTGTTTGGGTTGTAAATAAAGTAATCCTTGCCATAGTATCGTAAAAGTAGCTAAGGACTAAGTGTGGGGTAAACTTAGTTTAACCCGACCTTAGCCGAAGTTAACATGTATTTAGCTTGACATTGTGGCTGTTTATTTATGTTGACAGGTACAATGGCGAGTAGGCAGGATAAGGGCAAAGGTGCTTCTACTTCAGGCACCGGGAGAAAACGTCTGAGACTGGGCACTGCAGTCCCAGCAGCACCAGGTGTTCCGCGCGGCCAACGCCGCCAATGCGGAATGAGGTGGGTGACCGATGAAGGGAAGAAGTGGTACGCTAAACATAAGGAGAATAAGTACTTCCCTGAGGAGCATATTGCACGGGAACCACTAGCATTGGAGTTCCCCCGTATTGTGCAGAGAATCGAGGCAGCTGGGCTCAGCTTCATATTTCAGGAGCCCAAGGAGTGCAACCTACATTTAGTCTAGGAGTTCTATGCAAATTGGAACCCAGCCATCAGAAGCCACATAATAAAAATCAGAGGGCAGATTATCACTCAGGAACCCCAGAAATTAAATGCCATCATTGGAGCGCGGGACACGGACGCCCACGTTCTCCGCCAGCTGAATATCACCCCACCATACGCCGATATTAGACGCACTTTGTGTGGGGCTCGATCCACAGCCCGATGGAGCAGACATAAGGAGAGGGGATACCACCAGACTCTGCCTTATTCGCAGATGAACAGGGAGGCAAGAATTTGGCTGAAAATAGTTTGTCCGTGCCTGATCCCGGGGGTGCACATGACTGATGTGACCCGGGACCGAGTGTGCCTGGTGTATGCCCTGATGAAAGGGCTAGAGATTAATGTTGGGGCGGTTATCATATCCGCCATGAAGAAAGCCCGACTACACCAGGGCCACAGGTATGGGTTCGGCGGACTCATCACCACCTTTCTCCGAGGCCTCGACGTCGAGGAAGAGGCTTTGGACTACATCTCGCAATTGGAGCGGAGGGCCCTTGATGTGACCAAAACCAAGGCCCCCGACACCACACACGGGCCAGTGCTGACACTGGGCAAGCGACATGCTCGTGACAACCAGTACATGGCTCGGATGTTTGGTATGCAAATGCTTCAGCTACGGATTGGTGGGAGACCAGCCACGGAGGATGAATTATGGCAGCTGGAGCTGGATTACCCATTTGGCGAGAACGCCAGAGCTTTGTGCCGAGTGGGGCCAGCCTTCGTTGAGCCCACTGATGATGATGTCCCCACGGACGAGGAGACACATCGGGAGGACTCTGATGTGGAGTCCGATGACAACGATGGAGGTGACTCGGACATAGGCGATGAGGCAGCAGCACCGGATGAAGAAGTCGAATATTTCGACTGATCAGGGAGTTCCACCACCTGAAAATTTTGTGATTTTTAATTTTTGTGAACACTGGGGACAGTGTTCGATTTAAGTGTGGGGTGGGAAGTAGTTAGGTGCTGGGCCTGGGCTGATTTGTTGTATGTTCTTCCTTTGTTTTGTATGTATGTTTATGTTTCCCTGTGATTGTGAGTGCAAACTGGTTTGTATCTGTATAGGTACATATTTTTGTGGTAATTGATGTGTGTTGTGAAATGTTGTGGTTGCCAGCTGGTACAGATACAAACCAGTTTGCACTCACAACCCATGATCAATCACATTGATCACCGAGAGTTCCTCATTTACAATCGGGAGCTTGGGTGCTTTGTACACATCGAACACTTCTACCTTGTCATGTGCTTGCATTGTAAGTTGACCCGCAGCTACGTCGATTAATGCTTTTCCAGTTGCCAAGAAGGGTCATCCCAAAATAAATGGGACTTCAGCGTCTGGTTCAAAATCCAGAACAATAAAATCAATCGGAAAAATTAGGGAGCCCACTTGCACAAGCACATCCTCAACAATGCCATCCGGCCTAGCTAAGGATCTGTCTGCTAACTGCAAGATTACGGTTGTAGGTCTAGGACTCCCTAAACCTAACTTTTTGAATACCGAAGATGGCATCAGATTTATGCTCGCCCCCAAATCACATAATCCATGAGCTTGGATACTCTGCCCGATAGTAAGCTGGATAGTAAAACTTCCAGGGTCTTTCAGCTTCGTGGGCAGTCTATTTTGGATCCGGGAAGTGCATTCCTCCGTCAAAGCTACCGTGGCATACTCAGTCAAATGACTTTTGTTGGCCACGATGTCTTTAATATATTTAGCATATTTTGGCACTCCCTGCAAGACATCAACAAGAGGTAAATTAACATGTACCTGCTTAAGCACCTCTATAAATTTCTTGAAACACGCCTCCTCCTTGTGTTTCTTGAGTCGTTGAGGGAATGGGGGTGGAGGCCTTTCTGATTCTGCTTCTTTGGTCTTCCCCTTATCCGCAAGTTTCTCTCCCTCAACATCTGCTGCTCCTGACTTTTGAGGTGGTCTTTCCGGTTCCACCTCCTTCAGCTGCAAACCACTCCTCGTGGTCACTGCATTTACCTGCTTCGGATTAGGCTCCGTGTCTCTAGGCAGTCCTCCTCTGGGTCTTGTATTTTGGGCACTAGCAAATTGCCCAAATTGATATTCAAGAGCCTTGGTCGCTAACTGATTATTCTTCACTTCGGCTGCCAATTTAACATAGTCAGCCTGCAATTGCGCCTGATTAGCGATCATGGTCTTGAACATCTCCTCAATTCTCGGTGATGGTGGTGGAGGAGGGGCATTGTGATTTTTGAATTGGGATTGGTAGTTCTGTTGCCCTCCTTGATTCCTCTACATACCCTGACCTGAACTTTGGCCTTGTTGGTTGTTGCTACCCCACAAAAAATTTGGATGGTTCCTCCAATTTGAGTTGTAGCCGCTACCAAACTGCTGCTGATTTCTTTGTGCATTGCCCACAAAGTTAACCAAATTTGGGTTTGCACCACAGCACTCAGCTGAATGTTCACTGCTACCACACACTTCACACCACATTTGCTGCACCGCATTGACTGAAGCTGAAGGCTGGTTCAAGTTCATATTGCTGAAGTGGTTGTTTAACTGATTCTGCAAGGCAGCTATCTGTGCAGCGATAGCTGTAAATCCATCCACTTCAAGAACTCCTACTGCTTTCCTTGCTCCACCTCGAGATGAATCAGCATTCCATTCTGGATTGCCCTGTGAAATCCGATTGAGCAAAGTGTACAGCTCCTCATAAGTCTTTTCCAGCGCTTGCCCTCCAGCTGCTGAGTCAAACAAAATTTTAGTATGGGGTTCCAAACCCTCAATAAATGTGTGTACCAACACCTCATTGGACTGATGATGATGAGGACAGTCCCGCAACATGGATTTAAATCTTTCCCAGGCTTGATACAAATTTTCTCCCTCCCTCTGTTTGAAACTTAGAATTTGACTTCTAAGTCTGGCTGTTTTACCAGAGAGAAAAAATCTTATCAAAAACTTCCGTGCAAGATCATCCCACGTTGATATAGAATTTGGTGGTTTAGCTTTTAAACACCTCTTGGCTTCACCAAGTAAGGAAAATGGAAATAGGGTGAGCCGAACATAATCAGGTGACACTCCAGCGGGTATATAAGTGTCACTTATCTCCAAAAAATTCTGGAGATGTTGTTGTGGGTCTTCATGAGGGAGACCGGTAAATTGCCCGCTTGTATTCAATAGTTGCACCATGTTCTGCTTTAATTCAAATCTCCCTCCAGGCTCTGGTTTGCGGATGCTTGAATGTACATTGTTGGCAAGTGGGATTGCCACCTCGCGAACCGGCCTTGCTGCTGCTTCATCGGGCACTAACACTGCCCTCACAACCGGTGGATTTTGTTGCTCCATAATAGACTGTCTGAGCAACTGCAGCTTCTTTTGTAGAGCTTCTCTGCGTTTACTATGAAATTCACGTTCAGGCTCTGTATAAGATTCCACCAGCTCCTTGTCCTTTGCCAGTGTTCAGAGAAATCAAGTCTGCAAAATACAGGCTAAGACCAAGTTGTCAACACTTAAGAACATACAGATACAAAATTTGTACCTATACAGATACAAACCAGTTTGCACTCACAACCACAGGGAAACATAAGCATACATACAAAACAAAGGAAGAACATACAGCAAATCAGCCCAGCCCCAGCACCTAGCTACTCCCCACCCCACACTTAAATCGAACACTGTCCCCAGTATTCACAAAAATTAAAAGTCACAAAAATTTTCGGGTGGTGGAACTCCCTGATCAGTCGAAATATTCGACTTCTTCATCCGGTGCTGCTGCCTCATCGCCCATGTCTGAGTCACCTCCATCGTCGTCATCGGACTCCACATCAGAGTCCTCCCGACGTGTCTCCTCGTCCGTGGGGACATCATCGTCAGTGGGCTCAATGAAGGCTGGCCCCACTCGGCACAAAGCTCTGGCGTTCTCGCCAAATGGGTAATCCAGCTACAGCTGCCATAATTAATCCTCCGTGTCTGGTCTCCCACCAATTCGGAGTTGAAGCATCTGCATACCAAACATCCGAGCCATGTACTGGTCGTCACGAGCATGTCGCTCGCCCAGTGTAAGCGCTGGCCCATGTGTGGTGTCGAGGGCCTTGGTTTTGGTCACATCAAGGGCCCTCCGCTCCAACTGCGGGATGTAGTCCAAAGCCTTTTCCTCGATGTCGAGGCCCCGGAGAAAGGTGGTGATGAGTCCGCCGAACCCATACCTGTGGCCCTGGTGTAGTCGGGATCTCTTCATGGTGGATATGATAACCGCCCCAACATTAAACTCTAGCCCTTTCATCAGGGCATACACCAGGCACACACGGTCCCGGGTCACATCAGTCATGTGCACCCCCGGGATCAGGCACTAACAAACTATTTTCAGCCAAATTCTTTCCTCCCTGTTCATCTGCGAATAAGGCAGAGTCTGGTGGTATCCCCTCTCCTTATTTCTGCTCCATCGGGCTATGGATCGAGCCCCACACAAAGTGCGTCTGATATCGGCGTATGGTGGGGTGATATTCAGCTGGCGGAGAACGTGGGCGTCTGTGTCCCGCGCTCCAATGATGGCATTTAATTTCTGGGGTTCCAGAGTGACAATCTGCCCTCTGATTTTTATTGTGTGGCTTCTGATGGCCGAGTTCCAATTTGCATAGAACTCCCGGACTAAATGTAGGTTGCACTCCTTGGGCTCCTGAAATATGAAGCTGAGCCCAGCTGCCTCGATTCTCTGCACAATACGGGGGAACTCCTGTACTAGTGGTTCCCGTGCAATATGCTCCTCAGGGAAGTACTTATTCTCCTTATGTTTAGCGTACCACTTCTTTCCTTCATCGGTCACCCACCTCGTTCCGTATTGGCGGCGTTGGCTGCGCGGAACAACTGGTGCAGCTGGGACTGCTGTGCCCAATCTCATGCATTTTCTCCTGGTGCCTGAAGTAGAAGCACCTTTACCCTTATCCTGCCTACTCGCCATTGTACCTGTCAACGTAAATAAACAAGCACAATGTCAAGCTAAATACATGTTAACTTCGGCTAAGGTCGGGTTAAACTAAGTTTACCCCACACTTAGTCCTTAGCTACTTTTACGATACTACGGCAAGGATTACTTTATTTACAACCCAAACACAAACAACTATACAATTTATGCTTAGTGCGTTCACAAAAAAATTTCGACAGTATAACTTTTAGCATACTACTCAGACTTCATACAGCTAATCCAATCCTACCATCACTAGCAATTCAACCATCGCACTTAGCAACGAAAATAACAAACAAAAACAACGACAAAAATTCTATATACATACGAATCCAAATAACCAAACCAATTTGAACCATTTTTACATTTTCCCAAAAACAGAGAATTCGTCGTCTATTACCTTCAAACAATATTTACAACGACTTATCTCAATTCACAAACACACCCCGGCATATAATTCACCAATTTATCAAGTTACCCAATTCGATTTCAACAACCCCAGCCCTAGAAATCAATTTTACAATCAAATTCGAATCATTCACGCAATCGACAAGTTCAAACGCTAATTACAACATTCCGAACATTTATCAATCAAAGAATAATTCAATTTCATGCTAAATTGCTAATTAGGGTAATTTATCTCACCTCCCATGCTCAAATTCGATTAGAATCGACAAAAACTTGAGAGGAACGAGGAAAACATACCTTTACGTTGAATAACCGAAGAAACTTGACAAATTGTTTGCTTATAGCGTGGCACGTTGGTTGGGAGAGGGAACTTAGGTGTTTGGTCGCGGAGAAGAGAGGAAATGGGGAAAAAGGGCAAAAATTCGGGGTTTAAAATGAAAGAAATACGCGGGTCAACCGGCAACCCGGTGTGACCCGTCACAAAATATAGGGCAACGTGTCACGGAGGGTAATGCGGAGCCCCTCCTCCGTGACACGGAGATAACGCGATGGCTCTCTGGAATTTTTTTAAAAAATCCAGATTTAACCACAACGTGTCACGGAGGGTAACGCGGAGCCCTTCCTCCGTGACACGGAGCCATCGCCCCAGTGCACTGTCTCTTCATTTTATTCATTTTTTCATACCTTGCCTTTTCCTTCCCGATTCCATGCACATTTTTCTCCGGTTGACCTGAAAATCACCTTACTAAACAAAATCGGTTAGATTAATAGATTTCAATACTAACTAAAACGAAGAATTTGTACTAAATCAAAAAAAGAAAAATTAAAATAAAAACTATTTGCATTTTACTAAACAAAAGAAAAAAATATTTTTCACGGGTTGCTCCCGTGCAGCGCCTGGTTTACCGTCGCGGCTCGACGTCCTTTATGCTCAATTATCCACTAGGGTGATGGACGATTTTTCACGATCATTTTCCTCCCCCCAGTAGTGCTCACCTTTGTCTGGTGGCAGCCACGTCAATTAATGCTTTTCCGGTTGCCAAGAAGGGTCGTCCCAAAATAAATGGGACTTCAGCGTCTGGTTCAAAATCCAGAACAATAAAATCGACCGGAAAAATGAGGGAGCCCACTTGCACAAGCACATCCTCAACAATGCCATCCGGCCTAGCTAAGGATCTGTCTGCTAGCTGCAAGATTACGGTTGTAGGTCTAGGACTCCCCAGACCTAACTTTCTGAATACCGAAGATGGCATCAGATTTATGCTCGCCCCCAAGTCACATAATCCACGAGCTCGGATACTCTGCCCAATAGTAAGCTGGATAGTAAAACTTCCAGGGTCTTTTAGTTTCGTGGGCAGTCTATTTTGGATCCGGGAAGTGCATTCCTCCGTCAAAGCTACCGTGGTATACTCAGTCAAACGACTTTTGTTGGCCACGATGTCTTTAATATATTTGGCATATTTTGGCACTCCCTGCAAGACATCAACAAGAGGTAAATTAACATGTACCTGTTTAAGCACCTCCATAAATTTCTTGAAACACGCCTCCTCCTTGTGTTTCTTGAGTCGTTGAGGGAACGGGGGTGGAGGCCTTTCTGATTCTGCTTCTTTGGTCTTCCCCTTATCCGCAAGTTGCTCTCCCTCAACATCTGTTGCTCCTGACTTTTGAGGCGGTCTTTCCGGTTCCACCTCCTTCAGCTGCAAACCACTCCTCGTGGTCACTGCATTTACCTGCTTTGGATTAGGATCCGTGTCGCTAGGCAGTCCTCCTCTGGGTCTTGTATTTTGGGAACTAGCAAATTGTCCAAATTAATACTCAAGAGCCTTGGTCGCTAACTGATTATTCTTCACTTCGGCTGCCAATTTAACATAGTCAGCCTGCAATTGCGCTTGATTAGCGATCATGGTCTTGAACATCTCCTCAATGCTCGGTGATGGTGGTGGAGGAGGGGCATTGTGATTTCTTAATTGAGATTGGTAGTTCTGTTGCCCTCCTTGATTTCTCTGCATACCCTGACCCGAACTTTGGCCTTGTTGGTTGTTGCTACCCCACAAAAAATTTGGATGGTTCCTCCAATTTGAGGTGTAGCCGCTACCAAACTGCTGCTGATTTCTTTGTGCATTTCCCACAAAGTTAATAGAATCTGGGTTTGCTCCACAGCACTCAGCTGAATGCTCACTGCTACCACACACTTCACACCACATTTGCTGGACCGCATTGACTGAAGCTGAAGGCTGGTTCAAGTTCATATTGCTGAAGTGGTTGTTTAACTGATTCTGCAAGGCAGCTATCTGTGCAGTGATAGCTGTAAATCCATCCACTTCAAGCACTCCTGCTGCTTTCCTTGCTCCACCTCGAGATGAATCAGCATTCCATTCTGGATTGCCCTGTGAAATCCGGTTGAGCAAAGTGTACAGCTCCTCATAAGTCTTTTCCAGCGCTTTCCCTCCAGCTGCTGAATCTAGCAAAATTTTAGTATGGGATTCCAAACCCTCAATAAATGTGTGTACCAACACCTCATTTGACTGATGATGATGAGGACAGTCCCGCAACATGGATTTAAATCTTTCCCAGGCTTGATACAAATTTTCTCCCTCCCTCTGTTTGAAACTTAGAATTTGACTTCTAAGTCTGGCTGTTTTACCAGAGGGAAACAATCTTATCAAGAACTTTCGTGCTAGATCATCCCACGTTGATATAGAATTTGGTGGTTCAGCTTTTAACCACCTCTTGGCTTCACCAAGTAAGGAAAATGGAAATAGGGTGAGCCGAACATAATCAGGTGACACTCCAGCGGGTATATAAGTGTCACTTATCTCCAAAAAATTCTGGAGATGTTGTTGTGGGTCTTCATGAGGGAGACCGGTAAATTGCCCGCTTGTGTGCAATAGTTGCACCATGTTTTGCTTTAATTCAAATCTCCCTCCAGGCTCTGGTTTGCGGATGCTTGAATGTACATTGTTGGCAAGTGGGATTGCCACCTCGCGAACCGGCCTTGCTGCTGCTTCATCGGGCACTAACACTGCCCTCACAACCGGTGGATTTTGTTGCTCCATAATAGACTGTCTGAGCAACTGCAGCTTCTTTTGTAGAGCTTCTCTGCGTTTACTATGAAATTC
This sequence comes from Datura wrightii, assembly GCA_035772735.1. Classification (NCBI taxonomy): domain Eukaryota; kingdom Viridiplantae; phylum Streptophyta; class Magnoliopsida; order Solanales; family Solanaceae; genus Datura; species Datura wrightii. Next base: position 163,446,976 of record JASDFA010000016.1, read on the forward strand.
ACGTTCAGGCTCTGTATAAGATTTCACCAGCTCCTTGTCCTTTGCCAGTGTTCACAGAAATCAAGTCTGCAAAATACAGGCTAAGACCAAGTTGTCAACACTTAAGAAAATAAAACAAAAATACAGTAAATTTACACTTAACACAATTTCATCAATTGCCTAGTCTCCCCGGCAACGGCGCCAAAAACTTGTTCGGGTGGTTGCTATAGGTGTTAAAAACTGACACGCAAGTGCACGTGGTCAAACAAGTAATAAAGTGGCTAAGTAAGCCAAGTATCGAACCAAGGAGACTCTGGATAAGTAAAATTGCTTAAGTATACTATATTCTAGCTTACTTCTAATTATGCTGACAACAACGTAACCAAAAGTTAAATAATTTGTTTTGTTTATAAATTATATACTAAAACTATTAACAAATATTTACTGTGAATTGAAACTATGGATATGAGCATGCCAAGGTTAAGAACAAGTAATGAACTTGATTATCATCATAATTCGGTTATTCTTCTCTTCTAGTTGCTAGCCAAGAACATTAGCCTAGAGATTAAAACTCTCGCATTTAATCTCACTTTAGAATCATAAACCATTCGTCTACATTTCTATGATCCAATGCAATTTATGACCTAGCAATACAATTCCGGTTCCTAAATTTACTAATACGGCTTTCAAGTATATTTCTATCAGGAAAGCACATCAAAACCCAATTTTCCCAAATCAAGCTAAGAACAATACCCTATTAATTCACAACTTTCCAATTTCTTGCTCTCTCGAGTGAAATTGGACTTTTTAGATGTTCATTAATGTCAGCCACACACTAATGCAGTAGAAACAAGAATTAATAGAACAACATAGAAGAAGAAGATGAAAAACCATACAATTCAATAATCAAAATTCATCACCATTGTTCATAACCTCAGCAAGGAAGAGAATTAGCCACTCATTTGTGGATTAATCATCCTAAAACAAATGTTAATCATACATACAATTGATTGAAAGAAGAAAGGAAGAGAGAAAATCCCTTAGCTTTTTCGTTCCTCAACTGCCTCTAACCCACGTCCTTGCTCCACCAAGTCTGAATTAATTAAAAATAAGCCTAAGTGTTCTATTTTACTATTGGGAATTTTTCCCGGAATAACAAGCAACGTGTCACGGAGGCCAACGCGGAGCACTGCCTCCGTGACACGGCGTGGACGCGGACCCTCACTGGAAATCCAGGGTCCGGGAATATAGCCTCAACATGGCACGGCATGCAACGCGGAGGCTTGCCTCCGTGCCACGGAGTTGTCGCGAGGATTCACTGGAAATTGCCAATTTAATCACCCTCCAGACAGTGTGCCTCCGCGATGGTAGCGTGGCACGGCTCCATCACGGAGCCCCTTTACATTGTGCATTCCAATGTCTTTTCCGTGCTCGCATCCAAGTCCAACTCCGATATTGTTCCAACATGCATTTTAGCTCCTCAAAATCATGTTTTACCTACAAAACAATGCTAATCATGTTGGTTAGTATAAATTCACATTTTATTACCAATTATATGAAAATGTATACACATTGCACAACAAACAAGGCGAAAATGATACGTTTGAGTATCACTTGGGCATATAAATCTGCCCAAGATCAACAGGGTTTATAGGAGATTGGATGACCGGGGTAGGGGTATAGATTCTGTGCTGGTTGTACCTCCCATCTTATGGGGGCCGGGTAAGGTTTGTGTGTGCTATGTTATGTTATGTTATGTTATGCCATGTTATGATAGATACGAGTAGATCAGCAGTAGATCGATACGTCTCCAGGTATGACTCCTACTCCTTCCAGTATAATTGAGAGAAGGTATGGCTTACATTATCAGACAGTTAATCTATTTCTCTCTACTTCAGTTTCATCAGTTATATTATTGTTTTCAGATATTTCCTTCAGTTATTGCTTTACATACTCAGTACCAGCGGTACTGACGCCTGGTGGGGCGCTGCATTACTTGCCTGCAGGTACTCATAGACGTGCAGGCGATACTACGTGATTCCTGTCAGCGATCGAGTATTCATCTCCTATAATCCGGAGATTGAACTCCAGAGGTGTATGTCATTTTCTTTTGTTGTATAGTATGGGTAGGTCGGGGCCCTGTCCCGATCATTTCTATTGTTATTCTTAGAGGCTTGCAGTCTATATATATTTCCCTGTGGTCAGATGAGCCGGTCGTGTGAGGCCGTGCAGTTGTATAGTTGTTAGTATTTTGTTTCCTTTATGTTGGCCGTGTGGGGCCATAGTTTGACAGTAGTGGTGACCTTGCCGGTCACGTAGCTATCCAGTACTCCAGGGTTGAGTTATTGATAACTAGACAGCATGGTGGCCTTATCTGCCCGCATAGGTTTCCCTATATTGACATGTTTCTGGTCAGCTGTTAGTACAGGTACAGGAGGCTATAGGCCAAAGGGCCGGCGGCTGTGTTTACAGCCGTTATATAGCCCTTTGTTTCCATAAATGTGAGTTAGAGCCAGCCAGGCACCAGATGTGCCCAGGCTTAGCAGTCCAGCAGTTCAGGTCCTAGTAGGGCACCAGGTGCCAGTCATACCCCCCAAGGCGGGGCGTGACAAACTTGGTATCAGAGCAGGTCGTGTCCCAGGGAGTCTGCAAGCCGTGCTAAGTAGAGTATTGTCTATGGATGTGTTGTGCACCACATACTATAGGCAGGAGGCTGCGAGGCATGATAGGATGGTTACCCTTCCTTCTCAGTCAGTCGTGCTTTAGAGCGGTACAGTATAGGGTTGAGTCCCTAAAAACTTACCGTATTCTTTGATTACAGATACAAAGGTAGATCAGCATTACCCGACCACAGGCAGAAGATTAGATATAACAACATAAGAAGGCATTAGCCAGTTACAAGGTAACTACAGCAGCAGGAGGAGGTAACAGGGACCTCCCAATGTTATCTCTTTTATTGGTACCGTCCACAGTGTATGTCGATAATGTCAGAATAGGAAGTGAGGAGTGTAATGTGCATATGAGTTGATTTATTTATTAGCTATATAAGATCTGCTTAAGATTACAGACAAGGTCGAACCACCAGGTAAGTATAAGAAAAGAGAGGGAAATGCAGGAATCCCAAATACATCTTTTGGATATGGTACCGTTAAATGCTTTTACTTGTTGCAATAAGAAAAGGGCTATTCCTACCTCTTGATTTTGATGCCAGTATAGTAAAGGGGCATAAGACTTGAGATGGGGCTGCCAAATCAAGCAGTAAGTAAAGATGGGCTGATTAATCCTAGTAAGTATTGGAAAGTATAAAGAGCCTATGATTTCGTAAGTTGTGCAGACCCTTATGATAATAAGCCAGTAGAGGAAGTAAGACCGTTAGCTTACTCGAAGAAGGGGTAAAAGACCTGTTAGTGATGAATGTCGGGTAATAGTCAAGTTCGAGTCAAAAAAAGGCCAAGTCCGCCATATATGCTAACAGATAGCAAGACATACCTGTAAGATTGTGGTTATGATCCAGTTGTCATATCAAAAGGGTGAGGGATCATGTGAATCAGATAGGTCTGACTGAAAGTCAGGGGAAGTATGAACTGATACAGGACCAACAATCTTGTTAACAATGAAGAGCAGGTACCTTGAACCCCAGAGTTCAGCTTAAGTAAGATGAGGGAAAGAAGCAGGAATGTCAGATCTTGTGGGGAAATTAGAATTTCCCCCGGATTGATAAAATATCGTATTAAGGATTAAGCCTCGGGCTGACAGTAAGATTGCGGTTCAGAATACCGCAGTATGTCCGCTATGGAGAAGTTAAGAAGTTACCGATACAGCAATTCTAATCTAGTGTAGCCTAGAGATAAGGCCCAACAGACAGTCATGGGCTCTCAATATATGCTTAGTAAGGATACAAGATTCAAACGTCGACCCCACATCGCAAGAGTGGCGGAATTTCAAACAGCAGACAATAACCAAAGTGTTTATGTTTGTTACTTTCAGAATGGGGTGACAATGCAATGAAATGATAAGTCAGGGCAGAAGATATTTATTAGGTCGTAGAAGCGATGTATCATGTACGGTATGAGACTCAGCAGAGCATGTCAGAGATTATGTATTACCGCGGAACTCAGTACATATTGTACGTAGCTGTTGATATATATATATATATATATATATATATATATACAGATAATAGATATGCTGTGAGTGGCTGCCTATAAGGGCTACAATCACAGATGCTGACTAGTAATAGAAAGCATGTACAAATTGCATTGCAGGACACCCCCCCCCTGCCAAAAAAAAAAGAAAGAAGAGAAAGAGGGAGAAGAAAGAAAGAAAAGGAGAAGGGAAAGGGCAGATTAAGTGTGAATTACGTATGAAGTCATAGAAACTATCTCAGTTCTCAGTTATTAAGTTAATAGACTTATGTGTTGTTGCCAGATCTAGGCTCTGGGAGCTTACCAGAGTTAATGGCCTAAAACAGATGGCTAGATGATAAGGGCGCAGTTAGATGGTCTACCGACCAGCTGGCACCTGCATTAGCAGGGAAGCATCCCTGAAGATCGGTAACAGTAGTGTATGTGCTAGAACCAGGATTAGAGGCCGAATAGGCTAATTTCAGAGGTTAGCAATACCAGAATTGTTATAGTATATTAAGGGGTCGTACGTCATTTTCCCAGCCTTGTAGGTGAGAGTCGGCCTTAGTCAACCTAGCAGTTATTATGTGAAACACCCCATAAGTCAGTCGGCCGTCCCAGTCAGAATACCCGTGGCTACCCCAAGGAAGGGTCCACATCAGTAGTCAGCGACAGACTAGTACTTCAGCTGGTTCTCGTAAGATATTTAGATACAGAGCCCTAGCAGAAGGCCAGTATTTATAGAATAGCTCATAAGACCGAGAATTCCCCAGAATAGCAGTATAAATCCAAGTGGATACACACAAGGCGTAAGAAATTGATAGTACCCTGCTAGCACAGTGTTTATTAAGACCAGGGGATCAGTAGACTCCCCGTGAAGATCCAGAGATTGATCGCCTGGAAATAAGTTGATTTAACCCAGCCTTACAGTGGTTTAAGCAAAATAACAGACCAATTTGATGCCCACAAGTCTGCGGTTATGCACGAACTATAAGTACTCAAGTAGAATGGTTAGAGCATTGTTAGACTACTGCCACATTCGGGTCATTCAACCCGACTATTCAGTTATTTAAGGTTATGCAGCCAGGTCATTAGAGGTCATGGTCAATATCAGGACCCCCTGACCAGATACGGGCACGTGGTGTGCAGATAGTCGTTCAAGATTATCTTAGCAACAAGTAGCCTTAACATGCGGCCAGAAGGCCAGATAAGCTCTAGCTATACCAGTAGATTACTTGTCAGATTCTCCGGTATAATAAACTAGTATGACCGTCAGTTATATGTCAATTTTTGTAAATGTGAATTTTGGTTGAGTTTAGTAACCTTTTTGGTCACATTGTGTCGGAGGCTGGTGTACAGATAGATACACAGAAAATTGAAGTAGTGAAGACATAGCCTAGACCTACCACTCCGATCGAAGTACGCAATCCCTGCGGTTAGCCGGGTACTGCAGAGGGTTTGTGGAAGGATTTTCCACCTTAGCAGCACCTCTGACTAAATTGACACAGAAGGCAGCAAAGTTCCAGTAGACTGAGGCATGTGAGCAGAACTTCCAAGAGTTAAAAGCCAGGTTAACATCAGCTCCAGTGTTAGTATCGTCAGGAGGTACAGAGGGTTGATGCAGCATGGTAAAGTAATAGCTTATGCTTTCAGGCAGTTGAAGAAACGTGAAAAGAATTATCTTACCCATGACCTGGAGTTAGCTGCAGTAGTTTATGCCTTATAGAGTGAAAATTTTGTATCACCCAGGAAGGGCTAATATGGTAGCAGATGCCCTTAGCCGTAAACCTATGGGGAGTTGGCATACTTGCAGCCGGAACAGCGAGAATAGACCCGAGAATTACACTAGTTAGCCGGTTTAGCCGTTCACATAGCAGAAATAAAGGATAACAGAGCGATAATACAGAATGTCACAGTGTTGTCGTTAGTGGTGGAAGTAAAGGAACGGCAGTATGGAGACCCTAGCCAGGTTCAACTTGAACACAAGGTTCAGTAAGGAGAGGTGACATATTTTCAGATAACCGGGGATGAAGTGTTGCGATATAAAGGCCGCATTTGTGTTCCAGATATTTTTGGGGCATCGCCAGCAAATTATGAGCGAGGCGCATTACGCCCGCTATTCTCTCCACCCAGGCGCGAAGAAAATGTACCCTAATATCAAAGAAAACTACTGGTGGCCAGGTATGAAAAGAGAAATTGCTGAATTTGTAGCCCAGTGTCCTAACTGCCAACAGGTGAAAGCAGAACATCAGAAACCAGGCGGGTTAACTTAGGACATAGCTATGCCTCTCTGGAAATGAGAAGCAGTGAATATGGATTTTGTGGCAGGATTACTCCGTACCAGACGCGGAAATGATTCTATTTGGGTAATAGTTGACAGGCTGACAAAATCAGCTCATTTCCTGCCAGTGAAATCTACCTTCTCGGCTGAGGGTTATGCCGAATTATATATCAGAGAAATAGTTAGATTGCATGGAGTGCCGGTATCTATCATTTCTGATAGGGGAGCACAGTTTACAGCTAGATTCTAGTAGTCGTTCCAGAGGGGTCTGGAAACGCAGATCAGTTTGAGCACAGCATTCCACCCTCATACAGATGGGCAGGCTGAACGGACTATCCAAACACTCGAAGATATGCTACGAGCGTGTGTGCTAGATTTTGGGGGTAGCTGGGATGAGCATCTTTCGTTAATTGAATTTGCTTATAGTAATAGCTATCATTCAGCCATCCAGATGGCGCCTTTCGAGGCATTATACGGGCGAAAATGCAGGTCGCCGATTGGCTGGTTTGAAATAGGAGAATCAGCATTGGTTGGCCCAGACATTGTTCGGCAGTCAGAGGAAAAGATAAAGCTTATCCGAGAACGTTTACTGACTGCTCAGAGCCGCCAGAAGTCTTATGCAGATATGCGGCGCAGAAATCTAGAATTTGCGGCAAATGACTGGGTATATCTGAAGGTGTCTCCAATGAAAGGGGTGATGAGATTTGGCCAAAAAAAAGGCAGGCTTAGCCCGAGATTCATTGGGTCATATCAGATTCGGCAAAGAATAGGCCGAGTTGCATACGAATTGAACTTGCCTCCGGAGTTAGCATCTGTTCACCCAGTATTCCATGTATCTATGTTGAGAAAGTTCGTAGGGGACCCTTCTACAGCAGTCCCAGTCCAGAATATCCAGGTTATGAAAAAGTTGGCCTATGAAGAGGTTCCAATAACTATCTTAAACAGGCAGATTCGCAGATTGAGGACTAAAGATATTACGTCTATTAAGGTATCGAGACGTAATAGGAACCGAGAGGAGATGACTTGGGAAGCGGAGGAAGATATGAGGACCAGATATCCTCACCTATTTCAGGCCTAGTCAGGCGACAGGTATGTCCGTATTATTACTTATGCAGTACCTTATAGTTGTATGTGTGTGAATGAGAAAGATTGATACTTAGTTATCCAGTGGATCATAAAATATTACGTACAGCGCCTGTGTTGGACTTTTCTGCATTTTAGGTTTTTGCTATAGTTTACAGGGGAAACTCTGCCGAAAGTTTTCTAGAAAGTAAGTTAAGTAGTCCTCCAGATAGCAGTGTACATTCGAGGACGAATGTTCTTAAGGGGGGAGAATGTTATACCCTGTAGAATTCCCGGAACCTAAATGACCTATTCGCACGTTGGTTAAGCATATTTGAAGGCCATACGTGCTAGAGAAAGGCCCGGGAAAAGATCGGACGAGAAATCTGTCGAACCATCACGGAAGGAGCCGAGGCAGAGCCCCTCCGTGATGGCAGCGTGTCACGGAGGAGGAGCCTCCGCGTTGGCTCCGTGACACGTTGGCCTTGTCCAGGACCAAGTATATAAAGCCCCACTTCGGGTTAATTCATTAAAACACTTACGAAATTTCCAGGAAATAGAGAGAGAAATCAGAGAAAGGAGAGGGAATGAAGGGGGTGATATAATTTGCATCTGATTACGCTACTAAACGTTGTCCAAACTCAAATTAACCTCAGATACCGAGGTATTTAGCAGCAGAGAGCATTCCTACGGATTCAGTTTCGTGAAATACGGCCGACGAATCTTCGAGCCACTGAGCTAAGGTAAGTGGAATTGCTCTAAATTAGTGTCTATGTGTTACTAGCTGTGAAGTGAATATTTCTCCCTTTTGGACCTCTGAAAAATAGCGAGTTTTCGGCCGTCTTTCGATAAGCCTAAGTTTAGGCTATAAACTATATCGAAAGTGACGTTTCCTTTTAAAATAAAGCTGTATTTAATATTAATTGACATATTTATGAATGCAATTGAGAGAAAATAGCTGAAGTACCAGCCGAGCCTCGTCCGACAGACGAATAGTTCAAGTATAAGGTATGTAAAGTTAGTTTCCTCGGCAAGTTAGTAATCTTGGTACAGTACAGTAATTTAAAGGCCAGTAGAATATTCAGAAGCCATGTTTGACGTTTACTATAAATGATGGTACGATACCAGAAACATTATGTTATGATCAGCGTGAGACTTGCTAGCACGATATAGATTCTAATATAAGTGTTAAAATTGCGCAGCATGCTCAGTATGTGATGTGACACAGAATGTTAGGATATCATTGTATTTAGTTGAAACCCAGTAAAGTGATGTAATACCTGTAAGACATCTCAGAAGTAGAATGATGAGTTAAAAAGAAGTTGGAGAGCATGATAGGAGTAGTAAATCATGTTACTATAGAAACTCAGTATACAGTATAGTTTTCAGCAGAAACATTATACTTTGTTCAGCATTAGCCCCAGTACAGTCTGGCAGAAGACTATATTTATACGTATATGTTATTGTCAGTCTCAGCATGTGTTAAGTACGTACATATTTCTATCACTAGTTTAGCATACAGTATATACAGATACTTTACCACTATTAGCTTCAGTATGTGAGACACGCAGATAGTATTACTAGTTGAGACCGTTGTATTGTTTGGGGTTGGACTACCTAGCATCCATGACCGCCCCAGGGTTGATAGCTGTATCGACTCGTCCGCCAGAGGACGAGGATACATCGCTCTACGGAGTGGCATGCCGTCCCACAGGGGACGAAGATGGGATGCCAGTTTTCCCCATATTATGCCTTGGTCAGCTTTTACACACCCCTGTTGAGCGGATACGCCCGGGTGTTGATTCAGGAGTCCTCCTGACTCAGATGCAGTTATAGTCAGGGGCTCAGCGAGCCCAAGTGCCTACCCAGGGGACCGGCAGGATGCTTACAGGGTTTATAGGAGATGGGATGACCGGGGTAGGGGTATAGATTCTGTGCTGGTTGTACCTCCCAGCTTATGGGGGCCGGGTAAGGTTTGTGTGTGCTATGTTATGTTATGTTATGTTATGCCATGTTATGATAGATACGAGTAGATCAGCAGTAGAACGATATGTCTCCAGGTATGACTCCTACTCCTTCCAGTGTAATTGAGAGAAGGTATGACTTACATTATCAGACAGTTAATCTATTTCTCTCTACTTCAGTTTCATCAGTTATATTATTGTTTTCAGATATTTCCTTCAGTTATTGCTTTACATACTCAGTACCAGCGGTACTGATGCCCGGTGGGGCACTGCATTACTTGCCTGCAGGTACTCATAGACGAGCAGGCGATACTACGTGATTCCTGTCAGCGATCGAGTATTCATCTCCTGTAATCCGTAGACTGAACTCCAGAGGTGTATGTCATTTTCTTTTGTTGTATAGTATGGGTAGGTCGGGGCCCTGTCCCGATCATTTCTATTGTTATTCTTAGAGGCTTGCAGTCTGTATATATTTCCCTGTGGTCAGATGAACCAGTCGTGTGAGGCCGTGTAGTTGTATAGCTTGTAGTACTTTTGTTTCCTTTATGTTGGCCGTGTGGGGCCATAGTTCGACAGTAGTGGTGACCTTGCCGGTCACGTAGCTATCCAGTACTTCAGGGTTGAGTTATAGATAACTAGACAGCATGGTGGCCTTATCGGCTCGCATAGGTTTCCCTATATTGACATGTTTCTGGTCAGCTGTTAGTATAGGTACAGGAGGCTATAGGCCAAAGGGCCGGGGGCTGTGTTTATAGCCGTTATATAGCCCTTTGTTTCCAGAAATGTGAGTTAGAGCCAGCCAGGCACCAGATGTGCCCAGGCTTAGCAGTCCAGCAGTTCAGGTCCTAGTAGGGCACCAGGTGTCAGTCATACCCCCCAAGGCGGGGCGTGACACTAGTGCTTAAACTTTTTAGTTAATTATTTCCTAAGAGGGGGATTTGTAAAATTAATAAGTAACAATGTTGAGAAATTGATGGTTGTTTCCAAATTATAGCAATTAACTAGGGTAAGTGTTCCACATGGATCCTCAACTACTTCGGGTTTTACACTAGTGATCTATCCCAATACTTTATTTGTAGAACTGATAACTTAGGTTCGTTCAAACGACCCACCAGTCCCTATTGAATGACTATACTCAATCATTCGACCAAGTCTCATGAGCGGTTTCAAACTATATGTTGTCACTAAGTTCTAGATATAACTATCCTACGACCACAACTCAAGTTAAAACAACGATCATCAAGATCAAGGCTCCATTATAATTCTCTTTTCCTAATCTCTACCTCTTCGACCAAAGCAAGTAAAGAATTCAGGCACTTTCTAACGTTGCGCACCGTTAAGAATTGTTAAAGATGAAGAGAATACAATATAAGTATTTGTATTGCTTTTAAAATAACTTTGTGTAAATCCTAGTTTGTTAATTCACCATGGTTCCTACAACCCTAGTTATGGTAGTTTTAGTGTCACGCCCCGCTCTGGGGGGTATGACTGGCACCTGGTGCCCTAGTAGGACCTAGACTGCTATCTGGTGAGCCCAAGCATATCTAGTGCCTGGCTGGCTCTAACTCCAATTCTTGAAAACAAAGGGCTATATAACGGCTGTAAACACAGCCTCCGGCCAATAGGCCTATAGCCACCTGTACCTGAAAAACAGCTGACCAGAAACATACTGCTGTCAAGGGAACCTATGCGGACCGACAAGGCCACTATGTTGTCTAGTTTTCTGTAACTCAACAATAACATGCTAAGTAATTACGTGACCGGCAAGGTCACCACTACTGACTGATTATGGCCACACACGACCAACAGGAACAGAAATAACAAATAACTATAACAAGCTGCACGGCCTCACACGACCGGCTTGGCTGACCACAGGGAAATATATACAGACTGCAAGCCTCTAGGAATAACCATAGAAATGATCGGGACAGGGCCCCGACCTACCCATACTGTACAACAAAAGAAAACGAAATACACCTTTGGAATTCAGCCTCCGGATGACAGGAGCTGAATACTCAATAGCTGACTGGAATCACGAGGGATTGCTTCCTCGTCTATGAGTACCTGCAGGCAAGTAATGCAGCGCCCCACTGGGCATCAGTACCACAGGTACTGAGCATGTAAAGCAACCGAAATACACAACTGAAAAGAGTAACAACAGTAACAGGACATATAAGCAGAAAGTAGCTGAGTCTATCTAGCTGAGCATAACTGGGGAGAGTTTATTTATTCTATAACTAAACTGAGCGTACCTGATGCCGTGTCGTCCCACTATCTATCAGTATCTAATAGCACATATAGGTATACATATAAATACACACAATACCTGACCGACCCCCATAAGCCGGAAGGTGCCAACCAACACACAATCTATTTACCCCTACCCAGGTCTAAACCAACCAAAAATAAGTGGCTCCACTCATCTGATAATTGTGAGCTCCTCCTACCGGTCCCCTTGGGTACGTAGCTCAGGCCTTGGCCTCTGACAGTAAACTGTGTCTGAGTCCGAAGACTCCTACCTCTGGGCGCAGGTGCACGCGGGGTGTGTAATAAAAACTGCCCCTGGGTGCAAGCACGCAACAGGGTGATTTTATAAAAAATCTGTATCTGAAACTGCCCCCGGCCACAAGCGCACACAGAGTGTTTTCCCCTGTAAATAGGGTGGACTGGCTCTGCGCAGAGTAAACTGAACAACCCCTGCAAGCAGGGTTGTCTGGACCGTATTATCATGGTGGTCGGCCATCATCGTCCTCTAGGCGGACGGCATCACCCAGCTGGTGGCGGTATCTGAATCTGGTATCGACACAGCTATAACCCAGGGGCGGTGGGGATGCTAAAAGGGTGCCCACATGCCACAACAAGTCTCAACAAACAAATAGCACATAGAAATAGCAAGCATGTATAACTGAAAAGACTATCTGGAATCTAACTTCTTATTCTGATCTGTTTCTATATTGAACTGATTCTTACTAAATATACTGATTTTGCGATCTCTGTTTAACTGTACGGCTAATCTATAGCCATGATACTATCTGTCTGAATGGCTAATCTGTAGCCATAACTGTCTGTCTATCAGGTCTTTCTTTATTGACTATTATTATGAAAATCTGTTCCTTTTTATTCTACAACATGCTTGCTACTCACATAATAGGCTGCACTGAATCTGAACTACTAACTTGCCCTTGGGCACATGCTTTTCTAACTTTCAGACAGAATATGATATCACAACGCAAACTAGGTTTACTGAACTTTGCACAATACTTAACATTCAACTCCCGGGAATTCTACTACGGAGTTTATTGCACTATACAAGGCTAAAGCTACTAACTTGCCGAAGGAACTAGCTTTACATACCTTATCCTCGAACTATCCGTCTGTCAAACGAGGCTCAGCCAATACTTCAACTATTTCTCCCAACTGCATTCATAAATATGTCAATTAATACTAAATATAGCTTTATTCCAAAGAACAACGTCACTTTCAATATAATTATAGCCTAAACTTAGGCTTATCGAAAGACGGTCAAAAACTCGCTATTTTCCAGAAGTCCAGAAGGGAGAAATACTCACTTCGCAGCTAGGAACACATAGACACTAGTTTGGAGCAATTCTACTCACCTTAGCTCGGTAGCTCGACGATTCGTCGGTCGTATTTCACGAAACTAAATTTGTAGAAATGCTCTCTGCTGCTAAATACCTCGGTGTCTAAGGTTAATTTAGGTTTGGACTGCGTTTGGCAGCGTAATCGGACGAAATTATATTACCCTCTTCGTTCTTTTTCCTTCCTCTGGTTTTCCTCTCTATTTTCTGGAAATTTTATGATTTAATTCCAAAATAAACTGAAGTGGGGCTTTATATACTTGAGCCTGGACAAGGCCAACGTGTCACGGAGCCAACGCGGAGGCTTCACCTCCGTGACACGCTGCCATCGCGGAGGGGCTCTGCCTCGGCTCCTCCCGCGATGGTTCAACAGGTTGCTCGTCCGGTCTTTTCCCGGGCCTTTCCCTAGCACGTATGGCCTTCAAACATGCTTAACCAACGTGCGAATAGGTCATCTAGGTGCCGGGAATCCTACGGGGTATAACATTCTCCCCCCCTTAAGAACATTCGTCCTCGAATGTGAACTCCTATTTAGGGGACTTCTCAACTTACTATCTTGAAAATTTTCGGCAGTGTCTCCCCTGTATTATGGACTATAGCAAAAACCTGAAATGCAGAAAAGTCCAACACAGGTACTGCACGCAATGCTTTAGGAGTCACTGTACAGCTAAACATCAGTCTTTCTCACCTATATATATACAACCATAAGGTACTACATAAGTAATAATACGGACATACCTGTCGCCTGACTAGGCCTGGAATAGGTGAGGATATCTAGCTTTCATATCTTCTTCAGCTTCCCACGTCATCTCCTCTCGGTTCCTGTTACGCCATAATACCTTGACAGATGCAATATCCTTAGTTCACAATCTACGAACCTGCCTATCTAGGATGGCTATTGGAACCTCTTCATAGGCCAGCTCTTCGGTAACCTGGATATCCTGGATTGGGACTGCTCTGGATGGGTCTCCTATGCATTTCCTCAGCATGGACACATGAAAGACGGGATGGACGGATTCTAGCTCTGGGGGCAAGTTCAACTAGTATGCTACTCGGCCTATCCTCCGACGAACCTGATAAGGCCCAACAAATCTCGGACTGAGTTTACCCTTCTTACCAAATCTCATCACCCCTTTCATCGGAGACACTTTCAGAAATACCCAGTCATTCACATTGAACTCGAGGTCTCTGCGCCGTACATCTGCATATGATTTCTGGCGACTCTGTGCAGTCAATAGGCGTTCTCTGATAAGCTTGACTTTCTCTTCTGACTGCTGAACAATGTCTGGCCCAATCATCGCTGATTCCCCTACTTCGAACCAGCCAACCGGCGATCTGCACTTTTGCCCGTATAGAGCCTCGAAAGGTGCCATCTGAATAGCTGAGTGATAGCTATTATTATAAGCAAATTCTATCAGTGGCAAATGCTCGTCCCAGCTACCGCCAAAGTCTAGCACACACGCTCGTAGCATATCCTCGAGCGTCTGAATGGTGCGCTCAGCCTGTCCGTCTGTCTGAGGGTGGAAAGCTGTGCTCAGATTAATCTGCGTTCCCAGTCCCTTCTGGAATGATTGCCAAAACCTAGCCATGAACTGCGCTCCTCTATCTGAAATAATGGATACTGGCACCCCGTGCAATCTAACTATCTCTCGGATGTACAACTCCGCATAATCTTCAGCCGAAAAAGTAGTTCTGACTGGCAGGAAATGAGCTGATTTAGTCAATCTGTCAACTATTATCCATATGGAGTCATGTCTGTGTCTGGTACGGGGTAATCCTGCTACAAAATCCATATTCACTGCTTCCCATTTCCACAGAGGCATAGCTATGTCCTAAGTTAACCCTCCTGGTTTCTGATGTTCTGCTTTCACCTGTTGGCAGTTTGGACACTGGGCTACAAATTCAGCAATTTCCCTTTTCATACCTGGCCACTAGTAGTTCTCTTTGATGTCATGGTACATTTTTGTCGCCCCAGGGTGAAGGGAATAACGGGCGTAATGTACCTCGTTCATAATCTGCTGGCGGAGGTCTGAAACATTGGGGACACATAAACAATCTTTACAACGCAGCACTCCATCCTCTGTTACCTGGAACCCTGGCGCCTTCCCTAGCGGGATATAATCTTTAAGCTGAACTAGGTCAGGATCCTCAAATTGCCGTTCTTTCACTTCCACAACTGTTCACGGTCTGCTCGGTATATATTATAAACCGACACGCAAGTGCACGTGGTCAAACAAGTAATAAAGTGGCTAAGTAAGCCAAGTATCGATCCAAGGAGGCTCAGGGTATGTAAAAATTGCCTAAGTATACTATATTCTTATTTTACTTCTAACTATGCTAACAACAACGTAACCAACAGTTAATTGAGTTTTTGTTTCTAAACTATATATACTACAATTAATAACAACTATTTACTTGTGAATTTAAACTATGGATATGAGCATGCCAAGGTTAAGAACAAGTAATGAATTCGATTGTAATAATAATCCGGTTAATCTCTTCCTCATGTTGCAAGCCAAGAACAGTAGCCTAGAAATTAAAACTCTCGTATTTAATTTCACTTTAGAATCGTAAACCATTCGTCTACATTTCTGTGATCAAATGCAATTTACGACCTAGCAATACAATTCCGGTTCCTAAGTTGACTAATACGGCTTTCAAGTATATTTCTATCAGGAAAGCACATCAAAACCCAATTTTCCCAAATCAAGTTAAGAACAATACCCTATTAATTCACAACTTTCCAATTTCTTGCTCTCTCGAGTGAAATTGGACTTTTTAGATGTACATTAATGTTGGCCACACACTAATGCAGTAAGAACAATAATTAATAGAACAACATGAAAGAAGAAGAAGAAAACCATATCATTTACAATCAAAATTCACTACACATGTTCAAAACCTTAGCAAGGAAGAGAATTAGCCACTCATTTGTGGATTGATCATCCTAAAACGAGTGTAAATCATACGTACAATTGATAGAAAGAAGAAAGGAAGAGAAGAAATCTCTTAGCTTTTTCGTCCCTCAACTGCTGCTAACCCACGTCCTAGCTCCACCAAGTCTGAATTATGAAAAATAAACCTAAGTGTGCTATTTATATTAGTAGGAATCTTTCCCGGATTAACAAGCAACGTGTCACGGAGTGCATCGCGGAGCACGGCCACCGTGACACGCTACGAACGCGGAGGCTCTCTGGAAAATCACCCGAAATTGGCCCAGGCAGCACCCTGCCGCGTTGGCAGCGTGTCACGCTGCCTGGGCAGCACGTTGCAGCCCCTTGGTCGCGGAGGCCACCTGCCGTGGCACGTTTCCAACGCGCAGGTGGGCTGTTTCGAGCGGCCTGCCTGCCGTGGCACCTTGTCGACGCGTCGGTGGGCTGTTTTGTGCCTCTTCCTTGCCAACGTTCGCGTGTTAATTCCGTTTCCAAGCTTCTACTTCACCAACTCATGGATTAGTTACTCAAACATCATCAAAACCTACAAAACAAAGGCTAATCATGTTGGTTAGCACATATCTCCACATTATATAAAATTACATGAAAATGTATACAATAACTTAGATAAACAAGACTAATTTAAGTAATAAAGAGTATCTCGGGCATATATTTTTGCCCGTGATCACAACCCCACACTTAAAGCCTTGTTCATCCTCGAACAACCTTTTACATATCATGCATATGGAGACTCCCACATAACTAATTTAGCAAGATAATTCAAGTTACGGCTATAATGATTACGTAAGATACAAGCTAAAAATAGAGCATGCCTGATTTGATCATTGAAATGAAGTACAACTATGTTAAGACTTCTTAACCTCAAGAGTCGACTCTCAATATTAGCAAACTCATGTAAATTAACTGATGAAGACATTCCACATGAATTTTATCCTTCATTAAACATGTGCCCCTCACGGAAAGAAAGTTACAGATTTTCACACGCAAAAACAATTTTTATATCACAACATGTGTGGGTATATGAATAGAATTACGCTCACTCTCACAAAGAATTCACATGCATTATGTAATGACCCATAAGCTTGCCCTTAGTGTTTTATTCCACTAATTTAAGGATGTATGAATGTAAGATCAAGTAGGACTTTTTAGGTTGTAATGTAACTCAAGTGCGGGTAGGTACTATTGTGATCAGTAATAGTGACTATCTTTCCTAAGCGCTTTTAATACATCACGCCTTCATTACGAACTTCCCTTCCCTCACTTCACCTTTTTCACTTTTCATCTTTCTTTTTCCTCTTTTGTTCCCCCATTTCTTTAGGCACTTTTAGCTTATTAGTAAGGAGTTCTATAAGTAACTTTTCATTTATTTGTTTTCTTACTCCCTACTACTACTCACTCATATTCAAAAAAGTGCACCCTTGCCCTTTCTCCACTTTTACAATTGCTACTTTCCCTTCTTTTTCATCCTTCTCACTCCTTTACTCTTTCGGAGTTTTCCTTTAAGCGCTTAGGAGTTTTGGATCAAATTCAAGGCTAATGAAAGAAAAAGGATTAAGCTTATGTTGCAGCTGTCAAAGAATAGGCTCAAGGCTCAATGGGGTTAACTAGGATTAATTTTTCAAGGTAGGTATAATGAGGGATAAAAATTGGTTCATTCAAAGAAATGCCTAAATCATCTCCTACAATTCACATCCTTCATTTCGTTTTATATACACACCAGGCAAGTTCTAGACATTCCACAATAGCATAGAATACTCAAAAACCTTACACTCATGGCACATGCTCAAATTAAGACACACTCAGTAGACTCTTACTTAGCTAATCACCAGAATTCAGAATTAAGCTTCCATCATATTGAGTCAAATTCAAGAGCCTAAGTGTCTCGAACAAAGTTATACACTTGCATGCTTCCCACTGAACATACTTGCATCTTACAACCATGTATAGCACATAAAAAGAACATCAAGCACCAATTAGTTATGGTTTCAAAAACCCAAAACCTATCGACTAATTTTTCCTCAAGATGGTCGTCATCCATCCATCGTCAGAAACAGTCCCTAACTATGACTAAAAACACTATATATAGACAACGGAAAGAAAGAAAAAGAAAATTTTTATTCTTCGGTTCAAATACCCCCCGTCGGAAAAGAACCGAAAAGAAAAACCAACGGGTGATGAAGTCATGCTTAATTCACAAAAAAAATTTCAAATTTTTCAAATTTTTCACAAGCATTACATTCACCAAAAATCGTTAAGCACAACAAAAATTTTTGAAATTTCCCTTGAAATTTCCCTCACCCCACACTTAAATCATGCTATGTCCTCATAGCATCAAATTAAAATCTAAAAAGGATGAGAAATACTCCCTGAGGCCTTTAGGCCCAGCCAACAACATGCCTTTCTTCAACTTTGCACAAGTGGGTGTTCGACCCCACACTTTTTCTTTTCCATGCTTGTTAGCTTCCTCCTCCACAGGTACTCAGACTTCCCCTCCATCTGTGCTTAACTTTCCACCAAAACAACACAAGGTGAAAATAAACAAAAATTAACTCAATTGCAAGAAATTAAAATGGTACCTGTGGTACCCTTGGGTTGCCTCCCAAGCAGAGCCTAATTTTACGTCGCGGCACGACGTACCAAGTTTCACCACTTTTTCCTCCACCTTGAGGATATGAATCTCACCCCTAATTTCTTTTCTAATTTCCTCTTATGCTCTAGGGGTGGTGGTGAAAAATTGTAAGGACCAAGCAGTAGATGTTTTCTTTTGAACCTATTGGCCCTTATGTAAGCGAAGTCATTTTGTCTCTCTGAGTTAGCAAATTTCAAAATATATGGGGCTTGGTCCTCCTCTAGACATTTCTCTATAAACTTGGAAGACTCTATTTCTATGTTGTCAACCAAACTTAATGTCGAAAAATGCGTAGAGTGTGGTCCAATACACCTCAACTCTGAAATTGCTTTGTGCTTGACTTCCTTACTTGTGTACACCTTTTCAACATCGACATCTATTTCTCCATTAAGGTCAAATGGGAGATATTCTTTTTCTTCTTCCATGAATGGAATTTCTATAGGTATGAGCTGATCACGGAGACACTCAAGAGATTCTAATTGTGGGGATTCATCCAATAATTCACCCTTGTATTCCTCTTGTAGTTCCTCTTGAATATCGGCTAAAACTGTCACCTGCAAATTATCACAAGCTTCAGCCTCAGCACACATCTCTGTGAGTTTGACGCTCATCCTGCTTACAACCTGTGCATTCTCCTTTTGCTGAATTATCAATTCTGCCACCGACTCCTTCATTTCTTCTGATTGCTCCAGGAGTTGTTTCATCATGTTCTCTATTTGAACTTGGCGTCCCAAGTCCTCATTTTCAACATGCCTATATTCAGCAAAAACAACAAAAGGATCATAGTAGGGGCTTGGGGGAGGGGAATATGCCTTTGGACAATCACCCCAATGGCCATATTGACACCCACATATATTGCACGTGTTACAGTTTTCCCACAAGTGGGGTCCTCCGCAATTCATGCAAGATTCACCGAAATATGAGTATCCACCATTTATATTCCAAGATGTCATGTCAATGAGGGTATCCGAAAGAGAGAAAAATTAAAATGAACAAAGAATTAAAACAAATACTAAGATCAAGTTGTCAACACTTAAGAAAATAAAACAAAAATACAGTAAATTTACACTTAACACAATTTCACAAATCGCCTAGCCTCCCCGGCAACGGCGCCAAAAACTTGTTCACGGTCTGCTCGGTATATATTATAAACTGACACGCAAGTGCACGTGGTCAAACAAGTAATAAAGTGGCTAAGTAAGCCAAGTATCGATCCAAGGAGGCTCAGGGTATGTAAAGATTGCCTAAGTATACTATATTCTTATTTTACTTCTAACTATGCTAACAACAACGTAACCAATAGTTAATTGAGTTTTTGTTTCTAAACTATATATACTACAATTAATAACAACTATTTACTTGTGAATTTAAACTATGGATATGAGCATGCCAAGGTTAAGAACAAGTAATGAATTCGATTGTAATAATAATCCGGTTAATCTCTTCCTCATGTTGCAAGCCAAGAACAGTAGCCTAGAAATTAAAACTCTCGTATTTAATTTCACTTTAGAATCGTAAACCATTCGTCTACATTTCTGTGATCAAATGCAATTTACGACCTAGCAATACAATTCCGGTTCCTAAGTTGACTAATACGGCTTTCAAGTATATTTCTATCAGGAAAGCACATCAAAACCCAATTTTCCCAAATCAAGTTAAGAACAATACCCTATTAATTCACAACTTTCCAATTTCTTGCTCTCTCGAGTGAAATTGGACTTTTTAGATGTACATTAATGTTGGCCACACACTAATGCAGTAAGAACAAGAATTAATAGAACAACATGAAAGAAGAAGAAGAAAACCATATCATTTACAATCAAAATTCACTACACATGTTCAAAACCTTAGCAAGGAAGAGAATTAGCCACTCATTTGTGGATTGATCATCCTAAAACGAGTGTAAATCATACGTACAATTGATAGAAAGAAGAAAGGAAGAGAAGAAATCTCTTAGCTTTTTCGTCCCTCAACTGCTGCTAACCCACGTCCTAGCTCCACCAAGTCTGAATTATGAAAGATAAACCTAAGTGTGCTATTTATATTAGTAGGAATCTTTCCCGGATTAACAAGCAATGTGTCACGGAGTGCATCGCGGAGCACGGCCTCCGTGACACGCTACGAACGCGGAGGCTCTCTGGAAAATCACCCGAAATTGGCCCAGGCAGCACCCTGCCGCGTTGGCAGCGTGTCACGCTGCCTGGGCAGCGCGTTGCAGCCCCTTGGTCGCGGAGGCCACCTGCCGTGGCACGTTGCCAACGCGCAGGTGGGCTGTTTCGAGTGGCCTGCCTACCGTGGCACCTTGTCGACGCGCCGGTGGGCTGTTTTGTGCCTCTTCCTTGCCGACGTTCGCGTGTTAATTCCGTTTCCAAGCTTCTACTTCACCAACTCATGGATTAGTTACTCAAACATCATCAAAACCTACAAAACAAAGGCTAATCATGTTGGTTAGCACATATCTCCACATTTTATAAAATTACATGAAAATGTATACAATAACTTAGATAAACAAGACTAATTTAAGTAATAAAGAGTATCTCGGGCATATATTTTTGCCCGTGATCAACAACCAACGATGACACGGCAGTGTTTTGAATCACCGCTCTACCGTCCTCTGTTTCTGCTACACGAACGGCTAGGCTAGCTAACTGATGTATCTCCTTGACCAATTCCCGCTGCTCCCCATGGACTTTCGACTGAGAGCGTCTGCTACAACATTAGCTTTTCCCGGGTGGTACAGAATGTTCACATCATAATCTTTTAACAACTCCAACCAACGACGTTGCCATAGATTCAGCTCCCTCTGAGTAAAGATATATTGTAGGCTCTTGTGATCTGTAAAAATATCAACATGGACGCCATACAGGTAGTGTCTCCACATTTTCAAGGCGTGGATCACTACGGCTAACTCCAGGTCGTGGGTAGGATAATTCCTCTCGTGTTTCCTCAGCTGTCTGGAAGCATATGCAATCACCTTACCATGATGCATCAACACACAACCCAACCCAACGCCTGATGCGTCGCAATATACTGAATAACCTTCTGTACCTTCCGGCAAGGCTAACACTGGGGCGGAGGTCAATCTATCTTTCAACTCCTGGAAACTCTGCTCGCATACCTCTGTCCACTGAAACTTTGCTGCTTTCTGCGTCAGTTTAGTCAGAGGCGCTACTATGGTAGAGAATCCCTCAATAAACCTCCTGTAATATCCCGCTAATCCCAGAAAGCTGCGGACCTCGGTCGGAGTGGTAGGCCTGGGCCATGATTTGACTGCTTTTATCTTCTGCGTGTCAACCTGTATACCAGCATCCGATACAATATGCCCCAAAAAGGCTATGAATTAAGCCAGAATTCACACTTAGAGAATTTAGCATATAACTGGCGGTCCCTGAGGATCTGGAGCACTGTCCGCAAATGAGTCCGGTGATCTGCTTCAGAGCGAGAATACACCAGAATATCATCAATAAATACTATTACAAACAAGTCCAAGAAAGGTCTGAAAATACTGTTCATCAGGTCCATGAATACTGCTGGGGCATTCGTTAACCCAAAGGACATAACTAGAAATTCAAAGTGTCCATATCGGGTCCTGAACGCCGTTTTGGGAATATCTCTCTCACGAACTCGAACCTAGTGATATCCGGACCGCAAGACAATTTTAGAAAAGTATCTGGCTTCCTGTAACTGATCAAATAAATCATCAATCCTGGGAAGCGGGTACTTTTTCTTCACTGTAACCTTGTTTAATTGCCGATAATCTATGCACATCCGGAGTGAGCCATCTTTCTTTCTCACAAATAGAACTGGCGCACCCCATGGTGAAGTACTCGGCCTAATAAAACCTTTATCCAATAAGTCCTTCAGCTGCTCCTTCAATTCTCTGAGTTCTGCAGGAGCCATGCGATAAGGAGGAATCGATATCGGCTGGGTGCCTGGTAATAAATCAATAGCAAAATCGATTTCCCTTTCTGGGGGAATACCAGGTAGCTCATCCAGAAACACATCAGGAAACTCGTTCACCACCGGAACAGACTGGAGTGTCGGAGATTCTGCTCGGATATCCTGAACTCTGACCAGGTGGTAAATACACCCTTTAGATATCAATTTCCTCGCCTGAAGATAGGAAATAAACCTACCTTTTGGCGTAGCGGTGCTGCCCTTCCACTCCCGCACTACTTCTCCTGGAAAGTGGAATCGAACCGTCTTGGTCCAACATTCAACATTGGCAAAGCACGGCACTAGCCAATCCATACCCATTATGGCATCGAAGTCTATCATTCCTAGCTCGACCAGATCTACTGTGGTTTGACGATTAGCAACCTCTACTGTACACCCCCGGTAAATTCTACTAGCCACGATCGAGTCACCGACGGGTGTGGATACCGAAAAAGGCTGCTGTAATAATTCTGGTGCAATATTGAACTTACATGCCACAAACGGGGTAACATACGATAGGGTGGATCCTGGATTAATCAGTACATAAACAGGGTATGAGCAGATAATCAATGTACCTGTGACTACGTCGGGAGATGCCTCTGAATCCTGCCTCCCTGGTAATGCATAGGTACGGCTGGGGCCTGCACCTGAGCCAGAGGCTCTTGATCTACCTCGGCCCCTATTTACTAAACCTGAGGGGCTGCGCCCTGCTGAGGTTGCTGGAACTCGTGGCCCTGCTGATGCTCTATCCAAATCATCCCGGCTACCCTGTCCCCTGGATGGATAATCTCTCATTAAATGCCCTTCCTGTCCGCAGTAATAGCACCCTGGAAGGCCTTGCCTGCAGGCTCCAGCATGTAGTCGGTGGCATATAGGACAAGGGGTAGCTGCAAATCTACTCTGTTCTACCCTCCGCTGCTGAGGTGAGGCTACTGTACGTGAACTGCTACCGGACTCTGATTGACTCCGGCGAACAAACCTGCCTCTCTGCTGCTATACCGAAGGTAAAGATCTGGGTGGCCTATCTGAAAACCGTGGTCTCGGCCCCCTAGGGATTTCCCCTCGAATCTCAGCGGGTCTGCTTCTATGGCGCTGCTCTGAAGTCGCCTGTCTGTCACCCCGCTGCCGCTGTCTCAAGTCCTCAATTGTCTGTGCGAAGGCTTGTACCCTGGCTATATCCATATCCTCTCTCAAAGTAGCCGTCATGCACGTCTCTATGTACTCTGGATTCAGGCCCATAATAAAATGGTGGACTCTAGACGACATGGTGTCCACAAATGCTGGAGCATAGCGGGCTAAGGAGTCGAACTATAAAGAATACTCACGAACGCTCCTGGCCCCCTACTCCAAGTGTAAAAATTGGTCCATCCGGGCCTGTCTGACCTCCTGGGGTAAATAGTGGTCCAGGAAGGCCTCTGAGAAGCTGGACCAAGTAGGAGGGGCTGCATCTCTTCCCCGAGATCTCTCCCAACTCTCGTACCACAAAACAGCAATATCCCTTAACCGGAACACGGCTAACTCAACTGATTCTGCTGGGGTTACATGCATGACTCTAAAGATCCTCTGCATCTAGTCCAAAAAGTCCTGAGGGTCCTCCGCTGAATCTGACCCTGTTCTCTGACCCTGGAACTACCAGGCCCACCTAGAGATTCTGCAGCTGCAGGTGGTACTGGCTGACGCTGAGTAGCCAGCATCTGGGTCAACATAACCACCGCACTACGTAGCTCCTGATCAGATGAAGTGGGTGCAGGAGCTGTGGGAGGCGGTGCTGCCTCAAGTGGTGTCTGGCGAGGCGGAGACTGCTGGGAGGGTCGAGATGACACCTCTGTATCGCTCTCAGGCCGGGCTAAATCTGGCTGTAAATGAGGCATCCTACTGGTGCCTTCGCCCGCTGTTGTATCCAATCTCCTGCCTGTAGCTGGGTGCCACCGGTATGCCATAGTATCTATAAACAAAGAGGGTGGTAAGTTTCAAAAGAACCAACCCTATACTATACTGTGCTAGGCACGACTGAGTACGGAAAGAAGGGTAACTGTCCTATTATGCCTCGCAGCCTCCTGCCTATGGTATGTGGTGCCCAACACATCCATAGACAAGACTCTACTCATCACGGCTTGCAAACTCCCTTGGACACGACCTGCTCTGATACCAAGTTTGTCACGCCCCGCTCTGGGGGTATGACTGGCACCTGGTGCCCTAGTAGGACCTAGACTGCTATCTGGTGAGCCCAAGCACATCTAGTGCCTGGCTGGCTCTAACTCTAATTCCTGGAAACAAAGGGCTATATAACGGCTGTAAACACAGCCTCCAGCCAACAGGCCTATAGCCACCTGTACCTGAAAAACAGCTGACCAGAAACATACTGCTGTCAAGGGAACCTATGTGGGCCGACAAGGCCACCATGCTGTCTAGTTTTCTGTAACTCAACAATTACATGCTAAGTAATTACGTGACCGGCAAGGTCACCACTACTGACTGATTATGGCCACACATGGCCAACAGGAATAGAAATAACAAATAACTATAACAAGCTGCACGGCCTTACACGACTGGCTCGGCTGACCACATGGAAATATATACAGACTGCAAGCCTCTAGGAATAACCATAGAAACGATTGGGACAGGGCCCCGACCTACCCATACTGTACAACAAAAGAAAACAAAATACACCTCTGGAATTCAGCCTCCGGATGACACGAGCTAAATACTCAATAGCTGACTGGAATTACGAGGGATCGCTTCCTCGTCTATGAGTACCTACAGGCAAGTAATGCAGCGCCCCACTGGGCGTTAGTACCACAGGTACTGAGCATGTAAAGCAACTGAAATACACAACTGAAAAGAGTAACAACAGTAACACGACATATAAGCAGAAAGTAGCTGAGTCTATCTAGCTGAGCATAACTGGGGAGAGTTTATTTATTCTATAACTAAACTGAGCGTACCTGATGCCGTGTCGTCCCACTATCTATCAGTATCTAATAGCACATATAGGTATACATATAAATACACACAATACTTGACCGACCCCCATAAGCCGGAAGGTGCCAACCAACACACAATCTATTTACCCCTACCCGGGTCTAAACCAACCAAAAATAAGTCGCTCCACTCATTTGATAACTGTGAGCTCCTCCTACCAGTCCCCTTGGGTACGTAGCTCAGGCCTTGGCCTCTGACAGTAAACTGTGTCTGAGTCCGAAGACTCCTACCTCTGGGCGCAGGTGCACGCGGGGTGTGTAATAAAAACTGCCCCTGGGTGCAAGCACGTAATAGGGTGATTTTATAAAAAATCTGTATCTGAAACTGCCCCTGGCCACAAGCGCATACAGAGTGTTCTGCCCCTGTAAACAGGGTGGACTGGCTCTGTGCAGAGTAAACTGAACTACCCCTGCAAGCAGGGTGGTCTGGACCGTATTATCATGGTGGTCGGCCATCATCGTCCTCTAGACGGACGACATCGCCCAGCTGGTTGCGGTATCTGAATCTGGTATCGACACAGCTATAACCCAGGGGCGGTGGGGATGCTAAAAGGGTGCCCACATGCCACAACAAGTCTCAACAAACAAATAGCACATAGAAATAGCAAGCATGTATAACTGAAAAGACTATCTGGAATCTAACTTCTTATTCTGATCTGTTTCTATATTGAACTGATTCTTACTAAATATACTGATTTTGCGATCTCTGTTTAACTGTACGGCTAATCTATAGCCATGATACTATCTGTCTGAATGGCTAATCTGTAGCCATAACTGTCTGTCTATCAGGTCTTTCTTTATTGACTATTATTATGAAAATCTGTTCCTTTTTATTCTACAACATGCTTGCTACTCACATAATAGGCTGCACTGAATCTGAACTACTAACTTGCCCTTGGGCACATGCTTTTCTAACTTTCAGACTGAATATGATATCACAACGCAAACTAGGTTTACTGAACTTTGCACAATACTTAACATTCAACTCCCGGGAATTCTACTACGGAGTTTATTGCACTATACAAGGCTAAAGCTACTAACTTGCCGAAGGAACTAGCTTTACATACCTTATCCTCGAACTATCTGTCTGTCGGACGAGGCTCGGCCAATACTTCAACTATTTCTCCCAACTGCATTCATAAATATGTCAATTAATACTAAATATAGCTTTATTCCAAAGAACAAAGTCACTTTCGATATAATTATAGCCTAAACTTAGGCTTATCGAAAGACGGTCAAAAACTCGCTATTTTCTAGAAGTCCAGAAGGGAGAAATACTCACTTCGCAGCTAGGAACACATAGACACTAGTTTGGAGCAATTCTACTCACCTTAGCTCGGTAGCTCGATGATTCGTCGGCCGTATTTCACGAAACTAAATCCGTAGAAATGCTCTCTGCTGCTAAATACCTCGATGTCTGAGGTTAATTTAGGTTTGGACTGCGTTTGGCAGCGTAATCGGACGAAATTATATTACCCTCTTCGTTCTTTTTCCTTCCTATGGTTTTTCTCTCTGTTTTCTGGAAATTTTATGATTTAATTCCAAAATAAACCGAAGTGGGCCTTTATATACTTGAGCCTGGACAAGGCCAATGTGTCACGGAGCCAACGCGGAGGCTTCACCTCCGTGACACGCTGCCATCGCGGAGGGGCTCTGCCTCGGCTCCTCCCGCAATGGTTCGACAGATTGCTCGTTCGGTCTTTTCCCGGGCCTTTCCCTAGCACGTATGGCCTTTAAACATCATTAACCAACGTGCGAATAGGTCATCTAGGTGCCGGGAATCCTACGGGGTATAACATTTAGCCTATCATGTTCATAAGTAAATTAATAGCATTCATAAATAAAAACTAAAATTTATACTTACAACAATGATTCGAAGAACCTTCACTTGATTTATGTCAAAATTCGGAAGAACAACTTTACAATCATCTCAAAATAAGTCTTCTCAACTTTATAAAAGAAACTCCAAGACTTAAAAATCTTCTTTAAGAATTTCCTACTTGAAGACTTTCGAACTTGGCTCTTACATGAAAATAAAAGGGTATTTTATAGTAGTTTGATGTTTTCCTTCTTCCTTGATGAATTTGGCTTGGGATTTTGAAGTTCCTTTTCCTAGTTGAAGTGGGAAGTTAATTTTGGCCGTTTGCTACACCTTGTTGCGTCGCCCTTGTCAATGTCGTGTCCTAGTGCCACGTCGCACGCCTTGTCGCGGGGGGAGTGTGCTACTGCGCACCTACCAACGCGCTGGAGATGCCTGTGTCACGCCTGCCCATGCGCAGGGGAGCTGGGCGCCTCACGCCTGGCATTGTGCCAGCCTTTCTGCGTCTTGCACGTAGCATAGCGTGCATGATGTTGTCACGTCGTGCCTGCTGTTGCGCTGATGGCCTTGTGCCTCGCGCATGGCAGTGCATCCATGTGCTTAACTTTATTCCTTGAATCATTCACTCCAACTTCTTCACATATATTCCAAAAGCCTTAAATACACCCAAATCCATCATTTTAAGCCCTAAAAACATCCAATCACGTGTGTTATCCATTTTCACAAATATATAATATAAACACATGAAAACACACATAATTTATTCTTAAAACATAGTAAAGTTCAGGCAAAATATGTCTATGAAGCGCGTAAATACGCCCTTCATCATTCCACCCGAGAGGGAAATTGATTTTGGTGTTGACCTCCTACCCGACACGTGACCTATAGCCATTCCTCCTTATGGAATGGCTCCAGCCGAGCTAAAAGAGTTGAAGGAGCAGTTGAAGGACCTACTAGACAAGGGTTTCATCAGACCTCGCAAGTCTCCATGGGGTGCGCCAGTTCTATTTGTCCGAAAGAAGGATGGTTCCATTCGGATGTGCATTGACTATCGGCAATTGAACAAAGTCACCATCAAGAATAGGTATCCTCTACCCAGGATTGATGATATGTTTGACCAACTTCAGGGTGCCAAGTTCTTTTTGAAGATAGATCTTAGGTCCGAATACCATCAGCTCAGGATTTGGGAGAGTGACATTCCAAAAATAGCTTTTAGAACTCGGTATGGTCACTATGAGTTTGTAGTTATGACTTTTGGACTAACAAATGCTCCTGCAGCTTTTATGGACATGATGAACAGGGTATTCCATCCATATTTGAAACTTTTCATGATTGTGTTCATAGATGATATTCTTATATACTCTCGGAGCGAGGAGGGGCATGCCACTCATTTGAGGGTGGTGTTGCAGACTTTGAAGGATCGTTAATTGTATGCAAAATTCAGCAAGTGTGAGTTTTGGTTGAATTCTATGGTGTTCTTGGGTCATGTGGTGTCTAGTGAGGGTGTGCAGGTAGACTCACAAAAGATAGAGGAGGTGAAGAATTGGCCCAGGCCGGTGAATCCTTCAGATATCAGAAGTTTCTTAGGCTTAGCTAGCTACTACCGGAGTTTTGTTGAGGGTTTTTCCTCTATTGCAGCACTATTGACCAACCAATGGTCGAAGGCTTGTGAGAGAAGCTTTCAGGAGTTGAAGACTCGACTTACCTCAGCACTTGTGTTAACCTTGCCAAAGGGTACCGATGGGTTTGTGGTGTATTCCGATGCTTAGAGAATCGGACTTGGTTGTGTATTGATGCAGCATGGCAAAGTTATAGCATATGCGTCTAGACAACTGAAAGTTCATGAGAGGAATTACTCGACCCTTGATCTTGAATTGGCGAAGAAGTCTATTGGTGGAATGGCATGAAGAAAGACATCGCAGAATTTGTAGCTAAGTGTCCAAACTGTCAGCAAGTGAAGGTTGAGCATCAGAGATCCGAAGGTGTGCTCCACGATTAGCATTCCTACTTGGAAGTGGGAAGAAATCAATATGGACTTCATAACAGGTTTGCCTCGCACTCCTCGCCAGTATGACTCAATTCGGGTTTTTGTAGACAGGTTGACCAAAGCCGCTCATTTTCTACCGGTCAAAACAAAAGATTCGGTGGAGGAATATTCCAAACTATACATCCGGGATTTAGTTCGGTTGCATGGGGTGCCTTTGTCCATCATATCAGTCAGAGGTACCTAATTTACCTTTCAGTTTTGTGGTCGTTTCAAAAAGGAATTGGTACTCAGGTCAAGCTTAGCACAGCATTTCACCTGCAAATAGATGGTCAAGCGGAGCGAACTATCTAGACTGTTAAGGATATGTTGAGAGCCTTTGTTATTGATTTCAAGGGTAGTTGGGATGATCATTTGCTTCTCATTTAGTTTGCATACAACAACAGCTACCATTCTAGCATTCAGATTGCTCCGGTTGAGGCTCTCTATGGGTGGAGATGTCGATCACCTATTGGTTGATTTGAAGTCGGTGAGGACACATTGATAGGTCTGTATCCATGAGGCTATGCAGAAAGTTTAATTGATAAGGGAAAGGTTGAAAACAGCTCAAAGTCGCCAAAAGTCCTATGCGGATGTGAGAAGGGGGGAACTTGAGTTCGAAGCTGATGATTGGGCATTTCTAAAGGTGTCTCCCATGAAGGGAGTGATGAGGTTCGGAATGTAAGGGAAACTCAGTCCCCCTTATGTTGGCCCATACCAGATTGTGAGACGTGTTGGCAAGGTGGCCTATGAGTTAGAGTTACCCTCGGAGTTAGCTTCAGTTCATCCCGTCTTCCATGTATCTCTTCTAAAGAAGTGTTTGGGTGATCCAGCTTTAGTGGTTCCGGTGGAGAGTGTGGGTGTGAAAGACAACCTTAACTATGAGGAGATTTTGGTGGAGATATTGGATCGATTGGTTTGGAGGCTAAGGAACAAAGAGGTAGCTTCAGTCAAGGTTTTATGGAGAAATCAGCATGTTGAGGGAGCTACATGGGAAGCTGAAGCAAATATGATCGCTAGATACCATATCTATTCCCTTCTAGCTCAGTTTTAGCTTGAGGTATTAGTTTTTTCCCTACTACTCTATTCAGTTTTCATATTAAGTTCATGTGCACAAGTTTCTTTTATGTTAACGCAAACGTGTATGGTTTGTGAATTCAGTTCAGCCATGTAGTTCAATTCGGAGGTAGTCATTCCGTCAGTTTTCAGCTTAAATGATCAGCATTTGAATTGAGAGATTGCATTTCTCTTCTTTTTCTGTGTGTTTACAACATTCGAGGACAAATGTTCCCATGGGGGAGATATTGTAATGTCCCAGAAACCCTTAGATCAGACCTAGGAGTTGAAATGGAGAAAACTGAAAAATCTACACCAGGTCACAGAACGGGTTGTTACTGGACCCATGGGGTAGACCACGAGTTGTGCAGTGACTCGTGGTCAAATGTGGGCTTGATTTTGTTTTTGAGGTCATCACGGGCATGACCACAAGTCGTTGTTAGACCCAATGACTCATTGAGTCAGCGGTGGTCAGGGTTGGAGGAGAATCAATGATATTTAGACAATGAAGACCACAAGAGGTAACCACGAGTCATGGCCACACCTAATTATTTGTTAGGTCCCTCGTGGGTCCCCTTGAGAAAAATGGGTGGTGCACTTAATGACTGGTGACCACGAGTCGTGGTCCAGGGTAACGGCTCGACCAGACCCTCGTGAGGACTAGCAGTCTGTTTTTCCTTATGAGTTTAGTAAAGGCTTTTTCATAATTCCTATGATCCTAAAGCCTAAACTACGTAATTTTAAGTTATGAATAGTGGGTTTTAAGAGGGGAAAATCTATTCTAAGTCATTCCTATTCATGCATACTAGAGTAAGAGTCTAGAGAGGTGATCAAGGCTAATCCTTCAAGGTTCTTCTTTAAATCTTCCTTGGGCAATCAGAGAAGTGGTAGAATCAAACCCTTTCAAGTATGTAGGGTTACGAATGGGTGATTTTGTTCACACCCATGCCCAATTCCCTCTAATTCATGAAATCTATGAGTTGATTCTATGGGGTTTTAACTCAATGCATGAACTCTCTAAGTAAATGTCATGGGCATGATCTAAGTATGTTTGAATTGATGAATTATGATTCATAGGAAAGCTTTATTGTGTTTTCAATTTCTAATCATGCTTACTAGATTTCCAAATTATGATACCCATTCATGAAGGATTTATGAGAAGTTGAGATTTATGACTTATGCTCAATTATGGTGAATTATTGATGAGAAAAGCATGTTTTCAAGCCACCCATGTTTATGATCACGTTTTCAAGTAAATCAAGTTATTTTCAAGCATGTTAAGTATTGGGAAAGCCCATATGTTCAAGTATGATTTATTATTCATGTTGATTAGCTTACCACATGGTTTTGGAGTCTAGACTGCCACTTATGTTCAGCTTGTGGTATGGCTTGAGCCAAGGCTCCTCATGTATGATTTCAGATTTACTATATATATGATTATTCAGCTTTGTCTCTAGACGATGGTCTGCTTCGTTGAAAAATAATGTAGAGCATATGCATATTTTTGGGAGTGGTGTCTAGCACCGAGTAGGCTATGGGTCAGTCAACCCTATGCCTCAGAACTACGAGCCAACATAGGTATGTTCAGATTATTTGGGACCTCCTTTGTGAGCTTTCCCTTACCCCAAGGAGCCTTCAGCTTGATATTGATATCATGATAGCGTCTTTAGCACTAGCAAGGCTTTAGACGGCTCTGCCCACTTGAAAGTAATAGTCGGGACAATGTAAGTTCTATCGTGGTAATGTTGGTTAAATGACGAATCTCCCATTGTTCCTCATGTTTATCATTCATGATATATGTTTAAAGTTGGTTTGACCCAATATTCAGTCTTTACTTATAATATTCAGTTTTCAGCTTTGGGTCATTTAATTCAACTATGATATTCATTCATGATCCGATTATGATGTCAGAAATTAGCTGTTACACCCCATAAATTCTCGACATGTAGATGGCCTATTTGCATGTTGGTTAAGAGTTTTTGAATGCCATAAATGCTAGGAAAAGGCCTGGGGGAAAGACCGAATAAGAAATCCGTCGAACCATCGCGGAAGGAGCTGGGGCAGAACCCCTTCGTGATGGCAACGTGCCACGGAGGGAGGGCCTCCACCTTGGCTCCGTGTCACGGAGGCCCTATCCAGGACAAAGTATATAAGCCTCCAACCTTGGTTTTAATGATATAATTCATAAAATTTCCAGAGAAGCCAAGAGAAAACAGGGAGAACGAAGGTTCCTTAGTAATATTCGTCCGATTACGCCGTCAAACACGATCCAAACTCAAATTAACTCCAGATACCGAGGTATTAAGCAGTAAGGAGCATTCCTACGGATTTAGTTTTGTGAAATTCAGCCGGAAAATCATCGTACCACCGAACTAAGGTAAGTGGAATTGCTCCAAATTAGTGTCAATATACTCCTATCCCTAAAGTGAGCATTTCTCCCTTCTGGATTTTCGAGAAATAGCAAGTTTTCGACCGTTCTTCGATAAGCCAAAGTTTGGGCTATATATATATTAAAAGTTATATTTTCTTCCAGAATATTAGCGTATTTAGTTCTAATTGACATATATATGAATACAGTTGGGAGAAATAGCAGAAGTACTGACCAAACGCCAGTTAGTCGGGAAATCCGAAGGGAAGGTATGTAAAGCTAGTTTCCTCGGCAAGTTAGTAGTCTCGGTATAGTAAAATAGTTCAAAGGCCAGTAGAATGTTTCAGAAGTCGTCTGTTATGTTTAGCATGAATATTAGTACGATATTGGAAGCATCATGTTATGTATAGCATGAAACTTGCTAGCACGATATAAATTCTAATACAAAGTTTTAGGAACTGTACAGCATGCCCAGTATGTGATTTAGTAAAGTATGTTAGGATATTATCGTGTTCAGTTGGAACTTAGTAAAGCAATATAAGTATCTATAAGGTATATCAGAAGTATAATGGTAGATTAAAATGAAGTTTAGAAAGCATGCTAGAAATAGTAAATCATGTTACGATGAAACTCAGTTATACAGGATGATTCCCAGCAGAAAAACCATATCTTGTTCAACATTAGACTCAGCACAGTATGACAGAAGATTTTATATATATACCATTATCAGTCTCAGCATGTATTAAATAGATACATATCACTATCACTAGTTCAGCATATAGTATGTACAGATACATTATCATCACTAGCTTCAGCATGTAGTATACGCAGTTAGTATTACTAGTTGAGACCACTGTATTGTCTTGGGGCTGGATTACCTAGTATTCATGACCGCCCCAGGGTTAATAGCTGTATCGAATCATCCGTCAGAGGGCGAGGATACATCACTCTACGGAGTGGCATGCCGTCCCACAGGGGACGAAGATGGGATGTCGGTTTCCCCATATTTTGCATTGGTCAGTTTATATATACCCCCGTTGAGCGGGTACGCCCGAGGTGTTGATTCAGGAGTCCTCCGGAATCAGGTACAGTTATAGTCAGGGGCTCAGTGAGCCCAAGTGCATACCTAGGGGATCGGTAGGATGCTTATAGTTATTATAGGAGATGGGATGATCGGGATAGGGGTATAGATTGCATATTGATTGTACCTCCCGGATTATGGGGGTCGGGTAAGGTTTGTGTGTGCTATGCTATGTTATGTTATGTTATGTTATGCCATGTTATGCTAGATACGTGTAAATCGACAGTAGAGCGATACATTTCCAGGTATGACTCCTACTCCTTCCAGCATAGTTGAGAGTAGGCTTAGCTTTACATTTTCAGTCAGTTTAGTCTATTTCTTTCTATTTCAGTTCCATCAGTTGTATTGTTGTTTTCAGATATTTTCCAGTTGTTGCTTTACATACTCAGTACCAGTGGTACTGATGCCCGTTGGGGGTGCTGCATTACTTGCCTGCAAGTACTCATAGACCAGGAGCCGATACCTCATGATTCCAGCCAGCTCACAGAGTCATCAGCTCCAGTCATCTGGAGCTAAATAGCCAGAGGTTTATCCCTTTTCTTTTGTTGTACAATATGGGTAGGTCGGGGCCCTGTCCCGACCATATTATCAGTATTCTTAGAGGCTTGCAGTCTGTATATATTTCCCTGTGGTTAGTTGTGCTGGTCGTGTGGGGCCGTGCGTATGTTTAGTTGTTTATGTTGGCCGTGTGAGGCCTTATCCAGTCAGTAGTGGTGACTTGTCGGTCACGTAGCTGTTCAGCATTTGTTATATTGATTTAGAGTTAACTAGACAGCATGGTGGCCTTGTCGGCCTGCATAGGTTCCCCTATATGAATGTGATTCTGGTTAGCTGATGTTATAGTACAGGTGGCTATAGGCCTAGTCAGCCGGAGGCTGTATTTACGGCCGTTATATAGCCTGTTGTTTCCGTGAATCAGAGTTAGAGCCAGCCAGGCACCAGATGCGCTTAGGCTCAGTAGTCTAGCAGTTCAGATCCTAATAGGGCACCAGGTGCCGGTCATACCCCCCAAGGCGGGGCGTGACAAACTTGGTATCAGAGCAGGTCGTATCCTAGGGAGTTTGTAAGCCGTGCTAAGTAGAGTCTTGCCTATGGATGTGTTGTGCACCACATACTATGGGTAGGAGGCTGCAAGGCATGATAGGATGGTTTTCTTTTATTCTTATTCAGTCATGTTGTAGAGCGGTACAGTATAGGGTTGGGTCCCTAGAGCTTACTGTATTCTTTGGTTACAGATAGTGTCAGACCAGCGACATCCTATCATAGGCCAGAGCTTGGATATTGCAGCAGGGGAAGGCACCAGCAGGATGCCTCACCCTCGTTTAGAAACAGCCCGATCAGAGGGAAATACAACGGCATCGTCCCAACCTTCTCAGCAGTCTCCACTACATCATGAGTCATTTGGGGCGACACCACCTCCAGCAGTCCCTATACTGATACCTTCCGACCAGGAGGTTAGGATTGCGGTAGTCATGTTAGCACAGATGATGGTTGCTCAGCGTCAGCCGATGCCGTCTACAGGTCAGAGTCGTCAGTAGGGCCGGGTAGTTCGAGGGTCCAATAGTTCTTGGCTCTGAATCCCCCACAGTTTACAGATATGGACCGGACAGAGGACCCTCAGGATTTTCTAGACCATATGCAGAGAATTTTCAGGGTTATGCATACCACGCCTACAGAATCGGTTGAGTTGGCAGCATTCCGGTTACGGGACATCGTCGTATTGTGGTATGAAAGGTGGGAAAGGTCCCGAGGGAGGGATGTTTCCCCTCCGACCTGGTCCAGCTTCTCAAGAGCTTTTCTGGATCACTATTTGCCACGGGAGATTCGACAGGCCCGGGTGGACCAGTTTCTACATCTAGAGCAGGGGGCCATGAGTGTTCGGGAATACGCCTTGCGGTTTGATTCTTTGGCTCGGTATGCACCGGCCTTTGTTGATACCATGGCATCCAGAGTACACCGCTTCATCTTGGGGTTGAATCCAGAATATGTTGAGACTTGTATTACGGCTACACTGCGAGAGGACATAGATATTGCCCGAGTTCAGGCATTTGCCCAGAAAATTGAAGGCATCAGGCAGCATCATCGGGAGATCAAGAGGACCAATCAGGAACAGCGCCACAGGGATAGGCCAGTTGAGTTACAGAGGGAGGCTCGGGGAGGACCTAGGCCACGATTGTCAGATAGGCCGCCCAAACCACCGCCTCCACCACAGCCGCAGAGGGGCAGATTTAGCCGCAGGGGGCATTCAGAGATCGGTAGAGGCTCACAGATTACAGATTCACCATTACAGGGGAGGGCGGAGCAGAGTAGGTATACCCTCCCACTCTGCCCTATATGCAGCCGACGCCATTCTGGAGCATGCAGGTATGGCTCTACCGGATGTTATATTTATGGCCAAGAGGGCCATCTGATGAGAGATTACCCAGCCAGAGGTTAGGAGGATCGGGATAGACAGGACAAGGCATCTGTAGGGTCACGAGCTTCAGTATCCACAGCAGGGAGCAGGCCCTCAGTTTCAGCAGGCAGGGGTCGGGGCAGATCAGGGGCCTCCAGTGTAGGTGCGGGTCCAAGCCGCACATATGCTTTACCAGGGAGGCAGGATTCAAAAGTGTCACCTGATGTTGTGACATGTATGATGACTATCTGCTCACACCCTGCTTATGTATTGATTGACCCAGGATCTACTTTGTCCTACATTACTCTATTTGTGGCTCGAAAGTTTAGTGTTGCACCAGAATTGCTTCAGCAACCCTTTTCAGTATCCACCCCCGTCGGTGACTCCATTATAGCCAGAAGGGTCTATCGCGGGTGTACAGTAGAGGTTGCTGATCGTCAGACCACAGTAGACCTGGTAGAATTAGAATTGGTCGATTTCGATGCCATTATGAGTATGGATTGGTTGGCTCCATGCTATGCAAATGTAGAATACTGGACCAAGACAGTCCGATTCCACTTTCCAGGGGAGGCAGTACGAGAGTGGAAGTGCAGTACAATTACGCCAAAAGGTAGATTTATTTCCTATCTTCAGGTAAGGAAGTTGATAGCTAAGGGGTGCATTTACCATCTTGTCAGAGTTCAGGATATTCGGGTAGAGCCTTCGACTCTCCAATCAGTCCCAGTGGTGAATGAATTCTCTGATGTATTTCCAGATGAACTACCTGGTATTCCTCCAGAAAGGGAAATAGATTTTGCAATTGATTTATTACCAGGAACTCAGCCCATATCAATTCCTCCGTATCATATGGCTCTTGCTGAACTCAGAGAGTTAAAGGAGCAGCTGAAAATCTGTTAGACAAGGGCTTTATCAGGCTGAGTACTTCACTGTGGGGTGCGCCAGTTCTATTTGTGAGAAAGAAGGATGGCTCGCTCCGCATGTGTATAGGTTACCGGCAGTTGAATAAGGTTACCGTTAAGAATAAGTATCCGCTTCCTAGAATAGATGATTTGTTTGACCAGTTACAGGGGGCCAAATATTTCTCTAAGATTGATTTACAGTCTGGATACCATCAGGTTCGAGTCCGTGAAAGAGACATTCCCAAGACAACCTTCAGGACTAGATACGACCACTTTGAATTTCTAGTTATGTCCTTTGGGCTGACGAATGCCCCAGCAGTATTTATGGACCTGATGAACAGTATCTTCAGACCATACCTGGACCTGTTCGTGATAGTGTTTATCAACGATATTCTGGTGTATTCTCGCTCAGAGACAGACCACCAGAATCATTTATGGACAGTGCTCCAGATTCTTCGGGACCGTCAGTTGTACGCCAAGTTCTCCAAATGTGAATTCTGGTTGAACTCAGTAGCTTTCTTGGGGCATATTGTGTCGGATGTTGGTATACAGGTAGACACGCAGAAAATAGAGGCAATAAAAATGTGGCCCAGACCTACCACTCCAATTGAAGTCCGCAGTTTCCTGGGATTAGCAGGATACTATAGAAGATTTGTTGAGGGGTTCTCCACCATAGCGACACCCGCAGAGTTTCCAAGAATTGAAAGACAGGTTGACCTCCGCCCCAGTATTAGCATTGCCAGAAGGTACAGAGGGTTATTCAGTGTATTGTAATGCATCAGGTATTGGGTTGGGATGTGTGTTGATGCAGCACGGTAAAGTGATTGCTTATGCTTCTAGACAACTGAGGAAACACGAAAAGAATTATCCTACCCATGACTTGGAATTAGCCGCAGTGATCCACGCCCTAAAGATATGGAGTCATTACCTGTACGGCGTCCATGTGAATATTTTCACTGACCATAAGATCCTACAGTATATCTTCACTCAGAGGGAGTTTAATTTGCGGCAGGGTCGCTGGTTGGAGTTAATGAAAGATTATGATGTGAACATTCTGTATCATTCGGGAAAGGCCAACCTAGTAGCAGATGCTCTCAGCCGCAAATCTATGGGGAGTTTGGTGTATTTGCAGCCCGAGCAGCGGGAGTTGGTCAGAGAAATACATCAATTAGCCAACCTAGACGTTCGTGTAGCATAGACAGAGGACATAGTTCATCCAGAATTAGAATCCGTTCATCCAGTTCTCCACGTATCTATGCTAAGAAAGTACATAGGAGACCCATCCAGAGTAGTCCCAGTCCAGGATGTCCAGGTTACAGAGGAGCTGGACTATGAAGAGGTTCCACTAGCTATCTTAGACAGACAGATTCGTAGATTGAGAACTAAAGATATTGCATCTGTCAAGGTACTGTAGCGTAACAGGAATCGAGAGGAGATGACTTGAGAGGCAAAGGAAGATATGAAAATCAGATATCCTCACTTGTTTCAAGCCTAGTCAGTCAAGAGGTATGTTAGTATTGTTATTTTATACAGTGCCTTATAGTATATGCATAAATGAGATAATCGACTCAAATCTTTTGTCTGATGATTGCTATAGTATTGTGTGGAGTACCTGTATTGGACTTTTCTATATTTCAGGTTTTTGAGATAGTCCATATTACAGGGGAAACTCTACCAAAATTTTTCTAGAAATAATTTGAGTAAGCCGAGAATTCTTATAAATAGAAGTTCACATTCGAGAACAAACGTTCTTAAGGGGGGGAGAATGTTACACCCCGTAAATTCTCGACATGTAGATGGCCTATTCGCATGTTGGTTAAGAGTTTTTGAATGCCATACATGCTAGGAAAAGGCCCGGGGGAAAGACCGGATAAGAAATCCGTCGAACCATCGCGGAAGGAGCTGGGGCAGAACCCCTCCGCGATGGCAACGTGCCACGAAGGGAGGGCCTCCGCGTTGACTCCGTGTCACGGAGGCCCTGTCCAAGACCAAGTATATAAGCCTCCAACTTCGGTTTTAATGATATAATTCATAAAATTTCCAGAGAAGCCGAGAGAAAACAGGGAGAACGAAGGTTCCTTAGTAATATTCATCCGATTACGCCGTCAAACACAATCCAAACTCAAATTAACTCCAGATACCGAGGTATTAAGCAGTAAGGAGCATTCCTACGGATTTAGTTTCGTGAAATTCGATCAGTGAATCATCGTGCTACCGAACTAAGGTAAGTGGAATTTCTCCAAATTAGTGTCAATATACTCCTATCCCTATAGTGAGCATTTCTCCCTTCTGGATTTTCGAGAAATAGCAAGTTTTCGATCGTTCTTCGATAAGCCAAAGTTTGGGCTATATATATATTGAAAGTGATATTTTCTTCCAGAATATTAGTGTATTTAGCTCTAATTGACATATATATGAATACAGTTGGGAGAAATAGCAGAAGTACTAACCAAGCTATGCTAGTTAGTCGGGAAATCCGAAGCGAAGGTATGGAAAGCTAGTTTCCTCGGCAAGTTAGTAGTCTCAGTATAGTAAAATAGTTCAAAGGCCAGTAGAATGTTTCAAAAGTCGTGTGTTATGTTTAGCATGAATATTAGTACGATATTGGAAGCATCATGTTATGTATAGCGTGAAACTTGCTAGCATGATATAAATTCTAATACAAAGTTTTAGGAACTGTACAGCATGCCCAGTATGTGATTTAGTAAAGTATGTTAGGATATTATCGTGTTCAGTTGGAACTTAGTAAAGCAATATAAGTATCTGTAAGGTATATTAGAAGTAGAATGGTAGATTAAAATGAAGTTTAGAAAGCATGTTAGAAATAGTGAATCATGTTACGATGAAACTCAGTTATACAGCATGATTCCCAGTAGAAAAACTATATCTTGTTCAACACTAGACTCAGCACAGTATGACAGAAGATTTTATATATACACCATTATCAGTCTTAGCATGTATTAAATACATACATATCACTATCACTAGTTCAGCATATAGTATGTACAGATACATTATCATCACTAGCTTCAGCATGTGGTATACGCAGTTAGTATTACTAGTTGAGACCACTGTATTGTCTTGGGGCTGGATTACCTAGCATTCATGACCGCCCCAGGGTTAATATCTGTATCGACTCGTCCGTCAGAGGGCGAGGATACGTCACTCTACGGAGTGGCATGCCGTCCCACAGGGGACGAAGATGGGATGTCGGTTTCCCCATATTTTGCCTCAGTCGGCTTTTATACACCCCCGTCGAGCGAGTACGCCCGGGGTGTTGATTCAGGAGTCCTCCGTACTCAGGTACAGTTATAGTCAGGGGCTCAGCGAGCCCAAGTGCATACCCAGGGGATCGGCAGGATGCTTATAGTTATTATAGGAGATGGGACGACCGGGATAGGGGTATAGATTGCATATTGATTGTACCTCCTGGCTTATGGGGGCCGAGTAAGGTTTGTGTGTGTTATGCTATGTTATGTTATGTTATGTTATGTTATGCCATGTTACGCTAGATACGTGTAAATCGATAGTAGAGGGATACATTTCCAGGTATAACTCCTACTCCTTCCAGCATAGTTGAGAGTAGGCTTAGCTTTACATTTTCAGTCAGTTTAGTCTATTTCTTTCTATTTCAGTTCCATCAGTTGTATTGTTATTTTCAGATATTTTTCAGTTGTTTCTTTACATACTCAGTACAAGCGGTACTGACACCCGTTGGGGGTGCTGTATTACTTGCCTGCAAGGACGCATAGACGAGGAGTCGATACCTCGTGATTCCAGCCAGCTCACAGAGTCATCAGCTCCAGTCATTCGGTGCTAAA
The DNA here is from genome assembly GCA_035772735.1 of Datura wrightii. Taxonomy (NCBI): domain Eukaryota; kingdom Viridiplantae; phylum Streptophyta; class Magnoliopsida; order Solanales; family Solanaceae; genus Datura; species Datura wrightii. The sequence continues at coordinate 163,487,947 of JASDFA010000016.1, forward strand.
TAGCTAGAGGTTTATCCCTTTTCTTTTGTTGTACAATATGGGTAGGCCAGGGCCCTGTCCCAACCATCTTATCAGTATTCTTAGAGGCTTGCAGTCTGTATATATTTCCCTGTGGTTAGTTGTGCCAGTCGTGTGGGGCCGTGCGTATGTTTAGTTGTTTATGTTGGCCATGTGAGGCCTTATCCATTCAGTAGTGGTGACCTTGTCGGTCACGTAGCTGTTCAGCATTTGTTATATATATTTGGAGTTAACTAGACAGCATGGTGGCCTTGTCGGCCCGCATAGGTTCCCCTATATGAATGTGATTCTAGTTAGCTGATGTTATAGTACAGGTGGCTATAGGCCTAGTTGGCAGGAGGCTGTATTTACAGCCGTTATATAGCCCGTTGTTTCCGTGAATCAGAGTTAGAGCCAGCCAGGCACTAGATGTGCTTAGGCTCAGTAGTCTAGTCGTTCAGATCCTAATAGGGCACCAGGTGCCAGTCATACCCCCCAAGGCGGGGCGTGACATTAGCATCCAAGCCTAACTCTTAGAATCTTATTTTGATTGTGATTTACATTATGCTCATTTCATGATTATGTTTACTTAAGCAGTTTTGCTTGCCTTGCATACTCGGTACCTTCCACGTACTGACCACATACTCTATGTTGTATCATTTCATGATACAGGTTCCGATCTTCAGACTCAATCCCACCACTAGCCAGCTTCGGAGTTAGCATCAGTCCCTGTTGGTGAGTCCTCATCTGTCGAGGGCCCCTCTTCATTTCAGTTATGACTGAGTATTTTCAGTTTTCAGCTTTAGCGAGTTAGTTGGGGTCTTGTCCTATCAACTCATCAGACTTAGAGGCTTTTCAGACAAAGGAATGCAATTAGCTTTAGATTCATGTTTATTTATGATATTATGCTTATTTCAGGATTCCGCTAAGTTTATCATGTTGATCTATCATTTTCATGATTAAGTTAGATATATGTTAAGCCATGGGTCGACTTGGAGTCCCTCGGGGTTCCTTCTCTCGTGTCTCAATCTGGGCTTATATTCGGGTCATGACAGAATTTAAGCGATCGTATCAAAACAAATAACCTGATGAGTGTCGGGGTCGAATCCCATAAGGACTATAGAATGATTTGCACAAGAGTTGTTTAGTAAATAGAATTGATTCGCATCCAAGCAATAAAAACATAAATGTATATTTTGGGGGAAGTGAAGGCCAAAATATTATGGATTCTAAAATTAGCTAATCAAGAGAGAAAGATAACTAAAATTGAGAAACAATAATGAGAAAAGGCTAGAGGTGTGGTGTAGATGGGATGTCAATCAAATCGGGATTTACTAGATAGTCAAATTATTACTAATATGTGTACATAACCTTGGAAAAAGATGGAGGCTGATGTTTTTTAACCAATTGGACGCCTTATCCTTGGGTCCTCTCGAATGTCAAGGCACAATTCAACTATTCCAATATGGTTTGAATTAGGGATTGAGCTATTTCTAGCCATCAACCTCTAAAGGGATTATGATCATGGGTTTTAGCTATTTCTAGCCCAACCCCACATAATCAAATTTCAGTCCACTATTAAATTGTCCCCCATTACTTAATTCTTCTTTTTCAAGCTAAAATCAAGTAAGAAAACAATACCCATATTTGCAACTATGAGCAATCAACTATAATTTGAGGAGAATCCAATAGATTTACACTAATTAAGTAATAACAAGACAAATCTAGCAATACCCAATAAAATTAAACACCCATCATCACACACCTCTAGCTATAGATTTAGCTGCTCATATTGAAGAAACACAAGAGCATATTCATTAATAAACTCAATAATTTTATCATTCAGAGTCAGCAAAATCAACCTCACAATATTTCTACAATAATAGTTATACCTTGCTAAAGAAGAAGATGAAGATAAAAAGTAATATTCAAATTTTTTTTCTTCTCCAATGGAGTTATTTCTCTCTCAAAAATTAAAGGGAATATTCAATGATCTCTTCAGAGTACATTCTTTTTAGAATAGATACAAAAATAGGGAACATTCTCCTCTTTTTAAGGGCTGGACATTTTTGCCCTTTTCATGAGTTTTCTCACTTGCGATGGAACCGACGGTTCACCAGTTGCTTTCCTCTAGGGTCCAATGATGTTCCGAGGCCCTCCGGTGATGCCTTCGATGGTTTTCTGGTTTCCTTCCGCAAGCCGCCGGTTAATTTCATCATTTGTCTAGCAAAGTCCAGCACCTGTCGGCAATGGAACCGGCGGATCGCCAGTTGCTGTCTATAAGCCACCGATTGAAGTTTCTCATCAAGCTAGTAGTTTTTTGTGGTTGATCGGCGTTTCACCGGTGTCCTCCGGTAGAGTGTCGATTTTCATCTGAATTACATCCTTTTTACTCCAATTCATGCTCCTTCACTTCAAATTAGATACCTGGACATAAAAAGGCAAAAAAAGGCATAAAATCCAACTAAAAGACTTGAAAAATAAGCTAAAGCTCATGCTTATAAGCCCAATGAGATGGTAAATTACCAACTCATCAAATACTATCGGGATTATTCGAACATTTTAATTTATGCTTAATTTTTACTGAATCAGTATCTGTTAAAATGAACTCATTATACATTCAGGTTTTACGGGGATCATCTGTCTCCACATAATTCCAATTTGTGTATCAGGGCTTTAGCAACTCTGGTACTCCTAAACCTTCATATTTTTTATCAAGGGCCATGATCGGTAGTATTTGTAAAACTGTTAGATCAAACTGCTATTTTTTGGAATATTTTTCTCCATTTGTTTTCAGGAGTCGTTGGCAAAATTGCCTGAGAGTATGTCTCCGGTGGCTTTATTTCGTAGCTATCCTTTGTTTGGATAGAAATACTTTTTGTCGCCTAATGAAGAGTCTCCTCTAAAAACTAATTTTTAATGGTTATAATCTGGTTTGACTAGTTATGGGTTCTTTTAATGGCGACGGAATAGTAGCTTTTGGCAGAGATGGGAATTTTGCTAGAACTGAATATCTATTTTCTGGTTTTGGTTTTTCCTCTTCTTTAAAGAGTCTTTTCATTATTTCTTCTAGCTTGAAGGGCTGAAATGGAGGCCTCAAGGGCCTTATTCCTAGTGTTCGGGTCTCATTTAGTTCCCTGTAGAGATTCCCTACTCAAAAATCTAGGAGAGAATTATTTTCTCCTTGTATAAATTCAAATTGAAAATCAAAGTTGGATAACAAAGCCTACCATCTAGCAAATATTTGTTTAGAAACCAAGTTTTTTACATCTTTTTGTAAAACATCTTTCGCTGCTTAGTGATCTTGGGCAGATTTATATGCCCAAGTGATACTCAAACGTATTATTTTCGCCTTGTTTGTGTGTAATGTGTATATATTCTCATGTAATTGGTAATAAAATGTGAATTTATACTAACCAACATGATTATCATTTGTTTTGTAGGTAAATATGATTTTTAGGAGCTAAAATGCATGTTGGAACTATATCGGAGTTGGACTTGGATATGAGCGTGGAAAAGACATTGGAATGCACAAATTATAGGGGCTCCGCAATGGAGCCGTGCCACGCTACCATCGCGGAGGCACACTGCCTGGAGAGGGAATTAAATGGCAAATTCCAGTGAGGCCTCGCGACAGCTCCGTGGCACGGAGATAGGCCTCCGCGTTGGCCTCCGTGCCACGTTGAGGCTAATTTACCGGACCCTGGATTTCCAGTGAAGGTCCGCGTCCACGCCGTGTCACGGAGGTAGTACTCCGCGTTGACCTCCATGACACGTTGCTTGTTATTCCGGGAACAATTTCCCTCTAGTATAAATAGCACACTTAGGTTTATTTTAAGGAGGGAGTTTTAGTTCAGACTTGGTGGAGCAAGGACGTGGGTTAGAGGCAGTTGAGGGACGAAAAAGCTAAGGGATTTTCTCTCTTTCTTTCTTCTTTCAATCAATTGTTTGTATGATTAACACTTGTTTTAGGATGATTAATCCACAAATGAGTGGCTAATTCTCTTCCTTGCTGAGGTTATGAACAATGGTGATGAATTTTGATTATTGAATTGTATGGTTTTTCATCTTCTTCTTCTATGTTGTTCTATTAATTCTTGTTTCTACTGCATTAGTGTGTGGCCGACATTAATGTACATCTAAAAAGTCCAATTTCACTCGAGAGAGCACGAAATTGGAAAGTTGTGAATTAATAGGGTATTGTTCTTAACTTGATTTGGGAAAATTGGGTTTTGATGTGCTTTCCTAATAGAAATATACTTGAAAGCCGTATTAGTCAATTTAGGAACCGGAATTGTATTGCTAGGTCATAAATTGCATTTGATCACAGAAATGTAGACGAATGGTTTATGATTCTTAAGTGAGATTAAATACGAGAGTTTTAATCTCTAGGCTAATGTTCTTGGCTAGCAACAAGAAGAGAAGATTAACCAAATTATGATTATAATCAAGTTCATTACTTGTTCTTAACCTTGGCATGCTCATATCCATAGTTTCAATTCACAGTAGATATTTGTTAATAGTTTTATATATATATTTTATAAACAAAAACTTATTTAACTGTTGGTTACGTTGTTGTTAGCATAGTTAGAAGTAAAATAAGAATATAGTATACTTAGGCAATTTTTACATATCCTGAGCCTCCTTGGATCGATACTTGGCTTACTTAGCCACTTTATTACTTGTTTGACCACGTGCACTTGCGTGTCGGTTTTATAACCCCAACAACTCACCGAACAAGTTTTTGGCGCCGTTGCCGGGGAGGCTAGGCAAATTTGTGAAATTGTGTTTAGTGTAAATTTACTGTATTTTTATTTTTATTTTCTTAAGTGTTAACAACTTGGTCTTAGCCGGTATTTTGCAGATTTTGTTTCTGTGAACACTGGCAAGGGACAAGGAGCTGGTGGAATCTTACTTAGAGCCTGAACGTGAATTTCATAGTCAACGTAGAGAAGCTCTACAAAAGAAGCTGCAGTTGTTCCGACAATCTATTATGGAGCAACAAAATCCACCAGTTGTGAGGGCAGTGTTAGTGCCCGATGAAGCAGCAGCAAGGCCGGTTCGCGAGGTGGCAATCCCACACGCTAACAATGTACATTCTAGCATCTGCAAACCAGAGCCTGGAGGGAGATTTGAATTAAAGCAGAATATGGTGCAACTTTTGCACACAAGCGGGCAATTTACCGGTCTCCCTCATAAAGATCCACAACAACATCTCCAAAACTTTTTGGAGATAAGTGACACTTATATACCCGTTGGAGTGTCACCTGATTATGTTCGGCTCACCTTATTTCCGTTTTCCTTACTTGGTGAAGCTAAGAGGTGGTTAAAAGCTGAACCACACAATTCTATATCAACGTGGGATGATCTTGCACGGAAGTTTTTGATTAGATTTTTCCCTTCTGGTAAAACAGCCAGACTTAGAAGTCAAATTCTAAGTTTTAAACAGAGGGAGGGAGAAAATCTATATCAAGCCTGGGAAAGATTTAAATCCATGTTGCGGGACTGTCCTCATCATCATCAGTCCAATGAGGTGTTGGTACACACATTTATTGAGGGTTTGGAACCCCACACTAAAATTCTATTAGATTCAGCAGCTGGAGGGCAAGCACTGGAAAAGACTTACGAGGAGCTGTACACTTTGCTCAACCGAATTTCACAAGGCAATCCAGAATGGAATGCAGATTCATCTCGAGGTGGAGCAAGGAAAGCAGCGGGAGTGCTTGAAGTGGATGGATTTACAGCTATCGCTGCACAGATAGCTGCCTTGCAAAATCAGTTAAATAATCACTTCAGCAAGATCAACTTGAACCAGCCTTCAGCTTTAGTCAATGCGGTCCAGCAGATGTGGTGTGAAGTGTGTGGTAGTAGTGAGCATTCAGCTGAATGCTGTGGTGCAAATCCTGATTCTGTTAACTTTGTGGGCAATGCACAGAGAAATCAGCAGCAGTTTGGTAGTGGCTACAACTCAAATTGGAGGAACCATCCGAATTTTTCGTGGGGTAGCAACAACCAACAAGGCCAAAGTTCTGGTCAGGTATGCAGAGATATCAAGGAGGGCAACAAAACTATCAAGCTCAATTCAGAAATCACAATGCCCCTCCTCCACCACCATCACCGACTATTGAGGAGATGTTCAAAACCATGATCGCTAATCAGGCACAATTGCAGGCTGACTATGTTAAATTGGCAGCCGAAGCGAAGAACAATCAATTGGCGACCAAGGCCCTTGAATATCAGTTTGGGCAATTTGCTAGTGCCCAAAATACAAGACCCAGAGGAGGACTACCTAGCGACACGGATCCTAATCCGAAGCAGGTTAATGCAGTGACCACGAGGAGTGGCTTACAGTTGAAGGAGGTAGAACCGGAAAGACCGCCTCAAAAGTCAGGAGCAGCAGATGTTGAGGAGGAACAAAGTTCTGATAGGGGGAAGACTAAAGAAACAGAATCAGAAAGGCCTCCACCCCCGTTCCCTCAACGACTTAAGAAACACAAGGAGGAGGCGTGTTTCAAGAAATTTATGGAGGTGCTTAAACAGGTACATGTTAATTTACCTCTTGTTGATGTCTTGCAGGGAGTGCCAAAGTATGCAAAATATATTAAAGACATCGTGGCTAACAAAAGTCGCTTGACTGAGTATGCCACGGTGGCTTTAACGGAGGAATGCACTTCCCGGATTCAGAATAGACTGCCCACGAAACTGAAAGACCCTGGAAGTTTAACTATCCAGCTGACTATTGGGCAAAGTATCCGAGCTCGTGGATTATGCGACTAGGGGGCAAGTATAAATCTGATGCCATCTTCGGTGTTCAGAAAGTTAGGTCTAGGGAGTCCTAGACCTACCACAGTAATCTTGCAGCTAGCGGACAGGTCCTTAGCTAAACCGGATGGTATTGTTGAGGATGTGTTAGTGCAAGTGGGCTCCCTCATTTTTCCGGTCGATTTTATTGTTCTGGACTTTGAACCAGATGCTGAAGTCCCATTTATTTTGGGTCATCCCTTTTTGGCAACCGGAAAAGCATTAATTGATGTAGTTGCGGGTCAACTTACAATGCGGGCACATGACAAGATAGAAGTTTTTGACGTGTACAAAGCACCCAAGCTCCCGATTGTAAATGAGGAACTCTCGGTGATCAATGTGATTGATCATGGGAATGCTAATATAATGAATGATTCCTGAGAGTTAACAGGAAGGCCACCAGATGAGGCTGAGCACTACTGGGGGGAGGACAAGGATCGTGAAAAATCGTCCCTCACCCTAGCAGATAATTGAGCATAATGGACGTCGAGCCGCGACGGTAAACCAGGCGCTGCACGGGAGGCAACCCGTGAAAAGAAAAATATTCTATTTTTCTTCTTTTAGTATAGTGTACATAATTGGTATTTTTTAATTTTTAATTTTTAATTTTTCTTTTTCTTGATTTCGTAAAAAAAATTTCGTTTTAGTTAGTATTTTTTCATGGTAGTTAGGAAAATCTATTAATCTAACCAATTTCGTTTAGTGAGGTGATTTTCAGGTCAACCGGAGAAAAATATGCATGGAAGCGAGAAAAATAAGGCAAGGTATGAAAATAATTTTTATTGAAGAAACAGTGCACTAGGGCGTTGGCTCCGTGTCACGGAGGAGGGGCTCCGCGTTACCCTCCGTGACACGTTGAAGGCAAAATCAGATTTTTTAAAATTTCCAGAGAGCCAACGCGTTGGCTCCGTGTCACAGAGGAGGGGCTCCGCGTTACCCTCCGTGACACGTTGCCCTTTATTCAGTGCCGGGTCACACCGGGTTGCCGGGTGACCCGTGTGTTTTTCTTTAAATTAACCCCGATTTTGCCTCTTTTCTCCCCATTTCTCTCCTCCTCCGCGACCAAAACACCAAATTCCCCCTCCCCAACCAACGTGCCACGCTAATAGGCAAGGAAAACGTCAAATTTCTTCGGTTCTTCAACTAAAAGGTATGTTTTCATCGTTTCTCTCAAGTTTTTGGTGATTTTAGTCGAATTTGAGCATGTGAGGTGAAATATATCACCCCAAGTAGCAATTAAACATGATGTTGAATTATTTTGTGATTGATTATGGTCGGATTGTTGTAATTAGCGTTTGAACGTGTCGATTATGTGAATAATTCGAATTTGATTGAAATAATGCATTCTAGGGCTTGAGTTATTGAAATTGAATTGGGGAACTTGATAGTTTGATGAATCAGATGCCGGGGTGTGGTTGTAAATTGAGATAAGTCGATGTAGATATTGTAGAATGTTAAGAGAAGACGAATTCTCGAATTGTTGGGGAAAATGCGAAAATTTTGTAAATTGGTTTGTTATTTAGATTTGTATGTACATAGAATTTTCGTTGTTGTTTTTGTTTTTTTTGTTGTGTTGCTAAGTGCGATGATTGGATTGCTATCGATAGTAGGATTGGGAGTAGCTGTATGAAGTCTGAGTAGTACGCTAACCGTTATGCTGTCGAAATTTTTCGTGAACGCACTAAGCAATATACCTTATAGTTGCTTGTGTTTGAGGTTGTAAATAGAGTAATCCTTGCCGAAGTATTGTAAATATAGTTAGGGACTAAGTGTGGGGTAAACTTAGTTTAACCCGACCTTAGCCTAAGTTAACTTGTATTTAGCTTAACTTTGTGTTTGTTTATGTATATTGACAGGTACAATGGCAAGTCGACAGGACAAGGGCAAGGGTGCTTCTACCTCAGGCACCGGACGGAAAAGATTGAGGTTGGGCACTGCAGTCCCAGCTGCACCAGCTGTTCCGCGCGGCCAACGCCGCCAATACGGAACAAGATGGGTAACCGATGAAGGGAAGAAGTGGTACGCGAAACATAAAGAAAACAAGTACTTCCCCGAGGAACATATTGCACGGGAACCACTTGCACAGGAGTTCCCACGTATTGTGCAGAGAATCGAGGCAGCTGGGCTCAGCTTTATCTTTCAGGAGCCCAAGGAGTGCAACCTACATTTGGTCCGGGAATTCTATGCAAACTGGAACCCGGCCATCAGAAGCCACACAATAAAAATCAGAGGGCAGATTGTCACTCTGGAACCCCACCAATTTAATTCCATCGTTGGAGCGCGGGACATAGACGCCCACGTTCTCCTCCAGCTAAACATCACCCCACCGTACGCTGACATCAGACGTACGTTGTGTGGGGCTTGATCCACAGCCCGATGGAGTAGACATAAGGAGAGGGTTTACCACCAGACTCTCCTTATTCGCAGATGAACAGGGAGGCCAGAATATGGCTGAAGATTGTGTGTTCGTGCTTGATCCCGGGAGTTCACATGACGGATGTGACCCGGGACCGTGTCTGCTTGGTGTATGCCCTTATGAAAGGGCTTGAGATTAATGTTGGGGCGGTAATTATATCCGCCATGAAGAGAGCCAGACGGCACCAGGGCCACAGATACGGGTTTGGCGGACTCATCACCACCTTCCTCCGAGGCCTCGACATTGAGGAAGAGGCTTTGGACTATATTCCACAGTTGGAGCGGAGGGCCCTCGATGTGACAAAAACTAATGCCCCCGACACCACACATGGGCCAGTGCTGACTTTGGGCGAGCGACATGCTCGTGACGATCAGTACATGGCACGTATGTTCGGCATGCAGATGCTTCAGCTATGGATTGGTGGGAGACCCGCCACCGAGGAAGAATTATGGCAGCTGGAGCTGGATTACCCATTTGGCAAGAATGCCAGAGCCTTATGCCGAGTGGGACCAGCCTTCGTGGAGCCGACGGATGACGATGTCCCTACTGATAAGGAGACACGTCGTGAGGACTCCGATGTGGAGTCCGATGACGACGATGGAGCTGACTCAGATATGGGCGACGAGGCAGCAGCACCAGATGAAGAAGTCGAATATTTTGACTGATCAGGGAGTTCCACCACCCGAAATTTTGTTTTGTAATTTTTGTGAACACTGGGGACAGTGTTCGATTTAAGTGTGGGGTGGGGAGTAGCTAGGTGCTGGGACTTGGGCTCTAATTTGCTGTATGTTTTTCCTTGGTTTGTATGTATGTTTGTGCTTTCCCTGTTATAAACTGATTTGTGGTGTATGTGTATATATTTGTTTGTGTGGTTAATGATGTGTGGTATGAAAAGTTATGGTTGCCAGTGTAAATATTTTGTAAATATTTATTTTTTTTATTTTTTCTATCGAGATGATCGATATTTTTTTTTCAAAAATTTTCGAGAATATTTTGCACTTGTAAATATTTTCTTTCTATCGAAATGATCGATGTGTTGCAAAAATTTTCGGTTTTTATTTTTTTTGGGTTTCTCGGAGTTTGTTTTCGGTTCTTTTACCGAGAATAGTCCCATTGAATCGAATGTCATAGTTAGTGACCGTTCCCTATGATGGATGGATGACGACCGTCTTAAGGGAAATGTAGTCGGTAGGAGTAGGATTTTAATTTGTTTTTAATTTTTCTTTGGTGGATTGCATCAATGAACTGTAGTTGCTTTATGGTTGCAAAAATTTCGTTGCGTGTGTAACTGATGTTCAAAATGTGAAAATGATTCGTTTGAGAGCATGCAATTTGGTAAATATGTTGAGTTACCTAGGCTATAGAAGTTGATTCAGTATGATTGAGGCTTAATTTTGAATTCATGTGTTTGGCTAATTAGAGAGTCTGTGAATGCATCTTGATTCGAGCATGTGCATGAAGTGTGAAGTGAGGTATTGTTATTCCATTCCATTGTGAATTGTCTAGAACTTGCTTGGTGTGTTTACAAAACGAAATGAAGGAGGTGTAGTGTTGGAAAGGATGTAGGCATTTCTTTGTTTTAACCGAGAGTTTCCAATTTTTTTCTTGTCGAATTCTACCTTTCTATATGTTGTATACCCTAGTTAGCCCGTTGAGCCTTTAGCCGATTTCTTTCTTTTGTCCAAAATTGTATAAACTAAGCTTTATTCCTTCTTTTCATTAGCCTTAAAGTCTATACGAAGCTCTTAAGCGCTTACAAAGAAAAGAAAATGTTTCCCAAAGTGTTAAAGAGTGAAAAGAGTGAAAAGAAAAAGAAAAGCAGAGTGAAGAAAGAAAAGATGATGTTGAAGAGGCACTTGTTGTAATTAAATGATATTGAGGGTACATGAAAACCCTTTGTTTTGTGTCAAGTGTGTTTGATGAAATGGGCAGTACGAAAGTAAACCAGCATGAATGGGAGAAAAAGATAAAAGAGAGGAACAATGTCCATGAGTCGATGGGAATGTGTCGAAAAGGCGCTTAAGGATGCTAGCGACTATTATTGGCTAATCCAATATATATACTAGATCCATAGCCCCGTTACAACCCATTAAAGTCCTACGTGATCTTACATTGCATGTCTTTATATTAGTGGAGTAATACACTAAGGGCAAGCCTATGGGTCATGACATGATGCATGTGAATTCTTTTGGGAGAGTGAGTGAAATTAATTTTTATATGCCCCTACTTGAATGTTTGTGTGTTGCATGAACAAAAAGGGGAAGATTCTCTTGAGTTGTGAGGGCACATGCTTGATGAAAGATTGATTTTCGTGTCGGATTTCTTGATTAGCTGATTTGCATGAGTTTGCCGATATCAAGAATCAATTCTTAAAGTCTAGGAAGTCTTGATGTATTAAAGGTCATTGTATTGTAAGACCAAGCATGTTTTCGTGATGATTTGCAAAAATTGAATAATCGGTATGACCGTAGCGTAAATAGTCGCACCATAGTGACGAAGGTTGGGATGTAATTTGCATGAGTTGTGTATGTGTTGTTCGAGGACGAACAAGGATTTAAGTGTGGGGTAAGTGATCTTGGACATATTTATATGCCCAAGTAATACTCAAACGTATTATTTTCGCCTTGTTTGTGTGCAATGTGTATATATTCTCATGTAATTGGTAATAAAATGTGAATTTATACTAACCAACATGATTAGCATTTGTTTTGCAGGTAAATATGATTTTTAGGAGCTAAAATGCATGTTGGAACTATATCGGAGTTGGACTTGGATACAAGCGTGGAAAAGACATTGGAATGCACAAATTATAGGGGCTCCGTGATGGAGCCGTGCCACGCTACCATCGCGGAGGCACACTGCCTGGAGAGGGAATTAAATGGCAAATTCCAGTGAGGCCTCGCGACAGCTCCATGGCACGGAGATAGGCCTCCGCATTGGCCTCCGTGCCACGTTGAGGCTAATTTACCGGACCCTGGATTTCCAGTGAAGGTCCGCGTCCACGCCGTGTCACGGAGGCAGTGCTCCGCGTTGACCTCCGTGACACGTTGCTTGTTATTCCGGAAAAAATTTCCCTCTAGTATAAATAGCACACTTAGGTTTATTTTAAGGAGGGAGTTTTAGTTCAGACTTGGTGGAGCAAGGACGTGGGTTAGAGGCAGTTGAGGGACGAAAAAGCTAAGGGATTTTCTCTCTTTCTTTCTTCTTTCAATCAATTGTTTGTATGATTAACACTTGTTTTAGGATGATTAATCCACAAATGAGTGGCTAATTCTCTTCCTTGCTGAGGTTATGAACAATGGTGATGAATTTTGATTATTGAATTGTATGGTTTTTCATCTTCTTCTTCTATGTTGTTCTATTAATTCTTGTTTCTACTGCATTAGTGTGTGGCCGACATTAATGTACATCTAAAAAGTCCAATTTCACTCGAGAGAGCACGAAATTGGAAAGTTGTGAATTAATAGGGTATTGTTCTTAACTTGATTTGGGAAAATTGGGTTTTGATGTGCTTTCCTGATAGAAATATACTTGAAAGCCGTATTAGTCAATTTAGGAACCGGAATTGTATTGCTAGGTCATAAATTGCATTTGATCACAGAAATGTAGACGAATGGTTTATGATTCTTAAGTGAGATTAAATACGAGAGTTTTAATCTCTAGGCTAATGTTCTTGGCTAGCAACAAGAAGAGAAGATTAACCAAATTATGATTATAATCAAGTTCATTACTTGTTCTTAACCTTGGCATGCTCATATCCATAGTTTCAATTCACAGTAGATATTTGTTAATAGTTTTATATATATATTTTATAAACAAAAACTTATTTAACTGTTGGTTACGTTGTTGTTAGCATAGTTAGAAGTAAAATAAGAATATAGTATACTTAGGCAATTTTTACATATCCTGAGCCTCCTTGGATCGATACTTGGCTTACTTAACCACTTTTTTACTTGTTTGACCACATGCACTTGCGTGTCGGTTTTATAACCCCAACAACTCACCGAACACTTTGCAGTCTACTCGTAGTAAAAAAAATTATTTATTAAATCATCCTGAAATTTGGTGATACATAGCACTATATCCAGAATTTTCTTTTTAGTGGTGCTATGATTTTTTTTAGCATTATTCCAGATTCCTAAAGTGAATCTTACTAATTGTTTGGGGTTTTCTAGGGAGATTCTTTATTTAAGGATGCCTCCATATCCTATGTCTGAGGCGTCAGTTTCTACTATCACGAATGCCTCTTGATGTGGTATTCCTAGACATGGAAGTTTTTGAACTATTGATTTTAGTTTTTGGACTGTCTTTGTTTGCTCTAATCCCCATGGGACTCGATCCTTCTTAAGACACTAATAAAAAGGCTTACAAACCTGTCTAATATTTGGAATAAAATCTGCAACATAATTTAGACTTCCTAAAAATCTCTGGAGCTGAGTTTTATCAATTAATTCATCTGGATATTTGGATGAGAACTCTATGGCTCTACAAATGTGTTTATAGGTTCCTTGATGTAAGTCATTACCAAGGAATCTAATAGCAGTCTGGAAAAACTTAAACTTTTTAGCGCTTACTACTAATCCATTTTATTTAATAACCTTTAAAAAGGTTTGGATATGTTTGAAATATTGGTCAATATCTTCTGAGTATATTAAAACATCATCAATATAAACTATAGAAATATGACTATATGGATTAAATGTGTTGTTCATTATATTTTGAGATTCAAACAATGCATTTTTTATTTCGAATGGCATTACATTCCATTTGTATTGTACAGAAGGTTCATTAATAGCTATTTTATATTTGTCTTTTTCTTCTATTTGTATTTTCCCAAATCCTGATTTCATGTCGAACTTACTATAAATGTTACCCATGTAAGTCTTTTTAAGAAGATCTCTTTTATTGGGTATCGGGTACCTAATCCATTTTGAAACTTTGTTAAGGGGCTTATAATTAATGACTAGCCTTGGGGCCCCTCTTTCTTTTCCTGTACTATTGTTGACATAGAATCCCGAACAACTCAACGGTGACTTGGAAGGTCTAATAGTATTTTTATCAAGTAAATCATTGATTTCCTTTTTACAATATTCCATTAACTCTTGATTCATTTGAATGGGTCTTGCCTTAGTAGGGATAATCTTATCACTGAATCACACAATATATGGTAATTCAATAATATGGTGCTTCCTATCCCAAAAGGCATTAGGAAATTCTGAACAAACTTCTCGTTCTATGACTTTTTGTAGGCTTTTAATTTTGGCTTCTACCTCTGGATATTTTAAAGAGGATTCAATCAGTTTAAATTTTATCTAGTTCTTCAAATATTTTATTTGTTGGGAAAGCAGATATTCTAAAGAAAGTTTTTTCTTTTATAAATTCACTTTCTTCTTTTGACATATTATTTAGATAAGGAATAATGATCTCTTTTTCTAGAGCAGTGGTGTGGATGCCGTCTAAACCAGTGACATATGATTTTATTTGGGTTATAAAGTGGGTGTCTAATATTATTTCTTCGTTTATTTCTTTAGTTATTACAAAATCATTAATAAAGCAGATTCTGTTATTGCCTATGTTTGCCTTATGGAGTTTATAATTTATTTTGAGCCTTTCTCCTATCGTGGAGAATAACTGCGTTGTGCTCTATTCAAGATACTTAGTAGGGATTATTCCTTCAATAATGCAGTTTTGATCTGCACATGTATCTAATAATACAATTTTATGAATAGTATAATTTTTATTTATAACTAATGTGATAAGTATATGCCAGCTCTAGTCTTTAACTATTGCAATAGTTTTTACTCCTGATTTAGTTTCTAAAGAACTTTCTAGAGACTCAATTTCTTCTTCGTCCTGTTCTAATTTTTATGTTTCTCCCAGTTCAGATTTATATAATTCAGATCCTTGCATAGATTTTAGTTCATGTAATAATTTATTTGCAAGGGCTTCTGTTTCTAGCTTGTTAAGTCTTTTCTTAACTTCTTTAACTTCATTTTTAATATGTAATAATCCAGTTTGAAGATCTTGTACTATTGTATTAAACTTTTGTTCTTTAAATTTATTTAGTACATTTTTCATATTGAAAGGCTCAATTGTTTCTTTGTCATGTTGTTAATTAAGAACTATAATTTTAAATCTATTAAATATTTTCTTTTTTAAGATCTTTATCTTTAATAAGATCAATCATATAAAAGAAGATCTCCTTGTTATTATTGGTAATGACATTTATTGAGTGGCTATTTGTAATACCCTGAAAGTCCCTAAGATCAAACTCGAGGGTTCAAGCAATGAAAGCAGGAAAGTGTTGCCTGGGCCACAGGATGAGTCGTCCAGTGACCTGTGGGGAGAGTTTGCGAGTCGTTAGGTGACTCATGAAGTGAGAGGAGGATGGCAAAGGTTCGTGGCAAGGTGTGGCCACGGGACGAAGCCACGAGTCATGAAGTGACTCCACGACTCGTGGAGTTGGTCGCGGTTAGGAGCAGGCATGGATATTGATTTTGGGTAGTGTACCCAACGAGTGGCTCACCATGAGTCATTAGGTATACCATGAGTCATGGTGTCCCTCGTGGTAACTGGCAGTGTGTATTTTCCCTGCGTTTTAGTAAGGGTATTTTTATAATTCCTAAGCTCCTAAGTCCTAAACTACATTGTTTTAAGCTCAATTAGAAGGGTTCTAAGGGTACTTAACCTATTCTAGACCTCCCCATTCCACGCATGAAAGATCAAGGAGTTTATTGAAGAACAACCTAGGGGATTCCTTAGGTTCTTCCTCAATTTACTTGCATGAAAGATCAAGGAGTTTATTGAAGAACAACCTAGGGGATTCCTTAGGTTCTTCCTCAATTTACTTGGGTTTGCAAGGAAGATTGTGAAATCAAAGTACCTAGGTATGTGGGTTATGAATGGGAGTATTCCTTCACTTCCATACCTAAATTCTCTTCTAAATTCATGTAATTCAAGATTGATGAATCTATAGAGTTTTAACCCAATTTGTGAAATTCTCTAAGTATCTATCATGGGTAAATTCTATTCAAGTTTCTAATGTTGTTTTAAGATTCAAGGGCATGTTTTATAAGGATTTTTATTACAAATTTATGATTTCAAAGTCTTACAATTATGATGCCCAATTATGAAAGTTCATCAAAGGTTGAGATTATGATCTATGTTTTCAAGTATGATGAGATGTATATGATGAAAGTATTATTTCAAATTACCCATGTTTATACCCATGATTTTGAATACCCCTAAGATTTATAAGTTGGGCAAGCCCATATGATCAAATATGTTTCATGATTTACTTCAGTTTCATGTTATTAGCTTACCACATGGTTTTGGAGTCTACACTCCCACTTTTCAGCTTGTAGTATGGTTGAGTCGAGGCTCCTCATGATATGTTTTCAGATTATGCATGTACTATTATGATTCAGCTTCATCGCAAGACGATGGTTCAGCTTCATTGAAAAATGATGGAGAGCATATGCATGTTTATGGGAGTAGTGTCTGGCACCGAGTAGGCTAAGGGTTCAGTCATCCTAATGCCTCGGAACTACGTGCCAATGTAGGTATGTTCAGATTATTTTGGGACCTCCCTTGTGAGCTTTCCCTGCCCCCAAGGGGCCTTCAGCTTGATATCGATGTCATGGTAGTGCCTTTAGCCCTAGCAAGGTTTTGGACGGCTCTTCCCACTTGAGTGTAATAGTCCGGACCACGTAAGCTTTATCGTGGTAATATCGGTTATATGACGAGTCTCCCATTGTTCCTCATGATTTCAGTTATGCATGTTCATCAGTCATGGTATTATGTTTTCAGCAGGTTTGACCCAATATTCAGTTTTACTTACGATTATCAGTTTCAGCTTTGTGTCATTCGAATTAGTTATGAAACTCAGTCATGTTTAAATCATGTTTTTAGATAATAGCATCAATCCTTACTCTCAGAATCTTATTTTGAATATGTTTTATGATATGCAAGATTTCAGTTTTACTTACTAAGCAGTTTTACTTACCTTTCGTACTAAGTACATTCTAAGTACTGCTCGCATATTCTATGTTGTATCGTTTCATGATACAGGCACGGACATTCAGGTTTAGTCCCACCTCTAGCCAGATCCTCAAAGTTAGCATTTCCAAGCTTGATGGTGAGTTCTCATCCTTTGAGGACCTTCTTACCAGTTATTTTCAATTTCAGTTTATTAGTGAGTTAGTTGGGGTCTTGTCCATCAACTCGTCAGATTCTAGAGGCTTATCAAACATAGTATGTATTCAGCTTCGGATAAGTGTTGTGCATTCTGCTATTCAAATGTTATTGAATTCTCAGACTTTTGCTATTTGAAATGTTAGATTTCCGCATTTGTTATGTTGAGCTTTAGTTGTCATGTTCATGCCATGGGTCGACTTGGAGCCATTTATGGTTCTAGGTTCCGTGTCCAGATCCGGGCCTATGTTCGAGTCATGACAAACTTGGTATCAGAGCATTAGGTTTTGAAGTGTCATAGGGTGTCTGAAAGCCGCATTAAGTAGAGTCTTTTTCATGGGTGTGAAGCGCGCCACACTTATGACAAAGAGGCTATGAAATGTTTTAGGAAATTTTCCTTCTTTCATGATCTATGTCATGCGATGAAATGTATCTCTATCCTTCTAACTCATGCTATATGCATTTGCAGAGTCATGCCTCCTCGCTGAGTTAATGGAAGAAGAAACGGAAATGGAAATCTCCATGAGAATGGCAAAGATAGGCACCAACAGGCCCCACCAGCCCCTGAGGATCATGTGTCCGAGCAGGTTGCCCATGTAGAGTTTAGGGCAACCATCCGGATGTTGGCACAGGCATTGACCGCCCAGGTCAACCAGCAGGTGGTAGCACATGTTCCCCAGAATGGGAATGCGGTGACGTCAAGAGTCAGAGACTTTCTTTGGATGAACCCTCCGGAGTTCCTCGGATCGAAGGTGGACGAGGATCCGCACGAGTTTATTGATGAGATTCTAAAGATCACCCATATCTGGTTCAGATAGTGGAAGGATAGCAGGGTAGTTGAAGCGGGTCCTATTAGTTGGGATGAATTCATACCGCATTCTTGAATCAGTTCTTTCCCCAAGAGATGAGGAAGATCAAAGCAGTTGAGTTTGTGAACTTGAGGTAGAACAACATGACAGTCCAGGAGTATGCTTTAGAGTTCACTCGCTTATCCAAATATGCACCAAAGATGATGGCTGATCAGAGGGCTCGAGTGAGAAGGTTCGTACATGGGATGGTGGACCATTTGATCAAGGATTGCAGGACCTCTATGCTTCATCAAGATATGGACTTCTCGCGGCTGGTTCGTACGCCAGGCGGTGCAGGTGAGTGAGTGGGAGAGAGAGGCCAAGAAGGCCAAGACCGACAGTTTTAATTTCTCCCAGTAGAGGCCTGGTGATGGGTATCATCAGCAGTCCCATCGGAGATCATCAGCCCCAGTGTCGTTAGCAGCAAGTGTGCCATTTAGATCTTGGCGCGACCAGAGGGGACGAGCATCAGGCTCTCAAGGTCAGGGGAGCGGATCCATAGAGCCCAGTATTCTAGGTTGTGACAGGTATGGCAGAAGGAATACTGGTTAGTGCCTAGCAGGTACAAGTGCTTGTTTCAGGTGTGGAAAGCCCAGACATATGCTCAGGGATTGTCCAGTAGCTAGATAGGGCCATGGTAAGGGCCAAGACCTAGCCACTAGCTCAACAGCCACACCAGCATGCTCAGCTCAGCAGGGTGCCTCCGCTAGTGCAGATGGTGGTCAGTGCTAACACAGATTCGATGCCCTCGCATCTCGTCAGGAGCAGGAGACTTCACCAGATATAGTTACTGGTATGTTACGAGTATTTCACTTTTATGTATAAGCATTATTAGATCCAGGGGCTACTTTATTTTTTGTGACGTCTTATGTTGCTAGTAGTTTCGAAGTCAGTCCTGAAATCGTATCAGAACCCTTCTCAGTCACGATAGGTTAACTGGCTATAAGGAATTTTTCCATCAAATCTATCTTTTAATTTTATCCTAACCTTTTCGGCAAGTAATGTTGGTAAACCACTTATGAATTTTTCTTTCTAATAATCATGACTACAGTCTTCTCTAACCATAACATTGTTGAGAAAAACATCCTTATACCATCTAAAATCATCTAACTTTGGGCAAGATAGGTTAGATAATATTTCTAAACTACAATCTTGAAAAAGTTGAGGTTCTCCTATAAAATATTTTGCTACACCATAAACTAAGGTAACGATGGCGTCTTCTATGCATAGATTTTCAAAAGATTGTCCTATAGATTCAATCTTAATAACTTGAGTGATGGTTATAGCATTTCTTATTCTATGTCTATTATCTTCGGTGAGAAAATTATCCCACCAATATTTTAATGTCCCTGTGAATCCATATATAATTAAAGTTGTGGCTTGTTTGTCTGTGCAATTTTTCATTTTATAGGACGTAATGACCATTCCAATTTCATGTAGCTTGTTGTATATCTGATGTTCTACAATCCATCAATATTCCATTTAGCAATTTCATACCCAGAGTGTGAAGTACGAGATAGAAATTTATTTTCTTCATACTGCATATCCGGGAATGAGAGTTTATTATAATAATTCTTTTTGATGGAATATTTAGAGCTTAACTTATTAATGTCGTCATCAAACTTTTTGGATATTGTTCTTATGACCTTATCATCTTTTAATTTTAATTCATCCTTTAATTTTAATTCATTCTTTAATTTTAATTCATCTTTTAATTTTTCATTAATCTTGTCTATAAGATCATTTGTGATTTCAAACTTTTCTTGAATTTTGGGGTATTTATCTTTGAAAAATTCTGGTAATTTAAATATTGGATGGTTTCTAATTTCTTATTATTATAGGAAGTGCTTGGTTTATCATCAAAAATTGATGTATTATCAATCTTGAGGATTTTATGAGAGACTACGTATAGTAGTTGATTAGTATAATTATTTTGTTAAATTAATCTATTTATATCTTTATCCTTAGGATCACCTTGGGTATCTACTATATCAATTTTAAAGTAATAATTCTACCATCTATTGGTAAACTAATTTCTTCTAATGGGGGAATTATAGATTCAACCACCTTAGTTTTGGTATGCCATTTATTAACGATCATGTTTAATGATTCCTTTTGATCATCTAATTTTCCTATGTACTCAAACCATTTAAACAACTCTATATTTCATCTCATTCTTTTCATATCGGCGCACTAATTTTTCCTAAAGGATAATCTTTCCTTTAATGAATATTTTTCTGCATACCATTGCCTTTTTATGCTATTTTCTGGATCAAACCAGAGTTCATCTAAATATTCAGAGTCTGGTTCAAATTCCTCATCAAATCTGATCATGCATAAGAGTATCTTACTCCTAGCATCTCACTAGCAGTGGTACTTGTTCTTTTGGTAATTCTAGGTTCATATTCAACCTCAGAAATTGTTTCAGATAAATCTACTCCTTTAAACGTTTTTCTCTATGTCTTTAAGAGTTATCTCCTTTTCTTCTTGGGTTTTTGAAAATGAAGTTCTTGAAAAAGACATTCTTTTACTTGAAGAAGCATGACTGAAGGATTGGGATCTTAAAAATTTTGAATCTACAGATCCATCCGGAAATTGTATTACCTGCTCAATGTTTGAATTTTCTTTCTCAATTTCTGGCTCCATTATGGAGTCAAAATGCCAATTATCCTATCATTTTGGGGGGAAAATATTATTGTGATTATGATTGGCTTCCATAAGCATGGTAACCCCTTTGTTACTTACTATTTTTGCTTTTGGAGCTAGAGTAGTTTTCATTAGCCTATAATATACTTTATATATTATGGCCATTTCTCTTGTATTTACTTTGTTATTCATGTTTTTTGTTTTAATATTAAATTTTAGGGTATCCATAACATTTTGATCATTAATATAGAGAGAGAAAAATTGGGATAAAATCAAAATATACCGGGCCATTAGCTAGATTACTTTGCAATACTGTTAACAATGAATCATCAAATTTTAGAAGCCTATTGTCTCTTAATAGAAGACATATAGGTACATCTAAGCCTAATCAGTACAATGGTTTAACCGCGACTTGGACATGTCCTATATGAAGAAACTTGTAATTTTGTCGATATCTATTGATGTCTTCAGCTGCTAATAATTTATTAGTCTCAATATACTTATTAATAGCAACTGTAGATTTAGAGGTTTTAATATTATAATTTTTTATAAAATTAAGGTGTCCAATTTTATAAACCTTTTCAAAACATTCTTTTGGAATATTCCAATTTTGTAAATCACTTTCTATTTTAGTTATTTTAGTAGTTGTAGTAAAAATATTCACACTATTTATAATGTTTTGATTTTCAGAGGTATCCATTAAAACTATGCAGATAGTTTTAACTGAGTAATTAATATATCAGTTAACTGTCTACTTTCCATAGATAAATTATGACTAACATAACATAATTTATTATACAAACTGACCTGATTGTCAAGAATTAATTTTCTAGTTATCTCTTTAGAATAATTGTCTAGAGTTTATGAAGGTATTAATTTTTTGTTGTAGTTTAAGTCCATTAATATTTTTGTTCTTTTATTTTTATACTTACTTTGATATTTCAAACAGACCCATTTTCTACTATTGTAATATTTTATTTGTTCTGTGAATGGATGTGTAAGCATAAATTATTTATTAATTTTTTAATATAATATGGGGTATTCAGGGAAATGGTAGTACAATCTTGGGGCCAATATCTACTATATATGTTACTCCTTAATAATTATTTCCTTGTGTAGCATTTACAGGTTATCTTCTCTAATTTTCTTTTATCTTATTCCTTTAGGCCTGGCGATGGGAACACCATCCGGGTTTGGCTCTAGTACTTCAATTTTTGAGTTAATCCAACTGAAAATACAGGCTTGCCAACATCTAGATCGTGAATAAATGGTTACCCAACTTAAGGAACAAAACTAAGAAACTAGTAAAAGAGTATCATTAATACTCAACACCGAAATAACCTTTCTGTAGTAAAAAAATTTCGACTGGCTCTAGGATAGTATAAAGATTTAGCTGCTCAGCCTCATACTCCTCCCGGCCAACATGGCTCTGGTAACAATTATCGGATTGTAGTAACAATTTTAAAATACTACAAGGCAGGAGTAAAATGAAAGAAAATACAACAAGTAAATAATAAAGCAGAAGTGAAGCAAAATACTTACAAAGAGTTGTTTATAGAGGGAGAGATATAGGGATTTGGGCAATCTGGAAGTAAGTAGAGTGGTTTTCGAATGCCCCTATTGATACAAGGGGAAGGTCTTAAATAGACCTCAAATCTGATGACTAAATTAATTTCTGACTGCTATCTATTTTATATGTGTCCATACATGGCAAATTTAATGGTACACGAATCTATTTAAAAGTTGTCTTCATCTTCTTGAAAATTGTGTTTCTTGAAAGTTATCATCTTTGTCTTGATGTGGAATGGGTATTTGATGAAGATTCATCTTCATGTGGCATGGGAGTCTGTAGAGATTTCCTGTTGTCCTTTTCTAGTTTGTCTGTATGTGGCATGGGAGTTTGCAGAGATTCCCTGCTGTCCTTTTATGGTTGTCTTTTGCTGATTGATTTTTTGGGTGGATTCCCGTGGCGTCCACTCTTTTGGTTGTTTAATTTCATAGCAACTTTTCATTTTTCTAAAATGGTAGTCCGGTTGTCTTCTTTAGTTGAGAAGATAAGCTTGAGCTATCCCTTGTGGATCTAGCATGTCTCCATTGCTTGGTTCACTTGTATGGGAGGATGCAATATCTAATAATTTCATTACCAATTTTTGTTTGGTATCTTTTTACAAGTTTGACAAGGCTTGCTGGAGCCTTCTTTTTAATTCTTCCTTGGATAGTTGGGATTCCTGTCGTAACGAAGAACTTGAAGTTCCCTTATCTTCCTGGGGTATTGGTGCCCACCCTTTGATTTTGATGGTCATACTCAAATATTTAATCCTTTCAAATTCATGAATATCAAAGGACCAGCTAACCATGTATGAAATTCTTTTTGCAATAAAAAACTTGCACAATTTAATATTTTTGGTAGGGTAGAAATATTCTGCTCTACCTGAAATTTTTCAGATTGTGTCTGAAAATGTTTTGACAATACCTGTTTATTTCCTATGAATCGGTTCTACCATTCATAAAACCATCTGGGTATGATCGCGTTTTTCATATCTTCTGAATACTTGACAACCCAAGAATGAGTGTATGGCCTTAGATACATAAAGTTATACCAAGTTGCCTTATAATCATACTAGTTTTATGTTTGGGGTCTATGGGCTCTTGATAGGGGAATGGGTGTATATAGATGATCTACAAACCGTTCAAACGAACTTAACATTCTTTTAATTGTGAACTTCGAGTATTGAATACTATCAGGATTATTCGGATATTTTAATTTATGCTCAATTTTTGCTGAATTGGTATGTATTAAAATGAACTCATAATACCTTCACGTTTTATGGGGATCATCTGTCTCCACATAATTTCAATTAATGTAACAGGGTTTTAGCAACTCTGGTACTCCTAAACCTTCATATTTTTTATCGAAGTCCATGATCGGCAGTACCTGTAAAACTGTTAGCTCAAATTGTTGTTTATTTGGAACATTTTTCTCCATTTTGTTTACAGGAGTCGCTGGCAGAACCGCCTGAGAGTATGTCTCTGATGGATTCATTTCATAGCTATCCTTTATTTGAATAGAAATATTTTTATCTCTTGATGAAGAGTCTTCTTTAAAAACTAATTTTAATGATTGTAATCTGGTCTGACTGGTTATGGGTTCATTTAGTGGGGACAAATAGTAGCTTTTGGCAAAGATGAGAATTCTGCCAGAACTAAATATCTATTTTCTGGTTTTTGTTTTTCCTCTTCTTTGAAGGGTCTTTTAATTGTTTCTTCTGGTTTGAAGGGCTGAAATTGAGGCCTCAAGGGCCTTCTTCCTGGTGTTTCGGGTCTCATTTAGTTCCCTATAAAAATTCCCTAGTGAACAAATCTGGGAGAGAATTATTTTCTCCTTGTATAAATTCAATTTGAAAATTTAAGTTGTATAACAAAGTCAGCCATCTAGCAAATATTTGTTTAGAAACCAGGTTTTTTACATCTTTTTATAAAACATCTTTGGCTACTTTGCAGTCTACTTGTAGTAAAAATTCTTTATTTACTAAATCATCTTGAAATTTGGTGATACATAGCACTATAGCCAGAATTTCCTTTTTAATTGTGTCGTAATTTTTTGAGCATTATTCCAGATCCCTGAAGTGAATCTTACTAATTTTTCGAGATTTTCTAGGGAGATTCTTTGTTTAAGGATGAATCCATATCCTATGTTGAGGCGTCAGTTTCTACTATCATGAATGCCTCTGGATGTTGTATTCCTAGACATGGAAGTTTTTGAACAATTGATTTTATTTTTTGGACTGTCTCTATTTTCTCTAATCCCCATGGGACTAGATCGTTCTTAACACACTGATAAAGAGGCTTACAAACCTGTCTAATATTTTGAATAAAATCTTCAACATAATTGAGACTTCCTAAAAATCATTGGAGCTGAATTTTATCAATTAATTCATCTGGAAATTTGGATGAGAACTCTATGGCTCTATAAATAGATTTATAGGTTCCTTGATATAAGTCATGACCAAGGAATCTAATAGCAATCTGGAATAACTTAATCTTTTTAGCGCTTACTTCTAATCCATTTTGGTTAACAACCTTTAAAAGGTTTGGATATGTTTGAAGTGTTGGTCAATATCTTCTGAGTATATTAAAACATCATCTATATATACTATAGAAATATGACTATATAGATTAACTGTGTTGTTCATTATATTTTGAAATTCAGATGGTGCATTTTTTAGTCCAAATGGCATAACATTCCATCCGTATTGTCCAAAAGGTACATTAAAAGTTGTTTTATATTTTTCTTTTTATGCTATTTGTATTTGCCAAAATCCTAATTTTAAATCGAACTTACTATAAATGTTAGCCTTATAAGTCCTTCTAAGAAGATCTCTTTTATTGGGTATTGGGTACCTAATCCATTTTAAAATTTTGTTAAGGGGCTTATAATTAATGACTTGTCTTGGGGCCCCTCTTTCTTTTTCCGCACTATTGTTGACATAGAATGCCGAACAACTCAACGGTGACTTGGAAGGTCTAATAATTTCTTTATCAAGAAAATCATTGATTTCGTTTTAACATATCCCATTAACTCTTGATTCATTTGAATGGATCTTTCCCTAGTAGGGATAATCTTTATGACAATGTGACACCTAGTCTTAGAGGTTGTCTAGTTAGATGTTTGAATTTCGGGTTTTTCTTTAACTTCCGCACTTGAACCAGATTTATCTTTATCTATATATTTCATTATGTTAGATTTGATAAATGGTTAATATTTTTCTTTCGTGTAAATTGTTATTGTGTTATGCTTAGTTCTCTTGGCTTAGGATTAGTCAGGTTTCATTATGATTAAAGGGTGATTTGAATCGTGAAATTGATGTGTTGTGGGTTTACAACACTTTCGACGCTTAAAAATGAGGAAAGATGCATGGTCTTAGGTATGTTAATACAGATATGATACAATTTTACTGTGTTTTCAGGGAAATCATGTGTCGAAGTTGAATTCTGTAAAAGAAGTGAAAAGAGTGCAAAAAATGGTGAAGTTGCAGGCCACAGTACGAGTCGTACCTTAGTGGTACAAGTCATACTATTCATTCATGATAAAATTTAGAGGAACTACATAAAGAGATGGCCAAGTACAACTCTTGGTATTAGTCGTACCATCCTGGTACGAGCCGTACAAAGAATTTGTGGAAAATTATAGAAGTATGCACTCGTACAGTCTCCTAGTACGGGTAGCAGCTACGAGTAGTGATGACCACATACAACTCGTACCAAGGAGCCGCGGTAAACTTCAGAGAAAATGTTGATTGGCATATGTTATACCCCGTAAGATTTCCGACACCTAGATGGCCTATTTGCACGTTGGTTAAGCATATTTGAAAGCCATACGTGTTAGGGAAAGGCTCGGGAAAGGATCTGACGAGTAACCTGTCGAACCATCACGGAGGGAGCCGGGGCAGAGCCCCTCCGTGATGGCAACGTGTCACGGAGGTGGAGCCTCCGCGTTGACTCCGTGACACATTGGGCCTGTCCAGGCCCAAGTATATAAAGCCCCCACTTCGGTTTGTGAGGTTATATTCCTTATTTAATTTCCAGAAAACGCAGAGAAACAGAGAGAGACGAAGAGGGGTAATATATTATTGTTCGATTACGCTGCCAAACGTAGTCTAAACTCAAATTAACCTCGGGTATCGAGGTATTTAGTAGCAGGGAGCATTCCTACGGATTTTGTTTCGCGAAATACGGCCGACGAATCGTCGTGCTACCGGGCTAAGGTAAGTGGAATTGCTCCAAACTAGTGCATGTGTGCTCCTAGTCGTAAAGTGAATACTTCTCCCTTCTGGACTTCTGGAAAATAGAAAGTTTTAGACCTTCTTTCGATAAGCCTAAGTTTAGGCTATAATTATATCGAAAGTGACGTCGTCCTTCAGAATAGTGTTGTATTTAGTACTAATTGATGTGTTTATGAATGCAGTTGGGGAGATTTAGCTGGAATACTGACCGAGCCTCGTCCGACAGTCGGATAACTCGAGGTTAAGGTATGTGAAGTTGTTCTTCGGCAAGTTAGTAAGCCTTATCTTGGTAAATCATAGTAAACTCCGTAATTGAAACTCTCGGAGTTGAATGTTGAGAATTAAGCTAGTCTGATAGATTTTGAGTTGTGTTGCCATATCGTATTCAGTCCGAAAGTTAGTAAAGCATGCGCCAAAGGGCGAGTTAGCATTCCAGATCCAGTATAGCTTATTGTATGATTAGCAAGCATGTTGTAGAATAAAAAGGATACAGATTTTCAGAATAAAGGCTAATAAAGTAAAATCAGTTAGACAGAAAGTTTTATGGCTATAGATTAGACATTCAGACAGATAGTACCCTGGCTACAGATTAGCCCACAGTTAAAGAAAGATCTCAGAATCATTATAATCAGTAAATAATCAGTTTAGTACAGAAACAGACCAGTATAAGAAATCAGCTTTCAGATAGTCTTTTTCAGTTATGCATGCTTGCTATTTATATGTGCTATTTGTTTGTTGAGACTTGATATGGCGTGAGGGCACCTTATTGAGCTTCCTCGCCGACCCTAGGTTGGTAATCGTGTCGCCTAATCTTGGGCAGATTTATATGCCCAAGTGATGCTCAAACGTATCATTTTCGCCTTATTTATTGTGCAATATGTATACATTTTCATGTAATTGGTAATAAAATGTGAATTTATACTAAACAATATGATTAGCATTGTTTTGTAGGTAAATGGTGATTTTGAGGAGCTAAAATGCATGTTGGAACAACATCGGAGTTGGACTTGGATTCGAGCACGAAAAAGGCATTGGACTGCACCAATTAAAGGGGCTCCGCGATGGAGCCGTGTCACGCTACCATCGCGGAGGCACTCTGCCTGGAGGGTGAATAATTTGTCAATTTCCAGTGGAGCCTCGCGACAGCTCCGTGGCACGGAGGCAAGCCTCCGCGTTGCACGCCGTGCCACGTTGAAGCTTTATTCCTGGACCCTAAATTTCCATAAAGGGTCCGCGTCCATGCCGTGTCACGGAGGCAGTGCTCCGCGATGCACTCCGTGACACGTTGCTTGTTATTTCGGGAAAAATTCCCATTAGTATAAATAGAACACTTAGGCTTATTTTTAATTAATTCAGACTTGGTGGAGCAAGGACGTGGGTTACAGGCAGTTGAGGGACGAAAAAGCTCAGGGTTTTTCTCTCTTTCTTTCTTCTTTCAATCAATTGTTTGTATGATTAACACTTGTTTTAGGATGATTAATCCACAAATGAGTGGCTAATTCTCTTCCTTGCTGAGGTTATGAACAATGGTGATGAATTTTGATTATTGAATTATATGGTTTTTCATCTTCTTCTTCCATGTTGTTCTATTAATTCTTGTTTCTACTGCATTAGTGTGTGGCCGACATTAATGTACATCTAAAAAGTCCGATTTCACTCGAGAGAGCACGAAATTGGAAAGTTGTGAATTAATAGGGTATTGTTCTTAACTTGATTTGGGAAAATTGGGTTTTGATGTGCTTTCCTGATAGAAATATACTTGAAAGCCGTATTAGTCAATTTAGGAACCGGAATTGTATTGCTAGGTCATAAATTGCATTTGATCACAGAAATGTAAACGGATGGTTTATGATTCTTAAGTGAGATTAAATATGAGAGTTTTAATCTCTAGGCTAATGTTCTTGCCTAGCAACTGGAAGAGAAGACTAACCAAATTATGATTATAATCAAGTTCATTACATGTTCTTAACCTTGGCATGCTCATATCCATAGTTTCAATTCAAAGTAGATATTTGTTAATAGTTTTAGTATATAATTTATAAACAAATCATTTAACTTTTGGTACTAAGACTCGTAACATGTTGTGATTCTTGTACAACTTTTTGGTACGACTCATACCAGGTTGGAACGGTTCGTACTAGGAGTCGCATGAGGACTTCCCTAAAATTCTGATGTTCTATATTTTTTTGCTACTCAAGTTATGGAATGTGAGTGGATTCTACAAGTCGTACAAAGGGTCGTACAGTTACTTTTGAACTTGACCCTTCTAGAATCATGGTATGATAACTAGGTCCGTCTTGTAGTAGGATACCATGGGTCGTACAAGTATTTGTACCATGTTTTACAGTTAGGATGGTCTTTGGACAGTCCCAGTAAGTTGTCATACGATTCATGGCACGAAACCATGAGTTGTAGGAGGACACGTGAAGCCTGTCCTCACCTTACAGTGGCAGTTATTTAGGCTAACAATTACCTTGAACTGGGTACTTAGAATTTCCCATTTTATGTCTGCAATTTTAATCATTTTTGCCTACCCAGTTAACCCCCAACGTGCTTCACACCCCATAACTCATTATAATCAATCAAATTTTATTGGGTAGGCACTTCAAATTCGTACCTATTCACTATATTCAAACAACAAGCTACTGATCACCTTCCTCTTCCCCATTTTCATGAGTTTTAAGGAATCACAATATTCAATCAGTTTACCCATAGCAAGATTTTAAATTTAGCATATTTACTTACTTGATTTTGTCAAGTTCTTTCTTGACTTTAGTATGCTTCAATTTTGAGTTACGAAGCCGAAGTGCTTGTGCAGATTAATTGCACAGATTTGAGCTTCAATAATTTTTAGCTCGAGTTACGGGCATGAGGATTATGGGTGAGAATCCTGGATTGAAGTTACACTTGCGTGGGAGTTGTAGTCCAAAAAATTCTGATCTTAAATAGGTTAGGGCGTATTTTTAAAGATTTGGGTCAAGTCGGGTCAATGCCATTCATTTAGCCCGTCACGACTCGTACCACAAGTCGTAGGTTTGACCTACGGCTTGCCCTTGGACTCCTAAAAGAATACTTTAGGAACTTACCTAGGGACCTATAAGATAGTACAAGTCGTACCATAAAGGTATAATCAGTACATTGCCCCATAAGTCAATGTCTCTGCACTTCAACACTTAGCATAGTTCATTCTTACAGTTAGTAATACGTCTCATACAATAGTGGTACGAGTTGTAATGACAAATTGTAACATGAACTCCTACCTTTGGTATTTACCATGACTGATACTACAGCCTATACAATCCTCTTATGAGTAATACTAAGGCTCGTAGTACTGGTCTGGTCTATAATTTCTCTCACTAGATTTTTGTTATGCCTGCACACTGAACATACAAAAGTTAAGTTACTTGGGTTACCTTCCTAGAAGCACTTGATTTAACGCCTTGGCATGACGCAGGTGGTATGGTTACTCAGACTTCACCAAACCACCTTATGGGTTGCCTCGCAAGAAGCGCCTAATTTAACATCGTGGCACGACGCAAGTCTCTTGACTACTCAGAATTCATCAAAAAACTCATAATCGTCCTCGATAGCTGAGACAACCCTAAACTCATTGGGCTGCTTCATTGACCAGCAGACATTAAAAATGACCTCGTCTTTATTCAGCCGGAATTTTAGTTAGCCAAACTCAACATCCACCAAAGCTCTCTGAATGGCAAGGAATGGTCACTATAAAATAATAGGGACTTCAAAATCAACTTTGCAATCTAGGATTGAAGGCCGCTGGGAAGATGAAATGGTCCACCTTAACTAGCACGTCAAATAGGATCCCCTCTAGCTTTTTAACTGTGTGATCTACCATCAATAGCTGCATTCAAGTCGATATGGGGGCTCCCAAGCCCAGTTGTTTAAACACAACCAACCACATCAAGTTGATGCCAGCTCTCAAGTCACAGAGTACCTTCACAAACTTAAAATCACCAATCGTACACGGAATGGTGAAGGCACCTATATCCTCCTTCTTTTAGGCAAGGACCCATGAGACTATGGAACTACAATGATGCAAGTTACCAACTGGCTCATAGCTCACGGACCTCTTCGCACTTCCTCCCCTCTTTGTGTGGAAAAGCTTCTCAAAGCCTATTAGTTAGTATTAGTAAAAAACCTAGTTAAGGGGTCCGTAGTTGTCGCAATCGCTCATTGTTTAACATGGAAAATGGTCTGTTTTGAGCGTTTGAAGTGGATGAACAATCAGCGTACGTAATCGAGTTTCATGCCATCACGTCTTTCCGCCCAACAGTGCTGGAAACCGCTTTCATGCGTCTTGGTTGTTGGTGGAGAAGAAAACCCACCTGAAAATCACAAGATCCTTTATGAACTAAGCATATCTAGGCATCTGCTCCAATGGCTCGACCAATGGTATGTTCACTGATAATTGTTTAAGCATAGAGAGAAATTTTTGGAACTTACCATCTTCCATTTTTTTCTTCATCCTTTGAGGCAATGGTGGAAGTGGTCGAGGGATAGCCTTATAAATTTACGTGGCACCTTGTTTCTTACCTTTATCAGCTTCAGACTCCTTTGAACAACTTGGAGTCTCAATTAACACAGACTCACCTGTAAGCTCATGCTCAGCAACCTCATCTTCCTCACTAAGCTCAATCTCCTTCCGTCTTTCCATCTCAACTACAACCAACAGAGGGGGATCAATTGTGGTCTTGCCACTTCTAGTAATCAAAGCCATACAGTGACTATCATTCTTTGGATTTTGAATTTTTGTAATGTCCTGAAAATCCTAAGATCAGACCCAAGAGTTGAAACGAAGAAAATAGGATTTTCTGCACCAGGGCATAAAATGAGTCATCCTGTGACCCGTTAAGATGATCATGAGTCACTGAGTGACTCATGGTGAGGTGTATGACTTAAGCTGGAAATTTAGGTTTTTGGGTCACCGCGGGCATGACCACAAGTTGTGGTCAGCCCCATGACTTGTTGAGTTAGTCGTGGTCAAGGTTGGTTGAAGAAAGAGGAATTTTGGCCAGTGAAGGTAACGAGAGGTGACCACGAGTCGTGGTCACCAGTAACGACTCGTTAGGTCCCCCGTGATAAGCCTCAGGTGAAAGGTTGGCGGTGTACTTAATGACTTCTGACCACGAGTCGTGATCCATGGCAATGACTCGTCCAATCCCTCATTGGGACTGGTAGGCTATTTTTCTCTACGAATTTATTAAGGGTTTTTCTGTAATTTCTATGATCCTAAGGCCTAAAATACGTAGTTTTAAGCTCTAAATAGTGAGTTTTAAGAAGGGTAAGTTCATTCTAAGCCATTCTTAATTCATGCATGCAAGTTTAGAGGTTTTGGAGAGATGATAAAGCTAGTTCTTCAAGTTTTTCATCAATTCTTCATTGGGCAATTAAGGGCGTTGCAGAATCAGTTCTTCTCAAGTGTGTAGGGCTATGAATGGGTGAAATTGTTCATATCCATGCCCAACTCCTCTCTAATTCATGAAATTCTATTAATAATTCTATGGAGTTTTATCCCAATTCTTATGAAATCCTTATGATGTATCTACGGGTTAATCCCTCTCATGTATAAATGCATGTTTTATGAATCATGGTCAGATTTTATAGCTATTTAGATTTAAATTCCTACAAACTATGCCCAAATATGCATATTTCATGAAAGTTCAAGTTATGATTCCATTTTGATTTTGATGTTCATTAGCCCATTATGATTTATGACTTATGATATTATTTCTCTCAAATGCTCGTCATGAATTTATGAATATCAAGTACAAATGCATTACATGTTATACCCCGTAAGATTTCAGACACCTAGGTGGCCTATTCGCATGGTGGTTAGGCATATTTGAAAGTCATACGTGCTAGAGAAAGGCCCGGGAAAGGATCGGACGGATAACCTGTCGAACCATCGCGGAAGGAGCCGAGGCAGAGCCCCTCCGCGATGGCAACGTGTCACGGAGGTGGAGCCTCCGCGTTGGCTCCGTGACACGTTGGCCTTGTCCAGGCCCAAGTATATAAACCCCACTTCGGTTTTAATTCATTTTAAACTTATAAAATTTCCAGAAAACAGAGAGAACAACTAGAGAAAGGAAATAGAACGAAGAGGGTAATATAATTTCGTCCGATTACGCTGCCAAATGTTGTCCAAACTCAAATTAACCTCAGATACCAAGGTATTTAGCAGCAGAGAGCATTCCTACGGATTTAGTTTCGTGAAATACGGTCGACGAATCGTCGAGCTATCGGACTAAGGTAAGTGGAATTGCTCCAAACTAGTGTCTATGTGTTCCTAGCTGTGAAGTGAATATTCCTCCCTTCTGGACTTCTGGAAAATAGCGAGTTTTTGACCGTCTTTTGATAAGCCTAAGTTTAAGCTATAATTATATCGAAAGTGATGTCGTCCTTCAGAATAAAGTTGTATTTAGTACTGATTGATATATATATGAATGCAGTTGGGAAGAATAGCTGAAATACTGACCAAGCTACGCCAGTTAGTCAGGAAATCAGAAGCGAAGGTATGTAAAGCTAGTTTCCTCGGCAAGTTAGTAATCTCGGTATGGTAAAGTAATTTAAAGGCCAGTTGAATGTTCAGAAGTCATGTATTATGTTTATTACAAATGTTGGTACGATATTAGAAGCATCAGGTTATAATTAGCACGAAACTTGCTAGCACGATATAGATTCTAATACAAGTGTTAGGAACTGCACAACATGCTCAGTATGTGATGTAGTATAGAATGTTAGGATATTATCGTATTCAGTTGAAACCCAGTAAAACAATGTAATATCTCTAACGCATCTCAGAAGTAGAATAATAGGTTAAAAATGAAGTTTAGGAAGCATGCTAGAGATAGTAAATCATGTTACTATAGAAACTCAGCATACAGCATGATTTTCAGCAGAAAAACTATATCTTGTTCAGCGTTAGACTCAGTACAGTATGGCAGAAGATTATATTTGTACATATATACTATTATCAGTCTCAGCACGAATTAAGTACGTACACATTGCCATCACTAGTTCAGCACACAGTATGTACGGATACTTTACTACTATTAACTGCAGTATGTGGGATATGCAGATAGTATTACTAGTTGAGACCGTTGTATTGTTTTGGGGTTGGATTACCTAGCATCCATGACCGCCCCAGGGTTAATAGGTGTATCGACTCGTCCGCCAGAGGACGAGGATACGTCGCTCTATGGAGTGGCATGCCGTCCCACAGGGGACGAAGATGGGATGCCAGTTTTCCCCACATTGTGCCTTGGTCGGCCCTTACACACCCCTGTCGAGCGAATACGCCCGGGTGTTGATTCAGGAGTCCTCCGGACTCAGGTACAGTTATAGTCAGGGGCTCAGCGAGCCCAAGTGCATACCCAGGGGACCGGCAGGATGCTTATAGTTATTATAGGAGATGGGATGACCGGGGTAGGGGTATAGATTTCGTGTTGGTTGTACCTCCCGGCTTATGGGGGCCGGGTAAGGTTTGTGTGTGCTATGTTATGTTATGTTATGCCATGTTATATTAGATACGAGTGGATCGGCAGTAGAACGATACATCTCCAGGTATGACTCCTACTCCTTCCTGTATAGTTAAGAGTAGGCATAATTTTACATTATCAGACAGTTAATTTATTCCTTCCTATTTCAGTTTCATCAGTTGTATTGTTGTTTTGAGATATTTCTTTCAGTTATTGCTTTACATACTCAGTACCAGCGGTACTGACGCCCGGTGGGGCGCTGCATTACTTGCCTGCAGGTACTCATAGACGAGGAGGCTATCCCCCGTGATTCCTGTCAGCGATCGAGTATTCAGCTCCTGTCATCCGGAGACTGAATTCCAGAGGTGTATTTCGTTTTCTTTTGTTGTACAATATGGGTAGGTCGGGGCCCTGTCCCGATCATTTCTATTATTTTTCCTAGAGGCTTGCAGTCTGTATATACTTCCCTGTGGTCAGTTGAGCCGATCGTGTTAGGTCGTGCAGTTGTGTAGTTGTTAGTACTTTATCTCTTTTTTGCTGGCCGTGTGGGGCCATAGCTTGACAGTAGTGGTGACCTTGCCGGTCACGTAGCTCCAATACTTCATTGTTGAATTATAGATAACTAGATAGCATGGTGGCCTTGTCGGCCCGCATAGGCCCCCCTATATTGAATGTGTTCTGGTTAGCTGATAGTACAGGTACAGGTGGCTATAGGCCAGTTGGCCGGAGGCTGTGTTTACAGCCGTTATATAGCCGGTTGGTTTCTTGAAATAGAGTCAGGGCCAGCCAAAAGCACCAGACGTGCTTAGGCTGGACCATCTAGCAGTCCAGAGTCTAGCAGGCACCAGGTGCCCGTCATACCCTCCAAGGTGGGGTGTGACATTACAAGTATGCATGAACTTCATGGTTTATGGATTTATGATTTTGGCCAACTCATGGGCCTTATTTCATGTCTAGTTCACGTATTTCAAGCATGCTTATGATTATCATGATTTTAAACTAGCCCATGAATCTCATGTATATAATCCTATGGGCACTATATATATTTTGGGAGTAGTATTTAACACCGAGTCGACCCAGGGACCAAGCATACTCTGAGTCTCAAAACTACGCGTCAACGTAGCCATGATGGAACCTCCTTTACGACTATCCCTTTTGCCTAAATGGGCCTTTCATGAGTGATATCATGCCTATTTTCATGTTTTTACCCATGGCAAGGTACGAACACCCTCCCGACTAGGGGTATACAGGTCGGGCTCCATGTGTGCTCATATGGGGTATGTCGGTTATACGAATCTCCCACTGTTCCTCATGATTTATGTATGGTTATGATTAGATACTTTGGCTCAAGTCATGTTTAATGAAGCTTTTCTCTTGTGAATATGATTATGAATGATTTACGAATGTTTTGAAAAACCTTGAGCCTTATGTTTACAATATGATATTTACGTTATGATCATGTTGTCCTACTCTTATGAACTTTTAAGCATTTTAACTGTCCATTTTACTTACCTTGCATACTCGGTACATTCCACGTACTGACTGCATACTCTATGTTGTATCATCTCATGATACAAATTCGAGGGATCTTTCTCAGCAACATCCTAGCCCCTGCTTTCCCACTCAAACCTATCCAGCTAGCATTGGTGAGTCCTCATACTCCGAGGACATTCAGTATCCCTAGTTGTTATGTATCCCTTCAATTTCAGACTTGTCGGGTTAGTTGGGGGTGTTGTCCCATCAACCTATCAGATATCTTAGAGGCTTTCAGACTTTGCGTAGTAATCAGCTTATCATGTATGATGTAAATTCTAGTTTTGATGTTTTGTTATTTAGACTTCCATTGTGTTTATGATGATAAATATTTCATTTTTTTATTGAGTTAGATGTATGTTCGTGCCATGGGTCGACTTGGAGTCTCTCGGGCCTCCTTGTCCCGTGTCTTGATCTGGGCCTATGTTCGGGTCGTGACAACTGTGTTGCTAGGAAGTGATCCCTTCTGCCTTTGGTTCAGGGAAGCCGACATTTGACCAAGTTGTAGCTCAATTTGTTTGATCGTTGTGGCATGAGATTCAACTTTCTGTCTCATGCCAGATATATCTCCCTGAATGTCCCTCAGCTGATCATTGATGGATTTTACCTTCTTAAGCATCTCATCCATCATGTTTTCCAATTTTGAGGGTCCAGTCTCACCCTCACATGCATTAGGAGAAATATACAAACCTGTAAGGTTGTTCTGATATCCATCATTCTTTCTTCATTCACCCTCTCGCTCATGACCTCGGCTCCGATCCCTATACCCATTCCTATTATAGTTGTCCTGATATTGTTTCCAACCTTGATTTCTGGAACCCTGGTGCCAAGTGTCCTATCCAGACCCTTGGGCATTGGCCCAAAAACCCACCACCTAGTTGTCCAAGAAGTTGCCTCCTCCTCGGAATCTAAATGCTCTTGCCTCGGTTCCTGACCCTGAGCTCTCACTACATTTACCTTTCTCACACCAGAGCCCAGAATATGCTTCATGAGCAGGTCTAATGATGTCCGCATATGGGCCAGCTCCTGATCATGCTCCTTCTCCTTTCTACGTTGATCCACAGACATACCAATAGCATACGTACCTGCAGTTGCTTCCAATTCCCTAGTGTGTCAGGCCCTGTTAGTCTTATTCACTCTATCCAAAACAATGGCAGCTTGCTCCCATGTATGACTCATCAATGCTCCTCCCGCCACAGTATCTGCTACAGCCTCTGTGCTATTTTTTAAGGACCTATAAAAAAATTCCAACAAACTATCATCTGGAATTTTATGGTTTGGGCACTTGGTCAGCTTCTTCTTAAACCTCAACTATGTCTTATGAATTGCCTCTGTTTTCAGTTGTCGAAAGTCATAAATTTCATCATTTAACTGTAGCATCTTGAAAAGGGAAAGAACCTTTCCAAGAAGGCTGACTTGAGATCCCTCCAGTTGGTTATGGAGTCATTAGGCAACTCTAATAACCAAAGTGTGGCCTCTCCAGTTAGAGAGAATGGGAAGAGTCTCAGCCGTATAGCATCTTGGCTCACACCAGGTAACCTGTACGCCTTGCATATACCAAAAAAGTTCATCAAGTGAGGTCAGTATCATCAGTTGCATTACCACCAAATACCCCTTTCATATTCAGCAATTGTATCATGGTGCTAGTGATATCAAACTTTTCCCTAATAGGTAAAGGTGGTGGTATGATGCTCCAGTTGCCCAGCTTCATCAACATCTAGGTCATCCTCATCATAGAACTAAGGAGAATATCTTTGGCCTCGATTGCCCCTTCCATGGCTGCCAGCATTTACTACCTCTTCTCGAGCATCTTCTGGTTCCGGAAGTTCTGCTAGCCAAGCTAACTCAGCTTGGCGAACCTTTTCAACCAATTGTGCCTCTCTCTGCTCAAGGTTCTCCATTCTCTGCAAAGTTCGCTCTAATTCAAGATTAGGAGGAATCAGGGGGTTTTCACACCATCGTGTACTTGGCAGTCACCGGACACAACCTATGGATGTCAAAAAACAAAAACAAAATGTAAATGAGGAAATAACAACTAAAAGTTAAACACAACACTTACTCTAATCCTAAGCCGTATTCCCCAATAATGGCACCATTTTTTATAACGCTCAAATCACACTCCTGTAAAAGTATGGTGCAGATGTTGTCAATATATAAGCCAACAAAGGTTGGGGTCGATCCCACAAGGAATATGGTCAAGATACAGAATAATGCTAGTATTTAACATTTTAAGATTGTTATCTCCTAAAGGGGGTTTTGTAAAAGAAAATATGTAAAAATGGTGAGAATTTATTGTTGTTTATCAAGTTTATGCAAATAACTAGGGTAAGTGTTCCCCATGGATTCATAACTACGTCGAGTTTTACACTCGTGATCTATCCCAATGCTTACTTGTAGAACTGTATAACTAGAGTTCATCCAAACGACCGGTTTGCCCCTATTGGATGACTATCCTAAATAACTGGATTAGGTCTCATGAGTGATTTCACTTCAACCTTTATCAATTTTTTCGATATTAACTATCCTGCCACCATAGCTCAAGTCATACAATGACCCATAAAGATCAAGACTTTGTTGTCATTCTCTTTTCCTAATCTCTACTTCTGTAAATTCAAACAAATGGGCAAGTCTTAATGTGGCGGTCCGTTAAGAACCTTTTAAGATAAAGAGAATACAATACAAGCATTTAGCATTGGTTTAGAATCACTTTGTACAACCCTAGTTCGTTAATTCACCATGGTTCCCACAATCCTAGTTGTGGAGGTTTTAGCCTCTCATGGTTGTAAGAGAATTAAAAACATTCATATGCAAACACATAATTTAAAACATACAAAGATGATTGGAAGAAAACCCACTTGATTATTTAAGAATTAAGGAAGATATTTCAAGAACAATGAGAAAATCAAATCAAGCAAATCTCCAAAAGTTGTTTTCAATAATCCCAAAACTTGAATAGAAAATCAACAACAATTGTTTTCCACCAAATCTGACTTGTTTCTAACTTGTTATGATTGAAAATAATCTAAAAAGTATTTATACTTCCTAAGTAAACAAGGAAAACTACTGAACTGTCGCCGACCTTACTTACAACCCATAACTAGATTGTACAGGTTGTACCTTCACTCGTACGTTGGCTGGCAACTTCTGATTTTGGCCAAGCGTTAGAGACTGGTATGACTCATACAATGAACCTATGAGTCATACTATCCAGTCATGGTTCGATCCTGTGAATTTTGGCATCCTCTGAATATTTTTATGAGTGGCTTGGTACGACTCGTACCTGCGTCCTATGACTCATGACTCCCAATCGTACCTTGAGATATGCTAGTCTTCAATTGTTCTGAGCTTTTCCACAGCTCCTTGGTATGGGTCTTAGGTAGATATCACGATCTGTGGCTTCTGCCTGTACCAGGAGACTTGTCATGTGCAACATCTTCTGAAGTTTTCTATGACTACTGTGGTATGACTCGTACTAGGATGGTACAACTCGTACCATGAGTCATACTTTGCCTTTTCCTAATCACCTTTATCTGGACTTTTCCACGACTGTCAGTGTAGCTCATACCAGGATGGTACGGCTCGTACTGAGGTCCGTACTCAGCCCTTTTTCTACAATTTTTCCTTCTTTTGAACATTTCAACTCCCACATCTACTTTCCCTAAAAACAAAGTAAAAGTGGATCATATCCATATAAACACACCTAAGTCCATGCTTATTTTCTCAGTTTAAGTGTCGAAAGTGTTGTAAACCCACAACACATCACCAACGACGATTGAATCCACCTATGCAAGAGGTGATGAAGAAAGAAATTTTCAAATTGCTAGATGCTGGTGTAGTTTTCCCCATTGCTGATAGTAAGTGGATGAGTCTGGCATAGTGTGTACCAAAGAAAGGCAGGATCACAGTAGTGCCAAATGAGAAAATGATCTAATAACAACAAGGCCGATTACAAGTTGTCGTGTTTGCATGGACTATTAGAAACTCAATCCTTGGACCCAAAAGGACCACTTCCTGATGTCTTTCATGGATCAAATGCTTGACAAATTGGTAGGTAGAGGATGGTACTATTTTCTTGATGGTTACTCGGGGTATAATTAGATCTTATTAGCTCTAGAGGATCAAGAGAAGACCACCTTTACCTATCTTTATGGGACTTTTGCTTTTAGGAGGATGCCCTTTGGGCTGTGCAATGCACCGACCACATTTCAGCGTAGCATGATTTCCATCTTTTCAGACATGATAGAGGACACCATCAAAGTATTTATGGAGGACTTCTTGATTATGGATGATTCATTTGAAGATTGCCTTGAGCATTTGAGTAAAGTGCTAAGCAGGTGTAAAGAAACCAATCTTGTCCTCAATTGGGAAAAATGTCATTTCATGGTCAAAAAGGGGATTGTGCTGGCCATAGAATTTCAGGAAAAGGGATAGAGGTGGACAAACCAAAAATCGAGGTGATAGCTGGATTGCCCCCACCTATCTCTATCAAGGGTATTTGGAGTTTTTTGGGGCATGCAGGATTCTATAGGAGGTTCATTCAGGACTTCTCAAGAATTGCACAACCATTATGCAAACT
Source organism: Datura wrightii (assembly GCA_035772735.1). NCBI lineage: Eukaryota > Viridiplantae > Streptophyta > Magnoliopsida > Solanales > Solanaceae > Datura > Datura wrightii. The sequence goes on from JASDFA010000016.1 coordinate 163,528,242, forward strand.
ACCTGAGAAGGAGGAAAAGTTTGTGTTTGATAAAGAATGTATGAAAGCCTTTGAATTCCTAAAGGAGAGACTCACCTCAGCCCCCATTATAATAGCCCTATTGGTCTCTTCCGTTTGAGAATGTGTGATGCCAACGGGGTGGCTCTTGGTGTTGTCTTAGGCCAAAGGAGAGCAAAGATATTTCACCCAATCTATTACGCCAGTATGACGCTTAATACATCTCAGAAGAATTACATGGTGACAGAACAGGAGCTGCTAGCAGTAGTATTCGCGTTTAAAAAGTTTCGGGCATACTTGCTTGAAACTAAGGTGATTGTCCATACAGACCATGCAACATTGCGGTATCTAATGTCAAAGAAGGATGTTAAACCAAGGCTAATCAGATGGATATGTTCTTACAGGAATTTGAGTTCGAGGTAAAGGACCGAAAGGGGACTAAGAACCAAGTGACTGATCACTTGTCCAGATTGGACAGAGGCAAGATTGAAAGATGAGATAGACATTGATGATGCTTTCCCAGATGAGCAGGTGTTGGCTGCATCTCATTATTTGATCCCATGGTTTTCCGACTATGAAAATTATTTGGTAAGTGACATGATCCCGATAGATCTGACGTTGCAGCAAAGGAAGAAGTTCCTGTTTGACGCACGGAGGTACTATTGGGATGATACATAGTTGTTTCATATTTGTATGGATGGGCTAAATCGTAGGTGTGTTCCATAGGTTAAGATGATGAGTATACTTGAGGCCTGCCACTCATCCCCAGTTGGGGGTCATCATTGTGGTATCCGAGCTACATATAAAATTTTGCAGTGTGGGTACTATTAGCCCACAATCCACCAGGATACATATGATATTTCCAAGTCCTATGATCAATTCCAAGACAAGGTGGTATCACTCGTAAGCATGAGCTACCATTAACTCTAATTTTTGGAAGTAGAGCTGCTCGATGTATGGGGTATTGACTTCATGGACCATTTGTGAGCTTATATAGGATGAAGTATATTTTGGTGGCTATGGATTATTTCTCAAAATGGGTGGAAGCCATTGGGACTCCCTAACAATGAAGGGAAAAGTGTCACAGCATTTCTGCGAAAGCACATATTTACCAAATTCGATACTCCAAGAACCATCATGGTAGATCACACTTTTGTAATTTCTTCTTCAAAGCTCTACTTAATAAATATGGTGTAAAGCATAAGGTGGCAACACCTTACCACCCTCATTCAAGCGAAGTCTCCAATAGGGAGATCAAGACGATCTTGGCGAAAATAGTGAACACCAACCAGACAGACTAGTATAGGAAGTTGGATGATGCGCTTTGGGCATATCAGACAGCTTATAAGACCCCTATTAACACCTCACCATATCAGCTGGTTTATGGTAAGACATGTCATTTTCTAGTGGAGCTGGAGCATAAGGCATTATGGGCACTAAAGAAGTTGAACCTGGACTGGAGTGAAGCAACCAAGTTAAGACTAGATCAGCTAAATGAGATGGATGAATTCAGGCAGCGAGCTTAAGAAAGCGCAGCCATTTGTAAGGAGAGAATGAAAATCTATCACGACCAAAAGATTGCAAAAAGGGAGTTTAATGATAGTGATCTGGTACTCCTATTTAACTCGAGGCTCCGCTTGTATTCAGGTAAATTAAAATCTATATGGATGAGACCGTATTGAGTGGTGGAAGTGTCCCTATATGGTGTCGTTGAACCAGAGAATAAAGATGGCAAAAGTTTTAAAGTAAATGGGCTGCGAGTGAAGCTGTATTTGGGAAACACCAATGAGGTAAAGGGAATCGAGCTAGTGTATCTTGACGGGGCTTGAATAGTCAAGAAAGTTATGTCGTGTCGCGATGTTAAATCAGGCGCTGCATAGGAGGCAACCTATGAATGGTCGGTGAAGTCTGAGTAGCTGACAAGAACGCTTAGAGCACCACAGGTATGTCCCTCTCCTGATTTTTCATTTTTTACTGCTTTTGGGGACAAAGCATATTTTTGAGAGGGATGTACCTGTCTTTTGGTTTTTGATCATCCGAGGATATTTGTAGTCGTGTTTATTTTTTCTCGGATACGCTATCTAGTAGGACCGGCATGTTTAAGATATTTTGTTATTTTTGTTTAACTAGAAGTAACTTAGGTGTACTTTACAGCCAATAAATGCACATGTGTTTGATGTTTTGGAAATTGTTGAAAAAATGACCCTTTTTAAAAAATTTTATGTTTAGCTGTGTATGTTGACTGCATTGCATAACTACTGTAGATCTTTTTCTGGCATTTGATAGATTAGCATGTATAATTGTAGCTTAGTTGTGCACGAACCAATTAGGTAGAATAATGCAAGCATGTGTCATGTGTGAGTGAGGATTCTTACTTAGTTCAATACTGCGTAGAGGATCTAGAACTTACTCGGTTGGTCTTTAAATAGGTTGTAGGACAGTTTGTTAGGAAAAGATCATAGGTCATTATTTATTTAAGCCCACTTTTAGCTTATATTGCCCTACCAAATAAAAATGAATCCCTTGATCCCATGTTTGAGTCTAAAAGTTGACCTTTTCATTGCTTAGCCCATTCACCTTTCCTGTTTTATTTATAATGAGCCTGTTTTGGCCCTGTCCCTCCTTAGAAATTATGAATCTCAACTCAGGCAAAATGCTCGGTGGCTATTATAGGGGTGCATAGATGAGATGGGGGAGAAAATAGAAAAAAGCTAGTAGATAAAAAGTTGGGTGTGGTGAGAAAAAGAAATAAAAAAGATAAAGAGAAAAAGAAAAGATAAAGCAAAATGCAAGAAACAAAATTGAAAAAGAAAAGAGAAAATTTACCACATCCACAAATGGCAGTTGAATGGTGAAGAAGAGAGGAAAAGGATGAAAAAGAAAGAAAAGGGTAAAAAGTAAAAAGTGAAGCCAAGTTGTGTATTGCCAAGAAGAGTTAGTCACCATTTCCATATCTACCATACCCAGTCCAAAGCTTACATTACAAGCCGATAAAAGTCTTGTAGTGATCCTGGCCTGACTGTCTAAAAAATTAAAGAAAAAAAAAGGGCAAGCCTATGGTACCACCTATGCAGTATTTGAAACTTCTTTGTGAGAGTGAGATTCTTACTTGCTAGTTCCAAGATGTGTGTGTGTGTGTGTGAGTGAGTAAGTGTGAGTGTTGGGGACTTCATTTGCTATGAAGGTACGTGGTTTGCATTGCATTCTGCCAATTTTTTGTGAAAATAGCATTAGTGATAGCTTAGTTTACTACTAATAGTTAGATGACATATCTAGATCCATGTGTGTCATGAGTTGTAGTTGCATGTATGCATAACTGACTTGGTTTTGAATGAAAAAGGGGTCGATATCTGATAATGGTCATGTGTGCAAATTTTTGTTGTGTTGGCTGTAGGTCTACTACTTTACTTTCTAGTTAAGTGTCATGTTATAATTTTATTTTATTTGCCTGAGGACATGCAAAAACTTTAAGTTGAGGGTGTTGATGTGTTGTGGGTTTACAGCACTTTCGACGCTTAAAACTGAGGAAAGTGCATGGTCTTAGGTATGTTTAAATAGATATGATGCACTTTTGCTATGTTTTCAGGAAAATCATGTGTCGGAGTTGAATTATGTACAAGAAGTGAAAGGAATGCAGAAAATGGTGAAGTTGCAGCCTTAATACGAGCTGTATCTTGGTGGTACGAGCCGTACTATGCATTAATGATAAAATCCAGAGGATGCACAAGCTGATAGTCAAGTATGACTCTTGATACGAGCCGTACCATCCTTGTATGAGTCATACCAAGCATTCGTGGAAAATTACAGAAGTATACACTTGTCTAGTCTTCTAGTACTGATAGCATCTACGAGTTATGATGACCACATACGACTCGTACCAAGGAGCTGTGGTAAGCTTAAGAGGAAATGTTGATTGGCATATCTCATGATACGAGAGGATACCATGAGCCATAATATCAATGTACGAATCATATCCAAGGCTTGTGGAGAACTTCAGAGAATGCCAGACTTCACAAGATCAGACCACGATAGAGACGTACGACTCGTAACAACATTATACGAGTCATACTAGCTCCCAGGACTTAACCAATTTCAAGACTGCCTGGCATTGTACAAGTAGAAGGTATGACTTGTAGCTACAAACTACGATTCATAGGATCTGGCGGTGACAATTGTATCAGTTTTCCTGTTAATTTAGGAAAGGTTTATAATTATTTGTATAAATACTTTTTAGGTTATTTTCTAAGGAGAGACCGATACTTTTGAGATTCTTTTGAGTTGTATTTGTGATTCTTGAGCTATCTAATATTCTTGGAGATCAATTACAAGAAATTTCTTGAAGAATTTATTCATTGTTCTTGATTTATTCAAAGTTGAAATATGCATTAATCAATTGGGTTTTATTTCAATCATCATTGTAAGTCTCTAATTATGATTTTTTTATGAATTCTAATTCTTCTCTTACAAACATGAGAGGTTAAAACCTCCATAACTAGGATTGTGGAAACCATGATGGAATAACTAACTAGAGTTTGCACATAGTGATTCGAAATCAATACTTATGTTTGTATTGTCTTCTCTTCATCTTAAACATTTCTTACCAGAGCGCAACATTAGAAATTGCCCGAATTCTCTACTTACTTGAACCTAGAGAGGTAGAGATTAGGAAAAGAAAAGAACACAAAACTTGAAACTTTATGGTTGATTGAATAACTTAAGCTACGGTAGCAGGATAATTAATTTGGAATAAATTGATAATAGTTGAAGTGAAAACACTCAATAGATCTAATCCGGTGATTGAGTATAGTCATCAATAGGGATGAATCAGTCGTTTGGATGGACCTATGCTATCATTTCTACAGGCTAAGTATTGGGATAGATTACTAGTGTATTCACCCAAAGTTGTTATGAATTCACGGGGAACACCTCCCTAGTTAATTGCATAAACTTGACAACAACATCAATTTACAATACTCTTACTTGATTACTTCTTTAGAAAACCCCTTTTAGAAAATAATAGAACTAAAATCATAAATGCTAAGCATTATTTTACATCTTGACCATATTCGATGTGGGATTGACCCCAACCTTAGTTCGTTCTTTATTGACAATGTCCGTGTCATATATTTAGAGGAGTGTGATTTGAATGTTTTCAAATATCATTCTTAATTAATTTTTAAGTATAAAAGAATGAAAATTATAATCACAAATTGAGGAATTATTGCTTTTTCCTGATATTTAAGAGAAGGAGCTAATCTATACTATATTAAAAGTATGAAGATCCTTAGTTGATTGAACCTTTTGCCATTTATTAAAAGATCTTGCAATAGACAAAATTGTTATTTACTATTTTTTCATAAATATTATTTGAAATTATTATTTTTAATTATTTCTATCACTTTATTTTATCATATTAGATTTCTATTTATAGAATAACTCTATTTGTGGTATAAATCTAAAAAAAATAAAAAATTTCGGTGGAATTTTTTTTCCTTTTTGATAGTCATGATTTTTTTACCTTAATTTATTATATTAGATTTTCTATTTGTGATATAACTTTATTTATAGCATAAATCTTCAAAGAATAATAAATAAAACCTTCCACAAAAGTTTTTCACCGTTTTGATTTGAATTTTTTCCCTTTTTGATGGTAGGGAATTTTTACAAATTTTCTTTCCTTTTTTTCGTAGTCATGAAAGTTATTTTTGTTTCTTTTTGATAATTTTTCCCCTTTTCAGTAATAATGCCCTAATATTTTTGTACTTTTAATTTATTTTTGATTTATAAATCCTTCCGCTTCTATAAAAGGATTTATAATTGCATAATTTAATTCATCAACTCTTCTACATTAATAATTTTGATTCAATCTCCAACCTTGTATATTTTCGTGTTAATCTATCTTCTTTTTTATTTCATGTAATGAATTTTTTTTATGTTGTGGATTTTTAAAACACAATGGTAATTGCTATGCCAGCTCAAGTTGTTTGTATTCAAAATAATTTAATTTAGATTATATCCATTAGTTGAGTCTAATATTGATACTATGTTATCTTCTTTAATTGGGTCTTATATTGATATTATGTGATTTAGATTTTGTTTATTTATATCTGACATTCTTCATTTACTCATACATTCACAAGTTTCATCTATTCAGATAAAATAATCTCATCGTCTCATAAAATAAATTTTTTAATAAAATTATAAATTATTATAATTATAACTCTTGTGCATAGTTTATTTTAGATAAATATTACAATAAAATCTGAAAAGGATTTTGAAAACAAAATTGTGCCAATTAATAACTTAACGCGATACGATTCTTGTTGGATAATAAAAGTCTTAGTAATTGGAGCTGAATTAGTAAAAGAGTATAAAAGGAAATAAAGTAAGGCACACGAATGACTATAACATTGGTTGATGAAGATGTAATAATTCTTTTTCGTATTATATAGTATATTTATATTATATATATATATATACACACACACACACGTTTTTTGACCATTAAAGTTTAATTTTTTGCAGGGCACAAAAATTCATGCTATGCTTTTCAATAATAATTATTGAAAAGTGGAAAAAATATTTACAACAAGACAAGATCTATTATATCATAAACAGACGCATTGATAATGTTAATTCTAATTTTGTATAGTAAATAAAGAGATTAATGCTGGATTCAATGACGACACTGTATTTCAGTAATACAACCGTCACTTTTCTACTGTTGCCTTTTCAAACAATTTTGTTTCATTTGAAGATGCAATACAATCTTCTAATGAAACAATCTTTGATAATTTCTTTAGATTTTATCAGCTAATCTAACATTCAATATATGTATAATATTTTACTCTTATCTACTTAACAAAATATTTTTTGTAGATATAAGTATGAAGGTCCTTATAAATGTTAATTGAACTTTTTGCCCTTCATTAAAAGATTCTAGAATAGATAAAATTGTCATTTACTATTTTCCTTAAGTAGTTGTTATTTAATTATTATAGATCTTTACTAATTTGTAAAAGGTAAAACTTCTAATATTTAGTATTAAAATTAACTAAATTTTAGAAAAATAAAAAAAATTAAGCTGAAATCATATCATAAAGGGTAAATTAAAAAGTTTGAAATTAAGTTATTATTAAATATTTAAAGTAAGAAGCCTCGTAACAAAATATCATTTACCTTTTTAAAACTAGCATTCAAGCTTGATAAAATAATTATGTAATTATATTTTTTAATATTTAGGATTTTAAAACTAACAAAAAATTATGTATTAAATTCTTTCTTATTTGAAATATATAAAAAATATTAATATTAATATGTGTGTGTGTAATGCATATTTTTAAGTGTTCATGTAAAAATGAATGATTTTTTTACCTTTCAATCAAACGCTATTTCTGTGATACTTTTGTTCATTGAAATAAGTATTAGAACAAACTGAACAAAGAACTATTAGATTGAATCAAACTCTTAAACATAATTATTTATTAATTTGAAATTTATAACTTTCTTTCTAAATTCTTATATTATTAAATGAATATATTTTTTACATATTATTTATGTCATTTTATATTCATATTATTTTTATTAATAGGAAAAATATGGGCAAGATACTTGCACCAAGACTAATTTTAATTATAAGCTTGTGCTTAGTTTTATAAAGCCTAAAGATCTCTCAATAAATTTCGTGTGGCAAGACGGAAGTTCCTTAGACACTCACGTAAACCCATACTGCTTACCTAGCCGAAACAAATACCAATTCCATTTATACCAGCTCCTGTCCGAATCCGAGATACTATTACCAAGTAGTAACAAATAATTGGGTAAATAGTAAATTTTAATAAGAAAATCCACGTCGGGATTCAGGCGAAAGAGAGAAAAGCCCGAAAGCTCCACTTTGAGAATTTCCCCTATTGGCATATTCCCCTTCATTCCCATTCACCGGAGGGCAATCTTCTCCGATCTCTCACGCACAAAGACGCACTCTTGTGTATATCTGAATTTCCTCAAACTCGCTGTCAAACCCTAATCCTCTCTTGCGATCTCCATCTCTATACCTCTGTGTTGCAGTTAAGAAGAATTTCTATTAGTGGGGTAAATCGATGATAGAAAGACGCTGTGACTTCTTGAATTGAAGTCACAGTTTTGGAAGAGAATGAGCTGTGGTGAAAGCGAGAGAACAATTTGTTGCTATTATTGCTAGAAACGCCATGTGGTTCTCCTTTTGGAGATCCAGAGACCGATTCTCCTTGGATGAATTCAGGTAATTCGCTTTACTTTGAATAAATGTAGAAGACTGAAAATAGTTGATTTAGGCTGGAATACTAGTGGATATAGATCCTTGGAAGGTTCTTGAATCATAACGCTTGCATCAAATATAGAGAATTAAAAAGCATTGATCTTGTAATTGTATAGTTGTTGTTCATTATAGAAGAACAGAATACTAATGGATTATGTTTATGAATAAAAGTCAAAGTGGTTTTAGACTGTGGAGCTAAAGTCAATTTACCTTCTTTTCTTCAAGTCATAAGAATATATTATTTTAAAATATTTATCCAGTGGTAGATACTCGCAAGCTGGTCCAGACACCCCTGTTACCCAAAAATTATGTCTAGAATATTTATACACCACTGATGAGTGGAGACTGCTCTTTATGTACCCCTAGTATGAAGAGCACTAGTATATGTGCTGGACACAAATACTTAAATGTAAGTTGAACTTGTAAATCTTCTGTTTGTACAGCCATCATCTTGACTTGATACTACTAGGCCAAGGCTTTATTGGAGATTTGTATATTTTACTACAGATGAGCAGTATAATTGAGGTTCTTTGCTTGTGTCGTTTACAATTGCCCCCATTTGGACTAAAAACTTGAATCATATATAGATGCATCTCTTGAATTCAGAAGAGGATAATGAATTGTCCACAATATATTTAACAATCAAAAAAAAAAAAAAAAGAACTGGCCACAATTTAGGGTTCTGCTTATTTTTGCCCCTCTTCTTTTGCTGCATTTTACTTTTTGTTTTAGGTACTGCTTTTGCCTTTTAATTGTGAGAGTAAAACAAGATGTACATAGTTTGGAGGATGAATGTGACGATCCAAAAAGTAGAAGGCCATGAACGGCATCAACAGCGAACGACTCCTATTACATAACCTCATCACAGTCTATGGTTTGGAGGATGAATGTGACGATCCAAAAAGCAGGAGGCCATGATCGACATCCGCAGCGAATGACTGCTAACATAACCCTGTCACAGTCTATATATGCCATATATCTCAACACAACACTTCTATGTGATAGTAATATATGGAGATCCTAAATCAATATGCATGTCCTGTTACTGACCAAAACAAACCATTAAACCAAAATATAACCCCCAAAAGTGAAATAAGGTGAACGAGATGTAACAAAGTACAAGACATGACATAAGCCTCTAGGCATTTTGACAATATATAGTAAGTTTTTGGGACGCGACCTGGATAAACAAGAGAATGTAGTAAATGCTAACACTCCCACTAAACACAGGTGGGGCTCACCAAAAGGAGGTGGTGCCGAAACTGCGTCATCCAACTGTACCTCTAGATCTGTAAAGGAAGCAACAAAGAAGATGGAGTGAGTACGTACGTACCCAGTAAATCTCATCGATCATTTGATCTTTCTCTAATAGATGGGACACTGTACGTATCATCGATCATTCGATCTTTCTCTAAAAGGTGGGAAACATTCATTTAATATAGAAATCATTCTTTAGCAAAACCAGGTTAATGATAATAAAATTCAAATTTTAACCATGTCGTAAATCAATTCTAATTCTCTTTTGAAATCCAGTTGTTGTCCCTAGGCCACAAACATAATCTTATACCGAGGAGGCTCTACTTAGATACTGACTTATCAAGAACTTCATCTAACCATTACGCCGTATTTAGGTGTGTAGATAGGTCGGGTTGGTTTGATTTTTGCATTTACCAAACGAAATCAATTGCATCAGTTTTTTAAATTTATAAACCAAAGTTAACCAACAAAAATCAGGTTTCTCAATCTCAGTTTTTCTCAGTTTTTTTTCCAGTAAGGCTCTATAGCACAAAACATATAACTAGTGCTTCAAATATTTCTTCGTTCCTAATAAGATACAAACACTGGGCTGTTGTTGTTGCCTAATAAGATACAACAATAATAAGGTTCTTCCCAAGAAAATAACACAAAATGTGAAATGAATCATGACATTATGGTAAAATATTGTGTCACTAAAAATACGGATACTGAAATCCTATTACACAAAGGTTCGGGCATACTTCGACTTAGCTCTATAATCTGCTAATTCATCTCGTATAAATATACCAAGTCATGCTAAAATAAGTACTGCTATTAAAGAAAGACTAAACTAAGTTGTGCATTTTCACTGTCTAAATCAATGCAAAACCAAAAAAAGTTATCCAACACTATTGTCATTCTTGGTGTTGTATTAAGTTTCTTTTGTTAGTATTAATTTGGTTTTGGCTTGAGTTTTATTTGAGTTTTTGATATATGAGCTATAAAACTTGTTGGACCATTCAAAAATTTCAAGTTTGAATCTGAAATAACATGTTAAAGCCCAAAACTATGAAAAAGTTTAAGAATATATATATGTAGTGTGGGGTTGGTTTGATTTCGGTTTGACTTTTTCTTAGTTAATACCAAACCAAACCAATAATGTGTTTTTTTCCAATACCAAATCAAACTTCTAGTCGGACTTTTTTTCCAGTTTGACTCAGATTGCGGTTTGGTGCGGTTTGTCGGTTTTCTTTGAACACCCCTAACTGTACAAATAGAACAAGGTGTGCTAGCAAACCCGAGATTGGTTACGACCTTGATGTTACTCACCATAACTTACCACTAATATGGCTCAAACTATAATCCCACACCAACGCATATGATATGTTGTCGGGGTAAAAGCCACCTAACTTGGAGGAGATGAATACCCTTCTCAGTTATCTAAGGTTCCTCCCAAGAAGTCATACTTTTAATCATTATACCAAATACTGCCTTTGAGCGTAAAGAACATATAACATTTATATTTCATTTCTTTCTTTCATAAATCTGTGATCAAAATCAAAAAATGGATAGACTTTGTCACGTCCCAAATTACCCCCTAGACATGATTGACACGCAGCATACACCACCGGCCAGACGAATCCAACTTTCGTATATTAACCATTAATTCGCATATTTAATAAATTATGTATGAATTCAAATAATATGATAATTAATTACGAATAATTCAAATCTCTGATTATTAATTTAAATCCAAATCCCACACTAGACCATGGAGCATCTAAATAAACCACAAAAGACTTGGGTGTGTAACCCCAACAAGAAAATATTGTTAAATTTAATGATAAAGACTCTTATGGAAGCCTCCACGAACAATACGGTGGCTCACCTTAGCAACTGGATCAACTCCAACACACTCGTCATCTACTAGTTTCATCGTCACCAATAGTATCTGCATGGACATGCAGGTAAGGAGTGAGTTATACGTAAATATAACTCAGTAAGATCCTCGATCCGCCACTTCAAATACCCTTGGAACTAGTGTTTGAAAATACAAGCACACCAGAAGCACAAGAATATTATGCACAAGAATTATATCATAATATAATTTTCAACAAGGTTCACACAATTATTTATCAAGAATATTATATATCACAACATAATGTACGCTGAGGGCTTGTCATGAATGACATTTAAATCAAGTAATCAACACCACGATTCCACGACAACTTACATAATGCGCTAAATACATTAGGAAGCATACACAATGATCAGTATTTTCAAGAAGCATACACAACGCCAATACTGTCAAGAAACATACACAATGACAATACTGTCAAGAAACATACACAATGCCAATACTGTCAAGAAACATACACAATGCGCCAAATATACTAGGAAGCATACACAATGCTCAATATTGTCAAGAAGCATACACAATGCCCAATACTGTCAAGAAGCGTACTCAATGCCTGGTGATATCAAGAAGCATCCACAATATCCCAACCTCATGGCTCACAGCCGTATCATTCCACGAAACAAATTTATAACGACGGTTTTAGTATTCTTGAGCATAAAATATATGTGGTTGTCCTCGAAGACCATCATTCTGCCAAGCACATGCTCGTTCCAACACACGGACCAGGCAGATAAAACACATTCTTTTAACACATTTGAAAGGCAAGCACCCAAAGCTTAAAGTCTCACTTACATCGAATTCACAACTCAAACACTCTCTTCATTAAGTGATAACTTCATTCTCGGGTCTCTGAATCACCTTAAACTATACAAAAATAGGTTCAGAATGGTCAAAAACCCTTGGGTGAATATTCTCTTAATTTTTTTAAAGTAAGTCAAATTTGCGGTCAAAGGGTTGACCTAAAAAGTCAACTCTGATCAACGGGTCAGAATTCCCGAACCATGACCACCAATAGATTCTCCTTGACGAGAGTATTCCAGAACCCTATTCAAAATTGAATTTTGATATCATTTCCCTTTCAAATCAATGGTTTAGGTTGAAGAACCCTAGGGCTAAACTTTCTCAATTCTCATAATTTTCTCCATGTTTACACTATAAAGATTTATTCATAATTACATGATAATCTCATAGGAAAGTTTAGAATCATTACCTTGATGCTTTGACATGAAAATCTCTATTTTTCTCTTCTCTTTTCTCCCTTTCTTTATATGTATCAAAAATTATCTCTCATTGGGAGGTAGATAGTGTGCTAGATTATGTACCCACATATACTATGCCACTGTTCCCTTTGCCTGCATCAGTGGCAAAAAGACGATAAGAAGAATAGACAAATTGTGAAGGGATTTTTTGTGGCAATGGAATAGACAAAACAAGTCTTTCGACCGGGTAATATAAGATGTGGTTTCGATTGAAAAGAAGGATGGGGGCATGGGAATCAAAGATCTGAGGGTTCAAAGTATCAACTTGCAACACAAATGACTCTGGGAATTAATAGGGAGGAGAGTGCTTTATGGAGAGATGTTATTATTGCTAAATATGGACTTCTCAACCCATGGATTAAAAAACAACCATAATTTTCTAATTCATATCGTGTCGGGAGGCATATGAGTGCATAGTGAAACTCCGTTCTATCCAAGGCCTCAATTATTATTGGAGACTGCAGGGAAGTAAGGTCTTGGATAGGTTTTAGAAAAATAAGAATTGATGGAAAGAAGGTGAACAACTGTCTGGAGGTGTTGTTGGTGTTGCTGGAGGTTAGGGCTAAGACTAAAATCTTGTCAAAGAAAACTAAGATGAGTTCTTTGATATATGGTGGTACCCTGAACAAAAGTCAATCTTTGAAAAGATAGTAACCCCATGTTACTCATCCAATAACTCATTGATATTAGGTATATGATATTTGTTTGGTACAATTATTTTATTAAGGCTATAGTAATCAACATAGCACCTCCATGAATCATTTTTTAAACTAGTAGAATTGGATTGCAAAGGAGATTGAACTTGGGAACCAAACCATATTCCAGTCGCAAATATTCACTTGTAGCATACCATATTTCAATGGATTGACGTAATTTTTCTAATAAAGAAAAAGAAGAAACACACTACTTTGCGTCGACAGACACTTATTTAAATCTTAGAAATGTAACTTCCTTTATTCAACAACTCAACCAGAACGACAAAGATTTTGAAATTTACCAGGAATTCCGCTCTCATTTTACTGACAAACAATTCGGTCGTGCAAATGGGTGGCTCAGAAGAGCCAAGAATATCAAGAAAAATATAGAAGACCTCTCTTTTTTGCCTTGATTTTGTTCGAAAAGTAAGTAAGACCCTGTTCTCTTCCCTTTCGACATCAAGATAATTGATGAAGGTGGTGCTTTGAAAAACAACCACTTGGTTCTCAATTTCAGTCTTTTGGGCCTGCGGGTGACGGTACAGTGTAAAGTTTGGAGGTTTGGAATGCGGCAGCAGGGTAATGGTGCGGGAATGTGTTCTAAATGGTGTCAAAGATGTTGGCTCATTGAACACAAATTGGAATCATGCAAAAGTGTCTGAACTTGGTTACTTGGTGTCTCTAAAACTTTATTGAGAGATTGAAGTGAAGTTGTTGCTAAGTTGGCCGAACTAACTTCCTTCAACTTGTAACGTTTCCCTTGCTAGTTGAAAATCATGAACATGTCCTACCAATTGGCTTGCACACAGTTGACAGAGACTAACCATTTTATGCCGAAGACCAACTCAGCACCCCCGATAGAAAAAGGGTAATAAGTACATAATGGTTAGTCTTGGTAATTGAACTTTAAAATTTCGACAAAACTTTGTTGCAGAGAATTATATCTTCGTTCAGATATGTACATAGAAGGTTGGAATGATTTCTATTGGAATTTTAAGCTCCTCCACAATGGATTCAGCCACAAAATTATGCGTCGTACTATCCATAAGGATCAAAGCCTGCCACTGGTTGGTTGACCCTTGAAGTTACATTGAAGCATTGACGGAGTGCCCCAAAATTGCATGAAAAGAAATTTCAATGAAGTCATTTTCTGGTGGTTCGACATCGTCAACATTAGCCTCAACGTTATCGTCTAAGTGTTCAACATCCTTGAACTCCATTAGTGAAAAATTTGTGGATTTGCTTCTGTCTTGGAGCAAACTTTTCATTACAATGGTAACAGAGTCCTATGGCCATCTGAAATTGCCGTTCAGCATCCCATACTCGAACCTGCTGGGATTGGAATGTTGTCTGGCTGGTTGCTAAAGAGCTTTTGGCATATTGATTTGCGGAGGAAGGAGAGTTGGTGGTTCTTGATGTGTTTTTGGCAAAAGAAGGTGTGTGTGGGTCGGGCTTGCCAATTGTGGTCCAATTGGACCCTCTAGTGCTATAATGTGGGCCTAATTTTTGCTCAAATTCAAGTGCTAAACTCATGGCCCCGTACATTATTCTTTGTCTGTGACATCTTCCATCAGATTTTAGTTCCTCTCTAACCCATTCAAAAACACACTAACAGATAGTGATCTGGCCTATTTGTGACTTGACGAACCTTTTGCAAATTCTGGATGGTACTCATGAAAAAACTTGTTTGTCGGATACTATAGAGATGTTCGTTTGGATTTTGACCTCGTGCAGTACTGAATTTTCCTGCAACTCCTTAACAAGTTCATCCAAATAAAGCAAAGTTCGCTCTCGCTTAATCCAAGAGAAGAGGTCAAGAATGTCTCCTTTGAGATACATCATTGCGATAGCTAACTTTATGATCATCCGGAGTTTGATAGTAACAAAAATGTTTTTCTGCCTTTAAAATCAATCCTCTGAGATCACCGCCTTCAAATTTGGGAAATTCCATCTTTGTATGTACCCTCCGGGATCACCATGGACTGTCAATATCGTTGTTTTCTTGCCAAGCAGATTTTCCTCCATCACAGGTTCGGCGACTGGCTTCCTCTTGTCGGGAGTGTTTAGTTTGTGCTTTCAATCTATGTTGCTCAAACTCTTAAAAAATGTCGATGAGTGCGTGTTAGATCCTCCAATAATAGTGTATTTTTGGATGATCTAACTGGGGGGCGACAACATTTTCGGAGAGTCCGAGTAACATATCTTTCAATACAACTACTTCTGCTACCTTTGAAGATTGTGTTAAGTTTTGCTCATATGGCTGATAATTGCTGGGCAATAGATTCAACATAGGGAGTGTCATCTTGGGAATTAGAAGATCTGCTGTTAACCATTTTGGATCATTTTGCTCTGATAACTTAACTAATTGTAACTAGTAGTAGAGAATATAAAAAATAGAACAGTAGAATGTAATTTATTGGCAATAATTTGTGCAAGAATCTTAAACACAATTACACCAATAAAGTTGTCCATGTGGAGAGGACAAGACTCCAAAATATAGTAATTTTTGACGTGAATTACCTACCCAAATTACTATTCCTAATTACATATCTATAGTACACACAATAGGATAAGATCGTACGACTAAAATTTCGGAATAGAATAAAACTGTTGGAGCAGTTTCAGGAAGCATTTGTTGGTTGACAGTTTCTCCAGGTGTGCATTTCAAAAACTGTAGAAGTTGTACTTCAAGACCTCTTCAATTCTTTATCCTCTTGTTGATATTTTCTTCTAGAATAAGTCTTGAGAGGTGGGCCTGTATCGTTTGTTCTCTTCTTTTATGCACTTCTGGATGTAACCTTAACACCTTTTTAGTGGTGGTTTTCCCAATATCAATAATATTTACTGATTCAAAAAAAAAAAAAGGAAAGAAAGATAATCCTATCTCCAACTCGCTTTACCTCTAAAACCCCGATCTTAAGTCCTAGCTCTAGACAATTCCTACCCTATTCCTATTTTTATCTATCCCCATAATATCATAATTTATAACCTGTGATGCCTATCTCTCTAACCTTTTGCATGTCTGTTTAGTTTCCTCTAGGCATGCAATATTAACTCTCCTCTTTTTTAAGGTATCCAGTAATTCAATCGACTATCTTGTCTCAGAGCCTATATTCTAGCTACCTTTCCTAATCCTACTCTCTTGGATTAGTTTCTTTACCCTCGTCCGTCTACGATGAGGGAACCCTTTCCTATTTTGCACCACATCCAGGCACTGAAGTGGCGGGACTAACTTCTTTGTTTTTGATAAAGTTGGCGTGACTAGCTTCTCTATCCACATTCATCCGTGATGTGGCTACCTTTTTCCATTTTGCACCACATCCGGACGCTGATGTGGCGTGACTAGCTTCTTTACCTATACACATCCATGATATGAGAACCCTAGTTCATACTCCTCCACATCCAGGTGGCTATGTGATGGAATCCCTGGCCTATTATTCATTACATCCGGGTGCAAGTGTAAGGTTTGCTTAGGTGAGCATGCCCGACAGTATCTGTATTTTGAGGATTCATCATGAATTGGCTTATATCAGTCTACCACAATGGCGCAACCCTTCTCCTCTATCCAGATTTGGGACTGCCAATGTGAGCTTGCTCTAATATACTTCCCCCGCTTCAAAATAAGTAGTGTTTTAGCTTTTTGATTTTGTTTCAAAATAAGTGGTGTTTTACATAATCAAGAAGGCATTAATGATGTTCTTTCAATTTTACCCTTATTTAAATAGACAGTTTTACATAATCAAGAAAATATTAGAGAGATGCATCTTTTGCAATATATTTATTAGGGGTAAGTGGGTAAAAATACATTTTTCTTTTTAGAAATAAGTAGTTTTTTTAAGGGGTGTGCCCAAGCTAAAAGCACCACTTATTTTGAAACGGAGGGAGTAATGAAGTTTAGGTAAAACATGATAATACATGTGACAAACTGTGCTGCTTAAGTTGCAATGGAGTAGTAGTCCGTAGAATTTTAGTACATGATGCTCAGATGATTGTCCATCTTACTATAACAGTTCCTGATCATTATGAAGTTTAAGCTGCATTCCTGCCTATTGTGCAGATTTTTGACTGATCAGCTGATGAAAGTTCAAGTCGTTAATGAGGTCAACAAGGTAATTACTTTACCTTTCTGATCTCCTCCTCATCTCTGCTTTCTGTAACTATTTATTTTATGCTGTCCTGCCATCAGGTATGATTATTCTTCATATATTTAAATCTTTTCTTGTGACATGAAGGATTTTGTGATTGAGGCGCTAAGATCAATTGCAGAGTTGATAACATATGGTGATCAACATGATGTGGCCTATTTTGAGTATGTCTCCTCTAAGGACTTCCCCTTTTGGTGTATGCTATCATTTTAGTCTGAGGCAGACCTAACAAGCTTTCTTTGACGTAATGTTTTTCCTTACAAGTGTGTTGTCATTTCCACAGGTTTTTCATGGAGAAGCAAGTGATGGGGGAGTTCGTACGTATATTAAGAATTAGTAAAACTGTTATTGTTTCTCTTCAGTTGCTGCAGACGATGAGTATTGTGATCCAGAACTTAAAAAATGAGCATTCTATTTGTAAGTGAACTGTTGAAATGTGTTCTACTGAATCAATATTCTTGCCATTACGCATTTTGTTTGTCTGACACTTTTCCCCAAATTTTGCAGATTACATGTTTAGTAATGAGCACATTAATCACCTTATAACATATTCTTTTGACTTTCGTAATGAAGAGCTTTTGTCTTATTACATATCCTTTCTGAGGTGTGTTTCCTAAAACTCAGCTGCTTTAGAGGCATTTTCTTACTTTGAAATACATTTTTAGTCAAAGTGCTTCTTGCTGACACTGGTTTTCTGGATGCATGCATACACAAAGAGCAATAAGTGGAAAGTTGAACAAGAACACCATTTCTCTTCTTGTGAAGACTCATAATGTAAGTTTAATTTGTAAAGTTATTAACAGCTTCCTAATAAGTGTTAAAGTTACTATTCTGTTTGTTTGAATTCTAGGCATGCCAATATAATATCTGGTGACTTAGCTCAGCTAATTCACAGCTCAACTTGTTGACCAAAGAGAATTCTGTGCTGCTGTTTGTTTGAATCCTAGGCTACCAATATAATATTCGTTAACTTAGCTCGTTCACTGCATACTTGTTGACCCAAGAGAATTCTGTGCTGCAATTTGCTGGTTTGCATTCTCATTATGGACCTTAGAAGAATTAAGTTAATAAATGACCAAACTAGAGGTCCTTAGTTAAAAATTGAGATCTTTAGGAGTGGAGAAAGTCAAATATGATAGATATGGGGAGCTAAGATGAGGAAAGTGGACGAGAGGTCTCTCTTGCATCTTTGATTTTCCTCTGCTTGCAAGCTGGAGTTTGAACCATAAAATAGGTGAACTGTCCGCTTTTTTCAGGGCAAAGGTTATGACTTGTATTGTTTTTGTTGATTGTTAACTTGGTTCAATAGTTTGATATATTCTACCAATCTGTTTTGAACTTGGAATTCAATCAATTTTCATGTATCTCTTTTTCAAAACACATCCATCCCATTCTTTTTATTTTCTGTAGTTTCTCATCCTTTGCATTTCATTTGGTCTACATCTTTGAATAGGAAGAAGTAGTCTCATTTCCACTCTATGTTGAGGCAATACGCTTTGCGTTTCATGAAGAAAGCATGATTCGAACTGCAGTACGTGCGTTAACCCTGAATGTTTATCATGGTGAGCTTCCTTCTTATACTTCTTCTAAATTTCTCTACATTCTCCCTCATTCACAGTGTTTTCGGTAGTATATTAAATAATCTTCAACTTGTTCACAGTTGGCGATGAGGCTGTTAACAAATTTGTTGCCAGTGATCCTCATGCCGATTATTTCTCAAATTTGGTCAAATTTTTCCGGGAGCAATGCATCAACTTGGACAAGTTGGTTAATGCTTCAAAGTAAGTAGTTATTTTTATTTTGTCCTTGAAACTGGTTTACGCATAATGTATTTGCTGTGTGACTGATGTGATTTTTGATGCAGGTGTCTGGGTCCAGATACCAGTGGTTCTATCCTTTCCTCTGTTGATGAGATTGAGGATAACCTCTATTACTTTAGTGATGTTATTTCAGCAGGGATTCCAGACATTGGGAGGCTAATAACAGACCTCATGTTGAAGGAGCTGATATTTCCATCAATACTTCCTTCTTTACAGATGGAAGTAGTTAAAGATAGTGTAATGATCTAAACCCCTTTCTCTCTTTCTTTACATGTGTAGTGAAAAAGATAGATGCTCTAACATTTAGAAAGTTTACTTAAGGTCCTTGCCTTTACTAGATCAGGCCTCTAAATTAACATTTTTTCCTAGTGGGACAGTTCGCCTCCAATTGTAAGATAGGGATCCAAGTCATCAAGTGAGCAAAGTGGTCAAGGGCACCTCGGGAAAGGTCCATTGTTGAGCTCCTAGTTAGGGCGATATGGATGGGTGCGGTTTACTGTATTAAAAAAGAAAAGTTTTTATATGAGTTGGTCACACATTTTACATGGTATCAATATAGGCAGAGGTCTTGGCTTCAAGTCTTACCATCGCCCACTATCAAAAGAATTTATACGTGCTTGGCCCTTGATGTATAATTAAGTAGATAAAAGTGTGCTGTGATACCAAATTGAAGTGTGTGACTATCTCAGTTAATTATGTCTTCAACACGTTCCCTCACATGAGAGCCTAATTCTCTTCATGGGCTAAGCACATGAAAATTCTTTGTGATAAGGAAGTGAGACTCGAACCCAAGACCTGTACATCCCCTAATACCGTGTTAACGGGTGTGACTTGTGAGCTTTCAATGGATGGTCACACACTTCAACATTGACATTTTTGCCTTAAGCCTCTTTTTTTTGCTTCCATTAGAAAAATGTCAAGTTGTATATTTTCTAACATCAAACATGTCCCAACATTTGGAGCAAATCAAATAGATTTTCGTTTATCAGTTTTTGGCAAATAATTACCTTGTGCTTGTGCTGGTGGGAGGTAGCAAGTACTTGGTGGAATAGTTAAGGTGCGATAAGCTAGCCCGGATATCCCCGTTATCTAAAACAGAAATTAGTATTTTATGGGTCAGAAGCAAGTCTTATTTCTGTTTATTATGACAAAGAAAATGAGGGGAAAATTGCAACAAAGCAATTTATATCCTTTTTCTTTGGTTTATTCCTGTTTTATCCTTAATCTTATCCCTCCTAAAGTTGAAACTGATGATCGTAGTTAAGTTCTTCACCTCGTAATCAAAGTTGTTAATTATCAAAGAAATAAATTAAAATATAGGTTTTGCTCCGACCATTAAAAGTGACTTTAAGATGTAATACAAGTTTGGGATTGGGGTTAAAATGTAAAGCTTCTTTAGTTCTTTTAAAGGAAGTAAGTAGAAGTGGCTGTAGCAAGCTCAAGGGGCTATTGACACGAGATAATGTGATAAGGAGCTAGAATGCTGAGTGAACTCGGTAAAGTACACGGGTTTTCAATGAGTTTCCTTTATGATTTGGTTTCTTGTGTTTCCTCCCTTGGCATTTGTTGTTTTCATTTTATGCTGGTTGCTGGAACTTTATCTCCCGATAGTCTTTTGTAGCTTATGTACCTCTAATTGTTAACTTTCATGTTATTTTAATGTAGGATACAGGAATTGGAACCGCAACTTCTTTGTATTTACTCTGTTGCATCTTGCGCATTGTTAAAATAAAAGATTTGGCGAATATTGTTGCTGCCATTCTTCTTTGTGATATAGAAACATTCGTCCCAAGGTCTGAAGCTAAATTGAATGGTTTCATGGTTAACCATGATATGTCACATGAAAATCAAGATTCAGAAAATGGTGGCTTCAGATCAGCTTCTGATGTTCAAAGTTTACGGGTTTCAATCCCAAACATATCAATTTCTTTAAATAGTCACCCAGAAGATGACATTCCACAACCAGATCATGGGAGTACATATTCTGCGTTAAGGTAATTTACATTTCCATCTTCTTCTTAATTATTTGTTGTTTTGTCAAGGAGGTGAGCTATCAATTTGTTAGATGCATGACGCAAACCAAAATTTGCCAACACTGCACTAGGTGGAACTATCATTAAAACATATCGCGATAAAATATTGTTGTCTTGGATGAAGAGTAACTGATAACCACAGGGATGCAATGTATGCTAAGGGGTCGTTTGGTAGGGGAACAAGTTATCCCGGAATAACTAATTCCGGGTTGGGATAACCCGAGATTGTTATCCCACCCTCAATAAGGAATAAGGTAAATAGTCCCGTAATTAATTTTTAGATGGGTTTATCCCATGTTTGGTTGAAATAAAATCTTGGAATAACTTATCCCGATCCATATTGAGGGTGGGATAGAAATAACACTGTAATCTCGAGATAAGTAATCCCGGATAACTTATCCCGAGATTTTATCCCAACCAAACGTGAGATAAGCCCATCCAAAAAATAATTCCGGTACTATTTATTTCTTATTCCTTATTGAGGTTGGGATAAGAATCCTGGGTTATCCCAACCCGGGATAACTTGTTTCCCTACCAAACGACCCCCTAAAGAATAAACTTAAGTACTCTGCTTCAAGAAGAATCTCTATCAACTTCCTTAGAGAACACTTGAAGCTTTAAGTCATGACTTTTGGCAATATTTTGGACCTCCTATCATGGTTCTCATAGTTAAAACAATAACTTCTTCGAGTTTTGTTTAATAAATAGTTGAAACCTGTCTGATTGTCAAATTCTATGAACTTCTGAGACAGTTGACTTAACTCAGTTGCCAAATTTTAGTTTTCCACTTCACTTTTTCTAAGGTTAACCATTCAGTTTTTTCTTGATAAGTAATCGTTATCATATCTCGTATCTTCTTCTTATTATGTTTATCTATAGGATTTTGCGATCATTTTGTTCTGTATATTTCTCCATTTCTCTGTCTACTCTACACAACTATTATAGGGATGTACATGTTATTGCTCTGAATGATTTTCACTAGCACCAGCTAAGCATGAGTTGAATGAAAAATAGATGTCTTTCTTTTCTCATTCTTTTACTTTCTTGTTCTTTGTATCTTCTACTCTTATTTGGATGGTCTGGCAGTAAGTGTTGTTTAGAACTTCTTGAACAGTTTGGTTATTCATTGTGTCTTACATGTATAAGTAGAACACATCGTAAACCAGTACGTTTGGAGCGAGCAGCCAAATCACTTAAACTTAGTACATTTGGAGCGAGCAGCCAAATCACTTAAACTTATTGCTTTTCCTGCTAATTTTTTGTTCTGTAGGGAGGCCTTACTTTCTTATATTACTACTGGGGACGATGTTCAAGTTTCGGGTTCTTTAAGCATGCTGGCTACACTATTGCAGACTAAAGGTTATATGAGTGGTTTGTTGTTCTTTTCCTTCAGATGCTGTGCCCCACTCTTATAAGAACCTTTGTGCCTGCAGAGCTGGAAGAATCAATGCTTGACGCTCTTGGAATTCTTCCACAAAGAAAACAACAGAAGAAACTCTTGCTGGTATGTTGCAGCTGTAAAGTAATCATTTTACAGAAAGTGACGTTTCTGAAATTATTAAGTTGGAGATTTGTTTTCACTAGTTGCTACTAAAGTAGGTCCCATGCTATAGCTTTTGGGATATGAAAGGTGCGAATATGAAAAGCCTATCCAACAATAGCATAGCTTAAGATATAGGTACCTTACGAATTATGATTTAGATAATGATTATTGCCTATAAATGAATGTATTATCACTTGAGTAACAAAATGATCCATAAAACTGATTTACCTTTTTTTATTAAATAACAGAGAGCAGCTACATGTGATACTACTATAACAACTATGCCTAGTCCCAAGCAAGTAAGGGTCGGCTGTATGAATTCCCACCAACCGTGTTACTTCAATTGAACTCTTCTCTGACCAATATTCTAATAAAATAAAAATAGTAATAAAAATAACATAAGAAGTACTGGAAGTTCTTAAATTTTTCTACTAACTTATGAATCTCTGAAAAGCTAAACGGCTCCTAGAGAAGTATAGGACATAAAGTAAAAATGTCAACATGGCTAAAACAATTCTCAACTAATAGGTATCGCCTAATATTGTAGGTCCTTCAATATAACTTCCTTCCAAGTGATTTAGGTCTACCTCGTCTCTTTTTAATACCTTAACTCACCATGGTTACACATTTACAGACTGATGCATCCAAGGGGTCGACGCAGGAGATGACCATATCACATCTTAAGCGACCCATTTTCATTTTATCCACGATGTGCTACTTGTGCCTTCTCAGGAATGTGGTCATTTATCCTTGAATTTTGGTTACCATTCTCAAAAAAAAAAAAAAAAAAAAAAAAAGAAAAAAAGAAGAAATTATCCTTGAATCTAGTTACAATTTTTTAACTGGAGATTGGGTTGAGCTACATTGATTAAGGATAAAGTTTAACTAAATCTGCATTGACATGAATCTACCCTGAACCTTCCCAATTCCTGCTCTTTTGATGAGCTTTATGGAACGTATTATTTTTTTTCTTGAGGAAAACCTGTCCCCAAGTTTTAAGAACAGGGAGCATTAGAATCCGTGAAGTTTGAACTCTGTTATCGTGAATCTTACACCACAACTTTGGTATCTGGGAGGTGCCTGCTATGCTTTACTGAGATATTAATAAAATATTTGAAGTGTCCTGTTTGTCCTATTATACCTTGTTTCCTGTAATACAGAATAAATTCCTGGTGCCACTAGCTTTTTCACGTTACTATTCTTGGTAATGGTACCGATTAATTGCCATTGTTACTTTCAAAAATTTACCGCGTATGCATCTTAAACATTGATAAATTTTATTAAACAAGAAACTTTCTTATCCTCAACTAAGTTTCTGGAGATCCACTCAGTAGGTTTGGACCTCTTGATTGGAATGTAATTACATGCTTAAAGCATGCCTTTTGGGACAGTCCTCGATAAACTCTTACAGTTTATAGGTTCATGAATTTTGGCATCCTAAAGTTTTGGGGAAAAATGGCGAGAGAAGGGAGCTTTAGTTCCACTGATTTTCCACAAATCATTTGGCTTTGATCAGTCTCCCATCAGTCATCTTGATGATCCAATATTTAAAAAAAAGGATTTATGTAAACATACCTGTACACCATTTTTGCATAGTTGCTAGTTTTAGGTTAGAATATGTTTCACCGATCAGGTGCTTTTTCTATTTCAGCGTTCTGAACTCTTCAATGTTTCATGAATACTTTTTAAGATAGTGTGCCGAATCTTGCCTTTTATCATTCTTCTAACTGTTTAATCTAAGGTGTTCGGACATAACTTCAAACCAAATACTATTTGCAAATCAGTGTTTATTTTACAGTTTTGTCCGTGATCTAACTTCAACTTGAAATTATGAATTTGATGTTGGAAAACGTATTTTTTTGATAAAGGTAACTTTTTCTATATATTCACTAGGCTACACCAAAAGCTGTGAGCCCCTAACAAAAGTATTACAATTAGGACCTTTTAGGCACACTAACATAGTAACATGAGTTCCTACTGGCTTACCAGACCTATAAATAGTCTAACACAACAAAAAGGCCTGTCTGACCTAACATTTCCTGCTTACACCAAAAATAATAAAGAGCTAAGCACTTCATCTTCAGCTTCTGTATGTTGATCTGCTTGCCCTCAAAACATCTCTGATTTCTCTCTTTCAAAACAGTCCACCATATGCATGCTGGGACAATCTCCCATCTCTCCTCCTTTGCTGTAGTGTTCCCCACTGTGGACCAGCATTATAGGATGCCTTCTATGCTTCCTGGCATCACCCAGGTGATCTTCCTGTGGTTGTTAAAGATCCTCCAAAGTTGATCTCTCCAGGTACAGTGTAAGAAAAGATGGTTGACTGTCTCTGCTTCCTCTCCACATAGGTTGCATCTGGTACATAATTGGAAGCTCCTCTTCTTCAGATTTTCCTGTGCCAAAACTGCCTCCCTTGCCAGTAGCCAAGAGAAGCAGTTCACTTTGTATGATATCTTTGCCTGGAAAATGTATTTGAGGTGTATATCAAGTGAAATAATGGTTTTGGCTTACAAAACTTCAACTCTTTCTCCAAGTGAAAGTTACGTCTACACTCTGAGTTCAAGTACTCCCTCCGTTTCATTTATGTGGCTTGATTCAGATTATTACGTTCAAACTAACTAATGTTCTGTGTAAATTTACGGACATAGAATCTTTGATTTTTTTGAAATAAAATTCATATATTTAGAAACTACATGAAAAGTACTAAGTAAAAATAATTAACAATTCAATATATTTAGGAAGTATTTGAAAATATCGTGGTCAAAGAAAATATTCTTCGACTCTCCAAATAATAACTAAGACACATTATTTGAAACAGAGGGAGTATTATTTTTCAAATTCAACTTTAACCATATATTGTCCAAACGGAAAGAATCATCAAGTATCTACCTTGTGGAAATGAGACATGCTTACCGTAAGATATCTCCCTACTATAGATAATCTAATTGTTTTTTTGATAAATACTCTAGATAGTTCATGTTTTTTTAAACCTATTCACTCAATTTAATTAGATTATTTAGAATAGATAATTTAATTAAATTGAGTGAATAGGTTAACCCCCCCCCTCCCCCCCCTTCTATCATCATTTTGCGAGTTTCATACCTAAACTATTGGGTGTTCTTGTTACCTCCCGGACTATAACTCCCTTTAGATTAAAAACCCCCAATTGAATATGTGGCAAAATATTTGGGATAACTTGCTGAGAGATGCGTGAGAGATGTAAAAAGTCTTAAAAATGAGTCCATTTGGCACGATGAATTTAGAGGGTTTTGTGAACACCCAATAGTTTAGGTATAAAACTCGCAAAATCCAGGTAGTGAAATGGATTTCAGGATGATGATCAGCTCGCAATAGTTTTGGAGCAGGTTGCTATCTTCTAATTTAGGATTCCTGAAATCTCTTCCTCATATCTATCTAAAATCCAGTTTGAGGAGATAGGACAAATAAGCTCCTAGGGCTTTGATCTAGTGGTATGAGCGGAATGTGTGATGTGTAGATTAGGCGTAAGACATGGGTTTGAACCCTGCCACAGGGAAAAGGATGGTATTTAAGTGAAGAAGGGTTGAGGAGCGAATCCATTATCTACCAAGTTCCGAACTGGACGCCGCTAGCAGTCGGAGATTTCTTGGTTATTAAAAATCAAAAAGCTGACCTAACTTATTGCTTAGCAGTTCGTCCAGTGGCTACATTTTGTATGTGCCTTCTTTAGCTAGTTCATCCTTATTTGTTTCCGTTCAATATGACATTTACTTCTTGTGGTAAAGAATGTACTGCTGGACGAGTTGATTGATTATTTGTAAGTACAGTTCTTGCCTTGTTTTGTGACTACAGCAAGCTTTGGTTGGTGAAGGATCTGCTGAAGAGCAACTTTTTTCCTCGGAAAATATGGTAAAGGATGGAATAGGTAGTGAAATGGATTGCTACCTCCAAAAGTTGAAGGTACTATTGCAGTATTGGTTCTCTTTCCCATCTTTTCTCATTCTCAATTTCTTGTATTTGGTGCTTTCCTTTAAATATGGAGAGTAGCTATTAATTAGCAACCCATTGTGAATTCCAAATTCATCTTGCCCTGCTGGAGATGATATGGTAAACATTTAACAATCTGAATTTTTGTCCTTTTTATTTTCCTATTTCGTAGCAAATCTAATCTTTAAATCTTTACTTAGTAGTTTTACTACTGAAGTTTTTGAAATCCTCCCTAACTTATGAAACTGTTATTATTTTGGAGAGTTCCTTTGAATAGTGATGTATTGTACTTGTTAGAGTCCCACATCGGTGTAGACTGTGGTAATTTTTTTCCTTATACGGTCTTGGACAATTTTCATCTCTTGAGCTAAGCTTTTGTGGTTGAGTGAGACCCAAGGTCCATTTTCATATCAGTACTTATTAAAGAAACGGAGCAAGTGATATGTGATCTAAAGAAGCCAATACTCGTCAGTTGTATTAGATAGCAATTGCAAATTCCTTTCATTTCATGAACTGAAGTGATCGATTCATTGGGTGTGAGAGACTCTCATTTTTTCTTCCTTTAGTATTCAGTTTATCAGGGAAATAAAGAAGCTTCGATAATAAAAAATATGAATTTTTCCACTTGAAATGAATAATTTGAACCAAATATTCAACGTGAGATGTTGGTCATTTGCTCTTATATAGGTACTTAGAAGGAAAGATATAGGAAAGCCTTTGAGGGGTAGTAAGATTTTGTATGGATGAGAGTCTGGTTTTTCGTTCTAGTCCAGTTTGGTGTACTCATGAGGTTCATGTAGTATAGATGTCCGGGGGTGTTATTTGTAAAGAACTTAGATGTAAGGAATAGGAGTGCCTTTCAGGGGTAGAACTGATTTTGCACAGGTAAAGTGGTTTTTGTTTTCAGACCAAGTTTTAAAGCACTCATGAGGTTCCCGTAGTTTTCTCAGGGATTAAACTAGTATCAATAACACTAAAAGAACACTTTCTTGATGACTCTTTGGCAGGCAAGTCTTACAGATGTTTTATCAGGGATTAAACTATTATCAATAAAATGAAGTCATCACAATCTAGAAGACATCGAATATGTGGTAAATGATGTAGTATAGCTATAACTGAAATATATGGCGAGTTTTTGCACTTTTGATGCTTTCATTGTTGTGTGACTGAAGTACGCCCGTGACACAAAAAGAGAAGATTACCTAATAGGAATTTGACGAGAAAGATGAAATTATCCGATTGTTAATCCAAGGGCTTTATCTGAGTGCCTGGTCCCTTTCATTAGAGAACATGAAATCTTTCTGTTTCCCCGACTCCTCCTTAAGATGTTCATACAGATGGGGCATCCATATAATATGCCAGGGAAGCTCATCCACTATCCAGTTTGTACATTGGGGTAGAAGGATTGATTGAGTCACGGAAGCTCAACTTTCTCTGACAGCTAGTTGACTGGCTAGTCTAGACCATATCAAGTGATACCTGCGTATTTGGTTGGATTGTTTACTGTTGTTTTAAATGTGTCTCAGCATATGTTTGCAGTAAAATAAATTGGATATCCTAGAGCTTTATAGTAAGATGCAACTATTCTGAGTAGAAGACATGTAATATTCCGCATTCCGTTTTAAGAGGTGAAGAATAACAGAAGATAGATAGGTTCTTCAGGTTTCAATACCATGAATTTCTGTCTTCTATAAGCAAAATCTTTTATTTTTGTAGGGAATAAAATCACTTGTAAGTTGTGAACTTTTAAGGCCCAAATAGCCATATAGTTCTATGATGTAATGCTGTTGTTTCATCTGTAAGCTATGCTTAGATATCTAGAGGTGTATTGACTCATGATACGTTAACTATTGAAATTTGTGGCCCTACTATTTGATAGTATCCATGTGCAAAATATTGCTCAAAGCTATAGGACTTTTGACTCGAGCATTGATGTACAACAGAAAATATGTTCCATCTGCCATGCGTGATATAGTTTGTTTTTTGTGGTTGAAACTTAAAACTGTCCAGGTTTGAGTTGGAATTAATGACATTAACTCCCAATGTAAAACTAAAACTTGAACATATATGCTATAAGAATTCTATTACAATTGACAAACGTTTTATTACAACTGAAGAATTATGATAAAAGTTGTGATGATTAACCTCAAATAGGATTTCATCGCATAAATTGGGACAAAATAAATATATATCATAGAATCTTATTACCTATTAATAACGTATATATCTTAATACCTAAGCTCTTTTAGCCTATATTGTTTGGACTCTCCAAAAATGCTCCTACACCTGTGTCGGTTCCTCCAAATATGCACTACTTTGGAGGATCCAACACACACCTGTCGGCATTTTAAAAGAGTTTGAGCAACACAAATTTTAGTCGCTTCTTGCTTGTGCTTTCTGAGGAGGAAGACATCAAAAAGGAAATAAGCTCATATTGTCTGGATTGGTGATGTCATATAAGCTACCATGTCTAATTGTATTTATCTTTATGTTATGACAGGAGCAATATGGATTATTATGCGTGTGCAAGGAAGTCACGGTGACTCCTCGTAGACAGAGACTTCAAGTATGTATTTTGTCCATGGCTATCATGTGTTATCTTTTGTTGTCGCCGGTTTTCCTCTGTTCTTTTCTTGTACTTAGTTTGTAATATATTCTAGAAACATTCCATAAATGTTGGATTCCGTGAATCATAAAAAACATAAAACATGGAATTTTACCTGGTTACTATGTTTTATGTGGAGAAGTGATTGTATTTAACATTTGCTAGTTCAAGGGAACTGAAAGAAGTAGTTCATTGGACATAACTCTGCCCTTGAGGTTGTGTTTCAGATATTCTTGCATTTGGATTGTCTTCCTCTTTCATTTGCAAGTTTGGTGAGTGCAACTGCAACAGAAGCTGGAGAACTAGATCTTATATAAATGGAGCTTCCTATTGATTATGGCCAAGAAGGTGTAAAAATGAAAAGGACCAATGCTACTTCAATAACACAGGAGTCAATGAAGTGCATCAATGTGTCAACATTACTTACACTGTTCATCTCATACCAAAACTTTTGGCTTTTGTGCAGCCTCTGACTTTTCTTAGAAACTTCTGCAGTTACATTTCTTCCATACATTCAGTATAATGCATGCCGCGATAGTGTTCCAAACAACCGCCAATGGCTTGCTTACTTCGGTCCTTTCCAGCTGTCAACAGTACTCTTCACTATTCTTGGCATAACTAATTGTACTCGTCAGAGATTTACAAATGAACCATATCTGCCACCTGAAGTTAATGTGCAGAGACAAATTTGCTGGAGTATCAAATCAGCTTGAGCATACAAAGCGTCTAGTGCTATATCATCCTTCACCTTTATAAGATGTCTTAATTATGCAAGCCTCATATGCAGTTATCCAGGCAAAACGAGCAACTTATGGAGGAGCTTTGTTTGCCAGTTAATTTTCCATGTCTATTGTTTTTCCCTTGTAAAATGTTACTCGAAAGCTCAGATCAAGATTTCACTAAGAATTTTCCCTCTTTCCCTCCTTTCAATAGAATAGACTCATAGATCAGGTTCTCTCCTTAGGAAGTCCCCCATTTCTCATAGGATTGTCTGACCTTGTTCACTTTCTAATCTTGCATTCTCCTTCAAGCTTTAGTGAGCCTCACCTCTGCTGCAGCATCCTTATGGTTGCCAGGTTGTTTAGTTTAGGGAATGTGCTTATTAATAGTTCCTGTTCCAGCCACACTCCTTGCCAAATTTTATTTTATTTTCCTTCTCCAATTCAACTTTACTAAATTGTATAGTTGCCTAGATTTCTGATATTTTTACGTACTGCTACCCATGTGATATGGTTGCTGGTTTAGTGTACAATTTCCAGCATGCTATATTTTCTTTTATCCGTAAAATTCTTCTGGGTCATCATCTCCATAGACATTGAATAAGTAAGATTTTCTGCAATCAGATTTTTAGTGCCTTGCCCACCTTTCTTCTTTGCATGGATTTTCTGTTGCTACTTGACTGAATGTATTCTCCTCTTTGTTGGTTCTCCTTGACAGAGAAACTCTATCCTTATCTTATCTAATATCTTCTCCACCTTAACTGTCATAGGATACAAGAAAACGTTAGACAAGTTATAAGAAAAAACAAGAAAACATTAGATAAGTAGGTATGCTGTTGATGTTACTATCAATTAGTGTTAACCTTCCTTTCGTAGATGAACATTGTTTCTTCCATGTAGCAAGCTTCTTTGCGACTTTCTCAACCATTGCATGCCTAAAAATATGTGCCTTCATATTTAGCTTAAGAGTCCCAAGTATGTAGGTAAATCTTCAGTTTTGATATCCTAGTTTGTTGACGGTGGGTTGTGTACTTCCATAATTCCACCCTTATTCTTATGAAATATGGAGCTTTGACAACATTATGTGCAAACTAAGGGCCTGTTTGGACATTTTTTTCAAAAAAATATTTTCAAAACTCTGTTTGGTGAGAATTTTTTCAATTTTTTTTCAAAAAATATTTTCAAAACACTGTTTGGTTATATATTGGGATGATTCTTTTGTTAGTTTTTAAAGATAAGTTTTTCAAGTTTGAAAAGCAGTTCTTCAAGTGAACAAATTTTCCTCTCGCAAAACTATTTAACTTTTTTTTCGAGTGAAACACATGTGCAAACACAACTTCAGCTTCCAAATATCATTTTTCAACTTCAAAAGTTTTTATTTTTTTTCAAGTTTCAACCAAATTTATGTCCAAACGCCTACTAAATATAGCTCTGAACATCAACAATACTAGTTTCAGCTTAAGTTGCTTGGACTTGGGTGCAAATGTTCGATACGGATGTAGATCTAGAGGTCAGATCTTTCATGATTTAAATTTTAAGATTCGGGGTTACGGATCTAGGTATGGATACATGTGTGGGGATTTGGCTAAAAATAATTCAAATATCTAAAATATGCCTAAATTATGGTGAACTATTTGGAAGGAATGGAATGCTCGAATTTTTGAGACCAAGTTTGAATTTGTAATTATTATTAAGTAAAAATGCATCTCCATATTATTTTTTGGTGAAAGATTATATTGAAAATGATATAGAGGCCATGATAGACTTGTTGAGATCATTGCACATTCAACAGTGATGTTGAACTGTAAATATCTTTAAAGCATCTTCTGGTTACAGACTTTTTAATACAAATATCTTTTAATGATAAAAAAACATATGCCCAAATTGTTATTTCAACCTAACTTTTGTTTTGATTTCAGAAAACATTGTATCTGTCTCAAATCTCTTAATTGATTTTGGTCAAAGTACCCAAAATCGATTGACCATATCTAGTACAGATCCCACAGCTGCACCCTCTCCCACGTCATTTCAACACGGGTGCAACACCGAAAGTGAAGAGTCTACGCAACTTCGGTTTCAGCTACATCACTTGTTGCTTCTCTACTCCAAGCAATATCTGTGTATCATCTGCATATTATAGATATTACTACTGTGTATTTACTTCTTCAGCTAGCGTTGGTTCCTTTGTCCATTGTTTTTAGTAAATTTTTTTTTTGAGATGGTAACAACATTATATTAAATGCACAAAAAGGTTACATGAGCCATATTTACATAAATGTAGAACTAAAAGAAAATATAGACTACCAAAAGTATTCTTTTTCCTTACAGGGACTCTCGTACTTGTAATAGAGATTAAGTGTCATCTATATACTCTAATAGAGACTAAGTGTCATCTATATATTCCTGTTTACACCAAAAATAAAACAACATAATACATTTTAATTTCATCTTCTAGATTGTGTTGCTCTTATCTTCAAACATTTTGAGTTCCTCCCTCTCCATATAGTCTACCATATACAGGCTGGTACTATGCCCTCTTCTTTTCAGATCTGTTAATCCTCCACTTCTGTGCCAGCTTGACAACAATTCCAGAGTTCTTCTTGGCATTGTCCAACTCAAACCTATCATAGCTAGGAAAATATCCCATAATTGAGCAGTCATTTTGCAATTTAAAAACAAATGGTTGTTTGTTTCTTCCTTTTTCCACACAGATGACAAGTAGAACATAATTGTATTCCCCTCCTCTTCTGATTCTCTTGGGTTAAACAAACTTCCTTTGCTACCGACCAGACAAAACAAACAACTTTGTATGGGACCTTGATATTCCATATATGGGCCTTTTGTTGCTGGTTTAATGTAATATATATATCAGGAACTAATTACTTCAGAGTGTCATGCCCCAACCAGTTCTTTCCAGAAAGCTTTTTTCCCATTTCCAACTCGGTAGTTTGTTCTGTTACTGAAGCTTTACATATAGGTCTAATAGCCTTCCAAACACTAACACCATAAACAATGGTCAGCTCCTTTGTTTTCCAGAAGCCCTGTTCATATTTGTTCTTGATTACTTTGTACCACAAGGGTTGATCTTCATATGTGTGTATCTTCATAGCCATTCCATTAGAAGACTTTGGTTTTGTTATCTGAGATTTTCTTATGCCTAAGCCTCGCTGCTTTTTGATCAAAGTAACTGTTTTCCGTTTGACAAGATGGGGACGTCTCCTTTCGTTGTTCTCCTGCCACAGAAATTTCTTCCTCAAAGCATCCATTCTCTCAATTTTTGGGATGAGGAATAGAGACATCATATAAGTGGGAAGGGAATCTAGTACACTGTTAATTAGAACCACTTTTGCCCCCATGGAACGGTTTTGACTCTTCGTCTTGATAACTTTTCTTCACATTTCTTCAATACTCCATTCCATATGCCTATTGATCTGCATTCTTTGTCCCAAGGGGCATGCCAAGATAACACTGCAGATAAGGATCTCATTTCCCCTCCTAGGATCTCAGCACAGTGTTGAAATTGTTGTGCCTCATTTACTGAATATAGTAAGCTCTTTCTCCAATTGATATGTAGTCTTAATACCCCTTCAAAGATTGGTAAGATTCTCAGCATCATCTTTTGGTACTTATATTCATCTCAAGATATAATGGCATCACCTGCATAGAGTAGGTGTGTAATTTCCATGCTTTCCCCTTGTATATTGTGAATTTTAAAGCCTCTGATCCAACTGTCTGCAGCATATTAGTCAGTCCTTCCATTGCTAAAATAAAGGGGAAATGAGATAAGGGATCTCCCCATCTCAAACTTTTGTAGGATGAAAAGAAAACTCCAGGTGAACCATTGATCAGAATTGAGAATCTAACTCTCAATATGCAAAATTTGATCCAGTTGATCCACTTTGTGCCAAAACTCAAGTCTTCTTTTTTTGTACTCATGGTGTAGGGGCCAGTTTATGCGCATCTCAACTAATTTCAAGGGGGTACTTGCTACCTCCCACCAGCATAAGTATCGGGTAACTTTGTCCACAAGGCTTTTGAATAGGTGGGAAGAAATCACTTAGTGTTTTTGCCTCCGCGTAAATTGAACCTGAGACCTCATAGTTCTCAACCCACTTCATTGACCTACAACCTTGGGTGCAAAAATAAATTACATGCATTGAACATATATTTATTTGATTTCTTACCCGGTGTCCCAGAACCCATTGTCTTCCATATATTTAGCAAAAATTCCCATCTCACTTGATCAAATGCTTTTTCTATGTCCAATTTGCATAAAATTCTTGACTTCTTTTTCAATTTGGAATCAATACATTCATTCGCAATAAGTGCAACATCCATTATATGTCTTCCTTTAATAAAGGCCATTTGATGTGTGTCGACCAGCTTATGCATCAACTGTTTTAAGCCTTTCAATCTGTAGTTTGGAGATAATTTGTACATAATTTGTACACACTGCCTATCCCTGAAACCTCTCAGTTCTTTTGCACTAGTTTTCTTTTGTGCCAAGGCTATATAGGTGGCATTTGGACTTTTTTCAAAAACCTTTTGGCTGTGGAAATTTTGAACAGACAGCATGATGCCTTGATAATACCCCAGCATTTGACATAGAAGCCCATGCTAAACCCTTCTGGCCTTGGTGCTTTATCAATAGTACAAAGTTTAATGCTATCAAGAACCTCCTGTTCTTCAAAGGGTCTTTGGAGCCATTCCTTTTCATGTTAAGTGATTTGAGGGCTCCCCAAAATTAAATTGAATGGTCTCTATGCCTCTAATTCTGTGTACAGTTGTTTGTAGAACCTTACTATCTCTCCCTTGATAGCTCTAGGTTCCTCCAAAGCTGCTCCATCACTACAAGTTGAACAATGTTGTACTTTTTGTGTGCATTCGTTGTCCTTTAGAAAAATTTGGTATTTTTATCACCTTGTTTCAGCCATAAAGCTCTGGACCTTTATCTCCGGTGAATTTCTTCATTTTTTGCTACTTCAGAATTTGTAGAGAGATTTGCTCTCAATGCTACTTCCTCTTCGTTCAAGTTCCTCTGTTGCTGGATTTTGTCCAGTTCTGAAATCTGACTAAGAATGTTGTTCTACTTAAATTCCAAATTCCACTCTTTCAGCTTTACTTTCAAGGCTTCCAGTTTGCTTGCCTGAATGAAGTCTCGACTGCCTTCTTCCTCAAAGGAGGTCCACCAGCCTTTTACCTGATTATTAAAACCCTTCCAATTCCTATCCACCAATTTTCCAAATTGAAAATGAGATTTTGTGGAGTCCCAGCTGTCATATCTCAGAGATATTGGCCAATGATCTGAGATAACCTTGGTGAGATAGACTGTTTAATGTTTCGAAAATCTTCATTCCATTTGGGAGAGATGAGAAATCTATCCAGTCGGGATAAAGAAGCTTCGACAGTTGTGTGTACCTTTGTGCTCAAAGCTCCAAACATAAATTTTTTAGGGGATTGCCCTGTATTGGTCCTTTGGATGAAAGAAAAAATTTTTATGGATTGACATTTATAAGAACAGAGAACCTTTAAGTGGAAATGTGGTTGTAGTGTTCAACTTTATATTGTCGATATTCATGTTCTTGAGTGGGCTTTTATTAGGTAATTTGCTCCCTTGATGACTCGAGGGTAGAAGGTGGAGCCATGGAGGTGCTTTCCATTGAGCTTGTCAACATGTTCTTGAGTTAACTTATTTTGTTTTTCTTGAATTGTCTCGAATTACTAGTAAGAGGGATTCCCTAGTTTATTTCTTCAGTTGATATGTTTGTCTACAATGCCCATAGCTTTCATAAACTTTTTAGTAGATATGATCACAGGCCTTTCTTATACCTATTCTCTAATAACTTAGGCTTCCTTCTGCCTCATCCTAGAATCCAGGCATTCATTAGCTGAAAGAACTATATCCATTATTTATCCCCCTTTGCAAAAGCATGTGTCTTGGCAATAATATTATAGATTCTACCTACTAAGCTAATTAGCTAATCTAATTTCCTTGCTTTCTTCTGTTTAATTGTTAAAGCTGTAAAGGAAGCAGCAGTAAAGCTCCTTTCAAAGCTCTCCTTCCAATGAAAATTCTGAAAGTCTTTGATTACATTGTTTTCAAAATTGTCTGGCATTTCTGATTAAATGTCATAAAATCATCAGGCATTTGTCTCCTGCACTATTCGTTGGGTTAAAATTACTCCCTCTGTCCCATTTTATGAACTGCCGCATAATTTAAGAAAGAAAGAAAGACTCTTGAAATTCGTGGTCTAAAACAAGTCAGAGACATTTGTATGGCTGTAAGTTATCTCCTTAAGGGTAAAATTCGTGGTCTAAAACAAGTCAGAGACATTTGTGTGGCTGTAAATTATCTCATTAAGGGTAAAATGAAAATTTTAAAGTTAAAATTACTTTTAATATAGAAAGACGACATTCTTTTTGGACTGACTAAAAAGGAAAGTATGTCATATAGAATGGGAGAGAGAGTAATACTCAAATGGAGTTTTCTAGTAGAATCAAACATGCTTCCCTGGCGTTTTCTGGAAAAATGCTTAAAGAATTTTGTCCTTTTTTCAGTTTCTCAAACTTTCTTTGTTTGTTTTTTTTTTCTATTTTTGGGAAAACCAAAATCTGAAAAATTTGAAGCTTTTTTGGTTATTTGGAAGAATATTTTCATTTCTTGGAAAACCTATGTAGCTTTTCAATTTCAAAGGAAGTCGAAAGTTTTCTCCAAAGTTCGGAGAGAGTTATTGTTTTTTCTAAGTTTAAACAAAATGTATGATGATTATCTTCATTCATAGATTACATGCCATAAATTATATCAAATTGAGGATGTGATGAACCAAAAGAAAATGCTCTCAGGCACGAGTCCCGAAGCTAGTCAGTCGCTAGTCCAATTTTAGTTTCAGTCTTTTCTTATCTGGGGTTTTTCCAGCAACTATGGCCAGATTTGGCTCATTGGAGGAAAACACATTATTCTAAAGCGCTGGTTTTAAGTCATATGATCTCATTAAGTGCAAATCTGGTGTTCAAACTTGGTATGAGTGGGTGGAGCGCCTTGGATGTTTAATGAGGAGAGTTAAGGTTAGGCTTAAAGTCTTAAAGTGGCTAGTACCAGTATTTGTTGAAGCTTCAAGGGGAATTTAGTTAGGAGGTGGAGCACGAAGGACCATTTCTGAGAATTCTTCTGCACTCTTAAATACAACGAAAATGGGAGATGCATCAACTTTATTGCCGTACAAGGGCAAAACAAATCAATCATTATTACGCGCTGGAGACTACAAACAGAGGAGGATGGGGGAACATTGCACACAAAATTGCAAAGTTCATACATGAACCAGAAAATTTACAGGAACCCACGACAGCTCACACGAAACAGTTGGATTCATCCTTCAAAGAGGTGTAATAGCAACAGAGGGACGACGGAGGCATCAAAGAAGGCACAAATACAGGTACCGAAAGATAACATAAGAATTGTTGGTGGAACTTCAGCCTCTGAGAAGGACTTACTGAGCTGATGCATTGCTGGCAAATTTCAGACTCAGCTCAAGAACTTCCAACATTGAATGACGTAAGAAGGTGGGCATGCAATACTTAAAAGAAAGCATTTGGTATCAATGTTTATGCTATGAATGATGGCCATTTCTTCTTTTAGTTTTCCTTGAAAAAAGTGGCAGAACATGTTCTGACAGGCGTATGGGTCTGGAAGAAGATGAAGTTGGTGCTTGAATGGTGGAGACCAACCACGGGGTGCTGTCCAACTGAAATACGAAAAGACTGGGTGTGGGTCAGGCTACTAGGGCTCCCAGTAAGCATGTGGTCACAGAAGTTCTTCAAACAAATCAGAGATCAATGTGGAGGGCATATTGAGATGGAAGAGGAGACTACAATCCAAAATCACCTCTACTGGGCAGCAAGGTCCTAGGGGATGGGAAGATAGTTCTGAGGGAGATTGAGGTGACCAGCGACAGATATATCTACACTATCCCGTTCTGGTGTGAAACACTGGTCACCGTGAAAGCATAGGAAGAGAATAGAGAGAGGGAAAAGGCTTTGGTCCAGTGGATAATAAACGAGAAGAGCCCTTTTTAATGAAAGAGTCGGTGTGTCTAAGGGAAACCACGTGGGAACATCGAAGGAAAGGGAAAAATTTAAAAATGGGGACACATGGGGTGCACACGAAAGAGAAAGGTCCATTGTGGGCTGTCGCGGGCCAAATTAAGAGAATATGGCAGGTGGGTTGAGGGCTTTTAAGCCCAATTGTGGAGGAACAACGACAAGTTTCGAACCCAGAGGCCCAAGTGGAAGACATAATAAATATTGAAATACACGCAATATGGCAAAACTCCATATACGCAATAGGTTTGACAAGCTGGAGGAGTTGTAACAAGCGGAAAAGGAGAATTCAGTAATACAGATCTAACAATCAAGTGAAAATCCACCAACAGAAGAAGCAACACAAGTCGACAAAGGGGAATCTGAGGCCATGCAATTGAGAGAACAAGATGAAGCAACAAATTGTATCAAAGATAATGCAATTCCATTGAGGATCCAACTACCAATTGAAGAGGTTGTTGAAGAAAACAACACTTTAGATTGGATTCAACGACACATCATCAAATTAAGCATGGAATTTGGTGTAGATTTTAAAGGGTGTGAAGAGAAGGCCAAAGAATTATTTATGAAGATATATGGTAAGAAACAGATGAGCAAGGGGGAGCAAACAATTGTAGAAAAGAAGGGGCTAAATGAATTGAAAGGATTAGAGCTAGACACCAAATTTGGAATTATGGCACAAGGATAGGGTGTATACCTGGAAATAAAAGATCAATGAAGTTGAAAATAACATCTTGGAATGTTAGGGGTTTGAACTATGGTAGAAAGAGGAGTCTTATCAGAAATATTTCACATACAAGGAAAGTTGATGTAGCATGTTTCCTGGAAACAAAGCTAGTAGGGGATATCACATAGGTGGTGATAGAAGTCTGGGGAACAATTGGGTCAACTACGTACAGTTGGAAGCTAGTGGAACTAGGGGTGGCATTGTTAGAAAGTGGGACAAAATGGAATGGGAAAGAGAGATATGCAGTGTGGGCATGTATTCTGAATCATGTAGGTTCTCGGGAAAAAATCAGGTCTTTAATTGGCATCTAACTGGGGTCTATGCTTCAAAAGGTAGACTAGAGAGGGAAGAAACTTGGGGGAAGTTGGTGCTGCTAGGGGATTAGCCCGGGGCCTTGGGTACTTTGTGGAGATTTCAACACATCCCGACACCCTTCTGAGAAAAAAGAGCTGTAAAAGAATAAATAAGGCAATGAGTTTTTTCAATGAATTTATTGAAGATATGGTGTTGGTAGATCCGGATTTGATAGGGGAAAGTTTACCTGGAGAAAAGGAGACAAACATAACACTGCTGCTAGGTTGGACAAATTTCTCATCTCAGAAGAATGGGATGCCAATTTCAGAAACACCAGACAATCTATTTTACAAAGGGCATCTTATGACAATTCCCGGTTGATGCTTCAATGTGAGGAATGGTAGACAACCAAGTCCTACTTCAAGTTTGAGAATTGGTGGCTACATACATAGGGTTTCAATGAGAGGGTGAAGGATTGGTGGGACTCCTTCAATTTCAATTACAGTGGAAGTCCTGATTATATATTGGTGGCCAAACTCAAAGCTTTAAAAGATAAATTGAAGGAATGAAGTAAGACAAGTCAGGGGAATCTAGGCATTCAAGACAGATGTCATTGCCCAGATTGTTGAATTGGATGAAATACAAGAACATAGAGTTTTACAGGACGAAGAGATAGCTAGCTTCTAGATTGGCTCTTATTATGGAGTTTGAAGATATAGCCAGACATGAAGAGATTGCCGAGAGACAAAGATCCAGGGCAACTTGGCTTCAACAAGGGGAGAGAAGCACTAGTTTATTTCATAGAACAGTAAATGCCCACAGAAGAGTCAACACTATTGATAAATTGAGAGTTAGAGGTGTAGTATTGGATGATCCAAGATGAAGAAAGAAATTATTTCTTATAACGAGGCTCTTTATGCAGACACAAAGGCTTGGAGACCATAGTTAGATTTGGGAAACTGTCCTATGATTGATGGAGAAGACAATACTCTCCTAGTGGCTCCCTTTGAACCACAGGGGATGAGGCTTCAGGCCCAGATGGATTCTCTATGGCCTTCTTCAATCAATGTTGGGAGATCAGGGAAGACTTAGTAGCAGCAGTACAGAATTTTCATGACGTAGGATTCTTTGGAAAAAAGCTTAAACGCAACTTTTGTCGCTTTAATCCCTAAGAAGGCAGGATTAGTTGACTTAAATGATTTTAGACCCATCAGTTTGATTGGGGGGTCTGTAAGTTTATTGCTAAATTACTCGCCGAGAGACTGAAAAAGGTTATACATAGGTTGGTGGATAGGCAACAAATGACTTATATCATAGGGAGACGGATCTTGGATGCAATTCTAATTGCTAATGAATGTGTGGAGCCTAGACATAGAAGCCAAAAGACAGGAATTTTAAGCAAACTGGATATCCAGAAAGCATATGACCATTTGAACTGGAATTTTCTCATTCACACGTTTCAAAGAAGGGGGTTTGGTACTAGATGGATCAAGTGGATCAAACACTGTGCCAGTACAGTGAGATTTTTAGTTTTAATCAACAGAACTCCAAATGGGTTTTTCCCTTCTCAGAGGGTTCGAGGCAGGGTGATCCCCTCTCTCCATTTCTGTTTATTCTAGCAATGGAAGGTATGAGCAACATGATAAACATAGCCACCGTGAAGGGATGGATCAAGGGTTTCCAGGTAGGAGAGGAAAGCAATAAGGAAATAACCCATTTACAGTATGTAGATAACACTTTGATTTTCTGTGAACCAGTGGAAGAACAAGTTCTGATTTTTAGAGTTATCTTCATTATTTTTGAAGTAGCCTCTGGTCTATATATTAATTGGGGGAAGAGCTTTGTATATGCCATTAATAAAGCATTAGAGGTGGAGAACTTGGCAGAGAAGTTAGGAGGCAGAATGGGAGAACTTTCTACTACATACTTTGGTATGCCATTGGGTGCAAAACGCAAATCCAAAGGGATATGGAATGGAGTTGGAGAAATGTGAAAAGAGACTAACAAATTGGAAAAGTCAGTACCTCTCTTTGCGAGGCAGGCTGACCTTAGTTAATAGTGCTCTTGATGCACTTCCTTCCAATATGATGTCCTCTTTCCAGCCCCTGCTAGTGTGATCAAGAGGATTGATTCTCTAATAAGAAACTTTCTATGGCAAGGTAATGAAGATGAGAAGATGCACCTAGTCAAATGGGAGGAGTTGACAGTGAGCAAGAAAGCAGGTGGTGTGGGTATCAGAAATTTGAAGAAGCAAAATCAAAGTTTGATGATGAAGTGGCTCGGGAAATTTGCAACAGGTGATGACATGCTATGGAAGGAAGTCATCCTAGAAAAATGTGGAATGGATGACAAAGATGGTAACAATACCATAGGGATGCACTGTATGGAGAGCAATAAGAAATCTATAACCATTAATGCAATCTAGTATTAGATTTAAAGTTGGCAATGACTTGAAGGTTTCATTCTGGAATTGGAGATGGATTGGAAAACTCTACCTTGAAGCAGTTATACTGTGACCTACACACCTTATGTCAACAACAAGAAGCTACAGTTGCTGAGATGTGGTCTGGGCAAAGAGAATTTGAATCTAAGAAGACATATGAATGATTGGGAGATAGAGAGTATAGCAGCATTCTACAACAATAATTGCAGTCTTCAACAATCTAACAGGGGAAACGGATATGTTGGTGTCGCAGAAAGACAACAAAAGGATTGTTCTCTGTCAGTTCAAAATATAAGGAACTAAACTCATCGGAGTCACAGGATGAAGAGTAACCATGGAAGATAATCCAAAGTTCCTTATAAAGTGAACTGTTGTACTTGGCTTCTGGTTAAGGAAGCAGGATTGACATACGAGAATTTGCACAAAAGGGGTATTCGACTATGCTCTAGATGTTTTCTACGTGGGGAACAAGCTGAGACAATCAATCACCTTTTTTTACATTGTATGTGGACAGATTAGTTATGGAAGATGTTCATCTGTCCGAGGAAGATTAGGTGGGTGAAGCCAGAGAACATTAAAGGAATGCTAAACTGCTGAAACAAGGATGACAATGCAACCAAAAAGGAAGAAAGATGGAAGATTGTCCCCGCATGTTTTTGGTGGACAGTATGGAAAGAAAGAAACAACAGATGTTTTGAGGACAAACAGAGCAACATGCAGAAGTTCAAAATGAATTAATTAGTTCTGTTTAGTTTTGGTGTAAATGGAACCTATTAGCTCAAACAGAAGATATCTTGATGTTTTAGACTATTTATAGGAAAACAATCGATAGCTGTTCAATTGTAAGTTGTAATACTTTTGAAGGGGGACTAAACTTTTTGATGTAGTATACTTGTGGATATAAAGACCAACTGTTACCACCCCAAAAGAAAAAAAATAAAGTTTAAACTTTTTTCCAAAAAATGCCATAGTTTTACATTATGAAAAGTCGAGGGTTTGTTTCCAACCATAGCCAAAATTAGCCATTTAATAGGTGAAGTCCACACTAAAACTCTACGCATAATCTAAGCATCTTGGAATATCCTTGGAACTTATTATCAGTCGTTTGGTATGAAACAAATTTCCTACAAGCTAGACCCATCTGAAGACGACTTTGTTATCTTATATAAAGATTTTGCTTATTGTATCATTTTCCCTTTTTGTTGATGAACATTTAACTCGAAACCAAAATAAAAGGCTGTACAGTTGATTTAGGCTGGTTAATATTTAAGAAATATCTACTTTGCAGTTTAAGCTTATCATTATATGGCAAGAAAAAGAGTCAATTTTACATGTGCTGAAATTCAAGGTGCTACGTAAATTTTTCTATTGCTTAAGATTCATTAAGTTAGAGTTTTACAGGGACACAAATTTCAGTCATTAGTTTTGAAGGTTTATTTACAGTATTATTAAGTAGCTCCTTGTAATTGGTCTTGTATTTATTTTAGTTTAAGATTTAAAATATCATCAAATAAGGGAACTTCTTTTATAGGTACTCGATGCATTGGTCAGTCTATTCTGCAGGTCAAATATCTCTGCAGAAACATTGTGGGATGGTGGTTGGCTTTTGCGCCAGTTGCTTCCGTACAGTGAGGCGGATTTTAACAGTCATCATCTTAAATTATTGAAAGTAAGTTGTCTTTGCAAACATCTAGAAACTTATCTTTTGTACTTTTTCATTTGTTATCTATGTTGGTTGAATTTTTTATCTAATTAAGTTAGCAGTTGTTGGTGCTACAAAGGCTTGTAGCATAAAACATTGCACAAAGCAAGTCTTTTGAAGTTACGAGGATTATGCCTCTTTCACCCTACTCCCTTGGGCCGATTTTATGTGACACAGTAAAAAAGCTTTTATCTTTGAAACTACTTAATTTTTATTGGCATAATACATAAATAGGCCCTCAAACTTGGCCTCAACTGGCAATTAAGCACTCAAACTTTGAGAGTGCACATCTAGGCATCTTAACTTGTATCCACTGTATCAATTGAGCACCTCAACTTACAAAATGATCATCTAGACACTTCTAAAATATGTGTCACGTCACATTGGGTGTCTATGAGACACAATGGGGACTAGTTGAAGTGTTTAGTTGTCAGTTGAGACCAAGTTGAGGTGCCTAAATGTGCACTCTCAACGTTTGTGTGCTTAATTGCTAGTTGAGGCCAAATTTGAGTGCCTATTTATGTGTTATGCCATTTTTATGGCCAGTTACACTTAATGGCATGACTTGTTGGGACCTCACCATCACTCATTTAAAATGGAAAGACTTGTGGAACTCTCTTCGCCACTTATTTAAAAGGCTACTTTTGGTACTTTGCATATATTTGGTTAAAGTTCTCTTTCATCTGTTAAACTACATGCCAGTCAGCACCGTCACATAAATTGAGATGGAGGAAGTAAGAATTTTATCTTGTCGGACTTAAAATTTTCAAATATGAGAGTTGCTTCTTTTGTTCACTTTTCCAAATGATAAAAGAAAATTCAATTTTAATTATAATAGTCATTTCTTGGTTAACCTGTTAATGAGGTGGCTGTTTGTAATGTGTGAAGGATTCATTCCACAGTTGTACTAGCTGTATTCTTGATGAAACAAAAGGAACTTGGCCTGATCTGCTAATTATGGTACTTTGTGATGAGTGGAGGAAGTGCAAAAGAAGTATGTTATGCCCAT
This sequence comes from Datura wrightii, assembly GCA_035772735.1. Classification (NCBI taxonomy): domain Eukaryota; kingdom Viridiplantae; phylum Streptophyta; class Magnoliopsida; order Solanales; family Solanaceae; genus Datura; species Datura wrightii. The sequence goes on from JASDFA010000016.1 coordinate 163,572,749, forward strand.
AATTCCCCTTATTAAATCGTTCTGTTAATTCCTTTTAGATGATAAATTAATGTGAAGAGAATGTCACTTGCAGCTATTGAAGCGTCTTCTCCAAGGAAAGATCCCAAATCAATGCTTTTGTCATCACCCAAGTCCCTTTCTGAAGGTATGGTTGCTCTCTTCCCGTCTTGATCTTTTGGCTTTAATTACCTTAAGGTGATGAAAAGTAACTTCTAATTATTTACAGTCTCCTGCATGTTTGATTGGGGTTTTCTGACTCTTCTGCTTTTAATTCTGTTGTACTGTTTTTTTCCATGACAGAACTTGCTTCTGGGGAATCATCTTTTGCTGCTGGTGAAAGGTTGTTCGAGATTGTTAAGGTTGTACTCCATCTTATCTGACTTGTTTAATAAAAGTGAAACATAGACATGAATGCTGATATTTACTGAATATTTGGGGCCTCCACATGCTTGACATGGAGAACTAGTGTCGACCAGGAATCTCCCATGATAAACTCGACTTTAAAATTGGTATCCTGCTAATCTTTGTTTTGATAATCCACAGGTGTTTGTACTACTTCATCAGCTTCATATTTTTTCAGTAGGAAAAGTGTTGCCCGATCAACCTCCTATACATCCTACAGTTGATGTCATGGAAACATCCCGAGCAAAAAGGGCTGGCATTGACAGTTTGGGTCCAAAACCAAGCGTTGAATTAAGTCTTGGTCAGTTTTTGTTTTTTGTTCTTCCGGTATTCTTCTTATAACAGCATTTCTGAACCTCAAAAAAACAGAAAAAGAATTGATAACCTCCCAATGCCACACCAAATCTTACTCTTGTTTTGCTACTAGACCAAATGGTAATGATATAATCTAGTCTATGAAGGAACCTTTTGTCAGCATTTTAAACCTGCTTTGGTCTGTTGTTCTGTAGTTGATGCGGTTCCTTGTAGAATTGCTTTTGAGAGGGGCAAAGAACGTCATTTCCACTTTCTAGCCATCTCTGTAGGAACCTCTGGATGGCTTATCCTTGCAGATGAATTACCTGTGAGGCCAAGCTTTGGTGTGGTTCGTGTAGTTGCACCTCTGGGTGGTTGCAATGTAAGTATACCTTTTCTTTTTGGCTAATATAATTATACCTTTCTGCTATCCGTCTTTTTATAAGTTATATCCGTTGTATTAGGTAGATTTTGTATTGAAAATGATTAGGCTGCTTTTGATAAAACTCGGACCTTGCATTGAGTAGCTTTAGAACTACCAAATAGAATGAAAACAACCTACTCACGAATGAACCTGAAAAAGCGACCTCGCAATGGGGATCCCTTATCCCAGTGATCTTTTGAAATGGAAGTCTTACTAATTAGTAATTACTACTTTCCAATTTGTGTAAACTGGAATATTCTTTGAAGAGAAAACCAGTAGTTGTATCTATGGTTGTCATTTTCTTGCTTTCTCCCTTCAGCCCAGAATTGACGAGAAGCACATGAGATGGTTACACCTTCGAATACGTCCATCCTCTTTCCCTTACATAGATGCTGCAAAGCATGCGGCCCATGCTAAAGTTAAGTCAAAAGCATTGGTCGATGGGCGGTGGACTCTGGCTTTTCGAGATGAGGATTCTTGCAAAGCTGCTCTTTCTATGGTTGTTGAAGAGCTAAAGTTACTGAGCAATGAGGTTGAGAGAAGAATAAAACCTATGCTTGACATTGAAAGAACTATTTGATACTTCAACAAAGTACACTCAGGTCTCATGAGAGTACGTCTACAAGAATATCATATGACCATATAGTGATTTTTGAGATTTTCACCAGTTTGATATTTCGTACTCTCTCTCTACCCCAATATTATTTTACAGCAGTGGGCAGAGATAATATTAAAGCTTTACCACCCTTTTGTACATGTTTAAAGAAAGCCCTAGGTGTCTGTAAATTAGAGTATGTGATAGAGCCCATTCTTGTAAATTAGGTCACCTTTATCATTTCTGATTTGCTAACTTCACTATCATGTATGGTCAATTCTTTAGTTCTTTGAATCCTTCTTTTTCTTCACATATGTAAAGATGTTGTAGCAACCCTGCAAAATATAAAAGTTATGAGCGATCTTCTGTTTTCACCAATTTTCCTCAGTTTTTAGACTCAGTATCGGAGTTGCGTGCATTTAAAGAGCACTGGTATTTTGTCTTATTTTAGTTTATTTGGGTAGGATCGTGTGAAACTTTGGGTTGAATAATTGTGTCTGTTGGTTTTGATTTGCTGAATAAGCTGGCCCTTGGCCATTTTTTTTTTAAAGAAGAGCACTGGTAATATTATCTGTCATTGTTTGCAGTGTTCCATTCTGTCATAGCAAGTGTTTCATCTGTATATTGTAATGTGACGTCGTCCTTGTAATTTTCTTCTGGTCAAATGGTGATCAAACAATTTCTTAGGTTTTTTCTCTTTTATTTTTAGTTGTTGAAAGTCAATATAAACATTTATATGCATCAATCTACATCAAGAGCCGATTACATGTATTAGTCGAATTCATCATGTGGTAAATGGCAAGCTGTGAAGAATTCACAAGGTAATCTATATAAAAGGAAAATTTACATTTGGAACTTTGATATCAACCGGTACTCATCTTTTTAAAAGTTTTCTTCTGGTATCTGTTTTTAAAGTTGTGCCAAATTTTACGTTTTTCTGTTTCATTTAGCACCTGCTGTAATCTTTCCCCAAAATGTCATCGAAAAGGGTTTACATCTTGGACAAGATAAAATCGTAGTATAACAAGACCTTTATTTGTAAAGATAACTTTACCGCTTAATGGGGATAGAGTAACTATTCTTCTGCCTTGTGGGTTGCCCATGTGACTCGTCAGCATTTTCTCTTCTATCTATTTGAATTATGGAACTTTCTTTTCGAGCTGCGAAACTAACAAGTCTATTAGAAAATCTAAATTAGAAACTTTTGCATGAATTTGATGGGTGAATTATTCCAAGTTGAGATTGTAATCTTTACATTGTCGAATGGTGTTGATATTTCTTTCTTCAACTTTAGTTTGTGGTCAATGTGTTCTATACACATCAACCCACTTCCCACCCCCAACAAATGTCTTATATCTTTTCTTATTTCCTAGACTTGCCATTCTAGTTTCTCTCATCACAGCTATCGTGTTCCTTCCAACTCCACTCTTCAGTCTCTGTTGTCTTTGCTAGTGGGGTTCTCTAAAGCTGCGATGGACAATATGGAGGGAAGGAAATTTAAAATGTGTTTGTTTACCCGGGAATATTAGATATTTTCTGATATTAATTTTACCGGTTTGCGGATGAAATTGGAAATTGGGAGGACGAATGTAAACTAGGTGGGATGGGTAAATTTTGAGCCGTTTATTAATATTTAACCGATGTTTGAAGGAAAAAGTACAGAAATGGCCTTATATAAACAAATTAATAATTTTGATTTGTCCCCCGTGAATATCCCCTCAATCCAAAATAATTACTCGAATTTCATTAACTTGTGGTCTTTGAGTTGCGGCGATTTTTCAATTGCAGCAATCTCAGTTTTTTAAATTGCGGGCCGACCTCTTTCCTTGTTCTCCTTTTTCTTTTTCTTTGTTTCTCTTGTACTTTTTCTTTTGTGGTCCCTTTCTATATTTTGTCTTTAAAAATAAAAGAACAACTGCATTTTTTGGATTAACAAAAATTAAAAATTAGAATAAATTAGACTACCAAAAATAATTAAAAAATACGTTTATTTATTAAAATTTTAGACTAATGAAAAATATATATTTATATCTTTTTCTCTTTTGCAAATGAAAATAAAAATTTACATCTAAAATATGATTTTCTTTTTTCTTTTTTTTCTTCTTCTTCTTCTTATTATTATTATTATTGTTTCTTTCTCTATTTGTCTTTTTAAGATAAAAACAATAAGTAATAATATTTAGACTAATAAAATACTAAAAAAATAAATAATGTAACTATGACTTTTTTCCTTATTTTTGTTTATAAAAAGATAAATAATGTAACTATGACGTTTTTCGTCTTTTTCTATTTTTACTAGCATGTAATGCATCCTCCTATGAGTAGCAATTAATGCATATTGATAAAAATATTTTGATTTTTTTTTCTTCTCAATAATTAATGTTATTTTTTTGTTCCTTTTTTGACGTTCATATTCTCCTTTGTTCGTGTTTCTCTTACTTTCTTTTTCTCCTATTTTTTTTTCTTTTGTTAGCTCCTTTTTATTTTTTTTATATTTTTTATTATTTTTATGATATTCTATCCATATTTGATATATACTATGTGGATATCATATATGACTAAAAAGTGAAAAAGTATTTCGCTGAAGGAATGGAGCTGACTTCAATGATACCATAACAATATATATAGATATATTATGGTGATATCATGAAAAACTGAGTGCCTTACGGAAGGACTGATGTCACGTTCCAAAATACCCCCTAGACATGATTGGCACTCAGCACATACCATCGGCCAGGCGAGCCGAATTTTCATATTTTAATTATCAATTCACAACATTATATAGATCATATATGTACCCAAACATTATGATGACTAATTATGAAATAGTTAATCTCTCCAAATATTTATTTGAAACTCTTGTCTAGACCACCACACTAGATCATGGAGCATTTAAGAGAATTACGAAAGAAAATATATCAATGAATAAGTGATGAAGACTCTTTTAAAAGCTTCCACGAATAATGTGGCGGCTCACCTCAACAGCTGGATCAACTCTAGAGAACTCGTTGGCTAATAGTTTCATTGTTACCAATAGTATCTGCATGGACATGCAGGTAAGGAGTTAGTTATACATAAATACAACCCAGTAAGATCCTCGACCTACCATTTTAATACCCCTAAAATAAGTGTTAGAAAATACAACCACAGCGAGCATAAAAATATAGTTCATAATATAATACTTAATAAAGTCCAAACAAATGTTTATAAGATTACTGAATATCTCAAAACAACTCACACTCAGGACTTGTCAAGCGACAGTGAAAGAGATCAACCTAACACCCTGACTAGTCCTCGACAAAATATGTAATGCCCGAAAAGTATACTACGACAACAAGTACAAGGCTCCTAACATATTACGTCAGCACATTTATGCCACTTGTAACTATATCACGACAATGAAGGAAGGATTCCAATACCCCAACGCCATGGTACGAGACCACGCCATACCACAAATCAATTATTAAATAAGTTTTTTATTTTAAAAATATTTTTCTCAAAGTAACATATATGCGGTTGGTCAAAGACCACCGATTCTGCCAAGTACACTCTTGTCCTAACACATGGACCAGGCAACCAAAACATAGTTTTTAAAATAGGTTTGAAAAGCAAACATCAAACCTTAAAGTCCACTTACCTCGAATTAACAATTCAAGCACACTTTTCAATAAATCAGAATTTTATTCTCGAGTCTCCAGATCACCTCAAACTACATAAAAATGGGTTTAGAATGGTAAAAAATTCCTGGGTGAATATTCTCTTAATTTTCAAAGTAAGTCAAACTCGCGGTCAAATGGTTGACCTAAAAAGTGAACTCTGGTCAACGGGGTAGAATTTCAGAACCTTGGGCACCAACAGATTTTTCTCGATGATAGGATTTTATAACACTATTCAAAATCAAATTTTGATAAAGTTTGTCCTTTAAAATCAATGATTTAGATTAAAGAACCCTAGGGTTAAACTTTTTTCCAATTTCTTATAATTTCTCCATATTTCTACCATAAAAATTTATCCATAATCGCATAATATTCTCATAAAAAAGTTTAGAATCATTACCTTGATGCTTTGGGATGAAAATTTTCAATTTTTCTCCCTTTCTTTTCTTTTCTTCTACATTATTTTATTTTTCCGTCCCCGTTTTCTTTACCAGCGGTTTCTGATTTTCTCATATCTAAACGGTAGTTAGCATTTAGTGCCTTCCTTTATGTTTTTTTTGGCTTGGCCCACTTATTTCTTTTTTTTCTTTTGGTGAAAAATACATATCAACTCCTAACTAATTTAGGGCTATTATGTTCCCCCCCCCCCCCCACTTAAAATAACGTTTATCTTCGAATGTGTTCAAATTCTATTCTAAAGCATCAGAATATGTATACTCACTATGACGCCTCGCTGGTACTCTGAAATAGTCTTTTCTAGCAGATAGTTCTACCATAATATTTTTGACCTAGAACATTTTTCTTTTTTTCCCTCCTTAATCATTAAGCTCGCATGTTTAAATACGCAACAACAACTTCTTCAAAAGCACAATTCTCCTTTACTGACACCGTCTCAGTCTAAATAACATGAGTTATACCATAAATATATTCTCGAAATATTTTTGCATAATATAACATAAATCTCTGGTAGCATAACAAGTCTTTCAGCTACGACAACCCATTGTCCAGAACCTTAACAACCATATGTTTGAACAACAATTTATCCTTCTTTAAGTATCTCACATGATACTGCTAATGGTAAAAGAAACCTTTATAAACACACGGTCACCCACCACAAGTTTAAGTCATGAATTTCTTTGTCTGATAAGAGCTTTTGCTTGCTCTAAGTTGTTTTAAAGTATTTTTGTTCCAAATCAGCCTAATTCAAGGCCTATCACACTAATAATTTTTTAAAAAAATTTATATGCTCTGTCTTCTCAATTTCAAGCTACTTATTAATGAACAACATTGATATCCACATAAAGTCTGAAACAACATCATTGGCACACCATATCTCTAATTAAGTAACCTTAATCGATCTCAATTATTGTACTTGTCTATTAATAGTAGATATTTGACCCTCCTCGTCAGTCAAATTTTCATCAAGTTTCATTTTCTCGGATTGAATTATATAAATCTCACCATGAACGTTAATAATGACACAAACATATAATGTAACCAAAATTCTGGAATACAAAGCAAGTCTATATTCCACTAATTTAGTTCGATGCAATTGTCATACAAACCAATATATTTTAAGCTTAATTTATTTCTTATCAAATCTCATAACTTTCTTTATGTGGTCAAAAGTCTTCCATTTTTTTGGTATCGCCTTTCATGGTCTTCGTGCCACTAACTCTCTTGTCTTCATAGGGACTTTTGTTTGCTTTAAATAGTCCAAAATCATTTAATAGGAATGTGACTCTTCTCTTTTCTTTTCTTTTTTTTTCAATGCTTGTTGGACCAATCTTGAACGCAATAGTTGTAACTAACCAAGTTCAGATCATCAATAGCAGACAACACCAACATCCATATAAAGCTTAAAACAACAAAAATTCCTATGCCAAATTAGTAACTATTATGAGGTACAACCTTGATCAAAAGCAACTAATCATTAATATCCATTTACCTAGTGTTGAGAGTGGATACCTATACTCTTTTCTATTTTTATTGCGGAAAAATGCATTCAAGCGCCATGAATCCAGTCAAAACATTCTTATATATGGTAGTGTTGTAACACACTCAAACTTTTCTCCTAATGCTCTCACGTAAGGGAGCGCTGTAACACATACTTATTCCTTCATATTTTGATCACATGTACGGTAGTGCTGGAACACCTCCATACACTTCTACAAAATACTCTCGCGTATGGTAGTGTGGAACTCATCCATACGCCCTCATGCAACACTCTCACGTACAACAAAACTGGAACATATCCATATGCTACTACTTAACACTCTCATGTATAACAACGCTGGAACACATCCATACACCCCTATGTAAATGTTTCACACTCTTAGTCTTGTCACACATGATAATATGAGCATCCTGATAACGCTCAAACCATACCTCCTACCTAAGTATGAAGCAGACGTTGTTAATAAAAAATCGAACTAGAGGTTAGGGTCGATCCCCTAGGGAATAGGGAAGAGCTAGATTACAGCCGGTAAGTGAACTTGTTAGGTAGTTACTCCAAAATTGGGGGATTCTAAAGAGAAGCAATAATAAAAACAATTATCAAAAGTTCAGTTTTGAATCAATATTAAAGGATAAATAGGGTTTGTGTTCCTATGGATTCATAACTGCTTTAGGTATACACTCGTGATCATCACCAATACTTACTTATAGAACAGATAGCAAAGGTTCATTCAGACGACCGACCAATCCCTATTGAATGACTATACTCAATCACTCGACCAAGTCTCATGAGCGGTTTCAAACTATCCGTTATCACTAAGTTCCATATTTAACTATCCCGCGACCACAACTCAAGTTAATACAATGATCATCAAGATCAAGGCTCCATTGTAATTCTCTTTTCCTAATCTCTACCTCTTAGACCTAAGCAAGTAAAGAATTCGGGCAAGTCCTAATGTTGCGCACCATTAAGAAACGTTTAAGCATGAAGAGAATATGATATAAGTTTTTATTATTGGTTTAGAATACTTTGTGCAACCCTAGCTTGTTAATCCACCATGGTTCCCACAACCCTAGCTATAGAGGTTTTAGCCTCTCATAGTTGTAAGGTTGTGATTTGCATTCATAATTAAGAACATAAATCAATACTTACAATTATGAATGAGAAAGACACTTCTTTTACTAAATCAGCAAAATCCTCAAGAACAAGTAGCAAGAACAAGAAGAATTGAAGAAAAGGTTGATCACAAGTCAAATCAACTCAACTCTCTCCTTTCTCAATGTTTTCTAACTATTCTCTCACATACACACACGTTCTCTTGAAAAAATAAAACATAAAACATATTTATACAGACATAAAAATCGTCTTCCTAGGCTAACAGGGTGAATTTCCATATCTGGTTCCGCAAGTGCCACGACCCATCCTACGATCCGTACCATGAACCTACGAGCCGTACCTTCCTCTCGTACATTATTGACTGGTTAATTTTGGCTAAGTGTTGGATCCTGGTACGACTCGTACCTGCATCCTACGAGTCGTACTGTACTTCCGTAGCTTGACTCTGAGACTTTGAAATAATTTTGAAGTCCATCACGAATGCTATGGTACGACTCGTATCTTCGTTCCACAATTCGTACTGCCTATCCGTACAGAAATCAGCCTCTTCTGCAAATCTTCTGAATCTTCTCACGACTTCTTCACCATGACTCGTACAAGCTTTGTATGACTCATACCAAGACTCGTATGTTGCACCTCTTCATCCTTAGCCTTCTGCAACTTCTCACGTCCAGTAGTACGACTCGTAAGACCTTCCTATGACTCGTATTGTGAACTGTGAGTTGAGCCTATTTTGTACACTTCCAGGCTAACTTTTGCACATTTTAGCTCCAACACCAATTTATCCTGTAATCAAAGGAAAAGTGACTTAAATCCACATATATATACCTAAGTCCATGCTATTTTCTCAGTTTTGAGCATCCAAAGTGCTGTAAATCCACAACACATCAACACCCTAAACTTAAGATTTTTGCATGTCCTCAGGCAAAGAAAAAAAAAACTAAACACGATGCTCAACTAGAAAATAAACTTAAGATACTATAGCCAATACTTAAAAAAAATGTGCACTTTCCATACAACCTCTTCTGACCTTTTTCCATGGACCAACATCAACTAATGTATTACAAGCGACCTCAAAATATAACAAACAGGGATCAACACATGTCATCTAGTTATCAACAGGCAATCAAGTCATCATCAATGTTTTTCACACAGACCAATGATAAAAGTAAACATAATCCATGTACCCTCACAACAAATAAATTCCCCACTCATATATATACAGTATCAAACATTGCATGGGACTAAACAAGTAAAGCGCTCACTCTCACAAAGAAGTTACAAGTATTATGTATCAGATACCATACGCTTGCCCTTATTTTCTCTGCTTTGGTTTATCAGATGGTCGGGTTAGGATCACTATAGGACTTGATATAGCTTGTAATGTAGGCTTAGGACTAGACATGATAAAGATGGAACATTTTATAAGTGATTATCCCTTCCTTTATACTACATACATTGGCTACACTATTCACCTATTTCACCCTTTATTCTTTCATTCCCTTTTCTTCCCTTTTCACCTCTTTTATATACATTTGCATGGGTGTGGTGTATTTTCAATTTTTTCAGCATTTTCATTTTCTTTTGAAATTTCTTTTTCAGGATTCACAATATTTTTCATCTCTTCTTTTCACCTCACCACACCTCATTTTTCACCCTTTTTCTCTTTTCTTTCCCTTTTTCTCGTTCCCACCATTTACGCACCTCTACTATAGCCACCCTTAAATTAAGCATTTTTCCTATGTTGAGGTTCACAATATCCAAGGAAGGACTAAGGCCAAAATAGGTTCATTATAAAGAAATGGGTACGGTTCATTGGTTAATCAAGGAAAAAAAATATGGGTCAATTAAGGCTCAAACTTGGGATCAAGGGATTCATTTAATTTTGGTAGGGTCATATAGGCTAAAAGTGAGCTAAACAAAAATGGCCTATGATCATATCCTAACCAACCATCCTTGTCCTATGCAAAGATCAACCAGGCAAGTTCTAGATCTTCAACACAATACTGAACTAAGTACTACAACTCACTCACTCATGGTACATGACTTATATTCACCTCACCTGTCTGGTTTATACATGGGTTGACAAGACTCCCTATGCTAATAAACTAAATGACCTCAAATGATCCACATAAATCATGCATGCAGTCACAAATACATAGCTAAGGCATCAAAAATCCTTTAAAACAGGGTCACATTTGAAAATTTTCAAACATCAAAACTAGTGCAATCTATTGGCTAAGTAATCCTAAGCTACTTTGTAATTAAAAAAAATCACAAACTAAAAAAATAAAAATCCTAAACATACCGGTTCTACTACATAGCATGCCTGAGATAAAAGAAACATGCAAGAAAAACCCTCAGACAAATAAAAAATTCCCCAAAAATCACAAGTACACCCCTCCCCTTTTTTGAAAAGTAAGCTTCGTCCCCAAAGCATGAACTACAAGAACATAGGGAAGAGAACATACCTGTGGCTACTTAGACATCACCTTCTATGGGTTGCCTCCCATGCAGCGCCTGATTTAACGTAGCGGCATGACGTCACTTTTGTGATTCCTCAAGAATCATCAAGGTATACTTCCTCTATTCTTCTTAATTCTTCCTCATCTCCAAAATACAATTTTATTCTTTGCCCATGATGTGTCGTGATTTTACGGCACTTTCGACGCTTAAAATCAAGAAATTATGCACATTCTAGGTATGTTTATATGGGTATAAGGTATTTTGTGCATAATGTGTAGGAAAACAGGTCTGGAAGTGATTTTGGTCGAATTAATGCTGAAAACAACTGAAAGAGGACTGCTAGGCACTTAACAAGTTGTTGGCAGGAGGCACGACCCGTCACTTGAGGCGTTGGAAAAAAGATGAAGTTTTGAAGAAGTAAAACAGTGCACTTGACGAGTTGGAGGAATGACTCGTTACACTTGGTAATGAGTCGTGAGGTCAACTGTTAGGTTTTGAAGAGAAAAATTCAACCAAGTGTCCAGTGAAGTTGACGAGAGACATCACGAGTCATCACCTGAAGGAACGACTCGTTGGCAGGCCACTAGAGCTATCCGTGAGGTGCATTGGAATTTCTGAGGAAGTAGACCACGAGGGACCTAACGACTCGTGCTAAGGCACGGCGAGTCATTAGGTGACCCATTTCCAGTCCTGGGTAAGTTGCTGAGAACGATTGTTTTAAAGCAAGGAATGACTCGTCAGAAAGCCTAACGATCCGTCACATGGCCCGTTGCCACTGCCGACCTGGTTTCCAGATTTATTTAGAAAAAGGATTTCTTTGTATTATAAATACCCAGTTTTAGGTTTATTTTAGGAGAATACGAGGAGGATGATTTTTTTGAGAATCTTAAGCGATATTCTTGAGAAAGTTTTCATACAATTGTTCTTGATTCAAGATACGAAAGCTACATTAGAATTTTATTCAATCTACTTGGTTTTTATTCTATAATACTTTGTAAGTTGCAATTATGATTTCTTCTATATTTTGTGATTGCAATAACACAAACATGAATAGCTAAACCCATAAACTAGGTTTGTGAGAACCAAGATGAATTAACACACATAGGTAAAAATACTTAGTGATTCTTGAATGGAGTTTTATGCATGTATTGTTTTTCCCTTTGTTTTAATTGATTCTTGACGGTTGCAAACATTAGGACTTGCCTTATTCTTACTTACCGGATCAAGGAGGTAAAGAATGGAAAAAAGGGATTAACAACGGAGATTTGAGGCTACCAACCCTCATCTAATAGCTTGAACTTGTCTGAGGGATAACTAATCCGATATTAAGGGTAAGGGTCAACTAAAGTATACCTGTATACAGACCAAGTTGCGTGGTGAAAATCATATAGATAGGGGACCAACCATTTAGGTGAACCTAACTTACCAATATTGCATGTTAAACACCGGAAAAGATCATTAGTGTATAATCCTTGTGGTTATGAAATCTTGGGGAACATAATCCTAGTCTAGTCGTAAATTGAATATAAACCCAATTTGATACAAGCATTCATTAATTTTACTTTTGTTATTATTCCATATTTATCCCCCTTTGGAAATAAGTCAATCAATAGTAATAGTTATTCGCATTAACCTAAGTTCTTATCATATTCCCCGTGGGATCGACCTCAACCTTCGTTGGGTTCTATATTTGACAATCGACCGCTTATATCTCAATTGCGAGGTGTAATTTGGGCGAAATAAAAATTTGGCGCCATTGCCGGGGAATATCGCTAAGGCTTTTGTTAATTGTGTTAACTTTACTATTGATTCTTGTTTCCCTTTTATCTTTTTATTTGTTTTTGTTTTTTTTGTACTTAACAGGTCTAGCCATGGAGGAACCTTTGTTTCTTGATGACTTTGCAGCCATTCTGATGGGCAATGAATTTGAGGAGATTCATGGGAGTGAGGAGATTGTAAATGCACTTGTTGGCATGGGGTCTTATTCCTATGCTCCAAAGAAGATCGATCTTGATTTAAAAAATCGGGTGACCCCACCAGCCAAGCCATCTGTTAAGGAACCTCCAATGTTGGAGCTCAAAGCACTCCCATCCCATTTACAGTATGTATTCTTGGGAGCCAGTAAAACTTTACCGGTCATTGCTACTGACCTAGAGGAATGGCAAGTGGAGGCTTTGGTCTCCGTCTTGAAGAGATACAAAAGGCTATTGGGTGGACCATTGCAGATATTATTGGAATCCTAGCGGTATTTGCACTCATAAGATCAAGCTAGAACCAGATTGCATTCCAAGTATTGAACATCAATATAGGTTTAACCCACCTATGTAAGAGGTGGTCAAGAAGGAAATTATAACGTGGTTCGATGCAGGTGTGATTTATCTGATTGCAGACGGCAAATGGGTGAGCCTAGTCCAGTGTGTACTGAAAAAGGGAGGAATCACGGTGGTCCTAAATGCAAAAAATGAGATCATTCCTCTAAGACCAGTCACCAGTTCGAAAGTATGCATGGATTACAGAAAGCTGAACCGGTGGATGCAGAAAGATCACTTTTCGATGCCATTCATGGACCAAATGCTAGAAAGACTTGCATGTAGAGGATGGTATTGTTTACTTGATGGTTATTCGGGGTACAATCAGATTTTTATAGCCCCTGAAGACCAAGAGAAGACCACATTCACTTGTCGATATGGTACATTTGCATTTTAGAGGATGCCATTCGGATTATGCAATGCACCTTCCACTTTTCAGCGTTGCATGATTTCCATATTTTCTGACATGGTGGAAGACATCATTGAAGTCTTTGTGGATGACTTTTCTATGGTGGGTGTCTCATTCGAGGATTTTCTAGCCCATTTGAGCAAGGTGCTTCAGAGATGCGAAGAGACAAATTTGGTGCTTAACTAGGAAAAGTGCCATGTCATGGTCAAGGAAGGAATAGTGCTGGGCCACAAGATTTTGGGCAAGGGTATAGAGGTAGACCGAGCCAAGATTGAGGTGATTTCTAGTCTGCCACCTCCAATTTCTATGAAATGTGTTCAAAGCTTTTTAGGTCATACAAGTTTTTACAGAAGATTCATCAAGGACTTCTCCAAAATTGCACATCCATTGTGTAAGCTACTTGAGAAGGAAGTGAAGTTTATTGTTGACGAGGCATTTCTGAAGGCCGTAGAATGTCTGAAAGAGAGATTGACCACGACCCCCATTATCGTAGCACCTGACTAGTCTTTGCCTTTCGAAGTGATGTGTGATGCTAGCGGTGTGGCCCTAGGAGCTGTGTTGGGCCAAAGGCGTGAAAAGATTTTTCATCCAATTTATTATGCTAGCAAGGCTCTTAATGTAGCTCAGAAAAATTATACCGTGAAGAACAAGAGCTGTTGGCTGTAGTTTTTGCATTCGAGAAGCCTTTCTTGGAACCAAGGTGATAGTCCACAAAGACCATGCAACTTTGAGATATCTGATGGGAAAGAAAGATGCCAAGCCATAGTTGATTCGATGGGCTTTGATGCTACAAGAGTTTGAGTTTGAGGTAAAAGACCGGAAAGGGAATGAAAATCAGGTTGCAGACCACTTATCCAGATTAGAACCGAATGCAACACTTAAAATGAGCATGATATAGATGACGCATTTCCAGACGAGCAGGTTCTAGCGGCATCCCAAGATCACATCCCATGGTTTGCAGACTTTGCTAATTGTCTGGTGAGTGATGTTGTACCGGAGCACTTATCTTTTCACCAGAGAAAAAAGTTTATGTTGGATATGCAGAAATTCTTCTGGGATGAGCCCTACTTATTCTGTATATGTGCTAATGGGTTTATTTGGAGATGTGTGCCCGAGGTAGAGATGCTAAGTATATTAGAGGCCTGCCACGCATCCCCTATTGGAGGCCACTATAGCGGGATCCGCATAGCCCATAAAATTCTACAATGTGGGTACTATTGGCCAACCATTCACCAGGATGCACACGATTTTGCAAAGGAATGTGATGCATGTTAAAGACAAGGAGGCATATCACGGAGGCACGAGCTTCCTCTTAGTCCCATCCTCGTTATTGAGTTATTTGATGTATAGGGCATTGATTTCATGGGCCCATTTGTGAGCTCAAACGGGATGAAGTACATACTTGTTGCTGTTTACTACGTTTCAAAATGGGTGGAAGTAGTTGCTCTGCCTAACAATGAAGGGAACAGTGTCATGACGTTCTTGAAGCGGAATATATTTGCAAGATCTGGGACCCCCAGAGCCATCATTAGTGATGGGGGTTTGCATTTCTGCAATCGGTTGTTTCGCTCTTTATTGGAAAAATTTGGGGTCAAACACAGGGTGGCCACACCCTATCATCCGCAGTCTAGTGGGCAAGTTGAAGTCACCAATAGAGAGATAAAGACTATTTTGGCAAAGACTGTGAATGCAAACCGGACAGATTAGGAAAGAAAGCTAGATGATGCTTTATAGGCCTAATTGACCACATTCAAGACTCCTATAGGTATGTCTCCTTATCAGCTTGTTTATGGTAAAGCATATCATCTCTCGGTCGAACTTGAACATAAAGCTATATGGGCGCTCAAGAAGTTGAATCTGGATTGGAATGAAGCTGCAAACTTAAGGCTTGATTAGTTGAATGAGTTAGATGAATTCCGTTTGATAGCCTATGAGAGTTCTGAAATTTACAAGCTAAGAATGAAAATTCAGCATGACCGGAAAATCGAGAAAAGAGAATTCAATCCGGGCGATATGGTACTATTATTTAATTCTAGACTTCAGTTGTTTCCTGGAAAGTTGAAGTCCAAGTGGATGGGACCTTACCGAGTGGTTCAAGTATTCTCTCATGGGGCAATCGAATTGGAAAACCAGGAAGGAAAGCGGTTCAAGGTAAATGGTCAGTGGGTCAAAGCTTATTTGGGGAGAAGCGAAGAACTCAAACTGGTAGACCTGTGGATATTGAGTGAAGTCTGAGTAACTCAAGTGACTTGCTTCATGCCGTGACATTAAATCAGGCGCTGCATGGAAGGCAAACCATAGAGGTGTTTTTGGTAAAGTCTGAGTAGACAAAACACCCACGTCGTGCCGCGACGTTAAATCAAGCGCTTCTTGGGAGGACACCCGAGTTGTAAATGTAATAAAAAGTTAGTGTTAACATTTGTTGATGGGTGCAGGTGAATAAGATGGAAAATCTAAAGTTGGAACCAAAAACTGGAACTTCAGTTCTGGTGCAGAAAAATCACAGAACGAGTCGTCGTCTGACTTGACGACTCATTAGCCAGTCCTGAAGAGAACTGCAGAAAATAGGGGAGCAATGGGTGACTTCATGGATCGTTTCTCCGAGGAGCGAATCGTTTAGTCCCCCGTCAAGTACACTGGATCAAAGTTTAAACTTGAAGAAAAAGGGTGATGACGGTTCAATCAACGAATCGTTGGGAAACCAGAGTCGTCAAGTGACCCATCCTGAAACTATAATAGGAAAAGGACCACGAATCAGGGAATGACTCATTGGGTAACACCACAAGTCGTTATGTGAGTCGTTAGGTCCCCAGGTAAGTTGACCTAACCCGACCCACAAACTGTAAATTGGGAAAAGTTTGTAAAAATTAAAATTAGAGAACCCAATTTCAGTTAGCACTCCCCGTTAAAACTCACACCTTCAAAGCTTCAATTTTCCCTCTTCTCTTCTTCACCTTCTTCACGCAAACCCATCAAAAACACCATTGAAAGCAACATCATCACTGCACACTCACTCCCACAAGCATAATTGCTATTGCACTCCATCTATGATAAATTACATTGTAAGTAATCTTCCCCACACAAAAACTTGGAATATTGGTTGCATTGCATCAAGAAATTTTAAAGAACTAAGAATGAGTGAGGTTGAATGATTTTTCGATTTATATTGTGTTCTTACGTGCCTTGTGATGTAGATAAACTCTAGGAAGTATAAAATGTTGATTTTTGATCATGTAGTCACTTGGATAGATGTTTAATTGAAGTTGTGTGTTTGTGGAATTGTAAACTGGAAAGAAGAAGATGATGAATAGGAGCTCTTGAGCACGAGCCACATCACGAGTCGTTGGGTCACCAAACGACTCGTCATGTAGCTCGTGCTGAGTGGGAAAAATAAACTGCTAAGGTAGTGTACTTGACGAGTGACCTAACGACTCGTTTCCTGTGGTAACGATTCGTTGGGACAAATCGTCAAGTACACTGGATCAAATGAAAAATTGTCAAACCTGGGGTAACAAGTGGCTTCACGAATCTTTTCTAGAGGCAATGACTAGTTAGTCACCCGTCAGGACCACTGGCACCAGTAAAATAAATATTTTCTGTTTCATCTTCTCTTGTGTACTAACATGGTTTCCACAGGTACAATGGCTCCACGAGTCACACCAAAGAAGGGTCCAACCAAAAAGCAGGTACCTGAGCACAGTCAACCACCATATAGAAGGTTGCGATATGATCCATCCTCCTCAGAAGTGTCGAGTGGCTCTGAAGAGGAATATGAAGTGTCGGAGAAGCAGCTGGTGCGGAGAACGACCACGGCTAGGGCTCAACAAAGTTCAAATCTGACAGCCCTGGTCGATACTCCCACTCCACTAGCAAGAGATCTGCCCAGCCGCACTAATGAAAGCGCTAGGGCTACTGTTTAGCTGGGCACAATACAGAGAGAGTAGATGAGTCGCATGCCCAGCGAGGGGACTCGGACATTGAGATGACTGAGACATCAGGCACACTGAATGAGCAATCGAGAAATGTGAGGAGATGGTGTCTCCACGGAATGTGGGCTATATGCAATCGGGATATTGCTCCAAATGAAAAAGGCAATGCGAAGCGGAGCATTTATGAGGAGCCAAAGCTGATCATCACCGGGTTGAAAGATCTTCCTGAGCTACAGGCAGTATTTGAGAAATACAAGTTCGGGTGGTTGACCGAGCCTTCAGGTAGTTATAGCCCATGCCTGGTTTGCAAGTTCTATGCAGCATATACAGCCACTTTGCAACGGTTAGCTCTAGGAGGCCAGGATTGGAAGAAGCGGCCTGCCTTGAATCAAGTGATGGTGCGTGAGACCTTAGTTGACATATCTGAGGAGACAATTTCCAGGATGCTGTACGGGCCAGAATATCGAGCTCTGATGAACACAACAGAGTTTGATCACAGGGTATTCGAGTTGCAGAAGGTCAAAACAAATAAGTTGGATAGCATGGAGCTGATACAGCAGTACACTTGTCTTTCACACATCATTTCACAAAGGGGCCATTAGTTGAATGGATGCATGGCACTGAGTCACAGATAAAGAAGGCCACTTCGAATTTCCAGGCTAAATTTTGGTGGTCATTGGTGAGGCACAGGCTAGTACCTACAAACAATGACAATATACTCTCACTCGACAGAGCAACACTGGTAGCCAGCATCATGGAGGGGTACACAATCAATTTCCTATGGTTCATCTTTGAGGAGATTCGGGAGCGGGCTGTGTTCGGTGCTATTTCGATTGGTATTATATATTATAAACCGACACGCAAGTGCACGTGGTCAAACAAGTAATAAAGTGGCTAAGTAAGCCAAGTATCGATCCAAGGAGGCTCAGGGTATGTAAAATTTGCCTAAGTATATTATATTCTTATCTTACTTCTAACTATGCTAACAACAACATAACCAACAGTTAATTGAGTTTTTGTTTATAAAATATATACTAAAACTATTAAAAATTATTTACCGTGAATTTAAACTATGGATATGAGCATGCCAAGGTTAAGAACAAGTAATGAATTCGATTGTAATAATAATCCGGTTAATATCTTCCTCATGTTGCTAGCCAAGAACAGTAGCCTAGAAATTAAAACTCTCGTATTTAATTTCACTTAAGAATCATAAACCATTCGTCTACATTTCTGTGATCAAATGCAATTTACGACCTAGCAATACAATTCCGGTTCTTAAATTGACTAATTCGGATTTTAAGTATATTTCTATCAGGAAAGCACATCAAAACCCAATTTTCCCAAATCAAGTTAAGAACAATACCCTATTAATTCAAAACTTTCCAATTTCTTGCTCTCTCGAGTGAAATTGGACTTTTTAGATGTACATTAATGTTGGCCAAGCACTAATGCAGTAAGAACAAGAATTAATAGAACAACATGAAAGAAGAAGAAGAAAACCATATCATTTACAATCAAAATTCACTACCCATGTTCAAAACCTTAGCAAGGAAGAGAATTAGCCACTCATTTGTGGATTGATCATCCTAAAACAAGTGTAAATCATACATACAATTGATTGAAAGAAGAAAGGAAGAGAAGAAATCTCTTAGCTTTTTCGTCCCTCAACTGCTGCTAACCCACGTCCTAGCTCCACCAAGTATGAACTCCAACTGAACTAATTAAAATAAACCTAAGTGTGCTATTTATACTAGAGGGAAATTTTTCCCGGAATAACAAGCAACGTGTCACGGAGGTCAACGCGGAGCACTGCCTCCGTGACACGGCGTGGACGCGGACCTTCACTGGAAATTCAGGGTCCGGTAAATTAGCCTCAACATAGCACAGAGGCCAACGCGGAGGCCTATCTCCGTGCCACGGAGCTGTCGCGAGGCTTCACTGGAATTTGTCAATTAATTCCCTCTCCAGGCAGTGTGCCTCCGCGATGGTAGCGTGGGACGGCGCCATCGCGGAGCCCTTATATTCTGCACATTCCAATGTCGTCTCCATGCTCGCATCCAAGTCCAACTCCGATATTTTTCCAACATGCATTTTTGCTCCTAAAAATCATATTTACCTGCAAAACAAATGCTAATCATGTTGGTTAGTATAAATTCACATTTTATTACCAATTACATGAGAATATATACATATTGCACACAAACAAGGCGAAAATAATACGTTTGAGTATCACTTGGGCATATAAATCTGCCCAAGATCACTTACCCGACACTTAAATCCTTGTTCGTCCTCGAACAACACATACACAACTCATGCAAATTACATCCCAACCTTCGTCACTATGGTGCGACAATTTACGCTACGGTCATACCGATTATTCAATTTTTTGCAAATCATCACGAAAACATGCTTGGTCTTACAATACAATGACCTTTAATACATCAAGACTTCCTAGACTTTAAGAATTGATTCTTGATATCGGCAAACTCCTGCAAATCAGCTAATCAAGAAATCCGACACGAAAATCAATATTTCATCAAGCATGTGCCCTCACAAATCAAGAGAATCTTCCCCTTTTTGTTCATGCAACACACAAACATTCAAGTAGGGGCATATAAAAATTAATTTCACTCACTCTCCCAAAAGAATTCACATGCATCATGTCATGACCCATAGGCTTGCCCTTAGTGTATTACTCCACTAATATAAAGAAATGCAATATAGGATCACGTAGGACTTTAATGGGTTGTAACGGGGCTATGGATCTAGTATATATATTGGATTAGCCAATACTAGTCGCTAGCATCCTTAAGCGCCTTTTCAACACATTCCCATCGACTCATGGACATTGTTCCTCTCTTTTCTCTTTTTCTCCCATTCATGCTGGTTTACTTTCGTACTGCCCATTTCATCAAACACACTTGACACAAAACAAAGGGCTTTCATGTACCCTCACTATCATTTAATTACAACAAGTGCCTCTTCAACATCATCTTTTCTTTCCTCACTCTGCTTTTTTTTTCTTTTCACTCTTTTCACTCTTTGACACTTTGGGAAACATTTTCTTTTCTTTGTAAGCGCTTAAGAGCTTCGTATAGACTTTAAGGCTAATGAAAAGAAGGAATAAAGCTTAGTTTATACAATTTTGGACAAAAGAAAGAAAGAAATCGGCTAAAGGCTCAACGGGCTGACTAGGGTATACAACATATAAAAAGGTAGAATTTGACAAGAAAAAAATGGAAAGTATCGGTTAAAACAAAGACATGCCTACATCCTTTCCAACACTACACTTCCTTCATTTCGTTTTGTATACACACCAGGCAAGTTCTAGACAATTCACAATGGCATGGAATACCAAAACCTCACTTCACACTTCATGCACATGCTCGAATCAAGATGCATTCACAGACTCTCTAATTATCCAATCACATGAATTCAAGATTAAGCCTCAATCATACTGAATCAAATTCTACAGCCTAGGTAACTCAACATATTTACAAAATTGCATGCTTTCAAATGAATCATTTTCACATTTTGAACATCATTTACAACACGCAACGAAATTTTTGCAACCATAAAGCAACTACAGTTCATTGATGCAATCCACCAAAGAAAAATTAAAAACAAATTAAAATCCTACTCCTACCGACTACATTTCCCTTAAGACGGTCGTCATCCATCCATCATAGGGAACGGTCACTAACTATGACATCGGTTCAATGGGACTATTCTCGGTAAAAGAACCGAAAACAGACTCCGAGAAACCCAAAAAAAAAAAATTAAAAATCGAAAATTTTGCAACGCATCGATCATTTCGATAGAAAGAAAATATTTACAAGTGCAAAATATTCTCGAAAATTTTGAAAAATATCGATCATCTCAATAGAAAAAAATAAAAAAATATTTACAAAATATTTACACTGGAAACCATAACTTTTCATACCACACATCATTAACCACACAAACAAATATATACACATACACCACAAATCAGTTCATAACAAGGAAAGCACAAACATACATACAAACCAAGGAAAAACATACAGCAAATTAGAGCCCAAGTCCCAGCACCTAGCTACTCCCCACCCCACACTTAAATCGAACACTGTCCCCAGTGTTCACAAAAATTACAAAACAAAATTTCGGGTGGTGGAACTCCCTGATCAGTCGAAATATTCGACTTCTTCATCTGGTGCTGCTGCCTCGTCACCCATATCTGAGTCAGCTCCATCGTCGTCATCGGACTCCACATCGGAGTCCTCACGACGTGTCTCTTCATCAGTAGGGACATCATCATCCGTCGGCTCCACGAAGGCTGGTCCCACTCGGCATAAGGCTCTGGCATTCTCGCCAAATGGGTAATCCAGCTCCAGCTGCCATAATTCTTCCTCGGTGGCTGGTCTCCCACCAATCCGTAGCTGAAGCATCTGCATGCCGAACATACGTGCCATGTACTGATCGTCACGAGCATGTCGCTCGCCCAAAGTCAGCACTGGCCCGTGTGTGGTGTCGGGGGCCTTAGTTTTTGTCACATCAAGGGCCCTCCGCTCCAACTGCGGAATATATTCCAAAGCCTCTTCCTCAATGTCGAGGCCTCGGAGGAAGGTGGTGATGAGTCCGCCAAACCCGTATTTGTGGCCCTGGTGCAGTCTGGCTCTCTTCATGGCGGATATAATTACCGCCCCAACATTGCCTTTCATAAGGGCATACACCAAGCAGACACGGTCCTGGGTCACATCCGTCATATGAACTCCCGGGATCAAGCATGAACATACAATCTTCAGCCATATTCTGGCCTCCTATTCATCTGCGAATAAGGCAGAGTCTGGTGGTAACCCCTCTCCGTATGTCTACTCCATCGGGCTGTGGATCGAGCCCCACACAACGTACGTCTGATGTCGGCGTACGGTGGGGTGATGTTTAGCTGGCGGAGAACGTGG
Organism: Datura wrightii; assembly: GCA_035772735.1. Classification (NCBI taxonomy): domain Eukaryota; kingdom Viridiplantae; phylum Streptophyta; class Magnoliopsida; order Solanales; family Solanaceae; genus Datura; species Datura wrightii. Next base: position 163,595,249 of record JASDFA010000016.1, read on the forward strand.
GCGTCTGTGTCCCGCGCTCCAACGATGGCATTAAATTGGTGGGGTTCCAGAGTGACAATCTGCCCTCTGATTTTTATTGTGTGGCTTCTGATGGCCGGGTTCCAATTTGCGTAGAACTCTTGGACCAAATGAAGGTTGCACTCCTTGGGCTCCTGAAAGATAAAGCTGAGCCCAGCTGCCTCAATTCTCTGCACAATACGTGGGAACTCCTGTGCAAGTGGTTCCCGTGCAATATGTTCCTCGGGGAAGTACTTGTTTTCTTTGTGTTTCGCGTACCACTTCTTCCCTTCATCGGTTACCCATCTTGTTCCGTATTGGCGGCGTTGGCCGCGCGGAACAGCTGGTGACACAAACAACTATACAACATATTGCTTAGTGCGTTCACGAAAATTTCGACAGCATAACGCTTAGCGTACTACTCAGACTTCATACAGTTAATCCCAATCCTACTATCGCTAACAATTCAACCATCGCACAAGCAATAAAAACAAAAACTAAAAACAACGATAAAAACATTCTATATACAAACGAATCCAATTAATCAAACCAATTTACACAATTTTCGCATTTTCCCCAACAATTCGAGAATTCGTCTTCCCACAACATTCACACAATATTTACCTCGACTTATCTCAATTTACAACCACACCCCGGCATCGAATTCATCAAATTATCAAGTTGCCCAAGTCAAATTCAACAACCCAAGCCCTAGAATACAATTCTACAATCAAATTTGAATTATTCACATAATCGACGAGTTCAAACGCTAATTACAACAATCCGAACATAATCAATCACAAAATAATTCAACATCATGTTTAATTGCTACTTGGGGTGATATATTTCACCTCACATGCTCAAATTCGACTAAAATCGCCAAAAACTTGAGAGAAATGATGAAAACATACCTTTTAGTTGAAGAACCAAAGAAATTTGATGTTTTCCTTGCCTATTAGCGTGGCACATTGGTTGGGGAGGGGGAATTGGGTGTTTTGGTCGCGGAGGAGGAGAGAAATGGGGAAAAATGGGGCAAAATCGGGGTTAAATTAAAGAAAAACACGCGGGTCACCCGACAACCCGGTGTGACCCGACACTGAATAAAGGGCAACGTGTCACGGAGGGTAACGCGGAGCCCCTCCTCTGTGACACGGAGCCAACGTGTTGGCTCTCTGGAAATTTTTAAAAATCTGATTTTGCCTTCAACGTGTCAAGGAGGGTAACGCGGAGCCACTCCTTCGTGACACGGAGCCAACGCCCCAGTGCACTGGTTCTTCAATAAAAATTATTTTCATACCTTGCCTTATTTTTCCCGCTTCCATGCATATTTTTCTCCGGTTGACCTGAAAATCACTTCACTAAACGAAATTGGTTAGATTAAAAGATTTTCCTAACTATCATGAAAAAATACTAACTAAAACGAAAAATTTGTACGAAATCAAGAAAAAAGAAAAAATGAAAAATAAAAAATACAAATTATGTACACTATACTAAAAGAAGAAAAATAGAATATTTTTCTTTTCACGGGTTGCCTCCCGTGCAGCGCCTGGTTTACCGTCGCGGCTCGACGTCCATTATGCTCAATTATCTACTAGGGTGAGGGACAATTTTTCACGATCCTTGTCCTCCCCCCAGTAGTGCTCAACCTCATCTGGTGGCCTTCCTGTTAACTCTCGGGAATCATTCATCATATCAGCATTCCCATGATCAATCACATTGATCACCGAGAGTTCCTCATTTACAATCGGGAGCTTGGGTGCTTTGTACACGTCAAATACTTCTATCTTGTCATGTGCCTGCATTGTAAGTTGACCCGCAGCTACATCAATTAATGCTTTTCCGGTTTCCAAAAAGGGACGTCCCAAAATAAATGGGACTTCAGCATCTGGTTCAAAGTCCAGAACAATAAAATCGACCGGAAAAATGAGGGAGCCCACTTGCACTAACACATCCTCAACAATACCATCCGGTTTAGCTAAGGACCTGTCCGCTAGCTGCAAGATTACTGTGGTAGGTCTAGGACTCCCTAGACCTAACTTTCTGAACACCGAAGATGGCATTAGATTTATACTTGCCCCCAAGTCGCATAATCCACGAGCTCGGATACTTTGCCCAATAGTCAGCTGGATAGTAAAACTTCCAGGGTCTTTCAGTTTCGTGGGCAGTCTATTCTGAATCCGCGAAGTGCATTCCTCCGTTAAAGCCACCATGGCATACTCAGTCAAACGACTTTTGTTAGCCACGATGTCTTTAATATATTTTGCATACTTTGGCACTCCCTGCAAGACATCAACAAGAGGTAAGTTAACATGTACCTGTTTAAGCACCTCCATAAATTTCTTGAAACACGCCTCCTCCTTGTGTTTCTTAAGTCGTTGAGGGAACGGGGGTGGAGGCCTTTCTGATTCTGCTTCTTTAGTCTTCCCCCTATCAGAACTTTGTTCCTCCTCAACATCTGCTGCTCCTGACTTTTGAGGCGGTCTTTCCGGTTCCACCTCCTTCAACTGTAAGCCACTCCTCGTGGTCACTGCATTTACCTGCTTCGGATTAGGATCCGTGTCGCTAGGTAGTCCTCCTCTGGATCTTGTATTTTGGGCACTAGCAAATTGCCGAAACTGATATTCAAGAGCCTTGGTCGCCAACTGATTGTTCTTCACTTCGGCTGCCAATTTAACATAGTCAGCCTGCAATTGTGCCTGATTAGCGATCATGGTCTTGAACATCTCCTCAATGGTCGGTGATGGTGGTGGAGGAGGGTCATTGTGATTTCTGAATTGAGCTTGATAGTTTTGTTGCCCTCCTTGATTTCTCTGCATACCCTGACCAGAACTTTGGCCTTGTTGGTTGTTGCTACCCCACGAAAAATTCGGATGGTTCCTCCAATTTGAGTTGTAGCCACTACCAAACTGCTGCTGATTTCTCTGTGCATTGCCCACAAAGTTAACAGAATCAGGATTTGCACCACAGCATTCAACTGAATGCTCACTACTACCACACACTTCACACCACATCTGCTGGACTGCATTGACCAAAGCTGAAGGCTGGTTCAAGTTCATATTGCTGAAGTGATTGCTTAACTGATTTTGCAAGGCAGCTATCTGTGCAGCGATAGCTGTAAATCCATCCACTTCAAGCACTCCCGCTGCTTTCCTTGCTCCACCTCGAGATGAATTTGCATTCCATTCTGGATTGCCTTGTGAAATTCGGTTGAGCAAAGTGTACAGCCCCTCGTAAGTCTTTTCCAACGCTTGCCCTCCAGCTGCTGAATCTAACAGAATTTTAGTGTGGGGTTCCAAACCCTCAATAAATGTGTGTACCAACACCTCATTGGACTGATGATGATGAGGACAGTCCCGCAACCTAGATTTAAATCTTTCCTAGGCTTGATATAGATTTTCTCCCTCCCTCCGTTTAAAACTTAGAATTTGACTTCTAAGTCTGGCTGTTTTACCAGAAGGGAAAAATCTAATCAAAAACTTCCGTGCAAGATCATCCCACGTTGATATAGAATTGGGTGGTTCATCTTTTAACCACCTCTTGGCTGCACCAAGTAAGGAAAACGGAAATAAGGTGAGCCGAACATAATCAGGTGACACTCCTGCGGGTATATAAGTGTCACTTATCTCCAAAACGTTTTGGAGATGTTGTTGTGGATCTTCATGAGGGATACCGGTAAATTGCCCGCTTGTGTGCAAAAGTTGCACCATATTCTGCTTTAATTCAAATCTCCCTCCAGGCTCTGGTTTGCGGATGCTAGAATGTACATTGTTAGCGTGTGGGATTGCCACCTCGCGAACCGGCCTTGCTGCTGCTTCATCGGGCACTAACACTGCCCTCACAACTGGTGGATTTTGTTGCTCCATAATAGATTGTCGGAACAACTGCAGCTTCTTTTGTAGAGCTTCTCTACGTTGACTATGAAATTCACGTTCAGGCTCTAAGCAAGATTCCACCAGCTCCTTGTCCCTTGCCAGTGTTCACAGAAACAAAATCTGCAAAATACAGGCTAAGACCAAGTTGTTAACACTTAAGAAAATAAAAATAAAAATACAGTAAATTTACACTAAACACAATTTCACAAATTTGCCTAGCCTCCCCGGCAACGGCGCCAAAAACTTGTTCGGTGCTATTTCGATTGGTATTATATATTATAAACCGACACGTAAGTGCACGTGGTCAAACAAGTAATAAAGTGGCTAAGTAAGCCAAGTATCGATCCAAGGAGGCTCAGGGTATGTAAAATTTGCCTAAGTATACTATATTCTTATCTTACTTCTAACTATGCTAACAACAAAGTAACCAACAGTTAATTGAGTTTTTGTTTATAAAATATATACTAAAACTATTAAAAATTATTTACCGTGAATTTAAACTATGGATATGAGCATGCCAAGGTTAAGAACAAGTAATGAATTCGATTGTAATAATAATCCGGTTAATCTCTTCCTCATGTTGCTAGCCAAGAACAGTTGCCTAGAAATTAAAACTGTCGTATTTAATTTCACTTAAGAATCATAAACCATTCGTCTACATTTCTGTGATCAAATGCAATTTACGACCTAGCAATACAATTCCGGTTCCTAAATTGACTAATACGGCTTTCAAGTATATTTCTATCAGGAAAGCACATCAAAACCCAATTTTCCCAAATCAAGTTAAGAACAATACCCTATTAATTCACAACTTTCCAATTTCTTGCTCTCTCGAGTGAAATTGGACTTTTTAGATGTACATTAATGTTGGCCAAGCACTAATGCAGTAAGAACAAGAATTAATAGAACAACATGAAAGAAGAAGAAGAAAACCATATCATTTACAATCAAAATTCACTACCCATGTTCAAAACCTTAGCAAGGAAGAGAATTAGCCACTCATTTGTGGATTTATCATCCTAAAACAAGTGTAAATCATACATACAATTGATTGAAAGAAGAAAGGAAGAGAAGAAATCTCTTAGCTTTTTCGTCCCTCAACTGCTGCTAACCCACGTCCTAGCTCCACCAAGTCTGAACTCCAACTGAACTAATTAAAATAAACCTAAGTGTGCTATTTATACTAGAGGGAAATTTTTCCCGGAATAACAAGCAACGTGTCACGGAGGTCAACGCGGAGCACTGCCTCCGTGACACGTCGTGGACGCGGACCTTCACTGGAAATCCAGGGTCCGGTAAATTAGCCTCAACGTGGCACGGAGGCTAACGCGGAGGCCTATCTCCGTGCCACGGAGCTGTCGCGAGGCTTCACTGGAATTTGTCAATTAATTCCCTCTCCAGGAAGTGTGCCTCCGCGATGGGGGCGTGGCACGGCGCCATCGTGGAGCCCTTATATTCTGCACATTCCAATGTCGTCTCCATGCTCGCATCCAAGTCCAACTCCGATATTTTTCCAACATGCATTTTTGCTCCTAAAAATCATATTTACCTGCAAAACAAATGCTAATCATGTTGGTTAGTATAAATTCACATTTTATTACCAATTACATGAGAATATATACATATTGCACACAAACAAGGCGAAAATAATACGTTTGAGTATCACTTGGGCATATAAATCTGCCCAAGATCAGGCTGTAAATGATGGAATGATGATTCCCTTCCCATGCTTGATTGATAGACTCTATCGAGAATCTCGAATGCCAGAATTTCCATCAATTGATCAGAGAGTGGTGGTTCAGAAGATTACCGATATCGAGTTGATTAGAGATGATACAAACCCGGTATCAAGGGAGAATACTCAGACATCTGCATCCGCTGGAGCGACCATAATAGCAGAGGCATTTGGCAGTGGGATGTAGATCGATGTAGCATAGTTCGCCGAGTTAACGGCCAAGCCTACTGAGGGAAGAGATATAGGTAGCCAGGATGAGGCTACAGATGCAGCGAATGCCTCCACACCTGCTTATGTTCCAGAATCATCATCTACAGCAGCAGCAACATCCAGACCATCAGACGCACCTCTACGATCCAGCTCAGCCAGCCTTGTCACTGTTTCACAGGAGTTTTTTATTGACATGGCTAGGCGGCTAGCTAAAGCAGAGAAGCAGTAGGCACACACGACTCTACAAGTCAAAGTCTTGATGGAGCAGGTCAAGCTGTGGGTGTCAAAGGAGTTGGAGACACTGTCCAGTTTGGTGCATGGGCAATTGGATGCTTTTGAGAGAAGGATGGACGAGTGCCTTGCACAGTTACAGGCGCCAGAGTTATCCCAATGGTACGCAAAGCTGGGAACTGCGATCTGATGTGCGGGACTTGGCCGCATGACAGACAACTGCGGTACCTCCACTGGTCCTCCCTGTGATCGATGATGAGTTTGAGGAGGAGCTACCACCGATTTTTGATTTCATCACGGAGGAGCACATGACACATGCAAAGGGGAAAAGGCCTCGTGAGGAGGCAAGTGATGATGTTGATACATCTCTGCTCCGTCGGCAAAAAGGGGAGCAGAGTGAGATGGAGAGAGCACTGCACTAATCAAGAGAAGAGGCTCGACTGAGAGCCGAGACTGAGGCAGTGAGAGCTCGTGGTGAAGGAACGAGCTCATTTGGATCTGAGAATGCGCCGGGTCAAGCCGACAATATTGGAGTTGATGTTGGAGGCGTATCTACACCCTCCACCGACCAGGTAGCTTACACCTAGGTCGCACAGGTATGTTTCCTATTCCCTTAGTTTTTGCCTTGTATATATATACGTCGAGGACAACACATGCTTTATTTGATGGGGGTGGGAAAGGATACCTGTGCATTCTATTTTTCTGAACATAACCCGAGGGTTTTTCTTGCCGGACATCTTTTCCCTTGGGTGTTCCATATCTAGTAGAACTGACATGTTTAGGATTTTATTTTGTGTTTTGGTGTTTTTTTGTGTTAGTCGGAAGAAATTTAGGAAAACTAAAAGTAGTCAAGAGCTAAAATTATTTGATATTTTGATTTTTGATGATTTGATACCCCTCCGAAAAATTTTGTATATGTGTATGTGAGAGTTGACAGTTATGACCTTTTTGAATCTTTGCATGGCATTGGAACTGTAAATTTGTTTACCATTATATGACTGTACCTGAAACTAGCGATTAGTAGAATTGATGATGTTGACCGGTGCTATGTGTGAAGTGAGGTATGATAGCTGAATTCGGTTGTGTGTGTCAATCTAGAACTTTCCTGGTCAGTCGTACCGAGATGGAGGATAAGGAACTAGGAAAGGATCATAGACCGTTTTTGATTTTTGAGTTCACTTTAGCCTAAAAGACCTACCAAAGTGAATAAAATCCCTTGATCGAAATGTTTGAGCTTTAATTGACCTTTCTTTTCGTTCACACCAATTCACCTGCTTGTTTTTATTATAAATGAACCTGTTTTGGCCCTGGTCCCTCCTTGGACATTGTGAACTTTAACTCAGGAAAATGGCCTAAGTTGAGGGTGGCTATGATAGGGGTGAGTAAGAAGAGTTGGGTGGAAGTAGGTTGGGTAATGAAAAAGAAGAAAAGAGAGCAGGTGCGGTATGCATGATGAAAAAAAATTGTTGTTGTCAAAAAAAAGCAAGAAAATAAAAGAAAAATAATGTGTGACATCAATAAGTTTTTGTTGAATAAAAAGTAACCGCATCCGTAGTGTCTAAAGCAAAGAAAAGGAAAAGCAGAAAAAAGGAAAAAAGGGAGAAAATAGAAATAAAGGTGAAAAATGGAGTAACAAGCATAGTGCCAAGGAGGGTTGACTACTAAAATCCATATGTACCATACCCAAACCCGAGCGAACGTGACAAGCCCAGAAAGTCCTATAGTGATCCTAGCTACTTGCCCGAAAATCGAGGTATTGAAAGTAAAGGAAAACCTATGGTATTGTATGCATACAATTCGAATTTCTTTGTGAGAGTGAGTGGATCTTACCTAGTCCCAAGAAAAATATATCGAGATAATCATATACATATGTGTGAGTGTGGGACTTCTTTGAGGTGAGAGCACTTGGTCAACAGAATTGTCTGCAAATTGTCTGGGGCAATGTTATAGATTTATGTGCGTGGTTGCAGGTGACAGTATTTTTCCATGTTTCAACCTCTGTGTATTATTGTTGGAAATTTTGCATATGCATAGTGTTTTGAGTTGATATGATGAGGGAAGGGTTATAAAATTTGATTTTGATGACTGTTCTAAGTTTCCTAAAGTTTTTCCGATTGAAGCGTCAAAGTAGATTATTTTGTTTTGTTTTTGCCTGAGGACATGCAAAAGTTTTAAGTTGAGGGTGTTGATGTGCCGTGATTTTACAGAGCTTTCGATGCTTAAAACCAAGAAATTATGCACATTCCAGGTATGTTTATATGGGTATAAGGTATTTTGTGCGTAATGTGCAGGAAAACAGGCCTGGAAGTGATTTTGGTCGAATTAATGCTGGAAACAACTGAAAGAGGACTGCTAGGCACTTAACTAGTCATTGGAAGGAGGCACGACCCGTCACTTGAGGCGTTGGCAAAAAGATGAAGTTTTGAAGAAGTAAAATAGTGCACTTGACGAGTTGGAGGAACGACTCGTTACACTTGGTAACGAGTCGTGAGGTCAACCGTTAGGTTTTGAAGAGAATAATTCAACCAAGTGTCTAGTGAAGTTGACGAGAGACATCATGAGTCGTCACCTGAACGACTCGTTGGCAGGCCTCTGGAGCTATGCGTAAGGTGCACTGGAATTTCTGAGGAAGTAGACCATGAGGGACCTAACGACTCGTGCTAAGGACAACGAGTCGTTAGGTGACCCGTTGCCAGTCCTGGGTAAGTTGCTGAGGATGATTGTTTTAAAGCAAGGAATGACTCGTCATAAGGCCTAACAATCCATCACATGGCCAGTTGCCACTGCCGACCTGATTTCCAGATATATTTAGGAAAAGGATTTCTTTGTATTATAAATATCCAGTTTTAGGTTTATTTAAGGAGAATGCGAGGAGGATGATTTTTCTGAGAATCTTGAGCGATAAGTTTTCATAAAATTGTTCTTGATTCAAGATACGAAAGATACATTGGAATTTTATTCAATCTACTTGGTTTTTATTCTACAATACTTTGTAAGTTGCGATTATGATTTCTTCTATATTTTGTGATTGCAATAACACAAACATGAGTAGCTAAACCCATAAACTAGATTTGTGGAAACCAAGATGAATTAACACACATAGGTAAAAATACTTAGTGATTCTTGAATGGAGTTTTATGCATGTATTATTTTTCCCTTCGTTTTAATTGATTCTTGACGGTTGCAAACATTAGGACTTGCCTTATTCTTACTTACCGGATCAAGGAGGTAAAGAATGGGAAAAGGGATTAACAATGGAGATTTGAGACTACCAACACTCATCTAATAGCTTGAACTTGTCTGAGGGATAGCTAATCCAATATTAAGGGTAAGGGTCAACTAAAGTACACCTGTATACAGACCAAGTTGTGTGGTGAAAATCATCTAGATAGGGGACCAACCATTTAGGTGAACCTAACTTACTAATATTGCATGTTAAACACCGAAAAAGATCACTAGTGTATAATCCTTGTGGTTATGAAATCTTGGGGAACACAATCCTAGTCTAGTCGTAAATTGAATATAAACCCAATTTGATACAAGCATTCATTAATTTTACTTTTGTTATTATTCCATATTTTCCCCCTTTGGAAATAGGTCAATCAATAGTAATAGTTATTCTCATTAACCTAAGTTCTTACCATATTTCCTGTGGGGTTGACCTTAACCTTCGTTGGGTTCTATATTGGACAATACACCGCTTATATCTCAATTGCAAGGTGTAATTTGGGCGACATCAGCCCATTTACTTTAAATCTTTTCCTTCTTTGTTGTCAAGTTCCACTGCACCATATGTAGACACTTTTACTACTTTGTAAGGTCCCATCCATCTAGATTTCAACTTCCCAGGATGCAGCCGGAGTCTTGAGTTAAACAGTAGGACCAAATCATCTGGGCTAAACTCCCTTTTTGCAATCTTTTGTCATGGTAGATCTTCATCCTTCCTTTATAAATGGATGCACTCTCATAAGCCTTAAGTTGGAATTCATCCAACTCATTAAGCTGGTTAAGTCTTAGCTTGGCTTCTTTATTCCAGTTCATATTTAGCTTTTTTAGAGCCCATAATGCCTTATGCTCTAGTTCAACTAGTAAGTGGCACTCTTTGCCATTAACCAGTTGGTACAGAGATTAACCAATGTGAGTCTTATAAGCTGTTCGATAAGCCCACAATGCATCATCGAGCTTCCTAGACCAATCTGTCTGGCTAGTATTCACTGTCTAGGCTAGGATGGTCTTGATTTCCCTATTCGAGACTTCCACTTGCCCACTCGACTGAGGGTGGTAAGGTGTGGACACCTTTTGCTTGACACCATATTTTTCCAACAAGGTATTGAAGAGGTGGTTGCAGAAGTGAGATCTACCATCATTGATAATAGGTCTGGGAGTGCCAAACCTGGCAAAGATATTCTTTCGAAGGAATGTTGTAACACTCTTGCCTTTATTGTTTGGTAGTGCAATTGCCTCCACCCATTTGGAGACATAATCCACTGCCACCAAAATGTACTTCATTCCATATGAGCTAATAAATGGGCCCATGAAATTGACCCCCACACATCGAACAACTCTACTTCCAGGATGGGGGTTAGTGGAAACTCGTGTTTACGGGTAATATTGCCCTGCCTTTGTCATTGATCATAAGACTTGGTGAAGTCATATGTATCTTGGTGTGTAGATGTCCAGTAATATCCGTATTGTAAAATCTTATGTGCTGTTCTGATGCCACTGTGATGACCCTAATCGGAGATGAGTGACAAGACTCTAGAATGCTTAACATCTCTATTTCTGGAACACACCTATGAACAATCCCCTATGGAAAAATGCGAAATAAATATGGCTCATCCTAGTAATATCTTTGAGCATGGAATAAGAACTTCTTCTTCTACTGAGGAGTTAGGTCTATCGGCATCATATCGCTAACCAAGTATTTGCAAAGTTGGCAAACCAGGGAATCAAATCTTGTGATACAGCTAGTAACTGTTCGTCTGGGAAGGCATCATTAATATCAATCTCCATCCTTTCCCTCGCTCCCGACTCAAGCCTGGATAGATGATCTTCCACCTTATTTTTTGTTCCCTTCCGATCCTTCACCTCAAACTCAAATTCTTGAAGCAAGAGTACCCATCGAATCAATCTGGGATTTGCATCCTTTTTAGACATCAGGTACCTCAGCGCGGCATGGTCTGTATGAATGATTACCCTGATTCCAAGAAAGAATGCGCAGAATTTTTCAAATGCAAAGACCACTGCTAGTAGCTCCTGCTCTATGATTGTATAATTCTTCTCAGCTGTATTGAGCGTTTTTCTAGCATAATAAATTGGCTGAAAGATCTTTTCTCTTTTGGGACTAAAATAGCACCAAGAGCAACACCGCTAGCGTCACATATTATCTCGAATAGAAGAGACCAGTCTAGAGCGATGGTGATAGGTGCAGTGGTGAGCTTTTCTTTTAAACACTCAAAAGCCTTTAGACATGCCTCATCGAACATGAACCTTACCTCTTTCTCCAGTAATTTGCATAATGGCTGTGCGATTTTTGAAAAATCCTTGATAAAGTGCCGATAGAATCATGCATTCCCTAAAAAGCTTCTGACCCCTTTTATGGAAATAGGGGGTGGCAATCCTGTTGTAACCTCAATTTTTTCCTTGTCCACCTCAATCCCCTTTCTCGAGATTTTATGACCCAACACTATTCCTTCTTTAACCATGAAATGACATTTTTCCCAATTTAGGACCAGATTGGTTTCTTCACATCTTTTCAGTACTTTTCCCTGATGATCAAGGTAGGATTCAAATGAATCACCTACAACCGAAATATCATCCATAAATACTTCAATGGTATCCTCCACTATGTCTGAGAATATGGACATCATACAACGCTGGAAGGTGGTTGGTGCATTACACAATCCGAATGGCATTCTTCTGAAGGAAAAAGTTCCATATGGACTGGTAAAGGTTTTCTTCTCTTGATATTCTGGAGCAATAGTGATCTGATTATATCCTGAATATCCTTCAAGGAAACAGTACCATCCTCTACATGCCAGTCTATCAAGCATCTGATCCAAGAATGGCATTGGGAAGTGGTCCTTCTGGGTACAGTGGTTAAGTTTCCTATAATCCATGCATACACTCTATCCTGTGACTGGTCGTGTCTGTATCAGCTCATTTTTTTATTGGGCACCACTATAATCCATCCTTTCTTTAGTACGCACTGAGCTGGACATACTCACTGGCTGTCTGCTATGGGATATATCACTCCAACATCTAGCCACTTGATGATCTCCTTTACCACTTCTTGTATTGGAGGATTCAGGCGGTGTTGATGTTCTATACTTGCTTACAGTCTGGTTCCAATTGGATCTAATGGGTATATATGCCTGGTGGGATTCCGATGATATCAACTATGGTCCAGCCAATTGCTTTTTTGTATCGTTTTAGTATGTTGACCAAAGCTTCCACCTGCTCATCTAACAGGTCTGCTACAATTATGACCAACAAAGTATTGTCTTCTCCAAGGAATGCATACTTGAGATGAGGAGGTAGTGATTTCAGCTCAAGGATTGGTGGTACCTCCACGGATGGCTTGGCCGGCAATGTAGAATGATTCTTTAAATCCATACCTAACTTCGTTGGGATGAAGTTATATGACCCTACTCCATTTAAAGCATTCACCGTCTTTGTGTATTCTAGGCTCCCGTCTCCCTCATAATTCATTATCACAGCTTCCAATATATCTAAGTCATCATCTCTTCCATAAGTGTTGGCATCTTATCACATTCCATTTGAGTATTCGAGTGAAATTTTGTTCCCTTGATGTATCCTGAGAGAGTCACAAAAGAAAAACAAAGAAAAGCGTAAAAAGGAACGTAACTACCAACAAGTCAAATACAAGCAAATAACCTAGTCTTAGCTGTAGTCCCTGGCAACGATGCCACTTTTTGATAACGCTCAAACCATACCTCCTACCTAAGTATGAAGCAGATGTTGTCAATAAAGAACCCAACTAGAGGTTGGGTTCGATCCCACAGGGAATTGGGAAGAGCTAGATTACAACCGGTAAGTGAACTTGTTAGGTAGTTACTGCAAAATTGGGGGATTCTAAAGAAAAGCAATAATAAAAACAATTATCAAAAGTTTGGTTTTAAATCAGTGTTAAAGGATAACTAGGTTTTGTGTTCCCCATGGATTCATAACTGCTTTAGGAATACACTCGTGATCATCACTAATACTTACTTATAGAATTGATAACAAAGGTTCATTCAAACGACCGACCAGTCCCTATTGAATGACTATACTCAATCACTCGACCAAGTCTCATGAGCGGTTTCAAACTATCGGTTATCACTAAGTTCCAGATTTTACCATCCTGCGACCACAACTTAAGTTAATACAATGATCATCAAGATCAAGGTTCCGTTGTAATTCTCTTTTCCTAATCTCTACCGCTTAAGCCTAAGAAAGTAAAGAATTCGGGAAAGTCCTAACGTTGCGCACTGTTAAGAAATGTTTAAGCATGAAGAGAATACAATATAAGCGTTTAGTATTGGTTTAGAATCACTTTGTGCAACCCTAGCTTGTTAATTCACTATGGTTCCCACAACCCTAACTATAGAGGTTTTAGCCTTTCATAGTTGTAGGGTTGTGATTTGCATTTATGATTAAGAACATAAATCAATACTTATAATTTATGAATGAGAAAGACACTTCTTATAATAAATCAGCAAAATTTTCAAGAACAAGTTGCAAGAACAAGACGAATTCGAGAAAAAGGTTGATCACAAGTCAAATCAACTCAATTCTCTCCTTTCTCAATGTCTTCTAACTATTCTCTCACATCCACACATGTTCTCTTGAAAAATAAAACATAAAATGTATTTATATAGACATAAAAATTATTTTCCTAAGCTAATAGGGTGAATTTCCATATCTGGTTCCGCCAGTGCCACGACCCATCCTACGATCCGTACCATAAACGTACGAGCAGTACCTTCATCTCGTACATTGTTGACTGGCTGAATTTTGGCTAAGTGTTGGAATCTGGTACGACTCGTACCTATGTCCTAAGAGTCGTACTGTACTTCCATAGCTTGACTCTGAGACTTTGAAATAATTCTGAAGTTCATCACGAATGCTATGGTATGACTCGTATCTTCGTTCCACAATTCATACTGTCTATCCGTAGCAGAAATCAGCCTCTTCTGCAAATCTTCTCAATCTTCTCACGACTTCTTCACCATGACTCGTACAAGCTTTGTATGACTCATACTGAGACTCGTATATTGCACCTCTTCATCCTTAGCCTTCTGCAACTTCTCACGTCCAGTAGTACGACTCGTAAGACCTTCCTATGGATCGTACTGTGAACTGTGAGTTGAGCCTATTTTGTACACTTTTAGGCTAACTTTTGCACATTTTAGCTCCAACACCAATTTATCTTGTAACGAAAGGAAAAGTGCCTTATATCCACATAAATATACCTATATCCATGCTATTTTCTTAGTTTTGAGTGTCGAAAGTGCCGTAAATCCACAACATATCACATCTCCTACCATTGCACCATCTCTCCAAACATATCATCACATAGGATAGTATGATTTATAAATAATTTAGCTTGAATCAAGTGCTCAATCTTGCTAAGCCTATCAAGCTCACCCAAGCTATGCTCACAACTGTCTGAATAAATGTGTAGATCAACTACAAAATCTACATTAATTTTCTCTGGAAGACAACCATGTCTATGGGGATATACTGATTCTGTAACACTTGTATTTAACCTATGAACAATTCAAATACAGAGGAATAATATTTGTAATACTCTGTAACACTATCTGCAAATGTTACCTCACTTTCTTTGATCTCAATGCATATTTATGAATCTCGAAAGTACTGAATATCATAAATATTATATCTCTTTGAGTACTAATCTCCTTAAATTAACTGTCACGACCCGAACATAGGATCGGGTCAAGACACGAGACTAGGAGTCCCTAGAGACTCCGGTCGACCTATGGCATGAACATACATATAACTCAATCGAATAAAGCGGAAGCATTAACATAATAAACAGAGAGGAAATCTAGCATAACATATAATTCAAAAATACAACACGAGTCTAAAGCTGAATACAATCTATTGTCTGAAAAGCCTCTAAGTCTGATGAGTTGATGGGAAAAGACCCCAACTAACTCTCTAAGTTTGAAACTGAAAATACGCAAACATGACTGAATAAAAGAGGATCCCTCAATAGATGAGGACTCACCAACAGAGATTGATGCTAACTTTGACAGCTGGCTAGTGGCGGAGCTGAGTCTGAAGATCGGAGCCTGTATCATAAAATGATATAACATAGAGTATGCGGTTAGTACGTGGAATGTACCGAGTATGCAAGGTAACTAAAACCGCTTAAATAAGTAAAGTCATTTAAAACATGCATAATATAAAACACGATAAAAATAAGAATATGAGAGTAAGGCTTTCATGTTATTTTCTGAGATCATGATCTGAACATAACATAACATCATAACTGAATCCATTGACCCAAAGCTGAAATCTGATAATCATAAGTAAAATTGAACATTGGGTCAAACCTGCTTTAGAACACACACACACACATATATATATCATTAATAATAAACAAGCATAACTGAAATCATGAGGAACAATGGGAGACTCGTCATATAACTGACATACCACGATAGAGCTTTTGTAGTCCAAACTATCACACTCAAGTGGGTAGAGCTGTCCAAAGCCTTGCCAGAGCTAAGGACGATACCATGATATTAATATCAAGCTCGAGGCCCATTCGGGGTAGGGGATATCTCACAAGGGAGGTCCCAAAGTATATATGATATGTATAAACCTACCTTGGTGTGTAGTTCTGAGGCATAGGGTCCTCCAACCATTAGCCTACTCGGTGCTAGAAACTACTCCAAAAAACATGCATATGCTCTCCATCATTTTTCAACAAAGCTTACCATCATCTAGTGACAAAGCTTAATAATTGAATACATATCAAATATGAAATCATATATGAGGAGCTTTCGCTCAAACCATACCACAAGCTGAACATAAAGGGGAGTCTTAACTCCAAAACCATGTGGGAAGCTTATTCGTGAAATCATAAATCATACTTGAACATATGGACCTTGCCCAACACTTTAACATGCTTGAATATACTTGATTCACTTGAAAACATAATTATAAACATAGGTAACTTGAAAACATGCTTTTCATAAATAATATATCATCATTCTTGGACATTCATCATAAATCTCAATTTTCATGAACTTCTCATAAATGGGCATTTTAGTTTATAAAGCTTGAAACATGATTATAATTAAAGACAATGTAAAACTTACCCATGAATCATAATTCAATAGTAGAAACATATTTAGATCATACCCATGTAGAAAATTAGGAATTTCATTCATCGGGTTAAAATCCCATAGAATCAACATAGGAATTTTCATGATTTAGAGAGGGATTGGGCATGAGTGTGAACGAATTCACCCATTCATAACCCTACATACCTGATAGGATCTGATTCAACCACTTTTCTGATTGCCCAATGAGGAATTGAAGAAAACTTGAAGAAAATCTAAACTTGATCACCTTATAAACCCTTTCAATTTGCATGCATGGATATGAATGAGCCTAGAATAGATTTAACCCTCATAAAACACTTCATTTCAAGCCTAAAAAAGCATAGTTTAGGAACCTAGGGCTTAGGAATGATGAAAATATTCTTAATAAATTTCCTAGAAAAATTGATCTACCATTGACACGAACACCAGTACGATCCGTTGTGAGCTCAAACAGTCCGTTGTTACCTTTCGATGCTACTCCCCGAATTCAGGTCTCTGATCCCTCACTATGACCGGATAGGACAGGTCGTTGCCAGTTCAAACGACTCATTGCTGCCAGTCGTCGACACCACTACCTTCACTTAGGATCCCTTTAAACGACTGCTGACAATGACCTATTATTACCAACAATGGTCATTCCATGACTCGTCACTTCCTTCTTGACCAAGGACCAGTCTCACTATGGCCACCTCCAACGACTTGTTACATCGAACAATGGGTCATTCCTAGACCCATTACTCCAAACTCCGAACCTGTAATACCTGACCATGAGTGTCCCAACGGGTCGTTGGAACCTCCAACGACTAATACCACGAGTCATTCTGAGACATTTTCCAGCCTTCTTCCACTTTCCATTTTTAAATCTCAGGTCTAGTCTTGGGTACTTTCGGAGTATTACAATATCTCCCCCTTGGGAACATTCGTCCTTGAATGTGGTAAACATACAGAAAACAGAGAAATGCAATCATCATACTCAATACTAATCATATAAGCTAAAAACTGATGGAATGACTAACTCCGATTTAAACTATCTAATTGAACTGAATTCATGAATCACACACACATCCATTTACATGAAAGAAACTGCGGCACATGAACTAAACATGAAACTAAATAGAGTTTTTAGGGAAAAACTGATTCCTCAAGCTGGAACTGAGCCGGTAGAGAATAAATGTGGATATCTAGCCATCATGTCTACTTCGGCTTCCCATGTAGCTCCCTCAACATGCTGATTCCTCTATAAAACTTTAGCTAAAGCTACTTCCTTATTCCTTAGCCTTTGAACCTGCTAATCCAGTATTTCCACCGGAACCTCCTCATAACTAAGGCTGTCTCTCACACCGACACTGTCCACCGGGACAACTAGAGCTGGATCACCCAAACACTTCTTTAGAAGTGATACATGAAAAAAAGAATGCATGGAAGCTAATTCTGAAGGCAACTCCTATTCATATCCTTGCTAACCCGCTTCACAATCCGATAGGGGCCAACATAATGAGGAATGAGTTTTCCTTTCTTTCCAAACCTCATCACTCCCTTCATGGGAGACACCTTCAAAAACACCCAATCATTCACTTCGGACTCTAGTTCTCTCTTCTCACATCGGCATAGGACTTCTGGTGACTTTGAGCTATTTTTAACCTGTCCCGTATGAGCTGAACCTTATCCATGGCCTTATAAACAGAATCTGGTCCTATCATCGCAGCTTCACCTGCTTCAAACCAACCAATAGGCGATCTACATCTCCGCCCATATTGTAGGGTGGATCTCGAAAGATATGAAAGATCTCCCTCCAAGCCGTACATACGACTTTCATCGAATACGGCTTTCCGCAGAATTCTATATGTATCTATGCGATCGAGTATGGAATTCTATTTACTCACTTTAAATTGAGTATCCATTTCCCTCCCTTTCCTGCTAGGATTGGATAGAGAGCCTCAAACGGAGCCATCTGAATGCTGGAATGTTAGCTGTTATTGTAGGCAGAATCAATAAGAGGCAAATGGTCATCCCAACTACCCTTGAAGTCAATCACACATGCTTTCAACATGTCCTTGAGAGTCTAAATTGTCCACTCCGCTTGACCATCCATTTGCGGGTGAAATGCTATACTGAGCTTAACCTAAGTACCAAGTCCTTTTTGAACGACCTCTAAATTGGGTACCTCTGTATGATATGATGGATAAGGGAAATCCATGAAACCGAACTAGCTCTTGGATGTATAGTTTGGCATAATCCTCTACTGTATCAGTGGTTTTGACCGGTAAAAAATGAGCAGCTTTGGTCAACCTGTCTACAATAACCCAAATAGAGTCATATTATCGACGAGTGTGAGGCAACCCTGTGATGAAGTCCATATTGATTTCTTCCCACTTCTAAGTAGGAATACTGATATCTTGAAGCACACCACCCGACCTTTGATGCTCAACCTTCACTTGCTGATAGTTTGGACACTTAGCTACAAATTCTGCGATGTCTTTCTTCATGCCATTCCACAAATAGACTTCCCATAAGTCATGGTGCATCTTGGTGGTACCTGAATGGATTGAATACCTAGAACTATAAGCCTCATGCAACATCCAACTTCTCAATCATCAACATCCGAGACACATAACTGACCTTGATATCGAAACACCCCATCTCCCCATTTGGAGATACCTCTACCTTCTGATTCTAAACGACTTCCTTCAACTTTACCAAAATAGGGTCCTCGTCTTGCGTAGCTTTTATATCAGTCACCAAGGACAATTTTGATCCATTTTGAATTATAATACCACCATCGGTCGAGTCAACCAAATGAACTCCCAACCTTGCAAGTCGATGCACATCCTTCACCAGCTCAGTATTTCCCTCACCTACATGGGTCACACTCTCCATAGAGAGTCTACTAAGTGCATTTTCTACTATATTAGCCTTTCTCGAATGGTAAAGGACACTCATGTCATAATTCTTAAGTCTTATATGCTAATCCTTCTGCTCATGTGATTGGATTAGATGTTTTCTCATGCCATGGGTTGACTTGAGATCTCTCGGGGCTCCTCGTCCCATGTCTTCGATCCGGGTATATGTTTGGGTCATGACAAACTTAGTATCAGAGCCATAGGTTTTGAAGTGTCCTAGGGAGTCTGAAAGCAACATTAAGTAGAGTCTTTTTCATGGGTGTGAAGCACACCACACTTATGACAAAGAGGCTACTAGACGTTTAGGAAATGTTCCCTTCTTTCATGAGCTATGTCGTGCGATGAACGCACTTGACTCTTTTAATTCATGCTATTCGCATTTGCAGAATCATACCTCTACGTCGAGGAAATGCCAGGAGAAACGATAATGACAATGATCATGAGGGTGCCCATGATGGTGAGCATCATCCAGCTCCACCCCTTCATGAGGAGCACGTACTAGAGCCAGCTGCCCATGCCGAGTTTAGGGCAGCGATTCAGATGTTGGCACAGGCCATGACTACCCAGGTCCAGAATTAGACAGTGGCACATTTACCTAAAAATAGGAAAGTGGTGGCAAGTAGGGTGAGGGATTTCTTGAGGATGAGCCCTCAGGAGTTCACGGGGTCAAAGGTGGACGAGGATCCACATGATTTTATAGAGGAGATTCTGAAAATCACCTAGGTTATGGGGGTGAACAATGGGGAATGCATTGACTTGACCTTCTACCAATTAAAGGGGGTAGCGCATATATGGTTTAAGCAATGGAGAGATGCCAGGGTGACAGGTGCAAGCTCGATAGTTTGGGATGAGTTTCACACTACATTCATGGATCGGTTCTTCCCTTGTGAGATGAGGGAGCTCAAGGCGATCGAGTTTGTAAATCTGAAGCAGGGTAACATGTCTGTCCAGGAGTATGCATTGGACTTCACCCGACTATCTAAATATGCTTCTTAGTTAGTGGTGGATCAGCGGGATTGGGTGAGCCATTTTGTGCATGGGGTGGCGGATTACTTGGAAAGGATTTTCGGATCCCCATGCTTCAATGGGACATTGATTTCCCCCGTATTCTATTGCATGCGCAACAGATGGAGTCAGTCTACAAGAGGTAGAGAGAGGCCAAGAGGGCCAAGACCGACAGGTACAGGGTTTCTCAAGCAAGGTCCAATGGTGGACCACGTCAGCAGACCTAGCATAGGTCCATTGCTCCAGCTCCATCATCAGCCAGCACACTATCCAGGTTTAGGGGAGACTAGAGGAGCAGGGCTACAGGCTCAAGGTATCATGGTAGCATGCAGGTGGAGTGCACTTTTCCAGTGTGTGCGAAGTGCGACAAGAATCATCCCGGGAGGTGCCTAGTCGGTGCGGATGCTTGTTTCGAGTGTGGAAAACTTAGACCCAAGATTAGAGATTTCCCCGCAGCCAGTTCTACCGCTCCAACAGCACGACCCCCTCAGCAGGGTGCCTCCACTAGTTCAGCAGGTGGTTAGCGCCAAAACAGGTTTTATGCCCTAGTGCCTCGCTAGGAGTAGGAGGCTTCGCCAGATATGGTCACGGGTATGTTGCAAGTCTTCCATATTGATGGTTATGCTTTGTTAGATCCTGGAGCTACTTTGTCTTTTGTGACCCCTTACATTGCTAGTAGTTTTGGAGTTAGTCCTGAAATTCTGTTAGAACCATTCTCTGTATCTACTTCAGTCGGTGAAACAGTGGTAGCTAGGCGAGTATATAGAGGGTGTCCTATCACATCGTTGCATAAGGTTACCTCAGCAGACTTAGTAGAGCTGTCCATGACTGACTTTGATATCATCTTGGGTATGGATTGGTTGTTCGCATGTTATGCTTTGATTAATTGTAGGACCTGTGTAGTGGAATTTCAATTTCCGGGTGAGTCAGTTCTGGAATGGAAGGGTAATTCCACTATACCAGCCGGTCGGTTTATTTCATACCTTAAGGCCAGGAAAATGATATCTAAGGCTTGCATGTACCACCTATTTAGGGTTAAGGATGTAGAGTCTGAGACCTCGACTATTTAGTCAGTTCTAATGGTGTGTGAGTATCCGGAGGTTTTTCCTGATGACTTGCCAGGTGTTCCTCCGGAGAGGGAAATTGATTTTTCTATTGATCTATTGCCCAATACGCAACCTATCTCCATTCCTCCTTACAAGATGGCTCCAGCCGAGCTAAAAGAGTTAAAAGAACAGTTGAAGGACTTTCTAGATAAGGGTTTATTAGACCGAGAAAGTCTCCATAGGGTGCATCGATTCTCTTTGTTCGAAAGAAGGATGGATCCCTTCGGATGTGTATTAATTATCGGCAACTGAATAAGGTCACTGTCAGGAATAGGTACCCCTTTCCCAGGATTGATGATTTATTTGACCATCTCTAGGGTTCCAGGTGTTTCTCGAAGATAGATATTAGGTTCGGGTATCATCAGCTCTGAGTTCGAGAATGTGATATCCCAAAGACAACCTTCAGGACCTGATATGGCCATTATGAGTTTGTAGTTATGTCATTTGGACTAACCAATGCTCCTGCAACCTTTATGGATCTAATGAACAAGGTGTTCAAGGCATATTTGTACATGTTCGTGAATGTGTTCATTGATGACATCCTTATATACTCCCGGAGCAAGGAGGAGCATGCCGCTCATTTGAGAGTAGTGCTTCCAACCCTCAAGTATCATTAGTTTTATGCCAAGTTTAGCAAGTGCGAGTTCTGGTTGAACTCGGTAGCATTTTTGGGCCATATAGTATCAAGCGTGGGCATAAAAGTAGATTCTCCAAAAATCGAGATGGTGAAGAATTAACCTAGATCGGTGAGTCCTTCTGAAATTCAGAGCTTCTTGGGCCTAGCAGGCTACTACTAAAGATTTGTTGAGGAATTTTCATCGATTGCAGCCCCATACCAGGTTGACTCTTAAAAATATAAAGTTCCAATGGTTAAAGGCTTGTGAGGAAAACTTCCAAGAATTGAAGACTCGACTCACTTTAGCACCAGTGTTGACTTTACTCGAGGGTACGAATGGCTTTGTTGTATATTGTGATGCTTCGAGAGTCAAATTGGGATGCGTGTTGATGCATCATGGCAAAGTAATAACATATTCCTCTCGACAGTTAAAGGTTCACAAAAAGAATTACCCGACCCATGATCTCGAGTTAGCCGCGGTGGTGTTCACATTGAAGATATGGCAGCATTACTTCTATGGGGTCCATGTGGACGTGTTCAAGGATCACAAGATCTTGCAATATGTATTCATGCAGAAGGATCTCAATCTTCGACAAAGGAGGTGGTTGGAGTTATTAAAGGACTACGATATGAGTGCTCTTTACCACTCGGGCAAGGCTAATGTGGTGGTGGATGCACTTAGTAGGCTCTCTATGGAGAGTGTTTCCCACGTGGATGAGGGAAAGAAGGAGTTGGTAAAGGAGGTCCACTGGCTTGCAAGATTGGGAGTTAGATTGATCGACTCGACCAATGGTGGCGTTGTTGTACAGAATGGGTCAGAATCGTCCTTGGTGGTTGATGAATCTAAGTAAGATGAGGATCCAATTTTGAGGAAGATAAAGGAAGCAGTGCGGAGTCAAAAGGTGGAGGTTTTCTCCTAAGGGGGAGATGGTGTGTTACGATACCAGGGTTGCCTATGTGTCCCAGACATTGATGAATTGAGAGTTCAGATATTGCATAAGGCATATGGTACCAGATTCTATCCATCCGGGATCCACGAAGATGTATCGGGGGTTGCGCGAAATCTATTGGTAGGATGGTATGAAAAAGGATATTGTAGAGTTCGTAGCCAAATGTCCAAACTGTCAGCAAGTGAAAGTTGAGCATCAAAGGCTGGGAGGCGTACTTCAGGGTATTAGCACTCCCACATGGAAGTGGGAAGAGATTAACATGGATTTCATTACAGGCCTACCTTGTACTCGACGACACTATGATTCCATTTGGGTAGTGGTAGACAGGTAACTAAGGCTGCACACTTTCTATCGGTCAAGACCATGGATTCAACGGATGATTATGCCATGTTGTATATTCGGGAGTTGGTTCGACTTCATGGAGTGCCCTTGTCTATTATTTCAGACTGAGGTACTCAGTTTACCTCCCAGTTCTGGTGGTCTTTTCAGAAGGGACTTGGGACTCAAGTCAAGCTTAGTACAACCTTTCATCTGAAAATGGATGGCCAAGCCGAACGAACCATCTAGACTCTCGAGGATATGTTGAGAGCATGTGTGATGGATCTCAAAGGTAGTTGGGATGATCATTTGCCCTTAGTCGAGTTTTTTTTATAATAACAGCTATCACTCCAGTATCCAAATGGCACCATTCGAGGCTCTCTATGGGCAGAGGTGTAGATCTTACATCAGATGGTTTGAGGTTGGTGAGGCAGCTATGATAGGGCCAGATTTGGTTTATGAGGTGATGGTGAAGGCATAGTTGATAAGGGACCGGTTGAAAATCGCTCAGAGTCGTCAGAAATCATATGCCGATGTGAGGAGAAGAGATTTGGAGTTTAAGGTGGATGATTAGGTACTTCTAAAGGTATCTCCCATGAAGGGAGTCATGCGGTTCGTAAAAAAAGGGATACTCAGTCCCCTCTATGTTAGCCCCTACCGGGTTGTAAGGAGAGTTGGTAAGGAGGTTTATGAGTTGGACTTTCCCTTGGAGTTATCTTCAGTTCATCTTGTGTTTCATGTGTCACCTTTGAAAAAGTGTTTGGGTGATCCAGCTTTAGTAGTCCCGATGGATAATGTTGGTGTAAAAGACAGCCTTAGTTATGAAGAAGTACCCGTGGAAATATTAGATCGTCAAATCCTAAGCTAAGGAACAAAGAAGTAGCTTCAGTTAAAGTATTATGGAGAAATCAGCATGTTAAAGGAGCTATGTGGGAAGCCAAAGCGGATATGATGGCTAGATACCAACAACTGTTCTCTACTGGCTTAGTTTCAGTTTGAGGTATCAGTTTATGCCCTAATTCTCTAATCAGTTTCCATGTTTAGTTCATGTGCACAAGTTTGATTTATGTTATGATAGATGTACGTGATGTCTGAATTTAGTTCAGCTATGCAGTTCTTTTCGGAGGTAGTCAATCCGTTAGTTTTCAACTTAAATGATCAGTATTTGTATGTGGTGATAGCTTATTTCTGAGTTTATGCATGTTTTTAACATTCGAGGATGAATGTTCCTAAGGGAGAGATATTGTTATACCCCGGGAACCCAAGGATCAGACCCGGGAGTCATGGTCTGACCTCACGAGTCGTGAGGTCACCCATGGGTTGGAGTGTATGGTTGGTCAAGGTTTTGGGCAGCGGGGATCACGGGTGGTGACCACGAGCCATGGTCAGCCACCACGATTCGTATGGTCCCTCGTGGGGTCCCCTAAGTGATTTTGGGCAGTGAGCATGACGGATCCCGGCCATGAGTCGTGCCCCTTGGGAACGACTCGTGAGGTCCCTCGTGGGGACTGGTAACTAGAAATTTCTGCATTTTTAGTAAGGGTGTTTTCGTAATTTCTATGTTCCTAAAGCCTAAATTACGTCGTTTTAAGGTCTTAATGGGGTCTTTTAAGGGGGTTAAGTTCATGTTAAGCCTCATTCATGCATGCCAGAGTATAGAGAGGAGATTAGAAGGTGATTCAAGGTGTTCTTTCTTAATTCCTCTATATTCCATCTTGGGCTAGCAAGGGAAGTTAAGAACCAGATAATCCCAGGTATGTAAGGTCATCAATGGGTTAATCCTTCCACACCCATGCTCCTACTCTATGATTTTACTTAAAATTTATCAAAAATAACTCATGGGGTTTTGTATTTGATTTATATAAGATCTAATGATTTAATTATGGATTTTGTGATTTTGAAATCTTATCATACTTTACGGATTTTGATCATCTTTGGAGATTCAAATTGATTATAATATTGTTGATTTGATTTCTAAGAAATTAAGCTTAATTATGCATGCCCATGATGAATTGATTTATGATCTATTTTCTCATTGATGTTCTTTACAAGCCCAGCCTGAGTGATGTTTTAAATTGTGAATTTATTATGTTATCCATTATGATTTTAAGAAATTCAAGCCATATACATGATCTACAAGTATGTATGAATCTTATTAATCATGAATTATATTTTTGGCCGACTCCAGGCCTCATGTCATGGCTAGATCACATATGTTCAAGCATATTTACGATTATCATGATTTAACTAGTCCATGAACTCATGTATGCATTAGTATGAGCACTATATATGTTTTGGGAGTAGTATCGAACACCGAGCAGGTTCGGGGCTCAGGTTAAGCCCTGGATCTCATGAACTACGTGCCACTATAGGTATGTCGGGACCCTTTCATGTTAGTCCCTGGCCTAAATGGCCCTTTTCATGGTGATATCACACTCTCATGGTTCTGCCCTTGGCAACATATGGACACCCTCTCGACTAGGGTTAGAAGTCGGGCTTCATGTTTGCTCATATAGGGTATGTCGGTTAAGAGAATCTCCTGCTGTTCCTCATGTTTTATGCATATTATGATTATGTATGTTCGCTCAAGTCATGATAAGTAAATATCTTCTATTATGATTATGATTATATTATGTTACAAATGTTTTGAAAACCTTGATCCATATGATATGTTATCATGATTTACGATGTGAGCATGACATCATGCTCTTATGATCATTTATGAATTTCACACATGTTTTAAATGTCCGTTTTACTTACCTTGCATAGTCAGTACATTCCACGTACTGATCGTGTACTTTCTATGCTGTATTGTTTCATGATACAAGTCCTAGTTCTCAGGCTAATCCTCACCCGTAGATAGTTCCAGATTTGCTCTCAGCGTTCTTGGTGAGTCCTCATGTTTCGAAGGTTGTATGTTCATCCTTTATGTTGTTTTCTTTCAGTTTTTGGATGTTGGATTAGTTAAGGAGTTGTCCCATCAATCTACCCTTCATGTTTATAGGCTTATCAGACTGCAAGTTGTACTCAGCTGTATTGTATAAGTCTTGTACTGATATTTCCCTTTGGCTATGTTATGATTACGTTCTTATATGTTAAGTCTTCCGCTCATGTGATTGGATAAGATATTTTCTCATGCCATGGGTCGACTTGGGGTCTCTCGGGGCTCCTAGTCCCGTGTCTCCGATCCGAGTGTACATTTGGGTCATGGCATAAGTCCAAAAAGCTCCTGATATTTGAAGGATTCACCGGTCTAGGACAGTTCTTCACCGATTCTATTTTATGAGAGTCCACCTTTATGCCCTTACTTGATACTACATGGCCCAAAAATGCCACTGAGTTCAACCAAAACTCGTACTTGCTGAATTTAACATATAGTTGGCGATCCTTGAGAGCCTATAACACCACCCTTAAATGAGCGGCATGCTCCTCCTTGCTACGAGAGTATATTAGGATGTCATCAATAAACACGATCACAAATATATCCAAATATGGCTTGAATGCCCTGTTCATCAAGTCCATAAAAGCTGCAGGAGAATTTGTTAGTCCAAAAAACATAACTACAAACTCATAATGACCGTACCGCGTCCTGAAGGCTATCTTCGGGATGTCACTCTCCCGAACCTTGAGCTGATGGTATCCGGATCTGAGGTCTATCTTCGAAAGGCACTAGCACCCATAAAGCTAGTCAAAAAAATCATCAATCCTGGTTAGAGGGTACTTGTTCTTGATGGTGACCTTATTCAATTGCCGATAATCAATATACATGCGAAGAGAGCCATCTCTCTTTTAAACAAAGGGAACTGGTGCACCCCATGGAGATTTGCTCGGTCTAAAGAACTCCTTATCTAGAAGGTCTTTCAACTGCTCCTTCAACTCCTTTAACTAGGCTGGGGCCATTCTGTAAGGAGGAATAGATATAGGCTGCGTATCAGGAAGAAGGTCAATACCAAAATAAATCTCCTCCTCGGGAGGGATTTTCGGTAGATCATCTGGAAAGATTTCTGGATACTCACATACTACTAGGACTAACTGGATAGTCGGGGTCTCGGACGTAGCATCCTTAACCCTAAATAGATGGTATACACAACCTTTGGAGATCATCTTTCTGGCCTTAAGATAGGAAATGAAATGACCTACAGGCATAACTGAACTACTCTTCCACTCTATGACTAGCTCACCCAGAAATCTGAACTCTACTACCCGGGTTCTACAATTAACTGAGGCATAACATGCAGATAGACAATTTATGCCGAGGATAACATCAAAATCAATCATGGATAACTCTACTAAATCTGTTGAGGTGAATTTTTGAAGGAAGGTGACCGGGAAACTTCTATACACCTGTCTAGCTGCAACTGAATCACCCACTAGAGTAGAGACTGAGAAGGATTCTGACAAGATTTCGAGACTGACTCTGAAACTACTAGCCTATAAGGTGTCACAAAAGACAAGGTAGCCCCTGGATCTAACAAAGCATATACATCAAGATGGAAAACTCGTAACATACCAGTGACTACATCCGGGGAGACCTCCTTCTCCTAGCGAGATTCTAAGGCATACAATCAATTTTGGCGCTGACCACCACCTGTGCTAGTAGATGCCCCCTGCTGGGCTGGGCGTGCAGGTGGAGCTGCAGATCTGGAAGCTGCGCCTCAGCACCTATCATGGCCCTGTCTAGCTGTTGGGCAATCTCTGAGCATATCTCTGGGCTTCCCACACCCGAAGCACGCACCTGTACCCACCAAACACTGACCCGTGTGCCACCGACCACATCTATCTCAAACTGGGATACTGGAATTCGTGGTCCTGCTACTCTAACCCCTAGATCCTGATGCTCACCCTCTCTGGACATGCCTATGTCTAGATGGCACACTCATCCCTGAAGATGCTGGGGTTGAAGGTCTTTGGTGGGTTTGCTATCGGTGTCCACCACCCGGTCTCGGCTGATTAAATCTATACTTGTTTGTCCTGGCCCTCTTGGCCTCTCTCTCCCTCATGTGCGCCGCCTCCATCTGCTGGGCGTATAAGAATATCCAAGGGAAATTCATATCCTGATAGAGCATAGCGGTCCTGCAATCCTTATCTAAATAGTCCGCCACCCCATGAAGAAACCTGCTCACTCGCGCCCTCTAATCAACCACTAACTCTTGGCGTACTTTGACAGACGCGTGAACTCTAGGGCATACTTCTACACCATCATCTTCCCCTGCTTTAGGTTCACGAACTTGGATGCCTTCAATTCCCTCATCTCACAAGGGAAAAGCCGATCTAGAAAGGCAACGTGAATCTCCTCCCAACTGATAGGGCATGCACCGATTGCCCTACTATCCTTCCACTGTCTAAACCAAATGTTTGCGACCCCCTTCAACTGATATGAGGCCAAATCAGCACACTCTACTCCATTCACCCCCATGACCTAGGTGATCTTCACAATCTCGTCGATAAACTCATGTGGATCTTCATCCATCTTTGACCAAGAAACTCTGGTGGGTTCATCCTTAGGAAATCTTTGATTCATGCTGCCACCACATTCCTATTTTACGAACATGCGCCACTGCTTTCTATTTGACTTGGGCAGTCAAGGCCTGATCTAGCATCTGAATGGATGCCCTAAATTCAGCGTGGGCAACCGGCTCTGATGTATGGTGCTCATGGACTGGTGGGGCTTGTTGGTGCTCATCCCTATTGCCATCCTCGTGGTCATTTCCATTTCCATTCCTTCTGCTGTTAATTCAGCGGGGAGGCATGATTCTGCAATTGTGAATAGCACGAGTTATAAGGATGGAGAGACATTTCACCGTATGATATAGATCACGAAAGAAGGGAACATTTCCAAAACGTCTCATAGCCTCTTCGTCATAAGTGTGGCGTGCTTCATTCCCATGAAAAAGACACTACTTAACGCGAATTTCAGACATCCTAGGACACTTCAAACCTATTGCTCTGGTACCAAGTTTGTCATGACCTGAACATAGGCCTAGATCGAGACACGGGACAAAGAGCCCCGAGAGACACCGAGTTAACCCATGGCATGAACATACATCTAACTCAATCAAATAAAGCAGAAGAATTAACATAATAAATAGAGCATAAATCTAGCATAACATATAATTCAAAAATACAACACAAGTCTGAAGTTGAATATAATCTATTGTCTGAAATGCTTCTAAGTCTGATGAGTTAATGGGACAAGACATCAACTAAATCTCTAAGTCTGAAACTGAAAATACGTAAGACTGAATAAAAGAGAAGCCCTCGATAGATGAGGACTCACCAAAGAGACTGATATTAACTCCAAAAGTTGGCTAGTGGGGGGGGGCTGAGTCTGAAGATTGGACCCGGCATGTTATACCCCGAATGCCCAAAGATTAGACCCGAGAGTTAAAATGGAGAAAAGTTAAAATTTGACACTAGGAATCAGATTGGGTCATGAGGTGACCCATGAGAGCAACCCACGAGTCGTGATATGACTCGTGGGGAGGCCTAGGTGATGAGTTTGAAAATTTGAGAAATGGGTCCCACGAACGTGACCACTAGTCGTGGTCAGGCCCCATGACTCGTTAGGTCAGTTGTGGGGTGGGTGAGTAAGAAAAGAGAAGGAAGAGAGAAAATATACTCGATGGGAGGACCCCACCAGTCGTGGTCAGCCACCACGATTCGTGGGGAGGGCGTGGTCAGCTAGTTGAAGAAGTAATTAGCATGGAGGCAATGTACATAATGGGGGGTGCCCGCAAGTCGTGGTCACCAGTAATGGCTCGTGATTTTGCCTGTGATGAGCCCAGATGATCAGATGAACAGTGTACCTGACGAACGACTCCACGAGTCGGTGACCCTTAATGACGAGTCGTTAGGTCCCTCATTGGAACCAGCTGACAATTATTTTCCTGCGATTTTAGTAAGGGCTTTTCCATAATTCCTAAGATCCTAATGCCTAAACTACATCATTTTGAGTTATGAATGTTGACTTTTAAAGGGGTTAAGTTTATTTTAGGCCATATTCCTTCATGTATGCAAGGTAAAAGGTGAGAGAGGGTGATCAAGCTTAGTGTTCTTCAATTTCTCTTCAACTTCTTCTTGGACTATCAAAGAAGTGTAAGAATTAGCTACCAACAGGTAGGTAGGGTTATAAATGGGTGATTCCTTTCACACCCATGCCCAATCCCTCTCTAAATCATGAATATTCTATGACTAATCTATGGGGTTTTAACCCAATGCACGAAGTTCCTAATTCTTTACATGGGTATGATTTAAATATGTTTCTACTATTGAATTATGAAGCATGGGAAAATTCTATAATGTTCTCAATTAAAAATCATATTTCTAGTCTTATGAATCAAAAAGCCCATTGATGAAAAGTTCATGAAAGATGAGATTTGTGATGGATGCATGATAATGATGAGATATTATGATGAAAAACATGTTTTCAAGCTACCCATGTGTATAATCATGTTTTCAATGCGAATTGAGTATTTCCAAGCATGATAAAGCTTTGGGCAATGCCCACATGTTCAAAGTATGATTTATGATTTCTCGAATTAAGCTTACCACATGATTTTGGAGCGAAGACTCCCAATTATTTTTCATCTTGCGGTATGTTTGAGTTTAAGCTTCTTATATGCATATTTTCATCTTTGAGATGTATTTGATGATTGAGCTTCGTCAATAGACGATATTGAGCTTCGTTGAATAACGATATAGAGCATATGCATGTTTTTGGGAGTAGTGTCTAACACAGAGTAGGCTAAGGGTTGATCACCCTATGTCTCAGAACTATGCTCCAACGTAGGTTTATACTTATATATATATTACTTTGGGACCTCCCTTGTGAGCTATCCCTGGCCCTATTGGCCCACGAGCTTGATATCGATATCATGGTATCGCCCTAACCCTGACAATGCTTTGGAAGACTCTACCCACTTGAGTGTGATAGTTGGGACCACATAAGCTCTATCGTGGTATGTCGGTTAAAAGACGAATCTCCCATTATTCCTCATGATTTCAGTTATGCATGCTTGTCATTCATGAGTATTCTATATCGATATATGTTCTAAAGCAGGTTTGACTCAATGTTCAGCTTTACTCATTACTATCAGATTTCATCTTTGAGTTAATCGATTTAGTTATGATGTTATGATTATGTTATGAAGAGATCATGATTTCAGAAAGAATGCATGCAAGCCCTACTCTCAGGTTCTTGATGTTTATGTTTACATTATGCATTGTGTTTAAGTGATTTTATTTACTTAAGCAGTTTTAATTTCCTTGCAGATTCAGTACATTCCACGTACTGACCGCATACTCTATGCTGTATCGTTTCATGATACAGGACTTGGCATTCAGGTTCATCCACGTTCATAGTCAGCCTTCTGAGATAACATCTTACTTTTTTTGTGAGTCCTCATCCTTCGAGGAATAGACTTATTCCGACTTTCTCTATGTATTTTTCAATTTCAGTTTGGTTGAGTTAGTTGGGGTCTTATCCCATCAACTCGTCATGTTTAGAGGCTTTTCAAACATACGGATGTATTCAGCTTCATATTGGGTATTCTGATGTTAAGTTAAATCTAGACTTCCGCTATGATTATCTTGTTGATTCTTATATTTTATCGATTGAGTTAGATATATGTTCATGCCATGGGTTGACTTGGAGTCTCTTGGGGCTCCTTGTCTCGTGTTACGATCACAGACTACGTTTGGGTCCAAACTTGGTAACAGAGCCATAGGTTTGAAGTGTCCTAGGGTGTGTTAAAGTCGCGTTAAGTAGAGTCTTTTTCATGGGTGTGAAGATCGCCACACTTATGATGAAGAGGCTACGAGACGTTCAGCAAATGTTCCCTTCTTTCATGATCTATGTCATGTGATGAAATGTCTTCCTATTCTTCTAATTCATGCTATTTTTAATTGCAGAATCATGGCTCCTCGAAGAATGAATGGGATCGGAGAAGGGAATGAGGATGGCAACAGTAATGGGCACCAGCAAGCCCCACCAGTTCAGGAGCACCAGGCACCGGAGCCGGTTGCCCTTGCTGAGTTTTGAGCAGCTATTCAGATGCTCGCGCAGGCCTTTACTGCTCAGGTAAACCAGCAGGCGGTCGCATGTTCCATAAAATGGCAATGTGGTGGCGGTTCGAGTTAGGGATTTCTTGAGAATGAACCCGCCAGAGTTCCTCCGGTCAAAAGTAGATGAGGAACCGCATGAGTTCATAGATGAAGTTGTGAAGATCACCCAAGTCATGGGGATGAATAGAGTTGAGTGCACGGAGTTGGCCTCGTACTAGTTGAAAGGGGCCGCGCACATCTGGTTTCGCCAATGGAAAATTAGTAGGGTCGCCAGAGTAGGCACGGTCACTTGGGAGGAGTTCCATGTTGCATTCTTAGATCGGTTCTTCCCTCGTAAGATGAGGGAGCTAAAGGCAGATGAGTTCTTAAATATGAAGCAAGGGTGGATGACGGTGCAGGAGTATGCTATTGAGTTCACTCGCCTATCAAAGTACAGCCCAGAGTTAGTGGCTGATCATTCGGCGCGGGTGAGCAGGTCCGTTCATGGGGTAGCAGGCTATTTGGACAAGGATTATAGGACCTCTATGCTCCACCAGCACATGTATTTCCCTCGGATAGTCTTTTACACCTAGCAGATGGAGGCGACATATCTGAGAGAGAGGGAGGCCAAGCGGGCCAGGACTGATGATCACAGGATCTCACAGCCAAGGTCAGGTGATGGGCACTGCTAGCAGACCCATCAGAGATCCTCAGCCCCAGCATCTTCAGCATTGAGTGTTCCATCCAGGACTAGGCATGATCAGAGAGGATGAGCATCAGGCTCTAGGGGTCAGAGCAGCAGACCTGCAGATTCTAGTATTCTATCTTGCCACAGGTGTGGTCGGGGTCACACGGGTCAGTGTTTAGCAGGTACAGGTGCTTGTTTCGGGTGTGGGAAGCCCGGACACATGCTCAGAGATTTCCTAGTAGAGAGGCAGGATCATGATGGGGGCTGAGGCCTATCTTTTAGTTGTGCAGCCCCACCCATACTCTCAGCACATCAGGGAGCATCTACTAGCACAGGTGGTAGTCCGCGCCAGAACAGATTCTATGCCTTAGCATCCCGCCAGGAGCAAGAGGTTTCCCCAGATATAGTCACTGGTATGTTACGAGTTTTCCATCTTGATGTTTATGCTTTGTTAGATCCGGGGGCTACCTTATCTTTTGTGACACCTTATGTTGCCAGCAGCCTCGGAGTCAGTTCCGAAGTCTTGCCAGAACCCTTCTCAGTCTCTACTCTAGTAGGTGATTCAGTTATAGCTAGATGGGTATATAGATGTTGCCTGATCTCAGCCCATTAGAAAGTCACCTCAACAGATTTGATAGATTAGCCATGACCGATTTTGATATTATCCTCAGCATGGCTTGGCTATTTTCATGTTATGCCTCAGTTAATTGTAGAACCTGGGCAATAGAGTTCAGATTTCTGGGTGAGCCAGTCTTAGAATGGAAGGGTAGTTCAGCTATGCTTGTAGGTCATTTCATTTCATACCTTAAGGATAGAAGGATGATTTCCAAAGGTTGTGTGTACCATCTAGTTAGGGTTAAAGATGTTGAGTCCGAGACCCTGACTATCTAGTCTGTCCCAATAGTATGCGAGTATCCCGAGGTCTTTCCAGATGATTTATCGAGAATCCCTCCCGAGCGGGAGATTTATTTTGGTATTGACCTTCTTCTCGACATGCAGCTAAGCTATTCTGCCCTATAGAATGGCTCCAGCTGAGCTAAAGGAGTTGAAGGAAAGTTGTAGGACCTGTCAGATAAGGGTTTCATTAGATCGAGCAAGAATCCATGGGGTGCACTAGTTCTCTTTTTTTCGAAACAAAGATGGTTCTCTTCACATGTGCATTGATTATCGACGATTGAACAAAGTCACTGTTAAGAACAGGTATCCTTTACCCAGGATTGATGATTTATTTGACCAGCTTTAGGGTGCCAAGTGTTTTTCAAAGATAGATCTCAGATCCGGGTACCATTAGCTCAGAGTTCGGGAGTGTGACATCCCAAAGATAGCCTTCAGGATGCGGATGGTCATTATGAGTTTGTCGTTATATCTTTTGAACTAACGAATGCTCCTGCAATTTTTATGGACTTGATGAATAGGGTGTTCAAGCTGTACTTGGATATGTTCGTGATTGTGTTTATTGATGACATCCTCATATACTCTCAGAGCGAGGAGGAGCATGCCGCTCATTTGAGGGTTGTACTGCAGACTCTCAAGGATCATCAATTATATGCTAAATTCAGCAAGTGCGAGTTTTGGTTGAACTCCATAGAATTTTTGGGCCATGTAGTATCAAGAGGAGGCATGAGGGTGGACTCTCAAAAAATAGAAGCGGTGAAGAATTGACCTAGACCGATGAATCCTTCGGATATTCGGAGCTTCTTGGGTTTAGCTGGCAATTATCGAAGATTTGTTGAAGGTTTCTCATCTATTGCAACACCTTTGACCAAATTGACCCAGAAGAAGGTGAAGTTCCAATGGTCGGAGACTTGTGAAAAGAGCTTCCAAGAGTTGAAGACCCGACTTAATTCAACACCGATGTTAACTCTACCGGAGGGTACCGATGGGTTCGTGGTGTATTGTGATGCTTCAAGGATCGGACTTAGGTGTGTATTGATGCAGCACGGGGAAGGTTATAACATATTCTTCTAGACATCTAAATATTCATGAGAAGAATTACCCGACCTATGATCTTGAATTGGCCGCGGTGGTATTTGCCTTGAAGATTTGGAGACATTACTTGTACGGGGTCCACGTTAATGTACTTATGGACCATAAGAGTTTTCAATATGTGTTCACTCAAAAGGATCTCAATCTCCGGCAAAGGTGGTGATTAGAGCTACTTAAGGACTACGATATGAGTGTGCGTTACCATCCGGGTAAGGCTAATGTAGTAGCGGATGCACTTAGTAGACTCTCTATGGAGAGTGTGTCTCATGTGGATGAGAGGAATAAGGAGCTGGTGAAGGATGTGCATCGACTCGCAAGGTTGGGAGTTTGGGTGGTTGACTCTACCGATGGCGGTGTTATTGTTCATAATGAATCAGAATCGTCCTTGGTGATTGATGTGAAAGCTAGACAAGATGAGGACTCGATTTTGGTAAAGTTAAAGGAAGTTGTTCAAAATCAGAAGGTAGAGGTCTTCTCCAAAGGGTGAGATGGTGTGCTTCGGTACCAGGGTCACCTATGTGTTCTAGATGTTGATGATTTGAGGAGCCGGATATTTCATGAGGCTCATGGATCCAGATATTCTATCCATCCATGTGCCACCAATATGTACCGTGACTTACGGGAAGTGTATTGGTGGAATGGCATGAAGATTGACATCATGGAGTTTGTAGCAAAGTGTCTGAACTATCAACAAGTAAAGGTTGAGCATCAAAGACTGGGAAGCGTGCTTCAGGATATCAGTATTCCTACTTGGAAATGGGAAGAGATCAACATGGACTTCATCACAGGTTTGCCTCGTACTCGCCGGCAATATGACTCCATTTGGGTTGTGGTAGACAGTTTGACCAAGGCCACTCATTTTCTACCGATCAAAACCACGGATTCAGTAGAGGATTATGCCAAACTATATATCCGGGAGCTAGTTCGATTGCATGGAGTGCCCTTATCCATCATTGTAGACAGAGGTACTCAATTCACCTTTCAGTTTTGGAAGTTGTTTAAAAAAGGACTTGGTACTCAGGTTAAGCTCAGCACTGCATTTCACTTGCAAAAAGATGGTCAAGCGTAGCGGACAATCCAGACTCTCGAGGACATGTTGAGAGCATACGTGATTGACTTCAAATGTAGCTGGGATGAGCATTTACCACTTACCGAGTTTGCATACAATATAGCTATCACTCCAGTATTTAGATGGCGCCATTCGAGGCTCTTTATGGGAGGAGATGTAGATCGCCCATTGGATGGTTTGAGGTTGGTGAAGCGGCAATGATAGGACCAGATTCGGTTCATGAGGCGATGGAGAAGGTTCAGTTGATAAGGGACAAGTTGAGAACTGCTTAGAGTCACCAAAAGTCCTATACCGATGTGAGAAGGAGAGAATTAGAATTAGAATTTGATGATTGGGCATTTTTGTAGGTGTCTCCCATGAAGGGAGTGATGAGGTTCAGAAAGAAGGGGAATCTTAGTCCCCGCTATGTCGGCCTGTACCGGATTGTGAGGCGTGTTGGCAAGGTGGCTTATGAATTGAAGTTGCCCTTATAATTAGCTTCTGTACACCCTGTATTCCATGTGTCGCTCTTGAATATGTGTTTGGGTGATCCAACTCTAGTCGTCCCAGTGGATAGTGTTTAGGTGATCACACTCAGGACTTGTCAAATGGCAGTGAAAGAGATCAACCTAACACCTGACTAGTCCTCGGCAACATATGTAATGCCCCAAAAGTATACTACGACAATAAGTACAAGGCCCCTAACATATTATGTCGGTGCATGCATACCACTTGTAACTATATCACGACAATGAAGGAAGGATTCCAATGCCCCAACGCCATGGTACGAGATCACGCCACACCACAGATCAATTATTAAATAATTCGGTTGGTCAAAGACCATCGATTCTGCCACGTACACTCTTATCCTAAGACATGGACCAGGCAGCCAAAACACAGTTTTTAAAATAGGTTTGAAAAGCACACACCAAACCTTAAAGTCCACTTACCTCGAATTAATAATTCAAGCACTCTTTTCAATAAATCATAATTTTATTCTCGGGTATCCAGATCATCTCAAACTAAATAAAAATGGGTTCAGAATGGTCAAAAATTCCATATTCTCTTAATTTTTAGAGTAAGACAAACTCGCGGTCAAATGGTTGACCTAAAAAGTAAACTCTGGTCAATGGGGCAGAATTTTGGAACCTTGGCCACCAACAGATTCTCCTCGATGATAGGATTCTATAACATTATACAAAATTGACTTTTGACGAAGTTTGCCATTTAAAATCAATGATTTAGATTAGAGAACCCTAGGGTTAAACTTTTTTTCAATTTCTTATAATTTCTCCATATTTTTACCATAAAAATTTATCCATAATCACGCAATAATCTCATAAAAAAGTTAAAAATCATTACCTTGATGCTTTGGGATAAATTTTTTTAATTTTTCTCGTATCTTTTCTTCTATTTTTCTCCCTTTCTTTTCTTTTCGTCTACAGTATATTGTTTTTTCTGTCTGTGTTTTCTTTACCAGTGGTTTCTGATTTTCTCACGTCTAAATGACAGTTAGCATTTACTGCCTTTTCTTTTTTTTTTTGGCTTGGCCCACTTTTTTCATTTTTTTTCTTTTGGTGAAAAATGCATATAAACTCCTAATTAATTTAGCTCACTTTCTTCGATCTCAATATATATTTAGGAATCTCAAAAGTACTGAATATAGTAAATATTATATCTCTTTGAGTACTAATGTAATACCCCGGAAGTGCGTAGGAATAGACTCGGAAGTGAAAAGTTGAAAACTGCAGAAAATGGGGGAAAATATCTCAGGACGGGTCACGGTACGACTCGTGGTGTCATAGAACGGGTCGTTCTAATAGTCGTGGTGAAGTTTAGGCTGAGTGTCAGTGCAAACCATGGGAGACATGATGACTCATTATGGGAAACAACGAGTCATCGTCAGCAGTCGTGGGAAAGAGTTAGGTTCTTCAGGAGAGATATAACGGGCGACCCGACCCGTTAGGAGAAACCATGAGTCATGGTTTGTGGTCGTTGTTGGAGATTAAGTTTTCTAGTAGGATTGACGGAGGGAAACAACGATTCGTTGGTTGTAGTGACGGGTCGTGGTGTGACCCATTATTAGATGAGATGCCAAGGATTAGAGGGCTAACCACGGGCGATGTAACGAGTTGTGGGTTGAAGGGATGGGTCGTCCTGATTATCCGTTGTTTGATTTTGAGAATGGGTCATCAGTAGTGTATACAACGAGGGATATGACAGGTTGTTGTTGGTCCCCATGACCCGTTACTCCCATCTATGGGGTCCATTCAGCGAGTTTTTATGGCAGGTTCATTAAGGATATTTTTGACCTTTTCATGATATAAGGCCCTAAACTACGTCGTTTTGGCTTGGAAAAGCTGGGTTTTTTAAGAGAATGATCCTTCCTAAACTCTCATTCATGCATGCAAGGATTTTGATAGGTGATCTAAGGGAGATTTCAAGCTTTGCACCTCAATTCTTTCAATCACATTCTTGGGCTTTTAAGAGGGGTTAGAATTTGATAATCCTAGGTAGTAAGGTCTTCAATGGGTGGATTCCTCCACACCCATTCTCCTATTCCATGATTTTACTCAAAATTTATTAAATACTCATGAGGTTTTGTATTTGAATTGTATAAAATTTAATGATTTAATTATTGGTTTTGTGATTTTGAAATCTTATCATAATCTATTGATTTTGATCATCTTTTGAGATTTACATTGATTATAATATTGTTGACTTTGAATTTCTAAACAATCAAGCTTGATTATGCATGCCCCATGAGGAATCGATTTATGATCCATTGATCCATTGATATTTTTGATAAGACCAGTATGAATTATTAATTTATTTATGAATTTATTTTGTTATCTATTATGATCTTATGGAATTTAAGCTATATGCATGATCTACAAGTATGTATGAATTTTATAACTCATGAATTATGTTTTTGGCCAACTCACGGGCCTCAAGTCATGGCTAGTTCACGTATGTTCAAGCATTTTTACAATTATCATGATTTAACTAGAGCATGAACTCGTGTATGTATTATTATGAGCACTATATATGTTTTGGGAGAGTATCAAACACCGAGTCGGTCCGGGGCTCAAGTTAAGCCCCGGATCTCATGAACTACGTGCCACCGTAGGTATGTTAGGACCCCTTTCATGTTTTTCCCTAGCCTAAATGGCCCCTTTCACGTGTGATCACGCCCTTCATGGTTCCTACCCTTGTCAAGGTACGAACATCCTCCCGACTAGAGCTACAAGTCGGGCTTCATGTGTGCTCATATGGGGTATGTCGGTTAAGAGAATCTCCCACTGTTCCTAATGATATATGCATGTTATGATTATGTATGTTGGCTCAAGTTATGTTAATAAAAGCTCT
Source organism: Datura wrightii (assembly GCA_035772735.1). NCBI lineage: Eukaryota > Viridiplantae > Streptophyta > Magnoliopsida > Solanales > Solanaceae > Datura > Datura wrightii. Next base: position 163,634,683 of record JASDFA010000016.1, read on the forward strand.
TCTGTTATGATTATGACTACGTTTATGTTATGAATGTTTTGAAAACCTTGAGCCGTATGATATGTTATAACGATTTATGATACGAGCATGCTGTCCTACTCTTATGATATTTTATGAACTTTATATATGTTTTAAATGTCCGTTTTACTTACCTTTCATACTCAGTACATTCCACGTACTGTCTGCATACTTTCTTTGTTATATCGTTTCATGATACAGGTCCCAATTCTTAGCTCATCCTCACCTGTAGCTAGTTTCAGCCTTGCTCTCAGTGCACTTGGTGAGTCCTCATGTTCAGAGGGATGCATGTTTATACTCTATCTTATTTCTTTCAATTTCTGGATGTTGGATTAGTTGGGGTGTTGTCCCATTAATCCACCTTTCATGTTTAGAGGCATATCAGACTACTAGTTGTATTTCGCCGTATTGTTCAAGTCTTGTACTATTTTCCCTTATGCTATGTTATAATTACGTTCTTTATGTTAAGTCTCCCGCTCATGTGATGGAATTAGATGTGTGCTCATACCATGGGTCGACTTGGGGTCTCTTGGGGTTCCTTGTCCCGTGTCTACGATCTGGGTGTACGTTTGGGTCGTGACAAACTAGGTATCAGAGCCATAGGTTTATGGGTCCTAGGGATTCTGTAAGCCGTGTTAAGTAGAGTTTTTTTCATGGGTGTGAAGCGCGCCAAACTTATGACGAAGAGGCTACTAGACGTTTAGGAAATGTTCCCTTCTTTCACGATCTATGTCGTGCGGTGAACATCCTTTACCCTTCTAATCGTGCTATTTGCGTTTACAGAATTATGCCTCCACATCAAGTAAATGCCAGGAGAAACGGTAATGGTAATGATCATGAGGGTGCCCATGATGGTGAGCATCAGCCAGCTCCACCCATTCACGAGGAGCACGTGCCAGAGCTAGCTGCCCACGCCGAGTTTAAGGCGGCGATTCAGGTGCTGGCACAGGCCATGACTCCCAAGTCCAGAATCAGACAGTGACGCATTTCCCTCACAATGGGAATGCGACAGCTGCTAGGGTGAGGGACTTTTTGAGGATGAGCCCTCCATAGTTCACGGGGTCGAAGGTAGACGAGGACCCACATGACTTTATTGAGGAGATTTTGAAGATCACCCAAGTTATGGGGGTGAACAATGGGGAATACGTCGATTTGACCTCCTATCAGCTAAAGGGGGTAGCACATATATGGTTTAAGAAATGGAAGGATGCCAGGGAGGCGGGTGCAGGCCCGATAGGTTGGGATGAGTTTCACACTACGTTCATGGATCGGTTCTTCCCTCAGGAGATGATGGAGCTTAAGGAGATCGAGTTTGTTAATCTGAAGCAGGGTAACATGTCGGTCATAGAATCTGCATTGGAGTTCACCTGGTTATCTAAATATGCTCCGGAGTTGGTGGCGGATCAGCGGGCTCGGGTGAGTCGCTTTGTGCATGGAGTAGCAGATTACTTGGATAAGAATTTACGAATCGCCATGCTTTGTCACGACCCGAACGGATGCCCAAATCATAAAAACAGGACAAGGGACCCCGAGAGACCCCATGTCATCCCATGGCACATGCATACGACTATTCTCAATTAAACAAGTGAGACCTTAAACATAAAACATTGCAGAAACGTAACCATAGCATAACATCAAGAAATACTAGACATATACAAGAGCTGAGCACTACATACTAGTCTGAAAGCCTCTACTAGTTGATATGACAATATCCCCAACTAACCCGAACAGTACTGAAACTCAAGATAACATAAAAGTCTGTCAAACAACCCTCAGAACATGAAGACTCACCAATGAGCTAATAGCGTAAGCTGAGATGGACTAAGGATGAGGTCGAGCTTGAGATTCGGACCCTGTATTATGAAACGATACAACATAGAAAGTATGTGGTCAGTATGTGAAATGTACCGAGTATGCAAGGTAAGTAAAACTGCAAGGTAATCAAAATCCATTTAAGCAAGTTATACATATATTATAAGCTTTTAAGGATAAGAAAAATACTACATGCGTTCATTATGAAATCATACTCATAGTACACGTGATCATGCTTAGCTTTACAACTCCATGAGTTGCTCGAATGACATAAAGCTGAACATAACATTTATATCAAAAGCTGAACAATGAGTCAAACCTTACTTTTAGAACATGCCTGCATAAGGTAACCGTCATGAGTAATGAAAATGCAATTCTGGAAGATATAGAAAGCGGGAGACTCGTCACTTAACCGACATACCATGATAGAGCTTACGTGGTCACAACTATCACACTCAAGTGGGAAGAGCCATCCATAACCTTGCCAGGGCGATGAACGCTACCAAGATATCGATATCAAGCTCAAGGGTCAATTGGCCGGGGACAGCTCACAAGGAAGGTCCCAATAATATATAAGTATCAACCTACATTGGCGCGTAGTTCTAGGGTATAGGGTACTCAACCCTTAACCCACTCTGTGCTAGACCAAAACATGCAATGCTCTACATCGTATATAACGAAGCTCAACATCATCGATTGATGAAGCTCAACATCATCTAATTATGAAGCTCAATATGAAATCATGCATAACTCAACATTGTATGAAACGAAGCTTAACATTATCTATTGACAAAGCTCATAATAACATCATGCGTAGACTCAACATCATATGCGAATGAAGCTTAACATTGTCTACTGATAAAGCTTATAGTGACATATATCCTAATTATGATTTCATGCATATAGGAGGCTTTACTTTGAAACATACCACAAGCTAGAATTTATAATAAGAGTTGAGGAAAATTCACTTCAAACCATGTGGTAAGCTTATGTCAGGGAAAATCATTACTTTAAAACATCATGTGGGCAACACCCAAAACTCTATCACACTTGGATTCATTCAATTCACTTTGAAAATATCAATACAATCATGGGTAGGGTTAGAAACATGCTTTATTCATTTATTTCATCATCATCACACGCGTATTGCAAATCACCTCTTCTATGAACTATTCATCCATGGGCGTTTTAGATTCAATTTTTAGAAAAACAATTTTTTTATAAGAGAAAACAAGTTAGAATCCCCTCAAGCTTTGTAAATCATCAATATCAACTCAATCTAATCATACCCTTGAATAGAGATATAAGAATCATGCAATTGATCAAAACCCCATACTTGACCATTTATAATTTAACACAATTTGATAGGAATTGGGCATGGCTGTGGAAGGGAGACATTAAAACCCTACATACTTGGAAATGGATTGACTCAAGGTTCCTTGGATACCTAGATAGAAGTTGATGGAAACTTGGGGAAGAAGACCTTGAACCTCCCAAAAATCTCTCTAAAGTTCTTGCATGAGAATGGGCATGCATAAAGGACTTAAATCATCTTATGACACTCAGAAAAATATCCAAAACGATGTAGTTTAGGGTCTAAAAGCATGGAAACATCTAAAATGCCCTTAATGAACCTGCCCTGAAAACTGGCCGGATAAAACCCACGGGTAGTATCAATGGGTCGTGGAAACTACCCACGGCTCGTCCTGCCTCTTTTGTTGAAAACACTGCTGAAAGCCCATTCTCGGAATCGTACCATAGACACACAGGACAGATCATCCTAAGCTTCAACGGACCATTCCTTTGGTCATTGTTTCCTTCTTCTGAAACTCTACACTCCCATTCCACGAGTCTCACCATGGCTCGTTGTAAGCTTCAACGGGTCGTGGTTCACACCCGTTGTCTCCACTTCTATAGTCCACAACCCTCCCATGACTTCTAACAACAGACCATCATTTGTCACAACGGGCTGTTGTAACACCGATTGTTACTTCAGCTATCTAGGCTAACTCCTTACCACAACCACCACGACGACTTGTTATTTCTTACAACGGGTCATCGAATCAACCGTTGTTTTCTCCTGACATCTGAACTCCTAAACCCATGGCCACAAATGATGGCTTGTGGTTACTTACCACGAGTCGTGGTACCTGTCATTCTGCAACCTTTTTCCCAACTTTTAGCAGTTTTGCATTTTAGCTTCTTGAGTCTACTCCTAAGCACTTCCAGGGTATTACAATATCTCCTCATTGGGAACATTCATCCTCGAATGTAGGAAACAAGCAACAAACAGAAACATACAATTTATCATAACCATATACTGATCATTTTAATCGAAAATTTCATGGAATGACCACATAGCTGAAATGATCTCATACCGCACATACATATTCATACACATAAAAGAAACTTGTACACATGAACTGAACATGAATACTAAATAGAGTCATAGGGCGAAACTGATACCTCAAGTCAGAACTGAGCCGGTAGAGAATAAATGTGGATATTTGGCCAACATATCTGTTTCAGCTTCCCACGTAGCTCCCTCAACTTGTTGATTTCTCCATAAAACCTTAATTGAAGCTATTTCTTTGTTCATCAACTTCCGAACCTGACAATCCAAGACTTCAATAGGAATTTCTTCATAAATGAGGCTATCTTTCACCCAAATGCTGTCTACCGGGACTACCAAAGCCGGATCACCCAAACACTTCTTCAAAAGTGACACATGAAAAATAGGATGAACTGAGGACAACTCCAATGGCAAGTCCAACTCATAAGCTACTTTACCAACTCTCCTCACAACTCGGTAGGGACCTACATATCGGGGACTGAGTTTCCCTTTCTCTCCGAACCGCATGACTCCCTTCATGGGAGATACCTTTAGAGAGACCCAGTCATCCACATCAATTCCAAATCCCTCCTCCACACATCAACATACGATTTCTAACCACTCTGAGCGGTTTTCAACTTGTCCCTTATCAACTGGACCTTCATCATCGCTTCGTGAACAGCATCTGGTCCTATCAAAGCTGCCTCACCAGCCTCAAACCATCCGATGGGAGATCTACACCTTCGCCCATAGAGGGCCTCAAATGGTGCCATCTGGATTCTAGAGTAATAGTTGTTATTTTAAGCAAACTCAATTAAGGGCAAGTGATCATCCCAACTACCTTTAAAATCCATAACACATGCCCTCAACATATCCTCGAGGGTCCCGACCTTTGATGCTCGACCTTCACTTGTTGGCAGTTCAGACATTTTTCTACGAACTCTGCAATATCCTTCTTCATACCATCTGTTCGGGTGTTTTGTGGGTATATAAAATGACACGCAAGTGCACGTGGTTGAACAAGTAGTAAGTGGCTTTAGTAAGCCAAGTATCGATCCCACAGAGACTTGGATGAAGTGCAATCTGCTCAAGTGTACTATATTTTACTTCTAAAAATGCAGACAACAGTGTAACCAAGAGATTGATAGTTTGTTTTATAATTTTTATACTAAAGCTAAAACAATTATCTACTTTGAGTCTGAACTATGAATGAGAGCATGCTAAGGTTAAACGAACATGTAATGAAATTAATTATCATCATAACTTGGTTAATCTTTTCCTCCAGTTGCTAGCCAAGAACAATTGCCAAGAGATTAAAACTCTCGTATTTAACCTTACTTAAGAATCATGAACCATCCACCTACATTTCTGTGATTAAATGCAATTCATGTTCTAGCCATACAAACCCAGTTCCTAAATTGACTAATACGACTTTCAGGTATATTTCTATCCTGAAAGCAAATCAAGACTCAATTTTCCCAAACCAAGTAAAGAACATATCCTATTAATTCACAACTTTCCAATTTCTTGCTCTCTCGAGTGAAACCGAACTTTTTAGATGTACATTAACGTAGGCCACACATTAATGCAGTAAGAAAAAGAATTAATAGAACAACATGGAAGAAAAGATGAAAAACCAAAGAATCAATGATCACATTTCATCACAATTGTTCATAACCTCAGCCAGAAGAGGAATTAGCCACTCATTTGTGGATTAAACATCTTTAAATGAGTGTTAATCATACAAGCAATTGAATTAAAGAAGAAAGAAAGAGAGAAAAAACCCTGATATTTTCGTCCCTCAACTGCCTGTAACCCACGTTCTTGCTCCACCAAGTCAGAATTATGAAAAATGAACCTAAGTGTTCTATTTATACTAGTGGGAATTTTTCCCGGAATAACAAGCAACGTGTCACGGAGTGTATCGCAGAGCACTGCCTCCGTGACACGTTGTGTATCATGGAGCATTGCCTCCGTGACACGTTGTGTATCGTGGAGCACTGCCTCCGTGACACGGTGTGTATCGCGGAGCACTACCTCCGTGACACGTTGCTGTTCCACCACAGGCCAAATTTTTTTTTTCCTTGTTGACATCCGAGTCCAACCCCAATCTCTCCCAACACGCATTTTAGCTTCCTAAAATTATATTTCACCTGCAAAACAACGCTAATCATGTTGGTTAGTATAAATTCACATTTTATTATCAATCACATGAGAATGTATAAACATTGATAGATAAACAAGGCTAAAATGACACCTTTAAGTATCACTTGGGCATATAAATTTGCCCAAGATCACTTACCCCACACTTAAAGTCTTGTTCGTCCTCGAACAAACCTTTTACATCTCATGCACATGAAGACTTACACATAGCTAATTTTAGCAAGACAATTCAAGCTACAGCTACAATGACTGTTTAAGATAGCAAGCTAAAAATAGAGCATGCACGATTTAATCATTGAAATGGAATACAATTATGTTAAGACTTCCTAACCTCAAGAATTGACTCTCTATCTTAGAAAACTCATGCAAATCAACTGATCAAGAAATCCAACATGAATTATATCCTTCATTAAACATGTGCCCTCACAACAAGAGAGTTACCCATTTTCACACGCAAATTTTTAAATCACAACATGTATGGGTAAATGAATAGAATTACGCTCACTCTCACAAAGAATTCACATGCATAATGTAATGACCCATAAGCTTGCCCTTAGTGTTTTACTCCACTAATTTAAGGATGTTTGAACGTAAGATCAAGTAGGACTTAATGGGTTGTAATGTAAGCTATGGGACGGGTAGGTACTATTCTGGCCAGTAATAGTGACTATCTTCCCCTAAGCGCTTTTAATAACTTCAACCTTCATTAAGGATATCTCTTCCCTTACTTCACCCTCATTCTTCTCAATCCTAAATTTTCTCTTCTTGTTCCCATTTCTTTAAGCACACTCAGCTTAGTAGTAAGGAGTACTTAAGCAAATTTTTTTTTCATTCATTTATTTTCTTACTCCCTACTAATAATCAACCATTTTTACACAAGTGCACCTTTGTCCTTTTCTCAACTTTCACAACTTCTACTTTTCCTTCTTTTTCACACTTCTCACTCCCTCATTCTTTGGAATTTTTTCACTTAAGCGCTTAGGAGTTTTGGATCAAATTCAAGGCTAATGAAAGAAAAAGGATTAAGCTTATGTTGTAGCTATCAAAGAATAGGCTCAAGGCTCAATGGGGCTAACTAGGATTAAATATTCAAGGTAGGTAAAGTGAGGGATAACATTTATGTTCATTCAAAGAAATGCCTAAATCATCTCCTACAATTCACATCCTTCATTTCGTTTTATATATACACCAGGCAAGTTCTAGACATTCCACAATAGCACGGAATATTCGAAAAACTTACACTCACAGCACATGCTCAATTCAAGACACATTCTGCAGACTCTTAACTCAGCTAATCACAAGAATTCAAAATTAAGCTTCAACCATATCAAGTCAAATTCAAGAGCCTAGGTGTCTCAAACATAGGTATACCACTTGCATGCTTCAACACTAAACATACTTGCATCTTACAATCATTTATAGCACATAACAAGAATATCAAGCCATCAATTAGCTACGGGTTCAAAAACCAACCTACTGACTAATTTTCCTCAAGACGGTCGTCATCCATCCATCGTTGGAAACCGTCTCTAACTATGACTAAAAACATTATATATAGACAAAGAAAAATTTTTATTCTTCGGTTCAAAGACCCCCCGTCGGAAAAGAACCTAAAAGAAAAACCAACGGGTGATGAAGTCATGCTTGACTCGCAAAAAAAAAATCTTTTTTTTTCAAATATTTCTCAGAAGCATTACATTCACCAAAAATCGTTAAGCACAAAAATTTTAAAATTTTACTCACCCCACACTTCAATCATGCTATGTCCCCATAGCATCAACTTAACATTTAAAGAGGGTGAGAAATACTCCCTGAGGCCTTTAGGCCTAGCTAACAGCATGCCTTTCTTCAACTTTGCACAAGTGGGTGTTCGACCCCACACTTTTTCTCTTCCATGCTTGTTAGCTTCCTCCTCCACGGGTACTCAGACTTCCCCTCCATCTGTGCTTAACTTTCCACCAAAACAACACAAGATGAAAAATAAATAAAATCAACTTAAATGCAAGAAACTAAAATGGTACCCATCGTACCCTTGGGTTGCCTCCCAAGCAGCGCCTAATTTTACGTCGCGGCACGACATATCCAGTTTCACCGCTTTTTCCTCCACCTTGAGGATATTAATCTCACCCCTAATGTCTTCTCTAATTTCCTCTTATGCTCCAGGGGTGGTGGTGAAATAATTGTAAGGACCAAGCAGTAGATGTTGCCTTTTGAACCTATTGGCCCTCAAGTAAGCGAAGTCATTTTGTATCTCCGAGTTAGCAAATTTCAAAATATACGGGGCTTGGTCCTCCTCTAGACATTTCTCTATAAGCTTGGAAGACTCTATTTCTATGTTGTCAACCAAACTTAATGTCGAAAAATGCTTCGAGTGTGGTCCAATAAACCTCAACTCTGAAACTGCATTGTGCTTGACCTCCTTACTTGTAAACACCTTCTCAGCATCGACATCTATCTCTCCATTAATGTCAAATGGGGGATACTCTATCTCTTCTTCCATGAATGGATTTTCCATAAGTGTGAGCCCATCACAGGGACACTCAAGAGATTCTAATTGTTGGGTTTCATCCAAAAATTCACCCTTGTCTTCCTCTTGTAGTTCCTCTTGAATATCGGCTAAAATTGTCACCTGCAATTTATCACAAGCTTCAGCCTCAGCAATCATCTCCGTGAATTTGATGCTCATCCTTTCTAGAGCCTCTGCATTCTCTTCTTGCTGAATTCTCAATACTACCATCGCCTCCTTCATTGCTTCTGATTGCTCCAGGAGTTGTTTCAGCATGTCTTCTATTTGAGCTTGGCATTCCAAGTCCTCATTTTCAGCATGCCTATATTCAGCAAAAACAATAGAAGGATCATAGTAGGGGCTTGGGGGAGGGGAATATGCCTTCGGACAGCCATCCCAATGGCCATCTTGACCACCACATATATTGCACGTGTTACAGTGTTGCCACGAGTGGTGTCCTCTGCAATTCAGACAAGTTTCGCTAAAATATGAGTATCCACCATTTATACCATTTGTATTCCACGATGTCATGTCAATAAGGGTATCCGAAAAAGAAAAAAATAAAATGAAAAAGAATTAAAACAAACACTAAGACCAAGTTGTCAGCACTAAGAAAAAAAAATATAGTAAATTTACACTTAAGAAAAATTCACCAATTGCAAGTCCCCGGCAACGGCGCCAAAAACTTGTTCGGGTGTTTTGTGGGTATATAAAACGACACGCAAGTGCACGTGGTCGAACAAGTAGAAAATGGCTTTAGTAAGCCAAGTATCGATCCCACAGAGACTTGGATGAAGTGCAATCTGCTCAAGTGTACTATATTTTACTTCTAAAAATGCAGACAACAGTGTAACCAAGAGATTGATAGTTTGTTTTATAATTTTTATACTAAAGCTAAAATAATTATCTACTTTGAGTCTGAACTATGAATGAGAGCACGCTGAGGTTAAACGAACATGTAATGAAATTAATTATCATCATAACTTGTTTAATCTTTTCCTCCAGTTGCTAGCCAAGAACATTTGCCAAGAGATTAAAACTCTCGTATTTAACCTCACTTAAGAATCATGAACCATCCACCTACATTTCTGTGATTAAATGCAATTCATGTTCTAGCCATACAAACCTAGTTCCTAAATTGACTAATACGACTTTCAGGTATATTTCTATCCTGAAAGCAAATCAAGACTCAATTTTCCCAAACCAAGTAAAGAACATATCCTATTAATTCACAACTTTCCAATTTCTTGCTCTCTCGAGTGAAACCGGACTTTTTAGATGTACATTAACGTAGGCCACACATTAATGCAGTAAGAAAAAGAATTAATAGAACAACATGGAAGAAAAGATGAAAAACCAAAGAATCAATGATCACATTTCATCACAATTGTTCATAACCTCAGCCAGAAGAGGAATTAGCCACTCATTTGTGGATTAAACATCTTTAAATGAGTGTTAATCATACAAGCAATTGAATTAAAGAAGAAGGAAAGAGAGAAAAAACCCTGATATTTTCGTCTCTCAACTGCCTGTAACCCACGTTCTTGCTCCACCAAGTTAGAATTATGAAAAATGAACCTAAGTGTTCTATTTATACTAGTGGGAATTTTTCCCGGAATAACAAGCAACGTGTCACAGAGTGTATCGCGGAGCACTGCCTCCGTGACACGTTGTGTATCGCGGAGCACTACCTCCGTGACACATTGTGTATCGTGGAGCACTGCCTCCGTGACACGGTGTGTATCGCGGAGCACTGCCTCCGTGACACGTTGCTGTTCCACCACATGCCAAATTTTACTTTTTTTCCTTGTTGACATCCGAGTCCGACCCCAATCTCTCCCAACACGCATTTTAGCTTCCCAAAATTATATTTCACCTGCAAAACAACGCTAATCATGTTGGTTAGTATAAATTCACATTTTATTATCAATCACATGAGAATGTATAAACATTGATAGATAAACAAGGCTAAAATGACACCTTTAAGTATCACTTGGGCATATAAATTTGCCCAAGATCACCATCCCACCAATAGATTTCTCGCAAGTCCTGATACATTTTCGTGGATCCTGGATGAATAGAATATCTGGTACCATGTGCCTCTTGCAATATCCGAACTCTCAAATCATCAACATGTGGGACTCATAGACGACCCTTGTATCGTAGCACACCATCTCCCCTTTGGGAGAAAACCTCTACCTTTTGACTTTGCACCGCCTCCTTCAGCTTCCTCAAAATTGGATCCTCATCTTGCCTGGATTTAACATCTACCACCAAAGACGATTTCTGACCCATTTTGCACAAAAATGCCGCCATCGGTCGAATCGATCAATCTAACTCGTAGTCTAGAAAGCTGGTGGACATCCTTCACGAACTTTTTCTTTCCCTCATCCACATTGGAGACACTCTCCATAGAGATCCTACTAAGTGCATCCGCAACCACATTAGCCTTGCCTGGGTGGTATAGAACACTCATGTCGTAGTCCTTCAATAACTCCAACCACCTCCTTTGTCAAAGATTTAGATCTTTCTATGAGAACACATATTACAAGCTCTTGTGATCGGTGAATACATCCACATGGACCCCATACAAGTAATGCCGCCATATCTTCAATGCAAACACCATCGCGGCCAACTCAAGATCATGGGTCGGGTAATTCTTTTCATGAACTTTTAGCTGTCTTGAGGCATATGCTTTTACTTTCCCATACTTCATTAACACACACCCGAGTCCAACTCGCGAAGCATCACAATACACCACAAAGCCGTCCGTACACTCGGGTAGAGTCAACATTGGTGCTGAAGTGAGTTGGGTTTTCAACTCTTGGAAGCTTTTCTCACAAGCATCCGACCATTGGAACTTCACCTATTTTTGAGTCAACCTACTCAATGGGGCTGCAATTGATGAAAATACCTCAACAAATCTTCGGTAGTAGCCTGCTAAGCCCAAGAAACTCCGAATCTCTGTAGGATTGACCGGTCTGGGCCAATTCTTCACCGCCTCGATCTTTTGGGAATCTACCCTTATTCCTTCATTTGATACTACGTGACCTAGAAATGCCACAGAGTTTATCCAAAATTCACACTTGCTAAACTTTGCATACAACTGAAGATCCTTGAGGGTCTGCAACACTATTCTCAAATGAGTGGCATGCTCCTCCTCACTTCGGGAGTATATAAGAATGTCATCAATGAACACAATCACGAACATATCCAAATATTGCTTGAACACCCTGTTCATCAGGTCCATAAAAGCTGCAGGCGCATTGGTTAGTCCAAAAGACATAACTACAAACTCATAGTGGCCATACTGGTTCTGAAGGCCGTCTTCGGAATGTCACTCTCCCGAACTCTTAGTTGGTGATACCCCGACCTGAGATCAATCCTGGAGAAGCACTTGGAACGCAGAAGCTGGTCAAATAAATCATCAAATCTTAGGAAAGGGGTACCTGTTCTTGAAGGTAACCTTGATCAACTGTCGATAGTCAACACACATGCGAAGGGAACCGTCCTTCTTTCGAACAAATAAAACTGGTGCACCCCAAGGAGACTAGCTCGATCTAATGAAGCCCTTATCCAACAGATCCTTTAACTGATCCTTCAATTCCTTTAGTTCTGCTGGGGACATCCTGTAGTGAGGAATAGAGATAGGCTACGTATCGGGTAATAGATCAATACCGAAATCAATTTCTCTCTTCGGAGGAACACCGGGAAAATCATTAGGAAAGACCTCTGGGTACTCACATATGAGTGGAACTAACTGAGTGGTTGGGGTCTCAGACTCCACGTCCTTAACCCTAACTAAATGGTTCATGCAACCCATAGAAATCATCTTCCTGGCCTTAAGATGAGAAATCAATCGACCTACAGGCACAACTAAACTATCATTCCACTCTAAGATTGACTAACATAGAAATCTGAACTCTACTGACTGGGTTCTACAATTTACTGAAGCATAGCATGCATATAGCTAATCCATGTCTAGAATACCATTGAAATTAATCATGGATAACTCTATCAAATCTGCTGAGGTGACCTTATGAAGAACTGAGACTGGGCAATCTCTATACACCCGTCTAGCTATAACTGAGTCACCTACTAGAGTAGAAATTGAGAAAGGCTCTAATAAGACATCGGGACTGACTCCGAAGCTAATGGCTATGTATGGTGTCACAAAAGATAGGGTAGCCCCCGGATCTAACAATGCATACACAACAACATGAAAGACTCTCAACATACCGGTGACTACTTCTGGTGAGGCCTCCTACTCCTGACGAGTGTCCAAGGCATAGAATCTGTTCTGGCGCTGTCATCCAGCTGTGCTAGTAGATGCCCCTTGATATATTGTGCATAGGGGAGGAGCTGCTGAACTAGAAGCTAGGCCTCGGCCCCCAACCTAATCCTGCCTCGCAACTAGACAATCTATAAGCATATATCCAGGCTGCCCACATCCAAAACAAGCTCCTGATCCTGCTAAGCATTGGCCTGTGTGCCCTCGACCACATCTGTGACAAGCTAGAGGGATAGTATGTTAGGCCACAAATTAGGAGAATTTGCACCTACATTAAATTTTAGAGGACATGCAAAAAGCGATAATAAATCTTCTTGTTAATATTAATAAAACAATATAGATGCTTACGATTCAGTAGGAGGAGGAAAACCTAACTGGAATATGTGGTTCTGCTGCTATGACCCTTCGAGCCTGACGCTCGCCCCCTCTAATCATGTCTCGGCCTAGATGGCACACTTGGTGCTGAAGATGCTGGGGCTGATGATTTCTGGTGGGTCTGCTGTCGATGCCCATCACCGGACCTCTGCTGAGTGAACCAGTGGTCCTTGGTCCTGGCCCTCTTGGCCTCACTCTCCCTCAAATGTGCTGCCGCCATCTGTTGAGCATACAACACCATGCGAGGGAAGTCCATTCCTGATGCAGCATAGTTGTCCAGTAGTGATTGTCCAAATATACTACAATACCATGCACAAATCTACTTACCCACGCCCGCTAGTCAGCGAACCAACTCAGGGGCATATTTAGATAAATGGGTGAACTCAAGGGCGTACTCCTGGAGAGTCATCCTCCCTTGCTTTAGATTCAAAAGTTCAGCTGCTTTCAACTCTCTTATTTCTCGAGGGAAGAACAGATTGAGGAATTCAACCTGAAACTTCTCCCATGTGACCGGACCTGCTCCAGAAACCCTTCTATCCTTCCACTAGTGGAACCAAATATGTGCAACCCCCTTCAATTGGTAAGAGGCAGACTCTATGCACTCTACACTGCTCACCCCCATAACCTAGGTGATCTTGACAATCTCATCAATGAAGTCGTGCGGGTCTTTATCTACCTTGGACCCCAGAACTCCGACGGGTTCATTCTCAAAAAGTCTTAGACTCTGGCCTCCGCCTCATTACCATTTTGAGGAACATGCACAATGGCCTGCTGATTGACCTGAGCGGTCAAGGCCTGCGCCAACATCTGGATGGCAGCTCGGAACTCAACATGAGCAGCTGGCTCTGGTGCCTGGGGCTCCTGAACTGGTGGGGCTGGCTGATGCCCATAACCGTTTCCCTCATCGTGGCCTGCACCACCTCCATTCCTCCTTCTATTCATCCTACTAGGAGCCATGATTATGCAATTGCGAATAGCAAGAATTTAGAAGGATAGAAAAGCTTTTTCATCGCACAATGTAGATCATGAAAGAAGGAAATATTTCCTAAAACATTTAGTAGCCGCTTCACACCTATGAAAAAGACTCTACCTAACATGGCTTTCAGACTCCCTAGGACACATCAAACCTATGGCTCTGATACCAAGTTTATCGTGACCCAAACGGAGGCCCGGATCATAGACACGGGACAAGGGACCCCGAAAGACCCCAAGTCAGCCCATGGCACATGCATACGACTATTCTCAATTAAACAAGAGGGACCTTAAACATAAAACATTGCATAAACGTAACCATAGCATAACATCAAGAAATACTGGACGTGTACAAGAGCTGAGCACTACATACTAGTCTGAAAGCCTCTACTACGTACGATGGGTTGATGGGACAACATCCCCAACTAACCTAAACAGTACTGAAACTCAAGATAACATAAAAGTATGTCAAACAACCCTTGGAACATGAGGACTCACCAATGAGATGATAGCGTAAGCTGGGATGGACTAAGGATGAGGTCAAGCCTGAGATCCGGACCCTGTATCATGAAACAATACAACATAGAAAGTATGCGGTCAGTACATGGAATGTACCGAGTATAAAGGTAAGTAAAACTGAGAGGTAATCAAAATCCATTTAAGCAAGTTATACATATATCATAAGCTTTTAAGGATAAGAAGAAGACTACATGCGTTCATTATGAAATCATACTCATAATATACTTGATCATTCTTAGCTTTACAACTCCATGACTGGCTCGAATGACTCAAAGCTGAACATAACAATTATATCAAAAGCTGAACAATGAGTCAAGCCTTACTTTTAGAACATGCATGCATAATGTAACTGTCATGAGTAATAAAAATGCAATTCTGGAAGATATAGATAGTGGGAGACTCATCACTTAACCGACATACCACGATAGAGCTTACGTGGTCCCAACTATCACACTCAAGTGCGAAGAGCCGTCCATAACCTAGCCAGGGCAATGGATGCTACCATGATATCGATATCAAGCTCAAGGGACAATCAGCCGGGGATAGCTCACAAGGGAGGTCCCAATAATATATAAGTATCAACCTACATTGGCGCGTAGTTTTGGGGTATAGGTTAGTCAACCCTTGACCTTCTCGGTGCTAGACTGTTCTCCCAAAACATGCAATACTCTACATCGTATATAACGAAGCTCAGCATCGTCAATTGATGAAGCTCAACATCATCTAATGATGAAGCTCAATATGAAATAATGCATAACTCAACATCGTATGAAATGAAGCTTAACATTGTCTACTAACAAAGTTCATAATAACATCATCCATAGACTCAACATCATATGTAAATGAAGCTTAACATTGTCTACTGACAAAGCTTATAGTGACACACATCCCATTTACGATTTCATGCATATAGGAGGTTTTACTTTGAAACATACCACAAGATAGAATTTATAATAAGAGTTGAGGAAAGTTCACTTCAAACCATGTGGTAAGCTTATGTCGGGGAAAATCATTACTTTAAAACATCATGTGGGAATCACCCAAAACTCTATCACACTTGGATTCATTTAATTCACTTTGAAAACATCAATACAATCATGGGTAGGGTTAGAAACATGCTTTATTCATTTATTTCATCATCATCAACGTATCACAAATCACCTCTTCTATGAACTATTCATCCATAGGTGTTTTAGATTCAATTTTTATAAAAACAATTTCTGTATAAGAGAAAATAAGTTAGAATCTGCTCAAGCTTTGTAAATCATCAATATCAACTCAATCTAATCATACCCATGAATAGAGATATAAGAATCATGCAATTGATCAAAACCCCATACTTGACCATTTATAATTTAACACTATTTGATTGGAATTGGGCATGGGTGTGGAAAGGAGACACCCATTAAAACCGTACATACCTGGAAATGGATTGACTCAAGGTTCCTTGGATACCCACAAAGAAATTGATGGAAACTTGGGGAAGAAGACCTTGAATCTCCCAAAAATCTTTCTAAAGTTCTTGCATGAGAATGGGCATGCATAAAGGACTTAACTCATCTTATCAAACTCAAAAAAATATCCAAAATGATGTAGTTTAGGGGCTAAAAGCGTGGAAAAGTTGAAAATGCCCTTAATGAACCTGCCCTAAAAACTGGCCGGAAAAAACCACGGGTAATATCAATGGGTCATGGAAACAACCCATGACCTGTCCTGCCTCTTCGTTGAAAACACTGCTGAAAGCCCATTCTCAGAATCGTACCACAATCACACAGGACGTATCGTCCTAAGCTTCAATGGACCGTTCCTTTGGTCGTTGTTTCCTTTTTCTGAAAATCTACACTCTCATTCCACGAGTCTCACCATGGCTCATTGTAAGCTTTAATGGGTCATGGTTCACACACGTTGTCTCCACTGCAACTTTCCACAGCCCTCCCACGACTGCTAACAACGGACCATCATTCGTCACAACGGGCCGTTGTAACAGGCGTTGTTACTTCAGCCATCTGGGCTGACTACTTACCACAACCACCATGACGTCTCGTTGTTTCTTACAATGGGTCATCAAATCAACCGTTGTTTCCCCCTGACATCTGAACTCCTGAACCCACGACCACAAATGACGGCCCATGGTTACTTACCATGGGTTGTGGAACCTGTCTTTCTGCAACCTTTTTCCCAACTTTTAGCAGTTTTGCATTTTAGCTTTCTAGGTATACTCCTAAGCACTTCCAGGGTATTACATGCTTCACTAGTACATTGACTTCCCTGTATTATATTACATGCATAGTAGATGGAGTCGGTCTATAAGAGAAAGGGAGAGGCCAAGAGGGCCAAAACCGACAGCTACGGTATTCCTCAGGCCAGGTCAGGGGGTGGAACATGTCAGCAGTCCCAACACAGGTCCATTACTCTAGCTCCATCATCGGCCAGCATGCCATCAAGGTTTAGGGGAGACCAGAGGAGCAAGTCTATAGGCTCGAGGGATCATGGTAGCATGCAGGTGGAGCGCACTTTCCCAGGTTGTGCGAGATGCAGTAAAAATCATCCCGGGAGGTGCCTGGTCGGTGCGGATATTTGTTTTGGGTGTGGCAAACCTGGGCATAGGATTAGAGATTGCCCTACAGCTAGTTCTACCACTCCAACAGCACGACCCCCACAGCAAGGTGCTTCCACTAGTTCAGTAGGCAGTCAGTGCCAAAATAGATTATATGCCCTAGTACCCCGCCAGGAGCAGGAGGCATCACCAGATATGGTCACAGTTATGTTTCAAGTCTTCCATATTGATGCTTATTCTTTGTTAGATCCAGGAGATACTTTGTCTTTCGTGACCCTTTATATTGCTAGTGGTTTTGGAGTTAGTCCTAAAATTCTGTCAGAACCGTTCTCCGTATCTACTCCGGTCGGTGAATCAGTGGTGCCCAGGAGGGTATATAGAGGTTGCCCCATCACAGTGTTGCATAAGGTTACCTTCACGGACTTAGTGGAGTTGGCCATGACTAACTTTGATATCATCTTAGGTATGGATCAGTTGTTTGCATGTTATGCTTTGATTAATTGTAGGACTCGGGCGGTGGAATTCTGATTTCCAGGTGAGTCAGTTCTGGAATGGAAGGGTAATTCCGCTGTACCACCCGGTCGGTTTATTTCACACCTTAAGTCCAGGAAAATGATCTCTAAGTGTTGCATGTACCACCTAGTTAGGGTTAAGGATGTGGAATCCGAGACCCCAACTATTCATTCAGTTCTGGTGGTGTGTGAATATACGGAGGTTTTTCCCGATGATTTGCCTAGTGTTCCTTCGAAGAGGGAAATTGATTTTGATATTGATCTATTGCCTAACATGAAACCTATCTCCATTCCTCCTTATAGGATGGCTCCAGCAGAGCTAAAAGAGTTAAAAGAATAATTGAAGGACTTATTAGATAAGGGTTTCATTAGACCGAGAAAGTCTCCATGGGGTGCACTGGTGCTCTTTGTTCTAAAGAAGGATGGATTCCTTTTGATGTGTATTGATTATCGACAGTTGAATAAGGTCACTGTCAATAACAGGTACCCCTTTCCCAGGATTGATGATTTATTTGACCAGCTCCAAGGTGCCAGGTGTTTCTCGAAGATAAATCTAAGGTCCGAGCATCACCAACTCAGAGTTCAAGAGAGTGACATCCCGAAAACTGCTTTCAGGACTCGGTATGGTCAGTACGAATTTATTGTTATGTCTTTTGGAATAACCAATGCTCCTGTAGATTTTATGGACCAGATGAACAGGGTGTTCAAGCAGTATCTGGACATGTTCATAATCGTGTTCATCAATGATATTCTTATATACTCTCAGAGCGAGAAGGAGCATGCCGCTCACTTGAGAATAGTGCTTCAGGTCCTCAAGGATCATCAGTTGTATGCATAGTTCAGCAAATGTGAGTTTTGGTTGGACTCAGTGGCATTTCTAGGCCATGTGGTTTCAGGTGAGGGAATAAAGGTAGATTCCTAGAAAATCAAAGCGGTGAAGAATTGGCCCAGATCGATGAATCCTTCAGAAATTCAGAGTTTCTTGGGCCTAGCAAGTTACTACTGGAGATTTGTTGAGGGTTTCTCGTCTATTGTGGCACCTTTGACCAAGTTGACTCAGAAGGAGCCGAAGTTCCAATGGTCAGAGGCTTATGAGGAAAGCTTCTAGGAATTGGAGACCCGACTCCCTTCGACACTAGTGTTGACTTTACTTGAGGGTACGAATGGTTTTGTTGTATATTGTGATGCTTTGAGGGTCAAACTGGGACGTGTGTTGATGCAGCGTGGGAAAGTAATAGCATATTCCTCCCGACAGCTGAAAGGTCATGAAAAGAATTACCTAACCCATGATCTCGAGTTGGCCGCGGTGGTGTTCACATTGAAGATATGGCAGCATTACTTGTATGGGCTCCACATGGATGTATTCACGAATCATAAGAGCTTGCAATATGTGTTCACGCAGAAGGATCTCAATCTTCGGCAAAGGAGGTGGTTGGAGTTATTAAAGGACTATGACATGAGTGTCCTTTACCACCCAAGCAACGCTAATGTGGTGGCGGATGCACTTAGTAGGCTCTCTATGGAGAGTGTGTCCCACGTGGATGAGGGAAAGAAGGAGTTGGTGAAGGATGTCCACCGGCTTGCGAGATTGGGAGTTAGATTGATCGACTCGACCAATGGTGATGTTATTGTGCAGAATGGGTCAGAATCATCCTTGGTGGTCGATGTCAAATCTAAGCAAGATGAGGATCTGATTTTGAGGAAGATGAAGGAAGCAGTGTGGATTCAAAAGGTGGAGGTTTTCTCCCAAGGGGGAGATGGTGTGCTATGATATCAGGGTCCACTATGTGTTCCAGACAATGATAATTTGAGAGTTCGGATATTACATGAGGCCCATGGTACTAGATATTCTATCCATCCAGGTGCCACCAAGATGTATCATGACTTGCGAGAAATCATGACTTGCGAGAAATCTATTGGTGGGATGGTATGAAGAAGGATATTGCAGAGTTCGTAGCCAAATGTCCAATCTGTCAGCAAGTAAAAGTCCAGCATCAAAGATCGGGAGGCGTACTTAAAGGTATTAGCATTCCTACTTGGAAGTGGGAAGAGATCAACATGGACTTTACAATAGGTTTTCCCTGCACTCGAAGACACTATGATTCTATTTGGGTGGTGGCAGATAGGTTAACCAAGGTTGCCCACTTTCTACCGTCAATACTACAGATTCAACATATGATTATGCCAAGTTGTATATTCGAAAGTTGGTTCGACTTCATGGAGTTCCCTTTTCTATTATTTCAGACCGAAGTACTTAGTTTACCTCCCAGTTCTGGCGTTCTTTTTAGAAAGGGCTTGGGACTCAAGTTAAGCTCAGCACAACATTTCATCCGTAAACGAATGGCCAAGCCGAGCGAATAATCCAGACTCTTGAGGACATGTTGAGGACATGCTTTATGGATTTTAAAGGTAGTTGGGATGATTATTTTCCCTTAATCAATTTTTCTTATAATAACAACTATCACTCTAGTATCCAAATGGCACCGCTCGAGGCCCTCTATGGGCGGAGGTATAGATCTCCCATCAGATGGTTTGAGGTTGGTGAGGCAACCATTATAGGACCGAATTCATTTCATGAGGCCATGGTGAAGGTCCAGTTGATAAGGGACCAGTTGAAAATCGCTCAAAGTCCTTAGAAATCGTATGCTGATGTGAGAACAAGGGATCTGGAGTTTGATGTGGACCACTAGGTATTTCTCAAGGTATCTCCCATGAAGGGAGTCATGTGGTTTGGAAAGAAAGGGAAGCTCAGTCCCCGATATGTTGGCCCCTACCGAGTGGTGAGAAGGGTTGGTAAGGTGGCGTATGAGTTGGATTTGCCATCAGAGTTATCTTCAGTACATCTCGTGTTTCATATGGTTCTTTTGAAAAAGTCTTTGGGAGATCCAGCTTTAGTGGTTCCGGTTGACAGTATTGGTGTAAAAGACAGCCTCAGCTACGAAGAAGCTCCGGTGGAAATATTAGATCGTCAAGTCTGTAAGCTAAGGAACAAGGAAGTAGCCTCAGTTAATGTTTAGTGGAGAAACCATCATGTTGAGGGAGCTATGTGGGACGCCGAATCAGATATGATGGCTAAATACCCACATTTATTCTCTATCGGCTCAGTTTCGGCTTGAGGTATCAGTTCTACTCTATGATTCTATCTAGTTTTCATGTTCAGTTCATGTGTGCAAGTTTCTTTTATGTGTATAGATGTGTATATGAAGCATGAGATTAGTTCAGCTATGTGGTTTTATTCAGAGGTAGTCATTCCATGAAAATTTCGATTAAAATGATCAGTATTTGGCTATGATAATTGTATGTCTCTAATTTCTGCTTGTTTTTAACATTCAAGGATGAATGTTCCCAAGGGGGAGATATTGTAATACCTTGGAAGTGCGTAGGAATAGACCTGGAAGTGAAAAGTTAAAACTGCATAAAATGGGGGAAAATATCTTAGGACGGTTCACAGTATGACTTGTGGCGTCATACTACAGGTCGTTATAACGAGTCGTGGTGAAGTTTAGGCTGAGTGTCAGTGCAAACCGCAGGAGACATGATGACTCGTTATGGGAAACAACGAGTCATCTTTAGCAGTCGTGGGAAAGAGTTAGGTTCTTTAGGAGACATACAACGGGCGACCCAATGACCCGTTAATCGAAACCATGAGTCGTGGTTTGTGGTCGTTGTTGGAATTAAGTTTTCTAGTAGGCTTGATGGGGGGAAACAATGATTCATTGGTTGTAGTGACGGGTCGTGGTGTGACCCGTTAGGAGATGAGATGCCAAGGTTCAGGGGGCTAACCATGGGCTATGTAACGAATCGTGGGTTGAAGGGACGGCTCATCCTGACGATCCGTTGTTTGATTCTGAGAATGGGTCATCAGCAGTTTATACAACGAGGGACATGATGGGTCGTTGTTGGTTCCAATGACCCGTTAGTCCCATCCGTGGGTTCCATCCGACCAGTTTTTAGGGTAGGTTCATTAAGGGTATTTTTGACCTTTTCACAATATAAGGTCCTAAACTACGTCATTTTAGCTTGGAAAAGCTAGGGTTTTAAGAGAATGATCCTTCCTAAACTCTCATTCATGCATGCAAAGATTTTGATAGGTTATCTAAGGGATATTTCAAGCTTTTCACCTCAATTCTTTTAATCTCATTCTTGGGCTTTTAAGAAGGGTTAGAATTTGATAATCCTAGGTATATAAGGTCTTCAATTGGTGGATTCATCCACACCCATTCTCCAACTCCATGATTTTACTCAAAATTTATTAAAAACTCAATGGAGTTTTGTATTTGATTTGTATCAAATTTAATGATTTAATTATGGGTCTTGTGATTTTGAAATCTTATCATAATCTACTGATTTGTATCATCTTTTGAGATTTAAATTGATTATAATATTATTGATTTTGAATTTCTAAACAATCAAGCTTGATTATGAATGCCCCATGAGGAATCGACTTATGATCCATTGATGTTTTTGATAAGCCTAGTATGAATTATTAATTTATTTATGAATTTATTATGCTATCTACTATGATCTTATAGAATTTAAGCTATATGCATGATTTACAAGTACGTATGAATTTTATAACTCATGAATTATGTTTTTGGCCGACTCACGGGCCTCAAGTCATGGCTAGTTCACGTACATTCAAGCATGTTTACAATTATTATGATTTAACTAGCCCATGAACTCATGTATGTGTTATTATGAGCACTATATATATTTTGGGAGTAGTATCGAACACCGAGTAGGTTCGGGGCTTAGGTTAAGCCCTGGATCTCATGAACTACGTGCCACCGTAGGTATGTTGGGACCCCTTTCATATTTTACCTAGCCCAAATGGCCCCTTTCATGTGTGATCATGCCCTTGATGGTTCCTACCCTTGGAAAGGTACGAACACCCTCCCGACTAGGCTACAAGTCAGGCTTCATGTGTGCTCATATGGGGTATGTCGGTTAAGAGAATCTCCTGCTGTTCCTTATGACATATGCATGTTATGATTATCTATGTTGGCTCAAGTTATGTTAAGCAAAGCTCTTCTATTATGATTATGACTACGTTTATGTTACAAATGTTTTGAAAACCTTGAGCCGTATGATATGTTATAACGATTTATAATACGAGCATGCTGTCCTACTCTTATGATCTTTTATGAACTTTATATATGTTCAAAATGTCTATTTTACTTACCTTGCATACTCAGTACATTCCATGTACTGACCATATACTTTCTATGTTGTATCGTTTCATGATACAGGTCCCAGTTCTTAGGCTCATCCTCACCCGTAGCTAGTTTCAGCCTTGCTCTCAGCGCACTTGGTGAGTCCTCATGTTCGGAGGGCTGCATGTTCATACTCTATGTTATTTCTTTCAGTTTCTAGATGTTGGATTAGTCTGGGAGTTGTCCCATCAATCCGTCTTTCATATTTAGAGGCTTATCAGACTATGAGTTATATTCTGCTGTATTATTCAAGTGTTGTATTGCTTTTCCCTTATGCTATGTTATAATTACATTCTTTTTGTTAAGTCTCCTGCTCATGTGATAGAATTAGATGTATGCTCATACCATCGGTCGACCTAGGGTCTCTCGGGGCTCCTTGTCCCATGTCTATGATCCAGGTGTACGTTTGGGTCGTGATAACTAATCTCCTTAAATCAACTGTCATGACCCAAACATAGGCCCTGATCGGGACACGGGACAAGAAGCCTCGAGAGACTCTGAGTCGATCCATGGCATGAACATACATATAACTCAATCAAAAAGTGGAAGTATTAACATAATAAACAAAGTGGAAATCTAGCATAACATATAATTCAAAAATACAACATGAGTCTGAAGCTGAATATAATCTATTGTCTAAAAAGCCTCTAAGTCTGATGAATTGATGGGACAAGACCCTAAAGAACTCTCTAAGTCTGATACTGAAAATACGCAAACATGAATGAATAAAAGAGGAGCCCTCGACAGATGAGGACTCACCAACAGAGACTAATGCAAACTCCGAAAGCTGGCTAGTGGCGGGGCTGAGTCTAAAGATCGGAGCCTGTATCATAAAAGGATACAACATAGAGTATGCGGTCAGTACATGGAATGTACCAAGTATGCAAGATAAGTAAAACCGCTTAAATAAGTAGAATCATTTAAAACATGCATAATAAAAACACGATCAAAACAAGAATCTGAGAGTAGGGCTTGCATGCTATTTTCTGAGATCATGATCTGAACATAACATAACATCATAACTGAACTGATTAACCCAAAGCTGAAAATGATAATCATAAGTAAAACTGAACATTGGGTCAAACCTGCTTTAGAACATATATATATATATCATGAATTATAAACATGCATAACTGAAATCATGAGGAACAATGGGAGACTCGTCATATAACCGACATACCACGATAGAGCTTATGTGGTCCCAACCATCACATTCAAGTGGGTAGAGCCATCCAAAGCCTTTCTAGGGCTAAGGATGATCAAGCTCGAGGCCCATTCAGGGTAGGGGATAGCTCACAAGGGAGGTCCCAAAGTATATATGATATGTATAAACCTACATTGGCGCGTAGTTCTGAGGCATAGGGTCGTCTAACACTTAGCCTACTCGGTGCTAGACAGTACTTCCAAAAACATGCATATGCTGTCCAATTTTCAACGAAGCTTACCATCGTCTAATGATGAAGCTTAATAATCGAAAACATATCAAATCTGAAATTATATATGAGGAGCTTTTGCTCTAACCATACTAAGAGCTGGACATAAAGGGGAGTCTTAACTCCAAAACCATGTGGTAAGATTATTCCTGAAATCATAAATCATACTTGAATATATAGACCTTGCCCAATACTTTAGCATGCTTGAAAAATACTTGATTCACTTGAAAACATAATTATAAACACCGGTAATTTGAAAACATTCTTTTCATCAATAATATCTCATCATTCATCATAAATCTCAACTTTCATGAACTTCTCATATATAGGCATGTTAGTTTATAAAGCTTGAAACATGATTATAATTGAAAACAATGTAAAACTTTCCCATGAATCATAATTCAATAGTAGAAACATATTTTGATCATATCTATATAGAAAATTAGGAATTTCATGCATTGGGTTAAAATCCCATAGAAACAACATAGGAATTTTCATGATTTAGAGAGGGATTGGGCATGGGTGTGAACGAATTCACCCATTCATAACCCTACATACCTGATAGAATCTGATTCTACCACTTTTCTGATTGCTCAATGAGGAATTGAAGAAAACTTGAAGAAAACCTAAACTTGATCACCTTCTAAACCCCTTCAATTTGCATGAATCGATGTAAATGAGCTTAGAATAGATTTACCCCTCATAAAACACTTCATTTTGAGCCTAAAATGACGTAGTTTAGGACCCTAGGGCTTAGGAATGACGAAAATACCCTTAATGAATTTCTTGGAAAAACTGAACTACCACTGACAACGGACACTAGTATGATCCGTTGTGAGCTCAAACGGACCATTGTTACCTTCCATTGCTACTCCCCGAATTCAGGTCTCTGATCCCTTACCATGATCGGACAGGTCGGGTCGTTTCCATCTCAAATGACTCGTTGCTGCCAATTGTCGACACAACTGGCTTAACCTGGGATCCATTTAAACGACTATTGACGACGGCCCGTTTTTACTTGAAATAGGTCGTTCCATGACTCGTTACTTGTAGTGGCTCATTCCATGACTTGTCACTTCCTCCTTGACCAAGGACCAGTCTCACCACAACCACCTCCAACAACTCATTACATCAAACAATAGGTCGTTCCTAGACCCATTACTCCAAACTCTGAACCTGCAAAATCTGAACAGGAGTGTCCCAACGGGTCGTTGGAACCTCCAATGACTCGTACCATGAGTCGTTCAAAGACACATTTTCCAGCCTTCTGCCACTTTCCATTTTAAAATCTCGGGTCTAGTCTTGGGTACTTCTGAGGTATTACAATATCTCCCCCTTGGGAATATTCGTCCTCGAATATGGAAACAGAAAATAGAGAAATGTAATTATCATACTCAATACTGATCATATAAGATGAAAACTGATGGAATGACTGATGTGCTGTGGATTTACAACACTTTCGACGCTCAAAACTAAGAAAATAACATGGACTTAGGTGTATTTATATGGATATAAGGCACTTTTCCTTTGGTTGCAGGACAAATTGGTGTTGGAGTTAAAAAAATGCAAAAGAAAAGCCTAAAGTATGCAAAATAGTCCCAAAGTGCAGTTCATAGTACGAGCTGTAGGAAGGTCCTACGAGTCGTTCTGATGGCCGAGAAAAGTTGCAGAAGGCTAGTGTTAAAGAGATGCAATGTATTAGTCTCAGTACGAGTCGTACCAAGCTTGTACGAGTCGTGATGATGGATTCATCAAAAGATTCAGAAGATTTGCGTAAGAGGCTGACTCCTTCTACGAAAAGCAAGTATGAACCGTGGGAAGAAGGTACAAGTCGTACCATGGCATCCATGATAAACTTCAAAAGAATTTCAAAGTTTCAGAGTCAAGCCACGAGAGCTTAGTACGGATCATAGGATGGAGGTACGAGTCGTACCAAGATACAACACTTAGCCAAAATCTATCCAGTCATGCAAGGTACGAAAGGATGGTACAGGTCGTAGGATGGTACTAGGGGTCTTAGGATGACTCGTGATGAAGGCGGAACCAGATATGGAAATTTACCCTGTTAGCCTAGAAAAAGGATTCTTGTGTCTGTATAAATACTTTTTAGGTTTTATTTTTTAAGGAGATCAGACAGAAGTTAAGAGAGGTTGGTAGAGAGAAGATTTGGTAGAAAAAGACATTAGAGAAAGAGAGAATTGAGTTGATTTGACCTGTGATCAACCTTTTCTTGAATTCTTCTTGTTCATGCTATTTGTTCTTAAAGATTTTGCTGAGTAATTAAAGGAAGTGTTTCTCTCATTCAATCTTGTAGGTATTGATTATGTTTTTAATCATGAATGCAATTTACAACCTTATAACTATGAGAGACTAAAACCTCCATAGCTAGGGTTGTCGAAACCATGGTGAATTAACAAGCTAGGGTTGCGCAAAGTGATTCTAAAACCAATACAAACACTTATATTGTATTCTCTTCATACTTAAACGTTTCATAACGGTATGCAACATTAGGACATGCACGAATTCTTTACTTGCTTAGGACTAAGAGGTAGAGATAAGAAAAAAGAATTACAACAAAGTCTTGATTTTGATAATCGTTGTATTAACTTGAGCTGTGGTCGCAGGATAGTTAAATTTGGAACTTAGTGATAACGGATAGTTGAAACCGCTCATGAGACTTGGTCGAGTGATTAAGTATAGTCATTTAATAGGAACTGGTCGGTCGTTTAAACGAACCCAAGTTATCAGCTCTATAAGTAAGTATTGGAGATAATCATGAGTGTATACCCAAAATAGTTTTGAACCCATGGGGAACACAAACCCTAGTTATCCTTTAATATTGACTTAACACTAGATTTATAATATTTGTTTTTATTATTGATTTTCGTCAGAATCCCCCAATTTTGAAGTAACTACCTCACAAGTTCACTTACCGAATATAATCTAGTTCTCCCATATTCCTTGTAGGTTCGACCCTAACCTCTAGTTGGGTTCTTTAGTGATAACATCCGCTTCATACTTCAGTAAAAAGTATGGTTTGAGCATTATCAAAAAGTGGCAACGTTGCTGGGGAGTACGGCTGATACTAGGTTATTAGTTTGAATTTGACTTTTTGGTAGTTATTTCATTAATTACATTTATTTTTGTATTTTTGATACCCACAGGATGTTCTCCAGTGAATTCCGAGCACCCGGAGAAGAGGAGATCCCCTTGTTCCACTAAATCCAGAAATTGAAAGAGCACTGCATAGAATGGAGAACCACGAGCAAAGAGAAGCCCGCATAGCTGAAGAAGCTAGGCAAGCCGAGCAAGCTCAGCAAGCTGCATTACAGCATGCGGAAGGTGATGGAGATGTGGTAGTAAATGTTGGTCGACAGGGGAGGGGCAACAGAGCTCATAGATTTTCCCCTCAGTTCTTCGATGATGATGATGACCCAGACATTGATGAAATTGGGTCGACTGGAGCAATAGTGCCACCACCACTGCCTGCTGGGGCCAAATTTGACATTACGAGCACCATGATTCAATTGATAAACATGAAAGGGTTGTTCAGTGGTCACGCAGCGGATGATGCCAACCTGCACTTAATAAAATTCATAGGAATATGCAAGGCGTACAGGTTGCTCGGAGTAAGCAAGGATATAATACGGCTCAAACTCTTCCCTTTCTCTCTATCATGGGAAGCTACCTTATGATTATCGGAGTTTCCCAACGACTCCATAACCAACTAGAGGGAGATCAAACAAGCCTTTTTGGAAAGATTCTTTCCCCCATTTAGGATGTTGCAGCTAAATAAGGAGATCTATAATTTTCAACAGATTAAGACTGAGGCACTTCATGAAACTTGGTTGAGATTCAAAAAGAAGTTAACAAAGTGCCCTAACCATAAAATCCCAGATGATAGTTTGTTGGAAATATTTTAAAAGTCTATGAACCATAGCACTGAAGCTGTAGCAGACACGGTGGCTGGAGGATCATTGATGAGTCACACCTGGGAGCAAGCTACCACTATTCTTCATAGGGTGACTAAGACAAAACAGGGCCTGGCATACGAGGGAGGCTGATGCAGTGACAGGCACATATGCAGTTGGTTTGACTGCAGACCAATGAAGAAAATAAGAAGAGTGTGACCAGGAGTTGGCTCATATACGCACATCATTGGACTTGCTGACAAAGCACATTATAGGAGATGGAGCCAAATAGGTCAATGCAGTGGGAACTCAAGGTAGGGAGCAAGGAGCTGATCACTCTGATTTTGAGGAAGAGGCAAACCTCCTAGATAGCCAGGTGGCAGGTTTTCGAACCAACGCCCAAGCGTATGGACAAGACAATTGGCATCAATGTTCTGAAAATCAAGGTCGGAACCAGTATAGAGACAACTACAAAAAAATGGGTTCAGGGACAAGAGCCGAGGTCATGAGCGCGAAGGAGATTGGAGCTGAAATGATGGATACTGCAATGACCGGGCTGGAGTCTGTGTGCCTCCCAGCGCATGAGAAGGGGAGGTTGGGCAATCAAAGTTGGAGAGCATGATGGCTGCCATCAAGAAGGTGAGGTCCATTAATGATCAGCTGAGGGAGATCCAAGGTGACTTATCAAGTATGGGTCAAAAAGTGGAATCTCATGCTACTGCCATCAAGCAGACCGAACACCAACTTGGGCAACTGTCAGCGTCAATAAACCCTAGGAAAAAGGGTACACTACCTAGCAACACTGTCCAAAATCCAAAAATGATGCACATTGTATGGCGGTGATGACTAAGAGTAGTAAAACCATAGTTGACCCCCCGTTTCCAGTTGAAGTTGAGCAGATGAATGAGAGCATAATGGAGGTAGATGATGCAAGTGTTGAGAGAGAGAATGGTGAGTTGCAAAAGGCCCCAAGAGGTGAGAAGGAACATGACATGGATCAAGGGGAAATCCAAGTACCTAAAGCTATCCCATGATCACCGCCACCATTCCCCAAAGGATGAAGAAGAAGGTGGAGAATGGTAAGTTCCATAAATTCCTTTTAATGCTTAAGCAACTATCTGTGAACACACCATTGGTTGAAGCATTAGAGTAGATGCCAGGATATGTAAAATTTATGAAGGGCTTAGTGACTAAGAAGAGATTTGTGAGCTATGACCCTGTTGACAATGTGCATCACTATAGTTCCATAGCTACAAGGGTCCTAGCGCCGAAAAAGAAAGACCCAGGTGCCTTCACGATACCATGTATGATTGGAAATTTTTAGTTCGCAAGGGCACTCTATGATCTGGGAGCTAGCATTACTTTGATGCCCTTGGCCATGATAAAAAAAATAGGATTTGGAGCCCCCACACTGACCAACATGAGGCTACTGATGGCCGACAAAACATTTAAGAAGCTGGTGGGCATCCTAATCGATGTGCTTGTGAAGGTAGACAAATTTATATTCCCAGCAGACTTCGTTATTTTGGATTGCGAGGTCGATTATGAGGTCCCCATCATTTTGGGGAGACCATTCCTTGCAACCAAGAGAGCTCTAGTAGATGTGGAGACTGGGCTGCTGAAGTTTAGATTAAATTAAGAAGAGGTCACATTCAACATCTGCAGGACAATGAAGCAACCCAAGGAATTTAGTGTGATCTCAGCACTGGGGGATGAGTATGAATCACTTGATGAATTCTGAGTAATCAAGAGATTTGCATCGAGCCGTGGCGTTAAATCAGGTACTTCTTGGGAGGCAACCCAAGTGGTAGTTTGGTGAAGTCTGAGTAACCAGGCTACCTACATCGTGCCGCGACATTAAATCAAGCGCTTATTGAGAGGAAACCCAAGTTAATGAACTAATGTGTGCTTAGTGTGCAGGGAAATTAAAAATAGGAGGCTGAAACATCTACTACTACGACCCTCAGTACAACTCGTGATGAGATCCTACGAACCGTAGCAACAGTCGTGGCGAGGTTCAGAGAATAAAATGACTCCATAATCCAACCTACGATTCATCCTACTAATCGTACCTCGGTGGTACGAATCATAGGATTTATTCGTTGGTTGCTAGGTAAGTTTTCTTTAACAGGGTCACTTACGAGTCCAAGGGACGAGCCGTTGGTACTTCCTATGACTCATGGTACGACTCGTGACGGGTCAAAATTGGCAAGAATACCCGACTCGACCCAAATTCTTTTAAAATTTTCCCTTACCTATTTAAACCCCACAAACACCCTCTCCCACGCTAAAAACACTCAAAAGCATGATTTGAACTCACCTCCCCACACCCGTAACTCAAAATCATCGAAACAATTGAGAAAATTTTTTGCTCAACTCAATTTCTAAAACCCCTAAACGGTGATTTCCAGTTGATAAAGCATCAATCAAGTAAGTATGTTGTATTAAACGTTGCTAACATTCATATACTGAGAGTGATGGTGCCAAAACCCGTGTAAGTCAGTCACTATGCTCGAAAATTGATTTAGAAAAGAGAGACAATGATTATGGCATTGTGAAATGTTCTTTTTCGACTGAAGAGATGCTAAAATTTTGATAAACTTAGGTCTTGAAAAATAATGAATTACAGGTAGTAGGTTTGAAAAGGGGAGGATTGAGCATGGGTTAAATTGAGTTAATGATGAGCCTAGACCTGGGGAGAAATCTGAGTACCTTAAAATATGAAAAGAGAACCCTTTCAAACTTAGAAAAGAAAATCCGGAAGTGGTATGAGGCACAGTACAGATCGTAGGTTGCTACCATGGGTCGTACTGAGCACTCATACCACCAAGCTGAACAAAGTTGTAGAAAAAGCATTTCCTATGACTCGTGGAATCGACCTACGGGTCGTACCATGAGTCATGGACAAATCTAGAAAAACACTACATAGGGGCTCCATCAGAAGACTCAAGGTACGGATCGTACCTTTGTGGTACGAGTCGTATTAAAATTTGGCTATAAGTCTGGGACTTCTCACGAGTCGTACCTTCATGGTACGAGCCGTTGTAATGATCTGTGATGAGAATATAAACATCTCCTTTATAATTCTTCTTTTTCAAAAATGGAAAGCTAACTTCTTTCTCTACAGGTACAATGAAATACAAACGCAGGGCAGACAAAACAAAAGCCCGAAGGACACTTATTGATGAAACAACTGAGTTGGAGTCTGACAAGGTAGGAGACTCACCTAGTGGTTCAATTGAAGAGTATCAAGTAGACACTTCAGATAATGATGGAACCAGAACCACTAGGGAAAAAGCAAAGTCCCATGCTGAAGAAACAATTGCCACATCCACTCGAGCTCCCCAGTCTGAGGAGGGAGTTAGAGAGGAACAATAGAAGTCAGGAAGCGACTCCAATGCTAAAGAAGGGTTAGAGGAGACCCAAAGTGGAGAAGAGAGCAGTAGTGAAGAAACAGAGGAGGAGGCTCTTGATGTTGCACAAGAACAGACCCCACCCAAGGAAAGTCGTACAATCCGGTGGAGAGTGCCAGGAGCTAAAGAAATCTATGAGAAAGGCATCTCTCTCATCGCCAAGAATAAGCCAAGGAGGAGCATCGAAGAAGAGCCGCGGATCCTCACAACCTCATTGAATAAAGTTGAGGAGATAAAGTGGATTTTTTGCTTTTATGGTTTTGAGTGGATGGCCAAGATTCCAACATAGTATACAAAAGACATAGTTCGAGAGTTCTATGCCAACTATTTGGCCACCATGGAGGTAAAGGAAAAGGAAGGGCAGAAGATAAAAGACCAACCTCGTTTGGAGAGTGTTATAGTCCAAGGTCGAGAGGTTGATATATCTGAGTGGACCATCGCTCAAATGTTGTACGGACCACAGTTCTTGCCTACAAGGATGATGCCAGAGTACAATACAGGGTAGAGGCAATGAAGCAGATTAGATCCCTAACTGTGCTGGAGAGACAGAGGCAGCTGCAATGGTTAGTAGGGGTGATTGCTGAGAACAAGGATGAAGCTGAATGGGTTACAGGTGGAATGCAGGTGACTAATAACTCACTAAATTTCATAGAAAAAGCCTGCTGGACACTAGTGTGACATCGGTTAGCACCTACGGTCAGTGACAACACATTGAGTGCTGAAAGAGCAGCTTTGGTCGCCTGCCTCATGTCTCGTTGCCCCATCACTATTTCAAGGATCATAGCAGATGAGATACGAGACCGGGTGGTGGGAGTCAGCACTACTATCCCATTCTTGAGTGTTGTGTTTAGATTATGTATGGAGGCAGAAGTTCCATGGGGTGACGATCGATTGATTGGAGGCCAAAGGATTGCAGACATAGGTCTAATTAGGGATAAGATGAACCCGGTAAGAAGATCCAGGATTCCCACAGCAATTCCAGCAGTCCAGCCAGCAGGTGACGCACAGGTGAATGTCCCCAGTTTACATGAGCAGAGAGAGCCACTGGCTACAGATGCCGGTCATTCAAAGTAACCTCTTAGCACCTCAGTTGAACCACTGCCCAACATGCAGACTCAGACACCAGCAGGGTATACTTTGGTACTAGAAGACTTCCTCTAGATGCTGGCCAAACGATTGACCATGATGCCAAGTCTAATGAGGAGATAGATTTAGCGGCATATTGGGAATTGAGTACAGCTGTTGATAAGGGTAAAAAAAGAGCTAATGAGGATGTTAGAGAGGAGAGTTCGAAAAAGAGAAGGAAGAAGGAGAGGAAGGAGCACAAGTGGGCTAGATCATAGATTATGCAGACTCACGATGCACACATGTATGAGCTGCATGAGAGAGCTAGAGGAGCAGGCAACTCCACCATAGCTCAGCCCGAGCTTGCCAGTGGTTGTGACCCTTTGGGAGAGACACATTCAGTCCCGATAGTTCCAGAGTCTATCAAAGTGGCCACGATTGCTGAGGGGGGACCACTCCCCCTATTGATGCACCATTAAGCACACCGATCACCGCTAGCGCCACTATTACAGCGGAGGTACCACCTTCGCAAGATGAAAGGAACGCCTAGTGCGCCACAGGTATGTTCTCTTCCCTATGATCTTATAGTTCATGCTTCGGGGACGAAGCTTACTTTTCTAAAAAAGGGAGGACGTGTACTTGTGATTTTTGATTCATCTGAGGGTTTTTCATGCCGTGTTTCTTTTTCCTCAGTCATGCTATCTAGTAAAATCGGCATGTGTAGGATTTTTAATATTTTAGTTTGTGATTTTTGTTTAATTAGAAAGTAGCTTAGGAGTACTCAGCTAATAAAAATGCACTAGTTTTGATTTTTGAAAAAAACTAACCCTATTTAATTTTTTTTTTGCATGAGCTATGTATTTGTGACAATATACATGATTGTTGTGGATCTTTTGATGTCATTTAGTTTGTCACGATTAGTAGACTTGTTAAGCCATGTATAAAACAGACAGGTGAGGTGAAAATAGTTCATGTGAGGTATAATATTTTGTTCGGTATTGTGTTGAAGATCTAGAACTTTCCTGGTTGGTCTTTGCATAGGCTAAGGATGGTTGGTTAGGATATGATCATAGGCCATTTTTGTTTATCTCACTTTTAGCCTATATTACCCTACCAAAGTTGTATGAATTCATTGATCCCAAGTTTGAGCCTTAATAGACCATGTTTCTTTGATTTACCAATTAACCGTACCCAATTTTTTTACGATGAACCTGTTTTGGCCCTGATCCTTTCTTGGATACTGTGAACCTCAACATAAGCAAAATGCTTAAGTTGAGGGTGGCTAGAGTAGGAGTGCATAAATGGTGGGAATGGAAGAAAGGAAAAGAAAAAAAGAAAAGAAATGGTGAAAAATTAGGTGTGGTGAGAAAAAAAAGATGAAAAATGTTGAAATTCTTGAAAAAGAAAACTCAAAGGAAAATAAAAATGCTAAAAAAGTTGAAAACTCACCACACCCATGCAAATGTGTATAAAAAGGGGGTGAAAAGGGAAGAAAAGGGAATGAATGAGTAAAAGGGTGAAGTAGGTGAATGGTGTAGCCAATGTATGTAGTGCCACGGAAGGGATAGTCACTAATAAAATCTCCCATCTTTGTCATTTCCAGCCCTAAGCCTACATTACAAGCTATATCAGGTCCTATAGTGATTCTAATTCGAACATCTGATAAACCAAAGCAGAGAAAATAAGGGCAATCCTATGGTATCTGACACATAATACTTGTAACTTCTTTGTGAGAGTGAGCGCCCTATTTGTTTAGTCCCATGTTATGTGTGACATCTCATATCTGAGTGGAGACTTCATTTGTGTGAGGGTACATGAATTACGTTTGCTTTTACCATTGGCCTGTGTTGACAAAATTTGTGATGACTTGATTGACTGTTGATAGATGGATGACATGTTTTGATCCCTGTTTATGATGTTTTGAGGTTTCTTGTAATGCATTAGCTGATGTTGTTCCATGAGAAAGGGTCAATAGAGTTTGTATAGAAAGTGCAAGTTTTTTTTGAGTATTGGCTATAGTATCTTAAGTCTATTTTCTAGTTGAGCATTGTGTTTAATTTTTATTTTCTTTGCCTGAGGACATGCAAAAGTCTTAAGAAGAGGGTGTTGATGTGTTGTGGATTTACAACACTTTCAACGCTCAAAACTGAGAAAATAGCATGGACTTAGGTGTATTTATGTGGATATAAGGCACTTTTCCTTTAGTTGTAGGACAAATTGGTGTTGGAGTTAAAAAATGCAAAAGAAAGTCTGAAGTATGCAAAATAGGCTCAAAGTGCATTTCACAGTATGAGTCATAGGAAGGTCCTATGAGTCGTACTGATGGCCGTGAAAAGTTGTAGAAGGATAGTGTTGACGAGATGCAACGTACGAGTCTCAGTATGAGTCGTATCAAGCTTGTACGAGTTGTGATGATGGAGTCATGAAGAGATTCAGAAGATTTGCATAAGAGGCTAACTCCTGCTATGAAAAGCAAGTACGAACCGTGGGAAGAAGGTACAAGTCATACCCTGGCGATCGTGATAAACTTCAGAAGAATTTCAAAGTTTCAGAGTCAAGCCACGGGAGCTTTATACGGATCGTAGGATGGAGGTATGAGTTATACCCGGATCCAACACTTAGCCAAAATACAGCCAGTCATGCAAGGTACGAAAGGATGGTACGGGCCATAGGATGGTACTATGGGTCATAGGTTGACTCGTTATGAAGGCATAACCAGATATGGAAATTCACCCTATTAGACTAGGAAAAGGATTCTTGTGTTTGTATAAATACTTTTTAGGTTTTATTTTTTAGGGAGATTAGAGAGAAGTCGAGAGAGGTCGATAGAGAGCAGATTTGGCTTAAAAAGACATTAGGAAAAGAGAGAATTGAGTTTATTTGACTAGGGTTCAAACTTTTCTTGAATTCTTCTTATTCTTGCTATTTGTTCTTGAAGATTTTGCTGAGTAATTAAAGGAAGTGTTTTTCTCATTCATTAAGTATTGATTTATGTTTTTAATTATGAATACAATTCACAACCTTACTACTATGAGAGGCTAAAACCTCCATAGCTGGGGTTGTGGGAAGCATGGTGGATTAACAAGCTAGGGTGGCAAAAAGTGATTCTAAAACCAATTCAAACAATTATATTGTATTTCTTTTCATGCTTAAATGTTTCTTAATGGTGCACAATGTTAGGACATGCCCAAATTCTTTACTTCTTAGGACTAAGAGGTAGATATTATGAAAAGAGAATTACAACAGAGCCTTGATTTTGATAATCATTGTATTAACTTGAGTTGTGGTCACAGGATAGTTAAGTCTGGAACTTAGTGATAACGGATAGTTGAAACCACTCATGAGACTTGGTCGAGTGATTTAGTATAGTCGTTCAATAGGGACTGGTCGGTCGTTTGAATGAACCTAAGTTATTAGTTATATAAGTAAGTATTGGAGGTAATCACGAGTGTATACCCAAAACAGTTATGAACTCATGGGGAACACAAACCTAGTTATCCTTTAATATTGACTCAACACTATATTTTTAATATTTGTTTTTATTATTGATTTTCTTTAGAATCCCCCAATTCTGAAGTAACTACCTCGCAAGTTCACTTACTGTTTGTAATCTAGTTCTCCCCTACCCTGTGGGTTCGACCCCAACCTCTAGTTGGGTTCTTTATTGACAACGTCTGCTTCATACTTCAGTAAGAGGTATGGTTTGAGCGTTATCAAAAAGTGGCGCCGCTGCCGGGGGGTACGGCTGAAACTAGGTTATTAGTTTGTATTTGACTTTTTGTTAGTTATTTTTTTAATTACTTTTTTTTTTGTGTTTTTGATACCCACAGGCTATTCTCCAGTGAATGCCAAACACCCAAAGTAGAGGAGATCCCCTTGTTCCACTAAATCCAAAAATTGAAAGAGCACTGTATAGAATGGAGAACCACAAGCATAGAGAAGCCCACATAGCTGAAGAAGCTAGGCAAGCAGAGTTAGCTCAGCAAGCTGCACTACAACATGCAGAAGATGTTGGAGATGAGGTAGTAAATGCTGGTCGACAGGGGAGGGGCAACAGAGCTCATAGATTTTCCCCCTCAGTTCTTTGATTATGATGATGACCACGACATTGATGAAGTTGGGTCGACTGGAGCAATTGTGGCACCACCACTTCCCGCTGGGGCCAAATTCGACATTACGAGCACCATGATTCAATTGCTAAACATGAAAAGGGTGTTCAATGGTCATGCAGCGGATGACACCAACCTGCACTTAATGAACTTCGTAGGAATATGTAAGTCGTACAGGTTGCCTGGAGTAAGCCAGGATGCAATACAGCTCAGACTCTACCCTTTCTCTTTATCAAGGGAAGCTACCTTATGGTTATCGGAGTTTCCCAACGACTCCATAACCAGCTGGAGGGAGCTCAAATAGGCCTTTTTGGAAAGATTCTTTCCCCCATTTAGGATGTTGCAGCTAAATGAGGAGATCTATAATTTTCAACAGATTAAGACTGAGGCACTTCATGAAACTTGGTTGAGATTCAAAAAGAAATTGACAAAGTGCCCTAACCATAAAATCCCAGATGATAGTTTGTTAGAAATATTTTAAAAGTATATGAACAATAGGACTGAAGCTGTAGCAGACACGGTGGCTGGAGGAGCATTGATGATTCACACCTGGGAGCAAGCTACTACCATTCTTGATAGGGCGACTAAGACAAAACAGGGCCTGGAATAGGAGGGAGGCTGATGCAATGGCAGGCACATATGCAGTTGGTTTGACTGCAGACCAACGAAGAAAAGAAGAAGAGTGTGACCAGTAGTTGGCTCATATACGCACATCATTGGACTTGCTGACAAAGCACATTATGGGAGTTGGAGCCAAATAGGTCAATGCAGTGGGAACTTAAGGTAGGGAGCAAGGAGCTGATCACTCTGATTTTGAGGAAGAGGCAAACCTCCTAGATAGCCAGGTGGCGGGTTTTCGAACCAACACCCAAGTGTATGGAAAAGACAATTGGCATCAAGGTTCGAAAATCAAGGTCGGAACCAGTATAAAGACAACTACAAAAAAACAGGTTTAGAGACAACAGTCGAGGTCATGAGCGCGAAGGAGATTGGAGATGAAACGATGGATACTGCAATGATCGGGCTGGAGTCTGTGTGCCTCCCAGCGCACGAGAAGGGGAGGTTGGGCAATCAAAGTTGGAGAGCATGATGGCTGCCATCAAGAAGGTGAGGTCCATTAATGATCAGCTGAGGGAGATCCAAGGTGACTTATCAAGTATGGGTCAAAAAGTGGAATCTCATGCTACCGCCATCAAGCAAATCGAACACCAACTTGGGAAACTGTCAGCATCTATGAACCCTAGGAAAAAGGGTACACTACCTAGAAACACTGTCCAAAATCCAAAAAACGATGCACATTGTATGACAGTGATGACTAGGAGTGGTAAAACCATAATTGACCCCCCGGTTCCAGTTGAAGTTGAGCGGATGAAAAAGAGCATAATGTAGGAAGATGATGCAAGTGCTGAGAGAGAGAATGGGGAGTTGCAAAAGGACCTGAGAGGTGAGAAGGAACCTGGCATGGATCAAGGGGAAACCTAAGTACCTAAAGCTATCCCACGACCACCGCCACCATTCCCCCAAAGGATGAACAAGAAGGCGGAGAATGGTAAGTTCTAGAAATTTCTTTCAATTCTTAAGAAACTATCCGTGAACATACCATTGGTCGAAGCATTAGGGAAGATGCCAGGTTATGCAAAATTTAGGAAGGACCTGGTGACTAAGAAGAGATCTGTGAGCTATCAGCCTGTTGACAATGTGCAACACTATAGTGCCATAGCTACAAGGGTCCTAGTGCAGAAAAAGGAAGACCTAGGTTCCTTCACTATACCATGTATAATTGGAAATGTCGAGTTTGCAAGGGCATTCTGTGATCTAGGAGCTAGTATTAATTTGATGCCATTGGCTGTGTTCAAAAAAATTAGGATTGGGAGCCCCCACACCGACCAACATGTGGCTACTGATGGGAGACAGAATAGTTAAGAAGCCGGTGGCATCCTAATCGATGTGATTTTCAAGGTAGACAAATTCATATTCCCAGCAGACTTCATGATTTTGGATTGCGAGGTCGATTATAAGGTCCCTATCATTTTGGGACGACCATTCCTTGCAACCGGGATAGCTCTAGTAGATGTGGAGGTGTGGCCTTCTAAAGTTTAGATTAAATCAAGAAGAGGTCACATTCAACATCTGCAGGACAATGAAGCAACCCAAGGAATTTAGTGGGATCTCAGCACTAGATGATGAGTATGAATCACTTGACGAATTCTGAGTATTCAAGAGATTTGCATTGTGCTGCGACGTTAAATCAGGCACTTCTTGGGAGGCAATCCAAGTGGTAGTTTTGTGAAGTCTGAGTAACCAGGCTACCTACATCATTCCGCGACGTTAAATCAAGCACTTCTTAGGAGGCAACCCAAATTATTGAATTAATGTGTGCTCAATGTGCAGGGAAATTATAAATAGGAGGCTGAAACATCAGCTGCAACGACCTCAGTACGAACCGTGATGAGATCCTACGAGCCGTAGCAGCAGTCATGGCGAGGTTCAGAGAAAAAATGACTCCAAGATCCGACCTATGATTCATCCTACTGATCGTACCTCGGTGGTACGAATTGTAGGATTTATTCGTTGGTTGCCAGGTAAGTTTTCTTTAACAGGGTAACTTACGAGTCCAAGGGACGAGCCATAGGTACTTACTACAACTCGTGGTACGAGTCATGACGGGTCAAAACTGGAAAGAATACCCAATTGCCCAAATTCTTTTAAAATTTTCATACCTATTTAACCCCCACAAACACCCTCTCCCATGCTAAAAACACTCAAAATCACAACTTGAACTCACCTCCCCACACCTGTAACTTTAAAAATCATTGAAAAATTGAGCAAAATTTATGCTCAACTCAAGTTTTGAAAACCCTAAACGGTGATTTCCAGTTGATGAAGCATTAATCAAGTAAGTATGTAGTATTAAACATTGCTAACATTCATATACTGAGAGTGATGGTGCCAAAACCCCTGTGAGTCAGTCACTATGCTAGAAAATTGATTTTGAAAAGAGATACGATGATCAGGGCATTGTGAAATGTTCTTTTTTGTCTAAAGAGATTCTACAATTTTGATAAACTTAGGTCTTGAAAAATAATGAGTTACAGGTATTAGGTTAGAAAAGGGGAGGATTGAGCATGGGTTAAATTGAGTTAATGATGAGCCTAGACCTGGGGGAAAATCTGAGTACCTTAAAATGTGAAAAGAGAACCCTTGCAAACTGAGCAAAGAAAATATGGAAGTGGTATGAGGCACAGTACAGATCGTAGATTGCTACCACGAGTCGCACTGAGCACTCATACCACCAAGCTGAACAAAGTTGTAGAAAAAGCCTTTCCTACGACTCGTGGAATCAACCTATAAGTCGTACCATGAGTCGTGGACAAATCCAAAGAAACACTACATAGAGGCTCCATCAGAAGACTCGAGGTACAGATAGTACCTTTGTGGTACGAGTCGTACCAGCGAGTCATACTAAAATTTGGATATAAGTTTGGGACTCTCACGTGTCGTACCTTCATGGTACGACCCGTAGTGATGATCCGTGATGAGAATCTGAACATCTCCTTCCTAATTCTTCTTTTTCAAAAACGGAATGCTAACTTCTTTATCTACAGGTACAATGACATACAAATGCAGGGTAGACAAAACAAAAGCCTGAAGGACACTTATTGATGAAAT
This sequence comes from Datura wrightii, assembly GCA_035772735.1. Lineage (NCBI taxonomy): Eukaryota > Viridiplantae > Streptophyta > Magnoliopsida > Solanales > Solanaceae > Datura > Datura wrightii. Next base: position 163,675,553 of record JASDFA010000016.1, read on the forward strand.
AACTGAGTCGGAGTCTGACAAGGCAGGAGACTCACCTAGTGGTTCAATTGAAGAGTATCAAGTAGACACTTCAGACACTGACAGAACCAGAACCACTAGGGAAAAAACAAAGGCCCATGTTGAAGCAACAACTGACACATCCACTCGAGCTCCCCAGTCTGAGAAGGGAGTTCTAGAGGAACAACAGAAGTTAGGAAGTGACTCCAATGCTGAAGAAGGGTCAGAGGAGACCCAAAGTGGGGAAGAGAGCAGTAGTGAAGAAACAGAGGAGGAGGCTCCTGATGTTGCACAAGAGTAGACCACACCCAAGGCAAGTCATACAATCCGATGGAGAGTGCCGGGAGCTAAAGAAATCTATGAGCAAGGAATCTCTCTCACCACCAAGAATAAGCCAAAGAGGAGCATCCAAGAAGAGCTGCGGATCTTCACAACCTCACAAAATGAAGCTGAGGAGATGAAGCAGATTTTTAGCTTTTATAGTTTTGAGTAGATGGCCAAGACTCCAGCATAGTATAAAGAGGACATAGTTTGAGAGTTCTATGCCAATTATTTGGCCACCATTGAGGTAAAGGCAAAGGAAGGGCAGAAGATAAAAGACGAGCCTTATCTGGAGATTGTTATGGTCCAAGGTTGAGAGGTTGATATATCTAAGTGGACTATCGCTCGAATGTTGTACGAACCACAGTCCATGCTTACAAGGATGATGCTAGAGTACGATTACAAGGTGAAGGCAATGAAGCAGACTATATTCCTGACTTTGTTGGAGCGACAGAGGTAGCTGCAATAGCTAGCAGGGGTGATTACTGAGAACAAGGATGAAGTTGAATGGGTTACAAGTGGAAAGCAGGTGACAAAGAACTCACTAAATTTCATAGCAAAAGCCTTCTGGACACTAGTGCGCCATCTGTTAGCACCTACGGTCAACAACAACATATTGAGTGCTGACAGAGCAGCTTTGGTGGCCTGCCTCATGTCTCGTTACCCCATCAATATCTCGAGGATCATATATATGAGATACGAGATCGAGCGGTGGAGTGAGCACTACTACCCCATTCCCGATTCTTGTGTTCAGATTATGTATGGAGGCAGAAGTTCCACATGGTGAAAAGCAGTTGATTGGAGGACAAAGGATTATAGACATAGGTCTTATCTAGGATGAGATGAACCCGATAAAAATATCTAGGATTCCCACAGCTATTCTAGCAGCCCAACCAGTAGGGTACACACAAGTTAATGTCCAAGTACACAGGAGAAGAGCGAGCCACCAGTTGCAGATGTCGGTCATTCAGAGTCAACTCCTAGTACCTCAGCTGCACCACTACCCAACATGCAGACTCAGACACCAGCAGGGTATACTTTGGTACCACAGGACTTCCTCCAAAAGCTGGCCAAATGATTGACCATGATGTCGAGCCTGATGAGGAGATTGATTTAGTGGCATACTGGGAGCCGACTACAGCTGTTGATAAGGGTAAGAAAATAGCTGTTGAGGATGTTAGAGAGGAGAGTCTAAAAAAGAGGAGGAAGAAGGAGAGGAAGGAGCGCAAGTAGGCCAGAGTAGAGAGCATGCGGACTTATGACACACATATGTTTGAGTTGCATGAGAGAGCTAGAGGAGCAGGTAGATCCACCATAGCCCAGCTCGAGCTTGCCAGTGGCCGTGAACCTTTGGGAGAGCCAAATTTAGCCCCAATAGTTCTAGAGGTCGTAGAATCAGCCACGATTACTAGGTGGGGACCGGCCACTGCTAGCGCCACTATTACAGCGGAGGTATTTCCTCCGCAAGATGACAGGAGCACCTAGTGCGCCACATGTATGTTCTCTTCCCTATGATCTTATAGTTCATGCTTCAAGGACAAGCTTACTTTTTCAAAAAAGGGAGGGGGTGTACTTGTGATTTTTTGGGATTTTTAATTCGTCTGTGGATTTTTCTTGTCGTGTTTCTTTTTCCTCAGACATGCAATCTAGTAGAACCGAAATGTGTAGGATTTTTATTTTTTAATATTGTGATTTTTGTTTAATCAGAAAGTAGCTTAGGAGTACTCAGCCAATAAAAATGCACTAGTTTTGATTTTTGAAAAAAACTAACCCTATTTAATTTTTTTTTGCATGAGCTATGTATTTGTGACAATATGCATGATTGTTGTGGATCTTTTGATGTCATTTAGTTTGTCACGATGAGTAGACTTGTTAATCCATGTATAAAACAGGCAGGTGAGGTGAAAATAGTTCATGTACCATGTGCGAGTGAGGTATAATATTTAGTTTGGTATTGTGTTGAAGCTCTAGAACTTGCCTGGTTGGTCTTTGCATAGGCTAAGGATGGTTGGTTAGGATATGATCATAGGCCATTTTGTTTAGCTCACTTTTAGCCTATATTACCCTACCAAAGTTGTATGAATTCATTGATCCCAAGTTTGAGCCTTAATAAACCATGTTTCTTTGATTTACCAATTAACCGTACCCAATTATTTTACGATGAACCTATTTTGGCCCTGATCCTTTCTTGGATATTGTGAACCTCAACATAAGCAAAATGCTTAAGTTGAGGGTGGCTAGAGTAGGGGTGCATAAATGGTGGGAATGGAAGAAAGGAAAAGAAAAAAAGAAACGAAATGGTGAAAAATTAGGTGTGGTGAGAAAAAAAATGAAAAATGTTGAAATTCTTGAAAAAGAAAATTCAAAGGAAAATAAAAATGCTAAAAAAGTTGAAAACTCACCACACCCATGCAAATGTGTATAAAAAGGGGGTGAAAAGGGAAGAAAAGGGAATGAACGAGTAAAAGGGTGAAGTAGGTGAATGGTGTAGCCAATGTATGTAGTGCCACGGAAGGGATAGTCACTAATAAAATCTCCCATCTTTGTCATTTCCAGCCCTAAGCCTACATTACAAGCTATATCAAGTCCTATAGTGATTCTAACTCGAACATCTGATAAACCAAAGCAGAGAAAATAAGGGCAATCCTATGGTATCTGACACATAATACTTGTAACTTCTTTGTGAGAGTGAGTGCCCTATTTGTTTAGTCCCATGTTACGTGTGACATCTCATATCTGAGTGGAGACTTCATTTGTGTGAGGGTACATGAATTATGTTTGCTTTTACCATTGGCCTGTGTTGACAACATTGGTGATGACTTGATTTCCTGTTGATAGATGGATGACATGTTTTGATCCCTGTTTATGATGTTTTGAGGTTTCTTGTAATGCATTAGCTGATGTTGTTCCATGAGAAAGGGTTAATAGAGTTTGTATAGAAAGTGCAAGTTTTTTTTCAGCATTGGCTATAGTATCTTAAGTCTATTTTCTAGTTGAGCGTCGTGTTTAATTTTTATTTTCTTTGCCTGAGGACGTGCAAAAGTCTTAAGTAGAGGGTGTTGATGTGTTGTGGATTTACAACACTTTCGATGCTTTAAACTAAGAAAATAGCATGGACTTAGGTGTATTTATGTGGATATAAGGCACTTTTCCTTTAGTTGTAGAACAAATTGGTGTTGGAGTTAAAAAATGCAGAAGAAAGTCTGAAGTATGCAAAATAGGATCAAAGTGCAGTTCACAGTATGAGTCGTTGGAAGGTCCTATGAGTCGTACTGATGGCCGTGAAAAGTTGCAGAAGGCTAGTGTTGAAGAGATGCAATGTATGAGTCTCAGTATGAGTCGTACCAAGCTTGTATGAGTTGTGATGATGGAGCCGTGAAGAGATTCAGAAGATTTGCATAAGAGGCTGACTCCTGCTACGAAATTAAGGACAAACCATGGGAAGAAGGTACGAGTCGTACCATGGTAGTCATGATAAACTCCAGAAGAATTTCCAAATTTCAGAGTCAAGCAACGGGAGCTCAATTCGGATCATAGGATGGAGGTACGAGTTGTACCAGGATTCAAAACTTAGCCAAAATGCAGCTATTCATGCAAGGTACGAAAGGATGGTATGGGCCGTAGGATGGTACTACGGGTCGTAGGTTGACTCATGAAGAAGGCGAAACCAGATATGGAAATTCACCCAGTTAGCCTAGGAAAAGGATTCTTGTGTTTGTATAAATAATTTTTAGGTATTATTTTTTAGGGAGATCAGATAGAAGTCGAGAGTGGTCGGTAGTGAGCAGATTTGGCCGAAAAAGACATTAGAGACAGAGAGAATTGAGTTGATTTGACTTGTGATCAACCTTTTCTTAAATTCTTCTTGAAGATTTTTCTAAGTTATTAAAGGAAGTGTTTTTCTCATTCATTCTTGTAAGTATTGATTTATGTTTTTAATTATGAATGCAATTCACAACCTTACAACTATGAGAGGCTAAAACCTCCAAGCTAGGGTTGTGGGAACCATGGTGGATTAGCAAGCTAGGATTGCACAAAGTGATTCTAAAACCAATACAAACACTTATATTGTATTCTCTTCATGCTTAAACGTTTCTTAACGGTGCGCAACGTTAGGACATGCCCGAATTCTTTACTTGATTAGGACTAAGAGGTAGAGATTAGGAAAAGAGAATTACAACAGAGCCTTGATTTTGATAATCATTGTATTAACTTGAGTTGTGGTTGTAGGATAGTTAAATATGGAACTTAGTGATAACGGATAGTTGAAACCGCTCATGAGACTTGGTCGAGTGATTGAGAGTCATTCAATAGGGACTGGTCGGTCGTTTTAATGAACCTAAGTTATCAGTTCTATAAGTAAGTATTGGAGATAATCACGAGTGTATACCCAAAGCAATTATGAACCCATGGGGAACACAAACCCTAGTTATCCTTTTATATTGACTCAACACAAGATTTTTAATAGTTGTTTTTATTATTGATTTAACTTTAACTGAAGCTACTTCTTTGTTCCTTAGCCTTCGACCTGTCGATCCAGTATTTCCACCGAAACCTCCTTGTGTATAAGGCTATCTCTCATACCGACACTGTCCACCGGGAAAACTAGAGCTGGATCACCCAAACAATTCTTTAAAAGTGATCCATGAAAAACAGAATGCACGAAAGCTAATTCTAAAGGAAACTCCAATTTATATTCCACCTTGCCAACCCGCTTCATAATCCGATAGGGGCCAACATAACGAGGACTTAGTTTTTCTTTATTTCCAAACCTCATCACTCCCTTCATGGGAGATACCTTTAGAAACACCCAATCATTCACTTTGAGCTCTAGTTCTCTCCTTCTCACATCGGCATGGGACTTCTGGAGACTTTGAGCTGTTTTCAACCTGTCCCGTATGAGCTGAACCTTCTCCATGGCCTCATGAACTAAATTTGGCCCTATCATCATGATCTTGGGCAGATTTATATGCCCAAGTGATACTCAAACGTATCATTTTTACCTTGTTTGTTGTGCAATGTGTATATAATATCATGTAATTGGCAATAAAATGCGAATTTATACTAACCAACATGATTAGCATTTGTTTTGTAGGTAAATGTGATTTTTAGAAGCTAAATTGCATGTTGGAACTATATCGAAGTTGGACTTGGATGCGAGCATGGAAAAGACATTGGAATGCACATTTTGTAGGGGCTCCGCGATGGAGCCGTGCCACGCTACCACCGCGGTAGCACACTGCCTGAACAGGAATTAAAATGGCAATTTCCAGTGTGCCATCGCGTCAGCTCCGTGGCACGGAGAGAGGCCTCCGCGTTGGCCTCCGTGCCACGTTGAGGCTAATTTACCGGACCCTGAAATTCCAGTGAAGGTCCGCGTCCACGCCGTGTCACGGAGGCAGTGCTACGCGTTGGCCTCCGTGACATGTTGCTTGTTATTCCGGGAAAAATTTCCCCCTAGTATAAATAGCACACTTAGGTTTATTTTAAGCAGTTTTTAGTTTTTAGACTGAGTTCAGAAGTGGAGAGCAAGGACGTGGGTTAGGAGCAGTTGAGGAACGAAAAAGCTAAGGGATTTCTTCTCTTCTTTTCTTCTTTCTATCAATTGTACGTATGATTTACACTCATTTTAGGATGATCAATCCACAAATGAGTGGCTAATTCTCTTCCTTGCTGAGGTTTTGTCACTTGTAATGAATTTTGATTATAATTGATATGGTTTTCTTCTTCTTCTTCCATGTTGTTCTATTAATTCTTGTTCTTACTGCATTAGTGTGTGGCCGACATTAATGTACATCTAAAAAGTCCAATTTCACTCGAAAGAGGAAGAAATTGGAAAGTTGTGAATTAATAGGGTATTGTTCTTAACTTGATTTGGGAAAATTGGGTTTTGATGTGCTTTCCTGATAGAAATATACTTGAAAGTCGTATTAGTCAATTTAGGAACCGGAATTGTATTGCTAGGTCATAAATTGCATTTGATCACAGAAATGTAGACGGATGGTTTATGATTCTAAAGTGAAATTAAATACGAGAGTTTTAATTTCTAGGCGAATGTTCTTGGCTAGCAACATGAAGAAGAGATTAACCAAATTATCATGATTATCAAGTTCATTACTTGTTCTTAACCTTGGCATGTTCATATCCATTGTCTAAATTCACAGTAAATAGTTGTTATTAATTTTAGTATATATAGTTTAGAAACAAAAACTCAAGTAACTGTTGGTTACATTGTTGTTAGCATAATTAGAAGTGAAATAGGAATATAGTAAACTAGGCAACTTTACATATCTTGAGCCTCCTTGGATCGATACTTGGCTACTTAGCCACTTTATTACTTGTTTGACCACGTGCACTTGCGTGTCGGTTTTTAACCCCTACCGGAACACCCGAACAAGTTTTTGGCGCCGTTGCCGGGGAGGCTAGGCGATTTGTGAAATTGTGTTTAGTGTAAATTTACTGTATTTTTATTTTTATTTTCTTAAGTGTTAACAACTTGGTCTTAGCCTGTATTTTGCAAATTTTGTTTCTGTGAACACTGGCAAGGGACAAGGAGCTGGTGGAATCTTACTTAGAGCCTGAACGTGAATTTCATAGTCAACGTAGAGAAGCTCTACAAAAGAAGCTGCAGTTGTTCCGACAATCTATTATGGAGCAACAAAATCCACCAGTTGTGAGGGCAGTGTTAGTGCCCGATGAAGCAGCAGCAAGGCCGGTTCGCGAGGTGGCAATCCCACACGCCAACAATGTACATTCTAGTATCCGCAAACCAGAGCCTGGAGGGAGGTTTGAATTAAAGCAGAATATGGTGCAACTTTTGCACACAAGCGGGCAATTTACCGGTCTCCCTCATGAAGATCCACAACAACATCTCCAAAACTTTTTGGAGATAAGTGACACTTATATACCCGCTGGAGTGTCACCTGATTATGTTCGTCTCACCTTATTTCCGTTTTCCTTACTTGGTGAAGCCAAGAGGTGGTTAAAAGCTGAACCACCCAATTCTATATCAACGTGGGATGATCTTGCACGGAAGTTTCTGAATAGATTTTTCCCTTCTGGTAAAACAGCCAGACTTAGAAGTCAAATTCTAAGTTTTAAACAGAGGGAGGGAGAAAATCTATATCAATCCTGGGAAAGATTTAAATCCATGTTGCGGGACTGTCCTCATCATCATCAGTCCAATGAGGTGTTGGTACACATATTTATTGAGGGTTTGGAACCCCACACTAAAATTCTGTTAGATTCAGCAGCTGGAGGGCAAGTGCTGGAAAAGACTTACGAGGAGCTGTACACTTTGCTCAACCGCATTTCACAAGGCAATCCAGAATGGAATGCAGATTCTTCAAGAGGTGGAGCAAGGAAAGCAGTGGGAGTGCTTGAAGTGGATGGGTTTACAGCTATCGCTGCACAGATAGCCACTTTGCAAAATCAGTTAAACACTCACTTCAGCAATATGAATTTGAACCAGCCTTCAGCTTCAGTCAATGCAGTTCAACAGATGTGGTGTGAAGTGTGTGGTAGTAGTGAGCATTCAGCTGAATGCTGTGGTGCAAATCCTGATTCTGTTAACTTTGTGGGCAATGCACAGAGAAATCAGCAACAGTTTGGTAGTGGCTACAACTCAAATTGGAGAAACCATCCGAATTTTTCGTGGGGTAGCAACAACCAACAAGGCCAAAGTTCTGTTCAGGGTATGCAGAGAAATCAAGGAGGGCAACAAAATTATCAAGCTCAATTCAGAAATCACAATGCCCCTCCTCCACCACCATCACCTACCATTGAGGAGATGTTCAAAACCATGATCGCTAATCAGGCGCAATTGCAGGCTGACTATGTTAAATTGGCAGCCGAAGTGAAGAATAATCAATTGGCGACCAAGGCTCTTGAATATCAGTTTGGGCAATTTGCTAGTGCCCAAAATACGAGACCCAGAGGAGGACTACCTAGCGACACGGATCCTAATCCGAAGCAGGTAAATGCAGTGACCACGAGGAGTGGTTTGCAGTTAAAGGAGGTGGAACCGGAAAGACCGCCTCAAAAGTCAGGGGCAGCCGATGTTGAGGGAGAGAAAATCTTAGATAAGGGGAAGACTAAAGAAGCTGAACCAGAAAGGCCTCCACCCCCGTTCCCTCAACGACTGAAGAAACACAAGGAGGAGGCGTGTTTCCAGAAATTCATGGAGGTACTTAAACAGGTACATGTTAACTTACCTCTTGTTGATGTCTTGCAGGGAGTGCCAAAATATGTGAAATATATTAAAGACATCGTGGCTAACAAAAGTCGTTTGACTGAGTATGCCACGGTAGCTTTAACGGAGGAATGCACTTCCCGTATTCAGAATAGGTTGCCCACAAAACTGAAAGACCCTGGAAGTTTTACTATCCAGCTTACGATTGGGCAAAGTATCCGAGCTCGTGGATTATGCGACTTGGGGGCAAGCATAAATCTGATGCCATCTTCGGTATTCAGAAAGTTAGGTCTAGGGAGTCCTAGACCTACAACGGTAATCTTGCAGCTAGCAGACAGGTCTTTAGCTAAGCCGGATGGCATTGTTGAGGATGTGTTAGTGCAAGTGGGCTCCCTCATTTTTCCGGTCGATTTTATTGTTCTGGATTTTGAACCAGATGCTGAAGTCCCATTTATTTTGGGACGACCCTTTTTGGCAACCGGAAAAGCATTAATTGATGTAGCTGCGGGTCAACTCACGATGCGAGCACATGACAAGGTCGAAGTGTTCGATGTGTACAAGGTACCTAAGCTCCCGACTGTTTATAAGGAACTCTCGGTGATCAATGTGATTGATCATGGGAATGCTAATGGAATGAGTGATTCCCGAGAGTTACTAGGAAGGCCACCGGATAAGGTTGAGAACTACTGGGGGGATGACCATGATCGGGACAAATCGTCCATCACCCTAGTAGACAAGTGAGCATAAAGGACGTCGAGCCGCGACGGTAAACCAGGCGCTGCACGGGAGGCAACCCGTGAGAAAAATATTTTATTTTTCTTCTTTTTGCACAGTGTAGTTAATTTTTATCTTTATTTTTGTTTTTATTTTTTATTTCCAATTGTTATTTTTCTTTTTCTTTTCTTGATTAGGTTTAGATTTTCATTTTAGTTAGTATTTTTTATTTTAGTTAGGGAAATCTATTAATCTAACCAATTTTTATTTAGTGAGGTGATTTTCAGGTATAACGGAGGAAATATACATGGAATCGAGAAAATGAGGCAAGGTATGAAAAATTAAATTAATTGAAGAAATAGTGCACTGGCGCGTTGGCGCCGTGTCACGGAGGTAGGGCTCCGCGTTACCCTCCGTGACACGTTGAAGGCAAAATCCAGATTTTTCAAAAATTTCAGTAAGCCAACGCGTTGGCTCTGTGTCACGGAGGAGGGTCTCCGCGTTACCCTTCGTGACACGTTGCCGTGTATTTGGTGCTGGGTCACACCGGGTTGCCGGGTGACCCGCGTGTTTTCTTAAATTAAAACCCCTGATTTCGCCCCATTTCTTCCCATTCCCTCTTCCCTCCGCGACCAAAACACCTATTTCCCCCTCCCCAAGCACCGTGCAATGTTCCTAGGCAAGGAATACGCCAAGTTTCTTCGGTTTCTCAATTCAAAGTTATGTTTTCATCGTCTATCTCTATTTTTTGGCGATTTTAGTCAAATTTGGGCATGTGAGGTGAGACATATCACCCTAGGTAGAAATTAAACATGAATGTTGAATTATTTGTGATTGATATATGTTTGGATTGTTGTATTTAGCGTTTGAACTTATCGATTGCGTAAATAATTTGAATTTGATTATAGAATTGTATTCTAGGGCATGAGTTGTTGAATTTAACTTAAGTGACTTGATAAGTCGGCAAATTAGATGCCGGGGTGTGTTTGTAATTTGAGAGAAGTCGTGGTAAATATTGTGTAAATGTTAAAGACGACAAATTCTCGAATTTTTTGGGAAAATGCAAAAAGTGTGTAAATTGGTTAGATTGTTTGGATTAGATTGTATATAGAATGTCTTTATCGTTGTTTTTATTTTGTTGTTGTTTTTGTTGCGAAGTGCGATGTGTGAATTGTTAGCGATAGTAGGATTGGGATTAGCTGTATGAAGTCTGAGTAGTACGCTAACCGTTATGCTGTCAAAATTTTTTTGTGAACGCACTAAGCATGAAGTGTATAGTGTTGTCTGTGGTGTAATTAGAGTTATCCTTGCCGTAATTCGTAGAAGTAGCTAAGGCCTAAGTGTGGGGTAAATGTTGTGTAACCTGACCTTAGCCGAAGTTAACAAGTTTTTAGCTCAACTTTGTGCTTGTTTGTGTAAATTGACAGGTACAATGGCGAGCAGACAAGGTAAAGGCAAGGGTGCTTCTACCTCAGGCACCGGTAGGAAAAGGATGAGACTGGGCACCGCAGTCCCAGCTGCACCCGCTGTTCTGCACGGCCAACACCGCCAATACGGAACAAGATGGGTAACCGAGGAAGGAAAGAAATGGTATAATAAGCATAAGGAGAGCAAGTACTTCCCGGAAGAACATATTGCACGGGAACAACTTGCACAGGAGTTCCCTCGCATTGTACAGAGAATTGCAGCAGCTGGGCTCAGCTTTATCTTTCAGGAGCCCAAGGAGTGCAACCTTCACTTGGTCCGAGAGTTCTACACAAATTGGAACCCGGCCATCAGAAGCCACACAGTGAAAATCAGAGGGCAGATTGTCACTCTGGAACCCCAGCAGCTGAATGCCATCGTTGGAGCGCGGGACACAGACGCCCACGTTCTCCGCCAGCTAAACATCACCCCACCGTACGCCGACATCAGACGTACGTTGTGTGGGGCTCGATCCACAGCCCGATGGAGTAGACATAAGGAGAGGGGTTACCACCAGACGCTGCCTTATTCGCAGATGAACAGGGAGGCCAGAATATGGCTGAAGATTGTGTGTTCCTGTTTGATCCCGGGAGTTCATATGACGGACGTGACCCGGGACCGTGTCTACTTGGTGTATGCCCTTATGAAAGGGCTTGAGATTAATGTTGGGGCGGTAATAATATCCGCCATGAAGAGAGCCAGACTACACCAGGGCCACAGATACGGGTTTAGCAGACTCATCACCACCTTCCTCCGAGGCCTCGACATTGAGGAAGAAGTCTTGGACTACATTCCGCAAATGGAGCGGAGGGCCCTCGATGTGACAAAGACTAAGGCCCCCGACTCTACACATGGACCAGTACTGACTTTGGGCGAGCGACATGCTCGTGACGATTAGTACATAGCCCGTATGTTTGGCATGCAGATGCTACAGCTACGGATTGGTGGGAGACCAGCCACCGAGGAAGAATTATGGCAGCTGGAGCTGGACTACCCCTTTGGCGAGAACGCCAGAGCCTTATGTCAGGTGGGACCAGCCTTCGTGGAGCCGACGGATGACGATGTCCCTACTGATGAGGAGACACGTCAGGAGGACTCCGATGTGGAGTCCGATGACGACGATGGAGCTGATTCAGACTTGGGCGACGAGGCCGCAGCACCGAATGAAGAAGTCGAATATTTCGACTAATCAGGGAGTTCCACCACCCGAATTTTTTGTGTTGTAATTTTTGTGAACACTGGGGACAGTGTTCGATTTAAGTGTGGGGTGGGGAGTAGCTAGGTGCTGGGACTTGGGCTCTAATTTGCTGTATGTTTTTCCTTGGTTTGGATGAATGTTTGTGCTTTCCCTATTGTGAACTGTTTCGTGATGTATCTGTATATATTTGTTTTGTGGCTAATGATGTGTGTTATGAAAAGTTATGGTTGTCAGTGTAAATATTTTGTAAATAGTTTGTAAATATTTTTTTCTATCGAGATGATCGATATTTTTCACAAATTTGCGCGAAAATATTTTGCACTTGTAAATATTTTCTTTCTATCGAAATGATCGATGTGTTGCAAAATTTTTCGATTTTTATTTTTTTGGGTTTCTCGGAGTTTGTTTTCGGTTCTTTTACCGAGAATAGTCCCATTGAACCGATGTCATAGTTAGTGACCATTCCCTATGATGGATGGATGACGACCGTCTTAAGGGAAATGTAGTCGGTAGGAGTAGGATTTTTATTTGTTTTTAGTTTTTCTTTGGTGGATTGCATCAATAAATTGTAGTTGCTTATGGTTGCTAAAATTTCGTTGCGTGTGTAACTGATGTTCAAAATGTGAAAATGATTCGTTTGAAAGCATGCAATTTGATAAATATGTTAAGTTACCTAGGCTATAGAATTTGATTCAGTATGATTGAGGCTTAATTTTGAATTCATGTGATTGGATAATTAGAGAGTCTGTGAATGCATCTTGATTCGAGCATGTGCACGAAGTGTGAAGTGAGGTATTGTTATTCCATGCCATTGTGAATTGTCTAGAACTTGCCTGGTGTGTATACAAAACGAAATGAAGGAGGTGTTGTGTTGGAAAGGATGTAGGCATTTCTTTGTTTTAACCGATAGATTCCATTTTTTTCTTGTCAAATTCTACCTTTTTATATGTTGTATACCCTAGTCAGCCCGTTGAGCCTTTAGCCGATTTCTTTCTTTCTTTTGTCCAAACTTGTATAAACTAAGTTTTATTCCTTCTTTTCATTAGCCTTAAAGTCTATACGAAACTCTTAAGCGCTTACAAAGAAAAGACAATGTTTCCCAAAGTGTTAAAGAGTGAAAAGAAAAAGAAAAGCAGAGTGAAGAAATAAAAGATGATGTTGAAGAGGCACTTGCTATAATTAAATGATAGGGAGGGTACATGAAAACCCTTTGTTTTGTGTCAAGTGTGTTTGATGAAATGGGCTATACGAAAGGAAACCAGCATGAATGGGAGAAAAAGAGGAAAGAGAGGAACAATGTCCATAAGTCGATGGGAATGAGTTGAAAAGGCGCTTAAGGATGCTAGCGACTATTATTGGCTAATCCAATATATATATACTAGATCCATAGCCCCGTTACAACCCATTAAAGTCCTACGTGATCTTACATGCATTTCTTTATATTAGTGGAGTAATACACTAAGGGCAAGCTTATGGGTCATGACATGAGGCATGTGAATTCTTTTGGGAGAGTGAGTGAAATTAATTTTTGTATGCCCCTACTTGAATGTTTGTGTGCTGCATGAACATAAAGGGGAAGATTCTCTCGAGTTGTGAGGGCACATGCTTGAGGAAAGATTGATTTTCGTGTCGGATTTCTTGATTAGCTGATTTGCATGAGTTTGCCGATATCAAGAATCAATTCTTAAAGGTCTAGGAAGTCTTGATGTATTAAAGGTCATTGTATTGTAAGACCAAGCATGTTTTCGTGATGATTTGCAAAAATTGAATAATCGGTATGACCGTAGCGCAAATTGTTGCACCATAGTGACGAAGGTTGGGATGTAATTTGTATGATTTGTGTATATGTTGTTCGAGGACGAACAAGGATTTAAGTGTGGGGTAAGTGATCTTGGGCAGATTTATATGCCCAAGTGATACTCAAACGTATCATTTTTACCTTGTTTGTTGTGCAATGTGTATATAATATCATGTAATTGGCAATAAAATGCGAATTTATACTAACCAAGATGATTAGCATTTGTTTTGTAGGTAAATGTGATTTTTAGGAGCTAAATTGCATGTTGGAACTATATCGAAGTTGGACTTGGATGCGAGCATGGAAAAGACATTGGAATGCACATTTTGTAGGGGCTCCGCGATGGAGCCGTGCCACGCTACCACCGCGGTAGCACACTGCCTGAACAGGAATTAAAATGGCAATTTCCAGTGTGCCATCGCGTCAGCTCCGTGGCACGGAGAGAGGCCTCCGCGTTGGCCTCCGTGCCACGTTGAGGCTAATTTACCGGACCCTGAAATTCCAGTGAAGGTCCGCGTCCACGCCGTGTCACGGAGGCAGTGCTACGCGTTGGCCTCCGTGACATGTTGCTTGTTATTCCGGGAAAAATTTCCCCCTAGTATAAATAGCACACTTAGGTTTATTTTAAGCAGTTTTTAGTTTTTAGACTGAGTTCAGAAGTGGAGAGCAAGGACGTGGGTTAGGAGCAGTTGAGGAACGAAAAAGCTAAGGGATTTCTTCTCTTCTTTTCTTCTTTCTATCAATTGTACGTATGATTTACACTCATTTTAGGATGATCAATCCACAAATGAGTGGCTAATTCTCTTCCTTGCTGAGGTTTTGTCACTTGTAATGAATTTTGATTATAATTGATATGGTTTTCTTCTTCTTCTTCCATGTTGTTCTATTAATTCTTGTTCTTACTGCATTAGTGTGTGGCCGACATTAATGTACATCTAAAAAGTCCAATTTCACTCGAAAGAGGAAGAAATTGGAAAGTTGTGAATTAATAGGGTATTGTTCTTAACTTGATTTGGGAAAATTGGGTTTTGATGTGCTTTCCTGATAGAAATATACTTGAAAGTCGTATTAGTCAATTTAGGAACCGGAATTGTATTGCTAGGTCATAAATTGCATTTGATCACAGAAATGTAGACGGATGGTTTATGATTCTAAAGTGAAATTAAATACGAGAGTTTTAATTTCTAGGCGAATGTTCTTGGCTAGCAACATGAAGAAGAGATTAACCAAATTATCATGATTATCAAGTTCATTACTTGTTCTTAACCTTGGCATGTTCATATCCATTGTCTAAATTCACAGTAAATAGTTGTTATTAATTTTAGTATATATAGTTTAGAAACAAAAACTCAAGTAACTGTTGGTTACATTGTTGTTAGCATAATTAGAAGTGAAATAGGAATATAGTAAACTAGGCAACTTTACATATCTTGAGCCTCCTTGGATCGATACTTGGCTACTTAGCCACTTTATTACTTGTTTGACCACATGCACTTGCGTGTCGGTTTTTAACCCCTACCGGAACACCCGAACACATCGCAGTGATCTTGGGCAGATTTATATGCCCAAGTGATACTCAAACGTATCATTTTTGCCTTGTTTATTGTGCAATGTGTATACATTTTCATGTAATTGGTAATAAAATGTGAATTTATACTAACCAACATGATTAGCATTTGTTTGCAGGTAAAATATGATTTTTAGGAGCTAAAATGCATGTTGGAACAATATCGGAATTGGACTTGGATGCGAGCATGGAAAAGACATTGGAATGCACAATGTAAAGGGGCTCCGCGATGGAGCCGTGCCACGCTACCATCGCGGAGGCACACTGCCTGGAGGGTGACTTAATTGGCAATTTCCAGTGAAGCCTCGCGACAGCTCCGTGGCACGGAGATAAGCCTCCGCGTTGGCCTCCGTGCCAAGTTGAGGCTATATTCCCGGACCCTGGATTTCCAGTGAGGGTCCGCGTCCACGCCGTGTCACGGAGGCAGTGCTCCGCGTTGGCCTCCGTGACACGTTGCTTGTTATTTCGGGAAAAATTCTCAATAGTATAAATAGAACACTTAGGCTTATTTTTAATTAATTCAGACTTGGTGGAGCAAGGACGTGGGTTAGAGGCAGTTGAGGAACGAAAAAGCTAAGGGATTTTCTCTCTTCCTTTCTTCTTTCAATCAATTGTAGGTATGATTAACACTTGTTTTAGGATGATTAATCCACAAATGAGTGGCTAATTCTCTTCCTTGCTGAGGTTATGAACAATGGTGATGAATTTTGATTGTTAATTATATGGTTTTCTTCTTCTTCTTCCATGTTGTTCTATTAATTCTTGTTCTTACTGCATTAGTGTGTGGCCGACATTAATGTACATCTAAAAAGTCCAATTTCACTCGAGAGAGCAAGAAATTGGAAAGTTGTGAATTAATAGGGTATTGTTCTTAACTTGATTTGGGAAAATTGGGTTTTGATGTGCTTTCCTGATAGAAATATACTTGAAAGCCGTATTAGTCAATTTAGGAACCGGAATTGTAGTGCTAGGTCATAAATTTCATTTGATCACAGAAATGTAGACGAATGGTTTATGATTCTAAAGTGAGATTAAATACGAGAGTTTTAATCTCCAGGCTAATGTTCTTGGCTAGCAACATGAAGAGAAGAATAACCAAATTATGATTATAATCAAGTTCATTACTTGTTCTTAACCTTGGCATGCTCAAATCCATAGTTTCAATTCACAGTAAATATTTGTGTATAGAAGTTATAAACAAAATTATTTAACTTTTAGTTACGTTGTTGTCAGCATAATTAGGAGTAAAGCTAGAATACAGTATATTTAAGCAATTTTACTTATCCAGAGTCTCCTTGGTTCGATACTTGGCTTAATTAGCCACTTTATTACTTGTTTGACCACGTGCACTTGCGTGTCAGTTTTTACCTATAACAAACGCACCGAACAAGTTTTTGGCGCCGTTGCCGGGGAGACTAGGTAATTGGTGAAATTGTGTTAAGTGTAAATTTACTGTATTTTTGTTTTATTTTCTTAAGTGTTGACAACTTGGTCTTAGCCTGTATTTTGCAGACTTGATTTCTGTGAACACTGGCAAAGGACAAGGAGCTGGTGGAATCTTATACAGAGCCTGAACGTGAATTTCATAGTAAACGCAGAGAAGCTCTACAAAAGAAGCTGCAGTTGCTCACACAGTCTATTATGGAGCAACAAAATCCACCGGTTGTTAGGGCAGTGTTAGTGCCCGACGAAGCAGCAGCAAGGCCGGTTCGCGAGGTGGCAATCCCACATGCCAACAATGTACATTCAAGTATCCGCAAACCAGAGCCTAGAGGGAGGTTTGAATTAAAGAAGAACATGGTGCAACTATTGCACACAAGCGGGCAATTTACCGGTCTCCCTGATGAAGACCCACAACAACATCTCCAGAATTTTTTGGAGATAAGTGACACTTATATACCCGCTGGAGTGTCACCTGATTATGTTCGGCTCACCTTATTTCTGTTTTCCCTACTTGGTGAAGCCAAGAGGTGGTTAAAAGCTGAACCACCAAATTCTATATCAACGTGGGATGATCTTGCACGGAAGTTTTTGATAAGATTTTTTCCCTCTGGTAAAATAGCCAGACATAGAAGTCAAATTCTAAGTTTCAAACAGAGGGAGGGAGAAAATTTATATCAAGCCTGGGAAAGATTTAAATCCATGTTGCGGGACTGTCCTCATCATCATCAGTCCAATGAGGTGTTGGTACACACATTTATTGAGGGTTTGGAACCCCATACTAAAATTTTGTTAGACTCAGCAGCTGGAGGGCAAGCGCTAGAAAAGACTTATGAGGAGCTGTACACTTTGCTCAACCGGATTTCACAGGGCAATCCAGAATGGAATGCTGATTCATCTCGAGGTGGAGCAAGGAAAGCAGCAGGAGTGCTTGAAGTGGATGGATTTACAGCTATCGCTGCACAGATAGCTGCCTTGCAGAATCAGTTAAACAACCACTTCTGCAATATGAACTTGAACCAGCCTTCAGCTTCAGTCAATGCGGTCCAGCAAATGTGGTGTGAAGTGTGTGGTAGCAGTGAGCACTCAGCTGAGTGCTGTGGAGCAAACCAAGATTCTGTTAACTTTGTGGGCAATGCACAAAGAAATTAGCAGCAGTTTGGTAGTGGCTACAACTCAAATTGGAGGAACCATCCAAATTTTTCGTGGGGTAGCAACAACCAACAAGGCCGGGTCAGGGTATGCAGAGGAATCAAGGAGGGCAACAGAACTACAAACCCCAATTCAGAAATCACAATGCCCCTCCTCCACCACCATCACCTACCATTGAGGAGATGTTCAAGACCATGATCGCTAATCAGGCGCAATTGCAAGCTGACTATGTTAAATTGGCAGCCGAAGTGAAGAATAATCAATTAGCGACCATGGCTCTTGAGTATCAATTTGGGCAATTTGCTAGTGCCCAAAATACAAGACCCAGAGGAGGACTGCCTAGCGACACGGATCCTAATACGAAGCAGGAAAATGCAGTGACCACGAGGAGTGGTTTGCAGCTGAAGGAGGTGGACCCGGAAAGACCGCCTCAATAGTCAGGAGCAGCAGAAGTTGAGGAGGAACAAAGTTCTGATAGGGGGAAGACCAAAGAAGCGGAATCAGAAAGACCTCCACCTCCGTTCCCTCAATGAGTCAAGAAACACAAGGAGGAGGTCAAGAAATTTATGGAGGTGCTTAAACAGGTACGTGTTAATTTACCTCTTGTTGATGTCTTGCAGGGAGTGCCAAAATATGCCAAATATATTAAAGACATCGTGGCCAACAAAAGTCGTTTGACTGAGTATGCCACGGTAGCTTTGACGGAGGAATGCACTTCTCGGATCCAAAATAGACTGCCCACGAAGCTGAAAGATCCTGGAAGTTTTACTATCCAGTTTACTATTGGGCAGAGCATCCGAGCTCGTGGATTATGTGACATGGGGGCGAACATAAATCTGATGCCATCTTCGGTATTCAGAAAGTTAGGTCTAGGGAGTCCTGGACCTACAACTGTAATCTTGCAGTTAACAGACAGATCCTTAGCTAAGCCGGATGGCATTGTTGAGGATGTGCTTGTGCAAGTGGGCTCTCTCATTTTTCCGGTCGATTTTATTGTTCTGGATTTTGAACCAGATGCTGAAGTCCCATTTATTTTGGGACGACCCTTTTTGGCAACCGGAAAAGCATTAATTGACGTAGCTGCGGGTGAACTTACATTGCGAGCACATGACAAGGTAGAAGTGTTCGATGTGTACAAAGCACCCAAGCTCCCGATTGTAAATGAAGAACTCTCGGTGAGCAATGTAATTGATCATGGGAATGCTAAGCACATGAGTGATTCCCGAGAGTTGATGGGAAGAACACTAGACAAAGTTGAGCACTATTGGGGGGAGGACAATGATCGTGAAAAATCGTCCATCACCCTAGTGGATAATTGAGCATAAAGGACGTCGAGCCGCAACGGTAAACCAGGCGCTGCACCGGAGGCAACCCGTGAAAAAATATTTTTTTTTATTGTGTTTAGTAAAGTGTAAATAGTTTTTAGTTTATTTTTCTTTTTCTTGATTTAGTACAAATTTTTTTTTAGTTAGTATTTTTCATTTTAGTTAGGGAAATCTATTAATCTAACCAATTTTGTTTAGTGAGGTGATTTTCAGGTCAAACGGAGAAAAATATGCATGGAATCGGGAAGGAAAATGCAAGGTAGGAAAAAATGAATAAAATGAAGAGACAGTGCACTGGGGCGATGGCTCCGTGTCACGGAGTAAGGGCTCCGCGTTACCCTCAGTGACATGTTGAGGTTAAATCTGAATTTTTTAAAAATTCTAGTGAGCCATCGCGTTGGCTCCGTGTCACGGAGGAGGGGCTCCGCGTTACCCTCCGTGACACGTTGCCCTATATTCAGTGCCGGGTCACACCGGGTTGCCGGGTGACCCGCGTGTGTTTCTTCTTTTAAACCCCGATATTTGCCCTTTTTTCCCCATTTCCTCTCTTCTCCGCGACCAAGCACCTAAATTCCCTCTCCCAACCAACGTGCCACGCTACTAAGCAAACAATTTGTCAAGTTTCTTCGGTTATTCAATGTAAAGGTATGTTTTCCTTGTTTCTCTCAAGTTTTTGTCGATTCTAATCGAATTTGAGCATGTGAGGTGAGATATATCATCCTAAGTAGCAATTTAGCATGATATTGAATTATTCTTTGATTGATAGATGTTCGGAATGTTGTAATTAGCATTTGAACTTGTCGATTGTGTGAATGATTCGAATGTGATTGTAAAATTGAATTCTAGGGCTTGGGTTGTTGAAATCGAATTGGGTAACTTGCTAAATTGGTGAATTATATGCCGGGGTGTGTTTGTGAATTGAGATAAGTCGTTGTAAATATCGTTTGAGTGTAATAGACGATGAATTCTCGAATTTTTGGGAAAATGTAAAAATTGTTCAAATTGGTTTGATTATTTGGATTCGTATGTATATATAATTTTTGTCGTTGTTTTTGTTTGTTGTTTTCTTTGCTAAGTGCGATGGTTGAATTGCTAGCGATAGTAGGATTGGGATTAGCTGTATGAAGTCTGAGTAGTACGCTAAAGGTTATACTGTCGAATTTTTTGTGAACGCACTAAGCATAAATTGTATAGTTGTTTGTGTTTGGGTTGTAAATAAAGTAATCCTTGCCGTAGTATCGTAAAAGTAGCTAAGGACTAAGTGTGGGGCAAACTTAGTTTAACCCAACCTTAGCCGAAGCTAATATGCATTTAGCTTGACATTGTGCTTATTTATTGATGTTGACAGGTACAATGGCGAGTAGGCAGGATAAGGGTAAAGGTGCTTCTACTTCAGGAACCGGGAGAAAACGAATGAGATTGGGCACTGCAGTCCCAGCTGCACCAGCTGTTCCGCGCGGCCAACGCCGCCAATACGGAACGAGGTGGGTGACCGATGAAGGGAAGAAGTGGTACGCTAAACATAAGGAGAATAAGTACTTCCCTGAGGAGCATATTGCACGGGAACCACTAGCACAGGAGTTCCCCCGTATTGTGCAAAGGATCGAGGCAGCTGGGCTCAGCTTCATATTTCAGGAGCCCAAGGAGTGCAACCTACACTTAGTCCGGGAGTTCTATGCAAATTGGAACCCGACCATCAGAAGCCAGACAATAAAAATCAGAGGGCAGATTGTCACTCTGGAACCCCAGAAATTAAATGCCATCATTGGAGCGCGGGACAAAGACACCCACGTGCTCCGCCAGCTGAACATCACCCCACCATACGTCGATATCAGACGCACTTTGTGTGGGCTCGATCCACAGCCTGATGGAGCAGACATAAGGAGAGGGGTTACCACCAGACTCTGCCTTATTCGAAGATGAACAGGGAGGCCAGAATATGGCTGAAGATAGTGTGTTCGTGCTTGATACCGGGGGTTCACATGACGGATGTGACCCGGGACCGTGTCTGCCTGGTGTATGCCCTTATGAAAGGGCTGGAGATTAATGTTGGGGCGGTCATCATATCTGCCATGAAGAGAGCCCGACTACACCAGGGCCACAGATATGGGTTCGGCGGACTCATCACCACCTTTCTCCGGGGCCTCGACGTTGAAGAAGAGGCTTTGGACTACATCCCGCAGTTGGAGCGGAGGGCCCTGGATGTGACAAAAACCAAGGCCCCCGACACCACACATGGGCCAGTGCTGACACTGGGCGAGCGACATGCTCGTGACGATCAGTACATGGCACGAATGTTTGGTATGCAGATGCTTCAGCTCCGGATTGGTGGGAGACCAGCCACGGAGGATGAGTTATGGCAGCTGGAGCTGGATTACCCATTTGGCGAGAACGCTAGAGCTTTGTGCCGAGTGGGACCAGCCTTCGTTGAGCCCACTGACGATGATGTCCCCACGGACGAGGAGACACGTCGGGAGGACTCCGATGTGGAGTCCGATGACGACGATGGAGGAGACTCGGACATGGGTGACGAGGCAGCAGCACCAAATGAAGAAGTCGAATATTTCGGCTGATCAGGGAGTTCCACCACCCGAAATTTTGTGATTTGTAATTTTTGTGAACACTGGGGACAGTGTTCGATTTAAGTGTGGGGTGGGAAGTAGTTAGGTGCTGGGGCTGGGCTAATCTGTTGTATGTTCTTCCTTTGTTTTGCATGTATGTTTTTATGTTTCCCTGTGGTTGTGAACTGATTTGTGTTGTATCTGTATATATTTTTGTGGTAATTGATGTGTGTTGTGAAATGTTGTGGTTGCCAGCTAGTACAAATTTTGTAAATTTTGTAAATATTTTTTTTTCTATCGAAATGATCGATATTTTTCAAAATTTTGCGAAAATAGTTTGTACATATTAAAATATTTTGTAAATATTTTTCCATCGAAATGATCGATGTTTTGCAAAAAAATTTCGATTTTTATTTTTGGGTTTCTCAGAGTTTGTTTTCGGTTCTTTTACCGAGCATAGTCCCATTGAACCGATGTCATAGTTAGTGACCGTTCCCTATGATGGATGGATGACGACCGTCTTAAGGGAAATGTAGTCGGTAGGAGTAGTGATTTTAATTTGTTTTCAGTTTTTTCTTTGGTGGATTGCATCACGGAACCTGTAGTTACTAAATGGTTGTGAAATTTTGGTTGCGTGTTGTAACTGATATTCAAAATGTAAAAGTGATTCGTTTGAAAGCATGCAATTTTGTAAATATGTTGAGTTACCTAGGCTGTAGAATTCGATTCGGTGTGATTGAGGCTTAATTTTGAATTCATGTAATTGGTTAATTAAAGAGTCTGCGAATGCATCTTGAATCGAGCATGTGCATGAAGTGTGAAGTGAGGTATTGTTATTCCATGCTATTGTGAAGTGTCTAGAACTTGCCTGGTGTGTGTACAAAACGAAATGAAGGAAGTGTAGGTTTGAAAGGATGTAGGCATTTCTTTGTTTTAACCGAGAGTTTCTATTTTTTTCTCGTCATAATCACCTTTTTATATGTTTGTATACCCTAGTTAGCCCGTTGAGCCTTTAGCCGATTCTTTCTTTCTTTTGTCCAAAAATGTATAAACTAAGCTTTATTCCTTCTTTTCATTAGCCGTAAAGTATATACAAAACTCTTAAGTGCTTAAGAAAAGAAAAATTTTCCCGAAGTGTCAAAGAGTGAGAAGAGTGGAAAGAAAAAGAAAAGCAGAGTGAGGAAAGAAAAGAAAAAGGTAGAGGGTGCACTCATCAGAATTAAATGATAATGAAGGTGCATGAAAACCCTTTATTGTTGTGTCAAGTGTGTTTGAGGAAATGGGTCGTACGAAAGGAAACCAGCATGAGTGGGATGATGAAAAAAAAGGAGAAAAGAGAGGAACAATGACCATGAGTCGATGGGAATGTGTTGAAAAGGCGCTTAAGGATGCTAGTGACTATTATTGGCTAATCCAATATATACTAGTTCCATAGCTTTCATTACAACCCATTAAAGTCCTACTTGATCTTACATTGCATTTTTTTATATTAGTGGAGTAATACACTAAGGGCAAGCCTATGGGTCATGACATGATGCATGTGAATTCTTTTGGGAGAGAGAGTGAAATTAATTTCTACATGCCCCTACTTGAATGTTTGTGTGTTGTATGAACATAAAAGGGGAAGATTCTCTTGAGTTGTGAGGGCACATGCTTGATGAAAGATTGATTTTCGTGTCGGATATCATGATTAGCTGATTTGCATGAGTTTGCCGATATCGAGAGTCGATTCTTAAAGTCTAGGAAGTCTTGATGTATGAAAGGTCATTGAATTGTTAAGACCATGCATGTTTTCTTGATGATTTACAATATTGAATGATCGGTATGACCGTAGCATAAATTGTCGCACCATAGTGGCAAAGGTTGGGATGTAATTTGCATGAGTTGTGTATGTGTTGTTCGAGGACGAACAAGGATTTAAGTGTGGGGTAAGTGATCTTGGGCAGATCTATATGCCCAAGTGATACTCAAACGTATCATTTTCGCCTTGTTTATTGTGCAATGTGTATACATTTTCATGTAATTGGTAATAAAATGTGAATTTATACTAACCAACATGATTAGCATTTGTTTGCAGGTAAAATATGATTTTTAGGAGCTAAAATGCATGTTGGAACAATATCGGAATTGGACTTGGATGCGAGCATGGAAAAGACATTGGAATGCACAATGTAAAGGGGCTCCGCGATGGAGCCGTGCCACGCTACCATCGCGGAGGCACACTGCCTGGAGGGTGACTTAATTGGCAATTTCCAGTGAAGCCTCGCGACAGCTCCGTGGCACGGAGATAAGCCTCCGCGTTGGCCTCCGTGCCAAGTTGAGGCTATATTCCCGGACCCTGGATTTCCAGTGAGGGTCCGCGTCCACGCCGTGTCACGGAGGCAGTGCTCCGCGTTGGCCTCCGTGACACGTTGCTTGTTATTTCGGGAAAAATTCTCAATAGTATAAATAGAACACTTAGGCTTATTTTTAATTAATTCAGACTTGGTGGAGCAAGGACGTGGGTTAGAGGCAGTTGAGGAACGAAAAAGCTAAGGGATTTTCTCTCTTCCTTTCTTCTTTCAATCAATTGTAGGTATGATTAACACTTGTTTTAGGATGATTAATCCACAAATGAGTGGCTAATTCTCTTCCTTGCTGAGGTTATGAACAATGGTGATGAATTTTGATTGTTAATTATATGGTTTTCTTCTTCTTCTTCCATGTTGTTCTATTAATTCTTGTTCTTACTGCATTAGTGTGTGGCCGACATTAATGTACATCTAAAAAGTCCAATTTCACTCGAGAGAGCAAGAAATTGGAAAGTTGTGAATTAATAGGGTATTGTTCTTAACTTGATTTGGGAAAATTGGGTTATGATGTGCTTTCCTGATAGAAATATACTTGAAAGCCATATTAGTCAATTTAGGAACCGGAATTGTAGTGCTAGGTCATAAATTGCATTTGATCATAGAAATGTAGACGAATGGTTTATGATTCTAAAGTGAGATTAAATACGAGAGTTTTAATCTCTAGGCTAATGTTCTTGGCTAGCAACATGAAGAGAAGGGCATTCCATGCAACTAAACTAGCTCTCGGATGTATAGTCTGGCATAATCCTCCGCTGTATTAGTGGTTTTGACCGGTAGGAAATGAGTAGCTTTGGTCAACCTGTCTACAATAACCCAAATGGAGTCATATTGCGGATGAGTGCGAGGCAACCCTGTGATGAAGTCCATATTGATGTCTTCCCACTTCCAAGTAGGAATACTGATATCCTAAAGCACACCTCCCCACCTCTGATGCTTAACCTTCACTTGCTGACAGTTTGGACACTTAGCTACAAATTCTTTGTTTTCTTTCTTTATGCCATTCCACCAATAGACTTTTCGTAAGTCACGGTACATCTTGGTGGAACCTGGATGGATTGAATACCTGGAACCGTGAGCCTCATCAACATTCGACTTCTCAAATCATCAACGTCTAGGACACACAAGCAACCTTGATATCGAAGCACCCCATCTCCCCTTTTGGAGAAGACCTCTACCTTCTGATTTTGAACGGCTTTATTTAACTTTAGGTTCCTTGTCTTGCCTAGCTTTTACATCAGTCAGCAAGGAAAATTTTGATCCATTTTGAACTATAACGCTGCCATCGGTCGAGTCAACCAAACAAACTCCCAACCTTACAAGTCGATGCTCATTCTTCACCAGCTCCTTCTTTTCCTCACCTACATGGGACACACTCTCCATAGAGAGTCTACTAAGTGCATCTGCTACTACATTAGCCTTGCCTGGATGGTAAAGGACACTCATTTCTTAATCCTTAAGTAGCTCCAACCACTTCCTTTGCCGTAGATTTAGATCTTTCTGGGTAAACACTTATTGTAGACTCTTATGGTATGTACTCACATCTACATGGACCCTATATGAATAATGTCTCCATATCTTCAAGGCGAATACCACCGCCGCCAATTCAAGATCATGGGTCGGGTAATTCTTCTCATGAACTTTTAGTTGTCGAGAAGCATATGCTATAACCTTTCCTTGCTTCATCAATACACAACCAAGGTCGATTCTCGAAGCATCGCAATACACCAAAAACCCATCGGTATACTCCGATAGAGTTAACACTGAGGTAAGTCAAGTCTTCAAATCCTGAAAACTCCTCTCACAAACCTCCGACCATTGAAATTTCAGTTTCTTTTGGGTCAATTTGGTCAATGGAACTGCAATAGATGAAAAGCCCTCAAAAAATCTCTAATAATAGCCAGCTAAGTCCAAAAAGCTCCTGATATCTGAAGGATTCACCGGTCTAGGCCAGTTCTTCACCGCTTCTATTTTTTAAGAGTCCACCTTTATGCCGTCACTTGATACTACATGGCCCAAAAACACCATTGAGTTCAACCAAAACTCGCACTTGCTGAATTTAGCATATAGTTGGCGATCCTTGAGAGTCTATAGCACCACCCTCAAATGAGCGGCATGTTCCTCCTTGTTCCGAGAGTATATCAGGATGTTATCAATAAACACGATCACGAACATAACCAAGTATGGCTTGAACACCCTGTTCATCAAGTCCATAAAATCTACAGGAGAATTCGTTAGCCCAAAAGACATAACTACAAACTCATAATGACCATACCGCTTCCTGAAGGAAGTCACTCTCCCGAACCCTAAGTTGATGGTATTCAGGTCTGAGGTCTATCTTCGAAAAGCACTGGGCACCCTGAAGCTGGTCAAACAAATCATCAATCCTGGGTAGAGGGTACCTGTTCTTGATGGTGACCTTGATCAATTGCCAATAATCAATACACATGCAAAGAGAGCCATCTTTCTTTTGGACAAAGAGAACTGGTGCTTTCAATGAACCCCTTATCTAATGAACCCCTTATCTAGAAGGTCTTTCAATTGCTCCTTCAACTCCTTTAACTCAGCTGGGGCCATTCTGTAAGGAGGAATAGGTGTAGGTTGTGTATCGGGAAGAAGGTCAATACCAAAATCAAACTCTCGCTTGGGAGGGATTCTCAATAGATCATCTAGAAAGACTTCTGGATACACACATACTACTGGGACTGACTGGATAGTCGAGGTCTTGGACGTAGAATCCTTAACCCTAACTAGATGGTATACACAACCTTTGGAGATCATCTTTCTGGCCTTAAGGTAGGAAATGAAATGACTTACAGGCATAGCTGAACTGTGCTTCCACTCTATGACTGGCTCACTCAGAAATCTGAACTCTACTGCGCGGTTCTACAATTAACTAAGGCATAACTTGCAAATAGCCAATCCATTTCGAGGATAACATTAAAATTGGTCATGGCTAACTCTACTAAATCTGCTGAGGTGACTTTCTGAAGGACGATGACCGGGAAACTTCTATACACCCGTCTAGCTGCAACTGAATCACCCACTGGAGTAGAGATTGAGAAGGATTCTGACAAGATTTTGGGATTGACTCTGAAACTACTAGCCACGTAAGGTGTCACAAAGACAAAGTATCTCCTAGATCTAACAAAGCATATACATCAATATGGAAAAATCGTAACATACCAATCACGATATCCGGGGAGACCTCCTGCTCCTAGAGAAATTCTAAGGCATAGAATCAGTTTTGGCGCTGACCACCGCCTGTGCTACTAGATGCCCCCTGCTGGGCTGGACATGCGGGTGGAGCTGCTAAACTAGAAGATGGGCCTCGACCCTTATCATGGCCCTGTCTAGTTATTGTGAAATCTCTAAGCATATGTACGGGCTTCCTACACCCGAAGCAAGCACCTATACCCGCCAAACACTGACCCGTGTTCCCCCGACCACATCTGCCGCAAACTGGGATACTAGAATCCATGGGCTTGCTGCTCCAACCCCTAGATCCTGATGCTTTCCCTTTATGGTCATTCCTAGGTTTGGATGGCACACTCATCGCTGAAGATGCTGGGGCTGAAGGTCTCTAGTGGGTCTGGTATCGGTGTCCACCACTTGGTCTCGACTGAGAAAATCTATAGTTGTCTGTCCTGGCCCTCTTGGCCTCTCTCTCCCACATGTGTGCTACCTCCATCTACTGGCTTATAATACTATCCAAGGGAAATTCATATCCTGATGGAGTATAGCTGTCCTGCAATCCTTGTCTAAATAGTCTGCCCCCCCCTCCCCCCCCCCCATGAACAAACCTTCTCACTCGCTCCCACTGATCAACCACTAACTCTAGGCGTAATTTGATATACGGGTGAACTCCAGGTCAGACTCCTGCACCATCATCTTCCCCTACTTTAGGTTCACGAACTCGGCTGCCTTCAACTCTCTCATCTCACGAGGGAAATACCGATTTAGAATGGCAATGTGAAGATCCTCCCAACTGATAGGGCCTGCACCGGCTACCCTACTATCCTTTCACTGTCTAAACCAAATGTGTGCGACCCCCTTCAACTGATTTGAGGCCAAATCAGCACACTCTACTCCATTTACCCCCATGACCTGGGTGATTTTCACAATCTCGTCGATAAACTCATGTGGATCCTCATCCACCTTTGACCCAAGAAACTCTAGTGGGTTCATCCTTATGAAATCTCTGGCTCGTGATGCCGCATTATTCCCATTTTGCGGAACATGCTCCACTGATTGCTAGTTTACTTGGGCGATCAAGGCCTGCGCTAGCATTTGAATGGCTTCCCTAAATTCTGCGTGGGCAACCGACTCTGGTGCATGGTACTCATGGACTAGTGGGGTTTGTTGGTGCCCATCCCCATTGCCATCCTTGTGGCCATTTCCATTTCCATTCCTTATGCCATTAACTCTTTGGGTAGGCATGATTCGGCAATACGCGAATAGCATGAGTTAGAAGGATGGAGAGACATTTCACCACTATATAGATCACGAAAGAAGGAAACATTTCCTAAACGTCTCATAGCCTCTTCGTCATAAGTGTGGCATGCTTCATTCCCATGAAATAGACTCTACTTAACACTGATTTCAGACACCTTGGGACACTTCAAACCTATTTCTCTGATACTAAGTTAGTCACGACCCGAACATAGGCCCGGATTGAGACACGAGACAAGTATCCCCAAGAAACTCTGAGTCAATCCATGTCATGAAAATACATCTAATTCAATCAAATAAAGTGGAAGAATTAACATAATAAATAGAGTAGAAATCTGGCATAACATATAATTCAAAAATACAACACGAGTTTGAAGTTGAATACAATCTATTGTCTGAAAAGCTTCTAAGTCTGATAACTTGATGGGACAAGACCCTAACTAACTCTCTAAGTCTAAAATTGAAAATATGAAAACATGAATGAATGAAAATACGCAAACATGACAGAATAAAAGAGGAGCCCTCGACAGATGAGGACACACCAATAGAGACTGATACTAACTCTGAAAGCTGGCTAGTAGCGGGGCTGAGTTTGAAGATCGGAGCTTGTATGTTATACCCCAGAAGCCCAAAGATCAAACCCTAGAGTTGAAATAGAGAAAAGTTAAAATCTGGCACTAGGCATAAGGATAGGTCATGAGGTGACCTGTGAGATCAGCCCACGAATCGTGATGTGACTCATGGGGAGGCCCAGGTGATGAGTTTGAAAATTTAAGAAATGGGATCCCACGGAAATTTCCATGAGTCGTGGTCAGGCCCCACGACTAATTAGGTTAGTCGTTGGGCGGGTGAGTAAGAAAAGGGAAGGAAAAGAGACGGTGTACTCGACGGGAGGACCCCACAAGTCGTGATTAACCACCATGATTTGTGGTGAGGGTCGTGGTCAGCTAGTTGAAGAAGTAATTGGCATTGAGGCAGTGTATATGATGGGTGGTGACAATGAGTCGTGGTCACCAGTAACGGATCGTGATGTTGTCCGTGACGATCCTAGATGATCAGATGAGCAGTGTACCTGATGAACGACTCCACGATTGTGACCCTTGATGACGAGTCGTTAGGTCCCTCATTGGGTCCATCTGGCAGTTATTTTCCTGCAATTTTAGTAAGGGCTTTTCCGTAATTCCTAAAATCCTAAGGCCTAAACTACGTCATTTTGAGTTATGAATGATGACTTTTAAAGGGGTTAAGTACATTTTAGGCCATATTCATTCATGCATGAAAGGTAGATGGTGAGAGAGGGTGATCAAGCTTAGTGTTCTTCAATTTCTCTTCAATTTCTTCTTGGGCTATTAAAGAAGTGTAAGAATCAACTACCAATAGGTATGTAGGGTTATGAATGGGTGATTCCTTTCACACCCATGCCCAATTCCTCTCTAAATCATGAATTTTCTATGACTAATCTATGGGGTTTTAATTCAACGCATGAAGTTCCTAAACCTTTACATGGGTATGATTTAAATATGTTTGTACTATTGAATTATGAAGCATGGGAAAATTCTATAATGTTTTCAATTAAAATCATGTTTCTAGTCTTATGAATCAAAAAGCCCATTGATGAAAAGTTCATGAAAGATGAGATTTGTGATGTATGTATGATGATGTTGAGATATTATGATGAAAAGCATGTTTTCAAGCTACCCATGTTTATAATCATGTTTTCGATGTGAATTGAGTATTTCCAGGCATGATAAATCTTTGGGCAATGCCCACATGTTCAAAGTATGATTTATGATTTCTCGAATTAAGCCTACCACATGGTTTTGGAGCGAAGACTCCCAAAAATATTTCAGCTTGTGGTATGTTTTAGTTAAAGCTTCTCATATGCATGTTTTCAGCTTTGAGATGTATTTGATAATTGAGCTTCGTCAATAGACGATGTTGAGCTTCGTTGAATAATGATGTAGAGCATATGCATGTTTTTGGGAGTAGTGTCTAGCACCGAGTAGGCTAAGGGTCGATACCCTATGCCTCAGAACTATGCGCCAACATAGGTTTATACTTACATATATTACTTCGGGACCTCCCTTGTGAGCTATCCCCGGCCCTATTGGCCCACGAGCTTGATATAGATATCATGGTATCGTCTCTAGCCCTGGCAATGCTTTGGACGGCTCTACCCACTTGAGTGTGATGGTTGAGACCACGTAAGCTCTATCGTAGTATGTCGGTTAAAAGACAAGTCTCCCATTATTCCTCATGATTTCAGCTATGCATGCTTATCATTCATGAGAATTCTATATCGATATATGTTCTAAAGTAGGTTTGACTCAATGTTCAGCTTTACTCATTACTATCAGATTTCAGCTTTGAGTCTATCGATTCAATTATGATATTATGATTATGTTATGAAGAGATCATGATTTCAGAAAGAATGCATGCAATCCATATTCTCAGATTCTTGATGTTTATGTTTACATTATGCATTGTCTTTAAATGATTTTATGTACTTAAGTGGTTTTACTTACCCTGCATACTCTGTACATTCCACGTATTGACCGCATACTCTATGCTGTATCATTTCATGATATGAAACTCGGCTCTCAGGTTCAGCCCTGTTCATAGTCAGCCTTCTGAGATAGCATCAAACGTTGTTGGTGAGTCCTCATCCCTCGAGGACTAGACTTATTCAAACTTTCTCTATGTATTTTTAATTTCAGATTGGTTGAGTTAGTTGGGATCTTGTCCCATCAACTCATCATGTTAGAGGCTTTTCAGACATGCGGATGTATTCAGGTTCAGATTGTGTATTCTGATGTTAAGTTAAATCTAGACTTCCACTATGATTATCTTGTTGATTCTTCTATTTTATCGATTAAGTTAGATGTATGTTCATTCCATGTGTTGACTTGGAGTCTCTCGGGGCTCTTTGTCCCGTGTTATGATCCGAGTCTACATTTGGGTCGTGACACTGTATCATAAAATGATACAGCATAGAGTATCCAGTCAGTACGTGGTATGTACCGAGTATGCATGGTAAGTAAAATCGCCTAAATAAGTAAAATCATTTAAAACATGCATAATATAAAAACGATCAAAACAAGAATCTGAGAGTAGGTCTTGCATGCTATTTTCTGAGATCATGATCTGAACATAACATAACATCATAACTGAATCGATTGACCCAAAGCTGAAATTTGATAATCATAAGTAAAACTGAACATTGGGTCATACTTGCTTTAGAACATACATACATACATACATACATACATATATATATATATCATGAATGATGAACATGCATAACTGAAATCATGAGGAACCATGGGAGACTCATCATATAACCGACATACTACGATAGAGCTTACGTAGTCCAAGTTATCACACTCAAGTGGGTAGAGCCATCCAAAGCTAGGGCTAAGGACGATAGCTTGATATCGATATCAAGGTCGAGGCCCATTTGGGGCAGGGGATAGCTCACAAGGGAGATCCTAAAGTATATATAATATGTATAAACCTACATTGGTGCATAGTTCTAGGGCATAGGGTCGTCCAACCCTTAGCCTACTCGGTGCTAGACACTACTCCCAAAACAAGCATATCCTCTCCATCATTTTTCAATGAAGCTTACCATCGTCTAGTGATGAAGCTTAATAATCAAATACATATTAAATCTAAAATCATATATGAGGAGTTTTTGCTCAAGCCATAACACAAGCTGAACATAAAGGGTAGTCTTAAATCAAAAACCATGTCGTAAGCTTATTCGTGAAATCATAAATCATAGTTGACCATATGGGCCTTGCCCAATACTTTAACATGCTTAAAAATACTTGATTCGCTTGAAAACATGATTATAAACAGAGGTAACTTGAAAACATGCTTTTCATCAATGATATCTCATCATACTTGAACATTCATCATAAATCTCAACTTTCATGAACTTTTCATAAATGGGCATTTTAGTTTATAAATCTTGAAACATGAGTATAATTGAAAACAATTTAAAACTTTCCCGTGAATCATAATTCAATGTAGAAGCATATTTAGATCATACCCATGTAGAAAATTAGAAATTTCATGCATTGGATTAAAATCCTATAGAATCAACATAGGAATTTTTAGGATCTAGAGAGGGATTGGGCATGGGTATGAATGAATTCACCCATTCATAACCCTACATACCTGATAGGATCTGATTCTACCACTTTTCTGATTGCCCAATGAAGAATGGAAGAAAACTTGAAGAAAACCTAAACTTGATCACCTTCTAAACCCCTTCAATTTGCATGCAGGGATGTGAATGAGCCTAGAATAGATTTACCCCTCATAAAACACTTCATTTCAAGCCTAAAATGATGTAATTTAGGACCCTAGGGCTTAGGAATAATGAAAATACCCTTAATGAATTTCCTGGAAAAACCGAACTCCCACCGACAACGGACGTCAGTAAAATCCATTGTGAGCTCAAATGGTCCATTGTTACCTTCTGTTGCTACTCCCTGAATTTAGGTCTCTGATCCCTCACCACGACCAGATAGGATGGGTCGTTGCCAGCTCAAATGACTCATTGCTGCCAGTCGTCAACACTATTGCCTTAACCTGGGATCCCCTTAAATGACTGCTGACGATGGCTTGTTGTTACCTAAAATGGGTCATTTCATAACTCGTCACTTCCTCCTTGACCAAGGACCAGTCTCACCACGTCCACCTCGAATGACTCATTACATCGGACAATGGGTCGTTCCTAGACCCGTTACTCCAAACTCCAAACCTGCAATACCTGACCACGAGTGTCCCAACGGGTTGTTGGAACCTCCAACGACTCGTACCACGAGTCATTTTGAGACACATTTTCCAGCCTTCTGCCACTTTCCATTTTTAAATCTCAGGTCTAGTCTTGGATACTTCCGGAGTATTACATCAACCACCATAAGTGCACACACATTTAACCCTCTAGCCGTAATGTTT
The DNA here is from genome assembly GCA_035772735.1 of Datura wrightii. NCBI lineage: Eukaryota > Viridiplantae > Streptophyta > Magnoliopsida > Solanales > Solanaceae > Datura > Datura wrightii. Next base: position 163,709,049 of record JASDFA010000016.1, read on the forward strand.
CCCTTTTATTCACTATCAAGCAACCCCCATGCCTTTATAACTATCACTAACTCCTAATGAAGCCATTTCAAAAAACTTTTCTTGCTCCAACAAAGACAACTATATCATAACAAATGCTAGCACCTTAGAGTGCATAATACGTCAACTTGTCATCCTTTTACTAGATAATACAATTCTTAAAGCATCATTACATAAAAATCAAAATTCACACTTTTGACATTCTGTATCTAATCGGCATTATCTCAATGTTCATAAAATCTTCTTCAATAGCTTCACATACTTCTTTCGACTATGAAAATATTATCTTGTGTCATTAGTGAACATTATAATAAGAATGCTAACAGTTCGAATACTCAGTTGATCTGGTCTATGACAATTACTAGATTTAACCACAAACTGCAACAAGTCTTATACACGTATTCAGATTATTGAAACCTTTATTTTGTTTCTCGTACTCATGTTATCTCAATCACATTTCTATCTTATAATAACAAATAACATCCTTTAATTGAGGATACAAATTATCTAAGTGTAGGGAAAAGTATTTGCCCTTCATGGCATTCTAAGTCATTTGTCCTTTATCAATAACCTTTGCATGATTCACCATTCTTCTCAATAAACTGAACATTAGCACTTCAAAGGACTATGCTTTTATCCATAACCTCTTAATATTGAAGCTTTACAACTTTTTTTCTCGTTTCTTTGACTCCTTAGAGCCATTTTGTGATATCAAATAGAAATAGACTATTTTTCAACAGTATATCAACACCCAAGTTTCTCTTCCTGTAATGTGGTTCATTATATAGGCTCTCAAAAACACATTAGGAGACTTATTAACCATTGTACTAACTCAATAGTTGGATACTCAACTCTATTTCCCCGAGTTATAGTTAGATATAACACACACCCTTCATCTATCATATATTGAACTTTTGCCAATAGAGTTGCTTTACTTGCAGACTTTACATTTAGTACTACACTCAATTGAAATGAAAAATTCAAATGTATTTTCATGAAAATCATGCGTAAGACAACATGAAGTCGTTCAATCCAAATTAAAGGTAATCTCAAGGTCAATTATGTCAAGTTATAATAATGCATAAGCGTACCATGACTTGAAACTGCGTCCACACATATTCAATAGATTAGTCAATAATGTAGACTCCCCCACTTAGGTCGAAACTACAAATGATACATTTAAGTAATCAAGTTCTCTCTTTATCCTCATCTACACTATTACTTCATAATGTGTTGCTCATCTTTCTCAAGCTTGAGCTTAACCAAACACAATATACGCTAAAAAAATTGTGCGAACTTGTTACTTTTCTTGTTGACAGTCATGTCATTTTTTATTTACTCGAACTTCTTTTATGGTTCATTTATCTTCATGAAGTTTGACAATTTTAATATACCACATCTTACCCTTACTTCAGCAACTAATCATGACATTGTGCGCTAAGCTTCATACTCAAGGTCTTACCATGTTGGACCATATGTTTTTATACTTAAGTCTTCTTCTCTCTCATAACCTGAAATTTATCATAGACTTACTCCATGAATATATTGTGCATCTTATACTGCCGCTATCATGTTCATACTCAATGCACTTAATTTTGTATTTTTAAGCCAAGGTCGAACCTATGAAATCACCATCATGCCATTACAAAAAAATAGTGAATCACATTCAAGAGACATTAATCTTAGAATCATATAAACACTATCCCCAAAATATCTTTCATCAGAAAATTCATCAATTTAGACGTGGGTAAGCAAGTACACTTCTTACTTTCCTATTAAACAAATTTTCTTTATTGATCAAAATCATAAAATAGAGTTATACCCACAACTTTGAATTTGAATAAGTCGCTCTTACCCACAACCTTGAATTTGAATAAGTTTCTCTTACGCAAAAATCATATCATTTGGCCACTTTTCTGTTCAAATGAATCCTTTATATTAAAAAATTTCACTAACTCCCAAACTTCTTAAAAATTTTGGCAGAGGTTCTCTTGTAATTAGAATTAACCTAAAATATATAACTTGTTCAATATTAACCGTACCCAATGAATACAATATTTCATGTACTTAATGTCACTCTCAGTTGCACACATATTGTTGAAAATGTCCAAGTCAACCGTGTCATCTAGCAGAGGAGGATATGCATATCCTAGCCATCTGCGAAAGAAACATTCCAAGGTTAAACTTGATTTATCCAAACACATGAATAAGGATTGAATGAAGAGAAAACATCATAGATGTTCAATAGCCTCAAGGTCATAAGTATGAACGTCTACATACCCATGCACAAGATTCTACTAAACATTGCTCCATGATCCGAGACATAAAGCCTAAGCTCTAATACCAACTTTGTCACGTTCCCCTGGATGTAATTGGCACCCAACACATACCCTCGTCTAGGTGAACCGATATGATAACTAATTACGAAATAGTTCATATCTAAAAATATTTATTTGAAACTCTTGTCCATATCCCACACTAGACCATAGAGCATTTAAGAGAATTACAAAAGAAAATAAATCAATGAATAAGTGATGAAGACTCTTTTAAAAGCTTCCACGAACAATGTGGTAGCTCACCTCAACAACTAGATCAACTCTAGCGAGCTCGTTGGCTAATATCTTCAATTTCACCAATAGTATCTGCATGGACATGTTGGAAAGGAGTGAGTTATATGGAAATATAACCTAGAAAGATCCTCGACCCATTAATTTAATACCATTGAAATAAGTGTTAGAAAATACAACCACAACGAGCACAAAAATACATTTCATAATGCAATACTCAATAAAGTCCAAACAAACATTCACAAGATAATCGTATATCTCAAAACAACTCACATTCAAGAATTGTCAAATGATACTGAAAGAGATCAACCTAACACCCCGATTAGTCCTCTGTAGAATATGTAATGTCCCAAAAGTATACTACGACAACAAGTATGATATATCATAGAAGTATATGGTCAGTACTTTGAAGGTACTGAATATGTAGGTTAAGTAAAACATGAGAGTAGGGACGGTATGCTAAATCATAATCGTGATATAGTCAATAAACATAAGTGATCCATCATAAGATGAAGCATAATAACCCAAGGTTTTGAAAGTAAATCATACAGCTTAACATATTTGAAATCATAGGTAAAAGGTCATAAACTGATCAATGGGTCAATCATATTAAAAATATGATATCATAAATCTTGAACATGAACATCTTAAAACATGCGGAACAATGGGAGATTCTCACTAGCAACACCATCATGAATGAGCATATGATGCCCAACTATTGTGCTCAAGTTGGTAGAGCCGTCCTAAGCCTTGTCAGGGTAAAAAATGATAAAGGCGAGATATCACTCATAATCATGAGCTCAGTAGTGTAGTGACACTCTCAACTGGCAAGAATCCTTTAGACTAGGGGCAAGGGAGACACTTTCAACTGGCAAGGATCCCTTATCCTATGATGGCACGTAACTTTTTAACCTGGGTGCGCTGAACCCAACCTATTCGGTGATAAATACTACTCCAAAAATATGCATATTTCCCACATACATAATCATGAAACATACTTAGTTTTACATGGTCTAGTTGAAAATCATAAACATATGTGAACTAGCCATGAAAACAACACTGTTGATTCAACCATGACACATAAACTTGAGATTCATGAAATCATATATGATTGATTCAAACCATTATAACTTGAGAAACATAAGTCTATAAGATATTCTTGTAGAAAACATGCATTCATAATCATGAAACATGAATTAAATCATAAGAGAATTAAATTCTCATAAGAGATTTCATCAAAATTGGGACAAATCCTAGAATTTCCATAAACATGATTGGAGACTTGATTTCATGAAATTGATTTGAAATTGGGTATGTGGGTGGAAGAAATCCCCCATTCATGACCCTACATACCTAGACCTAAAGAGACCTTGCTAGGGTTTGAAACCCAAAAGAATTGGAGAAGAAGGGGAACCTTGATTGCTTGAGGTCTTTAGAGGATTTAATCTTCATTTTGAGGTATTAAGAGTAGAATAAGGGTTAGTAATGAATAAAACCCTGTAATTCACCCTTTTAGGAGCTCAAAACAACTTAGTTTAGGAGTTAAGTACATATAAAGTATGAAAATATCCTTAGTAACTTGGTTGAGAAATTCACACCGGCAGACATAATGGGTCAAAAAATGACCCATTAGTGGACTTGATGGGTCATCACATGCCACTCGTTACCACTGGAAAGATTTTCAACTTCTGATCTTCTCTTGACTCCTACACTTCATCTTCAGACTTAATGGATCTTTCCCCTAGTCGTTAGGACTCTTTGAAATGAACATTTTCACCAACTTTTCCTACATAACGGCTCACCTAAGGATTTGTTAGGTGACTTGACGACTTACCTGATGAATTATTTTGTGATCTAGTGTAGATTTTTCTATTTTCTCTATTTCATGCCTCAGATCTGATCTAAGGGACTTTTGGGGTGTTATATCATCTCCTCCTTGGGAACATTCATCCTCAAATGTAGACGAAGCATATTAAAAGGATAGAGAAAGAACTACAATCCCAAAACTAAATAGCTATAGCTGAAAACTGACAGAATGACTCACTCCAAACTCAGAAGCATGACTGAACTGAATTCATGAAACATACATGCATTCTGGAATATGAAAGGAACTGAGAAACATGAACTTGACATGAAACTTAATAGAGTAATAAGGAGGAAACTGGTACCTCATGCTGGAACTGAGTTGGAATCGAAAAGATGTGGGTATTTAGCTATCATATCTGCTTTGGCTTTCTACGTTGCTCCCTCAACTAGCTGATTCATCCACAAAACCTTCACTAAAGTTGTCTCCTTGTTCCTCAACTTGTGAACCTAACGGTTAAGGATCTCAATCGAAACCTCCTCATAGGTAAGGTTGTCCTTCACACCAATGCTCTCTACCAGAACCACTAGAGTTGGATTAACAATGCACCTTTTCAGCAAGGACACATGGAAAACTGTATGCACTGAAGCTATGTAATACCCCGGAAGTTCCTAAGACTAGACCTGAGAGGTGGAAAGTAAAATAAGTAGAAAAATCTAGAATTTTCCCTCAGACAACCCATGGATCGAGTCGTTAAAAGAAAGAATAGGCCATTATAAGTGCCCATAGTGAAAGGTTGTAGATCTAAACTGGGGAATAACGGGTCTCAGAATGACCCATTGGTGGTTGTAACGAGTTATTGGATTGGAGTCGTGGTGAGGATGTTCTTGATTAGGGAGGAAGTGACGGGTCTTGGAACGACCCGTTGTTGTTAATAATGGGTGGTCTGTGTCTATTGGGAGGATTTCCACGATAGTGACAGTTGTGACAACGACCGGTAATCATGAGCTGCTGGAGATTGGTACGACTCGTCCTATCCATTCGTTGTAGGAGATCTGAGGCATGAATTAGGGGTGATACAATGATCGAAGTGACGGGTCATGGGAGCGAAGGACGACCTGTTGTGTGAGTCATCGAATCGAGCAATGGCTAAATTTTTTTTGTGAATTTAATAAGGGCAAAACCGTAATCTCCATGCCCCTAAGTCCCCTACTACGTTGTTTTAAGCTCAGAATGGGGTGTTTTAAGAGGATTTAACTCATTCAAACCCACCCTCCTTCATGTATGCAAATATAGAGCTTCCCAAGAGTGATCAAGCTTAATTCTTCCAAGTTTTCCATCAATTCTTTCTTGAGCAATCAAGGGAGTTGTAGAATCTGATTCTCTTAGGTATGTAGGGTTATGATTGGGTGAATTCGATCACACCCATGCCCAATCTCTCTTTAATTCATGAAATTCTATTGATGATTCTATAGGATTTTATCCCAATTCTTATGAAATCCTTATGATCTAACTTATGGGTTAATTCCTCTCATGTATAAATTCATGTTTTATGAATCATGGGCATATTTCACAACTATTTCAATAACAAATTTATGGATTTAAACTTCTACAAAAACTATGCCCAATTATGTATGTTTCATGATAAATCAAGTTTATGATTCTACTTTGATTTTGATGTTCTTTAACCCATTATAATTTATGACTTATGATATGATTTCTCTCAAATGCTCATTATGAATTTATGAATATCTAGTATATACATGTTTTAGAAGTATGCATGAACCTCATGATTTATGATTTATGATTATGGCCGACTCACGGGCCTTACTTTCATGGCTAGTTCACGTATTTCAAGCAGGCTTATGATTATCATGATTTTAACTAGACTATGAATCTCATGTATATTATCCTATGATCACTATATATGTTTTGGGAGTAGTATTTAACACTGAGTAGACCCAGGGTCCAAGCATGCCCTGAATCTCAAAACTATGCGCCAACGTAGCCACGATGGGACCTTCATGTTACTGTCCGTTTTGCCCAAATGGGTCCTTTGTTGTGATATCACACCACTTTCATGGTTCTACCCTTGGCAAGGTACAAACGTCCTCCTGACTAGGGGTTTACAGGTCGGGCTCTATGTGTGCTCATATGGGGCATGTCGGTTATAAGAATCTCCTACTGTTCCTCATGATTTATGTATGATTATGATTATCTACTTTGGCTCAAGTCATGTTTCATAAAGTTGTTCTCTTACGATTATGATTATGAATGATTTACAATGTTTTTGAAAACATTGAGCCGTATGTTTGCATTATGATATTTATGTTACAATCATGTCTGATCTTGGGCAAATTTATATGTCCAAGTGATACTCAAATGTGTCATTTTGCCTTGTTTATCTATCGATGTTTGTACATTCTCATGTGAATTGTAATAAAATGTTGAATTCATACTAACCAACATGATTAGCGTTGTTTTGCAGGAAAAATATAAAGTTATGGAGCTAAGATGCATGTTGGGAGAGATCGGGATTGGACTCGAAAGCTAGCAAGGGAAAAAACACAAGGAAAGCACGAATTAAAGGGGCTCCGCGATGGAGCCGTGTCACGCTGCCATCGCGGATGCATTCTGCCTAGATGCGGAAATTTTGCCAAATTCCAGTGAAGGTATGCGTTGGGGCCGTGGCACGTTGGCCTAGCCCCGTATTGCACGCCGTGCCACGTTGGGCCTTAATACCTGGACGATCGGATTCCAGCGAGGGTCCGCGTTGGTGGCGTGTCACAGAGGCAGTGCTTCGCGATGCACTCCATGACACGTTGCTTGCTATTCCGGGAAAAATTCCCACTAGTATAAATAGAACACTTAGGTTCATTTTTATTTATTCTGACTTGGTGGAGCAAGAACGTGGGTTACAGACAGTTGAGGGGACGAAAATCTCAGGGTTTTTCTCTATCTCCTTCTTCTTTATTTCAATTGCTTGTATGATTAACACTCATTTAACGATGTTTAATCTACAAATGAGTGGCTAAATTCCCTTCTTGCTGAGGTTAAGAACATTATATTGAAATGTGATTATTGATAAATTGGTTTTCATCTTTTCTTCCATGGTTGTTCTATTGATTCTTGTTCTTACTGCATTAATGTGTGGCCAACGTTAATGTATATCTAAAAAGTCCGGTTTCACTAGAGAGAGCAAGAAATTGGAAAGTTGTGAATTGATAGGATATGATCTTTTCTTAGTTTGGGAAAATTGAGAATTGATTTACCTTCAGGATAGAGATATACCTGAAAGTTGTATTAGTCAATTAAGGAATCAGTTTTGTATGGCTAGAACATGAATTTCTTTTTACCACAGAGATGTAGGTGGAAGGTTCATGATTCTTAAGTTGGGTTAAATACGAGAGTTTTAATCCATAGGGAATAATTCTTGACTAGCAACCGGAGGAAAGATTAATCAAATTGTATCGATAATTTATTTCTCTGCATGTTCATTTTAGCCTCAGCATGCTCATACTTATAGTTCAGACTCAAATTGTATATTCGTTTTAGACTTAGTATAAAATTAGGAAACAAAGTATCAAAATCTTCTTCACACTGTTGTCTGCATTTTAGAGTTAACGTGCATTGACACTTGATTAGATTAATACCTTAGTCCAGTCCCTGTGGGATCGATACTTGGCTTACTTGATCCACTTTACTACTTGTTTGACCACGTGCACTTGCGTGTATTTATACCGAAATCGCCGAATAAGTTTTTGGCGCCGTTGCCGGGGACTGGCAATTGGTAAATTTTTCTTAAGTATTAGTTTACTATTTCTTCTTAGTGTTGACAACTTGGTCTTATCCTGTATTTTGCAGATACTAATTTTTGTTGAACACTGGCAAGAGACAAGGAGCTGGTGGACTCATATTTAGAGCCGGAAAGACAATTTCATCGTCAAAGGAGAGAAGCTCTAGAGAAAAAGCTGCAGTTGCTCAGACAAACAATCCTAGAGCAACAACAGAATCCACCAGTTGTAAGGGCAATATTAGTGCCCGAGGAGATGGCAGCTAGGCCGGTTCGCGAGGTGGCAATCCCACATGCTAACAATGTCACATCTAGCATCAGCAAACCTGAGCCAGGAGGGAAGTTCGAGCTTAAACAAAACATGGTGCAATTGCTGCACACCAGCGGGCAATTCACAAGTCTCCCTCATGAGGATCCACAGCAACATCTCCAAAATTTTTTGGAGATAAGTGACACTTACATCCCCGCTGGAGTGTCATCAGATAATGTCAGGCTTACATTGTTCCCATTTTCACTTTTGGGAGAAGCTAAGAGGTGGTTGAAAGCTGAGCCACCAAATTCCATCACCACGTGGTATGATCTTGCAAAGAAATTCTTGATACGGTTCTTTCCATCCGGTAAAACAGCAAGACTTAGAAGTCAAATTCTAAGTTTTAAACAGAGAGAGGGAGAGAATCTATATCAGGCCTGGGAGAGATTCAAATCAATGTTGCAGGATTGTCCTCATCATAACCAATCCAATGATATGCTGGTGCATACTTTCATAGAGGGTTTGGAACCCCATACAAAAATCTTGCTAGACTCAGCAGCTGGGGGACAAGATTAGAGAAGACTTATGAAGAGTTGTATACCTTGTTAAATCATATTTTGCAGGGAAATCCAGAGTGGAATGCGGATTCATCAAGAGGAGGAATAAGGAAAGCAGCAGGAGTCCTAGAAGTGGATGGTTTTACAGCTATTGCTGCACAGGTAGCTGCGTTACAGAATCAACTCAACACCCACTTCAGTAACATGAGCATAAACCAGTCTCAAGCCTCAGTGAATGTAGTGCAGCAGATTTGGTGTGAAGTGTGCGGGAGTAGTGAACACTCAGCTGAGTGTTGTGGAGCAAATCCTAATTCAATGAACTTTGTTGGTAATATATAGAGAAACAACCACCTACAGTATGGCAACAACTACAATTCCAACTGGAGGAATCACCCGAATTTCTCTTGGGGTAGCAACTACCATCAAGGGCAAAGTTCGAGTCAGGGGGCGCAGAGAAATCAAGGAGGGCAGCAGAACTATCAGTCACAATACAGAAGCAACAATGCACCTCCTTCACCACCATCACCCAGCATTGAGGAGATGTTCAAGACAATGATAGCTAACCAAGCTCAATTGCAAGCTGATTATGTGAAATTGGCAGCCGAGGTAAAGAACAATTAGTTAGCTACCAAGGCGCTGGAGTACCAGTTTGGGCAATTTGCTAGAGCCCAAAACACCAGGCCTAGAGGAGGACTTCCGAGTGACACTGATCCCAACCCCAAGCAAGTGAATGCAGTGACCACAAGGAGTGGTTTACAGCTTAAAGAGGTGGAACCAGAAAGACCACCTCAACAGTCGGGAGCAACATAAACTGAGAGGGAGCAAAGTGATGAGAGGGGGAAGAAAAAGGAGGCTGAATAAGAAAGACCACCACCCCCGTTCCCTCAAAGATTAAAGAAACACAAGGAGGAGGCATGTTTCAAAAATTTCATGGAGGTGCTTAAACAGGTACACATTAACTTACCTCTTGTTGATGTTTTGCAGGGAGTGCCGAAGTACGCAAAGTATATTAAGGACATTGTGGCGAACAAAAGCAGGTTAACTGAGTATGCTACGGTGGCTCTTACGGAGGAGTGCACTTCATGGATACAAAACAGGTTACCCATATAGCTCAAGGACCTTGGGAGCTTTACAATTAAATTACAATTGGGAAGAGTATTCAGCGTGTGGATTATGTGATTTGGGAGCGAGCATTAACTTGATGCCGACATCGGTATTCAAGAAGTTGGGGATAGGGAGTCCTAGACCAACAACAGTGATTTTGCAGCTGGTGGATCGTTCCTTAGCCAGACCTGATGGCATTATGGAAGACGTGCTGGTGCAAGTGGGCTCCCTTATCTTCCCGGTAGACTTCGTCATGCTGGATTTCGAGCCAGACGCAGAAGTCCCATTTATTTTGGGATGTCCTTTCTTGGTGACAGGGAAAGCGCTGATTGATGTAGCTGCAGGGCAGCTAACTATGCGGGCACATGACAAAGTTGAGGTATTTGATGTATTTAAGGCCATGAAGCTACCGGCCATACATGAGGAGCTTTCAGCAATCAGTGTGTTTGATCAAGAAGAAATTCGTCAGATTGTTGAATCTGAAAACCCACTGAAAAGAGTGTTGATGAACTCCGATCATTTTGGAGATAGAGACGCTTATGAGGTGGTACAAATTTTGAATGAGTCACAAAGGAATCCGAGGAAACAGGAATTTCAGTCTTTGATGAGGTCTCTGGAACCATTGCCGAAACCATCCATTGAGGAAGCACCAAAGTTGGAATTGAAAGAATTTCCGCCCCATTTAAAATATGTCTTTCTGGGGGAAGATGAGACGTTGCCAGTCATCATCTCCGCAGAATTGACGGAGGCACAGGAGAAGGAAGCATTGGGTGTCCACAGAAAAAGAAAGAAAGCAATGGATTGGCAAATGTCAGATATTCAGGGCATCAATCCAGCTTTTTGCACACACAGGATTTTCATGGAGACAGGAGCAAAACCAACTGTTCAGCCTCAGCGAAGGTTAAATCCAGCAATGAAGGATGTGGTTAGGAAAGAAATAATTAAGTGGCTTGATGCAGGTGTGGTCTACCCGATTTCAAACAGTGAATGGGTCAGCCCCGTTCAGTGCGTTCCAAAGAAAGGAGGGATGACCGTGGTCACCAATGAGAAAACTGAGCTGATTCCTACACGAACCGTCACAGGCTGGTGGATTTGCATGGACTATAGAAAGCTTAATGAAGCCACAAGGAAAGATCATTATCCTATCCCATTCATTGATTAGATATTAGATAGGTTGGCTGGACAGGGATATTATTGTTTCCTTGATGGGTACTCTGGCTATAACCAAATAGCCATAGCTCCGGAGGACCAGGAGAAGACTATTTTTACCTATCCTTATGGGACATATGCTTTTAGGCGGATGCCATTTGGGACCCGCTACATTCCAGATATGCATGATAGCTATTTTCCATGACATGGTGGAGGATTTTGTTGAGGTATTTATGGATGATTTTTCTGTTTTCGATAATTCGTTTGCTACTTGTTTGCAGAATCTTGACAGGGTGTTGGCTCGCTGCGAAGAATCCAACCTTCTACTCAACTGAGAGAAATGCCATTTCTTAGTCAAGCAAGGTATCGTCCTTGGCCACAAAGTGTCTCAGAAGGGGTTGGAGGTCGATCGTGCTAAGATCGAGGTTATTGAGAAGTTACCACCACCTGTGTCGGTGAAAGGTGTTCGCAGTTTTCTTGGGCATGCAGGGTTCTAAAGACGGTTCATCAGAAACTTTTCCAAAATTTCTAGACCATTATGCAGATTGTTAGAAAAAGAAGTGAAGTTTGAGTTGGATGATGAGTGTGTTAAAGCATTCGAGGAGTTGAAGCAGAAATTGATAGAAGCACCAATCCTTATTTCTCCGGATTGGGGACAACCATTTGAATTGATGTGTGATGCAAGTGATGTGGTTGTGGGAGCTGTATTGAGGCAGAGGAAAAATAGAATCTTTCATTTTATTCATCATACAAGCAAAACACTGAATACTGCCCAAAGTAATTATACAGTCACAGAGAAGGAGATGCTAGCATTGGTGTTTGCATTTGATAAATTCAAGTCCTATTTGGTAGGTTCAAGAGTAGTGGTGTACACCGATCATGCAGCGAATCTGTATCTGTTTAACAAGAAGGATGCAAAGCCCAGGCTGATCAGATGGATCCTATTGTTGCAAGAGTTCGACCTCGAAATTAAGGACAGAAAGGGGAGCTAAAATTAGGTTGCAGATCACTTATCGCGATTGGAAAGCCGGTCGCATGTGAAGGAAGGTGATAACATCAATGAGAAGTTCCCGGATGAGCAGCTCTTGGCAATAGGGGAAGTGGAAGTTCCCTGGTACGCAGACATAGTCAACTTGCTAGTGAGTGGAGTCTATCCACCTGAGGCTATAGTTTAGCAGAGAAAGAAATTGAGGCATGATTGCCAGCATTTTATTTGGGATGAGCCATACTTATTTAAACAGGGACCGGATCAGGTGATGAGAAGATGCATCCCGGAGAGACAGATTGTAGAGGTGTTGAGGAGTTGTCACTCTTCGTTATATGGGGGGCTCCATGGAGGCGAGCGGACAGCACACAAGGTTCTACAATCAGGTTTCTTCTGGCCTACACTGTTCAGAGACTCTATGGCATACGTTAAAATGTGCGATAGATGTACGTACAAGCACAATTGGTAGGAGGCAAGAGATGCCGCTGCAGAATGTACTGGAAGTGGAGACCTTTGATGTATGGGGCATAGATTTCATGGGCCCGTTCCCACCATCATTTGGTAATCGTTACATCTTGGTGGACGTCGATTATGTATCAAAGTGGGTTGAAGCAATAGCTTGCCCCAGGAATGACAACAAGGTGGTAACAAAATTTGTGAAAAAACACATTCTCACCAGGTTCGGGGCACCCCGAGCCATTATCAGTGATGGAGGGGCTCATTTTGTCAATGCAAGTTTCAAGAAGCTACTAGCCAAGTATGGGGTGCGCCACAAGGTGGCAACAGCATATCACCCCCAAACCAGCGGGCAAGTGGAGGTGTCGAATAGAGAAGTGAAGTAGATTCTCCAGAAAACAGTGAATGCACAACGTAATGATTGGTCAAGCAAACTTGATGATGCGTTGTGGGCACACAGAACTGCTTACAAGACACCGATTGGAACTTCTCCATACCGATTGGTCTATGGTCAAGCGTGTCATCTGCTAGTGGAGTTAGAGCACCGAGCCTTCTGGGCTGTGAGGAAATTGAATATGGACTTAGAGCTAGCGGGCAAGAAGAGACTAATGCAACTCAGTGAACTTGAAGAGTTCCGTTGGCATGCTTACGAGAGTGCCAAGTACTACAAAGAAAAAACGAAGAGGTGGCATGACAAGCATGTGGTGCATCGTATCTTTGAGCCGGGGCATAAAGTATTGCTCTTTAATTCAAGATTGAAGTTGTTTCCAGGAAAGCTACGGTCCAAATGGTCAAGGCCATTTGAGGTAGTGAGAATGACCCCGCACGGGCAGTAGAGTTGTGGCAAGAAGATCGGAGTGCCACATTCTTGGTCAATAGGCAGCGATGTAACCATTACTAGAGTGAGGATGGTGGTCGAGTGAAAACGTCCGTCACCCTAGAGGATGACTGAGCTTAATGACGTCGAGCCGCGACGGTAAACCAGGCGCTGCACGGGAGGCAACCCGTGAAAATTTTTGTAATATTCTAATAGATTTCGTAGAAAGAAGAAAAAAATAAAAAATAAAATAAAAAAAATGAGAAAAATAAAAATAAAAACAAAATTTGTATTTTATGTGAAACCTATAAATTCTAACCAATTTCTTGTTGTGAGATGAATTTCAAGTTGACCGGAGGATAAATATGCAAAGGATCGCAAAGGAAAAATCGAGGTAAGAAAAATAATAAAAAGTGGCAAAACAGTGAGCCTGCGCGATGGCTCCGTGTCACGGAGGGCATGCTCCGCGTTACCCTCCGTGACACGTTGAAGTGTAATCTGGAATTTTTGAAAAATTCCAGAGTACTGGCGTGATGGCTCCATGTCACGGAGGGCATGCTCCGCGTTACCCTCCGTGACACGTTGAAGGCAATTTCGCGTCAGGTCACACCGGGTTGCCAGGTGACCCGCGCGAAAATATCCATTTTTAACCTCTTTTTCCCTCATTTTTTTCCAATTCCTCTCCTTCTCCGCAACAAACATACCAAAAACCCCTTCTCCCTCAATGTGACACAGACCTAGGCACACATTTTCATCAAGTTTTCTTCATTTCATCGAATTCAAGGTATGTTCTTCAACTCTATCTCAATTCTTGTCGAATTTTTCAATGTTGAACATGTGATGTGAGCAAAACTTGCCCTAAGTAGAAATTAAGCTTAAATTCAATTGAGTTATTATTGATTGACGTTCGTAGTATCATTGTGATTGCATGAACTCGATAAATACATAGCTTGATAGAATTTTTTGTAAAATTGTAGCTAGGGCTTGAATTTGAATATGAAAAGGGGAAAAATTTAGTTGACATGTGAAATTCTTGTTGGTTGTGTATGTTGGGTGAGATGAGTTGGTTGTGCTAACTGTTAATATGCTAAAAGACCGACGGATTTTCGGGGTAACGACATTGTGAGATGCAAGAAATGGGTGAATTGTATAGGTTCATGTAGATACATTTTTTTCTTTGTTTCTCCTTGCTAAGTGCTATGTATAGAAATGTGAGCGATGGTAATGTTGTGGTTAGCTGTACGAAGTCTGAGTAGTACAAAAGAATTTATACCGTCGAATTCTCTAAATGCACTAGGCATATTTGTTGTGTTTTTGTTTTTATGTAAATTGGAAATAAGTATGATCTTGCTGTAATGTTGTGATTGTGGCTAAAGACTAAGTGTGGGGTGGCCTAGCTTAACCCAACCTTAGTCGAAGCTAATTTTAATTGGTATAACATTGGACCTGTCTGTTTGGTTTGACAGAAACAATGGCAAGCAGGCAAGATAAAGGGAAGGGTGCATCTACATCGGGCGCTTGAAGGAAAAGAATCAGATTGGGAACAGCAGTCCCAGCAGCACCAGCGGTTCCGCGCGGCCAATGTCGGCAATACGGAACCTAATGGGTGACAGAGGAGGGGAAGAAATGGTACGCAAAGCATAAGGAAAGCAAATACTTCCCTGAGGAACACATTGCTAGGGAACCATTGGCACAGGAATTCCCCAGGATTGTCCACAGGATTGACGCAGCCGGGCTGAATTTTATCTTTGACGAGCCCAAAGAGTGCAATCTACACCTGATTCGGGAATGCTACGCCAACTGGAACCCGACACTCAAAAGTCACACCATAAAGATAAGGGGGTAGAGAGTCACTTTTGAGCCCTATCACCTTAATGCCATCTTAGGGGCGCGGGACACAGACGCCCATGTGCTTCGACAGCTGAATATCACTCCACCATATGCGGACATCAGACGCACTTTGTGTGGAGCTCGGTCTACAGCACGGTGGAGCAGGCATAAGGAGAGGGGCTACCATCAGACATTTCCCTACTGACAGATGAACAGGGAAGCCAAGATATGGCTTAAGATTGTTTGTTCCTGCCTGATCCCGGGGGTGCATATGACATATGTCACCCGGGATCTGTGTGCTTGGTATACGTCCTGATGAAAGGGCTGGAGATCAACGTTGGGGCGGTGATCATCTCTGCCATGAAGAGAGCCTGTTTGCATCAAGGGCATAGGTACGGGTTTGGTGGATTACTAACCACGTTCCTGAGGGGCCTGGATATCGAGGAAGAGGCCCTTGACTACATCCCGTAGATGGAGAAGCGGGCCTTAGATGTCACCAAAACTAAGGCACCCGACACCACTCATGGACCAGTTCTTACACTAGCCAAGCGACATGCTCGGGATGATCAGTACATGGCTCGCATGTTCGGGATGCAGATGCTCTAGCTGCGCATAGGCGGGAGGCCGGCAACAGAAGATGAGTTGTGGCAGCTCGAGCTAGACTACCCTTTTGGCGAAAATGCCAGGGCTCTATGCTGAGTGGGGCCAGCTTTTGTGGAGCCCACTGATGATGATGTCACCACAGATGAGGATACACGTCGTGACGACTCCGATGTTGAGTCAGATGAGACGATGGGGGCGACTCAGACATGGGAGACGACGCAGCGACACCTGACGAAGAAGTGGAATACTTCGATTGATCAGGGAGTTTCACCACCCACTTTCGTGCTATGCTGAATTTTGTGAACACTAGGGACAGTGTTCGACTTAAGTGTGGGGTGGGAGTAGTTAGGTGCTGGTTGTTGTTGTTATTAATGTCTCTGTTCTGTTGTTGTGCTTGGATAAACTTGTGACCCTGTGATTTTTGTGTGTATGTCTGTATTGTATTTAATGTGAAGTTGTTGTGTGATGTTGAATGTTGTTAGCTGGTTGTGTAAATATTTTTTATCGAAATTATCAATATTTTTAAAAATTTTCGTGAAATTTTTATTTTTGGGTTTCTCGGCGTTTGTTTTTGGTTCTTTTACCGAGAATAGTCCCATTGAACCGAAGTCGTAATTAGTGATCGTTCCCTATGATGGATGGATGACGACCGTCTTAAGGGAAATGCAGTCGTTAGGAGTAGATTTCTTTTGTTCAATTTTTTTAGTTTTTTTCTTTAGTTTGTTTGTATCCCAAACGTGTCGTTACTTTATGGTTGCGAAATTTTGGTTGCATGTTGTACATGATATTTAAAATGCAAAGGTGATTCGTATGAAAGCATGCAACTTTGTGAATATGTTGAGATACCTAGGCCATAGAGTTCGATTCGGTGTGATGGAGGCTTAATGTTTGAATTCTTGTAATTAGCTGATTGAAGAGTCTGTGAATATGTCTTGAGTTGAGCATGTGCAATGAGTGTGTGGTGAGGTTTCGATTCTTCCATGCTTTGTGAAGTGTCTAGAACTTGCCTGGTGTGTATACGAAACGAAATGAAGGATGTGTATTGTAGGAAAGGATGTAGGCATTTCTTTGATTTAACCGAAAGTTTTTTTTTCGTACCCACCTTGAATGTACATCCTAGTTAGCCCATTGAGCCTTTAGCCTATTTCTTTCTTTTGTCAAAAAGTTGTAAACCGAGCTTAACACCTTCTTTTCATTATACGTGAATTTGATCCAAACCTCTTAAGCGCTCAAGAAAAAAATAATTTTCCCACAGTGTCAAGGAGTGAGAATTGTGAAAAGAAAAGAAAAAGCAAAGTGATGAAAGGAAAGAAAAGGTCAAAGGTGCACTCGCTATAAATTAAATTTAATGAAGATGTATAAATAATCTTTGTTATTAAGTCAAGTGTGCTTAAAGATATGGGGTCAAAAATAAAGACAGACTTCAAGAATGGGAGGATGAAGGAAGAAACAATGCCCATAAGGTTGATGGGATGAATTGAAAAAGCGCTTAAGGAGGCTAGTTGTTATTATTGGTTAGCCCAGTATTTGCTAGTTCCGTAGCTTACATTACAACCCGTTAAGTCCTACGTGATCTTACATCACGTGTCCTTATATTAGTGGAGTAATACACTAAAGGCAAGCCTATGGTTCATGACATGATGCATGTGAATTCTTTTGGGAGAGAGAGCGAAATATTGTTTATATGCCCCTGCATGTAATGTTTTGAGTTCATGTGATTAAAAAGGGGAAAATTCTGTTGTGTGGTGAGGGCACATGCTCAACGAGAGATTGAATTTCGTGTCGGATATCTTGATCATCTGATTTGCATGAGTTTGCCGATACCGAGAGTCGATTCTTGAGTCTAGGAGGTCTTAATGTGTTGGAGGTCATTGTATTGATAAGACTATGCATGTTTTCTTGATGATTTGCTATATTAAATAATCGGTATGACCGTAGCTTGAATTGTCGAGCCAAAGAAGCCAGGATGGGGTGTCAATTGCATGAGGTGTAAGATTATTGTTCGGGGACGAACAAGGATTTAACTGTGGGGTAAGTGATCTTGGGAAAATTTATATGCCTAAGTGATACTCAAATGTGTCATTTTGCCTTGTTTATCTATCGATGTTTGTACATTCTCATGTGAATTGTAATAAAATGTGAATTCATACTAACCAACATGATTAGCATTGTTTTGCAGGAAAAATATAAAGTTATGGAGCTAAGATGCATGTTGGGAGAGATCGAGATTGGACTCGGAAGCTAGAAAGGGAAAAAGCACAAGGAAAGCACGAATTAAAGGGGCTCCGCGATGGAGCCGTGTCACGCTACCATCACGGATGCATTCTGCCTGGATGCGGAAATTTTGCTAAATTCCAGTAAAGGTGCGCGTTGGGGCCATGGCATGTTGGCCTAGCCCCACGTTGCACGCCGTGCCACGTTGGGCCTTAATACCTGGACGACCGGATTCCAGTGAGGGTCCGCGTTGGTGGCATGTCACGGAGGCAGTGCTCCGCGATGCACTCCATGACACGTTGCTTGCTATTCCGGGAAAAATTCCCACTATTATAAATAGAATACTTAGGTTCATTTTTATTTATTCTGACTTGGTGGAGCAAGAACGTGGGTTATAGGCAGTTGAGGGGACGAAAATCTCAGGGTTTTTCTCTCAGGGTTTTTCTCTATCTCCTTCTTCTTTATTTCAATTGCTTGTATGATTAACACTCATTTAACGATGTTTAATCTACAAATGAGTGGCTAAATTCCCTACTTGCTGAGGTTAAGAACATTGTATTTAAATGTGATTATTGATAAATTGGTTTTCATCTTTTCTTCCAAAGTTGTTCTATTGATTCTTGTTCTTACTGCATTAATGTGTGGCCAACGTTAATGTATATCTAAAAAGTACGGTTTCACTCGAGAGAGCAAGAAATTGGAAAGTTGTGAATTGATAGGATATGATCTTTTCTTAGTTTGGGAAAATTGAGAATTGATTTACCTTCAGGATAGAGATATACTTGAAAGTCGTATTAGTCAATTAAGGAATCGGTTTTGTATGGCTAGAACATGAATTTCTTTTTACCACAGAGATGTAGGTGGAAGGTTCATGATTCTTAAGTTGGGTTAAATACGAGAGTTTTAATCCATAGGCAATAATTCTTGACTAGCAACCGGAGGAAAGATTAATCAAATTGTATCGATAATTTATTTCTCTGCATGTTCATTTTTGCCTCAGCATGCTCATACTTATAGTTCAGACTCAAATTGTATATTCGTTTTAGACTTAGTATAAAATTAGGAAACAAAATATCAAAATCTTCTTCACACTGTTGTATGCATTTTAGAGTTAACGTGCATTGACACTTGATTAGATTAATACCTTAGTCCAGTCCCTGTGGGATCGATACTTGGCTTACTTGAGCCACTTTACTACTTGTTTGACCACGTGCACTTGCGTGTAATTATACCGAAATTGCTGAACAATGTCGTCCTACTCTTATGAACTTTTATGTATTGAATGTCTGTTTTACTTACCTCACATACTCGGTACATTCCACTACTGACCGCATACTCTATGCTGTATCATTTTATGATAGAGGCTCCAATCTTCAGGCTCAGCTTCGTCATTAGCTAGCTTCCGGAGTTAGCATCTCGTCTCTATTGGTGAGCGCTCATCTGTCGAGAGCCCCTCTTCCATTCAGTTATGTTTATGTAATTTCAGTTTTAGATTTAGAGAGTTAGTTGGGGTCTTTTCCCATCAACTCATCAGACGTACAGGATTTTCAGACAATAGATTGTATTCAGCTTCAGATTCGTGTTGTATATTCATATTGTATGTTATGCCTAGACTTCCTCTATGTTTATTATGTTAAGTCTTCCATTTAGATTTGATTGAGTTAGATGTATGTTCATGCCATGGGTAGACTTGGAGTCTCTCAAGGCTCCTTGTCTCGTGTCTCAATCCGAGCCTACGTTCGGGTCATGACAAGCTAACTCCGTTGGTAACTCCAACTCATAAGTCACTTTGCCAACTCACCTCAGAATCCTATAAGGACCAACATATGAGGGACTAAGCTTCCCCTTATTTCCAAACCTCATAAATATCTTCATGGGGGATACCTTCAAAAACACCCAATCATCGGCCTCAACTCAAGCTCTCTCCTCCTAACATCTGCATATGATTTCTGACAACTCTGACCTACTTTCAGCCTTTCTCTAATAAACTGAAATTTATCCATCGCCTCATGAACTGAATTGCGCCCTACCAACATAGCCTCACCTACCTCGAACTATCCAATAGGTGATCTACATCTTCGCCTATAAAGAGCATCAAATGAGGCCATCTGAATGTTGGCGTAGTAACTATTGTTGTAGGCAAACTCAATAAGAGGCAAGTGATCATCCCAACTACCATTGAAATTGATCATGCAAGCTCTCAACATGTCCTACAAAGTCTAAATGGTCTACTCAGCCTGACCATCTGTCTGCATGTGAAAGTTGTGCTAAGCTTTACTTGAGTACTAACGTCTTTCTGAAACGATCTCCAAAATTGAGAGGTGACGTGAGTACCCCTATCTGAGATGATAGAAAATGAAAATCATGCAACTGAACTAACTCCTAAATGTAAAGTCTTGCCCAGTCCTCGGCTGAATCTATAGTTTTAACTAGTAGAAAATGTGCTAACTTGGTCAGCCGATCCACAATTACCCATATATAGTCATACCATTGACGAGTATGAAGTAACCCTCTAGTGAAGCCCGTATAAATATTTTTCCACTTCTAAGTAGGAATACTGATATCCTGTAGCATATCTCTAGGTCTCTAATGCTCAACCATTACCTACTGACAGTTTAGATAGTAAGTCACAAATGCTGCAACATCACCAATTCGGACAATAGACTTACCATAGATCATGGTACATCTTGGTGGCTCCTAGATGGATAGAATATCGATATCTATGAGCCTCTCTCAACATGGGACACTCTCAAGTCATCCACAGCCGGAACACACAATTGACCCTGATATTTGAGTATACCATCTCTCCCTTGGGAGAAAACCTCCACTTTGTGATTCTAGATAGCTTCCTTACTTTTCACCAAAATAATTTCCTCATCTTTCCTTGCCTTAACCTCCATCACCAATGAATACTCTGAACCATTCTGAAAAATAACACCATAATATGTTGAATAAATAAGACGAACCCCTAAATGAACAAGCCTATGAACATTTTTCACCAATTCCTTCCTCCCATCCTCAACATGGGACACACTCTCCATGGACAACCTATTAAGAGAATCCGTCACTACATTAGCCTTACTCGGAATGTAAAGGAAACTCATGTCATAATCCTTGAGATGCTTAAGCCATCAACTTTGCCGCAAATTCAGATCCTTCTGGGTAAACACAAACTAAAGAATCTTGTGGTCCATGAACACATCCACATGCACCACATACAAATCCAAATCTTTCAAGGGAAACACCACCATTGCTAACTCAAGGTCATGCTTCAGATAATTCTACTCATGAGTCAATATTTTTCAAGGTATAAGAAATGACCTTCCCATACTACATCAACAAACACCAAAGGCCAAACTTAGAAGCATCACAATACACAACAAAGCCATATGTGCCTTTCGATAGGGTCAAAACTGGGGCTAAAGTGAGTCGAGTCTTTAACTCTTGAAAAGTCTTCTCACGCTTGGCGGACCATTAAAATTTGACCTTATTCTAGGTCAACTTATTCAAAGGTGCAGCAATGGATGAAAACCTTCTACAAACCTCCGATAATAGCCAGATAAGCCTAAAATGTCAGTAGGGCTAATAGGTCTAGGCCAGTTCTTTACCGTCGCTATCTTCTGAGAGTCTACCTGAACACCCTCACTAGACACCACATGACCAAGAAATGCAACTGAATTTAGCCAAAACTCATACTTGCTAAACTTATCAAACAACTGAAGGTCCTTAAAATCCTCAAATGAGCGGTATGCTCCTCCTCACTTTGAGAGGATATCATATATAAAGACAATGAAGAGAATATCTAGATACTATTTGAACACTCTATTTATCAAATACATGATAGCGTCAGGAGCATTTGTTAGTCCAAATAGTGACCATACCAAGTCCTACAGGATGTTTTCAGAATGTCACTCTCCCTAACTGTTACACCCCGTAAATTTTAAATAAATAAATAGCCTAATGGCATATTGATTAAGGGATTTAGGAAAAAAAGAGGGAAAGTCAGTTTTTTTTCTAATATAACAATAATTTCCAGAAAACAGAGGGTATAGCCAAGATTAAGGCAAAACCCACAACATTTATATATATTTCCTTCCGATTACGCTATGAAACGCGGTCTAAACTCCGTTCCGGCTTAGATACTGAGGTATAAAGCTGCAGAGAACAATTCTACAGAGTTGGTTTCGTGAAATTTGGCCGGCGAAACATCGTGCTACCGAGGTAAAGTAAATAGAATTGCTTTAAATTAGTACTAATGTGTTCCTAGCCTTACAGTGAGCATTTATCCCTTCTGGACTATCGCGAAATAACTAGTTTTCGACAATTTTCTGATAAGTCGAAGCTTGGGATAAATATATATCAAAAGTGATAATTTCCCCCGGATATTAATGTATTTAGTTCTAATTGACATGTATATAAATGTAGTTGGGAGAAACAGCAGAAGTACCAACAGAAATCTCATCGGTCAGTCGGGTACTCAGAAACCAGGTATGTAAAGCTATTCTTTTGGCAAGCCAAGAAGTACAGTCTATAAAATAAATAGAATAAAGGCTATTAACAGATATCCAGCGTACAGGAACGATTTCAATACAATTTCTAGAAAGCATGCTAGTATATCATTACGTATCATGCGATAATCAGAATAACGGATAGTCAGATAATTTCATATAGTAATGTGGTATCCGCTAGTAGCTCAGCATGTTCTTACGTAATACACAGAATGGAAGTTGTAAAAGAAGTATAATGAATTGGCAAGATTACAGATAGTATGTATTACATTTGTTGAGACTATATCCGGTAATAAATGGCACATTTAAATTATTGAGGTACATCCAGTTATAGATGGCATGTTTTATGTTATTGAGTTATATCCATATATAATCAGATTAGTAATCAGATATAGAAATAGCTACAGACACCGATATAGCTCCAGATACAGATATAGCTCTAGAAAAAGATATGGCTCTAGAAACTGATATAGCTTCAGGTCACGGATAACAATAATCAGATAAACAGATAAAGGCCAGGTAGCAGTTAGCCCAGCAATCAGAAATAGTGCCAAACAGAATATAGCATCAGTTGTTTAATACGTACTGGCCTTGAAATAAAAGAAGAGAATATGATTAGTATTTCTCATTTGAGCATGCTTGCTGTGTCTGTGTTTTGCATGTTGAGACTTGTTATGGAATGTGGGCATCCTCTAGCATCCCCGCTGCCCTTGGGTTATAGCTGTGTCGATTCCAGATTCAGATACCGCCCCCAGCTGGGCGATGACGTCTGCCTAGAGGACGATGATGGCTGACCACCCTAATAATATGGTCCAGATTACCCTGCTTACAGGGGGTCAGTTCACTCTGAGCAGAGCCAGATTACCCTGTTTACAGGGGCAGACTACTCTGTGTGCGCTTGTGGCCGGGGGCAGTTTCAGAAGCAGATTTTTATAAAATTACCCTGTTGCGTTTTTGCACCCAGGGGCAGTTTCAGTCACAGATACAGCAGCAGATTACCCCGTTGAGCGCTTGCGCCCAGAGGCAGGAGTCTTTGGACTCAGACACAGTTTATTGTCAGAGGCCAAAGCCTGAGCTACGTACCCAAGGGGGCCGGTAGGAGGAGCTCACATTTATCAGATGAGTGGAGTGACTTATTTTTAGTTGGTTTAGACCCGGGTAGGGATAAATAGATTGTTCTGTTGGTTGGCACCTTCCGGCTTATGGGGGTCGGTCAGATATTGTGTGTATTTATATGTATATCTATATGTGCTATTAGATACTGATAGACAGTAGGACGACATGTCATCAGGTACGCCCAATGTAGTTACAGAATAGGTAAACTCTCCCCAGTTATCCTCAGCCAGATAGACTCAGCTACTTCCTACTTATATGCCATGTTATTGTTGTTACCCATTTCAGTTATATATTTCAGTTTGCTTTACATGCTCAGTACCTGTGGTACTGACGCCTGTGGGGGTGCTGCATTGCTTTCTTGCAGGTACACATAGACGAGGAGTCGATCCCTCGTGATCTAGTCAGTAGAGTTATCAGCTCCTATCCTCCGGAGCTAGACAGTCGGAGGTTGTTCCTATTTCCTTTTTTATTACAGTTTGGGTAGGTCGGGGCCCTGTCCCGACCATTCTATCATTACTTCCTAGAGGCTTGCAGTCTGATGTTTCCCTGTGGTGGTGGAGTCGTTCGTGTGGGGCCTTGCATGTATATATGTGTTTAGTTGTTGATGTTGGCCACGTGGGGCCTTCTTCTGGTTATAGTTAGTGACCTTGTCGGTCACAAATGTGAATAGCAGTTGCTTTGGATTATAGTGTCATTGTTTTGGTTAGCTGTTGTGCATTGCAGGTGGCTATAGGCCTAATCGGCCGGGGGCTGTATTTACAGCCGCTATATAGCTGGTTCGTTTCTTGAAATGGAGCCAGAGTCAGCCAAAGCACCAGATGTGCTCAGGCTGGACCGTTTAGCAGCCCAGAGTCTAGCAGGTACCAGGTGCCCGTCATACCCCCATGGTGGGGTGTGACAAACTTGGTATTAGAGTAGTTCGTGTCCCAGGGAGTCTGCAAGTCGTGCTAAGTAGAGTCTTGTCTATTGATGTGTTGTGCACCACATACTATAGACAGGAGGCTGCGAGGCATAATAGGATAGTTACCCTTCTTTCATACTCAGTCGTGCCATAGCACAATACAGTATAGGGTTGGATCTTTTGAAACTTACCACCCTCCTTGTCTACAGATACTATGGCAGATCAATGGCACCCTGCTACAGCCCAGTAGCGGGGCCACAAGATCCAGAAGCCTCAATAGGGTGCAGACCCTCAGGTTCAGCAAATAGGGGCCGAGGTAGATCAGGAGCCTCTGGCTCAGGTGCAGGCCCCAGCCGTACCTATGCATTACCAGGGAGGAAGGATTCAGAGGCATCTCCCGACGTGGTCACAGGTATATTGATTATATGCTCATACCCTGTTTATGTATTGATTGATCTAGGGTCTACCTTGTCATATATTACACCATTTCTGGCCCGGAAGTTGGGTATCGAACCAGAATTACTTCAGCAGCCCTTTTTAGTGCTTACACCGGTCGGTGACTCGATTACAGCTAAAAGAGTTTACTGAGGGTGTACGGTAGAGGTTGCTGATCGCCAGACCACAACAGACTTAATAGAACTTGAGATGGTCGACTTTGATGCCATTATGGGTATGGACTGGTTAGTTCCATGCTATGCCAACTTAGAATGTTGGACCAAGACGGTCCGATTTCACTTTCTGGGGGAAGTAGTGCGAGAGTGGAAAGGGAGCACAGCTACGCCAAAAGGTAGGTTTATTTCCTACCTTCAGGCGAGAAAATTAATAGCAAAGGGATGTATTTACCACCTAATTAGAGTTCAGGACGTTCGGGTGGAACCTCCGACTCTTCAGTCTGTTCTAGTGGTCAATGAATTCCCTGACGTATTTCCAGATGAGTTGCCTGGTATCCCTCCCGAAAGGGAGATAGATTTTGCAATTGACTTGTTGCCAGGGACTCAACCTATATCCATTCCCCCATATCGCATGGCACCAGCTGAGCTTAGAGAGTTGAAAGAGCAGTTAAAAGATTTGCTCGACAAAGGCTTTATCAAGCCTAGTACTTCCCCGTGGGGTGCGCCAGTTCTGTTTGTAAGAAAGAAAGATGGCTCACTCCGTCTGTGTATAGACTACCGGTAGCTGAATAAGGTAACGGTTAAAAACAAATACCCGCTCCCTAGAATAGATGATTTGTTTGACCAGTTGCAGGGGGCCAGATGTTTCTCTAAGATAGATCTGAGGTCCGGATACCACCAGGTCTGGGTTCGTGAGAGGGACAATCCAAAGAATGCTTTCAGGACCAGATATGGTCACTTTGAATTTCTAGTCATGTCTTTTGGGCTGACGAATGCTCCTGCAGTGTTTATGGACCTGATGAACAGCATATTCAGACCGTATTTGGATCTGTTCGTGATAGTATTTATCGATGATATTCTGGTATATTCTCATTCAAAGACAAATCACCAGAACCATTTACGAACAGTACTCCAGATCCTTAGGGACCGTCAGCTGTATGCCAAGTTTTCTAAGTGTGAGTTCTGGCTAAACTCAGTTGCCTTTTTGGGGCATATCGTGTCGGATGCTGGTATATAGGTAGACACACAGAAAATAGAGGTGGTCAAGACATGGCCCAGACCTACCACTTCGACCGAGGTCTGCAGTTTCCTGGGTTTAGCAGGGTATTACCGGAGATTTGTTGAAGGATTCTCCACTATAGCAGCACCTCTAACAAAGCTGACATAGAAAGCAACGAAATTTCAGTGGACGGAGGCATGTGAGCAGAGTTTTCAAGAATTGAAAGACAGATTGACCTCTGCCCCATTACTAGCATTGCCAGAGGGAACAGATGGGTATGCGGTGTATTACGACGCTTCAGGCATTGGACTGGGTTGTGTGCTGATGTAGCATGGAAAGGTAATTGCTTATGCTTCCAGACAGCTGAGAAAGCACGAAAAGAACTATCTGACCCATGACCTGGAACTGGCCGCAGTGAACCACGCTCTGAAAATCTGGAGGCATTATCTGTATGGCGTTCATGTAGACATTTTTACAGATCATAAAAGCCTGCAGTACATTTTCACACAAAGGGAGTTAAATCTGCAGCAGCGTCATTGGTTTGAATTGCTGAAAGATTATGATGTAAATATTCTCTACCACCCAGGGAGAGCTAATGTAGTAGCAGATGCCCTCAGCCGTAAGTCAATGGGGAGTTTAGCGTATTTGCAACCCGAGAAGCAGGAGTTAGCCAAAGAAATTCATCAGCTAGCTGGTTTAGCCGTTCGAGTAGTAGAAACAAAAATTAACAGAGCGATGATTCAGAACTCTGCTGTGTCATCATTAGTTACAGAGGTAAAAGAACGGCAATACGAGGACCCTGACTTAGTCCAGCTCAGAGATAGAGTTCAGAAAGGTAAGGAGCCAGATTTCCAAGTGACTAAGGATGAAGTGCTACGTTGTAAGGGCCACCTATGTGTCCCGAATGTTTTAGGGCTTCGCCAGCAGATCATGCATGAGGTACATTACGCTCGCTATTCCCTCCATCCAGGAGCAACGAAAATGTACCACAACATCAGAGACATCTACTGGTGGCCAGGTATGAAAGCTGAAATAGCTGAATTTGTATCTAGATGTCCTAACTGCCAGCAGGTGAAAGCAGAACACCAGAAATCGGGCGGTCTGACGCAGGATATAGCCGTACCTTTTGTGGAAATGGGAAGCGATAAATATGGATTTTGTAACAGGGTTACCCCGTACCAGACGCAGAAATGATTCTATTTGGGTAATCATTGACAGATTAAAAAAATCAGCCCATTTCCTGCCAGTACGAACTACATTCTCTGCTGAGGATTATGCTGAACTGTATATCAGAGAGATAGTCAGATTGCACGGTGTTTCGATGTCTATTATCTCAGACAGATGAGCACAATTTACAGCGAGATTCTAGCAATCGTTCCAGAGAGGCCTGGGGACACAGATTAACTTAAGTACAGCCTTTCATCCTCAGACAGACAGGCAAGCAGAACAAACTATCCAAACGCTCGAAGATATGCTACGAGCATGTGTACTAGATTTTGGGGGTAGCTGGGATGAGCATCTGTCGTTGATTGAATTTGCCTATAATAACAGTTATCATTCAGCTATCCAGATGGCGCCCTTTGAAGCATTATACGGGCGGAAATGTAGATCACCCGTCGGCTGGTTTGAAGTGGGGGAGACAACGCTGATTGGGCCGGATATTATTCGTCAGTCAGAAGAGGCGGTGAAGCTTATCAGAGAACGGCTACTGACTGCTTAGAGCTGCTAGAAGTATTATGCAGATATGCGGCACAGAAATCTAGAATTTGCAGTGGATGACTCGGTATATTTGAAAGTGTCTCCGATGAAAGGGGTGATGAGATTTGGCAAGAAAGGCAAGCTTAGCACGAGATTCATTGGGCCATATCATATTCGGCGGCGAATAGGCTGAGTTGCATATGAGTTGAACTTGCCTCCAGAGTTAGCGTCTGTTCACCTAGTATTCCATGTATCTATGTTGAGGAAGTTCGTAGGGGACCCTTCCACAGTTGTTCCAGTTCAGGATGTCCAAGTCACAGAAGAGTTAGCATATGAAGAGGTTCCAGTAGCTATCTTAGACAGACAGATTCGTAGATTGAGAACTAAAGATTTTGCGTCTGTCAAGGTATTGTGGCGTAACAGGAACCGAGAAGAGATGACCTGGGAAGCCGAGGAGGACATGAAAGCCAGATATCCCTACTTATTCCAGGCATAGGCAAACAGGAGGTATGTTAGAACTGTTTTTCCTTATGAATGCTTATACTTCATATATGAAAGCAGGTGATTAATTATAGGCAGTTATATATGAATATTAGTATATCATGTGGAGTACTTGTATTGGGCTTTTCTGCTTTTCAGGAATTTTGAGATAGTCCATAATACAGGGGAAACTCTGTCGAAATTTTTCCAGGGATAAGTCAGCCAGTTAAGATTTCTATAAGTCAGAATGTAATTCGAGGACGAATGTCCTTAAGGGGGGGAGGATGTTACACGCTATAAATTTTAAATGAATAAATAGCCTAATGGCATGTTGATTAAGGGATTTAGGAAAAAAAAGAGGGAAAGTCGGTTTTTTTTTCTAATATAACAATAATTTCCAGAAAACAGAGGGTATAGCATAGATTAAGGCAAAACCCACAACATTTATATATATTTCCTTCCGATTACGCTACGAAACGCGGTCTAAACTCCGTTTCGGCTTAGATACCGAGGTATAAAGCTGCAGAGAGCAATTCTACGGAGTTGGTTTCTTGAAATTTGGTCGTTGAAACGTTGTTCTACCGAGGTAAAGTAAATAGAATTGCTTTAAATTAGTACCAATGTGTTCCTAGCCTTACAGTGAGCATTTATCCCTTCGGACTATCGAGAAATAGCGAGTTTTCGACCGTTTTCCAATAAGTGAAAGCTTGGGATAAATATATATTAAAAGTGATAATTTCTCCCGAATATTAATGTATTTAGTTCTAATTTACATGTATATGAATGTAGTTGGGAGAAATAGTAGAAGTACATACGGAAATCACATCGGTCAGTCGGGTACTTAGAAACCAGGTATGTAAAGCTATTCTTTCGGCAAGCCAAGAAGTACAGTCTAGAAAATAAAAAGAATAAAGGCTATTAATAGATACCCAGCGTACAGGAACGATTTCAATACAATTTCCAGCAAGCATGCTAGTATATCATTACGTATCATGCGATAATATGAATAACAGATAGTCAGATGATTTCAGATAGTAATGTGGTATCCGCTAGTAGCTCAGCATGTTCTTACGTAATACCCAGAATGGAAGTTGTAAAAGCAGTATAATGAATTAGCAAGATTACAGATAGTATGTATTACATTTTTTGAGACTATATCCGGTAATAGATGGCACATTTTATATTAGTGAGCTACATCCAGTTATAGATGACATGTTCTATGTTATTGAGTTATTTCCAGATATAATCAGATCGGTAATCAGATATAGAAATAGCTCCAGACACCGATATAGCTCCAGATACAAATATAGCTCCAGAAACAGATATGGCTCTAGAAACTGATATAGCTTCAGATCACGGATAACAATAATCAGATAAACAGATAAAGGCCAGATAGCAGTTAGCCCAGCAATCAGAAATAGTGCCAAACAGAATATAGCATCAGTTGTTTAATACGGACTGGCCTTGAAATAAAAGAAGAGAATATGATTAGTTTTACTCATTTGAGCATGCTTGCTGTGTATGTGTTTTGCATGTTGAGACTTGTTATCGCATGTGGGCATCCTTTAGCATCCCCGCCGCCCCTGGGTTATAGCTGTGTCGATACCAGATTCAGATACCGCCCCCAACTGGGCGATGCCGTCCGCCTAGAGGACGATGATGGTTGACCACCCTAATAATACGGTACAGATTACCCTTCTTGCAGGGGTGGTTCAGTTCGCTCTGAGCAGAGCCAGATTACCCTGTTTACAGGGGCAGACTACTCTGTGTGCGCTTGTGGCCGGGGGCAGTTTCAGAAGCAGATTTTTATAAAATTACCCTGTTGCGTGTTTGCACCCAGGGGCAGTTTCAGTCACAGATACAGCAGCAGATTACCCCGTTGAGCGCTTGCGCCCAGAGGCAGGAGTCTTTGGACTCAGACACAGTTCATTGTCAGAGGCCAAAGCCTGAGCTACGTACCCAAGGAGGCCGGTAGGAGGAGCTCACAGTTATCAGATGAGTGGAGTGACTTATTTTTTGTTGGTTTAGACCTGGGTAGGGGTAAATAGATTGTTCTGTTGGTTGGCACCTTTCGGCTTATGGGGGTCGGTCAGGTATTATGTGTATTTATATGTATATCTATATGTGCTATTAGATACTGATATACAGTAGGACGACACGTCGTCAGGTACGCCCAGTTTAGTTACAGAATAGGTAAACTCTCCCCAGTTATCCTCAGCCAGATAGACTCAGCTACTTCCTGCTTATATGTCATGTTATTGTTGTTACCTATTTCAGTTATATATTTCAGTTTGCTTTACATGCTCAGTACGTGTGGTACTGACGCCCGTGGGGGCGCTGCATTGCTTGCCTGCAGGTACACATAGACGAGGAGTCGATCCCTCGTGATTCAGTCAGCAGAGTTATCACCTCCTATTCTCCGGAGCTAGACAGTCGGAGATTGTTCCTATTTCCTTTTTTATTACAGTTTGGGTAGGTCGGGGCCCTGTCCCGACCATTCTATTATTACTTCCTAGAGGCTTGCAGTCTGATGTTTCCCTGTGGTGGTGGAGCCAATCGTGTGGGGCCGTGCATGTATATATGTGTTTAGTTGTTAATGTTGGCCGCGTGGGGCCTTCTTCTGATTATAGTTAGTGACCTTGTCAGTCACAAATGTGAATAGCAGTTGCTTCGGATTATAGTGTCATTGTTCTGGTTAGCTGTTGTGCATTACAGGTGGCTATAGGCCTAATCGGTCGGGGGCTGTATTTACAGCCGCTATATAGCCGGTTCGTTTCTTGAAATGGAGCCAGAGTCAGCAAAAGCACCAGATGTGCTCAGGCTGGACCGTTTAGCAGCCCAGAGTCTAGCAGGCACCTGGTGCCCGTCATACCCCCCAAGGTGGGGTGTGACACTAACCCTGAGTTGATGATAGCCAGACATGAGGTTTATCTTTGAAAAGCACTTGGCACCTTGAAGCTATTCAAACAAATCATCAATCTTGGGGAGGGAATACTGATTCTTGATTGTGACCTTGTTTGATTGACGATAATCTATGCACATCTTGAGAGAATGTAACACCCCAAAACTTTCCTAGACCAAACTTAGACCTTGCAAGAAAAATCCAGAAGAAATCAGAAATGTTGCCTCAAAACGTCTGAGACAATGATTCGTGGTCAGGTCCAACGATCAGTAATCTCATTCGTGGTCAGCCCTGCCTTGGTCCTTCGGGAACCAAAAGGATATGGAATGACCCGTTGTGAGAAACAACAAGTCATCCTGTCACTCATTAGTCCCCAGCTAAGAACTCCCTTTTCCAGGAACCCATGGCTCAACCAACAAGTCGTCATGTGATGCAATGACACATGGTGTGAGTCGTTAGTTGGGATTCCCAAAAATCTCCTTCAGTGACAATGAGTGGCAACAACAACCCCTTGTACCACACAATGAATCATTGTGATCACCCGTGATGTCAAGTTCAGGGATCTTAAGAACTTTTCAAGTGGAGGTGATGACTCGACACAACGACCCATTGGATCTACCAATGAGTTGTTGTATTGCTCGTTGTTTGGCTTCCCAAAATTTTCTTCCAGTGGCCATAGGAGGTACCAATGACCCATTGGTTCATCCAACGAGTCATGGTCCCTCTCATTGCCAGTTCTAGTGAGCCCATAACCCAAGCCCCAGGACCAACGATTGGTCCCAATGAGTAATAGTCTCAACCAATGACTCGTTGAGTGATCCATTGGTTCCTGCCGCTAGTTTTTTTAGATTTTTCCCAAGGGATATTTTAGTAATTTCCCACCTTTTTAAACCCTAGACTATGCCGTTTTGGGTTATTTTCAGGGAATTTAGAGGGGTAATCAACAATATACTTCATTTCTCTCATTCCCTCAGAAGTTAGATCGTAAAAACTCTCTTAGAAAACTCAGAGCCGGAGCCAAGGAAATCGATTTCTTCTTAGATTCTCAAAGGATTTTCTCTGAGATTTCTTCTCCAGGTATGTGGGAATTCAACAAAAAAAAATTTCCCTTGTGTCCCTAAAACCCTTCCTTAATCTTCTATCAGTTATAGCCCTGAGGTTTCGATATGTAGAAAGTTTTCAAACAGAATTTTATAAATTTCAGGTGGAATATTATCCATGTTATTAGCTGCTATATTCTCCCAATTCCTAGAAATTATGTGGAAACTAGCTTCTTGTAAAATGATTTAGCCTTAGTTTCTAAGTTTAATAAATTAGAATCTTACATATTTGACTAGTTATTCATGTTGCTTGATTCTATCAGTGTTGGGATTCCCTTGTTGTTAAAATAAGCTGAAATCTCAGTTAGATGCATGCTAGTCTAGTTTCAGTCAGAATATCAGTATACTCAAAATTATTCAGGAATGTCAGTTGATCAGTTTGACTATAGTCTTTTCTTGAGGTGTCAGTGGTACCTCCCAGTTATCATTTATTAGACTCAAATATCAGTTATCATACTTTAGTTGGTTCTTTAGACGGTTATGATGCTTCCAGTTAAGTAGCTCTGATCAGTCTTATAACCCCAGCTTCAGTTTTAGTTTGTTCTTTAGAAGGTCATGACGCTTCCAGATAAGCAACTCTGGCCAGTCTTAGAACATCAGTTTCAGAATCCGGCCCGATAAGACTCTCAGGGTACTTCCAGATAAGTATCCCTGATTTAGTGTTGGATCCCAATTTAGAGTTATCACCTTAGTATTCAGCCTAGGACTATCCAGTGGGAGCAGGACTTAGCACCGAGCAAATTGGGGTTCCAGCACACCCAGGTTGCCAGAACTACGTTGCCACCGTAGGTTATTTTATTGGCCTATGGCCCCAGACTTGTGATCACCTAGCTCATGTGTGTATACCCTGGCAAGTTATATTGGGTCCTATTGATGGGGTGTATACATCGGACTCCACATTTAGCTCACTTGGTTATATGTCGATTATAGACTCTCCCACTACTCAATACAGTTCCACTTCAGTTCAGTTTCATTTTAGCTCAGCTCAGTACACTTTCAGTCTAGCTCAACTCAGTATTTCAGATTCAGGGCATGTCTATAACCATCAGTCAGGGACATTATTGACCAAGTCAATTATATATTCAGTTGCTCAGTTTCCAGTATTTCAGTTGGTCACTTCATGTCATTTCAGTTTAGTTATTTGTTTCTACATGTTTACAGTATCTCTCACTTACTCAGTACATTCAAAGTACTAATGCATACCTTCTATGTTGTATCGTATCATGATACAAGCGCAGGTTCTCAGCCTCAGCATGTTAGTCAATTCCTTTAGGTGATATCAGCAACCCCAGTTGGTGAGTCCTCATCTTTCGAGGATGATGTTTATTTTTCAGTTATTTTCTTTTAATTAAACTTTAGAGTTAACTGGGGGCTTGTCCCAGCAACTCATCATTAGTAGATGGCTTTCAGACTTAGACTCATACATTAAGTATTGTTACTCAATTGTATGAACTTTTATCAAATTAGCTTTCTTAAATGATTTTATTATTAAAGCTTCTGCATATGTCTACTCAGATTACTAGTGTTATGATAGACCATGGGTTGGCTTGGGTTTACTTGTAACTCAAAGTACCATGTCTCATCCAGGGTAAAGACTTGGGTCGTGACAGAGAACCATCTTTTTTTCGAACAAAGAGGACTGGAGCACCCCATGGGGACTTACTAGGCCTGATGAAACCTTTATAGGAGATCTTTCAACTATTCCTTCAACTCCTTAAGCTTGGTTAGATCCATTTTTTAAGGAGGAATGGATATGGGTTGCGTATCAGGAAGAAGATTGATACCAAAGTCAATCTCCCTCTCGAGAGGAACTCCTAGTAGATCATTCGGAAACACATCTGGATAATCACATAAAACATGAACTGAATGGAGATTGGGGTTTCAGACTTAGAATTCTTAACCTGAACTAGATGATATACACAACCCTTGGAGATCATCTTCCTAGCCTTAAGATAAGAAACAAAGAGATCTACAGTCATTGCTCAACTACTCTTCCACTCTAGGACTGGCTCACCCGGGAATTGAAACTTTATTGATCGGGTTCTACAATTAACTGAAGCATAGTAAGCATACAACCAATCCATACTGAAGATAACATCAAAATCTTTCATATCTAAACCTACCAAGTTAGTTGAGGTGACTTCTAAAGAACTGTGACAGGGCAATTTTTGTATACCCGTCAAGTTATAACTGACTCACCGACAGGAGTAGAGACTGAGAAAGGTTCTGAAAGGATTTCGGGACTTACATAGAAACTTATAGCAGTATAAGGAGTCACAAAGGATAATGTGGCCTTTGGTTCTAGCAATGCATAAACACTAAGATGAAAGACTAGTAACATACTCATGACCACGTCTGGTGAGCTCTCATATTCGTATCGAGATGATGGTGTATAGAAACTATTCTAATGTTGTCCATCACCAGCACTAGAAGATGCACCCTGCTGAGGTGGGCGAGCTACTGGAGCTACTGAAGTAGTGGCCGGGGCACGACCTCTATCGTCACCCCGTCTAGCTGAAGGGCAAGCCCTAAGTCCTGTGTCCAGGCTTTTGAAACCTATAGTAAGCATCTCTGCTAATCAACCACTCTCCTAGGTAGTTCTTACCACACTTCCTGTAAGCTGGAAAATTGCGCTCCCCTGACATACTCCTCTAACTCCTCGAGCTTGACGCTCTACCTATTTGATTACCTGGGCCTAGATGGGATATTGGCTGATGATGGAGATGGGACTGATGACCTCTGATGGGACTGTGGATGATATCCATCACCTGACCTATTTTGAGAATATCCAAAACTCCTAGTCCTAGCCCTTTTGGCCTCTCTCTCCCTTTCCTTAATCTGCTTCTACTCTATCTGCTAAGCATAAGTCATCAATCAAGAGATATCCATGTCGCTGATAAGCATAGTGGTGCTGTACTCTTTTACCAGTGAATTTGAGACCCCATTCATGAACTTGCTCATGTGAGCCCTCGGCTCCGCAACCATCTCTGTAGCATACTTGGACAACTGGGTCAACTGTAGGGAATACTCCTGAACCGTCATGCCATTCTGCTTTAAGTTAACGAACTTTGTTTCCTTTGCTTCCCTCAACTCTCAGGGAAAGAACCTATCCAAGAATGTCGTAACGAAATCATCCCAACCAATAGGATCTACACCTATTCCACGACCCTCTTTCCACTGACAGAATCAAATGCGAGCTACCCCCTTCAGTTGATAGGAGGCCAGATCTTCACTCTCCTATTCCAGAACTCCCATAATCTGGGTGATCTTTTGGATCTCCTCAATGAAATTCTATGGATCCTCATCCACCTTAGAATCATGAAACTCTAGAAGATGCATCCTAGTGAAGTCTCGCACCCTAGCCGCTGCAGCATTCCCATTCATGTTCACATGAACCACAACATGCTGGTTGACTTGGGCTGTCATAGCCTGTGCCGATATCTAAAAAGTAGCCCTGAATTCAGCATGAGCCACCTGCTCATGCAAAGGATCAACTAGAGCTGGTGGGGCTGGCTGATGCCGATCTCCATGGCCATTCCCATGGCCATTGCTATTTCCATTTCTTCTCCCTTAACTCGGCGGGGAGACATATTTTTGCAAATGCATATAACATGAGTTAGAAGAATAGAGAGAGTAAACTTCATCGCACGACATAGATCATGAAAGAAGGAAAGATTCCTAAAACATCTTGTAGCCTCTTCCTCATAAGTGTGGCGCATTTCACACTCATGAAAAAGACTCTATGTAACGCGTCTGTCTGAAAAGCTTCTAGTCATACACAAGCTAATGGGACAACACCACAACTAGCTCTACCAAAATCTGAAAACTAATAAACATAAAACAAAGACCATGTAGCAAAACCAACATTCTCGAATCATGAGGACTCGCCCAAGTTGGGCTAGATTGGACTGATACAGGAGTGAAGGTAACGTCGAGGCTGAGATTGATCACTCAAACCTATATCATGAGATGATACAACATAGAAGCATGTGGTCAGTACTTTGATTGTACTAAGTATGTAAGTTAAGTAAAACATGAGAGTAGGGACGACATGCTAAATCATAATTCTGAGAGTCATAAGCATGAGTGATTCATCATAAGCTGAAGCATAATGACCCAAGATTTTGAAAGTAAAATCATATAGCTTAACATGTTTGAAATCATAAGTAAAAGCGCATAAACTAATCAATGGGTAAATCATACTATAAAACAAGATATCATAAATATTGAACATAAACATCTTAAAACATGAGGAACAATGGGAGATTCGTATAACTAACACCATCATGAATCATACATAATGCCCAACTATCTTGCTCAAGTTGGCAGAGTCGTCCTAAGTATTTGTAGGGCAAAGAATGATAAAGACATTATATCACTCATAATCATGAGCCCAGTTGCGTAAGAGAGACACTCTCAACTAGTGAAGACCCCTTAGGCTAGGGTCAAGGCTCAATTGGGGAAGACATCTTATCCTATGGTGTCATGTAGTTCTGAGACCTTGGTGCGTGATGAAGCCCTAGCGCACGTGGTCATCAAGTAATATAGGATTGTTATCATTCCCATAGAGGCTTGTCAATGTAACTGTTATAAGGTTGTCACTTTAATTTCACTAATCTACAAAAAAATTAAAATGAAGATTGATTTGGAAAATTAACGACTCTACCACCCAGTCAATTTTGTTCCACTTAATCCCTCTTTCATGGCCACATATCTTTCCGGCTAAGGAATGAGAAATCTTTCTCCTATTACATGAATCCAATTTTCATTTCATCTGAGAAAAGCCATCTTTTTCTCAACAATGTATTTGTCATTTGATCCAATGCGTTCTGTTAGATAGGAACATATTTGATAAATATTGATAACTCTCGGATAGAGTATTAGAACGGAAAGATCCATAGATAATGAACTATTGGTTCTAAGCCATCTCTGATGATTAATCAACAATTCGAAGTGCTTTTCTTGCGTATTCTTGATAAACTTGCGTTTATATATAGATGTAGGAGGATCTGTTTGGGAAGTAAGAAGCCCCTTTGACATCTTTTCATCTGTAAATAATTCTCGATGTGAAAACACAAAGCCAGGGGGCTAATCTTTGAATAGGAAAAAGAGTGGATCTGCAGGGTCCCAAATGAATTGGCTTATTCGAAAAAGTCCTTGTTATTTGGAAGATCTATCTCGTGTTTGGTACTGCATGGTTCCACTCTACAAGAACCAAGAATCATTCTCTTGAAGCTCATCCTCTTCATCATAAATGATCCGCTTGCCCCGAAATGACCTAGACCAATAGGGAAATACCAATTCATTGGGTCTTTCGATACAATCAAATAGAAATCCCCAAGCGCGCCATATTCTAGGAGCCCAAACTATGTGATTGAATAAATCCTCTTGCGGGTCTAGGGCTCCTTCTCCCTCCCCTTCTTCAAACTCCGATTCATATTTTTCATAGAGAAATATCTGATCAAGGATATACCAAGATCCCTTTTGCATCATATCTAAGGGATTCCTTGGTTCGGGCCGAAGAAGCAATGTCACTCAATCATTATCAAACTGACTGCAATCTTTTTCTGCCTGTGAAGATCCCACCAGAGCACCTTCTACTTCTAATAGGCCATGAACTAGATCAGAATCATTCTCAACGAGTCCATAAGAAGTGATCCCATTTTTTTCATCAGGAGAAGTGATCCTATTTTTTTCATCGGGTCTGGATAAAGACCAAAGATCTTGATCGACCGATCCGGAAAAACAACTCAAAAGATAAAGAAGTATCATTAATCTCTTCATGCTCGTTCCAAGCTCGAAATACCATTTTTACAAATAAGAATCCCCTTTGTTACATGATTTCTTCTTCATATAGATAGATATAGGATCTACGGGGCAATTACTTAGAAGTACATTTTTGCTACAGCCCTTCCTATCTGATAGAAAAGGATCCCATGATCCTGAAACGATCTTACCTGGGATCGCAAATCCCAAGTTTTTCTATGAA